>CM077676.1:434563378-439363378 GCA_039707655.1 Elymus sibiricus
CAACAGCTCCTCGACCATCTACACACCGCTGCTCTCGGTTGTTGCTTGAATTAATTCATTAATTGCTTTTACTATATATGTTCATTGATTTCAAATGGTTTCAATTCATTACCTGTGCTATATATGTTCGTGCTCACGGGTTGTTGTGCTATGATGGATGAATATGATACAACTGACTGTGATCTATGATGTATGTCGATGCTCACGGTTTGATTTACATGGAATAGAAAAGAGTGCCAAAGTTTTGACGAAATGTTGATTCACTTTCATTTCGTCGAATTTCTGGCATTCTATATGTCCAATTTTTAGCAAAGGTTATGCCAAAAATTTTTTTGATAAATGGCGATGGCCGGTGGTGAATTTCATTGCGGTTTTGTTGTCTTCTTTTACAGGGAATAGAAATAAGTGCGAAAGTTTTGACGAAATGTTGATTCACTTCCATTTCATCGAATTTCTTGCATTCAATACGTCCAATTTTTAGCAACGGTTGTGCAAAATTTGTTTTTTGATAAATGGCGATGGCCAGTTGGTGAATTTCATTGTGGTTTTGTTGTCTTCTTTTACAAGGAATAGAAATGAGTGCAAAAGTTTTGACGAAATGTTGATTCACTTTCATTTCGTCGAATTTCTGGCACTTAATATGTCCCTTTTTGAGCACTCATCTTGCCAATTTTTTTTATTAATATGTAATTCTTTTTTTACAAATTATGGATGCAATCTTCATTTTGCAGATAAAAGATGGCAAGACATACACGGTCTCGGAGTGAGGCTTTGACTTCCCAACAGAATGAGCCAAGTTATGCTTACGAGTTGCACAAGGAGACCGATCGTGCTGCAGATGGAGGGGTAGAAGGGGAAGAAGATTCAGATGCTGTTGAAGAGGAACTGCAAGATGGAGGGGTAGATGGGGAAGGATATTCTAACGATGGTGCTGAAGAGGAAGTGCAAGATGGCCAACATTTGGGAGAAGAGTTCGATGGTGCTGAAGAGGAAGGAGACCTCAATGGTGCACAAGCTGATTTGGAAATTCAGCCGCGAAAGCATAGGTCACGGAATAAGGTGCCTACAGCTACTTACATAATAAAACGGATTAACAAAGAGGGGAGACCCGTTAGTCTGCTCAAGAACGCAACGAAATGGGGTAATGTCCTAGGTGCCATCGCCCGTGAAAACTGTGGCATCTACGTTAGATGCTTAAGGGGCCCTAAAACAAGCAATGGTGATGGTGTCCTGGACTAGGGGGTACTCATCACGTCGTCTCCCGACCAGGTGGATCGGGCCGAGGACCCCCATGTCGGTTCACTCATGGGCCACTTCGGGCAGTCCATGACGAATACAAGGAAGATTCCACAAGACTTGGCGCCCAAGACGAGGACTCTCCTAAACCCTAGGCCTCCGGTGCACATATAAACCGAGGCCAGACTAGTCAATAGAACATCTGATATTCATTAGAACAATCTCGTGGTAGATAATAGAACACCCTGCGTAGCATCTACAAAGGGGTGGAAGCCGACAATGGGCCACTTTCAAATTATAAACGGTCGCACAGGAGTCAAAGTAAACACATCGGACCTATCAAAGTGTCTAATAAACCGTACTGGGGGATCCTTTAGGCACCTCGGCACATTTACCTTGGGACTTCTGGAGAGCCCAACATATCCTCAACATTTGTATACGAACGCTGCCTTCCATAAATCGTTATAAAGCCACAATATGCATCAATTTGACTTGAGATCTGGCCAAGCCGGGTTGCCTGGCTCCTGTGCTTACCCCCTACGTTCCCGATTGTTCGCCTAGGGGGTAAAGGGAGCAGCTCTGTGATTGATACTACCAGGTTATCCGGGTTAGTACCTCAGACTGGGTGAAGCCGAAAGCTAGCAATCTCAAGAACATAATTGGTCGGCAACAACGGAAGTGAAAATCTCGGTCTTTTAAAGCCAAATACTTCGGAAATTTTCTCTGAATTAATCTTCACTATTTTCTCCCACTTAGATCGGAGGTGAAGTTACATAATCATGGTTAGCATGATAATCTGAGAAAAGGAACCTATAAAGGAACTATTTTTCCCAGAAGATGTTTCTTACGTTAAATAGTAATATAACATATCTCTCCGCGTACCTTTGTTTATAAAACCATATGGCCGGACTGCCTTGCTTGCCGTAAATCTTTGCCCTTATAAAGATGAAGAACAGCTCGGAAGAACCGAGGAGTGTCCCCAACTTGAAGACCGGTTCAGGGGGCTACTGATGGTGTCCTGGACTAGGGGGTACTCATCACGTCGTCTCCCGACCAGGTGGATCGGGCCGAGGACCCCCATGTCGGTTCACTCATGGGCCACTTCGGGCAGTCCATGACGAATACAAGGAAGATTCCACAAGACTTGGCGCCCAAGACGAGGACTCTCCTAAACCTTAGGCCTCCGGTGCATATATAAACCGAGGCCAGGCTAGTCAATAGAACATCTGATATTCATTAGAACAATCTCGTGATAGATACATATACTCTGTACTACACCCCATATGAATACAATCAAAAGCAGGACGTAGGGTATTATCTCTTCGAGAGAGCCCGAACCTGGGTAAAATCCTATGTCCATGTTACCATCGCTCCAAGACGCCTAGCTTAGGACCCTACTATGAGATATGCCGGATTTAGAACCGACAAATGGTCAAACCTCCTGTTAGGAAAGATGAGAGATATTTTCAAGTTCAACGACCGAGACAATGCACTTGCAGAAATCCATGCCATGCGTGTGTTCACTAAGGCCTTGAATAGTAATAGATATCATGCAAACAAGTTATTGGACGACGGGTATGATTTAGAGGATATCAAAAAGCTATATCCTGGTACTACCGATGAGGAATGGAAGGAGTTCCTTGATTACCGAGACTGAGATGCATACAAACAGGACAGAGAGAAGTTTGCGCAGCTCCGAAGCCAAATGGTAGGGAACCACAATCTAGGCACCCGTGGTTATGAAGGGAAGCAGCCAATCTGGGATAAGCATGATGCTATGTTTTCTTCACAAGGTCAACTGACACCCTTCAGTAATATCCTGGATCTGTGTGCCAAGAAATATTTCCGATCCCTAGTGGTACTTCATAAAGAAACCGGACTCTACTACTTCGAGGACCCTGCGGTGGCGAAGGCGGCCGAAAGAGCGGTACGTAATTAGCCTACACAACCACACTTTCCATCATATATATGTTTAGGAGCAGTTTCTAAACAATATTAGTTTGTTCATGCATGCAAATTTTACCCAAAACACACGAAGCTCTGAAGAGTCGCCAGATGCCCCAAGGTGGTCGTCTGACCCAATTCTATACGCTCTCCAAAGGAAGAGAGAGCCCACACGAGGCCGTAAGCTCAGCGCCGGCAGTACTTTCTGGGATGCCTACTATCCCCCCAAGAAAAGGATGACTAAGTCGGAAAAAGAAAGAAGGGACAGAGAAAAAATAGATCAGTTAGTCAATGAAAGGTTAAAGGAAGTCTTACCTGATTTTCTGGCAGAGGTTCAGAAGCATATTCAGCCCAAAGGGTCGACAAATATGCCAGAAATAGTGGATACGCCGCCGGCCCTTGTTCCCACAAAGATCAGAAGCCCCTCAGTCATTAATGTCATGCATGGTCATGGTGGATCACTACATTTGTTGGAGGAAGAAATTCCTTGCACTCTCCTAGCTAGAGTGAGTACTAGTGGCGACTTGTTCGAGGTTGTAAAAGCTAGAGTGTTTACAGGAAATGTCATGCACAACAGCAAATTAGATGAGAACGTGCGGAAGGTTTCTTTGCTTAGGGTGTTCCCAGAATACCAGAATTTGATTCTGCCATAGAACATTATAGAAGAGGGTGATGAGCCGCAGCCCCTTTCGAAATGCTTTGCTGGTTACCTCAAGTGGCCTGCAATGCATATCATAATGGAAAAGCCATCCCCAAACAGAACACCGTCTCCGACCATCCCCGGCATTGCAGGACCATCACCATCTCCCAACATCCACGGCGTTGGACCGCCACCTAGACGATCTTCTCTAGGTTTTTGCAACCTCGTATCGGCTAAGGATGTGCAGGAAGAGCACATGCTTGAAGAATCACAAAATCCTAATTATGCTGTAGATGAGGAGACGCCGCCAGCCCATCCTGAGACGCAACCTTGCAAAAACCAAAGTTTACTCCAACAACACTGAAGAATGTGGTGGCCCAAGAAGCGATGTCCTGTCCGCCCGTTTCCGTCCAACCAGTGAAAAAAAGAAACACGCATCTAAAGGCTGCGAAAAGGAATACTAAGGCAAACCTTCTGCCACCACACGTGCAAGTGGTAGACCACCGGTAAAGAAGGCACCGAAGAAGTCCTTGGCATATGAACAATGTGCTGACAACCCAAAAGCACCTGTCTATATTCCGGGCCAGAGAATGCTACCAGACAAAGTGTACGAGCACCTGAGGCTTGAGATGAAGATCCTACATGACAAAATTGTGGAATTAGAGCTAGCCAATAATAAGCAAGGATCCATCGTTAACCCAACACATTACACTGCGAAGATTCCAAAGGGATATACTTTCTTTGAAAAATTTAGCGGGGACAAAATATATGTAGATTTCAAAGAGATCTTCTATATGTTCAGATTCTCTAGTCTTGAAACTTGCCTAATGAGGCTATGGGCACTTTTTCAAGCCACTGAGGTAAGAAGCAAGATAATTTCTGATGTCGGCATAGCCGACCCTTATCTCATGAACGAGGAAAACCTAAAAAATGAGAAAGGGAGGCGGTGCATAAAGAGTTACCTTCTGGATTTCGTGCAACAGAACAAGCTTAAAAACTTCCTCCTCGTGCCGTACTGACTCATGTACGTCCTTCTCTGGATTTACGCTTTCGCTTTTGTACCTTTTTTCTTCATATATGTTTTCACGTCTCAAAATTTGCAACTTTGTCATGATCGCGGTATGTTTATTCTGTTTTGCGCAGCAACCATTGGGTTCTCCTAGTGCTAAGACCGCAAAGGTGCAATTGTTACTAGCTAGATTCCACGAAGAGCCCGGGAAAAGACTGGTCCCTCCTGAAGGACCTTCTCGATGATTGTCTTTTTGATTGGAATACTAGAGGAGGCCACACGGTTGAAAAAAATTACAAAGGAAGTGGAAAGAAAATGATTGCTTTCAGATGGAACACTCTATCTTGTATGCAACAACCGCTGACTAGTCTGACCTGTGGCTTCTACGTCTGCATTCACATGGAAGAATTCATACGGTCCGCGAAAATGTTAAATCAGCATGATAAAATCCTTAAATGGGGTCAAGAAGTACAAAACAATTCGGCCGAAGCTGGCATAGTGCTCGAAGAACTACAAGTCAAGTTCGTGACTATCACAAACAAGGAGGTCCGCTCGTCGTTCGGCCTATTCTATAATAACTCCGAAGAAGATGAGTCCAACCAATAAAAGAGCCTAACCTAGCTTATTGCAGTGGGCAAAACTGAAACCGTGACTAAACATATTTGGCGTCATGCACTATATTTGATGACCATGCATGTATTTTGTGTAACTCGTTTATTCTTAATGTACTTCTCGTTCTTTATTTTCAGTTATTATCGCTAGTTTTATTTCTGATTTGCTCGCATTTAATTGATAACCGTCCCCTATTTGCATCAGCTAACGCTGCTGTGGCAGCATAATATATGCTGTCACGGCAGCGTTTTTTATTCTAGCCTGGTGCAGCAATCAGTGGCGGGCGCTAACAACCACCCGCCGCGTGTACTTCACACAGTACTGGCGAGCGACGCACATTGCCTGTCATTGGTAGGGCTGCCCGCCACAGCTACGAGATGGTCTGCACTGGCGGGCAAATTACGCTGCTCGCCACTGTTACGGCCCGACCAGTGGCGGATGGGCGCCCGCCACTGATGCCCCCTTAGTAGTGGCAGGAAGTTAGTGGCGGGCGGCCCAAAGAGGCTCGCTCGCCACTGTTGGGCTTTAGGCACCCGCCACTGCTAGGCATTCCTTCAGTTGTGACTCTGGTTAGGGATGATTGTATGCATGCGATCATAGCTTCGGACGAAAGATATCCTCGGGTAAGACCCCGCAACTCAAGCATACAGGCTCTGATCGAGCTGATTCTGGATCCCTTGAAAGCCCTCGGAGAGGCAAGAACCGTGGACTCGGACACTGAGACAATCTGCGCATGAAGGTCATGCGCTACCTGTTGCCAAATCGTGAAATACCAGCTCGGCACCAAAGCGGAGAATGGTCCACACGGGTCTACGGATCTCCAAAAGGATCCACGTCTTCGCGAGAAAACTCATGGACACCGTCTTGAAGCCTCCGCGGAGTTTGGGCCGATTCTGAGAACTTCAAGAAAAAACGTCGCCATCACGGCTTTCGACACTTCGGGGATCCAGACGGACTTTTTTGGAGCTCCTTCCTGGGACCCTGTATGTCTTTATGGACCGGAGTGAAATATGTATAAAAGAACGTAGTGACTTAGAGCAAGGTTAATAGCACAGCCGACTGCTGGCTATAAGCCATTGCCACGTCACCTAAAAGCCTTCACCCATACAATAGGCTGGCTCTTAGGTTGGCTACAAAGCTGATTGTAATAAATACTTGAACACTTAATACTTGGATGTGCATATGACCTGCTGTGATCCAATGCAAGCTGCATCTTTGTGGCCATCTCATCAGCATACGTATATGCAATTCACGCCATATTAATAAGCAAGCATCAAATGGATGTACATAGGACCATGACAACACAGTTAAACATTACTTAAGTCTGAATAGGAAAGCATTAACCAAACATAAAAAAATGACACCCTCGGCAAACAAGCCGTTAAGTTTGATCTGGATGACAATGATGAACAAACTAATGGCACATAGCACCATGACATGCCACTTAAACATTACATGAGTCTTCATAAGAAAGCATAAACCAAACATAATATTAGGTAAGATCTCTCGCAAACCACCCATTAATTTTGATCTTGATGACGATAGGTTGAAACTTCAGCAGAAAGGAACATCTAATCCATTTGCATCAATAACCTCCGGCCACTGTATGGAAAAAGGGAAACAAAGGCAGATGATAAATATTTCTCCATTGCAAACTTACAACATGTGCCATCAGTTTAAAAAGGGGTCCCAAATGAAGTACTATTCCAATAGGGAAAGGAACAAGCTTAATAAGAGTACACTACCTATATAAAAAAGAGTATGTTTGCAGATCAAATATATGTGCAATGGTACATTCTCATTGACTGAACAATACAAAAGAGAAATGAAAAGAATAACATGTGTACACTTCTCCCATCGCCAGTGCATGCAATCAATACTTCCTAACATTCCAGGAAAACCACGAGACTCGTTAACCTGAAGCAAACGCTCTATATCCTCTCGTGTGGGGCGTCGCAAGTATTCCCCGCCGAACACCGCAATCACCCCCCGTGCAAACTTGTCCATACACTCTAATGCAGTGGACTTCCCAATCTTCAAGTACTTATCTAGGGCATCTGCAGGGGTGCCATACGCTAGCATGCGCATGGCTGCAGTACACTTCTGCAATGGTGAGAGTCCTATTCGGCCAGAACAATCTGCCCTATAAGTGAAATAGGGAGACCACTGACCAAGGGCATTCACAATGCGTAGGAAGAGGTGTTTATTCATGCGAAATCTTGTACAAAACATACTCTCGGGGTAGAGTGGTTCAGCAGCAAAGTAGTCCTCCACTAGATGTTCATGAGCACCTCCATGATCCCTTCGAATGATCTTCCTTGGACCACTTCATCGCCGAGATGATCCAGCTGAAAACCTAGCCTTGATCTTCGTCATGAGCCGCTCAGTGAAGGAGTCTAGGATGGTTTGCACAATCGCCACTGTTGGTGGGATCTCCTTCCTTGATTTGTTGCGATGAACTCCCGTTGTTCACGGCTTGTGAAAGGCTTGCTGTGTTCTTAAGGAAACTAAGGAACCCACCAGGTGGGTGAGAATCCACTCCCCTACTTAAACAATAATAGGTGATCAAACAATCGATTCTATACTACAACATGGTTTAATAAAAAAGACACTGTTCAAAAAAGCGCTATTAGGTGCTCGCCTAGGCGTGCTTAAGCGCTGGGCGTTGGCATAGCGCCTCGCTTTGGCCCTAGGCGCTCAAAAAAGCGGCCGGCGAGGTCCTCCGGCGAGAAAGCAGCCTCTCCGGCGAGGAATCATGTTTCTCAGGCGAGAAATCAATCTCCCCGGCGAGGATTCGACCTCCCCTGCGAGGATTCATCCACCCCGACGACAAATCGAGCTTCTCCGGCGAGGGATTGAGCTTCTCCGGCGAGGGATCAAGCTTCTCCGGCAAGGGACAGAGGAAGAGGGAGAGAGGCAGCCTCGTGCAGCAAGACAGAGAGGACGAGGGGGGGAGGCGGCGTGAGGAGGAAACCTAAATTTCCTATCGACTGCACCAGACGAGAGCTTTAGTAGGAGGATATGAAGATGGGCCCGTGGTTTAATTGGCTAGGCCAGCCCATCTAGCTTATTTCTTCACGTTACAGTACTAACGCTTAATTGCGCCTAATTTCGCCTAATCGCGCCTAAGCTAGAAAAGCGCAAGTAGGTGCCCAAACGCATAATTAACGCCTAGCGCTTTTTTGAACTTTGAAAAAAGACATCACATTTAACATTTGACGACATAAATTGGGTAAAATAAAATCAAGATTAGCAAAAGAACTATCACAACATACTGAAGATAGCTTTTACTCTGCTCTCAACATAAATAAACAGAACTAAACTACTTATTAGATGGATATGAACACATAAAGTGCACTCTTTTCACTAGTGTAGTACAAATCATACAAGGTGTGTGGAAGGCCCTAGCTATTAACTAAATTAATTATATAAAGGAGCTCAATGACTGAACACAAACGCTCAATGATTATAATTGATGTTCAGTACAGCTGCTTATTTTTCTCAGTCATGTACGGGCATGCAAAGCAACAAATGCCATCTGTATTAGCTTATTTTTTCAGTCATGTGGACAATCTGTAGATAGATTAGTCCAAGAAGTATTGAACCATATCACACACACACACAGACTAGTTAGCTTCATATCAAATTCAGATGGTTACAAGTCAGGTACTACTACTTTATGGATTCATATCATACAAAAACGCATAGCTGCATATCATCCAAATAAGCAGGGACAAAATTGTATCAAGTAGCAGGCTAGCATAGCATGACCATGTTTCTGGATGCATAAACAGGGGAGAACACGTACCAAATAACAGGCTGCATATCATACAAAATTGTATCATATTAACTAACTAGAGATGCATAAACAGGGGAGCACACATACCATGTTTCTGGATTGAAATCATCAATATTCTCAGGCATGTAGCACAAAGGGCCTTGCGGCCGGGCGAGCCAGCATGGTGCAGAGGCTGCCGCTGCCTGTGCTGGTCGTGGGGGAATCCAGGCGCCCGGTCCGGGCTGGCGCGGTGGCGGGACAAGATGAGGCACCAGCGGCGGGACGACCTGCTGCGCCGACGGAGGGACAAGATGAGGCGCCAATGGCGTGACGAGCTGAGGCGGCGACGGCGGAATGAGCTGAGGCGCCGGCGCACGAGTCCTTTTGGACTGCTGACCCATCTCCTTGATGTGCGCCGGCAGTGTTCTAGGGTTCGGGAGGGTGGCGATTTGGGGGAAGTTGGATTAAAGCTTCGATTTGGCGCGAAATAGACGATTTGGAGCGACGGAGGAGTGGATTTCGCATGTGGAGATGGAAGGAGAAGGGCGGGAGGCGGGGGAGGCCACTAGTAGAAAACAGGGCTTTGGTCCTGGCCAGATGAGAGCATTAGTCCCGGTCGTGTTACGAACCGGGACTAATGGGAGCATCAGTCCCGGTTCGAGAGGCTAGGACGCCGGCCGGGCCTCGGCAGGCATCAGTCCCGGTTCGGCTGGGACCTTTAGTCCCGGTTCCATCCACCAACCGGGACTAAAGGGGTTGCTGCCCTTTAGTCCCGGTTGGTGTCTGGAACCGGGACTAAAGGGTAGGCCATTAGTCCCGGTTTTAGACACAAACAGGGACTAAAGTTTTGCCTATATATATCCACGCCCCCGCCCCCATCTCCTCTGTTTTTTGGCCGTGGAAGGGTGGAGGTGTGGGCTACTCAGTTTTTTGCCTATATATGCACATGAGGTGTTCGATGAAATGCCGGAGCCACACTTAAGCTTTCTCCTCTGTTCTTCCTCCAAGCTCGACCTCCAAGCTCCATTTTCCTCAAGATTTGTCTAGGTTTGGCGGTGCACCAACTATCCAAGTGTTCTAAAAAGGTTAGCAACTTCATCCTTTCATCTCTCACTACTAGTTTAGCTCATTTCAAATGCTCTAGAAGTAGTGTGGTTTGTGGTACTTTGGTTTTAATGTGATGATGAACTTGTATTAATTTGGTCATTTCTCTATTCATGATGTTCTGTAATGGTTTTTGATATACTTAATTATATAATGCACGTAGATGAACCGGCAATGGATGTACGGTGACCGACACACCTCCGACTACATTACGGGCCTGCATAATTTTCTCGATGTGGCCGAGGCAAACAAGAAGAATGGTTTTATGTATTGTCCATGTACTGTCTGTGAGAATACGAAGGATTACTCTGACTCGAAAACCCTTCACTTCCACCTGCTTAAGAACGGTTTCATGCCACACTATAATGTTTGGACCAAGCATAGAGAAAGAGGGGTTATGATGGAAGACAACGAAGAAGAAGAGGATGATGACAACTATCCTATGTTCCCTGAATACGGTGATACTGCAACGGGGGAAGCTGAAGATCAAGAGGCACCAGATGTGCCCGATGATGATCTTCGCCGGGTCATTGTTGATGCACAGAGAGGATGCGAAAGTGAAAGGGAGAAGTTGAAGTTCGATCGCATGTTAGAGGATCACAAAAAAGGGTTGTACCCAAATTGCGAAGATGGCAACACAAAGCTCGGTACCGCACTGGAATTACTGCAATGGAAGGCAGAGAATGGTGTATCTGACAAGGGATTTGGGAAGCTACTGAAAATAATGAAGAAGAAGCTTCCAAAGGATAACGAATTGCCTGACAGTACGTACAAAGCAAAGAAGGTTCTCTGCCCTCTAGGATTAGAGGTGCAGAAGATACATGCATGTCCTAATGACTGCATCCTCTACCGCGGTGAGGAGTACGAGAATTTGAATGCATGCCCGGTATGCGGTGCATTGCGGTATAAGATCAGACGAGATGACCCTGGTGATGTTGAGGGCGAGCGCCCCAGGAAGAAGGTTCCTGCCAAGGTGATGTGGTATGCTCCTATAATACCATGGTTGAAACGTCTGTTCAGAAACAAAGAGCATGCCAAGTTGTTGCGATGGCACAAAGAAGACCGTAAGAAAGATGGGAAGTTGAGAGTACCCGCTGATGGGTCGCAGTGGAGAAAAATCGAGAGAAAGTGGCCGGACTTTGCAGGTGACGCAAGGAACTTATGGTTTGGTTTAAGTGCAGATGGCATTAATCCTTTTGGGGAGCAGAGTAGCAATCATAGCACCTGGCCTGTGACTCTATGTATCTATAACCTTCCTCCTTGGTTGTGCATGAAGCGGAAGTTTATTATGATGCCAGTGCTCATCCAAGGCCCTAAGCAACCCGGCAACGACATTGATGTGTACCTAAGGCCAATAGTTGAAGAACTTTTACAGCAGTGGGACATAAAAGGTGTACGTGTGTGGGATGAGCACAAACAGCAGGAATTTGACCTACGAGCGCTGATTTTTGTAACCATCAATGATTGGCCTGCTCTTAGTAACCTTTCAGGACAGACAAACAAGGGATACCACGCATGCACGCACTGTTTAGATGAGACCGAAAGTATGGATAAATGTAAGAAGAATGTATACCTGGGACATCGTCGATTTCTTCCGACCAAGCATGCCTTAAGAAAGAAAGGCAAGCATTTCAAAGGTGAGGTGGATCACCGGAAGAAGCCTGTCCTCCGTACTGGTGATGATATACTTGATATGGTCAAGGATTTACAAGTAATCTTTGGAAAGGGTCCTGGCGGACAATCTGTTCCGAATGATGTTGACGAACACGCACCCATGTGGAAGAAGAAATCTATATTTTGGGACCTACTCTATTGGAAAGACCTAGAGGTCCGCTCTGCAATCGACGTGATGCACGTGACGAAGAATCTTTGCGTGAACCTGCTAGGCTTCTTGGGCGTGTATGGGAAGATCAAAGATACACCGGAGGCACGGGAGGACCAGCAACGTATGAACGAAAAAGATGGCATGCATCCAAAGCAGTATGAAGGTCCTGCCAGCTACGCTCTTACCAAAGCAGAGAAGGAAATCTTTTTTGAATGCCTGCTCAGTATCAAGGTCCCGTCTGGCTTCTCGTCGAATATAAAGGGAATAATAAATATGGCAGAGAAAAAATTCCAGAACCTAAAGTCTCATGACTGCCACGTGATTATGACGCAACTGCTTCGGTTGCATTGAGGGGGCTTCTACCGGAAAACGTTCGATTAGCCATTGTGAAGCTATGTGCATTCCTCAATGCAACCTCTCAGAAGGTAATCGATCCAGATATCCTACCAAGGTTAAAGAATGATTTGGTGCAATGCCTTGTCAGTTTCGAGCTGGTGTTCCCACCATCCTTCCTCAATATCATGACGCACGTCCTAGTTCATCTAGTCGACGAGATTGCCATTCTGGGTCCTGTATTTCTACACAATATGTTCCCCTTTGAGAGGTTCATGGGAGTCTTAAAGAAATATGTTCGTAACCGTGCTAGGCCAGAAGGAAGCATCTCCATGGGCCATCAAACAGAGGAGGTCATTGGGTTTTGTGTTGACTTTATTCCTGACCTTAAGCCGATTGGTCTCCCTCAATCGTGGTATGAGGGGAGACTGACTGGAAAAGGCACGCTAGGAGCGGATGCAATAATATGTAGGGACGGGCATTCTTGGGCTCAAGCACACTACACAGTTCTACAGAATTCTACCTTGGTGACCCCGTATGTCAATGAACACAACAATTTTCTGCGCTCCAAACACCCGGAGCAGTCTGAGGACTGGATTACATGTGAACACATCAGGACTTTCGGCAGTTGGTCGCAACCACATCTCATGGGTAACAACATTGTTGGAGATGAGCTGTACTCGTTGGCCAGGGGACCATTTTCGACTGTATTGACTTACCAAGGGTACGAGATAAATGGGAATACATTTTACACGATCGCCCCAGATCAATAGAGCACCAACCAAAACAGTGGTGTCCGCTTTGATGCAGCAACCAACAGGGGAAAGGACACATATTATGGTTACATAGTGGACATATGGGAACTTGACTATGGACATGATTTTAAGGTCCCTTTGTTTCGGTGCAAATGGGTCAATCTGTCAGGAGGCGGGGTACAGGTAGACCCGCAGTACGGAATGACAACAGTGGATCTCAACAATCTTGGGTACACAGACAAACCATTCGTCCTAGCCAATGATGTGGCGCAGGTTTTCTATGTGAAGGACATGTCTACCAAACCGAGAAAAAGAAAAGATAAGGAAGCGAATACATCATACGATGAGCCAAAGCACCACATAGTGAAGCTATGTGCATTCCTCAATGCAATTTCTCAGAAGGTAATCGATCCAGAAATCCTACCAAGGTTACAGAATGATTTGGTCCAATGTCTTGTCAGTTTCGAGTTGGTGTTCCCACCATCCTTCTTCAATATTATGACGCACTTCCTAGTTCACCTAGTCGACGAGATTGCAATTTTGGGTCCTGTATTTCTACACAATATGTTCCCCTTTGAGAGGTTCATGGGAGTCTTAAAGAAATATGTTTGTAACCGTGCTAGGCCAGAAGGAAGCATCTCCACGGGCCATCAAACAGAGGAGGTCATTGAGTTTTGTGTTGACTTTATTCCTGACCTTAAGCCGATTGGTGTTCCTGAATCGCGGCATGAGGGGAGACTGGGTGGAAAAGGCACGCTAGGACCGAACTCAATAATATGTAGGGACGGGCATTCTTGGGCGCAAGCACACTACACAGTTTTACAGAATTCTACCTTGGTGGCCCCGTATATCAATGAACACAAGAATATTCTACGCTCCAAACACCCGGAGCAGTTTGACGACTGGATTACACGTGAACACATGGGGACTTTCGGCGGTTGGTTGCAAACACATCTCATGGGTAACACCACTGTTGGAGATGAGATGTACTTGTTGGCCAGGACACCATCTTTGACGGTATTGACTTTCCAAGGGTACGAGATAAATGGGAATACATTTTACACGATCGCCCAAGATAAAAAGAGCACCAACCAAAACAGTGGTGTCCGCTTTGATGCAGCAAACACCAATAGGGCAAAGGACACATATTATGGTTACATAGTGGACATATGGGAACTTGACTATGGACGTGATTTTAAGGTCCCTTTGTTTCGGTGCAAATGGGTCAATCTGTCAGGAGGCGGGGTACAGGTAGACCCACGGTACGGAATGACAACAGTGGATCTCAACAATCTTGGGTACACAGACGAACCATTCGTCCTAGCCAATGATGTGGCGCAGGTTTTCTATGTGAAGGACATGTCTACCAAACCGAGAAAAAGAAAAGATAAGGAAGCGAATACATCATACGATGAGCCAAAGCGCCACATAGTTCTTTCAGGGAAAAGAAACATCGTGGGAGTGGAGGACAAGACAGACATGTCAGAAGATTATGAAAAGTTTCATGAAATTTCTCCCTTCAGAGTGAAGACTGACCCAAGCATCCTGTTAAATGATGATGATTATCCATGGTTACGGTGCAATAAGCAAGGGACACACGCGAAAAAAAAAATTTATACCCCAAGATCCCACTCAGGATGTGACCGGCTTCACCGCCATCACTTTCTCTCTAGTGTGAGTTTCCGGACTTATAGCTGGAAAGTGCCACTTCGGACAAACCGGAGGGAATCTTTGTAAGAGCTAGCTAGGGCATTTTGGCATTTGAAACATGATTTTAGAATAATTATTTATTAAGTTATGAAATTTCAATTATTCATGTCCTTTTAGTATTTTAATTATACAGAGGAGTTAATCAATGCAATTATGTCCAAACAAAATATGAATGTCTTCTGACCACCGGTTGGTTGCTCAATATTTTCAAAAACATATTGATAAACCACCACCTGATGTGTCAAAGAATAAAGTTATATAAAATTCTAGTTATGATGAACTAAAACAAAACTATAATATTCTTCAATAGCAAAAAGAATCAACTAAAAAGCTTTTATAAAACTCTAGTTATGATCAAAATAATATTAACTTAAAATTATATAAAATTTATGCAACTAAAATTTTCATAAATTATTTTTTGTTAAAAACTTTAATAGCAAAAAGAATTAAATGAAAACTAGGCATGTATGCATCTGTTTAAAAGAAAACTTTAGAATTAAAACCAAAAATAGGCATGATCTCTTTCATTAACACAGAAAGAATATGAAAGTTTTGCATTTTTTAGAATTTCATATATTTTGTTGAAATTATTTGATAATCATGTGTATTACACATAAGTGAGTATGTATAAAAATTAGGATGTGATTTGAAGAATGTCAAAAGATTGACATATATATAAAATTCTAGTTATGATGAACTAAAACAAAACTATAATATTCTTCAATAGCAAAAAGAATCAACTAAAAAGCTTTTATAAAACTCTAGTTATGATCAAAATAATATTAACTTAAAATTATATAAAATTTATGCAACTAAAATTTTCATAAAGTATTTTTTGTTAAAAACTTTAATAGCAAAAAGAATTAAATGAAAACTAGGCATGTATGCATCTGTTTAAAAGAAAACTTTAGAATTAAAACCAAAAATAGGCATGATCTCTTTCATTAACACAGAAAGAATATGAAAGTTTTGCATTTTTTAGAATTTCATATATTTTGTTGAAATTATTTGATAATCATGTGTATTACACATAAGTGAGTATGTATAAAAATTAGGATGTGATTTGAAGAAGGTCAAAAAATTGACATAACATATGCAAAAAAAAATGCCCGCCTACTAGCAGGAGAATTCACACACCACGGCCTGCATACGACTAGAAACCCAACTATATATGGGCCAGGATGCAGGCCCGCGGGGCACGAATTTCTGCTGCCAGTAGGACCCACTGGGCAGAGAGTGGACAGGTCAGACGATAAGCTGTCTGTGCTTTGAGAGGAACTTGCAACGGTAGCCGCAGGTGGTCTTATAAACCGCTGCGAGCGCCTCTCGCTTGGCGAGGTGGGACTAAACTCCCACCGCCCCTCGGTTGTGCCAGGAACAACCCTTTAGTCCCGGTTGGTGGCTCCAACCGGGACTAAAGGCCCCATTTAGTCCCGGTCCGAGCCACCAACCGGGACTAAAGGTGAATTTCACTTCGCACCCTTTGGACTGGTGAAATTCACCTTTAGCCCCGGTTGGTGGCTCGGACCGGGACTAAAGGGGGGCCTTTAGTCCCGGTTGGAGCCACCAACCGGGACTAGAGGGTTGGGTATATAATCAGCACTTAAGAAATTTTCTTCCATTCTCTCCCCCGACGCCGAACCACAGCACGACGCAGCCAGGCTGCTGCGCCGGAGATCACTGTCGCCTCCGAGCCGTCCCCCCCCTCGCCGACGCCCTCGCCGCGCCCTGCCCCGACGTCGCCGTCGCCGATCCCTGCCCCGACGCCGCCGTCGCCGAGCCGTGCCCCGACGCCGTTCCCCGCTCCCCTGCAACACACTGTGAGCCGCCGCGCCGTTCCCCTCCTCCTCCTCCCCCCTCCCCCCCCCCCCCCCCCCCGCGCCCCAACGCCGACGCCGCCCGCGCTCTCTGAATCTTCTGCATTTCTGAATTTTTCGACAGGGTGAACAGTGCGCACACCACATGTATGATGAAATGCCAGAGGGTCCTAGGGATTTTAGGAATTCTTGGGAATTTTTGTGGTGAGGTGTTGAAGCATATAAGAGGGTCTGGCAAAGTTTCAGAATTTTTGGAGCAATTAAAAATAGGTTTTGGTCATGGAGTTTGAATCTGGACCAAATTTGAACTGGATGGAATTTGAAAATTTTGAACTGTGGAACTCAAAGTTTTTGGTGAAATGGGTTGTGGGTACTGCCTAGTTGCTAGGATAATTTTTGTGGGTGCAGAAGAATTATAGAAAATATGGTTCCTTTGTAAATCAAAGAAACTAGGATAAATATAAATTCCAACTTGGGAATTTATTTAATATAAGAGAAATATTTTTGTGGAGTGGAAAAGTATTGGACACTGTCCTAGAAGGTGAGAATGACTTGAGGGATAATTTAGAGGTGACAGAAAAATTATTGGAAGAATTTAGAAGTGCTTGAAAGGAGTGAAATGGCCATTTTCATAGAATAATTTTATTTATTCCAAAACTTTTCTAAATAAAAATCTGTTTTCTGCCACTAAGTCTGAAAATCTGTTAATACTTGTCAACTTGATCATGATGATTGCCATTGATCTAGGGGTCATTTGAATTAGTTCAGTAAGCATGTTTTGCCATGTGTTACATCTCCGTGGAATTACAGGTTGTGGCCGGTGTTGCATCTCCGTGGAGTTGGTCCCTGATCGTCCCTCCGCTATTCGACAAAAGGTGTCCATTTGTTGTATGTTGAGTTTTGTTCATAGGATGATGGTTGGTTCATTTGTTGAGTTGTGTATTCATCTTGTGTATAAATCTTGTATTCATTTTGTATTCATCTTGTGTATAAATCTTGTATTCATCTTGTACAAATATCGTCGTAACTTCGACATGAGGGGGGGGGGTCGTTAAAACATAACCCCGATAACTTTGATTTTGAGGCATATGAAAACCTGATTTGCACGTCGGACAGGCATGAGAGAGGCGGTCCACAAAGTATCCTCTCCCGAAATATAGGACGACTCATCAGATATGATTCTAGATAATGTCCAATGCCTCATATCACGAACATAGTTATATTGGATAATTGATCTTCATATAAATGAAGCATAAAAGTTTAGCAATCACTTACAAATTTTCATGTTGTTCATTGACTTCGACATGAGGGGGGGGGGGGTCGTTAAAACATAACCCCGATAATTTTGGTATAACTTCGACATGAGGGGGGAGGAGGTCGTTAAAACATAACCCCGATAATCCACTAATCCTCATATGCATATGATTCCTTGTTGTGATTAGGTCTATGTTTGCCACTAATCCATCTCTCATGGTTGTATATTGCCATGTTGTAATATTTGCAGAAACTATGGAACACGATAGAGACTTAGAACAAGAAGAGGCGTTGGAGGAAATAATCCGCGACGGAGATGATGATATCATCACCTCACAGTTTCTCAACGACTCCGATGGTGAGGGAAGAGAAGATGACGGCTCCGCCAGTGTTGGAGCCTTAACTGTTGCAAAGTCTGGCGAGGTATATATATTAATTAAGCCTCTGCTGACTAGATGCATTAATTTTTTTGTATGTACATATATTAACATTTCTTTCTTCTTTTAGCCCTCCAGATCGAGCCAAACTTCTATAAGGAGACGAGGCCTGAAGAAAAGGTTGGGCGAGAATGAAAGGTTCACGATCGAAGAAGTCGATCCCGATGGCAAACCGACTGTTCCCAAGCGGACCCAAGACCGATTTATACATCAGTGCGGAGTTGCTGTTAGGGACAGCATCCCGATCAGCATCCAAGAATGGAATAAGGAGAAGGACGATGGAGTTTCTTATGTCGACGATAGATGCAAAGATCAGCTTTGGAACTCGCTCATGATAAATTTCAGTCTACCGCCAGAGGAGGATCCAAATAACCCAGTTATACAGCGAAAAGTCAAAAAATGGGCTCTTAAGAAGATGGCAGAACAATTCAAGAACTGGAAGAAAAGATTGAACGAACAGTTTGTCGAGAAAGACAAGACTCCAGAATTCACCGGTCAATATGCGAAGATAGAAGATCACTGACCCGCATTTGTGGCGTACAAGAAATCGGAGAAAGCTAAGAACAGGTCACAGACAAATAAGCTAAATGCTGCAAAGAAGCAGTATCACCATGTTACGGGGTCAGGTGGCTACAAGGTTGCCCGGCCTACGTGGGACAAAGCTGAGAACGACCTGCTTGCTAAAGGGATCCAACTAGCGACATTGAACTGGCCCGAACGGGCAAGGACTTGGTTCTTCGGGCATGGGGGAACTTTGGACCCAGAAACAGGGAAGTGTGTTTACACGAAAGAACAACTTGAAACACCCGTCACAAAGATTCAGGAAGCAATCAAGGACGTGCAGGAAGGGAGGTTCCATCCCGACAGAGGACATCCTGTCACGCGCCCTCGGGAATCCTGAACACCCTGGACGAACACGAGGCACAGCAGGCTCCGTTCCGTGGGTGCATGGGTTTCCCGACATCACTGGTTATAGAAGCCGAGGGAGAAAGAAGAAAGAGGAAGTAGACCGGATGCAGAATGTAGAACAAAGATTAGCGTTGCAGGAGAAGAAACTAGAGGCACTTACCAGTCAGCGAGCTACCGACCCACCATCTCGGCAGCACGAAGATCCTTCATTCGATACTGCCCACGAAGCTACCCCACCTTCCCAGTGGAAAAGCAGCGTGGCTTCCACGGAGCTCGTTCGTCCTGATATCACGGCTCCTCGCTACCCCGTGGATTATATCACGGAGAGGGAACATTGTGAGCTAATGGCGAAATGCATCAACCTAACCTTGAATGTGGCGGTCGGCTATGTCTTACCTCCTAGACCTGATGGAACTTTCCATTGCAATCCGATTCCAGATGGCTTTGCTATTGTCGGGGTGGATGAAGTTACCAACGGATTCGAGGGGCTGGAGGTTGAGTACCCTACAGGTGAAGGGGAGACTCATCTGGTAGATGCCGTAAGGACTACCATTCTATGGAGAAAGGAAAACATCGTGCTTCCACAATGGACGCCGCGTCAGCAGACTCAGCCGGAGGAGGCCCCTCAGCAGACTCCTCACAGTCCAGCTCTACCTCCGCTGCCTCAGTCGTCTCCGCCGCGTCAGCACACTCCGCCGCCTCAGCTGTCTCCGCCACGTCAGCGGACTCCGCCGGAGGAGGCCCCTTAGCAGAATCCTCCGCCGCCTCAGCTGTCTCCGCCGTGTCAGCGGACTCCGCCGGAGGAGGCCCCTCAGCAGAATCCTCCTCCGCCTCAGCTGTCTCCGCCGTGTCAGCAGACTCCGCCGGAGGAGGCCCCTCAGCAGAATCCTCCGCCGCCTCAGCTATCTCCGCCGCCTCAGCAGACTCCGCCTCCTCCGCCGCGTCAGCTGACTCCACCTCCTCCGCCGCCTCAGCAACGGTGGAAGAGACCCGCCGCCGCTCCGGCGGCTAGCAGTACAACAACGAAGAAATCCAGAGCAGGTCCAAGCGTCAAGAAGGCTCCTCCCAAGTTACCATACGACATGACTGAGGAGGAAAACAACGAGATCGTGGCTGCCGATGTGAAACGCCAGCTTGCACCGAAACGTCCAGATCCAAAGGAGAAAATAGATCCGGTAAAAGCGAAGCGCTGTCTGGATGCCCTTCAGCGACCACCATCTCCTCCGCCGCTCTCACACTATGACCGCTGTATTGTAAAGACATTTCATGAAGCGAAAAGGTCGGGAAGTACTAGCAGTGCTGCAAGAAGTGGGAAAACAATTCCCCAGCTCGGCGAACAGGAAAAACAATCGTGCCCCCCGCTCAAGGTGTTTCCCGATATCGCTAATGATCCGGGGGTAGCGGCCGCTCATCCTGGGTACACTCTTCGTGATTACTTAGGCGATGAGGTACAGTTCGAAATGGCTGAGGTAGCCTTTAGATACGAGCACGGGAAGCCTCTCGTCAGACCTGAGCAGCTCCCGCGTCTATCAACGATGATGCGAACATTGCATAACTGGTACTTGAAAGCCTGCAAGGAAGGGACCGACAGTATCTTAGTGGGAATTAAAGATGAGCACTACAATGGAGTCGAGGCGTTGTACATTGAATTTGAAGAATTATTTCAGTTATACAATCAAGACGCCCTCGACAAAACTATCGTCAGTTGCTATTGTCTGTAAGTATTTTTCTATAATTAAGTCTCTAGCTCAGCTCGTTCATTGCATGTATAATTATCCTCGCACTATATTATGCAGATTGAAGATCCGCGAATGCAGAGGAAAAATCTATGACATTGGGTTCATTAACCCAAATACCGTAAATGAATATACGGTACAAAAAAACCTCGATGATACAGAGAATTACTTGCTAAAGGCGTTACTTGGACAACAAAACAAAAGGGAAATACTATTTTCTTACAACTTCAAGTGAGTGTTACTGTCTTGTGCACATTCTGTTTCGCTTACTCGAGGTTAAGTGTAATTGATGAGTTATGCGTGCGCAGGTTCCACTTTATTCTGCTAGCCATTCAGCTTGACGCGGGACTAGTAGTTGTCTTGGACTCGAGACGTAAAGAGGCTAAGGAGTGGGCGAACATGAGTCAAATGCTCCAGAAGTAAGTTCAATCATTATCGCACCATATCGACAACTTTTGTTCATTTCCTGATATCAAGTAATCATTTTCTTTGCCTGGCAGGGTTTGGAAAAAGTTCACCAACCAGGTTAGGGGTGAATGGAAAAAGGAGCTGCGATTTTCACACCCCAAAGTAAGTACTACTAGCTAGTTCCGCGCATCTCTCATTGATTCTAGTTTCAATACCATTATCATGCTTGATTATCATTTTGATTGAACTCTATTCTCGTAAAGTTCTTGTGGCAGGAACCCGGGAATAATTTATGTGGATACTACGTTTGCGAGTACATTCGCCACAAGATCTCTGAGCGGGGCAGATCTGAAGAACAATTTGAAGTACGTAAAGAATATTCACATTTTTATTTTATTACCATCAATTGTGTTGAGTTTCATTCATATATATATATATATATATATATATATATATATATATATATATATATATATATATATATATATATATATTGACTCTCTTCTTTAAATTAGATCCGGCGGAAGCGGGACGAACTCCTACCAACTGATCGCATACGAGCAATTCAAGAGGAATTGGCGGGATTCTTTGTTGACCATGTCATACCTACAGACGGAGAATACCATCGGAAGTGGCAATGCGATTTTGGTAATTAGACATTAGGGATCGTAAGAGATGTTATATTGTATATATGCATGAACGTGTACTATATGTAGTAGCGTCGAATAGATATACGAAAACTTGTCGTTCGACCAAGCACGGAGAAAGAGAGGTCACTTCTCTCTATATATTGATCATGACGATGTTGTGTAATGGTTCCTTCATTGCTATATGTAGTAGCTAGCGTCGAGTTGAATGAAAAGCATAAAATAAAAATGAAAACCCTAAATGTAAAGGAATTGAATGGTAAACACAAAAAGAAAAGGGGAAACACAATATGAAACCCCTAAACCCTCCAAAACCCCTAAACCCCTCCTTTCAAAAAAAAACTGCAGCGCCTGGCAGTGCTGACGCGGGGTTGCCTTCTAGTCCCGGTTGGTGTTACCAACCGGGACTAGAGGTCCTCCTGCCTGGGCGCCCACAGCGGCCACGTGGAGCTCCTTTAGTCCCGGTTCGTAACCCAACCGGGACTAAAAGTGGGGGCCTTTAGTCCCGATTGTTTAGTCCCGGTTGCAGAACCGGGACTAAAGGCCCTCTGAAACCGGGACTGATGCCCTGTTTTCTACTAGTGGGTGCAGGGGATCGGAAGCGGCGGCGCTAGCGCCATCGGGCTGGAAGCAGGCTGTTGTTTCTCGCGTTCTGTGTATTAGAGCATCTCCAGCCGTTCGGCCCCCCCCAGGGCCTGAAATAGCGCCTCCTAGGGGTCATCCGGCGATATTTTCGCCGTGGGGGCGCTCGGCTTCCCAACCGCCACCCCAAGACGCCGTTTTTCAAATGCAAAATTGGCTCAAATTCGACGAAAACGACTCGATTTTGGACGAAATTTAGGCGGTTTCATTCATATTTGTACAAATTTAAAAGACAAACATAAAACTAAAAAAAAACTACGCCGCCACCGCCGCCCCGAGCCTAGTTCATGCCGAGGAGCTTGTAGAAGGCGGTGTAGTCGCCGCCGCCGCCGTCGTCGTCGTCGCCGTCGTCCTGCACGCCGCCGTCCTTGCTGCAGCCCTACCCTGGATCGCCACTGCGGACGGGGTTTGTCGGAGCCGGCGACTCTTCCTCGTCGCTGTCGAGGATGATGACGCCGCCCTTCTCGCGGCCACGGCGTCGCTCGACGATCTCCTCCAGAGCGCGTCGTTGGCGCTCCATCTCCTCCCGCACGTAGTCGTCGCGTGCCCACTTCAGGCCGGTTTTGAGGTCGGCGGCCATCTCCACGTGCTCCTGCTTGACGACCACGGGCGGCGTCGCCGGCTCCTTCTTCGGCCTGACCAGGCGAAGATGACCGCGGGGAGGAGAAGGTTGGCGGCGGCCCTCGCTTATGACGAGGTTGCCGCCGCGGCCGCGACGGCGCTCCGGCATTTCCTGGGGCTCGGGCTTGACGGGGGCGAGCGGCGACGGCGCGCCGGAGGAGCGGGAGCCGGAGGACGAGGAACTCGTGGCCACCATGCGCCTCGGCAGCCACGAGCTCCCGCTACTCGGCCCGAGGACGTCGGCGCCGGGTACTCCAACGGCGGCTCGTTGCCGCCCTCGATGTGCTCGAGAACGACGTGGAGCGTGCGCCCGGGGGCGCCCCACCACTGACGGCGGCCGTCGGAGTTGTGTCGCCCCCTTGGCGCCGGAGCGCCGTTGGTGGAGGCGAGCTGGTCGGCGTGGCGGCGCTGGAAGTACGCCGTCCACACAGGTGCGTTCCGCGTCGGATGGCGGCGGGGGCACGGGGACGCCTCCGGCGCTGAGCCTCCACGAGCCCGGCACGCGCATGTCGGGCGGCGCCGGGTAGTTGGCCTCGTGGAGAAGACGCGCCTCCCACTCGTGCAGATGGCGGCGGCCGAAGCTGTTGGCCGCCGCTCCGTCGCCGGGGAACCTCTCCGCCATCGGTCGGGCTTGGGAAAGGAGAGAGGAAGGAGAGAGGGCGAGAACAAGGGCGGCGAAGGAGAGAAGGTGTTCGGCGGCGAGAGAGATGGCTGTGGCGAGGCGAGCGTGCGGCCAGCGACGACGAAGGCGGCTTTTATAGCGGCTAGGGGGCGGCAGCAGTGCGGACGCGTGGCGGGAAGGGGCGGGACGCGCGGCGGCTCGCCTTCACTGCGCCGCCCATGATCAATGGAAGGCTGACCGGCGGCAGCCTTGGCATTGATTCGCGCGGGAGCCGAGGCGATGAGATGAGGACGACGATGCAGTCAGTCGCTGACTCGGCGGGTCCACGGAGTGGGAATCTGGCGCTGGAAGTTTTGGCGCGTTTTTCCTTTGCCCCGGCGTCCCCGGTCGGCCCCCAGCGCGCTGGGTTCGGCTTGGGTCCGCCGGCGCCAATTTCGGCCCTAACCAGCGAAATTTGGGCTCCTGGGGGCGCGACTGGGCCGTTTTTTTCGAGCCGGCGATAAAAAAGGGGCCTGGGTTGGGGGGGGGGGGCGAGTGGAGATGCTCTTAGCCGGGCGCTTGACCAAGAGCCCGCTCGCTTCTCTCTCCTTCCTTTTTTTTCCTCCAGCTCAGAATTTTGTCGACGTGGATTCCGTTGCAGCCGGCTGACTAGGACTATCGTACCTGCTCTTAAGGTTTTCTTCAAGCAAGTCAAGTTCGTTGTTCTCGTAAAACAGAGGTTGCCTAATTAATTAAATGTTGTCCTCTTCTGCCCAGCTGCTTACTTCAACTAAATAAATATAGTGATTCAGATGAGTCTTTGCGCTCACTTATGCCAGAGATCATCATGTATTATTTTATTCGGGCGCTCCTTGAAACCTCCTCTGCTGCTTACTGAAATAATACTTCAGTGCTTTGCATTATAGTGAACTGAGTGACTTTGGAGAAAATTCTGGATATTCTCATGTGATGTAGTTGTGGTGTATATACTCCCTCGTTTTCGGTTTATAGTGTTCATCTAAAAAATCTGTTTTTTTTAGTAAGCAGCCGTTCTTGGTGAGATTTCGAGATATATACTGATTACCATCACATGTTCAGATTTCGAGATGCATTATAGTGTACTGAGTGACCTTGCTTTCCGTTTTATTTGTCTCGTGTTCTACTACTTACCATCACATGTGTGTGTGTGTGTGTGTGTTTCCATCGGAAACGATGCTTAGGGTTATTCGATCCCGATCAATTAGAGTCCACGAGGTGGAGTGGAGGCATGAAAAGCGACGTTGAACAAGGAGGCGATCATCATGGTGGGTTAGTGCCATGTATATGACAACCACAAGCAGAATAAAAAGCTCTAGGATTTACATCCAAAAGTTTTCTTTGTACCCCTTGATGCGTTCCTTTCATATTTGATCCATTATCATATCCTTGTCCTCGCACATCATTTATATCAAGATCAAGAAGTTTTAGCTCATTCTGTAGCACCTCAAAAAGTCCTTGGCCAGTTGTATCATTTACATCAAGAAATCCTAGAAAGGACTCTTCTATGCAAACTTGACTTGAAGATGAATCCACATATCTTATAATTAAAGACATTTGCTCTTGGTGACTTGCATCAGGGGTACAATCAAGTATGACAGAGAAATACTTTGAGCTCTTTATTTTCTTGATAATTTCAGACCTAATACAAGAAGCAAGCAAGTGTAGCAATTCATTCTGAATCTTATGATCAAGATAATGAGCATGAGTTTCTTCATTTGTAATACGACGAACATGCTCCTGAATAATGGGGTCAAATTCAGCCAACATCTCTACCAAACCCAAGAAATTACCATTGCTATCTTCATACAACTTGCCATTCGTACCACGGAATGCTAGATTATGCTTGGCAAGAAATTTTACAATGCAAACAATTCTGAATAATACCTTTTTCTAATGGTCCTTCTCTTTCTCAAATTGTCGTTGAGCTACTTTATCAATAGTTTGATGTTTTTCCAATCTACTGCGCAACTCATACCAATTAGTCATACTCAAAACATGATCCACACTTGTCTCGTGATATCTTAGTCTATTGGTCATATGTGACCAATCATTACAGCCCTCATTTGCCAACTGACCTTTCCGATGACCTTTCGTAAATAATTTACAAGCAAAGCAAAATACTCTATCAAGTTGTTTAGAATAGACAAGCCAGTCTCTATCACAACACTCTCCATTTGATAGAAATCTAGTATAGAATATTGCAGTAAACCTTTTACGATATCTATCTTTAGGACCTTTCTTAATTGATTTGTCTTTTTTTGGACCCTTTTGTGCTAAGATATCAATTTGTTTAGAATCAAGAGAATCCCAGTTTCTTGGATCAAATATATCAGACTTAAAAGAATCATCAACATCCTCACGAGGTGAACTATTCAAGTTAACATCAATATGATCTTCCTCTACCTCCATATTATCTGTCTCTGTCTGACCATCTCTAGAATCATTGTAAGGAACAATTGCAAGTGCAAGGGTACAAGGATCAACAGACTGATTACCGGATGACACTTGCGGTGCTTCTTTTCTAACAAATTTGTCCATGCCGCCTTTATAAGATTTATTTATTAAATTCTGTTCTTGTGCTTTTCTCTTGCGCTTATAGGCACCAGACTGATGTTTCCCCATGATGACTCAAATTTATATTATTGAAACACAAGATAAAGAAGATGAATAAAATAAATTTGAATTTATACGGTAGCATATATCAATTGGAGATCATGCGGCAATGTTTGGCAATTAGACGAACCGTCTAACTCACCTAATTTTCGGTCCTGTGATCTTTAACCGAGGAGGTAAGAACCGATCTCTAACGAAGTCACGATCCCTGCCAAAAGTTAATTAGGAAATTAGGAATTAGGAGTAGGAACCGAAGTTAATCGGAAAGGAGGACTTGCTAAGCACCTAGACGGTGGAGCCGGTCACGGATCGATCCGACGAGATGACGAGTCTCGGCGGCGGCCTCAATCGGATCGCGGGATCGATCTGATGAAGTGTTGATGCAAACGAGTCGAACGACGAAGGCAACGAGAATACGAGATGTCGAGATGATCCTGTAGCGGCTGCCGCCTAGCGAAAGCGCAGCCCTGTCTCCAGATCGATCGACGACGGACGACCAAACGTCGCGATGGACTAGGCGAGTAGGCGTGCGGCGTGCCGACTAGCGATCCCGGTTTTTTTTTTTACACCGACGGTTCCCCTGCTTTCCGATCGAGGCATCGAGCATTGCGTCGTGCGTTCGATGACCACAGCGGCAGCGCCCAGATCGATCGAGGCCTAGAGGCCCAGCACCACAGTGGCAGGCCCAGATCGATCGACGTTCGACGGATCGAGCCATCGAGGCTCCAGCGGCCAGCGCTGTAATTTTTTTTTAAATACTACTACTAGGCCTGTATATATAATTTGGGGCCCCCCAAAATCGTGGGCCCTGTGCGGGCCGCACTTCTGGCACAACTGTGGGCCCGGCCCTGATATTACTATGCCTTACTTATTTTATGGGTACTATGCCCTACTTATTGTACCTAGCTGTGGTTCGCCCTACATGCGTACGAGAGAAATGATCTGAACATGCAAGAACAAAGTCAGGTAAGATTGATTTTGTGGGTAAATTTCCGACACGAGAAAAAGAAAATGTACTGTAAACAAAATTTAAAAGATAAGAAGGCGGCGCCACTCCAAGCGTTCAAAGTGCGAAGTCGCGTTCATATACACGCCCTATATAATCTCTGGCCTACGAGGGAGTCATGCAAGCACATAGCAAGTTCTTGGGAATCCAAAATTTTTGCGTGAATGATTAATTGGAGGTTTGCAGATACTACATTAATTTGAGTCCAACTTGTTGCCAACAAGGGTGTGCGTACCGAGTAGAGTGCCATTGTGAGATTATTTTCATGGAAACAGCTAGCTAGATTTCAAAAAATTACAGCACCCCGTTCTGTACGTTGGTCGAGAATTCAAAGGATCATTCGACCACAAACATTGCAAGCAACAGAATGATTTTTCTGAATTCTGAAATGCACATCTCCTATAGTTAGATTTACTCAAAAAACCAGAGCCAAAACCAAGGCTCGGATATACATTCTTTATACTCGAAATCACACTCTACTCGGTACTCGCCCTTCTCGACAGTAGCAACGTTTAATTGGAAAGAAATGCAGCAATCATATTTACATCAAACAGTAGCAACCTAGCATTATGGCCACCCTTCTCGACAGAAGAAATATCATATGGATGGGTTAGCCGAGGCCAAACATTGATCTTAGCAGATCACTAGGGCTGATGCCGGCTTCTATTTGTTGCCTCTACATCGTCGGAGCGCCAGCAGCATAGACGGCCATCTTCGCCTCCTGTCCACCCAAAGATGCCCTTGTTTTGGCCAAGGCTCTCAAGACTCTGCTTCTAGCGGGGCATATATATGGTCCTGATAACTCCTGTGTGGCCTCCTTTCAATATAGCCTCCGCCGACCCGATCGCTTCCTACGGGATCATTTTTTTACAGGGAACTAACATAGTGTATCCTCACTTGTTCTGCCGATTGCCCATAACCGGTCATCAGGCAGAGAGTAGTGGCAACCGATCAAGTAGTCCAACTGTCAATACAACAAATGTAAGAATTTGAGAGGCAGAATGATCTTCAGTTTTGTATAATTTCATTCCAACAACAGTGCTTGTAAGAGAAGTGGTACTAGTAAGCATGATCCTTCTTGATGTTAAATAGAGACTAGGCTCAGAGAGCAAAGCCCTCGTATATCATATACACCATCTGTTCCTAAATATAATATGTTTTGGCATCTTATATTTAGAAACAGAGGTACTACTTCGGAGTTGAGAAAACACAGAGCAAAGCTACAGCCTACAGGCAAGCACAAGCATTTACAGTCTGCATCTTGAGTTTGCAGTCCAGGCCCTCTGCTCCAAAGACGCAACAAATTAATAGCATCATCACCCAGGGATATCCGGTTGGTAAGCTTCACAAATCATTTGTCTTTGCGGTTACAAAAATATTTTAGAACAAAGCCAAAAATGTTTTCATATTGCGGGAACAAAAGGCAAGCACATTTACCGTCAGTATCTTGAGTTTGCAATCCAGGCCCTAGGCTCGAAAGATAGAATAAATTAACAGCATCATCATCGAGGAATTTGTCCAGTACGTAAGCTTCACAAATCATTTATCCTTTAGGAATTTCTGTGTTCACAAGAAGATTTCAGAACAAAGCGAAGAAAAACACAAACTTCATGCAAAATAGGCTTGTACAAACTCAAGAAGATGCTTTCCTGAAACTTCAGATTTCAACAACCAATATAACCATAAAATGGAAAGCTTGACATTCATATATAGCAGGCACACTGAATAAACAAATAATATCAGTCATCAAATCCAACAGCATTGCAACCATCACTACCAACTTGGTAGTACTACTGAATAGCAAAGTTCATCCATACTTCATGCACGAACAAATCAATTTCAAAGTTGATCTCGTAAGTACATTATGTATGCTTCACGACGACAGCAGTAGCACTCAACAAGATTATGAGACGCGTGCAACTAAATTCTAGTGAATGTTTGTGGCAGCAAGCAAATCAATTGGCTAACAGTGGAGAAGAGTTCTCATTCAGCACACGGACTAGTCTGACAGCAGTAGCACCCAGCTAAATTGAGTCAAGCATGTAGGTTAGAAATGCAGACCAGCAGCAAATCAAAGAAATTCAACCAATCCGTGGAAATCAAGGTAGAGGGAGGCATGGAGGAGAAGGGTCTTGAGCTTGAGGCTGGGCATCATTCCCGAGAGAGAAGGAAGAAGCACGCGGACAGTTGGCCCCTCGCTCCTCCTCTCCCTTCATCAATTTGATGCTGCTGCAGAGATATCATAAACTGATCAGTATATGGCATGAGCAAAATCCCATCAAAAATGAATTTTCTGGAACCACAAATTATTCTCGTTGTAGCGCTATACAATACTACAGTCAGACATATCTAAATTTGCTAAAAACATAGTAACCATGCTTTCTATGAATCAAAATTATTGAGCACACAACAATCCTAGTAAAACCTAGTGTAACAAACATGAAGATAAAAGTTTAGACTTCAACAGCAACAGATTGACTATTATGACTATAAACCAAGGTTTACGAGTCGACAAGTCGTTCCGAGGTTGAGACTCATAGACTAATCGTGACTAGTCTAGACTAGTGCTAGACTAGTCGACATGGTACTGTAGTACTCAGCTACTAATACCTAGTAGTAGTATGTAGTATATACTAACAGTACAGTATGCAATAAAACCAGCCACTGTCTAAATAATTGAGCTATGCAGTGTTTTGGGCCCAAGTGGGTATGCAATAGGACCAGCAACTGTCTAAATACTAGCCCAGCGCCATGCAGCACCCCCCAGCTGGCCCATTTGGGCCCAAATGGTCAGCCTACTTAGCCCCCCAGCCACTGGAACCCTAGCTCCCGATCTATCCAATCGCCGCCGCCAGCGCCATCACGCACGGGAGCATGCGCGCATGCGACCCGCGCCTCCTGCCGCCTTCCGCCGGCCCCGGCCGCTGCCGCCGGCGAGCCCGCCGACCACCGCCATGCCTCCTCCTTTCCTCTCCTCTCTCGTCTCAAGGCCGCGCGCGCCTACGGGTCACGGCCATGGCCGCCGCCTGAGCACGAGCTCCGGCCGGCCGCCGCACCTGGCTGCGCCATCCGCCGTCCCGGCGGTGGGTGGCGGCGGTGGTGGCAGGGCAGTGGGTGCTGGCGGCGCCTTGTCCCAGCTGAGGCAGCTCTCTCTGGAAACCTAGCGGGGCCAAATTTTCCCTCCACGGGCTGCGGGCTGGGCGGCTGGGTGACTTATCCGCTCCAATTTTTGAGTCGATCGACTCAAATAGCGCGACTAGTCCAGACTAGTCTACGACTAGTCTGTCCACTGCTCGACTCGACCAACTAGTCTACACGAGATTTGTAGTCGACATGGAAGTTGCGACTCGTAGACTACTCTGTCGACTAGTCTCGACTAGTCCTTCGACTCGTAATCAGTGCTATAAACTATCTTAAAAGTAGGCGTCAACCATCTTAAAGTGGCCAGATTGAGAGAGAGCGGGCTATTATTAGTTCCAGCAACATCCAACAATTTGATAGTACTACTGCTAGTGCAAACAATCCAACAACATCCCAGCTGCAGCAACACGCACACATCCGCTGTAGTAGTGATTTTATCAAACTGAATGAATACTACTGAATCAATAACAGAGTCCATCTCAGAAGTAGAGCACGTATGCTTTATGACAGGAGTAGCACTGAACAAGATTACGAGAGGTGTGCATCTAAAATCTACAGAACTTTTGTGGCAGCAAGCAACTCAATTGGCAAACACTGGAATGTCCATCTCGTTCAGCCCTAGTCTGAGAGCAGTAGTACCCAGCTAAATTCAGTCGAGCATGTGAGTACAAAATGCAGACCAGCAGCAAATCAAACAAGTTCAGACCAAGACTACAGAATCAAGGTAGAGGGAGGCGTGGAGGACAAGGGAGATCTTGACCTTGATGCTGAGTGTCGTTCCTGAGAGAGAAGGAAAAAGGACGCGGGTGGGCTGGCCCCTCGCTCCTCCTCTCCCAGCATCGAGTTGGTGCTGCTGCAGAGATAACATAAACTGATGAGTAGATGGCATGAGCAAAATCACATCAGAAAAATAAATATTTTGGAACTAAAAATCATCCTCATTGTACTGCTGCTGCTGTACATTCGTACAGTCAGGCATATATGTGGAACTAGGTTGAGTCTAGATCCAACTAGTGCCTGCTGGTGGTTGTGTTGCACCATGAACAGGTGAAGCAAGAATGACAGAATAAAAAATGCTGCATTTTCACTCGTACAATGCACTGAACATCCAAAAGGGATGGATTTATGCTGCAGTTTTAGTCCAATTAGGTTCAGTTGTGCAGTTTTAGTTGGGAGTTCATGTGGAATCCAACTCGGATCTGGGGGGTAGCTCACTTGTACAAAGAGGAGGGGAGGAGGAACCAGCCACGAGCATAGTTTTAAATAGCCGGCTATAGCTCCGCTATAGCCCGCTATAGCCTTTTCAGCAGGGTGCCGCTAAATGGTCGCCTTCACAAATAGCCCGCTATAGCCCACTATAGCTCCGCTATAGCTGATTTTTAGGCCCGTCGCTATTTTCCATAGCCCGTTATTTAAAACATTGCCCACGAGTGATTCCCTTCGCTGGAGAGGTTCCTCTGGCCTGGCCGTGTGAGAAGGCAGTCATCGGTCAGCCATCACTGGAGAACAATGTGGTCATCATGTTTAAATCTCACTGGAAAGAACCGAACAGAGAGAATCGAGAGACAGAGGAGATGAGCGAGAGAGCTACCTTCCATGGCGTCCGTCTCCCGCATCCCGCATGGCCTTGCAGCTTCTCCATGGCCCGGCCCCTTCCTTCAAGTGCCTACACATGACCACACGCGCACACGCACACATCAGATCCAGAGAGGAAGAAGAAGAAGAAGAAGAAGAGACCGCATCAGATGGTCCTCACATTTGGAGGGGATCCCGTGCTGCTGCACCTCTGCCGGTTCGGGCTAGGGTTGAAGGTTGGACGGTGCAGCTAGGGGTGGAAGGAGGAGTTCGTGGTGGAGAGGGAAGGACTCCTCTGCCGGCGGCGTTCCTCTGCTGGTCGCCGCAGCCGGACCACGGTGGCGGCTCCTGAGCAGCGACCGGAGAGGAGACGTGCTGGGGGGTACCTGGGAGGAGCCTATTGGTCCATCGGCTCCTCCCACGGATCGACCCCCTGCGTTTCAATCTCGTTTGAACCAACAACCGCGAGCCTCACCAAATATTTTTAGCCGCCTCAAATGTTTATGCGCCATGGATGTTTTCGCTCGCTCCGGTTTGTGTTTTGCCGGATGGGACATGGATAGGTGAGAGAGAGGCCACGGATTGCTTGTCCCTCATTGGTCCATTGCCTCATCCCACGGATCCATCTCCTTCCACTCAATCTCTTTTTTTTTTTTTTTTTTTTTTTGCGGGTATCCTTCCACTCAATCTCGGCCGTTCGCCCACGTTCATCCATCAGACGAGACAGTTTGGGGCTGAAAAATCGATTGGTTCCCTAGCGGGATCTCATCTTATTACTACTCCTCTCTTTTCGTTTCAATTTCATTTCAACCGGGGGAGGACCCAAATGATTTTTAAGTTTCGTGTGGGGCCCGGACCCAAAATATTCCGGCAAAACTCATGCGGGGAAATTTAACCGAGTCGCGCGGCGGGGAGAACAGCAGTTCCGTGGGGTCACCGCACCCGGGTTAGCTCAGGGTTTTTATTTTTCTCTTCAACTTCATAGCACGGAGCGGGCCCATAATATTTTGATGGTTCGGGTCTGAGCACAGGAGCGAGGCCCGGACCATCATGGGTGGTCGCCGCTAGGGGACAAAGGAGCATACAACGCGTTTGGTTCCGGCAATGTAACGTCTTCAGTTTAGCGTATTCGGGAAGCGCCGCTTTGGAATATTTTTACGTAATACACTCTTTGTTTGGTTTGCGCGGTGGAGTCCCGGTTTCTAATATGGGCCCGTTCGGGCGGTTTCAACTTTGTGAAGCGCTGTATCTGAAAGCGCTGTTACAGAAAGCATCGGGAGCGAAACAAACGCGAGATACGGTTTTGGAAATCGCTGGTTTCGAAAGCCGCCCTTTTTTATCTGAACCAAACGCGTCGATAGTGTGTGAGTTTAGGTTTGGTGCTTGAGTTTGCAAGTGGATCACCGATCTATCAGCGAGTGTGGTCCGCGAGCACCGCGAGTGTGTGTGTTCTGGTCTCTTTGACCGCTGGCGTGCCTCAACTCGCGCCATGCAAGGAACGACATATGCTCATCCCGGTCGGCGGCAGCGGCCGGCGGCATGCATGAATGGTGGTGTGAATCGAGACGAGGGGAGTCTGTTGGGAGAGGAAAAATATGATGGTCGCCCGTCGAGAGAAAAGAAAAAAAGAGAAATATATTGTTGAGGATTGGTGGGTCGGGTATGTTGATTGCTAGTCCAAGAGGAAGGACGAGAGACCGCATCGCAGGGATGCAACTCGTACGTAGCTCTTATGTTTTTTTCTTTTCTTTTTTGGTTTTGGTTTTGGTTTTGGGTTTGGGAGTGAGTACATACGTACATTAATTCGATCGGTGAGTTTCAAAAAAAGAAATAAAAATCGATCGGTGGATGGAAAAGTCTGGGAGATGCTCGTGCGCGCGTGGACGTGTGCATGACGTCAGACTGGCTCGGCGTGCCGTGCCGTGCATGACGTTTGTACGCACGTACGCGTTGGCTTGAGGTTGATTTCGTTTGGCGAAAAGAAAGAAAGAATGAATGAATGACGTCAAAAAAAAAACGCTCTGTCTCTTCGCGGGCCGAAAGACTCGTTTAAGCAATGCACGTATATACGTATGTTTGCTCGCTACTCCGTGACCCCGCAATGCACGTACGCAGGGCCGGCCCTGAGGCATGGCGAGGAGTGCGGCCGCCTAGGGCCCAGCCCAAGCAGGGGCCCATCCGTGTGCATGTTTCTAGTAGATATACTCTCTCCTTTTCGGTTTATAGGGCTCATCTCAAAAAGTTTGTTTTTCCGTTTTATAAATCTCAAATCTATTACTTATCATCATATGTTCAGATTTCAAGGTGTATTAAATCACTGCATGCAAGGATGAAGAAAAAACTCACCAATGCATGTAGAAGTTCTTGGTCATTTAGTGGTCATGCATGCATGTGGTGTAATTAATGCATCGGTATACACAACTTTTTGAGAAAAACGAAAGTACTAATTAAGTACTTTTGCAAATTACGAAATTAATTCCACCATTCATCATCTACCTTGGTTGAAGAGATTTTCAAATTAAGCCCTATAAACCGGAAAGGAGGGTGATGCGGAGCATCCTACGGTCATCCCCATGGATCCACCTACGTCTCCCCAAGCACCAAGAGGACCAATGACTCGAGCACGTGCGAGAGCTCTCGAAAACGAGGTGACATCACTCCTTACAGAACTTCCATATGACGCGTGCGAGACATGGATGCTACCTCATTCCGAAACGCTATGTGTGCTTAGGTACCAAGAGGACCCCCTCGGAGAAGCCCGGACAAATGGACAAGTCGGCAAGTTCATGGATGAAACGGACCAGCGAAGAAGGTCACCGGAGGTCCACAGGGCCCGGACATCCGGCCCCTGGGAGCAACAGCAGCAGCCATCACCATGCAGCACAAGAGGCTACAAGCGCCGGACATCCGGCCCGTGCAGCCCGGATATCCGGCGCCAGCCCGAAAATCCGCCCCCCCCCCCCAACAGAGAGCAGCAAACTGGCCAGTTTCGGCGGGACATCCGGCACCAGGATGAACCGCCGGACATCCGGCCTGGAGCCCGGACATCCGGCCTGACTCCGCGTGTTTTCGGCCCCAGGCCGTGTAATCCCCTCCATCTCGCCCTAAGTTGTACTGGCACTATATAAGGACCTCTCCCACCTCCCTCTAGGGTCAGCAAAGTAGATAGCTCTTTGAGATTAGAGCTTTGCTCATCCGTACCTCTCCCATGGAGATCAAGACCTCCATGAGACCCATGTGAGAAGATCCTCTATGGATTCAAGACCTCGACTCCTTCGCGGATCGGGACGAACTAGCTACCGTGTATCCTCCTTTGTTGGATTTGGACCTTTGTATCCCTCTATGCGTATGTGGATCTAGTGCATGTGTGATTGGATCGAGTTGATTTGAGTGTTTCTCTCGTGTTTCCCCACATGTTTCCCACGTGTTCTTCGTGTTCTTCGCGGGATCCGCTCCAATCATGAAAGATCGACACCGTTAGGGTTCCACCCTACATCATCTTGGATCAGAGCCAGCTTGCTCTTGATACATCTTGGTATCATGAGCCACGTTGATCACGAATTTGGAGTCTTCCCCACCGTTTTCTAGCTTGATTTTGTTGTTTTTGGTCCTAATTCGAAAATCCCCACAAAAATAGCCCTCCCAAAAAATTTTGTGATTTGTTGGTTTGATGATATTTTGTTGATTTTGATCCACGGATTTGCTTGGTTTCGAGTGGATCTAGCGTTCCCCCATCTTTTCCCCACCTTCCATCCACAAATTCGTCCGGATTTTGCCCCGAAATTTTCTTTTCCCCTCTTGTTCATCAAGTTCTTCCGCGGATCTGCAGCCCCGGACATCCGGCCCGACAGTCCGGACATCCGGCGCCCTGGACATCCGGCCATCTGGCCCGGACATCCGGCCCCTGTGCACCAGCACGCCAACAGCTCACAATTTCGTCGATTTTCGTCGTTTTTCCACCGTTTCTTCCGTAACCCCTTGAGCCACTCCACCACCGACTTCCGCATACCGCCACCTTCGTGCCACTTGAGATTGTGAACCACGGATTTTGCCGTTTCCTGACGTGTTTCGGCTACTTAGGAACGGTTCGTTAACGACATCACCACCGCTCATCATCGCCCCGGACTTCGACATCGACAACGACCATCTTCACCATCGTGACACCCTAACCGTAAGCAAGGACGGTAACATCGACGACATCTTGTTCATATCCTTGCCATTACATTGTGAACCCCGAGCCCATCTTTTGCATAGCTTTCCTACGAGACTAGCCATTTGAGTATTGCCGGCAACGCTACTTGTGCACTTTAGTGATACCGAGCCGCATAGCTACCATAGCGTGCATACATACACATATCATCTCTTGTGCCAAAATTTTGTTCCCGCATATACATCATTGCTATCTTCGTACGAGCACTTCGCATAAGTGGCCAAAGGACAACATCAAAAGAAAGAGAAGCTTTTAAGCAAAAGAGAAAGAGCAACAAGCTTGTAAGCAATAGCCAAAGCATCGCCACATTACATAGCATATTTGATCATCTTGGATCATTGTGACAAGTTCACCGGGAATCATACATACATAGCATAAGTGAGCTAGAAAGCGTTACATTTTGTCTCTTATAGGTTGTGCACAAGTTCCTATCCGCCTATTGAGCAATCGTGCTAGCGTCTCTCTAGTGTTGTGCAACAAGAGCATTTTCCGTGGATTCCACATTTTGAGCTCATTCCTTGGTTGCACGACCTCATTTATCTATCCGTGCGTGCGTTTCCGTGTGATACATATTGCTATTGGTCTACTCGTTACACTTGCGAACTTGTGAATCTTGTTCAACATTATTGATATCTTGCTTGCAATTGCAGAAATTTTGTGCCACCATTCTAACCAAACTCCTACAAAAGCTTTACTTGTGTAGGTGTGAGATTGACTCGATCCGGTACCAATTGCACTATTTCCATAATACCATTTTGGGTGATCATTGATCCATCTTCAACATTGGATAAGGTACATTGGTCTAGTTCATTTCTTTCTTTCACTAACACTAGTTTGAGAATCATGGACAGGCCGAGCACTTCTATCAACCCACTCTTCGATGAGCAAGAAGACGCAACGAACAACTACGTCACCAAGGCTCAACTCTTCGGAGCCCAACGAGCGCTACACCAAGAAAGCGAAGCTTTGGGAGATCGCATCGAGCAACTCGCCACCGACTTACGCCACTTCGAAACACGAACAAGGGACTACTTCGACGCCAAGATGTCATCTCAACTGGAAGAGATCCGCACTATGATGCTCAACCGTGATTCTTCCACTTCGTCTTCATCATGATCAAGACGGCGCCACTCCAGCCGATACTCTTCGGACACTTCTTCGGATGCAAGTCTTCCACGAGCACGCTCTCATCGCTCTCAAGAACATGACGACCGACAAGCTTCAAGAAACCCATTCCATGGCAATGGTTTGCAAGACCGCCTTCGAGAGCGCGAACGACAAAAGCGGCAAACACAAGTCAACGGGACCCAAGATCAAGTTCCACAGTGCCAACGACAAGTACACCAAGACGTGGGATCCCCTACACCAAGAACGACAACGTCGTGAAGAGCAAGCGCTTGAAGCTCAACGTGCCCTACGCGAATCAACTCGCAACGTCGCCGAATGCAACCGCCGTGTGCGCGAACAAGAAGAAGCCGCACGACTTGAGGAGCGCCAAGAGATGCGGAACCATGCACGAATCCCAAGGCCACCACGTCAAGTCAATCAAGATGAACACGACGACGAGGATGAGCTAGAAGATCAACCTCCACGGCAAGAGCGTCATCGCAACCGCCGACAACGCAATGAGGAGCGATACGGCAAGCTCAAGTTCACCATGCCTAAATTCTCCGGTGGAAACGATCCCGAAGAATACCTTTCATGGGCGTTGAAGGTCGAAAAGATATTTCGCCTTCACAACTACGACGAAGAAAAGAAGATCACCATGGCATCTCTAGAGTTCCAAGACTATGTTCTCATTTGGTGGGAGCAAGTGATCGCAAGGCGTCAAGAGAAGGGCGAGCCACCCATCGCGACTTGGGATCAAATGAAGGATGTCATGCGAGCTCGTTTTGTGCCCACACACTATAGCCAAGACCTCTTCAAGAAACTACAACTCCTCAAGCAAGGCACCAAGTCGGTTGAAGCATACTACCAAGAGATGGAAATTGCAATGATACGAGCCAACGTCAAGGAAGATGACGAACAAACAATGGCGCGTTTCTTGAATGGCCTCAACCATCCAATCAAGAAAATTGCGGACTTCCAACCGTACTCCAACCTCCTCGAACTAGTGCACCAAGCAACCAAAGCGGAGCGACAAGTACAAGAAGACTACAAGTACTCCAAGTACTCTTCCAAGACCTACGGTTCATCCACTCAAGCTTCAACGACTTCCACAACCCCTTCCACGACTCGAGCTACACCAAGTACCGGCAACAAGTCAAGCTCCAAGCAACAAACGACATCTTCGAGTCGTCTTCCTCCTACTACAAGCAACTCCAAGCCAAGAGCTTCGTCATCAACAACTCCTTCGGATGCCACCGACAAAACAAGTGACATCAAGTGCTTTATGTGCAAAGGACGAGGCCACAAGTCCTTCGAGTGCCCAACAAGACGCACTATGATCATGAACGCCGACGGCACCTACGATTCTATGAGTGAGGATGAAATGGCAGCCATCGAGCAAGTGGCCATGCACCGCCAAGTGAATGAAGACGAAGATGATCAAGTGTTTTGCGACAATGACTCGAGCCCCGCTCTTGTTGTCTCCAAGGTTTTGACACTTCAACAACATCAAGATGAAGACCAACGGTGCCACATCTTCCATACCAAAGCGGGAATCCAAGGACGTTCCGTCAAGGTCATCATCGACGGCGAAAGTTGCCACAACTTGGCAAGTGAAGAATTATGCTCCAAGCTACAATTGGTCAAGAAGAAGCACTCTCGCCCCTACAAGGTCCAATGGCTTAGCGACTCAGGAACACTTCAAGTGGAGCACACCGTTCAAGTGTCCTTCAAGATTGGCGCTTACGAAGACAACTTAGAGTTTGATGTGGTTCCTATGTCCGTGTGCCATCTCTTACTTGGATGACCGTGGCAATTTGACCGAGGCGTCACCCACCATGGACGGACAAATCAATATAGTTTCAAGATGAAGGGCAAGGAGTTCATACTTCGACCAATGACACCGAGTCAAGTCATCGCGGATAAGCAAGCATCTACCCATCGTGGAGAGAAAAGTGAGCGAGTGAGCCACCAAAAAGAGAGTGAGAGCCACAAGCCAAACATGACTGACTCCACGATGCGTGACAAGAGAGATCTAGTTCTTCTAACCACCAAAAGAGACTTGAGGGATGTGAGTGAGAGCCCATCAAGTGTTCTTCACTTTGTACTTGTGTGCAAAGATGAAGTGGTGCGGACTAATACTTCACAACATCTTCCTTTGGTATTGTCTCATTTATTGCAGGAATTCGTGGACGTGTTTCCCGATGAGCTACCTCCCGGACTTCCTCCACTCCGCGGAATCGAACACCGCATCGACCTCATCCCCGGCGCACCACTACCGAACAAGGCACCATACCGCGTCAACCCCGAAGAAACCAAAGAGATCCAAAGGCAAGTGCAACATCTCATGGAGAATGGGTATGTACGCGAAAGCTTGAGCCCTTGTGCCATTCCGGTCATTCTCATGCCTAAGAAAGATGGTTCCTATCGCATGTGTTCCGATTGCCGTCCTATCACTGCTATTACCGTTAGATATCGCCATCCCATTTCACGCCTAGATGACATGCTTGATGAACTTAGCGGAGCCACAATTTTCTCTAAAATTGACCTTAAAAGTGGCTATTATCAAATTCGCATGCAAGAAGGTGATGAATGGAAAACCGCTTTCAAAACTAAATTTGGCTTGTATGAATGGTTAGTCATGCCTATGGGTTTATCTCAAGCTCCTAGCACTTTTATGCGTGTGATGCATTATGTTCTTCGCAAATTGATTGGAATTTGTGTTGTGGTTTACTTTGATGACATTCTTGTGTTTAGTGAAACTCTCGAAGATCATGTCAAACACCTTAGAGAAGTATTACAAATTCTTAGAGACGAGCGACTTTATGCGAACATAGAAAAATGCACTTTTGGTGTTGATAAGCTTGTCTTCTTGGACTTTGTTGTCTAATCTAAGGGTGTTCATGTTGATGAAACTAAAATTGATGCTATCAAGAATTGGCCACAACCAACTAATTTGCTTCAAGTGCGTAGTTTCCTTGGCCTAGCAGGATTTTATCGTCGCTTTGTGAAGGATTTTAGCACCATTGCATCGCCATTGCACGCATTGAGTAAGAAGAATGCACCATTTGTTTGGGGTCCATCTCACGATGCCGCATTTCATGAGCCTAAAACCTTGCTTACACATGCTCCATTACTTGCATTACCAAACTTTGATAAAACTTTTGAAGTGCATTGCGACGCTAGTGGTAATGGTATTGGTGGCGTGTTAATGCAAGAGAAACGTCCCATTGCATATTTTAGTGAGAATCTCTCCGGCGCGCAACTTAACTACCCCATCTATGACAAAGAGTTATATGCTTTAGTGAGAGTCTTGCATGTGTGGGAACATTATCTCCGTCCACGTGAATTTGTCATCCATACGGATCATGAAACGCTTAAGTACCTTAAGGGTCAAACTAAATTGAACAAGCGTCATGCTAAATGGAGTGAGTTCATTGAGTCATTTCCTTATGTTATCAAGTATATCAAAGGTAAGGAAAATGTTGTGGCGGATGCTCTTTACCGCAAGTGCATGTTGGTTACTCAACTTGAGTTGAATGTTATTGGCTTTGAGCACATTAAAGACTTGTATGAGCATGATTCGTCATTTGCAACTCCTTATGCCAAATGTTTACCTCATAAAACTTGGGAGCAATATTACTTGAAAGATGGTTATCTTATGCGAGCTAACAAACTTTGTATTCCCGAGTCTTCTCTTTGTTTGCTACTTTTGCAAGAAGCTCATGGTGGAGGACTCATGAGACATTTTGGACGTGATAAGACATTCGCTACGCTCTCCAAGAACTACTTTTGGCCAAAGATGTTTCGAGACGTCTCACGCTACACCAACCGGTGCTCTACATGCCGCAAAGCTAAGTCCAAAGCTCAATCTCATGGTTTATATATGCCACTTCCAATTCCATATCACCCATGGGAAGATATTAGTATGGATTTCGTGCTTGGTTTGCCTCGAACTCAAAACGGCAAAGATTCCGTATTTGTTGTTGTGGACCGTTTCTCTAAGATGGCACATTTCATTCCTTGCAACAAGATAGACGATGCTTCACATGTCGCACATCTCTTTTGTAGGGAAATCTTGCGTTTGCATGGAGTGCCCAAGACGATTGTATCAGACCGCGACGTCAAGTTTGTAAGCTACTTTTGGAAGACACTATGCGCCAAGCTCGGAATCAAGCTCCTCTTCTCTTCGGCGTATCATCCACAAACCAACGGCCAAACGGAGGTCACGAACAAGACGTTATCCACACTCCTTCACGTGTTGATCAAGAAGAACATACGGGAGTGGGAAGAATGCTTGCCCATCGCCGAGTTCGCCTACAACCGAGCAAGACACTCTACTACCGGCCAGTCCCCCTTCGAGGTCGTCTACGGTTTCAACCCTTTGTCACCATTGGACATCTTACCGCTACCGCTACAAGAGCGAACCGACATGGACGCGAGTGCACACGCAAGTTTCATCAAGAAGATGCATGAAGATACAAGGCACACGATCGAGCGCCAAGTACAACGCCTCGCGACCAAGGTCAACATCAACAAACACCCCATGGTGTTCAACCCCGAAGATGTTGTATGGCTACACCTTCGCAAAGATCGCTTCCCCAACGAGCGCAAGTCCAAACTACTACCCCGCGCCGACGGACCCTTCAAGGTGCTAGCACGCTACAACAACAATGCCTACAAGATCGACATCCCTCGCGACAAGTACAATGTGAGCGACACATTCAACGTCAAGGACCTATCTCCCTTCCATGGTGATGCGGATTCCGATCCGAGGACGGATCTTTCCCAAGGGGGGGGGGGAGATGATGCGGAGCATCCTACAGTCATCCCCATGGATCCACCTACGTCTCCCCAAGCACCAAGAGGACCAATGACTCGAGCACGTGCGAGAGCTCTCGAAAACGAGGTGACATCACTCCTTACAGAACTTCCATATGACGCGTGCGAGACATGGATGCTACCTCATTCCGAAACGCTATGTGTGCTTAGGTACCAAGAGGACCCCCTCGGAGAAGCCCGTACAAATGGACAAGTCGGCAAGTTCATGGATGAAACGGACCAGCGAAGAAGGTCACCGGAGGTCCACAGGGCCCAGACATCCGGCCCCTGGGAGCAACAGCAGCAGCCATCGCCATGCAGCACAAGAGGCTACAGGCGCCGAACATCCGGCCGGAGGCCCGGACATCCGGCCCGTGCAGCCCGGATATCCGGCGCCAGCCCGGAAATCCGCCCCCCCCCCCAACAGAGAGCAGCAAACTGGCCAGTTTCGGCCGGACATCCGGCACCAGGATGAACCGCCGGACATCCGGCCTGGAGCCCGGACATCCGGCCCGACTCCGCATGTTTTCGGCCCCAGGCCATGTAATCCCCTCCATCTCGCCCTAAGTTGTACTGGCACTATATAAGGACCTCTCCCACCTCCCTCTAGGGTCAGCAAAGTAGATAGCTCTTTGAGATTAGAGCTTTGCTCATCCGTACCTCTCCCATGGAGATCAAGACCTCCATGAGACCCATGTGAGAAGATCCTCTACGGATTCAAGACCTCGACTCCTTCGCGGATCGGGACGAACTAGCTACCGTGTATCCTCCTTTGTTGGATTTGGACCTTTGTATCCCTCTATGCGTATGTGGATCTAGTGCATGTGTGATTGGATCGAGTTGATTTGAGTGTTTCTCTCATGTTTCCCCTCGTGTTTCCCACGTGTTCTTCGTGTTCTTCGCGGGATCCGCCCCAATCGTGAAAGATCGACACCGTTAGGGTTCCACCCTACATCAGAGGGAGCATAAGAGCATCTCCAATAGAAGATGTAGATGCAAAAATACCTAACTTTTGCATCTCCGAGGGCCAAAAACGCTGCTCCAACAGATGATGTAGATGCAAAAAAAATTACATCTCCGCCTCCCGGAGATGTAAACTACAACACTTCACGGTGCAAATTTGCATCTCCACGTACAGAAGATGTAAAAACGCGACCGCCCGCCAACTGCCCAACTGCCACTTCCTTTCCTTTCCGCGCGACCAGCCGCCGCCCGACCCCCGCCCGCCCGCCTCCTGCCCGCTGGCCGCCGCCGCCATGGCCGACGCCGATGACCCCGCCGCCTTCTCCGACTCCGCCGCCGGTGCCCTGACCCACCTCGCCGCGGCCGCCGCCTCCGCGCCAACTTTCCCCGATGCGGCCGCCTCCATGCCGCCGCCGCGGCAGCCGCCTCCGCGGCAGCCGCCTCCGCGCCAATTCGCCCTGCCCCGGCCGGTCGCCGTCGCGCCGGAGGCTGCAAAGAAGAAGGGGGCCGCCAAGCCTCGCGGTGGAGGCGTGAAGCGGCCGGCGGCGCGGGGCCGCAACCCGGCGGGGAACCAATGGCCGGCGAAAATCTCGAAGCCGGACGCGGCTACGGCGGCCGATTCGCAGCCGCCGCCGACCATGGCGTCCTGCTCCGTCTACGAAGCTCCTCGTCTACCTCCTCCGCCACCGCCGCCGGCCATGGAGGAAGATGTGTCCACGCTGACTGCGACCGCATCCAACGTGTTCGATGATATGTCGCAAATGTAAAAAAAATTGTTTGTGCATTTCTTTGTTGTTTCAATTGTCGATTCCAATAGAATGTGTAGTTGATTGCGTGTACGTCCATTTGTAGTCTCGATGATGAAGGTGCTTCCGGTGGAGTTCGCGGCAACGAGACTTCAACGCAAGAAAACGTCGACAAAGATGCCATTGATGATGATCATACCACCGTCCACAATGGCACTAGTGACAACAGAGAGGACGCAAATTGAGTGATGTCTATGTGCATTTTCATTTGTTGGACCAACAACTTCGTTTGAGACAATTGACTTTTGCTTGTAGGATTTAAAACTATGGTTGATGATGCACTTTTATTGCTAGAATTATGACAATGCAATGTGCAAATGCGGCTGTGCAGTGGCTGAACAGCAGCCGAACAGCAGCCGCGCGGCCGGCGGCCGGTTTTACATCTCTAGTTTCATCTTCTGTTGGAGTAGCTGTTTTACATCTCCGTTTTACATCTTCTGTTGGAGTTGGCACTTTTTTGGAGATGCAAAAATCACTTTTTTACATCTCCGTTTACATCTCCAAAATTTGCATCTTCTATTGGAGATGCTCTAAGCATATTAGGAAGAAGAAAAGATAGAGAAGGTAAAAAAAACCAGCCAAGAGACAACCATTCAGCCAGTCACCTCCCCTCAAAAAAAAAAAAAAGAAAAATAAAAGAAGCCAGTCACCTACTCCCGCGCTGCGCGACCAAGCTAGGAATTAACTCTGCGGCAAAAAATTTGGCCGTGAAATCAGCCAATCAGAACGTGCTAATATTCTTGATTATCGCCCTTAATTAACGCCGGATTTATGCGGCGTGAGAAGTGTATCCATGCAGCCAAAAATCTCATTTAGTTAGGCAATTATGGGTCGCAGCATGCAATACTCCTTCCCACAAAATTAAAAAGCATGCAACACTCCTTTAATTAGGCCCCATGCATCATGCAATACTCCGTTCAAGCTAAAAAAAAGCATGCAATACTCCTTTAATTAGGCACCATGCAACCAACGATTTTTCTCGCTTTATGAATCTCGTCGTCGGTTCTTCCGACGGGTCGCAGCCACCGAGGCGAGTTCAGAAGTTCGCACAAGGGCCACTAAGATGCTAGGGCCGGCCCTGCACGTACGCATGCAGGTATGTACTCCCTCCGTCTCATAAGTGTCGTTGATTTAGTACAACTTTAGTGTAAACTTGTATTAAGTCAGCGACACTTATTTTGAAACGGAGCGAGTACAACTGTAGGTGCTGGCGATGAAACGTGAGCATCTCGCTCGAGGCCACAGAACGCGGGTTTAGCCGACGTCGCGAGCGGAAGCAGCACAAGCGTACCAAACCGCCAAGAAAGAAAAGACGCCGTCGCCTCCTACCTTAAGGTCGTGGAGGCAGACGCATGCTTCGTCGATCCACCGCAACTCTCCTCCTTCCGCATACTCCGGCCGACAGATTCCAGCCCGCCTTTTTGCGCAGATATTGACTCCGGGTTTATCGCGAGCGCGGACAAGAATCTGGTCGCCCTCTACGCCGGTCCTTACCGTCCCGGCACCTATTCGGAAGGAGGCTACCTCACCTACGACAGCAAGCAGAACTCCCTCTCAGCGATCCCCCAGCCCCCCTACGACAGCTCGCGTGCGGGCGTCGGGGTCGGAGCCGCCGTCCTTCGCCGATCTGAAGTTCCGCTTCATCCCATTGCCCCCTGGGTGCCCAACCTACGTCCGCGGCCAAAGATACGATTGGCCGCTGGAAGCTGAGGAGTTCCGTTCCATGGCCTGTGTTGGTGGCCTCATCAAATTCGTCACCATGGACGGCTACGGCGAGAAGGCCTGCCACGATGTATCGTTGACCTCGTGGACTCTGCTATCGGATCTGACAACTTGGAGGAGAGACAAGGTGTACCGCGTGAGAGATATCTGGGCAAGCCAGACCCACCGATTGAAGGGTCTGCCAAAAATCTTGCCGTCGTACCCGGTCCTGAGCAAGCACGAAGATGATGTGGTCTACCTAGTCTTCACTGATTTCAGGCAGGGGGCAGAGCGATTGGAGTACCATGGCCAGTATGTGCTTCGTGTTGACATGCTGCGTGAGACCGTCGGGCACCATCCAAGCACAACAGAGCAGATTTGTGCACAACCCTTTGCCAGTGAATGCAGTGCCTACTGTTGTTAGACATTATGTCCTCATAGCCAATTGTTGTTGAGTTCATCTATGTAGGCCAAGCCCAAACCAGGAATTCCTATCAAATTTGATTCACAATGGATACTAATTAGCATGGTTGAATGTGCTACAAGCAAGGGAAAGTTAAGAAGTTTTTTTTTTTTACCACGGCTGGTGTATTCCCCAGGAGCCAAATTGATCCTCTTCCGTGGACGCTTGGTTGCTGAACAAAGATGGTTAGAAAGAGAAATGAAGAACAGAAAAGACAGTAGCACATAATTTTGTCTCTCTGTATGCACTCACCTTTTTTGTTTTTGATGTTTCGAATGGTAGTGTGTGAAGCTGCACGTTCCTTCCGTGTTTGGTGGTTGTTTCCTGCACTCAAATAGTAAAATAGTGAGCTAGTACTAAAGAACTAGTACAAATAGTGCATAGTACAGGACTGAAGCAGCAGTGCATATTTTTCCTCACAAAAATTGCCAGCCACCAATAAATTACAGTGAGATAAATTAGAAGCACCTTAATACTCTTTGATCTTGGTCATCTCACTCTTCCCCAAAAACGTAAGACCGGCCTGTAGCAAGTACACTAGTATTCAATCACATATCATGCAATAGATAATTGGTTGAAATATTAAATAGTTTCCCTGAGACAAATTTGCACATAATATTGTTTTAACTGAAATCTTTAAGTTGTACTAACTGAAATCTTTAAGTCAAAACATATGGGCAAGCCAAAAATCGCCTCAGCCACCGTTGCTTGTCCTTCCAAATGGACTTTTTACGCAAACAACACGAGCTTTGTCTTTGCATTATAGAAGAGGAAACGGGTACAATGTACAAACATAACAGGGTTGCCCGGCTCCGGTGGCGGCGGACAGAGGGGTTCGCCCGTCCCAGCACCCTGCGATGCCCGTTCCAGCAAAACAAAGAGCTGGTTCCAGCAAAACAAGCTGGCTCCAGCAAAAAACAGAAAATCGCCGTCGCCATCCTCGCCGGTTGTTGCTTGCCATCGCAGCAAATTTGGACGCCGGTTCCAACAAAACAGATGTAACATCCCCAGATTACTAAACCCTGGTTATGCTAATCAGTCATGCCAAGTCATCCTCATTATGCCCTAAGAAAAACAATTAAGAATAATCCAACTTCAAATTCAAATTAAAATAAAGTCAAAAATAATAATTATCCAAACAGCAGAACAAAAGTGTTCATAATATTGCAAATATTCCCAAAGTAATTATAAAAATAAAACCAACATTATTTTAAATTCCAAAATTTACCCTAGCAACCAAAACAGTGGACCAGCAGCAATTTATTTGACCTTTTCAATTTCTAAAAAATATTAAAACCATTCCAAATGACCCCAAACTTTTTGTGCCACCCTAGAATGTTGCTAAGTATTTATGGGACAAGTTTCATATGCAACAAAATTCAATTGGTGCGGAAGAAAAATGCAAAACAGTAACTATTTGAGTAACAGAAAAGAAAATAGAAAAATAAAAGAACTGCACTGTGCACTTGTAGCTCACTGCTACAGTGCACAGCCCAGCCCACCAACGGCCTTCTCCTCCCTCTGTACAGAGGAGGAGGCAGAGGCATGGCGTGGCGAGCATCCGTGCTCGCCATGGCTCGATGGCCGACGCCTGGCACTACAGTAGCTCGCCTGGGGATACATCTGGACGAGCCCAACCCCGTAGACAAACCCTACCTCCATTCCCCTCGCTCTCTCGCTCACCATCTCAATTTGGTCGCCACCCGAAGCTACAGCCGCCATGGCCATCGTCGATCTCGCGGCCACTGGCCTCCCCGGCACCCGGGAGGATGTCCAGGAGCTTCCTCGTCGTCGACTCCGTCATCCCCGTCCATCCGTTCGACCGGAGCTGCACCGTACGCTCGGGATTGAGATAGTTTCCACCACGTCCGTCGCATCTCGCCGTCGAGCTCGACTCATCCGGCCACCCCCGCACCTCCTGACCTCGTCCACAAGCTCCGCGGTGAGCTCCTCTGCCGATTCTCCCCCTTTCCCCTTTGATTCGTCGCTGTTTGCCGTCGTCCGCGAGCTCGGTTGTCTTCGTCCATGGCCGCGTTCGAGATTCCGCATACACGCATGCACCCGTGCTTGCTCCTGCCCATGACCGCGCCCTGGCTGCGCCCCGCGCGCACCCGCACCGCTACGCCCCTGCGCCTGCCCGCGCTCGCGCGCCCACGGCTGCTGCTGTTGCTTGCTAGCTGCTGCTGCTCTGCCGTGCTTGCTAGCTGCGCTGCCACTGCTCTCTGTTGCTACTGCGTGCTGCCGCTACGTACTGCTGCTGCCGCTGTTGCTCCTGCCGGCCGGCCGCGCCGTGGCCATGGCTCGGCCATGGCTGCGTGCGTAGGCGCGTGCGTGCCCGGCCGCTTGGCTGGCTGGCTCTCTGCCAGTGGGCCCGGCCCTTTTAATTAGTAGCTAACAAAAAAATAATTAACCCCCCTAACCTCACTGACACTGGGCCCCACCACCGCTAAAAAATATGTGGGCTGGCTCTCTGTTAAAAATATGTGGCACTGACATATGGGACCCACAGTGCACTGTTCCTTTGGATAAGACACGCTGAGTCGGCGTGCTGACTCAGCCCGGGGACCCACATGTCAGCCTCTATTCACAGTGCTGGGTACACTTTTCTGGGTACCCCTAGCAATTTTCCAATTATTTTCGAAATTAAATTAAATCCAGTAAATTCCAGAGATTTCAGAAAATGATTAAAACTTTGAAAAATCATATAAAATAATCCGTAACTCGGATGAAAATAATTTATATATGAAAAATGATCAGAAAAATTATTGTAGCATTAGAGCACATAATCAACCCATACCGACCTGACATGCATCTGTGTGTATTTGTTTGCCCATTATTTATTTGTTTCTTCCTCCTCTTTCTTCTCCGGTAGACCCTGTGATTATTGTCGAAGCCACTGTGATCGACTACGTCACCGACGACCCTTCTTCCCTTTCAGCCAAGCTTCCAAGCAAGCAAAACCCCCTTAATCATTTCTATATCGCCCATTCTTCCTCTCCCATGCTTGCATTAGATTTTGATACTGTAATTGATTGCTCCTATTCTGATGCATAGCCTGATTTTGTAACCCGCTGTTGATACTTTACCTGTTGTCCTAAATGCTTAGTGTAGGCTGGTTAGTGATCTATCAGTGGCCCCACATCCTTGTCCGTGTTGCCATGCTTTGCTTCCGAATGATTCGATCAACGTGATCGACGTGCAGAGACCGACACATCACCGCACACCCCCTTAGTTGTACGACTCTGCAGAGCTACTATCGAGTGCCGAGGGTGATACCTCCTACCTCACTCCTGATGATATCTCTGTAGCGTAGCTAGCCGGTTGTGGGTTACCGAGGGTGATTCCTCTTTCACCACCTCCGATGATGCCTCTGTTGTGCAACCCCTCAAGTGTGAACCCATCGAGGGTGATTCCTCTAAGTTCACCTTGACGGTTACATCGAGTGGGAATCCATCGAGGGTGATTCCTCGGATTCCCCACGATGTTATGGACACACGGGTACTTTGACCTTCACCTCAGACCTTTGTTAAAGACGGGTCGTCCCCAAGGGTACCCGCGAGAGAGTCCTATGGCAGCTGGCTGTTAGCGGTACCACCCAGGATGTGGTGGTAGCTCGGGACTTGTCCCGACAGCCGACACGGAACTTACACTGTAGTCGGAGCGACAAGGCAGGCGGAGACTACCTAGGAGAGAGGTGGGCCTAGTCCCTGGTCGTGGTCCATGAGTTACCTAGTCGGAACGGCCGAAGCACTGGTCGTCTCCGCGAGCTCCTAATAATTCACTAACGGATTTGGGTATTTGATCTGAGTTGGCCACTGGCCTATACGCACTACCACCACGTGGGATAATGGTTTAATGGGGCCCTCTGCGCCGTATGTATCAGCCGAAAGCTCTGTCAGACGTCCAGTTCAGCATTGTGAGCCCGTCGGGACAAGTGTCATCCAGGACTGAGGTGGGCTTGGACTCCGATACGCGACACAACGACCCTGAGTGCAAAGGGCGATGGGCCCAAGACCCCTGAGCGCTTAGGATGTAGACCGGTGGGGACCTCTCTGCGGAGCCTAGTTAGTGTTACTTGTAGCTTGCGTTGGTATTTCCCCGAAGAGGAAGGGATGATGCAGCACAGTAGAGATAAGTATTTCCCTCAGTTATGAAACCATGGTTATCGAACCAGTAGGAGAATCACACAACACCTCGTTAGCAGCACCTGCACACAAACAACAAATCCTTGCACCCAACGCAAACGAGAGGTTGTCAATCTCTCGGCGGTAAATTGCAAGATTAAATTGTATGTGATAGATAGATAGATTGAAACAAAAATACAAAATAAAATAAATAAAAGAAAATGACAGCAATATTTTTAGGGTTTTAGTAATATGATTTAGATAGACTCACGGGCCATAGATTTCACTAGAGGCTTCTCTCGAGAAAATAGCATACGGTGGGTAGACAAATTACTGTTAGGCAATTGGTAGAAAAGCAAATAATCATGACGATATCCAAGGCAATGATCATGTATATAGGCATCATGTCCAAGATTAGTAGACCGACTCCTGCCTGCATCTACTACTATTACTCCACACATCGACCGCTATCCAGCATGCATCTAGTGTATTAAGTCCATAAGAACGGAGTAATGCCTTAAGAACGATGACATGATGTAGACAGGATAAACTCACGTATGAATAAACCCCATCTTTTTACCCTTAGTAGCAACGATACATACGTGTCATGTCCCTTTCTGTCACTGGGATTGAGCACCGCAAAATCGAACCCACTACAAAGCACCTCTTCCCATGGCAAGATAAATCAATCTAGTTGGCCAAATCAAATCAATAGATCGGAGAAGAAATACGAGGCTATAATAATTATGCATAAAAGAGTGCAGCAAAGACTCAAATAATTTCATGGATAATCTGATCATAAACTCACAATTCATCGGATCCCAACAAACACACCGCAAAAAGTGATTACATCGGATAGAACTCCAAGAACATCGAGAAGAACATTGTTTTGAAGATCAAAAAGAGAGAAGAAGCCATCTAGCTACTGCCTATGGACCCGAAGGTCTGTGGTAAACTACTCACGCATCATCGGAAGGGCAGCAAGGTTGATGTAGAACCCCTCCGTGATCGATTCCCCCTCCGGCGGAGTACCGGAGAAAGCCTCCAGATGGGATCTCTCTGGAACAGAAACTTGCGGCGGCGGAAAAAGTATTTCGTGGACTCCCCTAAGGGTTTTCTATTTTTTTCTGAATTTATAGTGCTGGAATTAGGTCAAACGGAGCTGGGTGGGCCCCACGAGGTACCAGGGCGCGCCACCCCCCTGGGGCGCGCCCTGGTGCCTCGTGGCCCACTCCTTCATCTTCTGGCCCTCTCCCAAAGCTTCCAGTGTTTATCTTGTCCAATAAAAAATCTCCAAAAAAATTCGTGGCATTTGGACTTCGTTTGGTATTGATTTTCTGTAAAACAAAAACAGGGCAAAAAACAACAACTGGCATTGGGCACTAAGTTAATAGGTTAGTCTCCAAAAATGATATATAATTGATGTAAATGATTATAAAAACATTCAAGATTGATATTATAACAGCATGGAACAATCAAAAATTATAGATACGTTGGAGACGTATCAGGTAGGACCACGTCGTGTCGATCAGCCGAGGCCGGGCATGACCCGGAAAAGTGTGTCCGGTCAGAGTTAATCGAGCGTGTTGGGTAACAGTAGTGCACCCCTGCAGGGAAGTTATCTATTCAAATAGCCGTGTCCACGGTAACAGGACGCTCAGTGTAGTATCCCGATCTACTATAACTTGAACTGGATACATGTTACTTTAATTAATATGTTAGCTCCGGGATCGTTTTCTCGCAGGGAGTCGAGGAAGGATCTCTGGGCTTTGCTACTACATACTTATTACTTTGTTATACGCTAATCTACACTCTTCTGTTGCTGCAAGACGCTAGAAGATGCTAGTCTTCGATAGGCTAGGAATTTCCCTCTATTCTGGCATTTCTGCAGTATAGTCCACAGATACAGCCCCTTCCCTTAGAAACCGATGCATACTTAGCATAGATCTGATGTAAGTCTTGCGAGTACTTTGGATGAGTATTCACGGTTGATTTGCTACCTCTTTTTTTCCATACCCGATTGCTGCGATCAAATGACAGAGCCCAGGAGCCAGCTAATCCCGCCGATGACTATTACTACTCTGGTGGAGCCTACTACTACGTGGAGACTGACGACCAGGAGTAGTTTAGGAGGCTCCCAGGCAGGAGGCCTGCGCCTTTTCGATCTAGATGTCGTTATTTTGCTCAGCCTTCTTAAGGCAACCTTTGTCTAATTAAGTCTGTACTCAGATACTGATGCTTCCGCTGACTCTTGTGTAACTCGAGCTTATGTATTCGAGCCCTCGAGGCCCCTGGCTTATAATATAAATCTTGTATTATTTTATTTTGTGCATAGAGTTGTGTAGTGATATTTTCCCGTGAGTTCCTGGGCTTGATCGTGCGCATTTGCGTGTATGATTAATGCACGGTCGGGCCGGGGGCGTCACAACAGAGAGCTGGTTCCAGCATAAGAGAAAATCGCCGTCACCATCCTCACCGGTTGTTGCTCGCTGTCGCAGCAAAATGCAACGCCGGTTGTAGTAATCGCCATCGCCGGTTCCAGCATTTTTGCTGGTCGGTTGCAGCACCTATCGTTGCTGTGGCCGTCGCCGGTCGCAGCAGAGACAATCATTGGTTCCAGCATCCTCGCTGGGCGGTTCCAGCATCTCCAACACGTGGTATGCAGCAATGCTGACCTGTGTTTCCCGCACCCCAACACGCTGGCCGCTGTGGCATAGCTTCGCCCGCAGGTCCGCGCGGTGCGGCTCGGACTGTTGCAGCTCGTTGGACGCTGTCTCCAGCATCCCCACGGTCGCCGCACGCCCCGGCTCCCGTAGGAGCACCCCCGTGCCCCTCCCTTCAGACCAGTGCGATTTGCAGCTACCGGAGCGGCGGATTTCGTTGCGTTGGAAATCAGCAGAGGAGCGGGATGACGAGGATGCGTTCGTGCAGATGGGAAAAATGAGTGGTGGAGCGCAGGACGAAGAGATAAGGCACGGACACAGGCGTTATGTGGTGCCGAGTGACGCGTGGATGGGAAAAAGAACGAGTAGCTGTGCGAGCGAGCGGCGCGCCGGTCGGCCGATTTTAAACGTTTCCTTTATTTTTAAATTAGGCAAAAACTTTTGCTCACCTCATCAATTAACAAAAGTGTTGCCTGGTTAATTACAGAAGAATCGGACTAAAATCAAGATTACAGCACACCGGCACCAAAGACAACTCAAGAAGGACGATGAAGCGAAGACGCGCTCACCACAACAATATCCTCCAACAGGCCGCTAGCGGGGCATCGTCGACCTCGTGATCACGCTCCTTACAGATGCAAAGCATGCCTAGAACAGCAGATGCACGTTGCCACGGACGATGCAAATTGAGCGCCATGGTTGTTTGCCATAAGACCTTGCAGCAGGTCCGACTGCACCGCAACCCGTGCCTCGCCGACGCACAGAATACAGCGCTGCCTCGCCAACGCGTGTCACGGACCGAGGAGATTAGTGCGGAAGCGCCGCGCGTTGACATCTAGCCCTTTGACTTGGGCGTCGATCGAGTTACATTACACCGCTGTTGCCAGTTGCCAGGTGCATGCCCGCGGCCGGCCGGGTCCGCAGGAGGAGACGCGTATAAGCGCGGACCACCCGACGGTTGTCCGGTACTCTACTTGGCTGTGGAAGCGGACGTCAACACGCCAAGCTAGGGTCAGTACTCAGTGCAGTGCTCAGGAGGGAAAGGAAATCTCCTCGCCCCCGTGCCTAGAAAAGTAGTAGAGTTCCAGTGACAGCAACGCTGGACTTTGTCTCCCGCCAACGACTAATGAGATAGACCACGCCTTATCCCGTAGCTAAAAAATGACTATACCTGATGAAAGCCATGTGAAAAAGAAGCCAGGATAACTCAAACTATTTACGCGGCGAGTGAAAACGTAAGCCACGATGCGTCTACTACATTTGTAACAAGGAATAACCCGTTGTATAGCCATATGAAAACGAAAGAGAATCTTGTGCATCTGGATGATAGGTTTGACCCGCAAAAAAAGGATGATAGGCTTAGACTTGTTGCCATATTTCAAAATAATAGTATCATATAGCAACAGCTGGTACAAGTGCCGGCTCAAAATAAATAAAATAAGCAACTGCTACAATTGGGCCACGCCACCCGCAGTAACTTGGGAAGCACGCAATAACAAAAAATGATAATTGTAATGCACGCACGACTTCACGAACAGCCACGAAGATTCTTGCCTCCCACCTAGAGTCAAACATGAGTTGGAGGAACCAAAAACAAGAAACCATATGGCTCCATTTTGGCAAGGTTAGGAGTACTTTTGTTCCTCTGTATAGGATGAGCTGACAAACACCCCATCGTGCTACCTAGAGTCCTCATCCCCCTCATCCTGCAAGAAACAGCATGCCTCAGCTTCTCCTCATCCTCTTCTACGCTGGCTGCTTCCTCCTCTCCTTGCCACTCCATGATCCTCGACGTGTCGCTGCCGCGTCTCCGCCCATCTCCTTCAGCTTCGACTTCACCAACAAGACATCATACAACGCACAAGACCTCCTTGTCCAGGGTGACGCGCATGTGGGCAGCAGCATGGTCGACCTCACATGCAACTCCCTGGACGCGTCGAAGATGTTTCAATGTATGGGGCGGGTGTCGTATGGGCGCCCGGTGCCTTTCTACGACACCGCCACCGGTGAGGTGGCGAGCTTCGACACACGGTTCACCTTCAATATCACGCTCGTGCCTCGACGCAACAAAGGGGATGGCCTGGCTTTCTTCCTCGTCGGCTACCCGTCAGTACTGCCGCTGGACTCTTACGGCGGCGCCTTCGGCCTTATGTCTGTTACAACGTTGCAGGCCAAGGGTGAGAATCGATTCATCGCTGTCGAGTTCGACACGTACAACAACACCGACTTCGAACCTGGGCAAACCATGGACCACATCGGCATCGACTTCAACTCTGTCAAACACTCGGTTAACACGACGAACCTGCCTGAGTTCAGCCTCAACGGGACCATGACGGCGTCCATCAATTTTAACAGCAGCACCAGGATGCTGGTCGCTAGATTGTACTTCGACGACCGTCCATCCATGAAACCGGTTGAAGTCAGCGCGTAGTTGCACAGGCATGGAGCTCCATCAGATACTGTCATGGTCCTTTAACTCCACGCTTGCTCCCAAGGACGAACAATCAAAATTGATAGGTATGTGTTTTAAAAAATCAGTTATTATACATCTTTTACGGTAATTAAGCCAAGATCTAGGGCAATTTGGCTGAACTTTGTAGGAATTCTACAGGATGGGACTCCTATTGGAAAATTTACTTTAGAACCGTTTGGTTTATAGAATGGATTTTTATTCCTAGGTAGGTTTGGTTTCTATACTTCACATTCTAAAGGAAAAAATACATTAGCTCAGACCTTGGTAAACCTATAAACCAAATGACATCTTTTTTCTTATAGAAACATGTCACCTCATTTTGTATGATTTTCCTATTCCTATGATACTCCTATATATATATATATATATACACACACACACACACACACACACACACACACACACACACACACACACACACACACTATAAACCATAGGAGGCGTTAATTCTCTAGTGTTCCACATCACCTTAGTATGAAATATGCAATGTGCCATAACAATGAATTACTGTCAAACCATACATATGTTGGTAAAATAGGGGCCTAATTGCGTAGAATGCGTACTTAGAGTATGTAATATGAAGCTCGGCATCTTGAGCAGACTAATAATTTTTATCAACATTACATGAGAGGTTACCTTAAAATGTGTTGTGACAGGTATGGGTCTAATTGCGGCAGCGATTGCTGGAGGAGCTTTTGCGTTCCTTCTCCTGGTATGGTTTATTATGTCATGGTTTATGTCCAAACGAGGACGCAATTCCCTCGTGGTTTCAGGGGCTGGCCCTAGGCAATTCAAGTACAGCGATTTGGCTCATGCAACCAACAACTTCTCCAGCGACAGGAAGCTCGGAGAGGGCACCTTTGGCGCGGTGTATCGCGGGACATCCTTTAAGGTCGATAATGATGGGGAAGGGCAAGAGGTTGCTGTCAAGGAGCTCTTGAAGGGATCCAGGGATGGAACCAAGGACTTCCTTGCGGAACTCAACACCCTTAGCAAGACCAAGCACAAGAATCTGGTCAAGCTAGAAGGCTGGTGTTGTTACAACGGCATGAGTAGATGGAACTGGATGTGCTGGTGCTGCAACCAGAAGCAGTTGGATGATCACAAGCTCTTCCTCGTCTATGAACTGATGCCTCAGGGTGACCTTGACCATCACCTGCATAAAAAGAATGTCGCTTTGCCATGGCCAACCAGGTACAAAATAGTGAAGGGGATCGGATCCGCTCTTGTCTATCTCCACCACGGGTGCGAGCCATACATCCTTCATAGAGATATCAAGCCTGGTAACATACTCCTGGATGATGACTACAATGCCAAGATCGCCGACTTCGGGCTGTCGAGGATCGCCAACAAAAACAAGTCCACATTGGTGACCACCGCCATGGGGACCAATGAGTACATGGATCCCAAGTTAAAAATACATGGTGATGTCAAGTTCGATAGGAGCTCCAACATATATAGCTTTGGACTCGTGCTGCTGGAGATCGTCTGCGGGCGGCACAACTCCAGGAACGAAGTTTGGGATCTCTATAGAAGATACCAAGGGGAGGACATGAAGATGGTTGAGGCCGCTGCTGATGAGAAGTTGGGAGGCGACTTCCATAAGGACCAAATGCACCGCGTGCTTGTCGTGGGCCTCTCGTGTTCTCTCGCTGATGGTGCGCAGCGACCTTCCATGGAGCAAGCAGTGCAACTCCTTGAGCACGATGAGCTGCCTGACCTTACATCGTTTGCCACCACCACTTCTACTTTTTAATAATCTGATGGTTATTTATCCTGAGTGCGTGTTCAACCAGTTTTATGAACAGCATTAATTGTTGCATGGTAAATTCAGTGCCGTCATTTGCACGATACGAGAGAATATTTTCCCAGTGCCAATGCTAAAATGCAACTACATAAAACTTATGAAAAGAATGGAAAACTAAGTCGAAAACACCCCTACATCATCTCACTTGGACAGGTCGAAGTGTCCACGCCCCCCCCCCCCCCCCCCCCCCCCCCCCCCCCCCCCCCCCCCCATACCACAAACACAGTCAACCACTCATGGCGAGGCCTCCCCCTCCTCCTTCCGTCGCCTCATCCCGCATACCTCCTGTCCGAGCGGTTTGTTCTTCTCGACTATGCCAGAGGTAAAGTGTCGTACATAAGGTGTTTGTCTTCCCCTGTGTATGCACATCTAGTGACGAGAGAAGGCGATGAGGTCCAGCCCCTCTCTCTGAGAGTAAAGTCAAACTTTACTAGTAGCATGGTAGAAGTGTGTGGCTTAGGGGTAGTCTTGATCGGGTGTCCCGCAAAGTATATTCTATTGTATGGGTGAAGTGTACAACATTTGCAGAGTCTAAAATAAGTCGAATAGGTGTGTCCATGGTTAAAAATGAAGTCCGGATAAGTCACCCTATTATGTGTCGTGTATAACACTCCTAAAAAACTGCTTATAACCAAGGAAAAGTAGTGGCTGAGCCCCAGCTCGGTGCACCCATGTACACCCACTCTTGGCGTTGCATAAAAGAAATTAGGAAAAGTAGTGGCTGAGCCCCAGCTCGGTGCACCCACTATGCATGTCATAACAATTATTTACTACTCTCTCTGTCCCATAATATAAGAGCGTTTTTTACACTAGTAGTGTCAAAAACGCTCTTGTATTATGGGACGGAAGGAGTAATAAACAATACATATGTCGGTAAATACAGGGCTAATTAATTGCTTACAGCAAAGTAAGTAATATGAAGCTACCCGCAAAAAGATGAAGCTGTGAATCTTGAGTACGGTAATAATTTTAAAAAACATTACTTCCTCCTATCCACCCCCCCCCCCCCCCCCCCCTCTCCCGCGACAACGTGTGGGCTCGCTACAATAGGCCGGCCTAGTCGGGCCACGCCTATGCGAAGCTCAGGCTATTTGATGAACGCTCGTCCAACAGGTGCTCCTCGGTTAGACGACTGTTGGAGGCAGAAAGGAACGACATGATGAAACGATTGTTTTTGCCTGGGTTGTGTACTTAAGTCTGAACCAGAGCCTAATAGAAATTTACGCACTGGGCCTGCCCTAGGTGCCCGGGCCACAGATCCACTGACCAAACTTATACATACATCAAAATTATCGGTCACCGCCACTACCACTAGCAAACAGCCAGTGTATGCAGCACCAAAGTGGCGGAGCTTCGTCCGGCCACTCGAGCTAAGGATTGTGGTGGTCCCCTGATAGGTCTTCGTGAGGCTTCCTCTCTCCAGATCTGGTGGTTGTTGACGGCGACTTCAAGGTTGCATGATGCAGTCAGAAGCCTTTGTTGTGGGTTTCGGCGGCTCTCACTTCGGCAAGTTTTCCTTCGACGGTGAGATGCAATCTATAGACAATGGTTTGACGCAGAGAGAATGGTTGTGCAGCGGCAATGGTAGAATTTCTAGCCCAGCACATGTAGTTGTAGGGTTCACAGAAAGTAGTAGCAACAACACATGATTGACTTTGATTTGGTGGTGCTTCTCGAGTACCCGGTCTCGAGTTCTAGGGTGAAAACTCTAGGTCTGACCTCAGTTGGTTATATCTGCCAATGGCGATATTGTTTACGTCGTTACCTTGGTGAGGGCATTGCTTGGATATGCCAGGCCTTTGCTTCGGAGAGAATAATAGCCGATTAAATTGGTCGCTTATGGAAATATTTAATGACTGGATCAATTTTCACGGGCTGATTGACATTGGTATTACAAATAGACAGCACTTGGTCCAACAGGAGGAGGAGTCCGACCCTGGTTAAGCTTGATCATGTGCTGGTTAATATTGACTGGAGCCTGGCTTTCATGGACAGTTGGACACTTCTGCTATATGTATCCTTTCTGCTGCCTCCCATCATTTACGTGTTTCTTTCTCTCTCTTTTTTTGCGGGGGATTTACGTGTTTCTTTCAGTCGTGAGCATGTCATAAAACTTGAGTGTCATGGAAGAACGAATAATGCTATCTGATATTGAGTTCGTCCTAAGAGAGCATGTTATTAAGAAATTAGAAGATCTTCTCAGATGGCAATCTATGGCTCGGAAGCGTCGAGCAAAATTAAACCGGTGCAAGCTTGGTGATGAGAACTCTAGCTTTTGCCATATTGCAGCAAACTGTCAAGGCTAGACGAAACAAAATCCGGGTGCTGCTCAAAGACAATATTGAGCATGTCAGCACGACGGACAGGCTGCATGTTGCAACCGAGTTATACAGGAACGTTTTTGCGTGTGAAATTCCATCGCAGCCAACTATTAACTTGCATCTGCTCTATGATTTTTCTGGAATACGCATCTGCTCTATGATCAGTTGGATTTGGTTGGCCTTACGAGCTTATCCCAGCCCTTCTCTTGTGAAGAGATTTTGCGAGCCATCAAATTATCATCCAATAACAGGAGCCCGGGGCCAGATGGTTTCACAAACAATTTTTATAAAGCAAATGCTTAACTTCTGAAAAACGATCTGATGGCTTTTTTCTGAGAGTTCTTTGAGAACAAATTTGATATCTCGGGAATTAGCACACGTATCCCTACTTCCCAAGGTTGAGACTCCGCTGGAAATCACGCATTACCGCCCGATTGCGTTGGTCCATAGCCTCATCAAGCTTCTGACAAAGGTTCTGGCTATTAGGTTACAGCATTTCATATCAACGCATCCATTTCATGCAATCGGGCTTTATCAGAGGACGTGCTATAGTGAAAAACATTTGCTTTAGCTTCGAAGCTCGTGCAATGTGCACAGAAGCGTAAAATGCCTTTGATCGTGCTGAAGATGGATTTCCAAGAGGCTTTTGACTCCGTCAGTTGGAGTTGCATTCTGCAATTACTACGACAGAGGTTTTGGAGATCCTTGGGTGAACTGGATTCGGAATATCTTAAAAACTGGACAAACTCAAGTAATGCTAAACAGGTGCTTGGGCAAGGTGATTCCGTAAAGTTCTTTGAAAGAAAAACTCTGTTTCTCATCTATATAATCCAACGTTAGGCCCACTCAGCAAGTTTTTTTCCTGAAAAGGTCGTCTTCTTTTCGATATCGTTCTAGTGCTAATTGTTCAGTCCAGCATCTGAGTTGAACGGAGAAAAGAGCTCCATTTTGTGTGGATACATGCAATCGAGACGACATAATCGTATAACTAGTTTCATATATCACCATTAAAATCCAAACATGTAAGGAAGTTACAGATGTTTTATCCAGGGAAAGCTGAACCAAGAAGAGGCATATTTATCTTGCTCCTAGAAAGCACATCCTCAACTCGTTTCTACAAGAACAAAGCAAAAATAAACGCAAAACTATGGAAACAGAAAACAGCAGGAAAAAAGGACTAGCAGTACTCCCAACATGTGACCAAAGCACCAAAGCTCTTTCTTCAATCATAGCAGCATTAATCTATCAAAAACAAGACTGCTAATTAAGGGCCATAATACACATGTTGTAATTCTAACAAAACATGTTGACACACACAGCATCTGTTAACCTGGTGAAACTTCGTTATGCCCAAATTGCATAATGGACAACAGAGATCAAATTAACGGGCTATGGAAGTGATATAGAATAACATTTCAAACACTAAAAATGCCTCCACTCAAAGACCATGACCAGGACCGAACGTCTCATCTTGCAGTAAAAGAAAGACTGAATTTCTAGTATTAAAAATGTCGCTCGTGCATCTTAACCGCGACGAAACTAAAGCAAATTTGGGAGGCAGGGAGGAACAGTAATGAAAGGTTCTAATATCATAGATCGATACTTCATACTTCAGAACATTAAAAGGATATTCAGCACATCATAATACACACCAAATGATAACATCACAGGTGCTACTGCAACCATCCAAAATGGCATGTTCTACTGCTGGTCTGCTAGTACTACTAAGTAAGAAGAGCTAAGAACAGAAGACATGATCTGAATCATAGCAAAGCAAACCAGGAATCATGATCATTCAGACATGCCCTGTGGAGAATGGAGGCTCCTCATCTTCTTGCATCTCATGGCCTGGAATTGGAACAATGCTCTCTTTGAGGCGGTGGTGGGTAAGCAACATGCGATACTGACTTTTTCCGATGTTCACAATACCTAAGAACTTGCCATCAGTATCACAACGCAACACATGTTTGTGGTTAAACCTGATCAGCAGCTCACGCTCGTTTAGCACATCCATATCATTAAACAATTGCATCGCAGATTCTAGTGGCCTACTCTTTTTCTTTTTTAAAGAAGTTAAATAAAGTTGTCTTGATGCCTCCACCGTTGACAAGTCAATCCGGTACTTGAAAGCCCAGATTTCAGCCTCGTAATCCTGCATCTCCCAGACATCCATAGAAGTGTTAGAAACCGAGCAGCCCCAGAAAGCAAGTGTGCCCTCCATGTCGAACAGCTTCCCATAACGGCATGGCTGGGTGGGACTGCACATCCACCGGAATGACTCTATTTCTGTGTCAAACACAATAATATCTCCACCGCCTCCTGTAATGTCACTGGTGCCATAATGATGCCAGTGCAGGCTGCCATGGTGGTGTACGGGTGGTGAACGGTCAGATGAAGAGGGCAGCTTGTTCCATAACTTCTCTTCTACGGAAGACGATGAGATTGTTGGCATTCTGACGCTGATGCACCTTGGCCTGTCGGATCCCACTGTGAGGACATATAAGCTAGATTCAGACGAGTAATGTGACCGTGATACCCAGAGAACCCTGTATTCTCCAGTTGGATGGTGCCGGTAGAAACCGACCATGATATTGTGGATGCCTTGCCCAACTTGAGGCTGTGGTAGGAGAGCATGCTTGCAGGTAACCGGATTGCAGATGTAGAATTGGTATCTCTGAAAGACGATAAGGTAGCCATCACAAACGCCTTTGAGGCGATTCTCAAACCTGTGTTTGGAGCTTGAGAGGAAAGGCCAAAGCTGTTGATTGGAGGCACCAGCACCGGCGTCGCCCAAGACGACATGATGGGCAGGCCTTCCACACCCATCCACAATGGGGAGCGACGGCTGGCGTCGGTGGTGTTCGAGCATAAATTCAGGTGTGGATGTGGCACTACGCCATGATGTGTTCACAACTCGACAGCGGCCGACGTCCTTGGACGCCAACAGGACGAGTATTTTGTTGATGATCTCCTCGGGCAGGTCCTCGAGCAGGGTCGCGCCTCTCCTGTCCGGCATCGTGCTCCGTCGAGTCCACCGAACTGAAAAGACGCAGCAAGTAACTCCTTCAGACCAGCTTCTAAATTAAAAAACAAGCAAGTAAAATACAGGAAGGAGGTGAGGTGAGACGGGTTTACCCTCGGAGACGGGACGCGCCAACGGCGGCGGCGGTGAGCAACGTCGGCAACGCGGGCGTGTTCCTTCGATTCTAGGCACGAATACAGGAAAGATTTGAGCGCCAGCGGTAGATGGAGAGAAAAACAAAGAGAACACGCCGGGGAAGCTGCTCACCTGCGTCAGGGAAGAATGCGCTCCAGCGTGCTCCCGAGGAATTACGGCGTGAAGCGGAAGAGCGACTTGGTTGAGTGAGGCGGAGAGTGACCGAGGGCGGCGGGTCAAACCCTAGAGGGGCCGTGCTCGTCCGCACCCATGCCAGGAGGGGAGCTCGAACTGGAGGCCATTGCGCGAGGTGCGGACCGCGGAGACGAGGCGAGCCAGATCGATCCGGAGTCCACGAGGCAGGCCGGCCGCGAGCTCGAACCAGAGGAATGGGGAAAAAAAATTAGGTCTTGCAGCGTGCTCCGCTCGAATTGGGTGGGGAATTTTTCGCCTCGAGGAGAGAAGAAGAGATTGACTTTTTTTTTTTTCGGAGAGAAGAAGAGATTGACTCGGCCGAGTCTTTTCTTTTTCTTTTTGTTTTTCTTTTTGAACGGTGGCTGGGTCTTTTACAAAAAATGCCATTGGCCCAAGCGGCGCATGCTAGGCGCCATCCGAATGTCGCAAGGCAAAACAACAGCCGCGTCCTCACCGTCCAATTAGTTCTAATCTAAATGTTTCCAACCGTTAGATGCATCAACGCAAAAAAAAGCACTCCTTGTCAACAGATTTTAGCGTGATGTCGTTCTTCTCTGTAGCACCGGCCCGCTGACCTGGCTGGCAGCTCGGCTGCGCCGTCGGAGCACCGGCTCGCAGCACGGCCGTCGAAGCACCAGCTGGCAGAACGGTCGTCGAAGCACAAGTTTGCAGCACGGCCACCGTCCCAGCATCGGCGAGCAGCACGACCACCATCGCAACACCAACTGGTGACCCGCTTGCAACACCAGTCGGATTCATCTTCCGGCGCCGGCGAGCTTCCGTTGTAGCAGAGACGCCCCGAAGCAAAAGCACATGGAAGAAGATTGCAGCAACAACGGACGTAGCCGCCGCGTCGAAGCAAGAACGCGGTGGCCGGAGCAGCTAGAGTTGCGTGGTCACAACATAGGCGGAGTCCAGCTTGTGGTGGCCGAACTACCGGAGTTGAGGTAGACAGCATGGATGAGATCCATAAGAGAGGTTGCAGGGGGCTGGAGGTCAACGGGATTAGGAGAAAGAAGAAGACGAATGAGTGGCTTAGACGCGTCGGTGGAGATAAGGATGAGATGCGGTGCCTGGCCAACATCAGTTTTCTTGGCGCGGTTTACTGCATTATAACAAATGCCACGCTACTTCACAAAAATGCCATGTTATAATTTATTAAAATTCCATGAAAAATATTGTTTTGCTTTTATTTGGTCCATTGTGCAAAAAATCTATAAAAAATGCCATGTCAGTAAAAACAAAGAAAAAACTTTGGCTCTGTTAATTTTTTTAAAAATGCAATCTCTTAAAAATGCCATGATAAAAAATGCATCAATAAACAAAAATGCCATCTCTTCATAAAAAATGCCATCTCTTAATATTTATAATACTGCCATGCTAATTTATAAACTGACATGCTAATTTATAAAAAAATGTTTAAAATTGCCATGTGACATAATTTCCAAAATTTGTAAAACTGCCATGCTAATTTTGGGAAGAAAAATGCCATCATGGTTCAAAAAGAAGATAAAAAGGGGGGGGGGGGGGGGTGTCCTGGGATTCGAACCAGGGTCCTCCATGTGCAAGACCATGCCACTAGCAAGTGGGGTAGCAGGGTTTATTTGGAAAAGAGATTGTTCACTTGGTTTTATCCTCACAGCGAACCAGTTTCAAATCTGACGTGGCACCGGACCTGCGCTGAGATCCATGCAACAATGGGGAGGGGGTCGCTGTTAAATCCCTCACAGCTGACGGTCGCCAGTTATGATTTCTGAATAAAAATTATAGAAGGTGTAGTCAATCCTTGGGCAATGGAGCTCTATTTACTACTCCAATTTGAAGATTACCCGCATGTCACTTTTCTCTTGCAAAAAAGAAATTACTTCTAACGATTTCACATGATGACATCACTATAATATAGGGTTACAATCAAGAGCCTCGACACATGATGAAGCTCGAAGAAGCCAAACAACACTACAAGCCTCTGTAAAGCTATAGAATGTCAATTGATGTGTTACCCTATTCTGATCGCGTTTGAGTTTTGGGGGAATAAACTCCAGGAAGAGAGTCTTAATCACAGCCGCCAAGTGACCATAAGCTGACCTATACAGGTTGTTGCTGGATAAAATAGCTAGAGCTTAAGAAGTAGACAATGACTCGTAAGTGTTAGTGTTGGATCGCCATGGCCATGCCTTGCATATAAGAGCAGGGATCTCTGTTTCATTGCAATTGAACAGGACAAGGAAAGTAGCAAACAGAACTGCACCATCATGAATCCTCAAGATCATACCAGTCACCTCGGTGCCATTCGTGGCGGAGTAAGTGTCGTCGACCGAGAGGGCCACCCTGCACGTCAACGAGGCCTACCAAGGTGCAGGTACAGGAAGTACCTTCATCTTCACACAGACCGGAGTATTTACCACCATTCATTTGATGATCTCCTCCGTGGAATACCTCCTAACATGCACTAAAGATTTCGAGTAGCTATCCAAAAAATCAACCAAAGCATCTATATGTGGAATGTGCTTGTCATGAGCCATTCCATTTCGTAGCTGCCATATGTGCCAAACTGACATAAGCACCATGCCACGAATATGATTAGGGCAGCTTGCTAGCACATGCAACAACCATTCTTTGTCATTATCGACCAAACAATTCTACTCTGGTAGTGGCCACAACTTCCTCATACGGTCCCATAGGTTAACATCATGATTGCATGTGACTAGGGCATGAAAGCTACTCTTATCGTCAACACCACACAACGAACATGCAGCTCGCTTGGATAAATGACGAGAGACCTTGCACTTATTTGTTGTTAATGCACCAAACGCCGCCTTCCACGCCATTCTCATTTTGAGAGGCACGTCCAAAGATATCAATGCGATGTAAAAAAACTTCCCCAACCGTGGTCGCCGGCCAGCCATGCGCTAGCTCTCGTCCATTGCTGACACTTTAGCCTGGGGCATATAGTTTTCTTCTCAAGCTTCGATGATCACAGCCATAGCCATCACAAGTTGATTCCAAGACCCCAACCTCTCAACCTCATATTGGTCGGTAGTGGCTTCGCTTTGTCACCATCTCTGCCCCATCTTTCCAGTAGCAGAACACGAGGAGAGAATGGTACGATAAAGAATAATAAAATGGCAGATATTTGTAAAAAAAAATAGTTGACTTATTCCAACCTATGAATATCACTTTGGATCAACCATACAGACCCTTATCTATTTCAAAGCAACCAATGAAATAGAGTACCCCAAAAGGAAAAGAAAATTACAACTAGGTCCATGCAGATCCGACCAATCGCTAAATCTGTTGTGAGCTGGCATGGACCCTATGAGTGCACAATAAACTAGTCACAGAGCATATTTATCCTTCAGGTCTATGGATGCGATTTACAAACTATGCGGTTTTTTGCAGCTATGGAAGGCAAGCGGCGAGATAAGGCGGCCATCGACAATTTGACTAGAAAGCACAAGCAAGTAACGAGTAGAGTGCTCAGGGTCACTTATCCTCCGTGATTATTATGTTATCTATTGTGTGGGCTTGTGTTGCTTTGCCCCCAACGCGTATTTTTTATATTTTTAATTTCGATCCTTATTGTTTAAGTTTCGGATGTAGTTGTATCTGATGGGGAACGTTGCATGAAAAATTAAAAAATTTCCTACGAACACCCAACATCTAATCTAGGAGATGCAAAGCAACGAGAGGGGAGTGTGTCTACATACCCTTGTAGACCGAAAGCGTTAGCGTCGTAACGCGGTTGATGTAGTCGTACTCTTCACGATCCAATCGCGATCCAATCCGATCTAGTGCCGAACGGACGGCACCTCCGAGATTAGCACACGTTCAGCTCGATGGCGTCCTCTCCTTCTTGATCCAGCAAGAGAGGGGGATGAGGTAAATGAGATCGGAACCAGCACGACGGCGTGGTGGTGGTGTTGGCAGCGGAATTCCGGCAGGGCTTCGCCAAGCGCGTACCGGAGGAAAGGTGGGAGGAGTTGGGAGCGACAGAGGGCAAGGGTGGAGGCTTGCGGCTGCCCTCCCACCCCCCCCCCCCCCCCCACTATATATAGGGGCAAGGGGGGAGGAGGCGGCGGCCCTAGCCCCTCCTCCAAGGAGGGGGCGGCGGCCCTAGGGGGGTGGCTTGCCCCCCAAGTCAAGGGGGGCGCCCCCATCTAGGGTTCCCACCAACCCTAGGAGCATGGGCCCAGGTGGGGAAGTGGCGCCCAGCCCACCAGGGGCTGGTGCGCCCCCTTTGCTGCCCATGTGGCCCTCCGGGGCAGGTGGGACCCCCCCCCCCCGGTGGACCTCCGGAACCATTTCGGCATTCCCGATACAATACCGACAAATCCTGAAATCTTTCCGGTGACCAAAATAGGACTTTCTATATATGAATCTTTACCTCCGCACCATTCCGGAGCTCCTCGTGATATCCTGGATCCCATCTGGGACTCCGAACAACCTTCGGACTTTTCACTGTTAATATCTCATTACTACCCTAGCACTATCGAATGTTAAGCATGCGACCCTATGGGTTCGGGAACATGCAGACATGACCGAGACACCTCTCCGGTCAATAACCAATAGCGGGATCTGGATACCCATATTGATTCCTACATATTCAACGAAGATCTTTATCGGTTGAACCACGATGTCGAGGATTCAGTTAATCCCATATGCAATTCCCTTTGTCCGGCAATATGTTACTTGTCCGAGATTCGATCGTCGGTATCTCCATACCTAGTTTAATCTCGTTACCGGCAAGTCTCTTTACTCGTTTCGTAATACAAGATCCCGTGACTAACACATTAGCCATATTGCTTGCAAGCTCTTTACGATGTTGTATTACCGAGAGGGCCCAGAGATATCTCTCCGTCATACGGAGTGACAAATCCCAATCTCGGTCCATGCAACCCAACAGACACCTTCGGAGATACCTGTAGAGCATCTTTATGATCACCCTGTTATGAAGTGACGTTTGATAGCACACAAGGCATTCCTCCGGTATCCGGGAGTAGCATGATCTCATGGTCTAAGGAACAGATACTTGACATGAAGAAAGCTATAGCAAATAACTAAACGATCTGATGCTAAGCTTACGGTTGGGTCTTGTCCATCACATCATTCTCCTAATGATGTGATCCTGTTATCAAATGACAACTCATGTCTATGGTTAGGAAACCTTAACCATCTTTGATCAACGAGCTAGTCTAGTAGAGGCCCACTAGGGACACGGTGTTGTTTATGTATTCACACATGTATTTAAGTTTCCGATCAATACAATTCTAGCATGAATAATAAAAATTTATCATGAACAAGGAAATATGATAATAACCAATTTATTATTGCCTCTAGGGCATATTTCCAATAGTCTCCCACTTGCACTAGAGTCAATAATCTAGTTTACATTGTAATGAATCTAACACCCATGGAGTCCTGGTGCTAATCATGTTTTGCTCGCGGAAGAGGTTTAGTCAACAGGTCTGCCACATTCAGATCCGTGTGTACTTTGCAAATCTCTACGTCACATGTAGATGTTGCTACGACGCTCTGCTTGGAGCTACTCCAGCTAACTGCTCCACTATTCGATACGTATCCGGATTGAGAACTTCAGTCATCCGGATCAGTGTCAAAGCTATCATCGACGTAACCATTTACGACGAGCTTATATTCACCTCCATAAACGAGAAACATGTCCTTAGTCATCTTCAGGTACTTAAGGCACACATCAGGTCTGGTACACAACATGGCATACATTGTAGAGCCTATGGCTGAGGCATAGGGGACGACTTTCATCCTTTCTCTTTCTTCTGTTGTGGTCGGGCTTTGAGTCTTACTCAACTTCACACCTTGCAACACAAGCAAGAACCCCTTCTTTGACTGGTCCATTTTGAACTTCTTCAAAATCTTGTCAAGGTATGTGCTCTGTGAAAGTCCTATCAGGCGTCTTTATCTATCTCTATAGATCTTGATGCCCAATATGTAATAAGCAGCTTCACGCAGGTCTTTCATTGAAAAACTCTTGTTCAAATAACCTTTTATGCTTTCCAGAAATTCTATATCATTTCCAATCAACAATATGTCATCCACATATAATATTAGAAATGCTACAGAGCTCCCACTCACTTTCTTGTAAATACAAGCTTCTCCGTAAGTTTGTATAAAACCAAAAGCTTTGATCACCTCATCAAAATGTATATTCCAACTCCGAGATGCTTGCACCATTCCATAGATGGATCGCTGGAGCTTGCATACTTTCTTAGCATCCTTAGGATCGACAAAACCTTCCGGCTGCATCATATACAACTCTTCCTTAAGAAACCCGTTAAGGAACGCTGTTTTGACGTCCATCTGCCAGATTTCATAATCATAAAATGCGGCAATTGCTAACATAATTCTAACAGACTCAAGCATCGCTACGGGTGAGAAGGTCTCATCGTAGTCAACCCCTTGAACTTGTCGGAAACCCTTTGCGACAAGTCGTTCTTTATAGATGGTGACATTACCATCAGCGTCTGTCTTCTTCTTAAAGATCCATTTGTTCTCAATGGCTTGCCGATCATCGGGCAAGTCCACCAAAGTCCATACTTTGTTCTCATACATGGATCCTATCTCGGATTTCATGGCTTCAAGCCATTTGTCGGAATCCGGGCTCATCATTGCTTCTTCATAGTTCGTAGGTTCGCCGTTGTCTAACAACATGACTTCCAGGACGGGATTACCGTACCACTCTGGTGCGGAACGTACCATGGTCGATCTACGAAGTTCAGTAGTAACTTGATCCGAAGCTTCATGATCATCATCATTAGCTTCCTCTCCTTCTGGTGTAGACATCACGGAACTTCTTTCTATGATGCGCTACTTTCCAATTCGAGAGAAGGTACAATTACCTCATCAAGTTCTACTTTCCTCCCACTCACTTCTTTCAAGAGAAACTCCTTCTCTAGAAAGGACCCATTCTTGGTAACAAAGATTTTGCCCTCGGATCTGTGATAGAAGGTATACCCAATGGTCTCTTTAGGGTATCCTATGAAGACGCACTTCTCCGCTTTGGGTTCGAGCTTACCAAGCTGAAGCCTCTTGACATAAGCGTCGCATCCCCAAACTTTAAGAAATGACAGCTTAGGTTTCTTGCCAAACCATAATTCATACGGTGTCGTCTCAACGGATTTAGACGGTGCCCTGTTTAAAGTGAATGCGGCTGTCTCTAATGCATAACCCCAAAATGATAGTGGCAAATCGGTAAGAGATATCATAGAACGCTACATATCCAATAGAGTACTGATAACCCACAAATATAGGGGATCAATTGTAGCTTTTTCGATAAATAAGAGTGTCGAACCCAACGAGGAGCTAAAGGTAGAATTAATATTCCCTTCAAGTTCTATCGACCACCGATACAACTCTACGCACACTTAATGTTCGCTTTACCTAGAACAAGAATAAAACCAGAAGTACTTTGTATGTGTAATGCTAGAACTACTTTGCAAGAATAAAACTAGGAGTACTTTGCGAGATAATAAAAGTTTGTTTGTTTTAGTAGATAACTTTTTGTAACACAAAGAGAAAGATTGTCCATAGGCAATTGAATATGACATGTGTGATAATTATTATATGCAATGAGGGAGAGGCATACGCTAACATACTTTCCGTACTTGGATCATATGCAGTTATGATTGGAACTCTAGCAAGCATCCGCAACTACTAAAGATCATTAAGGTAAAACCCAACCATAGCATTAAGTAAAAAGTCCCCTTTACTCCCATACGCAACAACCCCTTTACTCGGGTGTAAGCTTCTGTCACTCTAGCCGCCCACTATAAGCGAATTATGAACGTATTGCAAACCCTACAGCGGGAATCCCTCACGCTTGTGCGACACGGAGGGCACCATAGGACAGCACCAATTTAGCATACAACTCATATCAATCCCACCATACCACAATTAACCCGTAGGACAAAAGAAATCTACTCAAACATCATAGGATTGCCACATATCATTAGATAATAATATATAGTGTTAAGCACCATGTTCAAGTAGAGAACTACAGCGGGAATAGAGAGGTTACACCGCTGCATAGAGGGGGAGAGAGTTGGTGATGACGGTGGTGAAGTTGTTGGTGTAGATCGCCGTCACGATGGTTCCCCCGGCGGCGCTCCGGCGCCACCGGGAGAGAGGGGGAGAGAGCCCCCCTCCTTCTTCTTCTTCCTTGGCCTCCGCCCCCTAGATTGGAGGAGAGTTCCCCCTCTGGTCCATGGCCGCCATGGCTCCCGGAGGGGCGGAGCCCCTCCGAGATTGGATCTCTCTCTCTCTGTTTCTCTTCTGTTTCGCGTTCCCCTTTTCTGGCTTTTCACCGTTTCTTAAATATCCAGAGATCCGTAACTCCGATCGGGCTAAAATTTTAACACAATTTTTTTCTCGATATAAGCTTCCTTGTGGCCAAAGAAGGGCCCCAACCGACTTACGGTGTGCCCACAAGGCAACACCATGCGGCTAGGGGGGTCGCACCAAGATGCCTTGTGGAGGCCGTGGGCCTCCGTTTGCGTTGATTCCACCTCCCAAAAATCACATATATTCCAAAATAATTCTCCGTAAAATTTAATCACGTTTGGACTTCGTTTGATATGGATTTCCTGCGAAACAAAAAACAAGCAGAAAACAGAAACTGACACTGGGCACTGGATCAATATGTTAGTCCCAAAAATAATATAAAATGTTGCCAAAAGTATATGAAACTTGTAGAATACTGGCATGAAACAATCAAAAATTATAGATACGACGGAGACGTATTAGCATCCCCAAGCTTAATTCCTACTCGTCCTCGAGTAGGTAAATGATAAAAAGATAATTTTTGATGTCGAATGCTACCTAGCATAATCTTGATCATATAATCTAATCATGGCATGAATATTAAGACACGAATGATTCAAAGCAATAGTCTATACTTTGATATGAAGACATCAATACTCAGGCATACCAACAAACAATCATGCCTTTCAAAATAAAAATGCTAAAGAACGCTATCCCTAGCCCGTCATGCTCAATCATTGATCCAGTCATGATGTACACAACATTAACTATACTCAATGAATAAAAATGACAATAGTGCTCTCCAATTGGTGCTTGAATGAGAAGGTGATGACTCAACAATAAAAGTAAAATAACATAAAAGTAAATAGATATGCCCTTCGTAGAGGGAAGCATGGATTTGCAGAGGTGCTAGAGCTCAAAGCTTAAAGCAGAGATGAATACATTTTGAGAGGTGTACTTTTCCTGTCAACGTCACGACCGAGGGTTCTCAATATCTTCCATGCTAAACACATTATAGGCCGTTCCCAAGCGGAAAGGTAAAGTTTACTCCCCCTCAACCATTCAAACACAAGCCATGCCTAGCCGAATCCTCGGGTGCCCTCCATACAATCAACTTTCCGGGGGAGTTTGTTTGCATTATATAATTTCGATTTGAGCATAGGACTGAGCATCCCAATTAACAGCCTCTCTCGTGCAATGACAAGTGAATAAACACCCATCGTGAGAATAACCCGCTTAGCATGGAAGATACTGACCACCCACTGCCGCTCCATGAGTGGTACGGGCACACAAAATAGATGCTTATTTGAATGATTAGAGGTGGCACATGCAAATTTACTTGGAACAATAGAGTAATACCACGTATTGGTAGATATGGTGGACTCATCTGGAACAACTTTGGTTTAATGGTTTGGATGCACAAGCAGAATTCCCGCTTAGTACAGGTGAAGGCTAGCAAATAGATTGAGAAGCGACCAACCAGAGAGCGACAACGTTCATAATCATGCATTGCGAATAATTAACATTGGATACTAACATGAGTAGGATATAACTTCGTCGCATAACTATACATGCATGCTTTGGGAATCACAAACCTTAACACCAATATTCTTACTAAACCACAATCATTCACTAGTACCTCCCACATATTACCATTTCAATATCGCAAAACTATTGCAAGGAATCAAACTTACCATATTCAGTGATCTACAAGTTTTATGTACGATTTTATGACTAACCATGTGAATGACCAATTCCTGTTAACTCTCTAAATAGATATAAGTGAAGCATGAGAGTTTAATTCTTTCTACAAAAGACTTGCCCACACTCTAATAAATATAAGTGAAGCAAAAGAGCATTCTACAAATAACGGTTTTCTATATGTAGAGAAACAGGCATCCAAACTTCAAATGATATAAGTGAGGCATGCTACTTGTAGTCTGCATTGATATTTCCTCCAAGAGGAGAGGATGATGCAGTACAGTAGAGATAAGTATTTCCCTCAGTTAAGAACCAAGGTTATCAATCTACTAGGAGAACCAAGCAAAATTCCGTTAAGCGCACCTGCACACACAAGAGCAAACACTTGCACCCAAAGCAAATAAGAGGGTTGTCAATCCTCTTAGCGGTTATTTGCAAGGATTAAATCTTATCGAGGTAAATAGATAAACTAAAATACTAATTAAAATAAAAGTAAATAAATTACAGCAAGGTATTTTTAGGTTTTTTATATGATAAAGATAGACCCGGGGGCCATAGTTTTCACTAGATGCTTCTCTCTTGAGCGCATAAACATACGGTGGGTAAACAAATTACTGTTGGGCAATTGATAGAAAAGCAAATAATTATGATGGATTCATGGCAATGATCCTATATATAGGCATCACGTTCGAGACAAGTAGACCGACTCCTGCCTGCATCTACTACTATTACTCCACTCATCGACCGCTATCCAGCATGCATCTAGAGTATTAAGTTAATAAAAACAGAGTAACGCCTTAAGCAAGATGACATGATGTAGAGAAGCAAATTCAAGCAATATGAATAAACCCCGTCTCTTTATCCTTAATGGCAACAATACAAATGCGTGTCATGTCCCCTTCTGTCACTGGGATTGAGCACCGCAAGATTGAACCCATCACAAAGCACCTCTCCCATTGCAAGATAAATCAATCTAGTAGGCCAAACCAAATCGATAGATCGGAGAGAAATACAAAGCTATAAAAATCATGCATAAAAGAGTTCAAATAAGACTCAAATATTTCTCATTAATAATCTGATCATAAACTCACAATTCATCAGATCCCAACAAACACACCGCAAAAGAAGATTACATTGGATAGAACTCCAAGAACATCGAGGAGAACAATGTATTGAAGATCAAAGAGAGAGAAGAAGCCATCTTGCTACTAGCTATGGACTCGTAGGTCTGTGGTAAACTACTCACACATCATCGAAAGGGCAGCAAGGTTGATGTAGAAGCCCTCCGTGATCGATTCCCCCTCCGGCAGAGTACCGGAAAAGGACTCCAGATGGGATCGCGGAGGAACAGAGGCTTGCGGCGGCGAAAGGTTTTTTCTTCTGGCTCTGTGGGGGTTTCCCAATATTTGTGAATTTATAGAAGTGGAATTAGGTCAAACGGAGTCACGTGGGCCCCACAAGGCAACACGGCGCCCCCCCCCCCCCCCCCCGGGGCACGCCCTGTTGCGTTGTGAAGCCTCCGTGAAGCTTCTGGCCTCCTCCCAAAGCTTCCAAGGTTTCTTTTGTCCAGAAAAAAATCCCCAAAAAGTTTCGTGGCATTTGGACTTCATTTGGTACTGTTTCTCTGAAAAGCCAAAAACATGTAAAAAACAGCAACTGACACTGGGCACTGAGTTAATAGGTTAGTCCCAAAAAATGATATATAATTGCATATAAAAACATCCAAGATTGATACTATAATAGCATGGAACAATAAAAAATTATAGATACGTTGGAGACGTATCAAGCATCCCCAAGCTTAATTCCTGCTTGTCCTCGAGTAGGTAAATGATAAAAACAGAATTTTTGATGTGGAATGCTACCTATCATGTTTCATCATGTAAGCTCTCTCTTACGGTATGAATAATAAGATCCAAATGATTCAAAGCAATAGTCTATAATTTGATATAAAGACATCAATACTCAGGCATACTAGCAAACAATCATGTCTTTCAAAATAAAAATGCTAAAGAACGTTATCCCTACAAAATCATATAATCCTGTCATGCTCCATCTTCTTCACACAAAGTATTTATCATGCACTACCCCGATGACAAGCCGAGCAATTGGTTCATACTTTTTAACGTGCTTCAGCTTTTTCAACTCCCACTCAATACATGAGCGCAAGCCATGGATATAGCACTATGGGTGGAATAGAGTATGATGGTAGAGATAAATAAGAGAAGTCAAAAATGGAGAAAGTCTCACATCGACGAGGCTAATCAACGGGCTATGGAGATGCCCATCAATTGATGTTAACGCGAGGAGTAGGGATTGCCATGCAACAGATGCACTAAGAGCTATAAGTGTATGAAAACTCAACATGAAAACTAAGTGGGTGTGCATCCAACTTGCTTGCTCATGAAGACCTCGGGCATTTGAGGAAGTCCGTCATCGGAATATACAAGCCAAGTTCTATAATGAAAAATTCCCACTAGTATATGAAAGTGACAAAATAGGAGACTCTCTATATGAAAAACATGGTGCTACTCTGAAGCACAAGTGTGGAAAAGGATAGTAACATTGCCCCTTCTCTCTTTTTCTCTCGTTTTTTTTCATGGCTCTTTTTTGCCTCTTTTTTCAGAACGGTCTCATGGACCTCATCCCCACTTTTTCGAGGACTCATTAGTCTCCATCATTCTTTCCTCACTGGGACAATGCTCTAATAATGATGATCATCACACCTCTATTTACTTACAACTCAACATTACAACTCGATACTAGAACAAAAATATGACTCTATATGAATGCCTCTGGCAGTGTACCAAGATGTGCAATGATGCTATCGTAACATGTATAGCAATGATGAACGGTGGCTGAGCCACAAATACTATGTCAGCTATATGATCATGCAAAGCACTATGACAATGATGATGTATGTCATAAAAACGGATTGGTGGAAGTTGCATGGCAATATATCTCGGAATGGCTATGGAAATGCCATGATAGGTAGGTATGGTGGCTGTTTTGAGGAAGATATAAGGAGGCTTATGTGTGATAGAGCGTATCATATCACAGGGTTTGGATGCACCGGCGAAGTTTGCACCAACTCTCGATGTGAGAAAGGGCAATGCATGGTATCGAAGAGGCTAGCAAATTGCGGAAGGGTGAGAGTGCGTATAATCCATGGACTCACATTAGTCATAAAGAACTCACATACTTATTGCGAAATTTTATTAACCCTCAAAGCAATGTACTACTACGCATGCCCCGAGAGGGATAGATTGGTAGGACAAGGTCCATCGCTCGTCCCCAACCACCACTAATAAGGTAGACAATCAATAATAAATCATGCTCCAACTTCTTACCATAACGACAGATCATACGTGCATGCATCGGGAATCACAAACCTTAACACAATTATTCTTACTAAACCACAATTATCTACTAATACCTCCCCCATATTACCATCTTAATATCGCAAAACTATTGCAAGGAATCAAATTTATCATATTCAGTGATCTACATGAAAGTTTTTATTATATCCCTCTTGAATACCTATCATATCAGGACCAAATTCATAACCCGTGCATATTACCATTGCTATCATGAGACTCTCAAAAAGATATAAGTGAAGCATGAGAGTGCAACTATTTCTTTAAAATATAACCACCACCGTGCTCTAAAAGATATAAGTGAAGCACTAGAGCAACTGCCTAGCTCAAAAGATATAAGTGAAGCACATAGAGTATTCTAACAAATCACGAATAATGTGTGTCCCTCTCAAAAAGGTGTGTTCAGCAAAGATCATTGTGACAAACTAAAAAGCAAACAAAAGCAAACAAACTATATCACAAGACGCTCCAAGTAAAACACATATCATGTGATGAATAAAAATATAGCTCCAAGTGAGTTACCGATAGATTGTAGACGAAAGAGGGGATGCCTTCCGGGGCATCCCCAAGCTTAGACGCTTGAGTCTTCCTTGAATATTACCTTGGAGTGCCTTGGGCATCCCCAAGCTTAGGCTCTTTCCGCTCCTTATTCCATTATCCATCGTAGTGTCACCCAAAACTTGAAAACTTCAGCACACAAAACTCAACAGAAACCTCGTGAGATCCGTTAATATAACAAACAAATCTTTAACTTTAAGTACTGTAGTAAATTGATTCATATTTAATATTGGCATAATACTACTATACTCCAACTTCACCATGACTCATACCCCCCGATACGATCCACAGATTCATCAAAATAAGCAAACTATGCAACAAAAACAGAATCTGCCTAAAACAGAACAGTCTGTACAGATCTATTTAAAAGCCATACTTATGTAACTCCAAAAATTCTGAAAATTAGGACAACGTGGGTAATTCATATACCAATACTGTGTAAAAATTTCAGATTTTTCTGACGCTCCAGTACAGAATTAAAATTCCAGCACTGGACGCAAAACTTTCTGTTTTCCAAACAGCATCAATTATACTATCTTCCAAATTATCCCAAAGGCATTACTTGGCACAAACACTAATTAAAAGATAAAAACACAATCACAACAGTAGCTATAATTGTGTAAACACTCAAGAACAGAAAGTAAAAACAAAAATTTATTTTATTCATTGGGTTGCCTCCCAACAAGCGCTATTATTTTATGCCCCTAGCTAGGCATAATGCATAGTTTCAAGTGTTGTCATCCTTCAAGTTAATTCCATAAGTGGCCCTCATAATGGATTCATAGGGTGCTTTAATACTTTTCCTAGGGAAGTGTTCCATTCCATTCTTTAGTGGAAATTGAAATCTTATATTATCTTCTTTCATATCAATAATAGCACCAATAGTTCGAAGAAAAGGCTTACCAAGTATTATGGGGCAAGAAGGATTGCATTCAATGTCAAGAACAATAAAGTCCACGGGCACATAATTTCTATTTGCAAGAATAAGCACATCATTTATTCTACCCAATGGCTTTTTAATAGTGGAATCCGCAAGATGCAAATTAAGGGAACAAGGATCCATGTCGGTGAGACCTAGCACATCGAACAAGGACTTTGGTATAGTGGAAATGCTAGCACCAAGATCACAAAGAGCATTACATTCATAATCTTTAATTTTTACTTTAATAGTAGGTTCCCATTCATCTTGTAATTTTCTAGGAATTGATACTTCCAACTCAAGCTTTTCTTCATGTGCTTTCATCATGGCTTCTACGATATGTTTAGTGAAAGCCTTATTTTGTTCATATGCATTTGGTGAATTAATCATGGATTGCAACAAGGAAATACACTCAATTAAAGAACAACTATCATAATTAAAGTCCTTGTAATCCAAAGTAGTGGGTGCATTACTATTTAAAGTTTTGACTTCTCCAAACCCACTTTTTTCATTTTTATGATCAAAATTATCACCCTCCAAGCAAGTGGGACTCCTTCTATCTAAAGTTGACTCTTATCCAGTCCCTTTTTCATCAAGTTTTATGTTAGTAATAATGATTCAATAGGAGTGACACCAATCATTTTAATATCTTCATCATTACTACGATAGAAACCGGGTGGAATCGCTTTTTCTAGAAATTCTCGCTTAGCTCTCAACCTAGTGGTCCTTTCTTTACTTTCATTAATGGAAACATACATAGCCTTAATAGACTCATTTATATCATGCTTGGATGGAAAAAAATTAGTTTTGAGATTTTCCACATCATGAGCAATTCTATCCATGTTCCTAGCCAATTCATCAACTCTATTCAATTTTTCTTCCATCATAGCATTGAAATTCTTTTGCGAACTAATAAATTATTTAATATTACTTTCAAGATCAGAGGGCATCCTATCATTATTATTACAAGAATTACCATAAGGATTGCCATAATTATTAGAGGAATTTCCAGGAAACGGTTTAGGATTCAAATTACCCCTATAAGCATTGTTGTTGAAATTATTTCTAGAGACAAAATTCACATCAATAGCATCCTTATTTTGCTCAATCAAAGTAGACAATGGAACATCATTAGGATCAATGTGAGCATTTTTACTAGCAACCAATTTCAATAGAGCATCAATCTTATCACTCAAAGTATTAATTTCTTCAACAGAATTTACCTTCTTACCAGTTGGAGTTCCTTCAGTGTGCCATTGAGAATAATTTGCCATAATATTATCAAGAAGTTTTGTAGCTTCTCCCAATGTAATTTCCATAAAGGTGCCACCTGCGGCAGAGTCTAGCAAATTTCTGGAGACAAAGTTTAGTCCCGCATAATTTTTTTGTATGATCATCCACAAATTCAAACCATGAGTTGGGCAATTTCTTATCATTAATTTCATTCTCTCCCAAGATTGTGCAACATGTTCATGCTCAAGTTGCTTAAAATTCATAATTTAATTTCTTAAAGAAATAATCATAGCGTGAGAAAAATACTTGGTAATAAAAGCATCCTTACACTTATCCCAAGAATCAATACTATTTCTAGGCAAGGATGAAAACCAAGTTTTTGCACAGTCTCGTAGCGAGAACGGAAATAATTTTAATTTGACAATATCATTTGTAACACCCCTATGTAATGAGCTACAGTGATCCACCATATTAATGCCAAGTCATCTGAGATTTGCAATGATAATCATGTTGGATTAATATCTCATTTCAAATTCTGCCATTGAATTCAAATTCAACTCACAAGTGAATTTTGAAGTTGCTCAAAAGTTGCTGGAAAAATGTTCATCATTTAGCAAAAATTCCAAAACAATTTGATGTTAAGAAAAACAACATCACTCTTATGCTAAAATGGACAGTAGCATTTATAACAGTGCCAAACCAGCAATTTAAATTGCAAATTCAATTATGAAAAATGCAAATGAAATCCACTGGCCTCCAAAATATTTGTGGCAGTGCCATAAATTTCAAAGAATATTTTGGGCCTAGCCACACATTTTTCTAAAATGATTTGGTGGCCCAACTAAATTCTTTTCCTCCCTCTGTTATTAAAGAAAAGGAGGAAAATAGAAAAGGAGAAAAGAACAGAAAACTTACCTGGCGCTGGGCCGCGACGGCCCAGCCCAACTCACCTGCTCCCCTCTCCGTGTCGCTACCGCCATGGCTGAGCTCGCGCGGCTCCTCCCGCGGCTCGCCACGACGCCGGAGCAGGTGGGCGAGGGGATAAGGCTCGCCCGTGCACCTCCCCTGGCCTCCCTCCTCCATTCGATGCCCTCTTCCCCCTCGCTCATCTCTCTCCCTCCCTCTCTCTGTCCCGACAATGCCGCCGCCGTCGCCCGACTCCACCACGACGGCCACCGTCTCCCTCTTGCCTCTCCAACCAGTTCGTCATCGTCGCCGACGTCTGCCTCTTCTTCCCCGACCACGCAATCGAGCAGGAGAACGCTGCATTGCCGGATCGAGCTCGGCGCCGGCGATCTCCGGCGACTGCGGCCCCCCTCTGCGCTACTGATCTCCCGAGGGCCTTCGTGTGCCGCGCTGTAAGCTCCAGCTTCCCCCTCTGACCTCTTCGCTTGCTCGCACGTGCGCTAGATCAACGGTCTTGCTTGGACCCGTAGCTCGCCGCCGCCATTGCTCACCGTCGACGCCTCGGCAGGCCACCTCTGCCCGTTCCAATGTCGCAGATCGACGCACGGAGGACTGCCCGTTCGAATGCCGCCGAAAACGCGCGCGCAAACCCACCGTAGCCGCTTGCCCGTATCCACCCGAAAACCGCCGCCGCATACGCTCGTCGCCGATGGCAATTCCGGCCGAACCACGGGCAGCCGCCACCACCATTGGATGCGCGCTGCTCCACTCGTTCGAGCGCCGCAAGAAGCACGCAAAACGGGCCACCGTACGGAAATTCCGGGCACGCCGGAGCTCTCGGCCGCGTTCGGTGCTCGCCGGAGTGATCTCCGATGCCGGCGTCCGACGTGGCACCGGCTGGGGCCCGCCTTTAGTCGCTGACAGTGGGACCCCGACGCCGTTTGACCGCGTTGACCACGGTCAACGCGCGGGTACTGTTCCCTCTGTCTCTGACGAGTGGGCCCACGTGGTTAATTAACGACTAACTGCTAATTAGTTAAATCAGTTAATTAGCTATTACACTGACAGGCCGGGCCCGCGGACTAATCCTCTGTTAGTTTAAAATTAACCTCTGTTTTAACTCTCTGAGGCTGACAGGTGGGTCCCACCATCCTGTTTGAACAGTCCACTGGTCAGCCGACCGCTGACGTCATGCCTGCATCATCCTGACGTCACATTCCATTTTAAGCAAATTTTGTTAATTTGAATAATTTCAGAAAAATGCTAAAACTTTGAAAGTTCATAGAAAATAAACCGTAGCTCGAATCGAAAAACTTTCTACATGAAAGTTGCTTAGAAAAATCCCACGAATTTGATCGTGCCGTCTGTTTTCTTGTCAGGACCCTCTACGTAGGTGAACCCGCAACTTTTTGCCCGTTTCCGGTAGATGAATAGTGCATACATACCGGTTAATAATTCCAGCTTAAATCCTAAAATAACTAAAATAGTTTAGTAATGCATTTAGGCACCCCTGCACTGCATTTTAGCATGTCATGCTCTGTGTTGCATTTGTCTGCCTTTTATTTATTGTTTCTTCCCCCTCTTCTTCTCCGATAGCCCCAGAGACCGACGCAGCTCAGGAGACTGACGACCCCACTGACGATCCCTCCTTTGCCGCAGAGCTTCCAGGCAAGCAACCCCCCCTTGACGCATGCCTATATCACCTAATTCTTCTCCCTCCTGCTTGCATTAGAAATTGCTACTGCTACTGTGTTATCCTATTCTGATGCATAGCCTGTCCTTGTAACTGTTTTTGATACCTGCCTGATATCCAAATGCTTAGATAGGTTGGATGGTAGTGAACCATCTGTGGCCCCTCTTCCTTGCTTTAGTTGCCCCCGCTGTAGTACCTGTGTCCCGATCAATGTGATCGTCGGGCTGAGACCAGTTCATCACCACACATCCCCCTAAGTTGCTCGACGCTGCAGAGCTATTATCGAGTGCCGAGGGTGATACCTCTTATCTCACTCCCGATAATGCCTCTGTAGTACAACTAGTCGGTGGTGGGTTACCGAGGGTGATTCCTCTTCCACCACCTCCGATGAAGCCTCTGTCGTGCAACCCCGCAAGTGTGAATACCATCGAGGGTGATTCCTCTGGATTCAATTTGACGGGATCATCGAGTGGGAGTCCAACGAGGGTGATTCCTCGGATTCCTGCTAGATGTTTTGGACACACGGTTACTTGCACTTAATTACTGTTGTTACTGGATAAAGTCGGGTAGGCCCCGAGGGGTACCCGCGAGTGATGTGTAGACGGGTTGACCATGAGGGTACCCGCGAGATGAATACGTGGCACGGCCGGGCATTCTTAGCCCTTGCCGTAAGTCCACGAGACGGGGCGACGGGGTCACAGGATCGTGAGTCTCTGCTCGTTACCGCGCGCTCCTAATGCACTAATGGCTTAGGATATGTGATCTGAGTAGGCCTCTGGCCTTTTCGCGCTAACCAGCAAGTGGGAATAATATGGGTACTCGGTGTCGTAGTATCAGCCAAAGTTCTTCAGACGTCAGCGGTTGAGCGGCACGCGCCCGGGTTAGACCGTGAAAGCCTGCGCTTGTATTAAGGGGGCTAGGTTTGCTCCCGGCCGTCCTCGCAACGCGCAGGAGTGCAAAGGGCGATGGGCCCAAGACCCCTGAGCGCTTAGGATGTAGACCGGCATGCTGGCCTCTCTGTTGAGCCTAGGTAGGGCTGCGACGTGTCGTTAGTCTGAGGCCGGGCATCGACTGAGCAAGTGTGTCCGGCCAGAGTCATCGAGCGTGTTGGGTAAGTTGGTGCACCCCTGCAGGGAAGTATATCTATTCGAATAGCCGTGTCCACGGTAACAGGACGCTCGGAAAATATCCCGATCTACTACAACTAGAAATGGGTTGAATATATTGGCTCAGGGATCGCTTTCTCGCAGGGAGTCGAGGAAGGATCTCTGGGCGTGGCTACTTGTACTTATTGCTACTGCTATATTATTTGTACTAATCTGTACTCTTCTAATGCTGCAAGACCCTGAAGATGCTAGTCTTCGATAGGCTAGGCTTTTCCCTTCTATTCTGGCATTTCTGCAAATCAGTCCACATATACAGCCTTCCATTGATAATGTTGCATAAGTAGAATAGCTCTGATGTATGTCTTGCTGAGTACTTTGGATGAGTACTCATGGTTGCTTTGCTTCCCTTTTTCTCCATACCCGATTGATGCGACCAGATGACGGAGCCCAGGAGCCAGCTGCCCCAGCCAACGTCGACTACAGCTACTACTACTACTACCCCGCTGGCGAGTACTACTACGAGGAGCCCTCCGACGACCAGGAGTAGTTAGGAGGCACCCAGGCAGGAGGCTTGCGCCTTTCGATCTGTGTTTTACTTTGCCCCGCCTTCTTAAAGGCCTATTCTGTTTAACTTTGTATCTGTACTCAGATACCTGATGCTTCCGCTGATCCTTGTATGACATCGAGCTATGTATTCGAGCCCTCGAAGCCCCTGGCTTGTAATATAAAGCTTGTATGACTTTTATTTATGTTTAGAGTTGTGTTGTGATATCTTCAAGTGAGTCCTTAGGCTTGATCGTGTGCATTTGCATGTATGATTAGTGCACGATTAAGCCGGGGGCATCACAAGTTGGTATCAGAGCCGACTGCCTGTAGGAACCCCCTTTCCAACTCCTTGGCCGAAGTTGAGTCTAGTCTTTGAAAAACCGTTTTTCTAACATGGCTGTGTGGCTTACGGGCCCACGTCGCCAATGGGTGGTATTAGGATCTTTTATTCCTCTTCTATACTCTGGGACTCTGATCTCTCATCTTTTCGGGTTAAATGATTTTGCTAACTCTAACACTAGGTTCTCGTAATCGCATCCACCCGGAGACTGGATTGTCTGCAGTTGTTTCTTGCATACCTGATACATGATTCAATCACTGTCATTTGACACTTTTGGTAACAGCAATGCCATCCTTGCCCTCCTTCCAATACAGACTTGGTCATGTTTTGACTATGCCTTGTCTCTTTATCGCATTTTCCTTTCCATTGGCCTGTTTAACCTTTCAAATAAATTAATATGATCTAAGCGGTGATAGATCCCTGCTTATGTAAACACCTCGGTGTACAACTCAGTCAGAAAAACCCTGCTACTATTGCTGTTAATCCAGAACGAGTTCAGGCTATTCTTGACTGGACTCCCCCGAAGAATGTCAAGCAAGTCAGAAGTTTTCTCGGACTCGCAAGTTATTGTCGTCGCTTTGTCGAGAACTTCTCAAAGATTGCCAAGCCTCTGACTAATCTGCTTCACAAAGGCGTTAAGTTTGAGTGGACAGATAAATGTCAGGAAAGTTTTCAGACCCTCAAGGACAAGCTGACATCTGCACCAGTGCTTGCTCCTCTGGATTCTCGCAAGGATTTCGTGATTTATTGTGACGCCTCTCGTCAAGGATTAGGCTGTGTCCTGATGCAAGAGTGCAGAGTAATTGCTTATGCCTCGCGACAATTGCGTCCTCACGAAGAGAATTACCCAGTGCATGATCTTGAACTTGCTGCAGTGATTTATGCATTGAAGCTGTGGCGACATTACCTCCTTGGTAACCGATGTGAGATATACACTGATCATCAAAGTCTAAAGTATTTGTTTACTCAGCCGGATCTCAATCTCCGCCAACAGCGATGGTCGGAAACAATTACGGACTATGACTGTGGTATTTCTTATACCCCTGGTAAGGCTAATGTGATGGCCGATGCCTTGAGCCGCAAGTCCTATTGTAACAACCTCACGGTTCAGCGAGCTCAACCTCGTCTGTATGAAGAATTGCGTAAGTTGAACCTCCACATTGTTCCACAGGGTTCTCTTAATACCCTTGTAATACAGCCAGATCTTCTGAATGCCGTTAAGCGTGCGCAAGCTAAAGATGCTGAAGTTGATCTGATGAAAAGGGATCTTCACCTTGAGAAGTACAGGGATTTCTCGCTTCCTGAAGATGGAACCTTGTATTTCAAAGACCGCATTGTGGTACCTTGGTTCGAATTGATGACTGACAAGGTTATGAAGGAGGCCCATGATACACCACTGTCTATTCATCCGGGTAGTTCCAAGATGTATCGTGATCTCCGACAAAGGTACTGGTGGTCTAGAATGAAGCAGGATATTGCCCGATATGTTGCTAAATGTGACGTTTGCCGTCGCGTTAAAGCAGAACATCAGAAGCCTGCTGGAATTCTGCAACCGCTTCCTATTCCGTTGTGGAAATGGGACAAAGTGCAAATGGATCTTATCACTGGTCTTCCCAGATCACAGAAGGGTCATGATGCTATTCTTGTCGTCATCGACCAACTCTCCAAAGTTGCACACTTTCTGCCAGTCAAGGAGACGATCACTGCTAGTCAGCTAGCAGATCTGTATATCTCCAGGATTGTATCACTCCACGGTATTCCGAAGGAGTTCAGTTCAGACCGTGGCAGCCTTTTCACCTCAATGTTCTGGAAAAGTTTCCAAGAAGCTATGGGAACTCACATAACCTGGAGTTCAGCTTATCACCCCCAGTCTCAAGGCCAAGTTGAAAGAGTGAATCAAGTGCTTGAAGATATGCTGCGTGCTTGTGTCATTTCATTTGGCAAGAAGTGGGAAGAATCTCTCCCGTATGCCGAATTCTCTTACAACAATAGCTATCAAGCCAGCTTGAAAATGGCCCCCTTCGAAGTGTTATATGGACGTAAGTGTCGAACCCCTCTGAATTGGTCAGAAACTGGGGAACGACCGCTCATTGGTCCGGATATTATCCAACACGCCGAAGAGCAAGTCCGTATTGTGCGGGAAAATCTCAAAGCTGCTCAGGACCGCCAGAAGAGCAACTATGATCGCAAACGATTGGGATTGACCTATCAACCTGGTGATCAAGCTTATCTGCGTGTCTCTCCTATGAAGGGCACTCACCGCTTCGGAATCAAGGGCAAGTTAGCTCCTCGCTACATCGGCCCCTTCCGCATTCTCGCCAGACGTGGACATGTGGCTTATAAATTGGAGTTGCCGCCCCAATTCTCTCACATCCACGATGTCTTCCATGTGTCGCTACTTCGCCGCTGCTTCAAGGAATCTCCGCACCGAGCTGTGGATCATGAGTTGCTCGATTTACAAGATGATCTATCTTATAAGGAGCATCCGATCCGCATTCTCGATCAAGCTGAACGTCAGACCAGCCAGAAGACTACTAAGTTCCTGAAAGTTCAGTGGTCAAATCATACTGAAGATGAAGCCACTTGGGAACGCGAGGATCGTCTTCGGGAGGAATACCCCGACCTCTTTCCTTCTACCTCCTAAATTCTCGGGACGAGAATTTCTTTTAGAGGAGGAGAATTGTAACACCCCTATGTAATGAGCTACAGTGATCCACCATATTAATGCCAAGTCATCTGAGATTTGCAATGATAATCATGTTGGATTAATATCTCATTTCAAATTCTGCCATTGAATTCAAATTCAAATCACAAGTGAATTTTGAAGTTGCTCAAAAGTTGCTGGAAAATTTTTCATCATTTAGCAAAAATTCCAAAACAATTTGATGTTAAGAAAAACAACATCTCTCTTATGCTAAAATGGACAGTAGCATTTATAACAGTGCCAAACCAGCAATTTAAATAGCAAATTCAATTATGAAAAATGCAAATGAAATCCACTGGCCTCCAAAATATTTGTGGCAGTGCCATAAATTGCAAAGAATATTTTGGGCCTAGCCACACATTTTTCTAAAATGATTTGGTGGCCCAACTAAATTCTTTTCCTCCCTCTGTTATTAAAGAAAAGGAGGAAAACAGAAAAGGAGAAAAGAACAGAAAACTTACCTGGCGCTGGGCCGCGACGGCCCAGCCCAACTCATCTGCTCCCCTACCTGCTCCCCTCTCCGTGTCGCTACCGCCATGGCTGAGCTCGCGCGGCTCCTCCCGCGGCTCGCCACGACGCCAGAGCAGGTGGGCGAGGGGATAAGGCTCGCCCGTGCACCTCCCCTAGCCTCCCTCCTCCATTCGCTGCCCTCTTCCCCCTCGCTCAGCTCTCTCCCTCCCTCTCTCTGTCCCGACGACGCCGCCGCCGTCGCCCGACTCCACCACGACGGCCACCGTCTCCCTCTTGCCTCTCCAACCGGTTCGTCATCGTCGCCGACATCTACCTCTTCTTCCCCGACCACGCAATCGAGCAGGAGAACGCTGCATTGCCGGATCGAGCTCGGCGCCGATCTCTCTGGCGCCGGCGATCTCCGGCGACTGCGGCCCCCCTCTGCGCTACTGATCTCCCGAGGGCCTTCGTGTGCCGCGCTGTAAGCTCCAGCTCCCCCCTCTGACCTCTTCGCTTGCTCGCACGCGCGCTAGATCAACGGTCCCGCTTGGACCCGTAGCTCGCCGCCGCCATTGCTCACCGTCGACGCCTCGGCAGGCCACCTCTGCCCGTTCCGATGTCGCAGATCGATGCACGGAGGACTGCCCGTTCGAATGCCGCCGAAAACGCGTGCGCAAACCCACCGTAGCCGCTTGCCCGTATCCACCCGAAAACCGCCGCCGCATACGCTCGTCGCCGGTGGCAATTCCGGCCGAACCACGGGCAGCCGCCACCACCATTGGATACGCGCTGCTCCACTCGTTCGAGCGCCGCAAGAAGCACGCAAAACGGGCCACCGTACGCAAATTCCGGGCTCGCCGGAGCTCTCGGCCGCGTTCGGCGCTCGCCGGAGTGAGCTCCGACGCCGGCGTCCGACGTGGCACCGGCTGGGGCCCGCCTTTAGTCGTTGACAGTGGGACCCCGACGCCGTTTGACACTGTTGACCACGGTCAACGCGCGGGTACTGTTCCCTCTGTCTCTGACGAGTGGGCCCACGTGGTTAATTAACGACTAACCGCTAATTAGTTAAATCAGTTAATTAGCTATTACACTGACATGCCGGGCCCGCGGACTAATCCTCTGTTAGTTTAAAATTAACCTCTGTTTTAACTCTCTGAGGCTGACAGGTGGGTCCCACCATCCTGTTTGAACAGTCCACTGGTCAGCCGACCGCTGACGTCATGCCTGCATCATCCTGACGTCACATTCCATTTTAAGCAAATTTTGTTAATTTGAATAATTTCAGAAAAATGCTAAAACTTTGAAAATTCATAGAAAATAAACCGTAGCTCGAATCGAAAAACTTTCTACATGAAAGTTGCTTAGAAAAATCCCACGAATTTGATCGTGCCGTCTGTTTTCTTGTCAGGACCCTCTACGTAGGTGAACCCGCAACTTTTTGCCCGTTTCCGGTAGATGAATAGTGCATACATACCGGTTAATAATTCCAGCTTAAATCCTAAAATAACTAAAATAGTTTAGTAATGCATTTAGGCACCCCTGCACTGCATTTTAGCATGTCATGCTCTGTGTTGCATTTGTCTGCCTTTTATTTATTGTTTCTTCCCCCTCTTCTTCTCCGATAGCCCCAGAGACCGACGCAGCTCAGGAGACTGACGACCCCACTGACGATCCCTCCTTTGCCGCAGAGCTTCCAGGCAAGCAACCCCCCCTTGACGCATGCCTATATCACCTAATTCTTCTCCCTCCTGCTTGCATTAGAAATTGCTACTGCTACTGTGTTATCCTATTCTGATGCATAGCCTGTCCTTGTAACTGTTTTTGATACCTGCCTGATATCCAAATGCTTAGATAGGTTGGATGGTAGTGAACCATCTGTGGCCCCTCTTCCTTGCTTTAGTTGCCCCCGCTGTAGTACCTGTGTCCCGATCAATGTGATCGTCGGGCTGAGACCAGTTCATCACCACACATCCCCCTAAGTTGCTCGACGCTGCAGAGCTATTATCGAGTGCCGAGGGTGATACCTCTTATCTCACTCCCGATAATGCCTCTGTAGTACAACTAGTCGGTGGTGGGTTACCGAGGGTGATTCCTCTTCCACCACCTCCGATGAAGCCTCTGTCGTGCAACCCCGCAAGTGTGAATACCATCGAGGGTGATTCCTCTGGATTCAATTTGACGGGATCATCGAGTGGGAGTCCAACGAGGGTGATTCCTCAGATTCCTGCTAGATGTTTTGGACACACGGTTACTTGCACTTAATTACTGTTGTTACTGGATAAAGTCGGGTAGGCCCCGAGGGGTACCCGCGAGTGATGTGTAGACGGGTTGACCATCAGGGTACCCGCGAGATGAATACGTGGCACGGCCGGGCATTCTTAGCCCTTGCCGTAAGTCCACGAGACGGGGCGACGGGGTCATAGGATTGTGAGTCTCTGCTCGTTACCGCGCGCTCCTAATGCACTAATGGGTTAGCCTCTGGCCTTTTCGCGCTAACCAGCACGTTGGAATAATATGGGTACTCGGCGTCGTAGTATCAGCCAAAGTTCTTCAGACGTCAGCGGTTGAGCGGCACGCGCCCGGGTTGGACCGTGAAAGCCTGCGCTTGTATTAAGGGGGCTAGGTCTGCTCCCGGCCGTCCTCGCAACGCGTAGGAGTGCAAAGGGCGATGGGACCAAGACCCCTGAGCGCTTAGGATGTAGACCGGCGTGCTGGCCTCTCTGTTGAGCCTAGGTAGGGCTGCGACGTGTCGATAGTCCGAGGCCGGGCATCGACTGAGCAAGTGTGTCCCGCCAGAGTCATCGAGCGTGTTGGGTAAGTTGGTGCACCCCTGCAGGGAAGTATATCTATTCGAATAGCCGTGTCCACGGTAACAGGACGCTCGGAAAATATCCCGATCTACTACAACTAGAAATGGGTTGAATATATTGGCTCCGGGATCGCTTTCTCGTAGGGAGTCGAGGAAGGATCTCTGGGCGTGGCTACTTATACTTATTGCTACTGCTATATTATTTGTACTAATCTGTACTCTTCTAATGCTGCAAGACCCTGAAGATGCTAGTCTTCGATAGGCTAGGCTTTTCCCTTCTATTCTGGCATTTCTGCAAATCAGTCCACATATACAACCTTCCATTGATAATGTTGCATAAGTAGAATAGTTCTGATGTAAGTCTTGCTGAGTACTTTGGATGAGTACTCACGGTTGCTTTGCTTCCCTTTTTCTCCATACCTGATTGATGCGACCAGATGACGGAGCCCAGGAGCCAGCTGCCCCAGCCGACGTCGACTACGGCTACTACTACTACCCCGCTGGCGAGTACTACTACGAGGAGCTCTCCGACGACCAGGAGTAGTTAGGAGGCACCCAGGCAGGAGGCTTGCGCCTTTCGATCTGTGTTTTACATTGCCCCGCCTTCTTAAAGGCCTATTTTGTTTAACTTTGTATCTGTACTCAGATACCTGATGCTTCCGCTGATGCTTGTATGACATCGAGCTATGTATTCGAGCCCTCGAGGCCCCTGGCTTGTAATATAAAGCTTGTATGACTTTTATTTATGTTTAGAGTTGTGTTGTGATATCTTCAAGTGAGTCCTTAGGCTTGATCGTGTGCATTTGCGTGTATGATTAGTGCACGATTAAGCCGGGGGTGTCACATCATTATCCACATCTTTCTTCTTTTGCATATCACAAAGTTCAACGAAAGTATTTTGATGGGATGCAGCATCTTCATTAGGACTACCAGAAAATTGTTCTTTAATACCAAGATTAAGCAAAGTAGCATTAATGTCGCATGACTCCGCACTAGTGGCGGGAGGAGCAATAGGAGTACTAATAAAATCATTATTATTAGTATTGGAAAAGTCACAAAATTTTATATTTTCTTGAGACATCACGACAAAGCAAGCAAACTAGGAAACAAGAAAATAAATTTTTTTGTGTTTTTGTAGAAAAAAATTAGAAGGGGGGTGATGAAAACGAGAGGCAAATGCAAATAAAAGGAAAATAAAATAAATGCAATTGAATGATAATTTGTGCGAAGGTACTTGGTAATTTTGATGATGTCTCCCTGACAACGGCGCCAGAAATTCTTCCTCCTACTTGTAGTCTGCGTTGGTATTTCCCCGAAGAGGAGAGGATGATGCAGTACAGTAGAGATAAGTATTTCCCTCAGTTAAGAACCAAGGTTATCAATCCAGTAGGAGAATGATACATCTCCAACGTATCTATAATTTTTGATTGTTCCATGATATTATAGTATCAATCTTGGATGTTTTTATATGCAATTATATATCATTTTTTGGGACTAACCTATTAACCTAGTGCCCAGTGCCAGTTGCTGTTTTCTGCTTGTTTTTGGCTTTTCGGAGAAACAGTACCAAATGAAGTCCAAATGCCACGAAACTTTTTGGAGATTTTTTTCTGGACAAAAGAAACCTAGGAAGCCTTGGGAGGAGACCAGAAACCCCACAGGGGCTTCACAAGGCACCAGGGCGCGCCCCAGGGGGGGCGCGCCATGCTGCCTTGTGGGGCCCACGTGACTCCTTTTGACCTACTTCCACTTCCATAAATTCACAAATATTGGGAAACCCCCAGATAGCCAGAAGAAAAAACCTTTTCGCCGCCGCAAGCCTCTGTTCTTCCGCGATCCTATCTGGAGGCCTTTTCCGGTACTCTGCCAGAGGGGAAATCGATCACGAAGGGCTTCTACATCAACCTTGCTGCCCTTCTGATGATGTGTGAGTAGTTTACCACAGACCTACGGGTCCATAGCTAGTAGCTAGATGGCTTCTTCTCTCTCTTTGATCTTCAATACAATGTTCACCTCGATGTTCTTGGAGTTCTATTCGATGTAATCTTCTTTTGCGGTGTGTTTGTTGGGATCCGATGAATTGTGAGTTTATGATCAGATTATTCATGAGAAATATTTGAGTCATCTCTGAACTCTTTTATGCATGATTGTTATAGCTTTGTATTTCTCTCCGATCTATCGGTTTAGTTTGGCCTACTAGATTGATTTATCTTGCAATGGGAGAGGTGCTTTGTAATGGGTTCAATCTTGCGGTGCTCAATCCCATTTACAGAAAGGGACATAACACGTATTTGTATTGTTGCCATTAAGGATAAAAAGATGGGGTTTATTCATATTGCTTGAATTTGCTTCTCTACATCATGTCATCTTGCTTAAGGCGTTACTCTGTTTCATACTTAATACCCTAGATGCATGCTGGATAGCGGTCGATGGGTGGAGTAATAGTAGTAGATGCAGGCAGGAGTCGGTCTACTTGTCTCGGACGTGATGCCTATATACATGATCATTGCCATGAATCCGTCATAATTATTTGCTTTTCTATCAATTGCCCAAAAGTAATTTGTTTACCCACCGTATGCTTATGTGCTCAAGAGAGAAGCCTCTAGTGAAAACTATGGTCCCCGGGTCTATCTTAATTATATAAAAAACCTAAAAATACCTTACTACAATTTATTTACTTTTATTTTTATTAGTATTTTAGTTTAGCTATTTACCTCTACAAGATTTAATCATTGCAAGTAACCGCTAAGGGGATTGACAACCCTCTTATTTGCGTTGGGTGCAAGTGTTTGCTCTTGTGTGTGCAGGTGCGTTTTAACGGAGTTTTGCTTGGTTCTCCTACTGGATTGATAACCTTGGTTCTTAATTGAGGGAAATACTTATCTCTACTATACTGCATCATCCACTCCTCTTCGGGGAAATACCAACACAGACTACAAGTAGCAGAGAACCATGCAAAATTCCGTTAAGTGCACCTGCACACACAAGAGCAAACACTTGCACCCAATGCAAATAAGAGGGTTGTCAATCCTCTTAGTGGATATTTGCAAGGATTAAATCTTATCGGGGTAAATAGATAAACTAAAATACTAATTAAAATAAAAGTAAATAAATTGCAGCAAGGTTTTTTATATGATAAAGATAGACCCGGGGGCCATAGTTTTCACTAGAGGCTTCTCTCTTGAGCGCATAAACATACAGTGGGTAAACAAATTACTGTTGGGCAATTGATAGAAAAGCAAATAATTATGACAGATTCATGGCAATAATCAAGTATATAGGCATCACGTCCGAGACAAGTAGACCGACTTCTGCCTGCATCTACTACTATTACTCCACTCATCGACCGCTATCCAGCATGCATCTATAGTATTAAGTTAATAAAAACAGAGTAACGCCTTAAGCAAGATGACATGATGTAGAGAAGCAAATTCAAGCAATATGAATAAACCCCATCTTTTTATCCTTAATGGCAACAATACAAATGCGTGTCATGTCCCCTTCTGTCACTGGGATTGAGCACCGCAAGATTGAACCCATCACAAAGCACCTCTCCCATTGCAAGATAAATCAATCTAGTAGGCCAAACCAAATCGATAGATCAGAGAGAAATACAAATCTATAACAATCATGCATAAAAGAGCTCAGAGAAGACTCGAATATTTCTCATGAATAATCTGATAATAAACTCACAATTCATCGGATCCCAACAAAAACACCGCAAAAGAAGATTACATCGGATAGAACTCCAAAAACATCGAGGAGAACATTGTATTGAAGATCAAAGAGAGAGAAGAAGCCATCTAGCTACTAGCTATGGACCCGTAGGTTTGTGGTAAACTACTCACACATCATCGGAAGGGCAGCAAGGTTGATGTAGAAGCCCTCCGTGATCGATTCCCCTTCCGGCAGAGTACTAGAAAAGGCATCCAGATGGGATCGCGGAAGAACAGAGGCTTACGGCGGTGGAAAGGTTTTTTCTTCTGGCTCTGTGGGGGTTTCCCAATATTTGTGAATTTATAGAAGTGGAATTAGGTCAAACGGAGTCACGTGGGCCCCACAAGGCAACACAGCGCTCCCCCTGGGGCGCGCCCTGTTGCCTTGTGAAGCCTTCGTGAGGCTTCTGGCCTCCTCCCGAAGCTTCCAAGGTTTATTTTGTCCTGAAAAAAATCTCCAAAAAGTTTCGTGGCATTTGGACTTCATTTGGTACTGTTTCTCTGAAAAGCCAAAAACATGCAGAAAACAGCAACTGACACTGGGCACTGGGTTAATAGGTTAGTCCCAAAAAATGATATATAATTGCATATAAAAACATCCAAGATTGATACTATAATAGCATGGAACAATCAAGAATTATAGATACGTTGGAGATGTATCAAAGCACATGAAGCATTATATAAAGCCATACTCAAAAGATATAAGTGAAGTGCAAAGAGCATTCTATAAATCAACCATGGACTATCTCATACCAGCATGCTGCATTACTAAAAGAAAAATAAAAAGCACACGATGCTACAAGAATTTACGCATATCATGTGATGAATAAAAATATAGCTCCAAGTGATATACCGATAGATTGTAGATGAAAGAGGGGATGCCATCCGGGGCATCCCCGAGCTTAGACGCTTGAGTCTTCCTTGAATATTACCTTGGGGTGCCTTGGGCATCCCCAAGCTTAGGCTCTTGCCGCTTCTTATTCCTTTATCCATCGTAGTTTCACCCAAAACTTGAAAACTTCAGCACACAAAACTCAACAGAAACCTAGTGAGATCCGTTAGTATAACAATTAAATCTTAAACTCTAAGTACTGTTGTAAATTGATTAATGTTTATTATTGGCATAATTCTACTGTACTCCAACTTTTCCATGACTCATACCTCCGATACGATCCATAGATACATCAAAATAAGCAAACTATGCAACAAAAACAGAATCTGTCTAAAACAGAACATTCTGTAAAGATCTGAATTATAGTCATACTTATGTAACTCCAAAAATTCTGAAAAATTAGGACAACGTGGGAAATTCATATATCAATACTGTGTAAAAAATTCAGAAGGTTCTGGCACTCCAGAGAAAAAACAAAATTCCAGCACTAGACGCAAAAGTTTCTGTTTTCCAACAGCATCTACCATAGTATCATCCAAATCATCCCAAAGGCATTACTTGGCACATTATTTTTATAATACAATGGATTTGTACAAGGGGATAATTATTTTTGTTGAAAAGTTTCTGTAATCAAAGTTCACAAAGTTTTCATGGGCATGAACAAAGTTCAAGGCTAGCTCCCACTTCAACGATGCTCGTCTTTCTCACTTTCACTTTTCTTTTTGAAAAACTTTTAGGTTCCCCTCTATATTTTTTTTGTTTTCAAACTTTTTTAAAAGCACACAACAGAAATAAATGACTCTCTAAAACTTCTGGGTTGTTTCCCAGGCAGCGCTTTCTTTAAAGCCATTAAGCTAGGCATAAAGTGCTCAAGTAATCGATCCACCCGGATCCCAAGGTATATGAAAGCCAATTTTAATTAACAATGATTTATAATTTAGTAGTGAGCACAAAGCAACATATATCATGCAATGACAAAGTCTAACTCTCTTCCTATGCATCGGCATGTCATAAAAGAACAATTCATGCACATCAAGTAAAGGCCAATACATAGCATAAACAGTTTCTTACAATTTTATCGTATTGGAAACATAGAGAGGTGGAGATGTAGTTCCTCTCTCATAATAATTGCAATTAGGAGAAACAAGCACAGACACATTATATTCATCAAAATCATCATGTGCAATAGTAAAACGCAACCCATCAATGTAATCCTTAATAAGCGCAAACTTCTCCGATATAGTGTAGTTGGGAGAATTCAAAAAGATAATAGGACTATCATGTGTAGGTGCAATAGTAACAATTTCATGTTTAACATAAGGAACTATAGCAAGTTCATCTCCATAAGCATCATTCATATTGGCAGCATGGCCACAAGCATAGCAAGCATCAATTTCATCAAAAAGGGATATTTCAAAAGAATACAAGGGATCATTGCAATTATCATAGCATTCATCCTTCGGTAAGCACGAAGGGAAATTAAACAATGTATGAGTTGAAGAGTTACTCTCATTAGAAGGTGGGCACGGGTAGCTAATCCGCTCTTCCTCCTTTTGTTCTTCGCTCTCCTCCTCATCTTTTTTATCTAATGAGCTCACAGTGTCATCAATTTCTTCTTCCATAGGAGCCTGCAAAATATTAGTCTCTTCTTGGACAGCGGAGACTTTCTCAATAAACACATTAATATCGGCATTGTATTCATAATTCTCATAGCAATATTTAAGTATAGCATAATTTTCATATCGGTAAACAGCATCATTATAATTTTCATACTTTTCAAACAAAGATTCAATTTCATAAGCACCCTTAAAAGCAACAAATTCTTCTATTTGTTCCACATCATAGTAATCATATACACCATTAGCATAAGAAGCCAAGGTTTTCATTATCATTAAATTTACATGAAAAGGGAAGGTGTGGAGCCTTCATCTTAGAGCAACAAGTATAATCATATCTTAAGCATAAATTCCGAGCATACCAATGCAACTAATCAATTTGATCCCATAAGAGTTTCCCTTTTTGAGACAAGCGATAATCCCTAAAGTATTCCCATTGATCCAAAGTATATCCCATTATCAAGTTGAATGAAGATTTATCAGGATTATCAAAGTAGTATTTAATGTTTTTCACATAACCAGCGTTGAGGGTTTTAGGAGGTTCCCCATCTCCATGAGTAGCAAGTACAACTAATTTTTTGGTGTTTCGTGTCCCATATCCATAACTAAAGATAGAGAAAAACTTAGAACAGAAAAATAAAAACCACTTAGTGGAACAGAAAATAAAAATTACTTGGTGATAAAGCAAACAAGCGCACACGAGAATATCAACCCCACGCTATTGCTCCCCGGCAACGGTGCCAGAAAAAGGTCTTGATAACCCACAAGTATAGGGGATCAATTGTAGCTTTTTCGATAAATAAGAGTGTCGAACCCAATGAGGAGCTAAAGGTAGAATTAATATTCCCTTCAAGTTCTATCGACCACCGATACAACTCTACGCACAATTAACGTTCGCTTTACCTAGAACAAGAATAAAACTAGAAGTACTTTGAAGGTGTAATGCTAGAACTACTTTGCAAGAATAAAACTAGGAGTACTTTGCGAGATAATAAAAGTTAGTTTGTTTTAGTAGAGAACTTTTTGTAACACAAAGAGAAAGATTGTCCATAGGCAATTGAATATTACATGTGTGATAATTATTATATGCAATGAGGGAGAGGCATACGCTAACATACTTTCCGTACTTGGATCATATGCACTTATGATTGGAACTCTAGCAAGCATCCGCAACTACTAAAGATCATTAAGGTAAAACCCAACCATAGCATTAAGTAAAAAGTCCCCTTTACTCCCATATGCAACAACCCCCTTACTCGGGTGTAAGCTTCTGTCACTTTAGCCGCCCACTATAAGCGAATTATGAACGTATTGCAAACCCTACAGCGGGAATCCCTCACGCTTGCGTGACACGGAGGGCACCATAGGACAGCACCAATTTAGCATACAACTCATATCAATCACACCATACCACAATTAACCCGTAGGACAAAAGAAATCTACTCAAACATCATAGGATTGCCACATATCATTGGATAATAGTATATAGCGTTAAGCACCATGTTCAAGTAGAGAATTATAGTGGGAATAGAGAGGTTACACCGCTGCATAGAGGGGGAGAGAGTTGGTGATGATGGCGGTGAAGTTGTTGGTGTAGATCGCCGTCACGATGTTTCCCCCGGCGGCGCTCCGGCGCCACCGGGAGAGAGGGGGAGAGAGCCCCCCTCCTTCTTCTTCTTCCTTGGCCTCCCCCCTAGATGGGAGGAGAGTTCCCCCTCTGGTCCATGGCCGCCATGGCTCCCGGAGGGGAGGAGCCCCTCCGAGATTGGATCTCTCTCTCTGTTTCTCTTCTGTTTCGCGTTCCCCTTTTCTGGCCTTTCACCGTTTCTTAAATATCTGGAGATCCGTAACTCCAATCGGGCTGAAATTTTAACATGATTTTTCTCTCGATATAAGCTTCCTTGCGGTTGAAGAAGGGCCCCAACCGACTTACGGTGTGCCCACAAGGCAACACCATGCGGCTAGGGGGGGGTCGCGCCAAGATGCCTTGTGGAGGCTGTGGGCCTCCGTTTGCGTTGATTCCAGGTCCCAAAAATCACATATATTCCCAAGTAATTATCTATAAAATTTAACCGCGTTTGGACTTTGTTTGATATGGATTTACTACGAAACAAAAAACAAGCAGAAAACAGGAACTGGCACTGGGCACTGGATCAATATGTTAGTCCCAAAAATAATATAAAATGTTGCCAAAAGTATATGAAAGTTGTAGAATATTGGCATGAAACAATGAAAAATTATAGATACGACGGAGACATATCAAGTACGATTACGACGTTCGGACACACCATTACGCTGTGGTGTTCTAGGTGGCGTGAGCTGTGAAACAATTCCAAATTGTCTTAAATGCATACCAAACTCGTAACTCAAATATTCACCTCCACAATCAGATCGTAGAAATTTAATTTTCTTATTACGATGATTTTCCACTTCACCCTGAAACTCTTTGAACTTTTCAAATGTTTTAGACTTGTGTTTCATTATGTAAATATACCCATATCTACTCAAATCATCTGTCAAGGTAAGAAAATAACGATATTCACCGCGTGCTTCAATACTCATCGGACCGCATACATCGGTACGTATTATTTCCAACAAGTCACTTGCCCGCTCCATTGTTCCGGAAAACGGGGTTTTGGTCATCTTGCCCATATGGCATGGTTCACATGTCTCAAATGATTCATAATCAAGAGATTCCAAAAGTCCATCAGCATGGAGTTTCTTCATGCGCTTTACACCAATATGACCTAAGCGGCAGTGCCACAAGTATGTGGTACTATCATCATTAACTTTGCATCTTTTGGTATCGATATTATGAATATGTGTATCACTACGATCGAGATTCATCAGAAATAAGCCATTCACCAAGGGTGCATGACCCTAAAAGATATTATCCATATAAATAGAACAACCATTATTCTCTAACTTAAATGAATAACCGTCTCGCAATAAACAAGATCCAGATATGATGTTCATGCTTAATGCAGGCACCAAATAACAATTATTCAGGTTTAAAACTAATCCCGAAGGTAAACGTAGAGAGAGCGTGCCGACGGCGATCACATCAACCTTGGAACCATTTCCGACGCGCATCGTCACCTCGTCCTTAGCTAGTCTCCGTTTATTCCGCAGCTCCTGTTTTGAGTTACAAATATTAGCAACCGAACCAGTATCAAATACACAGGCGCTACTACGAGCACTAGTAAGGTACACATCAATAACATGTATATCATATATACCTTTGTTGATGTTGCCAGCCTTCTTATCTGCCAAGTACTTGGGGCAGTTCCGCTTCCAGTGACCATTCCCCTTGCAATAGAAGCACTCAGTCTCAGGTTTGGGTCCAGCCTTGGGTTTATTCACGGGAGCGGCAACTGGCTTGCCATTCTTCTTGAAGTTCCCTTTCTTTTCCTTGCCTTTCTTCTTGAAACTGGTGGTCTTGTTGACCATCAACACTTGATGCTCTTTCTTGATTTCAACTTCCGCGGCCTTTAGCATCGCGAAAAGCTCAGGGATCATTTTCTCCATCCCTTGCATATTATAGTTCATCACGAAGCCTTTGTAGCTCGGTGGCAGTGGCTGGAGAACTTTGTCAATCGCTACTTCATCCGGAAGATTAACTCCCAACTGATTCAAGCGGTTGTAGTACCCAGACATTTTGAGTACGTGCTCACTAACGGAGTTGTTCTCCTCCATCTTACAGCTAAAGAACTTGTCGGAGGTGTCATACCTCTCAACCCGGGCATGAGCTTGAAATACCAATTTCAACTCCTGGAACATCTCATATGCTCCGTGGTGCTCAAAACATCTTTGGAGCCCCGGTCCTAAGTCGTATAGCATGGCGCACTGAACTATCGAGTAGTCATCAACTCGAGTCTGCCAGATGTTCATAGCATCTACAGTCGAGGGAGCGGGTGGTACACCTAATGGTGCATCAAGGATATATACTTTCTGTGCAGCAGTGAGGATAATCCTCAAATTCTGGACCCAGTCCGCATAGTTGCTTCCATCATCTTTCAATTTAGCTTTCTCTAGGAACGCATTAAAATTCAGGGGAGCTATAGCGCGAGCCATTGATCTACAACATTCATTTGCAAAGACAATTAGACTAAGTTCATGATAATTGGTTCTTCTAATCAAATTACTAAAGAACTCCCACTTAAAACAACATCCCTCAAGTTGTCTAAGTGTTACATGATCCACATCAACTGACCCATGTCCGGTCATCACATGAGATGGGGCAGTCATCAATGGTGAACATCTCCATGTTGATCATATCTACTATATGACTCATGTTCGACCTTTCGGTCCTCCGTGTTCCGAGGCCATGTTTGTACATGCTAGGCTCGTCAAGTTTAACCCAAGTATTCTGCATGTGTAAAACTGGCTTACACCCGTTGTATGCGAACGTAGAGTTTATCACACCCGATCATCACGAGGTGCTTCAAAACGACGAACTTTCGCAACGGTGCATACTTTAGGGAGAACACTTTTATCTTGAAATTAAATGAAGGGATCATCTTATAATGCTACCGTCGTCCTAAGCAAATAAGATGCATAAAAAGATAAACATCACATGCAATCAATATGTGACATGATATGGCCATCATCATCTTGTGCTTTTGATCTCCATCTCTAAAGCACCGGCATGATCTCCATCGTCACCGGCATGACACCATGATCTCCATCATCGTGCCGTCATGTGGTTGTCTCCGCCAACTATTGCTAACTCATAGCGATAAAGTAAAGCAATTACATGGCGTTTAATCATTGACACACAGGTCATACAATAAATTAAAGACAACCCTATGGCTCCTGCCGGTTGCCGTACTCATCGACATGCAAGTCGTGAACCTATTACAAAACATGATCATCTCATACATCAACATATATCACATCACGTTTTGGCCATACCACATCACAACATGCCCTGCAAAAACAAGTTAGACGTCCTCTACTTTGCTGTTGCAATTTTTTATGTGGCTACTAGGGCAAACTATAAGAACCGTTCTTATCTACGCAAAACCACAACGGTGATATACAAGTTGCCTTTTAACCTTCTACAAGGACCGCCCTTGCCAAATCAGATTCAACTAAAGTGGGAGAGACAGACATCCGCAAAGCCACTTTTATGCAATACAAGTTGCATGTCAGTCAGCGGAACCGGTCTCTTGTGCGTGGACAGGTAAGGTTGATCTGAGCCGCTTCATCCCACAATATTGCCGAATCCAAATAAGACAAAGGCAGCAAGCAATTTGAACATCAATGCCCACAACTTCTTTGTGTTCTACTCGTGCAAATATATCTACGCATAGACCTAGCTCATGATGCCACTGATGGGGAACGTTGCATGAAAATCAAAAAAATTCCTATGAACACCCAAGATCTAATCTAGGAGATGCAAAGCAACGAGAAGGGAGTGTGTCTACATACCCTTGTAGACCGAAAGCGTTAGCATCGTAACGCAGTTGATGTAGTCGTACTCTTCACGATCCAATCGCGATCCAATCCGATCTAGTGCCGAACGGACGGCACCTCCGAGATTAGCACACGTTTAGCTCGATGGCGTCCTCTCCTTCTTGATCCAGCAAGAGAGGGGAAGGAGGTAGATGTGTTGGCGAACGTTGCATGGGAAACAAAATTTTCCTACACTCACCAAGATCGATCTAGGAGATGAACATCTACGAGAGGAGAGATTGCATCTACATACCCTTGTAGATCGCTAAGCGGAAGCGTTAAGAAACACGGTTGATGTAGTCGAACGTCTTCGCGATCCAATCACGATCCGTCCACGAACTCCCGATCAAGTGCCGAACGGACGGCACCTCCGAGTTTAGCACACGTGTGGCTCGGCGGCGTCCTCTCCTTCTTGATCCAGCAAGCGAGAGAGAGGGGGTAGATGAGATCAGGACCAACACGACGGTATGGTGGTGGTGGTGGCAGCGGAATTCCGGCAGGGCTTAGCCAAGCGCGTACCGGTGAAACGTGGGAGGAGTTGGGAGAGGTAACGGGCAAGGGTCCAAGGGGTGGCTGCCCCCAACGCCTCCCCACCATTATATAGGCGTGGAGGGGCTGGTGGCTTGCCCTCCAAGGCCCTAGGGTCGTTGGCCAAAGGGGGAGGAAGGAAATCCCTCCTTTCCTTCCCACCCGATCGCTATCCCCCCTTTTTAGGGATCCTGATCTTATCCCTTTGGGATATGATACTATTCCTTTTAAGGGAGGATCTTGGTGCGCCTAGACCAGGGTTGTGGGGACTTTCCCCACTACCCATGTTCATGTGGGTCCCCCATGCAGGTGGGCTCCACTCCGGAACCTTCTAGAACCTTCCCGGTACAATACCGAAAAAACTCGAACTTTTTCTGGAACCCCGATAACAACTTTCCATATATGAATCTTTACCTCCGGACTATTCCGGAGCTCCTCGTGATGTCCCAGATCCCATCCGGGACTCCGAACAACCTTCGTACTTTCCACTATTAATATCTCAATACTACGCTAGCACTACCGAACGTTAAGCGTGCGACCCTGTGGGTTCGGGAATATGCAGACATGACCGAGACTCCTCTCCGGTCAATAACCAATAGCGGGACCTGGATGCCCATATTGGTTCCTACATATTCAACGAAGATCTTTATCGGTCGAACCTCGATGTCAAGGATTCAGTCAATCCCGTATGCAGTTCCCTTTGTCCATCGGTATGTTACTTGCCCGAGATTCGATCGTCGGTATCTCCATACCTAGGTCAATCTCGTTACCGGCAAGTCTCTTTACTCGTTCCGTAATACAAGATCCCGTGGCTAACTCTTTAGTCACATTGCTTGCAAGCTTATTGTGATGCTGTATTACCGAGTGGGCCCTGAGATACCTTTCCGTCATACGGAGTGACAAATTCCCAGTCTTGATCCATGCCAACTCAACAGACACCCTCGGAGATACCTATAGAGCATCTTTATAGTCACCCAATTACGTTGCGACGTTTGATACACACAAGGTACTCCTCTGGTGTCAGTGAGTTGCATGATCTCATGGTCATAGGAGCAGATACTTGACATGCGAAAACGATAGCAATAAACTTGACACGATCATATGCTACGTTCATAGTTTGGGTCTTGTCCATCACATCATTCTCCTAATGATGTGATCCCGTTATCAAATGACAACTCATGTCTATGACCAGGAAACCATGGCCATCTTTGATCAACGAGCTAGTCCGGTAGAGGCTCACTAGGGACATGTTGTTGTCTATGTATCCACACATGTATTTGTGTTTCCAACCAATACAATTATAGCATGGATAATAAACGATTATCATGAACAAGGAAATATAATAATAACCATTTTATTATTGCCTCTAGGGCATATTTCCAACAGTCTCCCACTTGCACTAGAGTCAATAATCTAGCATTACATGGTTATGAATCTGACACCCATAGAGTTCTGGTGTTGATCATGTTTTGCCCGTGGAAGAGGTTTAGTCAACGGATCTGCAACATTCAGATCCGTGTGCACTTTGCAAATGTTTATGTCCTCCTCCTTGATCGCATCGCGGATGGAATTGAAGCGTCGCTTTATGTGTCTGGTCCTCTTGTGAAACCTTGGTTCCTTGGCTAGAGCAATGGCACCAGTGTTGTCACAGAACAGAGTCATCGGGTCCAGTGCACTGGGCACAACTCCAAGATCTGTCATGAACTGCTTCATCCAGACACCTTCCTTCGCCACCTCCGAGGCAGCTATGTACTCCGCTTCGCATGTAGAATCAGCTACCACGCTTTGCTTGGAACTGCACCAGCTTACCGCTCCCCCATTTAGAATATATACGTATCCGGTTTGAGAATTAGAGTCATCCAGATCAGTGTCAAAGCTTGCATCGACGTAACCCTTTACGACGAGCTCTTGATCACCTCCATAAACGAGAAACATTTCCTTAGTCCTTTTCAGGTACTTAAGGATATTCTTGACCGCTGTCCAGTGTTCCACTCCTGGATCACTTTGAAACCTTCCGGCCATACTTATGGCAAGGCTGACATCTGGTCTTGTGCACAGTATCGCATACATGATAGAGCCTATGGCAGAAGCATAGGGGATGACACTCATTTTTTCTCTATCCTCTGTAGTCGCTGGGCATTGAGTCTTAGTCAACTTCACACCTTGCAAAACAGGCAAGAACCCCTTCTTGGACTGATCCATTTTGAACTTGTTCAAAACTTTATCAAGGTATGTGCTCTGTGAAAGTCCTATTAAGCGTCTCGATCTATCTCTATAGATCTTGATGACTAATATGAAAGCAGCTTCTCCTAGGTCCTTCATTGAAAAACTCTTGTTCAAATATTCCTTCACGCTTTCCAAAAGTTCTATATTGTTTCCAATCAGCAATATGTCATCCACATATAATATTAGAAACGCTATAGAGCTCCCACTCACTTTCTTGTAAATACAAGCTTCTCCGTAAACTTGTATAAACCCAAACGCTTTGATCACCTCATCAAAGCGAAGATTCCAACTCCGAGACGCTTGCACCGGTCCATAAATGGATCGCTGGAGTTTGCAAATTTTGTCAGCATTCTCTGGATCGACAAAACCTTCTGGTTGCATCATATACAACTCTTCCTTAAGAAAACCGTTAAGGAACGCTGTTTTGACATCCATCTGCCAAATTTCATAATCGAAAAATGCAGCTATTGCTAACATGATTCTGACGGACTTAAGCATCGCTACGGGTGAGAAAGTCTCATCGTAGTCAACTCCTTCAACTTGTGAAAAACAGTTTGCCACAAGTCGAGCTTTATAGACGGTGACATTACCGTCCGCGTCCGTCTTCTTCTTGAAGATCCATTTATTCTGAATGGCCTTTCGCCCTTCAGGTAATACTTCCAAAGTCCATACTTTGTTTTCATACATGGATCCCATCTCGGATTTCATGACCTCTAACCATCTGTCGGAATCCGGGCCCACCATCGCTTCTCCATAGCTCGTAGGTTCATCGTTGTCCAACAACATGACCCCCAAGACAGGGTTACCGTACCACTCAGGAGCAGTACGTATCCTTGTCGACCTACGAGGTTCGATAGTAACTTGATCTGAAGCTTCATGATCACCATCATCAGCTTCCTCTTCAACTGACGTAGGTTCCACAGAAACATCTTTCTGCGCAGTGCTACTCTCTGGTTGAAGTAAAGGTTCAACAACCTCATCAAGTTCTATTTTCCTCCCACTCAATTCTTTCGAGAGAAACTCTTTCTCGAGAAAGGACCCGTTCTTACCGACAAACACTTTGCCTTCGGATCTGAGATAGAAGATATACCCAACCGTCTCTTTTGGGTATCCTATGAAGACACATTTGTCCGCTTTGGGTTCAAGCTTTTCTGGCTGAAGCCTTTTGACATAAGCATCGCATCCCCAAACTTTAAGAAACGACAACTTTGGTTTCTTGCCAAACCACAGTTCATACGGTGTCGTCTCAACGGACTTAGATGGTGCCCTATTTAAAGTGAAAGCAGCTGTCTCTAACGCATAACCCTAAAATGATAGTGGTAGATCGGCAAGAGACATCATAGAACGTACCATATCCAATAAGGTTCGATTACGACGTTCGGACATACTATTACGCTGTGGTGTTCCAGGTGGCGTCAACTGTGAAACAATTCCACATTGTCTTAAGTGACTGCCAAACTCATAACTCAGATATTCTCCCCCTCGATCAGATCGTAGAAATTTGATATTCTTGTTACGATGATTCTCAACTTCACTCTGAAATTGCTTGAACTTTTCAAACGTTTCAGACTTGTGTTTCATTAAGTAAATATACCCATATCTACTCAAATCGTCGGTGAAGGTGAGAAAATAACGATATCCACCACGCGCCTCAATGCTCATCGGACAGCACACATCAGTATGTATGATTTCCAACAAGTCACTTGCCCGTTCCATTGTTCCGGAGAATGGGGTCTTAGTCATCTTGCCCATGAGGCATGGTTCGCATGTGTCAAGTGATTCAAAATCAAGTGACTCCAAAAGTCCATCAGCATGGAGTTTCTTCATGCATTTTACACCAATATGACCTAAGCGGCAGTGCCACAAGAAAGTGGTACTATCATTATCAACTCTACATCTTTTGGCATCAATGTTATGAACATGTGTATGATCACTATCGAGATTCAATAAGAATAAACCCCTCACATTGGGTGCATGACCATAAAAGATATTACCCATATAAATAGAACAACCATTATTCTCTGATTTAAATGAGTAACCGTCTCGCATTAAAAAAGATCCAGATATAATGTTCATGCTCAACGCAGGCACTAAATAACAATTATTCAGGTTCATCACTAATCCCGATGGTAATCGAAGAGCGAGCGTGCCGACGGCGATCACATCAACCTTGGAACCATTTCCCACGCGCATCGTCACTTCGTCCTTCGCCAGTCTCCGTCTATTCCGCAGTTCCTGCTTTGAGTTGCAAATGTGAGCAACCGCACTGGTATCAAATACCCAGGCACTACAACGAGAGTTGGTAAGGTACACATCAATAACATGTATATCATATATACCTTGTTTGGCGTTGGCCCCCTTCTTGTCGGCCAGATACTTGGGGCAATTCCGCTTCCAATGGCCGGTTCCCTTGCAATAGAAGCACTCAGTTTCCAGCTTGGGCCCAGCCTTGGGTTTCTTCACGGGAGGGGCAACTACTTTGCCACTCTTCTTGGAGTTTCCCTTCTTGCCCTTGCCAATCTTCTTGAAACTAGTGGTTTTATTGACCATCAACACTTGATGCTCTTTCTGGATGTCTGACTCAGCGACTTTCAGCATCGCAAACAGCTCGGCGACTGACCTGTTCATCCCTTGCATGTTATAGTTCAACACAAAGCTCTTGTAGCTAGGTGGTAGCGATTGAAGAACTCTGTCAGTGATCGCCTCTGGCGGGAGCACAACTCCCAACTCAGCCAGACGATTGTAATACCCAAACATTTTGAGTATGTGTTCACTGACAGACCCGTTCTCCTCCATCTTGCATGCATAGAACTTATCGGAGGTCTCATACCTCTCGATCCGGGCATTCTTCTCAAAAATAAACTTCAACTCCTGGAACATCTCATATGCTCCATGACGTTCAAAACGCCTTTGAAGTCCCGGTTCTAAGCCATACAACATGGCGCACTGAACTATTGAGTAGTCATCAACACGCGCCTGCCAGGCGTTCATAACGTCCACAGACGCTGGAGGGGTTTGCTCACCAAGCGGTGCATCAAGGACATAAGCCTTTTGGGCAGCCGTGAGGATAATCCTCAGATTACGGGCCCAGTCTACAAAGTTACTTCCATCATCTTTCAGCTTGGCTTTCTCTAGGAACGCATTGAAATTCAGGGAAGCTACTGCACGAGCCATTGATCTACAACATAAATTTGCAAAGACAACTTAGACTATTGTTCAAGATAATGAGTTTAGTTTACTTAAAAACTCCCACTCAAATCGACATCCCTTCGGTCGTCCGAGTGTAACATGATCCAAATTCACCAACCCAAGTCCGATCATCACGTGAGATGAGGTGGTTTCAATGGTGAACATCTCCATGTTGATCATATCTACTATATGACTCATGTTCGACCTTTCGGTCTCTTGTGTTTCGAGGCCATGTCTGTACATGCTAGGCTCGTCAAGTTTAACCCAAGTGTTCCGCATGTGCAAAACTGGCTTGCACCCGTTGTATGTGAACGTAGAGTCTATCACACCCGATCATCACGTGGTGCTTCAAAACGACGAACTTTCGCAACGGTGCACACTTGGGGAGAACACAATTTTATCTTGAAATTTTAGAGAGGGGTCACCTTATAATGCTACCGTCATCCTAAGCAAAATAAGATGCATAAAAAGATTAACATCACATGCAAATCATAAGTGACATGATATGGCCATGAACTTGTGCTTTTGATCACCATCTCCAAAGCACCGGCATGATCTCCGTCGTCACCGGCATGACACCATGATCTCCATCTTCATGATCTCCATCATCGCATCGCCATCGGGGTTGTCACGCCAACCATGCTTCTACTACTATTGCTACCGTTTAGCGATAAAGTAAAGCATTACATAGCGCTTAATGATTGACACGCAGGTCATACAATAATTAAAGACAACCCTATGGCTCCTGCCGGTTGCCGTATACATCGACATGCAAGCCGAGATAAACTATTACAAAATATGATCATCTCATACATCAAATATATTTCATCATGTCTTTGGCCATATCATATCACAACATACCCTGCAAAAACAAGTTAGACGGCCTCTAATTTGTTGTTGCATGTTTTACGTGGCTGCTATGGGTATCTAGCAAGAACGATTCTTACCTACGCAAAACCACAACGGTGATATTCAAGTTGCTATTTAACCTTCTACAAGGACCGCCTTCGTCGAATCCGATTCAACTAAGGTGGGAGAGACAGACACCCGCCAGCCATCTTACGCAACAAAGTCGCATGTCAGTCGATGGAACCGGTCTCATGTACGTGGACATGTAAAGTTGGTCCAGGCCGCTTCATCCCACAATACCGCTGAATCAAAAAAAGACCAAGGAAGGAAGCAATCTGAATATCAACGCCCACAAACTCCTTTGTGTTCTACTCGTGATGTCATCTACGCAAAGACCTAGCTCATGATGCCACTCTTGGCGAACGTTGCATGGGAAACAAAATTTTCCTACGCTCACCAAGATCGATCTAGGAGATGAACATCTACGAGAGGAGAGATTGCATCTACATACCCTTGTAGATCGCTAAGCGGAAGTGTTAAGAAACGTGGTTGATGTAGTCGAACGTCTTCGCGATCCAATCACGATCCGTCCACGAACTCCCGATCAAGTGCCGAACGGACGACACCTCCGAGTTTAGCACACGTGCGGCTCGGCAGCGTCCTCTCCTTCTTGATCCAGCAAGCGAGAGAGAGGGGGTAGATGAGATCGGGACCAACACGACGGTATGGTGGTGGTGGTGGCAGCGGAATTCCGGCAGGGCTTCGCCAAGCGCGTACCGGTGAAACGTGGGAGGAGTTGGGAGAGGTAACGGGCAAGGGTCCAAGGGGTGGCTGCCCCCAATGCCTCCCCACCTTTATATAGGCGTGGAGGGGCTGGTGGCTTGCCCTCCAAGGCCCTAGGGTCGTTGGCCAAAGGGGGAGGAAGGAAATTCCTCCTTTCCTTCCCACCCGATCGCTATCCCCCCTTTTTAGGGATCCTGATCTTATCCCTTTGGGATAAGATACTATTCCTTTTAAGGGAGGATCTTGGTGCGCCTAGACCAGGGTTGTGGGGACTTTCCCCACTACCCACGTTCATGTGGGTCCCCCATGCAGGTGGGCCCCACTCCGGAACCTTCTAGAACCTTCCCGGTACAATACCGAAAAAACTCGAACTTTTTCCGGAACCCCGATAACAACTTTCCATATATGAATCTTTACCTCCGGACTATTCCGGAGCTCCTCGTGATGTCCCGGATCCCATCCGGGACTCCGAACAACCTTCGGACTTTCCAGTATTAATATCTCAATACTACCCTAGCACTACCGAACGTTAAGCGTGCGACCCTACGGGTTCGGGAATATGCAGACATGACCGAGACTCCACTCCGGTCAATAACCAATAGCGGGACCTGGATGCCCATATTGGTTCCTACATATTCAACGAAGATCTTTATCGGTTGAACCTCGATGTCAAGGATTCAGTCAATCCCGTATGTAGTTCCCTTCGTCCATCGGTATGTTACTTGCCCGAGATTCGATCGTCGGTATCTCCATACCTAGTTCAATCTCGTTACCGGCAAGTCTCTTTACTCGTTCCGTAATACAAGATCCCGTGGCTAACTCTTTAGTCACATTGCTTGCAAGCTTATTGTGATACTGTATTACCGAGTAGGCCCTGAGATACCTTTCCGTCATACGGAGTGACAAATTCCCAGTCTTGATCCATGCCAACTCAACAGACACCCTCGGAGATACCTGTAGAGCATCTTTATAGTCACCCAGTTACGTTGTGACGCTTGATACACACAAGGTACTCCTCCGGTGTTAGTGAGTTGCATGATCTCATGGTCATAGGAGCAGATACTTGACATGCGAAAACGATAGCAATAAACTTGACACGATCATATGATACGTTCATAGTTTGGGTCTTGTCCATCACATCATTCTCCTAATGATGTGATCCCGTTATCAAATGACAACTCATGTCTATGACCAGGAAACCATGGCCATCTTTGATCAACGAGCTAGTCCGGTAGAGGCTCACTAGGGACATGTTGTTGTCTATGTATCCACACATGTATTTGTGTTTCCAACCAATACAATAATAGCATGGATAATAAACGATTATCATGAACAAGGAAATATAATAATAACCATTTTATTATTGCCTCTAGGGCATATTTCCAACAAGATGAGATCGGAACCAGCACGACGGCGTTGTGGTGGTGGTGGCAGCGGAATTCCGGCAGGGCTTCGCCAAGCGCGTACCGGAGGAAAGGTGGGAGGAGTTGGGAGCGATAGAGGGCAAGGGTGGAGGCGTGCGGCTGCCCTCCCACCCCCACTATATATAGGGGCAAGGGGGGAGGGGCGCTGGCCCTAGCCCCTCCTCCAAGGAGGGGGCGGTGGCCCTAGCAAACTTTTAAATCTAGGCCGATACGACCGATACATAGGCCGATATATCACTTTTGGGGCTCTACCGATATAAACATAACATATCATTTTGTAAATATCATTTTCAAATGTATCATCCAATACAGACCGAAATATCGACTGATATGGCCGATATCTAGCCCGATATGTCCACCGATATAGAGCGATATGTAGATGAAAACATCTATTTATTAGAATGCAGTGAAATAGGATTATGCATTTACAACTTCATTATATATTATCAAAGTTATGCACAATGTTCCGTACAAATGCATATATATCGTATTGTTTTTAATCATAGAGTAAGGATTTTATGAATCTTTCCTTAATAGTTTCTTTCAACAAGTTAATAAACTAGGAATCTAAAAGTGTCATGTTAAAGCATTGACATCATACATTTTGTTTTACTAAAAATAAATGTTTTGAACAAGAATAATGAAAAAAAAACTAGACATATTTTCTCCGATATATCTACATATCGTCCGATATATCACCCGATATCCGACATCCGATATGTCGAAGCCAAACCGATACAAACCTGATATCCGATATTTTGAAGCTTGGGCCCTTGGGGGTGGCTTGCCCCCAAGTCAAGGGGGGCGCCCCCATCTAGGGTTCCCACCAACCCTAGGCGCATGGGCCCAGGTGGGGAAGTGGCACCCAGCCCACCAGGGGTTGGTGCGCCCCCTTTGCTGCCCATGTGGCCCTCCGAGGCAGGTGGGACCCCCTCCCCCCCGGTGGACCTCTGGAACCCTTTCGGCATTCCCGATACAATACCGCAAATCCTGAAATCTATCTGGTGACCAAAATAGGACTTCCTATATATGAATCTTTACCTCCGGACCATTCTGGGGCTCCTCGTGATATCCTGGATCCCATCTGGGACTCCGAACAACCTTCGGACTTTCCACTGTTAATATCTCATTACTACCCTAGCACTATCGAACGTTAAGCGTGCGACCCTACGGGTTCGGGAACATGCAGACATGACCGAGACACCTCTCCGGTCAATAACCAATAGAGGGATCTGGATACCCATATTGATTCCTACATATTCAACAAAGATCTTTATCGGGTGAACCACGATGTCGAGGATTCAGTTAATCCCGTATGCAATTCCCCTTGTCTGGCGATATGTTATTTGCCCGAGATTCGATCGTCGGTATCTCCATACCTAGTTCAATCTCGTTACCGGCAAGTCTCTTTACTCGTTCCGTAATACAAGATCCCGTGACTAACTCATTAGCCATATTGCTTGCAAGCTCTTTACGATGTTGTATTACCGAGAGGGCCCAGAGATATCTCTCCGTCATACGGAGTGACAAATCCCAGTCTCGATCCATGCAACCCAACAGACACCTTCGGAGATACCTGTAGAGCATCTTTATGATCACCCTATTACGAAGTGACGTTTGATAGCACACAAGGCATTCCTACGGTATCCGGGAGTAGCATGATCTCATGGTCTAAGGAACAGATACTTGACATGAAGAAAGCAATAGCAAATAACTAAACGATCTGATGCTAAGCTTACGGTTGGGTCTTGTCCATCACATCATTCTCCTAATGATGTGATCCCGTTATCAAATGACAACTCATGTCTATGGTTAGGAAACCTTAACCATCTTTGATCAACGAGCTAGTCTAGTAGAGGCTCACTAGGGACACGGTGTTGTTTATGTATTCACACATGTATTTAAGTTTCCGATCAATACAATTCTAGCATGAATAATAAACATTTATCATGAACAAGGAAATATGATAATAACCAATTTATTATTGCGGCTAGGGCATATTTCCAACAGTATCATTGTTTGATGTCTTTTTCGGTAACTCCGTTGTGAGCTTCCTGTGGCACCCCGGCTCAGAGGACCGGTTTGCCCTGTGTTCCCAACCCAGAGATCATGTCTTCTGGAAACACACAACAACTTGGAACAGAACAGAACTGATCTTTATTGATATGGTACAAGTACAAGCTTGGATATTACATAAGATGGTGAGGCCAGAAGCACTACTCGTGCTATGACAGTATATACATTATTTATGAAACATCTCAAGGGCCTCATTTCTAGTGGAAAGACTACAGCGTAGCGGAACGTCGGATGGGACACTCCATCCCATAGGGACACTGCTGGGACATGACCTAATTAGCATAGCACGAACCATCGGGATCTCCATCCTCGGCTTCTCCTGCATCTGGCATGGTACGCCAGGTGAGTACTTGGAATGTACTCGCAAGCTCACAGCAACCAAAACAGTGCAGCAAACAACAGCATGGCAATGGCTCGAATAAATGCACAAGAAATAGTCATGCATTGAAATGCCCAACTTACCGTTACCGGTTATCAACTTACTCTCCACCGGGATCATATCATGACTCCCGGAACACTCGTGACTCATCGTCACCTCTGAGCTTAAGACAAGTTCTTCCATCATTATTATTACGGTTGAACACACAGTGTGACCTAGTGCGGACTGTGTCCAATACCGTGGACGCGGCTATTCGAATAGATTCTTACACTCTGCAGAGATTGCGCACTTTACCCACACCATGTACATTCGTCCAACGAAACTTGCCTAACCCGTGACCCTTCTATCGTACCACCAACAATCATCCCCCGTCCGAGTCATGCCCTGGGTGGCCCCTGTGTCACTCCTGACACCTGCCACCGTCGTGGCCAACTAAACTGTCCCAAACGGGGACGCCGGCAAATAACTCAACTTGGGCTCACGAGGTTATCGTCGTCTACCTGATCAGGGCAGCATGCACGCATAACCTCCCCTCTTTGGTGGTACCGGTAAAAGAGCATGTGGTTAGACCAAGTCAAGGCCGTCCCATTCCGGCAGATGTGGCTGCACGGGTAAGTCCGGGTCGGTGGCACTTGATCAACCATCAATTGATATTCAACATGTAAAGTTACTTGTCATATTAGCTAGGTTAAATAAATGAACTAACATGGCAGGGTTCATGCAAAATATCAAACAATATGGAATATGGCATATTTAAATTGAATTAAGTGCAAAATAATCCATTATAAAGCCAATACTATTGCAATGCCTTATGCAATGGATGATGTGGCTTGCCTTGCCCAATTGGAGTGTCAACAGACTCCTGGTCTTCAACACCAAAGTAATTTCCCTCTGAAAACATTTTTAAATGGCAAAAGAAAATGTCATATAAAGCCTTTTTGTTGATCAAAAATTCTGTACTTATGGGGAAAATACCAAATTTGGTCAGAAAATAAAGGGGCTCACTACAAAACCATTGCAAAAAGAATCAATTGATTTGGAATTGTGGTTTAAAAGAAATGACTGGTCAAAGTTTCTAGTCAAACTGGAATTTATAACAGAAAATAGAAAATCCCTGGGAGGGCCACATCGAAGGCGTAAAACGCCAGGGCGCCTCCACTTATACCGCTTCGGGCGCGGTCCTGAGCCGCTGACAGGTGGGACCCGGCTGGGTTTAAACAGAGAGAGAGAGAGGGAAACAGAGGCAAGGCGGCTCACCGACGGCGATCACCGGCGATAGAGACGGCGGCGAGCTTGGGAGACGGCGGGGATGGATCAAGCGCTCGACGGCGAGTCTTCCCATACCCGCAGCTTCTCCGGAGGTGGCCTAACGGCGTCGCCCCCTTCCTCTCCGGCGGCGGCTGCTTTCGGTGGTCATCGAAAACGGCGACTTCGGCAGCGGTTCGGCTAGGAGAGAGGTCAGGGGGGGCCACGGAAGTGCACTGAGCTCGAACATGAGGTCGGGCAGGGCTGGGGTGGAATGGAGCTGGCTGGAGCGGAGTGGGGTTTGCGTGGCAGAGGTTCGGCCGGAGTTCAGGGAGACGAGCTCCCGGCTCTCGACGGAGCGCTCTGGAGGCGATTGGGAGAGGGAGGAGTGGAGTGGTGAAGTGGGGAGAGGCCGGGCATGTCCTTTTATAGGCGGGCGGAGGCTTATGGAGCCGAGCGGCGCCGCAGACACGTCGCCGGAGCAAGGATGGCGAGGTGGCCATCGCGGAGCGGGGCGAAGTGATGGAGGAGGTCAGGGGAGTAAATGGACGCGACGGCTCCGCGGGGAGAAGACGACAGCCAGCTCACCCACTGTGGCCGCACGGGCGCAACAGTGGCGGCGTGCTGTGGCAGCCGGCGAGGGCGTTTCCGGCGAGGGGAAGACTCCAGAGCGGCTACGTGGACGGTGGAGAGGTCGTCGGCGCGCGGGGACAAGGTACGGCCACGCGGTCGTCGCGCTCCGACGCGACCCGTGCCTGACGGTGCCCAGAGCGCGCATTTGGCAGCGTTGGCCGCGTGGTCACCGCGTGCATTGGTGCACATGGCGCGAGCTGGCCTGCCAAACCGTGTCTGGTGCGTCGACCCTAGGCCACGTAGCCTCCCCGTGCCACTGAATCAGCCAGATACACTCTGAGCTGAAGTGTAGCATCAGAAACAGTTTCTAGTCACAGACTTGGGAGGGATCTAGAGAAGAGATGAGTTGTGCTCCAAGCCAAATGAGCTGTCTGGGGTATTCTAGCCTGGAAGGACTGCATACTGGGAAAATTTGAGCAACTTTCATCAAGTTTTGAACTTGGTTCATGTGTAAACCATATTTTGGTCCAGAAACTTGATGAGGTTGTTGCACTCACATAGATTGGCTCCTGATGATGAAATTTGGTGTTGGTAGGTTGTTTGGGAATGACAAGATGCCATAAAAATTTCAAATCAAATGGGCACTCCTAGATGGTACTTCCTTCATAAAGGTCTGAAATGACCAGAAGCTTGTCAGAATTTTATTGCTGAAAAATTGAACTGGGCTAGGAGATATTTTTGGATATTGTGGGAATATATGGCTCCTAGTATCTCAGAGATTTATTTGGGAATTTTCTGAGTCATGGAAATATAAGTTGCTTCACAAAGGCCAATTCTGTCCAGAATGTAAAAGGAATATTCTGGACAAAATTTTGTACTGGACAAGGAAATATTTTTGAAGATTGTGGGAGTAGATGATCTCAAGAAGGTGTGGTATTAATTTGGGATTTTTCTGATCAGCAGAGCTATAGGTTGCTTCACAACCCATAGTGAAGATAGGCATTTCTCAAGGGGAAAATGAATTACTTTGAGAGAATAAAAATTAGGGTTTGATCCAGTAGGGTTTTGGAGAGATTATGAGAGCCTTGGCACACTTGGGAAAAGAAATGGAAGTGTGCTCAAGTCCAAAGTCCAAATAATTGACTCCAAAAACCAACAAATGGCAAATAAAACCAGAAAAGTTTTGAAAAGAAAAGTTTGAAAAATCAGGGTGTCACACTTCCTCAATTAAAAATAATCGTCATGAGCCCAAGCAGCGTCGTCGCCACCATTGCTCCCTAGCCGGAGCGGCCTGACCTTCGTTCATGCGAACGGGAGGTTTTCAAAGCTTCCAACCATCTGGACCACTTAAACAGAGAAGCTACGTGCAACACTGGGGAGAGCCTGTCACCTTCGTCACCGAAAAATACCAAGAGGGAGGCAGATTTGGCGCCACCCATGTACAAGGATCCGAAGAACTCACTAGTTTCGGAGCCTGAGCCATCGAAGTAGTGAAGAAGCCCCGAAACAAAATCCAACAACTCAACCGCAGACACCGCCTCGATGTTCAAGCTCAACAAAACCTAACCTCGTTGCTCCAAAAGAGCGACATGATTCTACCCACATGAGCCCAACGACGTCGCCGCAGAGGACAACATGCAGCAGGAGATTGTAGTTCAGGGAATGACAGTAAGAACATCACCATCTCCCCACCAAAATGACGAGAACGCACGCCCCAACTCCACACCTTATGTATACGCCGGGGTGAAGATCTAGGGTACCCCACCCTCCTACTGTCGAAGGGAGAGGGAACCCACAGTTTCGCCAGCGATCATGAGGTGGAGGGGGGGATCGCCTCCAAATCGCCACTTCACACTGCAGATGGGAGGGAAGAGGGAGGTACTAATCCAGACTAAAGGTACAAGGATTGTGTGCTAACCTTAGAGACAATTATAGAGCCCGGGACCACTAAATAGCCTCTAAGCATTGTGGATTCATTAGCTAAAGGCATTTGATTCAGGCCACTATGAAAAATACATTCTGCATCTATACAAGGCCACCAACAGTAATCGAGGCAAAAGTTAATGATGTTTTCTCGTACTAGCAACCTGTTCAATACTTGCATGCATGCAGTCATAATGACACTCAGCTACTTCTTTCTCATTCCCTCCTTGCATGCATGTGACGTATTAATGATTCCGGTTAACGAAAAGAAAAGTTGGCATGCAAAGCAGTCATTAAATTTTACTTTGATACATGTAATCTGAGTTTGTGACCTTGTATAAGGGAATGGAGGGAGTACCTATTTTTCAAATGCAGAGCATACAGATTTGAGGATCGGGATTCCCTAAGAAACACTCAGAATGTACATCTACCAACACACCTTATGCTCACACAAATAAGACAATTTATGTTCTACAACAGAAAAAGATGAAGACAAGAGGCTAAAATATTACTCCCTCCGTTCCATAATGTAGTGCATATAGATTTTCTATAAAGTCAAACCTCACAAACTTTGACCAAGTTTGTGGAGAAAACTATTTACATCTAGAGTGCCAAACATATATCACTAGATTCATCATAAGCTGTAGTTTCATATTTTATATTTTTGATATTGTAGATATAAATAGTTTTCTCTATAAATTTGGTCAAAGTTTACAAAGTTTGACTTTTAAAAAAAATCTATACACACTACATTATGGAACGGAGGGAGTAGCAACCAATGGATAAATACTAAGTTTAGTGTAGATGGACAATTTTCAGAAATGGATGATCAAAATAGGCCACAATTGTGTTTAACTCTTCAGTGCCTAGGTTGCCTTTAACTGTCATCACGTACTGCAATTGTAAGTTACAAAAAGGATCTTTTATCTGGACCGGACAAAGATGAACCAACAGCCATAGTTTTCCAAGACTTGCAGCAGGTATCCCCATCCAATGGAGGGATATGATCTGCATAATGCTGGCCTCTGCCACCTCTAGGGTGCTGCTTAATGGATCTACTGGCTTGCCGTTTCAGCACCGGCGAGGCTTCCGGCAGGGAGACCCCTTGTCGCCGATGTTGTTCATTCTAGCTCTGGACCTCCTGCAAAGAATTCTAAACAGAGCCACACAGCTGGAGATCCTTTCCCCCCTGTCGACGCATTCTGCCAGACTACGAGCAAGCTTCTATGCTGACGATGCTGCACTATTCATCCAACCGACTAGTATGGACATCCGAGCCGTGCTCTGCATTCTTAAAATTTTCAGTGATGTGTCTGGACTAAAGATCAACCATGGAAAGTGTGTGGCTTACCCTGTCCGGTGTGAAGGGATTGACACAGCTTCTCTCCTGGAGGGTTTTGGGGGATCCCTCGGGGCCCTGCCTTGTCGATACCTTGGGTTGCCGCTCTCATTTAGGAAACCGAGAAGAGTTGAAATACAGCCTCTTTTGGATAAGATCGCTGGATGCCTAAGACCATGGAAAGGAAAATTCTTCACCAGACCTGGCCGGCTGCTACTTGTCAATTCAGTCCTCACCTCTACACTTACATTCTTCCTCACCGCGTTTACACTGGATAAATGGGCTGAGAAGCAAATTGATAAGCTGCGAAGAAAATTCCTTTGGAATGTTGAGGATGAGGCCTATGGTGGAAAATGCTTGGTTAACTGGAAGCGTATTTGTGCTCCAAAATCGGTTGGGGGCCTTGGCATCAAGGAGCTTGCCGCCTACAGCAGAGCCCTTCGGCTGCGTTGGCCTTGGTATGAGTGTGACAGTGTTGATAGGCCTTGGAAGGGCACTTCAACCCCGTGTGACCATCGATCGTCAGCTGTTTGCTGCCTGCACTAGCATTCAGCTAGGCGACGGAAGGAAAGCGCGTTTCTGGACTGATAGATGGCTGCATGGGATGGCTCCCATGGACCTTGCACCTGCACTGTACAAGCTGTCCCGAAGGAAACAACTGTCTGTCCGTGCCGGCCTTCATGATAACCACTGGATGGTTGGTCTGAACAGGATCAACGACGCTCTGACCCTCGACTCCCTACTGAATCTTTGGACGGCCCTGCAGCAGGTCCTACTCACTGATCGGGAGGACGAAATCACTTGGATCCACTCCTCGAATGGATGCTACAGCGCTAAGTCGGCATACAACATTCAGTTCATCACTCGAATTGCAATGCCGCAACTTGGACAGGTATGGAAAATCAAGGCTGAGCCTAAGATCAGATTCTTCATTTGGACCTTGCTCCAGAACAGGTTGTGGACTGCCGATCGTCTTGCGGTTCGAGGATGGCCTCACAATGATCGCTGCAGCACCTGTGATCAACTTCCGGAGTCTGCGCAGCACCTCTTGCTAGACTGCCCTTTTGCCAAGGAGATCTGGCATTCCTTTGAGTCTTCGCATCCTGAGTTCACTGCTGCTGCCCTCTCTGCCACCTCTATTCAGTCCTGGTGAACGACTTCAACCAGATGCAAGATCTTGCATGACAATCTCCATGCGCCTACTGTGGTGGCATACATTGCTTGGAATATTTGGAACGAGCGAAATAGGAGGGTTTTCCAACAGAAGACGGCAACTGCGCCTGGGGTTCATGCGATGATTAGAGATGAGATAGGCCTCTTTGTTGGGGCATGGGAGTTTTAGATGTTTTCTTTCTGGGCCAGGTTGCCGCTCGGTGACCTAGCCTTTCTTTTTCCTATTCTTCTGGCTGCTTTCCATGCCAATCTGTACAGCTTTTCCCTCTATTAAATGAAAAGGCAGAGCACCTGCCATTGTCCGTCAAAAAAAAAAAGATGAACCAACAATAAAGCACGCTCGTCGTCAGGAGTTACGACCACCAAACTGAGTACTGAACATGAAGGATCAAACAACCAGCATATGGAAATATTTGAACAGCTAAAAGTGTCATATCTCTGAAAAAAGTATTGACTCAAATAATCTCATAAAGTAAGACTGGACTTCTCATCTGAATGTTTGACTGTTTGTGCGCCTTAATCAACCCTGTAAACAGAAAGTAACTTTGGGCCGAGGAACAGTAGAAAAGTTTTAATAGTAGCATAGATACTCCATAGTTCAGAACATTCACTTGATGTTCAAGACATAATCATAAGCACAAACTGATGACAAAGGAGGTGCTACTGCAACCATCCAAAATGCCCAGTTCTACAAGTGTCAGTAATAATAATTTAGAGAAACTTGGAGCAAAACCATGACTCTTATAGGATAGCATAGATAGATACTCTCAAGGGTATAGCAAATCAAGAGCTGAACATCCGTGCATACTCCCAGGGTGCAGGCTGATCATCTTCTTTTTGCATCTCACCTCCCGGAATTGGAATAATGCTCTCTTGAAGGCGATGCGGCGTAAGCTCCATACGACACTGTCTCTTCCCAATCTTCGCCATCCTTAAGAACCTGCCACTAATGTCGCAATGCAACGCGTGTTTAGCATTGAACTGAATCAGCAGCTCACGCTCGTCGAGCATAGTCATCGCGCTGATATATTCCACCGTCGTCGAATCAAGCGGGTGTTTCTTTGTCTTTCCCTTTTCCTTCTTGAGATCAGAAGTTAAATCAAGTGGTCGTGATGCCTCGATCTACGACACGTCAATCCTGAATTTGAATGCCCAAATCTCAGTCTCGTAGTCCTGCATCACCCACACACCCATAGCAGTGCCGCGGCGATCGACACTGCACAAAGCAAGAATTCCCTCCATGTCGAACAGCTTGTCGAAATGGCCTGGCTGGATGGGAAGGTGCATCCACAGGAACGACTCGGCTTCCGTGTCGAACACAATGATCTCACCCATGCCCGCAGCGCAATATCTCCGTATCCAATGCAGATTGTCGCGGTGGCGGACCGGCGGATGAACTTCGGAATAATGGTTGTTCCGGGGCAGCCCATCGAGCAGTGCCTGTTCTAGGCGTGGCGTCGGCAGGGTGACCCTGATGGCCCTCGACTCGGCGTCTCCCACCGTGAGGACGTGCAACGTTATGGCGTTCCTGTCCTGCAGCTTCATACATGAGGACCAGAGCACCTTGTACTCGCCCGTGCCATCGTGCCGGTAGAGGCCGAGTATGCCGTACCGCGGCAGAGAATTCGGAGGCTGCGGCAGGGGAGCCCGATGGCGGGTGGCCGGGTTGCAGATGTGGAACCGGCATCCCTGGGAGAAGACGAGGAGCCCGTCGCTGGCGGCGTGGAGGCAGATGCGGTCGTTGTCTGTGGCGTGCGGGAGAAAGGGCCAGAGCTGCTGGTCGGAGGCGGCTCCGTCGCGGAGCACGACGAAGCGGGAGGGGCGGCCGTCGACGATGGGGAGCGACGGCTGGCGGCGGTGGTGCTCGAGCATGAACTCGGGCGTGGAGGTGGCGCTGCGCCACGACCTGCGCACGGCGCGGCAGCTGCCCACGTCCTTGGGCGGCAGCCGGGCGAGTATCTTGTCGACGGTGATCTCGACGGGCAGGTCGTCCAGCACGGTCGCGCCCCTCCTGTCCGGCATCGTCGTCGTCGAGTCCGGTGAACTACACGAAGCAGCGGGTCTGATAGTACTCCGATGGAGCGTCGCGCCGCCACTACTGCTTCGGCCGAGACAAATACACGGAATGAGGATTTCAGCAGCGCCTATGCACGGTAGACTGAGATCAGAGAAACGAGCTGGACGAGGGAGAGAGAGTCGCGGAGCTTCTGACCTGCGTCGGGGAAGAAGGCGCTCCGGCGCCGGCGTGATCCCCGTAGGATTGAGGCTGAGCGGCGGGAAGGACGAAATTGACAATGATGACAGGCTCGGTTGCCGGGCCGGTTGGGTCGAGCCGGTTGCTATTCTTCGGGCGCGACACCCGAGGGGTCGCCTCGGGTAGACAACCGTATGACCATTTCCTTTTTTTTTTAACACCCGTATGACAATTTCAACAATGTTTTTTGTTCCTCTAGAAAAACAACGTTTTCTCCGTAGGGCATTTCAGAACAACGTTGGCTTTTTTTTTTTGGCTGGGGAAAGGCAATTCATTACTTGAGTAATAATGTGCTTACAATCATTCAATTACCTGAGTACTAGTACTTGCTAAACTCTTGGGCAATTCGTTACTTGAGTAATAATGTTCTTACAATCATTCAGCGTTGGCTTCAGTGTTCAAAATCATCTAAACTTTTGGGAAATACGTAGTTCGTGAGAGTTCTTTTTTTTCGAGAAAAGTTCGTGAGAGTTCTTTTCTTCGAGAAAAGTTCCTAAGAGTTCGAAAGAGAAAAGGCAAAAACATCTTAAAAACAAAAACATGTCATTTTGATTTTCATTATTTAGACAAAATGAATTTTTAAGAATTTGAGAAATTGATGTAAGAGCTATACTGTATTCTTTTAGAATTTAGAAAAACAAATTGACTATTTTTGTCAGGCTTCAAACTTCTTTCTCATAGAAAAATCGAGCTTCTATTATACTTTCAGTATCAAAATTGCGAGGAGGAAGACGCGGAGTGGACTAATCTCACAGAAAAAAAAACACGCCTCCGCCCCCCGCGTGCCCTAACCCTAGGCGACACGGGCTACTTCCCCGTCCGCGCCGTCGTGGGCACCCCCGCCTCTAGCTCGTCCCCTCGCTGCCGCCGGAGGCCACCACTAGGCGAAGCCTGCGGCGTGGCGGCGGCGACAGGGTCTCTCCCCGTCGCGCGTCTTGTGGCATGCGGGCCCTTGCGCTAGTTGACCCAGCGTCTAGCGCCGCGTCTCCCAGTGGCCCACCGATCGGCGGCGCGGCCCCTGGTGGCAAATCTCGGGCGGCTACTCGTGGGCGGCGCCCTTGTTGGAAAACGTAGTAGAAAATAAAAAAGATTCGTCGTACGATCAACCAGGCAAACTATGAAGATGCAATAACGGTTTACCCCAGAGGTCGCGCCGGAGGAGGAGGAGCGGCCTACCAGGCCGCACTGGAGGCGGCGATGCAACACGCCTTGGAGGAGAGCCAGCGCGAGGAGGACGCGCGCTGGGACGGCCTGGAGGAGCTCCTCGCGCTGTCGGCGACGGGGGAGTGCGTCTACCCCCCGCCACCACCGCCTGTCCTCAAGCCCAAGGCCGAGCCCGAGCGCACGCCCACGGCGCCCACGGAGCCCGCGACGAAGATGTACGTGTGGACTGGCATTGTGCGGGAGTGGGTGAGCGCGCCAGCCGTCTACATGGACAAGCCGCGGGAGGAGGAGGCGGCCTACCTCAAGCGATGGAGGCACCACTGGCTGGCGGAGGAGCGGGCCGACGGCGAGCGCCAGATGCAGGACGAGCACAAGGAGGAGGAGCGTCGCGCCCGCTAGGCACGGGAGGAGGAGGAGGATCGCCTCGCGCAGGAGGAGGAGCGCGCCCGCCGCGCAGCAATGCCGCCGCCGGAGCAGACACCGGGGAGTCGGCGCGGGTGGCGTGGGAGACCGCCTTCCCGTGGGCTGGGCCGCCGCCAGCCTTCGTCGACCTCACCGGCGACGACCAAGACGCCTGGCCGCCACCAGATCGCACCCCGCGCGGGCAACCGAGGGGCCCCAACCGCCAGTCCTCCCCGCCTTCCCCTCCCTCCCCTCCGCCGCTGCCGGTGGTCGACGCCGGGCAAAACCCGTGTGTCCGACGGCGGCGGTGGAGGTACTGCCTCCCCTCTCGGGTCTTTGGGTAGCGCAAGACGCCCCATCCCGAGGGTGTGATCCCGATCGGGATCGTGGCGGCGCCCTGGTGGACAAGGATGGCGTGGCGGGCGGCCGGCGTCCTAGCGGTGGCCTTGGCGGCAGGGCTGGCGCAACCCTTCCCGATCTGGGGCGGAGGGCCCTGGATCAGAGGCGGCGGCCCCTGTGATGGCCTCCCTGTCCGGTGGTGCGGCGGGGCGGGTGGGCTGCCGGGGATCGGACCGGATGGGCGGCGATTCACCGGTGGGTTGGTGCCACGTCTTGCTGCCCCGGCGGCCAACGGCGCCGAGCTGCTTCTTCCTCCACCCCATGTTGCGTGCACTCCGTCTTACCGGACATGGCCGTGCTGCTGGCCGGCTACCGGGTTGGGACGGAGCGGGAGGTGGGGATCCAGATTGTGATAATTCCCAGGTCGGCTCATGCCGGCTGCGACGGCGAGGACACCCGAGGGTGCCGTTTTTCTTCTTGGAGACGTCGTTTGGGTCCGCCCTGCCTTTTCCCACCTCACGGTCTCTCGGGTGAAAACCCTAGGGCGGCGACGACGCTCTTGGCGTCGTGTCCTTCTTGAAGGCATCATCGTGAGAGCTATGTGGTGGTGGGCACCGCTTGGGTGCGTCGGCAGTTGCAGATGGCATGCCCCTCTTCCTCCAGGTCGTAGCTGTTCCGGGGAAACCCTAGATGTGGGTCTCCCGGATCGGATGATGACAGAGACTTTGGTGCCATTCTCCCTCCTGGGGGCATCGTCTTGGAGCAGTGGTTCACTGGAGAGGCCAACAGATGAAGCGGTGTTACATCAACCGCATTGAAGACGGTGGGTCTCGGCGACGTGGAGCAGTGGAGTCTCAGAGTTGGATGCGAATTGATCGACGCGCGCAGGCTGGTGGCGCTGTCTGGTGTCGTGGTGACATCGACGGCAGATGAGACTGGCAAGATCTATGTAGTGATTCCTCCTGAAGACAGGATGGCGGCGGCGGATCCTTGAACGTGCGCAGGCGGTGCACGTATGGGACGCATAGACCGGATGACCTTAAGGCCTCTGGATTAGATTGTATCTGTTATGCGGACAGGACACATCTATATACTTGTAGGTGTAGCGACTTTGTTCGCCTAGAAGGGGGCTTCGGGTTGATCCTTATATTTATTTTGGCAGACTCTTATGAATAATTAATAAAGGTGGCTGTGTGCATCATGGTGATGCAGAGGCAGGGTAATCCTCATTTTAAAATAATAATAATAATATTTAAGTGGATTTTGGCCGGCGGCTGACCGGCCGTTTAATTTTTAATTATGTTAAATTCGGCTGCATGTTTTCGAATTTGCTTTTTATGGACGCGGAAAAAATGCGTCGTCCAACGGATGGGTGACGCGGCCAACCCAAACTATAGGCCGACCCAAACGGATACCCGCGGATAAAACGGGTATCCGTTTGGGTCGGCGCGTTGGAGTTGGTACTAGCAAAAAGGCCCGTGCGTTGCAACGGGTGAAAATCAATATCACACGCCCCTTGCCATTTCATAGTTTATCCTCTTCCCCGCCCTTGTCAGCGATAGCTGTGATGTCTATGTGATCACAATGCACCCAAATGTGATCAATCCAAAAATGATGAGTTGATCCACCACATAACACACTATCTATGTAGGCTAGCATTGACTGACAAGCTCATGTGGAATCCGTTATCATACATGGATATCATTAATAGCTAACGACCAACAGATGAAGGTTAAAAATATCACTCTAAGGCCAGCTCCAACGCAAGAGCGTTTAAAATCCTGAGCAAATTAACATGCACAATCATCCAGCGCTTGTAGGTACATTGTGTATACTTTTCTTAGTGTCCGACTCTAGGTTATGTGTCGATGCTAGGAAAGTAGTTCGGACGATGCGAAAACTGCCGGATTTTATTCCTAGCACCCGCATTGTACGTGCCCTAACCAAGTTACAAGTGGCAAAAAATACTCATAATTTTCTGAAAGAAAACTGAGATGGCTTTTCTAAACATTTCTTGATCATCTACATCCATATGGCAGGGAGCCTCCCAAAGCTCACAAGCAAAAGAGCAATCGCGACGAGGCAACATATGTTTGTTCCGTTGTGGACATCTTATTATGGAGATGAGGAAGCTCCTCGATCTGCATGGATTTGGTCCGTTGAAAATTGAGCGTAATGAAAATAAAGTTGCTCATAATCTAGCTAATATTGGTTTCTACCAGTGTATTCTAAGTTTGTATCAGCGTACTATAACACTATTACATTTATTCCGCGAAAAAAAAATGTTTGCTGGCAATTGGTGCAGACACGCAGCTGGTCGACACAACCGACGATGGCACCGACAGCATCAGTGATGACTTGAAGAGGATGTCAAGGAAGTGGAAGAAAATAAAACGCGCATAGCCATGAGTAGAGAGAGCGCCTTTTCTCTCTTTCATTTTTTTATTTTTTTTTATTTTTAGAATCTCTTTCATTTTTTAAACAGAGCAGCAAAAAACGTCAATAGGCCACATGAATTTATACCACACTCAACACAAAGTCTGAGTACGTGAACCAGGCCGGTCATTGTGGCCTTTTACACCAATCAGTGCCCTTTTTCCGTTCATTGACCAACGTGCAACCTGTTTAATTCGCACTGATTGAATGAATGAAATGCGTGCCCACCTCCCATGCAAGGTGGGTTAATTCATCCCTTCCTTTCTTTATTTCTGTCACGTCACTACTCTTTCCTTCTTTTATTTTTATATATAGAAGGCCTTCCTTTCTTTCCTTATTTATGTCCTCCAAATTATTAACCCTTTCCTTCCTTATTTCTGTTACTACGTCACTTCTCTTTTCCTCCCTTTCCTTCCTTATTTCTGTGACCTTGCTTCTCCTTCCTTCTTTTATTTCTCATGTAATTAGTCTCATCTCATCTTCCCTCAATCGATCCAAGGCTTCTTGGTATGCGTGCTTTCCTCTGGAAGGGTGCTGATGAGTGCAACGGTGGCCACTGCCTTGTCAGCTGGCAGCAGGTCTGCCGGCCAAAATCTTTGGGCGGCTTGGGCATCAAGAACATACAAATGTTCAGTTCGGCGCTTCGCCTGCGGTGGCTTTGGCACAGTTGGATGGATAAGGAAAAGCCTTGGGTCGGAACGCCTACGCCGAATGATACAACTGACCGGTGTCTTTTTGCCGCTTCGGTTGTCGTCACAGTTAATGATGGCTGTACTTCTAAGTTCTGGAGAACGCGTTGGCTCCAGGGCATGGCTCCGGCAGACATTGCACCCAACCTTTTCGAGCTCGTGCGCTTCAAAAATAGGTCGGTGGCTTTCGAGATGCACGACAACAGATGGCTTCGACAGTTCAGGGAGATCTCCACGCCGGAGCTGTTGGCGGAGTTTGTCCACCTGTGGACTATGCTCAGCCACGTCGTCCTATCGCCGGGGACGGCGGACGTGGTCTCCTGGCGCTGGACTTCAGACGGCCACTACTCCGCGAAATCGGCTTACGAAATGCAGTTCACAGGTTCCTTCTCGGTCATCGACGCCGATGCCATTTGGCGTGCCAAGGCCGAGCACAAGTGCAGATTTTTCTCCTGGCTTTTGGTGAGGAGGAGGCTGCTGACAGCGGATCGCCTAGCAGCGAGAGGATGGCCCTGCAGCGTGACATGTTGCCTTTGCGGCGTCGAGCATGAGAATGCAAACCACCTCGCCTTGGGCTGCTCCTTCTCCCGGGAGGTTTGGAGGTCTGTTGCGGTGGCCTGCGCGCAGCCTCTTCTCGCCCAGGCGATCGACAGTGCTCCGCGTGCTGCCTGCAACTTTCAGGAGTGGTGGACGCACACCCGCTCTTCTGCTCCAGCTGGTTCGAGGGCCACCCTTGATGGAATTATCACATACACATCCTGGAATATCTGGGCTGAGCGTAATAGGCGTATTTTTGAAAACAAGTACAGCACGGTGGCGACGGTGTGTGGGTTGGTGAAGGATGCCGCAATGGCCAGAGCCATGGCATTTAGACGTGTTGTTAGCGATGATCTAGGCTGAGTACTTTGATGCTCCTGATTGTAAGACCTTCGGGTCTACATCTGTACTCAAAAACCTGTTTTCTTCTCTGCTAATAGAATGGGCAGCGCTCCTGCCTTACATTCAAAAAAAAAATGTAGTACAACTCATAGGCCTATATAAATTAGTGAAATTTAATTGAAAGGGGCAAGGTGGGACTAATTAGTTTAGCAATGAACCATGTTTTCTTACAAAATCATAAGCCTGTTGAGTTGGATGCGCCCTTTGAGGTTGGAGCGGAGGTCGTGAGATCGAGCCCCAATTAGTGAAGTTATATATTTTCTTTTTTTCGCTGCTCCCCAATCCAAAAAAAAAAAGTGTAGACCAGGCCCAGCTCGGCCCATGCGAAGGACAAACGGATGAGAGACGAAAAGTAGCAATTGAGCTGGCCGCGTGGCCCAGGCTTTGAGAGTTGTATGTAGGAGTGATCAAATAGGAAAAGTTTCCTTCTTTTGCATGAAACATCAGTTTGCTGAGTTGGCTAGCGGCTACGTGCTCTTTCCCAGACAACCCGGGGTAAAGATACGTCGCTTATGTGGCTAACCGCATGAGCACATGGACGGAGGAGGAGCTCAGGAAATACCCAATAAACAGAGAGAGAAAAGGCACACGGACGGACTCGCTTGTTAGCGACTTTTTTTTGGCGTTCCGAGGATGACCTGCAGGTACACGCTACGGACGACAAAAACTCAGGAAATCGTGACGTAGGAAACGGACGAAAAAAAAGTGCGTGATGGACCAAAAAAAGTGAAGAAACAATCCTCCCTTTAATATTAGGTAAAGACTAGCAAAAGGGCCCGTGCGTTGCAACGGGATAAAAGAATTATGTATTTAACCACTTATCACAATGAGTGTTGAATGTGTGCAGATTTCGACCGTCTTGCCATTGGTTGGTGTACGATTGTTAGATAACAAAACGGTGTGGCTAGGTCTAAGTCGACTGAGATTTAATCAAGTCTCAGTCAAGTGACATAACATGCAAGAGAGAAGAAGAAAAAAAACATAAATTTTTTTGCACGAATCTCAGTGTAAGATCTCACGGATATATCATCGACTGAGACTTCGTTAAGTCTCAGTCGACTGAGACTTAACAAGACTGCAATGTAAAACTTTATGAGGCAATTCCACATAAATAATTATAATTCTAATGCATAGACTAATTCTCACATGGTAAATTGTTCTAAGAAGAAAATATAACCATCTAGATCTAGGTGAACATGCTACTGGGCTCTAGTTATGAATGGAGTAGCACTGTCCACAAATTTCATTTCATTCAAATAAACATGAAGATATTTGTCTAACCTTGATTGCCTGGAAGAAGAAATAAAAACATTATCGTGCTTGTCAATGGCTAGTCATTCTCTATGTAGCCACAGACCACTGCAGATGCAATCTCTTAATTTATTAGAAACATATCAGGCAATATTCTTAAGAAACACGAGACACAAGTAAATGCATTAGAAACCAAACAAAAATATTAGTCTATGGATCTAACATACTTTTGTGCATACCACCGGCATGGTTATGGATCCAGTTGCCAAAAATGAAAGACTACGCCTCCCATGCAGAAGGTCAGTGAACTCATAGAGAACAGGGTAGCAATCTCCAGAATCATGTAAGCTATGTTCCAAAGTAGCAGATTCCTGTAAGATAGTTTGATTAATCTGCTTAGCTCTGTCCATTTGGTAGTATGCTGCTAGATGAATTGTACTTGTTTTTTTTTTGAACTAATAATTCAGAAAGGGATCTCTTTCAGAAAACAACTCCTGTAGTGTAATGGCTGAAGGACATCAACGTTTGGGAAAAATGCAGCTACTACCGCTATCTCCATGTGACAATGTCCACTTCTTCACAACATTCAATTGGAGCTCACTGTTCACCGTCTGCATGAACCACATTGGAGCTCGTACACATCTGTAAATCAACCAGCACATCAGCCCCAAGCACTGATCCAATTTCTATAATAAATCAACCATGAAGAGCAGCCCCACTCTCTCTTAAAAATCCCCAATCTATCTGCTCTCCTTCCTCACCCATCCCAGTCTCCTTTCCCTTAAAAAAGAAGACTATCATATTTGAAATATTTGTAATGTATTATTTACTTATTTTAATTCAGGCTAGAACAACACATTCTGCGGTTGTTATCTTTCAGTAACAAATGAGGTATTCTAGGCACAAAATAAAGGAATAATTAGATTACAGTTTATTTGGTATGTTTTGTTCTATCTGTAACCATGAAAATTCAAGATATTTCTTATGTTCGTGTTAAACATAATCATGCGTGTATATAAGATGCTTGTAATAAGTTATATCAATATGGAATATTGCCCAAAATATGAAGTTTCTAATAGTTACTTTCTCCTTCTTAGAAGGCAAACATAAAATATAGACATGCATATTGGTAGCTAGCGCCTGTTCTATAGTATATAGCTACTTCATGCAATATATATAGACTTAACTCTTCATATTTGATGGATACTACGACAACATTGGACCATGCTGGCTATAATAAAAAGTAAATTTAAGCATGAGACCAAATCTTATCGTCCATGTATAACTTCTGTAGTCTAGCCTGCATGCTCTGCCCCTTCGCCATAATCAAGTCATCTAGTTCAGCTGTAAGCATAAAATAAATATAACTGAGCAAAACAAAGACCAGTGAACTATTGGAAGTTTAGTCGGTTTTCTAGTGGTCTTTTTGTGGAATCGTCGTTGGCCTAAAAAAGATCAAATAAGACGATGAAAATTAAAATTAAAACAGGGAGAAAGAACAAAAGAAATTGAGAAAACTTACAGTACATATATCCGTTTCTTCGACGGATTCAGATGGAATTGTTACTGTCCTGAAGAAAACCAAATTAATTTATAGGAAAAGAAAATTCAAGGGATGTACAGGAATATTTCTTGTTTCGTACAGGATATTGAGGATTGAGTAGAGATCACTTACGTATTAGCAAAATGAGGCACAACGTCATGGAAAGCCATCAGTAGATGGAGAAGTACGTGTCTTTACACACGCATTGATCGGTACGTACGGAAAGACAGCAACACGGAGCTAGAGCGTCTCACCGGCGGCGGCCAAGTGTGTGATGATCATCATCATGTTGCCGAACTCATCTACTGACACCAGGCACCAACTCACGTCCCCTTTGCGCTGCTGCTGCACAGGTTTGTGTACGTACACCACGCACCAGCAGTTGGCGGCGCACTCCTCGGCGTTCCGCTGCCGGCGTCAAGCGGGAGCTTTTCTGGCACATTCATGCTCGGGATCGTCAAGGGACTCTCCCCGCAGCCGCTGACACACGCCGATGCACCCATGGTCGGCTCTCCTCCAGCACCCATGGTCGGCTCTCCACCCCGCCGCTCTCTGCGCTCTAAGCTGTCGAGTCACTTGCACTCTGGGACGGGCGCCGCCGTGATGTCGATGCGCTTCATGCAATCGACGGCCATGACTGCAGGGTGATCTCTCCGTCGTTGTCGACGATCGTCGTCTGCGGAGCTGATGAGCCAGAAACCTCTTCCGAGGTACTGCATGACATAGATGGCGATGTTGAGTTCGGGAACAGAGATCGCCTGCAGCGGCGCGATTGGGAGGGGCGGCGGGCTCCTGGTTTTTAGGGGCGTTGGATACGTGCATCGATCTATGAGTTTGTACCGGACACAGTTTCCTATCCTAGCCGGGTGTGATTTTTGCTGGACTCTTGGATATAAGATTGGGCCAAACATGCGTAAAGCCCACCAGGTCGCTTCATGCGATCTATTTTGATTTTTTTTAACCAAACGAACGATTGGAGGACGGACGAAAGGCTTTTGACGTACGAAAGGAAAAAAAGGCTTTGGCGACGTACCAAAGCGGACAAAAATTAGGGTGGTAAGAAGCAATAGCCACTTTATCTCTACTAGCAAAAAGGCCCGTGCGTTGCAACGGGAGACAAAGTATCAATGGGCTCTCCTTTCTTGGTGGAAGAGTCTTTCATGGTCAGTGCAAATGTGTGTTTCAAGGCGGATGCACGATGTTTAGATCATAACATGTTTAATAACGTAAAAGCGAGCTCGGTGCTAGTAATTATAAACACAAAAAATAACCTTTTAAAGATGTTTTTGTGTTTTCTTGTATTAGAAATATATAAACGTATAGCAATGCACGTGTAAATATCTGAAAATATATCAATATATCACATTCGAGATAAAAAGGATCATTGTTGAGAAAATGTTTGGAAATTTTAAAAACAATGATACCCATGCATATTTGCATATGTACCATAGATGGATAAATCTACCACACATAAATTCATTTATCGATTATCACTTACTTAACTTAAGATGTTTATAGGCTGTAGACATTTTTGCATGTACCAAAATCAAAATCTTTTTCAACATAGTAAATGGTATACTTGACTCTGAAACAATATCATAACACTTATTAGCATATGATGCATAGCAAACATTGCCCGTTCGTTGCAACGTGAGGAGAACATTCATCTATCAATCTCCTACTTCAGTCTGTGGTATCTAGCTCTTTATCGTACATGCCCTATATCATATGTTTATCTTTATTAGCCAATCCGTTCGTTGATGCTCTCTGCAACATAAATGTTTCTTGTTCCATCGCTAGCAAATAGTTTGATCATAAGTGATTGAAATTATGTGGATTTTCCTAACTTGGTGGAGACACCAGTTGTACTGGACATTATATAAGTGTAATTAAAATTAAGTTGCACACATAATTGGCAAGGACATGAATGCTAAATTCGGATCTTCTATGGAAATATTGAACTGCTCAATTATGATGTGACTATAGAAAAGTTTAGCTTTTTGCCAATATAAATTTCTATGCTCAACAGTGTTACAGTGGCATACCCAGATTATTTAAAATTTTGATACGATTTTCCTTGCCGAATTGAATACTTGAATTTTTTTATTCTAAATTGTGCACAAACATGTGCCAACTATTTTGGTTATCTCAGTAACTCGGAATACTCCCCCAACTATATATTTAATCGAATCTCTATATGTATGTAAAGACCAAATGATAAAACAATTTCTTTCACGGAAACTAATCATGCAAAAAAATAGGATGTCTGACTATGCCAACTATATATTTAATCAAATCTATGTGTATCTAAAGACTGATGGTAAAGCAATTCCTTTCACGGAAACTAATCATGAAAAAAATGTGATGTATTTTCTCCTATGTGGACACGATTCTAGCCATCTCTTGCTTTGATCAGCTAGCTTCTTGAAGCACCCATGCCTGGGTTGTTCCCTCCAGCAGCCATTGACATGTGTTGCGCAAGCTGGTCGTGTGTGTATGCGTTGCCACACACTTTTTTTCCCCTCCAGCCATTGACTTGTGTTGCGCTAGCTGGTCGTGTGTGTATGCGTTGCCATACACTTTTTTTTTCCTCCTCGCTTTCCCTCCGGCCATGTCCAGTTTCGCTTCGTTTCTCAAGCGTGTGAGTGGAGGCCTCAGCCGTCAGCCCGCATTATGTTTACTTTCAGGATCTCCCACTATCCGGTGACACCTCACCCTTTGTTTGTATATTGACCAACGGGTTTGCTGATTGTCTATTTGTTGAGGTATATAAATTGGCGATATTTGATATACAATAGTGAGGTGGGACTATTAATTTGAAAGAAAACCCTTCTATCACAGAGATTTTTGAAACGGAAGGAGAGGCACATTAAAATATTTGGCCCACTGTGTTGGGATAGAACTGGCCAAGGCCCACGTCCGCAGCTTGCGAGTCGCTCGAGAGAAAGGATACGAGCCTGGAACGCTTCGTTTGGAAAAAAACATAGAACGAACAAAGGGCAAAAGCATTGGTATATAGATTAGTACCACCTCGAATATAAAAAATATAATATGAACAAGGTGGACGGACGAAAAACGGACGAAATTACGGTGGTAAGAAGCAATAGCCCCTTTATTATTAGGTAGAGATATATATACTCCTAATGGGGCAGTTCGTACGTCGTCGCTCGTTTCGTTCGTTACCCTCCCACCCTCGATAGGCCTCCCTCCCACCGACCGGACCTCCTCCACCGAAAGAAAAAAAAACCGGCTGCGACCTAACTGCGCCCGCTCGTCTGCCCAGCCACCTGCCCGCAAGGGTTTCCACGCCCTGGGCGGAGCGGCGGCGGCAGCCAGTCACATCCACGTTGTTCCTCCTCTCCCTCCCCAAGTCATCATGGATCTCGCGCTGCTGGAGCCCTTCCTCTCCCTTCCTGAGCCTCCGTGGATCTTCTGTTGTTAGAGCCGCTCCTCTCCCTTCCCAGGACGTCATGGATCTCGCCAGCCACCGCCGGAGGAAGCCCCACATCCCCAAGCTCGACGGGCTTGCCAGCCGATTGGTCGAGGTCCTCGCCATGGCCACTCACACAGCCGGTGAGTCTCGTCGGCGGCCGACGTCACCAACCGCCGCGCGCCGGTCTGCCTGGCCCACTGCCAGCCGCGGGCCACCGGCTGGGTAGAACTCCATGCATGCTCCATGCCGGCCAAACGAGGCCGCCTTCCACGCCGGGACGCTGACACGCTGGCCTGCACGTCCCCTGCTCCGGACGGACGCACCAAACTCCACAACCTCCCCGCAATTCGACCACGGGTAGACGCACTTTCTTCAGGTTCGCACAACTTCCCTGTCATCAATCAATGGACCTGCATTTGAACGAAAACAACTGTATTTAGTAGGCCATTGTACAATATTTGGTTTTCGTCATATTAATGCAGGGGAATTCAGGTTACAGTACTGTGTAATCATGGTTGTAGTAGCACAGAGCAGAGCCTCTCCCATCGGTAAAAATTCACTAAGCACATCACACCATTTCTTACCTACTGCATTGTTGTTGCCTCAGCACTCGCGCTGGTGCATCGATCCTCCTAGCACATGTATAAATTAAATTTTGTATAGATACGAACTGCTTGAGCAATCACGTTGGATTTTCATGAGCACCTTCTGCCCTTCTCCAGTAATATTTGTCAGATCCTTGGCGTGATCTATGTACTAGGTATTAAACTCTTAAGTATAACATTGTCTCATGATGTCCTATACATGTGAATTGCAGTTTGTAAACATTCACTTGCCGAAGAAATCATGGGATTTAGTTATATCTATTTTCTCATATTGATTCTTCATGCCATAAATCCATAGAAGAAACAAAGCAGATTGATTAAATACCACTATAAGCAGGTTTTCCCAAATCATGTGGTGTCCTCTCTACTAAGTGAGCCTGACATTTTGCAGCAAAGAATAATCAAGAAATTTGCAGCATAATATATCAAAACAAAATTAGAGAGGAGAGAAAATGGGAAAGAACTTTCTCAAAAAAATATGTAGGTGAAGCCAATAGGAGAAGTGCAATTTCAGCCAGAACATTACTTATATAACCTTTATGCATTCAGGAAAATATGAACGTGAAGAGAACACCTTAAATTAGTTAAGCGATACACGTCGTTACTCGAGTGCTCTGGAAGCTACACTAACCTGGCAGAATATGACCACAATTCAGGTATTGTGAAAATGTTAAAATAATTGAGTATATCTTTTTCTACACTTGGATCAGTGGTTCTCAGTGGATTTTCTTTCACTTTTATCAGTAGTGTCGTGAGGCTTGTGGTGGCCAAGGTTTGAAGACTGAGTTTTCAAAGCTGAATCTGATGTCCAGTCTACATTTGAGGGTGACAACAACGTTCTACTTCTACTGCAGCAGGTTATTTTACTTTTTGTTCATCGTTCATCCATGTGTTCTAAAAGTTACTCCAAGCTTGGTTTTGTATCTCTGTAATCTGTATATAAATATTGGCTTTGTTTTTTGGAGGACGAGATGAATGCTCCTGCTGGTATAACGCTCTTGATCGTATTCTGGCGCCACCGGCCAGAGAAGCCAAAAGGAGGAGCCGCGACTAGCTCCGTCTTCTCGCAGTGACGATGGCCTTCCTCTAACAAGTTTGGTGTCTCAACCGCCACACACCCTGGGGAAAGCAAGTCTGAGCCTAAGAAACCGTATCGCTTGGTACTGGAAATTTGTTGGCTAATGATTTTGAGTTGAATACTGCTTCGTTTCACTACATTATGTCCATCAGTAATCTTACATTAATCCTTGCTTGCATGCTTGCAGGAATCCATGAGATACCCAACTGATGGTGTCTACACACGACGCTTGGGGTTGGTGTTCGGATTGGGGTCCGGTTGTTGGTGATGGTGTGTGTGTGTGTGGGGGGGGGGTGGTGGTGGTATATGGCGGAGTGGCTTAGGAATGATGCCGACTGGGCCGCGACCGGTCGCCGGTACCATGGCTTCTTGGAAAGGGGCGACGGATGAGGCTGCAAGAGGTTGGTCGGGACGGCGGTCGCTGAGGACATGACCGGTGGAACATGCTAGCGAGGTGGGTATACTGCGACTGCGGCTGTGGATTTGCAAAGTAACGGGAGGGAAGGGGACGAGGTGGTTCTGGGGCAAAGGAGGAGCCAGCGGTCAAATACACAATTTCCCTCACAGGGTAAAGAGGTCAATGTCTTCCAATATATAATCGCTGAGGTATGTATCAATGTGTAAAGGTTAAAAAAGAACCAGGTTACACCATATGGTTCAGGTTGCTCACCTTGGTGGTAGACCAGGTGTTCAAAAATCTTAGTGAGAGTATAAAGGACATTGATGGTGCAAGGATGGAACACAACAAGTTTTGTGTGTGTGTGCATTTTACCGAAACGTCCCACGACATGTGAGTCTACATCTAAGATTTCCTTTCAGTTTTCTATCGGAAACATTTCTTTAAAAAACTTATGTTGGACACTCATCTTATCTTTGTTTATCGCTTCGTAGGACTACAAAAAAGTTCATCTGCGTGTAGCTGCCAGGTTCTCGAAGGCCGCCCTCTCATTGACTGGAACAAGGTGAAAGCTGTGGAATTTTTGCTTTAACCGCCTGGACTAAGCTGACAAAACTGACGTAGATGCGTTCAAGGTAAGCCATGCCTCTGGTATGCTTGCTTAACATGTGAAAACCATAAGACAATTCTTTCAAGTTGCGACCTGCATTGTGGTGTCTCCGTTCATCAAGTTCTGAACACCAGCTCAAGTGAAACGAAGTGTTCATCCAGCCATACTCCTAGGTGGCTTTCTTTGGTCTGCTTCTTATTGTGTAGTTAGTGGTTATGCACCTCATCATCTGATATTTCTGTAGTAGTTACTGGATTTTTTTTAGGACAAAGCTTTGATTGTTGTTGTAGTTGAAGATTTAGAGTTGCAAGGCAGGCATGGTCAACAGGGATAAGAAACTATAGAAGATTTATCAAACCAGGTATGGGCTTGGTTACGTACTGAATCATTGTGGAGGATCTCAAGTAATTAGACCATACACCCAAAATTAATTTTACTTGCTTTTAAATGTTTTGGGGGCATATGATGTTGATATGCTAGACTGTAGTTTACATTTGGTTGATGGAGGTTTGATGCTTCGTACATATGTTGTTAATTCATGTCATTTCCTGTGTTGCTGGAGGTAAAGCTCAGTTGACATGCTAATGTAATATGCAACACATGACATTCGGTTTTTCTCTAAATTGATGCTTATATTGTGAAGTATAGACCTTTTGGCCAAAGAATATTATTATGGTTAAAAACAAAACATAGTAGTGCTGAAACTTGTTGAGTTTTGTTGAGATAACCAATGCACATTTCCTTCTAAACATACTGTTGTTGCGTATTTCTGCCCAACTTAAGAGCTCTCATTCATGTTTCCTATGTGCTGTGTTAACTCAACTGAATCAAATCAAATCTTACCGAAACTTCAACCGAATCAATTGCTGGTCGAGGGACGCGAGGGAGGCCGACTGACGGAGCATGGGCCCGGCGGAAGAAGAAGCACCGTCGAGGTGCGCTAAGCGCACCGAGTGAGTCAGCAGAGCAGATGATGCGGACGTCCGTAAGCGTTCAACAGCACATGCAGTTGCGGCTGGTGCCCCCGCCTCAATGCCCGATGATGAGAAGCTCTACAATATGCATCTTGGCGATTCACAGCTTATGTTATTTCAAACTGCTATGAAGAGATTGAGTGATTGACCAATAGAAGGCAATAAAGTGTCATGTAATTGAGGCGACCAACTATTGAATCCGAACTGGACTAAGTTTTGATTTCAGTCAGATAGAGCTCATATGATTGTCTGTCTAAATCTCCATGTGTGAAGATATATTTTCAGTAGAAGCATTAATTTGTAAATTCTCTGCTTGTATATCTTGGTTAAGAACATGAACAACCAAATGTCTCATGATGTCCTATAATTGAGTATATCTTTTTCTACACATGACACTGAGCATCTACTAATGGGCCACTATTGCCGTCGACGCTTGATGCAGAGGGGTGAGTAAAAGGATAATGTGAACAAGGAAGTGAGGGGAGTTAACCCACACGGGCTCCACGATCTGCTAGCTTGCGGTTGCCTGACCGACAGCTGCCACGGGGAGCGAGGCGGCGCAGGGCACCTCGTGGATGACCCTGTCTATGCTTCATAACCAAAACATAATCTTCTTTCGTTTATTTGATTTTCTTTAGGATTTGTCCATGTATGCTCCTCTTATTGCCTCCATAATGTTTGTTCTTGTGGCAACTGATGGGCACATACCTCGACAATAGTTATTTCAGAAAAAAGGGGATTTGATTATTTGCTACCGTTTACTTTGGGCTTTGATATTTTGCCACAGATTACATTGTAATTGATCAGGTGCCACCCCTTAGTTTGCACTTCGTTCTTTTGCCACTTTTGTACACAAAAATAATCTTTGCAAAGGAAAAACAACTTAAGTGCACAAAACAGAGGACAATTTTGCCCTTTTACATGTTTGACTAAAACACGCAGCCTGCTCCCCAAATCGGGATGAACTCTGCCCATGCTCACTCCTAACACAGCTGTCACCGCTTTGCTGCCCCGCCGCCGTCGCACTGCTGCTCCCCGGAGGCCCCTGCTGCCCCGTCACCACCTTCCCTTCTTGCTCCCCTTGCTTCTCCTTGCCTTCCCCTGCTGCTCCCGGTGTCTCCACGTGCTGCTCGTACCGGCCGCCGCTGCTCCCCGTCTCAACGTGCTGCTCCTGCTGCTGCTCGAAGGACTAGCCCGTGCTGCAGCAGCAGCAGCAACGAAGAGCCAGCAGCAGAAGCAACGCAGAGCCAGCGGCGGTAGCGTTCCTCGCGCGCACTCCGGCGGACGAGGACGAGCCCCAGTCGCGTAACCCTATGGGCGGGAGAGAGGGCCTCACCTTCCTCGTCGGGATCCAGCCGCCGCCGCTGAGTCCACCAGGGTTGCTGCCGTCCAGAGCAACGAGCGCAATTCGCCATCGCCGCCGTCTCCTTCAGTTCGTGCAGGCGAGAGGAAGGGGAACGATGCGAGTGACCGAGACCTCCCAGTTCGTGGTCAATCCAGGGATAAGGGGTACTTTGGACATTTCTCGTGGGACCCACACGACAGAGGGCAAAATAGCAAAGTTCCATGTAACCAGTGGCAATGAATCGATTGTAATCTAACCGGTGGCAAATTGTCAAAGTGCAAAGAAAGTTGTGGTAAATAATAAAAAAATCACCCTCAGAAAAAAGAGGCGAAAGGATTGCATCATATATATATCATTTCGTATATCATGGCAGCAAAAACGCACTGTGGTGGCCGTACGACAGTGTGCATTCCTTGGCATTAGGAATTGGCCTGGGACGCCGTGGAGGGAAGGAGATATGGCGGTGAGGGAAGGTGTGGGTTGAATGACCTGGCGTCGAGGGAAGGCCACACTGAGACCCGTGGCGGGGAGAGATGGCAGCGACGGCACCGTGGCGAGGAGAGCAGGCCGGGAGGATGAGATCTGAGTGAGTGTTGTACTGTGTAGTGAGAGTCAGAGAGTGATATGTTTTTATTCTAAGATGAGAAGAAAATGAGCGACTTTTTGCTTTTTTAGGTAAAAACAACTGTTTGCTGTGAGATAAATGTCATATACTTTTTTATATAATGAAAATATCACATACCCTAGCAAGTCATTTCCGGAGAATAGTTATCAACAAGTGATTTATAGGTGAGCCTACAGTTTACTAAAACTAGGTGATACCCCGCACGTTGTTGCGGGAATATTTTGCAACATATTTTCAATGTGATTCATTGTATGAAACATGAATATTTGAAGTAATAATATAAAAGGCTAAAACTGACAATACATATAATTTATTAAATATAAATAGAATAATAGAATGAAAATTCTCATGTATGTTTGCCTATTGAGATGGGTCTTTTTTTTAATGCATGTTTCATGATGAAGTGAAATGCTTGCATGTTGAGAGACATATGATAGTGGGGGTGGGCATTTTATCATGCATGTTGTGCGATGATGTGGCATGCTTGCATGTTGAGAGAAATAGTTAGTGGGGGCTAACTATTTAGATATAGAAGATTAGGATGCAACTCACTCTACTAAAAAACGCGATGCCACTCACTCCAACTGAAATGGTCACCTGCACGAAGCGAGCAGACCAATGAATATTTAATGTATGCGGGCTTGTCTTATTTTTTAAATTTACTATGTGTTTATATATTCACTTTTGTAAATTAGAGATAAAAACTGATGGCTTCAGATGATGCTTTGAAAATGTCGATTGACAAAGCTTTATGATGAACGGACTGAAAACTAATCGAGTCTTACACTATTAGAAGGGATGCATACAAATAATTGTTCTTCTTTATATATTTGTTACACATGATAATACAAAAGGTGTATTTTTTATATATGATTATTTTTGCATAGTATGAGAGAGATGGAGATGTATTATGTTCAAAAAGAATCCTTCGACAAGGGTGTCGATGCGATGTTGTTAGAAGGAGCTAAAAATTCACCGAGTTATACACAACAATATAGGTATATGTATGCAATCAGAACAAAAATTAAAAGGCCCGTGACAACGCACGGGCATTCTACTAGTTATTAGGTAAAGATAGGTAAAGATAAAGATAAGAGCTCTCCTAGACAACTTGTGGTACGTTCAGTTCAGCAAAAGACAAAAAAAAAAAAAAAACTTGTGGTTCGTTTGGGCTGGGTCAAGTACGCCTGGCTCGGCCGCTTTGGACCCAAACAGATCGAGCCATCACTCCCATCGCACGACTCCACAGCCACTCTCCTCCGCTCCGCTCCACTCCCCAACCGAGCCAAAGCCCTAGCTCGCCGCCGGCGGCCGCCATTCCCCTCCCCTCCCGCACGAGGCGAGCGACGCGTCCTCCGTCCACCCCCTCGGGCGAGCTCCAGCGATGCCCCGGCGGCGGCCCAGGAGCGGGGCGCAGCGGATGGACGCGGCGATCGACCACTTCGCCCCGATGGGCTACCGCAAGGCCGACGTCCGCAGCGTCGTCAACAGGCTGCTCAGGGTTGGTTCCCTCGCCTCTTCCCCCCTTTCCTCCCGCGGTTTCGTCGACCGATCCGGGAGCCGACGGACGCTAGGTCGTGGTTGTACGGCCGTGGTTAAATTCGGCCTCGTCCGTGTGCTCAGGACGTGTACGGGAATGACGGGTGGCCGTTCCTGGAGGACAGCTGCTACTACGTCGTGCAGGAGGCGCTCCTTGAGATGCAGGAGGAGGAGGATAAGCTGCAGCTGCAGGCCGTGCAGCAGCAGCAGCAGCAGCAGCAGCTTGAGGATGGGGATGGGGATGGTGGTGATGATGATGATGAGGATGATGAGGAAGCTCAGGTGAGCTCGCTCTTGTGCTTATCCATGTCTCATACTTTGATGTGATTGCTCTGCGTGTGACATTACTACCAATTTACTGCTCTGCTTCAGCCTACAGACCAACGTGTTCAGGGCTGTGTTGCTTTAGTTGGTAACTGTCATCCCAAGCCAAAAAATTAGAACTTTGTTCAATAATTACTCATCTATGTCGGCCATGAATTCCTCTTGTTTGTCAGATCCCTGATGGATCAGACATGGATATGAGTAGAAATCAAGAGCAGAATCAAGGGGAAATGTATGGATCAGGAAGAACAAAATAAGAATTTGAGTATATAGTGTATTTATAAGTTTATATTGATATAAAACCAATAGATTGCAGAATAGTTGATCGATACAACTCGTCTGGTTACCACCCCTTATATAGCTTAGTTTTTGAAAGGAAAGGTAGCGATCTCTACCTTGTATTCAAAAAACGGCTGTGAAGGCCGAAGTGTTACAAAGAAGTGCCCCAAACCATGGTCTAGGTGCACAGAAGAGGCAACCAACAAAGACTAGCAGAAGCCAAAAAGAAGCAGGACAAAAGAAAGAGGAAAGAAAAACCAAGACAATAATAGTCTATGCGCCAAAGAACATGCGTGCCCAAGACAGCAACGAAATCTTCTCAGAATCCCTTGTTGCCCTATTCGCCCAAAGCTTCAGATCCTTGCCGATCCGTTGCAAGATCAAAGATGGTGGCCACTCTTTGTTATTGAACACCCTGTCATTTCTACATTGCCAAAGATTAACCGAACAGGCTGCGAAGACAATTGGCCAAAGATTGTGTCGAATGCGCTGCTGCGCTTCATGGGCAAACTGAAGAATGTCTGAAGCTGTCCTGGCCATGTAGTGCAGATTCTGCCGCATTCAAATGTGGTCTGCTAACTTGCAGCGAAGCAGAATATGCTGAATGGACTCGATGGCGAGACAAGTGCTGCACCATGGGTCAGTAATCCAACATTTTTTGTTAATATTATCCTTTGTGTTTAGCCTGCCCCGAAATGGTATCCTCAAGAACACTCTGTGTCTAAGGGGAATGACTGGAAGCCATATGAGATTGGCCACAGGAGAGATTACACCTCTGAAAGTGAATAGTCTGTAGAAATAACTGACGTTTGCAGTATTGCCAAAAATCATCATGCCTGATCTTGGATCTCTCTCCGCAGTGCGGCAAAGGCAGTTTAGGATAGTCAACAGTTGAGCCAGCTCATCAGCAGCCGTACTAGAGAGGACCGGCCGTAGCTTAATAGACCACGAGTTATCTGAAAATTGGGACAGTACGGAACAGTACTTATCTGTGGCAAAGGTGAACAAAACTGGAAAAATATCCATTAGTCTCTGCTCCGTGCACCAGGTGTCCATCCAGAAGGAAATATTTGCCTGCTTCCCAATCTGCACCTGGTAGCGTTCATGACTGTTGGTATGACTAACTTGAAGGTTCGCCACATAGCTGTGTCCAACCGTCGTCTGTTAGGGTTAAAGATAGCAGCCTACGCATCCTTGAACCAGTTCCAGCAGGGCAAATCACTGTCCTGAAGCAGCATTGCACCTAATTTGCAAATCAAAGCCCTGTTATGTGCTCTCAAGTCCCTGATACCCAAACCACCACATTCTTTTGGCATGATCGCAATATCCCAAGCAATCAGGCAGTGCCCACCATTAATTTCGTTCTCATTCTTCTAGATAAACCAAGAATGTTAGAAGCTTACTGTTGTTGGAGAGTAAAGTGGGCAGATTTCTGTTATTACTCCTCCAGTTCCTTATGGCTGCTCTAAGGCGATGAAGCTTAAAATTAATCAAATCAACCCTGATAACTATAGCAGGCCGTGTCCAAGATGATCGAATAATGTCTCTGACCTCTGCATTTTTGAGCCAATATCCCTCGAAGCTAAATAACTTGCAGGCTTGAGTCAAGTGATTGAAATCCACTTGAATCGGAGTGTGATCCGAGACTGGTGAGGAAAGAGCAAGTGCATCTGTTTGAGCAAAGCTGAGAGTCCACTCGGCATTTATGAGAACTCTGTCCAACTTAACCAATGTGGGGTTTCTGTGCTTATTCGACCAAGTAAACCTTCTATTAGGAATATCCACGTCGATCAACCCCAATTGTTGAATCCAATCATTAAACTCCTCCATCATACCCCAGTTAATGTTGTCATTGCTTTTTTCATGGGGGGTATCTGTACATATTGAAATCTCCCAAAATAAGCTATGGTTCAGACTCAGGCGGGCTGCTTCCATTGATTGCTTGAAAAAACTGTCTCTTAATTCCAATGAAACAGGGGCATAAACTGTAGTAAGTCTGAAACTCAACCTGTCAGAGAGAGACTTGAACCGAGCGGTGATACAAAAAGTGCCTTTGCTAATTGAATCACACTGTAGCCTGCTGTTATTCCAAGCCAAAATAATCCCACCTCTCGTACCATCAGCTGGCTGGTAGATAAAACTTCTGTTGCTACTTAGCAGGAAGCTCATAGCCTTGAACCTGTTAATATGCACTAGCTTGGATTCTTGCAAGCAAATGATGTCAGCATTCGTGTTAGAGAGAGTGCTGCAGATGACGTCATTTTTATCCCTGTCTCCAAGACCTCTAACATTCTAGTTAATGATCCTCATAAATGACATGTGGAGCCCCCGCCGCCCCAGGCAACACAAAGACAGAGAATGCATGCACAAGGACAAATACATGAAAAAAACATAACATAGAGAGAAACACAGGGGTACAATTGCAGTTGCCAAAAGGCACAGGGATGATGTACACATGACAGGCACTATGGGCTAATCCCAAACTACGGTAAACAGCGCCAACAGAAGAAACAGAGAAATATAAGCGGACTGGGACCCAGAAACAAGGAAAAGACAGCGACAGGAAACACTACGTAATCCCAGCAATGCAGCCCTAGGCCCTAAGCAGCCATCTTCACGCTTCATTGAGATCAAAATTGCGCCCAGCTGCAGAGATAGCAGGCTGTGGCTTGGCAAGGCTCTTCGCCTCAGTCAAGAATTGTACCTGCGTCGAGCTTACAGGATTCACCGAGCTTCTTGAGTCTGCTCTTGGACATTGCCTTGGTGGCCTTGGAAATAGGAACATTGAGCAGTTCGGAGATATCCTTCGTCTTTTTCTCTTCATTGCCCTGTCTTTTCCAGACCCCCTTGACATTCAGAGCCTTGAGACGACGAATCAGATGACGCCTTACGCAGCGACGCCAGATCCACCGGACTGATGTGAGGCCCATCATACGTCGTATTGATGTGAGGGCTGCGCCGCAGAGTTGGAGCAGCCGGAGGAGAGGAGAGCACAGGCTGCCCTGCCTGGTCAGGCTGCATATCATCTGCCTGACCTTCCAGAACCACCTTGCCCTGAGTCAGGGGAGCAGCAGCAGGGTCGCCGCCCACAGCCACGCCAGCCCCGCTCTCGTCTTCAGTTTCAGTCGTCGGGGGCAGGAGCAGGAAAGAGCTGAAGAGTGGCGAGTTTTGCTCTGTCTGAGTGGGGAGGCCCCCTTAGTCTAGGCGTGAGAGCTGTCCGTCGTAGTCTAGGTGGTTAGGATACTCGGCTCTCACCCCTTATATAGCCTGAGAGGTTACAGAGAGTGACTTGAAAACAAAAGTAATAGTAGCGATGTAAATGTATAAACGTTGGCCGGCGTGGGTTTCCTTCTCATCCTAGCCATCCGATCATCCTTAAGACTCCTCCTCCTGTCGCTAGTACCTGACATTCCATTCCCCTTGAAATCACACTTGTCCCCAAAATGTGTTAATCCGGAACTGTGTTTTTGATCCAATGTTGACTTCAGGGAGGCATAAATGAGCTGATCCAAATTTGATACATCCAGCACGCACATTCTGTTCTTAATAATTGATTACTATCAGTTGGTAGACATGCTACTATTAGCGTATTAGCGTGCACATGTGTATCAAAGGGCACCGGCATTGTAAGGCAGCGCATGAGTGCAGTGAACACTGAAACTGCAGGGCACAATGAATTTGTGTTGCCCTTCCATAGCTTGAACAATGGTGGGACACGTCAGGTGAGGCCTTTTCAAGAGGTTGGAGTAATGCCTTGTTTGTGTAGCTGGGCTAATGATACGGATCTGAAGCTCGACATTTATAGCTCCAGCATGGACAATTTGAGGATATAACAAAAGATTGCAGCCCCAGTTGAGCTTCTTTGCAACTGAATGGAGATCGCTTGACCAGGATATTAAGAATGAAAATGTGGCAAACTGTCCTTGTGTTCCCATCCGAAACATTAGTGTCAGAAACATTGATAGATAATAAGGGCCTGTTCGGAACTCCTCCCGCTCCACGCTTCACAAATTGCTGGAGTGGAGACGAGCCGAACGTTTTATCTGCAAGAAGCGGAATCTGAGAAGCTGGAGCAGCCGGTAGTGCAAAAAAGCGAAGCTGGGAAAGCCCAGCTCCGCCAAACCAAGAAGCGTGGAGTTCGCCATATTTACAGAGAGTTGCCCCCGCCAAAGAAAACGTTTCGTTCTCTTCCCCTTCGAAACAGAACTACACGACCGTCTCCCCCTCGAATCGGTACAGTTTTCCCTCTCTCGTCCATAGACTGGCCGACCTGGGCTGGTTCCAGCCGGCCCAGCCAGCCCATTATGGCGCTAAAACAGGCCCTTAATGCTGCCAGCCCATGGTAGCGATGCAAGAAGCTAGCGACGCTACCGAACAGATTTCTCTCGCTGCGTGGAGTGGGAAGCTGCGAAGAAAAGCTAGATACGTGAAGTTTTGTGAAGCTAGATGGGATCCGAACACGCCCTAAGTCCATTCGAATAGCAGAGCCCGGCAAGGAATAATAGAAAGCTTCTTTGTCAATATGCAACCATGAATGATTTGAAGAATTTCAGGGTTAAATTGTAAGCTTTGCTGCAGCCAATATGATAAAATGCCTAAACACCATTGCACTTGCTGAGAGGCAAATTCACTAAAGGTCGAGTCCCAAGTTTTCTCAAGGACAGGTTGCTCTTGCTCAAGTAATTCAAGTGGCGTCATACTCTCAACATACTTCCTAGCGACTATTGGAATCACCACACGCTTTGCACCCATTGAGATTTGATAAGGGGGGCATTGGAGAAACACTTGTTGCTTCAGATTGAAGAGATCACCATGAGCTAAATATTCTTGATGCGAGAAGTTAATGTCCAGTAGGTCGATGTGAGACACTCGAATAATTTCTGTAGTATCCTCATACCATACTAGAATGCCAGGGTTCCAAGGAAATTCTGTTAACTGGACAAGTCTGGAGCAATTTATAGCATGATCAGTGTTGCTGATAAGTTCAGAAATAACCTGTCCCATAGTTCCAACAAGTATCATGGCAGTAAATTGCACTAATTGGTCATGTTCTCCTGGATCCCATGGTAAAAGCAGCTTGTCCTGAGGTGCAGTATATAACAGCAGCTAGCTTGTCCCGAGGTGTAGTATATAACAGGAGCAATAATTCATTATTGATTTCACTTTGATTAGAAGTCAAACTCAAGAGGTGTTTCTCTGAATTTCCAGTGTGAAATTATACTTTTCTCTTTGCTGTACATAGTGGTGGTGACGAGGCCACAGATCGGAGAAGTGGGGATTGTGGACGAGCGGGGTGGAGCAGCTGTGGTGGCGGCGGAGGCCGGACCAAGCAAGAAATCAAGCCACTGCTCAAGATTCTTCCTCCATAATTGATCTTCCGTCAGCTTCCGTTGATGTTCGAGTATCGTAACCGTCTCCAGATCCAAGGAACATCCAACAAGAAATGAGAATCCAGCACTGTTGCCTGGAAAGCCATAGGGAGAAGCCATCGCACAAATGCTCGATTTGGGAGGGTGCGACTAGGGACTTTTATAGCGCCAACACAAACCGTAACCAAATCTCACCCAAATCAAGTCAATACCAAGGAAGGAGAGGCTCTGAATACCATTTGTCAGATCCTTGATGGATCAGACATGGATTTGAGTAGAAATCACGAGCAGAATCAAGGGGAAATGTATGGATCAGGAAAAACACATAGGAATTTGAGTATATAGTTTATGTATTAGTGTATATTGATATAAAACCAATAATTGGCAGAATAGTTGATCGATACAACTCGTCTGGTTACCACCCCTTGTATAGCTTGAGCCTTGAGGGGTTACAGAGAGTGACTTGAAAACAAAAGTAATAGTAAGGGTGTAAATGCATAAACGTTGACAGCCGTCGGTTTCCTTCTCATCCTAGCCATCCGATCTTCCTTAAGACTCCTCCTACAGCTAGTACCTGACATTGTTTGCCTTGAGGGATTTGCTTTGAGAGAAAGGTTGGTCCTAATACATCGATGATAATATTATGATTTTATTTTAACGGTAATAATTCCTCATCTTGTGTGGCTATGAGTCTAAATATACTGAATTGGCTCATCAGTATATTATTTCATATGACTACAAGTTGATGCTGTTAGTGTTAGTCATTGGATGGCAGCATGGTGGACCAGCCTTCCTAGGATGGAGATTCTCCCTTGGATCAAGCATTTCCATGTAGACTTACCATGCTTTAGTTTGCGTTTGCACAGGTTGAAGTGGGTACAAAATAACAAGTTATTATTTTTGATATTTATGAAACAATTGCAGGTGCCGCAGCAGGAGGAGGTGGCGGATGACAGTGAGGTGCAGGTAACTCCCGCTCAGTTTACTTTCTTGTGTCAGTCTCTCATGCATTGATCTAATTGAGTCACTGTATCCCTTGTTACTAATTTAGCAGTCTACTTTCCTACTGACCAGTGACCAATAAATGCAAGGCTACCATGGGCATATTTGATCCAATTGATAACCTCAATCCTAGGATTGTTTGGTTCATTATGATGCCATCAAATATTTTTGTAGCATCAACTAGCCTCATTTTCTAATAATATTGCTATCATAGGGAATGCCATAAGGATGAACCTGTTAGTTGTACTTTTCACAGAACAAGATGGGAATAGCAGTTTAGCATTGCCTCATAAATATCATTTCTAGTGCTATTAGATGATATATCTGGACCCAACATGTTCTGCAAACGATATTTGTCCCCTTTCATCTATGAAGTGATTGTCTATTTGCACCGTTAGTGGGTATGATTTAACATGTTTCTTTTTTGCTGTTGATTGCTATTTTGGTATCCCTGCTGTACTTTTATGCTATATATGAAGCACCTTTTGTGGTGCTAAAATAACATGGTAATATGGGTTATAGAAAGTTAAGTACTCCCTCCGATCCATAATAAGTGTCGCAGTTTTGAACTAAGGTTGAACCAACCTTAGTTCAAAACTGCGACACTTATTATGGATCGGAGGGTGTAGCAATTTAAGTTATAGAATGGTTACTTGATCGTACAGATTTATGATCGATTACCGATTGATGTTTTTTTTTTCTTGTTGATTCCTTCACCTAGATTTGTGCAGCCATTCTCTCTTAATCTCCTGGATTGTTTTGGAGATTACTTTTCAGTGCTTATTTGCTTTGTTGGTCTTGTGTTAAAAAAGTTGTGTGCTTTTCACGTAAACACTTGTTTATTCATAAAAAAATAACAACAGTCAACACTGCCAGCTGAAAGAAATGAGCCAGTTGATATCTCCTATGTTTCCTTTATGCTGACGTAATTGACTGATGAATTGGTGTTGTACATATTTAGCATTGCACTATGTATTATTTTCTCACTTGGTTTTGTAATACAACTGAACATGTTGGCCGTCAGTACTTTCTGTAATATAAGAAAACATTTAGGGTGCACAAACTCCTGTTACTTGTGACAAACTGGATTTACCTCCAAACTAATACCTTGGGCTAGCAATGTTTAATTGTGGTTTCTTATTCCCTCCAGCAACAAAGCTCATGCATGTTGTCCAATTCTTACATGGGATTTGGTTGGTATTGGTGATGCAGCAACAGAAAGCAGCAATGATGGAGCCACCTTCAGAAAATGCCATGCCCATTGTGATGGTTGACAGTGAGGCACAACCTTGTGAGACTCTGTTAGCTGTTGAGCAAACAGGGGAAGTGATCCCCATGATCATGGACACACCTGCTTGCAGAGCTGGGCCGTCACATCCGGCATCTACAGGAACTGGTCGCCCAAGGCGTCCCTGCTATGGATGGATCTCTGACTCTGAGAGCGACTCGGACTATGAAGAATATCTTGCACGTCGACAGAAGCAGGTGCATGTCCAGGCCAAGTAGATGGGTGCAAGTGAAACCACTTAACAGGTGCTGCTTTTGTCATCCGATCTTTCTTTGCTATCTTTTAAGTTGGTACTGTCAGTAGCCAAATTTCTATGCGTAGCCAGAGTAAGTTCATACCGCTGTTATTATTCTCATGCTTTTGGTCGAACAAAGACACTCTAGGATTTATGCTTCCTTGGTTAAGAACACAAAAAGTATTATTATTCAGATTAGACGGTGAAATCAAAAGTTGTATTACATTCACATTAGTTTGAAGTTATGTTCTGGAAAACTCCTCTGTTGGAAATGCTAACCATCGTTCTCTTGCTGTGGCAGAGAGGGGTCTGATCCACGGCGAAAGGAAGCAGGAGAACCGGACTAATTTGCAGTATTAATATATTGCTAGTACTATATTGTTAGTATAAAGAACTGAATTTGAATGACACCGTGGCTCTAGTATATAAGTAAACCATGGGCTCTGGAGCAGACACTCTGGATGACAGGTGCCGCTCCCATGAAGTATGTAAGAACAACATATATATGGGTGCTTCTGATTATGATTAGGTACTAATGTGCTAGCGTGGCTTTGCCGTTGACGTTTGTTTGTATAAATCGCGGCCTTCTTGGCTTGACCTGGTTGAATATGTCTGAACCATTGTGGACTATGGTTTATCTATGCTTGAAAACGCTAGCTATTATTTTCTATGAGACGATGTGGCTCAATGTTTCCATTGCCGTGTAACTTGCTTGGGCACAGGTTTTCTAAAAGAAGATTTTTGGCCTATGTTGTAAGGAAATTGGGATGCACTGGAAATTGTCCTTCAGCCTTTTTCGAAGTAAGAAAGAACTGCGAAAGGCTGAGGTTAAATTAGCCCAGCGTGGCGTTCAACTGAAAAATCCCTAACCTTCGAAAAGAGCAGTTGGTCTGAGATGCAATAGAGGAATGCTAGGCAAGAAGAACAACAGAAAAAGATAAGTAGGATCAACAGTTCGAACATGAATTGATCAAGTCGTAGTTTAAGTACGAGCAGGGTGCATATATAGAACAACTGTGGGCATTGGAAAATGAATTCAGTTACAGCAAAAAGCACAAATAATACAGTAGCAAAGTGTACCTGACCATTTGAACATGATTACAACAAGAAATCACAGATAACTGCTGACATACTGCCATATTATTACTGAATAACATGATGCTTATGTTTAGGCAGGAACCAGATATATGCAAAAAAATAAATGTGCCAAGAGGTTATATTTCCATGACTTGTCAACGTAAAGAGGCTATGTGTAATGGGGATCCGGTGTTGTGATTAAAAGCCTGATCTACATAGTATAAAGCAGAAGTTAAAATATAACACAAGAACATCTGCAGTATGATTGTATGATTTGCATGTTCATATCTAGCGAGCTGATATACCAACAAATAAAGTTACTCGGGTAGGGCCAATCCTTCATGGCATGCAAGTGCTTCAGGGCAACCATCATCAGAAATATTGCTCAAAACACCATTTGAATCTCCATGCAAAACCCCTGCAACTCCAATTGTGCAAAACGTCCTTGTGAATAGCCCTCCTCTTTGCTGAGTAGATCATCCAAAGAGTAAGGATCATCTGGTAAATTCTGGATATGCCCTGTCTGGCCGTCATGTCCCCTGTACCTCACAATGCCTGATCTGTAAGATTGGTGTGGAGGACATTCAACACTATCTTTTTACTTGCCATCAAGCAAGGGATGTTTGGAGGGAGCTGGGCTTACAAGAGATGGTGCACCAAGCAGTTATGCAGGAGGGTTCGATCACGATGGAAATTCTCTCCAAGGCAGAGAGGATTTCGGGTGAAGTCCCGGTTCCAGAGTTAACGATGTTTCCTGCATGGTACCTATGATGGCAGCGACGCCAGTTTGTTAATGGGGGAGACCATCCAAACACCAGAACAGTCTGCTATTTCCATAAGAGTACTAGCTACAAATTATGTGAGAGCCTATACACCTAAATACAAGGATAGGAAGTGTGACTTCATGTGGAAGAAACCGGATGACCAAAATCAATGTGGATGCCACGTTTAATCTGCAAAATGGTGATGGAGCAACTGGTGCTATTGCTCGTGATGACCGGGGAAATTTCATCGTGGCTGCGACAAGGTTTATACCAAACGTGAGTAGTGTGGACTCAGCTGAGCTGACTGCCACTAAGGCCCTATTTGTTTGGGCTTTTGCAACTTTTTCACTTTGGCCAAAAAGCCATAAAACCTCCTAAATATGTGCTTTTGGCGCTAAATATTGTTATATTAATTCATCAAAAGCCATAAAAGCTCCAAAAGCACCTATTTCGGAGCTTTTATGGCCTATTGGCCAAAGTGAAAAAGTTGCAAAAGCAGAAGCAAAAGCCCAAACAAATAGGGCCTAAATGGGTTATTTCTTGGTGCCCAAATTGGATGCAATAGCCCGCATATTGAATTTGATTGCAGTTTTGCGTTGGAGTCTATCCCGAATTTTCATGAGTACCATGCACCGGATGTTGCTACGATTACAGAGTGGAATGATCTAGCCAAGGACTATGTGAAAGTTATATATACACATTGTTTCCGGGAAGCAAATTCGGTGGCTGATGGTTTAGCTAAATATTCTTATAACACTAGATCCTCTAGCTTTTGGGATGTATCAATTCCTGATTTTATTTCTCACCTGCATGTAAATGATTTATCACTTATATGAGCAATAAAGTCGTATTGTTGTAAAAAAAATATCTGGTAAATTCTACATTTGATAACAAGTCATTCATGGTGAATACCCAGCCCTTTACGAACAGGGCGGAGCTGGGCCTCATCAGGCACCCAGGGTCACATCCAGTGGTCTGGGAATTTTTTTACCCATGTATAATTTGACCCGGGGTTAGTCCATCTAGTCCTCCTTCCCACAAGCCTCAAACGACAAATCCCTATAATCGATGGCGGCGACGGGGGAGTGACCAAACACGCAATAACAACCCACGAATGTTCTGCCTTCTATATGGGCAGGCCCATTGCGGCTCTTTTTCTGTGTCTTTTCAAGAACCTTCCATGACCAGTATTTCCCTTTTAACCGGTTTTTTTGGTTTTTCATTTTCTATTTTTCATTTGTTTCATTATTAATTTTTTAAATTCGAGTAATTTTTTTGAATTCGCAAACATGAAATTCAGGAACATTTCTCGTAATTCGAGAGCATTTTCTAAAGCTCCAGAACATTTGCAAAATTTGAGATCTTTTTTAAACTTGGGAATGTTTTTTCAAATTCACAAACATTTTTTTAATTTGAGAACAATTTTTAAATTTGGGAACATTTTCTTAAATTTGTGAACATTTTTAAATTTGTGAACATTTTGGAAATTCAAAAAATTGAATTTCTTTTATCTTTCTTGTACTTATAGTTTTTATTATTTTAATTTACTTTTAGATTTGGATACTTTCTGTAACTTTTACATCTATTTGCACTAATACCTGTGGATAGTCAAATAATGGGGAAAATTGGATTTAGTCCACCAAGCCTATGGAAAGTAGGATAGACTATGGATTTGAGCCCCCACCACATCGACGGGAAGGTTTGCACCTCAATGTCATCTCTTTGCCACTTGAAGTTGTAGGTGGTTCCAAGGCTTGGGTTTGTTCGCTGTCCAGACTCTTGCTAGAGTTAAAACTACGATTAATCTTCAAAGGTGAAATAGAATCAAGGTTTATCTTTTTGATCAATGGTTGAATTGATCATAAGAAGAAGAATGAAGCCTATGGGATCTTAGAGAACTTGTTCATGGATGACATGGTTGGTGTGCGATCATAGAAAATATCCTCCTCAAGTTTACTATCATATGCTTCCTAGGTAGGTGACTTACCTATTGATTGGATGCGGAGACACTTTTGGTTAGAATATACATTCTTGCGATTTGTTCCAAAGACTAATCTGAATTGCATCCAAAATACATATTTGGATTGTGTTTACAAAGCCACGAAGCATAATTTTGCATAGGATTAACTATTCCAATTTTGAAAATATGAGTAAAGGATCTATGGATGAAGATACAAAAAGTTGATTTCCAATGTAACTAAATCTTCTTTTCGAAAAGGATGCTACAAAGATTTGTACAATTAGAAGAATTTTATCTCTTGGAATCATATATTCTGCTGAACATTTTTTTAATTCATGATTTATTTATTTTATAAATTTGGGGAATATTTATAAAATTTCGTGATCATTTTCTAAAATTGCTAACAATTTTTGATTTTTTGATTTTTTTTTATAATATCTGAGCATTGTTTTGAATTCATGAAGAATTTTTAAAGTTAGAAAACATTTAAAAAATTCTGAATTTGTTAAATTCTGCAACAAGTAGTTGTTTAGCCAGTTTTGAAACAAGGGCTCTAAACCGTCCCATCGTTCTGTTCATATGGCAGTAGCACGCTATACAGAAAATAGAAGAAAACTAACATAACTGAGCTGGCCTACTTGTACAGTCTAAGACCTCGAAATCACTAATTAAGTAGTACTCCTTACAAAGATCACTCTCACCTCCTCGGTTGCGGCAAGTGGCACACTGCATGCGCGCCACTTGTCACAACATGAGAGTTTTCCCTTTTTTCGTACATCCGTTTATTCAAAACGTTTTATCTCTTAAATCGTGCATCCAAATCTCGAACCGTTTTCATCATTGAATTCCTCGCGTCGAGATCTTCAAAACTAGATCCCCTGTTGATATGTTTTGACGAACTTTTTTTTCACGAAAAAAACCGGACCAAAAAAACGGACGGAAAAACCAAACCAGGAGCACGTTTTTTTTCCCTTTCCGAAAGAGGCTCGGCCGTGCCTCTCGCGGGAGCAAAACCGTGCCTCTCGCAGAAAGAAAATAAAACAGGAAACGCTTTTTTTTCCGTTTTCGAGAGGCGTGCCTCTCGCGAAAGCACAACCGTGCCTCTCGCGGAAGCAAAACCGTGCCTCTCGTGGAAGAAAAAAAAAGAAAACGTGTTTTTTTCCCATTTCCAAGAGGCACGGCCGTGCCTCTCGCGAAACCCCAACCGTGCCTCTCGCGGAAGCAAAACCGTGCCTCTCGCGGAAGGAAAAAAAAAAGAAAACGAGTTTTTTTTCCGTTTCTGAGAGGCACGGCCGTGCCTCTCGCGAAAGCAAAACCGTGCCTCTGGCGGAAGGAAAAAAAACCAAAAACGCGTTTTTTTCCGTTTCTGAGAGGCATGGCCGTGCCTCTCGCGGAAGCAAAACCATGCTTCTTACGGAAGAAAAAAAAAGAAAACGCGTTTTTTCGTTGGTCCAAAAGCTAAGGAAGACCGGTGAAAAACCAAAAAGTAAAAAAAAAAACAAAAAAAACCGTTTAAAAAGCCGAAAACGCGTGCGAAAAATAATAATCCGGAGAGAGCCCCCAGAGCATGACACGTGGCGGCGGCTGAGAGCGCGCCAAGGCCACCCCCAAGTGATCGTTGGGAGCCTCCCGAAGGAGCGCTCGCCAACTAGTTGCTCTCCTAAGACCTCAAACACCAAGGTCGCACAACTCAGCCCAATAAGAAAGGGTGCTTGGCCCAGTTAAAGCGATGGACCGAACCAGGGGCGCGTCATGGCCTCCGAATCGAGCTCGCGTCCTGCCTGGATTCGGACGAGCACGTCCCTTAAAGAATCGCCACCTCGCCTCAACCGAGCTGCAGTTCCGCTTCGCGCCGACATTGTTCGCCGCGGTGCAGGGTAAAACCATCACTGGTTGCTGAAGCAATTCACTGAAACGGGACACTTCCTTTTAGTTGACCGAACTCCATAGGGCACCATGCCGGGCAAGAGAGTCGCGGCCCTGCTCGAGGACCTTCCCGAGGAGATCGTCGACCTGATACTCATCCGGTTGCCGCCCAGGGACGTCGGCCGCTGCCGTGCCGTCTGCAGGTCGTGGCGTGGTGCCACGTCCACGCCTGAATTCATGCTCGAACACCATCACCGCCAGCCATCGCTCCCCATCGTCAACGGGGACGGGCGGCCTGCCAATCTCGTTGTCGTCCGTGACGCCGGCTCGAGAACCACCAATGAGCAGCTCTGGCCTTTCGTCCCAGGTCTCAAACACCGCTACGAGATTTGTCTCCAAGGCACTTGTGAAGGTTTCATCATCGTCTCGTGGAGATATAAATTCTACATATGCAACCCAGTCATCCGCAAGCATGCTCTCCTACCGCGACCACGATTTGGGCAAGGCATCCACAACGACGTAGTTGGTTTCTACCGGCATCATCCAACCGGAGAATATAGGGTGCTCTGGGTCTCAGAATCAGAACACTTGTCTGAATCCAGCTTATACGTCCTCACAGTTGGATCCGACAAGCCGAGACACGTCAGAGTTACAATGACAACAGTCTCGTCGGCTTCCAATGAAACAGTTACTGCTGGCACTGAAATGTTCGAATCCAATCCAGCATCGGGGCAGTTTGTACTGGCGTCATTTTGGTACTAGAGAGAGTATAGAAGACGGTGAAGATATTATTGTGTTCGATACAGAAGCTGAATCATTCCGGTGGATGCGTAGTCCGGCCCAACTGTATGATGCGGAGCAGTTGTTCCACATGAAGGGAGCGCTTGCTTTCTCGGGCTTCTCGGGCGGCTTCTTCCCCAAACACCCCACTCTGGATGTGTGGACGATGCAGGATTACGAGGCCGAAATTTGGTCCTTTAAGTACCGTATTGACCTACCGAGGGTGGAGGCATCACAACAACTTAATTTAATTTCTCTCAAAAGGAAAAGGAGGACACCACTTGATACAATGGTAAGGTGGTTCAACGAAATGGTTGTGCTCAACGAGCGTGAGCTTTTGATCCGGTTTAATAGTAAATATGTGTTACGTTGCGATATCAATGGCAAGTTCTTAGGAATGGTGAACATTGGAAAGAAACAATATTTTATGTTTTTTACTGAGCATTGCCTCCAAGAGAGCATAATCCCAATAATTGAGTCTTGTGAGATGCAAGAAGAAGATGAGGACCCTCCATTCTCCACAAGGCATGTCTGAATGTTCAGACCCGTGTGCTTTGCCCTTGCAGTGTCTATACATACTGTCATAAATGAGCCACAGCTCTATTCTTTACCGCTTATTACTTATTATTAGTACTGCTAGTAGAACATGCCATGTCACTTGGATGGCCGTAGCAGCACATACACTATCATCCTTGTTAGTTTGTTCTTTGCTGATAGCACATTCTGAACCTTTCTTACATTGGCTGATTGTTTGATCTTTGATGTTCAATATGCAATCTGGCCCCAACTCCTAAGTAGCACCTTCTTATAGCTCATTGTGTCGATCTCATCAACTTTGTGCAAACATGTTTCTTGACGCTTAATTAGCACATATTTATGTGTAATTGTTACTACTACAGTGCTTCTATGATTTTATGAAATCTTGGTACTTTAGCTATATGTATTGGAACTTGGGAGTACTGCTAGGGCCTTTGTTTTGTGTTGTTGTTTGTGACCAGAGTTTTACGTTTTGGGGGCAGAAAGAAACTTGTTAAAGATGTGCACTCCTCGAGCAAGAAAAATATGTGGTTCTTGGTTCATCTTTCTCTAGATAAAAGATTTCTATTCCCTCTGATCCATATTAATTGTCGCTGATTTAGTACAAAGTGGGTCGGAGGGAGTATCTTAATTACATTGCCATTTTCACTGATTTAAGACCGACCACATTTCTTTTCAAATGTGAATCAACAGTATTCTCCACGCTACTAAATTTTCAGATTGAATGTTTCAGTACAACCCCCTTAACTGAATCGACGATGGAGATTAAAACATACCCCTTTATATATGAGGTATTATGGTCAAACTTGAAACAAATCAACCTATTAATCTGTATAGGATTCCTACATAGATAGGTTAGCTTCTGTATAATCTGACGTATCCTAAAATTCACTATGCTACCTATGATTGGAGCCCTGTGAATCAATTGCGGGCATCGATTTTAGGGTGGGTCCCGATTGTAAGGAGCTGGAATCAGGTGGGCCCAGTTATCTATCTTATGTGAGGACCTGTGGTCAATAAAAAAACTATCTTCCCGCACGAAAGTCCTCTTCTGCTCCTGAGCTCAAATGAGCTCGAGATGAAAAAAATTCGAACATTTCAAATATTATGTTTTTTTGGCAAACTTTGACAAATGTTTTGTTTGTTTGACAAATTTCATCATGAAATGATATTCGTGGAACTCATGGAAAAACGAAACAAAATCAGTACTCCAAAATGCTTTCAAAAATAGCATTTTGGAGCATCAATTTTGTTTATTTTTTGCCACGTCTTCCATGAATGTCTTTTTTATGATAATTTTTTGCAAACACACAAAACATTTGTCAAAGTTTATCGCTACTCGTGATGGAGTTGTTGGATTCCCCAAAGAGGAAGGGTGATGTAGCGCAGCAGCAGAAAGTATTTTCCTCAGTTAAGAACCAAGGTTTATCGAACCAGTCGGAGGCAACACACGAACAACTTTAGCAGCACCTGCACATAGGCAAAAGAATAGATTGCACCCAACAAAGGCAAGGGGGTCTTCACTCCCCTTGTTCTTGCCAGCCACAAGATTAAAAGCAGATAGTGATATGCAAAGCGATGGAAAGTAAAAGAGCAATTTTGGAGACTTTTGTATTGATGGAAAATAGACCCAGGGACCATAGGTTCACTAGTGACATCTCTCTTGAAAGCATAGCAATGGTGGGTAGACAAATTACTGTTGGACAATTGATAGAATTGAGCATAGTTATAATTGTGATCATTCGTGGCATAATCATTACATAGGCATTACGTCCGTGACAAGTAGATCGTTAAACTTACTGACGTCTACTACTATTACTCCACCCCAAGACCGCTATCCATCATGCATCTCAAAGTATTAAGTTCATACAAACAGAGTAACACGATAAGTATGACGATATAATGTAGACAGAATAAGATCAATCAATATGACCGAACCCCGTCGTTTTATCCTCAGTGGCAACAACACAATACGTGCCTTTGCCCTTTTTTCACTAGGCAAGATCACCGCAAGGTTGAACCCACTACTATGCACCACTCCCTCTGAAGATCTACTCATCCAATTGGCCAAAGAAGACTTATAGATTGGCAATCATACATAGCTATAAAATTACACAAAAGAGAAGCTTCAAGAGATTCAAAATAGTTCAATGAATAATCTGATCATAAACCCACAATTCATCGGATCCCAACAAACACACCGCAAAATATTACATCGGATTGATCTTAGAGAAAATTATTGTATTGAAGATTAAAAGAGAGAGAGAAAGCCATCTAGCTACTGCTATGGACCCGTAGGTCCTGAAGGAACTACTCACACATCATCATGGAGGCAGCAAGGTTGATGAAGGCCTCCCCAATGATTCGCCCTCCGGCAGAGTACTGGAACAGGGCTCCAGATGAGATCGAGGCAGGACAGAGGCTTGCAACGGCGATAAAATTGTTTCGGGTCTCGCTTCGAGGGTTTTAGAATATATGTGAATTTATAGGCCAGGAATTAGGGCAAACGGAGTTACGAGGGGGCCACAAGTCAGATCGGCGCGTCCCCTGGCTCATGGGTCCCTCGTAAGTCTTCTGGTCCTCACCCAAAGCTTATAGGGTCTCTTATGTTTAAGAAAAAATCACCGTAAAGTTTCTTCGTGTTTGTACTTCTGTAGGTATGGTTTTTCTGTGAAAAAAAACATGCAAAAGACAGGAACTCACACTGGGCACTAAATTAATAGGTTAGTCTAGAAAAATAATATAAAATGGTATATAAAGCATACAAAAGTGGTAATATAATAGCATGAAACAATAAAAAAATTATAGATACGTCAGAGACGTATCATTTACCACAAAAAGAATTAGGAATTTTTTGATTTTTTACTATTTTTTTATTTTACTGTTCTTAGGCAGCATTAGAGCTAGGGAGCAGATACTCCATGTCCGTGCAGGTACCTGCACCAATTCTTCTCCCTTATATGACCACCGAAAATCCTAGACTTAAGCACAAAAAAACTCACGGAGGGGACTACCGCCGCTACTCCTCCTTATCCTTAGCTCTCTACTCTCACCGTGCATCCCCTCTTATCCCCCGATCTGAGCCATCGTTGCCGCCCCTCCTCATTCCTAGCTCTCCCCTCCACGACGCCTCATGAGCCACTCTCCTCCTCTTTCTGAGCGGCGACGGCCGGTGGGATTGGAAGCAGCAACTTGTGTGGTGGGGAGAGAGGGCCACGTCGGGAAGAGATCCCGCAGCGGCTGACAACCAACTCGTGTGGTGCGGACAGAGGGTCGACAATGGAAGGGATGTGGTGGTGGTCGACACAGGGGAAGACGTGTTGACCGGATAGGAGGTCGGTGTAGGATAGCCCTTAGTTTTGCTAGTTGGAACAAAAGGAAGGTAATTTGTGCTCAGCTAGTCTTGTTGGAAATATGCCCTAGAGGCAATAATAAATTGGTTATTATCATATTTCCTTGTTCATGATAAATGTTTATTATTCATGCTAGAATTGTATTGACCGGAAACTTAAATACATATGTGAATACATAGACAACACCGTGTCCCTAGTGAGCCTCTACAAGACTAGCTCGTTGATCAAAGATGGTAAAGGTTTCCTAACCATAGACAAGAGTTGTCATTTGATAACATGATCACATAATTAGGAGAATGATGTGATGGACAACACCCCAACTGCAAGCTTAGCATCAGATCGTTTAGTTATTTGCTACAGCTTTCTTCATGTCAAGTATCTGTTCCTTAGACCATGAGATCATGTCACTCCCGGACACTAGAGGAATACTTTGTGTGCTATCAAACGTCACTTCGTAACTGGGTGATCATAAAGGTGCTCTACAGGTATCTCCGTATGACGGAGAGATATCTCCGTATGACGGAGAGATATCTCTGGGCCCTCTCGGCAATACAACATCGTAAAGAGCTTGCAAGCAATGTGGCTAATGAGTTAGTCACGGGATCTTGTATTACAAAACAAGTAAAGAGACTTGCCGGTAACGAGATTGAACTAGGTATGGAGATACCGACGATCGAATCTCGGGCAAGTAACATATCGCCGGACAAAGGGAATTGTATACGGGATTAACTGAATCCTCGACATCGTGGTTCAACAGATAAAGATCTTCATTGAATATGTAGGAATCAATATGGGCATCCAGTTCCCGCTATTGGTTATTGACCGGAGAGGAGTCTCGGTCATGTCTGCATGTTCCTGAACCCGTAGGGTCGCACGCTTAACGTTCGATAGCGCTAGGGTAGTATTGAGATATTAATAGCGGAAAGTCCGAAGGTTGTTCGGAGTCCCGGATGGGATCCGGTATATCACGAGGAGCTCCGAAGGTAAAGATTGATATATGGGAAGTCCTATTTTGGTCGCTGGAAAGGTTCAGGGGCATGCGGGCTGTGTACCGGAGTCACCGAAGGGTTCCGGGGGTCCACCAGCCCCGGGGACCCACGTGGGCTGTAGGGGTGCCCTGGCCTAGTTGGGCCAGGCGCACCAGCCCCTCACTAGGCCCATGCGCCTAGGGTGGGCAAACCCTAGGGGTGGGAGTTGCCCCACCTGACTTGGTGGGCACTCCACCTCCTAGGGCCGCCGCCCCCTCCCTTGGAGGAGGGGCTAGGGTCGCCGCCCCCTCCCCCTCACCCCTATATATAGTGGGGAGGGGTGCAGGGTGCTGCACCCCCTTCACCCTTGCTCTCCGTCGCTCCCAACTCCTCCCACTCTCCACCGGTACGCGCTTGGTGAAGCCCTGCCGGAATTCCGCTGCCACCACCACCACCATACCGCCGTGCTGGTTCCGATTGGATCGCGATTGGATCGTGAAGAGTACGACTACATCAACCGCGTTACGACGCTAACGCTTTCGGTCTACAAGGGTATGTAGACACACTCCCCTCTCATTGCTATGCATCTCCTAGATTAGATCTTGGGTGTTTCGTAGGAATTTTTTTGATTTTCATGCTTCGTTCCCCATCAGTGGCATCATGAGCTAGGTCTATGCGTAGATGTATTTGCACGAGTAAAACACAAAGAAGTTATGGGCGTTGATGTTCAAATTGCTTACTTCCTTTGTCTTATTTGGATTCGGCGGTATTGTGGGATGAAGCGGCTCGGACCAACCTTACTTGTCCTCGCACAAGAGACCGGTTCCACTGACTGACATGCAACTTGTATTGCATAAAAGTGGCTTTGCGGGTGTCTGTCTCTCCCATTTTAGTTGAATCTGATTTGACAAGGGCGGTCCTTGTAGAAGGTTAAAAGGCAACTTGTATATCACCGTTGTGGTTTTGCATAGATAAGAACGGTTCTTATAGTTTTCCCTAGCAGCCACGTAAAATTGGAACAACAAAGTAGAGGACGTCTAACTTGTTTTTGCAGGGCATGTTGTGATGTGGTATGGCCAAAACTTGATGTGATATATGTTGATGTATGAGATGATCATGTTTTGTAATAGGTTCACGACTTGCATGTCGATGAGTACGGCAACTGGCAGGAGCCATAGGGTTGTCTTTAATTTATTGTATGACCTGCGTGTTAAATATTAACCGCCATGTAATTGCTTTACTTTACCGCTATGGGTTAGCAATAGTCATAGAAGCAATAGTTGGCGGAGACAACCACATGACGACACGATGATGGAGATCATGGTGTCATGCCGGTGACAATGGAGATCATGCCGGTGCTTTGGACATGGAGATCGAAAGCACGAGATGATAATGGCCATATCATGTCACATATTGATTGCATGTGATGTTTATCTTTTTATGCATCTTATTCTGCTTAGGACGGTGGTAGCATTATAAGATGATCCCTTCACTTAATTTCAAGATAAAAGTTTTCTCCCTAAGTATGCACCGTTGCGAAAGTTCATCGTTTCGAAGCACCACGTGATGATCGGGTGTGATAGACTCTACGTTCACATACAACGGGTGTAAGCCAGTTTTACACATGCGGAATACTTAGGTTAAACTTGACGAGCCTAGCATGTATAGACATGGCCTCAGAACACGGAGGACCGAAAGGTCAAACATGAGTCATATAGTAGATATGATCAACATGGAGATGTTCACCATTGATGACTGCCCCATCTCACGTGATGATCGGACATGGGTCAGTTGATCTGGATCATGTAACACTTAGACAACTTGAGGGATGTTGATTTAAGTGGGAGTTCTTTAGTGATTTGATTAACAGAACCAATTATCATGAACTTAGTCTAATTGTATTTGCAAATTAATGTTGTAGATGAATGGCTCGCGCTGTAGCTCCCTTGAATTTTAATGCGTTCCTAGAGAAAGAAAAGTTGAAAGATGATGGAAGCAACTATACGGACTGGGTCCGTAATTTGAGGATTATCCTCACTGCTGCACAGAAAGTATATGTCCTTGATGCACCGCTTGGTGATGCACCCCCTCAAGATTCACCTGCAGATGTTATGAACGTCTGGCAGGCACGTTCTGATGACTACTCGATAGTTCAGTGCGCCATGCTTTACGACTTAGAACCGGGGCTCCAAAGATGTTTTGAGCACCACGGAGCATATGAGATGTTCCAGGAGCTGAAATTGGTATTTCAAACTCATGCCCGGGTTGAGAGGTATGAAACCTCCGACAAGTTCTTTAGCTGCAAGATGGAGGAGAACAACTCCGTTAGTGAGCATATACTCAAAATGCCTGGGTACAACAACCGCTTGAACCAGTTGGGAGTTAATCTTCTGGATGAAGTAGCGATTGACAGAGTTCTCCAGTCATTGCCACCGAGCTACAAAGGCTTTGTGATGAACTATAATATGCAAGGGATGGAAAAGACGATCCCTGAGCTCTTCGCGATGCTTAAAGCCACGGAGGTAGAAATCAAGAAAGAGCATCAAGTGTTGATGGTTAACAAGACCACCGGTTTCAAGAAGAAAGGCAAGGGAAAGAAAGGGAACTTCAAGAAGAATGGCAAGCTAGTTGCCGCTCCCGTGAAGAAACCCAAGGCTGGACCCAAACCTGAGACTGAGTGCTTCTATTGCAAGGGGAAGGGTCACTGGAATCGGAACTGCCCCAAGTACTTGGCAGATAAGAAGGCTGGCAACGTCAACAAAGGTATATTTGATATACATGTTATTGATGTGTACCTTACTAGTGCTCGTAGTAGCGCCTAGGTATTTGATACTGGTTCGGTTGCTAATATTTGTAACTCAAAACAGGAGCTGCGGAATAAACGAAGACTAGCTAAGGACGAGGTGACGATGCGCGTCGGAAATGGTTCCAAGGTTGATGTGATCGCCGTCGGCACGCTCCCTCTACGTTTACCTTCGGGATTAGTTTTGAACCTGAATAATTGTTATTTGGTGCCTGCATTAAGCTTGAACATTATATCTGGATCTTGTTTATTGCGTGACAGTTATTCATTTAAGTCAGAGAATAATGGTTGTTCTATTTATATGAATAATATATTTTATGGTCATGCACCCTTGTTGAATGGTTTATTCTTGTTGAATCTCTATCGTAGTGATACACATGTTCATAATATTGATGCCAAAAGATGTAAAGTTAATGATGATAGTACCACATACTTGTGGCACTGCCACTTAGGTCATATTGGTGTAAAGCGCATGAAGAAACTCCATGCTGATGGACTTTTGGAATCTCTTGATTATGAATCATTTGAGACATGTGAACCATGCCTCATGGGCAAGATGACTAAAACCCCATTTTTTGGAACAATGGAGCGGGCTAGTGACTTGGTGGAAATAATACATACCGATGTATGCGGTCCGATGAGTGTTGAAGCACGCGGTGGATATCGTTATTTTCTTACCTTCACAGATGATTTGAGTAGATATGGGTATATTTACTTAATGAAACACAAGTCTGAAACATTTGAAAAGTTCAAGGAGTTTCAGAGTGAAGTAGAGAATCATCGTAACAAGAAAATTACATTTCTATGATCTGATCGTGGAGGTGAATATTTGAGTTACGAGTTTGGTATGCATTTGAGACAATGTGGAATTGTTTCAGAACTCACGCCACCTGGAACACCACAGCGTAATGGTGTGTTCGAATGTCGTAATCGTACTCTATTGGATATGGTGTGTTCTATGATGTCTCTTACTGATTTGCCACTATCATTTTGGGGTTATGCATTAGAGACAACCGCATTCACTTTAAACAGGGCACCGTCTAAATCCGTTGAGACGACACCGTATGAATTATTGTTTGGCAAGAAACCTAAGCTGTCGTTTCTTAAAGTTCAGGGATGCGACGTTTATGTCAAGAGGCTTCAGCCTTATAAGCTCGAACCCAAAGCGGAGAAGTGCGTCTTCATAGGATACCCTAAAGAGACCATTGGGTATATCTTCTATCACAGATCCGAGGGCAAAATCTTTGTTGCCAAGAATGGGTCCTTTCTAGAGAAGGACTTTCTCTCGAAAGAAGTGAGTGGGAGGAAAGTAGAACTTGATGTGGTAATTGTACCTTCTCCCGAATTGGAAAGTAGCACATCACAGAAAGAAGTTCCCGTGATGCCTACACCAGCCGGAGAGGAAGCTAATGATTATGATCATGAAACTTCGGATCAAGTTACTACTGAACTTCGTATGTCGACCAGGGTACGTTCCGCACCAGAGTGGTACGGTAATCCCATCCTGGAAGTCATGTTGTTAGACAACGGCGAACCTACGAACTATGAAGAAGCAATGATAAGCCCGGATTCCGACAAATGGCTTGAGGCCATGAAATCCGAGATAGGGTCCATGTATGAGAACAAAGTATGGAGTTTGGTGGACTTGCCCGATGATCGGCAAGCCATTGAAAACAAATGGATCTTTAAGAAGAAGACATACGCTGATGGTAATGTCACCGTCTATAAAGCTCAAATTGTCGCAAAGGGTTTCCGACAAATTCAAGGGGTTGACTATGATGAGACTTTCTCACCCGTAGCGATGCTTAAGTCTGTTAGAATTATGTTAGCAATTGCCGCATTTTATGACTATGAAATCTGGCAAATGGACGTCAAAACAACGTTCCTTAATGGGTTCCTCAAGGAAGAGTTGTATATGATGCAACCGGAAGGTTTTGTCGATCCTAAGGATGCTAACAAGGTATGCAAGCTCCAGCGATCCATCTATGGACTGGTGCAAGCATCTCAGAGTTGGAATATACGCTTTGATGAGGTGATCAAAGCTTTTGGTTTTATACAAACTTACGGAGAAGCTTGTATTTACAAGAAAGTGAGTGGGAGCTCTGTAGCATTTCTAATATTATATGTGGATGACATATTGTTGATTGGAAATAATATTGAATTTCTAGAAAGCATAAAAGGTTATTTGAACAAGAATTTTTCAATGAAAGACCTAGGTGAAGCTGCTTACATATTAGGCATTAAAATCTATAGAGATAGATCAAGACGCCTAATAGGACTTTCACAAAGCACATACCTTGACAAGATTTTGAAGAATTTCAAAATGGACCAGTCGAAGAAAGGGTTCTTGCCTGTGTTGCAAGGTGTGAAGTTGAGTAAGACTCAAAGCCCGACCACGACAGAAGAAAGAGAAAGGATGAAAGTCATCCCTTATGCCTCAGTGCTATTTGTGAGCTGCGTTGGGATTTCCCCGAAGAGGAGGGGATGATGCAGTACAGTAGAGATAAGTATTTCCCTCAGTTATGAAACCAAGGTTATCAATCCAGTAGGAGAATCACGCAACACCTCGTTAACAGTACCTGCACACAAAACAACAAATCCTTGCACCAAACGCAAACAAGGGGTTGTCAATCCATTGGCGGTTAATTGCAAGATTAAATTGTATGGTGATAGATAAATAGATCGAACAAAAATACAAAATAAAATAAATAAAGTGAAATGCAGCAAGGTATTTTTATGATTTTTAATATATGATTTGGATACCCGGGGACCATAGTTTTCACTAGAGGCTTCTCTCATGAAAATTGCATACGGTGGGTGAACAAATTACTGTTGGGCAATTGATAGAAAAGCAAATAATCATGATGATTTCCAAGGCAATGATCATGTATATAGGCATCACGTCCGAGACAAGTAGACCGACTCCTGCCTGCATCTACTACTATTACTCCACACATCGACCACTATCCAACATGCAGCTAGTGTATTAAGTCCATAAAGAACGGAGTAACGCCTTAATCAAGATGACATGATGTAGAAAAAGTAAACTCACGCATGAATAAACCCCATCTTTTTACCCTTAATAGCAACGATACATACGTGTCATGTCCCTTTCTGTCACTGGGATTGAGCACCGCAAGATCGAACCCATTACAAAGCACCTCTCCCATTGCAACATAAATCAATCTAGTTGGCCAAATCAAATCAATACGTCGGAGAGAAATACGAAGCTATAATAATCAAGCATAAAAGAGTTCAGAGAAGAATCAAATAATATTCATGGATAATCTGATCATAAACTCACAATTCATCGGATCCCAACAAACACATCGCAAAAAGTGATTACATCGGATAGAACTCCAAGAACATCGAGGAGAACATTGTATTGAAGATCAAAAAGAGAGAAGACGCCATCTAGCTACTAACTATGGACCCGAAGGTCTATGGTAAACTACTCACGCATCATCGGAAGGGCAGCAAGGATGATGTAGAGCCCCTCCGTGATCGATTCCCCCTCCGACGGAGTACCGGAAAAGGCCTCCAGATGGGATCTCTCGAGAACAGAAGCTTGCGGCGGCGGAAAAAGTATTTCTTGGACTCCTCTGTTGGTTTCCCGATTTTAAAGAATTTATAGTGGTGGAATTAGGTCAAAAGGGGCAGAGGTGGGCCCACGAGGCACCAGGGCGCGCCACCCCTCCTAGGGCGCGCCCTGGTGGCTCGTGGGCACCTCCTCTGTCTTCTGGCCCTCTCCCGAAGCTTCTAGTGTCTCTTATGTCCAGAAAAAAATCTCCAAAAAGTTTCGTGGCATTTGGACTTCGTTTGGTACTGATATTCTGGAAAACCAAAAACAGGCAAAAAACAACAACTGGCACTGGGCACTAAGTTAATAGGTTAGTCCCAAAAAATGATATATAATTGCTGTAAATGTATATAAAAACATCCAAGATTTATACTATAATAGCATGGAACAATCAAAAATTATAGATACATTGGAGACGTATCAGCATCCCCAAGCTTAATTCCTGCTCGTCCTCGAGCAGCTAAATGATAAAAACAGAATTTTTGATGTGGAATGCTACCTATCATATTCATCATATATTCTTTTCTTTATAGCATGGACATTTGGACTTGAATGATTCAAAGCAATAGTCTATAGTTTGACCTGAAGACATAAATACTCAAGCATACTAACAAGCAACCATGTCTTTCAAAATATCAACGCTAAAGAAAGTTATCCCTAGCCCATTATGCTCAATCATTGATCCATTCATGGAACACACTCAATATTAGCTACACACAATGCACAAGTACGACAATAGTGCTCTCTAGTTGGTGCTTTGTAAGAGAAGATGGAGACTCAAAATAAAAATAAAAATTGCATAAAAGTAAATAGATAGGCCCTTCGCAGAGGGAAGCAGAGATTTGCAAATGTGCCAGAGCTCAAAGCTTAAATTAGAGATATAAAATTGTTTTTGAGAGGCATGCTTTTCCTGTCAACGAAAACGACCGAGAATTCCTAATATTTTTCATGCTAGACACATCATAGGCGGTTCCCAAACAGAAAATAAAGTTTATTTCCTTTCCACCATTCTTTCACAATTCATGGCTAGCCGTATCCACGGGTGCCCTCCATACCAACACTTTCCAAGGAATTTTGTTGTTATTATTTTTGATTCATTGTGGGACTGGGCATCCCTATTACCAGCCACTCTCTCGTGCAATGACAAGTGAATAAACACTCATCGTGAGAACAACACACCTAGCATGGAAAATATTGGCCACCCCCTGCCACTTCATGAGCGGTACAGGCACACAAAACGGAAAATTATTTTGAAAATTTTAGAGTTGGCACATGCAAATTTACCTGGAACGGCATGGAAATACCACATATAGGTAGGTATGGTGGACTCATTTGGCACAAGTTGGGTTTAAGGAGTTTGGATGCACAAGCAGTATTCCCGCTTCGTACAAATGAAGGCTAGCAAATAGATTGAGAAGCAACCAACCAAAAAGCGAAAACGGTCATAAACATGCATTGAACATAACTAACACTGAATAATGCACCATAAGTAGGATATAATTTTGTTGCATAACTATTGACTTTATGTGCATGCATGGGGAATCACAAACCTTAACACTAATATTCTTACTAAAGCACAATTACTCACTAACATGACTCACATATTATCATCTTCATATCGCAAAACTATTTTAAGGAATCAAACTTATCATATCCAGTGATCTTTCATGAGAGTTTTTATTATATCCCTCTTGAATATTCATCACTTTGGGACCAAATTCATATCTTGTGCAAATTACCATTACTATTATCAACTCTCAAAAAGATATAAGTGAAGCATGAGAGTGCAAATATTTCTTCAAAAGTTTAGTCTGGTCAACTCTCAAAATAATATAAGTAAAGCACGAGAGTTCAAATATTTCTTCAAAATTTTATCTTATCGACTCTCAAAATAATATAAGTGAAGCATGAGAGGTTAAATATTTCTTCAAAATATATCCACCGCCGTGCTCAACAAGATTTAAGTGAAGCACTAGAGCAACTGCCTAGCTCAAAAAATTTAAGTGAGGCACATAGAGTATTCTAACAAATTATGATAAACATGTGGCTCTCTCAAATTGGTGTGTCCAGCAAAGATGATTGTGACAAACTAAAAAGCAAACAAAGCAAAGACTCATATAATACATGACGCTCCAAGTAAAACACATATCATGTGATGAATAAAAATATAGCTCCAAGTAAATTACCGATAGTTGGTAGAAGAAAGAGGGGATGCCTTCCGGGGCATCCCCAAGCTTAGACACTTGAGTCTTCCTTGAATATTACCTTGGGGTGCCTTGGGCATCCCCATGCTTAGGCTCTTGCCACTCCTTATTCCTTCATCTATCGTGATCTCACCCAAAACTTGAAAACTTCAATCACACAAAACTCAACAAAACCTTCGTGAGATCCGTTAGTATAACAAATAAATATTTAACTTTAAGTACTGTATTAAATTGATTCATATTTAATATTGGCATAATTCTACTGTACTCCAACTTATCCATGACTCATACCCCCCGATACGATCCATAGATTCATCAAAATAAGCAAACTATGCAACAAAAACAGAATCTGTCTAAAACAGAACAGTCTGTAAAGATCTATTTAAAAGTTATACTTATATAACTCCAAAAATTCTAAAAAATTAGGAAAACGTGGGAAATTCATATACCAATACTGTGTAAAAATTTCAGATTTTTCTGACGCTCCAGTACAGAACTAAAATTCCAGCACTGGATGCAAAACTTTCTGTTTTCCAAACAGCATCAATTATACTATCTTCCAAATCATCCCAAAGGCATTACTTGGCACAAACTCTAATTAAAACACAAAAACACAATCATAACAGTATCAAGGAGATGAAATCGAGAGGCAAAGGCAAATAAAATAAATGCAACGAGATGAAAGTTTTATGCGTAGGTACTTGATAGATGTTGATGATGTCTCCCCGCCAACGGTGCCAGAAATTCTTCCTGCTACTTGTGAGCTGCGTTGGGATTTCTCCGAAGAGGAGGGGATGATGCAGTACAGTAGAGATAAGTATTTCCCTCAGTTATGAAACCAAGGTTATCAATCCAGTAGGAGAATCACGCAACAACTCGTTAGCAGTACCTGCACACAAAACAACAAATCCTTGCACCCAACGCAAACAAGGTGTTGTCAATCCCTTGGCGGTTAATTGCAAGATTAAATTGTATGGTGATAGATAAATAGATCGAACAAAAATACAAAATAAAATAAATAAAGTAAAAGTGCAGCAAGGTATTTTTATGATTTTTAATATATGATTTGGATAGACCCGGGGGCCATAGTTTTCACTAGAGGCTTCTCTCATGAAAATAGCATACGGTGGGTGAACAAATTACTGTTGGGCAATTGATAGAAAAGCAAATAATCATGACGATATCCAAGGCAATGATCATGTATATAGGCATCACGTCCGAGACAAGTAGACCGACTCCTGCCTGCATCTACTACTATTACTCCACACATCAACCACTATCCAGCATGCATCTAGTGTATTAAGTCCATAAAGAACGGAGTAACGCCTTAAGAAAGATGACATGATGTAGACAAAGTAAACTCACGCATGAATAAACCCCATCTTTTTACCCTTAATAGCAACGATACATATGTGTCATGTCCCTTTCTGTCACTGGGATTGAGCACCGCAAGATCGAACCCATTACAAAGCACCTCTCCCATTGCAAGATAAATCAATCTAGTTGGCCAAACCAAATCAATAGATCAGAGAGAAATACGAATCTATAATAATCATGCATAAAAGAGTTCAGAGAAGACTCAAATAATATTCATGGATAATCTGATCATAAACTCACAATTCATCGGATCCCAACAAACACACCGCAAAAAGTGATTACATCGGATAGAACTCCAAGAACATCGAGGAGAACATTGTATTAAAGATCAAAAAGAGAGAAGAAGCCATCTAGCTACTAACTATGGACCCGAAGGTCTGTGGTAAACTACTCACGCATCATCGAAAGGGCAGCAAGGATGATGTAGAGCCCCTCCGTGATCGATTCCCCCTCCGGCGGAGTACCGGAAAAGGCCTCCAGATGGGATCTCTCGAGAATAGAAGCTTGCGGCGGCGGAAAAAGTATTTCGTGGACTCCTCTGTTGGTTTCCCGATTTTAGAAAATTTATAGTGGTGGAATTAGGTCAAAAGGGGCAGAGGTGGGCCCACGAGGCACCAGAGCACGCCACCCCCCTGGGGCACGTCCTGGTGGCTCGTGGCCACCTCCTCTGTCTTCTGGCCCTCTCCCGAAGCTTCTAGTGTCTCTTATGTCCAGAAAAAAATCTCCAAAAAGTTTCATGGCATTTGGACTTCGTTTGGTACTGATATTCTGGAAAACCAAAAACAGGCAAAAAAAACAGCAACTGGCACTGGGCACTAAGTTAATAGGTTAGTCCCAAAAAATGATATATAATTGCTGTAAATGTATATAAAAACATCCAAGATTGATACTATAATAGCATGGAACAATCAAAAATTATAGATACGTTGGAGACGTATCACTCAGCCATAGGCTCTATAATGTGTGCCATGCTGTGTACCAGACCTGATGTGTGCCTTGCCATAAGTCTGGCAGGGAGGTACCAAAGTGATCCAGGTGTAGATCACTGTACAGTGGTCAAGAATATCCTTAAGTACCTGAAGAGGACTAAGGACATGTTTCTCGTTTATGGAGGTGACGAAGAGCTCGCCGTAAAGGGTTACGTCGATGCTAGCTTCGACACAGATCTGGATGACTCTAAGTCTCAAACCGGATACATATTTATATTAAATGGTGGAGCGGTCAGTTTGTGCAGTTCCAAGCAAAGCGTCGTAGCGGGATCTACATGTGTAGCGGAATATATAGCTTCTTCGGAAGCAGCGCAAGAAGGAGTCTGGATGAAGGAACATATCCGATCTGGGAGTAATACCTAGTGCATCGGATCCAATGACTATCTTTTGTGACAACACTGGAGCTATTGCCATTGCCAAGGAGCCCAGGTTTCACAAGAAGACCTTGCACATCAAACGCCGCTTCAACTCCATCTGTGATTACATCAAGGAGGGAAACATAGAACTTTGCAAAGTACATACTGATCTGAATGTGTCAGACCCGTTGACTAAACCTCTTCCACGAGCAAAACATGATCAGCACCAGGACTCCATGGGTGTTAGATTCATAACAATGTAAAATAGATTATTGACTCTAGTGCAAGTGGGAGACTGTTGGAAATATGCCATAGAGGCAATAATAAATTGGTTATTATCATATTTCCTTGTTCATGATAAATGTTTATTATTCATGCTAGAATTGTATTGACTGGAAACTTAAATACATGTGTGAATACATAGACAACACCGTGTCCCTAGTGAGCCTCTACAAGACTAGCTCGTTGATAAAAAATGGTTAAGGTTTCCTAACCATAGACATGAGTTGTCATTTGATAACGGGATCACATCATTAGGAGAATGATGTGATGGACAAGACCCCAACTGTAAGCTTAGCATCAGATCGTTTAGTTATTTGCTACAGCTTTCTTCATGTCAAGTATCTGTTCCTTTGACCATGAGATCATGTCACTCCCGGACACCAGAGGAATACTTTGTGTGCTATCAAACGTCACTTCGTAACTGGGTGATCATAAAGGTGCTCTACAGGTATCTCTGAAGGTGTCTGTTGGGTTGCATGGATCGAGACTGGGATTTGTTACTCCGTATAACGGAGAGATATCTTTGGGCCCTCTCGGTAATACAACATCGTAAAGAGCTTGCAAGCAATGTGGCTAATGAGTTAGTCACGGGATCTTGTATTACGGAATGACTAAAGAGACTTTCCGGTAACAAGATTGAACTAGGTATGGAGATACCGACGATCGAATCTCGGGCAAGTAACATATCGCCGGACAAAAGGAATTGTATACGGGATTAACTGAATCCTCGACATCATGGTTCAACCGATAAAGATCTTCGTTGAATATGTAGGAATCAATATGGGCATCCAGGTCCCGCTGTTGGTTATTGACCGGAGAGGAGTCTCGGTCATGTCTGCATGTTCTCGAACCCGTAGGGTCGCACACTTAACATTCGATAGCGCTAGGGTAGTATTGAGATATTAATAGCAGAAATTCTGAAGGTTGTTCGGAGTCCCGGATGGGATCCGGGATATCATGAGGAGCTCCGGAATGGTCCGGAGGTAAAGATTGATATATGGGAAGTCCTATTTTGGCCGCCGAAAAGGTTCAGGGGCATGCCGGCAGTGTTCCGGAGTCACCGAAGGGTTCCGGGGGTCCACCGGGGGGGTCCACCAGCCCCGGGGACCCACATGGGCTGTAGGGGGGGGTGCCCTGGCCTAGTTGAGCTAGGCACACTAGCCCCCCACCAGGCCCATGCGCCTAGGGTGGGCAAACCCTAGGGGTGGGAGGCGCCCCACCTGACTTGGTGGGCACTCCACTTCCTACGGCCGCTGCCCCTCCCTTGGAGTAGGGGCTAGGGCCGGCGCCCCCTCCCCCTCACCCCTATATATAGTGGGGAGGGGCGCAGGGGACTGCACCCCTTCACCCTTGCCCTCCGTCGCTCCCAACTCCTCCCACCTCTCCACCGGTACTTGCTTGGCGAAGCCCTACCGGAATTCCGCTGCTGCCACCACCACCATACCGCTGGGCTGGTTCCGATCTCATCTACCTCCTCTCCCTTGCTTGCTGGATCAAGAAGGAGAGGACGCCATCGAGCTAAACGTGTGCTAATCTCGGAGGTGCCATCCGTTCGGCACTAGATCGGATTGGTACGACTACATCAACCGCGTTACGACGCTAACGCTTTTGGTCTACAAGGGTATGTAGACACAGTCCCCTCTTGTTGCTATGCATCTCCTAGATTAGATCTTGGGTGTTTCGTAGGATTTTTTTTTATTTTCATGCTTCGTTCCCCATCAAGTCTTAATGTTGATATAGCTGCAGGCTAGCAGGAGACTCGCATCGATCGATCGATCAAGTTCTCTGTAATGCGAAAGTACTTTTGGGCATGCAGCGGGTGCCTCCTACAACCGCTCAAGCATCGATCGATCGATCGGATGACTGCAACTACCGCGCACGAGCATCGATCTATCGAGTCTCGCATTGATAGCTTGTGTTCATTAATGCGAAGGTTCGTTTGCACACACGTGCGTACGAGATCGCACAAACTATCCTTGCATCGTGATATGTCCGTTTTGCATCATGATTTCCTACTATTATTTATTATGTTTTTGATCATTATTAAACTTTATGATGCAATTCTTATGCCTTTTCTCTCTTAATTTGCAAGGTTTACATGAAGAGGGAGAATACCGGCAACTGGAATTCTGGACCTGAAATAGCCACATCAGGGATACCTATTCTACAGAGCTCCAATTGACCTGAAACTTCACGGAGATTTTTTATTGAATATATAAAAAATACTGGAGAAAAGAAATACCAGAGGGGACCCACCAGTTGCCCACAAGGCAATAGGGCGCGCCCCCCTGGGCGCGCCCTGATGCCTTGTGGGGTCCCTGGCTGGCGTCTGGCCCCCTCCTTCTGCTACATAAGCTCATTTGCCCTTAAAAAATAGGGAGAAGACTTTTGGGACGAAGCGCCACCGTCTCGAGGCGGAACCTGGGCAGGAGCACTTTTGCTCTCCGGCGGAGCGATTCCGCCGGGGATACTTCCCTCCAGGAGGGGGAAATCGAAGCCATCGACATCACCAACGATCCTCTCATCATGGGAGGACCAATCTTCATCAACATCTTCACCAGCACCATCTCATCTCAAATCCTAGTTCATCTTTTGTATTCAATCTTTGTCTCAAAACCTCAGATTGGTACCTGTGGGTTGCTAGTAGTGTTGATTACTCTCTATAGTTTATGCTAGTTGGTTTATTTGGTGGGAGATTATATATTCAGATCCTTAATGATATTGAATACGCCTCTGATCTTGAACATGAATATTATTTGTGATTAGTTACTTTTGTTCTTGAGGACATGGGAGAAGTCTTGTCATAAGTAATCATGTGAATTTGGTATTCGTTCGATATTTTGATGATGTGTATGTTGTATTTCTTCTAGTGGTGTCATCTGAACGTCGACTACATGACACTTCACCATATTTGGGCCTAGAAGAATGCATTGGAGAGTAATAAGTAGATGATGGGTTGCTAGAGTGACAGAAGCTTAAACCCTAGTTTATGCGTTATTCCGTAAGGGGCTGATTTGGATCCATATGTTTCATGCTATGGTTAGATTTATCTTAATTCTTCTTTCGTAGTTGCGGATGCTTGCGAGAGGGGTTAATCATAAGTGGGAGGCTTGTTCAAGTAAGAACATCACCCAAGCACCGGTCCACCCACATATCAAATTATCAAAGTAGCGAACGCGAATCAAACAAACATGATGTAAGTGACTAGATGAAATTCCCATGTGTCCTCGAGAACGCTTTGCTTATTATAAGAGTTTGTTCCGGCTTGTCCTTTGCTATAAAAAGGATTGGGCCACCTTGCTGCACCTTTGTTACCGTTACTACTTGTTACTTGTTACGAATTATCTTGCTACCAAACTATCTGTTACCTACAATTTCAGTGCTTGCAGATAATACCTTGCTGAAAACCGCTTGTCATTTCCTTCTGCTCCTCGTTGGGTTTGACACTCTTACTTATCGAAAGGACTACGATTGATCCCCTATACTTGTGGGTCATCAAGACTCTTTTCTGGCGCCGTTGCCGGGGAGTGAATCGCCTTTGGTGAGTGGAATTTGGTAAGGAAACATTTATATTACGTGCTAAAATTTATTGTCACTTGTCACTATGGAAAGTAATCCTTTGAGGGGTTTGTTCGGGGTATCTTCACCTCGACCGGAAGCATTGAGAGTTGCCCCTCAACATACTGAACCTACTGAAATGATTTATTATGAAATTCCTTCGGGTATGATAGAGAAACTGCTAGCTAATCCTTATGCAGGAGATGGAACTATGCATCCTGATATGCACTTGATATATGTGGAAGAAATTTGTGGATTGTTTAAGCTTGCAGGTTTATCCGGAGATGGAGTTAAGAGGAAGGTATTCCCTTTATCTTTGGAGGGAAAGGCATTGACATGGTATAGGCTATGTGATGATACTGAAACATGGGATTGGAACCGGTTGAAGCTGTAATTTCACCAAATTTTTTATCCTATGCATTTGGTTCATCGTGATCGGAATTATATATATAATTTTTGGCCTCGTGAAGGAGAAAGTATCGCTCAAGCTTGGGGGAGGCTTAAGTATATGTTGCATACATGCCCCAATCATGAGCTCTCAAGAGAAATAATTATCCAAAACTTTTATGCTCGGCTTTCTCATAATGATCAATCCATGCTTGATACTTCTTCTACTGGTTCCTTTATGAAGAGAACTATTGAATTCAAATGGGATCTTCTGGAAAGAATTAAACGCAACTCTGAGGATTGGGAAATCGACAAAGGTAAAGTGTCAGGTATAAATCTCAAGTTTGATTGTGTTAAGTCTTTTATGGAAACTGATGCTTTTCACAAGTTTAGTACTAAATATGGACTTGACTCTGAGATAGTAGCTACCTTTTGTGAATCTTTTGCTACTCATGTTGATCTCCCTAAGGAAAAATGGTTTAAATATCATCCACCTATTGAACCTATTAGTGTTAAGGAAGAAACAATTGTTTACCATGTTGATGCAGTTGTGCCTACTGCTTATATTGAGAAACCACCTTTTCCTGTTAGGATTAAGGAACATGCTAAAGTTTCAACTGTGGTTAACAAAAGTAATATTAGAGTACCTATACCTTTTGAACAAATAAAAGTTGAACCTAATATTGCAATGGTTAAATATCTTTTGGCTGATAATATTGATGGACATGTCATATATTTTTGTGGTGAAGCAACTAGAATTGCTAAGCCAGATCCTAAAGATAAAAACAAACCTGTAGTTGGCATGCGTGTTATTTCTGTTAAGATTGGAGATCATTGTTATCATGGTTTATGTGATATTGGTGCCAGTGTGAGTGCTATCCCTTTTTTCCTTATATCAAGAAGTCATGAATGATATTGCACCTGTTGAGATTGAAGATATTGATGTTACTATTAAGCTTGCAAACAGAGATACTATTACACCACTTGGGATTGTTAGAGATGTTGAAGTCTTGTGTGGTAAGATCAAATACCCTACTGATTTTCTTGTTCTTGGATCACCACAAGATGATTTTTGTCCCATTATATTTGGTAGACCTTTCTTGAATACAGTAAACACTAAGATTGATTGCAATAAAGAAATTGTTAGTGTCAATTTTGGTGATGTGTCTCATGAATTTAATTTCTCCAAGTTTCGTAGACAACCTCATGATAAAGAATTACCTAATAAAGATGAAATTATTGGTCTTGCTTCTATTGCTATGCCTCCTACTGATCCCTTAGAACAATATTTGCTTGAGCATGAGAATGATATGCATATGGATGAAAGAAATGAAATAGATGAACTATTCTTTAAACAAGCACCTATACTTAAACATAATTTTCCTGTTGAAATCTTGGGAGACCCTCCACCACCTAAGGGCAATCCTGTGTTTGAATTGAAGCAATTACCTGATACACTTAAATATGCTTATCTTGATGAAAAGAAGATATATCATGTTATTATTAGGGCTAACCTTTCAGAGCATGAAGAAAAGAGATTACTTAAAACTCTGAGGAAGCACCGTGCTGCTATTGGATATACTCTTGATGATCTTAAGGGCATTAGTCCCACTCTATGTCAGCACAAGATTAATATGGAGCCAGATGCTAAACCTGTCATTGATCATCAATGTCGCTTGAATCCTAAGATGAAAGATGTGGTAAGAACTGAGATATTTAAGCTTCTAGAGGCAGGTATAATTTATCCCATAGCTGATAGTAGATGGGTAAGTCCTGTTCATTGTGTTCCTAAGAAAGGAGGTATTACCGTTATTCCTAATGATAAAAATGAACTTATTCCACAAAGAATTGTAACTGGTTATAGGATGGTAATTGATTTCAGGAAATTAAATAAAGCTACTAGGAAAGATCATTATCCTTTGTCTTTTATTGATCAAATGTTAGAAATATTGTCTAAGCATACACACTTTTGTTTCCTAGATGGATATTCTGGTTTTTTCTCAAATACCTGTATCACAAGAAGATCAAGAGAAAACCACCTTTACTTGTCCTTTTAGAACTTATGCTTATTGTCGTATGCCTTTTGGTTTATGTAATGCACCTGCTACCTTCCAAAGATGTATGACTGCTATATTCTCTGATTTTTGTGAAAAGATTGTTGAGGTTTTCATGGATGATTTCTCCGTATACGGAACTTCTTTTGATGATTGCTTAAGCAACCTTGATCGAGTTTTGCAGAGATGTGAAGAAACTAATCTTGTCTTGAATTGGGAGAAGTGCCACTTTATGGTGAATGAAGGTATAGTCCTTGGGCATTAAATATCTGAAAGAGATATTGGGGTTGATAAAGCTAAAGTTGATGCTATTGAGAAAATGCCATGTCCTAAAGATATCAAAGGTATAAGAAGTTTCCTTGGTCATGCTGGTTTCTACAGATGACATACATTATAGAGCCTATGGCTGAGTGATACGTCTCCAACGTATCTATAATTTTTTATTGTTCCATGCTATTATAGTATCAATCTTGGATGTTTTTATATACATTTACATCAATTATATATCATTTTTTGGGACTAACCTATTACCTTAGTGCCCAGTGCCAGTTGCTGTTTTTTGCCTGTTTTTGGTTTTCCAGAATATCATTACCAAACGAAGTCCAAATGCCACGAAACTTTTTGGAGATTTTTTTATGGACATAACAAACACTAGAAGTTTCGGGAGGGGACGAGAAGATGAAGCAGTGGCCCATGAGGCACCACGGCGCGCCCCAGGGGGGTGCCCTGGTACCTCGTGGGGCCCACACAGCTCCGTCTGACCTAATTCCACCTCTATAAATTCTCTAAAATCAAGAAACCAACAGAGGAGTCCACGAAATACTTTTTCCGCCGCCGCAAGCTTCTATTCTCGAGAGATCCCATCTGGAGGCCTTTTCCGGTACTCCGCCGGAGGGGGAATCGATCACGGAGGGGCTCTACATCATCCTTGCTGCCCTTCCGATGATGCGTGAGTAGTTTACCATAGACCTTCGGGTCCATAGTTAGTATCTAGATGGCTTCTTCTCTCTTTTCGATCTTCAATACAATGTTCTCCTCGATGTTCTTGGAGTTCTATCCGATGTAATCACTTTTTGCGGGGTGTTTGTTGGGATCCGATGAATTGTGAGTTTATGATCAGATTATCCATGAATATTATTTGAGTCTTCTCTGAACTCTTTTATGCATGATTATTATAGCTTCGTATTTCTCTCCGATCTATTGATTTGGTTTGGCCAACTAGATTGATTTATCTTGCAATGGGAGAGGTGCTTTGTAATGGGTTCGATCTTGCGGTGCTCAATCCCAGTGACAGAAAGGGACATGACACGTATGTATCGTTGCTATTAAGGGTAAAAAGATGGGGTTTATTCATGCGTGAGTTTACTTTGTCTACATCATGTGATCTTGCTTAAGGCGTTACTCCGTTCTTTATGGACTTAATACACTAGATGCATGCTGGATAGCGGTCGATGTGTGGAGTAATAGTAATAGATACAGGTAGGAGTCGGTCTACTTGTCTCGGATGTGATGCCTATATACATGATCATTGCCTTGGATATCGTCATGATTATTTGCCTTTCTATCAATTGCCCAGCAGTAATTTGTTCACCCACCGTATGCTATTTTCATGAGAGAAGCCTCTAGTGAAAACTATGGCCCCCGGGTCTATCCAAATAATATATTAAAAATCATAAAAATACCTTGCTGCACTTTTATTTTATTTATTTTATTTTGTATTTTTGTTCAATCTATTTATCTATCACCATACAATTTAATCTTGCAATTAACCGCCAAGGGATTAACAACCCCTTGTTTGCGTTGGGTGCAAGGATTTGTTGTTTTGTGTGCAGGTACTGCTAACGAGTTGTTGCGTGATTCTCCTACTGGATTGATAACCTTGGTTTCATAACTGAGGGAAATACTTCTCTCTACTGTACTGCATCATCCCCTCCTCTTCGGAGAAATCCCAACGCAGCTCACAAGTAGCAGGAAGAATTTCTGGCGCCTTTGCCGGGGAGACATCATCAACATCTATCAAGTACCTATGCATAAAACTTTCATCTCCTTGCATTTATTTTATTTGCCTTTGCCTCTTGTTTTCATCTCCCCCACTTCTAAAAAGTTTTTACAAACATACAAAAATATTTTCCGTTTGCCTTTTTCTTGTTTGCTTGTTTGCTTGCTTGTTATCTTGTTTGCGTAGCCACGATGTCTCAAGAAAATACAAAATTGTGTGATTTTTCTAATACTAATAATAATGATTTTATTAGTACTCCGATTGATCCTCCCGCCGCTAGTGCAGAGGCTTGTGATATTAATGCCGCTTTGCTAAATCTTATCATGAAAGAACAATTTTCTGATAGTCCTAATGAAGATGCTGCATCCCATCTTAACACTTTCGTAGAATTGTGTGATATGCAAAAGAAAAAAGATGTGGATAATGATATTGTGAAATTAAAATTATTCCCGTTCTCATTGCGGGATCGCACAAAAATTTGGTTTTCATCTTTACCACGAAATAGTATCGATTCTTGGGTTAGGTGTAAAGATGCTTTTATTACCAAGTATTTTCCTCCCGCGAAAATTGTTTCCCTTAGAAATCAAATTATGAATTTTAAGCAACTTGATCATGAACATGTTGCCCAATCTTGGGAAAGGATGAAATTAATGATAAGAAATTGTCCTACTCATGGTTTAAATTTGTGGATGATCATACAAATTTTTTATGCAGGATTAAATTTTGTTTCTAGAAATCTTATAGGTTCCGCCACGGGTGGTACTTTTATGGCGATTACATTGGGGGAAACTACTAAATTGCTTGATAATATTATGGCAAATTATTCACAATGGCATACTGAAAGAGTTCCTACTAGTAAAAAACTGAATTCTGTTGAAGAAATTAGTACTTTGAGTGATAAAGTTGATGCGCTTATGAAATTGGTTGCTAGCAAAAAATACTCCTATTGATCCTAATGATGTGCCTTTATCCACCTTTATTGAGCAAAATAATGACCCCGTAGATGTGATTTTGTCTCGCGAAACAATTTTAATAATAATGCTTATAGATGTAATTTTAATCATAGGCCGTTTCCTGGAAATTCCTCTAATAGTTATGGCAATTCCTATGGTAATTCTTATAATAATAATAAGAGGATGCCCTCTGATCTTGAAAGTAATATTAAAGAATTTATTAATGCTCAAAAGGTTTTCAACACTTTGATTGAAGAAAAATGAAGTAAACTTGATGATATGTCTAGGAGCATTGATAGAATTATTCATGATGTGGAAAATATCAAGACTAAAATTTTGCCACGCAAAATTGATATTAATGAATCAATTAAAGCTTTATATGTCTCCATGGATGAGAGTAAGAAAAGAACCGCCATGCTAAAAGCTAAAAGAGAATTTTTAGAAAAAGCGATTGCTCCCGGTTTCTATCGTAGTAATGATGAGGATTTTAAAATGATTGGTGTTTCATCTATTGATTCCTTGCTTAGAAATATAAAACTTGATGAAAAGGGGACTGAAGAAGAGTCAACTTTAGCTAGTAGGCATCCCCATAATTCGGAGGGTGAAAATCTTGATGAAAAAATTGATAAAAGTGGGTCTGGAGAGGTTAAAACTTTAACTAGCGATGTGCCTACTCTCTTGGATTACAAAGACTTTAATTATGATAGTTGTTCTTTGATTGAGTGCATTTCTTTGTTACAATCCATGCTAAATTCACCCAACGCTTATGAACAAAACAAGGCGTTTACTAAACACATTGTAGAAGCAATGATGAAAGCGTTAGAACAAAAGCTAGAACTAGAAATTTCAATCCCTAGAAAATTATATGATGAGTGGGAACCCACCATTAAAGTTAAAATTAAAAATTATGAGTGCAATGCTTTATGTGATTTGGGTGCTAGCGTTTCCACAATTCCAAAATCTCTATGTGATGTGCTAGGTTTTACCAATATAGATGAATGTTCTCTTAATTTGCACTTGGCGGATTCTACTATTAAAAAGCCATTGGGTAGAATTAATGATGTGCTTATTCTTGCAAATAGAAATTATTTTCCCGTTGGTTTTATTGTACTTGACATTGAATGCAATCCGTCTTGCCCCATAATACTTGGTAGGCCTTTTCTTCGAACTATTGGTGCTATTATTGATATGAAAGAAGGTAATATAAGATTTCAATTTCCACTAAAGAAAGGGATGGAACACTTCCCTAGGAAAAGAATTAAAGCACCATATGAATCAATTATGAGGGCCACTTATGGAATCAACTTGAAAGATGACAATACTTGAAACTATGCATTATGCCTAGCTAGGGGCATAAAACAATAGCGTTTGTTGGGAGGCAACCCAATGAATAAAATAAATTTTTACTTTTTGATTCTGTTCTTGTGTGTTTTCACAATTATGCTACTGTTATGATTGTGTTTTTGTGTTTTAATTAGTGTTTGTGCCAAGTAATGCCTTTGGGATGATTTGGAAGATAGTATAATTGATGCTGTTTGGAAAACAGAAAGTTTTGCGTTGAGTGCTGGACTTTTAGTTCTGTACTGGAGTGCCAGAAAAATCTGAAATTTTTACACAGTATTGGTATATGAATTTCCCACGTTTTCCTCATTTTTCAGAATTTTTGGAGTTACAGAAGTATAGCTTTTAAATAGATCTTTACAGACTATTCTGTTTTAGACAGATTCTGTTTTTGTTGCATAGTTTGCTTATTTTGATGAATCTATGGATCGTATGAGTCATGGAGAAGTTGGAGTACAGTAGCATTATGCCAATATTAAATATGAATCAATTTACTACAGTACTTAAAGTTAAAGATTTATTTGTTATACTATCGGATCTCACGAAGGTTTTGTTGAGTTTTGTGTGATTGAAGTTTTCAAGTTTTGGGTGAGATCACGATAGATGAAGGAATAAGGAGTGACAAGAAACTAAGCTTGGGGATTCCCAAGGCACCCCAAGGTAATATTCAAGGAAGACTCAAGCGTCTAAGCTTGGGGATACCCCGGAAGGCATCCCCTCTTTCTTCTACCAACTATCGGTAATTTTACTTGGAGCTATATTTTTATTCATCACATGATATGTGTTTTACTTGGAGCGTCGTGTATTATATGAGTCTTTGCTTTGTTTGCTTTTTAGTTTGTCACAATCATCTTTGCTGGACACACCAATTTGAGAGAGCCACACGTTTATCATAATTTGTTAGAATACTCTATGTGCTTCACTTAAATTTTTTGAGCTAAGCAGTTGCTCTAGTTCTTCACTTAAATATTTTTGAGCACGGCGGTGGCTATATTTTGAAGAAATATTTAACCTCTCATGCTTCACTTATATCTTTTTTGAGAGTCGATAAGATAAAATTTTGAAGAAATATTTAAACTCTCATGCTTCACTTATATCTTTTTGAGAGTTGATAAGACTAAAATTTTGAAGAAATATTTGCACTCTCATGCTTCACTTATATCTTTTTGAGAGTTGATAATAGTAATAGTAATTTGCACATGATATGAATTTGGTCCCAAAGTGATGAATATTCAAGAGGGATATAATAAAAACTCTCATGAAAGATCATTGGATATGATAAGTTTGATTCCTTGTGTCGGTGTATAAAACATGGGTATTTTATACCCTGACTTATGCACAGACGGTAGCAGCCTCCTTGCCGGCCAAGGCTTGCCGGAACCTGCCAAACAACAAGATTCAGAATCCAGTTGCAGAAGCCACTAGAGAAGAATTCAAGACGAAGCATCTACAAGCACTTAACTAAGTACTGAAGATAAAGACACTTCTTGCCAGAAAGGTTGAGCCGGCAAGGGGAAGACCCGGCAAGCTCCGCGCCGGCAAGCTTTCGCCAGCTCGTCAGCGCTCCACCTCACCGGGTAGCTAGTCGCTAATTAGTGAGGTGTCGACCACGCAGGCTGGTTGGTGAGATTTGTCGGGCACATGTCAGCATGCAGGGAGAAGATTTGCCTTTAATGACACCCGTCCAGAAGGCGTGTCAAAACAATACGAGGTAGCTGGGTGAGCGGTGCAGAAACCTTGCCGGGGCTGCCTCTCCGCATGACACCTAACGGAGCATTTAATGTTTTTGTCCTAAACTGGCAAAGTTAAGTATGATAGTACTGTTTGCTATCTAATCACTACGTAATGACTGTTTTGCCACTGTGGTAACCCCTTGAGCTATAAAAGGAAAGCCAGGGCAACAGTTAGAGGGATTTGGATCCTTTTTCAAACACGAGCACGTCTTGCAAGCGTAGCTGCTCTCTCCGCACCTTGCCAGGAGAAGCGCTCCTTGTACTTGTGCTCTCACACATCCAATACACCAAAGCAGGAGTAGGGTTTTACACCTCACGGTGGCCCGAACCTGGGTAAATCCCTTGCGTCTTCTGTTGATTCTGCTCTTTGTGCACATTGATCTCCCCTGCTAAACCACAAGGGGCTAGATGGCCCCATAGATGGTCGTACCCACGACATCTTTGGCGCGCCAGGTAGGGGTATCGCTTGTGCGCACCTGAATCAGCGGACTGCGCGTCGATTTCATCAGCTTCATCACCTTCTTCATCGTCGATGGCACCCAAGAAGAAGGGCATCATGATGACGGCTCCTTCCACCTCCATGGCTCCTTTGCACATATCCGCAGGCGCCGCAGGAGGTGCAGTCGGCGCAGGCGGTGCGAACGCCGTGGTTGGTATGGCCAGCGCAGGCGGCGCGGTCGCCATGCCTACCGTGGCCGGAACAGGGGGCGGAGGCGCTGGAGATGGTCATCTTCCATGACCCTCTGGCAAGCGAAGCCGAGACGGCGCGGGCGGAGCAGATGGACATCTTCCTCCTCCTCCTCGCCGCGCCGACGAACGCAGCCACCGGAGTAGCAAGGCTCGGGTCGGCGCGAGCCAAGATCCCGTCGCAGCGGCGTCCAGAGATGCTGCTTCGGGACAGACGCCGCGTCCAGAGATGCTGCTTCGGGACGACTCAGGGCGGCGGCGACCTCATGGCAAGACCCCTGTTAATCAAGTCCCAGATCCTCAGGTGCCACCTCCGCCACGGCAACCCACTGCTGATCATGCGCCGCGACAGCAAGACCGCAACGGCGCTCCTGCTAGCTCCGCCAGGAGTAGAGCGACATCGCGCTCTTCACTTTCCAGCCATGCCAACCACAGCGGCAGAAGCGATGGCGCGAGCCCAGATGCTGCTGAACTTCCCTCCGGCAGCAGAGAAGATGGATGAGTGGAGAGCCACCATCCAAAGCTTGATTGGGTTTGCCGAAGCCAGCAAATCACAGCAAGCGGAGCCCTCACGGCGTCCGCAAATAGCGCCAGTAGCTCTAACTGGTGGCCGCGTTGACGGTGCTGTGGTAACGGTGCAATCACCTCCGTGGCAACAGTCTCAATAGCAGCAACGCCAACAGCCGCGGCAAGCTCAGCGATCTTTTGAGCCCGACGAGATGTCGATGGCCTCTTCAGATCCGCGAGCGCGGCAAGATCAGTGGCAAGTGCTATGAGACAGGCGGGTAGATATGAGACAGGCGGGTAGAAGATGCCTGCACCACCATCGAACGGCGCCGGGAGGCGCGCCGCCAATCCGACGTGCGCAACGGCCTCATCGTTGATGAGCCTGCGCCAGGGGTTGGCGGATATCTGCCTTACGAGGTTGGATGTCCTGCCTTCACCCGTGAGCTACGGCAAGTCCGATGGCCATCCGTCTGGGCCTTCAAGCCAGAAGTACCAGAGAAGTACGACGGCAAGCTGAACCCGGCAGATTTCTTGGGCATCTACACGATTGCCGTGCAAGCTGCCGGGGGAAGGGATGACAAGATCCTTGCCAACTACTTTCCGTTGGTACTGAAGCCCAACGTGAGGTCTTGGCTGATGAAGTTGCCGGAGAACTCCATTTCTTCGTGGGCAGATCTGCAATGAGTTTGTTGGTGCCTTTACCAGAGGCCACAAGGCCCCTGGGCAGCCCAGCGACCTGCAAGTAATCCCGCAAAGAGATGGTGAAACCTTGCACAAGTACATCCAGAGGTTCAGCCGTGTACACCATCACATTCCGGATGTGCACCCCGCAGCCGTCATTGCCGCCTTTCACACGAATGTGCGCAATCGGAGGATGCGGGAGAAGATGAACGTCAAGTTGCCCAAGACCGTCAACGAGTTCTATACGTTGGCGGATAAGTGTGCATGTGCTGAGGAAGGAAGGGGCTTCCCGGGGAGGATGTTGGTGCCGAGGTAGATTCCGAGGACGATGATGCTGCCACCCCGAGGAAGAAGGGCCGAAAGCGCAACAAGAAGCGCAAAGGCAAGACTGTTATGGCTGTTGAGGGCTCCGGCAACTCTGAGTCCGGCAAGAAAGCTAAAACTGAGAACTCCGGCAAGGAGGCTATCGTATGCGCCGCTTGCCAGGAGGCGGTGGCAAACGAGAAGGCCGGCAACTCTGATGGGCCGTACTGCAAGATTCACCGCACCAAAGGCCATGATCTCCAAGAATGCCGACAAGTCGAGCACCTTGTTGAGAAACAGAAGGCTGGATATGAAAAACGCGACAAAGAGAAGGGTCAAGATGGTGCCGGTGGATCCGGCAAAAAGGGCCGTGGTGGTCGAGGAGGCCGTCGCGGCAAGGCCAAGCAGCAGAAAGAAAAGCCCGCTAGAGGCCGCGAAAAGAAAGAGGAAGATGATGGGAGTGAAGAGGAAGAGGACGACGGAGCGTCCAGTGAATAGGAATTCCAGAAGGCAACTGAGGCCATGTGCATTGACGGAGGAGCATCTTTGCACTCCTCTCACCGCTAGCTTAAGCAGTGGGCGCGTGAGGTTAATGCGGCAGAACCGGCAATGGGCTCTCAAAAGCCACTCAAGTGGTCACACACGCCTATCATTTTCGATGTCGAGGACCACCCTGATCGCACAACCGTGGTCGGGTGTTTGTCGTGGTTGGTTTCACCAACAATTCGCAACCTCTAGGTCACGAAAATGTTAGTTGATGGTGGGGCCGGCCTAAACTTGATTTCTCCAGAAGTAATCAAGAGGCTGCAGATTCCCGACGAGGAGCTCGAGAAAACAGGCACGTTTCAAGGAGTAAACCCGGGAAGAAGCCAGCCCAAGGGAAAGATCACATTGCCGGTGACGTTTGACGGGGAATTAAACTACCGAAAAGAAAAGATTGTGTTAGACGTTGTCAAGATCCCCTTGCCGTACAATGGAATTCTTGGCCGCCCAACCTTGGCAAAATTCATGGCAGCATCTCACTATGCTTACAATACATTGAAGATGCCAGGGCCAATGGGTGTGTGGGATCGAGGAGATAGGTCTAGAGGGGGGGGGGGGTGAATAGACACATAACCAACCAAAGTAGCAGTTTTTAATTTCTCTTGGAACTTAGGCAGATTTTGGCACAAGTTAAGATCACTCCAACACTTTCTACACATGCATATCTACAGATTGAGCACCGGAAATAGTGAAGCATGCAAGAGTATGGAAAGTAAAGGGGTAGAGTATGGAAGATCAAACACAATGAAGACATGGTGGTTTTTGGCGTGGTTCCGATAGGTGGTGCTATCGTACGTTCACGTTGATGGAGACTTCAACCCACGGAGGGTAACGGTTGCGCAAGTCCACGGAGGGCTCCACCCACAAAGGGTCCATGAAGAAGCAACCTTGTCTATTCCACCATGGCTTACGTCCACGATGGACTAGCCTCACTCGGGTAGATCTTCACGAATAGGCGATCTCCTTGCCCTTACAAACTCTTGGGTTCAACTCCACATCATGTCGGAGGCTCCCAAGTGACACCTAACCAATCTAGGAGACACCACTCTCCAAAAGGTAATAGACGGTGTGTTGTTGATGAACTCATTGCTCTTGTGCTTCAAATGATAGTCTTCCCAACACTCAAACAAATCCACACAGATTTGTCTATGGTGGAAGAAGGATTTGAGTGGAAAGCAACTTGGGAAAGGCTAGAAATCAAGGTTCAAATGGTTGGATTGGAATGTCTTGATCTCAACACATGAGTAGGTGGTTCTCTCTCAGAAAATGTATGGTGGAAGTGTAGGCACGTTCTGATGGCTCTCCTTACTGAGAAGGAAGGGGTGGAGGGGTATATATAGCCTCCACACAAGATCCAACTGTTACACACTTTTGACCCAACTCGGTGGCACCGATTCGGAAATCTCGGTGGCACCGAACAGTGTAAAAGATATGAATGTTAGGAATCTCGGTGGGGCCGACTGGAACAACTCGGATGGACCGATGTGCAATGGTTAGGGCAAACCTCGTCTCGGTGGCACCGATTGCATCAACTCGGTAGGACTGAAGTGAAGCAACAAGGCAACAGAGAGTTGGCAAGCCATCTCGGTGAGACCGATTTGCAAAACTCGGTGAGACCAAAGTAAGTGCAAATGATTATAGAGAGTTGGCAAGGCCATCTCGGTGGGACCGAGATCCATATCGGTGGATCCGATTTGTTAGGGTTTTGGCAGTGTCTAAGTCGAGATGAACTTGGTGGCTCCGGATAGGAAATTTTGGTGGGGCCGAGTTGGAATGTAGGTTTTGGACATATTTGGATGGAGAAAGTGGTTGAGGGTTTTGGAATACTATCACTAAGCACTTGAGCAAAAAGACCATTAAGCAAGACCTCATCCCCTTTTAATAGTATTGGCTTTCCTATGGACTCAATGTGATCTTGGATCACTAAACCAAAAATGTAGAGTCTTGATCTTTTGCCAATCTATGTCCTTAGCATTTTGAAGAGTTCCACTTCTCTTGTCCCTGCCACACCATTGTTGAACTTGTCTGAAATTCACTAGATAAAAGCATTAGTCTAACAACATGTATGTTGGCATAAATTATCAAAACCACCAAGGGAGCAAATGTGCTTTCAATCTCCCCCTTTTTGGTAATTGATGACAACATACATCAAAGCTTCAAATAAAGATTTAGCAGAAGTTTGTATGAAAGCTTTGAAGGAAACATGTAACATGTATGAGCTCCCCTGAACTCCCCCTGAAGAGGTGCATATAAAATGATGATATCACACGGGAGATATACATGCAACATGTATCTTGGCTATATGCATCAGAGTAATATATATATATATATATATATATATATATATATATATATATATATATATATATATATATATATATATATATATATATATATATAATATAGGTGTCCACATGTCCATGATTGTCTCCTTGCAAACAATATATACTAGCAAGAGGTTAATCATGTACATGTGTGTGATGCATATACTTACCTTGAAGTTCTTGATCAAGTACTTGAAGAAATACACTTGAGAAAACAAGGTTAGATAACACAAGATAATTTCTTCAAGAAAAAAAATCACAAGATCAGCAAGAAACCAAGATTGGGATGACATGTAGAATTGAGTATCACTAGGTGAATACTTCTTTGAAACAGACATGTCCCCAAAAGAAAGAAATAGTTGCCTCCCCTTAAATAACTTCCTCTCCCCCTGAATCTAACATTGGATATTGGGAGCAGGTAGGGTGAGCAAACTAAAGCAACTGGAATCATGTTTCTCCCCTCTTAGAAACACGTAACATTCTCTCCTCTTGTAAGGTACATCTCTTTTGTAGTGATAAGTTTTGATGTATTCCTCTCTCCCCCTTTGACATCAATTTCCAAGAAGGGACTTCAAGGTTATTGATCAAGTGGGTTTGGTCCTTGAGAAACACATCGAGCCATGGAGTAGCCCTAGATGCAAGTAGAGGATAAGAATCATTGAGTGGAGCTGGAGCAGAAAATCTCAGAAAATATTTGACAGAAAACTCCTTAGAGCAGCAAAGTCGGTGACTCCGAGTTGTTTCACTTCGGTGGAACCGAGTTTGGTGCAAAGGAACTTTTTGTCAACTTAGCTCACTAGGCAAGGAAATTCTTACAAAGATTTGCAATGAATTGCTGCGAAACTAGCTAAAAGAAAAGAAACACAGGAAAGAAGCAAAGAAACGTCTCGATGAAGTTTTTTTTAAAGAAACACTCTATCAAGAAGAGAACAAACAAAAGGAACACTAGAGAACTTCATCTAGATGGGTCGGCGACTAGGTCACCTATGTTAGAGTATATTGACTTAGGAGTCAAGTGAGAACACTTGATCATAGGTCATACTCATCGTTTAAGCTCAAAATGGGGTTGCCATTTTTCCTTTAAGCATTTCAATGTATTCACATCTTGTTGAGTTGCTTTAGCTCTTGTCTTTGAGTAAAGCTTCTCTAAGATGTGTGCACTTACATTGGGATTTGGTGGTGATGTCCATCATGTAGTTGAACTTGAAGTGGATGCTCATGAGTTGAAGTTTGGAGCTATCCTATCATGTGTAGTTCATCTTCCTACATGGGTTAGATTTGCAAGGAACAACATGTATATCCAAAATGACAAGAATGAAGCATAACTCAAAGGTTGTCAAAGGATATGTTTAGGTTGTCTTGTTCCTTGTTCCACCAACATTTGTTGATACTTGAGTTATACAAGATTGCTTATGATATGAGTGAGATGCAATCTTGTGACATGATGCTTGTCCAAGTACCTACAAAAGGTTAGATACACTACAAGGGAGCAAAAGTGTCCAAGATATAAGATGATCATGAAGGTATCATGGATTAGTCAAGAATGCTCATGCCCTTGTATGCATCCACATGAACCTCTAGTTCACATTTGAAGCATCAATGATGTTCAACTTACTTATCAAGTGACAAAACACTTTCTCATCGAGAGGTTTGGTAAAGAAGTCCGCCAATTGTTTGTTGGTACGAACATGTTTAAGGTCAATGTCACCTTTCTCAACATGATCTCGAATGAAATGGTGACGAACCTCTATATGCTTAGTTCGAGAATGTTGCACGGGATTGTGTGCAATCTTAATAGCACTCTCATTGTCACATAGTAATGGTACATGTCTCACATGCACACCATAGTCTTTAAGAGTTTGTGTCATCCATAGTAATTGAGCACAACATGATCCCGCGGCAATGTATTCCGCTTTGGTAGTAGATAGAGATACCGAGTTTTGTTTCTTGGAGGACCAAGACACAAGTGATCTACCAAGAAATTGACATGTACCCGAAGTGGATTTTCTATCAACCTTGTCTCCGGCATAGTCCAAATCGGAATAGCCAACAAGATTAAAAGAAGATCCTTTGGGATACCATATGCCAAAGTTTGGTGTATGTAGTAAGTATCTCACAATTCTTTTCACCGCCTTAAGGTGACACTCTTTTGGTGCCGCTTGGTATCGTACACACATGCACACACTTAGCATAATGTCAGGACAGGAGGCACATAGATATAGCAATGAACCAATCATAGATCGATAAACCTTTTGATCGACCGGTTTGCCATCCTTGGTCAAGTCAAGATGTCCACTCATGGGCATCGGAGTTTTCATACCTTTACTTTCTTGCATGTTGAACTTCTTGAATAAGTCCTTGGTATACTTTGTTTGAGAGACAAAGGTACCCTCTTTAGTTTGCTTGATTTGCAAACCAAGAAATAATTTGAGTTCACACATCATGGACATCTCAAACTTTTCCGACATCATCCTTCCAAACTTTTCACTAAAAGAGGGGTTAGTAGATCCAAAGATAATATCATCAACATAAATTTGGCATACAAACAATTCTCCATTAACCCTCTTAGTGAACAAAGTTGAATCAATTTTCCCAATTTCAAATCCCTTTTCAAGAAGAAACTTTGTCAAGCATTTGTACCAAGCTCTAGGGGCTTGTTTAAGACCATAAAGAGCTTTACGAAGTTTGTACACATGATTAGGTTTCTTGGGATTTTCAAAGCCGGGAGGTTGTTTAACATACACTTCCTCCTCAATTTCGCCATTTAAGAAGGCACTTTTAATATCCATTTGGTCAAGAGTGATATCATGGTGATTGGCATAAGCAAGTAAAATGCGAATGGACTCAAGTCTTGCAACGGGGCATAAGTCTCACCATAGTTCATACCTTCGACTTGTGTGTAACCTTGTGCTACGAGACGAGCCTTGTTGCGTACAACTTGTCCATCTTCATCTTGCTTATTCCGAAACACCCATTTGGTTCCAATAATGTTTTGCTCATCTTTAGGCTTCTCAACCAATGTCCAAACTTGGTTCTTCTCAAAGTTGTGTAGCTCCTCGTGCATTGCATTCACCCAATCGGGGTCCTTGAGAGCATCTTCCACCTTCAAAGGTTCAACACTAGAGATGAATGAGTAATTCTCACAAAAGTTAGCTAAACGAGTTTTAGAGCGAGTGATTCTCCCGGATTGGATATCTCCAAGTATTTGTTCGACGGGATGATTCTTGTCGATTCTTGCTCTAACTCAAGGTAGCTTTTGCTTGGGTTGTGGTGAGGCTTCCTCATCATCATCTTCTTCTTCTTCGTTGCTGTTGTCGTTGTTCGCTTGTGGAGGTGGAGAAGGAGGTTGAGGTGGATCATCTTGTTGCACTTCCTCATTCCCATCGTCTTGACGTGTTCCACTTGTGGACGCCTCCATATCAACTTGTTGTTCACCTTGATGTGAAGTTGGGGCTTCCACTTGAATAGACGAGGTACTCTCCTTTACTTCCACGGGGCGAATCTTGCCAATGGGCAAGTCTTGGATTGCTTCCGATGGTTCTTGATCTCCTACATCAAGTGGCAATTGCTCGACTTGCGAGCCATTAGTATCATCAAACTTCACATCTACCGTCTCTTCAACTTTTCGAGTGAAGTTGTTGTAGACACGGTAAGTGTGAGAGTTCGATCCATAACCAAGTAGGAAACCTTCATGAGATTTAGGAGCAAATTTTGAACGACGATGCTTATCAAGAATGTAACATTTTGAGCCAAATACTCGAAAGTATCCAACTTGTGGTTTGTTACCGGTGAGCAGTTCATACGCCGTTTTACCAAGAAGCTTGTGAAGGTAGAGTCAATTTGTTGCATGACAAGCTGTTTCAACCGCTTCCGCCCAAAACTGTTTTGGCGTCTTGTATTCATCAAGCATTGTTCTTTCCATCTCAATAAGAGTGTGGTTCTTCCTCTTAACAACTCAATTTTGTTGAGGTGTGTATGTAGCCGAGAACTCATGTGAAATACCCTCCTAATCAAGAAAGGTGTCCACATTTGCGTTCTTGAACTCCGTTCCGTTGTCACTCCGAACCTTCTTGACCTTCACTTCAAATTGATTTTGAGCCTTTCTTGCGAAGTTCTTGAAGATCTTTTGTACCTGCAATTTGTCATCGAGAAAGAACACCCACGTAAATCTGGAAAAATCAACAATGACCAAACCGAAAGAGTTACCACCAAGACTCTTATAGGAGTTGGGACCAAAAAGATCCATATGAAGTAGCTCGAGTGGTCTCCTCGTGGTCATAATGTTCTTCACGGGATGGCTTCCTCCAACTTGTTTTCCTGCTTGGCATGCACTACAAAGTCGATCTTTGTCAAATATAACATCTTTCACTCCAAGAATGTGATCTCCTTTAACAAGTTTATCAAGGTTACGCATGCCAACATGTCCAAGTCTCCTATGCCATAACCAACCTTTAGAAGATTTAGCAATTAAACATGTATGAGGTTGGGCTCTCTTAGTGAAGTCAACAATGTATAGATCACCTCTACGAATGCCGGTAAAGACCATATTGTGATTATCTTGACGAAACACTTGGCAATCTACTTTGGTAAATAGAACATTGAAACCAAAATCGGCTAGTCTAGATACGGAAAGAAGATTGTAACCAAGAGATTCAACAAGCATAACATTTTGTATGGAGCTATCATTGGATATGGCCACCTTACCAAGGCCAAGTACCTTACCCTTGGAGTTGTCTCCAAAAGTCACATACTTGCATGGACCATCATTTTTAGCAAGCTCACGAAACATGTCTTTATCTCCGGTCATGTGATCGGTACAACCACTGTCAAGAATCCACTCTTTTCCTCCGGCCATGTAATCTCAAAGATTTGCCATAAGACTAAGATTACTCATGGTCTTCTCAAATTCAATATCAAATTCTTCGTCCTCATCATAGTAGACATGCTCAACATCATCATCATCATGTATATGATCATCACCTAGGGCAATGAGTTCATTAGTTTCATGACCATGACAATGTTCAAGTTTATGAATTCTAATGGCTTCCATGATAATGTTGCTAATAGTTCTAACATCTCCTTTGGCACTGATGACCCACAAGTATAGGGGATCAATCATAGTCCTTTCGATAAGTAAGAGTGTCAAACCCAACGAGGAGCAGAAGGAAATGACAAGCGGTTTTCAGCAAGGTGTTTTCTGCAAGCACTGAAATTATCGGTAATAGGTAGTTTGATAGCAAGATAATTTGTAACAAGTGACAAGTAACAATAGTAACAAAGAGTGCAGCAATATAGCCCAATCCTTTTTGTAGCAAAGGATAGGCCGGAACGATCTCTTATAATAAGTAAAGCGTTCTCGAGGACACATGGGAATTTCATCTAGTCACTTTCACCATGTTAGTTTGATTCGCGTTTGCTACTTTGATAATTTGATATGTGGGTGGACCGGTGCTTGGGTGCTGCCCTTACTTGGACAAACCTCCCACTTATGATTACCCCCTCTCGCAAGCATCCGCAACTACGAAAGAAGAATTAAGATTACTCTAACCATAGCATTAAACATGTGGATCCAAATCAGCCCCTTACGGAATAGCGCATAAACTAGGGTTTAAGCTTCTGTCACTCTAGCAACCCATCATCTAATTACTACTCCACAATGCATTCCCTTAGGCCCAAAGATGGTGAAGTGTCATGTAGTCGACGTTCACATGACACCACTAAGAGAATCACAACATACACATCATCAAAATATCGAACGAATACCAAATTCACATGATTACTTATGACAAGACTTCTCCCATGTCCTCAAGAACAAAAGTAACTACTCACACATCATCAACATGTTCATGTCCGGTAGGGTATTGAATTGCATAATAGATCTGAACATATAATCTTCCACCAAGTAAACCAACAAGCATCAACTACAAGATGTAATCAACACTACTAGCAACCCACAGGTACCAATCTGAGGTTTTGAGACAAAGATTGAATACAAGAGATGAACTAGGGTTTGAGATGAGATGGTGCTGGTGAAGATGTTGATGAAGATTAGCCCTCCCACGATGAGAGGGTCGCTGGTGGTGTCGATGGCGACGATTTCCCCCTCCCGGAGGGAAGTATCCCCGGCAGAATCTCTCCGCCGGAGAGCAAAAGTGCTCCTGCCCAAGTTCCATCTCGAGACGGCGGCGCACCGTCCCGAATGTCTTCTCTCTATTTTTTTAGGTCAAATGCCCTTATATACCAGAAAATGGGGGCCAGAAGTGGGCCAGGGGCCCCACGAGGTACCAGGGTGGCCCCCTCTGGTACTTTTTGCTTCCAATATTTTTTATATATTCCAAAATAATTCTCCAGAAAATTTCAGCTCATTTGGAGTTGTGCAGAATAGGTATCTTGACAGAGCTTTTTCAGGTCCAGAATTCCAGCTGCCGGTATTCTCCCTCCTTGTGTGAATCTTGCATTTTTAGAGAGAAAAGGCATTATAATAGCTCCACAAAGTATTATATTGATTAAAAACACTATAAATAACAGTAGTAAAATATGATACAAAATGGACGTATCAGGCACGCATAAGATTACGAAGCTCAAATAAGCAATCATCAAACTTAGGATCATTGGGACTCATCTTGTGAAAAGCAATAGTCTTATGAAGAATCTCATCAAGATTCTTTAAAGAGTAATCAGGATATTGCTTTTCCAAGTCATGCCATAGAGTATAAGCACACTCAAAGTTTTGCATACAACCAAGCACAATTTTAGGTAATCCTCTAATGATAAGATTGACAGTTCTAAGATTACGAAGCATGTCAATTTCCTCTTCATGAGTAGGATGCAAGGGATCAATAGGCGGCACATAAGGATTATGAATGTACTTGCTCAAGTTAAATTCGTCAAAGATATCAAGCATTTCATCCTTGCAAAAGTTGTAATACTCCCCATTGAGGATAGGCACTCTACGTCTAAGACTCCCCAAGGTAGACACATCCATCTCCCTCCAATGGTGATGAAACCAAAGCAATGGAGACCAAAGCTCTGATACCAATTGTGGGATCGAGGAGATAGGTCTAGAGGGGGGGTGAATAGACACTTAACCAACCAAAGTTGCAGTTTTTAATTTCTCTTGGAACTTAGGCAGATTTTGGCACAAGTTAAGATCGCTCCAATACTTTCTACACATGCATATCTAGAGATTGAGCAGCGGAAATAGTAAAGCATGCAAGAGTACGGAAAGTAAAGGAGTAGAGTATGGAAGATCAAACGCAATGAAGACACTATGGTTTTTGGCGTGGTTCCGATAGGTGGTGCTATCCTACGTCCACGTTGATGGAGACTTCAACCCACGGAGGGTAACGGCTGTGCGAGTCCACGGAGGGCTCCACCCACAAAGGGTCCACGAAGAAGCAACCTTGTCTATTCCACCATGGCTTATGTCCATGAAGGACTAGCCTCACTCGGGTAGATCTTCACGAAGTAGGCGATCTCCTTGCCCTTACAAACTCTTTGGTTCAACTCCACATCATGTCGGAGGCTCCCAAGTGACACCTAACCAATCTAGGAGACACCACTCTCCAAAAGGTAATAGACGGTGTGTTCTTGATGAACTCCTTGCTCTTGTGCTTCAAATGATAGTCTTCCCAACACTCAAACAACTCCTCACAGATTTGGCTATGGTGGAAGAAGGATTTGAGTGGAAAGCAACTTGGGAAAGGCTAGAAATCAAGGTTCAAATGGTTGGATTGGAATGTCTTGATCTCAACACATGAGTAGGTGGTTCTCTCTCAGAAAATGTATGGTGGAAGTGTAGGCACGTTCTGATGGCTCTCCTTACTGAGAAGGAAGGGGTGGAGGGGTATATATAGCTTCCACACAAGATCCAACCGTTACACACTTTTGATCCAACTCGGTGGCACCGATTCAGAAATCTCGGTGGCACCGAACAGTGTAATAGATATGAACGTTAGGAATCTCGGTGGGACCGACTGGAACAACTCGGATGGACCGATGTGCAATGGTTAGGGCAAACCTCGTCTCGGTGGCACCGATTGCATCAACTCGGTAGGACCGAAGTGAAGCAACAAGGCAACAGAGAGTTGGCAAGCCATCTCGGTGAGACCGATTTGCAAAACTTGGTGACACCAAAGTAAGTGCAAGCGATCACAGAGAGTTGGCAAGGCCATCTCGGTGGGACCGAGATCCATATCGGTGGATCCGATTTGTTAGGGTTTTGGCAGTGGCTAAGTCCAGATGAACTCGGTGGCTCCGGATAGGAAATTTTGGTGGGGCCGAGTTGGAAGGTAGGTTTTGAACATATTTGGATGGAGAAAGTGGTTGAGGGTTTTGGAATACTATCACTAAGCACTTGAGCAAAAAGACCATTAAGCAACACCTCATCCCCTTTTAATAGTATTGGCTTTCCTATGGACTCAATGTGATCTTGGATCACTAAACCAAAAATGTAGAGTCTTGATCTTTTGCCAATCTATGTCCTTAGAATTTTGAAGAGTTCCACTTCTCTTGTCCCTGCCACGCCATTGTTGAACTTGTCTGAAATTCACTAGATAAAAGCCTTTGTCCAACAACATGTATGTTGGCATAAATTACCAAAACTACCAAGGGAGCAAATGTGCATTCAGGGTGTCATTTCCATCAACTCCGACAAGAAAGATGCAGTTATTTGCGTCGATAAGATGTACAGAGATGTGGTTGCAGCAGAGGCCGCCAAGGCGCTAGCTCCCGCTAAGAAGAAGGAAAGCAAGAAGTCCGGCAAGGCCTCTGGCAAGGATTCCGGGAAGCGCGCCTCTTCGGAGCGCTGCGCACCTGTTGAAGACTTGCCGGAGTGCTCTACCGGTAAGAAGTCCAAAGCCACTTCACCAGCAACCAAAAAGGTGCCGGCGAGGGAGGACGGCAGTGACGGTACCTTCACCATCAGTGCCACCCTTGACATCAAATAGGAAAGCGCGCTCATTGCCTTCCTGCGGGCGAATGTCGATGTGTTCGCATGGCGACCATCTGACATCCCCGGTGTTCCCAGGAATGTAATTGAGCACCACCTTGCCGTCTGTCCTCATGCTCGGCCCGTCAAGCAGAAGGTCAGGAAGCAAGCTTTGGAGCGGCATTAGTTCATTGCCGAAGAAATCAAGAAACTTGAAGCAGTAGGCCTGGTTAGAGGTGTACTACATCCAACTTGGTTGGCAAATCCAGTTGTGGTGCGCAAAGCAAACAGAAAGTGGAGACTTTGTATTGACTACACTGATATTAACAAAGCATGTCCAAAGGATCCTTTCCCTTTGCCGCGCATTGATCAAATTGTAGATTCTACCTCCGGCTGTGATTTACTCTCCTTCCTTGATGCATATTCTGGATACCATCAGATATTCATGGCCAAGGAGGATGAGGAGAAAACCGCATTCATTACTCCATGTGGCACATACTGCTTCGTGCGTATGCCTTTCGGGTTAAAGAGTGCCGGTTCAACATTCGCGAGAGCAGTTCAGATTAGTTTTGAGCCCCAGCTGCACAGGAATGTGGAAGCATATATGGATGATATAGTGGTCAAAACCAAGGACAAATCAACCCTCATTCAAGATTTAGAAGAAACATTTGCAAACTTGCGCAAAATCAATTTGAAGCTCAATCCCGAGAAATGTGTGTTTTGCGTTCCATCCGGCAAACTTCTCAGAGTCTTTGTATCTCAACGTGGAATTGAAGCAAATCCCGACAAGATCAAAGCAATTGAGCAGATTCAAGCACCAAAAAGCGTCAAGGATGTACGGCGTCTTGCCGGCTGTGTTGCTGCCTTGAGTAGGTTCATTCCAAGATCTACTGAGCGCGCTCTGCCATTTTTCAAGATTCTGAAAAAGGCAGGTCCAATGAAATGGACTCCGGAAACAAAGGCCGCGCTACAGGATTTGAAAAGATACCTCTCCTCCGCGCCAACACTAGTTGCGCCTAGACCACAAGAGTCGTTGCTGCTATATGTAGCGGCAACAAATCAAGTGGCTAGTGCTGCATTAGTGGCGCAGAGGGAAGTCGATGACGAGAAAGCGGCCGCGGCAAGCCCGTCCAGCAACAAACCGAAATCTTCTCCGGCGGGGTCCGACGCCGACAAGTCAGAAACAGCACAAGCAAATGAGACTAATCAACAAGTGGTGCCGAAGAAGAAGGTGGTGCAGCGACCCGTGTATTTTGTTAGTTACCTTCTGCAGGGGGCTAGGTCAAGATACTCTGGGGTGCAAAAGTTGCTTTTCGGCCTCCTTATGGCCTCGAGAAAGCTGCGTCACTACTTCCAAGCACATGAGATCACCGTCGTCACCCGCTTTCCGTTGCAACGCATCTTGAGAAATCCAGAGGCAACAGGCAGGAAAGTGGAGTGGGCGTTGGAACTGTCAAGCTTTGCACTCAAGTTTGAAAGCACTTCAACCGTCCAGAGCAGAGCCTTGGCGGAGTTCATTGCAGAGTGGACGCTAACGCGAGACGAAGAAATTCAAGAAACAGCTCTCCCCGGCAAAGAGACGGCCAAAGATTGGATTATGTATTTTGATGGGGCCTTCTCATTGCAAAGCGCCGGTGCCGGAGTGCTGCTTGTCGCACCCATCGGAGAGCACCTCAAGTATGTAGTTCAAATGCACTTTCCCAGGGAGCAAGCTATAAACAACACTGCTGAGTACGAAGGGCTCCTTGCCGGTCTTAGGATTGCAGTGGACCTTGGAATCAGAAAGCTGATCATCCGTGGTGACTTGCAGCTTGTTGTAAAGCAAGTAAACAAAGATTACCAAAGCCCGTTGATGGAAGCATATGTGGAAGAAGTGAGGAGATTGGAGGAACACTGACGGGTTGCAAACAGAGCACGTTCCTCGTGCGGAAAACAACATTGCTGATCACCTGCCAAAGTGTGCCGCTCAAAAGCTACCTGTGGAACCAGGAACTTTTGTGCTCCATTTGAATCAACCAACAGTCACTCCATCAACGCAGACCAGTAAGAGAAGAAGTTGAATACCGGCAAGTACTTTTCGACGGGACTCCCAGAACCGCCGGCAAGGATGTTGCCGGGAACAACCTGTCGGTGTAATGAGAATCAGGGTCTCATAAACCTTCTAGGCTTGGTGTTATGCTAATCTAAAGCTGTTGTGAAGCAGCCCCGGCAAGACGATACGACTGGCAAGTACTTCACCAGCAAGCAAGTCCAAGAGCTCGCCGGGGAGGAGCTCTTCCCGGCAGCACATTTCATCCGGCAAGGCGGAGCCGGCAAGATAAGACTCCAGGCGGGTCATCCAGAAGATCAAGTCTACTGCTACCAGCAAGTTCAACACCGGCAAGCAACGACCCGGCAAGCTCTGTGCCGGCAAGCTCCCTTTGTTGTTACTCCACCGCTCCACCTCGGCGGTCTGTCAGAGGCTCGCCGACAGGTGTCGAGAGGGCAGGTAGTTAGGTGAAGCTTGTCGGGGCACGTGGCAGCTCGCCGCCTGAAGAACACCTTTATCGACACACGTCCATATGCGTGTCAAGCCATTATCTACCCTTTGTATTTACTATTTTGCCACTATGGTAACCCCTTAAGCTATAAAAGGAGGGCCAAGGCAATAGTTTAGAGGATTCAGATTCGGAACCCCTTTTCAAACACAAGCACCTCTCGTGTAGCTGCTCTCTCCACGCCTTGCCGGGGAGAAGCGCTCCTTGTACTGTGCTTCCGTACCACTAATACACCAAAGGCAGGAGTAGGGTTTTACGCTTCTCAGTGGCCCGAGCCTGGGTAAAAACCCTCACGTCCCATTGTTCATGCTCTTTGTGCATGTCGATCTTCCCCGCCGAACTACAAGGGGCTGCATGGCCCCATAGATGGTCGCTACCCCGACATCTTTGGCGCGCCAGGTAGGGGGCACGCATATGCGAATCTGCTCCAACAGCGTCGGCTTGATCTTCATCGTCAACGGCGTCCAACAAGAGCAAGGGCGTCGCCGCCACGTTTACTTCCAAAGCGCAGTTTTAACTGTTTGCAATGGTGAAGACGGTGGTGGCCAGACTTATCACCATATCGGCGACATCGGCGGCACAGCAATCGTGGCGAGCAATTCAAGCGCCCTGCGAGATGCTCTGATGAATCGTAGTGTTTTCGCCGTTCTACAGAAAGCTAAGTTCCAAATACTCTAGTTACTTTCTGTTATCTAGCCTTTTCCTCGAATGGCATTTTTGCACTTAACCTATGTGCGGAGTAGCACTCTTGAAACATTCTGCGCTCTGGGTTGTTCTGGGTCCGCCCAACAACGTCACTGCGGCTGCGTTTGTTTCTAGAGTGTTAAGCTTCCGAGAAGGCGGCGTTCTCGATAGGCTGCTAAACAAGACCTGATCCTAAGCGCCGTCGACCAGATCGTGCGCAATCGGAAAGCATTCCGTCTAGCGTAGAGAATAATTATGCAAAAATGCAATCATTTAGGGAAAAGACTTAATAGTTTTTATTCTTTTAAGATTTCTGTGACCCGTACGCTAAGGAGCCTTTTCGGGATTAGTTGCGCTCCTAGTTGCCTCGAGTTCGCTCGGCAGCGTGAGCAGCTGCATTAGGACCGACGAGGTAAACCTTTTCGGGAAGCGGCATTCCCGGCAAGCTGCTAAGGGCCCGTTCCCTCGAGCGTTGCTGACCGGAGCATACGCACCGGGAAGCACTCCGGTAAGCGGGGGGAATATTCAGTAGAAATCAAGTTTTTCACATGAGTTAAGTGCGAATAAGACGCTAATTAACTTGTTGTGTTAAAACACTGTTGTGGCATTTTTACGCCCGAATCAGTGTTGCAGGTAAATTAGTGGAAGATAGCTTCACGGTAGCACTAGCTTTGGTACTTCTGGAAGCTGCCATTGAGCATCGAAAACCTCTGAGTTCTCTGCTGAAACCAAAAGCCTTGCCGGGGGCTGGCCCTCCCGGCAAGCTGGCATCGAGAACCTCCGAGTTCTCTGCTGAAACCAAAAGCCTTGCCGGGGGCTGGCCCTCCCGGCAAGCTAGCATCGAGAACCTCCGAGTTCTCTGCTGAAACCAAAAGCCTTGCCGGGGGCTGGCCCTCCCGGCAAGCCGGCATCAAGAACCTCCGAGTTCTCTGCTAAAATCAAAAATCGGCATCGAGAACCTTAAAGTTCTCTGCCGGAAGCTAAAGCCTTCCCGGGAATAGCCTTCCCGGAAGCCAACGTCGGGAACCATAGAGTTCTCCGTTGAAAACAGAATTGGCATCGAGAAACCTAAAGTTCTCTGCCATAAACAAGTCTTATTTTAGCATCAAGATCTTTAAAGTTCTCTGCTAAATGGAAGTTTCAACATGAAGATCTCCCGAGCTCTCTATAGATGAGCTCGGGGGCTGGCGTCCTTTTGGAATAACCTTTCCCGGGTGCTGCTTGCCGTGTATATTTCTTACCGGAAAAGATGAGATTATCATAACCCAAGCCAAGTTTCTGGTCCCACCTCCAGCATTGAGATCTTTCGAGTTCTCTGCTGAAGGCGGTCCCGGGGGCTCCTGTCGGTGTAATGAGAATCAGGGTCTCATAAACCTTCTAGGCTTGGTGTTATGCTAATCTAAAGCTGTTGTGAAGCAGCCCCGGCAAGACGATACGACTGGCAAGTACTCCACCAGCAAGCAAGTCCAAGAGCTCGCCGGGGAGGAGCTCTTCCTGGCAGCACATTTCATCCGGCAAGGCGGAGCCGGCAAGATAAGACTCCAGGCGGGTCATCCAGAAGATCAAGTCTACTACTACCGGCAAGTTCAACACCAGCAAGCAATGACCCGGCAAGCTCTGTGCTGGCAAGCTCCCTTTGTTGTTACTCCACCGCTCCACCTCGGCGGTCTGTCAGAGGCTCGCCGACAGGTGTCGAGCGGGCAGGTAGTTAGGTGAAGCTTGTCGGGGCACGTGGCAGCTCGCCGCCTGAAGAACACCTTTATCGACACATGTCCATATGCGTGTCAAGCCATTATCTACTCTCTACATTTACTATTTTGCCACTGTGGTAACCCCTTAAGCTATAAAAGGAGGGCCAAGGCAACAGTTTAGACGATTCGGATTCGGAACTCCTTTTCAAACACAAGCACCTCTCGTGTAGCTGCTCTCTCCACGCCTTGCCGGGGAGAAGCGCTCCTTGTACTGTGCTTCCGTACCACTAATACACCAAAGGCAGGAGTAGGGTTTTACGCTTCTCAGCGGCCCGAACCTGGGTAAAATCCCTCGCGTCCCATTGTTCATGCTCTTTGTGCACGTCGATCTTCCCCGCCGAACCACAAGGGGCTGCATGGCCCCGTAGATCGTCGCTACCCCGACACAAAGACACGGTTGTCGAAGAGCAGCGGCTTCGCGCAGAACCCCAGGTTCTTGCCGCTGAGGCAAGCGCTCCCGCGGCCGAAGAAATGCCTTTATTCCTTGTCATCGAGCCGCAGGCTCCGGCATGGGCACAGCAGATAGTCCATTTCCTTCAAACAGGAGAACTTCCCGATGAGCAAGAAGAAGCTGAGAAAGTAGCCCGTCAGTCAAGTATGTATCAGTTTGTGGATAACATGCTATACAGAAAGAGATCAAACGGTCTGAAATTAAAGTGTATTTGCCGGGAAGATGGACTGAAGCTATTGGCAGAGATACATGGAGGCATATGTGGCTCTCACATAGGATCAAGGGCACTTGCCGGCAAAGCTTTCTGGCAAGGCTTTTATTGGCCCACTGCCCTCCAGGATGCAACTGAGCTAGTAACCAAGTGTGAAGCATGCCAGTTTCATTCAAAGAACATACATCAGCCAGCCCAAGCTCTTCAAACAATCCCTCTCTCCTGGCCTTTTTTGGTCTGGGGGCTTGATATCTTGGGCCCCTTCCCCCGTGCTACCGGGGGCTTTGAGTTCTTGTATGTCGCCATCGACAAGTTCACAAAGTGGCCTGAAGTGGAGCCAGTAAGAAAGGTGACAGCACAATCAACCGTCAAGTTCTTCAAAGGATTAGTTTGCCGTTTTGGGGTCCCTAACAGGGTCATCATCAACAAGGGCACACAATTCACGAGCCGCACCTGCATGCAGTATATCCAGGACCTTGGCGGCAAACTCTGTTTTGCATCTGTTGCTCACCCGAGAAGCAATGGCCAAGCGAAAAGGATGAACGCTGAAGTGCTGCGTGGCCTCAAGACAAGAACCTTTGACAGGCTGTGCAAATGTGGAAGACGCTGGATTGATGAGTTGCCGGCAGTTCTTTGGTCACTCAGGACGACACCAAATCGAGCTACCGGCCAAACACCCTTCTCCCTAGTCTATGGTGCAGAAGCGGTGCTCCCCACGGAACTCATATACGGGTCACCTCGAGTGCTCGCTTACGATGAAGCTGAGCAAGAGCAGTTGCGGCAAGATGACGCAACGCTCCTTGAGGAAGATCGTCTTCGGGCAGCTGTGCGAGTTGCACGCTACCAGCAAGCCTTGCGCCACTATCATAGCCGCAAAGTGCACGCCCGAAGCCTTGAGGAAGGCGACCTTGTTCTTTGGCACATTCAGTCCGCCAAGAGGTCAAACAAGTTGACGCCGAAGTGGGAAGGCCCTTATCGGGTAGTACGAGTCACCAGACATGGCGCAGTCCGTCTGGAGACCGAAGATGGCATTCAAATACAAAACTCATGGAATATTGAGCATCTTCGCAAGTTCTACCCATAAGGCGCGGTTGCCGGGCCTCCCGGCAACCCCTTTTGTACAAGCTTTGTCGGCAAGACTTGTAACCCTTTGTACAAAGCCAGGCGCAGATCCTGTGCATAATAAAGCTAAGTGTTTCGCGACTATTTGTACATATTCATTTATATATGGATGCATGTGACGTTGTGATTACACTTTAGTTTGTCTGAAATGGCTGACGAACCGTCAAGGTTCCCAACCCACTCTTTTCTCTTCTTTCTTTTTCTTAAAAGACAGAAGGATCCCTCGCGTACAAGTTTCCCGGGGGGAGTGACGATGGGGTACCATTTAATGACGCTCAAGTAATCATTTCATACGACGAGAGAAGCAGTGCAAGGAAAAGCTAAGTTGAAAAACTTTGAAACTTTTTCCTTGTTACGTTTGCAATTTCCCTTGAACGATTCTGTGTTTGTATGAGAAACCTGCACACAAAGGAACCTTGTCGCGATCAGTCCGCGCTCTAGGTTGCCTTGAGTCCACTTGGCAAGCTTAGCAGCTGCGTTCTGGCCCGGCAAGTTGCCTTGCCGGCAGCGGCACTTCCAGCAGGCTGCTAAGGACCCGTTCCTCGAAGCGCTCGCGGCAAGTGTGCGCACCGGCAAGTTTCCCAGCAGCGTAGGGGATACAGTCATACAAAGGAAAAATAAGACAAGGGAAACGACACACATTCATCCATCAGCACAAGTTATATTACATCGCAAAAGCAGTGCAGATCTAACATAAGATCAAATGTATCTTTTACATGACAGCACAATGACGGATGTAACGGCAAGCGCAGTCCCGACGATCGCCCTGGACTCTGGGAATTTGGAGAACCTTGTCGGCGAGAGGAGCATCGATTTTGTCAGCAGAAGTAACGTTGGTGTTCGCTGGCAGCCTCCTGAAGACCCCGGAGAGATCAAGGCTGGGATTGCGATGGGCGATTTTGAGCAGCACCCTGTATACAATTTCGTGTGCAAACTTCTGGGATTCATCAGCGAATGAAGCAGACCTGTCCTCGTGATACGTCTTCAAGGCGTCGATAAGGCCCTCGAAGAACTTGGTCAGTCTGGCGCTGGTGGCCTCCTTGTCGTTGACGGTGAAACCCCAGCTCTTCATGTCCATCACGGCGATTTCGGAGCTGATGCGCTCGGCAGCATTAACAAGCCTGCCGGTCTAGAGGGAGAGGTTCTCGTGCAATTGGGCATAGTTGTTCTCAGCATCCTTCTTCAAGGCCTCTTCCTTCTCCAGCTTCTCCGTCAAGACCCTCTCCCTTTCCTTGGCAGATTCTAAAGCTGTTACCAAGGTGGCCAGTTGGGATTTCAGATCTCCAATTGTCTTGGCGGCGGCGTCGAGATCTTGGTTCTTGGACGACAGCTGCGTTTGCAAGTCCCCTAGAGTGCGGGCTGCCTTCAGCGCTTCGTCCTTGAGAGCCTCGATTTCTTTATCGCTACCGGCAAGGTCTTCCTTTAATTTGCCACCTGGGATTCTAGTTCTGTCTTGGCAGAGGTAGCGGCAACAGCTTTATCAGAAGCCTCCTTAAGCTTGGCGGCATTCTCCAAGGCCTGGGTCTCAAATGGATTTTTTGTGACCATCTTCTAGCTCTTGGGTCCGTTGCTTAAGGAGTGTTTCAATTTCCTCATCCCTGCCGCGAAGTGTAGCGGCAAGTGCTTCCTCCCGTGCGGCAAGGTCCTTCTCTTTGGCGTTGAGCAGCGCCTCGCGCTCCGTCAACTTGCCGTCACGAATTGCCGCTTCCTCTTTGGCAGTAGTAAGCCTTTCCTCTTGCCTTACGAGATTGCGGGCCTGCTCGTTATACCATGTGCGTAGCTCGTGCGCTTTCTTCCTCAATTTCTGGTCAACCAGGTCCGCAGCTTTATATTCTTCCTGGATCCTGGTCCACCTCCGGCTGTACCTTTCTTAGACACCTTTGAATCCAACATCCATGATCTCCATGAAGGCGAGATCTTCAGCATTGTCAGAAGCATCAGTGGCATCGTCAGTTCTTTGGACCAAGGGGAGCAGAATCTGGGCTATTTCCTCGTCAAAGTTTGGCTCTGCAGTACCAGATGTGCAGGGGGCTCCGGAGTCATGCTGAGAAGCGATCAACGCCAAGCTGCTTGATGGGACTTGCAAGGTTGGCGCCACTGGTTGGTTGTCAGGGTTCGGCGCATCGGTGTTGACGGGCGCCTTCTCCACATCCATCTGGTGGGGTCGGACATATTGCCAGGGGTCTTCTCAGGCTCATCGAGAACCTCTCTGATCTCCTCAGTGGCTTGCACAAGATTCTCTTTAGCAGCAATCTTGGCATCTTCATTAGCGGCATCCTTTGCAATATTTGCTACCTCCACGAGGACTTCGCCTTCTTCGGGAGAGGTTGGAGCTGTGGAGTGAAGCAGAAGCACAGGTAGAATGAGATTCAAAATTACAAGTCAAGTTCAAGAAAACAAAAAAAAAATTGTGAGAGATGTGTAAAGGCAAGAGGATTACCCGTTGACGTTTGTTGAGGAAGGACATCTCCTTCCCCGGCAACTTGTGTTGCCGGCGCACGGTCATCGACAGCTTCCCTTGGTAGGGTAGCCTCCGTGCGGGCAGGCTCATCGGTGGAGGCCCTTGTCGGAGGAGCACTCTCCGGGATAATGGTTGACGGGGGAGCCTCAGTAGGATCCGCCTCTTGGCGTTCTTTTTCTTGACGGGCTTCCCCCATCCCTTTATTAGGCTCAGAGGGAGGAACTTTTTGATATGTCTCCATCGTATCTATAATTTTTGATTGTTTCATGCCAATATTCTACAACTTTCACATATTTTTGGCAACATTTTATATTATTTTTGGGACTAACATATTGATCCAGTGCCCAGTGCCTATTCATGTTTTCTGCTTCTTTTTTGTTTCATAGAAAATCCATATCAAACGAAGTCCAAATGCAATAAAAATTTAAGAAAAATTATATTGGAATGTATGTGATTTTTGGGAGGTGGAATCAACGCAAACGGAGGCCCACAGCCTCCACAAGCCACCTGGGCGCGGGCCTCCCCCCTGGCGCACGGTGGTGCCTCGTGGGCACACCGTAGGTCGGTTGGGGCTCTTCTTCGGCCGCAAGGAAGCTAATATCCGGAAAAAATCATGTTAAAATTTCAGCGCAATCGGAGTTACGGATCTCCGAGAATTTAAGAAACGGCGAAAGGCCAGAAATCAGTAACGCGAAACAGAAGAGAACAGAGAGAGAGATCCAATCTAGGAGGGGCTCCTGCCCCTCCGCCGCCATGGTGGCCATGGACCAGGGGGAAACTCTCCTCCCATCAAGGGGGGAGGACAAGGAAGAAGAAGGAGGGGGGCTCTCTCCCCCTCTCTCCCGGTGGCGCCGGAACGCCGCCAGGGCAATCATCGTGACGGTGATCTACACCAACAGCTTCGCCGCCGTCACCACCAACTCTCTCCCCCTCTATGCAGTGGTGTAACACCTCTTCTCCCCGCTGTAATCTCTACTTAAACATGGTGCTTAACGCTAAATATTATTATCCAATGATGTATGGCAATCCTATGATGTTTGAGTAGATTCGTTTTGTCCTATGGGTTGATTGATGATCGTGATTGGTTTGAGTTGTATGTTTTATTTTGGTGCTGTCCTATGGTGCCCCCCGTGTCGCGCAAGCGTGAGGGATTCCCGCTGTAGGGTTTGCAATATGTTCATAATTCTCTTATAGTGGGCGGCTAGAGTGACAGAAGCTTACACCCGAGTAAGGGGTTGTTGCGTATGGGAGTAAAGGGGACTTGTTACTTAATGCTATGGTTGGGTTTTACCTTAATGATCTTTGTTAGTTGCAGATGCTTGCTAGAGTTCCAATCATAAGTGCATATGATCCAAGTACGGAAAGTATGTTAGCTCATGCCTCTGCCTCATATAAAATTGCAATAATGATTACCGGTCTAGTTATCGATTGCCTATGGACAAATCTTTCTCTTTGTGTTACAAAAAGCTCTCTACTAAAACTAATTTAATTGTTTCTTTATTTTAACAGCCCCTAACTTTTATTTACGTGTTCTTTATTATCTTGCAAACCTATCCCTTTACACCTACAAAGTACTTCTAGTTTCATACTTGTTCTAGGTAAAGCGAACGTTAAGTGTGCGTAGAGTTGTATCGGTGGTCGATAGAACTTGAAGGGAATATTAATTCTACTTTAGCTCCTCGTTGGTTTTGACACTCTTTTTTATCGAAAAAGCTACAATTGATCCCCTATACTTGTGGGTTATCACAGGGGAGTCCACGAAATACTTTTTCCGCCGCCGCAAGTTTCTGTTCTCGAGAGATCCCATCTGGAGGCCTTTTTCGGTACTCCGCCGGAGGGGGAATCGATCACGGAGGGGCTCTACATCATCCTTGCTGCCCTTCTGATGATGCGTGAGTAGTTTACCACAGACCTTCGGGTCCATAGTTAGTAGCTAGATGGCTTCTTCTCTCTTTTTGATCTTCAATACAATGTTCTCCTCGATGTTCTTGGAGTTCTATCCGATGTAATCACTTTTTGCGGTGTGTTTGTTGGGATCCGATGAATTGTGAGTTTATGATCAGATTATCCACGAATATTATTTGAGTCTTCTCTGAACTCTTTTATGCATGATTATTATAGCTTCGTATTTCTCTCCGATCTATTGATTTGGTTTGGCAACTAGATTGATTTATCTTGAAACGGGAGAGGTGCTTTGTAATGGGTTAGATCTTGCGGTGCTCAATCCCAGTGACAGAAAGGGACATGACACGTATGTATCGTTGCTATTAAGGGTAAAAATATGGGGTTTATTCATGCGTGAGTTTACTTTGTCTACATCATGTGATCTTGCTTAAGGCGTTACTCCGTACTTTATGGACTTAATACACTAGATGCATGCTGGATAGCGGTCGATGTGTGGACTAACAGTAGTAGATGCAGGCAGGAGTCGGTCTACTTGTCTCGGACGTGATGCCTATATACATCATCATTGCCTTGGATATCATCATGATTATTTGCTTTTCTATCAATTGCCCAATAGTAATTCGTTCACCCACCGTATGCTATTTTCATGAGAGAAGCCTCTAGTGAAAACTATGGCCCCCGGGTCTATCCAAATCATATATTAAAAATCATAAAAATACCTTGCTGCAGTTTTACTTTATTTATTTTATTTTTTATTTTTGTTCGATCTATTTATCTATCACCATACAATTTAATCTTGCAATTAACCGCCAAGGGATTGACAACCCCTTGTTTGCGTTGGGTGCAAGGATTTGTTGTTTTGTGTGCAGGTACTGCTAACAAGTTGTTGCGTGATTCTCCTACTGGATTGATAACCTTGGTTTCATAACTGACGCAAATACTTATCTCTACTGTACTGCATCATCCCCTCCTCTTCGGGGAAATCCCAACGCAGCTCACAAGTAGCAGGAAGAATTTCTGGCGCCGTTGCCGGGGAGACATCATCAACATCTATCAACTACCTACGCACAAAACTTGCATCTCCTTGCATTTATTTTATTTGCCTTTGCCTCTCGTTTTCATCTCCCCCACTTCTAAAAAGTTTTTACAAAAATACAAAAATATTGTTTGTTTGCCTTTTTCTTCTTTGCTTGATTGTTTGCTTGTTTTATCGTTATGTCTAGTTCCACTCCTGTTATGCCTTTCCCTCCGTACTTAGGAGACGATCCAGGAATTTTAAACTTTAAACATTTGAGTGATGAATCTTTAAAAGAAGCATGGGATATATTATTAAAAATACAAGTAAGTGCTAGGCCTCAGTTTCACATTAAATTGTTCCTTAAAAGTTTTTATGTTGGTCTACCCCTTGCTCATAGACGTGTCTTGGATTCTATATTTGAAAACGATTTTCTTGGGAGTGATGCCTTTGAAACCTATGAAAGGATGAAAAGTATATTTGGACAACCAAAAGTTGAAACTATCGAACCTACTACATTAGAATACTTTCGTCAAACTGAGCAAATAAAGGAAATAAAGGCTAGTATGGATTCTAACTTTCAAGGAATATTCAATCTTGGCTCTAAAATAAATAGCAATGCGGTGTCACAAAATAGGAGGGTTGATGCTTTAGATAAAAAGATCTCTCTTTGTGTTTTGAAAGAAATAAAAACCCTTTGCACTAAGCTTGATCATATAGTGCACATTATTGATACTGGCAAAGAGAGTGAAATAGGAGTTGCGAGGGTTAAGAACAAAAATGATAATACTTGAAACTATGCATTATGCCTAGCTAGGGGCATAAAACAATAGCGCTTGTTGGGAGGCAACCCAATGAATAAAATAAATTTTTACTTTTTGTTTCTATTCTTGTGTTTTTTCACAATTATGCTACTGTTATGATTGTGTTTTTGTGTTTTAATTAGTGTTTGTGCCAAGTAATGCCTTTGGGATGATTTGGAAGATAGTATAATTGATGCTGTTTGGGAAACAGAAAGTTTTGCGTCCAGTTCTGGAATTTTAGTTCTGTACTGGAGAGTCAGAAAAATCTGAAATTTTTACACAGTATTGTTATATGAATTTCCCACGTTTTCCTAATTTTTCAGAAGTTTTGGAGTTACAGAAGTATCGATTTTAAATAGATCTTTACAGACTGTTCTGTTTTAGACAGATTCTGTTTTTGTTGCATAGTTTGCTTATTTTGATGAATCTATGGATCGTATCGCAGGGTATGTGTCATGGAGAAGTTGGCGTACAGTAGTATTATGCCAACATTAAATATGAATCAATTTACTACAGTACTTAAAGTTAAATATTTATTTGTTATACTAACGGATCTCACGAAGGTTTTGTTGAGTTTTGTGTGATTGAAGTTTTCAAGTTTTGGGTGAGATCACGATAGATGAAGAAATAAGGAGTGGCAAGAGCCTAAGCTTGGGGATGCCCAAGGCACCCCAAGGTAATATTCAAGGAAGACTCAAGCGTCTAAGCTTGGGGATCCCCCGGAAGGCATCCCCTCTTTCTTCTACCAACTATCGGTAATTTTACTTGGAGCTATATTTTTATTCATCACATGATATGTGTTTTACTTGGAGCGTCGTGTATTATATGAGTCTTTGCTTTGTTTGCTTTTTAGTTTGTCACAATCATCTTTGCTGGACACACCAATTTGAGAGAGTCACACGTTTATCGTAATTTGATAGAATACTCTATGTGCTTCACTTAAATTTTTTGAGCTAGGCAGTTGCTCTAGTGATTCACTTAAATCTTTTTTAGCACGGCGGTGGCTATATTTTGAAGAAATATTTAACCTCTCATGCTTCACTTATATTATTTTGAGAGTTGATAAGACTAAAATTTTGAAGAAATATTTAACCTCCCATGCTTCACTTATATTATTTTGAGAGATGATAAGACTAAAATTTTGAAGAAATATTTGCACTCTCATGCTTCACTTATATCTTTTGAGAGTTGATAGTAGTAATGGTAATTTGCACAAGATATGAATTTGGTCCCAAAGTGATGAATATTCAAGAGGGATATAATAAAAACTTTCATATAGATCATTTGATATGATAAGTTTGATTCCTTGCAATAGTTTTGCGATATGGAGACGATAATATGTGAGTCATGTTAGTGAGTAATTGTGATTTAGTAAGAATATTGGTGTTAAGGTTTGTGATTCCCTATGCATGCACGTAAAGTCAATAGTTATGCAATGAAATTATATCCTACTTATGGTGCATTATTCGGTGTTAGTTATGTTCAATGCATGTTTATGACCATTTTCGCTTTTTGGTTGGTCGCTTCTCAATCTATTTGCTAGCCTTCATTTGTACTAAGCGGGAATGCTGCTTGTGCATCCAACTCCTTAAACCCAAGTTGTGCCAAATGAGTCCACCATACCTACCTATATGCGGTATTTCCTTGTCATTCCAAGTAAATTTGCATGTGCCAACTCTAATTTTCAAAATAATTTTCCATTTAGTGTGCCCGTACCGCTCATGAAGCGGTAGGGGGTGGCCAATATTTTCCATGCTAGGTGGGTTATTCTCAAGATGAGTGTTTATTCACTTGTCATTGCACGAGAGAGTGGCAGTTAATAGGGATGCCCAGTCCCGAAATGAAATAAATGAAAAAATTATATGTTGATAATAATAAATTCCTTGGAAAGTGTTGGTATGGAAGGCACCCATGGATACGGCTAGCCATGGATTGTGAAAGAATGATGGAAAGGAAATAAATTTTATTTTCTGTTTGGGAACCGCCTATAATGTGTCTAGTATGGAAGATATTGGAAATTCTCGGTCGTTTTCTTTGATAGGAAAAGCATGCCTCTCAAAATAATTTTATCTCTCTAATTTAAGCTTTGAGCTCTGGCACATTTGCAAATCTCTGCTTCCCTCTGCGAAGGGCCTATCTATTTACTTTATGCAATTTTTATTTTTATTTTGAGTCTCCATCTTCTCTTACAAAGCGCCAACTAGAGAGCACTATTGTCATACTTGTGCATTGTGTGTAGCTAATATTGAGTGTGTTTCATGAATGGATCAATGATTGAGCATAATGGGCTAGGGATAACTTTCTTTAGCGTTGATATTTTGAAAGACATGGTTGCTTGTTAGTATGCTTGAGTATTTATGTCTTCATGTCAAACTATAGACTATTGCTTTGAATCATTCAAGTCCAAATGTTCATGCTATAAAGAAAAGAATATATGATGAATATGATAGGTAGCATTCCACATCAAAAATTCTGTTTTTATCATTTACCTACTCGAGGACGAGCAGAAATTAAGCTTGGGGATGCTGATACGTCTCCAACGTATCTATAATTTTTGATTGTTCCATGCTATTATTGTATCAATCTTGGATATTTTTATATACATTTACAGCAATTATATATCATTTTTTGGGACTAACCTATTAACTTAGTGCACAGTGCCAGTTGCTATTTTTTGCCTGTTTTTGGTTTTCCAGAATATCAGTACCAAACGAAGTCCAAATGCCATGAAACTTTTTGGAGATTTTTTTCTGGACATAACAAACAATAGAAGCTTCAGGAGAGGGCCAGAAGACTGAGGAGGTGGCCACGAGCCACCAGGGCGCGCCTGGGGGGGGGGGGGGGGGGGCAGGCGCGCCCTGGTGCCTCGTGGGCCCACCTCTGCCCCTTTTGACCTAATTCCAGCACTATAAATTCTCTAAAATCAGGAAACCAACAGGGGAGTCCACGAAATACTTTTTCCGCCGCCGCAAGCTTCTGTTCTCAAGAGATCCCATCTGGAGGCCTTTTCCGGTACTCCGCCGGAGGGGGAATCGATCACGGAGGGGCTCTACATCATCCTTGCTGCCCTTCTGATGATGCGTGAGTAGTTTACCACATACCTTCGGGTCCATAGTTAGTAGCTAGATGGCTTCTTCTCTCTTTTTGATCTTCAATACAATGTTCTCCTCGATGTTCTTGGAGTTCTATCTGATGTAATCACTTTTTGCGGTGTGTTTGTTGGGATCCGATGAATTGTGAGTTTATGATCAGATTATCCATGAATATTATTTGAGTCTTCTCTGAACTCTTTTATGCATGATTATTATAGCTTCGTATTTCTCTCCGATCTATTTATTTGGTTTGGTCAACTAGATTGATTTATCTTGCAATGGGAGAGGTGCTTTGTAATGGGTTCGATCTTGCGGTGCTCAATCCCAGTGGCAGAAAGGGACATGACACGTATGTATCGTTGCTATTAAGGTTAAAAAGATGGGGTTTATTCATGCGTGAGTTTACTTTGTCTACATCATGTCATCTTGCTTAAGGCATTACTCCGTTCTTTATGGACTTAATACACTAGATGCATGCAGGATAGCGGTCGATGTGTGGAGTAATAGTAGTAGATGCAGGCAGGAGTTGGTCTACTTGTCTCGGATGTGATGCCTATATACATGATCATTGCCTTGGATATCGTCATGATTATTTGCTTTTCTATCAATTGCCCAACAGTAATTCGTTCACCCACCGTATGCTATTTTCATGAGAGAAGCCTCTAGTGAAAACTATGGCCCCCGGGTCTATCCAAATCATATATTAAAAATCATAAAAATACCTTGCTGCACTTTTACTTTATTTATTTTATTTTGTATTTTTGTTCGATCTATTTATCTATCACCATACAATTTTATCTTGCAATTAACCGCCAAGGGATTGACAACCCCTTGTTTGCGTTGGGTGCAAGGATTTGTTGTTTTTTGTGCAGGTACTGCTAACGAGTTGTTGTGTGATTCTCCTACTGGATTGATAACCTTGGTTTCATAACTGAGGGAAATACTTATCTCTATTGTACTGCATCATCCCCTCCTCTTCGGGGAAATCCCAACGCAGCTCACAAGTAGCAGTGGCCAATATTTTGCATGCTAGGTGTGTTATTCTCACGATGAGTGTTTATTCACTTGTCATTGCACAAGAGAGTGGCTGGTAATAGGGATGCCCAGTCCCACAATGAATCAAAAATAATAATAACCAAATTCCTTGGAAAGTGTTGGTATGGAGGGCACCCGTGGATACGGCTAGCCATGGATTGTGAAAGAATGGTGGAAAGGAAATAAACTTTATTTTCTGTTTGGGAACCGCCTATGATGTGTCTAGCAAGGAAAATATTGGGAATTCTCGGTCGTTTTCGTTGACAGGAAAAGCATGCCTCTCAAAAATAATTTTATCTCTCTAATTAAAGCTTTGAGCTTTGGCACATTTGCAAATCTTTGCTTCCCTCTGCGAAGGGCCTATCTATTTACTTTTATGCAATATTTATTTTTATTTTGAGTCTCCATCTTCTCTTACAAAGAACCAACTAGAGAGCACCATTGTCATACTTGTGCATTGTGTGTAGCTAATATTGAGTGTGTTTCATGAATGGATCAATGATTGAGCATAATGGGCTAGGGATAACTTTCTTTAGCGTTGATATTTTGAAAGACATGGTTGCTTGTTAGTATGCTTGAGTATTTATGTCTTCATGTCAATCTATAGACTATTGCTTTGAATCAGTCAATTCCAAATGTCCAAGCTATAAAGAAAAGAATATATGATGAATATGCTAGGTAGCATTCCACATCAAAATTCTGTTTTTATCATTTACCTACTCGAGGACGAGCAGGAATTAAGCTTGGGGATGCTGATACGTCTCAAATGTATCTATAATTTTTTATTGTTCCATGCTATTATAGTATCAATCTTGGATGTTTTTATATACATTTACAGCAATTATATATCAGTTTTTTGGACTAACCTATTAACTTAGTGCCCAGTGCCAGTTGCTGTTTTTTTGCCTGTTTTTGGTTTTCAGAATATCAGTACCAAACGAAGTCCAAATGCCATGAAACTTTATGGAGATTTTTTCATGGACATAACAATCACTAGAAGCTTCGGGAGGGGACGAGAAGATGAAGCAGTGGCCCACGAGGCACCACGGTGCACCCTAGGGGGGCGCCCTGGTACCTCGTGGGGCCCACACCGCTCCGTCTGACCTAATTCTACCTCTATGAATTCTCTAAAATCAGGAAACCAACAGACGAGTCCACAAAATACTTTTTCCGCCGCCGCAAGCTTCTGTTCTTGAGAGATCTCATCTGGAGGCCTTTTCCGATACTCCGCCGGAGGGGGAATCGATCACGGAGGGGCTCTACATCATCCTTGCTGCCCTTCCGATGATGCGTGAGTAGTTTCCCATAGACCTTCGGGTCCATAGTTAGTAGCTAGATGGCTTCTTCTCTCTTTTTGATCTTCAATACAATGTTCTCCTCGATGTTCTTGGAGTTCTATCCGATGTAATCACTTTTTGCGGTGTGTTTGTTGGGATCCGATGAATTGTGAGTTTATGATCAGATTATCCATGAATATTATTTGAGAGTTCTCTGAACTCTTTTATGCATGATTATTATAGCTTCGTATTTCTCTCCGATCTATTGATTTGGTTTGGCCAACTAGATTGATTTATCTTGCAATGGGAGAGGTGTTTTGTAATGGGTTCGATCTTGCAGTGCTCAATCCCAGTGACAGAAAGGGACATGACACGTATGTATCGTTGCTATTAAGGGTAAAAAGATGGGGTTTATTCATGCGTGAGTTTACTTTGTCTACGTCATGTCATCTTGCTTAAGGCGTTACTCCGTTCTTTATGAACTTAATACTCTAGATGCATGCTGGATAGCGGTCTATGTGTGGAGTAATAGTAGTAGATGCAGAATCATTTCGGTCTACTTGTCCCGGACGTGATGGCTATATACATGATCATTGCCTTGGATATCGTCATGATTATTTGCTTTTCTATCAATTGCCCAACAGTAATTTGTTCACCCACCGTATGCTATTTGCATGAGAGAAGCCTCTAGTGAAAACTATGGCCCCCGGGTCTATCCAAATCATATATTAAAAATCATAAAAATAACTTGCTGCACTTTTACTTTATTTATTTTATTTTGTATTTTTGTTCGATCTATTTATCTATCACCATCCAATTTAATCTTGTAATTAACCGCCAAGGGATTGACAACCCCTTGTTTGCGTTGGGTGCAAGGGTTTGTTGTTTTGTGTGCAGGTATTACTAACGAGTTGTTGCGTGATTCTCCTACTGGATTGATAACCTTGGTTTCATAACTGAGGGAAATACTTATCTCTACTGTACTGCATCATCCCCTCCTCTTCGGGGAAATCCCAACGCAGCTCACAAGTAGCAGACACCATGCGGGAGACAGAACTGCACACAAGGTATTACAATCTGGTTTTTATTGGCCTACTCTTTTTAAAGATGCACGTAAGTTTGTCCTTTCTTGTGATGAATGTCAAAGAATTGGTAATGTTGGTAGACGTCAAGAAATGCCTATGAATTATTCACTTGTTATTGAACCATTTGATGTTTGGGGTTTTGATTATATGGGACCTTTTCCTTCCTCTAATGGGTATACACATATTCTAGTTGCTGTTGATTACGTTACTAAGTGGGTAGAAGCTATTCCAACTAGTAGTGCTGATCATAACACATCTATTAAAATGCTTAAGGAAGTTATATTCCCTAGGTTTGAAGTCCCCAGATACTTAATGACTGATGGTGGTTCACATTTTATTCATGGTGCCTTCCGTAAATTGCTTGCTAAGTATGATGTTAATGATAGAATTGCATCTCCTTATCATCCTCAATCTAGTGGTCAAGTTGAATTAACTAATAGAGAAATAAAATTGATTTTGCAAAAGACTGTTAATAGATCTAGAAAGAATTGGTCTAAGAAACTTGATGATGCATTATGGGCCTACAAAACTGCATATAAAAATCCTATGGGTATGTCTCCATATAAAATGGTCTATGGAAAAGCATGTCATTTACCTCTTGAACTAGAACATAAAGCTTATTGGGCAATTAAAGAACTCAATTATGATTTTAAACTTGCCGGTGAGAAGAGGTTATTTGATATTAGCTCTTTAGATGAATGGAGAACCCAAGCCTATGAAAATGCTAAGTTGTTTAAGGAAAAAAGTTAAAAGATGGCATGATAAGAGGATTCAAAAATGGGAATTTAAAGTAGGTGATCATGTTTTATTATACAATTCTCGTTTAAGATTCTTTGCAGGGAAGCTCCTCTCTAAATGGGAGGGGCCATATGTCATCGAAGAGGTTTACCGTTCCAGAGCTATAAAAATCAACAACTCCTAAGGCACCAACCCGAGAGTGGTGAATGGGCCGAGAGGACCCACGGGGTGCTCACAAGGCAACAGGGCGCGGCCACCCCCCTGGGGCGCGCCCTGATGCCTTGTGGGCCCCTCGTGTGCCTTCCCGACTCTGTTTTCCTCTCGTATGCTTGTTTTGAAAGATAAAAATTCTTTATATATACTCACGGGTGTTTTGACCACCGTATCGCAAGTTTCTCCTCTGTTCTTGTTTCGTGTTGTTTCCTGTCAGGTTTTCAGGGCCAGGTATCATGTCTTCCTCTTCCTCCAACAACGTGGGAGACGATGCTTGGTTGCTTCAGATGGAACACAAGAGAGATGAGGAGGAAGGGGTCATCATGGAAGAAGATGATGGAGATTCATTGGAAGTCTACCCTCCTGCCTCCGAGAGGGGTACCCTGGCCAGAATCTCTACAACTCCAAATCCCCATCAATCCATGAGAAGCACTACAAACCATGGGAGTCCAGAGGTGCAAGAAGGGTTTCCTCCTAGGAGGCCCTTACACAGGTTACATCGGAACAATTTTCATAATTTGGTTCACAATTATGGGGTTGAAAAGACTCCTCATATGCACATACCTTCCAATTGGGATATTTCCCGTCCAAGTGAGAGTGATGCAGGGAAGAGCTCATGGTGGCCAGAGAATAAACAAATTATGGTTGAAGTGCAAAGGAATACCACCATGATTCAGGAGATGTCTAGAGAAATACAGAGTCTAAAGGATATATTGTTGAACACTTGGAAGGACAAGCCTAGCTACCTCATCATCACCACCATCCCCGAAGAAGGAGAGTTGATCACACGGGTATGGGCACTCCCCTTGGCTTGTGCCAAGCTTGGGGAAGGCGCCCCGGTATCGTACCACCATCACTTTTACCATCATTATCTATCTTAGTTCGATCCTTAGTTATTTCATGGTTTAGAGGAATAAAATTTTAGTATGATTTAGTTTCGAGTGTTTGCTTTGTGATCCATCTCTATGTAATCGAGTGTGAGAGTTATATAATAAAGAGTAGTTTGCTTTTGCCTATTTACTTTTATGTTTCAACCAAAAAGAACAAAAGAATGAAAAAGATCATATGCTAATCCCATGGGGGGTTATGACTTCACATAAAAGAAGTATAATTGATAAAACTTGTTGAAAGTTAACAAACATAGCATTGGTCATTGTTGCAATTCATGAAAAAGTAATAAAGGAAGAGAGGCCTCACATATAAATATACTATCTTGGACATCTTTTATGATTGTGAGCCCCCATTAAATATGATATGCCAAATAGTTGATGTTGGACAAGGAAGACAACGTAATGAGTTATGTTTGTTTATTTTCACATAGAAGTTATATTGTCATAGATCCTCTAACATGTGGTGCTTGCCCCTATCTTTTGCTAGCCAAAAATACGCACCAAGTAGAGATACTACTCGTGCATCAAAAACCCTTGAACCCAGTTTCATGCCATGAGAGTCCACTATATCTACCTATGGATTGAATAAGATCCTTCAAGTAAGTTGTCATTGGTGCAAAAGCAATAAAAATTGCCTCTAAATATGTATGAACTATTATCGTAAGGGAAAATAAGCTTTGTACAAACTTGTGATGGTGAAGAAATAAAAGCGACAGACTGCATAATAAAGGTTGCTATCACAAGGGGCAATATAAAGTGACATTCCTTTACATTAAGAGTTTGCACATCCAAATACAAAAGCGCATGACAACCTCTGCTTCCCTCTGCGAAGGGCCTATCTTTTACTTTTATGCAATTACTTTCATGCAAGAGTCAATAGTGTTCTTCTCTTTTCCGTTCTTATTTTATTCTCTTTGCAAGCATCATGTGGTGGGGAAAGATCTAGGCATATATATCCCGTTGAATATAGGCGATCATGAGTTATTATTGTTGACATTACCCTTGAGGTAAATATGTTGGGAGGCGAAATAATAATCCCCTATCTTTCTTTGTGTCTGACTGAAACTTTTGCTCCATAAGTATGCCGTGAGTGTCAGCAATCATAGAAGACTAAATGATAGTTGAGTATGTGAACTTGCTAAACAAAGCTCTTAAATAGACTCTTTCTGATAATATGATGAATTGCAATTGCTTCAATGACTGAGATCACAGTTTGCTAGTTTTCAATATGGTTTATGGTTCATACTTTAAAAGCTTGTGAATGAATTGTCACTCATTTATGAGAAGTTATATGATGATATATTGCTGTTATAATAATGATCATGATGCTTTCATGTCCGTATTTTGTTTTATCGACACCTCTCTCTCTAAACATGTGGTCATGATTATTGATTTTGGTTTTCGCTTGAGGACAAGCGAGGTCTAAGCTTGGGGGAGTTGATACGTCCATTTTGCATCATGATTTCCTACTGTTATTTATTATGTTTTTTATCATTATTAAACTTTATGAAGCAATTCTTATGCCTTTTCTCTCTTAATTTGCAAGGTTTACATGAAGAGGGAGAATACCTGCAGCTGGAATTTTGGACCTAAAATAGCCACCTCAGGGATACCTATTCTACAGAGCTCCAATTGACCTGAAACTTCACGGAGATTTTTTATTGAATATATAAAAAATACTGGAGAAAAGAAATACCAGAGGGGACTGATACGTCTCCAACGTATCTATAATTTTTTATTGTTCCATGCTATTATATTATCAATCTTGGATGTTTTATATACATTTACAAGCATTTATATATCATTTCTGGGACTAACCTATTAACTTAGTGCCCAGTGCCAGTTGCTGTTTTTTGCCTGTTTTTGGTTTTCCAGAATATCAGTACCAAACGAAGTCCAAATGCCATGAAACTTTTTGGAGATTTTTTTCTGGACATAACAAACACTAGAAGCTTTGGGAGGGGACGAGAAGATGAAGCAGTGGCCCAAGAGGCACCACGGCGCGCCCCAGGGGGGGCGTGCCCTGGTGGCTCATGGGGCCCACACAGCTCCATTTAACCTAATTCCACCTCTATAAATTCTCTAAAATCTGGAAACCAACAGGGGAGTCCACGAAATACTTTTTCCGCCGCCGCAAGCTTCTGTTCTCTAGAGATCCCATCTGGGGGCCTTTTCTGGCACTCCGTCGGAGGGGGATTCGATCACGGAGGGGCTCTACATCAACCTTACTACATGATGATGCGTGAGTAGTTTACCACAGACCTTCGGGTCCATAGTTAGTAGCTAGATGGCTTCTTCTCTCTTTTTGATCTTCAATACAATGTTCTCCTCGATGTTCTTGCAGTTCTATCCGATGTAATCACTTTTTGCGGTGTGTTTGTTGGGATCCGATGAATTGTGAGTTTACGATTAGATTATCCATGAATATTATTTGAGTCTTCTCTGAACTCTTTTATGCATGATTATTATAGCTTCGTATTTCTCTCCGATCTATTGATTTGGTTTGGCTAACTAGATTGATTTATCTTGCAATGGGAGAGGTGCTTTGTAATGGGTTCGATCTTGCGGTGCTCAATCCCAGTGACAGAAAGGGGCATTGTCAGGCCCATTTCTGGGATAAATCACAGAAGAGCCTCAAGTCATACCAGCCCCAAGAACAACTGGTAGACTTCCTTGATATAGATAACCAGTACAAATATAATATTACACAGGGTTGAGCCAGAGTGCTCAACAAATTATTACAAAATTGCTAATATACTACGGTGGTGGAATAAAGCAGTGGTGTGGTGGTGGTACAACACTGTTACAATAAAATAAAGTCAAGCGTGAGTGTGAGGCTTGGCTATTTTATTGGTGTAGCGGAAACACAGCGGATGATACATGTGGCAGACTCCAAGATCACAGGTTGACTGACTGGGACACCTCTAAGCGCCGGGCTCGCTAGCGCAATCTCCTTCCACAAGCTCGTCCTCCTCCAGGTCTGGCCAATGAAATAGCCAGGGACAAGCCTGTGAGTACGTTGGAATGTACTCGCAAACATTATGAACGAAAGATATACCGGATGCATATGCTCATGCTGGATTAAATGACATGCTTATGCTGGACTAAATGATATGCTCATGCTGACTGAAATTTAAAACATGGCATGATAAACATTAGCATGTGCAGAAAAATAAAATGTTAGTGACAAACCAAGCAAGTTAAAGGTGGATAATCGGGCGAGACAGGACCGCCCAAGCATCCAAGAGAAATGCCAAATGGGTGTCTAAAAGAGAACTGGGCGAGACAAGACCGCCCGAGAACTCAAACGACGCCACGAGAGGTCTTGAAAAGAAATGCCAGTCGGGTGTCTAAAAGTGACGCCACGGTAGGTCTTGAAAAGAAATGCCAAACGGGTGTCTAAAAGAGAATCGGACGAGACAGGACCATCCGAGAACTCAAGCGACGCCACGAGAGGTCTTGAAAATAAAATCGAGTGTCCGGGGTAGTCTAGCCAGCCCCTAAGACACTCAGGAAAATAAAAGAAGAGAAACGGGTTAGTCCACAATAATATGCATGGTAACAATAATTTTTTTACCACCATAATAATCATGATAACAAAAATATCCATGATAGCATTAGTGATGAAATAATAATATTCTGCAAAATAATTGGTGCTCAATTAAATTATTTCCTCCGAAGACCGACACCGGACCGACACTTGACCCTTCCCAGCTAACGTCCTTGACCGCGGACACGGCTATTCGAATAGTTATAACTCTGCAGAGGGTGTACTCTTTACCCATGTGTATGAGATTTCTTTAGTCAGCACCGTAACGCTGGCTAATTCCCAATACGATCTTTGGGTTGGAAACACACCTGACCAGCACACACCAGATTAACTTTCCGGATGCCAGGAATCACCCAAAGCACCGTTCAAGAAAAACTCTAAGTCGGGGAGACTACAATCTCGATTAGCATGGGATCACTATTCATACATGCGGATTACAAGGGGTGCCCCCCTCTCGGCCCAGCCGGAAACACCCATGCCCCCTGACCTGATGACGGGCATTAGTCCATGGCCGTGGAAACCCTCATCATGGCCCTCTATGTGGTGTGTACACAGACAGGGGTTAGCAACTTACTAAACCGTACTTCCCTCGCGGGAAGACCCGTGGCAGCATGGTGTTTAGCTAGGTGTGATGGAACAAGACTCGATCTAGGTCGACTCAGGAGGTGTTGTTAATATGACCGGTATACTCCACATATGTCACCGTGACACCACCGGGTCAAAATGTGACCCGTGCCCACCGGCACGTCCAAGGCAGGAGACACGCTCCTGAATTCTCATAGCTCTCCACCATGTTAGAAAATTCATGTGCTTGAGTGGAGTGCAAGTCATGTGCAAGGAAATAGTATGACCATGCATGCATGCATTATTACTTCTACATATGTGGTGAAATCTCAAACCGATGCACACATGCAATGCATTCACCATATCCCAGGTTCAAAATGCTTGCCTTGTCCAAAGTAGTCAGAAGAAGAACCCTCAAAATTCCCGTTAAAGTTTCCCTCTTCGTTTTCTGAAAAATTCAAATTCAAATTCCAAATTAAAAATTTGGCAACAGTACCAAAACTTGTCTCAAAATATTTTTAAATAAATACTAAAAAAAACTAGAGAGAAAAATAAGAATTTCAGAAAAAGAATCAACTCAATCAGAGTTGTGGTTTAAAAGTTATTCAACTTTTAAACTCAGGGGTTTTTCTGCAAAAATCCAGTCCCTATGCGTTTATAAAGAAAACGCTTCGGGAAGAAATACGCCTTCCAACTCAGAAAGCGTAAACGACAGAATACGCCTTCTGTTTTAATCGGAAAATAATAAAACGCTGACGGGTGGGCCCCACCCGTCAGGTTTAAATTCAAACGCGCTGCGCGCGCGTATACAGAGGGAAGCGGCGATCGTCGGTGACGATCGCCGGGGTTTTGGGAGGTGGCGATGGTCGGAGTGTGTTCGGGGTGGAGTTCCGCGTCGGTGGGTCGTGGTGGTGGTCGCCGGCGAGCACCTGAACGGCGGCGAGGTCGACGGCGGCGGACGGTGGTTCGGGTGACGATGGGATCTCGCCGGAGAGGGCTCGGGAGGTGGAATTGGAGCGCGGGATCGATGTATGGGTGTGAAATGAGACTACTAGCAAGGTTTTAGCGGTGGAGGTGGAGTATTGGTGCCGTGGTGATCGGGGAGGGTGGCGGCGGATCGGTGACCGGAGACGGGGAAGGAGACCCTCTCGGGGTCAGGTGAGTGGTGTGGCGGTCGATTGGGAGGTGGTGTAGGTGGTACGAGGAGAGAACGGAGCTCGGGGGCCCCTTTTTATAGGCGATCGGGGGAGGTCTAGTACGGGCGGATGACGCCGGAATTTATTCCGCCGGTGAGGTAGGTTAGGGGCGGTGGCGAGGTTCTATTAATGATCCAGGAGGGTTGACGGAGCACTCCAGAAGCTTGGCGAGGGCGAGCTCGAGCTCCTCTGTCTTATCCGCGGCGGGATGCCCGTACGGGTGCGGCGGCGATGGCTGGCTCCGGCGACTGCCAGCGGGCCCAGGACGGTTTGGACGGTGCGGCGATGACGCGGAGGAGACGCCGCGTGCAGGAGACTAGGTGGAGGGAAGCAGTAGGGGGAGTGAAGATGGCGGGCGGGGTCGAGCCAATCCGCTCAGCCACCGCGGATGAGCTCGGAGGTAGCTGCACCGGTCGAGCACTGTATCGTCGGTGGAGTTACTGACCAGGGGTTACGGCGGCTCATTGATGAGGAGAGGGGCGTGGATGAGAAGGAGGGCGATGGAGTGGAGTATACGGCATCGGTCGCCTCTGCCACTGAACCAAGTTCAGTTAACTGAACTTTGACAAAGATGAACAGTGTGCACACCACCTGTATGATGAAATGCCAGAGGGTGCTAGGGATTTTAGGATTTTTAGGGAATTTTGGTGGTGAGGTGTTGATGCATATAAGAGGGCTTGGCAAAGTTTCAGAATTTTTGGAGCTATTAAAAATAGGTTTGTATCAGAGAGATTGTTTCTGGTCCAAATTTGAATTGAATGGCATTTGAAAATTTTGAACTGTGGAACCCAATGTTTCTGGTGAAATGGGTTTTGGGTACTATCTAGTTGTTGGGGAAATTTTGGTGGAGGCAGAAGACTTGTAGAAAATATGGTTCCTTTGTAAACCAAAGAAATCATGAATAAAATAAATTCCAACTTTGGAATTTAATAAATATTGCAGAAATATTTTTGTAAGGTGGAAAGGGGTTGGATACTGTCCTAAAAGGTGTGAGAGACTTGAGGGATAATTTAGGAGTGTCAGAAAAAAAAATTGGAAGAATTTAGAAGGACTTGATAGGAGTGAAATGATCATTTTCATGGAATAATTTTATTTATTCCAGAAACTTTCTTGAAGGAAAAATATTTTTGTTTTTTTCCAAAAATAATTACACAAGTAAATAACCATCCAAATCAGAACCATTTAAAATTTTAAATCCAATTAAAAATAAAAATGAATATCAGATCAGAAGAAAGAGAAGAAAAAGAATTGGGTCAAAATAATTTCAAAGTATTTTCTTTTATTAAAAAGATTTGAAAATCCAGAGAGAAAATTTTGGGGTGTTACAGGCATGACACGTATGTATCATTGCTATTAAGGGTAAAAAGATGGGCTTTATTCATGCATGAGTTTACTTTGTCTACATCATGTCATCTTGCTTAAGGCGTTACTCCGTTATTTATGAACTTAATACTCTAGATCCATGTTGAATAGCGGTCAATGTGTGGAGTAATAGTAGTAGATGCAGGATCGTTTCGGTCTACTTGTCTCGGACGTGATGCCTCTATACATGATCATTTCCTTGGATATCGTCATGATTATTCGCTTTTCTATCAATTGCCCAACAGTAATTTGTTTACCCACCGTATGCTATTTTCAAGAGAGAAGCCTCTAGTGAATACTATGGCCCCCGGGTCTACGTTTATCATATATTAAAAATCCTAAAAATACCTTGCTACACTTTTACTTTACTTATTTTATTTTATATTTTAGTTCAATCTATCTATCTATCACCATACAATTTAATCTTGCAATTAACCGCCAATGGATTGACAACCCCTTGTTTGCGTTTGGTGCAAGGATTTGTTGTTTTGTGTGCAGGTACTGTTAACGAGGTGTTGCGTGATTCTCCTACTGGATTGATAACCTTGGTTTCATAACTGAGGGAAATACTTATCTCTACTGTACTGCATCATCCCCTCCTCTCGGGGAAAAACCAACGCATATCACAAGTAGCAGAAAGAATTTCTGGCGCCGTTCCCGGGGAGACATCATCAACATCTATCATGTACCTTCGCATAAAACTTTCATCTCCTTGCATTTTTTTTTTGCCTCTCGTTTTCATCTCCCCCACTTCTAATTTTTTTTTACAAAAATACAAAAATATTTTCCGTTTGCCTTTTTTTTTTGCTTGCTTGCCTTGTCATCATGACTAGCGTAACTATCCCTCCTTTGTCGCCGGATTTTGAAGAGCTTTACTTCAAACAGAAACAAGGAGAAAATCTTAAAGATGCTTGGTATAGGTTAAAGGAATCCTACCGTGTTTTCTCTATAAAAGGGGATTTAAAAATTTTGCTTCACAATTTCTATATAGGTTTAACCATGCATCATAGACAACTTTTGGACTTTGCCGCGAAAGGGAATTTTATTGAGAGTGAGGCCAATACTGCCTATGAAATAATAGAAGGCATATTGGGGATTCCACCACCACAAAAGGGTTTTGCTTTTACTCAAGAGGGGGCTCAAATATTAGACAAATTGGGTGACATGCCGAAAAATTTGGTTGAGTTGTAAAAGTCTAATGAACCTCTTAAAAATATTAGTGGAAACCTCAATCGCATGAACACTTTGATTACTCTATGCAATAAACGATTAGATATTCTAGCTCTTAAAATTGCCTCATTTCCTGAGAATAATGGGAAGCGTAAAGAACCTCCTGGGTTTGAGAAAACTCCTATAAAGATTACTAAAACCAAAGATGATAACACTTGAAACTATGCATTATGCCTAGCAAGGGGCATAAAACAATAGCGCTTGTTGGGAGGCAACCCAATGAATAAAATAATTTTTTTAATTTTTATTTCTGTTCTTGTGTGTTCACACAATTATGCTACTGTTATGATTGTGTTTTTATATTTTAATTAGTGTTTGTGCCAAGTAAAGCCTTTGCGATGATTTGGAAGATAGTATAATTGATGCTGTTTGGAAAACAGAAAGTTTTGCGTCCAGTGCTGGAATTTTAGTTCTGTACTGAAGCGTCAGAAAAATCTGAAATTTTTACAAAGTATTGTTATATGAATTTCCCACGTTGTCCTAATTTTTCAGAATTTTTGGAGTTACATAAGTATGGCTTTTAAATAGATTTCTACAGACTGTTCTGTTTTTGACAGATTCTATTTTTGATGCGTTGCTTGCTTGTTTTGATGAAACTATGGATTGTATCGGGGGGTATAAGCCATGGAGAAGTTATAATACAGTAGGTATAATGCAAAATAAAATATGAATGGGTTTGCAACAGTACTTAAAGTAGTGATTTGTTTTGTTATACTAACGGATCTCACGAAGGTTTTGTTGAGTTTTGTGTGATTGAAGTTTTCAAGTTTTGGGTGAGATCACGATGGATGAAGGAATAAGGAGTGGCAAGAGCCTAAGCTTGGGGATGCCCAAGGCACCCCAAGGTAATATTCAAGGAAGACTCAAGCGTCTAGGCTTGGGGATGCCCCGGAAGGCATCCCCTCTTTCTTCTACCAACTATCGGTAATTTTACTTGGAGCTATATTTTTATTCGTCACATGATATGAGTTTTTCTTGGAGCGTCGTGTATTATATGAGTCTTTGCTTTGTTTGCTTTTTAGTTTGTCACAATCATCTTTGCTGGACACACCTATTTGAGAGAGCCACACGTTTATCATGATTTGTTAGAATACTCTATGTGCTTCACTTAAATTTTTTGAGCTAGGCAGTTGCTCTAGTGATTCACTTAAATCTTTTTGAGCACGGTGGTGGCTAAATTTTGAAGAAATATTTGAACTCTCATGCTTCACTTATATTATTTTGAGAGTTGATAAGATTAAAATTTTGAAGAAATATTTGCACTCTCATGCTTCACTTATATCTTTTTGAGAGTTGATAATAGTAATGGTAATTTGCACAAGATATGAATTTGGTCCCAAAGTGATGAATATTCAAGAGGGATATAATAAAAACTTTCATATAGATCATTGGATATGACAAGTGTGATTCCTTGCAATAGTTTTGCGATATGGAGATGATAATATGTGAGTCATGTTAGTGAGTAATTGTGATTTAGTAAGAATATTGGTGTTAAGGTTTGTGATTCCCTATGCATGCACGTAAAGTCAATAGTTATGCAACGAAATTATATCCTACTTATGGTGCATTATTCAGTGTTAGTTATGTTCAATGCATGTTTATGACCGTTTTCGCTTTTTGGTTGGTCGCTTCTCAATCTATTTGCTAGCCTTCATTTGTACTAAGCGGGAATACTTCTTGTGCATCCAAACTCCTTAAACCAAAGTTGTGCCAAATGAGTCCACCATACCTACCTATATGCGGTATTTCCATGCCGTTCTAAGTAAATTTGCGTGTGCCAACTCTAATTTTCAAAATAATTTTCCGTTTTATGTGCCCATACCGCACATGAGGCGGAAGGGGGTAGCCAATATTTTCCATGCTAGGTGGGTTATTCTCACGATGAGTGTTTATTCACTTGTCATTGCACGAGAGAGTGGCAGGTAATAGGGATGCCCAGTCCCGAAATGAAATGAAATGAAATGAATTTTTTTATATGATGATAATATTAAATTCCTTGGAAAGTGTTGGTATGGAGGGCACCCGTGGATACGGCTAGCCATGGATTGTGAAAGAATGGTGGAAAGGAAATAAACTTTATTTTCTGTTTGGGAACCGCCTATAATGTGTCTAGCATGGAAGATATTGGAAATTCTCGTTCGTTTTCGTTGACAGGAAAAGCATGCCTCCCAAAATGATTTTATCTCTCTAATTTAAGCTTCAAGCTCTGGCACATTTGCAAATCTCTGCTTCTCTCTGTGAAGGGCCTATCTATTACTTTTATGCAATTTTTATTTTTATTTTGAGTCTCCATCTTCTCTTATAAAGCACCAACTAGAGAGCACTATTGTCATACTTGTGCATTGGATGTAGCTAATATTGAGTGTGTTTCATGAATGGATCAATGATTGAGCATAATGGGCTAGGGATAACTTTCTTTAGCGTTGATATTTTAAAAGACATGGTTGCTTGTTAGTATGCTTGAGTATTTATGTCTTCATGTCAAACTATAGACTATTGCTTTGAATCATTCAAGTCCAAATGTCCATGCAAGAAAAGGAAAGAATATATGATGAATATGATAGGTAGCATTCCACATCAAAAATTCTGTTTTCATCATTTACCTACTCGAGGACGAGCAGGAATTAAGCTTGGGGATGCTTGATACGTCTCCAACGTATCTATAATTTTTTATTGTTCCATGCTATTATATTATCAATATTCGATGTTTTATATACATTTACAAGCATTTATATATCATTTTTTGGGACTAACCTATTAACTTAGTGCCCAGTGCCAGTTGTTGTTTTTTGCCTGTTTTTGGTTTTCCAGAATATCAGAACCAAACGAAGTCCAAATGCCACGAAACTTTTTGGAGATTTTTTTTCTGAACATAACAAACACTAGAAGCTTCGGGAGGGGACGAGAAGATGAAGTAGTGGCCCACGAGGCACCACGGCGCGCCCCAGGGGGGCGCCCTGGTGGCTCGTGGGGCCCACACAGCTTCGTTTACCTAATTCCACCTCTATAAATTCTCTAAAATCTGGAAACCAACAGGGGAGTCCACGAAATACTTTTTCCGCCGCCGCAAGCTTCTGTTCTCGAGAGATCCCATCTGGGGGCCTTTTCCGGCACTCCGCCGGAGGGGGATTCGATCACGGAGGGGCTCTACATCAACCTTGCTGCCCTTCGATGATGCGTGAGTAGTTTACCACAGACCTTCGGGTCCATAGTTAGTAGCTGGATGGCTTCTTTTCTCTTTTTGCTCTTCAATACAATGTTCTTCTCGATGTTCTTGGAGTTCTATCCGATGTAATCACTTTTTGCGGTATGTTTGTTGGGATCCAATGAATTGTGAGTTTATGATCAGATTATTCATAAATATTATTTGAGTCTTCTCTGAACTCTTTTATGCATGATTATTATAGCTTCGTATTTCTCTCCGATCTATTGATTTGGTTTGGCCAACTAGATTGATTTATCTTGCAAAGGGAGAGGTGCTTTGTAATGGGTTCGATCTTGTGGTGCTCAATCCCAGTGACAGAAAGGGACATGACACGTATGTATCATTGCTATTAAGGGTAAAAAGATGGGGTTTATTCATGCATGAGTTTACTTTGTCTACATCATGTCATCTTGCTTAAGGCGTTACTCCGTTCTTTATGAACTTAATACTCTAGATGCATGCTGGATAGCGGTCAATGTGTGGAGTAATAGTAGTAGATGCAGAATCATTTCGGTCTACTTGTCTCAGACGTGATGCCTATATACATGATCATTGCCTGGGATATCGTCATGATTATTCGCTTTTCTATCAATTGCCCAACAGTAATTTGTTTACCCACCGTATGCTGTTTTCAAGAGAGAAGTCTCTAGTGAAAACTATGGCCCCCGGGTCTACGTTTATCATATTTTAAAAATCCTAAAAAATAGCTTGCTGCACTTTTACTTTACTTATTTTATTTTATATTTTAGTTCAATCTATCTATCTATCACCATACAATTTAATCTTGCAATTAACCGCCAAGGGATTGACAACCCCTTGTTTGCATTGGGTGCAAGGATTTGTTGTTTGGGTGCAGGTACTGTTAACGAGGTGTTGCGTGATTCTCCTACTGGATTGATAACCTTGGTTTCATAACTGAGGGAAATACTTATCTCTACTGTACTGCATCATCCCCTCCTCTTCGGGGAAAAACCAACGCAGATCACAAGTAGCAGGGACCCACCAGTTGCCCATAAGGCAACAAGGCGCCCCTCTGGGCGCGCCCTGATGCCTTGTGGGGCCCCTGGCTGGCGTCTGGCCCCCTCCTTCTGCTACATAAGCTCATTTGCCCTAAAAAATAGAGAGAAGACTTTCGGGACGAAGCACCGCCGTCTCGAGGCGGAACCTGGGCAGGAGCACTTTTGCTCTCCGGCGGAGCGATTCCGCCGGGGATACTTCCCTCCGGGAGGTGGAAATCGAAGCCATCGATATCACCAACGATCCTCTCATCGTGGGAGGACCAATCTTCATCAATATCATCACCAGCACCATCTCATCTCAAACCCTAGTTCATCTCTTGTATTCAATCTTTGTCTCAAAACCTCAGATTGGTACCTGTGGGTTGCTAGTAGTGTTTATTACTCTCTGTAGTTGATGCTAGTTGGTTTATTTGGTGGGAGATTATATGTTCAGATCCTTAATGATATTGAATACCCCTCTGATCTTGAACATGAATATTATTTGTGAGTAGTTACTTTTGTTCTTGAGGACATGGGAGAAGTCTTGTCATAAGTAATCATGTGAATTTGGTATTCGTTCGATATTTTGATGATGTGTATGTTGTATTTCTTCTAGTGATGTCATGTGAAAGTCGACTACATGACACTTCACCATACTTGGGCCTAGAAGAATGCATTGGGGAGTAATAAGTAGATGATGGGTTGCTAGAGTGACAGAAGCTTAAACCCTAGTTTATGTGTTATTCCGTAAGGGGCTGATTTGGATCCATATGTTTCATGCTAGGGTTAGATTTATCTTAATTCTTCTTTCGTAATTGCGGATGCTTGCGAGAGGGGTTAATCATAAGTGGGAGGCTTGTTCAAGTAAGAACAGCAACCAAGCACCGGTCCACCCACATATCAAATTATCAAAGTAGCGAACGCGAATCAAACAAACATGATGTAAGTGACTAGATGAAATTCCCATGTGTCCTCGAGAACGCTTTGCTTATTATAAGAGTTCGTTCCGGCTTGTCCTTTGCTATAAAAAGGATTGGGCCACCTTGCTGCACCTTTGTTACCGTTACTACTTGTTACTTGTTACGAATTATCTTGCTATCAAACTATCTGTTACCTACAATTTTAGTGCTTGCAGATAATACCTTGCTGAAAACCGCTTGTCATTTCCTTCTGCTCCTCGTTGGGTTCGACACTCTTACTTATCGAAAGAACTACGATTAATCCCCTATACTTGTGGGTCATCACATCGCTCGGGCTCGACCACCGTGCGAGGCGGAGAAATCCCCCAAAAGTTCTCACCCTCACTTCTACCATGATTCTTTACGTCTTGGAAGGCCAAAATAACGTCATCCAGGTGTGCTGCTGGCCCGCCTAAGATCTGTCTTATTTTTTGTCATAGAAGTAGGTTCCGAGCACATCCATGATGATATGTTGTTTATTCACTATTCTTGTCATGGAAATGTCACTTCCATGATAGAATTTTTTTTTCATTCGGGACAAAATGTCATAGATGTGTCTTTTTCTTGTAGTGAAATATACAATTGTCAGTTGTTACTACACTTAGCTGGTTGCAAGGTAGGCGGGGTTGACCTTGCGAAAGACTGAAGATCCTTCATCCTTTTTCATGCCAGCTGAAGGGCAAGGGGAGGAGGGCATACCTTGGTGGTCATTGCTCGGTCCTTGTATACAATCAACCTTCCAACTCGCCGGGAGGGTGTCAGATTTCCAGTGACAAGAGTGTGCATGTGGAGTCCATGAAGAGGGGTCGATTGGGAGGCGGGGGGTGGGGGGATCGTTACGCTTCATCGATGGACCACAAAAGGGTGCTCGACGCGCACACCATCGGTTACACCCCTAGCGGTGAAGAGGAAGGAATCAGCAGCGTCATATGAAGGGTAGGGAGCGCGGTCAGAGGCGGCGGCGGAGGAGACAAGCCTATTTTCGCCATCTAGTGTGCGGGGGGGGGGGGGGGGGGGTCAGGGAGAAGGAGTGACCACGGGAGGAGCGGTGGTCAGTTTTCTTGGTTTTTTCATTGTGCGGTCTTTTTTTTTTTACCGTAAGGGGGCGGTGGGAAGAGGAGGGGGAACGAAACGAAAGGAACGACATACCACGACCTACCATCGCAACCGCATAGCCCCCTTTAACAGTAGATAACTTTTCTCAAGGACACCTCTTTAGTAGTTGCAAAAACTGAGACAACAACGGCGGGACTAACATTTGTTTTTAGGCAAGGCGGGACTAACTTCTCACCATGTTATGACAGCCCACATGGGCCTTGAGATTTTCAGGAATTAATTTATATTATGGGCCCTAGGCCCATCTATAATTCAACATGTGTGGCTCGGCAATCCTCCTGAACTCTGAATAAAAGCCCTATGAAACTGAAAAAAAAGAGCAGGGGAGAGGGCGGCTGTGCAGACAACTAATTTGAAGTTGAATTTGACCCCCCAAAAAATTAGAAATGCGCCTCACCACCAACTCCCGAATCAGCAAACAGATCAATCTATCGATCACTCTCCTCTGCCAACTCCCCGATCTAGCAAACCTCCCCGATCTAGCAAGGACAAAACCCTAGTTCGCTAACCCCGGCGGCCGCCGTCCCCCTCACGAGCGACGCGACCTCCACCCATCCCCTCAAGCGAGGCCCAACAATGCCTCCGCGGCGGAGCGGCGTGGCCCGGCGGATGGACGCCGCGATCGACCACTTCGGCCAGATGGGCTACCGCAAGGCCGATGTCTGCAGCGTGGTCAACAAACTGCTCAAGGTTGGTTCCGTCTTCTCTCCCACCCCCTTTCCCGTGTATGATTTCATCAACCGATTCGGGAGTGGATGCTGATTCTTGTGATTCTTTCCTTTGGCCGCATCTGTATGTTTAGGTGTATGGCAAGGATGGGTGGTCGTTCCTGGAGGACGGTTGCTACCTGGTAGTGCAGGAAGCACTCTTGGAGATGCAGGAGGAGGAGGAGAAGTTGCAGCTGGAGGTGTTGCCGGAGCAGCAGCTGGAGCAGCATGAGGATGATGATGGTCGTGGTGATGAGGAGGAGGAAGCTCAGCTGGTGAGAAAAGATCATGCTCAATAATACCTGTCAGATGCAGCAATTCCTTACATATTTTTGGCTATGAATTCGTCGACATGTTTGCCTTAACACACTTCGTTTGAGAAAAAGGTTGGTCTAGTTTTATGAGGTTATTTCAACTGTCATAACTAGTTGTGAGGCCCGCTCAAATGTGCGGGAAACATTTTAAATTTTTTATAAATGGGAAAAATGTTATGATCTCACGATCATTATTTTAAGAGTAAGTTTTTGGTGTCATCCGTCCCATTATCTGTTAACTAGGAAATAATTCTATTGTTAGAAGAAAGGAAATGGATCCGAGTATGGCATGAATGATAATATCATTTATGTGGTGGTCCTCATATTCTTTCATCTTCTTTTAGGCATGGATGTGACTACAATTTCAGATTTAACATCAAATATATATTCACTAAGATTATTTTAGTGATTCCTTGTGTTTTGTTTAACTTAAAAAAATGACCTATTAAAAACTAGTAAAAAAAATATGTTCCAAAATAAGTTGCGCCGAAATGATTGCCATTTCTTTGGAGGTGAAGGCTGGAGCGTGGGGGGTTTAGTTTAGGTCAAAAGAAGATCTAATGGTTGTTGTTTAACAGTTAATTGAGAGAAGTCGCGCCGAGAAATTTGCTTTTTCTTCCGAGTTGAAGGCTGGAGCGTGGGGGACTTAGTTTAGGTCAAAAGAAGATCCAATGGCTGTTGTTTAACGTTTAAATGAGAGAAGTCGCGCCGAGAAGATTGCTTTTTCTTCCTAGGTGATGGCTGGAGCGCTGGAGGGGGGGGGGGGGGGGGGGGGTTAGTTTAGGTCAAAAGAAGATCCGATGGCTGTTGTTTAACGGTTAATTGAATATGCAGTAAATAAATGGCCTGATGTCTCTAATTTTTGTTAGACTTTCTAGAATATTGTTCTTTTACCCTTTGTGCTTTTAGTACATAAATAATAGATTCCTCATCTTGTTTGGCTGTGAATTTATTGAATTGCTTCATCATTATACTGTATGTTTCATATGACTAAAGTATGAATAGAAAATTAGGACTTAGTTGGTCGACCAACCATCCTAGGATTGAGACTCTACCTTACATGCCCATGTTATATTAGTCTTAACATGCTTTAGTTTGCGTTTGCACAGGTTGAAGTGGGTACAAAATAACACCTTTTTTTTAATATTTGAGTATTTGCAGGAGCTGCTGCAGGCGGGGGTGGAGGACGATCAGCCTCTGGTAAAGCTCCCTCACCATTTACTTTCTTGTGTTAGTCTCTCATGCTTTGATGCAAGTGTGTAACTGTATTATTATTATTATTATTATTATTATTATTATTATTATTATTATTATTATTATTAGTATTATTATTATTATTATTATATTTATGAGTATTTGCAAGAGCTGATGCAGGCACAGGTGGAGGAGGATGATGAGCCTCTGGTAAGCTCTCTCTCCATTTACTTTCTTGTGTGTCTCTCATGCTTTGATGCAAGTGTGTAATTGTATTCTTTGTTGCTAATTTACCAGTCTACTTTCCTTCTTTCCTTCTGACCACCAAATGCAAGGCTCTACCATGGGCATATCTGATCGAATTGGCAACCTCAGTCACTGGATGGTTTGGTTCTTTATGATGCCATGAAATTGTTTTAGTAGCATCAAATTAGCCTTCATCTTTTAATAAAATTGTCATCATGTGGAATTCCATAATGATGGACCCATTAGCTATACATTTCACAGAACACGATGGAAATAGCAGTTGAGCATTGCCTCATAAAATCAGCGACACTTATTTTGGGACAGAGGGAGTATATACTAAAAGCACAATAGAGAGGAAAACGGAACAATATTCTAGAAAATCCGACAAAAAATAGAGACATTTGGCCATTATACTAAATCAACGACACTTATTTTTGGATGGAGGGAGTAATAGATTGATATCTCATCTTGTTTGGCTGTGAATTTATTGAAGCTTCATCATTAAACTGTTTCATATGAGTAAAGTATGAATAGAAAATTAGGACTTAGTTGATGGACCAACCATCCTAGGATTGAGACTACCTTACATCAAGCATGCCCATGTTATATTAGTGTTAACATGCTTAAGTTTGCATTTGCAGAGGTTTAAGTTGGTAGAAACTAACAAGTTTTTTTATTTTTTTGGTATTTATGAAGCAATTAGAGTTGCCGCGACAGGAGGGGGTGGAGGAGAACAATGAGGCGCAGGTAAGACTCCTCTTCAATTCACTTTCTTGTGTCAGTCTCTCATGCTTTGATCTAAATGTGTCACTTATCCGTTGTTACTAATTTAGCAGCATGCTTTCCTACTGACCAGTAAATGCAAGGCTACCATGAGCATATTTCATCGAATTGATAATCTCAATCCTAGGATGGTTTGGTTCATTATGATTCCATCAAGGGATTTTTGTAGCCTCAACGTAGCCTTCATCTTCAAATAACACTGCTATCATATATTATGGACCCAACATGTTCCTCAAAAAATACGTTCAACTTTTGTACCCCTTCATCTATCAAGTGATTGTTGTATTTGCAATGTGAGTGGGTATGATTTAACATCTTTCTTTTTTTGCTGCCGATTGCTATTTTAGTATCCTGGCTGTACCGTTATGTGATATATGCAGCAACTTTTTTTGGAGCTAAAATAGCTTTGTAATAAAGTGGCGGATCTAGGATTTGAGTATTTGACCAATATGGGGGCAATCATAGACAACATCACAATGGGTAGCAATTTTTTTTTCTGTCAACAACGTTACAAATAGTTATTGAAGTCCCGAGGCATCATAATTCTGGCATATCGGATGAGAATTTACCAAAAGTATTATACAGATAGTTCAACAATAGTTTTACACAATAGCCGTGAGCTCACACCAAGCGACAACACAGGACCTCATGTCCTGCAGCTGCCGAACTCCACTCGCGACCTCACTGACCTAACCCTCCATTGTTCCGCGCGCTCACTCAGTCGCTTTTGCCACCACCAGTGCCATTGAGTCCATGACTTACGTTTTTCTCAATTGCTCATGACCTAGTTGTATTGCGCATGTTTCCATCTGTTTTTAACTTTTTATAGTGAAAGTGTCTCGATTTATTTATATATTGACTATAGTAGACATGGAGACTAGATGTGTGGTGGACTAGGTTTTGGACTGCATTCTAAATATTGTGGGGGCCATATTCCCACACTGAATCTGCCCATGTTGTAATATGATATATATTGCAAGTTAAGCGCCAATTTAAGTTATAGAATGGTTAAGTGGTCGATTGATTTTTTTTTTTTAAATTCTCGTTGATTCCTTCACCCAGATTTGAATAGCCGTTCTCTCTCTTAATTTCTTGGTTTTGTGGAGAGTACTCGTCGTACTTTGCTGGTATTGTGTAAAAAACATTATTTGATTTTCACATGAAAGCTTCCTTACTCATAAAAATAGCAACAATGCCTGCTGAAACAAGTGGGCTAGTTGATGTGTTCCATGATTCCCTTAAGCTGGCATAATTGACTGATTAACTGGTGTCATACATGTTAGCATTGCACTGTGTAGTATTTTCTCAGTTGATTTTGTAATACAACTAAAACATGTTGACCATCAGTACATACGTAATATGAAAAATGTTTATGGTGCACAAACTGCTGTTACTTGTGACAAATTGGATTTACCTCTAAACCAAGACCTCGGGTTATGAATTTTAGTTGTGGTTTCTTAATGCTCCCGCAATAAAGCTCAATAATACCTTTCAGAAGGAGTAATTCCTTCCATTTAGTTTGAGAAAAATGTTGGTCCTAGTACATTAATGCTAATAGTACGAGGTTATTTCAACTGTTATAACTAGTTAAGAGGCCCGCGCAAATGCGCGGGAAACATTTTAATTTTTTGTTTAAATGGAAAAACAGTTATGATCTCACAATCATTATTTGAAGTGTAAGTTTTTGGTGTCATCCATCCCATTATCTGTTTATTAGGAAATAATTATTTTTTTATAAGAAAGGAAATGGATTTGAGTATCGCATGAATCATATATAATATCATTATGTCGTTGTCCTCATATTATTTCATCTTCTTTTAAGGCACATGGATGTGAGGACTATAATATCATGTATAACATCAAATATATATCCTAGTACATGGATTATAATATTACGAGGTTATAATTTCTCATCTTGTTTCTATGAATATAACTAAGTTGCCTCCTCATTACACTATTTCAAATGACTAAAGTAAGAATACAAAATGAGGAGTAAGTTGATGGACCAGCCACCCTAGGATTGAGACTCTCCCTTCCATCAAGCATTCCCATGTTAATTAGTCTTAACATGCTTTAGTTTGCGTTTGCACAGGTTCATGTCGGTACAAAGTAACACATTTTTATTTTTGATATTTATGAAGTATTTGCAGGGGCCGCAGCAGGACGATGTGGAGGAGAATGACGAGGCTCAGGTCAGCTCCCTCTCCATTTACTTTCTTGTGTCAGTATCTCGTGATGTCAGTGTGCCACTGTATGCTTGTTACTAATTTACCAGTCTGCTTTCTTACTGACCAATAAATGCAAGGCTACCATGGGCATATTTGATTGAATTGACAACCTCAATCTTAGGATGATTAATTTGTTTCATTATGATGCCATCAAATTGTTTGTAGCATCAACTTAGCCAACGTCTTCTAAAGGGAATGCGATAGTGATGAACCGGTTAGCTATACTTTTCACAGAAAAAGATGGAAATAGCAGTTGAGCATTGCCTCATAAATGTCATTGCTAGTGCTATTAGATCATATATCTGGGCCCAACATGTTCCTCAAACAAAATTTGCCTCCATTCGTCTATCAAGTGATTGTGTATCCCACCATCCGTGGGTATGATTTAACATGTTTCCTTTTTGCTATTGATTGTTTTTCCAATATTCTTGTTGTACTTTTATGTGATATAAAAATACTGATCATGGTTTAGACAGCCCATGACATTTCATTAAAGCGAATTGTGTGTACGCAACAAGAATGCAAGTCGGGCGGGTGGGCAGGTATCAGCACCTGCTGACAACCGTGTGGAGCCACAGATCACTTCTTATTTGATACATGAAGCACCTTTCATGCTAGAATAACCTTGTATACTGAAAGTTAAGTGGCAATTGAAGTTATAGAATGGTTACCTGCTGATGTTTCCTTTATTTTGTGGAGATTACTTGTCACTGCTTAGCTGTTTTGTTGGTCTTGTGTAAAATATGTTATGTGCTATTCACGTAAAAAAAACTTGTTTATTTCGATACATTGCCAGCTGAAAGAAGTGAGCTGGTTGATGCCTTATATGTTTCTTTAAGACGACATAATTTACTGATGAATTGGCATTGTACATTTTAGCACTGCACTATTTATTATTTCCTCAGTTGGTTTTGTAATGCAGCCGAAACATGTTAACAATCAGTACTTCTGTAACAAGGAAAACATTTTGGGTGCACAAACTGCTTTTACTTGTGGTAAATTGGATTTACCTCTAAACCAAGACTTTGGGTTATCAATCTTAAGTTGTGGTTTCTTATTCTCTCCAGCAACAGAGCTCAAGCACACTATCCAATTCTTATTGGTTGGTAACGCAGCAGCAAGAAGCAGAAATAATGGAGGAACCGTTAGAAGATTTCATTCCCATTGCGATGGTTGTACCACCATCTGAGGCTGTGCTAGAAGTTGAACAGACAGTGGAAGTGGTCCCCATGCTCATTGACCCGCCTTCTCCCAGAGCGGCGTCGTCAGATCTGGCATCTACAGGAACTAAGCGCACAAGGCGCCCCTGCTACGGATGGATCTCTGACTCCGAGAGTGACTCAGACTATGAGGAATATCTCGCACGCTGACAGCAGCAGGTGCACGTCCCTGCCAAGTAGACGGGATGTAAGTTAAGCCACTTAACAGCTGCTCTTTTTGGTACCCGATCTTTCTTTGCTATATTTTAAGTCAAATTTCTATTAATAGCCAGTAAGTTCATAGTTTCATACTATTGTTACTACTCTAGCTTTTGATCGAAAGAAGATACTCTAGGATTTACGCTTTCTTGGTTAAGAACAGAAGCGTATTATAACACAGATTAAACGATAAAAGCAAAACTTGTATGACATTGACAGGAGTTTGAAGTTGTCTTTTGGAAATTGCTTATGATGAAGGCTCCCCCTGTTGGAAATGCTAACTAACCATGGTTCCCTCGTTGTGACAGAGAGGGGGCTGATACAAGTCGAAAGCAGGAGAACCGGCCTAATCTATAGAATTTACAATGGCCCATGAATGAGCTCTGGAGCAGACAGTTTGAATCATAGGCGTTGCTCCCATGAAGTATGTAAGAACAACATATATGGGTGCTTCTGATTGTAATTAGGCCGGAAGACTAATGTGTTTGTAACTTTGTATTGTGTGGCTTCGTCGATGACGTTTGTTTGTATAAATTGTGACTTTCTTGGATTGGCCTGGCTGAATATGTCTGAATCAATGTGGTTTGTTGTTTCTCTGGACATGAAAAAGCTATAACTATTATTCTCTAAGAGATAATGTGGCTCAATGTTTCCAATGCCGTGTAACTTGGCCGCAGGCTCTCGGGAGCATATATATATATATATATATATATATATATATATATATATATATATATATATATATATATATATATATATATATATATATATATATATATATATATATATATATGTGTATATATATATATATATATATATATAGAAACTCTATTCATCACCCAGGGTGCAGAATAAGTTATTCTTCGCCCGAGGTAATCTTACGATCAATTTATAAATAAATTACATTTGTAATATAAATAGTTACAGTTATATTGATTCACTACGTAAAATTTGACATAAGAAAACAAAAATATAGGTCACAAGACATTTTTTTTTGAATTTATTATATATTTTACACTATTTTTTATGTTTATAAATTTGCATGACATAAAATATTTTTTATGGTGATTATATATTTCTTACGATCTCTTTTTATGTATAAAATAAAACAAAATTTACGGAATGTAAAATTACGGTGCATTGATGCTAAAATAGAGGGGGGTGAAGAATAAATATTCCTCACCCAGGGTGACGAATAGCGCGACCCTATATATATATATATATATATATATATATATATATATATATATATATATATATATATATATATATATATATATATATATATATACTAGACAGTCGGGAAGTCGTCGTGCTAAGGTCCCATAGGACCAGCGCATCAGAACAGCATTGATGAGTAGCGTAGATCGGAATGATCCAACCTAAAGACACATGAACGTAGACGAACTACGACCAGATCCGAGCAAATCCACCAAGAACATATCTGCCGGAGACACACCTCCACACACACACACACACTGACGATGCTAGACGCACCACCGGGACGGGGCTAGGCGAGGAGAACCTTATTCCATCTTCAATGAGCCGTCACCGTCTCGTCTTCCTGAGCAGGACACAAACCCTAACAAAACTCGAAGAAACATTTAAAAACGAAGCCCTCTCGCCGGCAAGGGCCGGGATCCACCGCGCCGCCATGGCCCTAAGGCCACCGGAGACGAGGCGGACCGGTGGTGGCGGCGGCGGGAGGCAGAGGAACCCTAAACTTGTTTGGGGAAGGAGGCGGCTGCGTATGTTGGTGGCGACAATAACCAACATATCTTGAAAAGTATTCAAGCTATGTTATATTATGGGAGGAGTACATAAAAATGAAAGACATATTGTTATCAACCTAAATGTTCAAAAAATTCCAAAAAAGTAGTGCATTCACACAACACCATTCGATGTTGTCACAAAATTTCATATCAAAATTCAAAACATTGCATGAAATACAAAAATGCCAAATTTGACATTATTTTTGTATCTCGTGCAATTTTCCCCGATATGATGGCGTTTTTACCAGAAAAATGTGCACCCCCTTCCGTAAGTACAGCCCGTGAAATTTCTTTGAAACTCTTCGAAAAGAAAATATTCCTTCCGATCTTAACCAAAGTTCTGTACCAACACCATACTGTCAGAAAAGTAAAATGAAAAGTTGCCTCCGTTGGAGAGCCACTTGCGTTGGCTACTTGCTCCGTGTCGATGGAGATATTATCCACCCATCCAAGATCGATCGCTCCGGTCAATCCAACCGGGATACCTGACGGCCGATGTGAAGGCATCTCCTCCTGGAAGCTGGAACATTGTGTCATGTCGTGGCCGCGCTCCCCGCCTCCTCCCCTTGAACAAAATCGTTCCTCTACGACGAGCGAGCGAGCGAGCAATCAATCGCCTTCTTCCTTAGTTGCCAAGGCATCGAACCCGGATATCTCATATAATCCAGATGCCGTACGTAAAGCCGGCAGTCGGCAGCGGCACAGCGCTCCATACGTCCATGTCAGCCCATATTCCAGCTAGTGCGCCGGGAATCCCACGGCCGGCCGGCCGGCCGGCCAGCCGTGTGGCGTGCGTGTAAATTCATTCGTTGCTATCCGAATCGCTCCCTCACCCGCGTGGCTGACGGCTGTTACTGGCTTACTGTCACCCATCCGCGCCCGCGCTCTCGCCGTCCGGCGCATGCCGCCGGCAGCGCGTATCGTGGTGGATCGATCGGCGGGGGTGGGGAGTGGAGTAGCAGCTAGCCAGCTAGCTTCTGGTGATGTGTGGATTACGAAGGAATGTATTCCACTCCCCTAGCCAGGCAGCACCTAAAACCTAGCTGAAATGTTCTGCTTAGCAAATAGTGCTGTTTATCTGGCCTTTTGTCACATCTTGATCGATATGTTGCTACATTATATGTTCGATTAGGCCGAGACGATTGCATCTTTCTATCTGCGGGAACCATCGATTCGTGCGGCAAGTGGGAATAATCTCGGAAAATATTCGCGGGGTTTTAGCCGGGTTTTCATGAAAATACTAATTAAGCATGAAAAAACATGGTTAAAGGGGATGGATCCCTCCCTAATTCTATGTTGTCAGGTACTCCCTCTGTTCCGAATTATAAGATGTTCCAACTTTTTTCTGAATCGGATGTATATAGACGTGTTTTAGTGTGTTAGTTCTTTTTATTTTTGAGCAGTCAACGGGGGGCGATCGTCCACCTGAACTCATTTTTGTATTAATAATATAGGAAATGTGCCCGTGCGTTGCAATGGGAGAAACAAATCCTCGCACGCCCCTAGCAACCCATTCTATGATGTTGCAGTTTCTCCTCGGTGGCACCATTGCTGATGGTGCTCATATTGTCCATCTATTCACGACGAACGTGATCAATCTAAAGTGATGTGCTTGTCATCATACTATGGCATAACGCTCGTGCGTCGCTAGTTCGCTATGGAGTAAACGCTGAACAATGGGTCCTCTTCCTCGTGCGATGGTGATGGGTGCCAGCGGCTCTAGCGCGGCGGGCTTCTGCCAGGCGGCACATGCTTTGGCGAGCACCGTGAGAATCGCAAGGCCCTCCTCCTTGATAATATATAGTAAAAAAAGGCCATTATATTGACCTTTACATCATCATACTCTAGCGGTAGCCAGGCCACCATCATTTAAGTCATTTATAAATCGCCTAGTCGACAGGTCATGGATCCCACTGGGGCACCATCGATCCGCCGGTCGCCTCGGCACACGAAACATATTGTTGACTGGGTGCAAATACTAACAAAGAACACATGAACCAAATAGCTACCTTTTTACGCGATGAGCTGATCACGTACAGAGCCGATCTAGTTAATATGAGAATTTTTCTTACCTACTGTTTTAGTAAAAAACAGTACTCCGTTAGATCGATTCACCGTCATCTTAATTTACATGCAGGCCAGGCCTACCAACTAATGCACGGCCGTCACAGAACAGTGGATCGATTCAATGTCATCTTTTTTTGAGGGAAGGCCATCATGGCAAGCTTTATTAATCTAAGGAAGGAAATACATCATCTATGAGATTAGAGACCAGACAGCCCGGGGGCTCATCTGTCCAACTCATCGAAGTCTTATTACAAAAGCAAAATTTAGCTAGCACATGCGCCGCTTGATTACTCGAGCAAAAACAATGTCTAAAGACGACCTTCCCGATCGAAGATGCCACATCCACACACTCCGCAAACAATGCTGCTGCTGCATCCCACCACTTGGACTAACCATCACAGAAATTAATAACATTTTGGGAGTCTGATTCCGCTTCCACCCGGGGGAACCCTAACGAATTTGCAAAAATAAGACCATCTCGCATAGCCGTTGCTTCAGCTGTCACCACATCTGCCACATGGGTGATATACCTACATTGTGCAGCTAGGAAGTCCCCATTAGCATCCCTGATTACAGCAGCTGTAGCTCCCACTCCTTCATCAACAAAGAAAGCAGCGTCCACGTTAACCTTCACAAATCTGGGTTCCGGTTTGCACCATCTCTGTTCCCTATTTGCTCTTGCTTTGATATTGGCCTCGTGATGATTATTAGCGATTGCTAACACTGACATATGCCATCTCATAGCTGGTGGTGGAGCACCATCATGAGTGAACTGACGCCTAACCCACCAGAGATACCAGGCGCCCACAAGCACCACTTGTTTGATGTTCAGAGTTGACTTAATTGTTAATGGCACATCCGGAGCAAGAGTAAGTGCTCCATTATGACTGAGCCCGATCTATCAATCCGTTTGGCCTCTTCCACGAGTTCTGAGATGCCCAGATTTTTCCATAACTCCTTAGCATGACAACAGTCGAATAGCAAGTGACGTATATCCTCTGCATCCTGGTTACATATAGGGCAAGCTCCATCTGTACCGATATGCCGATTAGTGAGAATTGATTTTAACGGTAAAATCCCATGAAGAACGCGCCAGCAAAAGATATGTACTTTACGTGGGACATTTAGTTTCCACATCATGCTCCAAACTTCCGGTGTTCTTGAGCCACACGGACGTGCCATTACATTTGCATGGGCCTGGAAAGATCGAATCCACTGCACTTTGTACGCGGTTCTAACCGAGAAGCAGCCTTTGTTGTCCGGGTTCCAGGCAATGAAATCATCAAAGGCGCCAACATTTAGAGGTATTTGCAAGATTCGTCTTACATCCACTGGGTTAAAAATAGAACGCACCAAGTCCTCATCCCATGCATCAGTCGTAGGATCAATAAGATCGCTTACCGTGGACAGGACAGTTTGACCTCGGCTTGATATAATCCTTCTATCCGGGCTAGATGGAATCCATGGATCGTTCCATATGTTCACATTTTCTCCTGTTCCGATCCTCCAAATATACCCTAGTTTAAAAGTTTCAAGCCCCTTCATAATACTTTGCCATGTAAAAGATGATCCATTCTTCAATGTAGCTGCAAGTAAACTCACATTGGGGAAGTACTTGGCCTTCAGTACTTTTGCACATAAAGAGTCCGGATTGGTAATAAGCCTCCAGCACTGTTTTGACAACATTGCCAAATTAAAAGAGTATAAATCCCTGAATCCCATACCTCCCTCTCTTTTTGGATAGCAAAGCTTCCACCATGTGTACCAATGCATCCTCTTATGTTCTTCATCGTCACCCCACCAGAATTGGGCTATTAGATCAATGATCTCCTTGCAGAGACCTTTAGGTAAACTGAAGACAGACATTGCAAAAACTGGGATAGCCTGAGCCACAGATTTTAACAGGATCTCTTTCCCACCGGAAGAGAGTTGCTTCTCCATCCATCCCTTCAGTCTTTCCTTAATTCTTTCATAAAAATGCCTGAAACAGTCACTCCGGTCTGCTCCTACCAAAGCTGGCAGACCTAGGTATTTATCTGACAATGCTTCAGTGTCAATATGTAACTCTTGGCAAATTTCAGTCCTGGTAGCAGCTGGGGTATTAGGACTGAAGAAAACACTTGATTTGGCCAGACTCACCAACTGTCCTGAACTTTCACAGTAAGCCTCTAGAACATGCTGTAAGGAAGCTGCATTTAGAACGTCTGCCTTCATAAGAATCAGAGAATCATCAGCAAATAAAAGGTGTGATACTGATGGTGCATTTCTGCACACTCTAATTCCCTCTATGCCACCAGCTTCTTCTTCAAACTGCAATAAACTAGAAAGACCTTCTGCACAAAGAAGGAATAAGTAGGGAGACAGGGGATCACCCTGCCTGATGCCCCTAGAAGGAGAAAACACATCTGTCTCCTGAGAATTGAATCTCACTTTATATTTAACAGAACAAACACAATCCATCATCATTTGGATCCAATGCTCATGAAAACCCATCTTGGCCATCATATCATGCAAAAAGGACCATTCCACCCTATCATAAGCCTTATGCATATCCAATTTAACTGCACATAAACCTGTTTGGCCATTCCTCTTATTCTTTATCTTGTGTACACATTCGTAGGCTATCAGGATATTATCAGTAATCATTCTCCCAGGTACAAATGCACTTTGCGTTGGAGAAATGATTTCAGGAAGAATTTTTTTCAGCCTTAGTGCTAACATCTTAGAAATAATTTTATAAAGAACGTTGCACAAGCTTATGGGGCGAAATTGAGTTACTAGTTCAGGACTGTCCACCTTGGGTATCATGACAATTGTGGTGTCATTCCATTCAGCAGGGATATGTCTTGAATTAATGGCTTTCAACACCTCTTGTGTGATTTCCTCTCCTAAAATATGCCAATACTTCATGAAAAATATTGCATGTAGCCCGTCAGGCCCGGGCGCCTTTAAATCTCCAATACTGAAAACGGCTTTTTTTTTTACATCGTCCACAGTAAACGGTGCCATCAAAAAGTTGTTCATCTCCTCAGTAACTTTACGCTGCACTTTCTGTAGGACATTTGGATTTGTATGCTGCACCTCTGAAGTGAATAGGTGAGTAAAATAATTCTGGACATGGGAGTTTAGTTCCGGCATACCTTCCAACCAGTTCCCTCCATCATCTTTCAATTTCTTAATAAAAAAATTCTTCCGTCTTGCCGAGGCAAAAGCTTGAAAGAAGGCTGTATTCCGATCACCACTAGACAGCCATGTCACACGTGACCTTTGCCTCTATTGTATTTCTTCCAACTCGAGCAAATATTCAATCAGTTCAGCCAGCTCTTTCCTTTTCTCTTCGCTATCATCATTCATAGGTCCTGCCATGACCTTTTCAAGATCTCGCTGTGCTTTGGGCAAACGCTTCTTAGGTTTCTTAAGAACCCTTTGATCCCAGTCATGGAATTCAGCATGCATTTTGTTCAACTTGTCATATATGCTTGCCGCGCTCGGATCAGCACCTGCCCTCTCCCATGCCGCAAGGACAGTTGTATCAAAGTTTTTCTCTCTCAGCCATCTTGCCTCGAAGTGCTTCACCTGCACATTATTTCCGACCCCAGTGTTTTGAGAGTAAAATTCAGTATCTACACATAGTGGTCTGTGATCGGAGTGATTATATTCCATATTCTCAAGTGACGCATTCGGAAACATAGCCGACCATCCATCGTTTGCTAGGCCTCTGTCTAGCCTCTCCTTTATTCTTCCTCTGTACCATGTGAACTGATCTCCAGTGTATCCAATATCATGCAGTTGGCAATCCTCAATTACCTCTTGAAACGCCTGCATGTACTGTATAGGCCTTGGGTTCCCACCATCCTTCTCATGAAGATATAGGATTTCATTAAGATCTCCAATCAGCAACCACGGCAAGTTCTGGCTTTGCTACAGTTGTCTTATACGGCTCCATGTCATGTGTTTATTTTCCCATCTAAATTCACCGTACATCCCCGTCAAGCGCCAGAAAACATTATTACTCTCTTCAATCTTTACATCAATGAACATAGGATCAAGAGCTATCCTATGAATTTTTACATTATTGTTCCATAATAAAAGTAAACCTACCTTCCTACCATCACTAGGGCAAACAAATTTATTATCCATCTTGAGTCTTCTTCGCAAACATTCTACCAGATAGTTATCGAGATGTGTCTCCGACAAAAACATCACCTCGGGGTTGCACCTCCGCTGGACGTCGTCCAGCAGAGCACGTACTGCCGGGGCATTCCCAAGGCCCCGACAGTTCCAAGCTAAGAGTTTCATTGCGTCCGGTCATCCCCCTCTTGGGAGGACGCCGATATCTCAAGAGTTTTGGTTACTGCCGCACTGTCCACTGCATCCCCTCCTACCCCTTTCAGCTTCTTCTTATTTGCATTCTTCTGAGGAGTACCTGCCGGATCACTTAGGCTACTAGGGGGCGAGTCCCCCTCATTCTTCTCCACCGTCTCAGCCACCAGCAACGGATTTGAAGGGCCAGCTGGTATAATGGTCAAAGCCAACGAACTAGCAGCAGTATTGGAGTCAGCTGTTGTTCTTTTCCCCAGAATGTTCATGTTTCTCACGTCCTGACTGTTGTTTCCATTCTGCACTTCCAAATCTGTCTCCATGTCCTGCACACCTCCATTATTAAACAATGCATTGTGACGCCAACTGGCCGTTGCACCCATATCAGCAGCAAACGGGGTTACTCCCCTTCCTCGCCCAGCTCCAAAAGGTGGATTTCCTCTTCCAGACTCACCTCTTCCCCTGCCTGAGCCTCTTCCACGACCATGGCCCCGGCCTCTTCCACCATCTACTAGCATAAAATTTCCCCATTCAAGCTTACTTACATCATGTTCACCTGTGCCACACTCCTGGTACCAGTGACCTAACAGGCCACACTTGCCACAAAACATTGGGATTTTCTCATACTGGACTTGATAATATTCAGTTTCTTCATTCTTTGTTATAGAAACAAATCGAATTAACTTCTTTGTCACGTTTAACTCAACCCTTACTCTTACAAATTCACCAGCAAAACCTTTGTTTGTGTGTACCTTGGCAATGGCGAGCCACTTGGCCGCGATCGGTTCGTCCTTGAATTCTTCTTCCTAGAAGAATTGCTCTTCCTCCTCTTCTTGGAGATCTAGCCGGCTGAGTAGAGACTCCACCGGCTCTTTCCCCTTCCGCGAACTTCCTGATGCCTCCTGCGCCGCCATCTGATCTGGCAGCCAATCCTAGCTCTCTCGAAGGGAGTAGTTCAAACCCACCTCTCCTGCTTGCACCCAGCCGGACGGGATCCAGGGAGGGGCGGGAGGAGGGAGGGGAGATCACACTCTAGGCGGGCAGCGCCGCCAGAGGAACTCTAAACCCTAAGCGGGGAAAAACTAACATACTGCCTCGATTCAATGTCATCTTAATTTGCATGCGGGTCTACCAACTATGCACGGCTGTTGTGCATGTCGTTGACGTCGGCCTCATCAGCTCGTCAACGGCACCTTCATCACTACCTCGCGCCCTGCCTCGCGCAGCTCAATCTCCCATTGTCTTGTGCCGCAATCATCGTCTTGCATCGCCGGAGCTATAGCGGCCGCCTGCGTCCGAGCTCCACCGCCCTCTACCTCGCGCCAACTCCCATGATTTATGCTTCCCTTTCTCTCCCGTTGGCCCATAATGTCTTTCCATGTCTTTCTTTTTCCTCATAGCGGAATTTATACCCTCTTTAATCCTTTCCTTCCTGGCTCATATTGAAATTTATTTCCTCTTTTATAACTTTCCTTCCTGTCCAATTGATTCTTCAGGAGGCTTATTGACTTCAAATCATAAACGTATATATGTTGATCTAATGCAGTATAAGAAAGCGAGGTGGGACTATTTAATAAGTGAACACATCATCTTTTTTATTCACAACCACGAAGTAGCTCAATTGGACTTGGGCTTTGCGTTTGCACCTCTGGTCAGGAGTTCGATCCACTCCAGCGCCTATTTTTGCCACCTTAGGTCGGAAGGATCTAATGGGCTGAGGCCCAGGCGCACTGGGCCCAATGCAGCGACCAAGTTAGTCCGTAAATAGATTTTTTGGGACCATTAGTACCACCTTCTAAATCTGGTAATGACGTACCGACGGACGAAAATTTGAAACGTAAGAACGGACGAAAATTCGGAAGGAAGAAGCGTTCACCCTTTATTATTAGGTATATATATATATATAAGATATATATATATATATAAGATATATATATATATATATATATATATATATATATATATATATATATATATATATATATATATATATATATATATTGCTTCTGCTGGTGTTTTCTGAAAGAAGGTTTATACATACCTATGTTATAAGAAAATTGATCATACTTTTCATCAGCTATCTATACGCTTTCGTTGTCTGGCCTGGACCAGCTGGTACATAAGCTATTAATCAGGTCCTATAATATTTTCTTGATATGCTTCCATGATAATAAATAATAGGGAAACGACTGTATCTGGCTGGCCGGCCGAAACTTCAGCCGGCCGCGCTGGCACTGCTCGATCAACCTATCTTTTTTTTCTCTTTGTTTACCTTATCCTCTCAGGAATTGTTCTCCGCCTCTCATTCTTTTCTTCATCGAAACCACTTCTGCCTTCTACTAGCCACCAGCAGGGCGCTATCCGTACCTCGCCGTCCACCTGGTGCTCTCCTCGGCGGACTCGCCTTCTCCATTATCCGCACCATCTCCGATGGCACGCAGGAACGTTATTGCTGCCGCGGGGGGGGGGGGGGGGGGGGGGGGGGGGGGGTAGATTACGTGCCGCACAAACACGTGGACGACGGCATCGTTAATGCTACAACCCCATAACAGAGAAGCTACAACCAGCTCACGCCGATGCTACAACTGCGTACACCGGAGTTGCGACCGGCGAGGCATCGTCGATGAATGCTAAACCGTTTACCATGAAACCTACAACCATGTTCGCCAGAGTTGCAACCTGTCTTCGCCGGAGTTGTAGCCGGGCGACGCCGTCGTCGGCGAATGTTACAACCGTGTGTCGCAGGAGCTACAACTAATTCGCTGCGATGCTACAACCGCGTACACTGGTGCTGCATCCGGCGAGGCGTCGTTGACGAATGCTACAACCATTTACCACAGAAGCTACAACCACGCTCGCCAGACTTGCAAGCATGTTACCACCGGCGACGACTTTTTTGCTACATCATTCATGATGATGACGCGACCCCGACAGCGGCTACGGTGTTTTTTGACTGCAACTGGCATTTGGTGGAAGCTACAACTGGAGTTGGTGGAAGCTACAACCGGCCATGGCGAGGGGGGTGCTAGGACCTACGAGCTGATTTGCTGGAACCAGCAGCACGTTTTGCTACATAGGGGCGGAACTACGTGGGGCACCAGCGCGGCAACCGCCGAGCCGGGGAGCTGCGCCAGCGAGCGTCGATGACGACGACGAGTTGGCGCGCGGAGCTGCAAGCAGGAGGCTGTGGGAGGGGAGGGGCGATGAGGCACTACCGGAAAATAAAACGAGAGGAAGAAGAAGGAACGCGTGCGAGATGGCTCAGTCGTGCGGTATACGGTATACAGATGCGTGCATCGTGGGGCTGTGCGGCGACCGCCGGGGCGGAGATTACGCGAGCTGCCATCGCTTGGAATTTTGTTGCGAGCCACACCACGCGTGGACGACGGCATCGCGAATGCTTCAACCGCATAACATAGAAGCTACAGCCAGCTCACAGCGATGCTACAACTGCGTACACCGGAGTTGCAACCGGCGAGGCGTCGTCGATGAATGCTAAACGTTTACCACAAAAGCTACAACCACGTTCGCCAGAGTTTCAACCTGTGTTCGCCGGAGTTGTAGCTGGGCGACGCCGTCGTCGGCGAATGTTACAACCGTGTGTCGCTGCCTCGCAGGAGCTACAATTAATTCGCGACGATGCTACAACCGCGTACACTGGTGCTGCATCCGGCGAGGTGTCGTTGACGAATGCTACAACCATTTACCATAGATGCTACAACCACGCTCGCCAGACTTGCAACCGTGTTACCACCGGCGACGACTTTTTTGCTACATCATTCATGATGATGACGCGACCCCGACAGCGGTTACGATGTTTGATTACTGCAACTGGCGTTTGGTGGAAGCTACAACCGGCCATGGCAAGGGGGGGGGATGCTAGAACCTACGAGCTGATTTGCTGGAACCAGCAGCACGTTTTGCTGCATAGGGGCGGAACCACGTGGGGCACCAGCGCGGCCACCGCCGAGCCGGGGAGCTGCGCCAGCGAGCGTCGACGACGACGACGAGTTGGCGCGCGGAGCTACAAGCAGGAGGCCGCGGGAGGGGAAGGGCGATGAGGCACTACCGAAAAATGCAACGGGAGGAAGAAGGAACGCGTGCGAGATGGCTCAGTCGTGCGGTATACGGTATACAGATGCGTGCATCGTGGGGCTGTGCGGCGACCGCCGGGGGCGGAGATTACGCGAGCTGCCATCGCTTGGAATTTTGTTGCGAGCCACACCACGCGTGGACGACGGCATCGCGAATGCTTCAACCGCATAACATAGAAGCTACAGCCAGCTCACGGCGATGCTACAACTGCGTACACCGGAGTTGCAACCGGCGAGGCGTCGTCGATGAATGCTAAACGTTTACCACAAAAGCTACAACCACGTTCGCCAGAGTTTCAACCTGTGTTCGCCGGAGTTGTAGCTGGGCGACGCCGTCGTCGGCGAATGTTACAACCGTGTGTCGCTGCCTCGCAGGAGCTACAATTAATTCGCGATGATGCTACAACCGCGTACACTGGTGCTGCATCCGGCGAGACGTCGTTGACGAATGCTACAACCATTTACCACAGATGCTACAACCACGCTCGCCAGACTTGCAACCGTGTTACCACCGGCGACGACTTTTTTGCTACATCATTCATGATGATGACGCGACCCCGATAGCGGTTACGATGTTTTATTACTGCAACTGGCGTTTGGTGGATGCTACAACCGGCCATGGCGAGGGGGGGATGCTAGAACCTACGAGCTGATTTGCTGGAACCAGCAGCACATTTTGCTGCATAGGGGCGGAACCACGTGGGGCTCCAGCGCGGCCACCGCCGAGCCGGGGAGCTGCGCCAGCGAGCGTCGACGACGACGACGAGTTGGCGCGCGGAGCTACAAGCAGGAGGCCGCAGGAGGGGAAGGGCGATGAGGCACTACCGAAAAATGCAACGGGAAGAAAAAGGAACGCGTGCAAGATGGCTCATCGTGCGGTATACAGGTGCATGCATCGTGGGACTGTGCGGCGACCGGCCGAAATTTCCGCCGGTCGACCGGCTCCTAGAGCGGGCCTAAATAATATGATGGCATATGTGCATATCCAGGCTCAAACTACCACGAGTTTACTTTCAATTGTTATATAATCATCATTAACAAGTGTTTACTCAGCAGTAATTGTATTTTCTCCTGATCTTTGAATTAGATGGCCGACACGGCTTTGACCGTCCTAAAAGTTCGTTCGAGCTCCGTCCGACACGGACCAGAATACTTCGCAAAAACAAGACGAACTCCTCAACAATAAATAGGCCTGGGCGTGGACGAAGAGCAACGTCCCTTCTAAAGTTTGACCCATCGGTCCTGCGTCGCCTAACTCGCCGTCGCCTCAGCCTGAGCCGCCTTCTTCCCCGACGCAGGTGACGACCAACTTCGCCGCCCAAACTGGCCGCGTTCTCTATCACCCTCTTGTCCGCTGTGTTCTCTTATTATCGTTCCTTGAGGCGACGGCCGGCCAACATTGTTCGCCGCCGTGCAGCGTAAACCTGTCTATTATTCCTCGTGTGGGTTGCTTACTTGTTTTCCTTAACTCAAGCAGCTGGTCGCCGAAGCAATTCACTAAAGCGTACGTGCCCCTTCTTTGTAGTTGGCCGGACTCCACCAAGCACCATGCCGAGCAAGAGAGGCACGACCTTGCTCGATCACCTTCCCGAGGACATCATCGACAGGATACTCATCCGGTTGCCGCCCAAGGACATCGGACGCTGCCGTGCCGTCTGCACATTGTGGCACAGTGTCACCTCCACGCCTGAATTTATGTCCGAACATCATCGCAGCCAGCCATCGCTCCCCATCATCGACGGGGACGGGCGGCCAGCCAGCCTTGTCGTCGTCCGCGATGCCGGTGCGAGAACCACCAATCAACAACTCTGGCCTTTCGTACCGGGTTTCAAACACCGTGATGAGATTTTTCTTCAAGGCACCTGTGATGGTTTCATCATCGTCTCTGGGAGATTGAGACATCAATTCTACATCTGCAACCCAGTCATTCGCCAGCATGCTCTCCTGCCGCAGCCTCCATTTGGGGAACTCATCCACAACTACGTAATTGGTTTCTACATGCACTGTCCAACTAAAGAATACAGGGTGCTCTGGGTCTCAAACTACTTTTTTGAGTTCAATTTATACGTCCTCACAGTTGGATCTGACAAGCCGAGGCACATCAGAGTCAGAATGCCAACAGTCTCCCCGGCTTCCATGGAATGGAAGTTACTGGAGGTGCTGCTCCGTGCAGCGCCAGTTCAGCACCAGGGCAATCTGTATTGGCGTCCTCCTGACCCTTATATATAGTGCCACGCAGATTACAGAAGATGGTGAAGACATTATTGTGTTTGACACAGAAGTTGAATCATTCCGGTGGATGCGTAGTCCGGCCCAACTGAATCATTCCGCTATGTACCATGCGGGACAGTTGTTCGACATGAAGGGGCTGCTTGCTTTCTCGGGCTTTTTGTTCAAAAACAACACCACTCTGGATGTCTGGATGATGCAGCATTATGAGGCCGAAATTTGGACCTTTAAGTACCGGATTGACCTAACGGAAGTGGAGGCATCACAAAAATTGAAATTAAATTCTCTCAAAAAGAAGAGAAAGTCACCACTTGATACAGTGGTGATACGGTTCAATGAAATGGCTGTGCTCAACGGGCATGAGCTTTTGATCCAGTTTAATCATAAACACATGTTACGCTGTGATATTGATGGCAAGTTTTTAGGAATGGTAAAGATTGGAAAGAGACAATATCGTATGATTCTTACTGGTTATTGCCTCCAAGAGAGCATAATTCCAATTCCGTCTCATGAGATGCTACAAGAAGATGAGGACCCTCCATTCTTCACAAGCCATGTCTGAACTGAATGTTCATGCCGCTTTGCTTTGCCCTTGCAATGTATATCCTCTTTTCTTTACCCCTCATTACTTACTAATACTGCTAGTAGAACATGACATGTCATTTGGATGGTCGCAGTAGCACATTCGATTTCATCTTTGCTGATAGCACATTCTAAACTTTTCTTTCATAGGCTAATTGTTTGATCTTTGCTGTTCAGTATGCAATCTCGCCCCAACTCCTAAGTAGCGCTTTCTTATAGCTCCTGATGTCACATCAACTTTGTGCAATCATGTTTCTTGTCACTTAATTAGCACAGATTTGTGTCTAATTTTTTTGTGTCCAGGGTTTTACGTTTTGGAGGCAGAAAGAAAATTGGTAAGGATGTGCTCTCCTGGAGCAAGATAAATATGATGGTTCTTGGTTCATTTTTCTCCCGATAAAAAATTTGTAACTTAAATACATTGTGTCAGTTTCACTAATTTAAGACTGGCCACATTTATTTTCAAGTATGAATCAGCAGTGTTCCCATGCAACTAATTTTTCGGAATGAACACCCATGCAACTAATTTTTTGAAAAAACAAGGTGTTAACCTTATGCTAATAATAAGTTGAATGGCTGGCGTGGCGCTGTCACTTTGATGTGATTGTAACTTCTTGGTTTCTGCTAAAACACTCTACTTCAGCGAAAGAAAAGATTGTCTCGCCTGCAAAAAAAAAAAAAAAAAAAAAAGATTGTTGCTGATGTGTTCAGGTCTGTTTGAGGCAAAAGCCAAGGGCCCGGCTAATCGCTGAACTTGGAGTAAGATACAGGGAATTTCCGGGCGGGTTGCGGCAAGGAGGATAGTTTTTTTCACGAATACGCAAAGCTTGCGTACCTTTCATTGATAGAAGAGTAGAATAAGAATACAAGGACTCTGGATCCAACACACAACGGGAGGCCGAGAGAGTGAAGGGGGGGGCTAGGGTTACAAACTACCACATGTGGATTACTTGGTAATGATGTTGGCCAAGCCAAAAGCACCCACTCGCGCCCAAAGACGAGCTTCGTCCTTCATGAACTCTAGGAGATTGGTCAAGGAGGGTTGTAGTCCGTCGAAGAAGCTTCTGATGCTTCTATAGAAGCCAAGCCGTCAGAAGGAGGAGGGATGAGAGCCCTTTTCGGCAGGAGGATGGGGACATGGCTAGGGTATCTCGCCACCACTCCAGGAAGGGGGAGGTGGGGTGGAGCAGCCGTTGAACGACACCATGCGAGCACCTCGTGCCAAAGTTGGCGGGAGAAGGAGCAGCCGGCCAAGAGGTGATGTATGCTCTCCGGTTCTTGGTCACAGAGGGGCATCTATCCGCGTGGGGTAGACCATGGCACGCGAGTCTTTCCGTGGTCCAGCATCACTCTTGGGAGGCCAGCCACATGAAGATCTTGACATGAAGAGGCGCCCATGTTTTCCAAGTGAGCTGCCAATGTGGATCTGGCAGCGAGCCAACGAACATGGCGGGGTAGCAGGAGGCGGCAGTGTAGACTCCGGAACTAGTCCAACGCCAGACAAGATTGCCAAGGTGCGGGGAGTACAGTATGTCGGAGCAAGTGTCATAGGTCGATGTACTGAACCATGGCGGCAGGGCCTAGGGCACCATGGATGTCTTGGACCCAAGCTCGGAGATGTAGCCCGTCCAGGGCCGGCCCACACATATACGGGGCCCTGGGGCGAGACAGCAACAAGGGGCCCTTGTTGACTCGAAAGTTCAAAATATTTTCTATTTCAAAAGCAAAGTAAATATCTAGCACATAGCATAGACTTTAAAACTGACAGTACAATTTATTTATCGATCAAGGGAAATGCACAATGATAGTAATGAAACAATGTAATTCCACATAAACTCGCTTTCCTAAGTATGAACAATGGAGACTTCATTTTGTTCTGCAAAACAAATAACCCCGTTGAACTGGTTGCTACTTAAAAAATTTGTGTTACCATTAGAAAAGAAGTTGGCACTTGTACGTAGATTTGTTTCTGGATCCTACATTCCTACCCAATCCGCCATGTTCTTCACTCCAAAATTCTTCACCTGGATAATAACTTAGTTCTTCCAAACTTGTTGGTGTGGGATTTGAAAAGCTTGTAACAAAAGCAGTACACTTTGTTAACATGTTTATATTAAGCCAACCATTTCCTGTCATGCACCTCTCCATTGCTCAACTTTCTGGAACAATAAGTTTGTGAAAAATGTCTAGGATTACTATCTAGAGGGAACGCAATATCATTACTTCTTACAGGACCCTTCTCAACTAAAATATCCCTAGCCTATCATTCAGATTGTCCCAGTTTCGTGGATCAAAAATGTCAACAGTAAATGGTTGTTGTCATCCACACTCGGTTGTTTCTGAATTTGGTGAATAAATTAGGTTCTCATGCTGGCTGGGTTATCACCCTCGTTCATCATACCATCATTAGAAAAATCTGTATTCACAGTCTGCTGCTCTTCAACACTTACTATGGCCAGTTCTAGGGGGTCTCTAGAAGAACTACTAGTTCTGAAAATTTTGTCATTTGATCCTTTTTGGGATTCTACCAGTTCATCTTTCTGCCCTTTTCTGTTCCTTCTAGTACTACCAGATGAATACTTTCTAGATGATATGTCACTAAACAAGAATAAGCAGTATACAATGACTAATATAGGGAAAAAGAGCACCTGAATATGGATGTAGGTGGCCAGATCCACAGGTTGCAGAATATGGATGTAGGTGGCCATATCCACAGGTTGCAGTAGTCAGCGCGAACAAGAAGACGACACCACGAACTGAATAATTTCCCCCATTCTCCTGTTCTCCTAATCTCCTGACTCTCTCACACTTAGATCCAATGAAAGAAGAAGAACACCTATGCAGGTAGATGTGGACTTGTCAGAGCCAGAGTAATAGAGGAGGAACATGATTACGGAAACGAGCAGAACGTTGATAAAGGAAGGAGCGCCGATTGGGGTCTTGGGGAATGGATTTTCGCGTTTAGTCTCCATTAATGGCCGGCGGCGACCTTGGAATCAGAAACGCACGGGAGTGACGGCGCTGGGATTCTAGATTTTGGGAAGTGGAGGAGCCGAGGAGAAGAAAAGAGGAGAAAGATTAACGATGGTTTTGCCTCACGGCTGAATGGGCCCTCTGTTTTCTCGCTATACTTCTTGGGCTTGTTACGTACTATAGAAGGAATGCTACCTGGGTTGGGGCCCCCTGTCTTCCGGGGGCCCAGGGCGAGCGCCCCGTTTGCCCGGCCTATGGGCCGGGCCTGAGCCCGTCATGGACAGTGCGGATCTTGCTTGCCAAGTGTGTGTACGCTCGCGGCCGGGTTCGTAGAAGAAACCGTACGTAGAAACGTGGAGCACCCGTCGGTCGGAACAGGGTCAGGGAGGATGTATACCGACCGACCTGTTGACACCCGATTTTGGCACGGTGCAAAATACAGTAAAGGTGGATTTAAGCGGAGAAGTCTTTTATACGAGAAAATTCACATTGCCGGCATGAAAGGCTTGCCGGTGAAATCTTGCCGCTCGAGCTGAAGGTTTGCCGGTTTGGCTTGTCGATTTTGAGTGCTTGCCGATTTCAGTGGAGGCCCAAACAGGGGTTGAAGATGACCCGGCAAGGAAACGGCCCGGCAAGGAGACAGCCTGGCAAGGAGACGACCCGGCGAGGAGACGATCCGGCAAGGAGACGACCCGGCGAGGAGACGATCCGGCAAGGGGATGACCCGGCAGGAGATCCGGCAAGGAAACGGCCCGGTAGGAGATCCGGCAAGGAAACGGCCCGGCAAGGAGACAGCCCGGCAAGGAGGCGATCCGGCAAGGAGACGACCCGGCGAGGAGAGATCCGGCAAGGAAACGGCCCGGCAAGGAGACAGCCCGGCAAGGAGGCGATCCGGCAAGGAGACGACCTGGCGAGGAGAGATCCGGCAAGGAAACGGCCCGGCAAAGAGACAGCCTGGCAAGGAGGCGATCCGGCAAGGAGGCAGCCCGGCAAGGAGGCGATCCGGCAAGAAGATGACCCGGCAAGGCGACCCGGCAAGATATCCTGATGGTACTCCCGGGAAGGCGACAGCCCGTCGAAGACCGAAGATCAAGATGGACGCGAGGAGACGTAAGCCAGCCCATCAAGACAGCCTCTGGAGCGGTACGACCGCCCTCCAGAGCGGTACTACCGCTTGAGCGGTACTACCGTGTTTTATTACCGCGCCTACTACCGCTTACGAAAATTCTTCTCGTATCCCGAGACCCTTACTCGGTAGTAGCGCGGTGCTCAGCTATACTCAGAGCGGTACTACCATTTGTAGTGGTACTACCTCTTGACCAGAGCGGTACTACCGCTTACCGTCGCGCAGATTCGGGCAGGTTTTTGAGGAGTCCGAATTTGGCTAGTGTTTTTGATACTTTGTAAGGAAAGATGTATCCATGACTTGTACGGGAAGTCCAACCCCCTCTTAAATAGAAGAGGTGATGGCCGATTGAGAAAACACACAATCGAACAAATCAAATCAATATACTACTTGTTCATCTACGTTTTGTCTCCTATCCTCGTATCTTCTTCCTCGTTCTTCGTCGTTCTTCGTGTTGGAGAGCTGCGAATCCCGAGGCCCTAGGGGCGAGCGAATCGACCTAGGGCAGCCCATTGCCGCCGTGCTCCCTGACGGGATCCTTCCCGGGTGCGCGGGGCTTCGGGTCTTCAAAAGCGTCCTCCGGCTGTCTTGCGTATCGCGCTGCCGGTGGGACCTCCCTCGACGTGAGCTGCGGTGCATCACCCCCGGCGTCGAGGGTACGCGTGACGCGTTCGTGTGTCAACACACTTTTTGGCGACTCCGCTGGGGACCTTTGATCCATCATCATCATCCATCATGTCCAATCTTCCCAATCCTTCGGAAGTTAACGCCGATAACATCATCAAGCCCAATCTGGAGGAGTTATCGGCTGAGCATCGCCAAGCTTATGAGGGGTACAAGAAGGCGCGTGAAGAGAAGGAGTTGCAGGAGTTCCTTGGAAACTTCAAGAAAGATCGCCAAGGCAATATCACTCCGGTTGGAGAAATCAAGTTCCCTCCTCTTCAAGCCGAGCAGGTTAAACCTTCTATAAGTACTACCTTTTCTCCTGAGCTATGGGCTGAGATTGATAGCCGTATTTCTGATAGCAATAATCTGATTTATCAAACATTCATAGAAGATACTAATGCTCAGAAGAATATGCCTAATATGCCTGCTAGTATGGGAAACCCTAATTCAGCTTTGCCTATCTCATCGGCGCCCCCCATGCCGATGAATTATTTTCCTACCCATACCAATCAAATTGTGGCTGCACCACTTAATCCTTTTATGAATATGCAGAGTTCGGTGGCAACGCCGAACCAAACCTTACCTATGAGTGGAAGTACTGCTAGATCATTGCCGAACTATGGTTCGGTAAACACGCCGCAATTTACACCCACAGCTGTTGACCCTAATCCTCCTATGCCATTGCCACAAGCTTCATCGTCTACTATGGACGATGCTTTAGCTAACTTTAGAGAAGAGATGGCTAAGACGCTCCGAGAAAATTTTGGTGTTGAATTACCTAGGAATCGGATTTATCAAAAGCCGTATCCCGAGTACTATGATGCAATTTCGTTCCCTCCAGGATATAAAATTCCCGATTTTGTTAAGTTCAATGGAGAGGGCACGAAAACCACATGGGAGCATGTTAGTCAATACTTAGCACAATTGGGTGAGGCAGGCTCAAGCAAAGAACTGAAAGTGCGTTTATTTCCTTTGTCATTAACTGGCACTGCATTTTCATGGTTTTCTTCTTTGCCGCATGGCTCTATTCGTGTATGGTCGCAACTAGAGCAAAAATTTCATGATCATTTTTATAGCGGCGACAATGAACTTAAGTTGTCACATCTTACATCAGTTAAACAGAAGCATCATGAATCGGTCTCCGATTACGTCAAGAGATTTAGAGAGACAAAAAACCGGTGCTACAGTTTAGTGATAACTGAGAAAGACTTGGCTGATCTTGTGCTCAATGGTTTGAGAACTCATATTAGGGAAACGTTAGAAGGCTATGAATTTATAAATATCAACCAAGTCTTACAGAGGGCTTTGGCTCATGAAAGCCGAAGCAAGGATCTCAAAGAAGTGCATAGATATAGAACTGATCGTCCAAAGGTGAATATGGTTGAATATGATAGTGATCATTCAGACGATGAGGGTGATATTTATGCTGCTGAATTTGTTTGGCCCTCGAAGGCCAAACCTTTTACTTGTCATGATTTAAAGCCGATTCATAAGAATCGTGATGACGAGATGAAGTTTACTTTTAACATTGCTAAATGTGATAGAATATTTGATGCTTTGCTACAAGCTAAGATTATTAGAATATCTCATACTTTACCGCCGTTTGAAGAGCTGAAACGGCGTGCTTATTGCAAGTATCATAATTCTTTTTCTCATGCTACTAATGATTGCAATGTTTTTCGATGACAGATACAGTCGGCCATTAATGACGAACGATTGAACTTTTCTGAAATGCAAGTTGATAAACAGCCCTTCCCAATGAATACTCTGGATTTGGAGGGGAAAAAGTTACTCATTCGGCCGGAGGTGTCCGAATCTGCTAATAAAACTAATGTTGTCATTGGTGAGCCCAGGAAAAACAAAGATGACGACAAGGTCCTGGGAAGGCAAGTGGTGCTTGACAAACAACCCGATGGTGGAGAGATAATCAAGATCACCGTCAAGAATCCTGCACTCGGGGGGCAACCGCAAGAGCAAGAGAATACCCGTGTTAAGTTTGTCAAGCCCAAGAGTCCGGAAGTTGGCAAGTGGAAGCTGAATGAAGCCAAAGTGCAGCACAAGAAAATCAAGCCAACTTTTGATATGTTGTTGTCCAAGTATGCTAATCAAGCGGCCGGTTCTAGCTCTAACCGGTCATCAAATTTGAAGCGCTCAAGATCACCTCTGAGGCAAGAATTTCAACATCACGCAAGGCCATATGGGTCATGGGCCCCAGGACCGTGGATGGCGCCACCTCCCTATGCACCATACTACATGGGAGGATTCAATGGAGGATGGGAGCAGCCCCCAATGGCCCCTTATGCTTTTCATCCAGGATGGGCAGAACCAAGGAGGCCTATGCGTGAGAGGCTTCCTTATCCCACACGAGGCCGTTTGAACAATGGTTTCAATCGGCCGATGCAGAATAATCAAGAGAGGACCAGCAAGCAAGTGTGGCGTGCCAAGTCACCAAGTGCAGCGGTCGAGTCTGGAAAGGGCAAAGGAAAAGTTGATGCCGGTTCACTCATCTTGGGCACTGAGACATTCACCATACAACAGCCGACTGTGCGGAACAACCCTACTGAGCCGATACTTGCTATCGCACCAAAGCACTCGGCTAATGATTATGAAGCTAGCACAAGCAAGGCCAAGTTCAAAGATCCAAAGTACATGCAACCTAAGTGGTGTCCTCCAGGGCTGACAAAAACACAAAAGAGAAAACTACAGAGGATGAGAAGTCATGAGATGGCTGAACAGGAGGCCGAAAAGCAAAGGGATAACTGGTTCAATGACATTCGGCCCATGGTACTTACAAAACAAGTATGGGTGCCTAAGCAAATACAAAGTGCGGTAGCCTCTACATCTGTCACATCAGTGCCTGTATCACCAAAGGAGGACGATGCCACTGTTATTACATCGTCCGCGGCGCCTATTGATTCCGCTTCGCTCGAACAAATTTCAGAACCAATAGACACGCCCGAGGAGAAGGAAGATATGGTGGATTGTGAGCCTACACCGGTGCATGAAGGTATGGATATCAACATGGTGTTTTACTTACCCGCTGAGTTTTGTGCTATAGATGAAGAAGGGGAGGTGGCTCAGCTGGATTTTGGCCCTAAGAATGCAATATTTGAGAAGCCAAAAGAACCAGTGACACACTTGAAACCGTTGTACCTCAGGGGCCATATCAATGGATCACCAATTACTCGAATGCTTGTTGATGGTGGTGCTGTGGTGAATCTCATGCCCTATTCAGTCTTCAAGAAATTGGGTTTGCCTGACGAAGGATTAATGAAGACCAATATGGTGCTCACTGGGTTTGAAGGCAAAGAGAAAACCGAAGCTAAAGGTGTGATTTACGTGGAGCTTACGGTTGGAAGCAAAACTTTGGCTACTGCATTCTTTGTCGCCGAGGTGCAAGGTAACTACAACGTCATTCTAGGCCGTGATTGGGTTCATGCAAATCAATGTGTGCCATCCACTATGCACCAGTTTTTAATTCAATGGGTTGATGATGAAGTGGAGATCGTTCATGCGGATAATTCGGCTTCCGTTGCTTTAGCCGATACACCGGTGGATTGGCAACACCCCAATGCTGCTTGCTTGACGGGACGGGACTTATCAGAGTTTGACTTTCTCAGCGCCACCAAGAGTGCTTTTGTACCCGTTTCTTTAAAGCCGGTTGGTGGAAATCGGCTCCAAGGTATGACGTATTTAAATGGATCCTAACTCTGAGTGGTTACAAAAGCGGCTTGCAGAATATCGGTCCAATGGGAACGATATGTATGAGTCTATAGAGGAGTTAGGTGATATGGATAAACTTGGACAAGGTTTTTACATCGGCCGATCCATTAGAAGAAGTAGATATTGGAGATGGCTCAATTCCTAGGCCGACATATGTAAACAAAAATTTGAAAGCCAATTGTAAGGTCAAGTTAATCGAGCTATTGAAAGAATATATTTGTTGCTTTGCATGGGAATATCATGAGATGCCAGGTTTAAGCCGAGAGCTAGTGGAGCATCGGTTACCTATAAAAGCCGGTTTTAGACCATATAAACAATCGGCTAGGAATTTCAATCCAAAAATATATGACCGGATCAAGGAAGAGATCGGTCGTTTGCTTAAAGCTAATTTTATTAGACCTTGCAGGTATGCCGAGTGGATTTCTAATATTGTGCCAGTGGAAAAGAAAGGCTCCGGCAAGTTGAGGGTGTGCATTGATTTCAGAGATTTGAATAGAGCTATGCCCAAAGATGAGTATCCTATGCCTATAGCCGACATGCTTATTAATGATGCTTCTAGACATAAGGTTATTAGCTTTCTTGATGGCAATGCGGGGTACAACCAAATTTTCATGGCCGAAGAGGACATGTCCAAAACGGCTTTTCGGTGCCCCGGTTTCCTTGGATTATTTGAGTGGACAGTGATGACCTTTGGATTGAAGAATGCCGGCGCCACATATCAAAGGGCTATGAATTTGATCTTTCATGATTTACTCGGTGTTATACTTGAAGTCTATATTGATGATATTGTTCTCAAATCGGATGCTTTTGAATCTCACTTAGCCGATTTGCGTTTAGCTTTTGAGAGGATGAAGAAATATGGGCTGAAGATGAATCCTTTGAAGTGTGCGTTTGGCGTGTCGGCTGGTAAGTTTTTGGGTTTCATTATTCATGAAGATGGCATAGAGATTGATCCCAAAAAGATAGAAGCTATACAAAAAGTGGAGGCTCCAACATGCAAGACAGATATGCAAAAATTCCTTGGCAAGGTCAATTATTTGAGGAGGTTCATAGCTAATGTGTCAGGGAAGGTTGATGCATTTACTCATATCCTTCGGTTGAAGAATGATGTTGATTTTACTTGGGAGGCAAAACAGCAAGAAGCATTTGATATGATTAAGAATTATTTGTGCACTCCTCCGGTGATGAAGGCTCCCAAGCATAGAGAGCCCTTTAGACTTTACATTGCAGCCGAGGAAGGCGTTATTGGAGCTGTTTTGACTCAAGAAACCGAAGGAAAAGAGCATGCTATCACTTATTTGAGCCGACGCCTATTGGATGCCGAGACAAGGTATACATTTATTGAAAAATTATGCCTATGCTTATACTATGCTTGCACAAAATTGAGACATTATCTAGTACCAAGTGCTTGCATAGTAACTTGTCAAACCGATGTCATTAAATACATGTTGCATAGACCAATTCTTAGTGGTAGAATTGGTAAATGGGCTTATGCTTTAATTGAGTATGATTTGGCTTATGAGTCTCTAAAATCCATGAAAGGCCAAATTGTTGCTAATTTTATCGTTGAGCATCGGATTAATGACAAGCAAGATATTGATATAAACCTTGTCTCGTTAGTACCATGGAGATTATATTTTGATGGTTCAGTTTGTAGCAACGGCCAAGGTGTTGGTATTGCTTATATATCTTCTCATGGTGCTGTTTTTGAAGCCTCATGCCGCTTAGAATATTTTTGCACAAATAATCAAGCCGAATATGAAGCATTGTTATTCGGCTTAGAGATGTTGCTTGCTATAGGTGCTACACATATTGAGGCTTTTGGTGATTCGTTATTAGTAGTACATCAAGTATCCAAAGTTTTTCAATGTTTAGACAAATCACTTAATGTTTATCTTGATAAATGTCTAGATATAATTTCTACTTTGGATCATTTTAGCATTGCTCATATATCTAGACATGATAATTGGAGAGCAAACGAGTTGGCACAACAAGCATCCGGCTATCATGTCAATCATGGCATGTTTCATATCTCTCTAAAGCCGATGTCTTGTCTTGCTAACATAGGAGAGACCGAACCAGTGCCCACTGATTCGGTCACTAAAAATAAATCTAGTGCAGATGAAAATCATGACTGGAGGAAGCCCATTATTGATTACTTGTGCAATCTGAGTGGAAGGGTGGACAGGGCTGTTCGGCGCATGGCTTTCAAATATACAATGAGAGACGATGGTCTTTATCGCCGAACGGTTGAAGATGTTCTCTTGAAGTGTTTGGACGAAGACCAAGCGAGAATTGCTATGGGAGAGGTTCATGAAGGAATTTGCGGCACTCATCAATCGCCCCCCAAGATGAAGTGGCTATTACGACGTGCTGGATTTTATTGGCCGACGATGATCAACGATTGCTTCAGGTATTATAAAGGATGTGAAGCTTGTCAAAAGTTTGGTGATATTCAGTTGGCTCCCGCTGCTATGTTACATCCTATTATCAAGCCGTGGCCTTTTAGAGGTTGGGGATTAGACTTTATTGGAGAAATTCATCCTTCCTCTTCAAAGGGGCATCGGTTCGTGTTGGTGGCAACTGATTATTTTACTAAATGGTCTAAAGCAGTACCTCTCAAGAATATGACACATACGGAGGTAATTCAATTCATAAGTGAGCACATTATTCATAGATTCGGTATTCCGCAAACATTAACTACGGATCAAGGTTCATCTTTCATGTCACGTCAAGTTAGAGAATTTGCCGAATCATATAAGATAAAGTTGCTCAATTCCTCCCCGTATTATGCTCAAGCCAATGGACAAGCTGAGTCTAGCAATAAAATTTTGATCAAGCTCATCAAGAAGAAGATTGAAGATAATCCAAGGAGATGGCATGAATTATTGTCCGAGGCTTCATGGGCGCATAGAATCTCAAGGCATGGTGCGACGAAGGTAACTCCATATGAGCTCGTATATGGTCAAGAGGCCGTTTTACCGGTGGAAGTTAATTTGAATGCTTTGAGAATAGCCAAACAAAATGATTTATCGGCAGTGGACTTTTATAACTTGATGATGGATAATATTGACGAGGTTGCCGATAAGCATTTGGCTGCATTAAAGGCCATAGAGAGAGACAAGTTGAGGGTAGCAAGAGCCTACAATAAGAAGGTCAAGTTGAAGAATTTTCAGATTGGTGATCTTGTGTGGAAGGTGATTCTACCGATTGGTTCAAAGGACAGAAAATTCGGAAAGTGGTCTCCAAGTTGGGAAGGTCCTTTCAAGATTGCAAGAATAGTTCCCGGAAATTCATATTTGGTGGAATCCATGCAAGGAACATTGCTACCTCGAGCTCTCAATGGCAAATATTTGAAGAAGTACCACCCAAGTATGTGGCGAGAAGCCTAAATAGGCCATGGCCGATATATGATTATCGCCCTAAGCACATATTAATGGCCGATGGAGTGTTGACATCGTCCTTAGAACAAGCCTAATGCAAATTATTTTTCGGCATGCAAGCTTTGCCGAAAAACAGGGGGGCATGTGTTGACACCCGATTTTGGCACGGTGCAAAATACAGTAAAGGTGGATTTAAGCGGAGAAGTCTTTTATACGAGAAAATTCACATTGCCGGCATGAAAGGCTTGCCGGTGAAATCTTGCCGCTCGAGCTGAAGGCTTGCCGGTTTGGCTTGTCGATTTTGAGTGCTTGCCGATTTCAGTGGAGGCCCAAACAGGGGTTGAAGATGACCCGGCAAGGAAACGGCCCGGCAAGGAGACAGCCCGGCAAGGAGACGACCCGGCGAGGAGACGATCCGGCAAGGAGACGGCCCGGCGAGGAGACGATCCGGCAAGGGGATGACCCGCAGGAGATCCGGCAAGGAAACGGCCCGGTAGGAGATCCGGCAAGGAAACGGCCCGGCAAGGAGACAGCCCGACAAGGAGGCGATCCGGCAAGGAGACGACCCGGCGAGGAGAGATCCGGCAAGGAAACGGCCCGGCAAGGAGACAGCCCGGCAAGGAGACGACCCGGCAAGGAGAGATCCGGCAAGGAAACGGCCCGGCAAGGAGACAGCCCGGCAAGGAGGCGATCCGGCAAGGAGGCAGCCCGGCAAGGAGGCGATCTGGCAAGAAGATGACCCGGCAAGGCGACCCGGCAAGATATCCTGATGGTACTCCCGGGAAGGCGACGGCCCGTCGAAGACCGAAGATCAAGATGGACGCAAGGAGACGTAAGCCAGCCCATCAAGACAGCCTCTGGAGCGGTACGACCGCCCTCCAGAGCGGTACTACCGCTTGAGCGGTACTACCGTGTTTTATTACCGCGCCTACTACCGCTTACGAAAATTCTTCTGGTATCCCGAGACCCTTACTCGGTAGTAGCGCGGTGCTCAGCTATACTCAGAGCGGTACTACCGTTTGTAGCGGTACTACCGCTTGACCAGAGCAGTACTACCGCTTACCGTCGCGCAGATTCGGGCAGGTTTTTGAGGAGTCCGAATTTGGCTAGTGTTTTTGATACTTTGTAAGGAAAGATGTATCCATGACTTGTACGGGAAGTCCAACCCCCTCTTAAATAGAAGAGGTGATAGCCGATTGAGAAAACACACAATCGAACAAATCAAATCAATATACTACTTGTTCATCTACGTTTTGTCTCCTATCCTCGTATCTTCTTCCTCGTTCTTCGTCGTTCTTCGTGTTGGAGAGCTGCGAATCCCGAGGGCCTAGGGGCGAGCGAATCGACCTAGGGCAGCCCATTGCCGCCGTGCTCCCTGACGGGATCCTTCCCGGGTGCGCGGGGCTTCGGGTCTTCAAAAGCGTCCTCCGGCTGTCTTGCGTATCGCGCTGTCGGTGGAACCTCCCTCGACGTGAGCTGCGATGCATCACCCCCGGCGTCGAGGATACGCGTGACGCGTTCGTGTGTCAACACGACCGAGCCGCTGCCAGACAAGCCAAGGGTCGCTCCTGTTCCTGTCGCCTTGGCTAGCTACCGCCGGTCGTCGGTACAGTGCCTTGTCTCCGGCCGGGTGATCGATGCGACCCCGAAAGGCCGGAACGGAAGCTTCACGCTCCCGTACATTTGTAGCGACGGCGACTGGTTGGATCGACTCGTCTCCGGCCAGCTCGTACCGAGGTCCCTGCCAGGGATAATCATGAGAATTCTTATCCCACCGTCGATGGCTGATTGTTCTGCGAACCAGGGAAGGCTGGAGATTCAAGACGCATATGGCGTGCTTATAGGATGAAGGCTGCGCTGTGGTTTCTAGAGTTGTTTCACTGGGGTTTGACGCCCGCTCATAGTATGCCGTTTTTGCTTCTTCTTCTTTTTTTCTTTGAGGGGGGGTATGTCGTTTTTGCTTCTTCTTCTTTTTTTCTTTGAGGGGGGTATGTCGTTTTTGCTGTTACTTTCCTCTCTTTAAACCTTGTTGGGTTTTGGTGCTAACAGGTTTTCGCCCCATGGTGAGTGCTTTAATGAATCGACGGCCACTCGCAGCGGGTTATCTCATAGTGCCTCAACTCGCTTCTCCCCTTTCCGGTCCCAAAATTATAAGTCAAAGTTTGACAGGAAAAAAGCCTTGTATACAGAAATGAAGAGAATACGACCGTTATGGCAGGGGAATAAATCAAATGAATGGTAACACATGATGATATAGCTGTAGTTAGGGAATTTCAAGACACGACGACAGTAGATACTCTTAGCATTTGTTCAGATTTTCCATCTGATTTTTCACATAAACTGGATCAATGAGTTTTTGTTCGGTTTCTCTCATAAACCATATCAATATCTTTTTGAAATGAGATCAATATACAAATGGGGATTCCTCCAGCCCGTGAGTACTTTTTCAAAAAAAAAAAAACTCTTGGACCTCCTTTGGTTTACAGGGATTCCTCAACGCAGTGACTACTTTTTATGAAATGGATTCCTATTCGTACATAGCATTGGTTCATATTCTTAACATTTCTAAGAAAAAAAGCATTACCTTGGACCTAATAGGAAAAAAAAATCTTATGTTATGAACCAAATGACATGTCATTTTACTATAAGATTTGAGATACATGTCATCTCATTTTCTATGACTTTTCAATTCCTATGATATTCCTATTCTATCAAACAAATGAGGCCTTATATTCTAAGAGTTTCTTTTTTCAAACTAAAGTGGGGGAATAAGCACGTGTTCTCACCTCACAACAAGCCTCTGTGCGGTTTTACAGAATAACCAGGTTGATTATCCGGTTTTGGAGTGAAGGTATGTAATATGTGCCTGGTCAATTGTTGAGTGTCGGAGCGGTGGTTGATATTTTTCCTACTGATGTGCCGGTGCAGAAACAATGCCTACACTGGCCTAAGAGCTTCTCCAATAGCCTTTGTATATTTGGCTAGGATTGCTAAAAACTGAAAATATAGCAATTTGACCCAAAAACGTTGCTCTAACAGCCTTTGCATAAGTGGTCCTCCCACAAAAAAAATTACAAAGCTTGCTATCTTTGCACCCACACTTGGTATATTTGCAAAGTGGAGAGGCACTTGCTATATGCCTAGAAATTTAGCGCGAAAGCCCAACTGCCAGCCCCGCGACATTTCCGCCAGCTCGCTCCCGCTCTCGCGACCACGCCGCCGCCGTCTCCGGCCGCCGCAGCAGCCATGGAGGCCACGGGCGACCTCCCCCCCACACCCAACGCCGGCGCCGACCCTCCTCCTCCACTTCCCGGCACAGTCGCGGCCAAGCCCAAGGCCCAGCGGTGCCTAGGGTTGGCGCTGCCACCGAGGCCCGCGGCCGCCGCCTCAGCCACCGTCCCCGACGCCTCCAACGGGCCTGCCGCCGCCGCGTCCATCTTCGTTCCCCCCGCCACCGCCCCCCACGCCGCCGCGTCCATGTCCGTCCCCCCCGCCACCATCCCCACCGCCGCTGCCGCCTCCAGTCGGAAGCAGAGGAGGCCACCGCGCAACCCCTCCGCACGGAGGGCGAAGAGGACGGCTCCTCTGGACTGCGTGGAGCCTTCCCCGGCACCGGCAGCCTCCATGGAGCCCGAGGCGAGCTCGCCTGCCCCCATGGCCAGTGGCGCACTAGGGGTGCTCGACGAAATGCCTAGAAGGTAATTCATTTTTTTTTCTCTATTGATTGTAAATGCATGTATAGGACAATTATATGTAATTGTATGATTGCAACTTGTTGGAGTAGAAATGTAGGCCGAAATGTACACTTATGTTTGCAACTTAAAAAATGTTGTGATAATTGTAGCATGGACAATGAAACCTTCATGAACTACACTTGTGGGGATGCACCGGAGATACCATCACAAGAGTATACACAAGAAGAGGGTGAGGGTTTTGTTGAACCTACTCCAAAAAGGGGGAGAGAAAGTAATTTCTCTCAAAAGGAAGATGAAGCCTTGTGCAATGCATGGAGAAGGATTGGCTTAGATGCAATTGTTGGGAATGAACAAAAAACCTCCACATATTGGGACCGTATCCATGAGCTCTACAAACTTCTCCTCAAGGGTGACATGGCTAGGAGTGCCGGCTCTCTTGAAGGTCGTTTCTATACCATTAATGCGGATTGTTTCAAGTGGTCATGTTGCTTGGCTCAAGTTGATCGTCTCAATCCAAGTGGGACTAATGCCGAAGATAAGGTTGATGCTTACTTGTATGTTTTTTTGTACCTTTTCCTTGATGTTGCTTGGCTCAAGTTGAAGGCCCGAGGGAAGGAAGAAAGAAAAAAACAAGAGGGCGAATGAAGATGAGGGAGGCTACAAGCAATCATTGGACAACATGATGGAGGTGAGGAAAGACATTGCTATGCAAAGGAGAGAGTTGAAGACCAAGGAAATGCAGGAGAGGAGGGAGGCCGAGGAGAGGAAGTTGGTGGCCGAAGAGAGGAGGGCGGCGGCCGAGGAGAGGAGGGCTGCGGCCGAGGAGAGGTTGGCCGAGATCGAGGAGAGGAAGGTGGTCGCCGAGGGGATGGCCAAGATCATGGAGAATGAGCAAAGGATCGTGTTCATGGATCAAAGTGGTCTAGATGAGAAGGCTTGGGCTTATCTAGAGATTTGCCGTGACCAAATCTTGGCATCAAAAGGGTACTACCCAAACAATGGTGGCAACGGTGGCAATGGTGGCGGTGCTATTTGAGAGAAACATGTCACTTTTGGTTTATGGTGTTGTTCATGCACCGATGATGAACTTTTATGTTGTTCTTGCACAATTCCCTCGGTTCTATGCTTGAAGTTTGACTTTAAATTCACAATATTTTGGATTGGTGTTCCTATGATGTTAATTCGGGTGATGGATGAAATGCTCTAATTATTATGCGTATAAATTGGAAGTTCATTTTGTTCATATATGCAATTGTCTAGTATAGAAAGAATAGACAAGAAACTTGCAATTCTAGTTTTGGATTGCTATTATAGAAAGGCTAGCAAAGCAAAAAAAGTGTTGGCTTTGTAAACCTTCTCTCTCCTCTTGCTATAACAAGTTTTTAGCAATCCAATATACAAAGGCTGTTGGAGATGCTCTAAGTCGGCTCCTGACTGGGTGGCATTGTTCGTCAACGCGTCGTTCATGAAAGAAACCAGTGCAATAGGTACGGGAATAATTCTAAGGGACAACGAGGGTGCAGTTATTTCCTCAACATATTGATTTTTATACCTCTACAATGGTGCCCTTGAAGCTGAAATTAGCGCCATCTTAGAAGGCATGTCATTGAGCACGCAATGATCGAAAGTGGCAATAATCATCCAGTCCAATATCTCGATGTCATGTCAATGCTGCCTTGACAGACCAGTCGTCGGGAGAGATCTGGCTCTTCGTGGGGTTATTCCGTTAAAAATTGAGTGTAGTCAAATAGAGTTGCTCATAGTCTAGCTAATATTGAACGTTTCGAAGGTAGCACCTTGTTGATTGCACCGTGTTACGGCAGACTGTAATACTATTACCGAGGAATAAAATCCACTTTTTCTTTCAAAAAAAATGTTGAGTGCTGAAAAATGAAAAACACGTCTTTTGCGCCACGTGAAATATTTCCCTTTTTCCCAGAACAGCAAAAACAGCTCCTCTGCTATGAAAATCCAGTCAAAACGGGGACGGGTGGAAGGAATAGTACGCGCGCGGCGTGCGGCAACGGAACGGATATGGACGCCGCGGTGTCCCCCTCTCCCTCTCCCAAGTTTTTTGTCTGCACCGCAATGGCAACGTGGGAAACACCGACAAGCCAACCGTCGCCCAAACGTGCCGCTCCTTCCGGCGAGCCAACGGCCTCGTCCTCCACCCTATATAAGCCCGCGCGCCACCACGCGGCACCCTCATCCATTCCAAGTTTCCAGCGACACACCATTCCGGCTCCACCACGCGGTCAACAGAGGAAGCAACACATCCGGATCCAAATCTCCCAGCCTCCCACAGCTCCGTCGCGGCTCGTCCCGATCGACCTTGCGATTCCGTTTCTTGCCGCGCCTGCGCGCACAGCACATCCATGGCTGTCGCCGGAGGAGGAGTGGTGATGAGTCTGCGCGGCCCGTCGGCCTCGGCGTCGCCGGCGGTGGGGCGGCTGCGTAGGGCGTCGTCGTCGCCGGCGGTGAGGTGCGGGGCGACGCGGGAAAAGATGCCGGCGGCGGCCCCGTACGGGGTGCTGGAGGAGGACCACTACCAGACTTTGAGGCTGGAGCCGGGCGCCTCCAGGGGCGAGGTCAAGAAGGCCTTCCACCGCCTCGCGCTGCAGTACCACCCGGACGTCGTGAGGCGACGCGGCGGCGACGACGACCAAGAAAATAGCATCGACTTCGAGCGGATCAACGCGGCGTACCAGACGGTTATGAGGAACATGCGAGAGGCGGAGGCGACGCTCGAGTACTGGCGCCGCCGCTACGGCCTCGCCGACGAGGACCTCGACCGCTACCGCCACTACCTCAACGACGACGACGAGGACGACTGGTTCTCCGACTTCTGAAATCTGAAGGGCCGCGTGCACGGGCTGCGATTCCTGCCATGGCAGAGGCAGCAGCACTGTAAATAATTTGTGAAACGTCGCTCTCTGCTTCTCTCCCCTGTTTTATTGTGGAGGGAAAAGACGTCGAAAGAAATTCAGGGTTCTAAGGATTGTAATTCGATCACTCTTATTTCCATTGTGAATATAAGAAAACATAGCATGAATTGATCTAAATTGCGGCTCACGATTAACGCCTCTTCTATTTGGATTTGGCACTGACCAGTGACCGCTGGATGCTTGCAGCTCAAATGGATTCAGTTATTTGCTGTAAAATGTCATCCATTTACAGTTCTTGCAGGTGAAATGCAAGCAATGATACCACTGGATGTTTGATCCTCGATGCATTTTCTTCTGCAGCAACTGTTCTCTTCTTCTTAGCTTCCTTAGGCAAGCTGAGCAACGACTGTAGTTGCTCATATCTTATCTACCCACTGTGTGTTCTATGGGCGATAAACAAGACGCACGCGCATCAGGTACCGAAAAATTGCATTTAAAATGTTTGTCATGTGCTGCTACACGGGTAGAAGATCTCAGGAACGCGGCTTGGTTTAGATCCGAGAAGATATGTTCTTCAAGTACTATATACATATTGATTAGCCATGATGCAATATTAGGTATAGTTGTCACTCAGTGATTCATGCCTCCTAAGGTCACTGATTCATGCCAATGTCACAACAATTCAAATATTTCAGTTTCACAACAATCAAACCAATTGAAATTGCAATTTCAACACAATCTTACATATGCCAATTTCAATACACTCTCACTTATTTTAATTTCAGAGAATTTCTATTTCAAAAAAATAAATATTTCAATGTCAAATCACATATCGATTTACACAACCTCTCACTTATCACATATTAGAAATTGCAGTTTCACAACATCTCACCTATTTCAGTTTCCCAATGTCACAACAATTCAAATATTTCAGTTTCAGTTACAACAATAATTTCAATACAATCACACATATGTCAGTTTCAATAAACTCCCGCATATTTTAATTTCATAGAATTTTAATTTGACCAAACAAATATTTCAATGTTAGATCAATTATCGATTTAGACAACATCTCACGAATCACATATCAGAAATTGCAGTTTCACAACATCTCGCCTGTTTCAGTTTTCCAATGTCACAACAATTTAAATATTTCAGTTTCAATTACAACAAATCAGACCAACTGAAATTGCAATTTCAATACAATCTCACATGTGTCAGTTTCAATACACTCTCGCGTGATTTAATTTCAGAGAATTTTAATTTCACAAAACAAAAAAATTCAATGTCATATCATCAGTACCAATGTCACACATTTTTTTATGTCAATAGCACAAATCACATAACATATAATGCACATTCAATTTATCTGAAATGCATTCCACTTATTCTAAAATTCAATTTCACAACATTTCTCCTGTTTCAATTTCACAATATTTTTACATGTTGCAGAATCACACATCATTGCATATTAGATTTCTTACCGATGTGCAATAGAATGTGAATTGCACACGTCTATTTCACATATCACAGTACCACATCTCACTATTTCATATTGCACATATCCATAAAGTGATCCATTCAGTTATGAAATGACCAGATGCGACATTCTTCATTTATTTTTTCTAATACCAGATGCAAGAAATAAGCACATTCATTCCATTTCAGTGATGAATACAAAATTCCTCCTAATAATCCTTGCAAATCACAAAAAAAATGATGGAGACAAAGGGATTTCACCATCTCGGTGATGACGTGGAGGTCGTCTCCTTCCTTCAGGCTCAGCTAGCACGCACGCATGGCGACGCGTTGGAGTCAGGGCCGAGGTGTGGTGGGGGAGAAGGTGGCCGACGTCGGATCTGTTGGAATAGATGGTTACCGACGCGCGTGGCGGCTGGATCCGGTGGGGGGCAAGGTCGTCGACGCCCGATGCGTAAGGAGGTTGCAGCGCTTGTGGTGGTCGAATCCGGTAAGGAGGAGGTTGCACACATCTATTTCACATATCACAGTACCACATCTCACTATTTCATATTGAACATATCCATAAAGTGATCCATTCAGTTATGAAATGACCAGATGCGACATTCTTCATTTATTTTTTCTAATACCAGATGCAAGAAATAAGCACATTCATTCCATTTCAGTGATGAATACAAACTTCTGTTGGGGAACGTTGCATGGGAAACAAAAATTTTCCTACGCACACATAAGATCTATCCATGGTGATGAGCATCTACGAGAGGGAGAGTGAATCTACATACCCTTGTAGATCGCTAAGCGGAAGCGTTAATAAACGCGGTTGATGTAGTCGAACGTCTTCGCGATCCAAATCGCCGAGCGTCCCGCGATCCAATCACGATCCTTCCGATCTAGTGCCGAACGGACGGCACCTCCGCGTTCAACACACGTACGGCTTGATGACGCCTTCACCTCCTCGATCCAGCGAGCGATGGTGAAGTAGTGGTTGAGTTCCAGCAGCACGACGGCGTGGTGATGGTGGTGAGGAACAATCTCTGCAGGGCTTCGCCAAGCACTACGGAGATTATGACGGAGGAACTAGAGGGCTAGGGTTGCCGGCACACGGCTTGGGAAATCCTGATGTGTCCCGTGTGCTAGCCCTGCCCCTCTATTTATATGTTGAGCCTTGGGGTCTAAACTTGGAGTAAAAGCCTCCTCCGGGTTGGTTTTGCCCGCACAAGGTCGGTTTGGCCCGCAGGGAAAGAGTCCAACTCGGATCCCTGCCGAACCGTGCACAGCCGCGCACAAGCGGTAGTACCGCTTCACACAAGCGGTAGTACCGCTTGGGCGGTAGTACCGCTTCACACAAGCGGTAGTACCGCTCGGGCGGTAGTACCGCTTCACCAAGCGGTAGTACCGCTTACGCGGCAGCAAAACTACTTTTGCACTTTCCAATACCTCGTGGGCTTTATCCCTTTGGCCCATATAAAGTGTTGCTGCACCCGAACACTTCGGTAAACATCCGGAACCCCTTCCGGTGAACTTCGGAACTCTTTCGGAGATCAAAACACTATTATCACATATATCAATCTTTACCTCCGGACTATTCCGGAGATCCTCGTCATGTCCGGGATCTTATCCGGGACTCCGAACAACTTTCGGTCACCAACATAATAACTCAATTATACTAATCGTCACCAAACGTTAAGTGTGTAGACCCTGCGGGTTCGAGAACTATGCAGACATGACCGAGACACCTCTACGATCAATAACCAATAGCGGGACCTGGATGCCCATATTGGCTCCTACATATTCTACGAAGATCTTTATCGGTCGAACCTCTATGTCAAGGATTCAGTTAATCCCGTATGCTGTTCCCTTTGTTCTTCGGTATGTTACTTGCCCGAGATTCGATCGTCGGTATCACTATACCTAGTTCAATCTCGTTACCGGCAAGTCTCTTTACTCGTTCCGTAATACAAGATCTCGCGGCTAACACTTTAGTCACATTGCTTGCAAGGCTCATTGTGATGTTGTATTACCGAGTGGGCCCTGAGATACCTCTCCGTCATACGGAGTAACAAATCCCAGTCTTGATCCATGCCAACCCAACAGACACCCTCGGAGATACCTGTAGAGCACCTTTATAGTCACCCAGTTACGTTGCGACGTTTGATACACACAAGGTATTCCTCCGGTGTCAGTGAGTTGCATGATCTCATGGTCAAAGGAACAGATACTTGACATGCAGAAAACAATAGCAATAAACTGACACGATCAAATGCTACGTTTACAGTTTGGGTCTTGTCCATCACATCATTCTCCTAATGATGTGATCCCGTTATCAAATGACATCTCATGTCCATGGCTAGGAAACCTTAACCATCTTTGATCAACAAGCTAGTCAACTAGAGGCTTACTAGGGACACAGTGTTGTCTATGTACCCACACATGTATTTGAGTTTCCAATCAATACAATTATAGCATGGATAATAAACGATTATCATGAACAAGGAAATATAATAATAACCAATTTATTATTGCCTCTAGGGCATATTTCCAACAACTTCCTCCTAATAATCCTTGCAAATCACAAAAAAAATGATGGAGACAAAGGGATTTCACCATCTCGGCGATGACGTGAAGGTCGTCTCCTTCCTTCAGGCTCAGCTAGCACGCACGCATGGCGACGCGTTGGAGTCAGGGCCGAGGTGTGGTGGGGGAGAAGGTGGCCGACGTTGGATCTGTTGGAATAGATGGTTACCGACGCGCGTGGCGGCTGGATCCGGTGGGGGGCAAGGTCGTCGACGCCCGATGCGTAAGGAGGTTGCAGCGCTTGTGGTGGTCGAATCCGGCAAGGAGGAGGTTGCTGATGAAGCAGGGACCGGACACGGTGGGTGCGGCGGAGGAACTTGACCTCACTGGATCACCAGAGAGAAAACCGTGCCCACATTGATGGTGAACGCAGACCACGACGACCTCACCATCGGTACCCACGTTGGTGGTGACCGCGGACCACACCGGCCATGGCCACGGCCTTGCCACGTCGACAACCACTACTCAACAGCGATGGTTCTGACTGCTTTCATCGGAGTGGCCTATGAGTAGGCCCCGAATCACAGTTGGGATCGTCATACTGAGTCTCCTGTGGTCCAGCCGCCGGTACCTGTGTGGGAAGGCATTGACGGCACCTCCTCGCCATGGGGGATGAGGTGGCGGCACCAGATCCGGTCCACGGCTCGTCGTTGTGGTGGAAACCAAGGGGATTCGGCGACCACCACGCTAGCCCTCCCTTCTTCCCCGGTCACGGCAGCGACCTGCCCCTACGCGCGGCGGACGAGATGGCCTTACTCACGGCGGGATCCCGCGCTGCAATCACCGGACATGTTGTTGGGGAACGTTGCATGGGAAACAAAAAATTTCCTACGCTCACCAAGATCGATCTAGGAGATGAACATCTACGAGAGGAGAGATTGTATCTACATACCCATGTAGATCGCTAAGCGGAAGCGTTAAGAAACGCGGTTGATGTAGTCGAACGTCTTTGCGATCCAATCACAATCCGTCCCGCGAACTCCCGATCAAGTGCCGAACGGACGGCACCTCCGCGTTCAACACACGTATGGTTTGATGACGCCTTCACCTCCTCGATCCAGTGAGCGATGGTGAAGTAGTAGCTCGAGTCCTCCGGCAGCACGACGGCGTGGCGGCGGTGGTGGTGGAGCAATCTCAGCAGAGCTTCGCTAAGCTACGCGGAGAGAGCGAGGAACTACGAGGGATAGGGAGGGCAGCGCCGTGGCATAGATGGGTGCGGCTGCCCTCTCTCTACCTCTATATATATAGGGGGAAGGGAGGGGTGGAGGCGCCCTAGGGTTTCCCCTAGGGGGGGCGGCGGCCACAGATGGGGCGGCCAGGGTTTGGGTGCCCCCCCCCCCCCAGGCGCCTTGCCTCCCAAGCATAGGGGCGGCTGCCCTAGGGGGTGCGCCACCTCCCTGGCTGAGTGGGCTTGGATGAGGGGAGGCGCCCAGCCCCTTGTGGTCTGGTGTGCCCCCTCCCTTGGTCCATGAGGCCCCCCCAACACTTGCCCGGGGCCCCCCGAAACCCTTTTCGGAACTCTGCCGAAAACCCCGGTACCCCCGGAACACTTCCGGACTCCGATACCCTTCGTCCTATATATCAATCTTCACCTCCAGACCATTCCGGAGCTCCTCGTCATGTCCGGGATCTCATCCGGGACTCCGAACAACCTTCGGTCACCAACATAATAACTCGATTATACTTATATCGTCACCAAACGTTAAGTGTGTAGACCCTGCGGGTTCGAGAACTATGCAGACATGACCGAGACACCTTCACTGTCAATAACCAATAGCGGGACCTGGATGCCCATATTGGTTCCTACATATTCTACGAAGATCTTTATCGGTCGAACCTCGATGTCAAGGATTCAGTCAATCCCGTATGCAGTTCCCTTTGTCCATCGGTATATTACTTGCCCGAGATCCGATCGTCGGTATCTCCATACCTAGTTCAATCTCGTTACCGGCAAGTCTCTTTACTCGTTCCGTAATACAAGATCCCGTGGCTAACTCTTTAGTCACATTGCTTGCAAGCTTATTGTGATGTTGTATTACCGAGTGGGCCCTGAGATACCTTTCCGTCATACGGAGTGACAAATTCCCAGTCTTGATCCATGCCAACTCAACAGACACCCTCGGAGATACCTGTAGAGCATCTTTATAGTCACCCAGTTACGTTGCGACGTTTGATACACACAAGGTACTCCTCCAGTGTCAGTGAGTTGCATGATCTCATGGTCATAGGAACAGATACTTGACATGCCAAAACGATAGCAATAAACTTGACACGATCGTATGCTACGTTCATAGTTTGGGTCTTGTCCATCACATCATTCTCCTAATGATGTGATCCCGTTATCAAATGACAACTCATGTCTATGACCAGGAAACCATGGTCATCCTTGATCAACGAGCTAGTCCGGTAGAGGCTCACTAGGGACATGTTGTTGTCTACGTATCCACACATGTATTTGCGTTTCCAACCAATACAATTATAGCATGGATAATAAACGATTATCATAAACAAGGAAATATAATAATAACCATTTTATTATTGCCTCTAGGGCATATTTCCAATAGTCTCCCACTTGCACTAGAGTCAATAATCTAGCATTACATGGTTATGAATCTAACACCCATAGAGTTCTGGTGTTGATCATGTTTTGCCCGTGGAAGAGGTTTAGTCAACGGATCTGCAACATTCAGATCCGTGTGCACTTTGCAAATGTTTATGTCCTCCTCCTTGATCGCATCGCGGATGGAATCGAAGCGTCACTTTATGTGTCTGGTCCTCTTGTGAAACCTTGGTTCCTTGGCTAGAGCAATGGCACCAGTGTTGTCACAGAACAGAGTCATCGGGTCCAGTGCACTGGGCACAACTCCAAGATCTGTCATGAACTGCTTCATCCAGACACCTTCCTTTGCCGCCTCCGAGGCAGCTATGTACTCCGCTTCGCATGTAGAATCAGCTACCACGCTTTGCTTGGAACTGCACCAGCTTACTGCTCCCCCATTTAGAATATATATACGTATCCGGTTTGAGACTTAGAGTCATCCAGATCAGTGTCAAAGCTTGCATCGACGTAACCCTTTACGACGAGCTCTTGATCACCTCCATAAACGAGAAACATTTCCTTAGTCCTTTTCAAATACTTAAGGATATTCTTGACCGCTGTCCAGTGTTCCACTCCTGGATCACTTTGAAACCTTCCGGACATACTTATGGCAAGGCTGATATCTGGTCTTGTGCACAGCATCGCATACATGATAGAGCCTATGGCAGAAGCATAGAGGATGACACTCATCTTTTCTCTATCCTCTGTAGTCGCTGGGCATTGAGTCTTACTCAACTTCACACTTTGCAAAACAGGCAAGAACCCCTTCTTGGACTGATCCGTTTTGAACTTCTTCAAAACTTTATCAAGGTATGTGCTCTGTGAAAGTCCTATTAAGCGTCTCGATCTATCTCTATAGATCTTGATGCCTAATATGAAAGCAGCTTCTCCTAGGTCCTTCATTGAAAAACTCTTGTTCAAATATTCCTTCACGTTTTCCAAAAGTTCTATATTGTTTCCAATCAGCAATATGTCATCCACATATAATATTAGAAACGCTATAGAGCTCCCACTCACTTTCTTGTAAATACAAGCTTCTCCGTAAACTTGTATAAACTCAAACGCTTTGATCACCTCATCAAAGTGAAGATTCCAACTCCGAGACGCTTGCACCAGTCCATAAATGCATCGCTGGAGTTTGCAAACTTTGTCAGCATTCTCTGGATCGACAAAACCTTCTGGTTGCATCATATACAACTCTTCCTTAAGAAAACCGTTAAGGAACGCTGTTTTGACATCCATCTGCCAAATTTCATAATCAAAAAATGCAGCTATTGCTAACATGATTCTGACGGACTTAAGCATCGCTACGGGTGAGAAAGTCTCATCGTAGTCAACTCCTTGAACTTGTGAAAAACCCTTTGCCACAAGTCGAGCTTTATAGACGGTGACATTACCATCTGCGTCCGTCTTCTTCTTGAAGATCCATTTATTCTGAATGGCCTTTCGCCCTTCAGGTAATACTTCCAAAGTCCATACTTTGTTTTCATACATGGATCCCATCTCGGATTTCATGGCCTCTGACCATTTGTCGGAATCTGGGCCCACCATCGCTTCTCCATAGCTCGTAGGTTCATCGTTGTCCAACAACATGACATTCAAGACAGGGTTACCGTACCACTCAGGAGGAGTACGTATCCTTGTCAGCCTACGAGGTTCGATAGTAACTTGATCCGAAGCTTCATGATCACCATCATCAGCTTCCTCTTCAACTGACGTAGGTTCCACAGAAACATCTTTCTGCGCAGTGCTACTCTCTGGTTGAAGTAAAGGTTCAACAACCTCATCAAGTTCTATCTCTCTCCCACTCAATTCTTTCGAGAGAAACTCTTTCTCAAGAAAGGACCCGTTCTTAGCGACAAACACTCTGCCTTCGGATCTGAGATAGAAGGTATACCCAACCGTCTCTTTTGGGTATCCTATGAAGACGCATTTGTCCGCTTTGGGTTCAAGCTTTTCTGGCTGAAGCCTTTTGACATAAGCATCGCATCCCCAAACTTTAAGAAACGACAACTTTGGTTTCTTGCCAAACCACAGTTCATACGGTGTCGTCTCAACGGACTTAGATGGTGCCCTATTTAAAGTGAATGCAGCTGTCTCTAACGCATAACCCCAAAATGATAGTGGCAGATCGGCAAGAGACATCATAGAACGCACCATATCCAATAAGGTTCGATTACGACGTTCGTACACACCATTACGCTGTGGTGTTCCAGGTGGCGTCAATTATGAAACAATTCCACATTGTCTTAAGTGACTGCCAAACTCATAACTCAGATATTCTCCCCCTCAATCAGATCATAGGAATTTGTTCTTCTTGTTACGATGATTCTCAACTTCACTCTGAAATTGCTTGAACTTTTCAAACATTTCAGACTTGTGTTTCATTAAGTAAATATACCCATATCTACTCAAATCGTCAGTGAAGGTGAGAAAATAACGATATCCACCGCGTGCTTCAATGCTCATCGGACCGCACACATCAGTATGTATGATTTCCAACAAGTCACTTGCCCGTTCCATTGTTCCGGAGAACGGGGTCTTAGTCATCTTGCCCATGAGGCATGGTTCGCCTGTGTCAAGTGATTCAAAATCAAGTGACTCCAAAAGTCCATCGGCATGGAGTTTCTTCATGCGTTTTACACCAATATGACCTAAGCGGCGGTGCCACAAGAAAGTGGTACTATCATTATCAACTCTACATCTTTTGGCATCAATGTTATGAGCATGTGTATCATCACTATCGAGATTCAATAAGAATAAACCCCTCACAATGGGTGCATGACCATAAAAGATATTACCCATATAAATAGAACAACCATTATTCTCTGATTTAAATGTGTAACCGTCTCATTAAACAAGATCCAGATATAATGTTCATGCTCAACGCAGGCACTAAATAAAAATTATTCAGGTTCATCACTAATCCTGATGGTAATCGAAGAGCGAGCGTGCCGACGGCGATCACATCAACCTTGGAACCATTTCCCACGCGCATCGTCACTTCGTCCTTCGCCAGCCTCCGTCTATTCCGCAGTTCCTGCTTTGAGTTGCAAATGTGAGCAACCGCACCGGTATCAAATACCCAGGCACTACAACGAGAGTTGGTAAGTTACACATCAATAACATGTATATCATATATACCTTGTTTGGCGTTGGCCCCCTTCTTGTCGGCCAGATACTTGGGGCAATTCCGCTTCCAGTGGCCAGTTCCCTTGCAATAGAAGCACTCAGTTTCCGGCTTGGGCCCAGCCTTGGGTTTCTTCACGGAAGGGGCAACTACTTTGCCACTCTTCTTGGAGTTTCCCTTCTTGCCCTTGCCATTCTTCTTGAAACTAGTGGTTTTATTGACCATCAACACTTGATGCTCCTTCTGGATGTCTAACTTAGTGACTTTCAGCATCGCAAACAGCTCGGCGACTAACTTGTTCATCCCTTGCATGTTATAGTTCAACACAAAGCTCTTGTAGCTAGGTGGTAGCGATTGAAGAACTCTGTCAGTGATCGCCTCTGGCGGGAGCACAACTCCCAACTCAACCAGACGGTTGTAATACCCAGACATTTTGAGTATGTGTTCACTGACAGACCCGTACGTTCTCCTCCATCTTGCAAGCATAGAACTTATCGGAGGTCTCATACCTCTCGATCCGGGCATTCTTCTCAAAAATAAACTTCAACTCCTGGAACATCTCATATGCTCCATGACGTTCAAAACGCCTTTGAAGTCCCGGTTCTAATCCATACAACATGGCGCACTGAACTATTGAATAGTCATCAACACGCGCCTGCCAGGCGTTCATAACGTCCACAGACGCTGGAGGGGGTTGCTCACCAAGCGGTGCATCAAGGACATAAGCCTTTTGGGCAGCCGTGAGGATAATCCTCAGATTACGGGCCCAGTCTACAAAGTTACTTCCATCATCTTTCAGCTTGGCTTTCTCTAGGAACGCATTGAAATTCAGGGGAGCTACTGCGCGAGCCATTGATCTACAACATAAATTTGCAAAGACAACTTAGACTATTGTTCAAGATAATGAGTTTAGTTTACTTAAAAACTCCCACTCAAATCGACATCCCTCCGGTCGTTCGAGTGCAACATGATCCAAATTCACCAACCCAAGTCCGATCATCACGTGAGATGAGGTGGTTTCAAAGGTGAACATCTCCATGTTGATCATATCTACTATATGACTCATGTTCGACCTTTCGGTCTCTTGTGTTCTGAGGCCATGTCTGTACATGCTAGGCTCGTCAAGTTTAACCCAAGTGTTCCGCATGTGCAAAACTGGTTTGCACCCGTTGTATGTGAACGTAGAGTCTATCACACCCGATCATCACGTGATGCTTCGAAACGACAAACTTTCGCAACGGTGCACACTTGGGGAGAACACAATTTTATCTTGAAATTTTAGAGAGGGATCACCTTATAATGCTACCGTCGTCCTAAGCAAAATAAGATGCATAAAAAGATTAACATCACATGCAAATCATAAGTGACATGATATGGCCATGAACTTGTGCTTTTGATCTCCATCTCCAAAGCACCGGCATGATCTCCATCGTCACCGGCATGACACCATGATCTCCATCATCATGATCTCCATCATCGCGTCGCCATCGGGGTTGTCACGCCAACCATGCTTCTACTACTATTGCTACCGTTTAGCGATAAAGTAAAGCATTACATAGCGCTTAATGATTGACACGCAGGTCATACAATAATTAAAGACAACCCTACGGCTCCTGTCGGTTGCCGTATTCATCGACATGCAAGCCGAGATAAACTATTACAAAATATGATCATCTCATACATCAAATATATTTCATCATGTCTTTGGCCATATCATATCACAACATACCCTGCAAAAACAAGTTAGACGTCCTCTAATTTGTTGTTGCATGTTTTACGTGGCTACTATGGGTATCTAGCAAGAACGATTCTTACCTACGCAAAACCACAACGGTGATATACAAGTTGCTAGTTAACCTTCTACAAGGACCGCCTTCGTCGAATCCGATTCAACTAAGGTGGGAGAGACAGACACCCGCCAGCCATCTTATGCAACAAAGTCGCATGTCAGTCGATGGAACCGGTCTCATGTACGTGGACATGTAAAGTTGGTCCGAGCCGCTTCATCCCACAATACCGCTGAATCAAAATAAGACTAAGGAAGGAAGCAATCTGAATATCAACGCCCACAAACTCTTTTGTGTTCTACTCATGATGTCATCTACGCAAAGACCTAGCTCATGATACCACTGTTGGGGAACGTTGCATGGGAAACAAAAAATTTCTTACGCTCACCAAGATCGATCTAGGACATGAACATCTACGAGAGGAGAGATTGTATCTACATAGCCTTGTAGATCGCTAAGCGGAAGCGTTAAGAAACGCGGTTGATGTAGTCGAACATCTTCGCGATCCAATCACGATCCGTCCCGCGAACTCCCGATGAAGTGCCGAACGGACGGCACCTCCGCGTTCAACACACGTACGGTTTGATGACGCCTTCACCTCATCGATCCAGCGAGCGATGGTGAAGTAGTAGCTCGAGTCCTCCCGCAGCATGATGGCGTGGCGGCGGTGGTGGTGGAGCAATCTCAGCAGAGCTTCGCTAAGCTACACGGAGAGAGAGAGGAACTACGAGGGATAGGGAGGGCAGCGCCGTGGCATAGATGGGTGCGGCTGCCCTCTCTCTACCTCTATATATATAGGGGGAAGGGAGGGGTGGAGGCGCCCTAGTGTTTCCCCTAGGGGGGCCGGCGGCCACAGATGGGGCGGCCAGGGTTTGGGAGCCCCCCCCCCCCCCCCCCCCAGGCGCCTTGCCTCCCAAGCATAGGGGCGGCTGCCCTAGAGGGTGCGCCACCTCCCTGGCCGAGTGGGCTTGGGTGAGGGGAGGTGCCCAGCCCCTTGTGGGCTGGTGTGCCCCCTCCCTTGGCCCATGAGGCCCCCCCAACACTTGCCGGGGGGCCCCCGAAACCCTTTTCGGAACTCCGCCGAAAACCCCGGTACCCCCGGAACACTTCCGGACTCCGATACCCTTCGTCCTATATATCAATCTTCACCTCCAGACCATTCCGGAGTTCCTCGCCATGTCCGGGATCTCATCCGGGACTCCGAACAACCTTCGGTCACCAACATAATAACTCGATTATACTTATATCGTCACCAAACGTTAAGTGTGTAGACCCTGCGGGTTCGAGAACTATGCAGACATGACCGAGACACCTTCATGGTCAATAACCAATAGCGGGACCTGGATGCCCATATTGGTTCCTACATATTCTACGAAGATCTTTATCGGTCGATGTCGGTACCAAAACCGGCAGATCTCGGGTAGGGGATCCGAACTATGGGTCAAGGAGTCGATGGTAACAGGGAAGGTAGAGACAGCGATTTACCCAGGTTCGGGCCCTCTCAAGGAGGTAATACCCTACGTCCTGCTTGATTGTATTGATGTGATTGTATGAAGGTTACAGAGTTGATCTACCTCGAGATCGACTGGGCTAAACCCTAGGTAATGATATCTCTCCTTCTACGGACTAGGCCTTCTGGTTTATATAGACACCACGAGGTCCTAGGGTTACACATGGTCGGTTACCATCAGGGGACAAACATGCCGATTATGCCAACTGTTTCTTGGAGGAGACGCCAAGTCTTCGGAGGTTTCCTTCTGATGCACGGGGTCGTCCACAATCCGGCCTTCCATCGACGTGTAGAGGGCGGCCCACCAGCCCGGCCTACGAGAGATAGGCCGGCAGCCCAAGTACCCCCTAGTCCGGGACACCCTCAGTAGCCCCCGAACTAGTCTTCGAAGCTGAGGTAGCCGCCGAACACCATTGGCTTCGTGGACCAGTTCACTTTCCTCTGCGACACCGGTAACAGGCCTGTATTACTCCGAGTTGTATTCTCAAGCATTGTCCGGTCGTACATACGCCGAACTGTACCTCGGTAACGAAGTATAATAATAGCTTAGCCCCGAAGGCTAGCCGCTTCGGCGTGAACAGTGTTCTCATCTGACAACTTTTACCAAAGGGTCACACCTTGCCACGACCGCAAGTTGGTTTATGACAAACTCGATTCGCGGTTCGAGGCGGTTTTCATTGGCATGTTCCATCGATATGTAGATCGTGTCCTCTTTTCAAGGGATATGATCAATAATCCGCCTCACCCCACGCACGCATAATGGCACGGTTACACAGGGAAATGTCGAGGACTGTGGCGCAGTAAAAGGACCGTGAGTTTTACAGCCCATAAAAGGGGCGCAGCCTTTATTCCTTTCGCACGCTCTCGTTTCCCCCTCTCGCCATTGCCTTCCCCATCTCTTGAGCTCCAACACCCAGATCCGCTCTCCCTCGTAAGAACTTTTCCATCCACCCGCCTAATTCAGCAATGGCGGGTTCCGGGTCCAAGGCAAGTGGGAGGCGTCCGTTGTCACCGAAAGCGCCATCATGGAGTTGAAGGGCGCGGGATATCTCCCCGCCGACGTAGCCCACCGTGCTTCAGAGGCCGGCCAGGCCGTCCCCACGCCGTGACAGGGCGAAAGGGTGGTGTTCATCCCCCACTTCCTCCGAGGTTTGGGATTTCCCCTTCACCCCTTCGTCATGGGTCTCATGTTCTTTTACGGGCTTGACTTCCACGATTTCGCGCCGAATTCCTTTCTCCATATCTTGGCCTTCATCATCATTTGTGAAGCCTTTCTCCGGATCCGGCCACACTTCGGCCTGTGGCTGAAGGTCTTCAATATCAAGCCGAAGATCGTCGACGGCCAATAGGCGGACTGCGGGGGTGCTATGGTCAGCAAACTCCCCCGAGTGGAATGGCCAGACGGTACCTTCATCGAGACCGTCAAGGTATGGCAAAAGGAGTGGTTCGATATCACAGAGCCGAGGCACGCAAATTGGGAGGCGATTCCGGCCTTCCGCTCCGGGCCCCCTACAAGGCTGGTCTCATGGACCAAGAAGGGCCTCGACTGGGGGCCGAATAAGGAGGTGGTGCTGCTGCAGAGCCGGATTGCCAAAATGATAGAGAAGGGCGTCGCGCTGGTCAACGTGATCCAGATCATGCTCGGCCGCCGAATTCTTCCTTTCCAGGACAGGGCTTCCCCCATGTGGGCCTATAAGCCCGGAGACCCGGCCACCGTGCGCAGCTTCTTCCGCACCTCCCACGCCCAACTGTGGAGGGCGCTATTCAAGCCACAGAAGGACTGGCCGGCCGAGGAGGAAGACGTCGGACTTGACGCCGCAAATCCCCCACGGGAGGTATGAGCAATTTTGTATGTTTTATCTGAACTGTTCCCTTTTGACAATGTACTCAGCTTGGCTACTTTTCATCCGCAGAATTGGCTGAAGAAGGCCCAGCGGATCGACAGTCCGGCGCCGCTGCCAGAGGGACACAGGACGCCCCTCCTGACGGCCATGTTGGTCGTGGAGCCGTACGAGGTGCCGGAAAGGAAGGAGAAGAAGAATCAACAGGGGGAGGCCAGAGAGGGCCTCCGCTCCCGAAGACCCCCGGGTGCTAGATCCGGGGACACCAATGCTCCCTCCGCGCAAGAGGAGGAGAAGGTGCATGGAGAGGACGGGGAGGAGGACGATTCCTCCCGAACAGGGAAGAGGGCGGCGTCCGAGGATGCCGAGGAGGAGCCTCCTCAACCCGCTCCCATAGACCGTGCAAGGCCAAGGTAGCCTTGTCCGGCGATAGCTCGGCTTCTGCCGAGGAATCTGAGGCCTCCGAAGAGGTTCCACAGAAGATCCCCAGGGCTAAGCCACAGGCTCAAAGGTATGCATTGTAGTAATCGCTTGACCGTCCTTAACCGAATTGGGTTTGATATTGATCACGTTTCCGTTTGTAAATTTGTAGCCTGCTGCGCGATCTCCCCACCGACCGAGTCTCGGAAGGGGATTCTCTACCGGCGGCGCTAGCAGAGAGCGGGACCGAATCCCGTGCCTCGCCTCCCCCAATTGTCGAGGAGGCCGGGGAGATCCTATCGAGGAGGACCCCTCCTGTGCCGTACGCGGGGGGGGAGGGCGATACTATCATGGCCGAGGTGAACACCTCGGTCGCCGAAGACCAGGAGGGGAGGGCCCCTCTGGTGAACGAAACGAGGAGCTCGGACGACCCGAGCTCTCTCCGAGGACGACTCCGAAGACGTCAAGGCGTCCGGAGTCCGGCGCTCCGGACTTCGAGAAGGAAGGAGCCGAAGTGCCGCCGCCACCCCCGCCTGCCCCAGAGCAGGCCTCAACCGGGTGGCCGGACCAGATGGAGGATGCTCTAACCAGCTCCTCCATCGCCGAAGAGCACCGTGCACTTATGGGCGCGGTGTTACAAAGTATTCGGTCCGTGGATAACAGGCTGAAGGAGGCCTTTAGTGGCCTTCTGACCGGCTTCAAGGTGAGCGAAGTAATGCTTTTTCCTTAGAAAAATTCATTTGTGTAAATGTATAGCCTCATACATAGTAGCCCCCAAGACTCTGACCGGTTGAGCAAAGCCGGTCGGAGGATCAATAATCGATATCTCGGATACTAACATGCGTAGAATAATGCACAGGCATCATCGTCGGCCGCGGCCGCCAACGCCGAAGAGTTGGCCGAGCTGAATCGGAAGCTAAAGAGCTCCGAGGATGATCTGGGCCTGGTGAACAAGAGGTTCAACGAGGCGCAAGGTAAGTCCGAGCTGTGATAGTTAATACAGCCGTAGGTTTGTAACCAGTGTTCGAAGTATCCTAACGGAGATGACCGATTGTACTGCAGCTGCCGCCGCGGAGGTCGAAACCCTCAAGGCCGCACTGAGGACGGCTCAGGTGGATGCGGCGGCGCAAAAGTCGGCAGCCGAACAGGCGGCTGCCAAGCTGGCGGCGGTGAGAACCGCAAGTGAAAAGCACAAGGCCAGGGTGCTGGAAGTGCAGCAGGAGCTCGGGGATGCCGTCACAAGGTGTGAGGCCCTCGAGCAAAAGAATAAGGAGCAGGCCACCGAGCTGACCTCGTTGGCAGCGGTGGCTAAGGAAGCGCGGACAGAGGCGCGCAGCTATCAAGAAGAGCTTCGCCAAGTCAGGCTGATCGCGGACGGTAAGCCGTACTTGCTACAATGTATCTTTGGAGGTAACAGGTTCGCGTTGCTCACGCGGGTATGGCGTTCCGCAGGCGCCTTTGCGGTCCTCCCGAAGAGTGCGGCAGATGCGGCGAGGTTCTTCGCCGGCCAGGAGGGTTGGGCCGAGCAGAGGCTTTTCTGGGCGCAATTTCAAGCGCCCGAACACCCTCCCCTCCTCAACAACCAGATGAAATAGCTGATCGATGCCTGGAAGCGCTCCGCATGCATCGAGGGCGCTCGGATGGCCTTCGGCAAGACAATGGTACATTGGCCGAAGCTAAAGCCCGCCGAGATGGCCACCGGACCTCCGCCGCCAGGGAAAGAGCATAGGCGTCCCGAGCAGTACTTTCCCGCCGTGATGGACGGTGCTCGGGCAGTAGAGGCCCAATGCCCAAAAGATGTAATTTATGAGGAGATGTAGTTTCCTTGTAACCAAGGAGTTGAAACTTTTATGTGAATGCAAATTGTTCGGCTATGAACAAAGATGCCTGATTATGTTAATTTTGACTCCTGTGCGGCCATTTGTAACCTGAAAGTTACCAGTCGTCCGCTTTAGCCCCCTTGAAAATATTGCATGGGGTGTTTTCTCGTAATACGTAAACCCTTAGCCGACGTCTCGGTGCCCGGAGGCGGTTGTATGTACGGAAAAACAGGCAATCAGACTATGCGGTTTTAGTGCTTTCACTTAGCCAGAGGAGCTTGATGGTGGGGGCCGGTGATGAGCCCCCGGTGTTTGTGATATTCGGACGAGCCGCGGTTGAGACCATCATCACATGGTTTCTGTAACAGAGAACCCTTCGTATAACACGGACTAACCTCCAACGATTGTAGGTGTAACACCAGTCATCGGATCGCCGACCAGTTCTCGCTTATTGGGACAGTCAGTTTTCGGCTTTCTCCACTGAGGTACTTAACCAGGCTAGCTAGAAGTACAATCGCAGTGGTTCTCCCTTTACCCTCTTAGCCGAATAGTGCGGAACGTAAGAGGGTAAACACAGGAGCCGGGCAACCCAACTATTCACCAAAGACGCAATTCGGAACTGATTCATATAATGCAATAACCGTGACGCCGAGCACATGAAATAAAAAGAAGTGCCGGTATAAAGTTTTAAGGCAAGATCTATGGTCGAGCCCCCGGTCTATTAGCCGGTTTGAAATAAATGTATCGTGATAGTTTACTTCGGCTGAAAAAGGCGGAAAGGAATAAGAAACGTGAATGACTGCACGAGTGTACCATAATAAAGTGGTCTTTATTTCCTTTGAATGTGTGACGTCCAACCGTACAATCCGGATTGCCGAAGTAACTTAATAGATACTTTTAAAGAAATGTATATATTGAGAGTAAAGGTTTACACAGGGCCTTCATGAGTGGTTTGACGTCCCTACTATGCCCTGCTGCACGTCTGCGCCTTTGCTCTTCAAGAAGCTTTCGTGGAAGCAAAGCTGTCCGCTGTGTATTCGGTGGAGGTAGTAATCTTTGGCGGGCGAGCCCTTGAAAAAGGGTTTTGAGAAATCGCCGTGGTATATCAGCTGGACGCTGATCAGGCCCTAGATGGTGCCCATTGTTGATGTCAATTTGAAGACATCTGTTGGCCATTGGTCGGTCGAACCGAGCTCTTGGCCTTTGTTTGATGTGTCCCCACAACTGCCCATGGAATTTTGAGCGCGAAATTGTGCACTCGAGGTACGTATTTCGCGACTAGGTGGGCCGTGCTGTGGGGCGCGTATCCCTATTTGGGGTGAGCATGGGAGTGCGCCGGGGGCGAGGCTGCAGCTCGGGAGCGCTTGCGTGCGTCCAGTGTCTTGGCAGTGGACTGGGCTTGCGACGCCTCTTCGGCAGCTTGGACTTCGGCGGCGAGAGCCGCAGTGTGTTCCTCTGTTCGGAGCGAGCGCTCGGTATTACCGTTAATGGTAATAACGCCCCTTGGTCCTGGCATCTTGAGCTTCAGGTACGCATAGTGCGGGACGGCGTTAAAGCGAGTGAAGGCGGTCCGTCCGAGGAGTGCGTGATAACCACTGCGGAAAGGAACAATATCGAAGATCAAGTCCTCGGCGCGGAAGTTGTCGGGCGAGCCGAAGACTACTTCCAAAGTCACGGAACCCGAGCAGCGTGCCTCGACGCCTGGGATTACACCTTTAAAGGTGGTGTTGCTGGGTTTGATCCTTGACGGATCGATCCCCATCTTCCTCACTGTATCTGAGTAAAGCAGGTTAAGGCTGCTACCTCCGTCCATAAGGACCCTAGTGAGGTGAAATCCATCCACGATGGGGTCGAGTACCAGAGCCGCCGTTCCTCCATGGCGTATACTGGTCGGATGGTCTCGACGGTCGAAAGTGATCGGGCAAGCCGACCACGGGTTGAATTTCGGGGCTACCGGTTCTAAGGCGTAGACATCCCGAAGTGCGCGTTTCCGCTCCTTCTTTGGTATGTGCATGACATAGATCATGTTCACGGTTTTGACCTCTGGAGGGAACTATTTTTGGCCTCCATTGTTCAGCCCGCGAGGTTCGTCGTCGTCCTCACTGCGGGGGCCCTTGCCCTGTTCTTCGGATGTGGCTTTGCCGGCCTGCTTAATTACCCAACAGTGACGGTTGGTGTGGTTAGCTGGCTTGTCGGGGGTGCCGTGAATCTGGCAGGGCCTATCCAATATTCTATCCAGCGTAGACGGGCCATCTCGGTTCCCTTTAGAGGGTTTCTTCCACTGTCCCGATTTCGGGCCGCTGAATCCGGCGTTTACTACTGTGTCATCGGCTTCACCGCCGTTGTTTGAGTGTCGGCGCTTATTGTTCCTATTGCGCCGGGGTTTCCCGCTTCCGTCCCGGGTCTCTGAAGTGCCAGGGTCTTCGGGGTGGTTGCTTCGACGAGCCAACCAACTATCCTCACCCGCGCAAAAGCGGGTCATTAGGGAGGTAAGAGCCGACATTGTTCTCGGCTTATCCTGGCCGAGCTGTCGGGCAAGCCACTCGTCCCGAATACTGTGTTTGAATGCCGCTATAGCTTCAGCGTCCGGACAGTCGACGATTTGGTTCTTCTTGGTCAAAAACCAGTTCCAGAATTGCCGGGCTGCTGAATAACATGGCTCAGGTCATCGGCGTCCGGTGGCCGAACATAGGTGCCTTGAAAGTTAGCTCGGAATGCATCTTCGAGCTCTTCCCAGCTCCCGATGGAGTTTTCGGGTAGGCTGTTCAGCCAATGCCTGGCCGGTCCCTTGAGTTTCAGCGGTAAGTACTTGATAGCATGGAGATCATCTCCTCGAGCCATATGAATGTGGAGAAGAAAATCCTCAATCCACACAGCTGGGTCAGTTGTCCCATCATAGGATTCTATATTAACGGGTTTAAACCCCTCGGGGAACTGATGCTGCATCACCTCGTCAGTGAAACACATTGGGTGTGCTGCGCCCCTGGCCCGGGCCACATCGCGCCGAAGATCAGGTGTCATCCGGGCACGGTGCTGCTCCCGAGCTCTGTCGTTTTTATCGCGCCAGGCCTGGTATCCGTCCCGTCCAGCGGGTGCGTATCCTGTGGATCCATAGATGGATCTCGACTGAATCGCTCGTGCGTTCAGGTCGTGGCGCAGATCGTATTGGTCATTCGGGTGAACCGGGTCTTTGCCTGCTCGGCGGGAGGGCGCGAGTGGGTGTTCGGCTACCCTGGCCGCCCTATCCCGTCCTCGAGGGGGCACGGGTGGGTATTCGGCTTCTCCAGCCGCTCTATCTTGTCCTCGAGGGGGCGCGGGTGGGAGCTCGGTTTCCACAGCCGGCCTATCTCGTCCTCGAGGGGGGCGGTCGGGCTGGTTTGCGTAAGTTCGTCTAGGAGGTATGGGCTCGAGGGCCTCATCCTCGAATTCTGGGAGTAGGCGCCGCCATGGGTAACTCTTGTATTGGCCCTGATGTTGATCGTCGAGGCCTTCTTCGGCAGCTAAGACCATCGTCCATCTGTCGTTGAGCGTATCCTGTTCGGCCTTTAGCTATTGTTGTTTCATCTTCAAGCTTCGGGCAGTAGCGATGAGTTGCCGCTTGAATTTTTCATGTTCCAGGGGATCCTCAGGGACGATAAAGTCTTCGGGTCCGAGGCTATCTTCCTCTTCGGATGGAGGGAGGTAATTACTGTCCTCGGAATCGTCGAGGTCCTCGGGGTCACCCTGGTCCTCGTGCCCCTCTGGGGCGTCGGGTCGCTGCTCGGGCGTGTTATCGCCGAGCTCCCCCAAGTTGTCCGGAGTCTCGGTATCTTCGGTGCCGTTCGTGTCTGTGTGATTTTCCTTGCCCTTTCCCCACCCTCGAGCTCGCCGTCGTCGGCGTCTGGGCGGTTCTTCGGTGGGATCGTCGCCGTCCTTCTTGGTTGTGTCACCGTCCTTCATGGGGGTGTCAACCATGTAAACATCATAGGTGGAGGTGGCGGTCCACTTTCCGGTATTGGTAGTGGCAAGGAAGGTATCCGTGTAAGGCGGGACGTCAAAGTCCTCATCCATGTCGTCAGCCTCCTCGGAGGCATAGTCCAGCATGTCGGTTAAATCTTCGACAGTGGCTACCAAGTGGGTGGTGGGTGGGACGCAAAATTCCCCGCGGCTGGCATCCTGTCCGACCTGCTCCTGGTCCGAGGACGGGACATCCGCAATTTTTATCATCTGGATCCGGTCTAGCATCTCGCTTAAAATCGAGGGATCCACCGGATCTATGTTCGGGCCGCCGTTGAAGTTGAGCTCCGGCGCGCCGATAACGAGAGTGTGTTCGACCAAGGGTGACTCTTGGTTTTCCGGCTCCGGGGTCGGATCTAGACTCGAGGTCAGGCCCGTACTGAGGCCTGCCCCGGGGACGGGGGCGGGGAAGCTATCCGAGGTCAAGGCCTCGGGATTGGCTGGTTCCTCGGGTACAGCCGAGAACCCAGTGAAGACCAGATCGCCTCGAGCATCGGCGACGTACTCAAGGCCGCCGAACCTGATTTCCTGCTCGGGGGCCAAGCTGGCGACCTGGTCGAGGTGACCGGTCGGATCAGCGTGCAACACGATGCTGCCGAATGCGAAGAGCTGTCCGGGGACGAAGATGTCCCCGCTGCGGATTCCGTCGCTGAAGAGAAGAGCTGTCCGGGGACGGCGATGTCCCCGCTACAGATTCCATTGACGAAGAGTTGTCCGGGGACGGCGAGCCATTGATCCTTGGCGACCCACGACGGAACTCTCAATGAAAGCACCAATGTCGGTACCAAAACCGGCAGATCTCGGGTAGGGGATCCGAACTATGGGTCAAGGAGTCAATGGTAACAGGGAACGTAGAGACAGCGATATACCCAGGTTCGGGCCCTCTCAAAGAGGTAATACCCTACGTCCTGCTTGATTGTATTGATGTGATTGTATGAAGGTTACAGAGTTGATCTACCTCGAGATTGACTGGGCTAAACCCTAGGTAATGATATATCTCCTTCTACGGACTAGGCCTTCTAGTTTATATAGACACCAGGAGGTCCTAGGGTTACACATGGTCGGTTACCATCAGGGGACAAACATGCCGATTATGCCAACTGTTTCTTGGAGGAGACGCCAAGTCTTCCGAGGTTTCCTTCTGATGCACGGGGTTGTCCACAATCCGGCCTTCCATCGACGTGTAGAGGGCGGCCCACAAGCCCGGCCTACGAGAGATAGGCCGGCAGCCCAAGTACCCCCTAGTCCGGGACACCCTCAGTCGAACCTCGATGTCAAGGATTCAGTCAATCCCGTATGCAGTTCCCTTTGTCCATCGGTATATTACTTGCCCGAGATCCGATCGTCGGTATCTCCATACCTAGTTCAATCTCGTTACCGGCAAGTCTCTTTACTCGTTCCGTAATACAAGATCCCGTGGCTAACTCTTTAGTCACATTGCTTGCAAGCTTATTGTGATGCTGTATTACCGAGTGGGCCCTGAGATACCTTTCCGTCATACGGAGTGACAAATTCCCAGTCTTGATCCATGCCAACTCAACAGACACCCTTGGAGATACCTGTAGAGCATCTTTATAGTCACCCAGTTACGTTGCGACATTTGATACACACAAGGTACTCCTCCGGTGTCAGTGAGTTGCATGATCTCATGGTCATAGGAACAGATACTTGACATGCAAAAACGATAGCAATAAACTTGACACGATCATATGCTACGTTCATAGTTTGGGTCTTGTCCATCACATCATTCTCCTAATGATGTGATCCCGTTATCAAATGACAACTCATGTCTATGACCAGGAAACCATGGCCATCTTTGATCAACGAGCTAGTCCGGTAGAGGCTCACTAGGGACATGTTGTTGTCTACGTATCCACACATGTATTTGCGTTTTCAACCAATACAATTATAGCATGGATAATAAAAGATTATCATGAACAAGGAAATATAATAATAACCATTTTATTATTGCCTCTAGGGCATATTTCCAACACATGTTGCCAGGGACGCTGCCCCACCCCACGACGCACCCTACCATTTTCCTGCCGGACCCTCCCTTCACGCTCGGTTTCCCGCCGTAGCGGTACATTTCTCGCTAGAGCCCTCTCCTTTAAACGATGACGCCCACATCACCTTTGCCATGGATCCCTGTCTCCTTCACACTGTACTTCCCCACGTACCACCAAGGAGGATCCCCCCGCCAACTGCCCCGCTACCTGCTCTGATCCCCTCCCCCCCCCCTATCGCTGGGCTAGCTTCATCGCTCAAAGAAAGGGATGTTTTGGTGTAGAAGTTTGTCATATATATACATGCAACCTTTTCAACGACCATTTAATAGTGAAACGTTGAGAATGTTAGTGCCCCAAAAGGTTTTTGCTTAGTCCCCATGGCATGTTTATGCCAGCCCTGTTTCCCAAATGAGAATGCTATAGCCTTCAGACTGCAGGGGCCACTTTGAAGGGTTTGCAGCTTCTTTTATCACTGTTCTCAACATTTTCTTACCATAATGGACCACAATGCATTCATATGTCTCAGGCCCAAAGAAAGTAAAATGATTAATTCAGTTATATTCTAATGATTCAGTTAGGTAACATACCTTTTAAATTTACAAATACTCATTTTATTCATCCATAATTAGCTCGTTAATTATGTTTTAGGTAGTAATTGTCGGCAGTAATAGTGATCTCTAGAATGAACGTTCTGCACATGATTAGGAATGTGATCCTGTAACAATAACTGCATAATTATTTAGGTAGTTAATTAGCCATTTAGGCAACATACATTTAGGATTTTCAAATACTCTTTTTATTCATCCACGTTTAGCTAGTTAATTGTCCATTTATTAATCCACATTAAGTTAGTTAATTAACCATGTATTCATCCACAGGAAAAAATCAAATTACAAGGAAAAATACAAATCATATTAGAAAGGGAAAACACAAATTTGACTTTTTGCACTATTACAAATACAAAGGAAAAACTCCAGACTTTGTGCATTACTACGAATAGAAATATAAAAACTCAAAAAAAAGCCTCCCAATTTGAAGATTTTATGCTCCTCAAACCGCCTCCCTTTGTGGTATGACAACTGTGACCGTGTCAAGTGGCTTGCCACATGTTGATCCTAGAGAGGCAGGAAGATGAACTCCTGCCTTGGTAAGTAACAGAATATTAGCTCTCATACCTAATGTTCATTAGGGTGACATCTCACCATGGCGTATTACGCTGGTACGACCTTTACTAACATTCTGAAAGGGCACAAAGAATGATTCAATCAAAGTAAAAGATATGCACATACGAGCATTTTATTTCTCAGTCTGTTCACATGTACGAAATTTATGAATCACGTAGGCAGCCTAGGGACGAAAATGTTAGGACCAACAAGAATTTTTGTTGTTGTCTCTCAAGATCTCTCGTATATGTGTATGCATGGTTTCAACGTCGTGGATCATAACTTCCCTCATTTGGTTCAAGGAGAATGATGAAAAACTGTAGGAAACCAATATTCATAATTGCCTGCTAATTTGGTGCAGGAACATAATAAAAAAAACTTGATGCACGAACGAAAGGAGAATCATCGTTGCATGTTAATTGGAGGATGTCAGACGATGAGAGCCAGGACGGGTGGTGGTGTGATACGTCTCCAACATATCTATAATTTTTTATTGTTCCATGCTATTATAGTATCAATCTTGGATGTTTTATATGCAATTATATGCCATTATATTTCATTTTTTGGGACTAACCTATAACCCAGTGTCCAGTGCTAGTTACTGTTTTTTGCTTGTTTTTGCCTTTTCAGAAAATCATTATCAAAAAATGTCCAAACGAGAAAAAAACTTTGGATTAATTTTTTCTGGACCAGAAGAGACCTAGAAAGCTTCGGGAGAAGACCAGAAGAGCCACGAGGAGGCGGCAAGCCTGGAGGGCGCGCCCAAGGGGGTGGCCGCGCCCCCCAGGCTTGTGGGCCCCTCGTGGCACCTCCTGACCTAATTCTTTCGCTATAAATTCACAAATATTCTTAAACCAACAAAAAGACAGAAGAGAAAACATTTCCGCCGCCGCAAGCCTCTGTTCTTCCGCGATCCCATCTGGAGGCCTTTTTCGGTACTCTGCCGGAGGGGAAATCGATCACGGAGGGCTTCTACATCAACCTTACTGCCCTTCCGATGATGTGTGAGTAGTTTACCACAGACCTACGGGTCCATAGCTAGTAGCTAGATGGCCTCTTCTCTCTCTTTGATCTTCAATACCATGTTCTTCTCGATGTTCTTGGAGTTCTATCCGATGTAATCTTCTTTTGCGGTGTGTTTGTTGGGATCCGATGAATTTTGAGTTTATGATCAGATTATTCATGAGAAATATTTGAGTCTTCTCTGAACTCTTTTATGCATGATTGTTATAACTTTGTATTTCTCTCTGATCTATCGATTTAGTTTGGCCTACTAGATTGATTTGTCTTGCAATGGGAGAGGTGCTTTGTGATGGGTTCAATCTTATGGTGCTCAATCCCAGTGACAGAAGGGGACATGACACGTATTTGTATTCTTGCCATTAAGGATAAAAAGATGGGGTTTAATCATATTGCTTGAGTTTACTTTGTCTACATCATGTCATCTTGCTTAAGGTGTTACTCTGTTTCATACTTAATACCCTAGATGCATGCTGGATAGCGGTCGATGGGTGAAGTAATAGTAGTACATGCAGGCAGGAGTCGGTCTACTTGTCTCGGACGTGATGCCTATATACATGATCATTGCCATGAATCCGTCATAATTATTTGCTTTTCTATCAATTGCCCAATAGTAATTTGTTTACCCATCGTATGCTATGTGTTCGAGAGAGAAGCCTCTAGTGAAAACTATGGCCCCTGGTCTACTCTATCATATATTAAAAACCTAAAAATACCTTGCTGCAATTTATTTACTTTTATTTTTATTAGTAATTTAGTTTATCTATTTATCTCGATAAGATTTAATCCTTACAAATAACCGCTAAGAGGATTGACAACCCTCTTATTTGCGTTGGGTGCAAGTGTTTGCTCTTGTGTGTGCAGGTGCGCTTAACGGAATTTTGCTTGGTTCTCCTACTGGATTGATAACCTTAGTTCTTAACTGAGAGAAATACTTATCTCTACTGTACTGCATCATACTCTCCACTTCCGGGAAATAACAACGCAGACTACAAGTAGCATGGTGCTATCACCCTCTTCGAGCTAGGGCGACCAAGACTATATCGGGTCGCCATCACCCTCTTCGAGCTTGAAGATGGGAACAGGTCTGCTCAAAGGATAAAGGCAAGGTCTGGACCTTATATGGAACCAAGCAGGCGGGGAGAACCAAATTATAGATTTTGTAGACTGTGCCATGCGTCATAAGTAAATTACAAAATGTTAATTAAGTTGGAAATTGGTACTATGGTGCAACGCCATTATAATTTTGTAGGATGTGTCATGCGACATTAATATGATTGGGTGACGTATATATGGGTGGACGGGGCTTGCCTGCTCCCGCGCCTTGCTCTCATCGGTGCTCCCGGGACAACTGGCATACATCCAAAGCATCATACGCTTTTCTTCCCTTCCTTGCTCTTTTTCCTTACTAAAACAATTTTGCGAATACGACAATTTATACATCATGAAGTGCATCATGCAGACGGTGCCGACGGCGAGGCGGACCCTGCAGAACAAGGTCCTGAATGTGTGGACTTTTGTTGTGCTAATTAACGTCCACAACCCGTAGCTGCGGTGGCCGAGATCGTCAGCGAGTTGCGGCGGATGCACACGTGGAAGAAGGCGTATTTACGTATATACGTAATATGTCTATTAGAAGAATTAGGAAACCCAAAAATCATTTATCTCTATTTTCTTAAGAAAGGGACTTGACAGGAGGAATGCCGATTATCGTTGGATGAAAAACGAGTTAGTTGGGAGCAATGATGGGAGCATGCCTAGGGAGCAGGCAAGCCTCGTCCGACATATGGTAAGATTAATTAATGTAATTTTGATGACGTATGTAAAGATTAACTAATGTGATTGAGCGATTTATGATAAGATTAATTAATTTAGATTTGGTCTTTAGAGATTGATTAAAGATTGACCGTGATTGATTCTTTTCCATAAAGTTCTGATCCGTTCATTTATTTATTTTTTGTGTGGGAGACGAGGCAAAAATAAACCAATGAAGGGGGTGATGGGAGGTGAGGCGAAAATAAACCAGGTCCCACTTTAGGAGTAGAGATAAATAAATTACAAAAATGTGATTTACAAAATATAACATCAATAGTATTATAGGGTGGACTGGGGGCAGTTGCCCCCCCCCCCCCTTCCCCCGCACTTCAGCATGTTGTATTTATTCAATAGTTATTTATAGTTGAGCGTGCATATCTTATAATCATTATTTGCATGGACACTCAGCCCGCCCTTCACCCTCCACGTCCCATCCCCACGTGCCCTGCCCTTCCATGGACGTACGCCGGTAGCCGGTTTTCGCTGTCGTCTTCAAGCATAGATGTCGGACGCCCCAGTTAAGCGATGTCAACACAGGATTACGCATATTTAGTCCATGAAAATACAAGTTCGTGTACTTATGAATTGCATAGAAAAGACAGAATTCTAATACATGAAATGGAGAAGAAATCACAAGCACATATATTGAAATCTTACTCTAATTCTACCGGGGAAGATCTCATCCTGCATCTAGCAAAGCATCTTACTTGGATGAGTTGTGGCCATACAAATTCATACGAATACAGCCGTATTAAGTGTATGATGCACACGGATTCAAATGGGTCATACGGGTTTCAATAGGGTTAGACTTGAATTAATTATTTGTTAATGCCCATCATGTCCTTAATTATGAAGGAGTATGGACCGATCTCTCCGCCATTGATTTCTATAGGAGGATGTACCAAAGCCGAAGTGTTTTGATATTAATGTTTTTTATAATAATTTTCGTGATATGTAATATATATCAGTGAAGCATTTATGTCACTCTGTTATAGTTGTTAGGTCCATTGTACCTCATTCGCGCTAGGACCTCCATAATAGGCTTGCCCTGACTACCGGCATACAAGCCTGTGTATGCATGCTCTGGAAGTGGTTCATCTGGGCAACCGCAACACGGTTGCGTACGAGAAGGAAATGGAAATTTTACAGAGTGTGAAGCACCTTATTACTTCACTTTGTTGTGGAGTGTGATGCACATTATTACTCTGATGCTGCAGCAAGCGGATAGTGGTGGTCGGGCAGTCAGTGGTTCTGACATTGATGCCGAAGGGAGCACCATCATCGAGTGTGTATTTTCCATACTCCCATCTTCTATATAGGCCATCAATTTTGCATCAAGATCCGTGTTGTCTTTATATAGATTTTTTTTTGTTTCTTCCAAACAAGAGAACATTTGACCTTGAAACTTTGCAGGTCAACGACACACAAGTGTCATTCTGTGCATAAAATGTTTTCAATTTTTATGGTGAATCACAAATTTGTGAAATTACAAATTTTGTATAAGTTGCATCATTTTTAAAAAAATCTGTTGCACCAAAAATTTCAAAAGCGTTTATGCATATGGTAGTACTTGTGTGATGTTGATTTGCAAAGTTTCAAGTTCAAATGTTTTTTATTTGCGAGAAACGAAAAAGAGAAGTTTGTTTGCATGAACTTTGATGCCAAAATGGACGGTGAGGATAAAAGGTGTAACTATATGGCAGTAGAATCACAAATTTCTCCCTTCAAAAACCTAGCTGGTTGTCAGCTCCTGAGAAGCGGTGGAAGGTAGGAGGACAACCAGTAGTAGGGACAAGCCCACATACGATGACTGGATCGCAAAGAACTAGAAGAAGAAGTGCTTTACAAGAAAGCGAGCCGGTGATGCAGTGGGGACAAGCAAATGCACCCGGTTTTGCAGCATTTGCAGACAAGCTGGACACAAGAGCACGACGTGCCCAGACAGAGGTGACATGCTGAAGAAACCGACGACGGAGCCACAATGTGCCAACCGAGGAAGGAGAGTTTAGTTACGAAGGCTTCTAGAGGACTTGGGAGCCAAGGAAGCTCCTCATGGGGGGACCCATCAAGGGGTGGCCGGTCACATGTGGTGCTCCATCATGGAGCCCCACTTGTCTCATGGCTTCACCTTTATGCCCTTGTGAAGGACTTCTTTTATGTGCACTTTGGGTTTTATTGTAAAATCACCCTACCCCTTGGCTTTCCTATAAATAGAGGTGGAGGGGCTACTCTCCACACTCAATGCTTGCTCTCATACACATGCCATGACATTTTTGGCTTCTCTCTCCCTCCCAGCGAAATAGTTTCGTAGAGCCGAAAGGTTGTCTGGGTTCCAGTGGGAACTAGTTCTGGACGGCGAAGCCCTGCCGGATAGATGACACTGTATGTGTGCAACTCTGTAGAGAGATCGTAGTTTCGGTCTTAGTTCGAGAGTGCCTGCCGAAGGGCTATCCGAGTGATCGTCCGAGATTCGAGCGTCCTCCCGAAGGGCTGTCCGAGGATCCGTCCGGTGGGACTATCCGAGGGACTGTCCCGATGCCTCCCGGAGGGCTACCCGGAGATCCGTCCGGTGAGCTGACGTGGGAGTACATCCTCGCGGTTGGGAGGTTGTAAATCCTAGCTGCGGGGATCTGCACCGCCGATCGTCATCGACTCTACTTCCGCTGCGCAACGAGTCGGTAACGAAAAAGACCAAACCTTGTATGCAGTCTCCGTAGTGGTCCTGGGCTGGTGCGTAGGTCGGAAATTTTTTGTTTTCTGCTGCGTTACCCTACAAAACCAGCCAAAAAAATTGACCACTATGCCGACGGCTTTCCCAACAGCGTATATGCCCGCCTAGAGCCACCAGATGTCGCCACGTGTCGAGCCTATGCCGATGGTATAGCCGTAGGCATATATCGTAGCTATGCCGACGGCTATACCTTTGGCATAGAAGCTAGCCACGAGGTACTAGCTGCCGACACATGTCGATCCTATGTCGACGGTATAGCCGTCGGCATATATATATGCCGACGGCTATACCGTTCGCATACCTGGGAGACATGGCACGGCCATGCGCTGACACGTGCCCGAACGGTGTCAAGCGGCGTGTCATCTGTTTTTTGCCGACGGCCACAGTAAAGCCGTCGGCATAGGTCATATATGCAGACGGCTTTACTATGCCGACGGGCATCCGTGGTTTGCCGAGGCCAGAGATGCAGACGGGCATATGCCGACGGCCACCATTGGCATAGCCTTTGCCGACGGTTTTGGGGCCTTTGCCGACGACTTTGGCCGTCGGCATATGCGCTGATTCCTGTAGTGATACTCTCATCTTCTATCTAGGCCATCAAGTTTGCATCAAGATCCGTGTTGTCTTTATATAGAAATTTTTAGTTTTTGTTTCTTCCAAACAAGAGAACATTTGACCTTGAAACTTTGCACGTGGTCAACGACATACAAGTGTCATTCTGTGCATATAATGTTTTCAATTTTTCTGGTGAATCACAAATTTGTGAAATTACAAATTTTGAATAAGTTGCATCATTTTAAAATATTTCTGTTGCACCAAAAATTTCAAAAGCGTTTATGCATATGGCAGTACTTGTGTGATGTTGATTTGCAAAGTTTCAAGTTCAACTTTTTTTTATTTGCGAGAAACGAAAAAGAGAAGTTTGCTTGCATGAACTTTGATGCCAAAATGGACGGTGAGGATAAAAAGTGTAACTATATGGCAGTAGAATCACAAATTTCTCCCATCGGAAACCTAGCTGGGTTGTCAGCTCCCGAGAAGCGGTGGAAGGTAGGAGGACAACCAGTAGCAGGGACAAGCCCACGTACGATGACTCGATCGCAAAGAATAGGAAGAGGAAGTGCTTTACAAGAAAGCAAGCCAGATGCAGTGGGGACAAGCAAACGCACCCGGTTTTGCAGCATTTGTAGACAAGCTGGACACAAGAGCATGATGTGCCCAGACAGAGGTGACATGCTGAAGAAACCGAGGAAGAAGCCACAATGCACCAACCGAGGAAGGAGAGTTTAGTTAGGAAGGTTTCGTAGCAATTCAGTAAATCACACGTTGGTGTAGCATTTTTGTTTTGCTCATGTATCAACGATTTTCCTAATCATGTATACATTTTAGGTAACTGTGTTGCGAGCTACGTTGAGTGGACACTTGGATACATATCGGATACGTGATACGGGGATACATCCAATAAGCCAATTTAAATCTATTTGTAAGAACGATATGCAGTAGCCCCCCCCCCCCCCCCCCCCCGGCGTTGTAACCGTTCATTTCAAAAAAATTAAAGTGGTTTTAGAAGATATTTGTGTGTAGTTTCCTAGAACACTTCGGCATATCATCCAAACAGTTATGACAAAAGAAACTAAGGAAATTCATGATACTTGAGAGAGACATCATTTTGTTGTTGTTTTCTTTAAATCAAGCTTTCCTAAATCAACATCACGAACATTTTTATTTATATAATTCTCACTTTCATGATTTCAGTGATCTTTTGGGGGTTTTCCAGAACTTCTCACATAATTGGAGTCGATTATTTTTGTCAGATATTTATATTTTCCCATATTTTTATGTTTATTAGATTTTCAATATTACTTATAAAAAAAGGAAACTATATTTTCCTTGGACTTAAAAAAAAATCTGACCTTTGTTTTTTCATATTTTCTTAAATGGTGTGGAAATAATGTAGCCGTCATGGCATCAATTTAAACTTTTAAAGTTCTTGAGAATTCTAAAAGGAAAACAATCCCATAGGTAACACTTGTATCTAGCATGTGGCAAAAAACCAATTTTTATTAGGGGTGGTAAAAAACCAAATGAAAATTCATAACACACGTCGATAAAAAGATAAATATTTGGCACGTCATAGTATCTAGTGTAAGTTGGGCTTTGAATTTGGCCCATTATCACCATCTACGCCAATTTGTTATTTTTATTTTGAGTTATATTTCAAATTTTGACTTGTACTTTTTATATCACATGTTCATGTTTTTCACTATATTGCATATATTTTCAAAAGTTGGAACTTCTAAAAATTTAAATCGGAGCCATATGCACCAGAAATTCGGATTCACCAGACGGGGGAGAGTTGTATTTATCCGGTTTTATGGAATAAGGAAGTAAATCGTCCAGTTTTGGAGTTGAGGTCTGTAATATCGAAAGGGCCATTCTGCTCCCGGGTGCAAATGTAGCCGGGTGAACAGTAAATTTCGAAACTATAAAAGAAAACTGAATTTTTGGTAGACAAACATTTTGAGTGTTCTCCCTAACGTTTAAATTTTCGTGAAGTTATCACATTCGTGATGCTTTGGGTAGAGAAGACAAAACTGGCAACCCAAAATGCTTCAAATAAGAGCTTTTCTAGAGTATCGATTTTTTTTGTCCTTAGCACATTCAATGCTATTTCTTCACAAACTTTTGCACGGAAGTAGAACATTCAAGCATGTGTGTTGTAAAAAAAATCAGAATTTTGAGATTTTGTTTACTATTTTTTCAAATTGTACCGTTCATCATCGAGGTGCACATGCAACCGGGATGGCAGGAACAGAGATACTACTTGTTGTTTGTAATACTATACTACTACTTGGTCAATTGTTGAGTGCTGAAAACTGAAACACATATTTCACTTCAAAAACTTCACAGGAAAGCTTTCTTTTCATTTTCCCCAGAAGAGCAAAAACAGCTCCCTTCCTAGGGGTATCTTAATCCAGTCAAAACGGGGGATGAAAAAACGGAACGGATAGTGACGCCGCGGTGTCTCCCCCTTGCAAGTTTCGTCCGTGCCAATACGTGCGAGCAATGGCAACGTGGGAAACTCCGGCATGAGAATCGTGGCCCCGACGCGCCGCTCCTTCCGGCGAGCCAACCGTCTCCTCCTCCACCCTATATATTCCACGCGCCACCACGCGCAGACTCATCCATTCCAAGTTCCAACCGCACCATTGCAGTTCCACTACGCGGTCAACAAAGCGAGCATATCGGGAGATCCAAAGATCCCACAACTCGATCGACCATCGATCTCGCCGTCTCGTGACCTCTTGGCGTGCCATGGCCGCTGGAGGAGTAGTAGTGCTCAACAAAACTATATCAACTAGTTGTGGATTATGCGATGGATGCGATATGTATGTCGTTTTAATGCCATGTGTAACTTCGTTTGGACTACCGCGATGAATTTGATGCTATGCATGACTTTTGTTGGGGCTATGTGATGGATCCGATGTAATGTATGTGCTTTTGATGATACTATGCATATATTTAGGCCTGTAGCTATTTTATTTGCAGGGCATAAGCTAAACCTGTAGGAGATATGCCCTAGAGGCAATAATAAATGTTATTATTTATCTCCATGTTTGTAGTTATGTTTATGTTCCATGCTATAACTGCTATGGTTCTCGAGTCTGCAATAACCACGAGGCTCGAAGGAAGACTCATATGCACGTGTGGAATAATAAACGGTACAATGTATTCCTAGTCATGCCTCTAAGACTAGCTCAAGTGTTGCATGATGGTCCTGTTTTCCTGATCATGGGCATGTCTATGCCGGCAATTTTGAGGGCACAATGTTAGTAGAACACTTGTGTTGAATCGACCATATTGATGTTGTGCTATGATATTCATTCGTCACAAGTTAATGGTTAATAACACAGAGAAGTTAACGTTTGCATAATTCCTTAGACCATGAGAGTGTCGAGTTTCTTCATGCTTGCTTCATGAACTTTGGGGTTTGTTAAACGTCATCCATAAATGGGTGGCTATTACGGCGGCTTACGGGTTCATGGAAAAGTATGTCAAGTAACTTGATAGCTCAAGATTGGGATTTGCTCCTCCGACGATGGAGAGATATCTTTGGGCCCTCTCAGTGTTACGGTATCCATCATCGTCTGGCCAGACGCATTATGATTTGATCACGGGGATGCCGGAACACGAAAACGAGAAAAGAGAACAAAACCGGTAATGAGGTAACTGGCATTGTGGACAAGTGTTGATCCACGGGGATGCCGATGTTTCTCACCTCAGGTATTTGTAACATATCGCGAAGCAAAAGGAATAGCACACGGCAACTGGAGGTTCACTCGAATATTCATTCGTGTGGGTATAGGGGTCAATATGGGTGTCCACGGCTCCGATGTTGATCATTGATCGGAAAGAGTTCCGGTCATGTCTATGCTTCACCGAACCTATAGGGTCACACGCTTAAGGGTCATCTATCTGCTGAATACTAGACAAGGAGTCTGAGAGAAAATCACCGAAAAAGTTTCGGACGAAACGGAAACGTTCCGGAGATGACACCGGAATAGTTCCGGTAAAACTGAAAAGTTGTTTCAGGGTATTCCATTAAGTCAAATTGATTTCGGCACACGCCTGGAAATTCTTGGAGGGTGCCAGAATCGTTCTGGTGACTTCTGGGATTTTTTCGGAGGAAAAACCGGAAATGTTCCAGAGCAGCCGGAACCGCTATGGTAGCTTTTTGCTGAAGAAAAACATTGTTCCGGAATTGTTTCAGAATGCATTCAAAATTGTTTTGGTGGGTACTGGAATTGTTCTAGGCACACAGAAATAATTTGGGATTTAACGGACACAGAAAAATGTCTTCGTGAATAGTGAAAGTGCTTTTTGAATATTTTTTGGAAAGCACCTTTTGGGATATTTCCCAAAAGGCTTCTAGAGGACTTGGGAGCCAAGGAAGCTCCTCATGGGGGGACCCATCAAGGGGTGGCCGGCCACATGTGGTGCTCCATCATGGAGCCCCACTTGTCTCATGGCTTCACCTTTATGCCCTTGTGAAGGACTTCTTTTATGTGCACTTTGGGTTTTATTGTAAAACCACCCTACCCCTTGGCTTTCCTATAAATAGAGGTGGAGGGGCTGCTCTCCACACTCAATGCTTGCTCTCATACACATGCCATGACATTTCTGGCTTCTCTCTCCCTCCCAGCGAAATAGTTTCGTAGAGCCGAAAGGCTGTCTGGGTTCCTGTGGGAACTAGTTCTGGACGGCGAAGCCCTGCCAGATAGATGACACCGTATGTGTGCAACTCTGTAGAGAGATCATAGTTTCGGTCTTAGTTCGAGAGTGCCTCCCGAAGGGCTGTCCGAGTGATCGTCCGAGATTCGAGGGTCCTCCCGAAGGGCTGTCCGAGGATCCGTCCGGTGGGACTATCCGAGGGACTGTCCCGATGCCTCCCGGAGGGCTGCCCGGAGATCCGTTCGGTGAGCTGACGTGGGAGTACATCCTCGCGGTTGGGAGGTTGTAAATCCTAGCTGTGGGGATCTGCACCGCCGATCGTCATCGACTCTACTTCCGCTGCGCAACGAGTCGGTAACGAAAAAGATCAAACCTTGTATGCAGTCTCCATAGTGGTCCTGGGCTGGTGCATAGGTCAGAATATTTTTGTTTTCTGCTGCGTTACCCTACAGTGGCATCATGAGCCGTGCTATGCGTAGATGCAGGTTACGATCTAGAATACATAGAGATGTATGGGTATTGCACAATATAATTTGTAGTAGATGAGTTCTATTACTGAAAATTATTTGTGCGGGTAGCAGATGAAATCTGTTACCTGATGTTCTTGTTGCTTCCCTGGAATTTGTATATTTCTGATCTTGATAACAGCATGGTGGAGTTTCAAAGTTCTGGCAATCCGCGATCCTGATTGATCAACGAAGTGCTAACAGTTCTTTGAATTCCACCATAGTTAAAAAGAAAGATGAAATTTCGCAGACGAAAGGGCAATGCAGATATGATCTGCACGGGGGTCATGCGTATGACGAAGTTTAGTATGGGGCTCGAGATTTTATTATCTCGTGTTTCATACACCCCGCGATGTTAATCTAGCGACTTGAATAATCATACTTGATGATAATACGTAGGTAGCTTTGGTTTGTTTCGAAACCTTAGAAGCCACGTAAAATGATATTATGCATAAACCGATTAGAGGCGTCTAACTTGGTTTTGTAGGATGGTTTGCATGTGCATATGATGTGGTATAGCAGTGCTCATATTGATTTGATTATGTATGAGATGACTATATGATGTAAATTAACATGACTTGCGTGTCATGATTCGGCATGATGGCTGGAGCCATATGATTGTCACTTTAATGACCTGCGTGTCAACCTTTTGTAATGCACTTATTTTATTAGCTATAGAGATAGCAATATTATCTGGTGCATCGACAAGGTGGTGGCAAACTTCGCGAAGGTGAACACCGACGCGAATGTCGAAGACGAAGAAATACAAGACTTCTCCGTCAGAAAGGGCTATACCATATCATGCTATTATGAATTGCCTGAGATGTTTATCCCTTATGATGCACCCTTCTTGATTGCGCGGTAGTCGCTTTTTATTAGGGTGATCTCTCACAAAAATATCAAATAGTTAGTGTTCTCCCAAGTGTAGCACCGTCACGGCACCAATCTCTTCGGGGTATCACATGGATGCATGGGTACGAACGATTAGAGAAGTGTGAGGCGGGTGAGTTGAGACCTCGCAGCGAGATCACTTGGTTGTCTTGACGTTCAGGCATGAAAGTCATGAGCTCGGAACACACGCATCGAAAGATGAACAAGAGTCACATAGAGATGTGATTGGCAAGTTGGCCTACCGATTGCAATTCTCGTCACTTGAGATGGATGCATCCTTGGCGTTGAATTGTAATATGGGTCTTGAATCACTCAAAATCAATTATGAGAGATATTGATTTGAGTGGGAGCGCACTTTAGAATTAATTCTTTTAATTCTTAGTGCAATTAATTATGAACTTTGTCTAAGTGAAAATTTGCATAATAGTTGTAGAACAATGGCTCGCGTTTCCACCTTCCCTGTTAAAATTGAATAAGCTGTTAAATATCTGGTTAAAACTTTACGGTTGGTAACGTAATGTGAGGACTGTCCTCAAGAGTGCCGAGAAGGACTTTGTCCTATCGCATGCTTTTAGTATTCTCCCGCTAATGCAATGGATAATGTGACTCTCGTCCTTCGATCCAAACGCTAGAGTTCCGTTACGGTCAAGTGCAATATGTTTGCTTCCATGAGACCCGGACTTCAAAAGTTTGGGATAGCTATGTGATATTCATGGAACTGAAAATCATTTTTCAGACACAAACAAAGGCTAAAAGATATGGGATATCCAAAGCAATATTTGTTTTGCAAACTATTAATAAAAGTGTTTACTATGCATTTGACCAATAACACAGGGATCCAGTAGAACGCCTGTCATATGATGAAGGTGAATAAAACAACAAATTGAAGGAAATGTCCAAAGGGTGTTAGTGTGACTTACACGCCTAGGAAGTCCGGGGCTAACGCCACTCTTAAGTTGGGTGCTTCTTCTGAGAATAGGAGAATTACTAAAAGTTAAACTGTTAGAAGTATAAAGGCAAAAAGAGAGAAGACTGGAATATCCAGCTCATGTATGAATGTCATACAAGTTATTGATGTATAGAAGGCTGGTCAAAAGAAATAGTTCTTGGGAATTATGATTAAACATGTTAATCACTGATTCTTGGGTATTGTGAGTTGATCACAGAGATACCCGCTCGATTGCATTCTGTTGTGACTCGATGCAAGAACTACTACGGCCTAAAAGACTGGCCGGAGTGAGGTTCAGATACGCGCTGGGAACATAGTAAAAGTTACTATACATTCCATCGGTGTATTACCCATGTATTTATTTTCATAATTCATTTAGAGTTTTACACACTCTAGCCCATTGCATAAGGTATCTTGCAAGAAGGCTGTTCATAAGAGAACTTTTGATGTTCGGTGTTATGAATAACATAAGGGCCATACTTTCATTATGAATGAGATGTATGTTATGAATATTGATAATAATACATTACCTCTGTGTTTACTTTCATAAATCATTTTAGAGTTTTATACACTCTAGCCCATTTGCATAATGTTTGTTGCAAGAGTGTTGTTCATGAAAGAACAATTGTTGTTCGGAATCATGAATAACATAAGGGCCATGCTTCCATCGTGGATGGGATGTATGTTATGAATATTGATGGTAATATGATACATCCATAACACTGACGCTAAATGTCGCAAGACTAAGGGAATACCACACATGTGTGGCACTGCATTTGGTCACATTGGAGAAACCCGCATGGAGAAATTCCATTATGATGGATTTTGAAGTCATTTGATTATGAATCATCTGACACTTGCAACTTTCCTCCGGAAATGTGAAGTGACTGAAATACCGTTCACGGGCCATAAGGAACGAGCAACGAACTTATTGGTAATCATACATTTTGATGTATGTAGTCCAATAAATGTTGTTGCTAGCGGTGAATTTATCTATCTTCAGAAATGACTCAAGTAGATATATGGATATCTACTTGATGAGACATAAGTCTGGATCTTTTGAAATCATTCGAAAGGTTTTCAAAATGAAGTAGAAATTATTGTAACAAGAAAATTATGTTTCTGCAGTTGGATTGTGGAAAGAAATATTTGAGTTACAAGTTTAGCGAATGTCTGATGAGTTGTGAAAAGGAGTTTCATAACTTACACCTCCCGGAACACCACTGTGAGTGGAATGTCTGTGGAGATGTATTCAAACCATTTATGACATGGTAAGATCAAAGATGACATAAATCAATTTGTCATTATCCCTTTTAAAGTAATGCTTTAGAGACTGCGGCTTTTACACTGAAAAGAGCACCATCAGGTCTATTGAAATGACGCCATGGTATGGTACGCCCAACCATGCTTTGTATTTTCTTAACATTTGGAATATGGGGCTTGTGTAAAATATTTACAAACTTATTCCAAATCAGACAAGAGCTACTTTGTAGGTTATCCCAAGATGTTGGGTATTCCCCCACCACAATACCGAGGCAACAGGTTTTGCCACAAAACGGTATGCTTTTAAAGAGAATGGTTCTTGCAAAAAGGTGAGTGGGAGGACAGTGCAACTCGACGAGATAACAGTATCTTCGTCATCAGATCAAAGGAAAGGAAACTTGGAAGTGATTTCAGAGTTTCCTACTGCGACTGATACGGAAGCCTCTACATGAGATGTAGGGACTTCGATCGAACTTGCAGCTGAACGATGTCAGCAAAACTCGTGCAAACCTCTCAGGTGCGCAAACGAGATATTGTTGTTAGACAACAGTATACCTACGATACACAAGGAAGCGTTGATGGGCCCTGACTCCGGAATTGGCTAAATGCCAATACAATCTGAGATAGTTTCCATATAAGTGATTCAAGATTAAAATCTTGTTACACCTTTCGGAAGACTTAGAGTCTAACGAATATTTATGGAACTGTAAACTGATGTGGATAAAATGTTTTATCCATAAAGCTCGACTTGTTGCAATAACAAGTTCAAGGAGTTGACTACGATGAGATTGTCTCGCCGTAGCGATGCTAAAAGTCGGTTCGGATTGAACTAGCAATTAATACATATTTCAAAATGAGATATGAAACATGGATGCCAAAAGGATTTCCATCTGATGGAAATACAACCTAGGACTTGTATGTGATACAGTCCAAAGTATTTTGTCGATCCAGAGGATGCTAGTAAGTATGCAAACTTCAGAGTTCCAGCGATGGACAGAAGAGAGCAAAAGGGAGTTGGAATCTTCAATTTTGATGAAACAGTCAAAGGAGTTTGATTTCATCAATGGATAACGAAGATGCTTGTGGTTTCAAGAAAGTAAGTGGGAGCATAATAATATTTCTAAAAACTTTGTGTGCCTGACACATTGTTGATTGGAAATAATATAAATTTCTTGACACGAATTAGGACTTCATTAAAAATAGTTTTTGATGAAGTGCTTGGGCTAAATAACCTTAACATTAGGCATATTTATCTACGAGATAGAATTGCCTAATAGGCTAAAGCCAAAAATACATATTGACAAGATGCTAAAACAGTTTAGCATAAGAATGCCAAGGAGTGATTCTTGCCGAAGTCACATGGAAAGAGTTTTGCAAGACTCGGTGTCCCAAAACACTGATGAGCAAAATACAAGATGGAGATTTTCACACACTCTTGTGTTTGGATTAATCATGTATTCCATGGTATGTAAAACAACCAGATATGTCCAGTACTCCCAAGGAGTTGCGAGTATAGATATCATAGTGATCAAAGTACTGATCATGGGACAACAGTGAAAAATGTCATTAAGTACTAAAGTAGCACTGATGACATGTTTTCTCGCAAGCAGAGATTATGAAGTGCTCGTTGTAAGTAATTACATCGATACAGTCTTCATCAATGCTCCATGCGATTTCTGATTTAAGTTAAGGGTTTTTTGTGTAATACACAATATGGTGGCACAGTAGTTGGAAATCGTTCCAAACAAGTTACTGTGGCGATTTCTATAACAAAGGCTAAGTATGTTGACGCTTTAGAAGCGACAAAGAAGATATTGAATCATATAGTTCATTCATGAACTTAGTATGGTTCTAAAATGGCTTTGGTCAATGGGACACTATTGCAGATAGTTGCTCCATAGCTCAGTCTAAGGAATCAAGGTTTGACCTGTGATTCACATATATACAAAGCCAAGTCCACACAAAATATGAATTTTGTGAAAGCGTGAAAACGCGAGGACATGCAAAGACACACACGGAACTGAAGTTGTCAGATCCGTTGGACATCAGGCTATACCACATGCGAAGCATTTTTACACCGGTATGCCATAGGTGTAATGAGCATTAGCATTGACTAGATTATTGACTCTCGTGCAAGTGGGAGTCTGTAGGAGATATGCCCTAGAGGCAATAATAAATGTTATTATTTATCTCCATGTTTGTAGTTATGTTTATGTTCCATGCTATAACTGCTATGGTTCTCGAGTCTGCAATAACCACGAGGCTCGAAGGAAGACTCATATGCATGTGTGGAATAATAAACGGTAAAATGTATTCCTAGTCATGCCTCTAAGACTAGCTCAAGTGTTGCATGATGGTCCTGTTTTCCTGATCATGCGCATGTTTATGCCGGCAATTTTGAGGGCACAATGTTAGTAGAACACTTGTGTTGAATCGACCCGATTGATGTTATGCTATGAGATTCATTCGTCACAAGTTAATGGTTAATAACACAGAGAAGTTAACGTTTGCATAATTCCTTAGACCATGAGAGTGTCGAGTTTCTTCATGCTTGCTTCATTAACTTTGGGGTTTGTTAAACGTCATCCGTAAATGGGTGGCTATTACGGCGGCTTACGGGTTCATGGAAAAGTATGTCAAGAGACTTGATAGCTCAAGATTGGGATTTGCTCCTCCGACGATGGAGAGATATCTCTGGGCCCTCTCAGTGTTACGGTATCCATCATCGTCTGGCCATACACATTGTGATTTGATCACGGGGATGCCGGAACACGGAAACGAGAAAAAGAGAACAAAACCGGTAACGAGGTAACTGGCATTGTGGACAAGTGTTGATCCACGGGGATGCCGATGTTTCTCACCTCGGGTATTTGTAACATATCACGAAGCAACAGGAATAGCACACGGCAACTGGAGGTTCACTCGAATATTCATTCGTGTGGGTATAGGGGTCAATATGGGTGTCCACGGCTCCGATGTTGATCATTGATCGGAAAGAGTTCCGGTCATGTGTATGCTTCACCGAACCTATAGGGTCACACGCTTAAGGGTCATCTATCTGCTGAATACTAGACAAGGAGTCTGAGAGAAAATCACCGAAAAAGTTTCGGACGAAACGGAAACGTTCCGGAGAGGACACCGGAATAGTTCCGGTAAAACTGAAAAGTTGTTTCAGGGTATTCCATTAAGTCAAATTGGTTTCGGCACATGCCTGGAAATTCTTGAAGGGTGCCAGAATCGTTCTGGTAACTTCTGGGATTTTCCCGGAGGAAAAACCGGAAATGTTCCGGAGCAGCCAGAACCGCTATGGTAGCTTTTTGCTGAAGAAGAACATTGTTCCGGAATTGTTTCGGAATGCGTTCAAAATTGTTTTGATGGGTACTGGAATTGTTCTAGGCACACAGAAATAATTTGGGATTTAACGGACGCAGAAAAATGTCTTCGTGAATAGTGAAAGTGCTTTTTGGATATTATTTGGAAAGCACCTTTTGGGATATTTTCCAAAAGGCTTCTAGAGGACTTGGGAGCCAAGGAAGCTCCTCATGGGGGGACCCATCAAGGGGTGGCCGGTCACATGTGGTGCTCCATCATGGAGCCCCACTTGTCTCATGGCTTCACCTTTATGCCCTTGTGAAGGACTTCTTTTATGTGCACTTTGGGTTTTATTGTAAAATCACCCTACCCCTTGGCTTTCCTATAAATAGAGGTGGAGGGGCTACTCTCCACACTCAATGCTTGCTCTCATACACATGCCATGACATTTTTGGCTTCTCTCTCCCTCCCAGCGAAATAGTTTCGTAGAGCCGAAAGGTTGTCTGGGTTCCGGTGGGAACTAGTTCTGGACGGCGAAGCCCTGCCGGATAGATGACACTGTATGTGTGCAACTCTGTAGAGAGATCGTAGTTTCGGTCTTAGTTCGAGAGTGCCTGCCGAAGGGCTGTCCGAGTGATCGTCCGAGATTCGAGGGTCCTCCCGAAGGGCTGTCCGAGGATCCGTCCGGTGGGACTATCCGAGGGACTGTCCCGATGCCTCCCGGAGGGCTACCCGGAGATCCGTCCGGTGAGCTGACGTGGGAGTACATCCTCGCGGTTGGGAGGTTGTAAATCCTAGCTGCGGGGATCTGCACCGCCGATCGTCATCGACTCTACTTCCGCTGCGCAACGAGTCGGTAACGAAAAAGACCAAACCTTGTATGCAGTCTCCGTAGTGGTCCTGGGCTGGTGCGTAGGTCGGAAATTTTTTGTTTTCTGCTGCGTTACCCTACAAAACCAGCCAAAAAAATTGACCACTATGCCGACGGCTTTCCCAACAGCGTATATGCCCGCCTAGAGCCACCAGATGTCGCCACGTGTCGAGCCTATGCCGATGGTATAGCCGTAGGCATATATCGTAGCTATGCCGACGGCTATACCTTTGGCATAGAAGCTAGCCACGAGGTACTAGCTGCCGACACATGTCGATCCTATGTCGACGGTATAGCCGTCGGCATATATATATGCCGACGGCTATACCGTTCGCATACCTGGGAGACATGGCACGGCCATGCGCTGACACGTGCCCGAACGGTGTCAAGCGGCGTGTCATCTGTTTTTTGCCGACGGCCACAGTAAAGCCGTCGGCATAGGTCATATATGCAGACGGCTTTACTATGCCGACGGGCATCCGTGGTTTGCCGAGGCCAGAGATGCAGACGGGCATATGCCGACGGCCACCATTGGCATAGCCTTTGCCGACGGTTTTGGGGCCTTTGCCGACGACTTTGGCCGTCGGCATATGCGCTGATTCCTGTAGTGATACTCTCATCTTCTATCTAGGCCATCAAGTTTGCATCAAGATCCGTGTTGTCTTTATATAGAAATTTTTAGTTTTGTTTCTTCCAAACAAGAGAACATTTGACCTTGAAACTTTGCACGTGGTCAACGACATACAAGTGTCATTCTGTGCATATAATGTTTTCAATTTTTCTGGTGAATCACAAATTTGTGAAATTACAAATTTTGAATAAGTTGCATCATTTTAAAATATTTCTGTTGCACCAAAAATTTCAAAAGCGTTTATGCATATGGCAGTACTTGTGTGATGTTGATTTGCAAAGTTTCAAGTTCAACTTTTTTTTATTTGCGAGAAACGAAAAAGAGAAGTTTGCTTGCATGAACTTTGATGCCAAAATGGACGGTGAGGATAAAAAGTGTAACTATATGGCAGTAGAATCACAAATTTCTCCCATCGGAAACCTAGCTGGGTTGTCAGCTCCCGAGAAGCGGTGGAAGGTAGGAGGACAACCAGTAGCAGGGACAAGCCCACGTACGATGACTCGATCGCAAAGAATAGGAAGAGGAAGTGCTTTACAAGAAAGCAAGCCAGATGCAGTGGGGACAAGCAAACGCACCCGGTTTTGCAGCATTTGTAGACAAGCTGGACACAAGAGCATGATGTGCCCAGACAGAGGTGACATGCTGAAGAAACCGAGGAAGAAGCCACAATGCACCAACCGAGGAAGGAGAGTTTAGTTAGGAAGGTTTCGTAGCAATTCAGTAAATCACACGTTGGTGTAGCATTTTTGTTTTGCTCATGTATCAACGATTTTCCTAATCATGTGTACATTTTAGGTAACTGTGTTGCGAGCTACGTTGAGTGGATACTTGGATACATATTGGGTACGCGATACAGGGATACGTCCAATAAACCAATTTAACTCTATTTGTAAGAGCGATATGCAGTACCCCCCCCCCCCCCCCCCTGGTTTGAAACCATTAATTTCAAAAAAAATCAAAGTGGTTTTGGAAGATATTTGTGCATAGTTTCCTAGAACACTTCGGCATATCATCCGAACAGTTATGACAAAAGAAACTAAGGAAATTCATGATACTTGATAGGGACATCATTTTGTTGTTGTTTTCTTTAAATCAAGCTTTTCTAAATCAACATCACGGACATTTTTATTTACATAATTCTCACTTCATGATTTGAGAGATCTTTTGGGGGTTTTCCAGAACTTCTCACATAACTGGAGTCGATTATTTTTGTCAGATATTTATATTTTTCCCGTATTTTTATTTTTATTATATTTTCAATATTATTTATAAAAAAACAAAAGGAACTATATTTTCCTTGGACTTAAAAAAATCGGACCTTTGTTTTTTCATCTTTTCTTAAATGGTGTGGAAATAATGTAGCCGTCATGACGTCAATTTAAACCTTTGTTCTGATTTTTTTAAGGAAAACAATCCCATAGGAAACACTTGTATCTAGCATGTGGCAAAAAATCAAATGAAAATTCATAACACATGTTGACAAAAAGATCATTTGGCACTACATAGTATCCAGTGTAGGCTGGGCTTTGAATTTGGCTCATTATCACCATCGATGCCAATTTGCCATTTTTATTTTGAGCTATATTTTAAATTTTGACTTGAACTTTTTATATCATATATTCATGTTTTTCCTATAATGCATATATTTTTAAAGTTGGAACTTCTACAAATTTAAACCGGAGCCATATGCACCAGAAGTCTGGATGCACCAGACGGGGGAGAGTTGTATTTATTCCGGTTTTACAAAATAAAGAAGTAAATCGTTCAGTTTTGGAGTTGAGGTTTGTAATATCGAAAGTGCCATTCTGTTCTTAGGTGCAAATGCAGCCAGGTGAACAGTAAATTTTGAAACTATAAAAAATATCTGATTTATTTTGTAGACAAACATTCTTGAGTGTTCTCCTAACGTTTAATTTTGTGAAGTGATCACATTCGTGATGCTTTGGGTAGAAAAACCAAAACTGGCAACCCAAAATGCTTGAAATAAGAGCTTTTCTAGAGTACCGATTTTTTTTTTGTCCTGAGCACATTGAATGCTATTTCTTCACAAAATTTTGCATGCAAGTAGAACACTCCAACATGTGTGTTGTAAAAAAAATTCAGAATTTTGAGATTTTGTTTATTATTATTTTTAAATTGTATTGTTCATCGAGGTGCACATGCAACCGGGAAGGCAGGAACAGAGAAACTACATGTTGTTTGTAATACTATATATACTACACTACTTGGTCAATTGTTAAGTGCTGAAAACTGAAAAACAAATCTTTCACTTCAAAAACTTCACATGAAAGCTTTCTTTTCTTTTTCCCCAGAACAGCCAAATACAGCTCCCTTCTTACGGGGTATCTCAATCCAGTCAAAACGGGGGATGAAAAGACGGAACGGATAGTGACGCCGCGGTGTCTCCCCCTCGCCAATCTCAAAAACGGAACGGATAATGACGCCGCCGTGTCTCCCCCTCGCCAAGTTTCGTCCGTGCCAAAACGTGCGAGCAATGGCAACGTGGGAAACTCCGGCAAGACAAGCGTGGCCCAGACGCGCCGCTCCTTCCGGCGAGCCAACCGCCTCCTCCTCCACCCTATATATCCCACGCGCCACCACGCGGCAGCCTCATCCATATCCAAGTTCCAACCATTCCAGCTCCACCGCGCGGTCCACAGCGCGAACACATCGGGAGATCCGAAGCTCCGACGAACTCCATCACACAACTCGATATATCATCGATCTCGCCGTCTCGTTATCTCTTGGCGCGTGTGGGTAGTGGGTACAGCCATGGCCACGGGAGGAGGAGTAGTGCTCAACCTGCGCGTCCCGTCGGCATCAGTGGCGCCGGCGCGGCGGTGTCGGACGGCGTCGTCGTCGGTGAGATGCGGGAGCGCGCGCGGGGCGGTGCCGGCGAGGCAAGCGGGCGGGGGTCTGGAGGAGGACCACTACCGGACGCTGAGGCTGGCGCCGGGCGCCACCAGGGGCGAGGTCAAGAAGGCCTTTCACCGCCTCGCGCTGCAGTACCACCCGGACGTCGTGCGGGACGGCCACCAAGACGACGGCATCGACTTCCATCGGATCAACGTGGCGTACCAGAAGGTGATGAGCAACATGCGGGAGGCGGAGGCGAGGCTCGAGTACTGGCGCCTCCGCTACGGCCTCGCCGACGAGGACCTCGACCGGTACCGGCACTACCTCAACGAGGAGGACGAGGACGACTGGTTCGCCGACCTCTGAAATCTTCTGCTGCTGTGCCGTGACAGAGGCGTTGGCAATGACGCTGTAAATTCGTAGTGCGACGTTTGTGGATGTGTGCTTCTCCCCTGTTTTATTGTGGAGAAAGAGATGCAGAAACTCTAGGGTTCTAACAAACTGTACTCGATTGGAACATTTTATTTTCATTGTAAATATATATAAAAAAAGCACCAGAGGAATTAATCCAAAATTGTGGCTCAGCAACGCTTCTTATCTTTGGATTTCCATGGAAGGAACACTTCTTTCGCTTTCAGTGATAATGGCACTGACTGATGACACTTGCTGGTGAAATGATTCAGATTTTTACAGTAAAAATGGCAGCCATTTGTTTTGCTTGATCCTGCTTGCATTTTTCTTTTGCATCTGTCACGTGCTGCTACATGGGTAGAAGATCTTCTGGCACGCTTGTTGATCTAGATCTGAGAAGGTATGGTATTCAAAGATGCATCTTTGTTAGTAATGTTAGTGGTACTAATTACCACATCGATTAGTCATGATGCAGAGCTCACAAACTATTCAATTCCCGTCCTCCAAGTTCACATCAAATGTTTAATCCCAATGACACGCCAAGAGCCTTGATCCACACAGTTCTTTTCCCGTCAGTATCTCGCGTCCGAGACGTGTTGTTTCATGAGAACATGATTATTCATCTGTGCTTTTCTATCAGAGGCTTTCGCCCTGAACTGGTCGGTGGCGAGACACGATCAGAGGACGCTGAAAAAGGGATTCTTTTTCTGTTTTCTATCTACTGGTGCCGGATTAAACAAATTGTCACTCGCTTTCTGACGGTGCCCGCTAGCTAGTTTCTTCGTTCAAGGATTCATCACGTCTCTTGACTTTCATATTTAAAAGCTGCTTGCGCCTAATATATACTGAAACTTTAGTTGTGTGATGTACTCCCTCCATCCCATAATATAAGATTGTTTCGCAAGTAAAACTGCTTGCAGAACGATCTTATATTTTGGGACGGAGGGAACATTAAACTATCACGGATTGTTGTTTAAGAGCATCTCCAACGCGGACTCTTAAACCGTATTCGTTCAGACCGCACGGTTTGGACGTGTTTTGCCATTCAACACGGGCCTATATCCGTCCGCAGGCCAGGCCGGACGTCCTTTTTTTCGCAAACCAGGAGGACTTTGTGGGAGTCAGGACATTTGTCACGCACGTGTCTGGCAACTCTGGCCACCCAAAAACACTCTCCCTCGTCCGCGCTCTTCCCCGCCAGAGCGTCAGCGCCGCCTTCATGCTGGCGCAGAGCGGATGCGACCACTCACTAGAACCGGCATTGAAGTGGAGTGCCGACTGAGAGCGCCGACCGCCCTGGCTACGCATGTCTTCTCTCCGCATTGAAAGGACATCCGTCTGCCTGACTACCTCCATTAAAATAGCGTGTGTGTCGAGGAACCTACTCCGGCGCCCATAGCACCACAAGTCCGTCGCTGTGTCTGCCGGCATTAAACACCTCTCCGGTTGGCACATCACATCCACCCGCTATTTAAAGGTGGTCAGGCGCCGAGCAAGAACCACACCACACCTCCGCTCTCTGTCTCCTCATTGCACCACACCCGGCATGGCCTCCGACTTCAAAGCCCTATGGAACGGCCTCTCTGGTGAACAGAAGAAGGAGCTCTCCGACATTGCAGCCGGCAGGGTGGCCCGCCAAGCCAACTAGATACATGTTGGCTTGCCGGCAAGCTCTCCGGAGCTGGCGCAACCTCCATCGCCGGGCCGTCCTCAACTGTCCAGGCTGGCCAACGTCATCTCCCGGCAAATCCGCCACGAGCGATGGCGGCAACGCGTCCGGCAGGCGGAGGAGGAAGCTATGTTCGTGGAGATTGACGCGGCGGCAGAGGAATTTGAGCGGGGCACCAACAACGATGTCGCCAACTCCGCGTCGGCCACGCCCGTCGCCGCCACCAACACCGAGGAAAAGTAGACCATGGGAGGTCGTCGCCGCTTGGGTCCCAGGAAGGCTACCGCCACCGCCTCGCCCGCCTACATAGTCGGTGACTTGCCCGCTTCGCGGGGGCGTAGGCCACGGGGACCGTCTTCCCCGCCCCAAAAACCATTCTAGATCTGTGCATCACGGAAGCGAAGGCTACTCATCCCCTTCCGTCGAATCATATCCCTCTGGGGCTCACGGCGGTCTGGTGAGCTTGTTGCCGGACATAGGAAGACATCTCAAGGGAATGGGGCTCCGTCGCGACCCGCGACTAGGTTAGAATAGCCTAGCATAGTCCGCTATAGTTTAGTTGAAATATGTCCGAAATGTACATGTTTTCGTCCGGTTTATATAAAAACCATACAGTCTGCATGTAATTCGTCTGCTTTGTTAAAATTCAATTTAAAATATATGCGACTATGGTTGGATGATCGGCTCCCGAATCAGTGGCCGAGATGCCCTAAGCATTTTTGAACACGGCCATGTTTTCTCCTGCCTAACCTGTCATTTTCTTCGCCCCATGTTCCCTGCTAAAGTAACCTGCAACCGACATAAACAGCTCTCAACAGTCTTCAAAAAGTTGACAGCGAACCGTCAATGGTAGCTAGCTACATGTGCAGCTGTTACACGTCAACTTTCTCAGCAAAACCGTGACTCTTTGCACATTATTTTGTCAAATCATGACAGTTTGGTTGTCCCCATTTCAAATTTTCGTTTGCTTCTGTACTGACTTTTTAGAAGAGCAAGGAGGATTTTGTAAGGGGAAAAGTATCGTGAAAACCGGTTGCTAACCGTTGCTGTCATGGTTAAACAAATATATATTGCTCCCCAAAAAAAATGAAATAAGAAAATGCAGGCCCCCCCTCCCCCCAAAAAAGACCCTGATAAGTACCGAATGTCAGGTACGAGCACATGGCAACTTTGAACGTTCTCGACGTCAAGTTTTGTGACGCGAGGATGGCAACTTTCGTGCTTCAGTTTTTTATTTTACAGAAACTTGCATGTGCCACTGAAAATTGCCATCCTTGTAATTGCCATCGAAAAACGTCAGGGCCGAAGTGCCACGCACCTGACGTGTTTTTCTTTTGAGAATCACACATCTGACGTGTGGCACTTAACATTTGGAAAAAAAAGACATCACACGTCATTCATCATAGAGTCTTGCTATGCACGCGACAACTCCTATATGACACAACAAATCAAACCATTTTTAAAGACAGTACAATCAAAGATCAATGATGCATGGAACGGCAGGACAACTAACCATTCGATTTATTATCGTCGTGCCCATGTCGGACATGCAGGAATCATATGCACAGCAGTTTCGTTCATAATAACAAAACAATAGACATCGTTTTGGACGTAGACATATTAGCTAATTTTTTTTAAATAATACATTTTTTTTTATAAATTACAGAAATAATATACGAATTTGAAAATTTTCAAAAATAGAATCCAGTCGGCTGGAGCTAAGCCGACTGGATTCAGTCGTCTGCGGCTAAGCCGACTGGCCCTAGCATAGCCGACTGCATGCCCCCCGCCGACTGCATGCCCCCCCCCCCAGCCGACTGGGGCTCCTGTCGGCTACGGCTAAGCCGACTGGCCAGTCGGCTGGGGCTAAGCCGACTGGTTTTTTTTTTTACCCCCCTTTCGGTGATGCCGGTGATGCCCGCCGCCGCCATCCGGCTCATCTGACCTTCTGCGGCCACCATCCACAATGCAATGCAATTCTAGCGGCAAGGCAGAGTAGCCCCACAAGCCCTTTCTCTTTTCTCGTTGCCCATATGCTGATTTAGACGGTTTACATGCTGTGATGAGAGGAGGCAGTGAGGAGAAGAGGCAGTGACGAGAAGTGTTGTGAGGCTCAGTGCGCTGCCAGTCACACTCACCACCGAAAGCAACACTGCCAGTCATACTCACCACCGAAAGTGAGGGAAAATTGATGCTGTCGGGTGTGGCCGCCGCAAGGCAACGAAAAAGTGCTACTTTCGGTGGTGAGTGTGACAGGAAGTGACTGGCAGTGTTGCTTTCGGTGCTGAGTGTGACTGGCAGTGCTACTTTCGGTGGTGAGTTTGACTGGCAGTGTTGCTTTCGGTGGTGAGTGTGACTGGCAGTGCTACTTTCGGTGGTGAGTTTGACTGGCAGTGTTGCTTTCGGTGGTGAGTTTGACTGGAAGTGTTGCTTTCGGTGGTGAGTGTGACTGGAAAACAGCAGCGCACTGAGCCTCGACGGTTATTTAAAAAGAGCTCTTCTCTGCCTCTTGTCCTCACAATACTTCTCCTCACTTCCTCTTCTCCTCACTACTTGTTGTGGTAGCATTAACAAATCCGCAGTGATGGGTGATCCTCGTCCATTTTCACGAGAGGCATCTCGTGATGTCTTGATGGGTGCGGTTTCCATGAAGTCCGGGCTTCATGGAACTCCAGGTGTATCTTTCGATGAATTAGTTAGCAGTGAGAGTAACTTGCGGAGGTTTAGACAAACAGCTTGTCATAGTAGAAACACAGCGGACATTCGACTAGAACTTTTTCGGTTGCGTGCAAGGTGGGAAAGACTTTGTGAACTAATATATGAATCAGCGCGATTCACACGATCATTTGATGATTTAGATCATCATGTGATAGATTTGCCAGTTGATGAATATATTGCGTTTCAAAAGGTAATTTAAATTTCGTATTTGATTTACATATTTAATATGTTTGTCGTTTTAATTCATTTTTGTTCATTTTGTGAATTGTAGAGATACAATGTGGACGCTAAAGAAATGAACCACGATGTCAGTATGTTGGCATGGTTCAAGCTTTTATTTGGGTCCGTTCCGCCGCCGAAATATGTATCAACTCATGATGGCTCAAGCTCGAAGAAGAAGAAATGCAGCGATGCATCACCAAAGCCCGGTGATGATGGTTACTCTTCAAGCGATGAGTTTATGTCAGCCAATAAAAAATCTAAGTCGAAGAAACATGTTAGTGAGAATAGTGATGATGACTTTATGTAGTGTTAGCGAGAAGCACGATGATGTCTTCATGTAGTTTGTATGCAGTATTATTTATGGTCAGTCGTACCGTTTAATTCAGATGTACTTGTATCTTAATTATCTGCAGCAGTCTCTCCGGAAATGTAACTCGATTAACAAAGCGAATGAACAGAAATATGTCTCTCGCATACATAGGTAGAATATGTCTCTCGCATACATAGGCAGATATATGTCTATCGCATACATAGCTAGATATAAGTGACACACAATCATCAGCCACCTCGTCCGCCACGTCGTTGAGGTGGTGTCTCCGGCGTCGGCCACATATACCTGTGGGGTGGCCGGATGATACGGGGAGGAAGCTCGGACCCGTCCAGGTCATACTGTGTTTCCTGTGTGGGAGGTGGTGCAGGAGTCGAATACATGTCCACCCACTCGTTGTGCTGCGACAAGTATTCCTGTGTGTTATGCCCATCGTCAGGCTCACTCTCCCACCTGGATTCGGACATAGACGCGTCATGTCCGGACATAGACGCCATATATCCGTAGCCTGCTGCGGGAGGGATGGAACATAAGTACTGACGAAATACGTAGTCGCAATCGATATTGGAAAGAATTAATATGAAGAAACATACCTGTAGGGGGGGGTTGCATCACGTAGCCTGGCGTGGGACCCTGCTGCTGTGGTCCTGGCCGAAACACGTAGCCTGACGTGGGATCCTGCTGCTGATGCCACGCCGAACTACCAGCCTGGTCAGGACATGGTGGCCTGGGCGTCCACTGCTCTGCTAGACGTGGACGCGGGTCATGTCGGTGATGCGTGGGGTCTACCTGACCAGTCGAGTGACGCGGGGGGCGTTGTACGGGCTGCTGATGAAGAACGTCCGAAGTGCGTCTGCACGTGATAGCCCGATACACAGCTCGTAGCCTCCCCTCAATGCGCGCCATAAAGTTCTGCACCTGAGGCCGAGCAACGAGTAGTGGTGCATCCGAAAGTGAACGCCGATAGTTGGACACCTCCTCGCCAAGTCCGATAGTCAACTCAGCCTGAAATTGTCACGACGATTATTAAGTATGCACGGCAAAGTATGTAACAACTAGATGCATTACACAAAGAGAATATATCTTACCGCCAATTGCCTAGAGCCCGAAATATCATAGCTCGGGTACATATCGGACACACTAGGGGCAGGTAACTCATCTGGGTGAGTGTGTTGAACGATGCATAACCGTGTTCTGCTCATGTACCGCTGCAAATAGAGATCGAATTCATCGAGATCAAACTCGACATTCTCCTGCCACACAAGTGTGTTCGCGGTCTCCCATTGTGTAACGTACGGCTGAACACTTTGTAGCCACTCAGCAGCAGTCCTGTGAATCCCCTTCCTTGTGATCCTAAAATTATGTTGTTAAACAATTAAGTAATGCTTCACTATGGACAATTGTGAAAGACAATTCAATATTGAATAACAAGACAATACCTGTGGATGTGTGCTGGCACCGGGTGCTCTGTAGGGGGAGGCACCTCCAACTGTTGAAGACCAAATTGCCTCATAACCCTCTGCTGGGCCATCTCCTCGACGAAGACGTCGAATATGATCTTCGCTTTCGTCATCCAGTAATCACTATCTCTGAAGCATAGCTCAGACATACCGCCGGGGTATCTTGCATTCATGACTCCTTGCGTGTACGGCTGCCAGATCACCCCAGTGTACAAATCAAACTGCTCGTTTAATGCCCTGTATGCTCGCCTAGTCTGATCACCAGCATAGCGTCTCTGCGGCAAACCCAAGTTAGTTTCAGCCATAGTGTACACAAAGAAGAAAATTATAACACGGGACATACCTTGCGACGTGTCCAACACAGACCGAAAGTAGGCATATCGATGCCTTCAGCATCGAACATTACAGGCATAGGCTCTTGAATACGTACGTCCGGTCGTCCTATAGAGAACCTCTCCCACGACCACAGTTGTAGAAATAGAGGGCATCCAAGAAGAGCTGACGTGGGTGCCGTCAGCTGGCAGGCGTTGCACATACCTTGATATGTAGCCGCTAAGACCGCCGAACCCCAACTCCTCTGTGTGATCTGAGCCAGCGTCTGAGCTCTCGCGATCTCTAGTGCAATAGGGATGTAGAGCGCGCTTATAGTGGTGACATGGTTCTCTGTGAACATCACCTTACCGAGAAGCCACAGTATATATGCCTCCAGGCTGCGAGTGATCTGTGTCGCATTCAACGGGACCTGCGGATACCCCGGGAACTTCTGGATCTGTATTGAGCAAAGATAAAGCATTAGTACATAGTGACAACTGAAAGATATGAGGCAGGGGAACTAACCTGGAAATGGAGCAACCAATCATACTTAGGTCCGTGATGCTCCGATGCCAGAGCCGGAGCACCGTCATAAAGACCCACGAAACGTTGTGCAAAATCTTCCTGCCAACGAGCCGCTGCCTCCAACGGTCCGATGGCATGACCTGCCAACGGTAGTCCCAGCAAAAGTGACACATCCTGCAGAGTAGGAGCCATCTCTCCCCAGCGGAAGTGAAACGTGTGGGTCTCAGGCCTCCACCGGTCCACTAAGCACGTGAGCAAAGAGGTGTCGATGGCGACGCGTCTGGAGGTATCCGTGGGCTCAACCAGCCGCGCGAAAGGTAATAGGCCAGCCCATTTCAACCTGCATGTTAGGGCAATTCAGTTAGTGCGTCCCATCAATATACGTGATTGACACAAATAAATAAAGCACGTACCGTTCAACCCATCCCTCGTGTATCATCCAGTCTTCCCTTTGAGTGCGAGTGCACAGGGGCTCAAGCTGGCGCTCATAACCTACCGCCGCACGATGTTTACTATCAATTTCCGGATTAAGCAACGACATTTCTGTCATTCCTGCACATACAAATTTCAAACATATTGCCACAATTAATACAAATTTCAAACTTAGTGGCATATTTAATACAAATTTTAAACATAGTCCACACTTAATACAATTTGCAACATAATATCACAACTAATACAAATTTCAAACATAGTGCCACACTTAATACAAAGTTCAACATAGTTCCACACTGAATACAAATTTAGAACTTAGTGTCACACTTAATACAAATTTAGAAGTTAATGCCACACTGAATACAAATTTAGAACTTAGTGCAGCCTAGGTTCTTCCTCTCCCTCTTCCTCCTCTGCCTCCTCTTCCTCCTCTGCTTCCTCGTCCCCGGTTGCCTCGTCCACGCCCAGTACCACTGGCAGTGACGAAAGTGGGACAATTAGTGTCCCTATGGCCAATTTCATTGCATAAAATGCATTGCATAGTGGGGCCTCTCACTTCAGATTCATCCATATCATTCCGGATGCGATGACATTGTCGTCTGCCTCTACTTGTTCGCATATTCTCTGGGTCTGGAATGTACCGCCTTTCATCAGGATTAACGGTGCTGAAGTTACCCATTGAGCGAAATCCCAGCAACTCACCTGTCCAGGTATTGAGGACGGACTCTTTCAGAAAATATGGAGTCACAAACGAGATTGCGTCCATTCCAAGCTGCCCGCAAGCAGCAAGTACATGGGAGCATGGTAGGTGAAGCAACTTCGGTTTGTTGCATGTGCACTCACACGTTGGCCAGACTTCATTTCCAATTTTCACCTCATGCGTCCTCAGCTCATTTGCACAGCCGAATTTGTTGTTAGCTAAGCGGATCTCAAACCTTCTTTCTTGATTACCAATGGGGACTACAGTGTGTGACCTGGCTTTTTCCATCTTTTCTTCCATGTACTTCATAATCCTTTCACAGTAACGTGTGTTTGGGTTGTTCAACATATGTTGCTCTGCCTTTTGAAGTCTATCTCTGAAGTACTTCACGGTGCCATAGAAAATACCCTCAACGATGGCTGTAAGTGGCAATGCCCGGTTTCCTCTGAGGACAAAGTTGTATGTTTCTGCGAGGTTGGTAGTCATGACACCGTACCTTGCTCCATGTGTGTCATGCAGCAAAGACCACCTCTCCAGAGGCTCATGCTCTATCCACTGCTCGAAGGTTTTAATCGACCTCCCGAGCCTTCTCCTAGTACCAGGTGGGTCAAATCCTGGCAAGTCACAAAGCCCAACGGACTCCTCCTCCACGGTAGCTGGTCCTGTTGCTAACTGTGCTGCTACTGCTTCAACATGTGCCCTGACCGCTGCATCTCTTGCAGCTTTCCTGTCCCTAACGTGTCTCCGCGTGCACACATTAAGTCTGTCACGTATCAAATTGTACTTCCATAGCTGGTTCTGCTTGCATAGTTTTTTGAATAGATTCATCAGGCTCTTATTTCTGAACTGCGAGAAGAAATTAGCCCCCAGATGGCGCATGCACCAACGGCTCTGCAAGTCCTGCCATGGAGTTTGTTCCTCAGGGCCAGGGTTTGTCAGTGTCTTTATCGCACTGAGTATACCTGCATGCCTGTCATGAAGGATGCACACATTGGGCTTATCCTTCACAACTGATATTTTCAGTTGCCTGAAGAACCATGTCCAACTTCCAATGTTCTCACTCTCAACAAAAGCAAATGCCAGTGGGACTATTTGATTTTGGCCGTCTTGACCAATGGCTGTCAGGATCTGACCCTTGTACTTGCCAGTCAGAAAAGTGCCATCTACACATATCACCGGTCGACAGTGCCTGAAAGCTTCGATGCATACACCGAAAGAGAAGAACAGTCGATGCAGCACCCTCACAGTTGGGAACTCTGGCATGAAGAGGTCTTCGATGTCGACATAGGTGCCCGGATTCCTGTCCTTCAGCGTCTGGAGGAGCCGGACAACTGAGTCATATGCATCGAAATAAGAACCAAATCTGCTCTCAAGCGCCTTTTGCTTAGCCCTCCAAGCCTTGCCGTAAGAAATTCTGTACCTGAACCTGACGAATACTTTTGTCTGGATAGCCTTAACTTCCATCGCTTTGCTCTCCACTATCTCACTATAAAACAACCTCGCAATAAGCGTGGATGAAAGGTTGGGATGATCTTGAGGGATGCAGGGAATAAGACATGTGTGATGAACTAGGTCACTGATCACCCAACTTGTGCCATACTTAGGGAGATAGCCGTGCACCCTGGCAGGACAACCTGCATTCTTGCATACCATTGTCAAGTATTTCTGACTGGACACCTCAGCTATGAAAACCCTTTGCGTGGACATTGCCCAATTTATTATTGCGTCCTTCAGAGCTTCTTTGTTGGGATACATAGCACCGGTCACAATGTTGTTTTGGTGATATTGCCAGGCAGAATCATGACCATCGTTCACGGTCATTGCAGATGAGAAGTCATGATTCCAAGAAGCAGGAATCGGGACCTCCTCTGCATTTTCTTCTTCATCTGACTCGTCAGAATTATCTGCATGACCACTTTCAATATCGGTGTCTTCTTCTTCCATGATGTTCTGCATGTGCCCATCTACCTCGTCCGCGTCCGCCTCGCCACTGTAATAACCATCGCCATTTCCTCCTTCTACCTGACTACTCTGCCCTTGTTCGTAACCATCATCTCCAGCATTTGACACAGATAACATCATCCCGTCACTGCTTTGCCCAGGATCGTTACCACCCTGGCCTTCAGGCGCAATTACCTCCTTTAGAACGGGAAGCACTAAGGCACAAGGATTGCATCCCCTTGTTTCGCAACCTTGTAACCAGCGCACCCACTGAGAATCCCTCTCTACTGGCCTCAAATAGAAGAAGACATTCGAACTTGACCGGGTCCACAATGCATGAACACCCACGGTCTGTGTTTTAGTATTCAGCCCTAAACATGCTGTCACCCATTCTTTCAACTGACTAAGAGACCATGTTTGAGGGTCGGTCAGTGCCACCTCTATGTGCTCAAATTCACTCAGATAAACCCCAATCTCATTTGTTTGGACATTACCAGGACCGTAGAAAAATATGAACTTCACTATATCAGACATCTCGGCTCACCTATAATTTTTTTTAACATGGACAGACAACTGTTAAACAACATGACAAACTACATATATTCACCCTCCTAAATATTTGACAAGTACATAGATTAGGGAATATTAACGAAGCTAAATATTGAAACAACTTAATATATTATGGATATTACCGGAGCAACTAAAAATACTGACATACCTAAATATTTGACAGACCTAAATATTTGACATGCACATATAACACGGGATATTACCGGAGCAACTAAAAATATTGACTGACCTAAATATTTGACATGCACATATAACACGGAATATTACCGGAGCAACTAAAAATACTAACAGACCTAAATATTTGACATGCACATATAACACGAAATATTACCGGAGCAACTAAAAATACTAACAGACCTAAATATTTGACATGCACATATAACACGAAATATTACCGGAGCAACTAAAAATACTAACAGACCTAAATATTTGACATGCACATATAACACGAAATATTACCGGAGCAACTAAAAATACTAACAGACCTAAATATTTGACATGCACATATAACACGAAATATTACCCGGAGCAACTAAAAATACTGACATTAATTTTTCAAAATATGTACAACTCAGAGAAATTATTTGACGACATAGGTATACCTTCGACGCGTGTGCCACTGCTTCTTGCTCCTCTCTTCAACTCAGCCGCACCTCCTCCTCCTCCTCACCACCTCTTCCTCCCCAGCAGCAACTCCTCCTCACCACCACCTCTACCATGCTTCAACCACCTCCACCATGCCTCCTCCTCACCTCACTTGAACGAGAAAAAAAACTATCCTATTGGAAAAAAAATACCGTAGGCCACCGGAGTTGGCTATGATCTACTCTTTCTGTGGGTTGGATGCAAAAATGGATGGACCAGCGAGGAGATCGACGGGGGGTTGCGAGAGACTGAGAGAGAAATGAGAGAGAGAGCAAGAAGAGGAAGAAGGAGAGCTCACGGGCGCAGGAGGAAGGAGATAAGGAGAAGAAGGGAAGGAGAAAAGGAGGAGGGAAGGAGAAAAGGTGCGGTGGGCCCTGTCGGCCACGCCCCGGCCGATTGGACGGCCTGTCGGCTGCGCCGGGGCCGACTGGAACCCTGTCGGCTGGGCCGCAGCCGACTGCAGCGCGCCAGGCCGACTGGCGAATCCAACGCGACGGTCGACGTGTTCGGGCAAATCAGAAGCTGCCACGTGGCCTGTCGGCTTAGCCGTAGCCGACTGAACCTGCCACGTGGCCTATCGGCTTAGCTCCAGCCGACTGGATTCTATTTTTGAAAATTTTCAAATTCGTGTATTATTTCTGTAATTTATAAAAAAAATGTATTATTTAAAAAAAATTACTTCTTTTCTTTCACTGTTATTTCACATAGAAAAATGTGACTAGATTTTATTTTATTTTGCAAGGAATGTAACTAGATTTTTTTTAGGAAGACGATACGAAAAACACAATTTCCTTAAAAAATCAAGAAATATATTTGATTTATATATTTATACCAAATTTTAGGAGGAAACTATTCTACATACATAGTCATTCTAGCAAAGGGAGTATAAAAATGTGAAATGATAAACAAGAAAAGCACAGCTCTAGAAAGGTCTAGCTCCATGTTAATTTTACACGAAGGATGATAATGAGTTGAGTTCCTAAAGAGAAAGTAAGGAAATTATTTTATTATAGTTATTAGTTATAGCAGTTATTTTGTACTTCCTCCATTCACAAATATATGATGTTTTAACTTTCTTATGAATCAAATATATATAGACACGTTTTAATGTGTTTGTTCACTCATTTTAGTCCGTATGTAGTACATATTTAAAATATCCAAACCATCTTACATTTGTGAACGGAGGGAGTAGCTAGGTTTTTGGATCTATGATCCAAATCATTGTTTTATCGAGTTTGAATAAAGTTATTATAGGATATTAATAGAAAAATCTACGGTAATAAACTTTGCTTGTGTGTGTGTGGTTAGGATTCTCTCAATTCTCTCTCAAACAAAAAAAACAAATCTCTCGAAAAACAAGAGATCCTCTGACGGAGAAGATCCAGCAGCACGCGAGCGCATTAAACTCCACACAACCCAACTGCCAGCGCGTGGCGCAACGCAACACGAACCGCCCTCCAAATCCCGGATTCCCCAGGGGCCCATCCGCAAAAAGACCCCACAGCCGGGAGGAGCCCATCCCGTCCCATCGCCGCGACCAAAAACCAATCACACCCCTCGGCGGCGGGCGGCGCCGGCCATGGCGGACGCCGTCAAGCAGCCGCTCCTCCACCACGGGGCGTACCCCTCGCACGCCGCGTCGGCCTCCTCCCCCGCGCTCCCCTCGGTGCCCCACTCCGGGACCGGCACCCCCGGGGGCGCCTCCTCCTTCCCCGGGAGCCGCCGCTTCCCGGGCGGCCTCGACGTGCCCAACCTCAAGAAGCGCGGCGGCGGCACGCGCAGCTGGATCCGCGTCGAGGCCGCCACGGCCTCCGTGCAGACGCTCGAGGTCGACAAGGCCACCATGATGCGCCGCTGCGAGCTCCCCGCCCGCGACCTCCGCCTCCTCGACCCGCTCTTCGTGTACCCCTCCACGATCCTCGGCAGGGAGCGCGCCATCGTCGTCAACCTCGAGCAGATCCGGTGCGTCATCACCGCCGACGAGGTGCTCCTCCTCAACTCCCTCGACAGCTACGTCTTCCAGTACGCCGCCGAGCTGCAGCGCCGCCTCCTCCAGCGCGCCGAGGGCGACGAGCTCCCCTTCGAGTTCCGCGCGCTCGAGCTCGCCTTCGAGGCCGCCTGCTCCTTCCTCGACGCCCAGGTACCCACACGATCGACGCGCTCCACAGCCTTGCGTTCCCCCTCTAAAATCACTGTATATGCATCTTCTGTGATTACTTAGTCATGTTACGATGACCCCATAATTGTTGTATGAATTTTCTGCAATACTGCGGTTTAGTTTGATCATAGAATTGGAGCGGGCTAAGTTCATCCGAATGTCTAATACTAGATACTAAGTGATGTCATGGTGGGCAAACACTAAATTTGGGGTCAGTGCCTTCGATCCCCAAGAAACAAAGCGTGTTTGGTTACTTTGGGGAAAGGGAATGGGAGTTTCCAGGTGGGAGTTTATTGGGGGATCATGCTTGAGGAAATCGATTATTAGTCCCAAACCCATGATTAGTGTGTGTGGTGGGATTTGAGAGGAAGTTCTATCCATTGAATTAACAGGGGACCAGGGAAGAGGTATGTGAGAATTGGTCTCCTTAATTCTCTTTCCCCTTCCCTCCTCAACTCCCTTGCCCCCTAACCAAACAATGGATTATAGGTTTGCTCCTCGGTGTCAGTTGGATCAAAATTATCACTGATTGTCGCATAGTTAGCAGCAGTCTGCTACATCTGTAATTAGAGATTCAGGTCGTGGCATTTCTTTTCCTTTTGAAATTTCAATATCTGTGGTGCATTATGCTTTAGGAAGGGGATGAAAGGGTAAGCTGATTTAAAATTGGAATGAGAAATATAGGCCTAAGAAGAAAAGTTATACCAACATAGATCTTTGAATGGAAAAGGCTCACTCTGTAGGTGTTTGGAGGTGACGGCTTCTTGTGTTTAAGAAGTCACTGCCTTCCTATGCGCATATTCTTTCCTTCTGCAGATGTTCTCTTTGATGCCTTTCCCCCTTCATAACCAGTACAATGATTCTTTCTCTGTTAAAATCTTGATACTACATTATCAATCTCCAATAGCTTAATTGATTCTATGTTCACCAGAAATATTTGTTCAGTAATTGGAGGGAGTATCCCGTATGCTCATACCTCAACCCTCTCCAATGTGGTATTCTTGTGCGAGTTTTTTGCCGTTTGGATATAGTTATAATTGCATACTTCGATTTGGGAGTTGTTATGAGGCACTATATGGGACTGGAGACACCTTCTGTAATGGGACTCTCCCTACCTCTGCACAAACAAATCTTAAAAAGTAAACAAAAAATTAAAAATACGACATGGACACACTGAGAATTATGATATTACAAAGCCTAATGCTAAGCCACCATCCATGTTGGGATAGAAAAAAAAATCCTCTAACAACTTGATCCTACTTTTTTTGGGCGGAAAACTTTTTCTTTTTCTTTTGAGAATGGGAAAACTTGGATCTAGTTGCTGCCCTCCATCCTTGTGTCTCGTGTCCTAGACAATTTGTTTACCTAGACAATTTGTTGTGTTCTATATTTATACTAAAAATTAGGAAGAAAAAAGAGCCTATAGCACATACAAAGTCATTTATATTTTTTAGCAGAGGAAGTTGAGAAAAAAAGTGAAATGATATGTAATAAAACGTGCAGCTCTGTGGACCAAAGTTGGTAATGAATGGGTATAGATCTAAAATCCCGGAAGAGAATACAAAGAAATTTTAATGAACTTGCTCACCACCACACACACACAAATTCGAAGAGATTCTCCCAGCGCTCCCTTTCCCCTTTCCCCTGCTCCCGCAAGAGGCGAAGAGGGAGAAGGCTTCGTTTCCTCCGTCGAAAGCCGGCGAGCCCAGCGGTTCCTCTTCCCTCCGTCGGCCGCTCCGGCGGCGGGAGGGGAGGGGAACCCCGGCGCTTCGTTCCCGGCGTGTAGATAGGTTAGGTTTAGGGTTTGGTCGAGGCAGCGCTCTGGTAACGGCGGTGTCTCATCGGCCTTTGTTTCTTCCGGGGCTGCGTCCACCTCGCCGACGCCCTACAGGATGGAATCGAGGAGCCTTTGGGGGTAGATTCCTGCCGCTCTGTTTGGGCGGCGAGGTTAGGTTCTGTCTCGCCGGCGTGCGCGGCGGCGGGCATCGTTTGCTCAGATGTGGTTGGCGAGGTGGCGGCAGCGGCCACATCAGGAGATTTTGTTCTCCCCATCCCGCTCCTTCCCTGGTGTTGTCTACTCCGGCACCGTCAGCGAAGATGGGAGAGATGTGTACAGGAGATCTGGCCGACGCGCAGTGTCGGCCCGTGCGGGAAGACGGCTGGCTCAGTGCCGTCTGCGGCTTGCGGCTTCGGTGGTCTCCTCCGTTGTGGTCGGACGGAGACGACAGAGTCGAGAACCGGCGAGCGTGGGGAGGATCCTCGGCCGACGCGCCCCAAGGTTTTGGTTCTGCCAGCGGCGGAGCGCTTCTTCGGCTCACAAAGCGGCTTTGACTGTGATGGCGTCTGTCTGGTTCAGGGTTGGATGGCGACTCGTCCCCTTCCTCGACGGCACTCCGGCGGCGGCGCGGATCGACGAGGAGTGTTGGTCTTTTTGCGTTTTGGCCCCCCGGGCTGTACTTGTTTTTCTTGGGGGCTTTTCTGCAATGTGTGCGGGGACAGCTGTGTTTCTGGACCCGTCCAGTGAGTGCTGCGTGTATGCTATGTTTACTAGTACTCGGGTAATGAACACGTGGTTTCTCCTAAAAAAAAATAAAAAAAATCGAAGAGATTCTCTCGTGAAGACTGGAGAAGATCCAGCAGCATGCAAGTGCATTAAACTCCACACACCACAACTGCCACCGCGTGCAACACAAACCGCCCTCCAAATTCCGGATTCCCCAGGGGCCCATCCGCAAAAAGACCCCACAGCCGGAGGGAGCCCATCGCCGCGAGCCCGCGACCAATCACCTCCCGGGCGGGCCATGGCGGCCGCGGCGGACGCCGTCAAGCAGCCGCTCCTCCACCACCGGGCGTCCCCGTCGCTCGCCGCGTCGGCCTCCTCGCCGGCGCTCCCCTCGGTGCCCCCCGCCGGGACCGGGACCCCCGGGCCCGGGAACCGCCGCTTCCCGGGCATCCTGGACGTCCCCAACCTCAAGAAGCGCGGGGGCGGCACGCGCAGCTGGATCCGCGTGGAGTCCGCCACGGCCTCCGTGCAGACGCTCGAGGTCGACAAGGCCACCATGATGCGCCGCTGCGAGCTCCCCGCCCGCGACCTCCGCCTCCTCGACCCGCTCTTCGTGTACCCCTCCACGATCCTCGGCAGGGAGCGCGCCATCGTCGTCAACCTCGAGCAGATCCGGTGCGTCATCACCGCCGACGAGGTGCTCCTCCTCAACTCCCTCGACAGCTACGTCTTCCAGTACGCCGCCGAGCTGCAGCGCCGCCTCCTCCAGCGCGCCGAGGGCGACGAGCTCCCCTTCGAGTTCCGCGCGCTCGAGCTCGCCCTCGAGGCCGCCTGCTCCTTCCTCGACGCCCAGGTACCCACACGATCGATGCGCTCCACAGCCTTGCGTTCCCCCTCTAAAATCACTGTATATGCATCTTCTGTGATTACTTAGTCATGTTACGATGACCCCATAATTATTGTGTATAAATTTTCTGCAATACTGCGGTTTAGTTTGATCATAGAATTGGAGTGGGCTAAGATCATCCGAATGTCTAATATAGATACTAAATGATGTCATGGTGGGCAAACACTAAATTTGGGGTCAGTGCCTTCGATCCCCAAGAAACAAAGCGTGTTTGGCTACTTTGGGGAAAGGGAATGGGAGTTTCCAGGTGGGAGTTTATTGGGGGATTATGCTTGAGGAAATCGATTATTAGTCCCAAACCCATGATTAGTGTGTGTGGTGGGATTTGAGAGGAAGTTCTATCCATTGAATTAACAGGGGACCAGGGAAGAGGTATGTGAGAATTGGTCTCCTTAATTCCCTTTCCCCTTCCCTCCTCAACTCCCTTGCCCCCTAACCAAACAATGGATTATAGGTTTGCTCCTCGGTGTCAGTTGAATTTTCTGCAATACTGCGGTTTAGTTTGATCATAGAATTGGAGTGGGCTAAGTTCATCCGAATGTCTAATACTAGATACTAAGTGATGTCATGGACTCATGGTGGGCAAACACTAAATTTAGGGTCAGTGCCTTCGATCCCCAAGAAACAAAGCGTGTTTGGCTACTTTGGGGAAACGGAATGGGAGTTTCCAGGTGGGAGTTTATTGGGGGATTATGCTTCAGGAAATCGGTTATTAGTCCCAAACCCATGGTTGATGTGTGTGTGGTGGGATTTGAGAGGAAGTTCTATCCCACTTGCATTAACAGGGGACCAGGGAAGAGGTACGTGAGAATTGGCCTCCTTAATTCCCTTTCACCTTCCCTCCTCAACTCTCTTGCCCCCTAACCAAACAATGGATTATAGGTTTGCTCCTCGGTGTCAGTTGGATCAAAATTATCACTGATTGTCGCATAGTTAGCAGCAGTCTGCTACATCTGTAATTAGAGATTCAGGTCGTGGCATTTCTTTTCCTTTTGAAATTTCAATATCTGTGGTGCATTATGCTTTAGGAAGGGGATGAAAGTGTAAGCTGATTTAAAATTGGAATGAGAAATATAGGCCTAAGAAGAAAAGTTATACCAACATAGATCTTTGAATGGAAAAGGCTCACTCTGTAGGTGTTTGGAGGTGACGGCTTCTTGTGTTTAAGAAGTCACTGCCTTCCTATGTGCATATTCTTTCCTTCTGCAGATGTTCTCTTTGATGCCTTTCCCCCTTCATAACCAGTACAATGATTCTTTCTCTGTTAAAATCTTGATACTACATTATCAATCTCCAATAGCTTAATTGATTCTATGTTCACCAGAAATATTTGTTCAGTAATTGGAGGGAGTATCTCATATGCTCATACCTCAACCCTCTCCAATGTGGTATTCTTGTGCGAGTTTTTTGCCGTTTGGATATAGTTATAAACTTATAATTGCATACTTCGATTTGGGAGTTGTTATGAGGCACTATATGGGACTGGAGACACCTTCTGTAATGGGAAAAAAAATTAACTGCTTGAACTGTGAAATGAGGTTATACAGAAATATTTAACACGAACATTAGTATTTGACTTCTCTTTTGCTAGACCAGCCAATGATGTTCTTATGTTAGAAAAATATGCAATTCATTATTTAATCTTGATATTGAGTAAGCTGACATTACCTAGCTGCAAGAGAACTGGAGTAGATTTATGCTTTGCTTGACATAGCTATTTTCTTAATAGCACTTTGAACGTAGTATTTTTCTAGTATATAGATCAGTTGACAACTATCTGTTGGGATTTGGGAATGTAACAGCGATTTTTTACTAGAGTTGGTAAATATTCTTCACAACTACATGATTCCACAGTGTAGCGCCAGTGCACAACAATCCTAAGCAGAGATTACCTGTGTGCTGCTGTGCTCCCACTGTAGTTTCCCACTGTAGTTTGGGATGTATTATGGAAATTATGCTTTTGGTTTGAAAAATAGTAGTCAATAATTAGTGAATGGATGCAAGAATAGCTTGTTCGTAGTTTATTCACAAAGCTGCTAACCAGGACATTGAAAGCTTTTATTATTGACAAAAAATATCTTGTAATGACTTCATACAAGAACCATCACCTGAACATGATTATGTACCAATGTCTGCACTGCATTGTTTATAAGGCGGTAAAGCGACCTAAAGCGAGCACCACCCGCTCTGACGCCTAAGCGCCTAAAGCTAAAGCGGGCATATTTCTAAGGCGCTGCCAGGGCGCCTTATCGCTTAAGCGACGCTTAAGCGTCTAAAGCAGTTAAGCAGGACGCCTTATAAACAATGCTGCACTGATTCTCTAGCTTTTCTTGTTGCAGAAGTGACAAAGGTTACACGTTGTACAGTTCATGCTCTTTGAGATACTTCACAGATAGCTCATGCTAACTTATATGCTATTAATCTTTACTATTTAGCTATGAAAATATAATTTGTATCACTGAAGGTCGGCAGCCTCTTACCTCATGAAGTTCATTGGAAATAATATTTACTGCACCAAAACATGATCTCCTTGATATCAGTTCAAATTGGAGCATGTCTGAATCTGCATTTTCTGCCTTTCTCAGGCAGCAGAATTGGAAATTGAAGCATATCCCTTACTGGATGAGCTAACATCAACAATTAGTACTCTAAATCTGGAACGTGTTCGGCGGCTAAAAAGTAGACTAGTTGCTCTGACCAGAAGAGTTCAGAAGGTAAATTTGCATTCTGATAGGAATCATGCTTCTCTTTTTCTTCAGATAATCTGTTTCTTAAGTTTTGACCTGCTATATAATTGCCATTGTATCCTGCAATAGGTCAGGGATGAAATAGAACAGCTGATGGATGATGATGGAGATATGGCTGAGATGTATCTTACCGAGAAAAAGATGAGGATGGAATCATCATCTGTGTTTGGTGATCAGTCATTGGTGACCTTCAACGCGGCAGCTGCTGGGACTTCAGTTTCAGCTCCTGTGTCTCCGGTCTCGTCACCCACAGAATCACGGAAGTTGGAGAAAACCTACAGCTTGTGTAGAAGTAGACATGATAGTGTAAAGAGCTCAGATAACACAGTGACTGAACATATTGAGGAGCTTGAAATGTTACTGGAAGCATATTTTGTAGTCATCGACAGCACTCTTAACAAGCTGACCTCGGTAATGAGCCACCTTTATTCAAAATTGCAAGATGTCTTGTTATTTTTTTTTTCCTATAACAGGGAGTTGATGGTGTATGATTGATTTTTTCCTTCTTTCAGCTGAAGGAGTATATTGATGACACCGAAGATTTTATCAATATTCAGCTGGTACATCAGCATATCTCGTACTCTTCTCATTCAAGTTACCAGCATGTAGGATCTATGCATTTCACATACTGATGCCTGCTATTCTGAACTAACTGAATCATCTTGAGTTTCCTGTTCCCAGGAGAATGCACGTAGGATGTATGCAGTTCACATACTGCTGCCTGCTGGTCTCCATACTAATCGAGCTAATCTTGAATCTCCTTTTCCCAGGACAATGTTCGGAATCAGCTTATCCAGTTCGAGCTTCTGCTAACAACCGCAACATTCGTCGTCGCCATTTTCGGAGTGGTCGCGGGGGTATTCGGGATGAACTTCGAGACCGACGTTTTCAGCATTCAGAACGCATTCCAGTGGGTGCTCATCATTACTGGAGTGGTTGGCGCTTTCATCTTCTGTTTCTTCGTCTGGTTCTTCAAGTACAAGAGACTAATGCCCCTGTAGATATTTGCTCCCTCTTTATGCGGACTCAACCTTCTATTCTGTGTTAAGGTACTTGATAAAAAAGCCCTGAATCCATGTAAATCAACATTCTTTTAGGGGCTTGCCGTGTACCTACTACAAAATCAAATGAAAACATATTTTTTTTCCTTACTCTGCTGTAAATGGGTTATTATAGAAATAGTTCTCAAGTCTTAACCCTCCATCCTTCCAAATATTTTGCCTATTAATAAAACAGGTATATTGTTGGGGTGGTTATAGACATAAAATTCTTGTATGGACATATTTTGAGGACTCCACTACAAATCTGACTTTGATTTTTTATCATGGCAAATCAAACGTTTTTCTATGGCGGATGGCAAGTTTAGTTTGCAAGCATGGAAATCCGAACCTCAGTTCATTTATTTATTTTGCTGGGAAATTACTGTGCTCGCCAACAAAATTTGCCATCCTCACGCCAACTAAATTTGCCATAAAAAATGTTTGATTTGCCATGCTTAGAAATCTGATGTCAGATTTTTAGCATTACCGTAATTTTAACAGAGTGTGCGGGGTATATATATATTGTTTTCTTCCAATTCCATATGGGAAAACTATTTTTACTTAGTAGCTTATGTAATTTGTGCTCCGGCTAGTTCATCGGTATGTAAGCTCTAGTTCATTCCCGAGACAAACGAAGTACTACCAGCTAGAGGGTATGCTGACGCTGAGTCACCAGCTGTGCTGGCGTTACGTGGCAGTGGCACCGCGCCACGCGTCCTACCATGCATTCCTGTGGCCGCTTAACGTGCCCACTTAAGGCCCCTCTCGTCCTTCTGCGAGGGCACATCTCAGCAGTGGCGAACCAGTAAACAAGAAAGCTTGGCCGTAGTTCACAACTAGGCAGCGAGAATAGGAGGAGCATCGGCCACCATGTGGCCGGAGATGAAGGCCTGGGCCTCCATGGCTGACGACCCGCTGAAGCGCGCCTCGTCGTCGGCGACGAGCCCGTCGAGCCCCATGCGCCGCTTCAGCCCCACCACGATGGCTGTCGGCGGCCTCCTCGCCGTCGGCACCGTCGTCTACTTCATGTTCATGGGCAAGGACAACAGGCAGAGGAACAGGCACAACGAGCGCCTGGCTCACCGCACTTGAGAAGCCGTCGTCGTCGCCGCCCTTGCCGGAGGCGAACGCCGTCTAGCTTAGCATACTAGCCACCGCCGCATAATAATAAAATCCTCCCCCTTCCGTGTACTGTGTATAAATCGCGTGTGCTCTCTTTATGTACTCTTTTATCAGTGAAACATGCATAGATTTCACTGAGCATCTATGGTCTCTTCTGTACTGCACAATGGTTAATTCCCTGAACTTTAGCACCGCACGAATTCAGAGAGCTGTATGTATTGTTAGTTTACTGTCATGATACACACGTACACCAAGCCACTGACATATCAGAAGTTCACCCAACTCTCTGTAATAACTGAAACATCAAACTGTAGGATCGCCTAAGATAACGCCTGAAGAAGCAGAGCCTAGTTGCCCGCCACTAACCACTATGTTGATCTCAAAACCAACCACGCCATGACATGCTAGTTAACAAGTTGTCTAGTCGATCTTGACGGAGGAGTAGATGAGCCTGGTGAACCAGAAGCAGGCGTAGAAGCCGATGGTGCCGGTGAGGGCGAAGAAGGCGTAGGAGGCGATGAGCATGTACCCGAAGTAGAGCGCGCCGGAGACCACCTTGGTGATGTCCAGCTTGGTGAAGAAGTAGAAGGTGGCGTAGAGGAAGAGGTAGAGCGCCGACGAGCCGGCCGTCAGGTACGACCTCCACCACCACTGATAGTCCTCGCCGCAGAGCTGGAAGTAGCAGAGCACCACGGCGATCTCCACGCAGGTCAGGGCCAGGATCACGAACACCAGCAGCAGGAAGCCGAAGATGTAGTAGAACTGGTGCAGCCAGATGGAGGTGAGGATGAAGAAGAGCTCGATGAACACCGCGCCGAAGGGGAGCACGCCGCCGATCAGCACCGACACCGCCGGGTGCATGTACCACGGCTGCTCCGGGATCGGCCGCGGGATCTTGTTCGTCCGCACCGGGTCCTCCGCCATGGGCCTCTTGAACCCGTGGTAGCTCCCGATGAAGACCAATGGCACGGAGATGCCGAACCAGAGCAGCACCAGCGCCGACATGGTCGTGAAGGGCACCGCCCCGGAGGACCTCTCGCCCCATATGAGTGCGTTCAGGACGAAGAAGATGGCGAAGACGGTGCCGGGGAACATCGTCGCCGTCTTGACGGTGACCTTCTTCCAGTCAGACCCCTTGAGCGCCTTGTAGAGGCGCGCCGAGGAGTAGCCCGCGAGCACGCCCATGAAGACCCACGCGAGGAGCATGGCCGTCATGAGCCCTCCCCGGTTGGCCGGCGAGAGGAGGCCGAGGACGGCGAAGAGCAAGGTGACGAGCAGCATCCCGAAGAACTGGACGCCTGTGCCGATGTAGACGCAGAGCAGCTCGGCGCGCGGTGGGGCCCTGAAGACGTCGCCGTGGACGAGCTTCCACCCGGTCTCCTCCTGGGCGTCCTCCTGGGTGTCCAGCTGGTTGTACTTGGAGATGTCGCGGTACAGCGTCCGCAGCATGATCATGGCCACCATGCCGGAGAGGAAGAGCACGATCATGAGCGAGTTGACGATGGAGAACCAGTGGATCTGCTCATCCGTCATCAGGAGGTACGTGTCCCAGCGCGACGCCCACTTGATGTCGCTTTCCTGCGCGCAGGATCCGCCATGGATGGACACCATTGTCAAGAGCAGAGCCACACGAGGCAGACACTGACTGAACCATATGGATGTTGACATTGCCATACCTCAAAATCGACATCGTAGGAGAAGATGATCTCCTTGTTGGCCTCGACTTCTTGGGGAGAATCGGAGTTTTGGACGAGGCGCCGAGAATGCGGGTCGCAGGTCTTGTGGCGCGTCGCGTTCCCCTTCCATTCGCCATCATATTCGTGCTTAACACTGCATCCATCATTGATGATAAAAAACTGATCTACATACAATCTGACGAACATCAAGCAGCTAGAAACAGGAAATATAATCTTGTCGAACCTGAATGGCTTGACCTCGAAGGCGACGATCCGCGCAAGATCCGTGTTGGCATCCCGGTGGTACTTGACCAGGAACTTGAAGTGGTTGTGGATGAAATGCTTCTCCTCCTTGCTCTGCACCAAGCAATTGGATCGGATCCAGGTGAAGTGAGAACTCATATAGACACGGACCTGACGAACCTACAGGCAAAAAGGGTATGATATACACAGCAGGTGACTGACTGAACTGACCCCGGCGTACTGGCCCTTGACGCCGACGTGCACGCCGTGCTGGTACACGGTGGGCGCCTCCTGGTCCAGCCTCTTGATCGGCACCACCAGAGGGAGGTTGTCGAGGATCCTGCAACCAACCAACCAACCATTTGACACGAATCAACTAGTTTAACTGTCTGACCCCATCTCTGAACATTTCTGCACTTTATCTGGCAAATCTATCTCACATGTTGACGCGGTAGTCGTCGTCGATCTTGTCCTTGATGTCGTTGGCCCCCTCCTGGGTGAGCATGATCCTGCAGACGATCTGGCACAGCCTCGGCTCCCTCATCTCGAACTGCAAACCCAGTCACAAATTCACACGCAACTCGTAAATAAATGTTGGGACTATACTATATTCAGCAAGCCTGATGGAGATGAGAGTAGAGTAGGTACTGACGACGTATGGGGAGTTGTCGATGCGGTCGCCGCGGAGCACCTCGCCGAGGTTCTCGGCGCTGTCGACGATGGCGGCGGGGCGGCAGAAGGGGAGCGAGTAGTAGGAGTAGGGCAGCTGCGTCCTGATGGAGCTCAGCTGGCTCACCTTGACGGCCAGCTGGTCCTTCCTGCGGAAGTCGGCGGGGGCGACGCCGGGCAGGTAGAACCCGCGCACGACGGTGGCGGCGCCGGCCAGGAGGAGCAGGGCGACGAGGAAGATGAGGTGTTGGCGGTGGTGGGAAGCCATGGTCGCCTGGCAGAAGTCGTCGCCGGCAGCGGGTGCGGCTGGGCTGGCGGCGTTGGCTTGGATGGATTTTGACGGGTGTCCTCGGGGACTGGAGTTGGCAATGGCAATTGGCAGGTTGGTTGGTTGTTGGGACGCCGGCGGGTGGGCCCGGGCCGCGGTGCAGTTCGGGGGCGAGGGTTTTGCCGCCGCGGCCCGCTGAAGCGCCAAGCCCGGAATGGGGTCAGAGTCGTCAACGCGGTCTTGCGGGCCCCACTTTCTTGGCAAGAATCTCGGCGCATTCGGCTGCGTTGACGCACGGCACGAGTGGCCGCAAAGATGAGTGTCGACGACGGAGCAGCGTCCTGAATTCGTGACGAGTCGCCCCCAGCCAGGTTTCGGGTCACGCGAGATGAGTATCCTGTATATCGTCGGTCAAACAAGAAAACACGGGGGTGCGTTGTCGTGGGGGTGCATGTAACTGGCCAGACCACTTGCGTCTCTAAATATTGGTCGTACTTGACAGAAATTTGGTGTCATCTGTACAGTACATCCACTTCGAGCGTCCTCCGGTCAGTGGAGGTGCCAACGTGTCGTCGTTGCGCACGCGTGTCTTATCAGATTCAGCTGCCACCTGCACCAGCACACACAGACCTTTCAATTGCTTCTCGCCAAACTAGCCTACCTTTTTCTTGCCTCGCGTCAATGGGCGAGTCAAACTAGTCGATGCACGAATGCCTGCCAGCGATACAAAGTTCCTGTCCCGTCTCGTGATCTCAACTCAGCAGAGATCACTAACTGGCTAGTGGACGAGAACCACCTTTTTTTTTTTTTTTTTTTAGAAAAAGAGCTGCATCATTTCATAGCATAAGATTACAAAGAGTCCCTCTGAAAAGAAAGGAAATACAGCAAAAAGGCACAACCGGCCAACGAACAAACCAACGCCAGAACATTCGCAGATCACATCGCCGGAGCACACCGAAGCTGGAGAAGACGTCATGCCCACAGGCCGCCTCAGGAGTACAGAAACCCCCGCCATAAAGGTTTTGACGCCGCATGAGCCACCCGACGCCGGGCGGGATCTTAAATCGATGAACACATATCGGCGGCGACACCGAGAGCCAACCGCATCATCAGTACACTCCGAGAGACCGACGCTCTCCGAACGGAACCGGAGAGGAAGAAGAAGGCCAGCATCTTTTGAGAGGGAATCACACCTGCAGCTCAAACCTCCTGCACCACACCAGGACCCAACCCCCACGCCGCCGAAGGAGGAAACGCCGGCGCAACGACAACAGGGAAGGGGAAGACAAACATCCGAAGGTAAAGTCGCCAGTGCCGCCCTGACGACCTGCCGGAGAAGACACCAACTCGTGGGATCCATGGATCCACGAGGAGCAAAATCGAGGTGCTCAGCGCCTGCACCCGATCCGCCGCTGCCATCGACGCACCACAGGCTAGAGCACCCACGAAGTCACCTCAGGCGAGCAGCAGCACATCGCCAGCCGAGGCCCCAAAACTGGAGCGCAACCACCGTAGCCAAGACGGCGACCACCCCCAGGAGCACACACACCGCCGGTTCCGCAGATCGGCGGGAGGAAAACACCGCTCTGGACTCAGCGCCGCCGAAGCAACACCAAGTCAAAGGGGAGACGGCGGATTATTTACCCTAAACGGCGTCGATCCCTTCCAACCACGCCGCCGGGGACTAAACTGACCCTATCTACACGCCGGGGTGTGAGGAACGGGATCCCCACCTCCTCCCGCCGCCGGAGCGGCCGGAGGAGGCAAGGATCCACGCCCTCGCCGGCGGGAACTGGAGAACTCTCCCTGGCGCCGCTTTCTACTGTAGCGGGGGGAAAGGAAGACGGCCTATGGACGAGAACCACCTGAGATCGGCCAGCACCTTCAGACGTAGTGGGCTGTTTTAGTGAACCTTGGACACTTGGACAAAGGCCCTCAATTACTTTTTTTTTTTGAAATCCCTCAATTACTTCTTCGTGTTGGTTGGTGCTTCTACGTGTCCTATCCTAATAATCTGGAAAACAATAACGGGACGCGTGTACTTAGGCAGGATTAGGCATCTACTCCTACAAGCCACGAGTACCCCGTTCAGCTTCCGACTCGCGCGAGCATATGGGCCGGCCCAGTTCGCGGTAGTACACTGCCTCGTTACCCTTTTTTCACGTTTTTATTTCGTTTTTTGATTCCATTTTTTACTTTTGTTTACGCTTTCAAATATTCTAAACATAATATTTTAAAAATATTAATCATGCATTTGAAAAATGTTGAATGTGTATACAAAAAATGTAGACCATGTATTAAAAAATGATGAAATCTTTTGATCATGTATATAAAAATATTATTCAAGCATTTGAAAAAAATGCTGAACGAGTATTTAAAAAATGTTAGACAAAGCATTTGAAAAATGTAAAATGTGTATAGAAAAAATGTTGACCACGTATTAAAAGAAGATGAAATTTCTTGATCACATATATAAAAATGTTAATCAAGCATTTGAAAAAAGCTGAACAAGTATTTGAAAAATGTTAAATGTGTATGAAAAAAATGTTGACCATTTAATAAAAAATGATGAATTTTTTTGATCATGTATATTAAAATGTTATTCAAGCATTTGAAAAAATGTTGAACAAGTATTGAAAAATGTTAATCAAGCATTTGGTAAATGTCGAATGTGTATAGAGAAAATATTGACCATGTGTTCAAAAAATGATAATATTGCATTTAGAACAAATTTAATCAAGCATTTAAAAAATGTTAAACGTGCATAGAAAAAATGTTGACCATGTATTAGAAAATGTTAATCTTGTATTTGAAAAATGTTAATCAAACATATGAAAAAGTTAAAAAGTGTATAGGAAAAATGTTGACAATGTATTAAAAAATATGTTAATCAAGCATTTGAAAAAAATTAAAATGTGTATAGAAAAAATGTTGACCATGTATTAAAAAAATGTTAAATTTGTATTGAAAAAATGTTTAAAACATGTATTAGAAAAATGTTGTTGACATATACACAAAATGTAGAATGAAAACCAAAAGAAAAAAAAACACCAAAAAAATGAAACCAAAAAATAAATAAAATAAACAATGAAAAAAGAAATCAAAACTAAAACCGAAGAAATAAATGCAGAAAGAATGAAAACAAAAACCCAAAAACCGGAGAGGAAAAAAAGGAAAGAAACAAAAAAATGAAAAAAACATTGAAAACCAAGAAAGAAACAAAAACCAAAGAATAAAAGAAGGAAAATGAGTAAGAAAATAAAAACCGATAAAAATAATGAAAGAAAAAAGAAAAAATGGAGGAGAAAAGAAGAAATCCATTCAAAAAAAAAAGAAAAGAGGGAAAAGAAAACCCCGGAGAAAACTGAATAGGAATGAAGAAAAATGAAATAAATGAAAAAAAACAGGGAAAACAGGAAAAGAAAACGAACCAGTATAAAAAACTGCTCTTTTTTACTCCTAGTAGGTCGCGCCCTATATAGTAGACATCAACTTGATGTTGGCGCAGTGGCTAGCAGCGTTGCTTCCTAAGGGCATCTTCGACGCCAACCCTAAAACCCCTCGCATACGTCCGGACCGCGCTGTCCGGACGTGTTGTGCCATCCAACGCGGGCATGTATCTGTCCGAAGAGAGGTCCGTACGTGTTTTATCCCGCAAATCGGAGACAACGTGGGGGGAGGGGGGGTTTGCGGGCGTCCAGTCCGCTGCCACGCCCACTTCTAACCGCCATGGCCCACCCAACAACCCCACCCCGCCTCTCCCGCGCTTTTCCTTCCGATGCACGCGCCGCTTCCCGCGTCACATCAATGCCGGCCCAGAGCACGCAACGGCCACCGTTGATGCCGCGATGTGACCGGAGGGAGGGCGGCGTTTCAATGCAGACGCAGCTTCCCGAGGAACCAACTCCGGCCACGGCTATTTAAGCCATGCTCCGGCGCTGTCCACATCGCAATTGTTGGGAATATGCCCTAGAGGCAATAATAAATTGGTTATTATTATATTTCCTTGTTCATGATAATCGTTTATTATCCATGCTATAATTGTATTGATTGGAAACTCAAATACATGTGTGGGTACATAGACAACACTGTGTCCCTAGTAAGCCTCTAGTTAACTAGCTCGTTGATCAAAAGATGGTTAAGGTTTCCTAGCCATAGGACATGAGATGTCATTTGATAACGGGATCACATCATTAGGAGAATGATGTGATGGACAAGACCCAAACTATAAACGTAGCATAAGATCGTGTCAGTTTATTGCTATTGTTTTCTGCATGTCAAGTATCTGTTCCTATGACCATGAGATCATGCAAATCCCTGACATCGGAGGAGTACCTTGTGTGTATCAAACGTCGCAACGTAACTGGGTGACTATAAAGGTGCTCTACAGGTATCTCCGAGGGTGTCTGTTGGGTTGGCATGGATCAAGACTGGGATTTGTTACTCCGTATGACGGAGAGGTATCTCAGGGCCCACTCGGTAATACAACATCACAATGAGCCTTGCAAGCAATGTGACTAAAGTGTTAGCCACGAGATCTTGTATTACGGAACGAGTAAAGAGACTTGACGGTAACGAGATTGAACTAGGTATAGAGATACCGACGATCGAATCTCGGGCAAGTAACATACCGAAGAACAAAGGGAACAGTATACGGGATTAACTGAATCCTTGACATAGAGGTTCGACCGATAAAGATCTTCGTAGAATATGTAGGAGCCAATATGGGCATCCAGGTCCCGCTATTGGTTATTGATCGTAGAGGTGTCTCGGTCATGTCTACATAGTTCTCGAACCCGCAGGGTCTACACACTTAACGTTTGGTGACGATTAGTATAGTTGAGTTATTGTGTTGGTAACCGAAGGTTGTTCGGAGTCCCGGATAAGATCCCGGACAAGACGAGGATCTCCGGAAGAGTCCGGAGGTAAATATTGATATATGTGATAATAGTGTTTTGATCTCCGGAAGGGTTCCGGAATTCACCGGAAGGGGTTCCGGATGTTTACCGAAGTGTTCGGGTGCAGCAACACTTTATATGGGCCAAAAGGAAAAAGCCCACGAGGTATTGGAAAGTGCAAAAAGTAGTTTTACTGCCGCGTAAGCGGTACTACCGCTTGTGTGAAGCGGTACTACCGCTTGTGCGCGGTACTGCAGGGATCCAAGTTTGATTCTTTTCCTGCGGGCCAAACCGACCTTGTGCGAGCAAAACCGACCTGGAGGAGGCTTTTACTCCAAGTTTAGACCCCAAGGCTCAACATATAAATAGAGGGGCAGGGCTAGCACACGGGACACATCAAGATTTCCCCAAGCCGTGTGCGGCAACCCTAATCCTCTAGTTCTCCCGTCATAATCTCCGTAGTGCTTGGCGAAGCCCTGTAGAGATTGTTCCTCACCACCATCACCACGCCGTCGTGCTGTCGGAACTCATCTACTACTTCACCATCGCTCGCTGGATCGAGGAGGTGAAGGCGTCATCAAGCCGTACGTGTGTTGAACGCGGAGGTGCCGTCCGTTCGGCACTAGTTCGTGATCGGATCGAGGGACGACTTGCGATTTGGATCGCGGAGACGTTCGACTACATCAACCGCGTTTCTTAACGCTTCTGCTTAGCGATCTACAAGGGTATGTAGATTCACTCTCCCTCTCGTAGATGCTCATCACCATGGATAGATCTTGTGTGTGCATAGAAAAATTTTTGTTTCCCATGCAACGTTACCCAACAGTGGCATCTGAGCTAGGTCTATGCGTAGATGAGATCTCGAGTAGAACACAAACGAGTTGTGGGCGTGGGTGTATACATATTGCTTGCCGTTACTAGTTGATACTTGATTCGGCGGTATTGTGAGATGAAGCGGCCCAGACCGACATTACGCGTACGCTTACGCGAGACAGGTTCCTTCAACTGACATGTAACTTCGTTGCATAAAGATGGCTAGCGGGTGTCTGTCTCTCTCACTTTAGTTGAATCGATTTCAATGAAGAGGGTTCTTTTAGAAGATCAAAAAGCAATCACTACACCACGTTGTGGTTTTGCGTAGGTAAGAACGGTTCTTGCAAACCCGTAGCAGCCACGTAAAATTTGCAACAACAATTAGAGGACGTCTAACTTGTTTTTGCAGGGTATGTTGTGATGTGATATGGCCAATTACATGATGAGATATATGTGATGTATGAGATGATCATGTGTTGTATAGAATATCACGACTTGCATGTCGATGAGTACGGCAACTGGCAGGAGCCATAGAGTTGTCTTTAATTATTTTCGCCGTTTTGCTTTACTTTATCGCTATGAGTTAGCAATAGTCGTGGAAGCAACAGTCGGCGCGACAACCTCATGGCGACACGTTGATGGAGATCAAGATGATGGAGATCATGGTGTCATCCCGGTGATGATGGAGATCATGCCGGTGCTTTGGAGATGGAGATCAAAAGCACGAGTTCATGGCCATATCATGTCACTTATGATTTGCATGTGATGTTAATCCTTTTATGCATCTTATTTTGCTTAGGACGACGGTAGCATTATAAGGTGATCCCTCACTTAAATTTCAAGATAAATTGTGTTCTCCCCGAGTGTGCACCGTTGCGAAAGTTCGTCGTTTCGAGACACGCCGTGATGATCGGGTGTGATAGACTCTACGTTCACATACAACGGGTGCAAGCCAGTGTTGCACATGCGGAACACTCGGGTTAAACTTGACGAGCCTAGCATGTACAGACATGGCCTCGGAACACAAGAGACCGAAAGGTCGAACATGAGTCATATAGTAGATATGATCAACATGAAGATGTTCACCATTGAAACCACCTCAACTCACGTGATGATCGGACTTGAGTTGGTGGATTTGGATCATGTTACACTCGAATGACCGGAGGGATGTCTATTTGAGTGGGAGTTTTTAAGTAATATGATTAACTAAACTCATTATCTAGAACAATAGTCTAAGTTGTCTTTTCTATATTTATGTTGTAGATCATGGCTCGCGCAGTAGCACCCCTGAATTTTAATGCGTTCCTAGAGAAAGCTAAGTTGAAAGATGATGGAAGTAACTTTGTGGACTGGGCCCGTAATCTAAGGATTATCCTTACGGCTTCCCAGAAGGCTTATGTCCTTGATGCACCGCTTGGTGATCCACCCGCTCCAGTTGAGTCTCTAGACGTTGTGAACGCCTGGCAGGCTCGTTCTGATGATTACTCAATAGTTCAATGTGCAATGTTGTATGGCTTAGAACCGGGACTTCAAAGACGTTTTGAACGTCATGGAGCATATGAGATGTTCCAGGAGTTGAAGTTTATCTTTCAGAAGAATGCCCGGATCGAGAGGTATGAGACCTCCGATAAGTTCTATGCTTACAAGATGGAGGAGAACGGGTCTGTTAGTGATCACATACTCAGAATGTCTGGGTACTCCACCCGTCTGGCTGAATTGGGGATGCCCCTTCCGCCAGAGGCTATCACTGACAGAGTTCTTCAATCATTGCCACCTAGCTACAAGAGCTTCGTGTTGAACTATAACATGCACGGGATGAACAAGTCAGTCGCCGAGCTGTTTGCGATGCTGAAAGTCGCTGAGTCTGAAATTCAGAAGGAGCATCAAGTGTTGATGGTCAATAAAACCACTAGTTTCAAGAAAAATGGCAAGGGTAAGAAGGGTAACTCCAAGAAGAGTGGCAAAGCAGTTGCTCCTCCCGTGAAGAAACCCAAGGCTGGACCCAAACCAGAAACTGTGTGTTTTCATTGCAAGGGAACTGGACACTGGAAGCGGAACTGCCCCAAGTATTTGGCTGACAAGAAGGTGGCCAACAACAAACAAGGTATATATGATATACATGTTATTGATGTGTACCTTACCAACTCTTGTTGTAGTGCCTGGGTATTTGATACCGGTGCGGTTGCTCACATTTGCAACTCTAAACAGGAACTGCGGAATAGACGGAGGCTGGCAAAGGACGAAGTGACGATGCGCGTGGGAAATGGTTCCAAGGTTGATGTGATCGCCGTCGGCACGCTCGCTCTTCGATTACCATCGGGATTAGTGATGAACCTGAATAAATGTTATTTAGTGCCTGCGTTAAGCATGAACATTATATCTGGATCTTGTTTATTGTGAGATGGTTACTCATTTAAATCAGAGAATAATGGTTGTTCTATTTATATGAGTAATATCTTTTATGGTCATGCACTCAATGTAAGGGGTTTATTCTTATTGAATCTCGATAGTAATGATACACATGTTCATAACATTGATGCCAAAAGATGTAGAATTGATAATGATAATACCACTTTCTTGTGGCACTGCCGTTTAGGTCATATTGGCGTAAAACGCATGAAGAAGCTCCATGCTGATGGACTTTTGGAGTCACTTGATTTTGAATCACTTGACACATGTGAGCCATGCCTCATGGGCAAGATGACTAAAACGCCGTTCTCTGGAACAATGGAACGGGCAAGTGACTTATTGGAAATCATACATACTGATGTATGCGGTCCGATGAGTATTGAGGCGTGCGGTGGTTATCGTTACTTTCTCACCTTCACTGATGACTTAAGTAGATATGGGTATATTTACTTAATGAAACACAAGTCTGAAACATTTGAAAAGTTCAAACAATTTCAGAGTGAAGTTGAGAATCATCGTAACAAGAAGATTAAATTCCTACGATCTGATCGAGGAGGAGAATATCTGAGTTATGAGTTTGGCAGTCACTTAAGACAATGTGGAATTGTTTCACAACTGACACCGCCTGGAACACCACAGCGTAATGGTGTGTCCGAACGTCGTAATCGAACCTTATTGGATATGGTGCGATCTATGATGTCTCTTGCCGATTTGCCACTATCGTTTTGGGGTTATGCATTAGAGACAGCTGCATTCACTTTAAATAGGGCACCATCGAATTCCGTTGAGACGACGCCATATGAACTTTGGTTTGGCAAGAAGCCAAAGCTGTCGTTTCTTAAAGTTTGGGGATGTGATGCTTATGTCAAAAAGCTTCAGCCTGAAAAGCTGGAACCCAAAGCGGAGAAATGCGTCTTCATAGGATACCCAAAAGAGACAGTTGGGTATACCTTCTACCTCAGATCCGAAGGCAAAGTGTTTGTCGCTAAAAACGGAACGTTTCTTGAGAAAGAGTTTCTCTCAAAAGAATTGAGTGGGAGGAAGATAGAACTTGATGAGGTTGTTGAACCTTTACTTCAACCTGAGAGTAGCGCAGTACAGAAAGATGTTTCTGTAGAGCCTACATCAACTGAAGAGGAAGTTAATGATGATGATCATGAAGCTTTGGATCAAGTTGCTATCGAACCTCGTAGGTCGACAAGGACGCGTACTGCTCCTGAGTTGTACGGCAACCCTGTCTTAGAAGTCATGTTGTTGGACAACGATGAACCTACGAACTATGGAGAAGCGATGATGGGCCCGGATTCCGAGAAGTGGTTAGAGGCCATGAAATCCGAGATGGGATCCATGTATGAAAACAAAGTATGGACTTTGGAAGTATTACCTGAAGGGCGTAAAGCCATTCGGAATAAATGGATCTTTAAGAGGAAGACGGACGCGGACGGTAATGTCACCATCTATAAAGCTCGACTTGTGGCAAAGGGTTTTTCACAAGTTCAAGGAGTTGACTACGATGAGACCTTCTGACCCGTAGCGATGCTTAAGTCCGTCAGAATCGTGTTAGCAATAGCTGCCTTTTTCGATTATGAAATTTGGCAGATGGATGTCAAAACAGCGTTCCTTAACGGTTTCCTTAAGGAAGAGTTGTATATGATGCAACCAGAAGGTTTTGTCGATCCAGAGAATGCTGACAAAGTTTGCAAACTCCAGCGATCCATATATGGACTGGTGCAAGCATCTCGGAGTTGGAATCTTCGCTTTGATGAGGTGATCAAAGCGTTTGGGTTTATACAAGTTTACGGAGAAGCTTGTATTTACAAGAAAGTGAGTGGGAGCTCTATAGCGTTTCTAATATTATATGTGGATGACATATTGCTGATTGGAAACAATATAGAAATATTGGAAAGTGTGAAGGAATATTTGAACAAGAGTTTTTCAATGAAGGACCTAGGAGAAGCTGCTTTCATATTAGGCATCAAGATCTATAGAGATAGATCAAGACGCTTGATAGGACTTTCACAAAGCACATACCTTGACAAAGTTTTGAAGAAGTTCAAAATGGATCAGTCCAAGAAGGGGTTCTTGCCTGTATTGCAAGGTGTGAAGTTGAGTAAGACTCAATGCCCAGTGACTGCAGGAGATAGAGAAAAGATGAGTGTCATCCCCTATGCTTCAGCCATAGGCTCTATCATGTATGCAATGCTGTGCACAAGACCCGATGTCAGCCTTGCCATAAGTATGGTCGGAAGGTTTCAAAGTGATCCAGGAATGGAACACTGGACGGCGGTCAAGAATATCCTGAAGTACCTGAAAAGGACTAAGGACATGTTTCTCGTTTATGGAGGTGATCAAGAGCTCGTCGTAAAGGGTTACGTCGATGCAAGCTTTGACACTGATCCGGATGACTCTAAGTCACAAACCGGATACGTATTTATTCTTAATGGGGGTGCAGTTAGCTGGTGCAGTTCCAAGCAAAGCGTGATGGCTGATTCTACATGCGAAGCGGAGTACATCGCTGCCTCGGAGGCGGCGAAGGAAGGTGTCTGGATGAAGGAGTTCATGACAGATCTTGGAGTAGTGCCTAGTGCGCTTAACCCAATGACTCTATTTTGTGATAATACTGGTGCCATTGCTCTAGCCAAGGAACCAAGATTTCACAAGAGGACCAGACACATAAAGCGACGTTTCAATTCCATCCGCGATTACATCAAGGAGGACGACATAAATATTTGCAAAGTACACACGGATCTAAATGTTGCAGATCCGATGACTAAACCTCTTCCAAGGGCTAAACATGAACAACACCAGAACTGCATGGGTGTTCGATTCATTACAATGTAAATCACATAGTGATGTGAACTAGATTATTGACTCTAGTGCAAGTGGGAGACTGTTGGGAATATGCCCTAGAGGCAATAATAAATTGGTTATTATTATATTTCCTTGTTCATGATAATCGTTTATTATCCATGCTATAATTGTATTGATTGGAAACTCAAATACATGTGTGGGTACATAGACAACACTGTGTCCCTAGTAAGCCTCTAGTTAACTAGCTCGTTGATCAAAAGATGGTTAAGGATTCCTAGCCATAGGACATGAGATGTCATTTGATAACGGGATCACATCATTAGGAGAATGATGTGATGGACAAGACCCAAACTATAAACGTAGCATAAGATCGTGTCAGTTTATTGCTATTGTTTTTTGCATGTCAAGTATCTGTTCCTATGACCATGAGATCATGCAAATCCCTGACATCGGAGGAGTACCTTGTGTGTATCAAACGTCGCAACGTAACTGGGTGACTATAAAGGTGCTCTACAGGTATCTCCGAGGGTGTCTGTTGGGTTGGCATGGATCAAGACTGGGATTTGTTACTCCGTATGACGGAGAGGTATCTCAGGGCCCACTCGGTAATACAACATCACAATGAGCCTTGCAAGCAATGTGACTAAAGTGTTAGCCACGAGATCTTGTATTACGGAACGAGTAAAGAGACTTGACGGTAACGAGATTGAACTAGGTATAGAGATACCGACGATCGAATCTCGGGCAAGTAACATACCGAAGAACAAAGGGAACAGTATACGAGATTAACTGAATCCTTGACATAGAGGTTCGACCGATAAAGATCTTCGTAGAATATGTAGGAGCCAATATGGGCATCCAGGTCCCGCTATTGGTTATTGATCGTAGAGGTGTCTCGGTCATGTCTACATAGTTCTCGAACCCGCAGGGTCTACACACTTAACGTTTGGTGACGATTAGTATAGTTGAGTTATTGTGTTGGTAACCGAAGGTTGTTCGGAGTCCCGGATAAGATCCCGGACAAGACGAGGATCTCCGGAAGAGTCCGGAGGTAAAGATTGATATATGTGATAATAGTGTTTTGATCTCCGGAAGGGTTCCGGAATTCACCGGAAGGGGTTCCGGATGTTTACCGAAGTGTTCGGGTGCAGCAACACTTTATATGGGCCAAAAGGAAAAAGCCCACGAGGTATTGGAAAGTGCAAAAAGTAGTTTTACTGCCGCGTAAGCGGTACTACCGCTTGTGTGAAGCGGTACTACCGCTTGTGCGCGGTACTGCAGGGATCCGAGTTTGACTCTTTTCCTGCGGGCCAAACCGACCTTGTGCGAGCAAAACCGACCTGGGGGAGGCTTTTACTCCAAGTTTAGACCCCAAGGCTCAACATATAAATAGAGGGGCAGGGCTAGCACACGGGACACATCAAGATTTCCCCAAGCCGTGTGCGGCAACCCTAATCCTCTAGTTCTCCCGTCATAATCTCCGTAGTGCTTGGCGAAGCCCTGCAGAGATTGTTCCTCACCACCATCACCACGCCGTCGTGCTGTCGGAACTCATCTACTACTTCACCATCGCTCGCTGGATAGAGGAGGTGAAGGCGTCATCAAGCCGTACGTGTGTTGAACGCGGAGGTGCCGTCCGTTCGGCACTAGTTCGTGATCGGATCGAGGGACGACTTGCGATTTGGATCGCGGAGACGTTCGACTACATCAACCGCGTTTCTTAACGCTTCCGCTTAGCGATCTACAAGGGTATGTAGATTCACTCTCCCTCTCGTAGATGCTCATCACCATGGATAGATCTTGTGTGTGCGTAGGAAATTTTTTGTTTCCCATGCAACGTTACCCAACAGCAATCTCTTCGCTCTTCCTCCTCCTCCTCCCCTTCCCGCCACTCTTCCTACATAACTCCGGCGATGGGCTAGTCGTGGGCCACGGCGCCGGCAGGCGATGGCTCCGGGACGGGCTCCGGAGTATCGTGGAAACGCTGCCCTCAAACTCTGGGGTCGTCGTCCTCATCGGCGAGCGACTCCTCGACGAAGGCGAAGATCGTCATCTCCTCCAGCGATGAGGAGGACCAGCCGCCGTGGCAGCTGCCACAGCTGCAGCAGTTCCCGCCGGCATCGCAGGCCCATGTGTACGACGCCACGGACCAGGAGTACGAGCAGAAGATGGAGCTGATGCTCAGTCGCTCCGTCCTCCACCTGAATGGCCCGGTGGCGGCACCGGGGACGCTCCTCCCAGTGAAGCCAGAGCCGGCATCCCCTCCGCGCTCTCCGCCACGCAACCGCGGCATCCAAATCGGACGCCACGTGAAGGAGGAGCGGATCTCGCTTCCGTCCCGGCGTGTCAAGGAGGACCAGATCTCGCCGCCGCCCCGGCACGTCAAGGAGGAGCGCCGCTCGCCGCCGCCCCGGCGTGTCAAGGAGGGGCGCCGCTCGCCGCTGCCCCTGTCCAATGCGCTCGCGGCGATGGCGCGCGGTCGCCTTCTCCACTACCTTGGCAGCGGCAGCTGTTCGTTGTCCCGGAGTGCCATGACGACGCAGGAATACGTTGACAGGGAGCAGCGCCGGTCGGATAGGTGCAACACGGCGCACCGATCCAAGTTCTCCGACTCCAACGTCCCGCCACCACACTTCGCGGTAGACCCGGACCTGGCATACGCCTGGCCCCTGAACCGCTCCGTGACGACGTCGGAGACGGCCAAGCGCCGTCTCCACCGCCTCGACGGGGGGATGGCCAGGTACGACGAGGAGTGGTCTCTTAGCAAGATCGCCACCGCCAACGCTGCCTCCTGCAAGGACCGCCACCCTCTCCCCCAGCCCACGTCCTCGGTGGCTGTGGCCGCACTGCGAACGGCGCAGGAGGAAGCGGAGAGGATCATCCGTAAGGGTCGGCCGGCTTCCGAGAAGCCCTGCCACGACGCCGCCCCCTTCCGCCACCCGAAGCCCGACTCCGACGCCGGATCCGGCGACGATGACGGAGGACGAGCCGCCGGCCAGCCCGGCATGGCCTACGAGGTCACCTTCAAGTATAGGGTAATTTTGAGTTTTTGTTTTAAGGTTTTTAGTTCACCGGACGAAATATCGTCCGGTTTTATGTAAAAATTATCCTAGTTTAGATGAACTTCGTCCGGTTTATATCAAAATCCGTCCGGTTTGCACGAAATTCGTCCGGATAGTTCAAATAGTTGTTGAAATGTATGCGGGCAGCGTTGTATAGCTACCTTCGGCGTCCCGGATGCTGGAGGAAATTTCCGGGTCGCCGCTGGAGATGCCCTAACAAGGAGATCCCAGGTTCGACCCCTTGCGCGCACACATTTTTCACTCTGTTTTTCTGATAAAGTGCTCTAGTGGGCCGGCCCGATACTATAACGCTTGATGCGAGAGCCGCTACCGTCTCTCTTAATGCGAGACATAGCGCTCGCAGGATTAGGCGTCTACTCCTACAAGCCACGAGTACCCCAGCCCCGTCGTTAAATCCTCCCTGGTTGAAGGGAGGCCCAGGTTGGCCAGATTAACATGGGTTGGGCCTCTTAGCACTATGTGCACGTTTGATATACTGTAGCGAACTGATGCACCGTGGCGAACCAGTTTTGAAAATATTTTTTGAATCACAATTTTTTTTTGAAAGTGTGAACATTGTTTCAAATTTTGAATTTTTTTTCAAACACATATTTTTGATATTTCTGAACAACTTTCGAAATACACAAACATTGTTTTGAACATTTTTAAAATTCTAAAGTTTAGAAAAAGGACCAAAGTTTATGTTTTTGAACATTTTTTGAAACTATCATTATTTTGAAAATTCCAAGCACTTAGAAAAATGCGTAAAAATTGAAAGTTTTGTTTTTTAAATAAAAACATGATGATTTTTTTGAAAATCCAAACAATCGTTGCAATTTCTTAACATTTTTTGAATTTTTTTAAAAAGACGAGTAAAAGAAAAACCACTTAGAAAAGAAGCAAAAACCGAAAAATGTAGAAGAAAAGAAAAAAAAATACCAAAATGAAACCGATAGATAACCAGACAACAAATCCGAAAAACGTTGCACTACGCTGGCAAGAATGGGCTGGCCTATCCGGAGCGCTCCCCTAGGTCATCTGTGCGAGAGGGCACCTATTTGACGCCAAAAAAAGGTCAAATAAGACTTGCCGCAATTCCCTATTTGACGCTTTTTCATCAAAATGACGCCCAAGGGACGCCAAAATGCACATATGCGCTCTACAAGGCAATGTAGGTGCCCTGTAGCAAGAGCGACCATTCCTAAGGATTGATAGTGAGTTTTAGCGGTTTTGTTTTGATTCTTCTGTGTTGCTCGTTTTTGTTGTCGACCAGTTTTGGTCCCGTTTTTATCTTCCCCTTTCTTTTCTTTTCCTTTTCCATTTCCCTTCCTTGAAAGAATGTTCAATTTTTTGAGAACATTCTTTGAAATGCATGAATATTTTTGAAATATACGAACATTTTGTAAAAAAATTGTGAATGTTTTAAATGAGATGAACATTGAGAAATATATAAATTTTCGAAATATTTGAGAAATTGGTTACATCTTGGAAATACACGAGCATTTTCTAATGTTGGTGAATTTTTTTTATTTTTTCCTTTTTAAAAATTCTCAAAACATTTTTTTGATAAATTTTTAATAGAATTTTCATACACTTTCGAATTCACGAATAGTTTTTTAATCTTGCAATAATCTGCAGCGGGTTATTTGGGAGATAATCAGAAGACCAAAAGGGAATCGCTCATGTCCTGATTGCCAAAGTGGGCCGGCCCATTCACAGGTTGGCCAGGTTAACATGGGTTGGGCCTGCCCCGGCTCATCACCGGCTAATTTTGCTGTTAGCATTATGGGCAAGTTTGGTTGGTCATGGCCGTATACACAACCTTTTGCCAAACTTTGCCACAAGTTTGGCAGCGGTTTGTAGGTGCGATGTTTGCGTATGCGTAGTATAATATATGGTGGAGTAGCTATAGCATCCTGTATGTTTGGCAAATCCTGTAACAATTTTGGCGACCGGTTTCTTCATCCTGGCAAAATATGGCTATGAATCAAACCAGCCAAAAGAAGTTGGAGACGCTGGCTTGATTTAGCTCCACTGGATATTGGCCCCCATCTCATGCCATGGACATGCGCTTTTACACATTATATATCCCATTGTGAAAAAGGGAAGTCCTTTCTCACGCATATGGTCGCTGGGAATTACTCATTTACTGGAAAAAGAATCGTTTTTCCCCCTGTAGGCCAATGCACTTGAAATATTGCATTGCCTAAATTGCAAGTTATACCAATCCATTTTTCCTGCCCCGTCAAAAAAAAAAAAATCCATTTTTCCTGCTAAAAATAGAACCATTCCTCCCTCCAGCATTGCCTTCTGTATATGCATGTACTGACGTCATATATCCAAGGCTGGAAACATGCCTAAACACTTGTGCCTTATCCTCTAGCTAGACTCTCTTTTTCTCATCCATCATGCATGTGCATGTACAGGCTCCAGAGACTGGCACACTAGCAAGATTTTTCCTGTCCTTAATTATACACAACTCTGACATGCATCATTGCACCAAATCATGTCCTAATTAAGCATGCCACGAAAGTACGTACGTGGTGGCAATAATTTATATGTACTAACTAACTAACCTGTACTATGTCCTTATCCTTTCAAGAATGTTCAATGGAAACGTTATCCGTCCCCTAAGAATCCTTAATCACATGCAGGCATGCCTACAAAGGAGATGGCTAGCTATAGCTAAAAAGTTTGGTACAGTTTAGCTAAACTGTATGTATTCATGAAACTTTAAACTTCTATAAGCACATATACACAATGTGTTTATGTATCTTACATGATTAGCCGGTGGCTTCGAGGGAAACGAATTTTCAGATTATCTGTGTTTATAAATAGCTTCCCACTCACTAGCCAAGAGCCCAAGACTAAGGAACTATTACTTCTTTTTGACAACGTCGACAAATGCTCATGTCCCAGTTAATTATTGGAGTGTACATGTCACATATTACTTGCATGTCTGAAACACAAGGATTGGCTGTATCACTTCTTTTGAAATAGATTGGGTTCTTGATGTCTCACGAGCTATGATATGCCCACCTTTGACCATTTCTTTTTACAAATGTGTGCAAGTAACGTTTTATATAAAAAAAAACGTGGAACGCTTTTATAAACAGCCATATTAATTGGTACCATTTGCAGCTAACAAAGCTAACCAATTTCTAATTCATTACTGCTCAAAGATAAATTAACAATTCCCCGCAAAAGCAAAGATAAATTAGTTCAATCACAGACTTTCTAAAAGGACATCTAATATGGAATTAGCAGAAGAAGTATATATATTGAACCAAATTTCTCAACAGAATTTTATTGATTTTATCTCATGTGCATCCATGTATGATGCATCTGCACGACTGCACCATATTTCATCTGCCGCGACTACTTTTCGTTGTAGGAATCAGTCTAAAAAGAAGGCCTAGCTAGTTACTTACTAATTAACTAGGTTATTCCAATTTGGTCTAGCTATTTCTAATCTCCACAATCCTACAGCCTTTAACCCCTGATCAAGGCCACAAGATACCCTTGTCATCCAATGGCATGGGTGATTCCCTTTTGGGCCTTTTGAGAAGGATAGCCGTACGATCATGACATGCGAGCTCCAAGTATCTATGTACAAACTATGCTGCTGCGTGATAGATGCATATATTAGACTAATTGCAAAGGCAAGTTCACTTTGAAGTGGACACGTTTCTAGACGCGAGAGGATGAGCACTGGGTGAGCAATACATCAATGGACACATGGCTAGGCAAGTAGGCAGTATCTCCATATGTAGCATTTTTTGCTATTATGCCTTTTGATTTACCTACTACTTTTGTAGTACACTAAAGGTGAGCACCTTTCTTTGGGATTTAGTAATTTAACCTGACCATAAAGCTAGATCAGTGTACCTATCCAGTGAGACCATTATTAGCGTTTGTTATGAAGGGTGGACTAATCAATGGACACTCATTGGTACACCTTAGTAGTTTTAGTGGCATGCAAGCTTGTGATTGAAGACATGAAGGTAATGCCTTGTAATTGTTTGTAGAATTCTTTGATAAATATGTATTATTGAAAGATATAATTAGTTATGAAATAAACCCATCTAGCATTTAGTAATTTGCCTAACTAATAAAAATCCACTTTTACCGCACGTCTGCACATTTTTGATAGCACTTCCCCGTTAAAAAGTTGTAGCCACACTTCAGCACCTAATTGTTACATTGTGTCACATTTTATCACAATTAACAACCCAATAAATCAAAATCAGGGGAAATGTTAAATAGGGTAAAACATGGCACATTGTAACACTGTTGGAGGTAAAATGTGGAAAAACTTTAAAGGCCTCTTTTAAAAAATGTAGGAATAGGAAAAACACAAAATTGGAACGTCTTGTCCATTCAAATCATACGGGATTCGAGTTTGTTTGATTGCATCACATGAAAAAAGGTTTTTTCCCAAGAGGTTGGGGTAGATGCTAGATTTCCTATGGAATGTAATACAAATGATTCCTTAGGAAAAAAAATCATATAGGATTCAATCCTACAAATCAAACGACCTATGTAGGAAAAAATTCCTAAGGATCCTAATCCTCCAAAAATCCTATGAAAATCCGTTAAATCAAAGAGGCCCTAAATGGGCAATACTTGTCAATTGTACAATCATAGGTCTAACGGTTTGTTAGTACTCATAAATCATGCACTACTCTCTCTCTCTCTCTCTCTCTCTCTCTCTCTCAAACAAACAAAAATCATATGAGATCGACGGACACACTGCCCATGTCGTATGCTAAATTTTGTAACTGAAAGTAATTACTGATATATATATATATATATAGGAAAATGACTATATACTCCTGGGAGTACGTACTCCTGCGCATCATATACCACATAAATGAATTGTTTATACCTCTTTATCATTTTTAATATACTTCATTAACAATTACTAGATGCCCCAAAATGAGTTTCATTAAAAATTATATTTTAAACCACATATTATATTTTATTTAGAAGTAAACTGCATTTTTTGTACGTAAAAAAGGTATACTGCATAAAAAAAGGGTTTCGACGATATTTTTTCGCAAAACTTGCATTGAGGTATATTAAAATAATTAACAAGGTATATTGAGAATGATAAAGAGGTATAATATGCTTATTTAAGAGGTATATTTGAATGTTGTTGTAGCTTGCTGTGCATTCGAGGTCACGTTGTTGATCGGAAAAGCAGAAAAGAAAGTGCAATCCTTCTTTGAATCATACGATATTTTGTGTAGTCTAAGTCTAGCTAGCAAGCGCGAACCAAATAGCAGCTTTCTCTTTGCACATATACGTACGTACTAGTAGTATATTTTTGGTGCACAAACCGATAGTGACCTGGAGTAAGCAAATATATACTCGCTTCGATCCATAATAAGTGTCGCAGTTTTGAACTAACCTTAGTTCAAAGTTAGTTTAAAGTTGCGACACTTATTTTGAATCGGAGGGAGTACCATACATTATGCGTGTACATAGGATTCGCGCAAAAATAAAAATTGCATGGGTAAGTAGACTAGATAGTCGACCGTTGATTTAATTGAAGGACCATAGCTTAATTAGTTGCACTTGCACCGTCATGCGTCTCTCCTTGTGCCGTTCCATGCATGCGCTATAAGCATATCTGGTGAATCTAGCTAGCTTAGCCTTAGCCCTAGCTTCATGCAAGTACAGTATAATGGGTGAGACCGAGTGGGACAAGAAGGTGCAGTCAAGTACTCCACCCCACTCCAGCTGGGTGTGGTGTGGTGTGCTGCGTCAGTTAGTCAAGCAGCAGCTGCTGATCGAGCTGAGCCAACTTGCACCAGCTCCTTGCTTTTTGAAACCAGGCCTGATAGGTGGGCCCCACCGGGATGTACCTGCGTCGACTGCGTGCGTGACAAACTGGTCAAACCTCGCCTCCCCTCTCCCTCAAGTCTCAGCTGATGGACACTGGATAGACACAAGTCGGTCGCTTCTGCGTGTCAAATCAAAGAGCTGTAGTATTACTTAATAACTGTTTTGGCGGGAGATGATGTTCGTGTCGACTACAAAGGCGTTTGTGATAATTTCGTCAATCTCAAACGTTGTGCCGGCTCAATATCTTGAAAGTGCTCATAGGAGTAGAGTGTGCATGCGTTCGTTCATAGAGGTGAGTGTATGTATGTGTAGTAAGCATCTGCGTTGTAACGTGTTAAAAAAACTATTCGATTCTCCTAAATCCAAACCCCTTGCTAGTAGTCCACATTGAGCCCTTGCATCTACAAACGGCTGGGGCGGGCAAATTCGGGCCCTATACGTTCGGAAACGTATCCGGTGCACCGGGCCATTTGGTGCTACCGATGCACTGAACTTCCTTAGCACATTTTAAAATGTTTCAAAAAATCTGGAAAAAATCTAGCACATTAGCATATCATCAATGTATATTGTCACAAAATTTCGTATCAAAATTCGATACTGAAATAGTACATAACACAAGCTGGGCTTTAGATTTGGCCCATCATCACATTGATGTTAAATTTATCATTTTTGTATCTCGAGAAATGTTCCGAATTTTGATATGAAATTTTATGACAACATACATTGACGTTATGCCAATATGCTAGATTTTTTTTTTCAGATTTTTTGAGACATTTTGAAATGTGCTAATGCGTCCGGTGCATCGGTAGCACCACTGGCGGACCTACGTGAGGGCCAAACCAGGCTATGGCCCGCCCTACTTTTCTGCAAAAATGCATATTTGTAACTAGGCCCAGCCCACCTACTACAACACAGGTCAGCTGTAGCAGCCCAGGTGTAGCACATGTTCAGTTTGGCCCGCCCAACAATCTGTGTGTAGCTCCGCCACTGGGTAGCACCACAAGCCCCGGTGCACCAGATACGTTCTCCTATACGTTCAAGGACATATCTGGACATGTCCGCGGACAACACACTGGCCCACCCCTCAAAGTCCTTATATAAAACCACAACCCCCATTTTTGAAACGCTTTTCAAATATTTCTATACGAAAACGATCTGCTACGAGAGTGATCCGAAACCAAGTCAAACAACAACTTTGATCGTCAATCTAGTCTGCAATTCCGAGGCACCAATTTGATCGGTGTGAACTGGTCTATAATCTGAAGGCAAGAGAAAAAGTGCAAACACATACACGTCGATCACTACACACAGACAATGAATAGAGCACACAAATAAAAATTATTCGAACATAAAAATACATAGTTCAAATATAAAATTTGTTCACAGTGCATAGCTGAAACATAAAATACATAGTTCATTGATTTCCAGAGTGAATCCACATATGCTCCACAAGATCATTGAGAAGTCGCATGTTCACCTGTTGCTCAAAGTTTTCGATGCATCTCAAGAAAGTTGACAACATGCTCCGCTTCTTGTTCCGGGAGGCAGACCTAAAATCCGAACTTCTCAAAATCATGCGCGTGGATTGCCCTTTTGCCCAGCTCCTCCACAATCACGTTGTCCAAGATTACACAACATGTCATGAGCTGTTAAAGCGTCTCTTCTTTCCACACCACTGCAGCTCCACAAACAATACCCCCAACGAGCCTGGAGCACTACGTATGCCCTCTCCACATCTTTTCTAGCACATTCTTAGATTTGTGCAAAGAGACATTGTTTCCTACTGATGACCCACAAGTATAGGGGATCAATCGTAGTCCTTTCGATAAGTAAGAGTGTCGAACCCAACGAGAAGCAGAAGGAAATGACAAGCGGTTTTCAGCAAGGTATTTTCTGCAAGCACTGAAATTATCGGTAGCAAGTAGTTTGATAGCAAGATAATTTGTAACAAGTGACAAGTAGCAATAGTAACTAAGGTGCAGCAAGGTAGCCCAATCCTTTTTGTTGCAAAGGACAGGCCGGAACGATCTCTTATAATAAGCTAAACGTTCTCGAGGACACATGGGAATTTCATCTAGTCACTTTCATCATGTTTGTTTGATTCGCGTTCGCTACTTTGATAATTTGATATGTAGGTGGACCGGTGCTTGGGTGCTGTTCTTACTTGAACAAGCCTCCCACTTATGATTACCCCCTCTCGCAAGCATCCGCAACTACGAAAGAAGAATTAAGATAAATCTAACCATAGCATTAAACATATGGATCCAAATCAGCCCCTTATGGAATAGCGCATAAACTAGGGTTTAAGCTTCTGTCACTCTAGCAACCCATCATCTAATTACTACTCCACAATGCATTCCCTTAGGCCCAAAGATGGTGAAGTGTCATGTAGTCGACGTTCACATGACACCACTAAGAGAATCAACAACATACATATCATCAAAATATCGAACGAATACCAAATTCACATGATTACTTATGACAAGACTTCTCCCATGTCCTCAAGAACAAAAGTAACTACTCACACATCATATTCATGTCCAAGATCAGAGGGGTATTGAATAGCATAATGGATCTGAACATATAATCTTCCACCAAATAAACCAACTAGCATCAACTACAAGATGTAATCAACACTACTAGCAACCCACAAGTACCAATCTGAGGTTTTGAGACAAAGATTGAATACAAGAGATGAACTAGGGTTTGAGATGAGATGGTGCTGGTGAAGATGTTGATGAAGATTGGTCCTCCCATGATGAGAGGATCATTGGTGATGCCGATGGCTTCGATTTCCCCCTCCCGGAGGGAAGTATCCCCGGCGGAATCGCTCCGCTGGAGAGCAAAAGTGTGATACGTCTCCAACATATCTATAATTTATGAAGTATTCATGCCATGTTTATTATAGTTTTGTATGATTTTGATGCACTTTTATACGGCTTTTATATGATTTTTATGGACTAACATATTGACCTAGTGCCCAGTGCCAGTTGTTGTTTTCTGCTTGTTTTTGGTTTTCCAGAAAATCCATATCAAATGAAGTCCAAATGCAGCGAAACTTTTTGACGATTTTTTCTGGAAGGAAACAGACCCAGGAAGCTTCGGAGGAGCAGCAGAAGAGCCACAGGGGCCCCACGAGCCACCTGGGCGTGCCTGCCCCCCAGGTGCGCCCTGGTGCCTCGTGGGCCCCTTGTGGCACCTCTTTGCGTGATTCCAACGCTGAAAAATCATATATATTCAGAAACCCCCGAAAGTTAACCTAGATGAGTTTTTACGCCGCCGCAAGCCTCTGTACCAAGGAGATCCCATCTGGAGCCCTTTTCCGGCACCCTGCCGGAGGGGGGAATCATCACCGGAGGCCATCTTCATCATCCCGGCGGTCTCCATGATGAGGAGGGAGTAGTTCACCCTCGGAGCTGAGGGTATGTACTAGTAGCTATGTGTTTGATCTCTCTCTCTCTCGTGTTCTTGATATGGCACGATCTTGATGTATCGTGAGCTTTGTTAATATAGTTGAATCATATGGTGTTTCTTCCCTCTCTATCCTTGTTGTGATGAATCGAATCTTTTCGCTTTGAGGTTTTGTTATTTTCGGGTTGAATATTTCAGATTTAAGAACACTTGATGTATGTCTTGCATATGAATACCCGTGGTGACAATGGGGTATTATATTGATTCACTAGATATATGTTTTGGCACTCAACTCACGGATTCCCGAGGTGACATTGGGGTAATCTATGCATAGGGGTTGATGCACGTTTTCATTATCTTTTCTCCGATAGAAACTTTGGGGTGCTCCTTGGAGTTCTTTGTGTGGATTGAATATTATGATTATGAAGTTGTTTGATGCATATCGTATAATCAACTCACGGATACTTGTGGTGACATTGGAGTATCTAGGTGACATTAGAGTTGGTTAATGTGTATTATATGGTGTTATTTTAGTACGAACTCTAGGGCTGTTCGTGACACTTATAGGAATAGCTCAATAGATCGATCGGAAAGGATAACTTTGAGGTGGTTTCGTACCCTACAAACAATTTCTATCTTATGTTCTCCGCTAATAGAAACTTGGGAGTGATTCTTTATCGCACGTTGAGGGATGGTTATATGATCCAATTATGTTAGCATTGTTGAGAGATTGCACTAGTGAAAGTATGAGCCCTAGGCCTTGTTTCTAAGCATTGCAATACTGTTTATGCTCACTTTTGTTACTTGCTACCCTGGTGTTTTTTATTGTTCGCACTACAAAAACCTATATCTACTATCCATACTACACTTGTATCACCATCTCTTCGCCGAACTAGTGCACCTATACAATTTACCATTGTATTGGGTGTGCTGGGGACACAGGAGATTTCTTGTATTTGGTTGCAGGGTTGTTTGAGAGATACCATCTTCATCCTACACCTCCCACGGATTGATAAACCTTAGGTCATCCACTTGAGGGAAAATTGCTACTGTCCTACAAAACTCTGCGCTTGGAGGCCTGATACGTCTCCAACGTATCTTTAATTTTTGATTGTTCCATGCTATTATATTATCAATCTTGGATGTTTTTTATATACATTTACAGCAATTATATATCATTTTTGGAGACTAACCTATTAACCTAGTGCCCAGTGCCAGTTGCTGTTTTCTGCCCTGTTTTTTTTTTACAGAAAATCAATACCAAACGAAGTCCAAATGCCACGAAACTTTTTGGAGATTTTTTTCTGGACAAGAGAAACACTAGAAGCTTCGGGAGGAGGCCAGAAGCCCCAAGGGGTGCCCACGAGGCACCAGGGCGCGCCTGCCCCCCCAAGCGCGCCCTGGTACCTCGTGGGGCCCACAGAGCTCCGTTTGACCTAATTCCTCCACTATAAATTCCCAAAAAATCAGAAACCCTCAGGGGAGTCCACGAAATAATTTTTCCGCCGCCGCAAGTTTCTGTTCTCGAGAGATCCCATCTGGAGGCTTTCTCCGGTACTCCGCCGGAGGGAGAATCGATCACGGAGGGGCTCTACATCAACCTTGTTGCCCTTCCGATGATGCGTGAGTAGTTTACCACAGACCTTCGGGTCCATAGTTAGTAGCTAGATGGCTTCTTCTCTCTTTTTGATCTTCAATACAATGTTCTCCTCGATGTTCTTGGAGTTCTATCCGATGTAATCACTTTTTGCGGTGTGTTTGTTGGGCTCTGATGAATTGTGAGTTTATGATCAGATTATCCATGAATATTATTTGAGTCTTCTCTGATCTCTTTTATGCATGATTATTATAGCCTCGTATTTCTTCTCTGATCTATTGATTTGGTTTGACCAACTAGATTGATTTATCTTGCCATGGGAAGAGGTGCTTTGTAATGGGTTCGATCTTGCGGTGCTCAATCCCAGTGACAGAAAGGGACATGACACGTATGTATCGTTGCTATTAAGGTTAAAAAGATGGGGTTTATTCATACGTGAGTTTATCTTGTCTACATCATGTCATCGTTCTTAAGGCGTTACTCCATTCTTTATGGACTTAATACACTAGATGCATGCTGGATAGCGGTCGATGTGTGGAGTAATAGTAGTAGATGCAGGCATGAGTCGGTCTACTTGTCTCGGACATGATGCCTATATACATGATCATTGCCTTGGATATCGTCATGATTATTTGCTTTTCTATCAATTGCCCAACATTAATTTGTCTACCCACCGTATGCTATTTTCTCGAGAGAAGCCTCTAGTGAAAACTATGGCCCCCGAGTCTATCTAAATCATATTACTAAAACCCTAAAAATATTGCTGCCATTTTCTTTTATTTATTTTATTTTGTATTTTTATTTCAATCAATCTATCTATCATATACAATTTAATCTTGCAATTGACCGCCGAGGGATTGACAACCCCTCGTTTGCGTTGGGTGCAAGGATTTGTTGTTTGTGTGCAGGTGCTGCTAACGAGGTGTTGCGTGATTCTCCTACTGGTTCGATAACCTTGGTTTCATAACTGAGGGAAATACTTATCTCTACTGTGCTGCATCATCCCTTCCTCTTCGGGGATAATACCAACGCAAGCTACAAGTAGAAGAAATAATTTCTGGCGCCGTTGCCGGGGAGACATCATCAACATCTATCAAGTACCTTTGCATAAACTCTCATCTCCTTGCATTTACTTTATTTGCCTCTCATTTTCATCTCCCCAGTTGTAAAACGTTTTTACAAAAATACAAAAATATTTTCCATTTGCCTTTTTCTTGTTTGCTTATTCGTTTACTTGAAATTTGTTATCATGAGTGATTTTGGCATGGCGGAAACCGATGATGGTAAAACTCCTAAAAAGGGAAGTTCTACCAATCTTGATGCTAAAACTTTTGTGTTGGGACATGGTAATGTTATAGGAAAAAGTGTCATCCAAGAATTCTTTAATTGCATTGGGACCTTGGCTTTTGATGATGCACCTATACTTAAAGAAACTAATAATTATGCCGATGCTATTTCTGCACTTGTTCTTAAACTTGAAAGAAGATTTATTCGCACCCATCCTACTTTGCAAAGATTGTTTTATGAGTTACCGGTTATAAAAGATCCTAGAGCTAAGAAAATAGCTACCCTTGTTCTCATGAATGAATTTGATCATATAGTGCGAGAAGCTAGGGAGATCTTTGATTTCTATGGTATGAACCGTGAAAAACCGGTAATAGCGAGATCCTTTATAATAATGATTACTTGCTGAGATATTTGTTCCGCAATGACCACATCTTTGATGAGAATATTAAAAAGAAGTTCCTCCTTTGAATATAAACCAACAAGTTTTTAATAGCGTCAATAGACAATACTCTTGGATTGTAGCCGGTAATCAATAGGGATTTAAAGATGGACAACTTGGTAATGCTAAAATTTCTATGGATGATATATTTCATATTTCCTTTGAAAAACCCCTTGATAAAAGTGCACCTTTGGATAAGAAGAAGAAAGATGACAATACTTGAAACTATGCATTATGCCTAGCTAGGGGCATAAAACAATAGCGCTTGTTGGGAGGCAACCCAATGAATAAAATAATTTTTTCTGTTATTGTGTGTTTTCACAATTATGCTACTGGTATGATTGTGTTTTTGTGTTTCTAATTAGTGTTTGTGCCAAGTAAAGCCTTTAGGATGATTTGGAAGATAGTATAATTGATGCTGTTTTGAAAACAGAAAGTTTTGCGTCCAGTGCCCGAATTTTGTTTCTGTACTGGAGTGTCAGAAAAATCTGAAATTTTTACACAATATTGGTATATGAATTTCCCACGTTTTCCTAATTTTTCAGAATTTTTGGAGTTACATAATTATGGATTTTAAATATATTGCTACAGACTGTTCTGTTTTTGATAGATTCTGTTTTTGATGCACTACTTGCTTGTTTTGATGAATCTATGGATTGTATCGGGGGTATAAGCCATGGTGAAGTTAGAGTACAGTAGGTATAATACAAAAATAAAATATGAATGGGTTTGCAACAGTACTTAAAGTAGTGATTTATTTTGTTATACTAACGGATCTCACGAAGGTTTTGTTGAGTTTTGTGTGATTGAAGTTTTCAAGTTTTGGGTGAGATCACGATGGATGAAGGAATAAGGAGTAGTAAGAGCCTAAGCTTGGGGATGCCCAAGGCACCCCAAGATAATATTCAAGGAAGACTCAAGCGTCTAAGCTTGGGGATGCCCCGGAAGGCATCCCCTCTTTCTTCTACCAACCATCGGTAATTTTACTTGGAGCTATATTTTTATTCGTCACATGATATGAGTTTTGCTTGGAGCGTCTTGTATTATATGAGTCTTTGCTTTGTTTGCTTTTTAGTTTGTCACAATCATCCTTGCTGAACACACCTATCTTGAGAGAGCCACACGTTTATCATCATTTGTTAGAATACTCTATGTGCTTCACTTAAATTTTTTTGAGCTAGGCAGTTGCTCTAGTGCTTCACTTAAATCTTTTTGAGCACGGTGGTGGATAAATTTTGAAGAAATGAACTCTCATGCTTCACTTATATTATTTTGAGAGTTGATTGAAATTTTTGAAGAAATGAATTCTCATGCTTCACTTATATTATTTTGAGAATTGATAAGATTAAAATTTTGAAGAAATATTTGCACTCTCATGCTTCACTTAAATCTTTTTGAGAGTTGATGATAGTAACGGTAATTTGCACAAGATATGAATTTAGTCCGAAAGTGATGAATATTCAAGAAGGATATAATAAAAACTTTCATATAGATCATTGGATATGATAAGTGTGATTCCTTGCAATAGTTTTGCGATATGGAAATGATAATATGTGGGTCATGTTAGTGAGTAATTGTGATTTAGTAAAAATATTCGTGTTAAGGTTTGTGATTCCCTATGCATGCACATCAAGTCAATAGTTATGCAACGAAATTATATCCTTCTTATGGTGCATTATTCGGTGTTAGTTATGTTCAATGAATGTTTATGACCGTTTTCGTTTTTTGGTTGGTTGCTTCTCAATCTATTTGCTAGCCTTCATTTGTACTAAGCAGAAATACTGCTTGTGCATCCAAAATCCTTAAACCCAAGTTGTGCCAAATGAGTCCACTATACCTACCTATATGCGGTATTTCAATGCCGTTCTAAGTAAATTTGCGTGTGCCAACTCTAATTTTCAAAATAATTTTTCCGTTTTGTGTGCCCATACCGCTCATGAAGCGGCAGGGGGTGGCCATTATTTTCCATGCTAGGTGTGTTATTCTCACGATGAGTGTTTATTCACTTGTCATTGCACGAGAGAATGGTTGGTAATAGGGATGCCCAGTTCCACAATGAATCAAAAATTAATAACAACAAAATTCCTTGGAAAGTGTTGGTTTGGTGGGCACCCGTGGATATGGCTAGCCATGGATTGTGAAAGAATGGTGGAAAGGAAATAAACTTTACTTTCTGTTTGGGAACCGCCTATGATGTGTCTAGCATGGAAAATAATGGGAATTCTCGGTCATTTTCGTTGACAGGAAAAGCATGCCTCTCAAAATATTTTTATCTCTCTAATTTAAGCCTTGAGCTCTGGCACATTTGACAAATCTCTGCTTCCCTCTACGGAGGGCCTATCTATTTACTTTTATGCAATTTTTAATTTATTCGAGTCTCCATCTTCTCTTACAAAAGCACCAACTAGAGAGCACTATTGTCATACTTGTGAATTGGATGTAGCTAATATTCGAGTGTGTTTCATGAATGGATCAATGATTGAGCATAATGGGCTAGGGATAACTTTCTTTAGCGTTGATATTTTGAAAGACATGGTTGCTTGTTAGCATGCTTGAGTATTTATATCTTCATGTCAAATTATAGACTATTGCTTTGAATCATTCAAGTCCAATGTCCATGCTATAAAAGAAAAGAATATGTGATGAATATGATAGGCAGCATTCCACATCAAAAATTCTGTTTTTATCATTTACCTACTCGAGGACGAGTAGGAATTAAGCTTGGGGATGCTGATATGTCTCCAACGTATCTATAATTTTTGATTGTTCCATGCTGTTATATTATCAATCTTGGATGTTTTTATATACATTTACAGCAATTATATATCATTTTTGGAGACTAACCTATTAACCTAGTGCCCAGTGCCAGTTGCTGTTTTCTGCCCTGTTTTTTGTTTTACAGAAAATCAATACCAAACGAAGTCCAAATGCCACGAAACTTTTTAGAGATTTTTTTCTGGACAAGGTAAACACTAGAAGCTTCGGGAGGAGGCCAGAAGCCCCTGGGGGTGCCCATGAGGCACCAGGGCACGCCTGGGGGGGGGGGTAGGCGCGCCCTGGTACCTCATGGGGCCCACAGAGCTCCGTTTGACCTCATTCCTCCACTATAAATTCCCAAAAAATCAGAAACCCTCAAGGGAGTCCACGAAATACTTTTTCTGCCACCGCAAGTTTCTGTTCTCGAGAGATCCCATCTGGAGGCCTTCTCCGGTACTCCGCCGGAAGGGGAATCGATCACGGAGGGGCTCTACATCAACCTTACTGCCCTTCCGATGATGCGTGAGTAGTTTACCACAGACCTCCAGGTCCATAGTTAGTAGCTAGATGGCTTCTTCTCTCTTTTTGATCTTCAATACAATGTTCTTGGAGTTCTATCCGATGTAATCACTTTTTGCGGTGTGTTTGTTGGGATCTGATGAATTGTGAGTTTATGATCAGATTATCCATGAATATTATTTGAGTCTTCTCTGATCTCTTTTATGCATGATTATTATAGCCTCATATTTCTTCTCCGATCTATTGATTTGGTTTGGCCAACTAGATTGATTTATCTTGCCATGGGAAGAGGTGCTTTGTAATGGGTTCGATCTTGCGGTGCTCAATCCCAGTGACAGAAAGGGACATGACACGTATGTATCATTGCTATTAAGGGTAAAAAGATGGGGTTTATTCATATGTGAGTTTATCTTGTCTACATCATGTCATCGTTCTTAAGGCGTTACTCCGTTCTTTATGGACTTAATACACTAGATGCATGTTGGATAGCGGTAGATGTGTGGAGTAATAGTAGTAGATGCAGGCAGGAGTCGGTCTACTTGTCTTGGACGTGATGCCTATATACATGATCATTGCCTTGGATATCATCATGATTATTTGCTTTTCTATCAATTGCCCAACAGTAATTTGTCTACCCACCGTATGCTATTTTCCCGAGAGAAGCCTCTAGTGAAAACTATGGCCCCCGGGTCTATCTAAATCATATTACTAAAACCCTAAAAATATTGCTGCCATTTTCTTTTATTTATTTTATTTTGTATTTTTATTTCAATCAATCTATCTATCATATACAATTTAATCTTGCAATTGACCGCCGAGGGATTGACAACCCCTCGTTTGCGTTGGGTGCAAGGATTTGTTGTTTGTGTGCAGGTGCTGCTAACGAGGTGTTGCGTGATTCTCCTACTGGTTCGATAACCTTGGTTTCATAACTGAGGGAAATACTTATCTCTACTCTGCTGCATCATCCCTTCCTCTTCGGGGATAATACCAACGCAAGCTACAAGTAGCAAGGCCCAACACGAGTCTACAAGAATAAGTTGTGTAGTAGACATCAAGCTCTTTTCTGGCGCCGTTGATGGGGAGGTGAGTGCTTGAAGGTATATCTTTAGATCTTGCAATCGAATATTTTAGTTTCTTATTTTATCACTAGTTTGGTTTATAAAGGAAAACTACAAAAAATATATGGAATTGAGGTTGCCTCATATTATTCACCTTTATAATGTCGTTCTTGAAAATAAGGATTCTGATAATTGTGCTCAATTGTTAGAGAATTTTTTTAATAAAATGTTTAATGTGAGTTCCTTGAATGATGAGCATGATTGCAATGTTGTTAGTATGAATTCTACGAATATCCATGATGCTAATGATATGCAAAGCCATAAGCTTGGGGATGCTATGTTTGATGAAGATGATATTTTTAGTCCCCCAAGCTTTGATGAGAAAATTTATTATGATGATTGCATGCCTCCTATTTATGATGACTATAATGATGAAAGTGGATTTGGAGAGGTCATGACTTTATTTAATAATGATTCCACTATTTTGGAAGAGGTTTCAATTGATTATGACAACAAAGTTGCTATCTATGATGATTATTGTGATGACACGTATGCTATAAAGAATAATGATAACTATGAAAATTGTCATCATGATTTTAATGCTCAATTTGATTATGTCAATCAAGTATCTCATGATAGTTGTTTTCTTGAGTTTGCTCCCACTACTATTGTTGAGAATAAATTTGCTTATGTGGAGAGTAGTAAAAATTCTATGCTTGTGGATCATGAAAAGAATGATTTATGTGATAGCTATATTGTCGAATTCATTCATGTTGCTCCTGAAAATTATTATGAGAGAGGAATATATGCTTCTACATATCTCAATAATATCAAGTTTCCTCTCTATGTGTTGAAAGTTTTGAAGTTATACTTGTTTTGCCTTCCTATGCTAGTTGATTCTTGCTCGCATAAACTATTTGCTCACAAAATCCCTATGAATAGGAAGTGGGTTAGGCTTAAATGTGCTAGTCATATGCTTCATGATGCTCTCTTTGTGTTTCAATTCTTTACTTTTATGCGAGCATCATTGAAATCATCATGCCTAGCTAAAAGGCATTAAAGAAAAGCGCTTGTTGGGAGACAACCCCATATTTATATACCTACTGTTTTTGTGTGTCCACATGATTAAGTTACTGTAGTAATCATGTTTTATATGTTTTATTTCAATAATGTGCCAAGTAAGACCTTTGGGATAGTGTGGATGATAGTTGATTTGATTCTGTGCAAAAACAGAAACTTTTGCGTCCAGTGCTGGAATTTCTATTTTGTACTGGAGCATGAGAAAATTCTGAAATTTTTACACAGTATTGGGATACAAATGTTTTACGTTGTCCTAATGTTTTAGAATTTTTGGAGGTACATAAGTATGGTTTTTAAATCGCTCACTACACACTGTTCTGTTTTTGACAGATTCTGTTTTCGGTGCATAGTTTGCTTGTTTTAGTGTTTCCATAGCTTATATTGAGTAATATAAATTGTGGAAATCATTATGTGAGAACATTTATGAATCTTGTCTTGACAGTACCTAAGTGGATGATTTATTTTTATCATACTAACCTATCTCACAAGTTTCGTTAAGTTTTGTGTGATTGAAGTTTTCAAGTTTCGGGTGAGATATCGATATGAGGAGAATAAGGAGCGGTAAGACCCTAAGCTTGGGTATGCCCAATGCACCCCAAGGTAATACTCAAGGAAGACTGAAGCGTCTAAGCTTGGGGATGCCCCGGAAGGCATCCCCTCTTTCGTCTTCAACACTATCGGTAACCTCACTTGGAGCTATGTTTTTATTCGTCACATAATATGAGTTTTGCTTGGAGCATCATTTTCTTCTGTTGATATTTGCTTGGTGTTATAAATAATCATGTTTTTCATCTTTTAGTTCAATAAAATGCCAATTATAGCCTTTACCATGCTCAGATTGCAAGTTCATGTGTTGCTGTTTGAAAACAGAAAGTTTTCTGTTATGTCCAGAATATTCCTGAATAGTCAGAACATGATAAAAATCTGAAATGTTTACACAGTAAGAATGCATGAGTTCTCTGCCACGTGATAATTTTTCAGAATTTTTGGAGTTAGGGAAGTATGAATTTTAAATCCCCCTTTACAGAATGTTTTGTTTTGGCAGATTCCGGTTATAGTTGCATTGTTTGCATATGTTTGCTTGTTTAATGATTCTATTTGAGGATAGGAGTATTAAATATGCAGAGGCATTTAGTATTCAATGTTAAATTATAATTTTAGTGATTTTCTACAGTAGAGAATGTTAAGGTTTTGAGTTGATTTATACTAACTTATCTCACGAGTTCTTGTTGAGTTTTGTGTGGATGAAGTTTTTAAGATTTAGGAGAAGCCATGATATGAGAGGAATTAAGTGGACACAAGAGCTCAAGCTTGGGGATGCCCAAGGCACCCCAAGATAACATTCCAAGAAGTCTCAAGCAACTAAGCTTGGGGATGCCCCGGTAGGCATCCTTCATCAAGACCTATCGGTTAGCCTAAATTTTTACTTGTTCACATGATATGTGCTTTTCTTGGAGTGTCCTTTTATTTTCATTTTGTTTGCTATTTGAATAAAAAAATTCAAGATCTGAAATCTTTATTTGGAGAGAGTCTTCACATAGCTACTTAATTGTTTGATTACTCATTGATCTTCACATATATCTTTTTGGAGTAATTTGTCATTTACTCTTGTTCTTCACTTATATCCTATGAGTAAATTGTTGAATAAATTGAATATCATAAAGTTGAAATTATATGTGCTTCATATGATTGTATCATGTCAAGTAGTAGTTTCACATTGGGTTAGAAAGTGAAATCTATTAAAGCTTGACAATCACAATATTGGTCATACAAGCAATTCATGAATGATTAGTATAAGGAAGAGAACTTTCACATATAAATATATTATCTTGGACATATTTTATGATTGTGAATACCCATTAATTATTTTCAAACTTGAGAAAATTAGTTGAAGTTGGACAAGGATGACAACGTAATGAGTTATGTTTGGGTATATTTGCATAGAAGTTATATTGTTATGGATCCTCCAACATGTGGTGCTTGCTTAGGATCTTTTGCTAGCCAAAAATTCGTACTAAGTAGAGACACTACTTGTGCATCCAAAAACCCTTAAACCCAGTTTCTTGCCATGAGTGTCCACCATACCTACCTGTGGATTGAATAAGATCCTTCAAGTAAGTTGTCATCGGTGCAAAAAGCAATAAAAATTGCTCCTAAAATATGTATGATCTTTTATTGTAAGGAAAAATAAGCGTTGTACGAACTTGTGATGGTAAAGAAATAAAAGCAATGGACTGCATAATAAAGGTTGCTATCACAAGGGGCAATATAACGTGATGTTCCTTTGCATTAAGGGTTTGTGCATCCAAAAGTAGAAAGCGCATGACAACCTCTGCTTCCCTCTGCGAAGGGCCTATCTTTTACTTTTATGCATTTACTTTTATGTATTTACTTTTATGCAAGAGTCAATAAGTATTCATTCTCATTTCAACCTTAATTATTCTCTAGTTGGCAAGCATCATGTGGTGGGGAAAGATCCAGGCACATATGGCCAGTCAAATATATTTGATCGTGAATTATTATTGTTGACAATTATCTCTATGATAAATAAGTTGGGAGGCGAAACACTAAGCCCCTATCTTTCTCTGTGTTCGATGGATGCCATTTGTTCTAAAAATATGCTTTGAGTACTAGCAATCATAGAAGACTATATGATAATTGAGTATGTGGAGCTCTTACTTAGAATTTGTTGAAATTAAGTTGAATTGCAATTGTTTGGTAACTAAGAACATAGGTTGTTAAGTTTCAAGAGATTGCATTGTTTGAACCATAACATGTGAATTGATTGCTACTTTATCATGATGAGTTTTATGAGAAAGAGTTGCTGTTATGGTGCTAGGAAAAGTGATTGAAATTATCATTGATCAAACTTATGCACTATGCTAGCATTCACACTTCATAAATTATTTCTTTTATCATTTTACTACTCGAGGACGAGCAGGAATTAAGCTTGGGATGCTGATACGTCTCCAACGTATCTATAATTTATGAAGTATTCATGCCATGTTTATTATAGTTTTGTATGATTTTGGTGCACTTTTATATGGCTTTTATATGATTTTTATGGACTAACATATTGACCTAGTGCCTAGTGCCAGTTGCTGTTTTCTGCTTGTTTTTGGTTTTCTAGAAAATCCATATCAAATGAAATCCAAATGCAGCGAAACTTTTTGACGATTTTTCTGGAAGGAAACAGACCCAGGAAGCTTCGGAGGAGCAGCAGAAGAGCCACAGGGGCCCACGAGCCACCTGGGCGCGCCTGCCCCCCCAGGCGCGCCCTGGTGCCTCATGGGCCCCCTGTGGCACCTCTTTGCGTGATTCCAACGCTAAAAAATCATATATATTCAGAAACCCCCGAAAGTTAACCTAGATGAGGTTTTACACCGCCGCAAGCCTCTGTACCAAAGAGATCACATCTGGATCCCTTTTCCGGCACCCTGCCGGAGGGGGGAATCATCACCGGAGGCCATCTTCATCATCCTGGCGGTCTCCATGACGAGGAGGGAGTAGTTCACCCTCGGGGCTGAGGGTATGTACTAGTAGCTATGTGTTTGAGCTCTCTCTCTCTCTCGTGTTCTTGATATGGCACGATCTTGATGTATCGCGAGCTTTGTTAATATAGTTGAATCATATGGTGTTTCTTCCCTCTCTATCCTTGTTGTGATGAATCGAATCTTTTCCCTTTGAGGTTTCGTTATTGTCGGATTGAATATTTCAGATTTGAGAACACTTGATGTATGTCTTGCATATGAATACCCGTGGTGGCAATGGGGTATTATATTGATTCACTTGATATATGTTTTGGCACTCAACTCGCGAATTCCCGAGGTGACATTGGGGTAATCTATGCATAGGGTTTGATGCACGTTTTCATTATCTTTTCTCCGATAGAAACTTTGGGGTGCTCCTTGGAGTTCTTTGTGTGGATTGAATATTATGATTATGAAGTTGTTTGATGCATATCATATAATCAACTCACGGATCTTGTGGTGACATTGGAGTATCTAGGTGACATTAGAGTTGGTTGATGTGTATCATATGGTGTTATTTTAGTACGAACTCTAGGGCTGTTCGTGACACTTATAGGAATAGCTCAATAGATCGATTAGAAAGGATAACTTTGAGGTGGTTTCGTACCCTACCAACAATTTCTATCTTATGTTCTCTGCTAATAGGAACTTGGGAGTGATTCTTAATCGCACGTTGAGGGATGGTTATATGATCCAATTATGTTAGCATTGTTGAGAGATTGCACTAGTGAAAGTATGAACCCTAGGCCTTGTTTCTAAGCATTGCAATACTGTTTATGCTCACTTTTGTTACTTGCTACCCTGCTGTTTTTTATTGTTCGCACTACAAAAACCTATATCTACTATCCATACTACACTTGTATAACCATCTCTTCGCCGAACTAGTGCACCTATACAATTTACCATTGTATTGGGTGTGTTGGGGACACAAGAGATTTCTTGTATTTGGTTGCAGGGTTGTTTGAGAGATACCATGTTCATCCTACGCCTCCCATGGATTGATAAACCTTAGGTCATCAACTTGAGGGAAAATTGCTACTGTCCTACAAAACTCTGCGCTTGGAGGCCCAACACGAGTCTACAAGAATAAGTTGTGTAGTAGACATCAAAGTGCTCCTGCCCAGGTTCCGCCTCGAGATGGCGGCGCTCCGTCCCAAAAGTCTTCTCCTTATTTTATCTAGGGCAAATGGGCTTATATACCAGAAAATGGGCACCGGAGGCTGGCCAGGGGCCCCACAAGCCACCAGGGCGCGCCTGGGGGGGGGGGTGGCGCGCCCTGGTGCCTCGTGGGCACCTGGGTGGCCCCCTCTGGTACTTCTTTTCTCCAGTATTTTTTATTTATTCCAAAATAAATCTCCGTGAAATTTCAGCTCATTTGGAGATGTGCAGAATAGGTATTTCTGACATAGCTTTATCAGGTCCAGAATTCCAGCTGCCGACAATCTCCCTCCTTATGTAAATCTTGCATATTAAGAGAGAAAAGGCATTAGAATTACTCTACAAAGTGTTATATTGATTAAAAACACTATAAACAACAGTAGGAAAACATGATGCAAAATGGACGTATCAACTCCCCCAAGCTTAGACCTCGCTTGTCCTCAAGCGAAAGCCGATATCGATAATCATGTCCACATGTTTAGAGAGAGAGGTGTCGATAAAAATAAAATACGGACATAGTAGCATCATGATCATTATTATAACAACAATATTCATTATCATAGAACTTCTCATGAGCAAGTAACAATTCATCACAACAACGAAGTATAAGACATAAACTTTCTTGAAAACTAACAAACTATGTTCTCAGTCAACAATGCAATTGCAATTCATCATATTTTCAGGAAGGGTCTCATGTAGGAGCTTTTAGCAAGTTCACATACTCAACCATCATTTAGTCTTCTATGATTTCTAACACTCACAACATATATATGGAGCAAAAAGTTTCAGCCAGACACATAGAAAGATAGGGGCTTATAACTTCGCCTCCCAACTTATTCACCTCAAGGGTAATGTCAACAATAATAACTCATGATCACTCATATCCAACTGGATATATATGCCTAGATCTTTCCCCACCACATGATGCTTGCAAAAGAGAAAAATAAATAGAGGAGAACACTATTGACTCTTGCATAAAAAGTAGATACATAAAAGTAAAAGATAGGCCCTTCGCAGAGGGAAGCAGAGGTTATCATGCGCTTTTTCTTGTTGGATGCACAAGCTCTTAATGCAAAGGAATGTCACTTTATATTGCCCATTGTGATAGCAGCCTTTATTATGCAGTCTGTCGCTTTTATTTCTTTACCATCACAAGTTTGTACAAAGCTTATTTTTCCTTTACAATAAAAGTTCATACATATTTAGGAGCAATTTTTATTGCTTTTTGCACCGATGACAACTTACTTGAAGGATCTTATTCAATCCATAGGTAGATATAGTGGACTCTCATGACATGAAACTGGGTTTAAGGGTTTTGGATGCACAAGTAGTATCTCTACTTGGTGCGGATTTTTTTTGCTAGCAAAGATATTGGGCAAGCACCACATGTTGGAGGATCTATGACAATATAACTTCTATGTGAATATAAGCAAACATAATTCATTACATTGTCTTCCTTGTCCAACGTCAACAATTTGACATAAAATACTCAATGGGGGCTCACAATCATAAAAGATGTCCAAGATAGTGTATTTGCATGTGAATCTTCTCTTCCCTTATTAATTTTTTCATGAATTACATCATTGACTAATGCTATGCTTGTTAACTTTCAATAAATTTTACCACTTATACTTTCTTTTATGTAATGTCATTACTTTCCATAAGTTTAGCATATGATCTTTTTCATTATTTCCATTGCTAGGATTGAAACATAAAAGTAAAGAAGCAAAAACTCAAACTACTCTTTATTATGTAACTCTCAACTACATTACATAGATAGATAGATCACGAAACTAGCACTCGAAAATAGATCATACTAATATTTTATTCAACTAAATCACGAAATAACTAAGGATCGAACTAAAAATAGGTAAAGATAATAAAAGTGATGGTGATACGATACCGGGGCACCTCCCCCAAGCTTGGCACAAGCCAAGGGGAGTGCCCATACCCATGTACTCAAGTTTCTTTCTTCGGTGATGATGGTGATGATGAAGTGGTGGGCTTGTCCTTCGGCTTCCATGGCATAGGTTCCCCATCATAAAAGGATGAACGAGTCTCCGGAGTCCTGAAACTTGCAGCTAAACTCATACCTTTGAATCTTGCCTCATACTCAAAATTTTGGTTTTGAAGATCATAGATTTGGCCTTGGAGATAGTCAATTCGTTCGTTGAGCTTGAAGACGATGTCCCCCATTGATTGGCCATCCACCTTGTGATCGCGGGTGAATTCCGTGATCATGGAGTGGTTAGCGCTGAGTCCACGTTCTACCATCCCTTGGCACATGAAAATCTCCTGCTCCACTGCTTCGAGCGTGGCCTCCACGCTCCCGGCCTTCTTGGGTCCTTGAACATCCCGGATGTGAAGCACCCCCTCACGCATCTCGATGGCTTGAGGGTGTCTCATCACCTCTGGTAGGTAGGGGTTGATGACCTTCTCGTAGAACTTGTCCTTGGAAGAGCTTGGTGGAGCCATAGCGATCTAGATCTATCAGAAAAATAGCACGAAACAAGAACAGAGGATATTTCTGCGATACGGTGGTCAAAACGTCCGGGAGTATATATATAGAATTTTTATCTTGCAAAACAAGTTTTCCAGAAGAAAACGGAGTCGGGAAGGCTCACGAGGGGCCCACGAGCCACCAAGGCGCGCCTGGGGGGGTGGCGCGCCCTGGTGCCTCGTGTGCACCTCTTGGGTCCCCTCGACTGTTTCTTATTTTTGTATTTTTTCTGATATTCCAAAACTGACAGAAGTATTTTTATGGAATTTTTGGAGTCGGTTTACTTACCGTATCACATACCTACTCCTTTTCAGGGTTCTGGAGTGTTCTGGAAGGACTCTTTGATATGCTCTTCCGGTGTAATTGTTTCAATAATATTAGTTTCAACATTAATGGGAGTACCTGAAATATAGTGCTTAATTCTTTGCCCATTCACCACTCTCGGATTAGTGCCTTCGGAGTTGTTTATTTTTATGGCTCCGGAGCGATAAACTTCTTCGATGATATACGGTCCTTCCCATTTAGAGAGAAGTTTTCCTGCAAAGGATCTCAAACGAGAATTGTATAATAAAACATGATCACCTACTTTGAATTCCCGTTTTTGGATTCTTTTATCATGCCATCTTTCAACTTTTTCTTTAAACAGTTTGGCATTTTCATAAGCTTGGGTTCTCCATTCATCTAGTGAGCTAATATCAAATAACCTCTTTTCACTGGCAAGTTTAAAATCATAATTGAGTTCTTTAATTGCCCAATATGCTTTATGTTCTAACTCAAGAGGCAAATGACATGCTTTTCCATAAACTATTTTATAAGGAGACATACCCATAGGATTTTTATAAGCAGTTCTATAAGCCCATAATGCATCGTCAAGTTTCTTAGACCAATTCTTTCTAGATCTATTGACAGTTTTTTGCAAAATTAATTTTATTTCTCTATTGCTCAATTCAACTTGACCACTAGATTGAGGGTGGTAGGGAGATGCAATTCTATCGTTGACATCATATTTAGCAAGTAGTTTACGGAATGCACCATGAATAAAATGTGAACCACCATTAGTCATTAAATATCTAGGAACTCCGAACCTCGGGAAAATAACTTCTTTAAGCATTTTAATAGAAGTGTTATGATTAGAACTATTAGTTGGAATAGCTTCTACCCACTTAGTAACATAATCAACAGCAACTAAAATATGTGTATACCCATTAGAGGAAGGAAAAGGTCCCATATAATCAAATCCCCAAACATCAAATGGTTCAATAACAAGTGAATAATTCACAGGCATTTCCTGACGTCTACTTATATTACCAATTCTTTGACATTAATCACAAGATAAGACAAACTTACGAGCATCCTTAAAAAGAGTAGGCCAATAAAAACCAGATTGTAATACCTTATGCGCAGTTCGGTCTCCCGCATGATGTCCTCCATAGGCCTCGGAATGACACTTACGTAGGATTTGTTTCTGTTCATGCTCAGGTACACAACGTCTAATAATACCATCTACTCCTTCTTTATATAGATGTGGGTCATCCCAAAAGTAATGTCTTAAATCAAAGATTTTTTTTCTTTTGTTGATATGTAAAGCTAGGTGGTATAAATTTAGCAACAATATAATTAGCATAGTCTGCATACCAAGGAGTATTACGAGAAGCATTTATCACAGCTAATTGTTCATCAGGAAAATTATCATTAATAGGAAGTGGGTCATCAAGAATATTCTCCATTCTAGACAAATTATCTGCTACAAGGTTCTCAGCTCCCTTCCTATCAGTAATATGCAAGTCAAATTCTTGTAGCAATAGAACCCACCTAATGAGTCTAGGTTTAGCATCTTTCTTTTCCATAAGGTATTTAATAGCAGCGTGATCAGTGTGAACAATTACTTTAGAATCAACTATGTAGGATCTGAATTTGTCACATGCAAACACAACTGCTAGAAATTCTTTCTCAGTAGTAGCATAATTTCTTTGAGCGCTGTCTAGAGTTTTACTAGCATAATGGATAACATTTAATTTCTTATCAACTCTTTTTCCTAGAATAACACCAACAACATAATCACTAGCATCACACATAATTTCAAAAGGCAAGTTCCAATCAGGTGGTTGAACAATAGGTGCAGAGGTTAAGGCTTTCTTAAGTGTTTCAAAGGCTTCTACGCAATCATCATCAAAAACAAATGGAACATCTTTTTGCAAGAGATTAGTAAGAGGCCTAGAAATTTTAGAGAAGTCTTTAATAAACCTTCTATAGAAACCAGCATGACCTAGGAAACTTCTTATACCTTTGATATCTTTAGCACATGGCATTTTCTCAATAGCATCAACCTTAGCTTTATCAACTTCTATACCTCTTTCAGAAATTTTATGCCCAAGGACAATACCTTCATTCACCATAAAGTGGCACTTCTCCCAATTCAAGACAAGATTAGTCTCTTCACATCTCTGCAAAACTCGATCAAGGTTGCTTAAGCAATCTCAAAAGAAGTTCCGTAAACGGAGAAATCATCCATGAAAACCTCAACAATCTTTTCACAAAAGTCAGAGAATATAGCAGTCATACATCTTTGAAAGGTTGCAGGTGCATTACATAAACCAAAAGGCATACGATGATAAGCATAAGTTCCAAAAGGACAAGTAAAGGTGGTTTTCTCTTGATCTTCAGGTGATACAGGTATTTGAGAAAAACCAAAATAACCATCTAGGAAACAAAAGTGTGTATGCTTAGACAATCTTTCTAACATTTGATCAATAAAAGGTAAGGGGTAATGATCTTTTCTAGTGGCTTTGTTTAATTTTCTAAAATCAATTACCATCCTATAACCAGTTACAATTCTTTGTGGAATGAGTTCATTTTTATCGTTAGGAACAACAGTAATGCCTCCTTTCTTAGGGACACAATGAACGGGACTTACCCATCTACTATCAGCTATGGGATAGATTATACCTGCTTCCAGAAGATTTAATATGTCAGTTCTTACCACCTCCTTCATCTTAGGATTTAATCGTCGTTGGTGGTCGACAACTGGTTTAGCATCAGGCTCCATATTAATTTTGTGCTGACATAGAGTGGGACTAATGCCCTTAAGATCATCAAGAGTATATCCAATAGCAGCACAGTGCTTCCTCAGAGTTTTTAGTAATCTCTTTTCTTCATGCTCTGAAAGGTTAGCACTAATAATAACAGGATATATCTTCTTTTCATCTACATAACATATTTCAATGTATCAGGCAATTGTTTCAGTTCGAAAACAGGGTCACCCTTAGGTGGAGGAGGGCCTCCAAGAGTTTCAACAGGCAAATTGTGTTTAAGGATTGGTGGTTGATCAAAGAACATCCTATCTATTTCATTTCTTTCATTCATGTGCATATCATTTTCATGGTCTGGCAAATATTGTTCTAACGGATCAGTAAGAGGTACGGCAATAGAAGCAAGACCAATAATTTCATATTTACTAGGCAATTCTTTATCATGAGGTTGTCTACGAAACTTGGAGAAATTAAACTGATGAGATATACCACCAAAATTAACACTAACAGTTTCTTTAGCGCAATCAATCTTGGCATTAATAGTGTTCAAGAAAGGTCTACCAAATATAATGGGACAAAAATTATCTTGTGGAGAACCGAGGACTAGGAAATCAGTAGGGTATTTTATTTTTCCACACAAGACTTCAACATCTCTAACGATCCCAAGCGGTGTAATGGTATCTCTGTTTGCAAGATTAATAGTAACATCAATGTCCTCTATTTCAATAGGTTTAATATCATTCATAATTTCTTGATATAAGGTAAATGGAATAACACTCACACTATGTGACGCCCCTGCTCGACACGTGCACTAATCATACACGCAAACGTGCACGCTCGAGATCAGAGACTCACGGGAAGATATCACAACACAACTCTAAACTCAAATTAAACATAAATCATCATATTACAAGCCAGGGGTCACGAGGACCCGAATACATAAGTCATACAAACCATAATATCTGAGTACAGACATAGTTAGTCAAGTTTTTGCCTTAAGAAGGCTAGCACAAACATCGACATGATCGAAGAGGCGCATGCCTCTTGCCTGGGAGCCTCCGAACTACTCCTGGTCGGCTGGCTCAACCCAGTAGTAGTGGCCTCCGGGGCTCTCCTGGTAGTAGCCCTCTGCGACGGTGTCTGACTCCTGGGCTCCGTCATCTGGTCGCAAGTATCGGGTGTGGGGGAAAAAGAATAGCAAAGCAACCATGAGTACTCATCCAAAGTACTCGCAAGACTGACATCAGAACTATACTAAGTATGCATTGGTTTCAAAGGAATGGGGCTATATCTTTGGACTGAACTGCAGAATGCCAGAATAAAGGGGGAGAAGCCTAGCCTATCGAAGACTAGCATCTTGAAGCATTTCTTGCAGCATCAGAAGAGAGTAGAGCAAGATAATATATAATCAAACATATTTAGTAACTCCCTGAGATCCTTTCTCGACTCCCAGCGAGAAAGTGATCCCGAGAGCAGTAGTAACAGTTTATCATTGTGACAGTATCCATTTGTAGTTGTAGCAGATCAAGATACAACTCTGAGCGTCCTGTTACCGTGGACACGGCTATTCGAATAGATAACTTCCCTGCAGGGGTGAACTACTGTTACCCAGCACGCTCGATTACATCTGGCCGGATACACTTGCTGGGTAATACCCGGCCTCGGGTAATCGACACGAAGCAGCGTCCTACCTAAGCTCAGCAGAGAGGTCAACACGCCGGTCTAAATCCTAAGCACGAAGGGGTCTTGGGCCATCGCCCTTCGCACTCCTGCACGTTGCGAGACTGGCCGGGGAGCAGGCGCGACACTGAACTCGCCAGTGACGTAACCAGCTCAACCCCAACAATCAGCCCGCATGTCTGAGCTGTGACGTCTGAAGAGCTTTCGGGAGAAACGTACAACGCAGAGGGGCCCATACCCATTATCCCACGTGGTGGTAGTGCGTTTAGGGCCAACGACCCACTCAGATCAAATACCCAAATCCGTTAATCATGTTTAGTAACTCGCAGAGTCGTATAGGGTTCCTGTCGCTCCGACTTGGTATGTCATATCGCGCGGGTGCTCTTGGAGCCGACCCGTCTTTAATGATGTTCACTCGCAGAGTGATCATGGCCCGGTATTAAGCCTGGCGTACGGACAAGGGTGATGGCCACCGATGAAGAAGTAGCACAACTAACTAGGTATTGTGGGACAACAGGTGGGGTATCAATAACAGACTACAAAATTAGGCTATGCATCGGAATAGGTGCTATCGGAACAGTAGCAGGGGCAATTCTAATGCAAGCATAAGAGAGAAGAGAATGGGTGATATCTGATGATCAAGGGGTTTTGCTTGCCTGGAAGCTCTGCTGAAGGGGGCTGATCATCGGCGACGTCGTCGTACACGGCAGCGTCGTCGGCAGACTCGGGGGCTATCGAGAGAGAAGGGGGGGAAGAAACAATAAATACATGACAAAAATGCAACAGTGATGCATGACATGACTAAATTATATGCAGAGGTGTTATACTGCCTATCTAAATGATTTAGTTAATCTAGGAATTTATTTGGATTTATTTTATTAAAGTCAGGCACTATTCATATACCGGATACGGGCAAAATGTCCAATGTTCGGTATGTTAGAGGGGTGTGGCAGACATGTGGATAGGTTATTCAAATTATACACATTTTTCTGATCGTTTTACATATATAAATTATTTTAATCCGAGTTACGGTTTAAAAGATATGAATTTTCAAAGTTTTAATCATTTTCTAGAATTTTCTGAAATTATTTAAATTAACATTATCCGAAAGAGTAGCCAGTGACATCATCATGATGTCAGCATGGCGTCAGCAGTCAACAGGTCCTCTGACCAGTCAACTCTGACCTGCGGGACCCACCTGTCATAGACAGTGGGCTAACTAAACTAATTAACAGGTTAATTAGCTAGGTAGGGCCCATTAGTCACTGTCTAACTAATTAATTAATTAACTAATGATTTAATTAACTTTTTAATTAACAATTTTAGTTTATTTTAAAACATTTTAAATGGCGGGGTCTGCCTGTCAGTGGGCCACGGTGCCCAGTCAGCGGCGCTGACCAGGTCAACTGGGCCCGCGGGGCCCAACATCAGTGACACAAGGGCAGGGCCCGCGGTGGCCACGCCAGTCGCCGGCCGGAGAGTGCTCCGGCGAGCCTCCCACGGCGGCGCTTCTCCGGCGAGCGTCGGGATCCTCCTACGGTGCACCAAATCGGCCGGTTTCGGGCTTGTTCGAACGAGGGGAAGATGCCGCGTCGTTCTACGGCGCTAGCGCGAGGCGATGCGGTCGGGGAAGAGCTCTACGACCTCACCGGCGGACGGCGGCGTACGGGTGATGGTGGAATCGGCGGGGTAGCGCACGGGTGAGCAAACGCAATGGCTAAACGATACCTACGCGAAGCGGCGAGTCGAACGAACACACGCGCGCGACCAAATGGTCGCCGGATGGTCACCGGCGACGAGATCAGGAGGAGGCGCGCTCGGGCGTCGGTGGAATCGGACGGCAGAGGCCGAATCCAACGGCGAGAGGAGAAGGGAGAGGTAGAGATCCTCACTGGGAGCCGGTAGAGGAAGGCAGCGGGCTCGGGGAAGGTTCGACGGCGACGTATTTGACGGCGACGAGCGACGGGTCCGAGGAAGAAGATGACGTCAGGGAGGACGATGCAGCGGCGCTGAGCTCCAACGAGCGGTCCCGGACGACGTAGTCAAGGATGGCGGTGACTTTGGGCACGGAGGCGAGGCGTGGCGGTGGCTGCAGCTACGCGAGCGAGCGGTGGTCGGCGGAGGCAGTGGCGGCCATTGACGAGGAGGAAGAAGGCGAGCTCGGGAGAGGGGAAAAATATCGAGAGGCCGGCTAGGGTTCGCGAGGTGGCGGTCTTATCCTCTCCAGGAGCCCTGCAGCGGCGCGGGGAACGAGGTGGTCGCGGCGAGACGGCTTGCCGGCGACGACGCGGTCGGGCGCGGGAGTGACCGAGGATGAACAGGGAAGGGAGAGAAGCGACCGTGCGGTGCGGGCTGGGCCGGCTGGATGACTAGAGCCCAGCACGGTAAGCCCCTCTTTTTTTATTTCACGTTTTATTTTCTGTTTTTCTATTTTGTTCTCTGTTTTGCAATTAGATTAGGTACAAAATGAGTTTAGTAAAATATATGACATGGTCCAATAATTAATATGCAATATTGGCTACCACCAGAAATTGGTTTGGTGAAGATAGGATTTCATATGAATTTTTATTAAATAAAAAAGGATTAAATGTGGCTGTATTGGTTCTGTTTTGAGGATGACAGGGTCACTTAGCTAATTCAATTAATGTTGGTTGTATTTTTATAATTGCCTCTGGATTATTTACAACATTATGAACATTTTAGTTTCTGGTTTTGAACAACTTTTAATTTTACTTTGCATTTGAATTTCAATTTAATTTGGAATTTGAAATGAGATATGATGCAAATGATGATTAGGCACTGTTAATCATGATGACATGGCATTATCAAAAGGTAATTACTGTTGCTGTTACATGGGGATGTTACACACTAGCACCCAAATCACATAAGCCATGATAACAATGATCTCCTATTTTAACAGAGACAACAGGCATGCCTACTACAGGTCTGTTTTTATCTTTGGGATCTGGTTTAGCAATTCTAGCTGCTTCATCACTGAAGCAAATAACATGCCCATCTATATTATCGACCAAGAGATCTTTAACCATAGCAACATTAGGTTCAATTTTAATTTGTTCAGAGGGTCTAGGTGCTCTAATATTACTTTTGTTAACCACAGTTGAAACTTTAGCATGTTCCTTAATCCTAACAGGAAAAGGTGGTTTCTCAATATAAGCAGTAGGCACAACTGGATCAACATGGTAAACAATTGTTTCTTCTTTAACACTAACGGGTTCCTCAATCTTTTCTTTAACAGGGGGATGATATTTAAACCACTTCTCCTTAGGGAGATCAACATGAGTAGCAAATGATTCACAAAAGGAGGCTACTATCTCAGAGTCAAGTCCATATTTAGTGCTAAACTTATGAAAAGCATCGGTATCCATAAAAGATTTAACACAATCGAACTCAAGTATTATACCCGACTCATTACCTTTGTCGAGTTCCCAATCTTCAGAGTTGCGTTTAATTCTTTCTAGAAGATCCCATCTGAATTCAATAGTTTTCTTCATAAAGGAGCCAGTCGAAGAAGAATCGAGCATGGTTTGATCATCATGAGAAAGCCGAGCATAAAAATTCTGTAAGATAATTTCTCTTGAGAGCTCATGATTGGGGCATGTGTACATCATGTACTTAAGCCTCCCCCAAGCTTGAGCGATGCTTTCTCCTTCACGAGGCCAAAAATTACATATATAATTCCGATCACGATGAACCAAATGCATAGGATAAACTTTTGATGAAATTCCAATTTCAATCGACTCCAATCCCACGTTCCAATATCATCACATAGCCTATACCATGTCAATGCCTTTCCCTTCAAAGATAAAGGGAAAACCTTCTTCTTAACTTCATCTTCGGGTAAACCTGCAAGCTTAAATAATCCACAAACTTCATCCACATAGATTAGGTGCATATCAGGATGTATTGTTCCATCTCCTGCATAAGGATTAGCTAGCAGTTTCTCTATCATACCCGAAGGAATCTCAATATAAATATTTTCAGTAGGTACAGTAGGTTGAGGAGCAACTCTTTGTGCTTCCGGTCGAGGTGAAGATACCCCGAACAAGCCCCTCAAAGGATTACTTTCCATAGTGACAAGTGACAATAAATTTCAGCATGTAATATAAATGTTTCCTTACCAAATTCCACTCACCAAAGGCGCTTCACTCCCCGGCAACAGCGCCAGAAAAGAGTCTTGATGACCCACAAGTATAGGGGATCAATCATAGTCCTTTCGATAAGTAAGAGTGTCGAACCCAACGAGGAGAAGAAGGAAATACCAAGCGGTTTTCAGCAAGGTATTTTGTGCAAGGACTGAAATTATCGGTAGCAAGTAGTTTGATAGCAAGATAATTTGTAACAAGTGACAAGTAGCAATAGTAACTAAGGTGCAGCAAGGTAGCCCAATCCTTTTTGTTGCAAAGGACAGGCCAGAACGATCACTTATAATAAGCTAAACGTTCTCGAGGACACAAGGGAGTTTCATCTAGTCACTTTCATCATGTTTGTTTGATTCGCGTTCGCTACTTTGATAATTTGATATGTGGGTGGACCGGTGCTTGGGAGCTGTTCTTACTTGAACAAGCCTCCCACTTATGATTACCCCCTCTCGCAAGCATCCGCAACTACGAAAGAAGAATTAAGATAAATCTAACCATAGCATTAAACATATGGATCAAAATCAGCCCCTTACGGAATAGCACATAAACTAGGGTTTAAGCTTCTGTCACTCTAGCAACCCATCATCTAATTACTACTCCACAATGCATTCCCTTAGGCTCAAAGATGGTGAAGTGTCATGTAGTCGACGTTCACATGACACCACTAAGAGAATCAACAACATACATATCATCAAAATATCGAACGAATACCAAATTCACATGATTACTTATGACAAGACTTCTCCCATGTCCTCAAGAACAAAAGTAACTACTCACACATCATATTCATGTCCAAGATCAGAGGGGTATTGAATGGCATAATGGATCTGAACATATAATCTACCACCAAATAAACCAACTAGCATCAACTACAAGATGTAATCAACACTACTAGCAACCCACAGGTACCAATCTGAGGTTTTGAGACAAAGATTGAATACAAGAGATGAACTCGGGTTTGAGATGAGATGGTGCTGGTGAAGATGTTGATGAAGATTGGTCCTCCCACTATGAGAGGATCGTTGGTGATGCCGATGGCTTCGATTTCCCCCTCCCGGAGGGAAGTATCCCCGGAGGAATCGCTATGCCGGAGAGCAAAAGTGCTCCTGCCCAAGTTGCGCCTCGAGACAGCGGCGCTCCGTCCCAAAAGTCTTCTCCTTATTTTTTCTAGGGCAAATGGGCTTATATACTAGAAAATGGGCACCGGAGGCTGGCCAGGAGCCCCACAAGCCACTAGGGCGCGCCTGGGGGGGGGGGGGTGGCGCACCTTGGTGCCTCGTGGGCACCTGGGTGCCCCCCTCTGGTACTTCTTTTCTCCAGTATTTTTTATTTATTCCAAAATAAATCTTCGTGAAATTTCAGCTCATTTGGAGATGTGCAAAATAGGTATCTCTGACATAGCTTTATCAGGTCCAGAATTCCAACTGCCAGCAATCTCCCTCCTTATGTAAATCTTGCATATTAAGAGAGAAAAGGCATTAGAATTGCTCTACAAAGTGTTATATTGATTAAAAACACTATAAATAACAGTAGGAAAACATGGGGATCAGATATTAAGAGAGAAAAGGCAAAATGGACGTATCACCTACCATGGGGATCAGATACAGTCTTCACAAACTCTGCCAATTGAGGATAGATACCATCAGCAAGGTAGTACCCCATATGTTGTAATTGTGCCCGTTGATGGTGTAGTTGCATGCTGGAGCCTGCCCATCACAAAGTATCTTGAACAAAGGAGATTGTTGGAGCACATTGACGTCATTGTTAGAACCAGGCGTGCCAAAGAAAGCCTGCCAAATTGACAAGTGTCGTGATGCCACTTCTTCAAGTATGATGGTGGCCTCTTTGGTGTAACCTAAATAATGCCCATGCAAACCTTTGGGGAAGTTCTTCCATTGCCAATGCATGCAATTAACTGAACCGAGCATACCAGGAAAACCTATTGCCCCTCCAATTGCCATCAACCTTTCTGTGTCCTGGACATTTGCTTCTCTCATGTACTCTGCTCCAAACACCTTCACAACGGTGTGTCCAAACTGCACTGTGGTATTCAGGCATGTGGTCTGTCTCCCATCCGGATTTCAGCATCAATGGCATCCACGGCCTTACCATAAGCAAGCATTCTGAGTGCAAATGTCCATTTCCTAGAGGAGAGACAGAAAGTTGCCCGCAAAAATCCTTCCTTAGCTTGAAGTAGTCATCAGCCTCCTCCTCGACATTCACTATGCACAAGAACAAATTTCTGCTCATCTGAAAAGTGATGTAAAAAAACCCTTCATGGTATGATCGGTCCGGTTTGAAGTAGTCCTTGTAGAGAAGCTTTGTGCCAATGATCCTATCCCGGGGAATAACTTTCCTGCGCTTTCTCGAACCCTTGAAGTTCAGTACATGCTCCTCTTGCTTCTCCAATTCTTCCTAGATGCTCATCATCATCATTTTATCATGTTTGTTGTCTGTTCCGGCGAATCGATGAACTCTCTGTATATGAATTCATCAAGGCCCTTGTTTCCATACTCATCATCTGACGATGAATCCATCTTTTGCCTACAAATGAGAAAAAAGACTAAAAAAACTACTCGGACATTTCATCGAACACACAGAGCGTGAGGTGTACGTCTGGAGGAGTTGCACGTACCGGGGCGGCCTCCGGTGGCGGCACGGTTGGTGGTAATGTGGCTTGGGGCCTTCGGTGGCCTCGATGTGGGTTGAGGATGACAGAGGAGATAGGGTGGGAGCGGAGCTACGGAGGTGGATGTGGGGCCAAGGCAGAAAAGAGGAGTGGAAGAGGGAAGGTTGGGCTGCGCAGGGGACGTCTTGAAGAGATTTGGGATTGGCCCCTGCCGTTAGTCTGACGTGGTGGACGCATCCGGGCGTCCCCATATCCGCCCCACATATGGGCTGGCTATGGGGGTGTCGGACAGCTCGGACGAATAGGGCCGGTTTGAGGGGTCTAGTTGGGTGGAAATAAATTGACCGGGCAGTGACCGGGCCGTCCGCCTGTACGTATAGGGAGGGTTTGAGGGGTCCGATTATAGATGCTCTAAGATTCACGAATGAGTAAGAGGGATAATGATTAGATTAGGCAGCATCTAGAACCATCGATTTAGGCACACGACGGTGTAAGAGATTTGAAAAACCTCATCGTCAGGGCAGGGGTCTGCAGTTCATTAACAAGAAGAGAGATGATCAAAGTTGAGCGTCAGCAATCATGGAAAACTATATGATAGTTGAGTATGTGGAGTTTGCTAAACCAAAAGCTCTTACATAGACCCTTCCTGGAAATATGATGAATTGTAATTGCTTCGATGACTAAGAACATAGTTTGTTAGTTTTCAGGAAACTTTATTGTCTATACTTTAGCCTATGAATGAATTGTTACTTTATCATGAGAAATTTTATGATGAATACTTGCTGTTATAATAATGATCATGGTGCTGTCATGTCCATATTTTCTTTTCTCGACACTCGCTCTATAAACATGTGGTCATGATTATTGATTTCGATGTTCGCTTGAGGACAAGCGGAGTCTAAGCTTGGGGGATTTGATACGTCCATTTTGCATCATCTTTTCCTACTGTTATTTATAATGTTTTAGATCAATATTTCACTTTATGATGCAATTCTAATGTATTTTCTCTCTTAATATGTAAGATACACTTGAAGTGGGAAATTGTCGGCAGCTAGAATTATGGACCTAAAAGAGCTACAACAGAGATAGCTATTCTCCGGAGCTCCAAATGACCTGAAATTTTATGGAGAATTATTTTGGAATATGTGGCACCCCGATAGAGGGCCGACGCACGCCAGCCCCAGGATAAGACCTAGCGCACGTCTGAGACATGATACAGCAATTCCAGGCACAAAATGGCTTTATTATATGAAATGGAGTATTACAACATTGTTGCTTACAACAATATTACATGGCTCCAAGGCTAACTAAATGGCAGCGGAGGTCTTGGTTCAGTGGCAACGACGTCTCCGGCTGGGCTCCACAACTCACAGGACTGGCTGGGTTACGATCTAGCCTGACGGATCTTCTCCTGCAACTGGCCACGTGCAAGGCCAGGTGAGTACTTGGAATGTACTCGCAAGACAACCAAATACATAGCATCCAAACAAGCAGATGACAAAGCAAGCCCTATGCTATATAAGAATTTATTCTAAACATGGTAGGAAGACATGGATCAGGCATGGCATAACATGGATCAGGCATATCAACTACATATCATGGCATGGCATAGCTATTTCTACAAGACATGGTATCCACAATCAAACTGGAACCTACGCTACACTTACCTCCCGTGAAGCATGAAAGTAGTATGTGGTGATATCATTCAGTTTTACTGCCCTTCTGGGCTAACTCAGGACTCACCGAGATCTCATCTCGTAATCATGTCAGAACAACATGGTGACGATTCACAATCATCCCATAGTCCAAGTTACCACATTTACTTAGTAGCACATTCTTTAACAAGTTTATAATAACAGGTTCGTCCTCCAGATCGACCAAGACCAAATAGTGTGACCTAGTACGAACTGTGTCCAATACCGTGGACTCGGCTATTCGAATAGATTCATACACTCTGCAGAGGTTGCGCACTTTTCCCACACTATGAAGCTCCTGGTCCCGTACCTCGGTACACTTCCCTTCCGGGTGGACCGGTGCTGCTCCAACGAAACTTGCCTAACCCGTGACTCCTCCACCGTACCACCGACAATCATCCTCCCCCGGAGTCATGCCCTGGGTGGCCCCTGTGTCACTCCTGACACCTGCCACCGTCGTGGCCACACTAAACTGTCCCAAACGGGGACTCCCGGGTTAAACAATCAACTGGGCTCACAAGGTTATCGCCGCCTACCTGATCAGGGTAGCACGCGCGCATAACCCTCCCTCTTTGGTGGTACCGATAAAAGAGCACAAAGCTAGACCAAGTCAAGGCCGTCCCATAACGGCAAATGTGGCTGCACGGGTAAGCTCGGTTCGGTGGCACTATGACTCGATCGCATCGATGAAGGAGGAGGTTTAGTTTACAAGTTCAATTTAACATCTCCATCATCGTACCATCACATCAACATTTATAAGTATGAACAATTACTTATAAACAGCATGGCAAAATCATAACAGCATTGACAATCATGGCATGAGATCAAATCATAGCACTAACATGATAATGGTATTAAAAGTATTGTTACTAGCATGGGAAAAATATGACATGAAAGCAATTCATAATATCACATGGTAAATAACACTAGCATCTGGCACAGATGAAATAACAGGGTTATGCCAGTGCAGACTAACAGATGATCTACAACATACAGTAACACACACACAGGGTGCAAGCAAAGTCAACATGCAAGTCCAGAGCTCATGATAAGAGGCTGGCTTGCCTTGGGGTTGACGGAGTCACCGGGAAGAAGTGCGATGAGTTCGCGGAGGGATTTGCCGGAAAAGTTTCCCTCTTGAAGGGGCTGATTGAAGGGCAAGGGCAAAATGGTCATTTTTACAGTGTCAAAACATTATGAAAATGATACCATCGGAACGGGCTCGACGAAATGAAAACGTGGGCGTTGGATTTACCTCAATCGGAGTTACGGTCACGGAGAAACGGCTGTTCGTTCGTTAAGCGGTAAAACAAACAGAAACTGATCGTTTTAGCCCTTAACGGGTGAACGCCCGCTAAATAACCACTTCGGCCGGGGCTGAGCTGAAAGTGTATTTCAAATGTTTACTCTTTCGCTGCAGAGAAAGCGTACTTACTTCTGAAGCTGCGGGAGAATACGCTTCTCCAACTGGAAAGCATATTTTTGGAATTGCGCCTTCACTTAAAACCGACTGGGCCCGGGCTAACAGTGGCTTACACGTGGGCCCGGCGGCTGGTTCTCTCTCTCTCCCCTATCTCCTTCATCTTCTTTCCCCGACCGGAAACAGAGGCGGCTCGGCTGCCGTCGCCGCTGGCGGCTGGCGGCGTGGGAGATGCCGCCGTAGGTCTCACTGGAACCGGGGCACCTCACCGCATCCGGGGGTGGTCGCGGGGCCTCGGGGGACGGCCTGCAGCGCCGCCTCCACCATCCATGGCGGGGCGACCAGAGATCTTCAGGGGAGCCACGGCGGTTGTGCTTCCCTGGCGAAGTGGAGAATGACGGCGGCTTCGCGAGCTAGTGGGCGGCCGTGGGTGCAGAGGCGGAGGGGAGGGGAGGGCTAGGGGCCGAGGTTGGCCGAGTGAAGTCGGTGGCAGAGTTCGGCCATGGGCGAGGAGAGGAGCTCCACGAGCTCGAGGAGAGGGGGGGGCTAGGCTGCTGGTGACAAGAAGGGCTCGAGGGCACGCCTTAAATAGGCTCGGGGAGGGCTATGCGACGACGGCCGAGGCTTCGGGAGCTCGGCGAGGTGGCGGTGCTCCGGTGGAGCACCCTCTGTCGGCACGGCCGGCCAACGTCTAGGGGACGAGGCAGGAGGGGTCCAGACGAGGTACGTGTGCGGCGGGGAGGTCGTCGGCGCTCCCGGACGAGCTGTGGCCGGCAACCAGAAGGCTCGGGATACACGGTGCCGCGACCGTGTCCCAATAGTGCCCCGATGTCGGCAAGAACGGCCCCGAGCTAGGCTCCAGGAGTATCCGGGAGGTAGACGGGGTGCCGTACGTCGTTGCAGACGTCGGCAAAAGGCGACGGCGAAAGGAACTGGGGAGGGACGCGACGGCGCAGTGCAGAGCGATGTTTTTGGCCTGGCCAGGCGTGGTCACCACCGGCACCACGTGGCCTGGGCACTGCAACGCCCTCCAACCGTGTCTATAGTGTGTGTTGATCCTCAAATAGATGGTTTACCCCAATGGACATCAACAAGGAGTTCTAGAGTGATCGATTTGGCCTCAAATGCAAAGTGACAGCAAAGTTTTGACACGCGGTGTGGCCACCACAGTGCTCCTCTTGGCATGATCTTTGGCAAAGGTAAATCATCTACCAAGGTGACCATTCTGGCCAAAATTCAGCTCAAATGGACAACTCTAGATAGTACTTCCTTTGTAACCTTGCAATCTGGCCAGAAATGAAAATGAGGATGTTGGGGAGAAATGGCTAAATGGATTTGGCTGATTTTTGGTGTAGGGTGATGATATAGTCATGAGAGATAGCTGGAAAAATTTCAGCCCATTTTGATCATCTATGAGTGTACTTCCTTCACAGAGATACAATCTGGACAGAAACTTAGATAATTTACTGAGGAAAATTAGCTACATGAAATGGGCTGGTTTTTGGTATCCAGGGGTTATTTATCAATGTCAACCACCCTGAAAATTTTTAGCCCAAAAAGATCAAGGGAGCAAGCACTTCTTTTGCAAATTGGAAATCTGGGCAGAATTTGCAAATGGATGTTGTGCTCAAAATTTGAATTGTGGAACTTGAGATTTTTATGGAAATGGTGAATATATGGATAGGAGAGGCTCCACAAATTATTTAGGATTTTTCCTAGCTACCAAAATGGTAGTTCCTTTGGAAAGGCCCCAAATTGAAATATTGGCCTTAAATAGGAAAATGGCATCTCCCTTATTTAATTGTGGCCAATATTTTTTATGGGAGCTCAATATGATCACAAAGAATATCTTCACAAGTTTTCATGAACTTTGGAGATGAATAGATATTTTACTGGATTTAATTCCTCAGAAAGGCAGAAAAAGGAATTAATTCTAGATGAAAAATATTGCATATGACTTGGCAATATTTTTCCACATCTAGGGTTTATGAGTGAAGGAGGATCTCTAGAAATTTTGGGAGGATCAACAGAACAAGGAAAATGATAGCTCCTTTTGTAAACACAAAGGCAGGATTTCCAGTTCCAATATTTTGGAACTAGGGTTTCAATGAGGTTCGGGGTTTACTGACGGAAGCTTGACTGGTACAAGAGCATGAGAAAGATATGGAGAGGCTGAGGATTTTCTGTATTCACCTGGTCACTCACCAGATTCCAGAGGGAAAAAAATTGGGAGAGAAAAGCTAGGAAGCAATAACAGCACAAAAATCGATAACCCGATTTTTGGGGTGTTACAGAATATATAAAAAATACTAGAAGAAAGAAGTACCAGAGAAGACCCTCGGTGGGCACAAAGGCAGGAGGGCGCGCTCAGGTGCCTTGTGGGGCCCACGGAGGCCTTCCGGTGCCCATCTTCTGCTATATGAAGTCATTTGCCCTAGAAAAAAAAATAAGAGAAGACTTCCGGGACGAAGCACCGCCGTCTCAAGACGGAACCTGGGCAGGAGCACTTTTTGCTCTACGGCGGAGCGATTCCGTCGGGGATACTTTCCTCCGGGAGGGGGAAATCGAAGCCATCGTCATCACCAACGCTTCTCTCATCGTGGGAGGACTCGTCTCCATCAACATCTTCACTATCACCATCTCATCTCCAAACCCTAGTTCATCTCTTGTATTCAATCTTGTCCTAAAACCTCAGATTGGTACCTGTGTGCAGGGTCGTTGAAGGGCATGTGCGAGCTGTGCGCTCGCACAGGGCCCCCAAAATCCAGGGGCCGCCAAATAGGGACCATATACTATATGTATTAGTCTGAAAAAAAATCAGTTTTGGGCCAACGTTTACCCTGTCGCCTGAAGCACTCCCTTTTGGCCTTGGTCCGCTCAATCCATACGCGTATATGTTGCCTCTTGTCGCGTGGATCCATCTGATCCATAGACGAAATGCCAGCCGCAACGCACGTACGTTCCGTGACTTCCGTCGTTTCGTTCCCTAATCCCTTCGCTAATTCGGTTCCCATCTTTTGGCTTCGACTGAATCGGCGACTCGGCGGCGATCGCTTCTGCAGCCAGTCAAGGTAAGCTGGAAGCGGAACTGCCGCGGTGCCGGACGCCACCGCAGTGCCGCCGAACAGAAGGCCAGCCGGTGTGGTGCCCTACCCTCCTCCCTTTCTCTCTAACTAATTTTGAATTTTTGATACAAACTGACCTGCGAAGTTGCACAACAGTTTACTAATTACTAATATGTTTTGGAACAATTTTTTGGCTAGTTATTGAAGTTCAGAAGTTGTCACAGATTCGAGATTCTTAATAGTTGCTCGTCCAAGTCGAAAATCTTTCTATTCTAACTATCTATCTATACAAGTTACAAGCCTATAATTCATGGAGTTTATCAGTTCAAATTCATTGATATTATTTTTGTTTTTGTTCATAAACAGAAACAATCATGAATTCTAGTTCTAGAAGAATGTAAGATTCTAATGCCTTAAAGCGTGAGAATAAACAAAAATAAGAAGAAGATGCTCAATCTCAAAGGGGTGCCATTGATAAATTTGTTGTGAAAGGATCCCAAACTAATTCTGAGCATGAGGTCAGTTTATTGGCTTTAGTATTTTGCATTGATACTTGAGAATTTTCTAAACATTGTACGAAATAAAATAAAGTTAAATTATATAAATATGTGATTATGCTTGAGTTATACTATGTTTTTTTAAATGTTAGGGCCCTATTTTCCTTTTCGCACCGGGGCCCTAAATTCCTGGAGACGGCCCTGCCTGTGGGTTGCTAGTAGTGTTGATTACATCTTGTAGTTGATGCTAGTTGGTTTACTTGGTGGAAGGTCATATTTTTAGATTGTTAATCATATACTCCCTCCGTCCCATAATATAAGAGCGTTTTTGACACTAGTGTAGTGTCAAAAATGCTGTTATATTATGGGGCGGAGGGAGTATTTATCTCCTCTGATCATGAACATGAATATAATTTGTGAGTAGTTCCATTTGTTCTTAAGGACATGGGAGAAGTCTTGTTATAAGTAATCATGTGAAGTTGGTTTGCGTTCAATATTTTGATGATATGGTATGTTGTTCTTCCTCTAGTGATGTAGTGTGAACGTCGACTATACGACACATTACCATGCTTGGGCCTAGGGGATGGCATTGTGGGATTAGTAAGTAGATGATGGGTTGCGAGAGTGACAGAAGCTTAAACCCTAGTTTATGCACTATTTCGTAAGGGGCTAATTTGGATCCACATGTTTCATGCTATGGTTAGATTTATCTTAGTTCTTCTTTCGTAGTTGCGGATGCTTGCGAGAGGGGGTAATCATAAGTGGGTTGTTTGTTCAAGTAAGAAAAGCACCCTATCACCGGTCCACCCACATAACAATTTATCAAAGTAGTCAACGCGAATTAACGAATCGTGATGAAGTTAACTAGACAAAATTCCCACGTGTCCTCGAGAATTCTTTGCTCACTATAAGAAGTAATTCCGGCTTGTCCTTTGCATAAAAGTATTGGGACAACTTGATGCACCTTGTTACTTTGGTTACTTGTTACGAATTATCTTGCTATCAAACTACCTGTCACTACTGTTTACAGCACTTGCGGAGAATACCTCACCAAAACCGCTTATTGATTCCTTCTGCTCCTCGTTGGGTTTGACACTCTTACTTATCGAAAGGACTACGATTGATCCCCTATACTTTTGGGTCATCAAAGAAGAAAAAGCATTCCGGAACTATTAAGGCAAGATGTTAGGAGATATGTGACCCTAATGTTCTGACATGTTAAAATAGATGCCAAGCAGAAATTGAAGGCAGAGATAGTGGAGCATTCTGCTAATCATCGGGTGGAATTCAATCCGGGACCTAGTTCTCCTCCACGCACCAAAGAGCAAAGTAGCCAAGGCTCCTTCACTGGAGGCCTCATAGGTCCACACCCCATTGACAATTTAATAGTAAGATTCACTATTACATATCAATGTACCCTTATTACCACCATGTAATTTCATTTTGATACATAGATCTTAAGAATGCTATACTTTTGTATTAGTGAACTAAATGTCGTCTTACATATACCATACCTAGCATGGCCCCCACTTGCGCACGTGCCCAAGTCATCCCAACTATAGAAGGGGGCCATGTGCACCATAATCCTATAATGCCGGATATGGCAATGGTGCAGGTGGATATAGTAGAACCAGGATGGGAGAAGTTTTTATTGCCCGAACCAACTAAAGACACATCCACGAAGCTTAGATGGTGCATCAATAAGTTGATCCTTTGGAAAACAAAAAGACATAATTCTCAAAGGGATGTCCTCCTCGAAGGTTCCCGCAGGGGCAATATAGCAGTAGAGTTAGCCAACCTTCTCGTCTATGTACTGAAGACCATGTCATATTTGACAAGTTGTGAGATCTAGGCATCAATATGGAAATTAATGTCGTAGATCACTTTGAGCTCACCGCCTTGAAGGTTCCGTCCCCTACCGTTGTGATCCCCCTCAATGCAAGAAAAGAAGGAGATGCTAACGGGGCGGCACCAGCAAGAAAAAGCATTGTTGGCATCGAAGGCCAGTATGTCTTCAACAATGAAGTTAAGGTGTCCTGCAAAGTACACTAGAGGTGAGCCGATGCTCGACATGGTGGCCCTTCGGACCCTTAAAAGGGAGGGATTAAGTCTGGATGAAGCGTACATGATTCAATGCAGTGACCCGAAGGGATACTGAGACAATTTCTCGACCCTTGTGCCTATTAGTTTTCACTTCTATCATGATTCTAGAGAAGATAAATTCAATGTTGAGTACTCGGACTTGTGGCATTTGTTTAACGTAAGAAAAGTAGACAAGTCCATGATCAGACTATGGACTCTTTTCCAAGCCAAAGTGCCCAAGCGCATTACGATGAACGTTGGTTTCATCGATCTCTGCCTTTGCACTTGGCACCAACTCCAAAAAGCCCTGAAGTGCATCTTCGAGTACATTGCGCGGGCGTGGGTAGCTCAAAAAGATAAATTGTACATCATCATGCCCTAGAAATCCACCTAAGTCTTTCAACCTAGTCAAAATTTATTTTTGTTACACACGTATGCGCGTCTATAGTAACAGACTTTTGTTCCCCGTATGCAGAATCGACTATTGGATCCTTGTGGTCACTGTCCCTCTTGGAACAAAGTGTTGTACAATGAGACCATGAGGATCAAACATGGAAATGGCCGGAACAAATGAGACCTCAAAGATATCAAGGACGCAGTGGAGTATGTGTTCTACTTGTTCACGCACACCGGTGGAGCAGCCTATACACGTAAAGATTGCTAGAAGCTCATCCACCACTAATTCCCCGTTTTGTAACAAGCACCAAGAAGCGTCACGTCAGGTTTTTACATGTGTGTCGGTATGGATGACTTAGTCCGTGAGTACAACCCAGTGAAGAGTCATAGTGATTTTAAAAACAACATGGGCTTGATGCAGCACAAATATGACGCGCACAAAGACCATGCTTGCATCAGAGAGTTGATGGCTTATTTTATTAATGATGAAGTGATGCGCCCAACTAGTAAATTTTATGATGGCCCTCTTCAACCGTTAAACACACCAGCTATATCTCAGCCGCCAAGCGGACCATCTTCATCCAAATAGCCAACTGCAGCCAAGAAGCCATCTTCTTCAACCAAAGAGCCATCTACTGCCAAGAAGCCATCTTCTTCGGCCAAAGAGTCAGCTGCTGCCAAGAAGCCATCTTATTCGACCAAAGAGCCAGTTCCTGCCAATAAGCCATCTTCTTCGGTGAAGGAGCCATATATTGCAAAGCCCAATCGAGGTATGCATAGATTGTGTTCATGTGTTATGCTATTGGTTAATAATACATTTTTTTTGATTTGATGAAATTTGTAGTATTTCTTACCTTTGAATCTTGGGAAAGTTGTTCCTCTAGACCGATATGGGTACAAAAGTATACTTTTTTGCCTTTGTCTCTCATGTAGGGATTGATGTCTGTGCAATGTTGATCTACCATATATATGCATGCATGTGATTGTATATATGCAACATGTTTAGCTATGAAAGTCATACATGTTTAATACTATATGATATGTAAATATATTTATGTATGCCTCTATATGGTGTAGTACACCAGGTGGTCTAGTAGAAGTGCAACATGTTATTTATCTAGCCCCCAGTAAAACATCACTGATCGCTCTTGTCCGGATGGGCAGTAAGTGAGGTAATGCTCATAAGGTACCTCGATGTGTAGTCGACACAGACTGGTTGGCTAGTCACTATTTTTCGTCATCACTGACCGGTCAACTGGCCCATCTGTGATAAAGCACTTATCACTGACCCTGAGGCACTGATGGGCCAAAAGCTCGTGTGTGATGATAAAAGTTGGCAGGTCGGTGTTGTTCAAATCTATAGTAGTGGACGGGGCAGCAAGTTGATGCGTGTGATGGTGCTATCTCACTCAAGCTGCGCTTGCAGTGGGCACCGATGGATCTTCGTGAGGGTTCCTCTCTCCAGATGTGCTTACTATCAGCGGCTTGTTCTGGGGAGGTTGAGGGATGCAGCTGGAAGGCTCCTTTGTCAGTTTTGATGGCTCTCACTCCGGCTCGTTTGCCTTCAGCGGTGAGATGCAATCTATGGATGACAACTTGACCTAGAGCGTATGGCTGTGCAACGGTGGTGGTGGGATTTCTAGCCCAGTGCATGTAATGCAGGGACCGCAAAAAAGTTGTGGCGACAACACATGATTGACTCCGATTTGATGGTGCTTCTTGAGTACCAGGTCTCGACCTCCGGGGGAAAACCCTAGGTCTGACCTGAGTGGGCATACCTGGCAATGTGATATTTTTGTGTCGTTACCTTATTGAAGGCATTGCACGGATAGGCCCAGACTTGTTCTTCAGGGTTAAAACCTAGAATCTGGCCTCTGGTGATTCGGTCCGGTGACGACTGCGCTTGAGAGTCGTTCTCTTCCTTAAAGCATTGATGTTGAAGAACGTCGTTGTCCTTGTGGTGTCAAGAGATCATTGGTGCGGATATGGACGTTGTTGTAGTTTGTTCATCGTTGTTTTGATCACGTTGGTTGTTTTCCTCGCTTAGGCCTAGCTTTGGTCTTGTATGTCTTTGCTCTTTGCCGGCGGGTTTGTGTGGGTGTGTGCACGCGCTCGGTATTGGCTATGTGCATACTAGCTACAGAGGTCGGATGTGTGCACATTGTGTTTGTTTTCACTTGGTGCTTTATTTTGATCAATAAAATCCACCCTTTGTCGGAAAAGATGTCTAGGTAGACTTCCACTTTTGCTTGGCACCCTTCACTTTGCTCATCTCTGGCAACTCACAAAAATCTCCAACAATCTATGCTCTCCGCGCTTGGCTGTCAGGATGTCGCATGCAATGTTCTTCTTTTCTGAACGCCCGCTACATCGCTCAGAGCGAGAGGCCCCATCCTTCTCCCCGTGCAAAGGTGTCGGGGTCCCAAGCAGAGGGCGTGGGACCACACTAGTAAACTTGCTAAGAAATCCCTCCACAGATGATAATGATGGAGCTACAACTTGTGTCACGAGACGGCGTAGGAGATCGATGTGCAAAAATGATTATTTCTGGCTGCCAAGAGTACTTACGGCCGAAAGCTCGATGTAAAACCATACTCATGCATAGTTCTTCCTCCGTTCCTAGATATAAGTCTTTGTAGGGATTTCATTATGGACCACATACGGATGTATATAGATGCATTTTAGAGTGTAGATTCACTCATTTTGCTCTGTATGTGGTTCATAGTGGAATCTCTACAAAGACTTATATTTAGGAACGGAGGGAGTACTCCCTCCGTTCCTAAATATAAGTCTTTGTAGGGATTTCATTATGGACCGCATACGGATGTATATAGATGCATTTTAGATTGTAGATTCACTCATTTTGCTCCGTATTTAGTTTATGGTGTAATCTCTATAAAGACTTATATTTAGGAACGGAGGGAGTACTCACTCCGTCCGAAAAAGCTTGTCCCTCAAATGGATGTATCTAGCACCAAGTTAGTGCTAGATACATTCATTTGAGGGACAAGCTTGGGACAAGCTTTTTCGAACGGAGGGAGTACTATATAGTGACATGACATAGATATAGATCGCAGGGACGACAAGCACTAAGGCCTCCTTTGGTTTGGAAGAATTATGTAGGAATTTCATAGGATAGGATTTTTATAGGAAAAATTCCTTTAGACCCCTTTGGTTTGTAGGAATATAATCCTATTCCTATGGAGGAATTCTTCCTATCCTTCATATTTCATAGGAAAATAAACATTAGCCTACACTCAATGGAAAAAATCCTATGATGTGAACCAAAGAGCATCTCCTTTCCTATTTCTAATCATACGATTTGAGATACATGTCATCTCATTTCCTATGACTTTCCTATTCCTATGATTTTCCTATCCTGTAAATCAAAGGAGGCATAAATATGACAAAACAAGATATGGACGGTACGTGCCTCCGTGCTGGCTGCCAAACCTCTCCGGCACTAGGATCTCCAGCTTGTTGGCCCAGCATCGTTCATATCGTGGATCCACGCGCCGTACGTACGTACTCACTAGCACCTGTACGTGCCACTGCAGCCGGACGTACGATGACTAGCATTTCACCTGTACGTGCCACTGCAGCCGGACGTACGATGACTAGCATTTGGATTGATATGCTACAATGAATAAGGACAACTCCAACGCACGACCCCAGACGCAGACGGACGTCCGTTTTGTTCGGATTTTGTCCGTTTGGGTGGCAATGGGCCCGTGTCCGCCCGGATTTCTGGATGCGCCGGCCGTGCGCCCAACGCCTGGCCGCATCTCGTCCGCCGGATGCCATGTACAATAAAATCAAGCATAGCACATAGTTTAAATCAAACATAGCAAATAGTTTCACATCCTAAATAGTCTTTTATTACAACCCAATCGAAATTAAAAAATATCAAATAGTCTTACAAACCACTCAAAGTTTGTGTGCATGAAAAGAGATTAAACCGATACATCCACTGCTTGCCAATGTGAGTCCACATGTGCTCAACCAAGTCAGCCTGGAGCTGCGTATGAGTCTGCCAATCACGCATCTCACGATGAAATTGGACGAAATGTTAAAACGTTGCAGGAGGTGGGTGCTCAGGCTCAACATTTTCACCCTGGAAATCAAACCCTTGGTCGTAGATGCTATCACCACGCTCATCCTCCACGATCATGGTGTGCATGATCACACAAGCGGTCATCACCTCCCAAAGCTTCTGAGTGCTCCATGTCAATGCAGGGTTTCGAACGATACTAAATCGAGATTGAAGCACACCAAAAGCATGCTCCACATCCTTCCTAGCACTCTCCTGCATCTGGGCAAATCTCTGTCTCTTCTCTCCTTGCGGATTGGGTTTGGTCTTCACAAGAGTTGACTACTGAGGATAGATACCATCAGCTAGGTAATACCCCTTGTTGTAATGGTGGCCATTGATCTCAAAGTTGACCTCTGGGGAGTGGCCTTCTGCAAGCCTTGCAAACACTGGAGAACGCTAAAGCACGTTGATATCATTGTGAGAACCAGGCATGCCAAGGAAAGAATACCATATCCACAGATCTTGTGAAGCCACCACTTCAAGTATGACAGTGGCACCTTTCACATGCCCCTTGTACTGCCCCTGCCAAGCAAATGGACAGTTCTTCCACTTCCAGTGCATACAATCTATACTACCAAGCATGCCCGGAAAGCCCCTATCGGCATTGATCGCCAACAACCTCTCTGTATCAGCCGCAGTTGGCTCTCTCAGGTACTTGGGGCCGAACACTGCCACCACGGCCTTGCAGAAACTATACATTGAGAGGAGACATGTGGACTCACTCATACGCACATACTCATCCACAAGATTACCAGGAATTCCATATGCAAGCATGCGAATAGCCGCAGTGCATTTCTGGTAAGAAGAGAAGCCAAGCTTGCCAAGGGCATTCTCTTTGCACTCAAAGTATGGGTCATATCCTACCACTCCCTCCTGAATACGATTGAACACATCTCTCCTCATTCGAAATCGGTGACGAAATTAATGTGGTTTGAAGAGTGCGGTATTCTCAAAGTAATCGGAATAGAGAAAGGTGTGGCCTTTCTCCCTATTGCGGTTCAAGGCCGGAGCATGGCCGGGGATTGATCCCCTGAACCGAGGCTGCTTCCTACTAATGTGGTCATGGACGACCAATGCAGCCACCACAAGCTCATCATCATCCGAGGACGAATCATCCGATGAACAAATGAAGTTGTGAAAGAAATACTCATCCCCGCTATCCATGGTACCTTGTGAGCAAAGCGTCAAACACCTTGCGGTCGTGGTGGATACGCGGCCGGAAAGAGCACGTCGAGCCCCCTCGCAGGCAGCAAAGCAAGGTGTTAGTGGGCGGGCACCCTGCGCCAATGATGCGCCTGCCGGAAGTTGTTGGGGTAGACGGGCGGTGCCGGTGGCCGTAGCTTCTCTCCCACCGGCAACAAGGAACCACGAACGCCGGCAAAAAGCTCTTCCGAAACGCGGACATGGGGCGGCTATGGCGTGGCATGGTCGTGGTTCGGACGGCCTTGATGGAAGGCGGCGTGGCCGGGAACGGGGGTGGCGGCGGCGATGGCGGGGGGTGAAGGGTGGAGGGCGGAGGGAGGGCAGGGGAGGAGAAAAGGGGCTGTGCCACTGATGGGCGGGCTAGGGGAGGACAAGGGCATGCGTCCCGCCCGTCCGCGCGCGTCCGTTTGGCCGCAAACGCGGCCCAAAGTTGGGCCGGGAATGGGTCGAAAGCGGACCGAAAAAGGACATTGGTCTGTTTGCTCCCGCGCGTTGGGCCGCCCGTTCTGTCCGTTTACCACCAAACGGACGCGGCCGGATGATTTGGGGTCATGCGTTGGAGTTGCCCTAAACACTGTGCTGCTGCTTGACGTACACCTCCATTCAAAAGTTGGAGTTGCACCCGTAGTACTACTACTGCTGCTGCTGCACGTACGTGCGTCGCTAATTACTGTTTGCCTTGAGCTGCCACACACGTAGCTAGGTTGGGTACGTGCGTGCATGTGGGCCGGAGGGTCCGGATATAGACTGTGCATGTGGATGTGAATAATAAAAGCCCGACCAAACTTCTTTTCCTCTGTTGCTGTATTCAAGCCAGTGGCCCAAAACGCATGAGATTTGGTCGCCACAAGTTGTAGGGCCGCAAGTACGTACGACCGAACCAGTGCACTGTTGTACTGCACCCTCTCGTGGCAAAGAGACCATCCACATGCCCACACCCAGAGAGCAGCGCACAGCTCGCTGGACATGCACGGCCGGGCTGCTGCGGTGCTGTGCAGAGTGTCCACGAAATCTATCTATCTGCGGCAGAGAGGCGGCAAGAGCACGTGAAGGATGAATTCGTGCAGCCAGGAGCAGCACCTCGCTCTATCCATGGACGTACGCGACTGGCAGCTGGCTGCATGCATGCAGATGGAGCTAGCGGCGGTGCGCGCGCGTGCGTGGTGTCAGCGACAGTCCGCCGGGCAAGGAGAAAAGTTGCCGCCGCGCGCCACGACGACGACGACGACGGCGACCTGAGCTGAGCCGGCCAGACGATCACCTGCATGCTGCCGCTGCTCAATCCCATCCTCCATCCCGCCAGACGATCACCTGCTGCCGCCATCCATCCATCCGTCTACAGAGCTCTCGTGCGCGCATGCAGCCGGTGGCTGGTAGCAGGTGCACGTACAGTCTCCATCCTTAAAACCACGTCCATTTATATCGACCCCTTACAGTGCTCGCGGTGGCGCGAATCTGTTCACGCGTCTCGGTCTCGATCGACCTATCCATCGATCGGCAGCTGCAGCGGCCGTCAGCCATGGCCGGCTCCGCTTTGGACGCGCTGTTCCCGAGGAAGGCAGGCAGGCCGTCACTGTGGCTGACACTGGCTTATCCCATCCGTGTCCGCCGCCACTGTTCACTGTTCAGCCGTGTACGTTGCATCACTGCTCACTTCACTGGAGCGTGTCAGCGCGTCTACGTGGGTCAGCTGGTCGTATGGATGAATATGTGTTGTTCGCTACATATAGGCTCTTGTAAAGTGCTCCAATCCATCCATGGGTTCATGCTATGGACTGCTAGCTAGCTCCGGGGTAGGCCAAATCATGTGTCACCAAGGAGGACACCTTGCAAGAACGTAGTATATATGTGCACTGGATTCACCCGTGCTCCAACTTTTGAATGGAAAAGCCACTGCTTTATTTTAGCGGAAAGGAAAAGTTACTGCTAGGATGCTGACATGTTTACAAAGAGAATCTTGTAATTTATTTAAATCAATCCATACTCCTGTTTATTGAGATTTCGCTATGAAACTAGTATGTTGCTGACACAAAACAAAGTTTTAGCAAGTTTTTGGATATGAAACCATGCATCATCAAATGTTTAGTGAACTTGGCATGTTGTTTTTTATCACCTAAGAAACTACGAGGTTTAACTTTTTAGAAAAATCAATATGCGCTACATTACGGAATGGAGACAGAGTCGCTCTCTGTAATTGCGACAACCTAATCCTTCTGCCAATGCAATGATACGCCGAGTTTTTACGTATTCGCGAAAAAGAAAATAAAAAGAAAATGGAGGCAATACTTTTAAGCGATATTTTATTTTTAGACAATTGGAAACTATCTAATTTTTTTAGAATTTCTGGCTCATATTATCATTTGAGTAACTGATTTTTTATTCATAGTTATTTTTCATAGGAGATTATATGAATGAGTTCAATGCAACACTATCCAATCATCAACCACAAACCTAAGGCTAAGAATGCGTACAAAGGGTTCTTCTTTTTAAGAAAGTTTGATCCAATGGAAAATTTCTTACGGAATATATGAATCTCCAAAAAGAGTTAAGATGTATAACTACATGCATCACAACCCGTGTAGGTAAATTTCTTAAACATATACCATAAGTTTTTAATGCAAATCCAACGACCCAAAGAAACCCTAAAAGTATAAATATTACAATTTATTGTTTAATTAAGAAAGGACTGTGTTACTATTTTCACGAAATAGTGATAGTCTCACCGGGGAAAAGGTTTCTTATGTTTTATGTTATTGCTAGAGTATTCGGCGTTCCAAGTCCTTCATGTAGTGTGGTCGGAGTTGCAAAGTCGTGGGTGTGATAGGTGCCAATGATGCATGACAAATATGACCTAGTAGGGTCCATGTCTCTGTGCTTTAACTATGGTACTCCTGGATCATTGGCTAGCAGACATAGTACAAGATGAAGTAACAAGAACAAGAACTTTTTTTTTTTGGAATACCTGGAAACGGAGAAACAGAAAATATTTTGTTGGTGCCCCCCCCCCCCCCCCCCCCCGCGTTAAATGCTTGGGTAAATCGTAGTCAATACTCCCTCCTCCCTTTGTCTCTCCTCCAAGAAAAGGCGGCTAGGGTTTCTGCCTCCCGTCGGCGCCGCCGCCGATCTGCCACGTCTCCTGTGGCCTTAGGGCCATGGGTGCGCGGTGGATCCCGGCCCTTTCCGGCGGGAGGGCTCCGTTTTTAGGTGCTTCTTTAAGTTTTGTTAGAGTTTGTGTCCTACTCAAGAAGACGAGACGGCGGCGGCTTCTTGAAGATGGAATAAGGTTCTCCCCGCCTAGCCCCCATTCCGGTGGTGCGTCTAGCATCGTTGGAGGGCGTGTGGAGATGAGTCTCCGGCGGATTTCGCGGGATTCGGTCGGTGGTTGTCTTTGGTGGATCCGTTCGGATCCGGTCTTTGTTCGTCTTTATTCATGTGTCTTCAGGTTGGATCCTTCCGATCTAAGCTTTTCTTCATCGGCGGCGGTTGCTGTTCTGGTGCGTTGGTCCTATGGGGCCTTAGCACGACGACTTCCCGACTGTCTACTACAACAAGTTGTGCCCGGCTCCGGCGAGGGAGGGGCGATGACGGCGGCGCGCATTCGGCTCGCTTCAGTGCTTGTAGTCGTCACTAGGTGGTCTACGAATCTGGATGTAATTTTTATTATTTCTTGTGTTCGTTGTACTATCATGATTGGAGATGAATAGATCGAAAGTTTCTCGCAAAAAAAAAAAAGCTTGGGTAAATCTCTTTAGGGAGGACTTGAGCCAGCTTAAGTTTAGGGTCTCCCCTAACTTGCCTGATTTCTTGGACTCTTTAATTACTTCCATAGTAACTTGACTTGTATGTACACTGTAATCTACCCTTAACACCCCCCCCCCCCCCCCTTCTTGGCAAATGCCCATGTGGGCTTGTAAATATTTTTTTTATTTAATGTTGTAACATTGGGAGCCTCCCGTGTTTTCTTTCTGCTAAAAAAACAACAATATTTCTATTACATAAAGAATGAATCCAGAGTTTAAGTATTACATTCAAAACTTGAACAAATAAATAACTTCGAAGTCCCTCAAGGCCACATGGAAATTGAGTGCAGACTTGACCCGAAATGCACCTTCTTTATTCTTCGCTGATAAAGTCTGCAACATAACAGTTGCAGGTAAGTACATGGAATTAACTTGCAAGCTACACCAAAATAATGACAAACTTAGTGTTATATGCAAAGGAACGTCAAAGGTGGCTAAGTCTTTTGCATGTAGAGGAAGACGAAACTGGCGTGTGCCCGGGTTGTCAGTGAAAGGGAAAGGGAGTGGGCGACTGGCAAGGGGTCTGAGCGTAGGAGAGCGCGGGAACGTGCGTCGGCTGGGTCTGTGAGGACAAGGCTATGCAAGCTTTGAGTGAAGTCTGTGAGGACAAGGCCATGCGAGATTCAACAGAACCAATCAGGCCAGTCAATTATGCCCATGGAAAAAAAGGTAACAGAAAATAATTAAATGTTTAAAATCTATCCAGGAATTTATAATTGGACTGACAATTGCAAGATTAATTCCTGAATATCCACAAAAGGTAGAAAAAACATAAATACCTGTATAGAGCCTAAAAAAAATATTTCCAGCCCAGTGTTCAATTCTAAAACTTGTTTTAAATTTCTAAAAACTTAATATGTAACTTATTAATTCCCCCAAAATACTTTTACGGTTTTGATAATTCGTCTAAATTATTTTGAAGACCCAAAATGCATGAAAGTGATATTTAAAGATTTCCATCTCAATATTGTGAACAAGTCGTATTATCTTCTCTCTTTTCCTTTCCTTTGGATTTGTGGAAATAGCCCTAAGTATTATATAGTCCAAATATGATTATAAACCCTTATTTAAATGTTCCCAACTTAATAATTAGAGAAGTCATATTATCACCTCTCACTTTATTGCACATCGAATTGGCAATATATCCAAATGGTTCAAAAGAAAATCAAATGAGTCCAACTATATACTTTCCTTGACATTAGGAAAGTCATTTTATATCTTATCTTTCAGAAATTGATTTAGTGGCTCTAAAACCAAAGTCGGAACTTGACTCAATTTATATATTTTGGATAGTCAGGTTTGTCCACTCTTTAGAAAGGTGTCAAAACTAGATTGAAAAAACTTTCAACAAGTCCTCCAAAAGGTTTTAAATCCTTGAGAAAATTCAACTTAATAATATTTAAGAACATTCCAAATTTTGGAAAATTTTAGGATGTTACACATGCCCCCACCCAGCATGTTTTCTTTGTTTATTCTTGTAGGTTTTTTGTGCCCTAGGCCTAATTGGTTCTGTTGAATCTCGCCTGATTTTACTTACTTTATTTCCAAATTATTCCATCCACTAACAATATATAGTTTTTTTAAAAGCAAACTTCATAAAGTTTGACTAAGCTTACACAGAAAAATACTAGCATCAATAATAAAAACAAATGCAATATAAAATATAGTTTGCAATGTATCTAATAATATTTATTTAGTCTGGAATATGTAGATAATTTTCTCTATAAAATTTATCAAACTTTACAAATCTTGAATGTTCGGGAAAAAATATGCAGTATAATCTCATGGTATAAGCAGTGAAAAAATGAGGTTGAGTTAAAACAGAGAGTAAGAAATAAAAGTTGGTCGCAACCGGTGGCAACGTACTATAAGGAAATCTTTTGCAGAAGCAAATGACTTTTCAGAGATCTATAAGGAAATTACATCAAGCACCAAATATTATGGACAATTTTGCACAAAGTACCTACTCTACGAGCTCGTTGTACGGAACACCGATGTAATAAGTTATAAGTAGCTCAAATCCTCTATCATTTAACTTGATTGACATGAGTTCTGATGTTTGTATCCTGTTTATAAATTCACATTTGGCACAAAATAGGTCACGATAGAAATTTCAAATCAATTTCAAAGTTTTGGTTCAATATTCAAAATTCTAAGAAAAACTTGTAAATAATATATGTACCCCTTGTTGTTTTTGTAATTTCTTGGCACATTTGGACCACATGTTTTAAAGTAATGATTTTATATTCGATTGGCTCATTCAATTTTTGGTTGAAATTTCAAAATTCTCAAAAATGCAGGGAAAATCTATAGGAGTAACCCAAATTGTTAGAAATTGTGTCAACAAAGCTAAACGGTGGATTGGAACTAGATACAATGGATTACATCAATAGTTGGTGTTCTCTACAACAAACACATGGAGCACAAAGTCAATCTCAATAGTTGGTAGTGTGATTTCTTCAAGTTATATTTATCCATACATATCTCATTGTTTAGGATCAGGCGGTGCATAGAAAATGAAACATTGGTCGTACATATGAATATACCGAAGGGGTGTCACCAGAAAGGATATACATAATCAAGCGGTGATGACACTAGCGGAGCTATGTCAAAGTCAGGGGCAATGCCCCCAGCCTTGGGCCACTCTATGAAGGATTTTGTTTTTGGAGGGACATATTTTTATAAAGAACCTTATATTATATTAAAATCTTCCCATACTCCAACTTTTAGGGGTTTCCCTAAAACTATGTTTCTCATAAAGAATTAAGTTTCATCAAGTCTTTAAATATGAAACTATGTTTCATCAAGTTGCTATATATGGAACTTGATTAAATTCACATAAGGTCTAGACGAGATAACATCACTGGCGAGGTAGACAAAAACTAGGGGGTCAAAACATGAGTGTTTGTGTGTAGGAGGCTAAAAAAAATTCTAATATAAACCCGCCTTGTTTTTTTATTCATAACTTGGTCCAAGGTTGTGTTGGGAAACGTAGTAGAAAACAAAAATTTTATCCTACGATCACGGTCCAGGAACACTATGAAGATGTATCAGAGGTTTGGATTGGATCGTTACCAACTTCGAGTTGCAGCGGAAGAATAGTTGGTGTAGATCATTGATGAAGTCCCTTGAACCGTTCACGAACGATCCCTCGAACTGAAGAGCGGAAGCACGTCCTCTCTATAGATTGCAAGCGTACAGGCTTCACGATCCGGCAGCGCTTCGCCGTCCATAGCTAATCGTCGCCGGAGAATTAGAGGGAGAAGAAGAGAACCTCACAGGGCTTCTCTATTACGAGGAACAAGAGAACTAGAACTAGATCAAGTCTAGAACAAGATTAACTAGAGAGGGGGCTGCTACTTGTGAGCTACGTTGAGATTTTCCCCAAAGAGGAAGGGTGAATCAATATAGTAGCGGATAAGTATTCCCTCAGTAGAGAACCAAGGTTATCGAACCAATAGGAGAACCACGCAAATACCCATCAACAGCACCTGCAGACACAAGAGCAAATACTTGCACCGAACGCGGGCAAGAGGGTTGTCATCCCCTTGTACTCGCTAATTGCAAGGATCAAATTAGATAGTTGTACGTAGATAAATTGCAAAGTAAATAAATTGCAGCAAGGCAATTTTAGTTTTTGTAATATGATTAAAGTAGACCCAGGGGCCATAGTTTTCACTAGAGGCATCTCTCTCATAAGAATAGCATACGGTGGGTAGACAAATTACTGTTGGACAATTGATAGAAAAGCGCATAGTTATGATGTTATTCATGGCATGATCGTGTATATAGGAATTACGTCTGTGACAAGTAGACCGACTCCTACCTGCATCGATCTACTACTATTACTCCAGCAATCGACCGACTCCTGCCTGCATCTATGGTATTAAGTTCATAACGAACAGAGTAACGCTTTAAGAAAGATGACATAATGTAGATAGAACAAACCAATCAATATGATTAAACCCCATCGTTTTACCCTTAGTAGCAACAATACAATACGTGCCTCGCTACTCTTCCTGCCACAGAGTGAGGACATGATACGTCTCCAACGTATCTATAATTTTTTATTGTTTCATGCTATTATATTATCAATCTTGGATACTTTATATGGTTTATATGTAATTTTATATCATTTTTGGGAACTAACCTGTTAACTCAGTGCCCAGTGCCAGTTGCTGTTTTTACTTGTTTTTGGCCTTTCAGAAAATCAGTACCAAACGAAGTCCAAACATGATGAAACTTTACGGTGATTTTTTCTGGACCCGAAGAGACCCTAGAACGTTCAGGAGGAGGCCTGAAGATCTACGGGAGAGCCACGAGCTCACACGGCGCGCCCCAGGGGGGGCACCACCTGAGCTCGTGGGTCCGACACAGCTCTATTTGACCTAATTCCAGCGTTATAAATTCCTAAATATTCCCAAACCAACAGAGAGCCACCCGAAATAAATTTTCCACTGCCGCAAGCTTCTGTTCTCCCGCGATCCCATCTGGAGGCCTTTTCCGGTACTCTGTCGGCGGGGGAGTCGATCACGGAGGGCTTCTACATCAACCTTGCTGCCCTTTCGATGATGTGTGAGTAGTTCACCATAGGCCTACGGGTCCATAGCTGTAGGAGATATGCCCTAGAGGCAATAATAAATGTTATTGTTTATCACCATGTTTATAATTATGTTTATGTTCCATGCTATAACTGCTATGGTTCTCGAGTCTACAATAACCACGAGACTCGGAGGAAGACTCATATGCACGTGTGGAATAATAAACGGTAAAATGTATTCCTAGTCTGGCCTCTAAGACTAGCTCAAGTGTTGCATGATGGTTCTGTTTTCCTGATCATAGGCATGACTATGCCGGCAACTTTGAGGGCACATTGTTAGAAGAACACTTGTATTGAATCGACCCGATTTGATGTTATGCTATGAGATACATTCGTCACAAGTTAATGGTTAATAACACAAAGAAAGTTTATGCTTGCATAATTCCTCAGACCATGAGAGTATCGAGTTTCTTCATGCTTGATTCATGAACTTTGGGGTTTGTTAAACGTCATCCGTAACTGGGTGGCTATTGCGGCGGCTTAGGGGTTCATGGAAAAGTATGTCAAGGGACTTGATAGCTCAAGATTGGGATTTGCTCCTCCGACGATGGAGAGATATGTTTGGGCCCTCTCGGTGTTACGGTATCCATCATCGTCTGGCCAGACACAATGTGATTTGATCACAGGGATGCCGGAACACGGAAACGAGAAAAGAGAAGAAAACAGGTAACGAGGTAACTGGCATAGTGGACAAGTTGTTGATTCATGGGGATGCCGATAAATCTCACCTCGGGTATTTGTAACATATTGCGAAGCAACAGGAATAGCACACGGCAACTGGAGATTCACTCGAATATTTATTCGTGTGGGTATAGGGGTCAATATGGGTGTCCACGGCTCCGATGTTGATCATCGATCGGAAAGAGCTCCGGTCATGTCTATACTTCACCGAACCTATAGGGTCACACACTTAAGGGTCATCTATCTGCTGAATACTAGACATGGAGTCTGAGAGAAAGTCACCGGAAAAGTTTCGGAGACAGCGGAATAGTTCCGGAGAGAGAACACCGGAAGAGTTTCGGTAAAACTAAGAAGTTGTTTCAGGGTATACCATTAAGTCAAATTGGTTTCGGCACATGCCTGAAAATTCTTGGAGGGTGCCAGAATTGTTCTGGAAACTTCTAGGATTTTTCCGGGATAAAAACCGGAAATGTTCCGGAGCTGCCGGAACCGCCTTGGTTGCTTTTCGCAGATGAAAATCACTAATCCGGAATTGTTTCGGAACGTGTCCAAAATTATTTTAGTGGGTACTGGAAATGTTCTAAGACCTACAGAAATATTTTCGGATTTAACGGTCGTGGAAAAATGTTTCCGTGAATAGTGAAAATCACTTTATGGTCACTATTTGGGAAAGCCACCTTTTTGGGCTTTGCTCCAAAATATCTTGGGGATGACATGGATGGATGAGAGCCCCTCATGGGGGGGGCCCACTTGAGTGGCCGGCCAAGGAGGAGCCCACCCATGGTGCTCCTCCAGCCTTCCCTTTTTGCCCTTATGGAAAATCCATATGATGGGTTTTTTGGGTATTTTGAGTGCCACCCTACCCCTTGGGATTTCCTATAAATAGAGGTGGAGAGGCACTCTCCACACTCACTCTTTCGCACATACAAGTGCCATGCAATGATATGGCTTCTCTCTCCCTCCCCGCGAAATAGTTTCGTAGAGCCGAAAGGCTGTCTGGGTTCCGGTGGGAACTAGTTCTGGACGGCGAAGCCTAGCCGGATAGATTACACCGTATGTGTGCAACCCCGTAGAGAGGTCGTAGGTTCGATATTTTTACCCGAGGGGCTGTTTGAGGGTGCCACCCGAAGGGCTGTCTGAGTGACGTCCGAGTTTTGAGGGTCCTCCCGAAGGGCTGTCCGTGACACCGTCCGAGGGACTGTCCGACCGCCTCCTGGAGGGCTGTCCGACAAGCAGACAAGGGAGAACATCCTCACGGTTGGGAGGCTGTAAATCCTAGTTGCGGGGATCTCCACCGACGATCTACATCGACTCTACTTCCGCTGCGCTACGAGTCAGTAACGATCGGATCGAAACCTTGTATGCAGTCTTCATAGTGGTCCTGGGCTGGTGCGTAGGTCGGAAATTTTTTATTTTCTGCTGCGTTCCCCTACAATAGCTAGTAGCTAGATGGCTTCTTCTCTCTCTTTGATCTTCAATACAATGGTCTCCATGATCTCCATGGAGTTTTATTCGATGTAATCTTCTTTTGAAGTGCGTTTGTTGGGATCCGATGAATTGTGGGGTTTAGGATCAGATTATTCATTGAAAGTAATTGAGTCATTTCTGAACGTTATTATGCATGATTATTATAGCTTTGTATTTCTCTCCGATCTATCCGTTTGGTTTGGCCAACTAGATTGATTTATCTTTAGTGGGAGAGGTGCTTTGTAATGGATTCAATCTTGCGGTGTCCTCACCTCGTGAAAGAAGGGGTAGCGAGGCACGTATTTGTATTGTTGCCATTAAGGGTAAAACAACGGGGTTCAATCATATTGCTTGGTTCTATTCTGTCTACATCATGTCATCATACTTCATGCATTACTCTGTTATGAACTTAATACGTAGGGAGGCAAGCATAGAAGCGCTCTCAAAGTGGAGTAATAGTACTAGATGCAGAATCGGTTCAGTCTACTTGTCACGGATGTGATGCCTATATACATGATCATTGCCATGAATAACATCATAACTATGTGCTTTTCTATCAATTGCCCAACAGTAATTTGTCTACCCACCGTATGCTATGTTTCGAGAGAGAAGCCTCTAGTGAAAACTATGGCCCCCGGGTCTACTTTAATCATATTACAAAAACCTAAAAATACCTTGCTGCAATTATTTTACTTTTTATTTACTTTTAAATTTACCTATCTACCATTACCAGATTTGATCCTTGCAATTAACGAGTACAAGGGGATTGACAACCCTCTTGCCCGCGTTGGGTGCAAGTATTTGTTCTTGTGTGTGCAGGTACTGTTGACGGGTATTTGCGTGGTTCTCCTATTGGTTCAATAACCTTGGTTCTCTACTGAGGGAAATACTTATCCGCTACTATATTGCTTCACCCTTCCTATTCGGGGGAAATCCCAACGCACCTCACAAGTAGCAGGACACCGCAAGATTGAACCTACTACTATATACCACTTCCACTGAAGATAAATCAATCTAGTTGGCCAAACCAAATGGATAGATCGGAAAGCATTACATAGCTATAACAATCATACATAATAAAGTTCAGTAAGGACTCAATTACTTTCAATGAATAATCTGATCATAAACCCACAATTCATCGAATCCCAACAAACACACTGCAAAAGAAGATTACATCAGATTGATCTCCGAAGAGAACATGGTATTGAAGATCAAAGAGAGAGAGAAAGCCATCTAGCTAATCACTATGGACCCGTAGGTCTGTGGTGAACTACTCACACATCATCGGAAGGGCAGCAAGGTTGACGTAGAAGCCGCCCTCCGTGATCGATTCCCCCTCCAGGAGAGTACCGGAAAAGGCCTCCAGATGGGATCGCGGAAGAATAGAAGCTTGCGGCGGAGGAGGATTGTTTCGGGTGGCTCTCTGTTGTTTTTGGGATTTTAGGGAATTTATAGATGTGGAATTAGGCCAGGGGGTTTACGAGGGGCCCACAAGCTCAAGCGGTGCCCCCCAGGGGGGCGCCGTGTGAGGTTGTGGCCTACCCCGTAGAGAGGTCGTAGGTTCGATCTTTTTGCCCGAGGGGCTGTTCGAGGGTGCCTCCCGAAGGCCTGTCCGAGTGACCGTCCGAGTTTTGAGGGTCCTTCCGAAGGGCTGTCTGTGACACCGTCCGAGGGACTGTCCGACCGCCTCCTGGAGGGCTGTCCAACGAGCAAACAAGGGAGAACATCCTCGCGGTTGGGAGGTTGTAAATCCTAGCTGCGGGGATCTGCACCGACGATCTACATCGACTCTACTTCTGCTGCGCTATGAGTCGGTAACGATCGGATCGAAACCTTGTATGCAGTCTTCATAGTGGTCCTGGGCTGGTGCGTAGGTCGGAAAGTTTTTGTTTTCTGCTGCGTTCCCCTACAGTGGTATCAAAGCCGTGCTATGCGTAGATGCAGGTTATGATCTAGAATACATAGAGATGTATGGGTGTTGCACAATATAATTTGTAGTAGATGAGTTCTATTACTGAAAATTATTTGTGCGGGTAGCAGATGAAATCTGTTACTCGATGTTCTTGTTGCTTCCCTGAAATTTGCGTATTTCTGATCTTGATAACGGCATGGTAGAGTTTCAAAGTTCTGGCAATCCGTGATCCTGATTGATCAACGAAGTGCTAACAGTTCATTGAATTCCACCATAGTTAAAAGAAAGATGAAATTTCGCAGACGAAAGGGCAATGCAGATATGATCTGCACAGGGGTCATGCGTATGACGAAGTTCAGTATGGGGCTCGAGATTTTATTATCTCGTGTTTTATACACCCCGCAAAGTTAATCTAGCGACTTGAATAATCATACTTGATGATGAACGTTGGTAGCTTCGGTTTGTTTTGAAACCTTAGAAGCCACATAAAATAAAATTTTGCATAAACCGATTAGAGGCGTCTAATTTGGTTTTGCAGGATGTGCATGTGATGTGGTATAGCAGTTCTCATATTAATTCGATTATGTATGAGATGACTATATGATGTAAAATTAACATGACCTGCGAGTCATGATTCGGCATGATGGCTAGAGCCATATGATTGTCATTTTAATGACCTGCGTGTCAACCTTAAGTAATGCACTTATTTTATTAGCTATAGAGATAGCAATATTATCTGGTGCATCGACAAGGTGGTGGCAATCTTCGCGAAGGTGAACACCGACGCGAATGCCGAAGATGAAGAAATTAAAGACTTCTCCGTCAGAAAGGGCTATACCATATCATGCTATTTTGAATTGCCTGAGATGTTTATCCCTTATGATGCACCCTTTTGATTGTGCGGTAGTCTCTTTTTATTAGGGCGATCTCTCACTTAAAATATCAAGTAGTTAGTGTTCTCCCAAGTATAGCACCGTCACAGCATCTTTTCTTTCGGGGTGCGCCATGATCTACATGGGTACGAACGATTTTACGGGTGTAAGGCTGGTGAGGTCAGACCTCGCAGCTAGATCACTTGGTTGTCTTGACGTTCATGGCAGGATCGTCCTGAGCTCGAAACACATGCATTGAACGATGAACAAGAGTCACATAGAGATGTGATCGGCATGTTTGCCTACCAATTGAAGTTGGCGCCATCAGTGTTCATCTCGAACAATGGCGTTGAATGGAAATGCGGATCTTGCATCACTCACAATTAATTATGAGAGATATTGATTTGAGTGGGAGCGCACTATAGAATTAACTTGTTTAATTCTCAGTGCAATTAATTATGAACACTGTCTAAGTGTGATTTGCATAATAGTTGTAGAAAAATGACTCACGTTTCCACCTTCCCTATTAAAATTGAATAGCTGTTAAATATCTGGTTAAAACTTTGCAGTTGGTAACGTAATGTGAGGATTGTCCTCAAGAGTGCCGAGAAGGACTTTGTCCTATCGCATGTTTTCGGTATTCTCCCGCTAATGCTATGGATAATGTGACTCTCGTCCTTCGATCCAAAAGCTAAAATTCCGTTACGGTCAAGTGCAAAACATTTGCTTCCATGAGATCCGAACTTCAAAAGTTTGGGATAGCTATGTGATATTCATGGAACTGAAAATTAGTTTCAGATACAAACAAAGGCTAGAAGATATGGGATATCCAAAGCAATGTTTGTTTTGCAAATTATTAGTAAAGTGTTTACTATGCATTTGACTGTTGAGAATGGGATCCAGAAGAACGCCGAGTCATATGATGATGGTGAATAAAACAACAACTTAAAGAGAAAGGAAATGTCCAAAGGGTGTTAGTGTGACTTACACGCCTAGGAAGTCTGGGGATAACGCCACTCTCAAAGTTGGGTGCTTCTTCTGAGAGTAGGAGAAATATTGGAAGTAAAACTGTTAGAAGTATAAAGGCAAAAAGAGAGAAGACTGGAATATCCAGCTCATGTATGAAAGTCAGACAAGCTATTGATGTATAGAAGGCTGGTCAAAGAAATAGTTCTTGGGAATTATGATTAAACATGTTAATCACTAATTTTTGGGTATTGTGAGTTGATCACAGAGATACCCGCTCGATTGCATTCTGTTGCGACTCGATGCAAGAACTACTATGGCCTAAAAGACTTGCCGGAGTGAGGTTCAGATACATGCTGGGAACATAGTAAATGTTACTATACCTTCCATCGGTGTATTACCTATGTATTTATTTTCATAATTCATTTTTGGAGTTTCATACACTCTAGCCCATTGCATAAGGTATCTTGCAAGAAGGTTGTTCATAAGAGAACTTTTGATGTTCGGTGTTATGAATAACATAAGGGCCATACTTTCATTATGAATGAGATGTATGTTATGAATATTGATAATAATACATTACCTCTGTATTTACTTTCATAATTCATTTTAGAGTTTTATACACTCTAGCCCATTTGCATAATGTTTGTTGCAAGAGTGTTGTTCATAAAAGAACAATTGTTGTTCAGTATTATGAATAACATAAGGGCCATACTTCCATCAGGATGGGATGTATGTTATGAATATTGATGGTAATATGATACATCCATAACACTGACGTTAAATGTCGCAAGACTAAAAGAATACCACACATGTGTGGCACTGCATTTGGTGGCATTGGAGAAACCCGCATGGAGAAATTCCATTATGATGGATTTTGAAGTCATTTGATTATGAATCATCTGACACTTACATCTTTCGTTCGAAAAGTGAAGTGACTGAAATACCGTTCATAAGCCATAAGGAACGAGCAACAAACTTATTGGTGATCATACATTATGATGTGTGTAGTCCACTAAGGGTTATTGCCGGCAGTGGATTTGTCTATCTACAAAAATGACTCAAGTAGATATATGGATATTTGCTTGATGAGACGTAAGTCTGGATCTGTTGAAATCATTCGAAAGGTTTTCAACATGAAGTATAAATTATTGTAACAAGAAAGGAATATTTGAGTTACAAGTTTAGCAAATGTCTGATGAGTTGTGAAAAGAGTTTCATAACTTACACCTCCCGGAACACCACTGTGAGTGGAATGTCTGTGAAGATGTATTAAAACCATTTATGACATGGTAAGATCAAAGATGACATAAATCAATTTGCCATTATCCCTTTTAAAGTAATGCTTTAGAGACTGCGACTTTTTACACTGAATAGAGTACCACCAGATCTGTTGAAATGACGCCATGGTATGGTACGTCCAACCATGTTTTGTCTTTTATTAACATTTGGAATATGGGGATTGTGTAGAATGTTTACAAACCTATTCCAAATCAGACAAGTGCTACTTTGTAGGTTATCCCAAGTTATTGGGTATTTCCCCACCACTATACCGAGGCAAAAGGTTATGCCACAAAGAACGGTATGATTTTGAAGAAAATGGTTCTTGCAAAAAGGTGAGTGGGAGGACAGTGCAACTCGACGAGATAACAGTATCTTCGTCATCAGGTCAAAGGAAAGAGACCTTGGAAGTGATTCCAGAGTTTCCTACTGCGACTGATACGGAAGCCTCTACATGAGATGTATGGACTTCGGTCGAACTTGCAGCTGAACCACGTAGGCAAAACTCGTGCAAACCTCTCAGGTGCGCAAACGAGATATTGTTGTTAGACAATAGTATACCTACGATACACAAGGAAGCATTGATGGGCTCCAACTCCGGAATTGGCTAATAGCCAATATAATCCGAGATAGTTCCATATAAATGATTCAAGATTATATCTTGATAAACCCTTCAGAAGACGTAGAGTCTAACGAACATTAATGGAACTATATACTGATGTGGATAAAATGTTTTATCCATAAAGCTCGACTTGTTGCAATAACAAGTTCAAGGAGTTGACTACGATGAGGTTGTATCACCGTAGCGATGCTTAAAGTCGGTTCGGGTTAAACTAGCAATTAATTCATATTTCAAACATGAGATATGAAACATGGATGCCAAAAGGATTTCCATGAAATGGAAATACAAACTAGGACTTGTATGTGATACGGTCCAAAGTATTTTGTCGATCCAGAGGATGCTAGTGAGTATGCAAACTTCAGAGTTCCAGCGATGGACAGAAGAGAACAAAAGGGAGTTGGAATCTTCGTTTTTGATGAAATAGTCAAAAGGGTTTGATTTCATCAATGGATAACGAAGATGCTTGTGGTTACAAGAAAGTAAGTGGGAGCATAATAATATTTCTAAAAACCTTGTGTGCTTGACACATTGTTAATTGGAAATAATATAAATTTCTTGACACAGATTAGGACTTCATTGAGAAATAGTTTTTCCACGAAGTGCTTGGGCTAAGTAGCATCGATATTAGGCATAATTATCTACGAGATAGAATTGCCTAATAGGCTAAAGCCAAAAATACATATTGACAAGATGCTAAAACTGTTTAGCATAAGAACGCCAAGGAGTGATTCTTGCCGAAGTCACATGGAAAGAGTTTTGCAAGACTCGGTGTCCGAAAACACTGATGAGAAAAATACATGATGGAGATTCCACACACTCTTGTGTTTGTATTAATCATGTATTCCATGGTATGTAAAACAACCAGGTATGTCCGATACTCCCAAGCTGTTGTGAGTATAGATACCAAAGTGATCAAAGTACTGATCATGGGTCAACAGTGAAAAATTTCGTTGAGTACTAAAGTAGCACAGATGACATGTTTCTCGCAAGCAGAGATTATGAAGTGCTCATTGTAAGTAATTACATCGATACAGTCTTCATCAATGCTCCATGCAATTTTTGATTTAAGTTAAGGGCTTTGTGTAATACACGATATGGTGAGACTGTAAGTTGGAATTGTTCCAAACAGGTTACTGTGGCGAATTCTATAACAAAGGTTGAGTATCTTGACGCTTTAGAAGCGACAAAGAAGATGTTGAATCATATAGTTCATTCATGAACTTAGTATGGTTCCAAGATGGCTTTGGTCAATGGGACACTATTGTAGATAGTTGGTCCATATCTCAGTCTGAGGAATCAAGGTTCGACCAGTGATTCACATATATACAAAGCCAAGTCCACACAAAATATGAATTTTGTGAAAGCGTGAAAACGCGAGGATATGCAAAGATACACACGGAGCTGAAGTTGTCAGATCTGTTGGACATCAGGCTATACCACAAGCAAAGCATATTTTACACCAGTATGCCATAGGTGTAAAGTGCACTAGCATTGACTAGATTATTGACTCGAGTGCAAGTGGGCGTCTGTAGGAGATATGCCCTAGAGGCAATAATAAATGTTATTGTTTATCTCCATGTTCATAATTATGTTTATGTTCCATGATATAACTGATATGGTTCTCGAGTCTACAATAATCACGAGGCTCGGAGGAAAACTCATATGCACGAGTGTAATAATAAACGGTAAAATGTATTCCTAGTCTGGCCTCTAAGACTAGCTCAAGTGTTGCATGATGGTTCTGTTTTCCTGATCATGGGCATGACTATGCCGGCAACTTTGAGGGCACATTGTTAGAAGAACACTTGTGTTGAATCGACCCGATTTGATGTTATGCTATGAGATACATTCATCACAAGTTAATGGTTAATAACACAGAGAAAGTTTACGTTCGCATAATTCCTCAGACCATAAGAGTATCGAGTTTCTTCATGCTTGATTCATGAACTTTGGGGTTTGTTAAACGTCATCCGTAACTGGGTGGCTATTACGGCGGCTTACGGGTTCATGGGAAAGTATGTCAAGGGACTTGATAGCTCAAGATTGGGATTTGCTCCTCCGACGATGGAGAGATATCTCTGGGCCCTCCCGGTGTTACGGTAGCCATCATCGTCTGGCCAGACACAATGTGATTTGATCACAGGGATGCCGGAACAAGGAAACGATCAAAGAGAACAAAACCGGTAACGAGGTAACTGGCATAGTGGACAAGTTGTTGATTCATGGGGATGCCGATAAATCTCACCTCGGGTATTTATAACATATCGCGAAGCAACAGGAATAGCACACGACAACTGCAGGTTCACTCGAATATTTATTCGTGTGGGTATAGGGGTCAATATGGGTGTCCACGGCTCCGATGTTGATCATTGATCGGATAGAGTTTCGGTCATGTCTATACTTCACCGAAGCTATAGGGTCACACGCTTAAGGGTCATCTATCTGCTGAATACTAGACAGGGAGTCTGAGAGAAAGTCACCGGAAAAGTTTCGGAGACAGCGGAAGAGTTCCGGAGAGAGAACACCGGAAGAGTTTCGGTGAAACTGAAAAGTTGTTTCAGGGTATACCATTAAGTCAAATTGGTTTCGGCACACGCCTGGAAATTCTTGGAGGGTGCCAGAATTGTTCTGGAAACTTCTGGGATTTTTCCGGGATAAAGACCGGAAATGTTCCGGAGCTGCCGGAACCGCCTTGGTTGATTTTCGCAGATGAAAATCACTAATCCAGAATTGTTTTGGAACGCGTCCAAAATTATTTTAGTAGGTACTGGAAATGTTCTAAGACCTACAGAATTATTTTTGGATTTAACGGTCGTGGAAAAATGTTTCCGTGAATAGTGAAAATCACTTTATGGTCACTATTTGGGATAGCCACCTTTTTGGGCTCTGCTCCAAAATATCTTGGGGATGACATGGATGGATGAGAGCCCCTCATGGGGGGGCCCACTTGAGTGGCCGGCCAAGGAGGAGCCCATCCATGGTGCTCCTCTAGCCTTCCCTTTTTGCCCTTATGGAAAATCCATATTATGGGTTTTTTGGGTATTTTGAGTGCCACCCTACCCCTTGGGATTTCCTATAAATAGAGGTGGAGAGGCACTCTCCACACTCACTCTTTCTCACATACAAGTGCCATGCAATGATCTGGCTTCTCTCTCCCTCCCCGCGAAATAGTTTCGTAGAGCCGAAAGGCTGTCTGGGTTCCGGTGGGAACTAGTTCTGGACGGCGAAGCCCTGCCGGATAGATGACACCGTATGTGTGCAACCCCATAGAGAGGTCGTAGGTTCGATCTTTTTGCCTGAGGGGCTGTTCGAGGGTGCCTCCCGAAGGGCTGTCCGAGTGACCGTCCGAGTTTTGAGGGTCCTCCCGCAGGGCTGTCCGTGACACCGTCCGAGGGACTGTCCGACCGCCTCCTGGAGGGCTGTCCGACGAGCAGACAAGGGAGAACATCCTCGCGGTTGGGAGGTTGTAAATCCTAGCTGCGGGGATCTGCACCGACGATCTACATCGACTCTACTTCCGCTGCGCTACGAGTCGGTAACGATCGGATCAAAACCTTGTATGCAGTCTTCATAGTGGTCCTGGGCTGGTGCGTAGGTCGGATTTTTTTTTTCTGCTGCGTTCCCCTACAATAGCTAGTAGCTAGATGGCTTCTTGTCTCTCTTTTGCGGTGCGTTTGTTGGGATCCAATGAACTGTGGGGTTTAGGATCAGATTATTCATTGAAAGTAACACTAGTAGAAAAAACCCCTTTAGTCCCGGTTCCCAGCCCCCTTTAGTCCCGGTTTTCCCAACCGGGACTATGGATTCGGGACTAAAGGATAAAAACCGGGAGTAAAGGTCCTCCAGGCTAAAAAAATAATGCCTCCCACCAATGCAACTCGTGGGATTCGAACTCAAGACCTCATGTGTAGCCTCGCGCGCAGCTTACTACCCCACCTACACAGCACATGTGACTTTGGATGGGATGCTTTCCTTTTGAACTAGCCTATGGAGGACCCTTTAGTCCGGGTTGGTGTTATCAATCGGGACTAAAGGGTCCTTTAGTCCCGGTTGGTAATACCAACAGGGACTAAACCCTTTAGTCCGGGTTAGTGTTATCAACCGGGACTAAAGGGTCAAAGCCTTTAGTCCCGGTTGGTGTTACCAACCGGGACTAATATAGGACCTTTAGTCCGGGTTGGTGTTACCAACCGGGACTAAAGGTCCTCTGACGCCCATGAAACTTGGAACCGGGACTAATGCTCATATTAGTCCCGGTTCCAACTCTAGTCGAGACTAATGTGCTGAACCGAAGGTCCTTTTTCTACTAGTGTAATTTAGTCCTTTCTGAACTTTATTATGCATGATTATTATAGATTTGTATTTCTCTCCGATCTATCCGTTTGGTTTGGCCAACTAGATTGATTTATCTTTAGTGGGAGAGGTGCTTTGTAATGGATTCAATCTTGCGGTGTCCTCACCTCGTGAAAGAAGGGGTAGCGAGGCACGTATTTGTATTGTTGCCATTAAGGGTAAAACGACGTGGTTCAATCATATTGCTTGGTTCTATTCTTTCTACATCATGTCATCATACTTCATGCATTACTCTGTTATGAACTTAATACGTAGGGAGGCAAGCATAGAAGCGCTCTCAAAGTGGAGTAATAGTACTAGATGCAGAATCGTTTCGGTCTACTTGTCACAGATGTGATGCCTATATACATGATCATTGCCATGAATGACATCATAACTATGCGCTTTTCTATCAATTGCCCAACAGTAATTTGTCTACCCACCGTATGCTATATTTGGAGAGAGAAGCCTCTAGTGAAAACTATGGCCCCCGGGTCTACTTTAATCATATTACAAAAACCTAAAAATACCTTGCTGCAATTATTTTACTTTTTATTTACTTTTAAATTTACCTATCTACCATTACCAGATTTGATCCTTGCAATTAACGAGTACAAGGGGACTGACAACCCACTTGCCCGCGTTGGGTGCAAGTATTTATTCTTGTGTGTGCAGGTACTGTTGACGGGTATTTGCGTGGTTCTCCTATTGGTTCGATAACCTTGGTTCTCTACTGAGGGAAATACTTATCCGCTACTATATTGCTTCACCCTTCCTATTCGGGGGAAATCCCAACGCACCTCACAAGTAGCAGGACACCGCAAGATTGAACCTACTACTATGCACCACTTCCACTGAAGATAAATCAATCTAGTTGGCCAAACCAAATAGATATATCGAAAAGCATTACATAGCTATAACAATCATACATAATAAAGTTCAGAAAGGACTCAATTACTTTCAATGAATAATCTGATCATAAACCCACAATTCATCGAATCCCAACAAACACACTGCAAAAGAAGATTACATCGGATTGATCTCCGAAGAGAACATGGTATTGAAGATCAAAGAGAGAGAGAAAGCCATCGAGCTAATCACTATGGACCCGTAGGTCTGTGGTGAACTACTCACACATCATCGGAAGGGCAGCAAGGTTGACGTAGAAGCCGCCCTCCGTGATCGATTCCCCCTCTAGGAGAGTACCGGAAAAGGCCTCCAGATGGGATCGCGGAAGAACAAAAGCTTGCGGCAGAGGAGAATTGTTTTGGGTGGCTCTCTGTTGTTTTTGGGATTTTAGGGAATTTATAGAAGTAGAATTAGGCCGGGAGGGTTTACGAGGGGCCCACAAGCTCAGGCGGTGCCCCCCAGGGGCGCGCCGTGTGAGGTTGTGGCCCACTTGATCGTAAGTCTTCTGGCCTCCTCCCGAAGCTTCCTGGGTGTCTTCTGGTCCAGAAAAAATCACCATAAATTTTTATAGCATTTGGACTTCGTTTGGTATAGTTTTTCCCTGAAACAATAAAACAAGCAAAAATAGAAACTGACACTGGGCACTAGGTTAATAAGTTAGTTCCCAAAAATGATATAATTGCATATAAAGTATGTAGGATTCATATAATAATAGCATGCAACAATAAAAAATTATAGATACGTTGGAGACGTATCAGGGGCGCTCGAGACAACGGGAAAAAACTTGGGTGTCTAGGGGGCACCGGCCCCTTCATGTATATATAGGTGGAGGAGAGGGGGCAGCCGCCTTGGGAGGGAGGAAACCCTCCCTTCCTACGCCAAGGAGGAGGACTCCTCCTCCAACTCCCTTGTGCCCCACATTAGCTTATCCAACAAGCTAAGGGGGTGCCACCCCCTAATGGGCCCAATAGGCCCATTATCTTTTCCCCTATACGGCCTTTAGTATTTTCTATGGCCCGTTGATATTATATTAAATCTAAAACCTCCTAATAAATATTAGAACCTTTTATTATTAATTTAACATCTCTGGAAACATTTTTCCACCTATATGTCAATTCTTGGTATTACCCGGTAAACCCCGAAACTCTTCCGGTAACTCCGAAACGCTTCCGGTTTCTCTTGAAACTATTTCTAATACTCGCGAAACTATTTCGTGAGTATTTTCTCATAACCCTTACTCCATTACTCCACTAACACTCAACAGATCGTGATTCCCTTAATCTTGTGACCCTGTAGGTTTGGTAAAACATAGACATGAACAAAACTCATTTCGTTCAATGACCAATAGCGGAACCGTGGACATACATATTGATCCCTGTGGATACACAAATGGCATTCGAGTGAACCTTTGGTTATCATGTGCTATTCCCTTTGCTTCACGATACTTTACAAAACCCGAGATGAGATAAATTGGTATCCTCTTGAGTCATTCTCATGCTCACTATACCGGTCTCCTCGTTACCGGTTTTGTTCTTCTTCTCGTTGACATGTTCTAGCATCCCCGTGACCTAGTCACCTGTGTCTGGCCAGACGATGATGGATGCCGTCACACTGAGAAGAATATCTCTCCATCGTCGGAGGAGCAAATCCCACCCTTAAGCTATGTAGCCGCTTGTCAAACTTTTCGATGAACCTGAAAGTTGTCATTATCATCACTGTGTTACAGATGACGTTTGAGCAACCCCAAAGTCCATCGTCCGGTAAGAAGTGACTACGATACTCTCATGGTCTAAGGAACTAAAGCATACGTTAACTCTCCGTGTTATATCGATTGACTTGTGACGATAGTATCTCAAAGTATAACAAACAAATTGGGTCAATTCAATATGATCGTTCTTCTAACGTCATACTCTCAATTTTGTTTTGGCACTATCGTTACATTTAACAATATCCCAAGATCCAGAAAACATGATCAACAAACAACACTTGAGCTAGTCTTAGAGGCGAGACTAGGAATCGGGTTTTACTGTTTATCATTCCACAGGTGCTTATGAGTTTTCCACTGAATCGCATATTCCAGGATCATAGAATATAAACATGTATATAAATAATACAATATTATTGCCTCTAGGGCATATTTCCAATAGGTTGGGGGCCAGGGGGGGGGGCGATGGCATGTCGGGTTTATTATCCCTAATGATATGGACTGTAAACCTCATGTTGATAAAAAGTATAAGCTTATTTTTAAACAGAGTAGTAGCCAAAGCCCAAAGAGCTAGAGTGTGGTTTAATTTTTTTAAATAAACAGGTTGTTTTGGCAAATATGCTAGTATAAGAATGTTGTTGCATCTAATGTGTAGATTTGCCCTCTAATTGATACATTGTCGACCTTGTGGGCCTCAAACGATCAATGCTACACTTACATGAATAATATTATGGACTTGTTTTACAGGATTAGGTGGAGTCTTTTTGTGAAACTACAGGAGGGGTGATCCTTATATTTAGGGAATTGAGATAAATAGGAAAGAGGACAACTGGGCATGTAGGTTTAGTCTGTAATAAAACAACCTGTAAGCCTAGGATTATTGGTCTCAAATATGTGGATACAGATAACAAGCAAAATATCAGTAGTGCAGTGTTCCATTCGCTCAGAAATAATACGACATATAATTAAACATACATATTTCCAAACTTTGATCTGTAGGATGTACATGTATTGTGATGTATGCATTGAGCATGCAAAAATCACATTATTATATCTATTTTACACAATGCGTTTAACCCATATTTTCTTTTAATATTTTTAGGTAAACTACAAGGAAAAATTGGGCAATTGGAAACAATCTCATTTCTGACCATTTTTCTGTCTCATTTTACTATTTGAGTAACCAATTTTTTTTATCCATGGTTATTTTACGTAGGAGATTATAAAATGAGTTCAAGCAACACTGTCCAATCATCAACCACAAAAGTAAGCTTAAAACTTTAAACAAAATGTTGCGTCATTACTACATTAAAAAACCAAATATTTTAAAAATGGAGCTGATGGATAATTTCTTTGGAATATAAACCGCAAAGGAATTCTCCAAAAAAGAATTAATAGGTATAATCGCACGGATCACAACCGACATTAGAAAATGTCTTAAACATAAATTCCATTTTTCTACATAAAAATCCTGTGAACCAAATAATCCCCAAATGTAGAAATATTACATCTTTTTTGTTTCATTATTTCAAAATAATGGAACAAGTGGGTGTTACTATTTTCATGAAATAACCAATTGTGTCTCTGAGAAAAGGTGTCTTGGGTTGCATGTTGTTGCTAGAATATTCGGTGTTCTAGGGCCTTAATCAAGTTTATGGAGAAAAGTGTCAAAAGAATAATACTAACATAATATAATATAAATATATATTTCAGGATGTATCTAATGATACACCCACTATCCCATAATACATTGCATTTTGGACCTTTTAAGCCAAACCTTGTAAAGTTTGATCAAAATTACAAAGAAATTACGCGCGCGCGCGCGCGCGTGTGTGTGTGTGTGTGTTTGTGTGTGTGTGTGTGTGTGTGTGAGTGTGTGTGTGTGTGTGTGTGTGTGTGTGTGTGTGTGTGTTACATTGCATTTTGGACTTTTTAAGCTAAACCTTGTAAAGTTTGATCAAAATTACAAAGAAGTGTGTGTTGTGTGTCATTTTACTATCAACTTGGTCAAAGTTTGTTAAGCTTGACTTTTGCGAATAACAATCAGCACTATATTATGCGGGTGAAGCGAGTATTATTTTGAATTCACTAGTAGAAAAACCCCCATTAGTCCCGGTTCCAGAGGGGCTTTAGTCCCGGTTCTGGAACCGGGACTAAAGGGTCGGGACTAATGCCCAAGACCTTTAGTCCCGGTTGGCTTACGAACCGGGACCAAAGGCCCTCCACGTGGCCGCTCTCTGTGCGTGGGCTGGAGGACCTTTAGTCCCGGTTGGTGTTACCAACCGGGACTAAAGGAAAAAAAATTCAATTTTTTTTTTCAAATTTTTTGATTTGTTTTTAATTTTTTTCTGATTTTCACAATTTAATCTCTAATCACCCCTCCTCACTGCTTCAGAATTTAATCTCTAGTCTCTAATTAGCACTCATTCCAAATCGTCTAACTTCCCGGCCGGTCACCCATCCTCTCACTACTCCAGCCCCAGCACGCTTAACTTTCAGGTTCTATCTCCCCTAGTTTCCAAGACTGCACTTGTTGTTTTCCTAACAATCTTAAGCTATCAATCATGTTAACCCTTAGGTCTTGATGTCACATGATTTAATTTTTTGAATTCTAAATAATTATTAAAATAAACAAAATAAGTACTAATAATATTGAATTTCAATGAAAATAAAATAAGTAATAATATTATTTTATTAAAAAAATTTGCCATTTATTCATTTAATATGACATAATTAATATCTTTAAATCTGTAAATCAAAATTCGACAAATAATATATCCATTATTATCAGAAAAATGTGAGGAATCCAAATATGACATCATTTATTTTTTATAATTTTTAAAATTAGTTTTTTTATTTGAAATAACTTTTTTTCCTTTTGGAATTTTGAGAATGTGAGAAAACTTCACCGGGTAAACGCGGGTGAAATCGAGTCCCAATTTTTCTCTAGTTTTTTTTTATATATTAAACTTTTTTTTTCGACATCGTATGCAAAAGTTATGGCCGTTTTACATTTTTTTCCGTTTTTTTTGCAGAAAAGGTCAAAATTCATATTTCAAAATTTCTATACCAACTAGACACTAAAACCTAACTACATCTCAAAGGATTTTATTTTTTGAAGATTTTATCATTTTTGTTTATTTTCTACAAAACTAAAAAAGGCGGTCCACACGGGAGGGGGGTAGAGTTTGAAAATTTCAGAACCCCTTTAGTCCGGGTTGGTGTCCATCCAATCATACCGTCGACTACACATCTGCTAGCACCGTCCCAGCCAGAGTCACAACTAAGGTTAACCAAGCCAGAGTCAACCCTTTCTAACTTCATTTGCTATTTTTTATGCATTTAATGATTTTTTTTTTGAGCTAAATGACCCTGAAATTGAAAAGCACTACAAATGAACTTTGAAAAGGTTGAAACTTGGCATGGTATCATCATTTCACCCACATAGCTTGTGCTAAAAAGTTGAGAGGGTTACGGCAAAAACTGGATGCACTTCGTGTACAAACTGGACCATCTCATTCGAAGTATCAAGGTTTCGGACGAATACCCATCTGTTACAAAGGCATTTCATTTTTTAACTTATTTCAACTCCACACTTTTTGTGCATTCAATATGCACCATTCAAAGCCACATCCTCAAATTTCAACCCTTTCTAACTTCATTTGCTATTTTTCATGCATTTAATGATTTTTTTGAGCTAAATGACCCTGAAATTGAAAAGCACTACAAATGAACTCTGAAATGGTTGAAACTTGGCATGGTATCATCATTTCACCCACATAGCTTGTGCTAAAAAGTTGAGAGGGTTACAGCAAAAACTGGATGCACTTCGTGTACAAACTGGACCATCTCATTCGAAGTATCGTCTGTTACAAATGCATTTCATTTTTTAATTAAAATCCTAATTTAAATTATTCTAAAAATAACCAAATAAATCTTACTGTGACAACAAGCTAACACGTGACTAGGAGCAAAAAGAATTAAATTAAAAACTATTTGTAAACTCAAGTTATTCACAATCTAGGGTTTGAAGCAAATTTGAACAAATTCAAATTTAAACCATTCAAATTTGAAAACTAATGGCACAAACAGAAACTAGACAAAATTTTGAATCTAATTCAAAAAGAATCACTCAAAAACATCAAATATCTTAAAAGATATAAGCAATTTAAAACAGAAACTAAAAACAGAAAACAAATGTAAAAACAGGAAAACTACCTTTAGTCCCGGTTGGTAACACCAACCGGGACTAAAGCCTCAACCCCTTTAGTCCCGGTTGGTAACACCAACCGGGACTAAAGGGGGGGGGGCCTTTAGTCCCGGTTGGAGATACCAACCGGGACTAAAGGGGCTGGCACCGTTCGAAGCGGGGCTGGCACCGTTCCAACCGGGACTAAAGGTCCCGTTCGAACCGGGACTGATGCCTGCGCCGCTCGAACCGGGACTAATGCACCCATTAGTCCCGGTTCGTAACAGAACCGGGACTAATGCTCTGATCTCGCGTGGACCAAAGCCCTGTTTTGTACTAGTGATTGTACATGTAGATAAGTTTCTCTATAAACTTGATCAAACTTTACAAAGCTTGAATTTTTAAAAAAGTATGCACTATAAATTTCTAATCACTTTCAAAGCTTTGGTTCAAAATTTGAATATCTCAATAAACATATAAAATAAATCAAGTAAATCATACATGTAGGTGGTATTGTTCTAGGAAAACTACAAATCATTTGGAACACATGTTTTGGAGCAAATGCTTTTTTTTCTTCACTCACTCAATTTTTTAAGAAAATGCTAAACTCACAAGCAGGACCCACCTTTTAGAAATCGTGTCAACCGAGCTAAACGATAGCTTGAAACTAGCTGGAACGGATTACACCAATAGTTGATGCTCTGTGTAACAAACTCGTAGAGTAACTAGTGCATGTAAAACTGACCCAATAGTTGGTGGTTTCCGCGAGATCTCTATCTATCCATGCATATCTCACTGTGCAGAATCAGGTGGCGCATAGAACTCCAAGAACATCGAGAAGAACATGGTATTGAAAATCAAAAAGAGAGAAGAAGCCATCTAGCTACTAGCTATGGACCCGTAGGTCTGTGGTAAACTACTCACACATCATCGGAAGGGCAGCAAGGTTGATGAAGAAGCTCTCCGTGATCGATTCCCCCTCTGGCAGAGTACCAGAAAAGGCCTCCAGATGGGATCCCAGAAGAACAGAGGCTTGCAACAGCGGTAGGGTTTTCTCTCCTGGCTCTCTGATGGTTTCTGAATATTTGAGAATTTATAGAAGTGGAATTAGGTCAAAAGGAGCCACAAGGGGCCCACAAGGCATCAGGGCGCGCCCCCCTGGGGCCGCGCCCTGTTGCCTTGTGGCCTCCTCGTGAGGCTTCTGGCATCCTCCCGGAGCTTCCAGGGTCTCTTTTGTCCAGAAAAAAATCGTCAAAAAGTTTCGTGTCATTTGGACTTCGTTTGGTACTGATTTCCTGAAAAACCGAAAACAAGCAGAAAACAACAACTGGCACTGGGCACTAGGTTAATAGGTTAGTCCCCAAAAATGATATATAATTGCATATAAAACATCCAAGATTGATACTATAATAGCATGGAACGATAAAAAATTATATATACATTGAAGACGTATCACCTTCATCCGACGGACCGCCCTGTCCTGCTCCCGCCTCAGCTTGGCGAGCCAAGCCGCCTCCTTCGCCTAGCGCTCCGACTGCTCAATAGCTAGCCGGAGCGCCTTGGCGTTCTTCCGTCGGATTCGGCGGGTGTTCGTCTCCGCCGTCGTGAGGGACCGGCGGTAGACCCACGCGAGGAGCCGCGCGTCCTCGTCGGGTTCCGCCTACATCCCGCGGCGGCGGTGCGTGGACTGCTCCGCCTCGTCCCTCTTCCGTGCACGCTGCCTCTCGCAGAGCGCGCCTCCGATTCCGGAGTGCGCGTGCGGGCCGGCAGCGCGGGCACTAGCACCCATCGCTGCCCGCATGCAGGAGCGGCCGGCGGGGGAAGGAGACGGCGCGGGGGCGGTGCGGACTGCGCTGTCCTGGCGGAGCTGCGCGCGGGCCGGGAGGTTCCAGCTCCGGCGTCCGCGCTGCGCCGGCGCGGGAGCTGCGGCGACGCTCCAGATCCGGAACTGCCGCCGGTGTCCACCTTGGACCGCTCCAGCGCAATGCGGAGGGCCATCTCCTCCTCGTAGTCGAGGTCGAAGCCGGAGCCGCTGCCGGAGCTGGACATCGAAGTCGACGGAGTGGATGGGATCGGAAACGGAGAGGGAGAGGAGAGGACGGAGCGAGAGAGAGTGAGCTAGGGTTCGTAGCGAGGTGCCCGGATTGGGATTTTTTTGTGGGGCAGCGGTGGGGTCAGTGGTGGGCCGGGCCTATCAGGCGGACACGCCCGGGCGTGCCAGGGCAGCCCCATATCCGCCCTATATTTGGGCTGGATATGAAGGGTGCCGGTCACCCCGGGCGTTTGTCCGCAGTTTGAGAGTTCCGGTTCGGTCGCTTTTTTTTACCGGTCAGTAACCGAACGGCCTGCCCGGGCGTTTGAGACGGGTATGAGAGGTCCTAATGTATTGTATGTAAAACTGACACAATAGTTGGTGGTTTCCGCGAGATCTCTATCTATACATGCATATCTCACTGTGCAGAATCAGGTGGCGCACAGAACTCCAAGAACATCGAGTAGAACATGGTATTGAAAATCAAAAAGAGAGAAGAAGCCATCTAGCTACTAGCTATGGACCCGTAGGTCTGTGGTAAACTACTCACACATCATCGGAAGGGCAGCAAGTTTGATGAAGAAGCCCTCCGTGATCGATTCCCCCTCCGGAAGAGTACCAGAAAGGGCTCCAGATGGGATCGCGGAAGAACAGAGGCTTGCAGCGGCGGTAGGGTTTTCTCTCCTGGCTCTCTGATGGTTTCTGAATATTTGAGAACTTATAGAAGTAGAATTAGGTCAAAAGGAGCCACGAGGGGCCCACAAGGCATCAAGGCGCGCCCCCCTGGGGCCGCGCCCTATTGCCTTGTGGCCTCCTCGTGAGGCTTCTAGCATCCTCCCGGAGCTTCCAGGGTCTCTTTTGTCCAGAAAAAAATCATCAAAAAGTTTCGTGGCATTTGGACTTCGTTTGGTACTGATTTCCTGAAAAACCGAAAACAAAAAGAAAACAGCAACTGGCACTGGGCACTAGGTTAATAGGTTAGTCCCAAAAAATGATATATAATTGCATATAAAACATCCAAGATTGATACTATAATAGCATGGAACGATAAAAAATTATATATACATTGAAGACGTATCACCTTCATCCGACGGACCGCCCTGTCCTGCTCCCGCCTCAGCTTGGCGAGCCAAGCCGCCTCCTTCGCCTAGCGCTCCGACTGCTCAATAGCTAGCCGGAGCGCCTTGGCGTTCTTCCGTCGGAGTCGGCGGGCGTCCATCTCCGCCGTCGTAAGGGACCGGCGGTAGACCCACGCGAGGAGCCGCGCGTCCTCGTCGGGCTCCGCCTGCATCCCGCGGCGGCGGTGCGTGGACTGCTCCGCCTCGTCCCTCTTCCGTGCACGCTGCCTCTCGCGGAGCGCGCCTCCGATTCCAGAGTGCGCGTGCGGGCCGGCGGCGCGGGCACTAGCACCCACCGCTGCTCGCGTGCAGGAGCGGCCGGCGGGGGAAGACGGTGCGGGGGCGGTGAGGACTGCGCTGTCCTGGCGGAGCTGCGCGCAGGCCGGGAGGTTCAAGCTCCGGCGTCCGCACTGCGCCGGCGCGGGAGCTGTGGCGACGCTCCAGATCCGGAGCTGCCGCCGGTGTCCACCTTGGACCGCTCCAGCGCAATGCGGAGGGCCATCTCCTCCTCGTAATCGAGGTCGGAGCCGGAGCCGCTGCCGGAGCTGGACATCGGAGTCGACGGAGTGGATGGGATCGGAAATGGAGAGGGAGAGGAGAGGACGGAGCGAGAGAGAGTGAGCTAGGGTTCGTAGCGAGGTGCCCGGATTGGGGTTTTTTTGTGGGGCAGCAGTGGGGTCAGTGGTGGGCCGGGCCTGTCAGGCGGACGCGCCCCGGCGTGCCCGGGCAACCCCATATCCGCCCTATATTTGGGCTGGCCCGGGCAGCCCCATATCCGCCCTATATTTGGGCTGGATATGAAGGGTGCCGGTCACCCCGGGCGTTTGTCCGCGGTTTGAGAGTTCCGGTTCGGTCGCTTTTTTTTACCGATCAGTAACCAAACGGCCTGCCCGGGCGTTTGAGACGGATATGAGAGGTCCTAATGTATTGTATGTAAAACTGACCCAATAGTTGGTGGTTTCCGCGAGATCTCTATCTATCCATGCATATCTCACTGTGCAGAATCAGGTGGCGCACAGAACCAAAACAGCGGTCGTACGTGCGAACGTACCACTGGGGTCTCACCAGAAAAGGAGATACGCGATCCAGCGGCGACCACACTGTTTCCGGCTTGTAGTACGCACCTTCACAACACTGCACGCCGCATGCGGCACACAGTTTCCTGATCCTTCCCTCTGTCCGGGTCTCGCCATTTACCCACCATGCATTTTTACTGGCATGTAAATGTGTGGTGGACGTACTACTACGAAACTGACAGGACTTGGCGCCACCTCAGAGGTGGCTGACAGGTGGCAGGGGACGAGTGGCCGGCTGCCGTGCATGTGTGCATGCATGCGTGCTGATTGGACGGTCTGGATTGGCGCCACGCTCTTGGCCTGGCTCGCCATGCATTGTACTCCAGCTAGTACGTACGTGCGTACGTACGTTCTCATTGGCTTAGCTGGTCAAGCTAATAGCTGGCGTAGTGCTCGTATGAACTAGGGTCGTGTCGTACGTGAGCACACGCATTGAAAGTTGATTGTCCGCGAGTGTTCGTCGACGAGCAAACACGTCGCCTGATTAAGGGCGACATGACCGGCACGGTCGCCACATATAGAGGGGGTTAAAGCTGCTGGTAAACTCAAGTCAATACAACCTAGCTAGCTATAGACATAGATATATGTGGCGCATGTGTACGTCTGTCCGTCCATCAGTCCCATGCATGCAGCATGCAGCATGCAGCAGCTGGCAGGTAGTACGTGCGGAGCGTACCGACCGACGGGCGGACGGTGCAACATGCAATGAATGCCAATAGTTAACTGAAAATGGTTTTGTTTAGGGCCGGCAATCAGGGCTTGCCGGCAATAGTTAACTAAACTGTCAAGGAAGCATTAGGCAGGAACCCTAGCCTGTTCATACCCTGTCGAGTGACTCATGACTCGAGTCTCTAGTCTCCCCTACAAAGTATATATATAATGCACTCTTGGGTTGCAAAAAGTACTATGTTTGGCAAATGCAACTAGATTTGACTTGCTCGTCCACGCGTCTGCTAGGAATATTCACACGCCAAGGTCAGCAATTACGCCGGAAATGCTTGGTTGCTGACCCCCGATAGAGAAGCATGCCTGCATGCATGGTTAGTAGTAAACCACAACTTTCGACCCATATGCCACACAACTATTGATATATAACCAAAAGAGACGTCACACGCTAGAAGCCTCTATAAACTATGCATGGCAAGGTCGGCAGGCACGCAAGTGAGCGAAGCATGCAAGCTAGGCAGGTAGGCACTGCACTACTATACTCCTAGGCCGGTACCTTGGACTATTCAGCCATCACTAAACAAGCAGGACATCACTAACCAATGCACATATTTTTGTGTCAAGCAAGGAGCTGCTTTTGGTTGTGAACTAATTCTAAACCACAGTTTGGTCGTTGACGACTCCCGAGAGAAGCATGCATGCTGGAATGCAGTACCAGGCCCTCTAGACTGTAGCAAGCTGCCAAGGGTTGGACTATTCATCAGATACAATAGCACTAATCAAAGTACTCCAAACTAAACATTGGGTGATAGTTGCTTTTCTAGGCAGCAGTTATGCGAGCTTTAGGTGCTTTTCCAATTTCAGCTGCATGTCGATCTTTTTTTTTTCCGGAACAAGGCAAAAGCTTTTGCATGTCGATTAGTAATGAAGAATGTTGTCTGGTTAATTAGGAAAACAGGGCTAAAACCACCATCTTGGTGTCACTAAGCAAGCTTTGTAACGGGTGATAAATGATTAAAACTCTATATGTAATTTCTGGTTTCTATTAAAATAAGTCGGAGAGGGAGAAACACTATCTACAAAAAAGAACACCCCAAACTAAACGTCACTATTCAATGTGTATACTTGCGTCAATCAGACATGTACTTTTTGGACCCCCCCCCCTCTCCCCAATTCTCTCTTTCTCTCTCTCTCTCTCTCTCTCTCTCTCTGTCTCTCTCTCTCTCTCAGAAACTCTCTCTCTCTCTCTCTCTCTCTCTCTCAGAAACTCTCTCTCTCTCTCTCTCTCTCTCCTTTCCATATGTCTTTGCATGCTTGCATTAATCTATGTCAAGCGAACACAATCTTTCTTACAAAAAGCAAGCATGCATTAGCTAGGAAAGTGGCAAGGCCACCCGTCATCGGTTGGAAAGCAGCCAGGAAAGCTCGCGAGAGTCAAAAGAACGTGTGTCGTCGATGCAAACCAAGAAGCAACCGCATTGCACTTGAGATACCGATTAGTCAAGTTAATTTGTTTTAGTGACTAGTTAATCCCCTGGTTACTTGACTAACTTGGTCCACACTCCACATTTGACTCCACACTTGTTAGCATAATTTTACCCTTTATATATAGGATCACTTGTTACTATAAAACTTAGCTTAGGTACCTTCCTCTAGCTACTACTAGATGCCATCACTTTGCTAAACAATTGTGTTGCTTGTGGCCGTGTTGTTTGTGCAAAGTTCTTGACCGTTGAATAGGGCTTAATTTATGTATAAACAGAGTTCAATTAGCGAGGCTTTCTAACTAAACCGGCCAGACAAATACACTGAGAGCTCAGCTAGCACGTCACAGGCAAATTCTTCGCAATGATGTGTAAAGAGTGCGAGTACATAAATTAATGACTAATGAAACATCCTTATCATTCCTCTTAATATGTATAAACATAGCAAACGAATAGACCAGTGGGGTTCTTTTTGGACCAAACATATACAAGTTAAGCTTGTTTTTTAGCTGTACGCTGATTATGACAGTGACTTAATTGACAACGACTGATTGAAGCATATTAACTACAATCCCTGCTAGCCATTGATGGAGAGAAGCCAAGAATTTGCTCAAGCACACTAGTTAAGCACAACTTAACACAAGTCCTCGCTATCATGGGCCAGTCCATGGATGTTGTTGTGGACTCTAGTTAGTAGTAAAAAACACGGTTTATACCATTTAGATTTTCCTCTAGCATCTACAAGCTGATCATATGCTTTTGATGTAATGGTACCTCCAGATGTAGTTAAAACAGTCAAGTAAAGAAAAAGTGAAGAGGAAAGAAAAAGAAGGATTGGAGGTTGCTAAATATGCTTGTGGTTCAGAAAGGTACCTAATCAATTTTTGCCGTGTGCTGCCAAAACTATACATATTGACCTAGAGACGTCTACGTGGCATCAACAGAAGGCATGATATATGTTGTACGTCGATATATCCATCCAACAGTAAACAACAGTAAAGCTCTTTTTGAGCAGAAGCACAAGCTAATAATGCAGGTATGCATCTTTGGGATATGCGCATACAACACTGAAGTAGAACTTTCGTGTTAGTTATTTCCTTTTGCATCCCTACCCCCACTCTAAACATTGGGATTTATCGTAGGCAGGTGCAGAAAATAATTAACTAATATGTGGCTTCATTATTATTTTTAGGCAGATGTCAATAAAAATCATACAACTGCATAATTCAGAAACATTTTTTCGAGAGAAAATTTGAAGCCCCTTCATGTATTATTTTTGTTTGATCAGTCTCAACATTTTGTTTATGTACATATAGTCTTAGTTAAGGAAGTTCGTCAGTGCAATCTATGATGTCATTTTGGAGTGGAAGTGGTAATTATTGGTAATATTATGCTGTTAATAAATCATCAAACCCCAGATTTAATTTTGGTCCTCGATATTTTAAGCAATTTTCTTTCTAGACCCGATCAACGGTTTTGATATTATGCCACTTCTTTGATGGTATGATTTCAAGTTGTTTAATCTATCTATCTATTAATTAATGTGACGTGCTGGTGAGATGAAGGATGCTCTAACAGATCACATATCCAGAACTGCACTTCACATGGAATATATGTTTGGATGCCCTAGAATCAGTTGGTTCTGCCCTATCTATTCTTGTTTGCATCGGTACATACAATAATATATAAGCAAAGCAACTTAATGACATAAGTTAGCTTCGCTTACAAACATTGATCGGAATCTTACTTGTTTAAAGGAGTCCGGTATGCTTTGATTTGGCGCCTTTAATTAACTGTCAGCAGCGACCATTTCCCATTAATTAGTAGCATAAGTGAAACTGAACCACGGTGTTCATGACTAATTAGGCCCCAATTTAGTCACACTCACATTTGGGAGACAGAGATGAAACTACCAAAAGAGACCCTTGTCGATGTTTAATTTGTGTCGACCTTGTATACAAGAGTATACTTGCTAAAAACGTTGGTGAATAGGCCAGGAGGACCATGTTGATTGACTCTGGACTCAGGAGATATCAATGAGACATGAGACATGATGTACCTAAGATAGGCCCCGAGGTGGGTAACAAGCACTGTTCAAAAAATCTTCCGATTCAGTAATTTATCGTCCGATTTATCGCTACTCGGGGGGTGACCGATAAGATTATGCCTTATCTTCACCATTTATCGTTTGGGCCGGTTTATCGCTCTGACAAGCGATTTATAGGGAATCTGCCGATAAATCAGGCCTATTCCTAGCACTATGTTTGCAGAAACTATGTTTATTTGTGTTATGTGGACCTTGTTATGCAACATGTAGTATTGTCCTATTTTGTTTGTCATTATATGAGGATTCAAAGGCTAGGAATCAAGGTAACACTTCTGTCAAATATTTTTTTGTGTTGAATATAGCATATTTTAGTGTTGGGAACCTGAGACTTGCAAAAAAATGACCGATTAATAGTCGACCGATAAAATCGATTAATCAGCCGATTTCCGATTAATCTCTAATCCCTAGCTGACTGAGACGCTAACGATAAGCGAGGCCTTATATATCTCTCAACAAAATTACAGTAGTATTCATGACTAATGTAGCAAAAGGCTAAAGCTATACCTGCGAGTATGATGGTGTTGTGTTTTCGAACACTACTGTAAGTTTAACCTTAAAGGAAATGGTTCAGCTCAACATTAAAAACACCAACTATGAACTATGTCAAGATTTGAGGTCCTCTATCACAATGCAGGTTTTTAGCCTCAAGTTGTTTCAAAACAATTGTTAAATATCTAGTACTTTTATGTTGAAGATTCTAGTGATTGTTTTTATTAAGCTCCTCTTATTACATATGTAAGTTTATATTTTTAACTCTAACCCATTAGCAAGTCTACCATAGATATTAAAATTAAATCATGCACAAGTCAAGTCCAACTCTTCTACAAGTATAAGTGAAGCTCAAAGAGTTTAAAGTGTCCCCTCTCGTGTTTACGCTGAAAAATATAGGTGAAGTGCATAGAGTATACTAAAATCAGCAACAGTAACTTTCATATGTGATGATTAATTCTAATAAAAATAAAACAAACATGATGCTCCAAGAACTTACACATACTATGAGGAAAAATAAAAACATAGGTTTAAAGAAGTCATACTGACAATTATGAGGAAGAGGGGATGTGGCATCCTCATGTTTAGTGCTTGATACATTTTTGGAATAAAATGAGCATGCATGACATCCCCAAGGTTGAATTCTTTCTTGTTCTTGCTTTTCCTCTCATCATCAATGTCTCCCCTAAATCTTAATAACTTCATTCTCAGCAAAACTTGGAGCAGGTTTGTCTATAAAACAATAACATCCAAGCATGCCTTTGCTACAAAAAAATCATAGCACTCATACTTATCGATTTCTACAGAATATACCAACATATATGAGTCCTCATGATCCAATAAGAATCCAAAAAGTAGTATCTATAGCTCTTAAAACAATTAAGCAATATTATGTCTAAACGGCACAGTCAACAAAGGCGTAATTAAAAAAATGACATAGACTGATTAGAAAATTCGGAAAACATTAGCACATATAGAGAACTTATATTTGCATATTGTGTAAATTGTTTGTGATTCTGCCATGCTCCAGCAAAGAGTTCTAATTTTTGCAAGAGCAGCAAACCTGCAGAAACTGCACAACACAACAAGTATTTGTAATCTAATGATGCTAACGTTAATCCATGGCACTTTATTAAAGAAAATATAAATAACTCATTGCTAAGTTACCATAGCAAGTTTGACTCATGCAATCAAAATAAAGGGTAACTATGGAGTGCCTCCCACAAGCACTTTTTTAATGCCTTTGAGCTAGGCATTGTTGTACTGATGGTCAAGTTCTACTATCAGCACTCCCCAAGGGGTAATTTAAACTCATTAGAGTATCATGAGGTTTTAAATGTTCTTTTCCGTGGAAAGTGTTCCATTAATTTATCATGAAAAATTGGAATGTGATTTTTCCTTCTTTATATCTATTACAGCACCTACAATTCTCAAGAATGGTTTTCCATAATAATTACATAGAGAATGACTTTCTATGTCCATAATAATAAAATCAAGAGGAACATATTTCATATTGGCCCTTACAAGAACATCATTAATTCTTCAGCTTGTTTCTTTACAGTTGAATAAACAAGACCCAAATTCAATTGACAATGGGAAATTTGTTTTAATCCTAGAATTCAATACGAGGATTTGGGAAGGGGGGGGGGGGTTGGAAACACTAGCATCAAGATCACATAAAACATGATAATCAAAGTTACTGGTATTAATCTTTATTGTTGGTTCTCATCCATCCACTGATTTCCTAGGAATCATGTAATATTGTGTGTATTTCTCCTCTATGGAAAGTAAAGCAGCTACCTCGTGCAATATGCTCAGTGAATTGCTTGTCGCAATCATTAGCGTAGGAGCTTTGGTTAATTCTTGAAAAACTTTTATTACTCTAGAGAGGGTAAAATCATCATAATGAATTGTTATTCCATTTATTAAGGATGAACCAACTTCATCTAAAGCTTTAACTACTACATAGTAGGGCTTATTTTATCCATATGATACAATTGAGCCTTCTACCCTTTCCTTTAGTTTCATAAAGTCACCATAAGTGTGCATTGATTCGAGGCTACACTAGTAGAAAAAGGGCCTTTAGTCCCGGTTCCAGAGGGCCTTTAGTCCCGGTTCTGGAACAGGGACTAAAGGGTCGGGACTAAAGCCCAAAACCTTTAGTCCCGGTTCGCTTACGAACCGGGACCAAAGGGGCTCCACGTGGCCGCTGCGGGAAGCCCAGGCAGGAGGACCTTTAGTCTCGGTTGGTAACACCAACCGGGACCAAAAGGCATCCACGTGGCCGCTGCGGGGAGCCCAGGAAGGAGAACCTTTAGTCCCGGTTGGTCACACCAACCGGGACCAAAGGTCATCCACGCGTGAGCATCTGGCAGCAGCTGGGGTTTTTTTTTTTTTGAAGGGGGGGGGGGGGGGTTGGGGGGTTTTGGAGGGTTAATTTAGGGGTTTCATATTGTGTTAGCTAGCTAATAGGGAGAAGTGTCCTCTCTTTCTCCGTGCTCGGTCGACGGTAGCTACTATACATATAGAGATAACTCGATGCTAACTAATAAGAAAATGAAGGAAACCATTAATTACACAAGATCGTCATGCTGAACATATATAGAGAGAAGTGACATCTCTTTCTCCGTGCTTGGTCAAACAACAAGTTTTCGTATATCTATCTGACGGTACTACATATATACAATATAACATCTTTTACAATCCCTAACATCATCTACCTAAGATCCAATCACAAATCCGCATGGTATTCCCCGTCTTTAGGTATGACGTGGTCAAGAAAGAATCCCGCCAATTCCTCTTGAATTGCTCGTATGCGATCATGTGGTAGGAGTTCATCCCGCATCTGCCAGATCTAATTTAAAGAAGGGGGTCAATACATGAATATATATGAATAAAACTCAACACAATTGATGGTAATATATAAAATAAAATTGTGAATATTATTTACGTACTTCAAATTGTTTGTCAGAGAAGCCCCGCTCAGAGGTCGAGTGGCGAATGAACTCGCATACGTAGTATGCACATAAAACAGTCCCTTCTTTCTGGTACAAGCACTTTACGAGAATAGAGTTCAATCAAACTGATAAGCAAGCATGGTAATTATATATTGATGAAAATTTGAATCAATTAGAGATGCGCGGAACTAGCTAGTACTACTTACTTTGGGGTGCGTAAATCGCAACTCTTTGTTTAGACCGGGAACCTTTCGGGTGAACTTCTTCCAAACCCTGCCAGGCAAAGAAAATGATTACTTAATATCAGGAAATTAACAAAAGTTGCATGCCGATATGGTCCCGGTATTGACTGAACTTACTTCTTGAGCATTGCAGTCATGTCCGCATAATTTTCGGGATCTTTACGTCTCGAGTCTAAGACAGTTACTAATGCCCCGTCAAGCTTAATGGATAGCAGAATAAAGTGGAAACTGTGCACGCATATATAACTCATCAATTACATTACTTAACCTCGAGTAAGCGAAACTGAGTATACAGAGAAGACAGCTATACTCACTTGATGTTGTAAGGAAAGAGTATTTCCCTTTTGTTTTGATTTATAAGGAACGACTGTAGCAAGTTCTCCTCGGTCTCTTTGATTGAGTTTTGTACCGTCCATTCATTTACGGCATCTGGGCTAATGAACCCAACGTCGAAGATTCCTACTTTTTTGCATTCGAAGATCTTCAATCTGCATAATATAGTGAGGATAATTATATATACATGCAATGAACGAGCTGAGCTAGAGACTTAACTATAGAAGTAATACTTACAGACAGTAGGAAGTCATGAGTTGTTTGTCGAGGGCCAGTTGATTGTATAACTGAAATAACTCCACAAATTCAATAGGCATCACGGGAAGTCCAATGAATTCGTGCTCTGGTTTCACTGCCATATACATAGTGTCTCTCCCAGACTCCCTGCAGGTTTTCATGTACCACTCATGCAATTTGTACATCATCGTTGTTAGAGGAGGATGATCAGGTTTGACGAGAGGCTTCCCGTGCATGTATTTATATTCTTCTTTTGTTACCTCAGCCGTTTGAAAAATTACATCATCCCCCAAGTAATCACTAGGATTGGTACCAGGCACCATCCCTGGATGATTAGCGACGATATCGCTAGACACCTTGAGCGGGGGGCACGATTTCTTCTCCTGTTCGCCGAGCTGGGGAATTGTTTTCCCACTTCTTCATTCTGCTAACCTTGCATCACTGGAAGTACTTCCCGACCGCCGCGCTTCTTCATATGTCTTTTTAAGAATGCGGACATAGTTGGAATCCGGCGAAGGCGGTGGTGGTCGCTTCAGGGCATCGATAGTGCGCTTCACTTTCACCGGATCTAGCTTCTCCTTCGGAGGTGGAGTTTTCTTTGCAAAATGGTCCCTCACTTCGGCACGACATATGTCCTCATTTTCCTGCTCGGTCCTCTCATATGGTAACTTTTCCACAGGCTTGAGAGATGGACCGTATCTGAATTGCCTTCCGCCTCTGCTTGTACTGCTAGCCGCCGGAGCGGCGGCGTCTCTCTTCCGTCGTTGCTGACGAGGCGGAGAAGGAGGCGGAGTGCTCCGACGCGCCGGAGTAGGCGAAGGAGGAGGCGGAGTGCCCTCACGCGTCGGAGGAGCCGGAGAAGGAGGCGGAGTGCCCTGATCACTCGCCGGAGGAGGAGGAGGAGGAGGAGGCGGAGTGCCCTGACTCGCCGGAGGAGGAGGAGGAGGCGGAGGCGTCCAGTTTGGAAGCTTGATGTACTCCTTCTGCCATAGACATGTACTCCTCAGAGCGCGAACCAGCTGATTCTCCCCTTCACCTGTAGAGTGGTAAAGCTTGAGCTCCTCAAATCCCTCCATTACTTCATCCACCATCACAACAGCATAGCCATGTGGAATCGGAAGGCAGTGAAAAGTTCCGTTGGGTTGAGGAGGTGCAACAGAGCCGAGAGCCGCCTTGAAAGTGAGGTTATGGCATTTCGTCATAAGCTCGCAATTTTGAGCCTCCGTGATAGTATCCACGGGGTAGATAGGCTCCGTGAAGTCAGTCTGAACGGGCTCCGTGGAAGCCACGCTGCTTCTCCGCTGAGATGGCGGGGTAGCTTCTGGGGTAGCTTCGTGCCACTGAGATAGTTGGCCGGCAGCTCGCTGGCTCTCAGCTTCCTCTAGCTTTTGTAGTCTTGCACTGATCTTCTGCATGTCGCTCAGCTCCGCTTTCCTCTTTCTCTCCCGGCTTCTGTAACCGCCTGCGTCGGGAAACCCAAACTTCCATGGAACGGAGCCTGGTGTGCCTCGTGTTCGTCCAGGGTGCTCAGCATTCCCTAGGGCCTCAGTCAGCTCGTCCTTCTCTCTATCGGGAATGAACGTCCCTTCCTGCGCTGCGGTGATATACTTCTGAAGCTTCGTGACGGGTATTGCAAGTTGCTCGTCCGTCCAACGGCACTTCCCTGTTTCAGGGTCCAAAGTTCCCCCAACCCCGAAGAACCAAGTCCTTGAACGGTCTGGCCAGTTCAATGTCTCTGGTTCGACCCCTTTAGCAATCAGGTCATTCTCAGCTTTGTCCCACAACGGCCGGGCTTTGAGGTAGCCACCTGACCCCGTGTGATGGTGATACTGCTTCTTTGCAGCGTTGTTCTTGTTTGTCTCTGACATTTTCTTACTCTTGTCTGATGTCTTGTAGGCCACAAATGCGGGCCAGTGATCTCTTATCTTCTCAAATCGGCCGATGAATTCTGGAGTCTCACCTTTGTCGACAAACTTTGATTTCAACTCCTTCTTCCACCTCCTGAATAGATCTGCCATCTTCTTAAGAGCACACGCCTTGACCAGTGGCTCTATAACGGGCTTATTCGGATCCTCCTCTGGCGGTAGGGTGAAATTTGCCTTCAGCAAGGTCCAAAGATCATCTTTTTGTCTATCGGTGACATAATCACCTTCAGGGGCGTCATCCTTAGGCTTATTCCGTTGCTTGATGCTGATCGGGATGTTGTCCCTAACAATAGCTCCGCACTGAGGAGAAAATGCGTCCTTGGTCCGCTTGGGTTCAATCGGTAGGCCATCGTCCGCGAGTGCTGTGATCGTGAACCTTTCATCCTTGCGCAACCTCTTCTTCGGGCCTCATCTCGTTACCAAAGTTTGCCTCGATCCGGAGGGCTATAAAAGAAGAAAGAAGAGTTAATATATGTACATACCAAAACAATTAATGCATCAATTAGCTAGTCAGCACCTCCGGAGCCATCATGATCATGTCACCGGAGCCATCATGATCATGTCCTTCCTCCTCCATTGTTCCATCGGTGTCGTTGAGAAACGACAAGACAGCATCACCTCCGGCGAGGATTATCTCCCCCAACAACTGTTCTTGTTCCAAGAATCTTTGATCCATAGTTTCTGCAAATATAGAAGAATATATATATATAGATGAGATCAGAAAAAAAATGGATCAACTTGTGCACATCCATAATGGGGGTATTCTTGATAAATCTATGTTACCGGAGTTATCTATGTTACCGGAGGGGGTAGACGACAACGACGCTCACCCCTCATGTCATGCCCGACGTCCCTCCTCATGTCGAAGTTATCGGGGAGGGGGTAGACGACAACGACGCTCACCCCTCATGTCCGACGTCCCCCCTCATGTCGAAGTTATCGGGGAGGGGGTACAGGTGGCCTCGAGAGTTGGTCGGGCGAGCGGACCGGGAGTAAGTAACTTTTAACTCATTTTAACTCATTTTGAATATATGAACATTTTAACTTTTACGGGTAGGGGCGGGAGGGGGTTGATCGACGTCTCCCCCCCTCATGTCGAAGTTACCGGAGTTTTCTATATGAACAAAAAAAATCCACATGACATGTCCGACGAGCGGACCGCCTCTCTCTCATGCATGTCCGACGTCCCCCCTCATGACAAAAACTTTCTATAAAAAAAGCATACATCTATGAACAAAAAAAATTCTATGAACAAAAATAAAATTGTATCAATGCATATATAAAAACTTTCTATGGATCATCATTGCTCATATATCAATGCATATATAAAAACTTTCTATGGATCATCATTGCTCATACATAAAAACTTTCTATAAAAAAAACATACATCTATGAACAAAAAAAAATCTATGAACAAAAATAAAATTGTATCAATGCATATATAAAAACTTTCTATAGATCATCCATCCATACATACATACTGCATATACATACATACATACAACATCCATACATACATACATACATACTGCATATACATACAAAAAAAGGCAGATCCGGCCGGGGCAGCGGTGGCGGCGGCGGCGCGGCAAGCAGAGCAGGGGCACGGCGCGGCAAGCAGAGCAGTGGCGGCGGCGCGGGGGAAGGGGGGGGCTCACTGGGGGCGGCGTCGGGGCAGGGGCAGGGGGGCACGGCGGGCGGCGTCGGGGCAGCAGGGGCGCGGGGAGCGGCGCCGGCGTCGGGGCAAAGGGCGTCGAGGGCGTCGGGGCAGCGGGGGCTCGGCGGCGATGGCGACGAGGAGCAGCCTGACGGCGTCGACGGGGCAGAGGGCGGCGAGGGCGTCGACGGCGAGCTCGGGCAGCCTGGCGGCGTCGATGTGCTCGGCGTCGTCGGGGGAAACTGGCAAATTTTCCCAACTCCCGCTTATATAGGGAGACCTTTGGTCCCGGTTGGTGCCACCAACCGGGACCAATGCCCACCTTTAGTCCCGGTTGGTGCCACCAACCGGGACCAAAGGTCTCTTTTCGTCAGCCCAAAGGGCGGGAAGCAGAGACCTTTGGTCCCGGTTGGTGGCACCAACCGGGACTAAAGGGTGGCATTGGTTCCGGTTGGTGGCACAAACCGGGACCAAAGGTTGGTATTGGTCCCGGTTAGTGCCACCAACCGGGACTAAAGGGTGGTGCTGCCCGGGGCCAAAAGTTTAGTCCCACCTCGCTAGCTGAGAGGGCTCGAGAGAGGTTTATAAGCGCTGCTGCGCCAGCCCTCTCGAGCTCCTCTCAACTGCAAGCTTACGGGCCTAATCGCACACACCTCTGCCTGTAGGCCTTCTGGGCCTTCTGCGGGCCTGAATCCTGGCCCAACTAGATGGTTGGGTTTCTAGTCGTATTCAGTCCGTGGTGGCCCAGTAGGCGGCATTTTTTTTAATTTTTTTCTACTTTTTTTGTTTTCTTTTTTGCTTTATTTATTTTCTTTTGTTTCTACTTACAGTTTTTCAGTGATTCTTTTTGCTTTTAGGTCACAAAAATTATAAACTTTCTGTTAGTGCCATTAGTTTCCAAATTTGAATAGTTTAAATTTGAATTCTTTTAAATTGGTGTGAATCACTAGTTTGTGAATAACTTTACTATAAAAATAGATTTTTGAGTGATTCTTTTTCCTGCTATTTAATATTACTGTGCTTTATCATTATATTCAATTTGGTAATTTTTAGGTTATTTTAAAAGTCTGTTTTAACCAAAAACAGATTTTGTTATTTTAGTTTGCTATTAAAGTTTCTAAAAAAAATCTTTATGAAAATTCTTTTTGCTATTAATGTTTTGAACAAAAAATACTTTGATAACTTTAGTTGCATAAATTTTATATAATTTAAGTTTCATAAATACTAGAGGTTTATAAAATATTTTTAGTTGATTCCTTTTGCTAAATGACCCTGAAATTGAAAAGCACTTCAAATGAACTCTGAAAAGGTTGAAAGTTGGCATGGTATCATCATTTCACCCACATAGCATGTGCTAAAAAGTTGAGAGGGTTACGGCAAAAACTGGATGCACTTCGTGTACAAAATGGACAATCTCTTTCGAAGTATCTGGGTTTCGGACGAAAACTCATCTGTTACAAAGGGATTTCATTTAATTTCTTCACATGTAACTGCAATGATATAGTTGTGGAGAGAAAGTCTTCACTTTTTCTTCGCTTGTGTCCTTTGCTTATTGCGCCGTAACCATGGATAATCTTCATCGTTTAACAGGGTGCTTGGGTCAGCCTTGACTTTGAAGGGAGGAATTTCATGAAACTTTTCATAATCTTCAGACATGTCTGTCTTGCCCTCCAATCCCACGATGTCTCTTTTTCCTGAAAGAACTATGTGGCGCTTTGGCTCATCGTATGATGTATTCGCTTCCTTATCTTTTCTTTTTCTCGGTTTGGTAGACATGTCCTTCACATAGAAAACCTGCGCCACATCATTGGCTAGGACGAATGGTTCGTCTGTGTACCCAAGATTGTTGAGATCCACTGTTGTCATTCCGTACTGTGGGTCTACCTGTACCCCGCCTCCTGACAGATTGACCCATTTGCACTGAAACAAAGGGACCTTGAAATCATGTCCATAGTCAAGTTCCCATATGTCCACTATGTAACCATAATATGTGTCCTTTCCCCTCTTGGTTGCTGCATCAAAGCGGACACCGCTGTTTTGGTTGGTGCTCTTTTGATCTTGGGCGATCGTGTAAAATGTATTCCCATTTATCTCGTACCCTTTGTAAGTCAATACAGTCGAAGATGGTCCCCTGGCCAACGAGTACAGCTCATCAGAAACAGTGTTGTCACCCATGAGACGTGTTTGCAACCAACTGCCAAAAGTCCTGATGTGTTCATATGTAATCCAGTCGTCACACTGCTCCGGGTGTTTGGAGCGCAGAATATTCTTGTGTTCATCGACATACGGGGTCACCAAGGTAGAATTCTGTAGAACTGTATAGTGTGCTTGAGACCAAGAATGCCCGTCCCTACATATTATTGAGTCCGCTCCTAGCGTGTCTTTTCCAGTCGGTCTCCCCTCATACCGCGATTGAGGGAGACCAGTCTTCTTAAGGTCAGGAATGAAGTCAACACAAAACCCAATGACATCCTCTGTTTGATGGCCCATGGAGATGCTTGCTTCTGGCCTAGCGCGGTTACGAACATATTTCTTTAAGACTCCCATGAACCTCTCAAAGGGGAACATATTGTGTAGAAATACAGGGCCCAGAACGACAATCTCGTCGACTAGATGAACTAGGACGTGCGTCATGATATTGAAGAAAGATGGTGGGAACACCAGCTCCAAACTAACAAGACATTGCACCAAATCACTCCTTAACCTTGACAGGATTTCTGGATCGATCACCTTCTGAGAGATTGCATTGAGGAATGCACATAGCTTCACAATGGCTAATCGAACGTTTTCCGGTAGAAGCCCCCTCAATGCAACCGGAAGCAGTTGCGTCATAATCACGTGGCAGTCATGAGCCTTTAGGTTCTGGAACTTTTTCTCTGTCATATTTATTATTCCCTTTATATTCGACGAGAAGCCAGACGGGACCTTCATACTGAGCAGGCATTCAAAGAAGATTTCCTTCTCTTCTTTGGTAAGAGCGTAGCTGGCAGGACCTTCATACTGCTTTGGATGCATGCCGTCTTTTTCATGCACACGTTGATGTTCCTCCCGTGCCTCCGGTGTATATTTTGTCTTCCCATACACTCCCAAGAAGCCTAGCAGGTTCACGCAAAGATTCTTCGTCACGTGCAGCACGTCGATTGCAGAGCGGACCTCTAGGTATTTCCAATAGGGTAGGTCCCAAAATATAGATTTCTTCTTCCACATGGGTGCGCGTCCCGCATCGTCAGTCGGAACAGATAGTCCACCAGGACCCTTTCCAAATATTACTTGTAAATCATTGACCATATCAAGTATGTGATCACCAGTACGGAGGGCGGGCTTCTTCCGGTGATCTGCCTCACCTTTGAAATGCTTTCCTTTCTTTCGACATTGATGGTTGGTCGGAAGAAATCGACGATGCCCCAGGTACACATTCTTCCTGCATTTGTCCAAATATATACTGTCGGTGTCATCTAAACAGTGTGTGCATGCGTGGTATCCCTTGTTTGTCTGTCCTGAAAGGTTACTGAGAGCAGGCTAATCGTTGATGGTTACAAACAGCAACGCATGTAGGTCAAATTCCTCCTGTTTGTGCTCATCCCACACACGTACACCTTCTCCATTCCACAGCTGTAAAAGTTCTTCAACTAATGGCCTTAGGTACACATCAATGTCATTGCCGGGTTGCTTAGGGCCTTGGATGAGCACTGGCATCATAATGAACTTCCGCTTCATGCACAACCAAGGAGGAAGGTTATAGATACATAGAGTCACGGGCCAGGTGCTATGATTGCTGCTCTGCTCCCCAAAAGGATTAATGCCATCTGCACTTAAACCAAACCATACGTTCCTTGCGTCACCTGCAAAGTCCCCCCCACCTTCTCTCGATTTTTCTCCACTGCGACCCGTCAGCGGGTGCTTTCAACTTCCCATCTTTCTTACGGTCTTCTTTGTGCCATCGCATCAACTTGGCATGCTCTTTGTTTCTGAACAGACGTTTCAGCCGTGGTATTATAGGAGCATACCACATCACCTTGGCAGGAACCCTCTTCCTGGGGCGCTCGCCCTCAACATCACCAGGGTCATCTCGTCTGATCTTATACCGCAATGCACCGCATACCGGGCATGCGTTCAAATCCTCGTACTCACCGCGGTAGAGGATGCAGTCATTAGGGCATGCATGTATCTTCTGCACCTCTAATCCTAGAGGGCATAGAACCTTCTTTGCTTCGTACGTACTGACGGGCAATTCGTTATCCTTTGGAAGCTTCTTCTTCATTATTTTCAGCAGCGAACTAAATCCCTTGTCAGATACACCATTGTCTGCCTTCCATTGCAGCAATTCCAGTGTGGTACCGAGCTTTCTGTTGTCATCTTCGCAATTTGGGTACAACCCTTTTTTGTGATCCTCTAACATGCGATCGAACTTCAACTTCTCCCTTTCACTTTCGCATTCTCTCTGTGCATCAACAATGACCCGGCGAAGATCATCATCGGGCACATCGTCTGGTTCCTCTTGATCTTCAGCTTCCCCCATTGCAGCATCACCGTATTCAGGGGGCGGGTAGTTGTCATCATCCTCTTCTTCTTCGTTGTCTTCCATCATAACCCCTCTTTCTCCGTGCTTGGTCCAAACATTATAGTGTGGCATAAAACCCTTCTCAAGCAGGTGGAAGTGAAGGGTTTTAGAGTTGGAGAAAGCCTTCGTATTCTCACAGACAGTACATGGACAATGCAGAAAACCATTCTGCTTGTTTGCCTCAGCCGCTTCGAGAAAATTATGCAGGCCCTTAATATACTCGGAGGTGCGTCGGTCACCGTACATCCATTGCCGGTTCATCTGCGTGCGTTATATAGTTCTTATTATTGAACAACATATAACTCTCTAGAGCATCTAATTAAAACACACAAGTAAGAACTTTTTTCTTTTAGAAAGAAGATAAGAAGAAGAGGCTAACCACGGTGTTGCCGGCGCCGAGATGGGCGCGGGCGATCGACGGCAGTGAGGACGGGGACGGGACAGGACGGACCGCCAAACCTAGACAAATCTTGAGGAAAATGGAGCTTGGACAAGGAGCTTCGAGAGGAGAAAGTTTAAGTGCGGCTTGGGCATTTCATCGAACACCTCATGTGCATAGGAGGTGAGCTAGAGCACCACAAAAACTCTCCCACGGCCGGGCAAAAAAACAGAGCAATGCATTGCTCTGCTCGTGGGAGGGGGCTATATATAGGCCATCCATTGGTCGGGGTTCCAGCCACAAACCGGGACCAATGGTTGTGGGCCAGGAGCGAGGCGCATTGGTCCCGGTTCGTGGCTGGAACCGGGACAAAAGGGGTCACCTTTAGTCCCGGTTCCAGCCACAAACCGGGACCAATGGTTGTGGGCCAGGAGCGAGGCGCATTGGTCCCGGTTCGTGTCTAGAACCGGGACAAAAGGGGTCATTCGAACCGGGACCAATGGCCCACGAGGCCCGGCCGGCGCCCTGGCCTCACGAACCGGGACCGATGCCCCCATGGGTCCCGGTTCGTGAGTGAACCGGGACTAATGGGCTTCTCAGGGGTGGACCAATGCCCTGTTTTGTACTAGTGCTAACATTAGGATTTGATTCTGGTTTTGCAACCATTCTGCTGACTAGCATAGCTTGAGTACCAACTTTTTTTTCTAAGGTAGCTTTCTATATGGGATGATTTTTCTTGTAAGCTTCTTATGACTTTATTAATAGTATAGAACTGTTTACCTAGCTAGGCCTCTCAAGATGTATGTATACTCGGGTACTTCTCTACTAAAGGCTAGATTTTGTTCAATTTTTTTACCATAAATTCCTTGATGGAGTTCTCAAGAGTATGCATGTCAACACCATTCGACATAACTAAGAAGTTACCCCTAGGATACTGATTACCTTTGACCCGGTTTCAGATTGCAAATAGTCCCTACCTTTTTTGCCCAAGGTGACCCTAGGTATCAAACCCACGGGAAGTTCTACTAATAGACATGGATTCAAGCAAGCTATCGTATTCATTAAGAGCTTCAATTCCCAAACCAAATATCGCAAGTTGTATGGAGAGAGATCAATAAAATGGAAATAGGCCTAGGCATGAGGACTTTACCTAAAACCTTATTTTTGCACTTTGGATCTTGTCTTGATTTCCAACATAGTCCTGGTAGACACCGTTATGATGTGTTCTCAACATGTAGATGTGGGGGATGCGTCCAAATAATGGCATGATCGATTAGCCACCTGCGTCGTGAGTCTATTGTCTAACCAAGGCCCTTACCTTCGCGCGGGATTATTGATGCCCTTTGAAATCCGGTTTGGATAGCAGAAGGTTCCCGTACCTTTTCCCCAAGGAGTGACCCTGTGTTATCAAACCCATGAGAGGATGTGCACTACGATAGAGAGTCAAACAAGTTATTGTTATCGAATGAAATTCTAGTTTTTTAACTTGACCTTTAACAACCTTTTTGGATTTAAACACTGATATGAAAATAGCCATGGGTATGAGTTCTTACTCCCACAACCTTATATTTACACTTGGGATCTCATATTGATAATAAAGATAGCTCTGGAAGACAACATATATGATGTGCTTGCTACGCGATGAAGTGGGGGATGTGTCCAAAGTACGTCTTGACTTGTGCACGATGTGCATCAAGAGTGAGTTGTCCAACCAATGGACCTAACCGTCGTGTGGGGTTACCTTGGTTATTAAGAATTACTTCAGACAGGAGCATTGAGCGTTTAATGACTATACGCCATTTATGCCCAATGAATTGCTTTTCTCTACCATACTAACCCCTCTCTCACTACTGTTCAGAACATCATTCCACATATCCTCGCTTCTTACCTCCTCATTGATCGATCTACGTGATCCTCGATACCCGCATGGCCTTTGAACGAGAAGAAGACAAAAGACAACTCCATTGCAATCGGACACATATAAATAACGTCAAATACGCATGCACAAATACATAGGGTCGCAAGGCATTGCCTCAACCCATTACCTTACCGAATTAATTACTTACACATGGCGATCGGATCTCAAGATGACTCATTAAAGACGACATAAAGATGAATGATGGAGTGATAATATGTCTTACAATAGTTGTCGGATGCTATACACCGATTACAAGTATGACTAACTTGGAGAGAATGGCTGTGGTGATGAAGGTGGCGGCGGCTATGGAGATTAGATGGGAAATGGAGGCGTCTAGGGTTGGATGATGGATTCTGCTTCTCTGTTTCGCGAATGGTGGCTCTCCTGTTACGATTCTTGTGTCGACCCCTTTATAGAAGTTGATCAGATAGATGTCCTGGAGCCGGTAGCGTGTGGTACAAGTGCGGGTATGAGTGTGTGTGCTCGTACCTTGCACCATCTTGCTCTCTGGATGGCCTGTTGTGCCTCCAATTTCCTTTCCTTCTTCTCCACACTTCTTGTTTCCTCCTATATGATGATATTCTTCCATATTTGAGTCCATCTCCTGTGGAAACACAATAAACAAAGGATTTCACAATTTCTTACATTCATTAGTCATTAGTGGCAATATCAAATTGATTCTCTCAGAAATTCCGGGATTATCCGTTTTAAACAATGGTGGAATGAGCGCAAAATATCGCTCACCGGTTACCTAAGTTATTAAGGCTTTCTCCAGACCAACGCACTGGGCGTTTAATAACTGCACCTCATGGTCCCCAAGGAGTTTCTTTCAGCCACCATACTAATCCTTACTATCACCTGCATTTGGTGTAGACTTCCACACGCCCTCGCACTTTACCTCCTTCTGGATCGATCTAAGGGATTCCGGGTACCAGCGGAGTCTTAGAACGAGAAAGAGATAAGAGAAAAATCCGTTAAGAATAACTCATAAAAATATATGCTTTATCCCATGGCCCGAGGGGATTACTCACACATCGCAATCAGATCAAGATGGAAACCATTGTAGATGGCATTGATAGATGAATGATTGTATAGTCTTACATTGTCGCTGTATGAGATGGATAGATTACGAGTTTGCAAAACTATGGGGAGTATGGCTATGGAGATGGAGATGGTGGCGGTAATGGCAACGTCTAGCATTTATGGGAATAGTGGTGGTGATCCTATTATGCTCTTCACGGTTTTGGAGACTGTTCTATTGTGAATGGGGATTCGGGACTTCTATAAAGTGTGGCAGGGATGACGTGAAGGAGCTGCTGGTAGGCAGTATGACCACTGGTACGACCGCTCGCGCTCGTACCAGATGTCTTCTTCTCCTCTGGATCCTCTGCTACGCGTATAGTTGACTTGACTTGATCCCCCACACTATATTTCCATGTATAGCTTCATTTCCTTCCCTTTTGTGGTCCATTTTCCGCGGAAACAAATTACATAAAGGGATTTGTAATCTTTTGCACTTATGATTCATTAGTGAAAAGATCATAGCGATTTTCTTGGAATATCGAGGATTGTCCGGTTTAAACAATGGTGGAATGAGTGTAAAAAAATACACTCATCAGATACTCATTGCTAGCTGAAGGCTATGGCCTAGGGTAGTTATTTCCAAACTTATTTATGTAGGCATTATTGTTGAAGTTGTGTCTAGAGACAAAATTGACATCTACTTGATTTTTAGTTTATTCAACAAGTTAACCTATAGAAATATCATGAGAGGTGATGAATCATTATTTACAATAAGCATGGTCATAAGCATATAAACCTTGGCATTTAAAATCTCAACCTCCTCAATAGAGTTGAACTTCTTAGTAGTTAGAGCCCTTTCGTATTGCCATTAGGCCAATGGTGGGGATAGTCCTAGGGCAGTTGGGGCTATAGCCCTAAGCCTAGCAACAATAGCCTTTGCAATTCCTTCTTACAAAATATATTAAAAAACACTAGAGTGCATCACTCAAGCTAGCTTAATGCATAATCTGATGCTAGATCCGCCACTGCATTGGGCATAATTTTTCATCATGTTGTCCAAAAGTGTCATGGTCATGTGCCACCCGTAGTTGAATCTAACAAGTTTCTTGATATATGGTAAAGTCTAGCCTAAAAGTTGTGCAACATCATCCAATCATGTAGTCCATGTGTGGAACAATTTCTAAGCATAGTTTTCATGCATCCTCTCCAAGCTTGGGATAAGTGTTTATTATACAGTTGTCTAAAATCCATGATAAGATTTCTCAGTTGAATTATCTTTGCCGGCCGATAGTATTTTCCAATAAAACATCTTTGCATTTGTTCCAAGAATCAATACTACCTTTAGGCAAAGATAACAACCATTCTTTATCTCTTGACTTTAATGAGAAAGGCACACTTTTAACTTGACATAATCAGCTTCAAATTCCTTATATTTTTTGCATATCATAAACTTCTACAAAGATGTCCAATTGTGAAGTAGTGCCTTCATTAAAAGTAACATGAAAGTGCTCTTTTATTACTAAGTTCAATAAAGCGGGGCTAATTATTATTTTTCATGGGAATCAACCTTAATAGCAAAATAAGCAATAGGTGTACTCATGAAATCATCATTATTGTTGGTTGTGAAGTCACACAACTTAGTATGCTCAGTAGAAGGGCCCACTAAAACTAGATAATAAAAAAAATCGTGTCCTAATTTTATATTTTTTGTGTATACATGAAGTATTAAAGTACTTTGGGATAAATAAAAGCAACTAAGAAAATTAAATAACAAGGAAGATAAATAATTGTAATGGGTGCCTATGAGACTTTCCTAAAAAGTTCACTAGGGAAGTAACTAATGCTTTGTATTTTCTTCCTGGCAACGGTGCCAGAAAGTTACTTGATGCTACAAGGAAATCAATCTTGGCAGAAATTGTTGATCCCCAAGCACAAGGGTTTGAAGCAAGCACCAAGTATCTCTCAGTTGACAAACCAACGTATCAACCCTTAGAGACAACTCTCTAGTCTCAACCAGCACCATTGTCCCCTGAAACTCTATTGAAGTTGTCAATTTCACTAGCTTTGCTAATCGCAACAAGTTATGAGCCTATCATATGGTTGGAAGTGTTTTTATATTTTTATAATAATAATTACGGACAATAAAGTGCATGTAAAATTGAATTGTGGTTGTTTTCATGAGGAAGATTGGACCGGGGTTCATAGGTTCACTAGTAGCATCTCTCCAAATAAAGGCGACACATAAACATAAGCATAGGTATGTGCAATGAACGACCAAAGCTTTGATGGCAAATAATAACATATGTTGAAATGGTTTTATATAGACACTATGTCGTGTATCTATAGATTGTCATCCATCTACATATGTAGGTAATACTCCACCCAGAACCAAAATTCATCATGCATCTTCAAGTACTAACTAATGAAACATAGCATTCCATTGACTAATATGATATACAATAGTAGATAATAATATTCCCCTCACTCAGTGCTCATCACCGTGGCAACGAGTCAACTATCCTTAGTGAGGTAAATCTGTGTAAGATTTTTTTTCGCTCTTACTATCACCAGAAGTACTTCGCTTATAAAGACATACTCCATCTAATGCACACCACTCCCACTATTGTCCTTTCATCTAAATTGCCCAATGATTAGTCTAATGAATCGAAGAGCAGAATCTATAATCAGATCATACAATACTGGTTCATTATGTTGCAATAGATCACTACAATGATTTCATCATATGGATCACAATCATGTTAGGAAGCTATTGTGATCATTGTATTAAGGCATAGTCGAGAAGACGCTACATAGCTACTGCCATGAACCCATAGTCCAAGGTAGTACTACTCACATATCGCCATGGGAGCAATGTATATCAGTGTTGATGGAGACGGAGATGCATTCTCCTCCGAGAGAGTATTGTATCAGGATATGAAGATAAGTTTCGCCTCGATGTCATGAACATCCGACGGGATAAAAATTGCATGATAAATGCGATGGAGGTCAGAAGGTATTTATAAGCATTGCGGAGGAGGGTAGGCAATGGAGGACGCATGTGGGGACCATGCGCCCCTACCACGTGCCCCAAGGAGGGTGGCGTGTGTGGCCCACGATCGTCCACTCCGGCCCTTCTTCGGAGGGTGCCTGTGCCTTGACGTTTCCTGAACTTATGTATATGTTTTTATTTTCTTGACTCTTAAATTTCTTGAAATCAATGACACAAATATATAAAACTGGCCTTTTCAGAACTTTAATATGTTAGTCCAAAAGATATAAATATTGCACATAATTCCAAGACATGGCATGAAAGCTACAAAAAAGTACACACATTTTGGATGTATCAGGGAGCCATCCTCGAGGAAGCTTGTGACACCTTCTGCGCCTCCACCTTGCAAACAATGCCACAAAAAGCTCTGTGTCGAACGAATGTTCTATGATTTACACTCAGTGCCCGCCTCACTGATCTAGTCTCCCACGCATGTGACGATAGTGACTCCATACGTTGAAAAAAGCACTCCAGATGGGCTCTCGGCTTCCAAAGATGTCATCCTGATACGCCTTCTGATGAATGGCGCCATTGTTTGGTCTTGGGGTCAGAACCTCTGGGCCAACATTGATCCCCTGCCCTACATGGCCTTCCGCTTCTACTGCTCCCTTGGGCGAGGAGGATGAAAAAGCCCCCGACTCCCCCATGGGACAAAAGAGAACATCGAAGTTGATTCCAATGATAGAGATAACCTGCCTCCCATTGTGTGGCACAGGGTAATTGCTTTGGTGGGACTCGAAGGCCCAACTTAGAAGAATCAACAAAGCCTTTCCTAGACATAAGACAAGGCTAATTAATGGTTGCCAATAAATGAATTGAGTATTCCTGATCAAACTTTGGAATTTTGGATTTTGAAATCTTCTTCCTAAAGGGATCGTCGCTCACTATGCCAAGGCCTCTCATTTTCAGTAGTTACTAACGCTTGAGGAAAATGAGAATGTGAGGCTTATTTCAAAGCTCAACGAGTCATGGGTCGTGAACACCCGCCTAGAGGTTATGTTCAAGGACGCCCGACATGGGCCCATGACCCCAGTCTTATTCCTCGACCCCAATGTGAATTACATAGATCTAGGTGTAATTATACCAACCTCCTAATGAATCCTTCTTCTATGTCGAGGACTATAAGATGTTAGTTGGGAACATTGTGACCATTCTTGATGAGTTCTGATGCTCGTAGGTTCTTCCTTTCTCTATACAACTAGTCTTACAATAAAAAAAAACCTATTGGACCATGATTAAAGATCATTTGGATCGTGTTTTAAATAAAATAATTTGGTGCATCGAAAAAAGGCATTGCATGGGTACGTCCCACCCACGAGATACAAAAACATGCAACTCAATACGGTTACTCGAATTACCCCTTCTATCTATAACGTGAGAACCTTGCCCCTTCTCGGGTAGCAAAAGAATAATCTAGTTTTGGCACCCCTATCTGGATGACATGCTCTACTCCTATGTGCATGTGGGAATAAACACAGAACCCTTCCCGTGGCTTACCAAATGGTAGCTCAAACCCTTTCTTCCTTGCGATTTGGGAAAAAACTATCAACGTTTTATGGGAATGTTCTATGCCTCGCAGGCTTATCGTACTAGTGCCTACCCCTAGGTGTTAGAGATAAGTAAGCAAAGAGATGAAAGACCGAAGCTTTGTGTATCTACTCGCTCCAATACCTATAGATTGGCATCTAGTTGTTGGGCCCCAAGCACAAGAGTTTGTAGCTGCGGTAAGCTTTCCTCTTGGTTGATGATACGTCCAATTTGCATCATGATTTCCTATGAATAATTATTGTGTTTTTAATCATTATTTCACTTTATGGTACAGTTCTTATGCCTTTTCTCTCTTATTTTGAAAGATTTACATGAAGAGGGAGAATGCCGGCAGCTGGAATTCTGGACCTGAAATAGCCACATCAGAGATACCTATTCTACAGAGCTCCAATTGACCTGAAACTTCACAGAGATTTTTTATTGAATATATAAAAAATACTGGAGAAAAGAAATACCAGAGGGGACCCACCAGTTGCCCACAAGGCAACAGGGCGCGGCCCCCCCGTGGGCGCGCCCTGATGCCTTGTGGGGCCCACAGCTGGCCTCTGGCCCCCTCCTTCTGCTATATGAAGCCATTTGCCCTAGAAAAAAATAAGGAGAAGACTTTCGGGATGAAGCGCCGTCGTCTCGAGGCGGAACCTGGGCAGGAGCTATTTTGCTCTCCAGCGGAGCGATTCCGCCGGGGATACTTCCCTCCGGGAGGGGGAAATCGAAGCCATCGACATCACCAACGATCCTCTCATCGTGGGAGGACCAATCTTCATCAACATCTTCACCAGCACCATCTCATCTCAAACCCTAGTTCATCTCTTGTATTCAATCTTTGTCTCAAAACCTCAGATTGGTACCTGTGGGTTGCTAGTAGTGTTGATTACATCTTGTAGTTGATGCTAGTTGGTTTATTTGGTGGAAGATTATATGTTCAGATCCTTAATGCTATTCAATACCCCTCTGATCTTGAACATGAATATGATTTGTGACTAGTTACTTTTGTTCTTCAGGACATGGGAGAAGTCTTGTCATAAGTAATCATGTGAATTTGGTATTCGTTCGATATTTTGATGATATGTATGTTGTGCTTCCTTTAGTGGTGTCGTGTGAACGTCGACTACATGACACCTTACCATCTTTGGGCCTAAGGGAAGGCATTGTGGAGTAGTAATTAGATGATGAGTTGCTAGAGTGATAGAAGCTTAAACCCTAGTTTACGCGCTATTCCGTAAGGGGCTGATTTGGATCCATATGTTTCATGCTATCGTTAGAGTTATCTTAATTCTTCTTTCGTACTTGCGGATGCTTGCGAGAGGGGGTAATCATAAGTGGGAGGCTTGTTCAAGTAAGAACAGCACCCAAGCACCGGTCCACCCACATATCAAATTATCAAAGTAGCGAACGCGAATCAAACAAACATGATGAAAGTGACTAGATGAAATTCCCATGTGTCCTCAAGAACGCTTTGCTTATTATACGAGTTCGTTCCAGCTTGTCCTTTGCTACAAAAAGGATTGGGCCACCTTGCTACACTTTTTGTTACCGTTACTATTTGTTACTTGTTACGATTATCTAGCTATCAAAACTATCTGTTACCGCTATTTTCAGTACTTGCAGAGAATACCTTACTGAAAACCGCTTGTCATTTCCTTCTGCTCCTTGTTGGGTTCGACACTCTTACTTATCGAAAGGACTATGATTGATCCCCTATACTTGTGGATCATCAGTTGACAAACCGATGTATCAGTTAATAGAGACAACACCTAAGCCTCCTTTAAGAAGACAAAAATACAATAAAATCCTACTTGTGTTCCCAAAACTTCTAGTGAGGTTGTCATTCTCACTAGTTTTGTTAGTTGCAATGAGTAAATAAAACTAATTGCCTTATTGTGCCACAAGGGCTCATGCAATGATGAGCCCCCGTAGTCTTAGTAGATGGAGTGATCTCACATGTAGTAGTCTTTGTTGTCGCTATTTTCCATCCTCTGCCATTCTCATGACTATTTGCTAAAAGATTTCTCCTTGCCTGTTGCCCACTATTGGGCCGACTTGTCCTGAGTCTTGCACTCCTCGAGGTAGTGGCTCTCGATCTGGTGTACTAGGCCCACATGTGTGTTCCTACATAGATCCACCATGACAAAGAGAGAGGACATCATTTTCGTCATCCTTGGGATGTGCCTAAGGCATCTGACTCAACCTCTAGGTCCACCTAAAAGGGAATCCGACATGAACCCCAAGGCATTTGTGGGCCCTTTTACAAGATGACTTGTTCTATAAGCTTTTGGATGCTCCCACCTTCTTAACCGCTCAACTTTCTAGCTAGGTTCACCTTTTGCACATTCCTGGCCCGATATCGGAAGGATCAGGGTCCGACAACTACATGATTCGATGGCCTCCATAACTTGCTTGAGGTTGATGCCAATTTCCATGAGGCGTTCATATTAGAGTTTCAGTTGCACCACTCAGATCTGGCGCCTCCATTGGGCCTCTAGCTGGCGCGCTTGGTCTCTACCATGGGGGGGGGCTCGAATTAGGCCACATTACAATATTGGAAAATGGAGTTCGTGGAACAGCCTGATATAACCACATGACCAGGAGCTCACTCTGATGAGGTCCTTAGGCCACCAAGACAGTCAAGAGTTTTTTAGGAGGAGAGGTCATGGTGGTTCACTCCACGACATGTGGATACTGAACACAAGAAGTGAGAACCCTTGTTTTCCCTCCAAATTGTAACCGCTCATATCTACTCGTCCGCTGCAGCAAACGTTTCCTTTCAAGAGGCTGGTTTTTTTGTAGATATGAATGGAAGCAAAGTTGCAAGTAAGTAAAGGATTAAGGGAAATAGATCAAATTTTTTTAAGCATCAGTGTTTTTTCCGAGGTTCAGATAGTTGATGCTATCCTACAGCTCGTTGGTAGAGATTTGGACACAATGTCCTAAGGCTTGCTTCCACATTTCTCAAAGCCTCGACAACATCATCCACAAAGAAATCACAAAGCGTATGCCCACCTATACCACCATGGCTTTTTAGCACAAAGGCCAAGGCCTCACTCATGGCGATCTCCGTTCTTCACAAAGTTCTTGGTTACTTCACACCTTCAAGGCTCCCAAGCACACCTAGCCTATCTAGGAGGCACACATCATTCAGAAGTAACAAGATAGTGGTTGCTTGGTGATGAATCTCTTGCTTGTGCTTCAAAAGGTTATCTCCTCCACACTCAAACTCCCATAGGATGGATCCATTTTTTTGGAGAGGTTGGGTGTTCAAAGGATAGGCTTGGATAACAAAGAGGAGAAGAGTTCAAAGGCTTTGCATAAGGGTTGGTGTATAATGACCTTGGAAACTCAGAACAAGACTTGATAGGTGTTGAGTGGAAAGACATAGAAATCTGGTTGTTACACATTTCTTCCATACAACCCATAGGCCCCAAGTGTTTCCCTTGGAGGAATCAAACCAAACTAAAAGTGGTAACTTTTGAAATACTCAGAGGGCCTGACTGAATCACGTTCGATGGGCCCGAACGGTTATAGACACATGGATTATGCTATTGGATGTCTTTCGGAGTGTCGGGGTGAATCTCACTCGGAGGGACCGAATAACACGATGAGTTCAAGTTGACTGACTCGGAGGTTCTAGACAAAATTCACTCGGAAGAACCAAACACGAGTCAATGGTTTCTGTAGCATCCTCTGATCGAATAGCTCACACTCAGGTGATCTTTGATTACTAAAATTTATGAAAATGTCCTTAACCATGCCAACACTTGATCCTTTAATACCGAGGGGCTCAAAAACCATCTTCAAAACATACTATCTTTTTGGGACGTAAGTTGATCATTATGTAGAGAAAATGTTTGTAATGGATCATTAAACCCACTAGGGGGTCATGCACTTAGACCTAGGTTGAGGCCCTGAAGGTGGGTAACAACCCTACTTCTTGTGTTCTGGCCTTCCTGTATTCTCTCAAAGTCTAGCAAATGGCTAAACTAATATCAGTGAGTATGGTGATGTGGTGCTTTTTTCGGTAGAAGTTGTTCTTCTATGGCCTCCAATTTCTTTTATAGGCCCCTTGTGTTCCAACTCTAGGTCTCTTTTGATCTGGTTTCGTAGTTTGTATACCCCCCACCCCCCTAAATACCGATACATTGGTCCCGTTTATACTCTACATTCCTTGTGATGTAAATTCACTCTGGATCGATAAGATCGATTTCTTTAGATCAACTAGTAAGCTTGCACGTGCAACGCACGATAGCACAATAGAAAAAAAATTCTCATTCATCTAGTTAGACCTATGAACCCAAAAAAACATCATGTATAAATTTCCAGACGCAAGATTTAACCAAATAGTAAGATTTTCGAACCTCTCTAGTTGCAAATTGCAATGCATGGACAAACATCTAATCGTTGTATTAAATATGCTTGGTCATCCAAAAATCTAATAGTACCAATGAGCCTTAATCATCTCAAGCATCAGATAAAATTATATCCATGTGAAGCATCCATGTGAAGCAAACTGATTATACAAGTAATACAATGTTTCGTTTCGTCGCAAAAAAAGTACAATATTCCATTCATGAAATCCTATGCACACACAATGGAATCAAATATATCCATATTACATAGCAAAAACAAGTATTGTTGTATTACATCTTAAAGAAAGTACACTCATATTCCATCGCAAACAAGCATATTATTTTGGAAAAATTGACAGGAACCATGTTCTTATCTATTAGTAGAAGCAGATAGTTTTACAACCGGATCTATACAGCTATGCAAAGCCCCAAAACAGCATGTTCCCTCTTCCTCACTAACTCTCTGATCATTCCTTGAAAAAAACTAACTTTGATCTTGAATGTGGTGTCACCGATTCCCCTGTAACTTATGAGGTATCATGCCAACGTACAAGCTCCAAGCCTTACAAATATGTCCTAAAGCCACATCTTTTGAATGGCACACATAAAAATCGATAATTCCATTGTCTGCACTCATTAAGTCTAGTATATTTTGTTTTCTGCAATGAACTTGAGGAACTTGAGGCGCCCGACTGCTTGTCGGTGTCAGCTTGCCACGATGTGCATGCTACAACAGAAAATAAGCTGAAAAATTCGAGAATCCCATTGTCTGCACTAAGTCTAGTATGTTTTCTTTTTTGCATGATCTTCAGGAACTTGAGGCGTCCGATATCTACTTGTCAGTGTCAGCTTGCCACGATGTGTATGATACAACAGAAAATTAGCTGAAAAATTCGAGAATCCCATTGTCTGCACTAAGTCTGGTATGTTTTCTTTCTGCAATGATCTTCAGGAACTTGAGACGTCCGATATCTACTTGTCAGTGTCAGCTTGCCACCATGTGTATGCTACAACAGAAAATTAGCTGAAAATATAACCACATTCAAAAATACTAATGATTAGAATATTCGGCAGAGGCTTGAGTTGTACAATAGTGAGATTTCCTGCCATAATAATTGGAAGTACAAAAGATGAGGAAACATCATTAATGAAAGAGCCTAAAAGAATCATGTGGGTTTTATTGCACATATCAACACTAACACCCTTAAAATGTGCATCAATAAAAGGACTAATTGAAAAGATTAGGAATGCAAATTACAGGTTCCGAATTTGCATCCTAAAAAAGATATGGGACTGGAACTGGTAGCATCCACAATAGCAGAAACTGAACTCTCGAAACTGAAATGTATACAGGCTCTCAGAATTATTAGATAGTTCATAGAAGGATACATGTTTTTCTAATTTGCGTACATTGCTGCTCGCCTAGTTCCCATGGTAAATTTGTGTCCCCTAAAACAAAATCAAGCTTCCAAAGCCAGCAATCCCTCTTCCGAGCTCTATGAGCATGAGAAGGGTACAAATAGAAGGACATGACTTTGGTTACTTATGTGAGAAGATGTGCTATTAATATTCACAGCCTTGTTCATACCTCCATATTGGAGGAGGGAAAGTATAGAAATGTGATTGCACTGACATGCAGTATAACTTACCAAGTTACCATCTGAGCACCACTTGGTGAAAGATAGGTAAGTGACACCTTCTTCATCTCCAAATTTTACGAAGTTTCGAAATTAGATGTTTTTTAGCTGGATGTGAAGTCATATTAGCCATTTCCTGTAGAAATAATAAACACATGATGGCACAGACATGCAAGATGAAACCAGTGAAATCTTAGCACTATATAATCTCATCAATTAACAGAAAATATTGAGTTGCCAAATATTTTCAGAAACAAAGCAATCCAGCAGAAGAGATGCGGCATGGAGTTGTTCCTATTGATTGATAGCACTCCATATGCTCTCAACAGTAAAGTAGAGATTGGAATTGGAAAAAGAAAATGAGAAGTTTGATGACATCTCTCTTCTTGGATGTTGCACATGTATATATTGACCACGTAGTCATAGCTGGTAAGAGAGATTCAGTTTTGTCACCTATTGAACCCCTATATACCACAAAGATTTGATATGAACGTTAATAAAAAAATTATGCAGAATATCAGAGTATAGATATGGCAATCCCCTATGGAGCAAGCCAAAAATCTGTAGGTGTCGATAAGATCGATTTCTTTAGATCAATAAGATCTTTAGGAAAATATCTAAATTTTGGAAAATATCTAAATTTTGCTAAATTCACTCTGGATATCTTAGGAAAATATCTAAATTTAGCTACTTATAAACCATACGCACACGGATTTTCCGAACACATTACCGGTGCGTAACCTTTGCGTGGTTCTATACGCAACCGCCAATGCCAACGTTCAAAATAGGCCGCATGCATATCAATCGACGCAGAGGCCGCGGATTTTCCGCTACTCGGATAAAAACCAGAACAGGCCGGTTCTATGAAATTGTTGGAAGTAAATTAAGAGCTCCTTATTTGAAAGGAAAAATATAAATAGTAGAAGGCAGCCAGTAGCCATTATTCAAAAGGCGGCATTGTTCTCTCTTTGCATCGATTGATCACACTTGTTCTCCCCGGCCCCACGTCAAAAGCCCCTCCCCTTCGTCTCCCAGCAGTATAAATATGGCGCCACTCCCCTCATCGGAGCAGAAGCAGCAGCAGCAGCAGATAGCCATTGAGAAGGCAGAAGAGGCAAGCATGGCGGGGAAGGTGGGCATGGAGAGGGTGGCGGTGGAGATCACCGTGAGGGAGCTGGACGTTGAGAGGGACCTGCCGGCGGTGGAGGAGCTGGAGCGCCGGTGCGAGGTCGGCCTCTCCGGCGACCAGGCCGACGGCAAGAAGAAGAGCATGTCGCTGTGCGTGGAGCAGATCGGCGACCCGCTGGCCAGGGTCCGCCACGCGCCGGAGCACGTCATGCTGGTATGCAGTAATTATTAACTAATCGCCTTCCTTGATCATGATCCATAGATTAATGCAGGCATGCTTGACCCGTGCTATAGCTAGTAGCACTAGCTCCTGCGTATATAATTGGCTCGTGATCGATGTGCATGCGGTGTAATTATGATCACTAACTACTCGCTAAGTAACTTGTGATCGATCCATGGATGTCTTCTCTGCATGTAGGTTGCTGAGTGTGGGGAGGAGATGGTCGGCGTCGTCAAGGCCTGCATCAAGATGGTCAGCCGAGGCAGCAGCGGCAAATCAGTGTCAGCATCTTCTTCTTCCTCCGGCTCGGCGAAGCAGCAGCCGGCGACGGCGTACGTGAAGGTGGCCTTTATCCTCGGCCTCAGGGTCTCCCCCTCCCACAGGTACTTTTGCTTCCCTCTTTTCACACGGCCATGGCGGCCGGCACGCGTGCACAATGCATGCGCAGCCTACTCGCCGCTTTTTTTTTTCTTGCTTGCTTACAAGTGCGCTTTCTCTTCTTGCCTAATCGCAAGTGGTAAGAGTTTCTTCTTTTGAGCAATGGCGTGCTGACGGCGGCTGTGTTTTTTTGGGTTGTGTTATAGGCGGCTGGGGATCGGGTCGGCTCTGGTGCGGGCGGCGGAGGAGTGGAGCCGTAAGCGGGGCGCGGTGCACGCGACCATGGCGACCACGGTGTCCAACAAGGCATCGCTGGCGCTCTTCACCGGCCGGTTCGGGTACAAGCAGTTCCGGCGGCCGGTGCTCCTGGGCCGCCCCGTGCACGCGCGGTGGCTGCCCGTCACGAGCCGCCACCGCGTGCTCCAGCTGCCGCCGACGCTGGCGGCCGCCGCCTACGCGAGGCTCCTCCCGCCGCAGGACACCGAGTTCCTCCCCGCCGACCTGCCGGCGCTCCTCGCCCACAAGCTCACCCTCGGCACCTTCGTGGCCATCGAGAGCAGCAACGCGGCCGGCGCTGGCAGCGACACGGCGTCCCCGTCGTTCGCCGTGCTGAGCGTGTGGGACCAAACCCGCTCGCTCCGCCTGCGCGTGGACGGCGCGCCAGCGCTGCTCCGGCACTCCCTGGCCGCGGTCCGGGCGCTGGACCGCGCCGCGCCGTGGCTGCGCGTGCCCTCCGTGCCAGACATCTTCCGCCCCTTCGGCGCCTACCTCATCTACGGCGTCCGCATGTCCGGTCCGGAGGGCCCCGCCCTGCTCCGCACGCTCTGCAGCCACGCCCACAACATGGCCCGCAACAACCCGGCCTGCGGCGTCGTCGCCGCCGACCTCGCCCCGGACGACCCGGCCGCGGCCGCCATCCCAAGCTGGCGCCGCTTCTCCTGCGACGAGGACGTCTGGTGCATCAAGAACCTCTCCGACAGCAATGCCACCCCATCCTCCAACGACGACGACTGGCCGGCGCAGGCGCCGCCGGGCAGCGTGCTCTTCGTCGACCCCCGCGAGTTCTGACGTAGCCGGTGCAATGCCATTGCCATTGGCATTGGCATGCACGGCACAGGCAGGAGCAGGCAGAGTCCTCTGCCCAATTTTGACAGACATGTACATTGCACCTGGTGGCAATTACCTGCCTCGCCACCGATGGCATCAACTCCCCCAGGCTTAATTCAGTTGTGGTACTCAAGTAGAAAAAAGAACTAGCTTAACATGATTTAGTTTGCTTTTCAAGAGCAATGCATCGCCAGCTACTTTGTTTCTGTTAAATTGTTCTTTGGGCATACTGCATAAATTGCAGAATGTATCGATATTTTTCATCCATATAAATCGCTAGCAAGAACGATCCTATTCTTTTTGAATGACCTGTTGGTCAATTTTCTCAAAAAGATTAAAATACGAATAACCAACGGTGATCGAAAACAATGTAGAATGGGCCAAATAAGAAGAGCTATATCATTCTTCAACCACTTCTAAATTGTTGGATTGGCTCATTTTTCATCTCAATTATTTTGAATCACTTAAGCCCCTAAGCTATCATTATCGTTCTAGAAGCACTTCTCCCTCAAGAGTTCCATTTGCGCGAAAATATCTTATGGAAGTTCAATTTTCAAAACGATATCTGAAAATCATGTGTGTATCGTTCAAAAATATGAATCGGCACAACCTGTGTGAAAGAGGTACTAACCTATTTACCGCTCGAATCATATTTTGTAGCCAAATTTGACATGTGTACTTCTTTTCTATAATAAAATCATGTGTTCTTTTAATATTCTAAAACTTCTAAACTTTTATTTTGCATACTTCCTAGAACTAGTCCAGAGCCAAAATGCTTCCAAGATATGAATATGATAGTTTAGGGTGTGATTGGCCGAGTCCAACGAATTTGAAGACAAAAAAGCAAGCCAAGTCATTGGACTATTCAGATTGTGCCTCTGCATAAGAACAACACAGGATTGCATCTTGAGCTAGTGGACTCTTCACTAGAGATAAGGGGATCCAATTAACTAACTGATTAAACATTTGGGTTCTGTGATGATCTACACAAGACTGTGACATACCAAGATGCCCATCATATGCTCACCTCACAGGAAATCTAAACTAAGAACATCAAAAAGACGCATTCAACTACGCGTTAATTAATCAACAGTTTTAGGGAAAACAAGCAGGATTCACCCTGCTAATTTAACCCATGACATCAGACAAATCTACCTTTGACTAATCAACCAGACCCCACTGGAAAGAGGTGATGCTGGACTTGACTGGCCACTAGGCCGGTCCAAGTCCCAGCTAGTAGTAGTAATTAAGTGATTAACCACCATCCTACCTACCTGGTCTTGCACACATTCATATATCCCAGTTGCAAGAGGCAGATCTTCTTTAATCCTGCACAAGATCAAACAAATATTCCAAGATCACGCGGAAATCTCAGCGCCGCGCCAATGACAAGCTCTATTAACTTTCAGTTCATGGAGGAGGAGATGATGATGATGATGCCATGATGATGGTGGCCTGATGGTGATGATCTGATCAATGCCTGGTCCACTTGGAGAAGAACCAATGAGCGAAGTTCTCCTCGTATCGATCCTAATATGGAATAGTATTATCAGGGAGCTCACTCATCTGCAGGATGGTCCAGGGTACCTCCATGGAGGACCTGTCTATGGCAAAAGTAGGTGAAAATGGCTTAGGTTTAGGGGAAATGCATAAGGAATTGCAGGGATTAATGGTCCTGGGCTCCCAGCCAATCGATGAACGTAGGCGAAAGATAATTAATGGAGTAATGTATGTAACAGTGGAGGCTTTTGTAAAGTGAAGGTGTTTTTCCTCAAGTTGCAGCCATTCAGGAGGAAGGAGGAGAGTAAGAAATGGCCTGTTCATGTGCTAGGGTTCTTTCTTCCATCTTTGGTCCCCAACAAATTACAAAACCCAGGAGGGGTGTACATGGCCACCTCACTAACCGCCGCTCGCTTTCTGCGGCGCCGCGGGCAATTAAGCGGCGGTGCGGAAATTAGAAGCCGGGGTTTAAGGGTAATGCACTGTATGAAACGTGGGAATTGAAACCATCTCTTGTGATTCTTGGCTTCCTGACATCTTCCCTGAAATGAGGTTAGAGAAACTGAATTAGCATGTAGAAATATAATAGTAGGACAGCAACTATGGGAAAGGGGCAGCAATCTTATAGACAGATCAGCATGTCATTCACTCATTCTCATAGAGTCCTATTTTTCTTTTGGACAGCATTGTCATAGAATCCTTCTAGCTTTGCCTAACAGAACAAATAGCTAAAGCCTATGTGATAAGACATGGCATGCCCTTAGAACTAATAAACAAAAATAATGGAATTAAATAAATAAAAAACAGAACTGATGATCTTATCGAAAAAGGAACACCAGACACATAAATCGCCTTCTACAATCAGGTTGCGGGTGCGTGAAGAATGCACCGACCAAAGAAAGGGCAAAATTCCCAATAGAATATCAAAGATATGTTAGAAAGAATATTGAAAAGACAAAACAAAAGGAATATTTGAGCCTTTTATGCTGCTGAACATGACATAGTTTCCTTTCGCTCTTTAAAAGAAAAACCTTATGTTGTCATTACCAGACAGGAACATCTGAACTAAATTATTTTTTTAGACCAACAGGAGGAACATTCCTTTCTGGTATGCAGTTTTTCTAAAGGAAGGCACTTGAGTTGCTGCATCAGAAATGCACTAGGGAGATAACCTGACAGCAGATCTATGTGCTGCACTCAAATGATCTCTTCAGGTGCGTTGAACAAGAATCTGTGGAGGTTGCAAGACTGAAAAGGCCACATCACTTGTACAGTTTATGTCTAGCCACTTGTACAGTATATAGATATAGTCCCCATGAGGAATCAGATGCACTGATCACACATGTGGGGCACTGTTCAAAGGCGAGTTCTAAATGTCTCATCTCACTGTACAAGTTGTAGTTATAGCACAGAAATTCTAACAGACTTGATTCCAATGTGATGATGATGCCAATAGACACTTCGCAGTGGATAGGCATGAAGAAATGTCCCTGTGAACAGAGCAGATATTTCTCTGCCAAGAAATGAGGCATCAGATGCACAGATCATAATTGTAGGCAAGAAATAGTTCTAAACTGTTCAATGTTGTTGTATTGGATTCACAACTGTGATAAAGAGAAGAGTGGATCCTATATGATGATGCCAATAGATGCTTTGCACAGGATAGGCATGGAAAAAGTCTTAGTTCACAGAACACGCAAGTCTCTGTTACCCAAAAGGGGCATTTTTTAGAGAAAAAAGCCAGTAGATCTCAACTTACCAACCTTATAACCCTTATGATCAACCAATTTCACTGCTATACTATCGGTGATCACATGGAGTTGCTACAAGCAATCATAAGCATATTGTCGAGATCTTGTTAAGAAAAGATTAAGGAGAAGATGTGATTCAGAGCAACCAGAAATCGGATGATAACGGATAAGCATATAGTTCAAACAATTCCATCCAAGTACACATGACAGCTGACTTCACAAATGCGTCAATTACATGGCACTTCAATCAACCGGCAAATACACAGGTCCAAAGTCCGCAACAAGTTCTGGTAGAAATGGCCTATATGGTCCACATCGAGGTTGCATCTACTGACCGCCCCTCAGAGCAAGCACAAGATGGAGCACTGAACCACCTTCGATGTTGTAGTCCTTCGCAGTTTTGTCATCAGCGAGTTGCTTCCCAGCATAGATGAGCCTGCACATGAGACAGATTTATTAAGATCAGCGAATGCTAATGAATGTGAAGCTTGAAACGACAAGCTTAAATGTAGATTTTAAATATTCAGGGGCATCAAGAGTACCTCTGTTGAACAGGTGGAATGCCCTCTTTCTCCTCAACACGTTCCTTGATTCTATCGATTGTGTCAGTGGGCTCAATATCAATCTCGATTTCCTTCCCAGTAAGTGTCTTCACCTTGATCATAGTTCCACCCCTGAGCCTCAGGACCAAATGGAGCGTCGACTCTTTCTGAATGTTGTAATCAGCTAATGTTCGCCCATCTTCCAACTGCTTTCCGGCAAAAATTAGCCTTTGCTGATCTGGGGGAATGCCCTCCTTGTCCTGAAGAAAATAAACCAGTATGTCAGCTACTCAGTTGTATGTTTGTTATGAGGAATTGGAACTCCGTGGTATTTTAGTGATGCAGTTCCAGACACTGGTTCTCTAAAGGATAAGCACGAGCACGAAAACAAAACAACTGTCCATTCAAGTCCGATTCAACACATGTCATTGAGATCTTATACAAATAAACTCAAAAGCAAATACAGTACTTCATGACAAAAGATAAAAACCATGAAAAATCATGACAATAGCTCAGTCATCACTTATTATTCTCTCCTACTTAAGAAATGAATAGCATTCTCTCTTTCACTGCCATACCTACGCCCTCCCCTCCTCCCCACCCTGTTTTGAATCTCTTCCTTCCCACCTCTGGTTCTTCTCCCACCGGTTTTCCTTGAAAACCGCCGTAACTGCCCCCACACTAATTGACTACCAAAGAGAACATATTTTCTTTGGCAGATAAAGTCCATTTTTGGTATGTAATCACATCGATAAAATGGCAGCTAATCAAATCAATAAAAAGGCAGGTAAATAACTGTGATTGCGTACAAAATATGTGTGCACGTGCATTTACCTAGTTCTAGTATAAAAGGCACAAGCGTAATATTAACCTATATACCGAAAGTGGATCTAAAGTACCTTGCCCATCCATAATAACATATCAAAGGGCCAAAATTCAAAGTTGATCCCTTGTCCCAAAATATGCCATGCATAAACGAGCCGATCATGAGCAAACCTACAGCTTGGCTTGAGCTCGATTCACACTAGAAGCCTAAAGAAAAGCTTGTGCTAGCTCGTCTTTGGCTCGGCCAAGCTTGAGCTCAGCTGGTGTAAGCTCTGGCACCGAAAAAATATATTTTATTACCACACGAGGCTGCAGGCTGTAGCAGTTCAGGCGCTCAACCGCACTGTCCATTACGCAAGCCATTCTTTCAAAGCGTGCATTCCAGCACCTACAGGTGGTACTAAATGAGTCATCTTTGGCTGTAGCAACAATTGATTGGCCGAAGCAGGGCCAATTTGCAAGCTGGCATGTAGGGAAATGGGTCTTGGGGGGTGTATAGAAAATGAAAAGGAGGCAAGATACTGCCCTGAGATGCCGTGAGCGTGAGCTATGCAAGCTCAACTCGTCAGTATCTCAAGCCACCTTATAACTTATACAATCACTACTAAATGTCAAGAACATTATTATTTAAAAAATCAACTGTTGCATCGCCTCTGCTTCGTGTATGCAAGTTAAAGCTGTGAATGACCGTCATACATTATCAAGATTTCAAGCCTGCACCAACTAGTTTGTGCTGAGCGATCGACTAAACATACATTTTTTCAAGAGATTGCGTAGCCAACACCTTCTGCTCAACCAGTCTCACTGACAAACATCTTTGGTCCAATCAGTATATTGGTCAACAATACTGTATGATTATCTAAGCTACTACATCATATCAATCAATTAGACATATCGTAAGGCCATATTATAGTTGCTGCTTCCTCAATTTCACAAAATACTCTGATCGTCACGTTGCTACATTGCAACACGGTGGCACAAAGACACAACTTACGGCAAAGCAGAGCACAGCAACGGAATCGGGTTGCCGTCAGGCACCTAGAGCCGCAGGTTAATTCGCGCAACACCGAAACAGACGATCCCGACCGTACGCGCCACCATACAAAACGAGAACTCTGGAGCCACCCCAATCCTGACCGTCTGAGGATTTTTATTTTTATTTTTTTGAAGCAGGCACCACTCTCGCCCGAAATTCAGCGGGGCCGGACTGAGTGCGTCGGGGGGAAGGGAAGGGAGGGGAGGGGGAATCGGACCTGGATCTTGGCCTTGACATTGTCGATGGTGTCGCTGCTCTCGACCTCGAGCGTGATGGTCTTGCCCGTGAGCGTCTTGACGAAGATCTGCATCTCCGCTCCCTCCCTCCTCTCCGCTCTCCCCCCTCTCCGCGAGGTCGATGGATCCGCTAGGGTTTTGCGCTCCTCCTCGGAGCCGGAGCGGAGGTTTAGGTCGAGGATGATTGATTGGAGACGACGATGATTGATTGAGGTTGAGGGAAGTGCGGCCGTCTCTTTTCTGCATATATAATAGGCCCCGCTAAGCCCAGGTCGGACGGGCGTGGGCCGGGTCCGACTCGTTAGCGGCCGGTCATGACAAAGGACAGGCCTACACGACAAATACTTTGGGCCCTGTATATCCGGATTGGCCCGGAACACCATTGCCAGGGGGGACCAGTGCTGCGCCGGCCCAGCAGGGACGTGGGTCGTCTCGCTGACGTCACACTAATTTCATTTTTTTAATTTTATTTATGTTTTAGAATGAATATATTTTAAAAACATAAATTTACTTTTTAAAAATAGTGATTTTCAAATTTTTATTAACATAGTATTAAAAACACAATGTTGCCGCAATTAAAAACAATGTTGACAGCTTTCAAAAAGATGTTCGCGGCAATGAAAAAATGTTTCTGCGACTCAAAAAAATTTATGTGGCCTTTTTGAAAAAATTGTATACAAAATAAAAAAATGTTTTCCGTAGTATAAAAAAAATGCTTCGTACCATTACAAAAATTGTATGTGAAAATAAATATATATTCCTGTGTTGCAAAAAATGTTTGTACGTGACTTTAAAAAATATTTATATAATGTAAGGAAATGTTCACCTAGTTTTAGAAAAAGGTTTCGACATGTATTTGAAAACCTATTGAGCATGTATTAAAAAAGTGTTCAAAACATGTATTTAATGAAAAATGTATATAGTGAATTTGAAAAAAAGTCAATGTTGTTAGAGTATATAGGCATATCTCTTGTATTTGGTAGAATATAATTTGTAATCATCTCCTACCTTATCTCTAGGAGAGGCTTCTTGCCCTCCAAGCCATGTACTCTATATAAACCGCCCGAGAGACTCAATACAATACCACAACGGATTCCACCGATCCCCTCTCTATTCTTCTAGAAACGTGTATCAATTTTTGTTTTTATGTGTACACTAAAAAATCTGTATTGTGTACTAAAAATGTAGCCGTGTGATGAAAAATAAAACTAATAAAAACCTACAAAGAAAAAAAAAGCAAAGAACTGAAGAAAAACCAAGAAAAAAAGCCAATGTATAACAAAGAAAAAACTGTGAAAAAACAGGAAAACCAAATTATAATGAAAAAAGAAAGAAAAGATCAAATAAAATCGGTGAAGAATTAAAAAATAAAATAGAAAACCAAGGAAACCCAGCCCAAAAAGTGAAAACGGACAAAAAAGAAAACCCATACGGAAAAAAACCAACCCAAACAATTAAAAACCGGCCATAGAAAACACAGAAAAACTGCACTAACTGCTACAGTACTGGGGCGGCCCCGTCGTGTCGCGCCTGAGGCGAGGGGAGCATACATTTCGCTATAAGTGAGTTATAGCTCCATGGAGAAAAAGAGTCAAACAATCCGAAAGATGCACCATGTGCTATGAGAATATGCTGGGGCTTAGAAGAACCTGTTATGTTTCCTCAAAAAAAAAAAAAAAGGAAAAGAAGAACATGTCACTTTCAGAAATGAAAGAGGTGGGAGGAAGAAAATAGATGCACAGCGCCGGCATCTTTGGCTTTGCTTTCTTGTTGTTTGCTTGAGGAGAAAGACATCTTTCGAAAATGTAGATCTTACTTGAAATTTGCCGACTCTAAGGCTGAAGGAAGAAACCGAGTCACAAAGTACTACTCAGAAAGCTCTAAAAAAAAGATCCTCAAAAAAAAAAAAGCTCTAAAAAAAAGGCTTATAATTTCTCATCTCAAGTAAAATGGCGCAGTTAGATAAAATGTGAAGAAAACGATCTTTTTCAATAAATTCAATCAAACTTTGCAGCGTTTGATTTGAGACAAAAATTTACAGGGCCGTAGAACCATAGCAGGATGACTTTGGCTCCCTTGGATTCTCTCCGGGCCCCACTCCCCACTGCGCAGCTCCGTTCACACCCCGCGGTGCCGCCGCAGAGAGAGAGAGAGAGCCATGCCTCCTTCGCCTCGTCGCCGCCGGCACCTCCTCCTGCTCCCGCTCCTCCTCGCCGTCGCCGCGCTGTGTGGAGCGGCGCCGGCCGCGGGTGCCGCGGAGTCTTGCAAGGCGTGGCTGGTGCAGTCCATCCCCACAGACATGCCCCAGCTCCGCCGCGTCCCGGGGGTCCTCGCCACAGGTACCGACCGCCCCCCCCCCCCCCCCCCCCCCCCTCCCCCCGAGTCAGCGCGGCTGTTCTCGGCGTGGATCCATGCGGTTTGGTTCCTGGGGTTTCAGTTCCTCGATTACTACCTCATTCCGCATAGATGCAGGATAAGGCATTTCAAACGGTGAAAAATGTCTGACTTCTGTATGATGGCATTTTGTTTCAACTTGCTATGAATGCAAATGCGTTCTGAGTTAATAAGCCACCCATTCCATGGATGGCTTTGCCTATCCGGTCAATTGGCCATGCCCATTGCAATTTCTGTTTGCAACAGGGATTTTGGCTGTTATTGCCACTATGAGTGGTGTTGTTTGGTTTCAGGATAGCTCGGCGCTTCTCGCCGCGTGGTAGTATGAGTGTTGTTGACAGCATGTGTGCGTGTGTTTTCGTCATAATTGATCCTGGTCCGACTGTGATATCCCAAGCAGAGTTGGGGATCACAGGATGAACTCACAAGTGAGTACAGGGGTTGACTGAAGAAGAACGAAGGAGCTGGCTGCTCAATTCATTCCTTTTCTATTCGATGACTAGTTCAGAACAGAGGGTTGGGCATATAAGCACCACACACACACACACACACACACACACACACACACACACACACACACACGCAGGACACCTACTACTAAGTCCATCATGGCAGCAGGTGGACCTCACCTGTCATACACCACCATGTATTAGGTGGGGTGTGACAATTGCCCCTCCATGAGCGGCAGGCTAGTCCCCCCCCCCAAAAAAAAAAAAACTTGCATCACTAAAACAGGCTGAAAGACAAGGTGATCTTCAGCAACATATTTTCCATGCTCCCACCAAAATTGATACTCTATTAGGCCATGGTTTCAGCTCAACCAGCTGGTGCTGGCTCATCTAGCAACTCCAAAGCATGAATCGTATCATCAGAGAGAATTTCGCCACAATCCCCCACTTGTATGGTCAATAGTTGGGCAGGCGGTTTGCACTTGTGCTCGCGGCTATACTTGTCTCCACACCGGAAACAAAGTCCTTGAGCTTGTCTGAATTCTCGTAACATGCGCTCCCGAGCAAACTCATCCTTGTGTCGATGGAGTTCCAATGCCCCTTGAGGTGGATGGGCCATCTGGTGTTTGATAGCTGCAGCAGGGCATGCTCGTGGACGGTGGCAAGTGTCATTTTCTTCCTCTTGAATTTGTGCTAGATGAGCTGCCTTAGTTACACTAGCTGGACGCTGCAATCTGACTGCTGCTCTAAATTCATCACGCAAGCCATGGATGAAATGAGAAACAAACCATTTTGAGTTCAGAGCAGTATCAACAGATAAGAGGTGGTACATGCAGGACTCAAATTTGTGCTTGTATTCGGCCACTGCTCCAGTTTGCTTGAGTTGCAACAGAATTGACATCTGACCATCATAGTCATCACTCCCGAACTCAGCAACCAAGGCCGTGATCAAGGAATCCCAATTCATCTGCCGGTGAGTACGCTTGTAGCCATAGAGCAGCGTGATCTTCAAAGTACAAAGTTGCAGTACTAACCCAATAGCGATCCGGCACATTGTACATCTCAAAATAATTGTAGCAATTGTCGATCCAGAGTAACGGAAACTGCCCTTTAAAGGCCGGAAAGGAATGCTTGGGCGGCTTGAGGTGAAAGCTGTCGCGGCGGTCGTACCAGCCGGCATCGTTGCGGCGGATGGGGCGCTCTTGGTAGGCGGCGTCGTCGTTGGGATGGACCACACGGTGCGGCAACCCGTTGCCGCGAGGTGCGTACGCCAGGTCGAAGTTGTCGCCGTGGCCGCGGCGGACGGGGTAGTGGTCGCCGTTGCGACGTAAGCGGCGCTCGTCGGCGCCATCGATGTCGCGGTGGATCTCATGGTGTCCGGGCAGGACCCCGTTGCCCCGAGAGGCGAACTGCAGGTCGGGCTCCTCCGTAGGGTCCCCTTCGTCGCGGATCGGCACGGGGCGCGGATGGGCGCTGGAGATCGCGGCGGCGAGCGGCTTCTGGGTGGGCTCATGCGGAGGGGCACCCGGGACGCGTGCTTGCTGGACCATGTCCAGATCCGTGGCGATGGCGTCGACTCGCTTGCGGAGGTCGCGGAGGTCGGCCACCAACGGATCGAGCTTGGCCTCCAGCGGTGTGAGCTTGACCTCCAGCTTCTCCTCTAACATCTTGGTGAAGAACTCCTGCAGATTCTTCTGCATCGTCTCCATCTCCGTCATGAGAAATCGCGTCTGCGCGTTTGGTGTGGATGGGGGCGCCGTGGCGTGGTGTAGATCGAAACTAGTGTGATAGATCGGAACCGAAAACTGATACCAATTGTGATATCCCAAGCAGAGTTGGGGATCACAGGATGAACTCACAAGTGAGTACAGGGGTTGACCGAAGAAGAACGAAGGAGCTGGCTGCTCAATTCATTCCTTTTCTATTCGATGACTAGTTCAGAACAGAGGGTTGGGCATATAAGCACCACACACACACACACACACACACACACACACACACTACTAAGTCCATCATGGCAGCAGGTGGACCTCACCTGTCATACACCACCATGTATTAGGTGGGGTGTGACACCGACTTCATGCGAAAAAAGTTGTGGAGGATTGGAATGGATTTTATCTGTTTGTGTTACTTGCCTTATTGATAGTTTGATACAGCATTGGCTGACTTTTGTTCATGCTACTGATCCGCAGCGGACGTGCTCCAGTGGCTCTCGGGGAACACGACAGAGAGCCTTGATATCCTTGCGCAATACTGGCAGTTCATAGCACACCCGAAGAACCCAAAGTCGGGGGAATACGGGTTTTCCGACAGCGACATGGCAAGGTTCGGGGCTGATGAGGGGCGCCGGGTTTACCAGGCACTTGAGAAAGCTGCAGATCGTAAGGTCAAAATCAGGCAAGGGTTGATGTCAAATTTTCCAGTGTTAGGTGTTAGTACCATCACAGTGATTTCTGTGCCATAGTAAGTTGACTGTCATGATTATATTAGTGAATAGCAACATAGGTACTACATGCCATGACAGTGATAATGCTGGATGGCACTGTGCAGTAGCTGCCATGGAAGCATTCAAGCAAAAGGAGTTGAATAACGATAAGAAGGAAACTTAGTATGTGTGTGCAGAAGTCTAATTCATTTTGTTAACGACTGTATCATCTTTGCAGGATCGCGCAGCACGCTGGATTTGCTCCTGATTTCGACCAAGAGAGTGCTAACCTCGCTGCAGGAAGGCCAAATGTTCAGAATGTAACCGTACTTTTTGAGGATTGGTGGGGATCCGGCGTTCTGCATGCAAAAGTCTGGATATCCGACAAAAAGGATGTGTATATTGGATCTGCAAACAATGATTGGAAGTCCCTTACCCAGGTATACTGGAAAGTAAACTATCGGTAAATGAAGTGTGACTATACTTACATTGTAGTTTACAAGATAGTGACAAAAAAACTAGTTTTTTTTTACTATACACAGTAGGGCAAACACCCCACTGCAATCTATCGTTTATTTTTTCGACTAAACACAAAAAAACTAGTTTGCTAAGTTGAATCGTTTTGATACTAGTTTGACTTCTTATTGCAGGTGAAGGAGCTGGGGATATATTTTGCTGGTTGTCCGCAGATAGCAAAAACTGTTGAAGTGTATTTTCAAAATCTTTGGACACTTTCAACACTCAATTCAACTACTTACACCAAAATTGCCTGGGATAAGCAGTGGCAGACTTTTAGAAAGGTGCCATGCTGGTCACATTTCCTACAACCCGAAGAAAGATGCAGGTTTGTAGCCTTCTCGGTAATTGATAATAAGTTACTACTCAGTAGAAAACCTATACAAAAATAAACCATCACCTACATGAAAGCATATTATCCATAATTTGCCGGCAGTTGTATCTTGTATGTTGTGTGATTTTGGTCAAACTGCTGACAGCATTTAGCTGTGTTCCTTTTATTTTCACCAAAGCATATTATCCATAATTTGCCGGCAGTTGTATCTTGTATGTTGTGTGATTTTGGTCAAACTGCTGACAGCATTAGCCGTGTTTCTTTTATTTTCACCATCGATGTAATGTGCATACTATCGTTTGATGTTAAACCGATACAATAGTTCTATAGTAGTATAGTTTACTTGAATCCATGTTATTGTTTCATAAATTTCTCTAAACAATATTAGTACGCATAAATACTCTAGTTCTTCTGACAGTTTCCCTGACTTGAATAATAGAAATATGCTCATAATATGCCATCAGGTCACCTCTGCCACTTTCCGTCGATGTCCCGTATGTCAGTGGCTATCCATCACTTGCCAATCCTGAACTGCTTGATGTTTTAATTGAAACCCCTGGGCTCAAGAGATCCACTAATGAACACCACTTGAGTTATCTCTCGTTTGCTCCACCTGAGGTAATGTCACATACTGTCTTCTTTCTGAAGAGAAAGCAAATAGCTTTCATTTTTTGTATCAAGCAATGGAATATCGGAATTAGTATCATAGCACTAACCCATACAATTTTCAGTCACTTGGTGCTGAAGTAACCTATCCTCTAGCACACAGCCATACGCTTGAAATTTCTAATGCACATACCATTTTCAAAATTTGTTTTCTTGGTTGCCTGGCTGCCTCACATAGTCTGCCTTAAGGAAGAATGTCTGCTACAACGGTTGGCAAGTCTGTAAAATATTTATTTCAAGCTCTATGATTCAATTGGCGTTATAACTTATAAAGATCCATTTCCAGTTCACGTGGCATTTTATCATGCTATGTGAAATTAAAACACGCGGATCACTTTTCCAAGGATAATCTAGTAAGTTGTGACACATGTTCTGATGCTGATTCAAGCTGTTCATGTTTTCCAGCTGTCGTTTGATAAGTTCCAGGCAGATGAGCAAGGTTGGGTCGACACCATCAAATCTGTCAATTCTGGGGGAATGGTGAGGATAAGTACTATGGATTGGCTTGGACAATCGCAATATGCTTCTCAAACTGTGTTCTGGCCATCTTTGTCGTCAGCGATATCAGAGGTATTTAAAGCTGCGTTTGTTATGCCAATTATGCGGGTAACACAGGGCCTCATGTAGTTTCAGTAAAATTGGGATACTTGGATATAATCCTACCTATTCTGCAAGGTGACATTTAATATACAGTATCAAATTTGTAATATCGACTGAATTTTTTTGGCACTATCATGACTACATGAGCACCGTAATCAGTACTATCCAGTTGGCAATTTGCCATAGCTTCAACACCAGAACTTTGTGGAATTGTACCTTACATCGCTCTAGTTAAGCAGCCTGGTGACATTTTTTTTTCTTTCAAAAAAATCTCCTGGACAATTTATCTCTGTACTTGTCAATGCTGAATTCATCTACTAACTGAATATAAACTGATGATTGATAGGTAATATTCTCCAAGAATGCAACTGTGAGGCTGCTCGTAGCCTACTGGACACACTTCATCCCGAGCACCGAAAAGTACTTGAAGAGCCTCCTGTACTCAAACATCCTCTGTGCATCTTCGAAATACAACCACTGCGGCGGCAAGGTCGAGGTCAAGTACTACTTGGTTCCCGGGTACAACGAGACCGGACCTGCCTTGGCTCAGGGCGCCCCGACGGGATACCGTTATCCCGACTTCACCCGGGTGAACCATGGCAAGTATACCGTCAGCGATGTGAGGGCGAACATTGGCACCAGCAACCTCATCTGGGACTACTTCTACACCACGGCTGGAGTGAGCTTCGGAACGTACAACCCCTCCATCGTCTCGCAGCTGCAAGACGTCTTCGATGCGGATTGGGATTCTCCCTACACTATGCCGGTTAAACCTCTGGAGGCGTCCAGGTAATGAGATCAGTTCACTCATTTTTCTCCACCTGTTGTCAGGAAAGAACATCGGGCCTCGTCTTTCTGCGGACCCGATGAAGGCGATGGTTTAACAAAACAAAAAGCGATGTGTTCGTTTTCTTTGCTTAGTCAGGTAATCACATTTCTCTTGTTTGACTAGTACAGTACATTGTAATGCCCTGTAACTGTCGTCCCATAGCAATTCGTGGCTCTGAACTAGAAAGTATTAGTTGTATGTTAGCTGTGAGCTTCACATATGTTGCTTCTGAATGAATGGCTGTGAACTTCTTCAATCTGCTTGTCCTCTCATATTCAGTATAAAAAAACTTGAGTACATAAAAAAGATATAAGAAGAAGGAAAAAGTCAAGTGTGTCAACTGCTTTGTTGAACGACCATTAGACTCTACGTATATGATAGTACGATGGTGACTTGATTCTGTGTAATCTAATGGCCTCGAATAGAAATTTTCAACGACTACACCATTAATCCGCTGGCTCTCTAGTTTCTTTCGTGTGGTACATCATGCACTAACTTTATGCTTTGAATTTGACCTTGACAACTAACTACTCCCCCAGTAGACCCCATTCCCTATTTCATGATGCTCCTCAAGGCTCCTCCCTCCCATGCACCACGGCAAGCCATGGGCTCTCGCCGTCGTCCGACCACCACCCTAGTCCTGGCGTCGTTGCTATGGCTCTACCACGCGCGGTGCGGGGCCTTCTCGCTCTCCTTCAGCCTCGACTTCTCCGATGCCGGCGCCGGCTCGTCGATCGTCGTGGCCGGCGACGCACTCATCGGTCCACCAACGCTCCAGCTGACGAAAAACAGCCGGGCGTCGTACCGGTACAAAGTGCCGCTGTGGAACGGCGCCACCGGTGAGATGGCTAGCTTCGTCTCCGCCTTCTCCTTCAGGATCGCCCCAGAGAAGGAGGACAACCCGCCGCAGCAGGCGGGCTACCGGATGGCCTTCTTCCTCGGACATCTCCCGTCGGTGGCCCCGGACAGCAGCAGCAGCGCCGGCGGCGGCCTCGGTCTCCTCCCGGCCTTTGCCGACGGGACAAGCGACAGCCGGATCGTGGCGGTGGAGTTCGACACTTTCCTCAACCATGTCGGCATCGACGTCAGCTCCGCCAACCCCACGGCGTCCGCGCACACGACGAGGTCATGGCCGGGCAAGAACCTCACGTCGTCCAGTGTCATGGAAGCCACTGTCAAGTACCACAACGACTCCAGGATGCTGGCCGTCGATCTCCTCATCGACGGTGCCCTGTACCAGCTCAATGCAACCGTTGACCTGCGCAGAATTCTACCGGAGAAGGTCGCCGTCGGATTCTCCAGGGCGAATGGCGCCGCCTCCGGGCTGCACCGGATACTGTCGTGGTCGTTCAGCTCCACTCTGTCGGAGTCAAAGCGGGAAGCACCTCCTCCACCTGCTGAACCTCCTCTCCCAACCAGCAGCTACAGCCACAAGAAGATAGCATTAGTCCTACTATTCCTAGGGACGATCACGACGAGGTGTGTCCGAATAGGATTTCAGTTTGGATTCAAGACATCACCAGGTCGTGTTACCTTGGCTGTCCTAGCCTAGTATTTACATCCATGTAAAGAACCGCTGTAAAAAACCCGCAGAAATATAGAAAGACACTAGGGAAAAGCTCCCGCTCACCCGACTGATTTCCTTGGCTTCGTCAGCCGCCTTCGGCGCACGACGCGTGTCCTTGTGAGCCTGCCCACCGCCTCCCTCCCAGCCTTATCTCTTGGGGTCTGCTAAATCTCAGTCGACTAAGATTTAGTGAAGTCTCAGTCACGTGCTCAACCATTGGATCAGTATGTATTAAGATTGGTGCAGGTTGAGAGAGACTACCTCGTATGGGAGCGTGGTGCGAGGTGCTCACGTTCGTATGGGCTTTTCTTTTTCAGTTTTGCTAAGTCTCAGTCGACTGAGACGAGACTTGGTTATGTCTCAGTCGATGCTATATTCGTTTGATCTTGTGTGGAGATCCATGCAAAATTTTCTTTTTAGCCTTTTCTTTTTTCTTCTTACATACTATCTAACTTGACTAAGATTTGATTAAATCTCAGTCGACTAAGACCTAGCCACACCCTTTCTTTTTATGCGAAGCCGGCTGGGCCTTCGTTTCATGTTGATTTTCTTCTTCTTTATTGGCCTTCTTCTTTCTGTCTTGTTCCGGTCAACACGTATGTTCCCAGCAAAAATTAAAACATATGGAGAGTACGCGTAAAAGAGGAAGAGAACTAGAGGGACGCGATTGCTTGTTTTTTCTTTTGTTTATGCATGTATTTTGTTCACAGTTTTAATTTTTTTTTCTCTTTTCTGTTTTTCAGTTTTCTTACATTTTTTTCTTCTAATTAGCTTGTTCTGTATTTTTTTCCAAATTAGGGGTGACTACATGTCTCCAACGTCACTGCAACTCAGTGATGTTTTGTCGGGGAGAGGGACAGTTGCATGTCTGCCACTAGACAATGTCGCCCCCGACTGCAACTGCATGACTTCAACCCGACCGCAACTCAGTAGTGTTTTTGTCAAGGGAAGTGGGACAGTTGCATGTTTGCCACTAGGCACGTAACTGCAAGTGTCACCCTAACTGCAACTCATTGGTGTTTTATACGGAGGAGGCGGTTGCATGTCTGTCATTAGGCTCGCAACTACAAGTGTCACCACGGTTGCAGCTCTGTGGTGTTTTGTTGGGAGGGGGCAGTTGCATGTCTATCACTGGCACGTAACTGCAAGTTTCACCATCGACTACAACTGCATGTCTTCAATGCGACTGCAACAAATGGTTTTTGTTGGGAGGGGTAGTTGCATATCTATCACTAGGCATGAAACTGAAAGTATCGCATCCGACATCAACTGCATGTCTTCACCGCGACTGTAACTCAGTGGTGTTTTGCAACCCCAAAGCAACTATCTAGTAGGAGGTTACCGGCCAATTGTGTGTCCACCACTAGACATGCAACTGCAAGTGTTGCAACCCGACTACAATTGCATGCCCCAAACGCGACTGCAACTCATGGTGAGAGGGGGGTCGTCGGTCAGTTGCATGTCCACATTTTTTTTAAATATTCGTAATCTTTTTCTTGTTTTTTGTTTCTTTTCTTTTCACTTTTTAAAAAAACATAAACATTTTCTTAAAAATGTGAACTTTTTGAAACTCGCTGTAACATCCCCATGTAATAGCCACAGTGATCACCTCTTGATAATGCCATGTCAGCATGATTAACTAGTCTTGATCATCATTTGCATCATATCTTATTTCAAATTCCAATTCAAATTAAATTTCAAATTTAAAGTGAAAAATAAAAGTTGTCCCAATTGGAAACTAAAATGTTCATTAAATAGCAAATAATTCATAACTAATTATGTTAAGGAAAACAACATCACCTAAATTCATTAAGTGACTCTATCATCTTAAAACAGTAGCTAACAACAGCATTTAATATCATTTTATTTAATAAAAATTACAAATGAAATTATATTTTATCCAAACCAATTTTTGGTGGTAGATAATAATGCACTGTAATATTTGAGCCAAGTCACCTAATTTATAAAAGTCAACCAGTGGCCAAACAATTTGCAAAACAAAATTAAAGCAGAACACAGAAAAATAAAAAGAAAAGGGCAGAAGCTTATTGGCGCACTGGGCTTCCAGTGTACAGTAAGAACAGGCCCGGCCCACCGCGGCCTTTCTTCCACCTCCCGCCGTCTTCCTCGCGTTGTCGGCTGCGACCGTCGACACGTCGCCGATGCCGCACGCGTCGGCCATCCACCGTGCTCCTCGCGTAGATAAGAACCCCGCGGACCCCAGGGCGAACCCTAGCCCCTATCCTCTTCCCCCTCGCCCGTTCTCTTCTCCCCGCGCAGATGCCCGACTTCGCCGCCATGGCCGAGCTCAATGCCGTGGCTACCGCCGTCCTCGCCGCCTGAGACCGAGCTCAATCGCTCCGCCTGCCTCTTCTCCTTCTTCTCCGACCGCTGGACCGAGCTCTGCGCAACCACATCGCCGGGATCGAGCTCGGCATCATCTCACTGTCGCCGGCGATCCCCGTCGTCCCCGACCTCCGTCTGCGCTCCTAAGCCGTCGAGGGCTTTCCTTAGCCGCTTGGTGAGCTCCTCCCTCCCTCCGTGCTTCCCCTCGCGCCGCATGCTTCCTCCCAGCTAGCTCGCCGCCTCGCCATGTTCTGTCCGCCGCCCGAGCTCACTGTAGCCGTCGCTTCCGACCACCGTAGCCCGCGCCAGTAGGTTAGATCGACGCGGCGTTGCACTCTCGCTCGAGCGCGACCGAATGCGCGTGCAAATACACACCGGAGCCGCGTGCCGATTCCGCCCGTAGCTCACCGCCGTCGCCGTCGACGCTCCTCCCTGTACCGGCCGTCTCCGGTCGAATGGGTAGCACCACGTGATGCGCGACACCGTAAGCTTTCGAACGCCGCAAGAATCGAGCAAAACGGGCCACCGTGCGCGAAACCCGAGCTCACCGGAGCTCACGGCCGCGTCCGGCGCTCGCCGGAGCGTATTCTGGCGCCGGCGACGACGTGGCACCGCGGGCCCCACCTCTGTGTGGCTGACAGCGGGCCCCACGGGTCCCAGTTGACTGGGTTGACCCAGTCAACTGCTGACTGGGCAACCCAGTGAGACCGACATGTGGGCCCCCTCGTTTAATTAGTGCTAATTCAAATTTAAACTTAATCTATAATTAAAATAGACACTGACAGGTGGGTCCTGCTAGATAATTAGGATTAGTTTAATTAAATTAACTCTGTTTAATTAGTCCAGTCACTGACCAGTGGGACCCACTGGTCAGGTTTGACTGTTCAACCGTACTGTTGACTGCTGACGCCAGCACTACGTCATGCTGACGTCACCATTTACTATTCTGGATAATCCGGATTTAATTAAATAAAATAATTCCAGAGTATTATTAAAACTTTGAAAAATCATATAAATTAAACCGTAAGTCAGATGAAAATAATTTATATATGAAAAATGATCAGAAAAATATGAAGATTCTGAATATGTAATCAAAATGCCTGTCCAACACTCCTAGCTAGGTGAACATGGAACATTTTGCGTGATTTCGATAAATGAATAGTGCACAACCTTAATAAAATAAATCCAAATAAATTCCTAAATTAACTAAAACATTTAGTTAGGCAGAAAACACCCCTGCATATCATTTAGGCATGGCATGCATAGTGATTGCATTTTTGCCGTGAATTTATTGTTTTTCCCCCTCCTTCTCTCCCGATAGACGCCGAGACCGACGCCGTCGCAGCAGAGTACGACTACACCCCCGACGAGCAGCCTACTGACGATCAGCCCCTCTCAGCAGAGCTTTCAGGCAAGCAATCCCCCTTGACGCATACCGATATCACCTATTCTTTCTCCCTCCTACTTGCATTAGAAATTGCTGCTGCTTTGCTTTATCCTATTCTGATGCATAGCCTGTCCTTGCAACTGTTATTGTTTCCTGCCTGTTATCCAAGATGCTTAGTATAGGTTGGATGGTAGACCATCTGTGGCCCCTCTCCCTTGCTGTAGTTGCTCCGCTTTAGTACTGGTGCCCCGGTCGATGTGATCGAACGGGCTGAGATCAGCACATCACCGCACACCCCCTAAATTGCTCGTCTCTGCAGAGCTGGCATCGAGTGCCGAGGGTGAATCCTCTCATCTCACTTCCGATGATGCCTCTGTAGAATAGCTATCCGAATGTGTGTTACCGAGGGTGATTCCTCTTTCATCACCTCTGATAAGCTCCTATCGTGCAACTCCTCGAGTGGGAATCCTTCGAGGGTGATTCCTCGGATCCCTTCTCGATAATTGGACACACGGTTACTTTGACCTTGTCGCAGGCGGGTCCACCCCGAGGGGTACCCGCAGGGAATTATGAAGTCGGGCTTGTCAGGAGGGCACCCGCGAGAGATTAATGTGGCGGAACGACAGGGCAAGCGGAGACCACCCTGGTCGCGATCCGTGTGTTACCAAGTCGGTGCGACAGGTAGTCTGATCGTCTCTGCGAGTTACTAATTACGCCTAACGGATTAGGGTATTTGACCTGAGTTGGTCGTTGGCCCTATACGCACTACCACCACGTGGGATAATGGTTTATGGGACCCTCTGCGTCGTTCTTTCTCCCGAAAGCTCTTCAGACATCACAGTTCAGAGATGCGGCATGATTGTTGGGGTGGGCTGGATACGTCACTGTGTATACAGTGTCGCACCTGGGCCCCGACCAGCCACGCAACGTGCAGGAGTGCAAAGGGTGATGGGCCCAAGATCTCTTCGCACTTAGGATGTAGACCGGCGTGTTGACCTCTCTGCTGAGCCTAGGTAGGACTGCGTCGTGTCGATTACCCGAGGCCGGGCATTACCCAGCAAGTGTGTCCGGCCAGATGTAATCGAACGTGCTGGGTAACAGTAGTGCACCCCTGCAGGGAAGTTATCTATTCGAATAGCCGTGTCCACGGTAACAGGACGCTCAGTGTTGTATCCCGATCTACTACTACTTGAACTGGATACCTGTTAAATAATTATAAGCTCCGGGATCGCTTTCTTGCAGGGAGTCGAGGAAGGATCTCTGGGCTTTGCTTCCACATGCTTGTTAATTAATAATATGCTAATCTGCACTCTTCTAATGCTGCAAGATTGCTTCAAGATGCTAGTCTTCGATAGGCTAGGCTTCTTCCTCTCTATTCTGGCATTCTGCAGTTCAGTCCAAAGATATAGCCCCATTCCTTTGATAACGATGCATATTTAGTATAGTTCAGATATCAGTCTTGCGAGTACTTTGGATGAGTACTCACGGTTGCTCTGCTATTCTTTTCCCCATGCCCACTTGATAAATTCAGACGATGGAGCCCAGGAGCCAGATGCCACTGCAGGAGCTTACTACCAGGAGGGTCCCGATGGCACGTACTACTAGATTGAGCCAGCCGACCATGAGTAGATTCGGAGGCTCCCAGGCAGGAGGCCTACGCCTTTTCGATCAGATGTCGTTGTTTGTGCTAGCCTTCTTAAGGCAAACTTGACTAACTATGTCTGTACTCAGATATCAATTGTGTGTATGACTTATGTATTCGGGTCCTCGTGACCTCTGGTTTGTAATATGATGATTTATGTTCAATTTGAGTTTAGAGTTGTGTTGTGATATCTTCCCGTGAGTCCCTGATCTTGATCGTACACATTTGCGTGTATGATTAGTGTACGGTCGAGTCGGGGGCGTCACAAGTTGGTATTAGAGCCGATTGCCTGTAGGAAGCCCATTTCCAACTCCTTGGCCGAAGTTGAGTATAGTCTTTCCGAAAACTATTTTACTAACATGGCTGTGTGGCTTACGGGCCCACGCCGCCAAATGGGTGGTATTAGAATCTTTTATTCCTCTTCCTTACTCTGGGACTCTGAATCCTCTTCTATTCGGGTTAAATGATTTTACTAACTCTGACCCTAGGTTCTCGTAATCGCATCCACCCGGAGAGTTGGATTGTCTACAATTGTTCCTTTCCATTGGTCTGATTAACCTTTCTTGTAATCTAGCTTTTATCTGAGCAGTGATAATTTCCTGCTTAAGCTAACACCCCCAAATGATTATCCTCTGACGTGCCTTACTATCATGGCCGTGCAAGATGTCACTGCCCTTCCTACTCTTAACCCACACTAACCACAGTTCCACAGGATCGAAACCTGACTCTCCTGTACATCCTTGATCCCGAAGATATCCACTCCCCCGGATCAATGATCTTTATAATCAACTTACTGGATCCTCTGTGTTCTCTAAACTCGACTTAAGGTTGGGTTATCATCAGATCCGAGTTCGTAAGGAGGATATTCCGAAGACCGCTTTTGTTACTCATTATGGATCATACGAGTACACCATCATGTCATTCGGATTAACTAATGCTCCAGCAACCTTCTCTCGCTTGATGAACTATATCTTCATGGACTACCTCGACAAGTTCGTCGTGGTTTATTTGGATGATATCCTTATATTTTCCAAGAACGAAGAAGAACACACAGTACATCTTCGACTGGTATTGGAGAAACTTCGAGAACACCAGCTATATGCCAAATACTCTAAGTGTGAATTCTGGTTATCTGAGGTGACATATCTTGGTCACATGATTTCCAAAAATGGCATCGCTGTTAACCCAGAATGAGTTCAGGCTATTCTTGATTGGGCTCCCCCGAAGAATGTTAAGCAAGTCGGAAGTTTTCTTGGCCTTGCAAGCTATTGCCGCCGATTCGTTGAGAACTTCTCCAAGATTGCTAAGCCGTTGACTGATCTGCTCCACAAAGGTGTTAAATTTGAGTGGACAGAAAAATGTCAGGAAAGCTTTCAGACACTCAAAGATAAGTTGACATCTGCTCCAGTGCTAGCACCCCCAGATACCCGCAAGGACTTTGTGATATATTGCGACGCATCCTGTCAAGGATTAGGCTGTGTCCTAATGCAAGAGCGCAAAGTAATTGCTTATGGCTCTCGCCAATTGCGTCCTCATGAGGAAAATTATCCAGTACATGATCTCGAGCTTGCTGCAGTTATTTATGCTCTGAAGCTGTGGCGACATTACCTCCTTGGTAATCGTTGCGAGATCTACACGGATCACCAAAGTTTGAAGTATTTGTATACTCAGCCAGATCTGAACCTCTGTCAACAGAGATGGCTCGAGACAATAGCCGATTATGACATGAATATTTCTTATACCCCTGGCAAAGCTAATGTAATGGCTGATGGCTTGAGTCGCAAGGCCTACTGTAATAACCTCATAGTTCAGGAAGCGCAACCTATGCTGTATGAAGAACTTCGCAAGTTGAACCTTCACATTGTTCCACAGGGTCATCTCAATACCCTGGTTGTTGAATTTAGTCTCGACGATGACATTAAGCATATACAGAAATGTGACTCTGAGGTCGAGAAAATTAAGCGAGATATCAAAAGGGGAAAGCCCTTATTCTTCACCATTGCTACTGATGGCGCCTTGTACTTCAAAAACCGCTCAGTGGTTCCTAGAACGGGACACCTGAATATGACCCCGCGCGTCATGAAAGAAGCTCATGATACGCCTCTTTCAATTCACCCTGGTAGTACCAAGATGTACCAAGACATCCGACAGAGATATTGGTGGCCTGATATGAAGCGAGATATTGCTCAGTATGTCGCTGAGTGTGACGTTTGCCGTCGCATCAAAGCAGAACATCAAAGGCCTGCTGGAACTCTGCAACCCCTTGAAATTCCTGAATGGAAATGGGACAAAGTCGAAATGGATTTCATTACTAGTTTTCCCAGATCACGGAAGGGTCATGACGCTATCTTCGTCGTCATTGACCGATTCTCAAAGGTTGCTCACTTTCTACCAGTCAAGGAGAAAATCACTGCTAGTCAGTTAGCAGACTTGTATGTTTCCAAAATTGTGTCACTCCACGGTGTTCCGTTGGAGATCAGTTCAGATCATGGCAGCCTCTTTACCTCAAGGTTTTGGAAAAGTTTCCAAGAAGCTATGGGAACTCATCTGTCCTTCAGCACCGCCTTTCACCCCCAGTCCCAGGGACAAGTTGAACGAGTCAATCAAGTGCTTGAAGATATGCTTCGAGCTTGTGTCATCTCATTCGGTAAGAAATGGGAAGAATCTCTCCCGTATGCCGAATTCTCTTACAACAATAGCTATCAAGCTAGTCTGAAGATGGCACCATTTGAAGTTCTTTATGGACGTAAGTGCCGAACCCCTCTGAATTGGTCAGAAACTGGGGAACGATCACTCGTTGGACCGGACATTATTCAGCAAGATGAAGAGCAAGTCCGCATTGTCCGGGAACATTTGAAAACTGCTCAGTCTCGTCAGAAGAGCAATTATGACCGGAAGCATCAGGTAATGGTCTATCAGCCTGGCGAGCAAGCTTACCTTCGTGTCACTCCGATGAAGGGCACTCATCGATTTGGAATCAAAGGCAAGTTAGCTCCTCGCTACATTGGCCCGTTCCGTATTCTCGCCCGTCGAGGAGAAGTGGCATATCAATTGGAATTGCCGCCGAACCTTTCTCAAGTGCACGATGTCTTTCACGTGTCGCAACTCCAACGCTGCTTCAAGGATCCTATCCGAGCAGTGGATCATGAAATACTTGAGTTGCGAGAAGATCTATCTTATCAAGAGTATCCAATCCGCATTCTTGATCAAGCTGAGCATCGAACACGTCAGAAGTCGATCAAGTTCCTTAAAGTTCAGTGGTCGAATCATTCTGAAGATGAAGCCACTTGGGAACGCGAGGATCGTCTTCGTGAAGAATATCCCACTCTCTTTCAGCCTACCTCTTAATTCTCGGGACGAGAATTTCTTTTAGAGGAGGAGAATTGTAACATCCCCATGTAATAGCCACAGTGATCACCTCTTGATAATGCCAAGTCAGCATGATTAACTAGTCTTGATCATCATTTGCATCATATCTTATTTCAAATTCCAATTCAAATTGAATTTCAAATTTAAAGGGAAAAATAAAAGTTGTCCAAATTGGAAACTAAAATGTTCATTAAATAGCAAATAATTCATAACTAATTATGTTAAGGAAAACAACATCACCTAAATTCATTAAGTGACTCTATCATCTTAAAACAGTAGCTAACAGCAGCATTTAATATCATTTTATTTAATAAAAATTACAAATGAAATTATATTTTATCCAAACCAAATTTTGGTGGTAGATAATAATGCACTGTAATATTTGAGCCAAGTCACCTAATTTATAAAAGTCAACCAGTGGCCAAACAATTTGCAAAACAAAATTAAAGTAGAACACAGAAAAATAAAAAGAAAAGGGCAGAAGCTTACTGGCGCACTGGGCTTCCAGTGTACAGTAAGAACAGGCCCGGCCCACCGCGGCCTTTCTTCCACCTCCCGTTGTCGTCCTCGCGTTGTCGGATGCGCCCGTCGACACGTCGCCGATGCCGCACGCGTCGGCCATCCACCGTGCTCCTCGCGTAGATAAGAACCCCGCGGACCCCCAGGGCGAACCCTAGCCCCCATCCTCTTCCCCCTCGCCCGTTCTCTTCTCCCCGCGCAGATGCCCGACTTCGCCGCCATGGCCGAGCTCAATGCCGTGGCTACCGCCGTCCTCGCCGCCTGAGACCGAGCTCAATCGCTCCGCCTGCCTCTTCTCCTTCTTCTCCGACCGCTGGACCGAGCTCTGCGCAACCACATCGCCGGGATCGAGCTCGGCATCATCTCACTGTCGCCGGCGATCCCCGTCGTCCCCGGCCTCCGTCTGCGCTCCTAAGCCGTCGAGGGATTTGCTTAGCCGCTTGGTGAGCTTCTCCCTCCCTCCGTGCTTCCCCTCGCGCCGCATGCTTCCTCCCAGCTAGCTCGCCGCCTCGCCATGTTCTGTCCGCCGCCTGAGCTCACCGTAGCCGTCGCTTCCGACCACCGTAGCCCGCGCCAGTAGGTTAGATCGACGCGGCGTTGCACTCTCGCTCGAGCGCGACCGAATGCGCGCGCAAATACACACCGGAGCCGCGTGCCGAGTCTGCCCATAGCTCACCGCCGCCGCCGTCGACGCTCCTCCCTGTACCGGCCGTCTCCGGTCGAATGGGTAGCACCACGCGATGCGCGACACCGTAAGCTTTCGAACGCCGCAAGAATCGAGCAAAACGGGCCACCGTGCGCGAAACCCGAGCTCACCGGAGCTCACGGCCGCGTCCGGCGCTCGCCGGAGCGTATTCCGGTGCCGGCGACAACGTGGCACCGCGGGCCCCACCTCTGTGTGGCTGACAGCGGGCCCCACGAGTCCCAGTTGACTGGGTTGACCCAGTCAACTGCTGACTGGGCAACCGAGTGAGACCGACATGTGGGCCCCCCTCGGTTAATTAGTGCTAATTCAAATTTAAACTTAATCTATAATTAAAATAGACACTGACAGGTGGGTCCCGCTAGATAATTAGGATTAGTTTAATTAAATTAACTCTGTTTAATTAGTCCAGTCACTGACCAGTGGGACCCACTCGTCAGGTTTGACTGTTCAACCGTACTGTTGACTGCTGACGCCAGCACTACGTCATGCTGACGTCACCATTTACTATTCTGGATAATCCGGATTTAATTAAATAAAATAATTCCAGAGTATTATTAAAACTTTGAAAAATCATATAAATTAAACCGTAAGTCAGATGAAAATAATTTATATATGAAAAATGATTAGAAAAATATGAAGATTCTGAATATGTAATCAAAATGCCTGTCCAACACTCCTAGCTAGGTGAACATGGAACATTTTGCCTGATTTCGATAAATGAATAGTGCACAACCTTAATAAAATAAATCCAAATAAATTCCTAAATTAACTAAAACATTTAGTTAGGCAGTAAAACACCTCTGCATATCATTTAGGCATGTTATGCATAGTGATTGCATTTTTGCCGTGAATTTATTGTTTCTTCCCCCTCCTTCTCTCCCGATAGACGCCGAGACCGACGCCGTCGCAGCAGAGTACAACTACACCCCCGACGAGCAGCCTACTGACGATCAGCCCCTCTCAGCAGAGCTTCCAGGCAAGCAATCCCCCTTGACGCATACCGATATCACCTATTCTTTCTCCCTCCTGCTTGCATTAGAAATTGCTGCTGCTTTGCTTTATCCTATTCTGATGCATAGCCTGTCCTTGCAACTGTTATTGTTTCCTGCCTGTTATCCAAGATGCTTAGTATAGGTTGGATGGTAGACCATCTGTGGCCCCTCTCCCTTGCTGTAGTTGCTCCGCTTTAGTACTGGTGCCCCGGTCGATGTGATCGAACGGGCTGAGATCAGCACATCACCGCACACCCCCTAAATTGCTCGTCTCTGCAGAGCTGGCATCGAGTGCCGAGGGTGAATCCTCTCATCTCACTTCCGATGATGCCTCTGTAGAATAGCTATCCGGATGTGTGTTACCGAGGGTGATTCCTCTTTCATCTCCTCCGATAAGCTCCTATCGTGCAACTCCTCGAGTGGGAATCCTTCGAGGGTGATTCCTCGGATCCCTTCTCAATAATTGGACACACGGTTACTTTGACCTTATCGCAGGCGGGTCCACCCCGAGGGGTACCCGCAGGGAATTATGAAGTCGGGCTTGTCAGGAGGGCACCCGCGAGAGATTAATGTGGCGGAACGACAGGGCAGGCGGAGACCACCCTGGTCGCGATCCGTGTGTTACCAAGTCGGAGCGACAGGTAGTCTGATCGTCTCTGCGAGTTACTAATTACGCCTAACGGATAAGGGTATTTGATCCGAGTGGGTCGTTCGCCCTATACGCACTACCACCACGTGGGATAATGGTTTATGGGACCCTCTGCGTCGTTGTTTCTCCCGAAAGCTCTTCAGACATCATAGTTCAGAGATGCGGCCTGATTGTTGGGGTGGGCTGGATACGTCACTGTGTATACAGTGTCGTGCATGGGCCCCGACCAGCCACGCAACGTGCAGGAGTGCAAAGGGTGATGGGCCCAAGATCTCTTCGCACTTAGGATGTAGACCGGCGTGTTGACCTCTCTGCTGAGCCTAGGTAGGACTGCGTCGTGTCGATTACCCGAGGCCAGGCATTACCCAGCAAGTGTGTCCGGCCAGATGTAATCGAACGTGCTGGGTAACAGTAGTGCACCCCTGCAGGAAAGTTATCTATTCGAATAGCCGTGTCCACGGTAACAGGACGCTCAGTGTTGTATCCCGATCTACTACTACTTGAACTGGATACCTGTTAAATAATTATAAGCTCCGGGATCGCTTTCTCGCAGGGAGTCGAGGAAGGATCTCTGGGCTTTGCTTCCACATGCTTGTTAATTAATAATATGCTAATCTGCATTCTTCTAATGCTGCAAGATTGCTTCAAGATGCTAGTCTTCGATAGGCTAGGCTTCTCCCTCTCTATTCTGGCATTCTGCAGTTCAGTCCAAAGATATAGCCCCATTCCTTTGATAACGATGCATATTTAGTATAGTTCTGATGTCAGTCTTGCGAGTACTTTGGAGGAGTTCTCACGGTTGCTCTGCTATTCTTTTCCCCATACCCACTTGATAAATTCAGACGATGGAGCCCAGGAGCCAGACGCCACTGCAGGAGCTTACTACCAGGAGGGTCCCGATGGCACGTACTACTGGATTGAGCCAGCCGACCAGGAGTAGATTCGGAGGCTCCCAGGCAGGAGGCCTGCGCCTTTTCGATCAGATGTCGTTGTTTGTGCTAGCCTTCTTAAGGCAAACTTGACTAACTATGTCTGTACTCAGATATCAACTGTGTGTATGACTTATCTATTCGGGTCCTCATGACCCCTGGTTTGTAATATGATGATTTATGTTCAATTTGAGTTTAGAGTTGTGTTGTGATATCTTCCCGTGAGTCCCTGATCTTGATCGTACACATTTGCGTGTATGATTAGTGTACGGTCGAGTCGGGGGCGTCACACTCGCTTGTTTTTTTCCTTTGTTTATGCATGTATTTTGTTCAAATTTCTTTTATCCTTTTTCTCTTTTCCATTTTTTTGTTTTCTTACATTTTAATTTCTAGTTTTTTGTCTGTTTTCATTTTTCCAATTAGGTGCATTATGTATTTTTGAAAAAAATTAGGGCGTTCAACGCAACTGCAAATTCAGTTATATTTTGTCGTGGGAGACGACAGTTGCATGTTTGTCGCTAGGCACGCAACTGCAAGTGTCGTCCCTGACTGCGATTGTAACTAAGTGACGTTTTGTCGGGGAGAGGGCAGTTGCATGTCTGCCACTAGGCACGCACTTGGAAGTGTCACCACCGTATTTCTTCAACACGACTGCAACTAAGTAGTGTTTTTGTCCAGGGAAGTGGGGCACTTTCATGTCTATCACTAGGCACGCAACTGCAATTGTCACCCCGACTGCAACTCAGTGGTGTTTTGTTGGGAGGGGGCAGTTGCATGTCTTCCACTAGGCACGCAACTTCAAGTGTCGCCGCCGACTGCAACTGCATGCCTTCGACGCGACTGCAACTCAATTGTGTTTTGTTGGGAGGGGCAGTTGCATGTCTGTCACTAGGCAATGCAACTGCAAGTGCCACCCCCAACCCTAATTGCATGTCTTCAACGCGACTGCAACTCAGTTGTATTTTTTTCAAGAAGAGTGGGGTAGTTGCATGTCTGTCACTAGGCACGCAACTTCAAGTGTCACCCCGACTGCAACTCGGTTGTGTTTTTTCAAGAGGGGTCAATTGCATGCCTATCATTAGGCACGCAACTATAAGTGACACACACGACTAGGGAAAACCTTATAGGTAGACAGGTTACAGTGGCGCGGGGTAAGTGGTCGGCGCTACTGCTAAGTAGTAGTAGCGCTAGTCAGGAACCCACGCTACAGGTACATCATAGTAGTAGCGCGGGTGGCAGACCACGCGCTGCTGCTAAGCGGGCCCCACGGTATCCCCCGGGTCGAGCCATAGTAGCAGCGTGTGATATATCACCCGCGCTACAGCTACCATGTTAGTTGTAGCGCGGGGCTTAGACACAGCGCTGCCACTACCTGTACACGGGTCCAGCTGGTGGGACACATTTAGCAGCAGCGCGTGTATGTCAACCGGCGCCACAGGTAATGGCCATAGCAGTAGCGTGGGCCCTTTACCCGTGCTACTGCTAAACCAACCATATCCTATCTACGTGTGTCGGCCCTCACTCTCCCCCTCACTGTCCCTCTCCACTCTCTCTCGCCGCCGGCCCTCACTCTCCCTCTCCACACTCTCTCGCCGCCGGCCTTCCCCCGCCGCCGGCCCGCCCCCGCCGTGCAGTGCTCCGGCCTCGACGGTGCTCGGCCTCGCGTGACAGCTAGGCTTCCAAGCCGCCGCCGCACACCTAGCCGGCCGAACCCTCCACCGCCCCGCCGCCGGTGCCTCCCTGGAGCAGACGCTCCGCCCAGCAACGCCACAGGCAGGAGGTAGCCGCCACTCCTTCGCCCCCTCCCTCCTTCCTATTGCATTGCATCCTCTGTCTGCTCCAAATGCATTTTGAATTTCATTTCGGATGAGCAAGTGTTTTGGTTTAAACACTCAAGTGTAGTAATGTACTCCACTGCGTTGGTTGATGATGGATGATGGATAATGATGTGCTATTGCTCTAGGGTTTATAAAATGATGTGCTATTGCTATTAATCAAGTGCCTAGTATATTTTAGATAAATGAAGAAAATGAGAAATAAAGCAGGTCAGGCTTCAGATTCATGATTGTTCGTTCTAATACATAGAACAACACAAAGGTAGAAATTATAAATGATCTGATAATTTTAGAATAAATTGGACTGCACTCCCTTGTTTGTGAATCAATAGGTTCCGATGTTGGATTTCTTGGAGTCGAATGATCATTAGGATCTAGTATAGCTTGCTGTGAGAAGTAGGACAAAAAATACTAAGTCTTTTTTACCTTACTGTGAACTTGTGAACTGAATGTCATATTTGAATGTGTTAACTGAATGTCGTTATCCATTTGGACATGTGATATGTGGATATGTCTACTCCATGTGTATGTGCTTGCCCAAGTGCTATCTTGGGTTTTATTGTTTGCAGGGAAACTCTGAGTGGCCTATGTTTTGCCGGAATGTTGATTCATTTCCGTTCCGGCAAATTTCAGGTGCTCGATATGTCCTATTTTAGCAAAGGTCATGCCAAAAAAATTCGTGAATTTCAGCATGACTTATGCTAGAAAGTAGGGCATATCGAGTGCCCGGAATTTGCCGGAACGGGAATTAAACGACATTCCGGCAAAACATAGGCCATTTTTATGTCATTACTCGATATATGTAATGTTAATTGACTGATGCTTAGGGTTGACTTTCAGTCTGTTGGGGCTCCTTGTGTGACTTTCAGTCTATTCTTGAAGGAAGGATCCCGACTGTTGTCGTGGGGGTCGTTTCCTCCTCTTCTTCTCGTGATATACCTTGGTAATGCACGAGAGAAGGGGGGGGGAGCGACCATCACCGACGGTCGAAATATCAGTGAGGGAGTGTCCACCATATACGGTCGAAATATCAGTGAGGGAGAATCCCGACTGTTGTCGTGGGGATCGCTTCTCCTTCTTTCCCGTGTGCTAGACCTTTTGGTAATGCACTCAGGAAAGAAGGGAGGAGCGACCATCATCGATGGTCGAAATATCAGAGAGGGAGTGCCCACCATATACACCACCAGAGATGAGAGTTTTTCAAGGGAGACTCGACAGACCGAAAGTCAACCCGTGCTGAATAGTGATCTATGTGTTGAGTTCCTGGTATTTGCCGTCAATTTTTAATCTTTGAATTATGAACACAGGAAATGTCTGACGACGATAGGATCCCCAAGTGCGATGACTGCACCGACGACGGGGGTATGTGCGACAGGCCTCACCTGGAAAATGGTAGATGCTTCTCCCTCACGCTTAAGGAGGGCTTCGAAGTTTTTCTTCTTAATTAAGCATGGCTTAAGATTTTTGCTACAATGTGTAATTTCCGTTTTTTATAATTCGACTAGTGCATCCCCTACTATGCAAGACCATATGTCTTAGAGAAGCTCGATTTCGAAGAGAGGGAAAAGGTGGACACGAAGACAGCTCACCTTAAAACGAAACATGGTTTCATTTTTGAGGTTAAGGTCATAAATGAAGTAGGCCACACACATTTTGGTTGTTCAAATTGGAAAGGATTATGCAAAGCCTACGAATTTTAGGAGGATATGAAAATAACCTTCGATATTGGTCCTGAAGATGATCCTGAAGATAATATCGACATTTGGGTGGATGTGGACATGATTCCAATTCTACCTCCATGTGAGCTTGTCAAACAAATTTGTTAAGTAATTTATATTGTTTATTTAAAAATAGTTGGTATTCATCCCTACTAAACTTGTTTATTTATAATTGACAGCTTATTTCCTTTCTTCAAAACATATACGAAAGATAGTAGACGCGACCTACTACAGTTATGGCTCTGAGCTAACTTGGGAGGAGAAAAATTCTCTTGTCTCATTTGTTAACGATGTTGAGACTTTTAAGATCAATTATGAAGTTAGCCAAAATTATAGTGGATACGTGCCACTAGTCCACGAGTTGAGCGATGGTAACATCCGTGCAAATAGCATGGTAAGATTTTTTACTATTGTGTCACTAGTCCATCTTTTGCATACATTCTTCTTAAGCAAAACTACATTGCTAACTATGTTACTATTATGTTTTTCAACAGAAGCTCCCGAAGGATGTTGTGCCTCAGCTTACGGCCAAGTCCGCCGGTGGCTTTCCAAAGTGCATACTCGACTTCTTTAACAGATGAAGGCCTCAAAATCAAAGGATGTAGAAAAGTAATGAATGCGCGTAGGCAACCAATTGGAGACAGCATGGATGCGCGCAGGCCACAAATTGGAGACAGGTGGATCTCTATTCTCCATATTGGAGATAGAGGGGTTTACCTATTTTATTCTATTTTACCTAAGAGAGAGGAGTAGGTCCTAGCTAGTACTTGTCATGTGCTAGAATGATGATGAGTTATTTACCTAGGATGATAACAATTAGCTAGTGTTGGTTAACTTGTCATGTGTTATATTGATGGCGAGTTATTATATGACTACTGATGATGAGTTGTTATATGACTACGATGATGATGAGGAGGAGGCCGTAGTACTTGTCATGTGCTAGAATGATGATGGGTTATTATATGACTACGGATGATGAGTTGTTATATGACTATGATGATGATGAGTTGTTATGTCATTATGATGATGATGAGTTGTTATATCATTGGGGTGGAAGAAACACGGATTAGATTAAAATGGATGGATCCAAGTGACCAAGTTAAATTAGTAGGACGATATGATGTTGGTGTAGGATCGAAAGTATGTCTAGAGGGGGGGGGTGATTAGACTACTTGACCAAATAAAACCTAACCTTTTCCCAATTTTAGTTGTGGGCAGATTTTAGCAATAGTACATGTCAAGCATCACCCTACACATGCAATTCTAAGAGTATAGCAGCGGAAAATAAGCAATTGCATATGTAAGTAGAGAGGGGATTGGAGATTTCAAACGCAATGAAGACACGGTGGTTTTTGGCATGGTTCCGATAGGTGGTGCTATCGTACGTCCATGTTGATGAAGACTTCAACCCACGAAGGGTAACGGCTGCGCGAGTCCACGGAGGGCTCCACCCACGAAGGGTCCACGAAGAAGCAACCTTGTCTATTCCACCATGGCTTACGTCCACGAAGGACTAGCCTCACTCGGGGTAGATCTTCACAAAGTAGGCGATCTCCTTGCCCTTACAAACTCCTTGGTTCAACTCCACATCATGTTGGAGGCTCCCAAGTGACACCTAACCAATCTAGGAGACACCACTCTCCAAAAGGTAATAGACGGTGTGTTGTTGATGAACTCCTTGCTCTTGTGCTTCAAATGATAGTCTTCCTAGCACTCAAACAACTCCTCATAGATTTGGCTATGGTGGAAGAAGGATTTGAGTGGAAAGCAACTTGGGATAGGCTAGAGATCAAGTTTCAAATGGTAGGAATGGAATAGCTTGATCTCAACACGTGAGTAGGTAGTTCTCTCTCAGAAAATGTATGGTGGAAGTGTAGGCACGTTCTGATGGCTCTCCTTGCTGAGAAGGAGGTGGTGGAGGGGTATATATAGCCTCCACACAAAATCCAACCGTTACACACTTTTGACCCAACTCGGTGGCACCGAAACAATCATCTCGGTAGCACCGAACTGTGTAAAAGATATGAACGTTAGGAATCTCGGTGGAACCGATACGAACAACTCGGATGGACCGAAGTGCAATGGCTAGGGCAAACCTCATCTCGGTGGCACCGATTGCATCAACTCAGTAGGACCGAAGTGAAGCAATAAGGCAACAGAGAGTTGGCAAGCCATCTCGGTGAGACCGATTTGCAAACTCGGTGAGACCAAAGTAAGTGCAAACGATTACAGAGAGTTGGCAAGGCCATCTCGATGAGACCGAGATCCATTTTGGTGGATCCGATTTCTTAGGGTTTTGGCAGTGGCTAAGTCTTGGATGAACTCGGTGGGGCCGGATAGGAAATGTCGGTGGGGCCGAGTTAGAATGTAGGTTCTGGACAAATTTGGGTAGAGAGAGTGGTTGAGGGTTTAGGAGTACTGTCACTAAGCACTTGAGCAAAAGGACCATTAAGCAACACCTCATCCCCTTTTAATAGTATTGGCTTTCCTATGGACTCAATGTGATCTTGGATCACTAAACCAAAAATGTAGAGTCTTGATCTTTTGCCAATCCTTGTCCTTAGCATTTTGAGGGGTCCATGTCTCTAGTCCATGCCATGCCAATCATTGAACATTCTGAAATCTTAATCTTGAATGGACATTAGTTCAATGAGATATATGTTGTTATGAATTACCAAAACCACCAAGGGAGCAAATGTGCTTTCAATCTCCCCCTTTTTGGTAATTGATGACAACATATAGATCAAAGCTTCGACAAATGATTAAAAGAGTGAAATACATCGTCGCTTTGAGAAGTATGTGATAAGCAAGAGCTCCCCCTAAATTTGTGCATTATTAAAAATTTGTGTTTGAATGCAAATGCACAATCGATTAGGCTTATGGGTCACTCTTCCATGTCACATACATCTTGGTGGAGCGCGCAAAATGATATGATTGGAATAGAAAGCACGCATCACCAACATAAGTGAGTGATCATATAAGATAATGAAGAAGATAAACATAGATCATCACAATAAGCATAATATGATCATCACATGAGGTAGCTCACAAGTATAAGCAACATATTAACTGTAGCAAGCACACACATAACAAAGTACCAACAAGCAAATAAGTAGTAAAAGAACTCTCGAGAGAAAAACCAACGACCAAAACACTCTGTCTCGAAGCCTATGATCTATACAAATTCTCCCCCTTTGGCAACAAGTACCAAAAAGATCGAACTGTATAAGACTAGTCGGCACTCTAGGCACGATCCTCCGAAGCTCCTGAAGGCGATCTTCTGCTGGTTGCTCCGGTGTGCGTAGACGGCGTTGAGAGGAGAGTATCCGTGAAGGCTTCTGCAGATGTCTGCTGGACTGGTGGAGTGGAGACCTGTGGTGGCACTGAGGCAGTAGCAGCTGGTGCAGATACTGTGGTCCTCGGATCCACAACTAGTATTGCAGCTGACCTGGCTGCCCTAGGCACTGTCTGGAATTGCTGTGTGGTTGGTCTGTCATCTCCACTGTCATCTGATGGGGCTATCTTGACAGCATCAACATCATTCTGCAGTTGCTCTACGGTAGTCTGAATCTCTATCACCTTCACATCAAGATCATGAAATTTTGTCTCAATAATCCGCTCAAAACTAGCCTGGGTTTGGGTGAGGTTGGCCAAACTTCGCTCAATCCTCAGAGTGGCTTCAAGAAGATATGTCATTTGATCCTTGGGTGTCTTGAGATTTGCGATAGGAGCATTTGGAGCTGATGCCTCCTGAGCTGCTTTTGCTTCCTTTGCTATGCAGATCTTCTCTTGGGCTTCTGCTGAAGTGGGATACGAAGGATCCATCACTATCGCATTGTCCTCAAACTCTGGACGGAGTGGTAAGTGCTCTCGATCAAGAAGGTATGTGCTGGTTCCAACCTTGAAATTGATCAAAATCTGAATATGTGGGGCATATCCGCACGATCTCTTCTAATCTGCTGCAGTCCTCTTGATAGTCTCTACTATCAGGCTCATCACCTTGAACTTCTGAGGTGTATCAAACAAATGCAGCAAATTGATGGAGTGGCCACGAATCATTTTGTCATCTCCTGACTTGGGTAGCAGAGTGTACCGCAAAATGGTGTTCGTTGTGGCTAATCCTGGGAGCAGATGCTTCACTGATCCAAGTTTGTGAGTCTCAAGGTCTTTCTGAGGAATTGCAGTATACATGTTGGCCATGGAGTTGTGATCCATCTTGAGCTTAGCATAGATATCAATGTCATCATCCTCTTCCTTGGGTGCTCCAAGAAGACTTGCCCACTCAGAGATGGTGGACTGGTATCTGATACCCTCAGTCATCCATATAATGCGGCCATCTGGATAGAATTGTGCAGTAGAGTAAAACTACATGACCATCTCATCATTCCACTTGGTCAACTTCTTACCGACAAAGTCATCAACTCCTGCAATCCTGAAGCTTTCATGGACATGGGGGAAGTAGTTCTCATTCTCATCAATGTATTCCCAATCCACCCATTTCATGTTACTGACTATGGGCTTCTTATCAAGCAACACTGTCTCATAAAAATCTTGTTGTTCACGAGTGTGAAAGCGATAGTCACATGCTGTCCTGCTCCTTATAGCATAAGGATCTGTCAATCTCCACTGACGCAGCCCTTTATCCTTCCTCAGCATCATGTTCTCTGCGACTGGGTGTGCATTGTCATGGTCTGGTATCTTTGGCTTCAACTTTCTTAGCACTAGAGGCTCTTCATCAACATTTGACTCAGGCACTGGGCCTTGTTCTTCTCTGTGGCTGAAATATTCCTTGTAGATCTCTTCGGTGCTGACACCTTTGGCTTGGCCTTGAGGGCAGCAGTTTTAATTGCATCTGACATGAGCTTTTGAGCTTTTGCAGGGGGTGCAGTGGCTGCTGGCTCTTCCTCCTCTTCTTCCTCATCAATCATCATGGAGGGTCGGCCAATCACTCGGGCAATAGTTTTCCTTACTCTCTTCTTCTTGGTTCCTCCAGCTGCCTCTGTGTTACTAGGCTCTTCAAGAGTGAATTGCATAGTCTGCTGAGGCACTTTCCTCACAGCAGTCCTCTCTTTGGCAGTTGCAGGTTTGGTGCTGTACTCGTTAGCAAGCACTACTCTCTTTTTCTTGGATGCAGCTTCACTTGCAACAAAATCCTCATCCTCACTGTCTGAGGTTTTCTTCTTCCTTGTTCTGGTTGCAGCTTTTGGAAGATCTAGAGAGCTCCTCTCTCCCTCATAGAAACTTTCAGCTGGGCTTGACCCTTCACTCATTTCTGCATTCTGCTCTGACCTGTTCTGACTGTCACTACTGGGATCTGACATCTTGCTGAGCTGACCCTGTGAATAGATAGGTATGGGCAGAGTAGATGAGTCATCACAAAAAGCAGATAATTTTCATAAAATTTGAGTTCAACTCTTAGTTTCAAGTTTTCACAGGATGCATATCGGATGGACCGAGTTGATCATCTCGGTGATACCGAAGCACACTACAGAAACCTTACACGCCACTTCGGTCAGACCAATATGGGGTTCGGTGGCTCCGAGATGCTAGGGTTTCACTGAGATTTACTTTCGGTCTCACCGATTCGTACAACTCAGTGGCACCGAGACGTACTAGTGCTATGGTCAGAGACCAAATCGGTGGAACCGAAAACTTCGAATCGGTCGGTCCGAGATGCATTCTGCGGAAACTTAAACCTAAAATTTTTACTCACATCTAATCTACGGAGTTTGTAGTGTAACTGTAGGATCGAAAGTATGTCTAGAGGGGGGGTGATTAGACTACTTGACCAAATAAAACCTAACCTTTTCCCAGATTTTAGTTGTGGGCAGATTTTAGCAAAAGAACTCTCGAGAGAAAAGCAAACGACCAAAACACTCTCTCTCTCGAAGCCTATGATCTATACAAATTCTCCCCCTTTGGCAACAAGTACCAAAAAGATCGAACTATATAGGACTAGTCGGCACTCTAGGCACGATCCTCCGAAGCTCCTGAAGGCGATCTTCTAATGGCTGCTCCGGTGTGGGTAGACGGCATTGAGAGAAGTGCATCCGCGAAGGCTTCTACAGACGTCTGTTGGACTGGTGGAGTGGACACCTGTGGTGGCACTGAGGCAGTAGCAGCTGGTGTAGATACTGTGGTCCTCGGATCCACAACTGGTATTGCAGCTGACCTGGCTGCCCTGGGCACTGTCTGAAATTGCTGTGTGGTTGGTCTGTCATCTCCACTGTCATCAGATGGGGCTGTCTTGACAGCATCAACGTCATTCTGCAGTTGCTCTACGGTAGTCTGAATCTCTGTCACCTTCACATCAAGATCATGAAATTTTGTCTCAATAATCCGCTCAAAACTAGCCTGGGTCTGGGTGAGGTTGGCCAGACTTCGCTCAATCCTCAGAGTGGCTTCAAGCAGATATGTCATTTGATCCTTGGGTGTCTTGAGATTGGCGATAGGAGCATTTGGAGCTGATGCCTCCTGAGCTGCTTTTGCTTCCTTTGCTTTGCGGATTTCCTCTTGGGCTTGTGCTAAAGTGGGATGCGAAGGATCCATCACTATCACATTGTCCTCAAACTCTGGACGGAGTGGCAAATGCTCTCGATCAAGAAGATACATGCTGGTTCCAACCTTGGAATTGATCAATAAATGAATGTGTGGAGCATATCCGCACGATCTCTTCTGATCTGCTGCAGTCCTCTTGATAGTTTCTACTATCAGGCTCATCACCTTGAACTTCTGAGGTGTATCAAACAAATGCAGCAAATTGATGGAGTGGCCACGAATCATCTTGTCATCTCCTGACTTGGGTAGCAGAGTGTACCGCAGTATAGTGTTCGTTGTGGCTAATCCTGGGAGCAGATGCTTCACTGATCCAAGTTTGTGAGTTTCAAGGTCTTTCTGAGGAATTTCAGTATACATGTTGGCCATGGAGTTGTGATCCATCTTGAGCTTGGCATAGATATCTATGTTGTCATCTTCTTCCTTGGGTGCACCAAGAAGACTTGCCCACTCAGAGATGGTAGACTGGTATCTGATACCTTCAGTCATCCATATAATGCGGCCATCTGGATAGAAGTGTGCAGTAGAGTAAAACTGCATGACCATCTCATCATTCCACTTGGTCAACTTCTTACCGACAAACTCGTCAACTCCTGCAATCCTGAAGCTTTCATGGACATGGGGGAAATAATCCTCATTCTCATCAATGTATTCCCAGTCCACCCATCTCATGTCACTGACTATGTGCTTCTTATCAAGCAACACTGTCTCATAAAAGTCCTGTTGATCACGAGTGTGGAATCGATAGTCACATGCTGTCTTCCTCCTGATAGCATAGGGATCTGTCAATCTCCACTGACGCAGCCCTTTATCCTTCCTCAGCATCATGTTCTCCGCAACTGGGTGTGCATTGTCATGTTCTGGAATCTTAGGCTTTAATTTTCTGAGCACTAGTGGCTCTTCATCAACTTTGGACTCAGGCACTGGGGCCTTGTTCTTCTCTGCAGCTGAGATGTTCCTCGTAGACCTCTTCGGTGCTGACACCTTTGGCTTGGCCTTGGGGGCAGCAGTCTTAATCGCATCAGACATAAGTTTTTGAGCTTTTGCGGGGGGTGCACTGGCTGTTGGCTCTTCCTCTTCTTCTTCCTCCTCATCAATCATCATGGAGGGTCTGCCAATCACACGGGCAAATGATTTCCTTACTCTTTTCTTCTTAGCTCCTTCAGCTGCCTCTGTGTTACTAGGCTTTTGCATAGTCTGCTGAGGCACTTTCCTCACAGCAGTCCTCTCTTTGGTAGAAGTAGGCTTGGTGTTGTACTCCTTAGCAAGCACTACTCTCTTTTTCTTAGTTGCAGCTTCACTTGGAACAAAATCCTCATCCTCACTGTCAGAGGTTTTCTTCTTCCTTGTTCTGGTTGCAGCTTTGGGAAGATCTGGAGAGCTCCTCTCTCCCTCATAGAAACTTTCAGCTGGGCTTGACCCTTCACTCATTTCTGCATTCTGCTCTAACCTATTCTGACTGTCACTGCCACTTGACATCTTGCTGAGCTGACCCTGTGAATAGTTGGGTATAGGCAGAGTAGATGAGTCATCACAAAAAGCAGAGATTTTTCATAAAATTTCAGTTCAACTCTTAGTTTCAAGTTTTCACAGGATGCATATCGGATGGACCGAGTTGATCATCTCGGTGATACCGAAGCACACTACAGAGACGGTACACGCCACTTCGGTCAGACCGATATGGGTTTCGATGGCTCCGAGATGCTAGGGTTTCCCTGAGACTTTACTTTCGGTCTCACCGATTCGTACAACTCGGTGGCACCGAGATGTACTAGTGCTATGGTCAGATACCAAACCGGTAGTACCGAAAATTTCGAGTCGGTCGGTCCGAGATGCATTCAGCGGAAAGTTAAACCTAAAATTTTTACTCGCATCTAATCTATGGAATTTGCGGTGTAATAGGAGTTCTCAATCCGTGGCAAGAATTCAGGCAGTCCAATCGTGCATTGAATCGGAAAATGGAAGCACGAGAGGGATCGAATCTCACCCTAACTTGGTGGAGATCCTCTACGGCTGCAACAGCGGAGGAAATTCCCGTTGACGGCGGCGGATTCCGGCGGCGAGAGCTCGCTGGAGACGACGGCGAAGTCCGAAGACGAAGGGCGACGGCAGCAACGGGGAGCGGGAACGAGTGGGGTCAAGAATTTTCAACCGTTCGGTCCGCGCGATATATATACCCGTACGCTGTCGGTGGCACCGAGTTGAGCAACTCGGTGGCACCGATATGTGTAACTGCACGCAGTATAGCACATCGTTGGCGCCGAAATGGTTCAATTCGGTAGCACCGAGATGGAAAACCTAGATCAATCTAAGTGATTTCGGTTGGACCGAGTTTGAGTGAATTGGTTCGGCCGAAATCATTCAGAAGGTTTTGGAGGTTCAGCCCTTTCAGATCGGTGGCTCCGAGTGCTCCTCACCCGGAGGGTCCGAAAATGACTCGTTCAATTTTTGTGATGCAGCAAGAATAGAATTTGAGACAAGAAAGCATAGATAGCTAGAGAAGGTACTTAGGCATTCTTGTACATCCACTTGGCCAGAAAAACCAAGACAATCAAAACAACAAATGGATGTCCTCGAATGATGAAAACATGCAAACCAACATGCTCACACAATAAGATAGCAAATGATATATGTGTCAAACATGCACAACCAATTCTAGCATCTTTCAAGCAATGGCAATGACTAGGTCATCTATATATGAGTATATTGACTTAGGAGCCAAATGAGAACATTTGATCATAGGTCATACTCATCGTTTAAGCACAAGTGGGGTTACCACTTTTACATAAAGCATTAATGTGTTCACACCATTAGAGTTGCTTTAGCTCAATTTCTTAGAGCAAAGCTCCCCCTAGATGTGATATCCCCCCCTAAGAGGGATGAACTAACCTTGGGTTTTGTCGATGATGACTTCATGTAGATGTTGAAGATGTGGATGCTCAATGCTGATGTAGACCATCAAGAGTTGGGAGCAATCCTTTGGGGTTTTCTGCTTTCAATACCTACATAGGTTAGTCCCACACAAGGAACATACAAGGATATCCATAGACATAGAGTGAAATACACATATGATGATGTCCATGAATGCATTTAATACCTTGTCCCTTGCCTTACCAACAAGGGGGTTTGTGACTCCATGAACTAGTGCAAAATGTGGAAGTTGGTTGCACAAGTTCTTGCCATAAAGAATATGAGTGAAGTTTGTTGGCGGAGTCACCCTCAAAAACTCTCTAGTTCTTCTTCTTTTTGACCCACATCAACTTGATGAGAAGTCTTGGGAACCCACTTGACCATGGCTTGAAGAGCTTCTTCAAATGAATCAATCTCTTCTTGAAGCCTGTCCTTGCCTTTTAGCTTGTGGTCTTGTGGTGGAAGATCTTCTTGAGCTTGTGTTCCCTTGAAGGAAGTAGGGTCATACTTCTCTTGTTGAGGAACAAACTTCGTCTTGGGGTATTGATCTTCTTCCCACTCAACACCATTGGCATTGAACTTTTGTTCAAAACCAACACCTTGGTTCTTCCGGTGCCTTCCTTGCTTGCGTACAATTTCCTCAAATTGCTTACTCCCGGCAAGACTCTTGTAGACAACTTTCTCTATAATTCCTTTCAATAGCATATTTTCTTGCTCAAGTGTAACTTGGCTAAGAGAATCATTAGTGGAATCAATAGAACTACTAGAATCAACAACATTGGATTTAGCATTGTTATTGTTACTACTAGAGGTAGAACCATTTTTACCCTTGTTGCTAGTTTGCTTAGATTTAACTTGTGGCATAAAGGTAGACAAGAGTAAACGCTTGGCAAGATATGAAGAATTCTTCTTTCAAAGATCGTCATTGATAGCTTTAAGAAACTCATGCTCTTGCTCTAAATTTAGCTTCTCGAAGCGTAGCTTCTCATGAGTTCTTAGAAGTTCTCTATGATCCTCTTGAGTTGTTTCATGAGCTAACTTAAGAGCATTTAGTTCTTTAGTTAGACGTTCAATCTCCTTCATAGCATTGTCACTCGTTTCCTCTTGACTATCATGATTACTAGCATTTTCATTATAGCTCACATCACTAGCCCTATCAACAAGTAAATCATCGTCACCAAGCAAATCATCTTCATCACTATTGAAATCAAGATACTCGGGGTGTGATACCTTGGGGCCTTTTGCCATGAAGCATCTTCCAATTCCTTCATTTGGTGAGTCAAATAGATCATAGGAGTTGGATGACACAAGTGCAAGTCCGGCAACACCTTCATCTTGACTATAGTCGGAGTCGGAGTGATAACTTCTCTCGGATTGGTCGTCGGAGTCGGAGCCGGAAACCCATTCACCAACATGAGCTTGATGTCTTCTTCTTGTGTAGCTCTTGGATGACTTGTCCTTCCTCTCCGAATCCTTGCTTCTTCTAGAGTGTCTTCGTTCATAACGATCATCTCTACTCCTTCTCTCCTTATGAGGTGATTCATCCCTTCTATGTCTTCCTCTTGGTGATTCGTCTCTTTTCTTGTAGGGAGCAATACACTCATTTGAGTAGTGTCCGGGCTTCCCACAATTGTAGCAATTGCGGTCACGACTTGATGATCTTCTCTCATAGTGTCTTGAGCTAGAGCTTCTTTCTTTGCCTTTGTTCTTGTAGAACTTGTTGAACCTTTTCACCATTAGGCTTATCTCTTCATTTGATACTAGTTTGTCACTTGAAGTTGTTGGAGCATCGGTTGAGGCCTTGTAAGCACCACTTGATTTGTTGTGCAGCTCCTCTTTGTCCTTGAGTGACATTTCATGAGCAACAATCCGTCCTATGACTTCCGTGGGCTTAAGATCTTTGTAATTTGGCATCATTTGGATCAATGTGCAGACGGTATCATATTTTCCATCCAAAGCTCTAAGTATCTTCTTGATGATGAATTTGTCGGTCATCTCTTCACTTCCTAAGCCGGCAATCTCATTTGTGATGAGAGCAAGCCTAGAGTACATCTCAGCGACTCCTTCACCATCTTTAATCTTGAACTTGTCAAGCTGACTTTGAAGCACATCCAACTTAGATTCCTTGACGGACTCGGTACCCTCATGCATATCAACAAAAGTATCCCACAAGCTTGAGCATTGTATTGCAACATCTTCAATTTTCCGGGGTTGCTTCACGATCTGGTTCCTTTCCATCCTCAAAGAAGTCACCTTGCAAGCCAACACGAACAACAGCCCAAACGGCAGGGTTATGACCAAAAATATGCATTTTCATCTTATGTTTCCAACTAGCAAAGTTTGTACCATCAAATTATGGACCTCTACGGTGATAGTTACCCTCACTAGACGCCATACTCTCCTAGGTTGTGAAACCAAGGATATGATCACCAAAGCAATGGAAATCAAGGCTTAAGGAGACCAAAGCTCTGATACCACTTGTAGGATCGAAAGTATGTCTAGAGGGGTGGGGTGATTAGACTACTTGACCAAATAAAACCTAACCTTTTCCCAGATTTTATTTGTGGGCAGATTTTAGCAATAGTACATGTCAAGCATCACCCTACACATGCAATTCTAAGAGTATAGCAGCGGAAAGTAGATAATTGCATATGTATGTAATAAAGGAGGGGATCGGAGATTTCAAACCCAATGAAGACACGGTGGTTTTTGGCGTGGTTCCGATAGGTGGTGCTATCGTACGTCCACGTTGATGGAGACTTCAACCCACGAAGGGTAACGGCTGCGCGAGTCCACGGAGGGCTCCACCCACGAAGGGTCCACGAAGAAGCAACCTTGTCTATTCCACCATGGCTTACGTCCACGAAGGACTAGCCTCACTCGGGGTAGATCTTCACGAACTAGGCGATCTCGTTGCCCTTACAAACTCCTTGGTTCAACTCCACATCAGGTTGGAGGCTCCCAAGTGACACCTAACCAATCTAGGAGACACCACTCTCCAAAAGGTAATAGACGGTGTGTTGTTGATGAACTCCTTGCTCTTGTGCTTCAAATGATAGTCTTCCCAGCACTCAAACAACTCCTCACAGATTTGGCTATGGTGGAAGAGGGATTTGAGTGGAAAGCAACTTGGGATAGGCTAGAAATCAAGTTTCAAATGGTAGGAATGGAATAGCTTGATCTCAACACATGAGTAGGTGGTTCTCTCTCAGAAAATGTATGGTGGAAGTGTAGGCACGTTCTGATGGCTCTCCTTACAGAGAAGGAGGTGGTGGAGGAGTATATATAGCCTCCACACAAAATCCAACCGTTACACACTTTTGACCCAACTCGGTGGCACCGAAACAATCATCTCGGTAGCACCGAACTGTGTAAAAGATATGAACGTTAGGAATCTTGGTGGGACCGATACGAACAACTCGGATGGACCGAAGTGCAATGGCTAGGGCAATCCTCATCTCGGTGGCACCATTGCATCAACTTGGTAGGACCGAAGTGAAGCAATAAGGCAACAGAGAGTTGGCAAGCCATCTCGATGAGACCGATTTGCAAACTCGGTGAGACCGAAGTAAGTGCAAACGATTACAGAGAGTTGGCAGGGCCATCTCGGTGAGACCGAGATCCATTTCGGTGGATTCGATTTGTTAGGGTTTTGGCAGTGGCTAAGTCTTGGATGAACTCGATGGGGCCGGATAGAGAAATTCGGTGGGGTCGAGTTAGAATGTGGGTTTTGGACATATTGGGATTGAGAGAGTGGTTGAGGGTTTAGGAGTACTGTCACTAAGCACTTGAGCAAACAGACCATTAAGCAACACCTCATCCCCTTTTAATAGTATTGGCTTTCCTATGGACTCAATGTGATCTTGGATCACTAAACCAAAAATGTAGCGTCTTGAGCTTTTGCCAATCCTTGTCCTTAGCATTTTGAGGGGTCCACGTCTCTAGTCCATGCCATGCCAATCATTGAACATCCTGAAATCTTAATCTTGAATGGACATTAGTTCAATGAGATATATGTTGTTATGAATTACCAAAACCACCAAGGGAGCAAATGTGCTTTCAATCTCCCCCTTTTTGGTAATTGATGACAACATATAGATCAAAGCTTCGACAAATGATTAAATGAATGAAATACATCGTCGCTTTGAGAAGTATGTGATAAGCAAGAGCTCCCCCTAAATTTGTGCATTATTAAATATTTGCGTTTGAATGCAAATGCACAATCGATTAGGCTTTTGGGTTACTCTTCCATGTCACATACATCTTGGTGGAGCGCGCAAAATGATATGATTGAAAAGATAAGCACGCATCACCAACACAAGTGAATGATCATATAAGATAATGATAAAGATAATCATAGATCATCACAAGAGACATAGTATGATCAAACATCATAGTATCTCACAGGCATAAACGACAGAATATCTCACAGATACTGTAGCAAGCACACACATAACAAAGTATCAACGACCAAGCAAGAAGTAGCAAAAGAACTCTCGAGAGAAAAGCAAATGACCAAAACACTCTCTCTCGAAGCCTATGATCTATACAAATTCTCCCCCTTTGGCAACAAGTACCAAAAAGATCGAACTGTATAGGACTAGTCGGCACTCTAGGCACGATCCTCCGAAGCTCCTAAAGGCGATCTTCTGCTGGCTGCTCCGGTGTGCGTAGACGGCGTTGAGAGAAGTGCATCCGTGAAGGCTTCTGCAGACGTCTGTTGGACTGGTGGAGTGGACACCTGTGGTGGCACTGATGCAGTAGCAGCTGGTGTAGATACTGTGGTCCTCGGATCCACAACTGGTATTGCAGCTGACCTGGCTGCCCTGGGCACTGTCTGAAATTGCTGTGTGGTTGGTCTGTCATCTCCACTGTCATCAAATGGGGCTGTCTTGACAGCATCAACGTCATTCTGCAGTTGCTCTACGGTAGTCTGAATCTCTGTCACCTTCACATCAAGATCATGAAATTTTGTCTCAATAATCCGCTCAAAACTAGCCTGGGTCTGGGTGAGGTTGGCCAGACTTCGCTCAATCCTCAGAGTGGCTTCAAGCAGATATGTCATTTGATCCTTGGGTGTCTTGAGATTGGCGATAGGAGCATTTGGAGCTGATGCCTCCTGAGCTGCTTTTGCTTCCTTTGCTTTGCGGATTTCCTCTTGGGCTTGTGCTAAAGTGGGATGCGAAGGATCCATCACTATCACATTGTCCTCAAACTCTGGACGGAGTGGCAAATGCTCTCGATCAAGAAGATACATGCTGGTTCCAACCTTGGAATTGATCAATAACTGAATATGTGGAGCATATCCGCACGATCTCTTCTGATCTGCTGCAGTCCTCTTGATAGTTTCTACTATCATGCTCATCACCTTGAACTTCTGAGGTGTATCAAACAAATGCAGCAAATTGATGGAGTGGCCACGAATCATCTTGTCATCTCCTGACTTGGGTAGCAGAGTGTACCGCAGTATAGTGTTCGTTGTGGCTAATCCTGGGAGCAGATGCTTCACTGATCCAAGTTTGTGAGTTTCAAGGTCTTTCTGAGGAATTTCAGTATACATGTTGGCCATGGAGTTGTGATCCATCTTGAGCTTGGCATAGATATCTATGTCGTCATCTTCTTCCTTGGGTGCACCAAGAAGACTTGCCCACTCAGAGATGGTAGACTGGTATCTGATACCTTCAGTCATCCATATAATGCGGCCATCTGGATAGAAGTGTGCAGTAGAGTAAAACTGCATGACCATCTCATCATTCCACTTGGTCAACTTCTTATCGACAAACTCGTCAACTCCGGCAATCCTGAAGCTTTCATGGACATGGGGGAAATAATCCTCATTCTCATCAATGTATTCCCAGTCCACCCATCTCATGTCACTAACTATGGGCTTCTTATCAAGCAACACTGTCTCATAAAAGTCCTGTTGTTCACGAGTGTGAAATCGATAGTCACATGCTGTCTTCCTCCTGATAGCATAGGGATCTGTCAATCTCCACTGACGCAGCCCTTTATCCTTCCTCAGCATCATGTTCTCCGCAACTGGGTGTGCATTGTCATGTTCTGGAATCTTAGGCTTCAATTTTCTGAGCACTAGTGGCTCTTCATCAACTTTGGACTCAGGCACTGGGGCCTTGTTCTTCTCTGCAGCTGAGATGTTCCTGGTAGACCTCTTCGGTGCTGACACCTTTGGCTTGGCCTTGGGGGCAGCAATCTTAATCGCATCAGACATAAGTTTTTGAGCTTTTGCGGGGGGTGCACTGGCTGCTGGCTCTTCCTCTTCTTCCTCCTCATCAATCATCATGGAGGGTCTGCCAATCACACGGGCAAATGATTTCCTTACTCTTTTCTTCTTAGCTCCTTCAGCTGCCTCTGTGTTACTAGGCTTTTGCATAGTCTGCTGAGGCACTTTCCTCACAGCAGTCCTCTCTTTGGTAGAAGTAGGCTTGGTGTTGTACTCCTTAGCAAGCACTACTCTCTTTTTCTTAGTTGCAGCTTCACTTGGAACAAAATCCTCATCCTCACTGTCAGAGGTTTTCTTCTTCCTTGTTCTGGTTGCAGCTTTGGGAAGATCTGGAGAGCTCCTCTCTCCCTCATAGAAACTTTCAGCTGGGCTTGACCCTTCACTCATTTCTGCATTCTGCTCTAACCTATTCTGACTGTCACTGCCACTTGACATCTTGCTGAGCTGACCCTGTGAATAGTTGGGTATAGGCAGAGTAGATGAGTCATCACAAAAAGCAGAGATTTTTCATAAAATTTCAGTTCAACTCTTAGTTTCAAGTTTTCACAGGATGCATATCGGATGGACCGAGTTGATCATCTCGGTGATACCGAAGCACACTACAGAGACCGTACACGCCACTTCGGTCAGACCGATATGGGTTTCGATGGCTCCGAGATGCTAGGGTTTCCCTGAGACTTTACTTTCGGTCTCACCGATTCGTACAACTCGGTGGCACCGAGATGTACTAGTGCTATGGTCAGATACCAAACCGGTAGTACCGAAAATTTCGAGTCGGTCGGTCCGAGATGCATTCAGCGGAAAGTTAAACCTAAAATTTTTACTCGCATCTAATCTATGGAATTTGCGGTGTAATAGGAGTTCTCAATCCGTGGCAAGAATTCAGGCAGTCCAATCGTGCATTGAATCGGAAAATGGAAGCACGAGAGGGATCGAATCTCACCCTAACTTGGTGGAGATCCTCTACGGCTGCAACAGCGGAGGAGATTCCCGTTGACGGCGGCGGATTCCGGCGGCGAGAGCTCGCTGGAGACGACGGCGAAGTCCGAAGACGAAGGGCGACGGCAGCAACGGGGAGCGGGAACGAGTGGGGTCGAGAATTTTCAACCGTTCGGTCCGCGCGATATATATACCCATACGCTGTCGGTGGCACCGAGTTGAGCAACTCGGTGGCACCGATATGTGTAACTGCACGCAGTATAGCACATCGTTGGCGCCGAAATGGTTCAATTCGGTAGCACCGAGATGGAAAACCTAGATCAATCTAAGTGATTTCGGTTGGACCGAGTTTGAGTGAATTGGTTCGGCCGAAATCATTCAGAAGGTTTTGGAGGTTCAGCCCTTTCAGATCGGTGGCTCCGAGTGCTCCTCACCCGGAGGGTCCGAAAATGACTCGTTCAATTTTTGTGATGCAGCAAGAATAGAATTTGAGACAAGAAAGCATAGATAGCTAGAGAAGGTACTTAGGCATTCTTGTACATCCACTTGGCCAGAAAAACCAAGACAATCAAAACAACAAATGGATGTCCTCGAATGATGAAAACATGCAAACCAACATGCTCACACAATAAGATAGCAAATGATATATGTGTCAAACATGCACAACCAATTCTAGCATCTGTCAAGCAATGGCGATGACTAGGTCATCTATATATGAGTATATTGACTTAGGAGCCAAATGAGAACATTTGATCATAGGTCATACTCATCGTTTAAGAACAAGTGGGGTTACCACTTTTACATAAAGCATTAATGTGTTCACACCATTAGAGTTGCTTTAGCTCAATTTCTTAGAGCAAAGCTCCCCCTAGATGTGATATCCCCCCCTAAGATGGATGAACTAACCTTGGGTTTTGTCGATGATGACTTCATGTAGATGTTGAAGATGTGGATGCTCAATGCTGATGTAGACCATCAAGAGTTGGGAGCAATCCTTTGGGGTTTTCTGCTTTCAATACCTGCATAGGTTAGTCCCACACAAGGAACATACAAGGATATCCATAGACATAGAGTGAAATACACATATGATGATGTCCATGAATGCATTTAATACCTTGTCCCTTGCCTTACCAACAAGAGGGTTTGTGACTCCATGAACTAGTGCAAAATGTGGAAGTTGGTTGCACAAGTTGTTGCCATAAAGAATATGAGTGAAGTTTGTTGGCGGAGTCACCCTCAAAAACTCTCTAGTTCTTCTTCTTTTGGACCCACATCAACTTGATGAGAATCCTTGGAGTTGTAGTAGCACTTGATGAAGTAGAACTTGATGAAGTCCTGGGAACCCACTTGACCATGGCTTGAGGAGCTTCTTCAAATGAATCAATCTCTTCTTGAAGCCTGTCCTTACCTTTTAGCTTGTGGTCTTGTGGTGGAAGATCTTCTTGAGCTTGTGTTCCCTTGAAGGAAGTAGGGTCATACTTCTCTTGTTGAGGAACAAACTTCGTCTTGGGGTATTAATCTTCTTCCCACTCAACTCCATTGGCATTGAACTTTTGTTCAAAACCAACACCTTGGTTCTTCCGGTGCCTTCCTTGCTTGCGTACAATTTCCTCAAATTGCTTACTCCCGGCAAGACTCTTGTAGACAACTTTCTCTATAATTCCTTTCAATAGCATATTTTCTTGCTCAAGTGTAACTTGGATAAGAGAATCATTAGTGGAATCAATAGAACTACTAGAAGCAACAACATTGGATTTAGCATTGTTATTGTTACTAGTAGAGGTAGAACCATTTTTACCCTTGTTGCTAGTTTGCTTAGATTTAACTTGTGGCATAAAGGTAGACAAGAGTAAACGCTTGGCAAGATATGAAGAATTCTTCTTTCAAAGATCGTCATTGATAGCTTTAAGAAACTCATGCTCTTGCTCTAAATTTAGCTTCTCGAAGCGTAGCTTCTCATGAGTTCTTAGAAGTTCTCTATGATCCTCTTGAGTTGTTTCATGAGCTAACTTAAGAGCATTTAGTTCTTTAGTTAGACGTTCAATCTCCTTCATAGCATTGTCACTCGTTTCCTCTTGACTATCATGATTACTAACATTTTCATTACAGCTCACATCACTAGCCCTATCAACAAGTAAATCATCATCACCAAGCAAATCATCTTCATCACTATTGAAATCAAGATACTCGGGGTGTGATACCTTGGGGCCTTTTGCCATGAAGCATCTTCCAATTCCTTCATTTGGTGAGTCAAATAGATCATAGGAGTTGGATGACACAAGTGCAAGTCCGGCAACACCTTCATCTTGACTATAGTCGGAGTCGGAGTGATAACTTCTCTCGGAGTGGTCGTCGGAGTCGGAGCCGGAAACCCATTCACCAACATGAGCTTGATGTCTTCTTCTTGTGTAGCTCTTGGATGACTTGTCCTTCCTCTCCGAATCCTTGCTTCTTCTAGAGTGTCTTCGTTCATAACGATCATCTCTACTCCTTCTCTCCTTATGAGGTGATTCATCTCTTCTATGTCTTCCTCTTGGTGATTCGTCTCTTTTCTTGTAGGGAGCAATACACTAATTTGAGTAGTGTCCGGGCTTCCCACAATTGTAGCAATTGCGGTCACGACTTGATGATCTTCTCTCATAGTGTCTTGAGCTAGAGCTTCTTTCTTTGCCTTTGTTCTTGTAGAACTTGTTGAACCTTTTCACCATTAGGCTTATCTCTTCATTTGATACTAGTTTGTCACTTGAAGTTGTTGGAGCATCGGTTGTGGCCTTGTAAGCACCACTTGATTTGTTGTGCAGCTCCTCTTTGTCCTTGAGTGACATTTCATGAGCAACAATCCGTCCTATGACTTTCGTGGGCTTAAGATCTTTGTAATTTGGCATCATTTGGATCAATGTGCAGACGGTATCATATTTTCGATCCAAAGCTCTAAGTATCTTCTTGATGATGAATTTGTCGGTCATCTCTTCACTTCCTAAGCCGGCAATCTCATTTGTGATGAGAGCAAGCCTAGAGTACATCTCAGCGACTCCTTCACCATCTTTAATCTTGAACTTGTCAAGCTGACTTTGAAGCACATCCAACTTAGATTCCTTGACGGACTCGGTACCCTCATGCATATCAACAAAAGTATCCCACAAGCTTGAGCATTGTATTGCAACATCTTCAATTTTCCGGGGTTGCTTCACGATCTGGTTCCTTTCCATCCTCAAAGAAGTCACCTTGCAAGCCAACACGAACAACAGCCCAAACGGCAGGGTTATGACCAAGAATATGCATTTTCATCTTATGTTTCCAACTAGCAAAGTTTGTACCATCAAATTATGGACCTCTACGGTGATAGTTACCCTCACTAGACGCCATACTCTCCTAGGTTGTGAAACCAAGGCTATGATCACCAAAGCAATGGAAATCAAGGCTTAAGGAGACCAAAGCTCTGATACCACTTGTAGGATCGAAAGTATGTCTAGAGGGGTGGGGTGATTAGACTACTTGACCAAATAAAACCTAACCTTTTCCCAGATTTTATTTGTGGGCAGATTTTAGCAATAGTACATGTCAAGCATCACCCTACACATGCAATTCTAAGAGTATAGCAGCGGAAAGTAGATAATTGCATATGTATGTAATAAAGGAGGGGATCGGAGATTTCAAACCCAATGAAGACACGGTGGTTTTTGGCGTGGTTCCGATAGGTGGTGCTATCGTACGTCCACGTTGATGGAGACTTCAACCCACGAAGGGTAACGGCTGCGCGAGTCCACGGAGGGCTCCACCCACGAAGGGTCCACGAAGAAGCAACCTTGTCTATTCCACCATGGCTTACGTCCACGAAGGACTAGCCTCACTCGGGGTAGATCTTCACGAAGTAGGCGATCTCCTTGCCCTTACAAACTCCTTGGTTCAACTCCACATCAGGTTGGAGGCTCCCAAGTGACACCTAACCAATCTAGGAGACACCACTCTCCAAAAGGTAATAGACGGTGTGTTGTTGATGAACTCCTTGCTCTTGTGCTTCAAATGATAGTCTTCCCAGCACTCAAACAACTCCTCACAAATTTGGCTATGGTGGAAGAGGGATTTGAGTGGAAAGCAACTTGGGATAGGCTAGAAATCAAGTTTCAAATGGTAGGAATGGAATAGCTTGATCTCAACACATGAGTAGGTGGTTCTCTCTCAGAAAATGTATGGTGGAAGTGTAGGCACGTTCTGATGGCTCTCCTTACATAGAAGGAGGTGGTGGAGGGGTATATATAGCCTCCACACAAAATCCAACCGTTACACACTTTTGACCCAACTCGGTGGCACCGAAACAATCATCTCGGTAGCACCGAACTGTGTAAAAGATATGAACGTTAGGAATCTCGGTGGGACCGATACGAACAACTCGGATGGACCGAAGTGCAATGGCTAGGGCAATCCTCATCTCGGTGGCACCATTGCATCAACTTGGTAGGACCGAAGTGAAGCAATAAGGCAACAGAGAGTTGGCAAGCCATCTCGATGAGACCGATTTGCAAACTCGGTGAGACCGAAGTAAGTGCAAACGATTACAGAGAGTTGGCAGGGCCATCTCGGTGAGACCGAGATCCATTTCGGTGGATTCGATTTGTTAGGGTTTTGGCAGTGGCTAAGTCTTGGATGAACTCGATGGGGCCGGATAGAGAAATTCGGTGGGGTCGAGTTAGAATGTGGGTTTTGGACATATTGGGATTGAGAGAGTGGTTGAGGGTTTAGGAGTACTGTCACTAAGCACTTGAGCAAACAGACCATTAAGCAACACCTCATCCCCTTTTAATAGTATTGGCTTTCCTATGGACTCAATGTGATCTTGGATCACTAAACCAAAAATGTAGCGTCTTGAGCTTTTGCCAATCCTTGTCCTTAGCATTTTGAGGGGTCCACGTCTCTAGTCCATGCCATGCCAATCATTGAACATCCTGAAATCTTAATCTTGAATGGACATTAGTTCAATGAGATATATGTTGTTATGAATTACCAAAACCACCAAGGGAGCAAATGTGCTTTCAGTAACAGGAGTTCGCAATCCGTGGCATGAATTCAGGCAGTCCAATCGTGCATTGAATCGGAAAAGGGAAGCACGAAAGGGATCGAATATCACCCTAACTTGGTGGAGATCCTCTATGGCGGCAACGGCGGAGGAGATTCCCGTTGACGGCGGCGGAATCCGGCGGCGAGAGCTCGCTCGAGACGACGGCGAAGTCCGAAGACGAAGGGCGACGGCGGGAACGGGGAACGGGAACGAGTAGGGTCGAGATATTTCAACCGTTCGGTTCGCGCGATATATATACCCGTACGCTGTCGGTGGCGCCGAGTTGAACAACTCGGTGGCACCGATATGTGTAACTGCACGCAGTATAGCACATCAGTGGCGCCGAAATGGTTCAATTTGGTAGCACCAAGATGGAAAACCTAGATCAATCTAAGTGATTTCGGTTGGACCGAGTTGGAGGAATTGGTTCTGCCGAAATCATTTAGAAGGTTTTGGAGGTTCAGCCCTTTCAGATCGGTGGCTCCGAGTGCTCCTCACCCGGAGGGTCCGAAAATGACTTGTTCAATTTTTGTGATGCAGCAAGAATAGAATTTGAGACAAGAAAGCATAGATAGCTAGAGAAGGTACTTAGGCATTCTTGTACATCCACTTGGTCAGAAAACCCAAGACAATCAAAACAACAAATGGATGTCTTCGAATGATGAGCACATGCAAACCAACATGCTCACACAATAAGATAGCAAATGAAATATGTGTCAAACATGCACAACCAATTCTAGCATCTATCAAGCAATGGCGATGGCTAGGTCATCTATATATGAGTATATTGACTTAGGAGCCAAATGAGAACATTTGATCATAGGTCATACTCATCGTTTAAGCACAAGTGGGGTTACCACTTTTACATAAAGCATTAATGTGTTCACACCATTAGAGCTGCTTTAGCTCAATTGCTTAGAGCAAAGCTCCCCCTAGATGTGATATCCCCCCTAGGAGGGATGAACTAACCTTGGGTTTTGTCGATGATGACTTCATGTAGATGTTGAAGATGTGGATGCTCAATGTTGATGTAGACCATCAAGAGTTGGATGCAATCCTTTGGAGTTTTGTGCTTTCAATACCTACATGGGTTAGTCCCACACAAGGAACATATAAGGATATCCATAGACATAGAGTGAAATACACATATGATGATGTCCATGAATGCATTGAATACCTTGTCCCTTGCCTTACCAACAAGAGAGTTTGTGACTTCATGAACTAGTGCAAAATGTGGAAGTTGGTTGCACAAGTTCTTGCCATAAAGAATATGAGTGAAGTTTGTTGGCGGAGTCACCCTCAAGAACTCTCTAGTTCTTCTTCTTTTGGACCCACATCAACTTGATGGGAATCCTCGGAGTTGTACTAGCACTTGATGAAGTAGAACTTGATGAAGTCTTGGGAACCCACTTGACCATGGCTTGAGGAGCTTCTTCAAATGAATCAATCTCTTCTTGAAGCTTGTCCTTGCCTTTTAGCTCGTGGTCTTGTGGTGGAAGATCTTCTTGAGCTCGTGTTCCCTTGAAGGAAGTGGGATGATACTTCTCTTGTTGAGAAACAAACTTCGTCTTGGGGTATTGATCTTCTTCCCACTCAACTCCATTGGCATTGAACTTTCGTTCAAAACCAACACCTTGGTTCTTCCGGTTCCTTCCTTGCTTGCGTACAATTTCCTCAAATTGCTTACTCCCGGCAAGACTCTTGTAGACACCTTTTTTCTATAATTCCTTTCAATAGCATATTTTCTTGCTCAAGTGTAACTTGGCTAAGAGAATCATTAGTGGAATTAATAGAACTACTAGAAGTAACAACATTGGATTTAGCATTGTTATTGTTACTACTAGAGGTAGAACCATTTTTACCCTTGTTGCTAGTTTGCTTAGATTTAACTTGTGGCATAAAGGTAGACAAGAGTAAACGTTTGGCAAGATATGAAGAACTCTTCTTTCGAAGATCGTCATTGATAGCTTTAAGAAACTCATGCTCTTGCTCTAAATTTAGCTTCTCGAAGCGTAACTTCTCATGAATTCTTATAAGTTCTCTATGATCCTCTTGAGTTGTTTCATGAGCTAACTTAAGAGCATTTAGTTCTTTAGTTAGACGCTCAATCTCCTTCATAGCACTGTCACTTGTTTCCTCTTGACTATCATGATGATTACTAGCATTTTCATTACAGCTCATATCACTAGCCCTATCAACAAGTAAATCATCATCACCAAGCAAATCATCTTCATCACTATTGAAATCAAGATACTCGGGGTGTGATACCTTGGGGCCTTTTGCCATGAAGCATCTTCCAATTCCTTCATTTGGTGAGTCAAATAGATCATAGAAGTTGGATGACACAAGTGCAAGTCCGACAACACCTTCATCTTGACTATAGTCGGAGTCGGAGTGATAACTTCTCTTGGAGTGGTTGTCGGAGTCGGAGCCGGAAACCCATTCACCAACATGAGCTTGATGTCTTCTTCTTGTATAGTTCTTGGATGACTTGTCCTTCCTCTACAAATCCTTGCTTCTTCTAGAGTGTCTTCGTTCATAACGATCATCTCTACTCCTTCCCTCCTTATGAGGTGATTCTTCTCTTCTATGTCTTCCTCTTGGTGATTCGTCTCTTTTCTTGTAGGGAGCCGTACACTCATTTGAGTAGTGTCCGGGCTTCCCACAATTGTAGCAATTGCGGTCACGACTTGATGATCTTCTTTCATAGTGTCTTGAGCTAGAGCTTCTTTCTTTGCCTTTGTTCTTGTAGAACTTGTTGAACCTTTTCACCATTAGGCTTATCTCTTCATTTGATACTAGCTTGTCACTTGAAGTTGTTGGAGCATCGGTTGAGGCCTTGTAAGCACCACTTGATTTGTTGTGCAGCTCCTTTTTGTCCTTGAGTGACATTTCATGAGCAACAATCCTTCCAATGACTTCCGTGGGCTTGAGATCTTTGTAATTTGGCATCATTTGGATCAATGTGCAGACGGTATCATATTTTCCATCCAAAGCTCTAAGTATCTTCTTGATGATGAATTTGTCGGTCATCTCTTCACTTCCTAAGCCGGCGATCTCATTTGTCATGAGAGCAAGCCTAGAGTACATCTCAGCGACTCCTTCACCATCCTTCATCTTGAACTTGTCAAGTTGACTTTGAAGCACATCCAACTTAGATTCCTTGACGGACACGGCACCCTCATGCATATCAACCAAAGTATCCCAAATTTCCTTTGCATTCTCGAGGCGGCTGATTTTGTTGAATTCTTCGGGACATAGACCGTTGAATAGAATATCACAAGCTTGAGCATTGTATTGCAACATCTTCAATTCTTCCGGGGTTGCTTCACGATCCGGTTCCTTGCCATCCTCAAAGAAGTCACCTTGCAAGCCAACACGAACAACAGCCCAAACTGCAGGGTTATGACCAAGAATATGCATTTTCATCTTATGTTTCCAACTAGCAAAGTTTGTACCATCAAAATATGGACCTCTACGGTGATAGTTACCCTCACTAGATGCCATACTCTCCTAGGTTGTGAAACCAAGGCTATGATCACCAAAGCAATGGAAATCAAGGCTTAAGGAGACCAAAGCTCTGATACCACTTGTAGGATCGAAAGTATGTCTAGAGGGGGGGGGGTGATTAGACTACTTGACCAAATAAAACCTAACCTTTTCCCAGATTTTAGTTGTGGGCAGATTTTAGCAATAGTACATGTCAAGCATCACCCTACACATGCAATTCTAAGAGTATAGCAGCGGAAAGTAGATAATTGCATATGTATGTAAAGGAGGGGATCGGAGATTTCAAACCCAATGAAGACACGGTGGTTTTTGGCGTGGTTCCGATAGGTGGTGCTATCGTACGTCCACGTTGATGGAGACTTCAACCCACGAAGGGTAACAGCTGCGCGAGTCCACGGAGGGCTCCACCCACGAAGGGTCCACGAAGAAACAACCTTGTCTATTCCACCATGGCTTACGTCCATGAAGGACTAGCCTCACTCGGGGTAGATCTTCACGAAGTAGGCAATCTCCTTGCCCTTACAAACTCCTTGGTTCAACTCCACATCATGTTGGAGGCTCCCAAGTGACACCTAACCAATCTAGGAGACACCACTCTCCAAAAGGTAATAGACGGTGTGTTTATGATGAACTCCTTGCTCTTGTGCTTCAAATGATAGTCTTCCCAGCACTCAAACAACTCCTCACAGATTTGGCTATGGTGGAAGAAGGATTTGAGTGGAAAGCAACTTGGGATAGGCTAGAGATCAAGTTTCAAATGGTAGGAATGGAATAGCTTGATCTCAACACATGAGTAGGTAGTTCTCTCTCAGAAAATGTATGGTGGAAGTGTAGGCATGTTCTGATGGCTCTCCTTGCTGAGAAGGAGGTGGTGGAGGGGTATATATAGCCTCCACACAAAATCCAACCGTTACACACTTTTGACCCAACTCGGTGGCACCGAAACAATCATCTCGGTAGCACCGAACTGTGTAAAAGATATGAACGTTCGGAATCTCGGTGGAACCGATACGAACAACTCGGATGGACCGAAGTGCAATGGCTAGGGCAAACCTCATCTCGGTGGCACCGATTGCATCAACTCGGTAGGACCGAAGTGAAGCAATAAGGCAACAGAGAGTTGGCAAGCCATCTCGGTGAGACCGATTTGCAAACTCGGTGAGACCGAAGTAAGTGCAAACGATTACAGAGAGTTGGCAGGGCCATCTCGGTGAGACCGAGATCCATTTCGGTGGATTCGATTTGTTAGGGTTTTGGCAGTGGCTAAGTCTTGGATGAACTCGATGGGGCCGGATAGAGAAATTCGGTGGGGTCGAGTTAGAATGTGGGTTTTGGACATATTGGGATTGAGAGAGTGGTTGAGGGTTTAGGAGTACTGTCACTAAGCACTTGAGCAAAAGGACCATTAAGCAACACCTCATCCCTTTTAATAGTATTGGCTTTCCTATGGACTCAATGTGATCTTGGATCACTAAACCAAAAATGTAGAGACTTGATTTTTTGCCAATCCTTGTCCTTAGCATTTTGAGGGGTCCACGTGTCTAGTCCATGCCATGCCAATCATTGAACATTCTGAAATCTTAATCTTGAATGGACATTAGTTCAATGAGATATATGTTGTTATGAATTACCAAAACCACCAAGGGAGCAAATGTGCTTTCAGTTGGGACGACACACAATTGTCGAATGAAGGCATTGCCTATGAAGGAATTGATAGGCATTGCCTTCATTCGACACTTGTGTGCCGTCCCAATATCATATCGTCCTACTAATTCAACTTGGTCACTTGGATCCATCCACTTTAATCTAATCCGTGTTTCTTCCACAACCTCTTTATTGTTACTGTATAAAAATTTGTATAACGGTGTATAAATATAAAGAAATGAAATACGCACGAATAGTAGTGGCACGGGGCAACAACCGGCGCTGCTGCTATTTAGCAGTAGCGCGGGTCCAACCCCACGCTACTGCTAACACAAGTAGTAGTAGCGCGGGGTCAGACCCGCGCTACTACTAACAATTAGCTGTAGCTCCCTAGCAGTAGTGCGGGACCCCACGCTACTGCTAGCCCATAACCCTGCGCTACTACTAGGGTTTTCCCTAGTAGTGACCTCGGATGTAGACCGGCGTTGGAGCTCGGCTGCAAGAGGACACCGCCGCTCGGGAAAAACTTCAAACCCGAGGTGTGGCATGAAAATAAGAAGGCATCTGTAAAGACCAAGAACTTAAAGGGGCTCCTCGGATGCCCGACATGTGAACTCTTCGGATACACCTCAGCTATCGTCGAGATCGGAGATAAGAAGATTGGTTGAACCAGCTTTCAAGACCGACGACCGAAGACGAAGAACAGTTCGGAAGAACCGAGGAGCGTCCCCAACTTGAAGACCGGTTCAGGGGCTACTGATGGTGTCCTAGATTAGGGGGTACTCACCATGTCGTCTCCCGGCCAGGAGGGCCGGGCCGAGGACCCCCGTGGCGGTTCATTAACGGGCCTCTTGGAGAGGCCCATGACGCATACAAGGGAGATTCCACAAGACTTGGCGCACAAAACGAGGACTCCTGTTATCTTAGGCCTCCGATACATTATATAAACCGAGGTCAGGCTAGTCAATAGATTATTACAACTTAGATCAACAATCTCGTGGTAGATACATGTACTCTGTACTATACTCCATATCAATACAATCAAAAGCAGGACGTAGGGTATTATCTCTTTGAGCGAGCCCGAACCTGGGTAAAATCCTGTGTCCATGTTACCATCGCTCCAAGATGCCTAGCTTAGAACCCCTACCTCGAGATATGCCGGATTTAGCACCGACACTCGGTCGCCCTCATCCTCTCCTTCCCACGGCGGGCACACCGGAGATTGGAAAGCTCCTGGGAGGACCGCGATGATCCAGCCCCGGAGGATCCGAGCGCCCGATGCGCTGACGCAATGGACTCGCGCCGGACAGATCCCGCCGTCGGTCGGGCGCAGTCCTCCCAGGAGCGGCAGAGTGCAATGCGGACTGCCATTGCCTCCTCCAACCCGCACGGGACAACATCCCAGTCGACGGATCCAGACTGGTCGGAGTCAGATCCGCTGCCCGCCATGCCAGAGAAGGCCGAAGATAGCCGGACGGGAGCTTGGGTGGCGGAGTGGAATGAAGGGGAGTGGAGTAGAGTGGCTAGGGTTTGGTCTGGGGAGCGGATAGGGACGAATATATGTGGAGTTGGTGGGCCAGCGTGGGCCGGGTCCGACGTGGCGGACGCGCCCGGGCCTCACCATATCCGCTCCATATTTGGGCTGGAATTGAGGCTGGTTTGAGGCGCCCGTCTGGGTCGGGTTTTTTTGACCGGTCAGTGATCGGGCCGTCCGCCCGGGCGTATGTGAGGGGTTTGAGGCGCCCGGCTGTAGATGCTCTTACATTACTTTTTTTCCCGCATGGAAATTTCAAATCTTGCTTCGATTACGGATATCACTGGCTTTGCAATATCACTGTGAAATCACAATTCATTGACGAGGGCAAAGCTTGCTGAAGCTTTTAGCACATTACGTTTTTTTTCCTCACATGAAAATTTCAAATCTTGCTCCGATTACGGATATCACTGGCTTCGCAATATCACCGTTTAATTGCAATTCATTAAGGAGGGCAAAGCTTGCTGAAGCTTTTAGCACATTGCACGGTACTGTACCATATGATGATCACAATCTCATTCCGTTACTGAAGTTATCCATCAGGAACTGAATTTATCCCCGCAGAAGGTGCCTGTTTCGGTAAATGCATAGGTGGAGAATTTTGACTGAGTTCACAAAATTACAGTCAAGTTAACCGTTCCGTAAATACAAATTCGAATTGCTTTGAGTGAATTATATTCATGCAAAATTCAGCTCGATTTTCAGGCTTTGCCCAAACCCAAAACAGTGCCGTGAGCGATGTATGGGCTTTGCAACGTGGGCTGTGAGGGCCTTACAAAGCCCAATCAACGTGGGGACTTACAAACCCTAAATCAACCTGGCAGGCCCAGGCCGCACCCATCGGCGAGCCGGCGCCGCAAACTCTGTTTCCCGTCGGGGAGCGACGCGGCGGCGACTCCATACGGTCACCCACCGGTGCAAGCCCAGGCAGCTTCCCCGCCGCGGCCGCCCGCCGGTGCAAGCCCAGGCAAGCTCAGGTCCGCTTCCCCTGTGCGGCGACGTCGGAGCGGGCGGCGCAGCGTGTGAAGCACGGCGACTCCGTGCGGCCGCCGGTGCAAGCCCAGGTCTGTTTCCCCCGCGCAGAGACGTCGGAGCGGGCGGCGCAGCGAATGGAGCGGCGGCGGCTCCGCCGGGTGCCTGACCAGGTTCGCCCCTCAGCTCATCTATCCCAACTCCGAACTCAACTTGGGGTTTCAATGGTGACCGACAGACTGAGCAAATATATATTTTCAATGGATCGGCAGGTTCGTCATGTCTTCCTTCACCGGAGTGTCTATCGTCGATGGCGAGCAGTGCTGTTACGAGGCGTCGGCCGTGGTGGACGCCGGCTGCGCGGACAGCGGGTACCACTTGCTCGTGGTCCGGGGATACTCGCATACCAAACAAGAGGTGTCCGCCGGCGAGAGCATCACCTCCGACGTTTTCACCATAGGAGGCCATTGCTGGTACATCGAGTACTATCCCAACGGCGAAAACCCAGACTGCGGCGACTTTATTTCTCTCTATGTTACCAATTACGACAACAATCTCAAAGAGCCCCTGGAGACCAAGTTTGGTTTCAGCTTCATCGACCAGGTTGAGAAGCAGACGCCAATGTACATTCGTGCGGCTGGTAAGACTTGCAGATTCACCAACGGCAATTGTTCCTGGGGCACTGACAAGTTTGTGAGAAGAGATGCCCTTGAACGATCATCGGACCTAAAGGGTGATTGCTTCACCATCCGGTGTGATGTCATGGTCATTCGCAAGGATCCCAAAGCCGAGGATGCCGGTGGCCATGACACCAAGGTGCTCCTCTCTGACATAGACCAGCATTTTAACATTCTCCTTCAAACCAAGGTGGGTGCTGATGTGACATTCGAGGTCAGCGGCGTGACCTTCGCCGCACACCGGTGTGTGCTCGCTGCCCGATCCATGGTGTTCATGGCACAACTATTTGGCCCCATGAAGGAGACGTCCGCTGTCATACAGATCAAAGACATGGAAGCAAAAGTGTTCAAGGCACTGCTTAGCTTTATCTACACAGACTCATTCCCTGTGATGGAGAAGGATAGCATGGAGGAGGATGCAATGGTAGAAGTTATGGAAGATGGGCAAGAAAAGGAGGCAGTAGAGGATGAAATGTTGCTGCAATGGCTTCAAGACTTGTTGGTAGCGGCTGACAGATATGATGTCCAACGGCTCAAGTGCATCTGTGAGAAGCAGTTGTCTGAGAACATAGGTGTGAGCACGGTGATGTCCGCTCTTGCTCTAGCTGAGCAGCACCACTGCCAGGGATTAAAGGAGGCATGCTTGAAGTTTATCCAAGTCCAGTCCCCCTCGTGCTTGCAAACAGTAATGGCAACTAATGGCTGGGATCATGTAGTTTCGACCTATCCCTCGGTTTTGAAGGAGCTCTTTCTCAAGTTTGCTTCGAACCAGCGAAAGTAACACCCTGCATACGGTACGCTATGCATGTTCCTTAGTTAGACCTGAATTGACACTCTTTTGCATATGTGGGATCCTCTAGAGAGATGGTAATCTGTGTGTATTGCTTTTGTCTCATCATGTATATAATTTGCCCATGTGCTGAATCGGGGAAATCCAAAAATATGGCAAATTGTCTTTTCATGGAATGGATGGTCTGTAAATTCAGGAGTAAGTGTCAAATTGATCGGCATATCAGTAATGTGCAAGCTTCCTACCTAGTCATTTTATCCTTAGTTGTCTGCATTAGTTGTCTCGTATACTGTTGCTTTGTGCCTTCCCTGTCATGTATAACCCTTGGTTATCAAAAAGAACAATGTAGATGTTTTGGAAAGGCATTTTATGAACCTGGATTTAGGGGAAACATTTTTTTCTGATTATATTGACAGCGTCAGTGTAAAACCTTGATCGAGTACCCAGGAACCTTCTCCTGGGTGCTTGATGTTCTCCTTGTGTGGCGCTTCCCATGGGAGATGAATGTGGGAGCTTGAAATGTTTTTGCATAGTCCAATGCTTTAATTGTGCTCTGTACCTGAAAATATTACTTTCATCCTGGTATATTTTGGAGCACAGATGGTTGCTGTCAATTTAGGAAAGCTGGGGAAAGCTTTGAGTGCACAGACAGGGCCACAGGGGCTATACTTTTTTCTTTATATAACAAATAGCTTTTGGTCAACCTACTTGGAGCTATGCTGGTGTTGATGTCTGATCTAGTCTTGCTGTGTTGGCTGCCACATTTTCCCCCCTTTCATCACTGATGAGTTGGTTCCTGCCTTTATGCATTTCACCTTATATATCGTAGACGCCCCTGAAAAGCCAAAAAATTAAAATGCCTGTACAACGTATGCAAGGAAACCGTCTGATTGGATCAATCAATGGGAGGTATCTTCGAGAAAATATGAATCATTCACCCTTTTTAGGACATGATGAATGGACAAGCAGGGAATGTAATTTCTGTACCTATTTATTGCTATCATGCAAACGTGTACTGGTGTGAGCTATTACCTAGAGCATTGCTTGACCACAGAAGTTCACATTGGAGATCAACTACCAGGCTTGTAGTGCTAACAGCTAAGCAATCAGAATAACCACATTTTTTTTTTTTGAATTGTATTTGTTACATCTCCCGACTTGCCACCATGGCTCCATTGATACATTTTCCAGTCGATTTTTATCGAAATTTGGTGTTTCTTGCAATTTCCAAGTATCTCGATGCAGATATGTGCACTTACCTACTCATTGTTTCCAATGGGATGGGTCCAGATTTTCAACATAGCATATTATATAATTTTTCTTTATATAATAAATATCTTTTCGTCAGCTTACTTGGAGCTATGCTGGTGTTAACATAGGTTTGCAATTAATTGATCCCTCCTGTAAAAAATTCCAGGTTTATACATATTATTTTCCCTACTGCAGGTTACCAGAATCAAAACGTTTATCAATGAACACAGTGTTGTTTGTTAATGTCAGTTTGCAGGAAATCATATGAATCATCACTCTTATCTGTTTGCATGTTCCGTCAGGCTCAGTATACAAACATATACGAGTTGGTGTCCGTTGCATCTTAATTTCTTTGTGTCTTTGTGTTGTTACCCACACACCTAATTATTTGAACTGACATTTGCTACCCATGTTAATGCTTGTTGTGTCTCTGTTCAAGATCAGTGGCAGCATCCTGCTGCAAATTGCACCTTGAGCCTTCTTCATCAAGTGTGGCAGCGGCAGACAGGTGAGCATGCTTGGTTTGTATAGCCATTTGTTTTAGCAGTTCCGGGGCGGTGGACTGCGCCCTGAGGCACCTTTCACATGGCTATTAATCTCCAGACTAGTGTTTGTGAAGATGTCTCTGAGGTAAGCCAAGGTCGATTTTCGGAGCTTGTACCTGGTCATGCTGTTGTGGTTGCATCTCCTCTCCTGATCTGGGTAAGACCACGTTTCATGACAACTTAAGCTGACTTGTCGATACTTTATAGTACTCGGATGACTGAACTGGTGCATTGGTTGTGTGTATGTACAGGTGAAGAATGGCGGTGGTGACCGGTCGGTGCTTGAATTACATGTATGGATTGTACCGAGGAGGATCTGCGAATGCATGGCCTGACCATCCAAACTGAAGAGTTGTAGATGCAAGCAAGAAGATATCTTTGCTTGTCTAGTGTAGAAATTGTTCATACGTGCTAGAAAGAGACCACGAAATTGTTGGAGCTGCATGTTACTGTTTATTTGCGGCGAAATAGAGACGCAACTACATCACTGTTTACTGTTTTATCTGAATACTGAATATTAGTACCTTTAAAGATATTGTTCATCAGGGTATGAACAACTACGGGATATACTACAGTATGTTTTTTCCGAGCTAACTAAAGATTGTATGTTTTTTCCGAGCTAACTAAAGATTTATTTATTTTTGCTACTTTTGTTCGTTCTGGATAGGTTTTTTAATCGGTTGCTACGAAATAAAAACGCAACTACATCAGTGTTCTTTTCCGAAGTGGCAATTTATTCATCAGGGTAAAGCTTGATGAAGCTTCAACACATATCCCATGTGAAACATAAGGCAAATATTATCTGTCAGCTTAAAGCCCCCCCCCCCCGAGCCTCTCCTCCGCCCTGCTGGCGAAGCCGTGCTAGGCCCAGCGTTGGCGGCGGCGGGGTGGTTCCCTCTGGTTGCTGTGGCCTTGCTTGTCTGGCGGGCACGGCGCGGCCCCGGCCTGGGCAGATGCCCCCTGTAGGTGTTTCTCCCTCGTCGGCACTGCCCAGTACCCAGTACCCAGTTGCGTGCGATGGTGCTGACAGGGGCTGTAGGCGCAAGTGCTACGATCGGGCTGCCGTGCTGGCCGGGGCTTGTGGGCCTGCTTTGGCAGGTAGGTCCCCTCGTCCCCGGCGGCGCCTCCTTCCGAGCTGCGGCGACGCCTATGGCGTGGTGGTGTTGAGATCAAGTTGGTTGTTTCCCAGCGGCGGCTGCTTTTGGCGGCGCCGATCTGGTGGCGTGCGGGCATTTGAGGCCTCGCACGGGGTCTTTTGCCGGTGCTACTCTGGCCCCGGCAGCCCTGGACCTGTGTATTCCAGCGTCTATGGTTTGCCGGGTCGGTATTTTTTTATCGGTCCGTCCGCCCGGGCGTTTGAGGGGTGTTTGAGGCGCCCGACTGTAGATGCTACTAGAAAATTTCTATTTTGGTGATAGAAAAAATCAGTCAAGTTGTATTTACCATTCCATAAACACTATTTTGAATGTAATATGGCTAATTGTTTTTTACTTGATTGTATTTTCTTTAGGCAAACTTGATTGTATTATTGCATCGCACAAAATTCAGCGCGATGGGCTTTGCAGTTGGGGCCTTCAGGCCCAATGACGTGGTGAGTTGTTTGTTATGACGTGGTGAGTTGTTTGTTAACCCTATGCAGGCCCAGGTAGAGCCGACGGCGCACATTCTCTGTTTCCGGCGGCGTCGGCGGCGCAGCTAGTGGGGCGGCGGCGTGAACTCCGTTTCCGGCAGCGCGAGCGGCGCACCGAGTGGAGAGTTGTCTTCGTGCGGCAGCGGATCCGTGCGGTGCGTGCTGCCGCCGGACGGGTCCAGCCCCTCAGCTCGCCGCAACCTCTCTTCCGGGGAGAAGCGGCGTCGGCACGGGCGGCGGCCACTCCGTGGGGTGCTTGCGGCAGCCGGACGTGACCAGGTTTGCCCCCCACCCACCCCCCCTTAGCTCATCGATCCCGACTCTGAAATAGTGGAGTGTGAATGGTGACTGAGTAGATTTATTCTCAATGGGCTAGCAGATTCTGTCATGTCGTCGTTCGCCGGTGTCTCTATAGTCGACGGCGACAAGGAGTGCTCTTGCGATACATCGGCCGTCTACGCCGGCACCGACAACGGGTATCACCTGCTCATGGTTAGGGGCTACCCGCGTACAGAAGAGGGGTTACCCACCGGCGACAGCATCACCACTGGTATTTTCATGGTAGGAGGCCATTATTGGTACATCCAGTACTACCCTAACGGCTTAAACCCGGATTGCGCCGACTACATTTCTCTCTATGTAGCCCTTGTCTATGACAACGATGATGCCGAGCGTGGCCTGGTCGTGGAGGCCATGTTCAGTTTTAGTCTCATCGACCATGTTGAGAAGCAGAATCCAATGTACATTTGTGAAGCTAATAAGACTTGCACCTTCTCCAGCAGTGCTACTTCGTGGGGCCGCAACAAGTTTCTGAGAAGAGATGTCCTTGAACGATCATCGGATTTGAAGGGTGGTTGTTTCACCGTTCGGTGCGACATCATGGTAGTTTGCCAGGATTCCAAAATCGAGGACACAGGTCGCACCTTGTCTGGCATACACCACCATTTTAACAATCTTTTGCAAACCAGGGTGGGTGCTGATGTGACATTCGAGGTCAGTGGTGAGAGGTTCGCTGCACACCGGTGTGTGCTTGCAGCCAGGTCTAAAGTATTCATGGCACAACTCTTTGGCCCCATGAAGGAGGGCACCACTACATCCGCTGTCATACAGATCAAAGACATGGAAGCAAAAGTGTTCAGGGCTTTGCTTATCTTCATCTACACAGATGTATTTCCCTTGCCCTTGAGAGAGGAGGACAGGATGGTGGAGGATGAAATGTCAGTAGTTATGGAAGAAGCAAAAGAAGTGGAGGCAGTACAGGATGAAATGAGGCTGCAATGTTTGCAACACTTGTTAGTGGCAGCAGACAGATATGATCTCCAACGGCTCAAGTTCATCTGTGAACAACAGCTGTCTGAACACATAGGTGTGACCTCGGTGATGTCCACTCTTGCTCTAGCCGAGCAGCACCACTGCCAGGGATTGAAGGAGGCGTGCTTGAAGTTTATCCAAGTCCAGTCTCCCTCGTGCTTGCAAACAGTAATGTCAACTAATGGCTGGGACCATGTATATGCGACCTATCCCTCGGTTTTTAAGGAGTTCATTGCCAACCTTGCTTCAAACCAGCGGAAGTAACACCCTGTGTACGGTATGCATGTTCCTTAGTTAGACCTGAAGTGACAATCTTTTGCTTTGTGACTTCCCTGTCAGCTACCTCTGTGAGGTGTGTGTTGCTTTTGTCTCGTCATGTAATTTGCCTATATGCTGAATCAGAAAAATGCGACATATGGGCAGATTGTCTCTTCATGGAATGGAAGGTCTGTAAATTCAGGTGTAGGCGTCAAATTGATTGGTGTTGCAGTAATGTTCAAGTTTCCTAGCTAGTTGTTTCATCCGCATATATTTCTCTGTTCATTAATTGTCTCGTATATTGTTACTTTGTGTCTTCCCTTTTCTTGATGTTTTCGGAAAGGCATTTTATGAATCTTGATTTAGGGGAAATAATTATTTCTAATTACAGTCAGTCTGAAATCTTGATCCGGTAGCCAATAACCTTCTCCTGGGTGCTTGATGTTCTCTTGGGTGATGCATCCCATGGGAGAGGAAGGTCGGAGTTTGAAAGGTTTTGCGAAGTCTAATATTTTTTAGTTGTGGCCGGTACCAAAAAATATGACCTCCATTCTTGTGTATTTTGGAGCACAGATAATTGCTGTATTTTAGAAAATCCGAAAAAGCTTTTATGTGCACAGATAGGGCCACATGGGCTATAATTTTTCTTTATATAATAAGTATCTTTTGGTCAGCTTACTTGGAGCTATGCTGGTGTTAACATAGGTTTGCAATTGATTGATCCTACCTAGCTGCTCCTGTAAAATCTTCCTGGGTTATACATATTTTTTTCCCTACTGGACCAGAGTCGAAACATTTATCAATGAACACATTGTTGTTTGTTAATGTCAGTTCGCAGGAAAGCAGGGGATATGAATCATCACTCTTATCAGTTTGCATGTTCTGTCAGACTCAGTACAAACATATAAGAGTTGGTGTCCTTGCATCTGAATTTCTTTGTGTCTTTGTGTTGTTACCCATCCACCAATTATTTGAACTGACATTTGCTACCCGTGTTCATGCTTGTTGTGTCTCTGTTCAAACCCAGTGGCAAGCAAATTGCACCAGGCAATATATGTTGCACCTTGAGCCTTCATCAAGTGTGGCACCGGTAGACATGTAATGTAAGCATGCTTAGTTTGTATATCCATTTGTTTTAGCAGTCCCGAGGCGGTGCACCGTGCCCTAAGGCACCTTTCACATGGGTATTATTCTCTAGACTACTACTGCTTGTGACCATTTAAGCTGACTTGTTGATACTTTATAGTGCTCGGATGGCCTTTATGTGTTTCACCTTATACTGTAGACACCCCTGAAAAGGCAAAAATTTAAATACAAGGAAGCCAGCTGATTGGATCAATCAGTGTAATGTATCTTGGAGAAAATATGAATCTTCTGACAGTTAATACATACTAGTACAATTCATGACAATGTAGTGATAAATGTACATTTATGTATTTGTACACGCTAGATATCTCTTACCAAACTGAATTGCTATAAGCATCAACAAAGATGGCGCACTGACCCTTTTAGCTAGGCAGTGGCTACGCTACCCTTTTAGCAGAAGAAGCGGCCACTCTGTCGGCACCGGCCCGAGGCTGGGTGCGACGGCGAGGAGGTTGAGGATGACGACACGGCAGGAGGGTTCAGACGGCGCAGTGTAGCGCGCGTCCTCGTCCTGGTAAAAGGGCGAGGTACATTGTCCAACAACATAACTCAACTATTCACTCTGAAAGAATAGAAAGAAAAAGGAAGGCTCTCAAGAAGGGGGCTGGACCCAAAATCCTGTGTCTCTCTGCATTTTATCTCTGTTTCTTCCCCGGCGAGTTCAGTTAATTTGTGCGTGTATCCATTGGACTCCACCGTGCAAAGCTAGTTCGAGTGAGACTCAGGAGACCTTACAAGCACCCGGAGCTCCTCCCCGGCGGCCAGGTCGGCCAGGCAGATGGCGCACTGCTCCTCCTTTTTTTTTTTTTGAATAGTTCACTGCTCCTCCTGGTGGTGCCCTTCCTTGGCTGCGGTTACGGGGAGCGCGTCGATGACCTTCTTCTTCAAGCCCCTGGGAGGAAGGGACTGACTCGATGGTGATGCTGGTGGCTGAGGGTGAACGGCGGCGGCAGGATGAGGGCACAGAGCAGGGACGCCAAGATGACCACCATCTCTGGGTCCACGGAGATCATGGCCGCCGGTGCCGAGGAAGAAGAGGGGGAGTTATTGGAGTAGGGAGCTGGGGTGGCGGCCGTGGAGAGGAGGATACTCGTGAAGTGCATTTTTGGTTGCTTGGCAAAAAATGAGTATTAGTGAAGTGTCTTATTCATGACAATATACAAGCACACATACCGTATCCGCCAAATTAAGATACAGGGAAAGAAATACGTCTTCAACCAGATGCCTGCCATGAGGAGAGCTCATAACCGATTCAATATGGGTTTGTTTGTATTCAAAGCGGGCTCGGTCCGAAGCTGCTCCATGATTCTTTCATCAGAGAGCCGTCGTTTTTCTGGTCCACCACGTACATAGGCATTGGAAGTCTGATCCCTACTTCCTTGATGCTTCCGTCTGGATAGCTTTCCTCATGGCAGGCACATGAAAATAATAGCTAGCTTTTTCAAGCACAGATAAACCATAAACCACATTGATTCAGACATATTCAACCAGGCCACGATTTATATGAACAAATGTCGACGGCCAAGCCACGCTAGCACATTACTACCTAATTACAATCAGAAGCACCCATATATGCTGCTCTTACAGGCTCCATGGGAGCTAGAGCCCATGGCTTACTTATATTCTAGCTAGAGCCAGAGTGCAATTGCAAATTCAGTAACTCCATAGTCCATACTAACAATATACAGTACTAGCCTTATGCTAATTCTGCTGATTAGGACGGTTCTCCTGCTTTCGCCTTGTATCAGCCCCCTCTCTGTCACAACGAGAGAACGATGGTTAGTTAACATTTCCAACAAGGGAGCACCTGCCGGTGTCAGTGTCATAAAAGTTTCAAACTCCTGTCAGTGTCATAAAAGTTTCACTTTCAACATTTAATCTGTGTTATGAACTTATGATACGTTTGTGTTCTTAAACAAGGAAGTGTAAATCATAGAGTATCTTCATTCAATAAAAAGCATGCGAATAATAACAATAGCATGAACTTAGTGGCTAGTTGTAGAAATTTAGCTACTAATATACCAACTTAAAAGATAGCGAAGAAAGATTGGATACCGAAAACAACACCTGTTAAGTGGCTTCACTTGCATCCCCGTCTACTCGGCTGGGACGTGCACCTGCCGCCGACGTGCGAGATATTCTTCATAGTCTGAATCACTCTCGGAGTCAGAGATCCATCCGTAACAGAAGGGCCTTGTGCGACTAGTTCCTGTAGCTGCCGGATCTGGCGGCGCAGCTCTGGGAGAAGGTGGGTCGATGGGCATGGGGATCACTTCCTCTGTCTGCTCAACTGCTAGCAGAGTCTCAGATGGTGGTAGTTCACTGCGAACCATCACAATGGGCATGACATTTTCTAACGGTTCCTCCATCATTGCTGCTTCTTGCTGCTGCATTACCAACCAAGCCCCATGTAAGAATGGGACAATATGCATAAGCTTTGTTTTCATAACTAGATCAATGTCTTGTTTTAGAGGTAAATCTAATTTGTCACAAGTAACAACAGTTTGTGTACCACAAATGTTTCATTATTGCAGAAGTACTGATGGCCAACGTGTTGAAGTTGTATTGCAAAACCAACTGAGAAAATACAAAAATAGTGCAATACTAAAATGTACGACACCAATTCATCAGTCAACTATGTCAGCTTAAAGGAATCATGGAAGACATCAACCAGACAACTTCTTTCAGCTGGCATCGTTGTAATTTGTATGAATAAACAAGCTTTAATGTGAAAACACAATGCTTTTTACACAAGACAAGCAAAGAAGCGATAAATAATCTCCAATAAATCAAGGAAATTAACAGAGTACAAATCTAGGTGAAAGATTAACAAGAAAAAACATCAATCAATTGTAAATTTGTAAGATCAGAAGGTAACCATTCTATAACCGCAAATGCCACTTAACTTTCCCTATACCATATAGATAGTACCATGTTATTCTAGCACCAAAGAAGGTGCTTCATATATCACATAAAAGTATAGTAAGGATATTAAAATAGCAATCAACAGAAACAAGGGAACATGTGAAACGATACCGACTAACGGTGCAGATGCACAATCACTTGATAGATGAAGGGTGACAAAAGTTGAACGTATTTTGTTTGAGGAACATGTTGGGTCCAGGATATATGATCTAGTATCACTAACAATTTTGCTATTCCCATCTTGTTCAGTGAAGAATATATCTAATGGGTTCAGCATTATGACATTCCATATTTGTTACAATATTAATAGAAGAAGAAGGCTAAGTTGATGCTAAAAAATTATTTGATGAAATCATGATGAACCAAACCATCCTAGGACTAAGGTTATCAATTTGATCAAATATGCCTGTGTTAGTCTTGCATTTGGTGGTCAGAAGTAAAGCAGACAGGTAAATTAGCAACAAAGGATATAGTTACATACTTACATCAAAGCATGAGAGACTGACACAAGAAAGTAAATGGAGAGGGACTTACCGGAGCCTCCTCCTCCTCCTCCACCTCCTGCTGCGGCTCCTGCAAATACTTCATAAATAACAAAAATAAAAACGTGTTACTCCCACTTCAACCTGTGCAAACGCAAACTAAAGCATGTTAAAACTAATATAACATGGGTATGCTTGATGAAGGGGAGAGTCTCAATCCTCATTTTCTATTCATATTTTAGTCATTTGAAATAGTATAATAGTGAAGCAATTCAGTAAATCATAGCAAACAAGATCAGGAATTATACCAGTTGAAATAACCTAGTAATATTATCATCGGCGTATTAGTATTTAGTTTGGTCCTAAATCCTTAAACCAAACAAGATGAGGAATTACTACATCTGACAGTGGCAGGTATTATTAAGCAAGATACGGATAAACACAAGAGGGTATGTGGATAGCGGGCTCACCAGCTGAGCTTCCTCCCCCTCCACATCACCATCATGATCCTCATCCAGCTGCTTCTGCTGCTGCTGCTGCTGCTCCTGCAACACCTGCAGCTGCAACTTCTCCTCCTCCTCCTGCATCTCCAAGAGCGCTTCCTGCACCACGAGGTAGCAACCGTCCTCCAGCAACGACCACGCATCCTTCCCGCTCTCATCCTAAGCACACAGCACAGACGACGCCAAATCAATTTGCATCGGCTCCCGAATCGGTGGATGCATGAAACTATACGTGGGAAAATTAATGGAGGGGAAGAGGAGAGGCAACCTTTCCATACACCTTGAGCAGCTTGTTGACGACGCTGCGGACATCGGCCTTGCGGTAGTCCATCGGGGTGAAGTGGTCGATCGCGGCGTCCATCCGCTTTGCCACGCCCCTCGCCCGCCGCCGGGGCATTGTTGGGCACCTCGCTTGAGGGGATGGATGGATGCCGCGTCGCTCGTGCGGGGGAGCGGGAAATGGCGGCCGCCGGAGTAAGCGAACTGCTTAGGGCTTTGGCCTCGCTCGATTTGGGAGTGGAGCGGGGGAGGAGAGCGATGGACTGCAAGAAGATATCGAGAGGAGAGGTCAGAGGTGAGGTGAGGCACGTTTCTACAGTATATTTTTTCCTGGTCAGATTCAATTTCGTTGTCAGCGCAGCCGCCCTCTCTCCTAGTGGTTCTTGGAGCTTTGGTTTCTCGCTAGTAGTTACTGCTGGCCGTCCTCTCTCCATTTGATTGGCTCTTGGCCCTTTGGTTTCTCGCTATAGTTACTCCTCCTAATAAGTGAGATTGGGGAACCGCACTTCTGATCCTAGCTTTCCATCAGATCAGCGCACCACAGTTGGATGAGAATGTTTCTCCTCGTCAGATTGGTACGAACATGGGTCCTCTTCTCTAGTTAGGCTCCGTATGATTCGCTTCATAAAATTAGGAGCACCTGCTACACGGACGATATTTTGCGGCCGATTTTCGCACGGCACACAATTGCAGCCATGTATCCATGTCGTTCAGTGGGCTACAGCCGTGGATCACGAGTGTTGTACAATTTTTGTTTGGCACTACAGTAATTCCGTAGAATTAGTTTTTTTTCTTTTCTAAACACAGTATAGACGCAAGCGCTCGTATATATGCGTATCACTCACCCCTATGAACGCACACACGCACACCATACCCCTGTGAGCACCTCCGAGAGACTGAACCGGCATATCATCTTGAGATTTACGAAGTCATCACAGGTGCCTCGTCGTCGACGGCAACGTCTTCTCCCACTGGACGCGCTGTTAGAGATATATTTGGTATGTAGAGATTGTCCGGGATTAGATAGGAATTGTTTCCATCTTATCTCTAGAAGGCGTCTTGTCCTCCAAGTCTTGTACTCAATATATACTCGCCCTTGAGGCTCAATAGTACATCCATCGCATTACGTCAATCCTCTCCCTCTATCCCTTCAAACATGGTATCAGCCTAACCGATCCAAACCCTAGCCGCCGCCCGCCGCTTCCGCCCCGCGCGCGCCCCCGGGGCGGTCGGCCTCCATGACCGCCGCCGGGGGCCGCGCCGCCCGTACCTAGGGTTCGTCCGCCGGTCGTGTTGACCGGCTGCCCTAGAGAGTCTTTTTCCCGAGCCCTTGCTCCGGGTTTTTTCTCTCTCGCCGTTCATCTTGATCGGCTTTTTTTTCTTTTTTGGTTTTCCGATCTAAGATCGGTTTGTGTCGCCTGCCGCCGCTGTCGACTCGTGCCTCTACTCCGACACCGGCGCGATCACCCGGCCTCTTGTCCGACTGGGTGGCCTCACACGACGCGGCGGCCTGTCACGGCCACCATCCGCGCATCTGCCCGCCCGTCGCTCTGCGCCGGGCGTCACCGCCCTGTTCCCGAGTTCAGCGCGCCCCTCCACCGATCGAGCAACGGGCTGCCGCTGCGTCGCCCCGTCGGGCCGCAGCGCCGCCGCCCCGTGGTTCTCCCCGTGGCTGCACCGATCCGCGCCGCCGCTGCGTCGCCCCTTCAGACCGTAGCGCCGCGGCACGTGGTCCCCGCCGCCGCCCTGAGGCCGTTCCCGTGGTTGCACCAACCCGCGCGCTGCCGCTGCGTCGCCCCTTCGGGCCGTAGTGCCGCGGCCCGCGGTCAACCGCCGCCCCGAGGCCGTCCGCTCCAGGCCGTCCCCGAGGCTGCACCGACCCTCGCGCTGCCGCTGCGTCGCCCCGTCGGTCCCTGCAACCGCCCTGAGGTCTTCCCCGTCGTCGCCCCGACCCGCACGTTGTCGCTGCGTCGCCCCTTCGGGCCGTAGCGTCGTGGCGCGCGGTCCACTCCGCCGTCCCCGCGCGTCGACTTCTACGTGGTATGCGTCGCGCCGCCTCCCTAGGCACAGGAACGTGACCGTCCGCGCCGGTCTTCGTCACGCTGTCAGGTTCTTCCTCGCCTACTTCGAGCACCGTCGCCGCGCTTTTGACCTAGCCGCCGCCGCCTCCTCAGGCTGCCGCCGCCGCTCTTCTTCCCGGTCCACGGCAAGTACCTCGACACCGGCCACCCGACTCGACATCGACCACGGCATCCCTCGCACGGCTACCTCGACCACGGCTACACCACCCTACGCTCTCGGCTACATCGACATCGGCACGAAGGGCTATCACCTCGCTTGAGCAACTCGACGGCTTTCTCTACAGTCCACGCGTCCGCGATGCGACACCGTCCACGACGCTCCCGCTGTGACTGCGGAGGGATGTCAGCCCGTCGGCTGCTACTCTCTCCAGTCTGACCGTCCGCGATGCTCCTGTTGTTCGCAACGCTACCGCTACGACTGCGGGGGGATGTTAGAGATATATTTGGTATGTAGAGATTGTCCGGGATTAGATAGGAATTGTTTCCATCTTATCTCTAGGAGGTGTCTTGTCCTCCAAGTCTTGTACTCAATATATACTCGCCCTCGAGGTTCAATAATACATCCATCGCATTACGTCAATCCTCTCCCTCTATCCCTTCTAACAGGCGCATCGTCGAAAATCCTGAAATAAATTCAGGAAAATGCGAGCACCAGGACTTGAACCCTGGTGGGCTGGGGATACCACTGTCCTCCTAACCATCCAACCACAAGTTGGTTCGCTTCCATAGAATTAGTTGCACCCAAAAAATACGGTGGATTAATTAGGCTGGTCGTAATGGGAGTATCATAAGCGGTATCATGCATGCCAACTAGACTTTTTTATGATGTGGCACACAATTACACTACTGCAGGTGACCGTTAACGCGGCACATGAATCAGAGACCCCGTGACCAAACTGTGTGCGATGCATGAATCGCAAACGGTGTCGTAAAAAAACCGTCCCCAATAAGACGAACTGTTTGCGATGCCGGAGACATAAAAAATGATTCAGATTAGGGACGCGTGTGCGATACGTGGCATACAGTTGATCCATACGAACTGTTTGCGATAAGCCAGAACAACAAACACGGTCAGCCAGTTCGTGGTGTGTGCGATACGCGGCATACAGTTCACTCGGATGAACTGTTTGTGATTACCCAACACAACAGAAACGGGCAGCCAGTTCGTGGTGTGTGCAATACACGGCATACACTTCACTCGGATGAACTGTTTGTGATTACGCAACACAACAAAAACGGGCAAGCAGATCAAGGTGTGTGCGATATACGGCATGCGTTTCACTCGGATGAACTGTTTGCGATTACTCAGCACAACAGAAACGATTCAACTTAACAAGATGTGTGTGATACGCGGCAAACAGGTCAGTAATCTGAAATGTGTGAGAAGACAGATAACAACACGGACGATTCCTGCTAATAACCCGTGTGTGTTGTGGGCAAACGCTTGCTGGTATACAATTGTCAGCGATTGATGAAATCATCACCGACGGGTTCCCTAGTTTAGCCCGTGGGCGATGTGATTTGCTCATTCTACAGAAGAACAACATATATAACCAAATTAAACATCCAATTACATAGGTGACTATACAAAACATTCGCACACACCTCAATAAACAATTACATGCATTCTAAACTAGGAGAAACGATCATCTAATCATCTACTTCTTGTGACGCTGCTGCCACTACTCTACTTGTGCCTCGATCCCTCGTCGTCCACAGGAAGGAGGCACTCCCTCATGTCAACGATCCGCCTGTACATCTCGTATAGCTTGTGTACACGTCCTTGGCCGCGTACTTGACGTGTTCTTCATCCAGTCTCCGCACCCAGGCCTCGTGCCAGGCATCCTTATTCTTTTTGCACTCATCTTTCATGCCTCTGTAGTAGGGGTCGATGATGGCCACGGCTAGGTCAACCAGGGAGTCCTTCTTCTTCTTTCTGCCCCAGACCCTGTACTGGCCTTGGATGTCGACAAGATTCTGGCAGGCCAAGCCCATAGTCTCGAGCACCTTTAGATCATTGAAGGTGTCCACCGTAGCGAACCTGTAGTCGGGGCTGTTGATAAACCTGGCGAAACACTTGCAAGGCCTTGTGGCCAGGGAGTAGTGGTAGACGAGGACGTGATGGCCCACGCACAACTGGGCGACGGCAACCGCCTGATCAACCTCGGGACGACCGCCGGTGTACTGGAGGTCGAAGCCGATCACTTTGTACTTGTCGTCCTTAGCAAGCAACTGCTCCAAGGTGTTGATGGAGTCCTCCACCACGGCCGGGTCGATGGTGTACACCACTGTGAGTTCCTTTTCCCTCACGTGGGTGTCCACACGATGCACGCTGTACTCCATTGGAGCGCTGCTGGATATCCTCTCTCACTATGTGTTGTCGTGGGTGTGCTTGTTGTGTTGTGGGGCGCGATCGAAAGGTTGAAGAGACTAAGGTTATAATGGCCGTGGAAATAAATGGGGAGACCGAACGGTCTGGAGTATCGGCACGCGCAGATGGCAGTTGTTGCAGCGCATAACTACATTGTGCCGCACGTATTAACTGCATCGTGGTGACTCGCGCGGACGCAACCGCATGCATATGGCGCCCAAAACATGATCGTGCGCCTGCCCCAACTGCTGAAAGAGCACGCGAGGAGGGACACGAGCAGAGCGCGCCGCGGCCGCCTCAACGTCGAGCAGAGCACGCAAAGGGACGCGAGCAGAGCGCGCCGCGGCCGCCTCAACGGCGAGCAACCACATGCATAATTATTGCATACAACATTTATGATTTCTAGGCATTCAACTAAAGAAATGGGACCTAAACATTCACCCAAGGACACATTTATGATTTCTAGGTATTTAATTAAAGAAATGGCAAGCCATTGGCCCTGTTTGAAAGAAAATATGATTTACAGCTGAGTTGAAAAGGGCAACAACATCTAACTCCAGCTTACAAACGGTACAAAAGCATGAGGATCAGTTCATCAGGTTTAGACAAAACCCAGATTGAACATGGCAATAGCATCTAACTCAACCAAAGTTTTCGGCAGTCACAGTCAAATGGATCGGTCTGATCCATAAAATCAAGATCCTGGGCCAGAAAATTTACTGGTACATGATCACAAGTTGTTGTAAATAGAAGCCGAGCACGTTCAGAAGCCCTTTTGTCCACCTGAAACTTCTTTTTGTGCTGTTCAACGTGTCCATCCGTGAGAAACTTTTTGTTAAAAAACATAATCCTCACGGACAATAGTACCCTCGCATTCAACAGGAATAATGTGACAAAGCTAGTGTTTGCTTGGTTGGATGCATATCCTTCCATTGTTATTGTCCTCAAGCGAATGTCATGAGAACTGAGAAATTCCCTGTGCTTCTTACGCCACCGATTGGTTATACCTTTTTGTCCATGTGTTATTGCCTAAATAGACATGAAGATTGAAAACAGTTAATGTCTAAAAAAAGAGTATGTCGAAAGAGCGACAGCTGAACGGTTAATTCTAGTACATTATATATGGGCTTTTAATGTACGTGAAATCGTCACCTCTACATACAAATTCTCCAGGCATGGAAAGCATCGCAGCAAGCCAATAATCGTGTTCAGATCTAAACACCACATACTGATATGTAAGGTCTTGACAGAATCCAGCACCATTGATAGGCTATCCATGGACAAACTCTTCATTGAGCATAGAACATAAAATTAGTACCAAAAGTGTACTCCAAGATGATATAAAACTTATGCGCACAAATGAAAAATGCAGCTTATGATTACAAAAGTGTTGATGATAATATACAGTACCTGAATAATTGTGGAGCCAAACACCATCTTGTAACCTTTAAACGGATCACGAATTACACCCAAGGTCTCCAGTTTAGGCGCAGAGACCAAAGTTATTTGCGAAGGTGCATAACAATAATCAAGGAGCAACCTTTGAAGTGAAGGGGCATCTTCGATGATGAGCTCCTGTCGTTTAAAACAAATTCCAATGCTTACAAGGTGAGGCGACTTTAATTGGAGATAACGGATATGGATTTCTTCTCCAAAAACAAGCGGCAAGCGCTCCAGGGCAGGGTAGCTGGAGTGGATGATGCTGTGCAGTGAGGCCTCGGACAGATCAACCACCACAAGCACAAGTTTTTTTAGCAGTGGGAGTCGAAGCATTCGTACCAGATTGTCTGCTAGATGGCACTGGGCCAAGGTGGCGGTGTGGAGAGAGGACGAAAACCATGAGATGGATATCGGTGGTGAGGGCACAGATACAACGGTTGGTGGTAAGCTATTTTCGTAGTAATAGTAGAACTCAAGCTGCTGGAGTTTTTCGAATTCACGGGATGTCAGCCAGTCGTCCACCGTGCAGGGTATGTGCAGCAGGCAGCATGTCGGGATGCAGAGGCGTTGAACGGAGCCCTGGTGGGAGGAGATGATGGATCCGGGGAGTTCAAAATCATGAACGACAGATAGCTGACGACAGTCGAGATTAAGAGGCGCGGCGCGCCACAGAGGGCGCCACCGAGATTGGAGGACCTGTGTGCGGCAGCCATCCTTGGTGGGGAGAAGGGAGATGATCTCCCCAAGGATGGCGTCCGGGAGATCGCTTATGCTGTCCGCCCGATATTCTACGGGTTCCTCAGATCCAGGGGGGGCGTGGCCGCTTCTGCCCTCGCTGCCGGGTGCAGGATCTACAACCGGCGGCGGCGCTGGCCGGAGCCTCATCAGTGTACATACCAATCTGGGGAAAAAATTGGCACAAACATATATGTAGGACATTCAAAATCAATTCTCAAGATCTGGAACAAAAAAATGGCACAAACATATATGTAGGACATTCAAAATCAATTCTCAATATCTGGCTACGAATTATTAACACGAACGCTAACCCTTGTCGGATTATTAGCAAAAATCATTTGTACAGAACAAACAATTAATCACTAACCCTAGACGGATACCATTAAAACAATCAATACAGTACACTACATGGATCTAACGAATCTTACTCTGATTTCATGAACTGAGAGAACATAACCACATGATTTCTATTCCAAAAAAATGAAGGGGGGAGTAACCAGAGAAAACACATGATATATTTGCCGCAAAAATGGGTATAGATGACTAACCAGTTTTCCGTCGGAGTCGGAGTCGTTGCCGGAGTTGATGTGGGCCTCCGTCTCCGGCTGGCGAGGCACGACGGCAGCGACGACGTCAAGGTCGCGCTGTTGCCCGCGCGAGACTGATACGTCTCCAACGTATCTATAATTTTTTATTGTTCCATGCTGTTATATTATCAATCTTGGATGTTTTTATATACATTTACAACAATTATATATCATTTTTTGGGACTAACCTATTAACTTAGTGCCCAGTGCCAGTTGCTGTTTTCTGCCTGTTTTTGGTTTTCCAGAATATCAGTACCAAACGAAGTCCAAATGCCACGAAACTTTTTGGAGATTTTTTTCTGGACATAAGAGACACTAGAAGCTTCGGGAGAAGACCAGACGCCAGAGGAGGTGGCCACGAGCCACCAGGGCGCACCTGGGGGGGGGGGGGCAGGCGCGCCCTGGTGCCTCGTGGGCCCACCTCAGCTCCGTTTGACCTAATTCCACCACTTTAAATTCTCTAAAATCAGGAAATCAATAGAGGAGTCCACGAAATACTTTTTCCGCCGCCGCAAGTTTCTGTTCACAAGAGATCCCATCTGGAGGCCTTCTCCGGTACTCCGCCGGAGGGGGAATCGATCACGGAGGGGCTCTACATCAACCTTGCTGCCCTTCCGATGATGCGTGAGTAGTTTACCACAGACCTTTGGGTCCATAGTTAGTAGCTAGATGACTTCTTCTCTCTATTTGATCTTCAATACAATGTTCTCCTCGATGTTCTTGGAGTTCTATCCGATGTAATCACTTTTTGCGGTGTGTTTGTTGGGATCCGATGAATTGTGAGTTTATGATCAGATTATCCATGAATATTATTTGAGTCTTTTCTGATCTCTTTTATGCATGATTATTATAGCTTCGTATTTCTTCTCCGATCTATTGATTTGGTTTGGCCAACTAGATTGATTTATCTTGCCATGGTAAGAGGTGCTTTGTAATGGGTTCGATCTTGCGGTGCTCAATCCCAGTGACAGAAAGGGACATGACACGTATATATCATTGCTATTAAGGGTAAAAAGATGGGGTTTATTCATGCATGAGTTTACTTTGTCTACATCATGTCATCTTGCTTAAGGCGTTACTCCGTTCTTTATGGACTTAATACACTAGATGCATGCTGGATAGCGGTCGATGTGTGGAGTAATAGTAGTAGATGCAGACAGGAGTCGGTCTACTTGTCTCGGACGTGATGCCTATATACATGATCATTGACTTGGGTATCGTCATGATTATTTGCTTTTCTATCAATTGCCCAACAGTAATTTGTTTACCCACCGTATGCTATTTTCTTGAGAGAAGGCTCTAGTGAAAACTATGGCCCCCGGGTCTACCTTTATCATTTACTAGAACCCTAAAAATACTTGCTGCAATTTTATCTTATTTATTTTATTTTATATTTTAGTTCAATCAATCTATCTATCACATACAATTTAATCTTGCAATTTACCTCCGAGGGATTGACAACCCCTTGTTTGCGTTGGGTGCAAGGATTTGTTGTTTTGTGTGCAGGTGCTGTTAACGAGGTGTTGCGTGATTCTCCTACTGGATTGATAACCTTGGTTTCATAACTGAGGGAAATACTTATCTCTACTGTACTGCATCTCCCTTCCTCTTCAGGGAATTACCAACGCAGCTCACAAGTAGCAGGAAGAATTTCTGGTGCCGTTGCCGAGGAGAAATCATCAACATCTATCAAGTACCTTCGCATAAAACTTACATCTCCTTGCATTTACTTTATTTAGCTTTTATTTGCATTTTCCTCTCGTTTTCATCTCCCCCACTTCTAAAAAGTTAATACAAAAATACAAAAATATTTTCCGTTTGCTTTTTTTTGTTTGCTTGATTGTTTGCTCATTTTACCATTATGGCTAGTTCTTCGCTCGTTACTATTACCCTTGAAAATGAAGTACTTAATTTTAAACAAAGGGGAGGAGAGAATTTAAAAGATGCTTGGTATAGGATTTGCGATGCTCATAATAGATCAACTCGTAAACAATCCACTACTATCCTTCTTCGCAATTTTTATGTGGGCATTACTACTTGGTATAGATTTGTACTTGATACTTTTACCGGAGGGAATTTCTTGATGTGTCCCTCTATGGATGCTTTCAATGCTATGGGAAATTTAGTGGGATCACCACCTATCACTGTTAATGAAACAACTTTGACTTTGGAACATGTTATGCAAAGGTTAGAGGCTATTGAAAGTAAAATGTCTACTACTGAACATCTTGAGAATTTAGATAAGAAATTTCATAATCATATCACTCAATTTGGTTCTAAGGTCGTAATCGCATTAAAAACCTTAAAAGAAAAGGAACCGGTAGTTAATGAAAGGATGGAACAAAGTCCCGCTAGGATTGATAAGCTGGAAGAAATTATTAATAACTTGGGTTCCGCTTTTTCTTCCGTGAAAACTATTGAAAAGACTCCTCCTAGCAAGAATTCCAAATTTATATATGTTCCTAGAAACAAGGGTGCCACGTCTAGCAACGATGAAGATCTTAAAATGATTAGTATTCACCCAATGAAGGAACCCACTTATGAGACTAAATTCCTTAACTTTGTTCCTAGGACCGTGGTCATTAAAAATATACATGCTAGAATTCCTAGGAAATATGGATGTGTGATTGAGGAATTGGAAACCAAAGATGAAAATACTTGAAACTATGCATTATGCCTATCTAGGGGCATAAAACAATAGCGCTTGTTGGGAGGCAACCCAATGAATAAAATAAATTTTTTCTTTTTGTTTATGTTATTGTGTGTTTTCCTACTGTTATGATTGTTTTTTTGTGTTTTTAATTAGTATTTGTACCAAGTAAAGCCTTTGGGATGATTTGGAAGATAGTATAATTGATGCTGTTTGGAAAACAGAAAGTTTTGCGTCCAGTGCTGGAATTTTGTTTCTGTACTGGAGCGTCAGAAAAATCTGAACTTTTTACACAGTATTTTTATATGAATTTCCCACGTTGTCCTATTTTTTCAGAATTTTTGGAGTTACAGAAGTATGGCTTTTAAATAGATTGCTATAGACTGTTCTGTTTTTGACAGATTCTGTTTTTGATGCACTACTTGCTTGTTTTGATGAAACTATGGATTGTATCGGGGGGTATAAGGCATGGAAAAGTTAGAATACAGTAGGTATAATGCAAAAATAAAATGTGAATGGGTTTGCAACAGTACTTAGAGTAGTGATTTATTTTTTTATACTAACGGATATCACGAAGGTTTTGTTGAGTTTTGTGTGATTGAAGTTTTCAAGTTTTGGGTGAGATCACGATGGATGAAGGAATAAGGAGTGGCAAAAGCCTAATCTTGGGGATGCCTGAGGCACCCCAAGGTAATATTCAAGGAAGACTCAAGCGTCTAAGCTTGGGGATGCCCCGGAAGGCATCCCCTCTTTCTTCTACCAACCATCGGTAATTTTACTTGGAGCTATATTTTTATTCGTCACATGATATATGTTTTGCTTGGAGTGTCGTGTATTATATGAGTCTTTGCTTTGTTTGCTTTTTAGTTTGTCACAATCATCTTTGCTGGACACACCAATTTGAGAGAGCCACACGTTCATCATAATTTGTTAGAATACTCTATGTGCTTCACTTAAATTTTTTGAGCTAGGCAGTTGCTCTAGTGCTTCACTTAAATCTTTTTGAGCACGGCGGTGGCTATATTTTGAAGAAATGAACTCTCATGCTTCACTTATATTATTTTGAGAGTTGATTAAAATTTTGAAGAAATGAACTCTCATGCTTTACTTATATTATTTTGAGAGTTGATAAATTTTTTTGAACAAATATTTGCACTCTCATGATTCACTTATACCATTTTGAGAGTTGATAAAAGTAACGGTAATTTGCACAAGATATGAATTTGGTCCCAAAGTGATAAATATTCAAGAGGGATATAATAAAAACTTTCATATAGATCATTGGATATGATAAGTATGATTCCTTGCAATAGTTTTGCGATATGGAGATGCTAATATGTGAGTCATGTTAGTGAGTAATTGTGATTTAGTAAGAATATTAGTGTTAAGGTTTGTGATTCCCTATACATGCACGTTAAGTCAATAGTTATGCAACGAAATTATATCCTACTTATGGTGCATTATTCGGTGTTAGTTATGTTCAATGCATGTTTATGACCGTTTTCGTTTTTTGGTTGGTTGCTTCTCAATCTATTTGCTAGCCTTCATTTGTACTAAGCGGAAATACTGCTTGTGCATCCAAACTCCTTAAACCCAAGTTGTGCCAAATGAGTCCACTATATCTACCTATATGCGGTATTCCCATGCCGTTCCAGGTAAATTTGCGTGTGCCAACTCTAATTTTCAAAATATTTTTTCCGTTTTGTGTGCCCATACCACTCATGAAGTGGCAGGGGGTGGCCAATATTTTCCATGCTAGGTGTGTTATTCTCACGATGAGTGTTTATTCACTTGTCATTGCACGAGTGAGTGGTTGGTAAAAGGGATGCCCAGTCCCACAATGAAATAAAAAATTAATAACAACAAAATTCCTTGGAAAGTGATGGTATGGAGGGCACCCGTGGATACGGCTAGCCATGGATTGTGAAAGAATGGTGGAAAGGAAATAAACTTTACTTTCTGTTTGGGAACCGCCTATGATGTGTCTAGCATGGAAAATATTGGGAATTCTCGGTCGTTTTCGTTGACAGGAAAAGCATGCCTCTCAAATTTTCTTTATCTCTCTAATTTAAGCTTTGAGCTCTGGCACATTAGCAAATCTCTGCTTCCCTCTGCGAAGGGCCTATCTATTTACTTTTATGCAATTTTTATTTTTATTTTGAGTCTCCATCTTCTCTTATAAAGCTCCAACTAGAGAACACTATTGTCATACTTGTGCATTGTGTGTAGCTAATATCGAGTGTGTTTCATGAATTGATCAATGATTGAGCATAATGGGCTAGGGATAACTTTCTTTAGCGTTGATATTTTGAAAGACATGGTTGCTTGTTAGCATGTTTGAGTATTTATATCTTCATGTCAAATTATAGACTATTGCTTTGAATCATTCAAGTCCAATGTCCATGCTACAAAAGAAAAGAATATATGATGAATATCATAGGCAGCATTCCACATCAAAAATTCTATTTTAATCATTTACCTACTCGAGGACGAGCAGGAATTAAGCTTGGGGATGCTGATACGTCTCCAACGTATCTATAATTTTTGATTGTTCCATGCTGTTATATTATCAATCTTGGATGTTTTTATATACATTTACAACAATTATATATCATTTTTTGGGACTAACCTATTAAGTTAGTGCCCAGTGCCAGTTGCTGTTTTCGGCCTGTTTTTGGTTTTCCAGAATATCAGTACCAAACGAAGTCCAAATGCCACGAAACTTTTTGGAGATTTTTTTCTGGACATAAGAGACACTAGAAGCTTCGGGAGAAGACCAGACGCCAGAGGAGGTGGACACGAGCCACCAAGGCGCGCCTGGGGGGGGGGGCAGGCGCGCCCTGGTGCCTCATGGGCCCACCTCAGCTCCGTTTGACCTAATTCCCCCACTATAAATTCTCTAAAATCGAGAAACCAACAGAGGAGTCCACGAAATACTTTTTCCGCCGCCGCAAGTTTCTGTTCTCGAGAGATCCCATCTGGAGGCCTTCTCCGATACTCCGTCGGAGGGGGAATCGATCACGGAGGGGCTCTACATCAACCTTGCTGCCCTTCCGATGATGCGTGAGTAGTTTACCACAGACCTTCGGGTCCATAGTTAGTAGCTAGATGGCTTCTTCTCTCTATTTGATCTTGAATACAATGTTCTCCCCGATGTTCTTGGAGTTCTATCCGATGTAATCATTTTTTGCGGTGTGTTTGTTGAGATCTGATGAATTGTGAGTTTATGATCAGATTATCCATGAATATTATTTGAGTCTTTTCTGATCTCTTTTATGCATGATTATTATAGCTTCGTATTTCTTCTCCGATCTATTGATTTAGTTTGGCCAACTAGATTGATTTATCTTGCCATGGGAAGAGGTGCTTTGTAATGGGTTCGATCTTGCGGTGCTCAATCCCAGTGACAGAAAGGGACATGACACGTATGTATCGTTGCTATTATGGGTAAAAAGATGGGGTTTATTCACGCGTGAGTTTACTTTGTGTACTTCATGTCATCTTGCTTAAGGCGTTACTCCGTTCTTTATGGACTTAATACACTATATGCATGCTGGATAGCGGTCGATGTGTGGAGTAATAGTAGTAGATGCAGACAGGTGTCGGTCTACTTGTCTCGGACGTGATGCCTATATACATGATCATTGCCTTGGATATCGTCATGATTATTTATTTTTCTATCAATTGCCCAACAGTAATTTGTTTACCCACCGTATGCTATTTTCTTGAGAGAAGCCTCTAGTGAAAACTATGGCCCCCGGGTCTACCTTTATCATTTACTAGAACCCTAAAAATACTTGCTGCAATTTTATCTTATTTATTTTATTTTATATTTTAGTTCAATCTATCTATCTATCACATACAATTTAATCTTGCAATTTACCGCCGAGGGATTGACAACCCCTTGTTTGCGTTGGGTGCAAGGATTTGTTGTTTTGTGTGCAGGTGCTGTTAACGAGGTGTTGCATGATTCTCCTACTGGATTGATAACCTTGGTTTCATAACTGAGGGAAATACTTATCTCTACTGTACTGCATCTCTCTTCCTCTTCAGGGAGTTACCAACGCAGCTCACAAGTAGCAGAGACCTTGTCGGCGGCGACGACAACCTCTGTGTCCAGCTTCACACGTTGCGCGGGTGCTTCACCAGCCCCGGCGTCGCCACTCCCTCCGATGGTGCGCTTCGGCGGCTTCCTCATACACTCCAGACGGCGCTGACCACTGTGGACGGGGGGTGCGGCCGCCTATTATGACCAACGGCTCGGGCGCGCCATTAATATGGAGCAGTGGGAGCGAGGCGGGCGGCGGTCAAAGGGCTAGCTCACCTCTCGGTGAGCCTGCGCAGCGGACAGCAAGCATGCCTACCGTCATCTGACACAGCTAATAGCACGCCTCCCGGTGACACTGCGCAGCGAACACGCCTCCCGTCAATTCACACACCTGCCTGCACCCATCCCGGTCTGCCTGCGCGGCGGACTGCTCGCATGCGTCCCGTCAACTCACGCCTGCTCGCACGGCATACGGGACGCGTGGCGGCACGTATATTGTTTTTCTTTTTTGATGATTAATTCTGCCGCTTTATTGCTTAACCAAAGCATGGCACGTACATTGTTGGTCTAACGCCCACGGTTCGAATAAATAACCCGTTTGCGATATTGGTTGCCAATTATTAATAATCTCCCGTTTGTAAGAAGATTATATCAAAACTTGTCTCAATTTTGACAAAAAAATATATAATATCACAGTCTATTGGTGTCCATATGACACCACGATAAGTTTCATGAATTTCAACTAAGTTTTGGATTTACTGGATTTTAAAAATCAAGATTCTCAATGTTTGAAATTTCACGGGGAATAAACATGCACCCAGGGACACACATATGATTTTACAATCCATTTTGGTGCACTATCACGTGTGCATGTAGCTCAATTTTGATTTCTGCACATTAAATCCCTAGGAAATCAATCAATGTATAAAAACGGCCGAATGACCTCTGATTTTTTTTTTCAAAATTTAACACGACACTCCTTTGGTCACATGTTCAGTGCAAAAAAAGTTTGACATGCCTCGAAGTGGCGGTGGTGGTGCGGTGTGTGGGTTGGGGGGGGGGGTCCGGCAGTACACTACGAGTCGTGATCCTCCGTGGGGGATTGACCGTTTTGTGAGGCATGCCACATCAAAGTCGTGAATTGGTTATTTAAAACACTACACAAACCCTTCCATATACATGTTCGGGCCACATCCATGCATTATTGGTGGTCCTCGGACACTCCTCGTGCGGTTATCAGCGATGTGCCCATTCGTTATCCCGCGAAGGTTATCAGTTTTCACCGACAGCGAGAGGCATTTGACCAAAGGTGGATTCATCTTGGCCTGTGTATACGGTGTGGATCATGGTGAGATTCCAGATCAAAGTCGAGCGCGTGCGGACACATGAGTCCTTCTCACCACCGGCTCAAAGTGAGGGGGACCATACACGTCGTGAACCTCTGCGTGTGTTTCCGGAGCATGTGTCACATCAAAGTTGTGCATTGGATATTCAAACATCACACAACACCTCTTTGGGCCACATGCACGCGGTGGTTGTTCTAGGACACTCACTCGCGTGTGACGTTCTGTGTGCTCGCGAGGTCGTCGTTCACCATATCACTTTGAACTACAGCGAGGGAGAGGTTAATTATTTTGACCAACAAGGATGGTTCCTTTTTGGTTTGTGTTACGTGTGTATATATATATCTATATATATATACAGCCCGTCTATTCTGCCAATATTGGCAGAATAGTTATTCTGCCCACATCCGAACTGCACGCTCAACGCGAGGGCACTGCACTTTCTGAAGCAAAGGTACTGCAATACAAACACTAATGAACTTCTCGTCACAAAAAACTGCATGCGGTGTTTTTTCGGTACTGTTTTTGATCCAGTTTTTTAACCGTTTGTCGGAACGAGGCATGTAATACGCCGTTGGAAAGCTATGGATTAGGCGCAACTTCGCCATGTTGAAATTTTTTCGAGATTCCTCGCGGTTTAAGAGCAGTTTCGAAAACGGTGGGCGCCCGACGAGTGGCAGCGAGCGTATTTTCGTGTTTTTTCGCAAACCGCTTGTCGGAATGAAGCAAATGATATGCCGTTGGAAAGATATCGTCGAGGCGCAACTTTTTGATATATATTACTTTCTCTAATTCCTTACGGTTTAAGAGCAGTTTCAAATTAACTAAATCGCGGAATTCTGTTTTTTCAAATTTTTGCATTTTTATGGTACTGTTTTCGCCCCAGTTTTTTAACCGATTGTCGAAACGAGGCGTGTGATAAGCCGTTGGAAAGCTACGTACAAGGCGCAAATTTCATATGTAGAAATAATTTTGAGATTCCTTACGGTTTTAAATTAATTTTGAAAATTGTGCGGTGGACGACGAGTGACAGCGGCCGTTTTTTCGCGAATTTTTACAAACCGCTGGTCGGAATGATTCAAATGATATGCCGTTGGAAAGATATCGACGAGACGCAACTTTTTCATGTAGAACACTCTCTCTAATTCCTTACGGTTTAAGAGCAGTTTTGAAATTACCGAAATGCGGACACTCTGTTTTTCGCGACACCAAAATCGACGAGTGTACTGCATTAGACAGAAAACTGCACTGCTACAGACTGAAAACCGTACTGCATCAGAATTTCAAGTGAACTTCATGATTTCTTTCGTCTTTTTTGTACTTTTTTTATGATTTCTTTTGTCTTTTTTCTAACATTATTTTGTGGACGAGAGTGAACCGCAAAGACAAGGGCAAGTGAACCGCAACACTATCGAAAAGTGAACCGCATTACTTATTTTTATCGTTTCCGTAACATTTTTTGCTGTACTTCACATTGGGAGCAAGCGAACCATGGCACTACCGAGAGTGAACTACATGTGTTTTTGTTGTCTTTTTTCATACTTATTATTTTTGCACGCGTAGACCGGGCGAGTGGACCGCAGGGACTGAACGAGTGAACTACATATAATGAGAAGCGAGCTTCTTTGAGATATTTTTTTCCTGTTTACCAAGTGAACCGCGGGGGAGTTTTATAGCAAACTGCATGAGATAACAAAGTGAGCTTCAAAGCCACATCAATCTGATGAAGACATAGTGACCTGCACCATTTCCTTTTGCGTTGAAACAAGTGAACTACACTCTGTTTCTTCCCTATTGAATGCAGTGAACCACAAGACTCCTTGAAGTGGGCTGCATCAATCCATTTTTCTCTTGAAAATGAACCATTTAATGCTTGTTGAAATGAACTTCTCAACAAATATTTTTTACACACAACACCCTTTTTATATGGAACCGCATGAAAAAACAAAGTGAGCTCCATGATAGGAATAAGTGAACCGCGCCGTTGAAAAAACAGAACCGCCACATGATAGTAGTGTGAACTCCATGCATTTCTTGAACTGAATGACAAAATGAAATTACAAGTAAAAAACCGAACTGAACACACTGCATTCTGTTTCAATTTCTGCTCCATATTTTTTAATAAGAGAAAAAGAACACCCGCAAGAAGATAGCCGAACTGCGCGAACAGGCATGCCGCACTGCATCAACAGCACCCAAAACCACACTGAACTCATCTGCCAGGAGCTCTACTGCACCGAACTGCATATAAAAGCGACAGCCAAAGCTGAAAAAACCAAAGAAATGCTTCTGAACTGCACGGGGTGGTCGGCACCGTACGGATCGGGCAAAACAATTAGCACTGAAACTAAAACCAACAAGTATATACTCTGACAATCCAATTAGCAGAACCATCCCACCAAACTTCCACCCAGAAATCACTGAAAACTCAAACCATGTGTGGCGAAATATTTAGCTTCAGATCATATATACCTATGACAATCCAAATAGCACTGCCATCCCACCAACTTTGCAACCAGAATTCACTGAAAACTAAAACCATGTGTGGTGAAACATTCAGCTTCATATCAAATATACTCTCACAATCCAATTAGCACTGCCGTCCCACCATCTTTGCACCCATAATTAACTCAAAACTAAAACCATGTGTGGTGAAACATTCAGCTTCAGATCACCTTATATGCTAACTAGCGAAAGCAAACTACCCCCAATAGCTAAAAATGCAACTTGCTAAAACAAGTGTAAAAACCAAGCGCAATACAAACTGAACCGCCTGAGATAGCCAGCGAACCACAAGGCACACACCATTGTCCTCCTCGTCGTTTTGCCGGCACCGCCGCACTACACGTTAGGCGCCACCGAACTGCAGAGAGTAAATAAGATGGGGTCATGAGATGTGGCGGACCGCACGGCCACGCGCACCGAACCTCATACTTAACCGCAAATCTAAAATGCAAATAACACTGAACCGCATTGCTATCCCACCTGAACTACAGCAGGGCACCCCATGTTTACTGCCGGCGAGCAGCGGTGCTAGAGGAGAAGAGGGGAGGGCAGGCGGCGTGGAGCGCCCTCGAAGCTCCTGCATGTGTGAACGAGGCAGAGGAGAAGAAGGGGAGGAGAGGCGGCTGGGGAGGGCCGGTGGCGGACTGCACGCATGTGTCTGCTGCACTGCACCCCTACGCGCCACAAACTGCAGAGGCGCCGGAGTGAGCTACAAACAATCTGCAAAAAAAAGGCACGACCACGCTCGTCGGTGATGTGTGGCGAAGCGAGCTGCACGGAGTCAACGAAATGCTCTGCTCGTGTCCGCAGTGTGGACTGCAACGGGAGATGGCGAGCACAGGGGCATCGGCGCGTGCTGCTGCCCAAAGTCTCCCGTCGTCGCCAGATGAGGATGGGCCGTGGAGGTAGGGGGTCCCTGACGGAAGCCTGGGTACTGCGCCCAGCTGCATTACGGACTGCACCCCGGCCGCCGGGGACGCCATGGAGTGCGAGGGGGCGACAAGTTCCCCGGATCCGGCGGCGAGGCTTTGCGGTGGGCCATGGCCGGCGACAGGGCCGGTGGGGGGAAGCCGTCATCCATCATCGAGTTCATCAGCGAGGGTGCGGGCGGGGCGAGCGGGGGCCCAGCCGCGCCGGTTCCTGGCGGCCATGATAGAGGAGCTTGCGGGGTAGGGGAGGGAGGAGGGAAGGAGTGCTGGGAGGTGGGTGGTGGGGTGGAGAAGGTGGGACGGCGGCCTCCTGATCCCGATCCAGATCGGGTGGCAGTCATGCGCGTGGGTGGTTGGCCGTGGAAGGAGGATGCAGCAGGGTCGGGAAGCTGGGGCGGCGCCGGCGAGGAGGCCGCGGAGCGGGGAGAAGAAGGCGGCATCGGTGGGATTCCGGTGTCGGTTGGTACAGCGCAGCGGCGCGTCTCCCCAGTAGAAGGTGGATCGGGAGGCGGGGGAGGTGGGGGTGGGCAGGGGGTGGGTGGGAATGGATAAGGTGGGTGGGACGTGGGTGGGGGTTGGGTTTTGTTTTTTCTCTTTCTTTTGGGCGGTTCGGCGAGCCTCCGTTCGAAACGTGGACGCAGTGTTGGCAGAATAAGCGTTTTAGTTGGTAGAATAAGGTCTTAAGGGGGTTGGTAGAATAGACCCACCCTATATATATATATATATATATATATATATATATATATATATATATATATATATATATATATATATATATATATATATATATAGTACGCGTCGAAGAGGCGGGGCAACATATATACTACGCGTCATGAACTCGCTCCGTGTGGGGACGTTCCGGTTTCCGAGGCAGGTGACACATCAAAGTTGTGCATTGGTTATTCAAACATTCACACAACACCTCTTTGGGCACATGCAGCCGGTGATTGCCCAATAGGACACTCACTCACGTGTGACGCTTCCATCCGTGGGCCCGCGAGGTTGTCTCGAGCACTCTGACCCAACAAGAGAAAGGTTAATTAATTTGACCAACAAGGAGGATTCTTTTTGGTTTGAGTTAAAGTACGAGTATATAGGACGCGTCGAAGAGGGCCGGGGGGAGCTAGGGGACGACCATCACATAACTACACGTCATGAAAACCTCGCTCCGTGTGGGGACTTTTCGGTTTCCGGGGCAGGTGTGCATTGCGTACATATTCAAACATCACACAAACACCGGCCTCTTTGGGCCACATGCAGACGGTGCAATGAGTGCCCTATATGACACTCACTCCCGTGCAAAATGCTTCCCTCTCCGTGGGCCCGCAAGGTCGTCATCCATCACTTTGACCCAACGAGAGAGGTTAATTTGACGACCAAAGGAGGATTTCTTTTCGGGTTGTGTTACGTACGGTAGGAGTATATAGTACGCATCGAAGAGCGGGGACCAGCATATATATATATATATATATATATATACTACGCGTCACGAGAACCTCGCTCCTTGTGGGGACTTTACGGTTTCCGAGGCGGGTGCCACATCAAAGTTGTGCATTAATTAGGTATTCAAACATCACAGCCACACACACCTCCATACATATGTTTGGGCCACATTCAAGCGAAGGCGGTGTCCGATCCTTTTGCACTCACTCACGCAGTTATTGGCGATGCTTCCATCAGTGGGCCCGCTTGGTCCATCACTTTTGACCGACAGCGAGAGAGGTTATAATTTGACTTAGGAGGGGATTAATTTTTGGTTTGTCTTATGATATAGGTCATTCTATATATGAGATTACATAATATACTTTGAGTGCATGTGTACGCATGAATCCCTTCCACCGGATCAAAGTGGGGGGGGGGGCTAGCATATATATACACGACGCGTCATGGACCTCGCTCTGTGCGGGGACTGTGCGATTTTCGACGCATGCGCCACATCAATGATGTGCATTGGGTATTCAAACATATGCATGCATCACGCACCTCCGTACATATGTTTGGGACACATGCATGCAGTGGTTGTCTTCGGACACTCTACCCTCGATTGGTTATCGGCGGGAAGCCTATATATTCATGGGCCCGCGTGGACGTCCATCACTTCGACCGACAAGGAGAGAGGTTAGCAGGGTGGATTCTTCTTCTTTGGTTCGTGTTACCGTATAGTACGTAGGCCGATCATGGTGAGATTAATTCCAGACCTAAGTTTGAGCGCATGCATGCATGCGTACGCATGAATCCCTCTCACCGGCTCGAAGTGGGGTGACATGCGTACATATATATATATATATATATATATATATATATATATATATATATATATACTATACGCGCCGTGAACCCTCGCTAGCTCCGTGTGGGGACTTTTCGGTTCCAAAGCACGGTGCCACATCAAAAGTTGTGCATTGGGTATTCAAACACCACACAACACTTCCACACATAAGTTCGGGCCGCATGCACGCAGTGGTTGTCTTCGGGCACTCCCTCGCATGGTTATCGTCGACAAGCTAGCCCATTTGTGGGGCCGCGTGGACGTCCATCACTTTGACCAACAACGAGAGAGAGGTTATACGACCAAGGTGGATTATTCTTGGTCCGTGTTACAGTACGTCTTGGTGAGATGCCCTATCGTCCCACCGACTCAAAGTGCGTGTGTGTGTGGGGGGGGGGATGCACTACTCCGCACTTCCTGAAACTCCGTGGGGTCGGGGATGCCTGGTTAATTTGCGAGAGGCACGCATGTGCCACATCAAAATTGTGAATTGGGTATTTAAATATCACACCACACACCTATATATATATACCCGCATGTGGTTAGTATGTGGTCTCACCCATCTCGCGCCACAAGCACACATTTGTGGGCCCGCACACGGTCCACCTTTGACCAGAAGCGAAGGGGGGGGGGTTGACCATATGATGGACTCCTATAGGTTTTGTGTTACGGTAGGGTGAGATATCAGACCTAGCTATTTGGGGGCATGCATTCATAGCTAGGATTCCCCTCCCGCCGACACGAAGTGGGGGGGGGGGGGGTGGCAGACTATAGCAATAATGGGCGCTTTGCGAGACACGTGCCACATCAAAGTTGTGCATTAGGTATTTGAACATCAAACCACCCTTTTCATTTATATATTTGGTCCACATGCAAGTGTGTTCGTGTTCTGACCCTTTCCCGCATTTTTTTTGCCAAATTTATAAACAGCAGACGAGACGGATGCGATTGGGGACGTAACAGACACGGTTCCCTCAGACTACCCATGTGCCAACCCCGTGCGCCTGTCACTCACATCAGCACAGTACATTGGGGTCCACGAGGCTTCCCACCCAATCACAAAAATATCTACCCGCCTGGAGGGTTTTTCTGTTTGATAGCACATGATTACTATGTTTCGACCGTGTGCGATGTTCGTTGCTCCTGCTCTCGAAAATATCTACCCGCCTGGAGGGTTTTTCTGTTTGATAGCACACGATTACTATGTTTCGACCGTGTGCGATGTTCGTTGCTCCCGCTCTCGAAAATATCTACCCGCCTGGAGGGTTTTTCTGTTTGATAGCACATGATTATTATGTTTCGACCGTGTGCGATGTCTGTTACTCCTGCTCTGCTTCAATCCCTTGATCCAAATTCAGTAGCCCCGGCATTTTACTCCCGCCTGCATCCCTCGCAATCTCTAAAATATCTGCTTGCCTGGAGGGTTTTTATCTTTGATAGCACACGATTATTATGTTTGGACCGTGTGCGATGTCTGTTACTCCCGCTCTGCTTCAACCCCTTGATCCAAATTTTCAGTAACCCCGGCATTTTACTCCCGCCCAGTAAAATTTTCAGTAGCCACGGCATTTTCTCATACACCACCTTGGGCCCCCTCCACACACACCCCCCAAAACCTCCGTTCACACTTCACACACACACCCCATCCCTCGCTCGAAACCTAGCTAGGTCACCGCCGCCGCCACCGCGCCGCCTCCATCGTCAACCTCTGCCGGTCAGCCCGTGCAGGTTACCCACCGATCAACATACCCTCGCCGCCCTAAGTTTCTTAGATGATGCCTATGAAACGCCCCCTTTCCCACAGATCCCCATCCCCACCCCCTCCCCCACTCCAGAGCGTCGCAGCCTAAGCCCGGCTACGCTTCCCGGGGAGCTCGAGGAGCGAATGTCCCAAACGAGGTTTATCGCGGCCTCTTCGCCCGACGTCGGCGTGGTGGCCGCCGACGAAGCTGACGATGATGACTGGACGGAGGCTTTCAATCAGCGGGCTAGAGTATTCTGGTATGTCGCGGACGCCGGCTACGACATCGAGGTCGTCGACAGCGATGGCTTGACGCGGGCTATGTCACAGGTTAAGTTGCCCACCCCCAACCCCTCGGGTTCAACCGCCGTCGATCTCCTCGATGGCCCTGCCACTGATCTCCTCTGGCTCGTTGTCAACAATTTTCCATCCTTCATCCCCATGGAGCCTCTTTTGTCATTTATGAAGGACACGTTCTGCGACGCTGGCTTGGGATCCTAGATACGTCTCCAATGTATCTAAAATTTGTGAAGTATTCATGCCATGTTTATTATAGTTTTGTATGATATTGGTGCACTTTTATATGGTTTTTATATGATTTTTATGGACTAACATATTGACCTAGTGCCCAGTGCCAGTTGCTGTTTTCTGCCTGTTTTTGGTTTTCCAGAAAATCCATATCAAATGAAGTCCAAATGCAGCGAAAATTTTTGACGATTTTTTTTGGAAGGAAATAGACCTAGGAAGCTTCGGGGGAGCAGCAGAAGACCCATAGGGGCCTCACAAGCCACCAGGGCGCGCCACCCCCCAGGCGCGCCCTGGTGCCTCGTGGGCCCCCTGTGGCACCTCTTTGCGTGATTTCAATGCTGAAAAATCATATATATATTCAGAAACCCCCGAAAGTTAACCTAGATGAGTTTTTACGCCGCCGCAAGCCTCTGTTCCGAAGCGATCTCATTTGGAGCCCTTTTTAGGCACCCTGCCGGAGGGGGGAATCATCACCGGAGGCCATCTTCATCATCTTGGCTGTCTCCATGACGAGGAGGGAGTAGTTCACCCTCGGGGCTGAGGGTTTGTACTAGTAGCTATGTGTTTGATCTCTCTCTCTCTCGTGTTCTTGATATGGCACGATCTTGATGTATCGCGAGCTTTGTTAATATAGTTGTATCATATGGAGTTTCCTCCCTCTCTATCCTTGTTGTGATGAATTGAGTTTTTACCTTGGAGGTTTCACTATTATCGGATTGAATACTTTTACGGATTTGAGAACACTTGATGTATGTCTTGCATATGAATACCCGTGGTGACAATGGGGTATTATATTGATTCACTTGATGTACGTTTTGGCATTCAACTCGCGGATTCCCGAGGTGACATTGGGGTAATCTATGCATAGGGGTTGATGCACGTTTTCGTCCTACTTTCTCCGGTAGAAATCTTGGGGCACTCTTTGAAGTTCTTTGTGTTGGATTGAATATTATGAATCTGAAGTTGTTTGATGCATATCGTATAATCAACTCACGGATACTTGTGGTGACATTGGAGTATCTAGGTGACATTAGAGTTGGTTGATGTGTATCATATGGTGTTATTTTAGTACGAACTCTAGGGCTATTTGTGACACTTATAGGAATAGCTCAATGGATCGATCGGAAATGATAACTTTGAGGTGGTTTCGTACCCTACAAACAATTTCTATCTTATGTTCTCCGCTAATAGGAACTTGGGAGTGATTCTTTATCGCACATTGAGAGATGGTTATATGATTCAATTATGTTAGCATTGTTGAGAGATTGCACTAGTGAAAGTATGAACCCTAGGCCTTGTTTTTAAGCATTGCAATACCATTTGTGCTCCGTTTTATCACTTGCTACCTTGCTGTTTTTATATTTTCAGATTACAAAAACCTATATCTACTATCCATACTACACTTGTATCACCATCTCTTCACCGAACTAGTGCACCTATACAATTTGCCATTGTATTGGGTGTGTTGGGGACACAAGAGATTTCTTGTATTTGGTTGCAGGGTTGTTTGAGAGATACCATCTTCATCCTATGCCTCCCACGGATTGATAAACCTTAGGTCATCCACTTGAGGGAAAATTGCTACTGTCCTACAAAACTCTGCGCTTGGAGGCCAACACGAGTCTACAAGAATAAGTTGTGTAGTAGACATCAAGCTCTTTTCTGGCGCCGTTGCCGGGGAGGTGAGTGCTTGAAGGTATATCTTTAGATCTTGCAATTGAATCTTTTAGTTTCTTGTTTTATCACTAGTTCGGTTTATTAAAGAAAACTACACCAAAAAATGGAATTGAGGTTGACTCATATTATTCGTCTTTATCATGTCTTTCTTGAAAATGATGGATCGGAAAATTGTGCTCAATTGATAGAAGAAGAATTCAATAAAATGTTTGGCATAAAATCCATGAATGATGAGCATAATTGCAATGTTGTTTGTATGAATTCTATGAATATCCAAAATACTAATGATGATTGCACTAGTCATGACAAAAATGTTTCTTATAAGCATGTCAATTTTTGTGGAGTGCATAAAGTTTGTGAAGACACGCCTTATAGGGATGATAGATTTTGTAAGAAGCATAAACATGATAGAACCAATTGTTTGCTTAAAGTGATAGATGAATTTTCTACAAAATTATGCTCTCTTCATCCCATTAATTGTGAACTTTGCAATAAGATTGGTCATCTTAATTTCCAATGCATACTCTTTCATGATCGAATCATGGCTAAATATTGTAATGACTTGACCGCCCTTGAACTATATAATGAGCTTTATCTATTTTTGGGGTGTGAGGAATTGTCACGTAAAAATGGTTGGTTTGAAGTATTCATTCTCACGGATGGCATTGAAACTAATCTAAAAGAAATCTATATGTTTTGTTTGGTAAATTGCAATGAGAATGCTTATATTACCAACTATAAAAAGATGGGAAAACAAATAGAATATAAAAGGAACACTAATGAAAGGGTAAAGATTTCCACTTTCTCTCCTATTGTCTCTCATGATGAAATAGGTGACGAGGAGGAGCTCCTATTCAACCAATCTCATCAATAAGAAGCTCGGAAAAAATGATTAAACCCACACATGATGTGGTGAAGAAGAAGAAAAGAAGAAAAAGTAGAGGAAAAAAGGTATCTCTCCCAAATAATGTTGCTCCTATCATTGTTGTGCCTCATGAGAATGAATCAAAAATAATTGTGGAAGATAATACACTTGATGATGATTTTCTTATGCCTATTGCTTGTTGTGATGATTATGATTGGGAAGATAATGATACTTCTTATGATCTTGAAAATCTTTATGGCACCAACTTGGAGGAATATGATAATAATTGTTATACTGTTGGTGCTATTCATACTATTGATGATAATAGTGGTAATGCTAATGATATGCAAACCAACAAGCTTGGGGATGCTATGTTTGATTGGAATGGTATGTTTGAGAATTTATTTGCTGCAAATAACGTTTGCCCTAGGCTTGGGGATGCTATGCTTAATGAAAATGATCTTTTTATTCCCCCTACTTTTGATGAGCAAATTTATTATGATGATGACATGCCTCCTATCTATGATGATTATTGTGATGATACTTATGTTATGAAAAATAGTGATGATTATTATTATAATACTTGTTATAATTATGAAAATCCTTTTACTGAACATCACTCTTTTAATGTGGAAATAATTTATAGTATTCGAGTTTCAGACGATACTCCCACTATTATGAATGAGAAGAAAATTGCTTGTGTGGAGAGTAATAAAAATTCTATGCTTGTAGGTCATGAAAAGAATGCTTTATGTGATAGTTATATTTTTGAATTCATTCATGATGCTACTGAAAATTATTATGAGAGAGGAACATATGATTCATGATGCTCCCGTTATGTTTCAATCCTTTACTTCTATGTGAGCATCATTGAAATCATCATGCCTAGCTAAAAAGGCATTAAAGAAAAGCGCTTGTTGGGAGACAACCCAACATTTACCCCTACTGTTTTTTGTGTTCACATGATTAATCTACTGTAGTAATCATGTTTTATATGTTTTCTTTCAATAATGTGCCAAGTAAAGCCTTTGGGATAGTGTGGATGCTTGTTGATTTGATTCTGTGCAAAAACAGAAACTTTTGCATCCAGTGCTGGAATTTCTATTCTGTACTGGAGCATGAGAAAATTCTGAAATTTTTACACAGTATTGGGTTACAAATTGTTTACGTTTTCCTAATGTTTCAGAATTTTTGGAGGTACAGAAGTATGGTTTTTAAATCGCTCACTACATGCTGTTCTGTTTTTGACAGATTCTGTTTTTTATTGCATAGTTTGCTTGTTTTAGTGTTTCCATAGCTTATATTATGAAATATAAATTGTGGAAATGATAGAATACAGTAGGCATTATGTGAGAACAATTATGAATCTTGTCTTGGCAGTACCTAAGTGGACGATTTATTTTTATCATACTAACCTATCGCACAAGTTCCGTTAAGTTTTGTGTGATTGAAGTTTTCAAGTTTTGGGTGAGATATCGAAATGAGGAGAATAAGGAGTGGCAAGACCCTAAGCTTGGGGATTCCCAAGGCACCCCAAGGTAATACTCAAGGAATACTCAAGCGTCTAAGCTTGGGGATGCCCCGGAAGGCATCCCCTCTTTCGTCTTCAACATTATCGGTAACCTTACTTGGAGCTATATTTTATTGTCACATGATATGTGTTTTGCTTGGAGCATCATTTTGTTTTATTGAGATTTGCTTGCTTTTATCAATAATCATGTTTTGTATCTTTTAGTTCAATAAAATGCCAATTATAGCCTTTACCATGCTCAGTTTGCAAGTTCATGTGTTGCTGTTTGAAAACAGAAAGTTTTCAGTTATGTCCAGAATATTCCTGAAGAGTCAGAAAATGATAAAAATCTAAATTTTTTACACAGTAAGGATGCATGAGTTATCTATCACGTGGTAATTGTTCAGAATTTTTGGAGTTAGGGAAGTATGAATTTTAAATCCCCCTTGACAGACGGTTCTGTTTTGGCAGATTGCTGTTATAGTTGCATTGTTTGCATATGTTTGCTTGTTTAATGATTCTATTTGAGGATAGGAGTATTAAATATGCAGAGGCATTTAATTATAATTTGCAAACTATCGGTCAAGCAACTAAGCTTGGGGATGCCCCGGTAGGCATCCCACCTTTCTTCTTCAACAACTATCGGTCAATTTTGGTTGAGCCTAAGTTTTTGCTTCTTCACATGATATGTGCTATTCTTGGAATGTCATTTTATTTTGTTTTGTTTGTTGTTTGAATAAAATTATTAAGATCTGAAATCTTAAATGAGAGAGAATCCTCACATAGCTACCTATTTACTTAACTACTCATTTGGTCTTTACTTATATCTTTTTGGAGTAGTTTATCATTTACTCTTGTTCTTCACTTATATCCTATGAGTAAGTTGTTGAAATGAATTGAATATCATAAAGTTGAAATTTATATGCTTCATATTCTTGTCCCATGGGGAGTAGTGACTTCACATACAAGAAGTATAAGTGGTAAAATTTATTGAAAGTTAACAAACATAGCATTGGTCACTTGAACAATTCATGAAAGAATTTTGAAGGAAGAGAAATTTCACATATAAATATACTATCTTGGACTTCTTATATGATTGTGAGCCCCCATTAATTATTTTCAAGCTTGATCAAGTAGTTGACGTTGGACAAGGAAGACAACTGTTGGGGAACGAAGCATGAATTTCAAAAAAATTCCTACGTTCACGCAAGATCTATCCATGGAGATGCATCGCTACGAGAGGGGAGAGTGTGTCTACGTACCCTCTTAGACCGTCAGCGGAAGCGTCTCACAACGCGGTTGATGTAGTCGAACAATCCTTCGAGCTCCACCGATCGAGTACCGAACGTACGGCACCTCTGAGTTCTACACACGTGCAGCTCGGTGACGTTCCTCGCCTTCTTGATCCAGCAAGACGTCGAGGTAGTAAATGAGTTCCATCAGCACGACGGCATGGCGACGGTGACGGTGAAGTGATTCCGGCAGGGCTTCGCCTAAGCTCTCCGAAAATATGACCGAGGTGGAAAACGGAGATCGGGGCACCGCACACGGCTATGGGACAATTGTGTGTCTCCAAGGGGTGCCCCTCCTCCGTATATAAAGGAGGGAGGGGGGAGGAGGCAGCCAAGGGGCTACGCCCCCATAGGGAGGCCGAATCCTCCTAGGGATTCCTCCCATTGGCCGGCGCCCTCCCCCAATCCTACTCCAAGTAGGATTCCTACTTGGAAAGGGGGGAGAGGGAGAAGGAAGGGGGCCCGGCCCCCAACCCTAGCCCAATTCGGTTTGGCCCCCTAGGGGGGGGCGCACCAGCCCCTTGTGGGCTGTTGCTCCTCCCCTACGTGGCCCATGAGGCCCATGTGGCCCCCCGGGGGGTTTCGGTAACCCCCCGGTACACCGATAAAATATTCGGAACCTTCCGGAACCTTTCCGGTGTCCGAATACCACCTTCCAATATATGAATCTTTATCTCTCGGACATTCCGAGACTCCTCGTCATGTCCGTGATCTCATCCGGGACTCCGAACAACATTCGGTCACCAATCACATAACTCATATAATACTATATCGTCATCGAACCTTAAGTGTGCGGACCCTACGGGTTCGGGAATGATGTAGACATGACCGAGACGACTCTCTGGTCAATAAGCAACAGCGGAACCTGGATGCTCATATTGGTTCCTACATATTCCACGAAGATCTTTATCGGTGAACCTCATATGACAACATACGTTGTTCCCTTTGTCCAGCGGTATGTTACTTGCCCGAGATTCGATCGTCGGTATCCAATACCTAGTTCAATCTCGTTACCGGCAAGTCTCTTTACTCGTTCCGTAATACATCATCTTGCAACTAACTCTTTAGTCACGGTGCTTGCAAGGCTTCTGTGATGCTGTATTACCGAGAGGGCCCAGAGATACCTCTCCGATAGTCGGAGTGACAAATCCCAATCTTGATCCATGCCAACTCAACAAACACTTTTGGAGATACCTGTAGTGCACCTTTATAATCACCCAGTTACGTTGTGACGTTTGATACACCCAAAGTATTCCTACGGTATCCGGGAGTTGCATGATCTCATGGTCAGAGGAACGTGTATTTGACATAGTGAAAGCAATAGCATTAAACTGAACGATCATATGCTATGCTGACGGTTGGGTCAAGTCCATCACATCATTCTCCTAATGATGTGATCCCATTATCAAATGACAACTCATGTCCATGGTCAGGAAATCTTGACCATCTTTTGATCAACGAGCTAGTCTAGTAGAGGCTTACTAGGGACTCAGTATTTGTTTATCTATTCACACATGTATTAAGTTTCCGGTCAATACAATTCTAGCATGAATAATAAACCATTATCATGAACGGGGAAATACGATAATAATAAATTATTATTGCCTCTAGGGCATATTTCCAACAGTCTCCCACTTGCACTAGAGTCAATAATCTACTTCACATCACCATGTGATTTACATTCTTATGAATCTAACACCCAATGAGTTCTGGGGTTCGATCATGCTTTGCATGTGAGAGAGGTCTTTAGTCAACGGTCTGCAACATTCAGATCCGTGTGTTCTTTGCAAATCTATATGTCATACTGCAGATGCTACCATGCTCCACTTGGAGCTATTCCAAATGGTTGCTCCACTATACGTATCCTGACTGCTACTCAGAGTCGTCCGGATAGGTGTCAAAGCTTGCATCGACGTAACCCTTTACGACGAACTCTTTATCACCTCCATAATCGAGAAATATTTCCTTAGTCCTCGCGTTACTAAGGATAATCTTGACCGTTGTCCAGTGATCCACTCCTGGACCACTCTTGTACCCCTTGACAGACTCATGGCAAGGCACACACCAGGTGCGGTACACAGCATGGCATACTATACAGAGCCTATGGATAAGGCATAGGGGACGACCTTCGTCCTTTCTCTTTCTTCTGCCGTGGTCGAGCTTTGAGTCTCACTCAACTCCACACCTTATAAATCAAGCAAGAACTCTTTCTTTGACTGATCCATTTTGAACTCTTTCAAAATCTTGTCAAGGTATGTACTCATTGAAAGTTTTATCAGACGTCTTGATCTATCTCTATAGATCCTGATGCCCAATATTCAAGTAGCTTCATTCCAGGTTTTCCTTTGAAAAACTCCTTTTCAAACAACCCTTTATGCTTTCCAGAAATTCTACATCATTTCCGATCAACAATATGTCATCCATATAAACTTATCAGAAATTCTATAGTGCTCCCACTCACTTTATTGTAAATACAAGTTTCTCATAAACTTTGTATAGAATCAAAAACTTTGATCACCTCATCAAAGCGTATATTCCAACTCCGAGATGCTTGCTCCAGTCCATAGAAGGATCGCTAGAGTTTACATACATTTTAGCATCCTTAGGACTGACAAAACCTTCCGGTTGTATCACATACAACCTTTCCTCACGGATACCGTTAAGGAAACGATGTTTTGACATCCATCTGCCAGATTTCATAATCGAAAAATGCAGCATCTGCTAACATAATTCCAACAGACTTTAGCATCGCTACGGGTGAGAAAGTCTCATCGTAGTCAACTCCTTGAACTTGTGAAAAACCCTTTGCCACAAGTCGAGCTTTATAGACGGTGACATTACCGTCCGCGTCCATCTTCCTTTTAAAGATCCATTTGTTCTGAATGGCCTTTCGCCCTTTAGGTAATACTTCCAAAGCCCATACTTTGTTTTCATACATGGATCCCATCTCGGACTTCATGGCCTCTAACCATTTCTCAGAATCCGGGCCCATCATTGCTTCTCCATAGCTCGTAGGTTCATCGTTGTCCAACAACATGACCTCTAAGACAGGGTTGTCGTACCACTCAGGAGCAGTACGCATCCTTGTCGACCTACGAGGTTCGATAGTAACTTGATCCGAAGCTTCATGATCATCATCATTAACTTCCTCTTCAACTAACGTAGGCTCCACAGAAACAACTTTCTGCGCTGCGCTACTCTCTGTTTGAAACAAAGGTTCAACAACCTCATCAAATTCTATCTTCCTCCTACTCAATTCTTTCGAGAGAAACTCTTTCTCGAGAAAGGACCCGTTTTAGCAACAAACACTTTGTGCTTGGATCTAAGATAGAAGGTTTACCCAACTGTTACGTTAGGGTATTCTATGAAGATGCATTTGTCTGCTTTGGGTTCAAGCTCATTAGGTGAAAACCCTTTTTCACATAAGCGTCGCAGCCCCAAACATTAAGAAATGACAGCTTAGGTTTCCGCCAAACCAAAATTCATACGGTGTCATCTCAACGGACTTAGATGGTGCCCCTTTTAAAGTGAATGTAGTTGTCTCTAATGCATAACCCCAAAACGATAGTGGCAAATCGATAAGAGACATCATAGTACGCACCATATCCAATAGAGCACGACTACGACGTTCGGACACACCATCACACTATGGTGTTCCAGGTGGCGTGAGTTGTGAAACAACTTCCACATTGTCTTAAGTTGTATACCAAACTCGTAACTCAGATATTTACCTCTACGATCATATCGTAGATATTTTATCTTCTTGTCACGATGATATCAAACTTCACTCTGAATTTGTTTGAACTTTTCAAATGTTTCAGACTTGTGTTTCATTAAGTAAATATCCCCATATCTACTCAAATCATCAGTGAAGGTAGGAAAATAATGATATCCACCGCATGCTACAACACTCATTGGACCGAATACATCAACATGTATCATTTCCAATAAGTCACTTGCCCGCTCCATCATACCGGAAAACGGGGTCTTAGTCATCTTGCCCATGAGGCATGGTCCGCATGTCTCAACCGATTCGAAATCGAATGAGTCCAAAGATCCATCAGCATGGAGTTTCTTCATGCGTTTTACACCAATATGACATTTAGCGGCAGTGCCACAAGTATGTGGTACTATCATTATTAACTTTGTATCTTTTGGCATCAATATTAAGAACATGTGTATCACTACGATCAAGATTCAATAAACCATTCTCATTGGGTGCATGACCATTGAAGGTATTATTCATGTAAACAGAATAACCATTATTCTCTAACTTGAATGAATAACCGTATTGCAATAAACATGATCTAATCACGTTCATGCTCAACGCAAACACCAAATAACATTTATTTAGGTTCATCACTAATCCCGAAGGTAGAGAGAGCGTGCGATGGTGATCACATCAACCTAGGAAAAACTTCCAACACTCATCATCACCTCACCCTTAGCTAGCCTCCGTTTATTCCGTAGCTTTTATTTCGAGTTACTAACATTTAGCAACCGAACCGGTATCCAATACCCAGGTGCTACTAGGAGTACTAGCAAGGTACACATCAATAACATGTATATCAAATATACTTCTATCGGCGTTGCTAGCCTTCTTATCTACCAAGTATCTAGGGTTGTTCCGCTTCAGCGACCGTTCTCCTCATAATAGAAGCACTTAGTCTCGGGTTTGGGTTCAACCTTGGGTTTCTTCACTGGAGCAGCAACTGACTTGCCATCCATGAAGTTTCCCTACTAGCCCTTGCCCTTCTCGAAACTAGTGGTTTCACTAACCATCAACACTTGATGCTCCTTCTTGATTTCTACCTTCGCGGTGTCAAACATCGCGAATAGCTCAGGGATCATTATTTCTATCCCTGGCATTTTATAGTTCATCACGAGGCTCTAGTAGCTTAGTGACAGTGACTTGGAGAACTATATCAATCACTATCTTATCTGGAAGATCAACTCCCACTCGATTCAAGCGATTGTAGCACCTAGACAATCTGAGCACATGCTCACCGATTGAGCTATTCTCCTTCATCTTGCAGGCAAAGAATCTTGTTGGAGGTCTCATACCTCTCAACACGGGCACGAGCCTGAGATCCCAATTTCAGCTCTTAGAACATCTCATATGTTCCGTGACGTTCAAAACGTTTTGGAGCCTCAATTCTAAGCCGTAATGCATGACGCACTGAACTATCAAGTAGTCATCAGAACGTGCCTGTCAGATGTTCACAACATCTACAGACGACGCTTGAGGGGGTGGCGCACCGAGCGGTGCATTAAGGACATAAGCCTTCTGTGCAACAATGAGGACAATCCTCAGATCACGGACCCAGTCCGCATTATTGCTACCATCATCTTTCAACTCTATTTCTCTAGGAACATATAAAAATTCAAGGGAGCTACAGCGCGAGCTAGTAATCTACAACATAATTTGCAAAGACATTTTGACTATGTTCATGATAATGAGTTTAGTTAATCATATTACTTAAAAACTCCCACTCAAATTGACATCCCTCCGGTCATTCGAGTGTCACATGATCCAAATCCACCAACCCAAGTCCGATCATCACGTGAGTTGAGGTGGTTTCAATGGCGAACATCTTCATGTTGATCATATCTACTATATGACTCATGTTCGACCTTTCGGTCTCTTGTGTTCCGAGGCCATATCTGTATATGCTAGGCTCGTCAAGTTTAACCCAAGTATTCTGCGTGTGTAAAACTGGCTTACACCCGTTGTATGCGAACGAAAGAATCCATCACACCCGATCATCACGTGGTGCTTAGAAGCGTCGAACCTTCGCAACGGTGCATACTAGGGGAGAACACTTATCTTGAAATTTAGTGAAGGGATCATCTTATAATGCTACCGTCGTCCTAAGCAAAATAAGATGCATAAATGGATTAACATCACATGCAATTCAATATATGTGACATGATATGGCCATCAACGTCTTGTGCCTTTGATCTCCATCAGCAAAGAACCGTCATGATCTCCATCGTCACCGGGTTGACACCTTGATCTCCATCGTAGCGTCGTGACACCTTGATCTCCATCGCAGCGTCGTGGTCGTCTCGCAGGCTATTGCTACTACTACTACTACTACTGCTAACTCATAGCGGTAAAGTAAAGCAATTACATAGCGTTGGCATTGCATACAATAAAGAGACAACCATAAGGCTCCTACCGGTTGCCTGATAACTTTACAAAACATGATCATCTCATACAACAACTTATATCACATCATGTCTTGACCATATCACATCACCAGCATACCCTGCAAAAACAAGTTAGACGTCCTCTACTTTGTTGTTGCAAGTTTTAAGTGGCTGCTACGGGTTTGCAAGAACCGTTCTTACCTATGCAAAACCACAACGTGGTGTAGTGATTGCTTTTTGATCTTCTAAAAGAACCCTCTTCATTGAAACCGATTCAACTAAAGTGAGAGAGACAGACACCCGCCAGTCACCTTTATGCAACGAGTGCACGTAGCGGTGAAACCTGTCTCGCGTAAGCGTACGCGTAATGTCGGTCTGGGCCGCTTCATCTCACAATACCGCCGAATCAAGTATCAACTAGTAACGGCAAGCAATATGTATACACCCACGCCCACAACTCACTTGTGTTCTACTCGTGCAAATCACATCTACGCATAGACCTGGCTCGGATGCCACTGTTGGGGAACGAAGCATGAATTTCAAAAAAATTCCTACGCTCACGCAAGATCTATCCATGGAGATGCATCGCTACGAGAGGGGAGAGTGTGTCTATGTACCCTCGTAGACCGTTAGCGGAAGCATCTCACAACGCGGTTGATGTAGTCGAACAATCCTTCGAGCTCCACCGATCGAGTACCGAACGTACGGCACCTCCGAGTTCTACACACGTGCAGCTCGGTGACGTTCCTCGCCTTCTTGATCCACCAAGACGTCGAGGTAGTAAATGAGTTCCATCAGCACGACGGCGTGGCGACGGTGATGGTGAAGTGATTCCGGCAGGGCTTCGCCTAAGCTCTCCGAAAATATGACCGAGGTGGAAAACGGAGATCGGGGCACCGCACACGGCTATGGGACAATTGTGTGTCTCCAAGGGGTGCCCCTCCTCCGTATATAAAGGAGGGAGGGGGGAGGAGGCAGCCAAGGGGCTACGCCCCCATAGGGAGGCCGAATCCTCCTAGGGATTCCTCCCATTGGCCGGCGCCCTCCCCCAATCCTACTCCAAGTAGGATTCCTACTTGGAAAGGGGGGAGAGGGAGAAGGAAGGGGGGGCCGGCCCCCAACCCTAGCCCAATTCGGTTTGGCCCCCTAGGGGGGGCGCACCAGCCCCTTGTGGGCTGTTGCTCCTCCCCTACGTGGCCCATGAGGCCCATGTGGCCCCCCGGGGGGTTCCGGTAACCCCCCGGTACACCGATAAAATATCCGGAACCTTCCGGAACCTTTCCGGTGTCCGAATACCACCTTCCAATATATGAATCTTTATCTCTCGGACATTCCGAGACTCCTCGTCATGTCCGTGATCTCATCCGGGACTCCGAACAACATTCGGTCACCAATCACATAACTCATATAATACTATATCGTCATCGAACCTTAAGTGTGCGGACCCTACGGGTTCGGGAATGATGTAGACATGACCGAGACGACTCTCTGGTCAATAAGCAACAGCGGAACCTGGATGCTCATATTGGTTCCTACATATTCCATGAAGATCTTTATCGGTGAACCTCATATGACAACATACGTTGTTCCCTTTGTCCAGCGGTATGTTACTTGCCCGAGATTCGATCGTCGGTATCCAATACCTAGTTCAATCTCGTTACCGGCAAGTCTCTTTACTCGTTCCGTAATACATCATCTTGCAACTAACTCTTTAGTCACGGTGCTTGCAAGGCTTCTGTGATGCTGTATTACCGAGAGGGCCCAGAGATACCTCTCCGATAGTCGGAGTGACAAATCCCAATCTTGATCCATGCCAACCCAACAAACACTTTCGGAGATACCTGTAGTGCACCTTTATAATCACCCAGTTACGTTGTGACGTTTGATACACCCAAAGTATTCCTACGGTATCCGGGAGTTGCATGATCTCATGGTCAGAGGAACGTGTATTTGACATAGTGAAAGCAATAGCATTAAACTGAACGATCATATGCTATGCTGACGGTTGGGTCAAGTCCATCACATCATTCTCCTAATGATGTGATTCCATTATCAAATGACAACTCATATCCATGGTCAGGAAATCTTGACCATCTTTTGATCAACGAGCTAGTCTAGTAGAGGCTTACTAGGGACTCAGTATTTGTTTATCTATTCACACATGTATTAAGTTTCCGGTCAATACAATTCTAGCATGAATAATAAACCATTATCATGAACGGGGAAATATGATAATAATAAATTATTATTGCCTCTAGGGCATATTTCCAACAACAACGTATTGAGTTATGTTTGTTTATATTCACATAGAAGTTATATTGTCATGGATCCTCTAACATGTGGTGCTTGCTTAGGATCTTTGCTAGCCAAAAATTCGTACTAAGTAGAGATACTACTTGTGCATCCAAAAACCCTTAAACCCAGTTTCTTGCCATGAGAGTCCACTATATCTACCTATGGATTGAATAAGATCCTTCAAGTAAGTTGTCATCGGTGCAAAAACCAATAAAAATTGCTCCTAAAATATGTATGATCTTTTATTGCAAGGGAAAATAAGCGTTGTACGAACTTGTGATGGTAAAGAAATAAAAGCGACAGACTGCATAATAAAGGCTGCTATCACAAGGGGCAATATAACGTGACGTTCCTTTGCATTAAGGGCTTGTGCATCCAACAACAAAAAGCGCATGACAACCTCTGCTTCCCTCTGCGAAGGGCCTATATTTTACTTTTCTGTATTTACTTTTATACAAGGGTCATTAATGTTCATCCCTATTCCGCTCTATTTATTCTTTAGTTGGGAAGCATTATGTGGTAGGGAAAGATCCAGGCACATATATCCAGTTGAATATAAGTGATCATGTGTTATTATTGTTGACATTATCCCTGAGATAAATAAGTTGGGAGGCGAAACATTAAGCCTCTATCTTCCTATGTGTTTGACTGAAACGGTTTGTTCTAAAAATATGCTTTGAGTGTCAGCAATCATGGAAGACTAAATGATGGTTGAGTATGTGGAATTTGCTAGATCAAAGCTCTTACATAGACCCTTCCTGAAAATAAGATGAATTGCAATTGTTTGATGACTGAGAACATAGTTTGCTAGTTTTCAAGAAAGTTTATGGCCTATACTTTAAACATGTGAATAGCTTGCTACTTGATCATGAGAAGTTTTATGAGATGAGCTACTGATTATGATATATATTGATGCTAGAAAAAGTGATTGAAATTATCATTGATCAAACTTATGCACTATGCTAGCATTCACACTTCATAAATTATTTCTATTATCATTTACCTACTCGAGGACGCGCAGGAATTAAGCTTGGGGATGCTGATACGTCTCCGACGTATCTATAATTTATGAAGTATTCACGCCATGTTTATTATAGTTTTGTATGATTTTGGTGCACTTTTATATGGCTTTTATATGATTTTTACGGACTAACATATTGAACTAGTGCCCAGTGCCAGTTGCTGTTTTCTGACAGTTTTTTGTTTTCCAGAAAATCCATATCAAATGAAGCAGCGAAACTTTTTGATGATTTTTTCTGGAAGGAAACAGACCCAGGAAGCTTTGGGAGAGCAGCAGAAGACCCACAGGGGGCCCACAAGCCACCAGGGCGCGCCACCCCCCAGGCACGCCCTGGTGCCTTGTAGGCCCCCTGTGGCACCTCTTTGCGTGATTCCAACGCTGAAAAATCATATATATATTCAGAAACCCCCGAAAGTTAACCTAGATGAGTTTTTACGTCGCCGCAAGCCTCTGTTCCGAAGCGATCTCATCTGGAGCCCTTTTTCGGCACCCTGCCGGAGGGGGGAAACATCACCTGAGGCCATCTTCATCATCTTGGCGGTCTCCATGACGAGGAGGGAGTAGTTCACCCTCGGGGCTGAGGGTATGTACTAGTAGCTATGTGTTTGATCTCTCTCTCTCTCTCGTGTTCTTGATATGGCACGATCTTGATGTATCGCGAGCTTTGTTAATATAGTTGGATCATATGGTGTTTCCTCCCTCTCTTTCCTTGTTGTGATGAATTGAGTTTTTACCTTGGAGGTTTCACTATTATCGGATTGAATACTTTTACGGATTTGAGAACACTTGATGTATGTCTTGCATATGAATACCCGTGGTGACAATGGGGTATTATATTGAATCACTTGATGTATGTTTTGGCATTCAACTAGCGGATTCCCCAGGTGACATTGGGGTAATCTATGCATAGGGGTTGATGCACGTTTTCGTCCTACTTTCTCCGGTAGAAATCTTGGGGCACTCTTTGAAGTTCTTTGTGTTGGATTGAATATTATGAATCTGAAATTGTTTGATGCATATCGTATAATCAACTCACGGATACTTGTGGTGACATTGGAGTATCTAGGTGACATTAGAGTTGGTTGATGTGTATCATATGGTGTTATTTTAGTACGAACTCTAGGGCTATTTGTGACACTTATAGGAATAGGCGAATAGCTCAATGGATCGATCGGAAAGGATAACTTTGAGGTGGTTTCGTACCCTATAAACAATTTCTATCTAATGTTCTCCGCTAATAGGAACTTAGGAGTGATTCTTTATCGCACATGGAGGGATGGTTATATGATTCAATTATGTTAGCATTGTTGGGAGATTGCACTAGTGAAAGTATGAACCCTAGGCCTTGTTTTTAAGCATTGCAATACCCTTTGTGCTCCGTTTTATCACTTGCTACCTTGCTGTTTTTATATTTTCAGATTACAAAAACCAATATCTACTATCCATACTACACTTGTATCACCATCTCTTCGCCAAACTAGTGCACCTATACAATTTGCCATTGTATTGGGTGTGTTGGGGACACAAGAGATTTCTTGTATTTGGTTGCAGGGTTGTTTGAGAGATACCATCTTCATCCTACGCCTCCCACGGATTGATAAACCTTAGGTCATCCACTTGAGGGAAAATTGCTACTGTCCTACAAAACTCTGCGCTTGGAGGCCCAACACGAGTCTACAAGAATAAGTTGTGTGGTAGACATCAATCCTCAGCTGCCAAGTCAGACCTCATCGACGGCGACCGCGAGGAGGGCACCCTCTCCGGCTTTTCCAAGGGGAAAGAGCCCATCTGCGACATCAGGGAGGGCACCCTACAACCGTGCTCTTCCAAGGTGAAGGAGCCCATCTGCGACAACATGGAGCGCACCCAGAGTCCGTGCTCTTCCAATGGGAAGGAGCCCATCTTTGACAAGTGAGAAAACCCATGATTTATTTTGCCGTGCCTCTTCACAGGGGGAATCCCATGATTTGTTTTTGGTTGTTCGTAGTATGTCTTGTTTATGACAGTTATTCACAAAGTGATGTTCTATATGTGCAAGTATGAACTTTGCAGTTCAATTTCATCAATACCAGTTTCAAAAATACCAATATGAATGACTATATTTGCTTGCCGTTAAGCCTGTTGTAGCGTCCATATGCCTCTTTTAACGGTTTTTGGTTTTTCGGTTGTTTGTAGTTAGCATATGTCCAGTTTCAATTGCTATCTTTGGTTGTATGTAGTATGCCTTGTTTATTTCAGTTATTCACAAAGTGATGTTCTATATGTGCAAGTATGAACTTTGCAGTTCAATTTCATCAATACCAGTTTCAACAATACCAATATGAATGACTATATTTGCTTGTTGTTAAGCCCGTTGTAGCGACCATATGCCTCTTTTAATGGTTTTTGGTTGTTCAGTTGTTTGTAGTTAGCATATGTCCAGTTTCAATTGCTATCTTTGGTTGTATGTAGTATGCCTTGTTTATTTCAGTTATTCACAAAGTGATGTTCTATATGTGCAAGTATGAACTTTGCAGTTCAATTTCATCAATACCAGTTTCAACAATACCAATATGAATGACTATATTTGCTTGCCGTTAAGCCTGTTGTAGCGACCATATGCCTCTTTTAACGGTTTTTGGTTGTTCGGTTGTTTGTAGTGAGCATATGTCCAGTTTCAATTGCTATCTTTGGTTGTATGTAGTATGCCTTGTTTATTTCAGTTATTCACAAAGTGATGTTCTATATGTGCAAGTATGAACTTTGCAGTTCAATTTCATCAATACCAGTTTCAACAATACCAATATGAATGACTATATTTGCTTGCTGTTAAGCCTGTTGTAGCGACCATATGCCTATTTTAACAGTTTTTGGTTGTTCGGTTGTTTGTAGTTAGCATATGTCCAGTTTCAATTGCTATCTTTGGTTGTATGTAGTATGCCTTGTTTATTTCAGTTATTCATAATGTGATGTTCTATATGTGCAAGTATGAACTTTGCAGTTCAATTTCATTAATACCAGTTTCAACAATAACAATATGAATGACTATATTCGCTTTCTGTTAAGCCTGTTGTAGCGACCATATGCCTCTTTTAACGGTTTTTGGTTGTTCGGTTGTTTGTAGTTAGCATATGTCCAGTTTCAATTGCTATCTTTGGTTGTATGTAGTATGCCTTGTTTATTTCAGTTATTCACAATGTGATGTTCTATATGTGCAAGTATGAACTGTGCAGTTCAATTTCATTAATACCAGTTTCAACAATACCAATATGAATGACTGTATTTGCTTGCTGTTAAGCCTGTTGTAGAGACCATATGCCTCTTTTAACGGTTTTTGGTTGTTCGGTTGTTTGTAGTTAGCATATGTCCAGTTTCAATTGCTATCTTTGGTTGTATGTAGTATGCCTTGTTTATTTCAGTTATTCACAATGTGATGTTCTATATGTGCAAGTATGAACTGTGCAGTTAACACAGCTTTCCACTTCTTATTTTGCTTAACTAGCGTGCTTAAACCTGCACACTGAAGGTATCATTTGAAGATTATGTTGTGTATCATGAATATATTTGGTTGATGTTTAGTCTGTTGTGCTTAACATGCCTTTCGATGTACTTACACAGGACAATATTGGGAACGATTGCTGTTTTCCATCGAGGTTAGTTTCATCCCATGGCTTATATATACTCACTGTTCAGGATATCGATAGCTGGTACCATATAGGCCGGGGGCTGATAAGGGATTAATCGGTGAATCGTACATTTAACTGAATATATCTGTAACTCATTTATCGGTAGGTTAACTAGGGCCATATCTAATATATCTGAGGTTACATAGCAACATGCATTGTACTGAATGTCTAAATATGCAATCCTAGGCTATATAGCAACAAGGAAGAGTGTTTGTAACACCCCTGTAATTATGCTACAGTGATCCCTGACTAATGATGCCATGTCCTCCTAATTTTGCTAAGCTTAATCTCTCCTGGATGAAATTCAAAGTCAAATTCAAATTTATATTACAAGTTAAATTATTATTTCTTCAAACATGAAAACTAAAATGTTCATAATTTTGCAAATAATCAGTAGGTAATTGTCATGAAGGAACCAACATTAATTGAAATATTTAAGTGACCTTAATTAATTACAACAACACCCAAAACTGCCACTTTTAATCCATTTGTATTTAAATAAAATCCAAATGAAATTGTCATGCCTCTAAACTTTTTGTGGCAGTACTAAATAATACCTAGTATTTGATTTGGCAGTCTTCACAATTTACAAAACTCATTTTGGTGTCAAAAGAAATGCAAGACAGAAACTAAAAAGAGAAACAGAAAAGAAAAATGAAAAACGCCTAAAGCCTACTGTTGCGCTGGGCCTAAGAGACTACAGGGCAGCCCAGCCCACCTACCCCAGTCGTCCCCTACCTCTCTCTCTCTCCCCGTGCGTGCCGCGCCCGCAGCCACCGCGCGCGCCATGGCCCCCCTCGCGACTGCCGACGCGTGCCCGCTCGCCTCAGGGTGGATAAGAGCACCACCCCAGTGCTCCCTCGACTAACCCAAACCCTCGCTTCCTCCCCCGGTCCCTCTCTCGCAAGAAACATGACGCGCCCGAGCGCGTTCATGGCCGTGCCTCGTCGCTGATGCGGCCACCGACCGCCTCTAGCCGTCCCACGGCGCCCGGAGGCTTCCTCGTCCTCGTCCTCATCCAGCCCGCGCGCCCGCCCGACCGGAGCTACACCGTAGCGCCGCCATCGGGCCGTTTTCCCCGTCGGGCGCCGCCGCCAACCTCGCCGTCGATCTGCTCCCTCCGAGCTCCTCCGGCCTCCTCGAGCCTCCTCTGCAACGATGTGAGCGTCCGGCTCCCCCTGGCCTCTCTCCTCTCGTCGCTGTGCCCCGCAGCCACGAACCCGAGCTCGACCGAGCTCCGGTCGCCGCTGTGGTTGCCGCCGCCGTCGTATACGCCCCCCCGAGCTCAACCAGTACCACCAACGCGCGCGGGATCGCGTGGGCGTTCGAACGCACCGTTCCGCGCCTCGATCGGTGGCCGGACGGCCATTTCCGAGAACCGCCGCCGCGTTGGATGGTCACCGGCGGCTAAACGCCGGCCGGCTGACGTGTACGGCGCGATTAGCCCCTAACCACGCCTCTGTGCGGCTGACAGACGGGTCCCACGCGCTAACTAAAACTGGATTAATGAAACACTGTGTTAACTAACCTAATGACTCACTGACACCTGGGGCCCACTCCTAATTAAACTCCGTTTAGTTAAATTAAGCGCCATTAACCCCACTGTCTATGACAGGTGGGGCCTGCCACTGTTCCAACGGATAAGCCTGGCTGAGTCAGCTGCTGACTCAGCCAGCAGGCCCCACATGTCAGCCTCTGTGGGCTGGCCGTTGACTGGACCTTTGACCCAGTCAATGGGCCTACCTGTCAGCCACTATGTGCTCTGGCTGTGTACACACACTGGGTACCCGTAGCAATTTGCATTTAATATTTTTCGAAATAAAAATAATCCAGAAAATTCCAGAAAATGAATAAAACTTTGAAAAATCATATAAAATAAACCGTAACTCGGATGAAAATAATTTATATATGAAAAATGATCAGAAAAATATGAAGAATCTGAATATGCCACCCACATAGCTGCCACACCCCTCTAATATGGTGAACATGGAACTTTTTGCCCGTTCCGATAAATGAATAGTGCATGTCTGTGGTAGAATAATTCCAAATAAATTCCTAAAACATCTAGAATATTTAGAGATGCAATGTATCACCCTTGCACATCATATAAGCGTGCCATACATAGTGATAGCATTTGTTTGCTATATATTTATCTGTTTCCTCCCCCTCTTCTCTCCGGTAGACCCCGGGACTGACGCTGCTCCCGTGTACGACTACGTCGTCGACGACCAGACCCCTTCAGCAGAGCTTCCAGGCAAGCAAACCCTCCTTGATCATCCAGATACCGCCTATTCTTTCCCTCTTATGCTTGCATTAGAATTGCTCATGTTGTTGCCCCGATAGCTCCTACTCTGATGCATAGCCTGATTTCGTCGCCTGCTGTTGATACCTACCTGCTACCCTATGATGCTTAGTTAGCTATGCTATGTTTCATCTGCTAGCCCTTCAACCTTGTCCGTTTGCCATGCTTGTTATCGGGCCGTGATCACTCTAGGTGATGATCACGGAAATGTTACATTACTGCAATACTTTAAACTGTTAAAGTCGGGCCGGCTCCAAGATTGCCCGCAAGAGAATAATATTAAAGACGGGTCAGCTCCAAGAGCACCTGCGAGCCGTGTATTACCAAGTCAGAATGACAGGAATCTTGTTCTTCTTCGCGAGTTACTAAACACGCCTAATGGATTTGGGTATTTGATCTGAGTTGGCCACTGGCCTATACGCACTACCACCACGTGGGATAATGGTTTAATGGGGCCCTCTACGCCATATGTATCAGCCGAAAGCTTTGTCAGACGTCTAGTTCAGCATTGCGGCACGGCTGCGCCAGCGCCATCCAGGACAGAGGTGGTGCCTGGACTGGCCCTGCTCGCAACGACCCGGAGTGCAAAGGGCGATGGGCCCAAGACCCTTGAGCACTTAGGATGTAGACCGGCGGGGACCTCTCTGCTGAGCCTAGGTAGGACTACGTCATGTCGATCAGCCGAGGCCGGGCATGACCCGATAAAAGTGTGTCCGGCCAGAGTTAATCGAGCGTGTTGGGTAACAGTAGTGCACCCCTGCAGGGAAGTTATCTATTCGAATAGCCGTGTCCACGGTAACAGGACGCTCGGAGTTGTATCTTGATCTGCTACAACTATGAATGGATACTGTTGCAATGATAAACTGTTACTACTCCTCTCGGGATCACTTTCTCGCAGGGTAGTCGAGGAAGGATCCCAGGGCATTACTAAAATATGATTGATTATATATTGTCTTGTTCTACTCTCTTCTGATGCTGCAAGATTGCTTCAAGATGCTAGTCTTCGATAGGCTAGGCCTCTCCCCCTCTATTCCGGCATTTCTGCAGTTTAGTCCAAAGATATAGCCCCATTTCTTTGATACCGATGCATACTTAGCATAGTTCTGATGCCAGTCTTGCGAGTACTTGGGATGAGTACTCACGGTTGCTTTGCTATCTCTTTTCACCATACCCGGTTGCTGCGATCAGACGATGGAGCCCAGGAGCAGGAGATCCCCGGAGGCATCTACTACTACGTTGAGTCTGCCGACCAGGAGTAGTTAGGAGGCCCTAGGCAGGAGGCCTTCGCCTTTTCGATCAGTGTTGCTGTTTGTGCTGGCCTTCTTAAGGCATCCTTGTTTAACTTTGTGTCTGTACTCAGATACTATTGTTTCCGCTGATGCCTGTATGACTCAAGCTTATGTATTCGAGCCCTCGAGGCCCCTGGCTTGTAATATAAAGTTTGTATTATTCTTTATTTGTGTTTAGAGTTGTGTTGTGATATCTTCCCGTGAGTCTCTGTTCTCGGTCGTGTGCATTTGCGTGTATGATTAGTGCACGGTCGAGCATGGGCGTCACAAGTTGGTATCAGAGCCGACTGCCTGTAGGAAGCCCCTTTCCAACTCCTTGGCCGAAGTTGAGTCTAGTCTTTCAAAAACTGTTTTACTAACATGGCTGTGTGGCTTACGGGCCCACGTCGCCAATGGGTGGTATTAGGATCTTTTATTCCTCGTCTTTACTCTGAGATTCTGATCTCTCTTCCTTTCGGGTTAATTTTTTTACTAAACACTAACTTTAGGTTCTCGTGATCACATCCACCCGGAGATTTCAATCAACCTTCTTTGAATTCTGGGCCAGGTTCTGCTTCACAGTATTCACGGACCGCGGGATCCTTTTATCGAGGGCACCCTGCGTCGTCCCCTGCAGATTCCTTGCTCCAATAGTTTTCTCCGACGTTGGTGTAGCCTTTGCTATGTCTCGTTGTTGTATTCCTTCACCGCGTGCCAGTGCGCCGCCTAGTTTGTCTAGCTGCGTGCGTTTTCGAACTCCTACTGCCGTTTGTACCCAACTCCGTGCATAGATTTGTATGTCTAACGACTACTAATATGTATCTAATGCCCTTCTTGTTCATTACTCATGTTACATAATGAATGTCCTCTTACACAAACAGTTGTTCTTGCTAAACTGCCCCTGTTGATTTGGCAGGATGGCTGACGATCCTCCACCTCCACCCTATATTGCCGCAATGATGCAGCAGTTTGAGCTGAATCATCAGTTTATGACTGGGGTTATGGCCCAATTTCCAACTCAGAATGCTCAGCAACAGCCTGCCCCAATAACACTGCAAGAATTCGTGCGCCTCAACCCGTCCATTTTCCGCAACTCCACCAATCCTATGGATGCCGATGATTGGCTTCGTGATATCTTGTTTGAGATGGAGTCAGCTAAGGTTGCCCCTGACAATTATGTCACCTTTGCGGCATTTCACTTGAAGGGTCCAGCTGCTCAATGGTGGGAAAGCCACAGGGGTATGCTGCCTGCTGGAACTGTAACCACTTGGCAGGAATTTCAGACAGCCTTCCGTGCACGACACATTCCTCAAGGTCTGATCGACCAGAAGAAGAAGGAATTCCGCAAACTCACACAGGGTAAGATGACTATGGATGAATATCAGAGGAAATTCCTTGATTTATCCCGCTATGCTGAAGATGACGTCTGCACTGACGCTCGCAAGCAAGAGAAATTCCGTGAAGGACTGCGTCCTGATATAAAGCTCGCACTTGTTATCCATGATTACGCGGACTTTGCGATGCTTGTCAGGCAAGCTTTCCGAGCTGAAACTGGTCTGAATGAGTACCAGGAGACGCTCAAGCGTACTCGAGATGTTGGGCCATCCTCGGGTCAGCCTGCTCAGAAACGTCAATTCTAGATTCCGCACAATGTACATCACTGACCAGCTCCAACACCAAGGCCGTCTTACGTCGCACCTCATCTGCCTCCGCCGCCGAGACAGCTAACGATTCAGGGTGGACAGTCCAATACTATGACTCCTCCCCATAATGATGGTTTATGCCACAAGTGTGGACAGCCAGGACACCGTGCTCTCAACTGTCGCCAGGGTCAGCTACAGAAGGCATCACGTCCTTCTGTTGGCCGTAAGAAGGGCCGTCGAAACCATCATAGCACCAGTGTTAGTGCCAGGCCGCCTGCTATGAGTTGTGGTCAAGTCACCCATGTCAAGATTGAAGAAGCTCGTGAGGCCCCAAAAATTGTGCTGGGTACCCTTCGCGTTAATTCAGTGCCAGCCTCTGTTCTCTTTGATTCAGGAGCATCCCATGCCTTTGTGTCCCAGCAATTTGCACAGTTACATGGGTTAGGCATGGAAAAATTACCCACTCCTTTGTCTGTTCAATCTCCGGGAGCCAAGTGGCAAACCACAATGGTAAGCCCTCGCAACCAAATCGAAATTGGAGGACTACTTTTTCCAGCTTCTCTCACTGTGCTCGGTCCTTCCAACATAGACATCATTCTTGGTATGGAATGGTTGGCAGCCTATAAAGCTTTGATCGACTGCGCCGCCAAGTCAGTCCAGGTCACACACCCTTCTGGCCAGGTGATCAACTACTCAGCCCGGATAATTCAGAATGCAGAGAGCCAGATATATGCTCTAAATGCATTGAACGCTTCACCTCTTGAAGGAATAGAGAATGTTCCAGTTGTTCGTGACTTTCAAGATGTCTTTCCAGAGGAACTCCCAGGAGTACCACCTGCCAGAGCTGTCGAATTCGTCATCGACTTGAAACCAGGCACTACTCCTATTGCCAAGCGCCCATACAAGATGCCGCCGCATGAACTCCTTGAACTTAAGGAGGAAATCGACAAGTCACTTCAAAAGGGTTTCATCCGCCCTAGTTCTTCTGCTTGGGGAGCACCTTCGCTCTTTGTTAAGAAGAAGGATGGAACGAATCGGTTGGTTCAAGATTATCGACCTATTAACCAAGCAACAATTCAGAACAAGTATCCGCTTCCCAGAATCAACGATTTGTATTATCAACTTGCTGGTTCCTCCGTATTCTCTAAACTTGATTTGAGATTGGGATACCACCAGATCCGAGTTCGTAAAGAGGATATTCCGAAAACAGCCTTCGTTACTTGCTATGGTTCTTACGAGTACACTGTCATGTCCTTTGGCTTAACCAACGCTCCAGCAACTTTCTCTTGGTTAATGAACTACATCTTCATGGATTACCTCGACAAGTTCGTCGTGGTTTATCTGGATGATATCCTTATATATTCGAACATCTTCGACTTGTACTAGACAAGTTGCGCGAACATCAACTGCATGCCAAGTATTCCAAGTGTGAGTTCTGGTTATCTGAAGTGACATATCTCGGCCATGTGATTTCCAAGGATGGCATTGCTGTTAACCCAGAACGAGTTTAGGCTATTCTTGAATGGACTCCTCCGAAGAATGTCAACCAAGTCAGAAGTTTTCTCAGACTCGCAAGCTATTGCCGCCGCTTTGTCGAGAACTTCTCTAAGATTGCCAAGCCTTTGACTGATCTGGTTCACAAAGGCGTTAAGTTTGAGTGGATAGACAAATGTCAAGAAAGTTTTCAAACACTCAAAGACAAGCTGACATCTCCACCAGTGCTTGCTCCTCCAGATTCTCGCAAGGACTTCGTGATTTATTGTGACGCATCCCGTCAAGGATTAGGCTGTGTCCTAATGCAAGAGCGCAAGGTAATTGCTTATGGCTCTCGACAGTTGCGTCCTCATGAAGAGAACTATCCAACGCATGATCTCGAACTGGCAGCAGTTATTTATGCATTGAAGTTATGGCGACATTACCTACTTGGTAATCATTGTGAGATCTACACGGATCATCAAAGTCTGAAGTACTTGTTCACTCAGCCATCTCTGAACCTCCGTCAGCAAAGATGGATGGAGGCCATTACCGACTATGACTTGGGTATTTCTTATACCCTGGGCAAGGCTAATGTGATGGCTGATGCTCTGAGCCACAAATCCTACTGTTGTGAACTTGAGGTTCAGCTGCAGCAGCCACTCCTGTATGAAGAGCTTCGAAAGCTGAACATCGAGATAGTTCCTCAAGGATATCTAAATACCTTGGTTGTTGAACCAAACCTCAAGCGCAACATCAAGACAAGGCAGAAATATGACTCTGAAGTCGAGAAGATTAAGAACTACCTCTCCAAGGGAAATTCTTCATTCTACCATGTTGATGATGATGGTGCCTTGTTCTTCAAAAGCCGCCTAGTGGTTCCTAGAAAGCATAATCTGGACTCGCGTTCGGATGTCATGAAAGAAGCTCATGATACACCTCTTTCAATTCACCCTGGTAGTACCAAGATGTACCAAGACATTCGTCAACGGTACTGGTGGCCTGATATGAAGCGAGACATTGCTCGTTATGTTGCCAAGTGTGACGTTTGCCGTCGCATTAAAGCAGAACATCAAAGGCCTGCTGGAACTCTGCAACGACTTACTATTCCTGAATGGAAATGGGACAAAGTCAAAATGGATTTCATTACTGGTTTTCCCAGATCGCAGAAGAGTCATGATGCTATTTTTGTCGTCATTGACCGATTCTCAAAGGTTGCTCACTTTCTGCCAGTCAAGGAGACAATCACTGCTAGCCAGTTAGCAGACTTGTATGTTTCCAGAATTGTGTCACTCCACGGCGTCCCGTTGGAGATCAGTTCAGACCGTGGCAGCCTCTTTACCTCAAGATTTTGGAAAAGTTTCCAAGAAGCTATGGGGACTCATCTGTCCTTCAACACCGCTTTTCACCCCCAGTCCCAGGGACTAGTTGAACGAGTCAATCAAGTGCTTGAAGATATGCTTCGAGCTTGTGTCATCTCATTTGGTAAGAAATGGGAGGAATCTCTCCCATATGCCGAATTCTCTTACAACAATAGCTATCAAGCTAGTTTGAAGATGGCACCCTTTGAAGTTTTATATGGACGTAAGTGCCGAACTCCTCTGAATTGGTCAGAAACTGGGGAACGACCACTCTTCGGTCCGGACATTATCCAACAAGCTGAAGAACAAGTCCGCATTGTCCGAGAACATTTGAAAGCTGCTTAGTCTCGTCAGAAGAGCAATTATGATCGAAAACACCAGGTAATGGTCTATCAACCTGGCGAACAAGCTTACCTTCGTGTCACTCCGATGAAGGGCACTCATCGATTTGGAATCAAGGGCAAGTTAGCTCCTCGCTACATTGGCCCATTCCGTATTCTCGCAAGACGTGGAGAAGTGACATATCAATTGGAATTGCCGCCGAACCTTTCTCAAGTTCATGATGTCTTCCATGTGTCACAACTTCGTCGCTGCTTCAAGGATCCTATCCGAGCAGTGGATCATTAAATGCTTGAATTGCGAGAAGATCTATCTTATCAAGAGTATCCGATCCGCATTCTCGATCAAGCTGAACGACGAACCCGTCAGAAGGCAATCAAGTTCCTTAAAGTTCAGTGGTCGAATCATTCTGAAGATGAAGCCACTTGGGAACGCGAAGATCGTCTTCGTGAAGAATACCCCGACCTTTTCCCTTCTACCTCTTAATTCTCGGGATGAGAATTTCATTTAGTGGAGGAGATTTGTAACACCCCTGTAATTATGCTACAGTGATCCCTGACTAATGATGCCATGTCCTCCTAATTTTGCTAAGCTAAATCTCTCCTGGATGAAATTCAAAGTCAAATTCAAATTTATATTACAAGTCAAATTATTATTTCTTCAAACATGAAAACTGAAATGTTCATAATTTTGCAAATAATCAGTAGGTAATTGTCATGAAGGAACCAACATTAATTTAAATATTTAAGTGACCTTAATTAATTACAACAACACCCAAAACTGCCACTTTTAATCCATTTGTATTTAAATAAAATCCAAATGAAATTGTCATGCCTCTAAACTTTTTGTGGCAGTACTACATAATACCTAGTATTTGATTTGGCAGTCTTCACAATTTACAAAACTCATTTTGGTGTCAAAAGAAATGCAAGACAGAAACTAAAAAGAGAAACAGAAAAGAAAAATGAAAAACGCCTAAAGCCTACTGTTGCGCTGGGCCTAAGTGACTACAGGGTAGCCCAGCCCACCTACCCCCGTCGTCCCCTACCTCTCTCTCTCTCCCCGTGCGTGCCGCGCCCGCAGCCACCGCGCGCCATGGCCCCCTCGCGACTGCCGACGCGTGCCCGCTCGCCTCAGGGTGGATAAGAGCACCCCCCCAGTGCTCCCTCGACTAACCCTAACCCTCGCTTCCTCCCCCGCTCCCTCTCTCGCAAGAAACCGGCGGCGCCCGAGCGCGTTCATGGCTGTGCCTCGTCGCTGACGCGGCCACCGACCGCCTCTAGCCGTCCCACGGCGCCCGGAGGCTTCCTCGTCCTCGTTCTCATCCAGCCCGCGAGCCCGACCGACTGGAGCTGCACCGTAGCGCCGCCATCAGGCCGTTTTCCCCGTCGGACGCCGCCGCCAACCTCGTCGTCGATCTGCTCCCTCCGAGCTCCTCCGTCCTCCTCGAGCCTCCTCTGCAACGATGTGAGCGTCCGGCTCCCCCCTGGCCTCTCTCCTCTCGTCGATGTGCCCCGCAGCCACGAACCCGAGCTCGACCGAGCTCCGGTCTCCTCTGCGGTTGTCGCCGCCGTCGTATACGGCCCCTCGAGCTCAACTAGTACCACCAACGCGCGTGGGATCGCGTGGGCGTTCGAACGCGCCGTTCCGCGCCTCGATCCGTGGCCGGACGGCCATTTCCGAGAACCGCCGCTGCGCTGGATGGTCGCCGGCGGCTAAACGTCGGCTGGCTGACGTGTCCGGCGCGATTAGCCCCTAACCACGTCTCTGTGCGGCTGACAGACGGGTCCCACGCGCTAACTAAAACTGGATTAACGAAACACTGTGTTAACTAACGTAATGACTCACTGACACCTGGGGCCCACTCCTAATTAAACTCCGTTTAGTTAAATTAAGCGCCGTTAACCCCACTGTCTATGACAGGTGGGGCCTGCCACTGTTCCAACGGATAAGCCTAGCTGAGTCAGCTGCTGACTCAGCCAGCAGGCCCCACATGTCAGCCTCTGTGGGCTAGCCGTTGACTGGACCTTTGACCCATTCAATGGGCCTACCTGTCAGCCACTATGTGCTCTGGCTGTGTACACACACTGGGTACCCGTAGCAATTTGCATTTAATATTTTTCGAAATAAAAAAAATCCAGAAAATTCCAGAAAATGAATAAAACTTTGAAAAATCATATAAAATAAACCGTAACTCGGATGAAAATAATTTATATATGAAAAATGATCAGAAAAATATGAAGAATTCAAATATGCCACCCACATACCTGCCACACCCCTCTAATATGGTGAACATGGAACTTTTTGCCCGTTCCGATAAATGAATAGTGCATGTCTGTGGTAGAATAATTCCAAATAAATTCCTAAAACATCTAGAATATTTAGAGATGCAATGTATCACCCTTGCACATCATATAAGCGTGCCATACATAGTGATAGCATTTGTTTGCTATATATTTATCTGTTTCCTCCCCCTCTTCTCTCCGGTAGACCCCGGGACTGACGCTGCTCCCGTGTACGACTACGTCGTCGACGACCAGACCCCTTCAGCAGAGCTTCCAGGCAAGCAAACCCTCCTTGATCATCCAGATACCGCCTATTCTTTAACTCTTATGCTTGCATTAGAATTGCTCTTGTTGTTGCCCCGATAGCTCCTACTCTGATGCATAGCCTGATTTCGTCGCCTGCTGTTGATACCTACCTGCTACCCTATGATGCTTAGTTAGGTATGCTATGTTTCATCTGCTGGCCCTTCAACCTTGTCCGTTTGCCATGCTTGTTATCGGGCCGTGATCACTCTAGGTGATGATCACGGAAATGTTACATTACTGCAATACTTTAAACTGTTAAAGTCGGGCCGGCTCCAAGAATGCCCGCGAGAGAATAATATTAAAGACGGGTCAGCTCCAAGAGCACCTGCGAGCCGTGTATTACCAAGTCGGAATGACAGGAATCCTGTTCTTCTTCGCGAGTTACTAAACACGCCTAACGGATTTGGGTATTTGATCTGAGTTGGCCACTGGCCTATACGCACTACCACCACGTGGGATAATGGTTTAATGGGGCCCTCTACGCCATATGTATCAGCCGAAAGCTTTGTCAGACGTCCAGTTCAGCATTGCGGCACGGCTGCGCCGGCGCCATCCAGGACAGAGGTGGTGCCTGGACTCGCCCTGCTCGCAACGACCCGGAGTGCAAAGGGCGATGGGCCCAAGACCCCTGAGCACTTAGGATGTAGACCGGCGGGGACCTCTGTGCTGAGCCTAGGTAGGACTATGTCATGTCGATCAGCCGAGGCCGGGCATGACCCCATAAAAGTGTGTTCGGCCAGAGTTAATCGAGCGTGTTGGGTAACAGTAGTGCACCCCTGCAGGGAAGTTACCTATTCGAATAGCCGTGTCCACGGTAACAGGACGCTCGGAGTTGTATCTTGATCTGCTACAACTATGAATGGATACTGTTGCAATGATAAACTATTACTACTGCTCTCGGGATCACTTTCTCGCAGGGTAGTCGAGGAAGGATCCCAGGGCATTACTAAAATATGATTGATTATATATTGTCTTGTTCTACTCTCTTCTGATGCTGCAAGATTGCTTCAAGATGCTAGTCTTCGATAGGCTAGGCCTCTCCCCCTCTATTCCGGCATTTCTGCAGTTTAGTCCAAAGATATAGCCCCATTTCTTTGATACCGATGCATACTTAGCATAGTTCTGATGTCAGTCTTGCGAGTACTTTGGATGAGTACTCACGGTTGCTTTGCGATCTCTTTTCCCCATACCGGTTGCTGCGATCAGACGATGAAGCCCAGGAGCAGGAGATCCCCGGAGGCATCTACTACTACGTTGAGTCCGCCGACCAGGAGTAGTTCGGAGGCCCTAGGCAGGAGGCCTTCGCCTTTTCGATCCGTGTCGCTGTTTGTGCTGGCCTTCTTAAGGCATCCTTGTTTAACTTTGTGTCTGTACTCAAATACTATTGTTTCCGCTGATGCCTGTATGACTCAAGCTTATGTATTCGAGCCCTCGAGGCCCCTGGCTTGTAATATAAAGTTTGTATTATTCTTTATTTGTGTTTAGAGTTGTGTTGTGATATATTCCCGTGAGTCTCTGTTCTCGATCGTGTGCATTTGCGTGTATGATTAGTGCACGGTCGAGCAGGGGCGTCACAGTGTTACCTTAATGTTCTGATGATGTCTAGATATACATAGAAGAGCAGCAACAACAACAACACAGCAGCAGTTAACTTCAGTTAATCGGCCGATATTTGTAACAATGTAATAAACTCCCTCCACCCTATAATATAAGATGTTAATTCATCCATATGTGAGTATATTGTATGTAATAAGATCTTATATAATAGGACGGAGGGAGTGTTGTACTACATCATTGTGCAATTGCTGTTTAACTTCTAATATTAACTTGGTGTTTTTAGGTACATATGTCATTGGTAAAGATCCGCGCTTCGACCCTTTTTGCGTATGGGGCAATGAGATATTCATGAACCAGCATCAAGTGAGGAAACTGATAAAGATTGTTAGTAAAATGGGTCAAAAAATGGCAATTAAACTATTTGTTTACACTTTATCCAAGACAACAGTGAACTGCAGGATGGTAAGTAAGAACTCTGCAGCCTTCTTTTTACTGCCCATAACGAGTTGTGTTACATGACAATGTCTGAATCCTTTTCCTTTGCAGTGGTTACCAAAACAGTTTACTCAAGATTACCTCTCAAACTACATGATTGGTGGGCATGCAAAGGTTAAAGTACTTCTACCAGAACACAATGACTATCGAGATGTCCTCATGAAGACAGTGAAGGGTGGGCGGTCGGCTATCACAAGGGGTTGGACTAGAGTCGTGCGTGCCTTCTGCATAGAAGGGGGCACAATATGGGCATTCTTCTTCACCTTATTCAGCAACCAGAATGCCTTTCGCCTTTTTCTTTACCGTCTTTAATAGTACAAGTATACAACCCTGGTTCATTATTTTTTATTTGGTGCATATGAAATTCTTGTTTTTTTGGATGTAACTCTTGAACATATGTACCTGTGAATCAAATAATGCATTGGTTGTTGAACCTGATGCATATGAATAAAGTTATAGCCTAGTTTCAAATTCAAATTCGGTACAATTTTAAATAGCAGCGATTAAATTAGGGTGAAAATACGCTCTGCCGGTCATTACGGCGCACACGATCTGTATAGCACAATGTGTGTGATATACATCATAATCCGACACGGTTCACAGAGAGGAAACGTGTGCGACCATGCACACAGTTGCCGTTTGCAAAGCGTGTGCGATGTCAGACAATATCACAAACGGTGCGAGCGAACTAAATGTTTGTGATAGTAGCCTTATCGTACACGCTTTACAACCACGAACTGTTTCTGATGTCGTACGCATCGTAAATGTTGCACCACAGAATAGCGTGTGCGATAGTTATCCCGTCCGACACACGTACGGCAGTCGAACGTTTCGTAATCTCATCCGACACTCGTACGATGATTAACTAATCTTTTTAATTATATATCGCATACGGTTGGGGAGAAGTGAATGTGTGTGATAGTCTCCTTATATTACACGTTTTCCAATCGTGAACTGTTTGTGATGGGCCGCGCATCGTAAACGTTTCACCACAAAATACCGAGTGCGATGGTAATGCGAGCACACACGAGTAGTAAGGATGGAGCGTTTGGGATATTCGATAGATCACAAATAGTTGTGTGACGAGTCACGTCTGGGATAGATCGGGCATCGCATACGCTTAGTTCTGCGAAACGTATGCTTGCGTGCTCCCTATTGCCGACGGTTTCTGGGTAGTGTGGGAAGGACCCCCTATCGCACACACAGGTAAGGCGACGGTTTAAAACTCCGTCGCGGAAAAGGGGTAAAAACCGTTTGTATAGCAGCTCGATGTACCAGTGTTAAATGAGGAAAGAGAGGGTGTGGTATTATATCATGATCAGCCCCGTCGATGGAGGAGGCCAAGATGGGCGACCGCACAGGGCCCCCCAAAATTTGGGGCCCCCAAATGACTGTTAGTGTAGTAGTAGTAGTAGTACATGTGTACGTATAGGTTAATCAGCCTGAGTTAATATCCATCGGCTCACCCAGCAAAAGCTAAAGAGAAGAGAGCAGCCCATCTAGCAAAGCCAGCCCACGAGGCCTCCTTTCCTTCTCTTTTCTGCCACGTTCCATCTATCGCCAGAGGCCCCAATACACTGGCCGGTTCTCCTTCCATGCAATTTCCCAATCGCCCACGCGGCCGCTGCTGCCTGCCTTCTTCCGTCGATCGGCGATCAGCCGATCGCCCCAGATGCTGACTGCTGTGCTGGCTGTCGCTGCCTCCAGGCTCTAGTCCTCGATTACCAGGTATTGGTAATTAGTTTGCTTCTATTTCATTAGATTAAATGAGGACAGGCAAACTGGCAAACGGGGCTAGGTTAGGAGGACGAAATTACGGTAATACTAGTAGATTAGTTACATTAGCAATATAGTAGATTATTTAGATTAGCTCTTCTGTTATTCGAATATCTGGGGGCCAATTTTGATTTTTGCCCCGGGGCCCCGAATTTCTGGAGACGGACCTGATCATGATACCGTATCATATTAAATGTTGTACTAGTTTGTGTCATGCATGGCAATTAATAAAGCAATTTAAGATACTACCTTATGATACTATGCATTACGGAAGTAGTATCATACACTAGTATCATATGCATGATACTAGTATATGATACTCCCCATTACGGGCAGCCTTAGCATTGTGAACGTGAGTCCACTGTTGTTTCCATGTAATTTGCAACAGCGCTAGAAAATCAAGCGAGGTCAAAACTGCAAATCTATTTATTTCCACCTTCTACTTTTCGTATTCACATATTTCCTACTCGACAGAATTTTATTTCTGCTGCTCGTAGAATTTGCTTCCGGCACATGTTGATCTTGCTTCGTTGTAAGTTATCAATTTATTTTGCTTTTAGTAAAAAAAATGCTTCAATTTGCTACTGTTTTTTTGTCATGGAGCATATTTTATTTCTGTTGTTACTCCATGTTGCTTCCGACACTACTCACGTTTGCTTTGATTTAACAGAAAATATGCTTCCATAATTTGTTTTCACAGACTTCCATTAATCACATTGCTTCCATATACTACAATCATGCATGTATGTTTCCATATATGCATGATGCTTTTCTTTCCATACTTGTTTCCGTCATATGTTAAACATGCTTCTAACACTACAAGCAATGCTCCATGACTCATAGTCTTCTTCTAGCTCCAAATCATGATTCATTTTCTACTACGAAGCATGTGTGATTTTGTATTTCAAGGCAATTTTATGATGGTTGAAGCATGGAAAATGTAGTATAGATGCATTTTGTGTGCTAGTGAGCCATTGGAAGCATAGTTTGACAATTGTTAAAGCAGTAACAAAGGAATTACACCGAAGCATTACCATGGTTGTGTAAAGAATGAAGCAAACATGTAGTTGCAAACATAATGTAAGCTAGAAACAAGCTACATATGATTCTGAAGCACGTGTGTGGTACTAAACCAAAGGAATCTTATACATAGGCAATAGGAAACTTAATACACATGACCCAGAAGCATTGTATCTGTGACAACAAGCCACACATTCCAACTCTCAGGTGCAGAGCCAGTCATGTTGATGAACTGGTGGCGTCGATCGCAGGAAGCATTAGACAAGATGCCGACTTGGACAAGGGCATCGGGTGAGGTCAAAGTGGCATCGAGTCCACTAGGGGCAGCAAGGTCAGTGACTCAGTGTTGATTAAGTTGGATGCAGTTGTGTTGTAGGAGAGACTAGCCCGCCGTTGCATTCCTTGTCCCCGTCGCCCATTGATGTCATCACCATCGTCGCCGCCACCCACACTAGAAACCTTGCGTCGTCGGCCCGCTTGGGCAGTGGAGGACATGAGCCGCCGTTCAGCCACGTGAGATGCCTTCGCTCTAGAGAAGGGCCAATGCACGACAACATGCAATGGAAATCACCTGGCAGGCTGACTATTTGTTGTGTGAAGCTTTACATTTTTATCATCGCTTGTTATTTCCATGTGTTAGGAAACAAGCAACCCAAGCGCGATTGAGCTTCTCATCGTGTGACAGAGGTATGCATCGCCACTGGAATTTTTGCAACCAATTTCCATTGACAACTCATTTGTTTGCATTCATGACTCGTAATACAAAAGCTTGTTCGTCCTGCCGGCGAGCATGTCGCAGCATTCAACAACTTTCAAACATAAACATTTTAGGCATGATGTATCAGAATAGAATGTAGGAAACAACAACTAGTAATACAAAGAAGCTTGAAAATATACGTACATGAAGCATTGGGTGTTTAAGGATGTATACTTCGAAGCAGGATCATAAACCATTTCAACGGAAGAAACACATATAACTTTGGAAGCATGCATTTTTTTGAAGCATAAGTTTGATGATATCTCAACATAAGCCATACCTAGCGGAAACATAGAACTCTGAAACTAGACATTAACAATGCTTGCCACCAACATGCGGGTCCATCATTTTCGTAGCTCAATCCGACAGATCTCTCGATAGGGTATCCTAGCTAGGCGACTTGACACAATGGTAACAAGAGCAAGGTTTTACCCAGGTTCGGGCTCTCCGGAGAAGACAATACCCAACGTCATGCTTGTGTATATTGCGTTGGGGTGTGTACGGAGTATAGGTGAAGTACCGAGAGATTGTATGATGTCTATCTACGAGCAAAGCCCCCGGCTTATATAGCATATAGGGGGTCCTAGGGTTACAGATCCTAGTCGGCTACATAGGTGGAGCTATAGTCCTCCACGACTCCATCTTCTTGTCTTGTCTGCCAAGTCATCTGGAGTCTTCGTGTAATTCGTCATGGGCCGCCCGACGTGGCCCAGGATGGAATCGACCTAGGGGTCCTCAGCCCGGCCCACCCGGCCAAGAACCGGCATGATGAGAGATCCCTCGGCTGGGACACCGTTAGTAGCCCCTGAACCAGTCTGCAAGTCTGGCCGCACCTCGGGTCATCCAAGCTCCACATCGTCTTCGGTAGCCGAGTTCAAACTGGTTCAACGAGACGTTCTCTGGAAAATGTCTTCATGCAGTCGGCCTCCAACTGTCGAGCTGCTTCTGAGGTGACGTAAACCACCTCTGTCCTGGAAATGTTGAAGGAGGCAGCCGACCTGCGCACAAGAAGGATTTCCCTCGCAGTCGCAGCCAGCTGCTTGGCAGGATAAGTTCATGCGTTGTTTCGCAAAAGCCATCCTACCAGGCTTTGACAAGTCAGGCCGGTCTTATCCACGGGCCCAACTGCCCGGCTCTGTAATTGTTTACTATAAATTTATTGTTTATTGTTTAGGGAGTAGATTATCTCCCAACAATACGTCACAAAGCTTAGTGCAATTGTCTCCGGTTCGCTACTTAATACCTAGGCGAGGCCACGGGTTTTGGGCACCATAGGTGGAGTATTGACCATGTGATCTCTTGGGCGTATGATCTTGTATATGATTGGTTAATCAGGCAATGTTACGATCGATTAATATGCCATCATTGAAAGTAAAAAGAGAGGATAGAAGCGTGAAGGCATCCCGCCGAAGACAAATTTTGAGGACCGTTGAAAGTTTGTCATGTGGGTTACCTTAGGAGGGAAATATGGGTCAAGTAATATGATAGATTAGGCACTCAATTCGATTAAAAGCCAAAAGCTTTTTTTTACATATTTAAACAACTAAAGTTATATACTCCTGAACTTATGTTATGACCGTCAAGAGAAGTGACAAATCCTTGAAACAGGTAGGCACCGTCAGAAGATGATGAGTGTCACTTTGTTTAATCCGGCGCCAACAAAAAAAAGAAGAATTCCCCTTAGTAAAAAGAAGTATCCCCCTTTTCAGTATTCTCTGATCGTATCTCACCATCGACATGTTCAATGTGAAAGCCTTGATAAAAAAACATAGATAGATAATGTACTCATGCGACAACACTTGCTTCGAAGATAATACGAGGTGGTTCAAACATCAAGTGGCACCATTGCTAGCATTTCACCAGCAAGAACTGGAAATAGCGAATATTTTACAGTAAAAAAAACCGAACCATTTCACCTGCAAACATCCAGTGGTCAGTGCCACTATCACTGAAAACGAAAGAGGTGTTCCTGAGCCAGAGTTCTGATTAATTCCTCCGATGGAATGGACATGTTCAAATTACAATCGTTAGAGCCCTGAATCTCTACATCTCTAGAACCCTGAATTTCTGCGTCTCTAAAACCCTGAATCTCTACATCTCTAGAACCCTGCATTTCAAATGACAAACATTCTAAAAGCAAATTTTCTGTAGCGGATGTGTGGCGCGTTTATCGCCCATAGAACACAAAGTGGTAGATAAGATATGCGCAATTACAGTTGTTGCTCAGCTAGTCCGCTTGCATGAGGCTAAGAAGAAGAGGAGAGAACAGTTGCTTCAGAAGAAAATACGAGGAGGATCAAACATCCAGTGGCACCAATGCTAGCATTTCACCTGAAAGAACTGGAAATAGCCGACATTTTACAGTAAAAAACTGAACCATTTCACCTGCAAAAATCCACTGGTCAGTGCCACTACCACTGAAAACGAAAGAGGCGTTCCTGAGCCAGAATTATGTTTAATTCCTCCGATGGTTTTATATTCACAATGGAAATGGAATGCATGGAAATAGACATGTTCAAATTACAACCGTTAGAGCCCTGAATTTCAACACCGCTAGAACCCTGAATTTCTACGTCTCTAGCTCTCCTCCACAATAAAACAGGGGAGAGAAGCAGAGAGTGGCATTTCACAAATTAATTACAGTGCTGCTGCCTCTGCCATGGCAAGAATCGTGTAGCCGCCGTTTCAGAGGTCGGCGAACCAGTCGTCCTCGTCCTCCTCGTTGAGGTAGTGGCGGTAGCGGTCGAGGTCCTCGTCGGCGAGGCCGTAGCTGCGGCGCCAGTACTCGAGCCGAGCCTCCGCCTCCCGCATGGTACTCATCAGCGTCTGGTAAGCCGCGTTGATCCGCTCGAAGTCCACACCGTCGTCTTGGTGGCCGTTCCGCACGACGTCCGGGTGGTACTGCAGCGCGAGGCGGTGGAAGGCCCTCTTGACCTCGCCCTTCGTGGCCCCCGGCGCCAGCCTCAGCGTCCGGTAGTGGTCCTCCTCCAGCCCCACACCCGGGGCCGCCGGCGGCCTCTTTTCCCGCGTCGCCCCGCACCTCACCGCCGTTGACGACGACGCCCTACGCCCTCGCCGCCCCACCACCGGCGCCGCCGAAGCCGACGGCACCCGCAGGCTCAGCATCACTCCTCCTCGGGCGGCGACCGCCATGGGTGTGCGCGCACGCGCCGCAAGAAACGGAATCTCGCAAGGTCGATGGGGATGAGCCTTGACGGAGCTGTGGTAGGCTGGGAGCTCTGGATCCGGATGTGTTGTTCGCTCTGTTGACCGCGTGGTGGAGGTGGAATGGTTAATGGCGGCAATGGCTGGAATGGATGAGGCTGCCGCGTGGTGGCGCGCGGGGTTATATAGGGAGGAGGAGGAGGCTCGCCGGAAGGAGCGGCACGTTTGGGCTGGCTCGCCGGTGTTTCCCACGTTGCTATTGCTCGTACGTTTCGGTACAGACAAAAACTCGATGATACGGAGACAGGGGACACAAGCCGAAAGTGATCTTCTGCTCCCGGGCTCACACGAGCCCGGATGAACAGTAAGATCGAAAAAAATTTCAAAAATATCTGAATTTTTTTTGCGTAAAACATTGATGTTTTCCCCACATGCCTGCAAAATTTCATCATCAGATGACATCCGAGGAAAATGTGGTAAAAAAAACAAAATCGATGCTCTGCAAAATTTCATCATCAGATGACATCCGAGGAAAATGTGGTAAAAAAAAATTCCTCGGATGTCATCTGATGATGAAATTTTGCAGGCATGTGGGGAAAACATCAATGTTTCACAAAAAAAAAATCAGAATTTTTTGAATTTTTTTTCTATTTTTTTCGATTTTACTGTTCATCCGGGCTCATGTGAGCCCGGGAGCAGAAGAGCTGCGTCCGGACACAAGCGTACTATTCCTTCCGTCTGGAAAAAAGATGAAGCTTTCACGTGATGTAAAAAAATGTGTTCTACAATTTCAGCACTCAACAATTGACCGGCTACTCTTTTTTTATTTTTCTTGCCAAAGACCGGGTACATATTAAAAACCGGAAAAGTACATCCATTCTTCCCCTCGATATCTGGTACACCCGTTTCTCGTTTATATACGTACTTTATTATATTACTAGCACATATGCCCGTGCATTGCAACGGGAGAGATAATTGAAGGGGAAACTCTCCTTTTCAACCGATTGATTTCTCGCTCCTTTAAGTCGCCTTCATCTTGGCCACGTGTTCCAGCAGGAGCAGCAGACCGCTTTGTTCGGTTACACCCTGCCCCAAGGGGATTGGAGGGGATTTGGGTGGGATTTGACTTATATGGGATTTAATCCACCTCAATCCCTGCCAAAACCCCTTCACAACCCTGTGAGCCGAACATGGCCTCAACGAGCTGGTGCTCCCCTGGCCCGTCCAACCACTGCTCGTCGCTAGCGCTTCATGCGGCTAGGAATCCGCGAGCTGTGTAAAGGAGGTTCACCCACCGGTGCTTTTTACGGGAGACGCCCCAATTTTGCAAGTCGGGGCATGACCTCGCTGCTGTTTGGGGGGAGCCGACCAGCGGCAAGCGGGATGGTGGTTTGTGGCGAGCCGACCGACGGCGCTGGATGCTGCAAAGAAGCGAGCCACCGGTGCTTCATGCCGGAGCCGTCGTGGTGTCGCGAAGGACCAGCCGCTTCAATGCAGCGGGGGCGCTGCCGGCCGGTGATGCAGAGCGTCGCCAGCACCGCGGAGGGGGGGCGTCTAGCGTGCTGCGTTGCAACTTCCGCCATGCTACAAGCCTGCAACCCACTCGCCAGTGCTGCATGCCGGATGGGGCGCGACGTCGTTGGGTCGCTGGTGCTGCGATGAAGCCCTCGTCGCCGTCCGCCGGTGCTGCGATGAAGTCCTCGTCGCCGCCAACCGGTGCTGCAATAAAGTCCTCGTCGCCGGCCACCGGTGCTGCAATGAAGCCCTTGCCGCGGCGCGGTGCTGCCATGGAGTTTCAATGGAGCTTCGCCGGGTGCCCATCAGTGTTGCATTGGAGGTTTGCCGTGCCGCGCGGTGCTGCCATGGAGCTTCGCCGGATGTCATCGGTGTTGCTTTGGAGCTCTGCGCGCACGGTGCTGCCATGGAGCAGCAGCGGCAGCTCCCGGTGCTACGATGCGGCGGTCATCGCCGACTCTTGGAGCTGTGATGCAGCACTCGGTGTTGTATTGGAGCGCTCGCCGGAGACGCCGGTGCTGCGAGGTCGCCGGAGCAGGTGCCACGGCGGGTTATGCATCATCGTTGTTGGGTGCAGACAGAGGCGCTGTGTGGATTGATGGGCGTGGACCGTGGAGGATGCAAGACAAAGAGCAGGTGCCACGGTTGCGTTGCTGAGGGAAGTGTGCACGTGCTCCAGCTGTCACAGATCAGGCGGACGCGCTGACTTCCATCGAACGGTCGCCAAGGCGGTTTACAAATTGTCCACCATCCGACTTACGCGTAGCAGCGGCCTAATTGATGTGTCCACTGAAATATCCATCAGCACAGTTCAACAACATCCAAATGGTGTCACCCGGCCACAGTAGTGAGGCGCACACTGAGGTCTAATAGAAATTCGTATAAGTAGTACATTAAGAAGCTTGGTACACATATAATACGTTTGGTACGGTTTTGTACGACGATTTTGATCTTAAAGAGCCTGATTTTCAAATCTTTCATACCAATGCATTATTTTTAAGTTGAATCAATGTTTGAAATTTGCACCAAGTCGTGAAAAAAATCTCAATATAGGGGTTCTGATAAATGCGTTTCAGGCCATCTCTTCATACACTTGAAGATCAATAAAAAAATGTCTGCGTCTGAGCGAAACGACCCTAGTTCGTTGCATGCAACTCCTGTTTGAGCTTACATAGCGCCTCTCACCTTCCTGGTTGCACTGTTTTGGTTGCACATCACGGTCGCACACTGAGCCTTCATTTTTGTAGATTAATACATAGGCCAGCTCAATTGGTTGCAACTTTCTAAACGGTGGTTGAGGTCTCGAGTTCGAGACCACATGAATCAATTAACTTTTTTCTACGGCAGAATTCTTTATCGCACAATAACCATGGGTCGACCCCTGCAGGAAAATGCTCAATCGCACTGGGGCGGAGGGCCGGGCCCATTGCCTATGTGCGAGGCGTTCGACCAATGAGCCAAAAAAAATCAAAGCCGAATTAAGGACAATTTTTTTCTTTTCTATTTTTATTTATATACAAAGGGACGAACCAAATGACGGACGAAAATCTGCTAATAAGAGACGTACGAAAAAACGGGAGTAAGAAACGTACGTTATATATATATAGGTTTATAGAAAAGAAAAGTACTAATTAAGAGTGCAACATAAACATAATTTTAAAAATGATTAACATGCAAGATAATATCATATTTAGAATCTACACATTTTTCTGAGCGATTTCCATATATAACATGCTAAATTTGAAGTTAGTGTTTAAAAGATAAGAATATTTTAAAAAAGTACTTGAATCCACGAAAAAGAAAGTTAAAAAAAAGTATCTGGGCCGAAATTGAACTGTGCAGCGAGGCAGCTCTATCTTACGCCAATTGAAATTTGGGCAGAAAAGACAGAAAAAAGGGGGAAGCTAGGACCGAACCATGGTCTCCAAGATGGGGAAGTGACGCCCTAGCCACTCGGGTGCTGGTGTGCTTGTGAAAATGTGAGGGCATAGCTGTAGACAAATCAAACGGAACCGGCGGCCACTTAATAAAAAACGAACCGTTTTTGTCACTTACGGCTGGCATTGGTGGGTAATTCTTGCCAACTTCGAGGGTAATTTAGATGACGGTGAACGGGCAGAAGCACTCCGTGCTTTATTATTACGTAAAGATAAATATAGGATACACTTTTTAATTTTTTCTAATACTAGCACACAGTGTTGGAAATATGCCCTGGAGGCAATAATAAATTGGTTATTATCATATTTCCTTGTTCATGATAAATGTTTATTATTCATGTTAAAATTGTATTGATTGGAAACTTAAATACATGTGTGAATACATAAACAACACCGTGTCCCAAGTGAGCCTCTACGAGACTGATCGTTAATCAAAAATGATTAAGGTTTTCTTACCATAGACATGAGTTATCATTTGATAACGGGATCACATCATTAGGAGAATGATGTGATGAACAGACCCAACCGTAAGCTTAGCATCAGATCGTATCACTTAGTTATTTGCTACAGCTTTCTTCGTGTCAAGTATCAGTTCCTCAGACCATGATATCATGCCACTCCCGGATACCGGAGGAATACTTTGTGTGCTATCAAACGTCACTTCATAACTGGGTGATCATAAATGTGCTCTACAGGTATCTCCGAAGGTGTCTGTTGGGTTGCATGGATCGATACTGGGATTTGTCACTCCGTGTGACGGAGAGATATCTCTGGGCCCTCTTGGTAATACAACATCACAAGAAGCTTCATGTGACTAATGAGTTTAGTCACGGGATCTTGTATTACAGAACGAGTAAAGAGACTTGCCGGTAATAAGATTGAACTAGGTATGGAGATACCGACGATCGAATCTCGGGCAAGTAACATATCGTCGGACAAAGGGAATTGCATACGGGATTAACTGAATCCTTGGCATCGTGGTTCAACCGATAAAGATCTTCGTTGAATATGTGGGAACCGATATGGGCATCCAGGTCCAGCTATTGGTTATTGAACGGAGAGGAATCTCAGTCATGTCTACATGATTATCAAACATGTAGGGTCGCCCGCTTAACGTTCGGTAGCGTTGGGGTAGTAATGAGATATTAACATTGGTGACCGAAGGTTGTTCGGAGTCCCGGATGAGATCCCGGATGTCACGAGGAGTTCCGGAGGTAAAGATTTATATATGGAAAGTTGTTGTCGGGGTTCCGGGAAAAAGTCCGGTTTTTTCGGTATTGTACCGGGAAGGCACCGGAAGGTTCCAAAGGGTTTCAGAGGGGTCCGGAAGTCCTCGGAGGGTTCCACCACGTCCCATACAGTAGCATGGGCTGTAGGAGGGCACCCTGGCCTTACTGGGCCAGGTGCACCAGCCCACCCTAAAGGGGAGGGCCCTCCACTTGGCTTGGAGGGCACTCCTCACTAGTAGAAAACAGGGCTTTGGTCCAGCCCTGAAAAGCCCATTAATCCCGGTTCACTCACGAACCGGGACCAATGGGGTCATTGGTCCCGGTTCGTGAGGCCAGGGCGCCGGCCGGGCCTCGTGGGCCATTGGTCCCGGTTCGTCTGACCCCTTTGGTCCCGGTTCCAGACACGAACCGGGACCAATGGGCCTCGCTCCTGGCCCACAACCATTGGTCCCGGTTTGTGGCTGGAACCGGGACCAAATGGTGTCATTTGGTCCCGGTTCCAGCCACAAACCGGGACCAATGGTCGGCCTATATATACCCCCGCGAGGAGAGCAGTGCACTGCTCTGTTTTTTTGGCCGGCCGTGGGAGAGCTTTGTGGTGCTCTAGCTCACCTCCTATGCACATGAGGTGTTTGATGAAATGCCCGAGCCACACTTAAGCTTTCTCCTCTGGAAGCTCATTGTCCAAGCTCCATTTTCCTCAAGATTTGTCTAGGTTTGGCGGTCCGTCCTGTCCCGTCCCCGTCCTCACCGCTGTCGATCGCCCGCGCCCATCTGGGCACCGGCACCACCGTGGTTAGCCTCTTCTTCTTATCTTCTTTCTAAAAGAAAAAAGTTCTTACTTGTATGATTTAGATAGATACTTGTGTAACTTTCTTACTTTTATTATTGTTTGTTATTATATAGTGCGATGGTTTTGGTTATATGTTGTTCTAGATAGTTCTTACTTGTATGATTTAATTAGATGCTCTAGAGAGTTATATGTTGTTCAATAATGAGAACTATATAACGCACGCAGATGAACCGGCACTGGATGTACGGTGACCGACGCACCTCCGAGTATATTAAGGGCCTGCATAATTTTCTCAAAGCGGCTGACGCAAACAAGCAGAATGGTTTTATGCATTGTCCATGTACTGTCTGTGAGAATACGAAGGCTTTCTCCAACTCTAAAACCCTTCACTTCCACCTGCTTGAGAAGGGTTTTATGCCACGCTATAATGTTTGGACCAAGCACGGAGAAAGAGGGGTTATGATGGAAGACAACAAAGAAGAAGAGGATGATGACAACTACCTGCCCCCTGAATACGGTGATGCTGCAATGGGGGAAGCTGAAGATCAAGAGGAACCAGACGATGTGCCCGATGATGATCTTCGCCGGGTCATTGTTGATGCACAGAGAGAATGCGAAAGTGAAAGGGAGAAGTTGAAGTTCGATCGCATGTTAGAGGATCACAAAAAAGGGTTGTACCCAAATTGCGAAGATGACAACAGAAAGCTCGGTACCACACTGGAATTGCTGCAATGGAAAACAAACAATGGTGTATCTGACAAGGGATTTAGTTCGCTACTTAAAATAATGAAGAAGAAGCTTCCAAAGGATAACGAATTGCCCGGCAGTACATACGAAGCAAAGAAGGTTCTATGCCCTCTAGGATTGGAGGTGCAAAAGATACATGCATGCCCTAATGACTGCATCCTCTACCGCGGTGCGTACGAGGATTTGAACGCATGCCCGGTATGCGGTGCATTGCGGTATAAGATTAGAAGAGATGACCCTGGTGATGTTGAGGGCCAGAGCACCGGGAAGAGGGTTCCTGCCAAGGTGATGTGGTATGCTCCTATAATACCACGGTTGAAACGTCTGTTCAGAAACAAAAAGCATGCCGAGTTGATGCAATGGCACAAAAAAAACCGTAAGACGGGAAGTTGAGAGCACCCGCTGACGGGTCGCAGTGGAGAAAGATCGAGAGAAAGTGGAGCAACTTTACAGATGACCCAAGGAACGTATGGTTTGGTTTAAGTGCAGATGGCGTTAATCCTTTTGGGGATCAGAGCAGCAAGCATAGCACATGGCCTGTGACTCTATGTATGTATAACCTTCCTCCTTGGTTGTGCATGAAGCGGAAGTTCATTATGATGCCAGTGCTCATCCAAGTCCCTAAGCAACCTGGCAATGACATTGATGTGTACCTAAGGCCATTAGTTGATGAACTTTTACAGCTATGGAATGGAAGAGGTGTACGTGTGTGGGATGAGAACGAACAGGAGGAATTTGACCTACATGCGTTGCTGTTTGTAACCATCAACGATTGGCCTGCTCTCAGTAACCTTTCAGGACAGACAAACAAGGGATACCACGCATGCACACACTGTTTAGATGACACCGACAGTATATATTTGGACAAATGCAGGAATAATGTGTACCTGGGGCATCGTCGATTTCTTCCGACCAACCATCAATGTCGAAAGAAAGGAAAGCATTTCAAAGGTGAGGCAGATCACCGGAAGAAGCCTGCCCTCCGTACTGGTGATCACATACTTGATATGGTCAATGATTTACAAGTAATCTTTGGAAAGGGTCCTGGCGGACTATCTGTTCCGACTGACGATGGGGGACGCGCACCCATGTGGAAGAAGAAATCTATATTTTGGGACCTACCCTATTGGAAAGACCTAGAGGTCTGCTCTGCAATCGACGTGATGCACGTGACGAAGAATCTTTGCGTGAACCTGCTAGGCTTCTTGGGAGTGTATGGGAAGACAAAAGATACACCGGAGGCACGGGAGGAACAGCAACGTGTGCATGAAAAAGACGGCATGCATCCAAAGCAGTATGAAGGTCCTGCCAGCTACGCTCTTACCAAAGAAGAGAAGGAAATCTTCTTTGAATGCCTGCTCAGTATGAAGGTCCCGTCTGGCTTCTCGTCGAATATAAAGGGAATAATAAATATGGCAGAGAAAAAGTTCCAGAACCTAAAGTCTCATGACTGCCACGTCATTATGATGCAACTGCTTTCGGTTGCATTGAGGGGGCTTCTGCCGGAAAACGTTCGATTAGCCATTGTGAAGCTATGTGCATTCCTCAATGCAATCTCTCAAAAGGTGATCGATCCAGAAATCCTGCTAAGGTTAAGGAGTGATTTGGTGCAATGTCTTGTTAGTTTCGAGCTAGTGTTCCCACCGTCCTTATTCAATATCATGACGCACGTCCTAGTTCATCTAGTCGACGAGATTGTCGTTCTCGGCCCTGTATTTCTACACAATATGTTCCCCTTTGAGAGGTTCATGGGAGTCTTAAAGAAATATGTTCGTAACCGCGCTAGGCCAGAAGGAAGCATCTCCATGGGCCATCAAACAGAGGATGTCATTGGGTTTTGTGTTGACTTCATTCCTGACCTTAAGAAGATTGGTCTCCCTCAATCGCGGTATGAGGGGAGACTGACTGGAAAAGGCACGCTAGGAGCGGACTCAATAATATGTAGGGACGGGCATTCTTGGTCTCAAGCACACTACACAGTTCTACAGAATTCTACCTTGGTGACCCCGTATGTCGATGAACACAAGAATATTCTGCGCTCCAAACACCCGGAGCAGTGTGACGACTGGATTACATATGAACACATCAGGACTTTCGGCAGTTGGTTGCAAACACGTCTCATGGGTGACAACACTGTTTCTGATGAGTTGTACTCGTTGGCCAGGGGACCATCTTCGACTGTATTGACTTACAAAGGGTACGAGATAAATGGGAATACATTTTACACGATCGCCCAAGATCAAAAGAGCACCAACCAAAACAGCGGTGTTCGCTTTGATGCAGCAGCCAATAGGGGAAAGGACACATATTATGGTTACATAGTGGACATATGGGAACTTGACTATGGACATGATTTCAAGGTCCCTTTGTTTCAGTGCAAATGGGTCAATCTGTGAGGAGGCGGGGTACAGGAAGACCCACAGTACGGAATGACAATAGTGGATCTGAACAATCTTGGGTACACAGACGAACCATTCGTCCTAGCCAATGATGTGGCGCAAGTTTTCTATGTGAAGGACATGTCTACCAAACCAAGAAAAAGAAAAGATAAGGAAGCGAATACATCATACGATGAGCCAAAGCGCCACATAGTTCTTTCAGGAAAAAGAGACATCGTGGGATTGGAGGGCAAGACAGACATGTCCGAAGATTATGAAAAGTTTCATGAAATTCCTCCCTTCAAAAAATGCCGCCTACTGGGCCACCACGGCCTGAATACGACTAGAAACCCAACCAGCCAGTTGGGCCAGGATTCAGGCCCGCAGAAGGCCCAGTAGGCCCACAGGCAGATACAGAGTGGTTAGGCCCGTAAGCCTACTTTAGAGAGGAGCTCGAAGGCTCTGGCGCATCGCGCCTTATAAATAGGTGCGGCACTCTCTCAAGTAGCGAGGTGGGACTAAACTCCCACCATGCCGCTGTGCAAGGCCATTGGTCCCGGTTGGTGGCACCAACCGGGACCAAAGGTAGGCATTGGTCCCGGTTGGTGCCACCAACCGGGACCAAAGGTCTCTGCTTCCCGCCCTTTGGGCTGCTGAAAAGAGACCTTTGGTCCCGGTTGGTGGCACCAACCGGGACTAAAGGGGTGCATTAGTCCCGGTTGGTGCCACCAACCGGGACCAATGTTGTGTGTATATAAGCAGCACTTGTGAAAATTTTCATTTTCATCTCGCAGTTTCCCCCCGACGACGCCGACCTCCTCGACGCCGCCAGGCTGCCCCGACGCCGTCGCCGGCCCCGTCGCCTCCCTGAGCCGCCGTCCTCGTCCCCGTCGCCGCCGTCCTCGTCCCCGCCGCCTCCCCGTCGCCTCCCCGAGCCGCCGTCCTCGTCCCCGTCGCCGCCGTCCTCGTCCCCGTTGCCTCCCCGAGCCGCCGTCCTCGTCCCCGTCCCCGTCGCCTCCCCGAGCCGCCGTCCTCGTCCCCGTCGCCGCCGTCCTCATCCCCGTCGCCTCCCCGTCGCCGCCGTCCTCGTCCCCGTCGCATCCCCGTCGCCTCCCCGAGCCGCCGTCCTCGTCCCCGTCCCCGTCGCCTCCCCGAGCCACCGTCCTCGTCCCCGTCGCCGCCGTCCTCGTCCCCGTCGCCGGCCTCCAGCCATCGCCGCCCCCCCCCCAGTGAGCCCCCCCTTTCCCATAGTGTGCCGCCCCGTCATCGTTTAGGGTTTTTTTTGCGGGCATGTATATGTGTATATGTTCATGTATATGTTTTTTTTCATGTATATGTATATATGTTCATGTATATGTGTGTATATGTTCATGTAAAAAGTCTTCGTTGTTTTTCATATGTACGAAAATGTAGAGTGAAAACGAAAACAAACATATAAGAAAAAACAAAGGAAAAAATGAAGAAGGAAAAGAAAACCGCCCGGCCCGGCCACCACAGCATTTTCATAAAGTTTTTCCACCGAGTCCACGTCGCACCGAGCACCCGCGGCGAAGCAAGTCTTTTTTTGAAGGTAGTTTTTTTGTTAAATGAAAATGTTGGCATCGGCTCTATCATCACGTTGGCATCGGCTCTATCTATCAACAAGGCCACGGGAGCACCCCGGCCCCCTATCATCACGTTGTCATAGGCTCCTCGAGAGCTTTCCAACGGATCCGGAATGTTTGTCGTTGTTGATATACCCCCTCCCCAATAACTTCGACATGAGGGGGGGGGGGGTCGATATACCCCCTCCCCGATAACATTTTTTTTCTAAGTTACTAAGGTAAAATGTTCACCCCCCTCTCGATATACCGGGCGACCAACTCTCGAGGCCACCCAAACCCTAGAAAAAAAGCGTTGTCGACATACCCCCTCCCCGATAACATTTTTTTCTAAGTTGCTAAGGTAAAATGTTCACCCCCCTCTCGATATACCGGGCGACCAACTCTCGAGGCCACCCAAACCCTAGAAAAAAAGCGTTGTCGACCTCCTACCCCCTCCCGCCCCTACCCGACAATCTCTCGAGGCCACCCAAACCACTAGAAGAAAACTCCGGTAACTTCGACATGAGGGGGGACGTCGATCAACCCCCTCTCGCCCGAACAAGTCTATGTATCATTTGTTAATTAAATCCCTTAAAGGTTAAGAGAATCCCTTGTTTGACATTCATGAGAGAGGCGGTCCGGACGTCGGACATTCATGAGAGAGGCGGTCCAGACGTCGGACATTCATGTTTGTATATTAATTGCCATCTTGTAATATTTGCAGAAACTATGGCTCAAAGAGACTTGGAACAAGAACAGTTGTTGGGGGACATAATCCTCGGCGGACGTGATGTCTTGTCGTTTCTCAACGACACCGATGGTCTGGAAGGAGAGGATGACGGCTCCGGTGATCGAACAATGGAGGAGGAAGGACATGATCATGATGGCTCCGGTGACCGGATGCCGGAGGAAGAAGGAGACCATGATGACGGCTCCGGTGACCGAACGGAGGAGGGAGCTGTTGCAAAGTCCGGCGAGGTATATATATTAATTAAGCCTGTGCTGACTAGCTAATTGATGCATTAATTGTTTTGGTATGTACATATATTAACTCTTCTTTCTTCTTTTATAGCCCTCCGGATCGAGCCAAACTTCGGTAACGAGATGAGGCCCGAAGAAGTGGTTGCGCAAGGATGAAAGGTTCACGATCACAGCACTCGCGGACGATGGCCATCCGATTGAACCCAAGCGGACCAAGGACGCATTTTCTGCTCAGTGCGGAGTTATTGTTAGGGACAACATCCCGATTAGCATCAAGCAATGGAATAAGCCTAAGGACGACGCCCCTGAAGGTGATTTTGTCACCAATAGACAGAAAGATGATCTTTGGACCGCGTTGAAGGCAAATTTCACCCTACCGCCAGAGGAGGATCCGAATAAACCAGTTATAGAGCCACTGGTCAAGGCGTGTGCTCTTAAGAAGATGGCAGATCTATTCAGGAGGTGGAAGAAGGAGTTGAAATCAAAGTTTGTCGACAAAGGGAAGACTCCAGAATTCACCGGCCGATTTGAGAAGATAAGAGATCACTGGCCCGCATTTGTGGCCTACAAGACATCGGACAAGAGTAAGAAAATGTCAAAGACAAACAAGAACAATGCTGCAAAGAAGCAGTATCACCATCACACGGGGTCAGGTGGCTACCTCAAAGCCCGGCCGTTGTGGGACAAAGCTGAGAATGACCTGATTGCTAAAGGGGTCGAACCACAGACATTGAACTGGCCAGACCGTTCAAGGACTTGGTTCAACTTTGGACCCTGAAACAGGGAAGTGCCGTTGGACGGACGAGCAACTTGCAATACCCGTCACGAAGCTTCAGAAGTATATCACCGCAGCGCAGGAAGGGACGTTCATTCCCGACAGAGAGAAGGACGAGCTGACTGAGGCCCTAGGGAATGCTGAGCACCCTGGACGAACACGAGGCACACCAGGCTCCGTTCCATGGAAGGTTGGGTTTCCCGACGCAGGCGGTTACAGAAGCCGGGAGAGAAAGAGGAAAGAGGAGCTGAGCGACATGCAGAAGCTCAATGCAAGACTACAAAAGCTAGAGGAAGCTGAGAGCCAGCGAGCTGCCGGCCAACCATCTCAGTGGCACGAAGCTACCCCGCCATCTCAGCGGAGAAGCAGCGTGGCTTCCACGGAGCCCGTTCAGCCTAACTTCACGTCTCCTAGCTACCCCGTGGATACTATCACGGAGGCTCAACATTGCGAGCTTATGACAAAATGCCAGAACCTCACTTTCAAGGCGGCTGTCGGCTCTGTTGCACCTCCTCAACCCAACGGAACTTTTCACTGCCGTCCGATTCCACATGGCTATGCTGTTGTGATGGTGGATGAAGTAATGGAGGGATTTGAGGAGTTCGAGCTTGACCACTCTACAGGTGAAGGGGAGAATCGGCTGGTTCATGCTCTGAGGAGTACATGTCTATGGCAGAAGGAGTACATCAAGCTTCCAAACTGGACGCCTCCGCCTCCTCCTCCTCCTCCGGCGAGTCAGGGCACTCCGCCTCCTCCTCCTCCTCCTCCGGCGAGTGATCAGGGCACTCCGCCTCCTTCTCCGGCTCCTCCGACGCGTGAGGGCACTCCGCCTCCTCCTTCGCCTACTCCGGCGCGTCGGAGCAGTCCGCCTCCTCCTCAGCCTCGTCGGCAATGGCGGAAGACAAACGCCGCCGCTCCGGCTCCTCCGGCGCGTCAGATTTCTCCGCCTCATCAGCAACGACGGAAGAGAGACGCCGCCGCTCCGGCGGCTAGCAGTACAGGCAGAGGCGGGAGCCAATTCAGATACGGTCCATCTCTCAAGCCTCTGGAAAAGTTACCATATGAGAGGACCGAGCAGGAAAACGAGGACATATGTCGTGCCCAACTGAGGGACCATTTTGCAAAGAAAACTCCACCTCCGAAGGAGAAGGTAGATCCGGTGAAAGTGAAGCGCACTATCAATGCCCTGAAGCGACCACCACCGCCTCCGCCTGATTCCAACTATGACCGCATAATTACTAAGACACATACTAAAGCGCAGCAGTCGGGAAGTACTTCCAGTGCTGCAAGAGCGAAAAAACGAAGAAGTGGGAAAACAATTCCCCAGCTCGGCGAACAGGAGAAGCAATCGTGCCCCCCGCTCAAGGTGTCTAGCGATATCGCTAATCATCCGGTGCTACTGCCCGGTACCACTCTTGATGATTACCTGCCCGATGATGTACAGTTTCAAACGGCTAAGGTAGTAGACGTCTTTAGATACGAGCACGGGAAGCCTCTCGTCAAACCTGATCATCCTCATCTAACAACGATGATGCAAAAATTGCATGACTGGTACATGGAAACCTGCAGGAAGTCTGGGAAAGACAGTTTGTTAGTTGGAATTAAAAAAGAGCATGACTTCCCTGGAGTCGACCTGCTGCCTGTTGAATTTGTGGAGTTATTTCAATTATACAATCAAAAGGTCCTCGACAAACAACTCATGACTTGCTACTGTCTGTAAGTATTACTTCTATAATTAAGTCTCTAGCTCAGCTCGTTCATTGCATGTATATATAATTATCCTCGCTATATTATGCAGATTGAAGATGGTCGAATGCAAAAAAATAGGAATCTTCGACGTTGGGTTCATTAGCCCAAATACCGTAAATGAATGGTCGGTATGAAAGGCGGCTGAAGATACCGAGAACAACTTACTACAAACGTTCCTTACACATCAAAACAAAAGGGAAATACTCCTTCCTTACAACTTCAAGTGAGTGTTACTGTCTTCTGCATATTCGGTTCCGCTTACTCGTGGTTAAGTAATGTAATTGATGAGTTATGCGTGCGCAGCTTCCACTATATTCTGCTATCCATTAACCTTGACGGGGCATTAGTAACTGTCTTAGACTCGCTCCGTAAAGATCCCAAGTATTATGCGGACATGACTGCAATGCTCCAGAAGTAAGTTCAATCAATACCGGGACCATATCGGCAACTTTCGTTCATTTCCTGATATCAAGTAATCATTTTCTTTGCCTGCCAGGGTTTGGAAAACGTTCACCGCTAAGGTTCCGGGTCTGAAGAAGGAGCTGCGATTTACACACCCCAAAGTAAGTAGTACTAGCTAGTTCCGCGCATCTCTCATTGATTCTAGTTTCATCAATACCATTATCATGCTTGCTTATCAGTTTGATTGAACTCTATTCTCGTAAAGTGCTTGTTGCAGGCACCCAACACTCATTTATGTGGATACTACGTATGCGAGTACATTCGCTACTATACCTCTGAACGGGCCTCCTCTGAGAAACAATTTGAAGTACGTAAACAATATTCACAATTTTATTTTATATATTACCATCAATTGTGTTGAGTTTCATTCATATATATGTATTGACCCCTTCTTTAAATTAGATCTGGCAGATGCGGGATGAACTCCTACCACATGATCGCATACGAGCAATTCAAGAGGAATTGGCGGGATTCTTTCTTGACCACGTCATACCTGAACAAGGAGAATACCATGTGAAATTGAAATGGTTGTAAGGGATGTTATATATTGTACATATGTAGCAGCGTCGGATAGATATACGAAAACTTGTTGTTCAACCAAGCACGAAGAAAGAGATGTCACTTCTCTCTATATATGTTCATGACGATCTTGTGTAATTAATGGTTTCCTTTATTTGCTTACTAGCTAGCGTCGAGTTCTCTCTATATGTGTAGTAGCTAGCGTCGACCAAGCACGGAAAAAGAGAGGTCACTTCTCTCTATTAGCTCACTAACACAATATGAAACCCCTAAATTAACCCTCCAAAACCCCAAAAACCCCCCTTCCAAAAAAAACAAAACCCCCAGCGACTGCGAGCTGCTGACGCGTGGCCGCCTTTTGGTCCCGGTTGGTGTTACCAACCGGGACTAAAGGTGGAGCCTTTAGTCCCGGTTGGTAACACCAACCGGGACTAAAGGTCCTCCCTCCCCCGCCCCAGGCAGCGCCACGTAGAGGGCCTTTGGTCCCGGTTCGTAAGCAAACCGGGACTAAAGGTTTTGGGTATTAGTCCCAACCCTTTAGTCCCGGTTCCAGAACCGGGACAAATGGCCCTCTGGAACCGGGACAAATGGCCCTTTTTCTACTAGTGCCTCCCCTCTTTGGTCGCCACCCCCTCCCTTGGAGGAGGGGCAAGGTCTGACCACGTCCCTCCCCCTATATAAATAGAGAGGAGGCACAAGGGGCAGCCCATCCCTTGACCACGGCGGCTGCCCTCTCCCTCTCCCTCCACTTCTCGTCCGTGTAGCGCTTGGCGAAGCCCTGCCGGAGTTCCGCTGCCACCACCACCACCACACCGTCGTGTTGGATCATATCTCATATACCTCTTCTTCCTCGCTTGCTGGATCAAGGAGGAGGAGACGTCACCGAGCCGTACGTATGCTAAACTCGGAGGTGCCGCACGTGCGGTGTTTGGATCGAATTGGATCGCGACGCGAGGACGACTATGCCAACCACAATCTCTAGATCGTTAACGCTTTCGGTCTTCAAGGGTATGTAGACTCACTCCCCTCTCGTAGCTATGCATCTCCTAGATTCATCTTGGGTGTTCGTAGGAATTTTATTGATTTTCATGCTTCGTTCCCCATCATACAGGCCCGTCCGTTGCAACGGGAGATAAAAATTGCACTTTCTAGTTTAATAAGCATGGCTCAAGAGCCACACATGCCCACGTCCTCTATTGTAACACGTCATCCCACCGGTGTGGCACCGTATGAGTAGTACAATTCCTCGCGTATATACGTCGAGTGACATGATTTCATATGGTTGATATTGTGCCCCTGAGAGAGAAATTCCTTTTCATGTCCCTAGCCCAATAAATTGATTTAAAACAATTCCTTATATTGAATAATACATGAAAATGCATTAATAAACACTAATCCAAATTTTTAACTTTGTTATCCAATATGACATCAATTGCATGTAGATTTAATGCGTATGTAAGAACCCATGCATTGCAATGGATACATGATAAATAAACATGCTCTTACAAACCTGAAGAATAATTTACCACTCAAACAACACGACCAGTACAAAAGATTAAAGAACATTTATCACGCCCATATAGTAAGTTGTCCACCATCCGATCAGTATTACGACAAAAACTAATAAAGACTAAATCCAAGATATGTTCGGCAGCATCAAAGATCTGAATTACGACAAAGCATTTAAAAGAAAACATTGGTAAGATAATAAACATAAGAGCTTTTAAGCTAAACTTTGAGTTCGTACTGATGTAACATCAAGTTCGGATAACTAAAAGGCACAATATGCTGAGACACGAGAGAAAGATACATCTTCAGTTCGCAAGTGGAGATGAGGTGCTTCTCAACGCTAATGCCAGGCTCAGACAATCCCCTTCACTACCGGAATAACAGCTAATGCCGACGGCCTTTTGTCGGGGCCGTCGGCACACCCGGATATATGCCGACGGCCTTGTGAAAGCCGTAGGCATAGATATGCCGTCGGTATATCTCCGTATATGCCGACGGCAGCCGTAGGCATAGGTCGGCCGTCGGCATATCTCCGTCCATGCCGACGGCAGCCGTCGGTATATATAGGCCGTCGGCACATATGTGGGCCTGCCGACCCGGACTCAGACGGCACGCCGACGCCGTCAAATCTATGCCGACGGCCCCGACGGCAGGCCGTCGGCATAGATATTATATGTTTTCTTTATGCAGTGGGCGCCACGTGGCAAACTATGCCGACGGCCTTGCCGTAGGCATATATATTATCTGTTTTTTATGTTTTTATTTGAATCTGACTTATCTACACTTAACATAAACAAATTATATATCAATTTGGGGAAGAATTTTCCATAGATTATGAATATCCAGTATGTTTTTGTTTTTCGGTATATTAGAAATGTGATGTCATGTACTTTTGCATATAAGTCCTTATACTTTGTTATAATCACAACTAATTAATACTTGAATTGATTTTGACCAATTTTATATCGGTTTTTATCAGAATCTTGAAATGATTCAGTTGCTATACTGTGTTTCAAATTTGAATAAACTAAAAATCATGTTTGCTTCAGATTTACAGAAAACACCCTTTTGTTTTGACTATTTTGTATATTTTTCATTCCTTGGCCAAACGAGACATATTTTATATGTACATCCATCAAATCGTTTCTACGAGTGCGGTGGCGGGTGCAAACACCCGGCACGCGGCTCCGGAGTGTGACCCCCTTCACGGACGGCGCTGTCGCCGGTGCTTGGAGGGGGGAAACGGCCGCGTCGGGCCGACACGGAGGGGATCCTGTGGTGGGTTGGGCCCGGATCTTGTTCCGGAATGTTCCCATGGGCTGACCTATCACAACCAGATGGAGAAGTCTATTGGTCAAAGCCCGTGCGGCGAAAGTCAAAGGCGTAGATCTACGGGTCAACTGGTCCAGGGTTAGGCCTGCCGGGGGCCTTAGGGGGGTAGCAATGCCACCAGAGCATCGCGACGGGTCCTCACACGTGTCTTAACATGCGGTGGCATGTCTGAAGAGTCAAGACGCGTCTCCGGGGAGTGGCCCCCCTCACGGACGGCGATGACACCGGAGTGACGTCCTGCGGTTTTGGTGCTCCGTGAATATTCCTGAACACCCGGAGGGTGATAAAATCAGGAGTTTTTTACACGGTGCAGACACATGTGATATAGGATGTGTAGTCATTTTTCATAATTTTTTGACATGCAGAAGTAAGTGGAAAAATTCCTCTTTCCAGATTGTTCCTCGCATGTCTACGGGCGTGGTCGGGGGCATTCGTGGGGTAGCTATGCCACAGAATCTTGCGCTGGGCCCTCATACATGTCTGGAAGTGCGGTGGCGGGTGCAAACACCCGGCACGCGGCTCCGGAGTTTGACCCCCTGCACGGACGGCGCTGCCGCCGGCGCTTGGAGGGGGGAAACGGCCGCGTCGGGCTGACACGGAGGGGTTCCTGTGGTGGGTTGAGCCCGGAACTTGTTCCGGAGTGTTCCCATGGGCTGACCTATCACAACTAGGTGGAGAAGTCGATTGGTCAAAGCCCGTGCGTTGAAAGTCAAAGGCGTAGATCTACGGGTCAACTGGTCCAGGGTTTGGCCTGCCGCGGGCCTTGGGGGGGTAGCAATGCCACCAGAGCATCGCGACGGGTCCTCACACGTGTCTTAACATGCGGTGGCATGTCTGAAGAGTCAAGACGCGTCTCCGGGGTGTGGCCCCCCTCACGGACGGCGATGACACCGGAGTGACGTCCTGCGGTTTTGGTGCTGCGTGAATATTCCTGAACACCCGGAGGGTGATAAAATCCTGAGTTTTTTACACGGTGCAGACACATGTGATATAGGATGTGTAGTCATTTTTCATAATTTTTTGAGATGCAGAAGTAAGTGGAAAAATTCCTCTTTCCGGATTGTTCCTCGCATGTCTATGGGTGTGGTCGGGGGCCTTCGTGGGGTAGCTATGCCATAGAATCTTGCGCTGGGCCCTCATACATGTCTGGAAGTGCGGTGGCGGGTGCAAACACCCGGCACGCGGCTCCGGAGTGTGACCCCCTTCACGGACGGCACTGCCGCCGGCGCTTGGAGGGGGGAAACGGCCGCGTCGGGCCGACACGGAGGGGATCCTGTGGTGGGTTGAGCCCGGAACTTGTTCCGGAGTGTTCCTATGGGTTGACCTATCACTGCTAGGTGGAGAAGTCGATTGGTCAAAGCCCGTACGGCGAAAGTCAAAGGCGTAGATCAACGGGTCAACTGGTCCAGGGTTAGGCCTGCCGGGGGCCTTGGGGGAGGGTAGCAATGCCACCAGAGCATCGCGACGGTTCCTCACATGTGTCTTAACATGCGGTGGCATGTCTGAAGAGTCAAGACGCGTCTTCGGGGTGTGGCCCCCCTCACGGACGGCGATGACACCGGAGTGACGTCCTGCGGTTTTGGAGCTGCGTGAATATTCCTGAACACCCGGAGGGTGATAAAATCATGAGTTTTTTACACGGTGCAGACACATGTGATATAGGATGTGTAGTCATTTTTCATAATTTTTTGAGATACAGAAGTAAGTGAAAAAAATTCCTCTTTCCGGATTGTTCCTCGCATGTCTACGGGTGTGGTCGGGGGCCTTCGTGGGGTAGCTATGCCACAGAATCTTGCGCTGGGCCCTCATACATGTCTGGAAGTGCGGTGGCGGGTGCAAACACCCGGCACGCGGGTCTGGAGTGTGACCCCCTTCACGGACGGCGCTGCCGCCGGCGCTTGGAGGGGGGAAACGGCCGCGTCGGGCCGACACGGAAGTGATCCTGTGGTGGGTTGGGCCCGGACCTTGTTCCGCAGTGTTCTCATGGGCTGACCTATCACAACCAGGTGGAGAAGTCCGTTGGTCAAAGCCCGTCCGGCGAAAGTCAAAGGCGTAGATCTACGGGTCAACTGGTCCAGGGTTAGGCCTGCCGGGGGCCTTGGGGGGTAGCAATGCCACCAGAGCATCGCGACGGGTCCTCACACGTGTCTTAACATGCGGTGGCATGTCTGAAGAGTCAAGACGCGTCTCCGGGGTGTGGCCCCCCTCACGGACGGCGATGACGTCGTCGCACGGAGGGGGGAAACGGCCACGTCGGGCAGACACGGAGCGGCCGTTTCCCCCCTCCGTGCGATAATACACATTTAAATTAATCAAATTTTAATTTAGGGAAAAAAATAAAAAAAAATAAAAAAAATAGAAAAATAATAAAAAAGATAAATAAAAAATAATACATTGCTATGCCAACGGTTGCCGACGGCAAAGCCGTCGGCATAGCTATGCCCGGGATGCCACGGATCGATGATGTGGCACGGCTCGAGCTATGCCGACGGCTAAGCCGTCGGTATAGCTATGCCCCGGATGCCCCGGATCGATGACGTGGGACGGCTCGATCTATGCCGACGGCTAAGCCGTCGGCATAGCACCCCCAACCTTATCCACTCTCCCTCTCCTCCTCTCCTCCACTCATCCACACCCCCCCCCCCCCCCGCCCGACCCGATCCCCAGCCGCCGCCGGCCGCCACCCCGATCCGCGCGCGTTGCCGTCGCCACCACCACCGCCGCGGCCGCCCACGCCCCCGACCACTCCGCCGCGGCCGCTCCCGCCCCTTCCGCCACGGCAGCTCCCGCCCCACTCCGCCGCGGCCGCTCCCGCCCCTTCCGCCGCGGTCGCTCCCGCCCCACTCCGCCGCGGCCGCTCCCGCCCCGATCGCGCCGCCGCCGCCATCCCAGCTGTCCACACCGCCGCCCCGCCTCGACCCCTGCCCGCCCTGCGTCGACTCCACCCCGTCCTCCCTCACCCTGCCTGGCCGCAGCCCCGGCCGGCCCCTGCCCCTGCCCGGCCCTCCTCTGCTGCTGCTTCGGCCGGCCTCCTCTGCTCCGACCACCGTCCGCCCTGCCCCGGGAACCCGCTCCTCAACCGCACCGTTGACGGCTTCCTCAAGATCGGCGCCGTACGCACTGTAAGAAGATGATTATCCTCTGTGGATCCTGCCGAGTTGGACATGTTGCACACATTTAAGCCACATAGATCATTAGCAGATTTCCATTCCTGAAGCACATAGGCACTTTGTGTCTTGTATTATTTAGAAAGATAAAAAATATGTAGTACTGATGCAACTGCATAACTGCCAACATAGAATGAGTTATATATGATTATGCGAGTTATAGCATCGCTGCTGCACAAGTAGCAGCATAGGTTTACATTATAGTCGTTTAATTTCCGCTTGAGAATATGTTAAAACTTTCTTGCAACTTATCTGACAGTTGACTGATTGTATATCATGTAATTGATGAATTTGTGGCATACTTGGTGCTTATACATGTATATCTACCCAGTGTTGTTGAATTTTCAGTGTGAAAAGAAGATCCAAATGGTGTTATCCCTGCTTGCTATTAAGTAGTGTGTTCTTTAATGGACCAATTCATGGCTTTCATCTTTCATGTGTGTGTCTTCAAATTTTGTAGGCAGTCACCACACATGGCTCTCACTTAGTTTTCTAAACACCCGTGCAGGCTTGACGCCATCGCTGTTGTGTAGTTAGAGGGCACTATGTTGTACCATTTACCCTGAGTTTTGCTAACCGGCCGATTAATCAGTTAATTCGCTACTCGGTGACCCTTTGAGCAGGGATTACTTGGCTAGTTAACTAATTAATATGATGTAATGTTGGTTAGATACTTGATATGATATATAGATAGATGTTTTGTGAAGTAGATAGATAGACCGATGTTAAAATTTGGATCATGGTTAGTGGTTACTTCATCATGATGTGATGATCCAAGTTGTTCTTTCGGTGGAATTTGCAGGCTTTGTGGTGTCGCATTTCGGAGGAGTGACCGTCGTCCGAAGCGTTGGTCCCTAAGCATCCCTCTGTTGCTTGACTACTTCCTCTACAGCCGAGGGTGAGCTACAAATCCATCTCCTCCATTTTTTTCATGTCACTAGATTTCATTTTCATGTCAAGTCGCGTAACCTAGGTGTCTCCCGTCCGAAAGGGTTGCATCGATAAATATGCATTCAATTGCATATTTATCACCGTAACTCATTCGGATTGTCCAGCGTTTTCCACGGACAGCCTGAGGATGTGTAGATTGGGTACGTTCTCCATGCTCTACCCCATTCCGAGACAAAATTTTGGCAGCGCCTCCCCGTTGTTCTCCGGATGCACATTCTCTCGGGTTTTTGCCGGGACGTGTATCTGGAGAACAACGGGGAGGTCCTGCCAAAATTTTGTCTCGGAATGGGGTAGAGCATGGAGAACGTACTCAATCTACACATCCTCGGGTGGGATTAGGAACCATCTTTACCTATTAGAGATGTAGGTGGATTCAATGTCGTTTCTCGCCAACCCGGTAGAAAATAAAACATTGATGTGATTAATTTAAATGAATCCTCAATTTTGTTGTGTGCCTCCCAATAAAGCAGAGATGGCAGATAATCAGTGGATGTACAGTGGTTTTTTCCGTCGGAATCAAGTAACAACAGAGTGGGCAGAGAGAACCGATGTGTTTTTGAAGGAGATATTCCGTCGTCCAATGAGAATGGTGCCAGAATGCCCCTGTGCCAAATGTAAGAGACGTATCCGTAGAGATCAGGAGGAGATGACTTTGCACCTTCGCACGAATGGATTTATGCCAAACTTTAACATGCCGATAAACTTTGCCCAGCGGGACCATGGTAGAGAGGAGGTGATACGACAACGCATCGCTGGTCATGAGGACGATGGGGTTAGAGACATGCTAGATGATGTCTGTGCTGCACAGACGGCAGCTGCGACACTTTCAGCGAATGAATCGGAGGAGCCAGAGGAAAACGCAAAGGCCTTCCTGGATATCTTGGCCTCGTCAAAGAAACCTCTTTATGAGGGTGCCAAGCTCTCTCAGCTGGATGCCATCTCACAACTGATGGCAGTCAAGGCCGAGTACGGCTGTACCCGAGGTTGCTACGAAGCATTTGTGGGAGTATGGGCTAACAGCCTCCCTGAGGGCTGACCCCATCCTGTCTCAGACCGACGAGACGGCGGTGGTGGCCATCCGGCCGAAGTATCATGGCCGCTACCCGTGCCTCGATGGCGTGATCACTCCTTCTGTCTCCTACACACGGCTCCGAGCTACCAACCCAAGCCCGAGCGGCAGTACGGGCCGTTCGCATCCTAGCTTAGCCAGCCAGCATGCTGTAAGTATTTCCCCCCTTATCTTCTTTCTTTCTCACTTTCTCACTTTATTTTCAGCATTGCCCACGTACAAACAACCTAAATTTTGTAGGCATATAAGGCCTTTGTCGAGCTTAAGCATGTCGAGGTGCGGGAGTACTTGCAACGAGTAAAGGCAAACGAGGATTACAACCGTCTGATGATGGCGCTTAGTTTTGCCCACTTAGAACCAAGCTAAATTTTGCACTTTCATTTCTTCTGACCTTCGTGTTTGCTTGGTTAACTAACAACCAGGCTATGTGGTCGTCTATGCAAAACCGCACGGATCCACCACCAATGGGACCCGCACCACCACCTTCTGGAGAACCCCCACACGTGCCCACATTCGATGAATGGGTGGCACTAGGCAGTGGGACTCCGGTTCGTACATTGCGTAACTATTCACCAACTAGTTCTCGTTGATTCAACACTATCATATTTACCCGTACAATCTCTTTTGAAACATGTAGGGAACCGGTGCAGAGAGCCCAGTCACTCCGGTCTGGCGAGGTGGTGCTGGTCTTGGCGGTGCTAGCGGCGATGATCCTAGTCTTGGATGAACGATGATGTTTTCCATGTCTTGCAATGCTTTCCATGTTCCATTATTTTTAGCATTCTTTAGATGACGATGATGATGTACGTGTCTTATACTTATGTCTATGAAGTTTCGACGATGATGATGTTGATCTTTAGACGATGTGATGTTGATGATCATTAGATGATGATGATCTTTAGATGGTGATGTTGATGATCTTTATATGATGATGTGATGTTGATGATCTTTAGGTGATGTTGATGATCTTTAGATGATGATGTGATGTTGATGATCTTTAGATGGTGATGTTGATGATCTTTAGATGATGATGTGATGTTGATGATCTTTCAATATATTTATGTCCATATATGCTTTGCTGTGAATTTAAATGCTGTGAATTTGAATGAGAACAACAAAAACAGAGCAATTTTTTAAAAAAAATAACAGATCTATGCCGACGGCCTAGCCGTCGGCATAGATAAGGCCAGGAGGTACCAGTGGACGACACGTGGTAGACGTATGCCGACGGCTAGGCCGTCGGCATAGACGAAAATATATGCCGACGGCCTAGCCGTCGGCATAGCCCGCTGCCAGAAGGCGCCCTGGAGGTGACACCTGGCGCGTATAAGCCGACGGCCTGGCCGTCGGCATAGATAAAAATATATGCCGACGGCCTAGCCGTCGGCTTATTCGTGCCACGTGCCACCTCCCCATTCATGACACTTGGTGACGGCGCCGTCAGTTGACGGCCGGTGATTTTCTGTGCCGACGGGTATTCTATGCCGACGGCCGTACGGATGCCGTCGGCGTATGTAGCTATGACGACGGCATTTCTATGCCGACGGTCTGACAGGGCTACGCCGTCGAGATCGACGCCGACGGGTCTATGCCAACGGCTGCTGACGGCATAGGGGGTATACCGACGGTATACGGCCTATGCCGACGGCCTTTGGCCGTCGGCATAGTGGGTTATTCCGGTAGTGCTTCGACCTGCACGCCATTTGTCAGCCTCGGACAAAATACGCAGCCTGGTACAAAAGATCACAAAATTGAAAATTGTTTGTGCTTTTATTGTAAAAGATTTCTTTTCATCATCATCAACACACTCACCCTCTATCTCTCAAAATCTCACAAAAGCTCCAAATTTCTTATTTCTTGACCTTTTTGATTTATCAAAGACCCTGATAAGTGTCACATGTGTGGCACTAACACATGGCAACTCCGAACATTTTTTATGGCAAATTTAGTGACGTGAGGATGACAACTTTAGTTTTCAAGCATGTCAACTTTCTTTTCGGATGGCAAGTTTTAGTTTATTTTTTGGGTTTGTTTTTTCTTCTCGGATAGGAACTTTAGTTGTAAAAAACGTCAGGACTAGATTGCTTCATGCCACACGTGTGACACTTATCATTTGGGTTTATCAAATGAAGGTTGAGAGGTGAAAACACACATTTCCCTTCCCTTTTCTTAACCAAACATTGACTTTAAATTGATTGTTGTGTCTTGGAATGTCCTGACCACAGCCCTATTATGGTACTGTCATTTAGGTGATGTATTCACAGCTATCGTGATTGTACATTTATTATGTTTTTTTAACAAAGAGGTGGCACCTCAGGCGCCTTTCATTAATCTGAAGAACAGGTTACAACCATGATTTTACAATGGCTGATGTTTAGATTGCCTAGCTTCAAAAGCATAGGACAGTGATCAACTAAATGAGTCTTGCTATTACAAGCCATTTGAGGGCTAATATTGCGTTCTAAAGAGTAAGCTTTGCAGCATTGTTGTGAGCCCTGCTATTAAACTCCCTGGGAATATGATAGATAGCTATCTGAGTGTGGCTAGTGGTGGCAAAGAAATTTGCTAGCTAATTTCTAATCTCCCAATGACCTGGCCTTTTAAGAATATCCCTCGTTTGTGCAGCCAGAGCCAAAACCTGACTATCTGTGAACAATATGATGTCCCCTGTTGCAATTGTAGTGACCACTTGTGCAGCCACCTGTAGTGCCATAGCTTCTGCCTGGAGAGGAGAAAGGATAGGCTCCTCGGACACAAGAATGTTAATATTGACTTGCTGGTGTTCCTTGGCCAATTGTATGGAAATTCCTATACCTGTGATGTTTTGTCTTTCCACTTTCCACGCCGCATCTGTGAAGACCTCGCAACTTGGACCAGTAGCTTGCATAGTACCTGCATGACCCTGCTGCTTTGAGTTTAAAAGAAGGTTGTTCTTATGCTCGGTCTGACAAATACCCTATCCTATTTCATGTGATTGGAGAGCTAGTTCTTGGTTATTTAGAATGGCTTGCATAGCTTGGGATACATGCATAGGCTTGACTTCTTTCCTGTCAAAAAGTACATCATTCCTCGCCTTCCACTACTAGGAAATACCTTATAGGTAGAGGATTAACAGTAGCGCGGGGATAATGGGCTGCACTACTGTTATTTAGCAGTAGCGCGTGCTTAGCACACGCGCTGCAGGTGGAGATTAGTAATAGCGCGGGCATGCCAAACATGCGCTACTACTATGAGGGCCTTGCCGCCCCCCACGGGCTGGCCATAGCAGTAGCGCGGGTCTCGGCCCAACGCTAGTGCTAAACCCATTAGCAGTAGCGCTGGCTCAGTGCCCGCGCTGCTACTGTGGCCAGCCCGGGCCCAGCTGCCCTTCCCCACTTAGCAGCAGCGCTGGGCTTGAACACGCGCTACAGCTAACTAAGTTAGCAGTAGCGCTGGGCCGTGACCCACGCTGCTGCTAATCCAGCCTTATCTCCCCGTCCTGCCCATTCCTCACTCTCCCTGTCTCACTCTCTCACCGTCGCGGCCGTCCTCCTCCTACCGTCGCCGCATTGCCGCCGTCGTCACCGCCATCCCCCGGCCTCGGTAAGCCTCCTCCTCCCTCCTCCTACCTCTTCCCTCCTCCATCCCTCCTCCTCCTCCCTCCTCCCTCCTCCCTCCCCCTGCTCCTCCCTCCTCTAGCCGCCCCTCCTCCCTCCCCCCTGCTCCTCCCTCCTCTAGCCGCCCCTCCTCCTCCATCCACAGCCCCTCCTCCCTCCCCCTCCTCCATCCACACAACCCCTCCCCCCCCCTCCTCCATGCACAGCCCCTCCTACATTTTGATTAGTTGATATGTAACACTTTGATTTAGTTAATAGTTTTTAGGGTTTAGAGTGAATTAGTAAAAATTTAGACATAGTTGATAGATTTAGTCATTTTGATTAGTTGATATGTAACACTTTGATATAGTTAATATTTTTTAGGGTTTAGAGTGAATTAGTAAAAATTTAGACATAGTTAATATATTTAGTTGATATGTAACACTTTGATTTAGTATGCTTCTAGGGTTTAGTTGATAGCTTATAGGGTTTCACTAAGTCCTAAAATCAGCATAATAATCTTTTTGTTTATATTTTGTTTTCAGAGAAATCAAGTATTTGCCCCTGCATCGTCCCCGTCATCGACCCCCTCCGACCTCGAGCTGAGACCAACCAAATCCCCATGTCGTTGATGTCGATGATGATGTGCTGTGAATGTCAATGATGAACATGCATAGAGGTCCTGTTATATGCTAGTTTTCATAGATGTTTTTATAGATGTAGTAGTAGTAGATGAGTAGCTGTGACAATGCGAAGCTATTTTTTTTGAAATGATAATTGATTGGGATAGCATTTCAAGTTTAAACTTTTCTGTATAAAAAAGAACTTGACTTTGTTCATGCTTAAAAAAGAACATGTGTATGTGTATGGACATGTCGATCTTGAGCTGCTGTGTATATGGTGCCAAAGATGGCCACATTTGACTCTTTATATCGCAGGGAAAATCCGAGTGGCCTATGTTTTGCCAGAGTGTTGATTCATTTCCGTTCCGGCAAATTTCAGGCGCTCGATATGTCCTATTTTAGCGAAGGTCATGCCGGATTTTTCTGTGTATTTTAGCATGACATGTGCTAGAATATATAGGAAATATCGAGTGCCCTGGATTTGCCGGAAAGAGAATTAAATGACATTTCGGGTTGACTTTAAGTCTATCGGGGCTCCATACATGACAGTCAAAAAATCAGTGAGGGAGAGTGTCCACCATATATGAGAGAAGAAGGATGCCGACTGTTGTCGTGGGGGTCATTTCTTCTTCTTCTCCTTGTGCTAGACCTTTATTCCTGTTAGTTGCCGATGGTCAACCCGTGATGAATAATAATGATCTGTGTGTTGAGTTCCTGTTAGTTGCCGTCGATTTATAATCTTTGAATTTTGAACACATGAAATGTCCGACGATGATAGGATCCCGGAGTGCAACTACTGCTGCGATGACCGGGGTTTGTGCGGCAGGGAGCCTCACCTGCAAAATGGTAGGTTCTTCACCGTGAAGCTGGAAGAGACCTTCTAAGTTTGTACGGTACGCAACGACAAGTATTTCATCGTAATTAATCATGACTTGTGATTCTTTGCTTCAACGTGTAATTTCCGTTTTTTTCAATTCGACTAGTACATCCCGTGCCATGCAAGACCGTATGTCTTGCAAAAGCTCGGTTTTCAAAACCTTGAGAATATGGAGACGAGGAGGGCTCACCTCAGGACTAAACACGGTTATGCTTTTCGGGTTAAGCTCTACAATGCGCTTAATCACTCACATTTTGGCTGCTCTAATTGGGAAGCTTTCTACAAGGCCTATGGATTTGAGGAGAATATGCAAATAACTTTTGATATTCGTCCTGAAGATGAAGATATTGAAGATAATATCGACATTTGGGTCGATGTGGATATGCCTCCCGTTTTGCCTAAATGTGAGTTTGTCAAACTAATTTGTTAAGTACACTATATTTTTTATTTAAAAATAGTTGGTGTTCATCGCTACTAAACTTGTTTATTTATAATTATCAGCTTATTTCTTATCTTCAAAAAATACTCGGAAAGCTGTGGACATGACGTACTACAGTTATGGCTCCGAGCTTAATTGTGAGGAGAAAGGATATCTTGTCTCATTTATAGATGATGTTGAGACTTTTAAGACCAATCAGTTTATCAGCCCAAATTATACTGGATACGTGCCACTAGTCCATCAGTTGCTTGATGGTAACCTCATTGCCAAAAACTTGGTATGATTTTGTTAATGATGGTAACTTCGTTGCATACATTCTTCTTAAGTAAACTACATTGCTAACTATATATGTTACTATATTGTTCAACAGAAGCTCCCTAGCGAGGTTGTGCCTCACATAATGCTTACCGAAGGGAGTATGTACATGGTTAGCTTATGACCATTTCCATCGACGGCTTACCAAAGTGCATACTCTATTTCTTTGAAAGATGGAAGGCTCAATATCAAAGAATGGAGCAAAGTAATGAAGGCGCACACGCAAACGATTGGAGACAACATGCGTGTGCGCAAGCCAGAAGTTGGCGACAGGTGGATCTACATTCTCCATTTTGGAGATGGACCGGTTTACCTCTTTTATGCTATTTTACCTAGGAGGGAGGACTAGGTCCTAGGTAGTAAGAACAATTAGCTAGTGTTGATTATGACTATGATGATGATGATTAGTTATTATGATGATGATGAGTTATGTGCTACAATGTGTTAGCTAGAATGATGAGTTGTTATATGACTCATAGATGATGATCATGAGGAGTTGTTATGATGATGAGTTGTTATGACTATGATGATGATGATGATGATGAGTTATATATTATGATGATGATGATGATGATGAGTTGTTATTATGATCATGATGAGTTATTATATCATTGGGTGAAAGAAACGCGGATTAGATTCAAGTGGATGGATCCAAAGTGACCAAGTTGGATTAGTCGGCGAGTTATTATATCATTGGGTGAAAGAAACGCGAATTAGATTCAAGTGGATGGATCCAAAGTGACCAAGTCCGACTAATCCAACTTGGTCACTTTGGATCCATCCACTTGAATCTAATCCGCGTTTCTTTCACCCAATGATATAATAACTCGTCATGATCATAAAATCATATGATGAGACTACTTTATAAAACCTGTACAAATACAGCGCAAATACACAGAAGAAAATAAAAATACAGAAAATTGTAGCAGTAGCGTTGGTTATACCCACGCTACTGCTAGGTAGGGTAGCAGTAGCGCAGGTTGGGCCCACGCTACTGCTAATGTTTAGCTGTAGCGGTGGCCCAACCCGCGCTACTGTTAAAGTTTAGCTGTAGCGCCGTAGCAGTAGCGCCTGTACCCGCGCTACTGCTAGGCCACAAACCCGTGCTACTGCTAGGGTTTTCCATATACACCAAAGAAAAGTCATTATATTTGTGGGAGAGGCTTGGGGGTGCCCTGAGTTAAGGAGAGCATGAATAATTTCTGCAATGCTAGCAAAGTTGTTAGAAAGAGTTTCAGATTTAATAAACCAGGGATGGGCAACCCAAACTGCTTTTGCAAAGGGACAAGTAAAGAAAAGATGCATGTCATTTTCATCCTGGTAACATCTAATGCTACTTTTCTTAATATGCTTGGAATATTTCCCTGCTCTCATATCTGTTGGAAGTGCTTTCCTCAAGAGTCTTGATGCAAAAGTCTGTACTATTGGAACCATGGTTTTCTCTTTCCAAACCTGCTTGAGTAGCTGTTTGATTTCTTGAGGTACCTGTCTAGGAAATGGAGAGCTCTTTTGTTGCAAGTCTTGAAGGCATGCTTTGTAAGCAGATTTTGAAGTATATTTTCCTGAAGGATGTAATTTCCAATAGAGAATATCAGCTCCCTCTTGTTGAAGAATCGGTACCTGCATGATGCTATTAGCCACCTCTTAATAAAAAAGATGATAAATAAGACTAGCATTCCATGTTTTCTGATTTTGGTTCCATAAATCCTTGATCTTGGAAGGATAGACATAATACCCCGTTTGTATTTGTAAATGATCATAAATAGCTTGCCAATGAGGAAATCAAGGAGTGCTCTAAACAGAGGAATTGCCATCAAGAATTTGATAAACTGAATTTGCATGAAGAATGTGCTTTACCTTAAGAATTGAAGCCCAGAAACCTGATTTTGGAATGTTGATTTTTGCTCTCCATATGGAAGTATCAGGAAAATATTTAGATTTAAGTACCTGCGACAAAAACTTTCCGGTTCCTCTGCAATTCTCCAAGCCGCTGACAGGATCAGGCCTCTATTAACTGCTTGGATGGTCTTGATTTCTAGCCCCCCTTCAACTTTTGGTATGCAAATGTCCTTCCATGCCCTAAGGCAGAGAGCTTTCTTGGATGGGTCTTCTTTTATTACTGTCCACCAAAAATTTCTAATGATAGCAGTAAGTTTGGCAATTAGTTTCGTAGAGAAAAGGATATTTGACACATAGTAGACATGAATAGGGAGATCTAAATGTGTGTGTGGGGGGGTGGGGTGGGGGTAGTATATGTCTGTCGGGTGATAAGTTGATTAGATCGTCCACTCGAAACGTCTGTCTCGTCTGCCGCACAAAAGCCCAACGAAGTGTAACAAGCTCAATATTACGTTTAGCCATATGTAACAATGGCCTTGTTGGTTAAAAAAAACCTCATCAAATCATTGCAATAAATTTCCACGACAACGTGGGCTATCATTTCTAGTTGTGCCATCCAGCGCGGGGCTATATCGGTCCACCGGGCGGTCAGTGCGTCCTTTTTCCCGCAAACCGGTGACAAACTGGGGGGAGGGGGGATTTGCGGGGGTCCGGACCGCTGCCAAGCCCGCTCCTGACTGCCCTGTCCCCAAAAAAAAGCCCCACCTGCCTCTCCCGCGCTTTTCTTCAAACGTCCGTGCCGCTTGCCACGCCGCACTCATGCCGGCCCAAAGCATGCAGCGGTCGGCATTGATGTTGCGATTTGACTGGACGGGAGGGCGGCGCTGATGGACGTGACCTCTCGAGCGTCGCCGCTGCAATGCGGACGCCGCGTCCCGAGAAACCAACTCCATCCGCTGAGCGGCATTGAAGCAGGTTGACCGCCGCTTCAATGCGGCATCTCGTCTGCCGCACAAAAGCCCAGCGAACTGTAACAAGCTCAATATTGCGTTTAGCCATATGTAACAATGGCCTTGTTGGTTAAAAAAACCTCATCAAATCATTGCAATAAATTTCCACTGCAACGTGGGGTATCATTTCTAGTATACTACTACCTTTCTAACATAAGGGCATCTCCAACGCCGACCCTCAAACCGCCCGCATATCTCTGGACCGCGCGGTTCGGACGTGTTGCGTCATCCAACGCGGGGCTGTATCGGTCCGCCAGGCGGTCCAGGCATCCTTTTTCCCGCAAACCGGAGACAAACTAGGGGGAGGGGGGCATTGCGGGCGTCCGGACCACTGCCAAGCCCGCTCCTGACTGCCCTGCCCCCAAAAAAACCACCCGCCTCTCCCGCGCTTTCCATCAAACGTCCGCGCCACTTGCCGCACCGCAGTCATACCGGCCCAGAGCATGCAACGGCCGGCATTGATGCTGCGATTTGACTGGACAGGAGGGCGGCGCTGACTGACGTGACCTCTCGGGCGTCGCCGCTTCAATGCGAACGCCGCATCCCGAGCAACCAACTCCGGCCGCTGCGCCGCATTGAAGTGGGCTGACCGTCCCTTTACCTGGCCTGGCCGTGGCTATTTAAGTCGTACGCCGGCGACACACAGAGCTGCATTCCCCCTTCCTGAGCAACGTCCCCTCCTCCTCCCCGTCACCGTTCCCGAGCCCTTCCCCCTCTCCGAGCCCACCGGCGATGCCGAAGTCCTGGTTCTCTGCGCCGGCAGGCGTAGGCGGTGGAAGTTCTTCGTCAGGTGGTTCTTGGCCCGCCGCCCCCGCTCTCCGGGCCCTTCAGCATCAACGGCGCCCAGCTCCTCCGGCAAGGAGGAGATCGTAATATCCTCCGGCGATGAGGAGGACCAGACGCTGCAGCAGCAGCCACATCAGCCACCGCAGCAAAGGCCCCGCCTCTTCTCGGAGGCCGTTCTGGCGGACGAAGAATACGTCCGTAAGATCGAGATAATGATGGAGCGTTTGCTCCGTCACATGGGCTTGCCGCCACCATCGTCGTGGCGCGTCAAGGAGGTGCCGCCATCCCCGCCTCGCCACCACGTGAAGCGCGATCTGACGTCCCCGCTCTGGCGGGTCAAGGACGAGCCGGTCTCGCCCCCGCGCTACAGTGGCGTCCAGATCGGACGCCGCGCCAAGGATGAGCCGGCGTCGCTCCGCACAGCCGGTACACCCGCATTGACGAGCCTGCCTCACCGCACCGCCGCCACCATGCCATCAAGGAAGAGCTGTCACCCACGATCACGAAGGGGCGGGGCCGCATCCTCCACTACCTCCGAGGCAGCAGTGTCAGCGGTCCCTTGGGCTCTAGGGTCGCCGTCTCCGACAAGGAGCATGCAGTGAGGCAGCAGGAGCGGTACGACCGGCGCAACGCCGACCGCCGCTCCTCGTTCGCCAAAACGGACGTGGCGCCGGATTGGGTCCTCAACGACCCCGATCTCGCCGCCGCATGGTCCCTCGACCGCTCCCTCACCACAGTGAAGACGGCCGCCAGGCGCCGCCGCCGCCTTGACGGCGAGCTCACCAAGATCGGCGAGGAGTGGTCGCTCAACGACTGCACCGCCAACGCCGCCCGCGGCAAGACCGCCGCCAGGGCTCCGAAGGGTACATCGGCAGTGGCCGCAACAGGAAGCGGAGCGGCTCCTCCGCGAGCGGCAGGCAGCCGCCGGACAAGGCTACCGTGGCCCCCCGATGCAGTTCCGCCTCTGGAGAGACCACGACGACGACGGCACGGACGACGACGGCGGTGCGGCAGGGCAGAGCGGCCACGCGTACGAGGTGGTAGTCTAGTATAGGGTTTGGGTTTTTTTTCTTCTAATTTTTAAGTTAAACGGTCGAAATATTGACCTTTTTATGTAAATTATGACCGAACTTGAATGCAATCCGTCGTGTTTGCATGAATTTCGTGCCGTTAGTTCAAAGAGTGGTTGAAATGTATGCGGACAGCGTTGGATGGCCGCCTCCTGCATCAATATTCGCGGTCTGGTCCTCCTATCTGCTGCTGACAGATGCTGGAGGAAATTTGTGGGTCAGGGTTGAAGATGCCTAATATAAGATATTTTTGCAGTTTAGAGTATATAGCTAGGGATAAGAATTCTTGTGCCTATCCTCGGTACACGAGCTGTGTGGAGACGAGCCCAGCCGGCAACGTCGCACTCTCTAGAAACATGCATGCACCTATTCCAACGGAGTGTCGTTTTCAACAACAAAAAACAGTGTATTTTCTACGCACGTACAGGAGCGGGGTCCCATCGATCACCCGGAGACAAAGCACTGTTCCGACGACCGGCGCCAATCCCAGGCGACCGGAGCCAACCTCGGTGGTTCCACACGGCAGCGACCCGACCGGCCGGGCAAGGCGAGGTGCATTCTCCCTGTTCCGACCGATCGCCGGCTATGAACACGCGAGCATGCACTTGGCCTGCAAGTAGCAGCGGTAGCAAACAACGGCAGCGTACGTAGGTGACGTGCTCGCGTTCGCCTGCCGGACTTGGACCTCGATGCGAACCGCGGCTCCATTGCTTTGCCGCATCGGACGAAACGAACGAACTTGACGCGCAGTTTCGCCGTGCTGGTCCGCGGTGATCCGACAATTCACGCGCAGACCAACTGTGGAAGGTGGAACTAATGGCGATGCGAGGAAGACGAGAGATGAATACATCGTAGTACGTTTGACTGACAAATTGTGTCGGTCATGAAGTGATGATGCCTGCAGGAACTTTGTCATCGTCGGGAAGGCTGGCGTGCGGCGCGGACGGTATGGACTGGAGGAACTTGAGCCCTTTCCGCGCGCGCGTGAACACGATCGGCAACGACAATCTTTTGTTTCGCTCAAGTAGAATGTTTTAGCAGAAAAGAAGAGGCTATAATCACATGAAAGTAACAGGGCCACACCATCCATTCAACTTATTGTTAGCGTAAGGTTAACACCTTGTTGTATTGACTGGATGATGCCCCGCCCGTTGCCGCGGGAACCTTCTTAAAACAATTGTATAGATAGTTGCTAAAAATCAACTGAATCTAATGGAAAACCAATGTAAACTTAAAAAATATGAAGCGTCTAATAAAAAAAGAAAAAACTTTTGAATTACAGTCAAAAGAATATTTTTCAAACAAAAATGTGAAGGGTGATCTACATAGGTTACAATCGCCCGACGCATGTATTGTTCGTAAGAATACAAAATCTAATGAAAGAAATAACTAAGGTCTAACATGCATGGATTCATGATGTGGCCTCGCTGCATGCATAGACTAATGCAAAAATTGTAACTTATGACTTAAATGCATATAAATTGCTTAAGTGGCATGGTTGCATATGGTTAGGAAAAGTAGTTAGTGGGTTGTAACTATTTAGAAATAGAGGATTCGCAAAAGAGAAAAACACCGTATTGTATTGAAAGAGAGAACAATTTATTTCTAGCCATAAATTCCAAGTGCTAGGTGTTCATTTTGAAAATTTAGTTGCATGGAGAACACTGTTGATTCCCACTTGAAAAGAAATGTGGCCAGTCTTATCTATAATTAAGTTACAAATATTTTATCTAGAGAAAAGTGAACCAAGAACCATCATATTTATCTTGCTCCAGGACTTTTTTTCGAAAAAGAGGATAACCCCCGGCCTCTGCATCAAAACGATGCATGCAGCCATATATTATTAATAATGCAAAATCCAGCAGCCGAACAACCTCAACCCGGAAATAAAGCGGAAAACAAACCCTAAGGCCGTATACCTCGCGACAGTAACTCCCCCAGATAGCCACTAATCCTATGTTACAAGACATATCAGAAACGAAAAATACACAACTCCTAGGCTACGCCTTCAAGAAGGAATCGCCGCATGTGCGCCGATGATGGCGTGTCCACCACAAGGTTGAACTCCGGATTCTCATCCCCAAAGCCAAGTTTCAATCCACCACCTTCAGCAAGGACACGACGCAGGCGCGCGTCGACCTAGCCCGATCAGAGATCTTGTGTTTCCACCGGAGTGCATAAACTTGTCGTTGAAGCCGTCCGTACCATCTGCCCTTATCCGTCTGGCGACGCCTCAATAGCCGGATATCTCTGGAGAAGACAACGGAAGACAAAGATGTCCAATACCGCCTGCCTCCCGCTACTGTCGCCCCACCTTCGATCCAACAGCAACAGGCTAAACATGACACCACCACCAGAGCCACTGTGCATCACTTGCCGGTAGCAGGCATGACTTGACGTCTCCGTATAAGACGTCGTGCGTAGCATCCGCCGGTAGCGCATCCACTGGTGGCTTCACCTGCCGGCAACAGGCACTGCCTGACAACACCGAAAGAGGCACACGTGTCACCTGTCGAGCCGCATCAAACCCGATATGTTGATGGAGGAGACGTCCCATACTGCCACCAGCCTCAGAAAGGCCGTCACCACCTCGAGATCCAGACTCCGGGTCGCCCACATGACCCCGGAGTCCGCCGCCGTCAATGAAGAGTGGCCCGCCCCAATTCCGGGCACTACAGGGAGCACCCACCGTCACGCCAGTCGATGTCGTCGCCCATACAATGGCAACAGCCACCGCGATCCCGCATCCAGCGTCGTCGACACCGGAGGAAGCTCCGGCCGCCACGCGCGTCCTGCGACGTCCCCGGGAGCGGGATCCCAAGATCCGCCGCCACTGGCGCCGCCACAAGGACCCATCACCTGGCCCGTCATCCCTGGCGAAGGGGATGCCGCCACCGCCATGACCGGAGCCGCTGCTCCGGGGATCAAGCACCGCCAATTGGCCACATCCCCTCCCGATCCGCCCTCCCTACGAAGCCGCCGGAGCAGCGCCGAACCGCCAGGAAAGACGAAGACCGAAGGGCGATCTCGCGCCGCCGGTCCCTCCAGACCGTGGGGCTGCAACCTAGATCCCCACCGTCCCCATCACCGGTGGCGCCCAGGCTTAGCCGACGCACGTCTCTGGGAACGGCGAGGTGGAGGAGAGGAGGGATGGGGCGGCGGCCGGGGCGCTAGGGTTGGCCCCCCGATCGCCCTGGAGGGAGCGATACGAGGGGGTACGGGAGGGAGCGAGGGAGCGATCTGATTCTTGCGGTAGATACCTCCTGCCTCTTGCTCCACGACTGTACATCTTTAACAAGTTTTTTTCTGCCTCCAGGCGCAAAACCCTGGACACAAACAACAGCACGAAACAAAGGCCCTAGGCTCTAGCAGTACTGCCAAGTCCCCACACACGGCTAAACTGCCAACGATTTCTTAATTCATAGAATCAAATCTATGCTAATTAAGTGACAAGAGACATGTTTGCATAAAGTTGTTGAGACATCAGGAGCTATGACAAAGTGCTACTTAGGAGTTGGGGCAAGATTGCATACTGAACAACAAAGATTAAACAATCAGTCTATCGAAGAAAGGTTCAGAAGTGCTATCAGCAAAGATGACATCATATGTGCTGCTACGACCATCCAAATGACATGGCATGTTCTACTAGCAGCACTAGTAAGTAACTAGTAGAATACCCGTGCGTTGCTACGGGCTATAATGCATATAAATGAATCAAACAAGTGATTAAGGTCGTCTCCAAGATCATACGTTCGGGCGTGTTCGGACATCAAACAGATGTCACTTGACCAAGAAAGGGAACTTTAAAAACCAGTTTATCCTTGTAGCTGTATGTCACTGTAAGGATAGATAAATACTGAGAGATAAATATCAGGCACAATTTACTAAAATTGTCAATAATTAATTTGTATGGTATCCACAAAAACCAGTTCCTTGTATTCTGAATACATTTCTACCACAGCTGGAGGCATCGCTCAAAAAACAACATCAATTTCTCTAGGGTATCCACTGAAGGCAAGAGTTGTATCATTCTCTTAGGCATTTTACTGAACATTCCGTATGGAAATATTAGAGAGCTTGGGAGTTGAAGATCAAAGGAAAACCATTGCACTTGTTGTGTTCTTTCTCACACCTAAGTGGGCCCGCAGGTTGATGACAAAGACCAAACTTAAATATAAGCAACAAAACGACGACAACTTATAAGAAATGGAAAAGCATGCAAGCACACACCTATAGGCCCAAACAGAATATAAGACGCAACTGCACAATGATTTACTCACGACAAAGAATTAAGAAAAGCACAACAATAGGGTGGAAGAGGCGAGACAAAAACATTATGCACTTATGAGTAATAATTACATACATTTTCTCTCTTTCTCATCTCTCTGAATTTAAATGTATAACCATTCAAATAGTGACTCTCCCTCCCCCTCTCTACATACATTTCCTCTCTTTCTCATCTCTCTAAAATTAAATATATATAACCATTCAAATAGTGACTCTCCCTCCCTCTCTCTCTGTCTGAGATAGGCAAGGGAGGTAGTTAAATGCCCGTGTGTTGCAACAGAGGACATACAGTTTAAGGGTTCAACACCAATAGTGATGGTATTGTCTGACTTTCTTTAAACGTTAAATGATTCTTCTTTTTCTTCTTCACTCTCTAGTCTGGCATGGTGCCCATTAGGCCATACGCTCTCTTTACTTCTTTTCTGCCTTGTGCTCCAAGATATTCTTCTTTTACCCATCCGTTGTTGCAATTTTTTGATGAAACATATTCACCAAAGAAGAAAAGGCATTCTGCCACTATGCTGTACCTGACACGCAATTCTTGCCCTCGCAGTCTTTGTTCGTCACCGCTATATAACTGAACAATCGAGACACATTACTTATGAGATGGCTCCATGTTGGTCAACTATTTTTCTTCCTTGAAGCGTGAAAGTTCATTCCTTTGCTTTACGTGAGATAGCAAATTCTGGTCAGATTCTCACGTTCTCAAAGCAAATAATGACACTTGGTCAAAGCAATCAACCGAACTACTGCATTTTGTCCATTTTTTTGACCAAAAGGTGAAATGATGTACTCCCTTCGATTCATATTAATTGGCGCTGCTTTAGTACACCTTAAGTACAAAGTTGTACTAAACCAGTGTCAATTAATATGAATCAGAGGGAGTAATAGAATTCTAATAAAGGGGCAACATTGAACATTTTAGCTAAAAACAAAAGTAGAATTGTTTTTAGCCAATTTCATAATGGAGCCATTTATTTCCATTGTCCATCTCCTTTAATCTCTGCTCACTACGGCAACTCTCAACACGAGCAAAATTCTAGCTAACAGAATTCAGAATCTAAATTTGTCTTCGCTAGATAATGATAATACAAGTCAAGGACATTCCCTGAACACCTACGAGGATACTCCTTGAAAGAAACATGGATAGGAATAAAGAGTAAGTCAAGAGAAAAGGGGAAAGTAAACAAGGATATAATTTGGATCTGCCTGGAACAGCCTCACTGACTATTACCTTATTTTTTCTCAGATCCCTTGCTCCATTCACATAATCATAATCTTTGTAATTGAATACATTAAAGAATAGGTTGCCATATAATCATAATCAGTGTCATTTCACAAAAATGACATTTTTTAACATTTAAAGTCCAAGATTCGTGTTGAAGCTTGAAACATGTAATAACAAAAGATAAGACAAGCAAATAAGAGTTGAAGAACAATACTCTAAGAGCCAGTATTAAAGACTTGTGATAATCCTATGAATAACAAAGCACAAATGTTGATTTGCACATTTTAACCTGGCACATTGGAAAGCGTTTACCATTTTATCATACATCATTTCAAAACATGTTTTTAGTCTACAAAGAATCAGAATCAGGTCAATGGAACAATGGAATCAAAGATTTTCGGGAAACAAACACGTGTGGTCTTTAAATGAGCCAAAACCTGTTTGAGACTTGCAGTAGTTATCAGTCAAAATATTTAGGTGCTCTTTTCATTAGAAAATCTCTCACTTCCCCCAACAAGATAAACTTCAAACCTTGAGTATGACATATATTCTTATATTTTGTGGTATAGCACATGTGGGGATTCCAACAGCGCTCGAGTCAAACTATCTCCACAATGAACGAATCAATGGATCCTACACTGCAATTGTAGTTGACAAGGGGAGTTGCTTAGACATGTTTTACATTTGTCCATCAATATCTACTTTAACTATTTCTACTTAAAGGTGCTACCCGTAAATCAAACCCACTAAAAAGAAAATGTTGTAACAAGCCCAGGAGCTAAGCGAGAACAAGCTACCCGTGTAGCTGCACATCAGATAACAGTTGCAAAAGTCGGGTTGTATGCCCAGATATGATTTACGCGTAGAAGCACGAGGCATATACTCGAGTAGTCCCCTCACCTAGGCTCGAAGCAGAGTTGGACCATCTCTTCTGCAGACCACCTCAGCTATCGTCTTCCCTCCTCGACTCATACTTCCTCATCTGATGGTAACAAAGCCATGAATGAGAGTTTTCATAGGATGAAGTAAATTGCAGCTTATGTGAAGCATTAGAGTGAACCAGAAAAGCATATTAGACCATCTAGTATGCCTCGGAGTATTGTCGATATACCTCCCCCTACATGTTGTAGAACCGTTGCCTATGAACGAGGCCCTCTAGGCAACATCCGATCAACCTATCATATATGTGCAGTTAAAATTTCAGAAAAATATAATCACAAACCATGTATCAAATTCAATCTAGTCTTGTGAGTTGTATGAATGACTGAGCATAATACTAACTGGACTAAAAAGCTCCCAAGCTGAATTAGCCTTCTTGGTCAAATATGGGAGGTGGAGATGGCAACAAGCATGTGGAGTGAGCCAGAGGTGCTTGGTTGAGTTAAAGGTGGTGCATATCCAACCACGAATAGAATCAGAAAGCCATCTTAGACCATCTAGTATTCCTAAATGTCAATATGACTTGGTTACAGAGCTCTACCTCTCTTATTTCGTTTTCCAAAAGCTCTAAGAGGAAATTGATGAAGGCGATCAAAATGAATGCCCATGCTTATCAGCAAATCTAACAACTTAGGAATGACACATAGGTCGTGGCCTAAAAACGTCTGTTCAGTATCTTGTCTGTAACATCAAATACTGGGCGAAGAGATTGTCACGGATTTTTTTGGTTTTAACCAGCTTCAGTTTGTTGTGTTTCCTCTCTCTGTTCTTTCTTCAGTTGGAACTTTACTGCCAAAAGCCGGATTTGCTCCTTCCACGATCTGCACAAAGGTGAAACAATGGTTCAGTGTTCTACCAACTGCATCAAATCTGCTATGTATATTTGAACAAAAAGTAGTTGCAGTCCACTAAAAAATGCCAAAAAAAAAGGAATAGAACACCTGAATGATGGTAAAATCAGCCTAGTGGTAATGACTTTCACCAAGTAGTAAGATATTCCTGTCACCCAGCAGCCCCACAGCAAGACCCCGATGCAAGCTTCTGTTAAAAAAGTGAAATCTGGATTAATAGATGATTGTCTCAAAAGCAATAACCGATCCATCAATTATAATCACACATTGTACTTTATTTTTTTTGGAATACTGAACAACACTACACTGAGCCCTTGTAGTTGCGCTAGGTACAGCTTTGTGTGCTCTCTTTCAATGGTTCAACCTGGATAGGATTTCAACGAAGGTAAGTTTTAAATCTAGCAAGCAAATGAAACAAAATAGGATCATATATGGATGAAGAGAGGTATGGAGTGTGGAAGAATCAAACAGAGAGGGCTAGCAATTGAGAGAGATCAGTTAGGGGAACTCGTCGAACATGTGGTGTGCATCACGTACTACATGGTACAACCTCAACCACTATGCCCCCTGGGCGTTCACGCATTGCGCTGTGATGGTGTGGAGGGCAGGGGCAACGCCGTGTGCATCACAGTCGCGTAGAGGAACGGCAACAGCGGCTTACGCATCCTCGGCTGTGTGGAAGAACGGGCATCTCGTCGCCAGCCGCACGGAGAAATGGCCACGGGCACGGGGACTCCTACGACCTTGACGTATGGTCGCGGAGGATGGCAACGGCAATCCCTGGCATGCGGACCAATAGCGGCGGCGAGTCATCGGATCATAGCGGCTTTGAAATCTGCGGTGGGGGTGGTCCATAACTGCAATTTACAGCCATCGACAGGCAGCACAATGTAGCACAACAGTGATGCTTCTCGGAATCTCGGGGATGATCAGGCGACCAGAGCCACGCGTAGAGCTTGCCCTCTCGGAGCCGCGGCCGTCGGCGCTCCATCGGTGCCATCCTTCCACTTGGTTGCCACTGGAGAATCCCTCATCTCTGCGGCTTAAATATATTTATAGGTTACTGAATATTAACAACATAGATTAAGAAAGGAAGTGGGTCTCTCCCATTTTTTTCCCTATTTTCCATCTAGTGGCTAAAAGATAACGTGGTGAAATAAAAATATGTAGGCAACGGAGAATAAACCTGAGTTTAGCTGCAACTTACATCACCCTTATGAAGGTGGGCATGTTTTTTAATCAGCTTTGCATAAGTAAACACAACTTTTGACACCCATTACAAGTATTTCTTCAACTCGACAGTGATGCTCGTCCCCAGCATATTAAACCTAAAAGACTGCACTATGGTCCTCGTAACAACGGTGATAGATCAATTGACCGAATATTTCTTTTATAGTCAGTCAAAGTGTTTTCTTTGCTGCAACAAAAACAAGAAATGTAAAACCAGTGATAGTATTATTATACCGGTGGAACCAAAGTCAAGTATACTATCATAACATCAATCATATAAGTGTTGGCATTTTACTATACCTGTTATGACAGGGATGGCCTTGCTTTAAATAGAGCATGTTCAAAGTGTGAGAGTTCAATCAAACTCGACGAACTCATTGATGATGTCCAATTTACTAGGAATTGGGTTCTCTCTTCCAAAGCTGCCACAACTACTTAGTTTTACCTAAACAAGGAAGGCATGCTCAAACAATTTAATTCCACGCGTTGCACATTCCTAAATCACATGAGAGATGTACTAAGCATTCATAGTTGTACAAAGTAACTACCAAGTCTGCCCCTAAAGAATAAATCCACACACGCAATCAGCTAAACAAAAACTTTTACCTCATAAAAAATAGGATGTATGGTGAGTTAGTGCTTGCACGGGTTCATATTTTCCTTACTTCTGATTCACTCTCCCCAATATACTTGTTCAATTGCTCAGGCCCATAAAGTTTCAGAAAAGGAAACATTGTACAGTTTATACAGAACACAAATTAGGTAGAAAGAATATGGAAATCTCGAAATAAATTGTCACTAGCATAGTACCTGTGCGTTGCCACGGGCAAAATGACTGAGTGGAATGCCTCCATGTGCCTTGCGGCAAGCGCCAAAGTTCTTCTCCCACGTTTTTCTCTCTCTATTGACCACTATGTGATTCAAGGATCCATCGGCTCCATCCCGGGATGCACGACAATGAGGAGTGAGCGGGTGGGTCGACATTGGTAATATGCACCTCGAAGCGAGGGGAATGCAGAGGGTCAGGTTGACAACGACGACACCATGGTCGGGTTTTGAGGTTTTACAAATTTAAAAAGAAAATAACAAAAATACCGCAGTTGTATTCAATTTTGTAAGTTCGAGCTTACCTTGAGCTTCTAAATAAGAGATCAAAAGTGAGCAAAATATATAATGCAAGAAAAGGAAAGGCCTTTATTCAAGAGACTTTATGCAGTTGAGTCCTAACCTTATGCACCTAAAATAAATCTGGCGTCATCCACGAGCAATGAGAATGTTTAATTTTTTGTAGGAAAAAATAACAAACATGTGGCATTCACCAAATAATAATCCCAAACTGAACATTTTTTATGGAATTGGTCGTGCCCTCTCTCTCTCTCTCTCTCTGCATCAAATTACAATGCCAGGAATATTCATAAATATTTAATCCGTTGCATTTCTAGAGAGAGAGAAGAGAGAGACCGCAAGGTAGAGGATTTTGAGTAGCGCAGACCTTGCGGTGGTTGAGCTTGGAGTGGTTGAGGCGGCTAAGCCTTGGCGCGTGAGAATGAAGCAGAGGTAACAAGCACTATTGTTCTCAACCGCGACATAACCAGCGAGGAGGATAGAGCAGTACTGGATGGCAGTCTGCATGATGGCGCAGGTGGAATTGACCAAGGAGGATGGGTTGGGAATAAGGGTGGATGGGCCGATCGGTTGTTTTGGCCCGCTCTTGGATCGGACAGGACCAAAAAGGCAGACCCGATGAAAATATTGACGTGTCCTGTGTGTGAAAATAGGCCTCAAAGTTGACAGGTTCGGTTATACTTTGGCCCAACTAGCTTAATCGGACCAAAGGGTCAGCCCAATCTCGCAGGTTTTTCACCCCCAGGCCAAGCCCTATTTCACCTCTCCCGCTTCTTCTGCACTGGTGCCGGTGATGACCCACTCAGGCTGGTAAGATTTGCGCAGCCGCGCGACCGACAGCCTCATGTAGGAGATATGCCCTAGAGGCAATAATAAATGTTATTGTTTATCTCCATGTTCATAATTATGTTTATGTTCCATGCTATAACTGCTATGGTTCTCGAGTCTACAATAACCACGAGGCTCGGAGGAAGACTCATATGCACGTGTGGAATAATAAACGATAAAATGTATTCCTAGTCTGGCCTCTAAGACTAGCTCAAGTGTTGCATGATGGTTCTGTTTTCCTGATCATAGGCATGACTATGCCGGCAAGTTTGACGGCACAATGTTAGGAGAACACTTGTGTTGAATCGACCCGAATTGATGTTATGCTATGAGATACATTCGTCACAAGTTAATGGTTAATAACACAGACAAAGTTAACGTTTGCATAATTCCTTAGACCATGAGGGTATCGAGTTTCTTCATGCTTGCTTCATGAACTTTGGGGTTTGTTAAACGTCATCCGTAACTGGGTGGCTATTACGGCAGCTTACGGGTTCATGGGAAAGTATGTCAAGGGATTTGATAGCTCAAGATTGGGATTTGCTCCTCCGACGATGGAGAGATATCTCTGGGCCCTCTCGGTGTTACGGTATCCACCATCGTCTGGCCAGACACATTGTGATTTGATCACAGGGATGCCGGAACACGGGAACGAGAAAAGAGAATAAAACCGGCAACAAGGTAACTGGCATAGTGGACAAGTTGTTGATCCACGGGGATGCCGATAAATCTCACCTCGGGTTTTGTAACATATCGCGAAGCAACAGGAATAGCACACGGCAACTGGAGGTTCACTCGAATATTCATTCGTGTGGGTATAGGGGTCAATATGGGTGTCCACGGCTCCGATGTTGATCATTGATCGGAAAGTGTTCCGGGTCATGTCTATACTTCACCGAACATATAGGGTCACATGCTTAAGGGTCATCTATCTGCTGAATACTAGACAGGGGGTCTGAGAGAAAGTCACCGGAAAAATTTCGGAGACAGCGGAAAAGTTCCGGAGAGAGAGCACCGGAATAGTTTCGGTAAAACTGAAAAGTTGTTTCAGGGTATACCATTGAGTCAAATTGGTTTCGGCACACGTCTGGAAATTCTTGGAGGGTGCCAGAATTGTTTTGGAAACTTCTGGGATTTTTCCGGGATAAAAAACGGAAATGTTCCGGAGCTACCGGAACCGGTTTGGTTGCTTTTCGCAGATGAAAATCACTAATCCGGAATTGTTTCGGAACGCGTCCAAAATCATTTTAGTGGGTACTGGAATTATTCTAAGACCCACAGAAATATTTTTGGATTTAACGGTCACGGAAAAATGTTTCCGTGAATAGTGAAAGTGCTTTTTGGGTGGCTTCTTGGAGAAGCCACCTTGAGGGACTTTTGGTATTTTTTTCCTTTAGCTTCTTGGAGAAGCCACCCTTGGGCTTGGCCTATAAATAGGGGTGGAGGGGGCTGCCTAAAGACACACTCTTTCTCAACATACACATGTCATGACATTTCTGGCTTCTCTCTCCCTCCCAGCGAAATAGTTTCGTAGAGCCGAAAGGCTGTCTGGGTTCCGGCAGGAACTAGTTCTGGACGGCGAAGCCCTGCCGGATAGATGACACCGTATGTGTGCAAACCCGTAGAGAGGTCGTAGGTTCGATCTTTTTGCCCGAGGGGCTGTTCGAGAGTGCCTCCCGAAGGGTTGTCCGAGTGACCGTCCGAGTTTTAAGGGTCCTCCCGAAGGGCTATCCATGACACCGTCCGAGGGACTGTCCGACCGCCTCCCGGAGGGCTGTCCGTGGGGCATACGAGAGAGTACATCCTCGTGGTTGTGAGGATGTAAATCCTAGCTGCGGGGATCTGCACCGCCGATCGTCATCGACTCTACTTCCGCTGCGCTACGAGTCGGTAACGAAAAGATCAAACCTTGTATGCAGTCTCCATAGTGGTCCTGGGCTGGTGCGTAGGTCGGAAATTTTTTGTTTTTTGCTGCGTTCCCCTACACCTCACCCCACCACGCCTCCTCCCGCGCGGCCGCGTCCCTCCCTAATCCCGTCTTCATTTGCAGGTTCAATCCGATAAGACTGTTTTTCTTTCCTTTTATTCAGTCGAACAAAAAACAGAAAGAACGAGATAACTAATCACGGCAAGGCACACAGAAAATTGATCCGATACAACCATGCCATCCGACAAAACCGAGCCAACATCCACGTCACTACACCTGCGGCCCGGGCTCAAATCCAGAAATACTTGTTGGAGAAATGAATAAAAATGAAGGGTTTTATACATTTGTGCCCCTAACTAGAACCCACTACTCATATTTGCCCCTAATTCTGAAGTTCAAATTTGCCCCTCTGCCGTTATGTGCACTTATAGAAATGCACTTCTGTGCCGTTACCGTCCAGTCAAAGCCGGTCAAAGGGCTTTGACCGTCCTGAAAAAAAGAGCAAAAAAAAAATCTAAAAAATCTGAAATTTTGTGGGATCAAAGATACTCAGGTTCGCAAGGTGCGTGAAAATTTTCGTGCTGTTTGGACATTCCAGGAGCTCGTGGCGAAGGAAAAATAGTAAATATGTACGCATGTGAACAGTAAATTCAAAAAAATAGCAAGAAAATTCATGAAATTTTTTGGCATCAAAGAGGATCGGGTCCGCAAGGTGCGTGCAAATTTTTGTTGTGTTTGGACATTGTAGGTGCTCGTGGAGAAAAAAACAAAATTTGGCTCGGGAAAAAACTTTGGAAAAAATGACTATTTTGTTTTTTTTTTTTTTTTGCTAGAGCTCCTCGCATGTCATTTGATCACAAAAACTTGCAAGCACCTTGTGCACCCAAGCCTCTTTGATGCCAAAAAATTTCATATTTTTTTGAATTTTCTTGCTATTTTATTTCAAATTTACTGTTCACAAGCGTACAGATTTACTGTTTTTCCTCGCCACGAACTCCTGGAATGTCCAAACAGCACGAAAATTTGCACGCACCTTGCGCACATGAGTATCTTCGATCCCACAAAATTTTAGATTTTTTAGACTTTTTTTGCTATTTTTTTCAGGACGGTCAAAGCCCTTTGACCGGACGGTAACGGCACAGAAGGGCATTTCTATATGTGCACATAACGGCAGAGGGGCAAATTTGAGCAGGCTTTGAAATTAGGGGCAAATATGAGTAGGTGGTTCAAGTTAGGGATAGAAATGCAAATGGCCCAAAAATGAATGTATATAGAACTAAAATACGTCTAGATGCATCCATTCCTCCGACAAGTGATTCCAGACGGAGGGAGTATATATTTCGTACTTCAACATCAATTAACTTTCTTCTTCTTCTTTTCCCTCCCTCTTCTCTCTCTCACATCCACACTCACACGCGACAATTTTCCACCTTGAGACCGAAAATGGGCTAAATTTAACTGATCAGTTAGCCTTGTGGAAACTTGATCCTTAGCTGAACAATAAAATACTACAAATGAAAACATATTTTCTACTGAATTGGAGCTCTATCTCCAAAAAACACACTCTCCCATCAAAACAATTTTCTACTGGAAACAACTTTGCCAACTGACATTTCCAAAAAGAATATTAATCTGTTGTTACAGGATTACATCACACAAAATATAGAAATAAAAGAAAAACAATAGTTAAGTTGCATTTTCTTCCAAGTCAATGCAATATCACTTGTCGTAGGAGTATTTTTAACAACTATACACTCCGATGTACTGCTAAACGATCTGGGACACTGAGGAAAATCATAATATAATAAATATTATCATCAAAAAATAATATGAAGTTAACTTTAATGTGCTGCTATGGCCGACCATGTAACCTCGTCGGTTGTCCGGCACGCTCTTCGACGGATGCGCCCCTGGTCTATATACAACACAACAAGAAGATAATTCCTGATACAGAATGGCATAACAAGCACAAATCATGCAACAATCATCAATTTCTACTATAAAAAAACAATCATCTCCTAAATTTATGAAGGAAACTAATAAAAAATGGTTTAAAAACATTTCGACTACACAGTTCATCTCACCCTATATAGTTGTATATAACGATAAAGTTCCTCAGGTATTGTAAATCCGAGGCTCTAAGGAGGCTACAGAAGAACTGACTATATGTCACCAAAAAGGTCTTCGATTATCAACATACCTAGCTAGAGATGTTCAGAAAGATAGTACATGTGGCAGCAAATGTTTATAATCGGTTTTTGAAATGCAAATATTAAATCATTAACATAAAAAAGATTCTAGATTGTGAATAACAAATAGCATGTAGAGAGGGCTGCACTTCCTGTTTAGCATCACAAAAAACAAGCAAACCATTTATGTGGCACATAACTGTGGATCGGAACAAATACCTTCAGAACTACCAAACCAAATCCATGAATCCTTGTGCATGGAAAAGCTCGTACCTGCGAAAGTAGTTCTCCTTCATTACATACAACAAGCATGCTGGCGACTTCACGGTGTTTGATAATTAATTTGCTTATTACACATCACACATATTTTCATCAAACTGATTGTTGTAGCATATTCAGAAATAGTCGCCTGAATGAGCAATATTGTTCAACTCTGGTCTTACTTAGCATGAAAACACTAAAAGTTCACTACGTTCTCCCTGTCCAAGGGACAAAGTAGTTTTTCCTGACAAGGTTACCATATATATCAAAGAAATCAATGGTGTTGTGGAAGGACGACACGAAATGTAACTTAAATGGAGTAGATATGTGAACCTTCAAACTGATTGCCTAGGATATATTAGCTAGCTTCACCATAATAAAGCAGTTGAAATGAAGGGGAAGAAAGAATTGTAGAGCAAAAAAAATAGGACAAATGAGGCAGCAGATGAATTAGAAGTGTTGAAACTGGCTGGCCACATGTATCTCAGGACTTCATGGTCACATTATCAGCAATCGTGCTCGGCGAAAAAGTTGTAACCGTTAAATCCCTTCCTCAATTTCCGGGTATAGAACTATGCACTACACAACTTCGTATAGAAGTATGATTTTTTTAACACTAATCCCAATGAATTTGCAAATAGAATTCACCATTCAAGTAGGTCACAGTGTACAAGCCACGCAGAACTATGCATTCGGCCAGTCAATTCACATGTCAAAAATTAACAAATGAAGAAATGTTGTGCTACATATGCTTGATATAATTGTATAAAGAAATGAATACGGAGATCAGGCAGTAGATTATGCTTGCCGAAGAATAAATCTAATGACTGCTCAAACTTAGAATCGCCTATCAGATAGAACATAAGTAAAAGAGGGCACCAACATGAGCATCTCACCTGAAAAAAATTTGACTCTTAACCTCCTGTTGCTGATCTCTATTATAGCATTTATTTGAAGAAGCAGTAGCTTGACGCTTGCACGTACTGTGTTATCCATAGTATCGGTCATATCATTATCGTTGACAAGTGAAGTTTTCTGACACTCATGAAGCATGCACAAAGACTAACTTTTAGACAACGGAAATAGGTGAAGCAGGTAATATTTTCTCCATAGTGCACGAAAAAATTGGAGCAAACGAAGAAGAAACAAATATTCAGATATAGGACCATGCTTACATATTGGCTCTATTCTCAATGGAGAAGTTAACGAGAGTGATAGGCACCATCATGTCGGTCTCCGACGCAGTGGAACGCCACCGGTTGCTCCTCCTCCTGCTACCGACATTCGTCTCATCAATCAAGGAGCGCCAAAGGCCTGATGGCAAACTCTCATCTTCAGCTTGGTAGTATCTGTGGATTGAGTAGAAGCAAGGTTAGACAAAAATTGCAGTAGTTAAATCGCCTACTGTTTTGCATAAGTAAGATCGGACCAATCGATGGGAAATTGCTGAAATTAAACAAGCGTTAGTCAAACAAGATTCTAATTGAGGAGAAAATAATATGCTTTCCCGTGAAAAATGTTGCGCCTAACATGATGAGCCCTGGATGTAGCTTCGCAGTTTAAATTATACAATGTTAATTATAAGCTATTTACAATCCTGCACGTTCCCGTTTCCTAGGAATGATACTACCTAATATTCATATATCTAAGAGCAAATTGGCAGATACATGCAGCTAAATATCTAGGTTGTGTAGGTTCAACCGAAGACTTGAGAGCCTAAATACTAATTGGACTTTAAGCTGAATATGGATAGGGAATTTTTGCTCACCAATTCATCCAACAGAAGACTTGCACCTACCCTAACAAGTCTGCTCCATTGCCACATACGGCACAAGTTGAATCAAACAAATTGTCTTAATCTGTAGGGAGAAACAGAAAGCATTACCTGGCGACGTACGGATCCAGCAGCAGCGTGGCTGGGGACGAGTCGTGGCCAGGAAGCATCTAACCAGATTGTAGCGTGGCCGAGGGGCGGCGGCAGGGGTATTCCTTGGTATGCACCTGAATACCAAAGAACTATATACTGTGGCTATATTTGTTGTATATTGTTGGTATTCGGGGCAAAAAAAATCAATGAATACCAAGCAGGTGATTCCTGCCGCCGCAACTGGCCGTCATGGCCGCACAGGCCGAGTTCCAATATGAGGTGGACGAGGGAGGAGACCAAAGTGTCATTGGCGTGAGGGGAGGAGCCCATCGGAATGACGACCGCACCAGTGCGAGGATGACTCGATGGATGGGACAGATGGAGCCTGCAGCCAGCTCGGCGATGGAGCAGACTCATGCGAAGGTGGCGGCAGCGGGCGGACGTCGATGTATAGGAACTGGAGGCAGCGGTGTCACGCGGCGTGTTTGTTGGCAGTATGGACTCGAGATAACGCCGGCGAGTTGAGGAGAGGCAGGAGGTCTGGGGTGGCGTCAGCTGGCTGTGGTGGAGGTGTTTATGCGAGAAGGATCCGGAGCGGAAGGAGAGGCCACAATTGGAAAGAATCGCAAAAAAATCGTAACCCGCAGATCTCATTCCGGAAAAATGCTAATATCGATGGAGGGGTGATTTTCCTTCAATCGGAGGATTGTTTTTTCGATCGGTGGAAGTGGTGGACGAACGAAACCTCGTACGAAATATTGGTTGTTATTAGGAAAGGTAAGAATCGATGCGTTAGGAAAGTTAGGATTTTGAATTGATTTTCATGAAAATGGGGTTTTATTGTTTGGTAACGCGATATCAGTACCTGCCCGTTTGTGATGTGCCTGGTTAGGAAAGTTTGCAAATGTTAAAAAAGTTTTTATTGGGAGGGTGAAAAAATCAACGTGAGGATATGATGATGGAAGGTGAGACGAAACTAAACCAGACGAAAATAAATCAGACGAAAAAAAACTGTGGAGGCTATCCTACCAAGTGAGACATTAGGAGTAGAGATTAGTGTTTTCTCACAACCTGGAGATCCAAACAGCAAAAACCCAGCTCGCATGACTGACAACAAAAAGGGAAGATGAAACCAAAGTATTTAAAGCAGTAACATGAAACGCTAAAACTTATAAAATGCAAATAAGAACAGCAGATCTTGGTGAACTACCTTCAATATGAATTCAGAGGTGGCTTACAGTTTTAAGCTACCAATCACTATGAAGACCAGATGACACATAGTTCCCTGCAATAACACACGCCCTCCCCTGTTCATCGCTTAAGGCGGCAATGTGGTCACTGGGATTAAAAAAAATCAGGCGCCTGGTTTGAACAATAACACACGCCCTCCCCTGTTCCCAAAAAATACCATCAACATGGTCACTGGCTAAAGTTTCAGGAGTACCAATTTTTGGAGTCACCCACTGGAGTCCTGAATGTTTAAGCAAAGTATAAAGTACAAAGGTTAATCATGTGTCGCTGCATGTTTCAGCAATTCAGACTGCTGCTATCCAGAAATTCAGTTGAATAAGCAAACTATGGTAAGGAATCAAGCTATGAACTCAGGCATACCTTGGTCTCTTGGCCTTCTAGTTCATCAAAGGAAGGTAGACTGACAAGCAACTTCATCAGATCAGGTTCAGCCTTTCAGGTACCTAATAAGAAATAAAAACAGATTCTCAGGTGGCAACTTGAATACCAACGATGACCGGATCGGCACCATGGTGCCTGCAGCCGCCTCTCTTCGCCATAGAGCAAATCCCCGCCGTGGAGGCCGAGCCGTGCGGAGCGAGCCGTGAGGAGTGGCGAGGAGGGGAGAGATCGAAGGACCTGAGGTAGCGGCGGTTTCCACAGGTGACCTTGTCCCCGGCGGCAGCGGTGACTCCCCTGTACTCGGCTCGGATCAGAGACGGGGATGGTTGGAGACGGCGGTGGCTTCAAGTCCTCAACATCGCGCGGTGCAGATCAGCGAGAAAGAGCAGCGTCCCCGCTGAGGGCCCTGGCTCGAGGAGACCCAGGCGGCGCCGCCGGCGCTCGAGACCGCCTCCCTACCGAGGACTTGTAACCCTATCCGGCGGCAGCGAGAACACACGAGATCGCGGCAGCGAGAGACGTCGATCCCGGACGTCGGCGGCGGCGTATTCTCTGTGAGGTCGGCGGCGGCGATCTCGTGCGGCTGCGTCAGGAAGATCGTACGTCGGCGGCGGCAATGAAATGGGATCGAGAGGAGCGGGTTTTGTGCGGGGGTGGGGTTTTTTTGGTGCGTGCGTAGAGGGGACTAGAGACGGAAAAAAACCTGACGAAAAAACCAGACGAAAGTGGGGGACGAAAAAAAACCGTGGAGGCTATCCTATCAAGTGAGACATTAGGAATAGAGATACTGCAAAGGCCTGAACATTCAATTCAGATATGCCTTGTTGCGGAGAATAATGGAGGCTCCTCATCTTCTTGTTGTATCTCATGACACGGAATTGGAATTATGCTCTCTTGGAGGCGATGCCCAGTAAGAACCATACGATATTGTTTCTTTCCAATGTTCACCATTCCTAAGAACTTGCCATCAATATCACAGCATAACACATGGTTATTATTAAACTGGATCAAGAGCTCACGCTCGTTGAGCACAGCCATTTCGCTGAACCATGTCACCGTTGTATCAAGTGGTGTCTTCCTTTTCCGTTTGAGAGAAGTTAAATTCAATTGTCGTGATTCCTCCACTGTCACTAGGTCAATCCGGTACTTGAAGACCCATTTTTTTTCCTTGTAATGCTTTATCACCCAGACATCCAAAGTGGAGTGTTTGTTGAACGAGATGGCCGAGAAAGCAAGCGCTCCCTTCATGTTGACCAATTTTCCCACATGATACACATCAGGATGAATTAGTTGGGCTGGACTGCGCATCCACCCAAATGATTCTGTTTCTGTGTCAAACACAATAATGTCTTCACCATCTCCTGTAATTAGTTTGGCACCAGAATGACACCAGTGCAGACTGCCCTGGTGTTGGATTGAGGGCGAACGGATCAGCAACTCCAGTAACTTCCATTCCATGGAAGCCGACAAGATTGTTGGCATTCTGACTCTGACGTGCCTCGGCTTGTCTGATCCAACTGTGAGGACGTATAAGCTGGATTCAGACAAGTTTTGTGATTCTGAGACCCAAAGCACCCTGTATTCTCCAGTTGGATGGTGCATGTAAAAACCAATTATGGTGTTGCGGACGCCTAGCCCAAATCGAGGCTGCGGCAGGAGAGCATGCTTGCGGATGACTGGGTTGCAGATGTAGAATTGATATCCGCAGGAGACGATGATGAAACCATCACAAGTGCATTGGAGACAAACCTCGTTAGGGTGTTCGAAACCTGGGAGGGAAGGCCAGAGCTGTTTACCGGTGGCATTCGCGCCGGCGTCACGGACGACAACGAGACTGGCAGGCCGCCCGTCCCCGTCGACGATGGGGAGCGACGGCTGGCGGCCGTGGTGTTCGAGCATAAATTGAGGCGTGGAGGTGACACTGCGCCACAACGCGCAGACGACGCGGCAGCGGCCGATGTCCCTGGGCGGCAACCGGATGAGTATCCTGTCGATGATCTCCTCGGGAAGGTGCTCGAGCAGGGCCGCGCCTCTCTTGCCCGGCATGGTGCTCCCTAAAGTCCGGTCAACTAAAAAGAAGAGGCACACTTTAGTGAAATGCTTCAGCTAAGGAAAACACACGAGGTAATAGACAGGTTGACGCTGCACGTCGGCCAACAATGTCGGCCGTCGCCTGCCCTAAAAATGGAGTTGGTCGTCACCTGCGTCGGCGAAGAAGGCGGCGGAGAAGGGTCTCGGCGGGAATCGGAACTGCAGCTTGGTTGAGGCGATGGCGAGTTAGGCGACGCAGGTCAAACTTTACAAGAGACGATGGCGTATTTATTGATGAGTTCATCTTGTATTTCGGTCCGTGTCGGACTGGGCTCGATCGATTTCTTTAGGATGGGCCAAGCCATGTAGGACCGGCCATCTAATTCAAAGATCAGGATTGCTCAAAAAAAAAATCAAAGATCAGGAGAAAATGCATTACTGCTGCGCAAACACTTGCTTTTTTTTTTTTTGCGTAAACACTTGCTCCACTTAGAGCCTACTAGTATGCCGTCAAAATTATTTTTTTTGAGGATCATCATATCGTTTGGTCAGGTACCTGAAAATTTTGTAACCATCAATCCCTTTTTTTTTGCCACACGATTAAGATCCAACGGCTCAAGATCATCCTCAACCCTCAACCTCACGCCATCCACACAGCCCTCCCCTCATCACCGTGTTGCCACCGCCCCCAACCATCCCTCTAAACCTCCCCAGTGAAAACATTTTCCGACGACCTACACCCCCGACCCACTCCCGTCAAATTTCGGACTTGCTCCCGGCTCCTCACACTGTTCCCACCTTCGGCCTAGTCTAAAAAAAGTGACCGATGGTTCCAAAAATTTCAGGTACTTGTAGCAAACCCGTATTTCTTATCATGGAAGCATATCAAGGAAATAGTATAGGAGCTCACGAGTAGCTTATGCACCAGGCCAGACAAAGTAACACACACGTTGAGCTGATGAAAAATATGAGGAATTTTCTTATAACATACTGTAGGCAGAAATCAACTTTTAGAGAACACCAGCAAAAGCAACAGATATGCTCCCAAAATCCCACGGCCATGTAGGTTACACGGCATTGGAAACATTGGCCACATGAAAAATAATAGCTAGCTTTTTCAAGCATAGATAAACCATAAACCACATTGATTCAGACCAGACATATTCAACCAGGCCAATCCAAGCAGGCCACGATTTATAGTGGTCGACGGCCAAACCACGCTAGCAGATTACTACCTAATTACAATCAGAAGCATCCATATATGCTGCTCTTACATGCTCCATGGGAGCAACACCTGCCATTCAAAGTGTCTGCTCCAGAGTCCATGGTTTACTAATATATACAAACTAGAGCCACGGTGCCATTGCAAATTCAGTAACTCCATAGTCCATGCTAACAATATAGAGTACTAGCCTTATACTAATTCTGCAGATTAGGCCGGTTCTCCTGCTTTCGCCTTGCATCAGCCCCCTCTGTCACAACGAGAGAACCATGGTTAGTTAGCATTTCCAACAGGGGAGCCTTCATCATAAGCATTTTCCAAAAGACAATCTTCAACTCATGTCAGTGTCATAAAAGTTTCACTTTCACCGTTTTATCTGTGTTATGATACGTTTGTGTTCTTGACGAAGGAAGTGTAAATCCTAGAGCATCTTCATTTGATCAAAAGCATGAGAGCAGTAACAATAGTATGGACTTACTGACTGTTAATAGAAATTTGGCTGCTAATAAATACCAACTTTAAAGACAGCAAAGGAAGACTGGATAACAAAAACAGCACCTGTTAAAGTGGCTTCACTTACATCCCGTCTACTTGGTCGGGACCTGCACCCGCTGCTGTCGACGTGCGAGATACTCCTCATAGTCCGAGTCACTCTCGGACTCAGAGATCCATCCATAGCAGGGGGTCCTTTTGCGCCTAGTTCCTGTAGCTAACGGATCTGGTGACGCAGCTCTGGGAGAAGGTGGGTCGATGAGCAGGGGTTCCACTTCCTCTGTCTGCTCAACTGCTAGCACAGCCTCAGATGGTGGTACAACCATCGCAATGGGAATGAACTCTTCTAACGGTTCCTCCTTTATTGCTGCTTCTTGCTGCTGCATTACCAACCAAAGCCCCATGTACGAATTGGACAGTATGCATATGCTTTGTTGCTGGATGGAATAAGTAACCACAACTAAGACATTCTTAACAAGGTCTTGTTTTAGAGGCAAATCTAATTTTTCATAAGTAACAGCAGTTTGTGCACCATAAATGTTTCCTTATTGCAGAAGTACTGATGGCCAACGCGTTGAAGTTGTATTACAAAACCAACTGAGAAAATACTACATCATGCAATGCTAAAATGTACAATGCCAATTCATCAGTCAACTATGTCAGCTCAAATGAATGATGGAAGACATCAACCAGACCACTTCTTTCAGCTGCCATTGTTGTCATTTTTATGAATAAACAAGCTTCTAGGTGAGAAAACAGAGACAGGAAAGTAAATGGAGAGGGAGCTTACCGGAGCCTCCTCCTCCACCTCCTCCTGCTGCTGCTCCTGCAAATACTTCATAAATAGTGAAAATAAAAACGATTTACTTTGTACCCACTTCAATCTGTGGAAACGCCAACTAAAGCATGTTAAGACTAATATAAGATGGGCATGCTTGATGTAAGAGAGAGTCTCAATCCTAGCATGGCCGTTCCATCAACTTACTCCTCATTTTCTATTCATATTTTAGTCATTTGAAATAGTATAATGCTGAGGCAACTCAGTTATATTCATAGAAACAAGATGAGGAATTATAACAGTGGAAATAACCTCGTAATATGATATTATGATCATCCATGTACTAGGACCAACCTTTTTCTCAAAGTAAATGCCTTAAAGCAAACAAGATGAGGAATTAGTACATATGACAGGTATTATTGAGCAAGATTTTTTCTTTTTGGCATGGGATGACAGTTACCAATTAAATAAACACTGCCTTGAATATATTGGTCTGAAGGTAACAGAGTGGTATAAATTGGTGCCAATGGCACACACAGCAATTAACATGGATAAACACAAGAGAGTATGTGGAGAGCGCCCTCACCAGATGAGCTTCCTCCCCCTCATCATCACCATCATCATCCTCATTCTGCTGTTGCTGCTGCTGCAACTTCTCCTGCTCCTCCATCTCAAAGAGCGCTTCTTGCACTACGGAGTAACAACTGTCCTCCAGCAACGGCCACCCATCCTTCCCATACACATCCTAAACAGACAAGGCCGAATTAATCAGGACCATGGTTTTCAATTTCAGTGAAATTTCGGAAATTTCATTAATTTCAGCAAGTACTGGAATATAGCATTTTTGTTAAATTATTTCAACGATTTCGGCCTCCAAAGTCATTTTCCGCCAGGGCCACCTTTGGCGGCAAAAAATCGGGCCAAAGCCCAAAACTAGCTACCCCAAGGCCTGTGAATGCTAATATGTCTCTCCCGTGCCCTCACATCTACATCTATACATAAATCGCCAAATCCTGAAAAATCCCCTTTCATGCTAGCGGCGCCGACACTGGAGGCTCGGGCTCCAATTGCTACTTGATGCGAAATCTGACACTGTCAGAAATAGAATCCTTTTGATTCTTTGGCAGTCCTGGCACCTGAGAAACAATGTTATACATGGTGATGGAAAGGACACGGTTTCGGGTGCTGTGCATTTCTTAGTCAGGTACAAGGAGGACATAAATGATTCGCTGTACAGTGATGCGACTGAGAAAGATAAATGTCGCTGGTCTCTGTATCCCCATAGGCCCAGCAATCCGACAGCGCCTGCTAGCGATCATTGGTCTGCACCAGCAAAAGGGATGGTTAAACTAAACACAGATGCATCTTACATTCCCGAGACAGGGGAAAGCTGGATTGGTGCAGTTGCTAGAGACCACCGAGGCCAAGTCTTTGTTGCAGTGTGCCAGAAATTAAACAAATGCTCGTCTGTAGAAGAAGCAGAAGCAGAGGCGGCATTAATTGGTCTGAAGGAATTGGCCAAACTGTATAGGGGAGTGGTCACTTTGGAAATCGACTGCGCTACTGTCGGCAAGGAACTGCATTGTAAAGGACAGAACCGAGCGAAGTGTTTCTCTCTGGTGGCAGACATTAATCAAGCCATGTCTGCCTTCGCTACTCACTGCGTCATGGTGGTTAGAAGAACATGCAATGCTCGTGCACATATATTGGCGGCCATGGCGAGAAGTGCCAGAGACCAAATCATAGTAGCAACCGTCCCAGAACATCGATGTTAGCTGAATGTAATCACACCATTGAGTAACTATAACTCGTGGTCCTCAAAAAAAAAAGATTGTCATGTGTTTACATTACCTATGATGAAACATCTAAGATGGTCTGTGCAGAGATGTCTTGTGATTCTTTGGCACTTTTGTGTATTTACAGTACCTATGCCACTGATCTGGATTGTGTTTTTTGTTGTTTTCTATGGTCAATTGTTAATCTGATCACATTCCAAGCCTTTGTGGTGTTGTATGCTAGCATGTGGTTCATGCCGATGATGCATTATTATTGTGGAGCACAATGCGTATGTTGTTCATGCAAGACATTATATATTCTTTGTGATAAATGAACTTGCTGTCTTTTGTAAAATGTGAAATTCGTGCAATGGCTCAATTGACTGATGTGCCTCTATTGCGGTCTGAAGAGGCAGGGTGGAGGCTCAACCCGCCTAAAGGAACATCTTGGTGGGTTGGGAGGATCAGTGGTTGCCTGCTATAATGTGCCCTCCGAGGTACAATCTGCAATGAGGAAGAATCGGCTGGTTTACAAACAGAGAAAGTCAAAGGTACAAGCCCGCAAACTAAGATTTGAACTTGAGCTTCTAGAGGAAATGGGTGGTAGTCCAGTAATTGATCTTGATCTTGCTAGTGATGAAGAGGACCATGTAAGGTTGGAAAGGGAGAAATCACTAAGAGGTATTAAACTTCGACATGGAGTTGAGAGTATGGGTAGTAGATTCGAGGTCGGGTTCAGGAGTGGCAGCGGCAACGGCGAGTCTAGTCCTACAACTCCTGCCACTGGAAAGATAACTCAATATCTTCAGCGTAAGAGCTCTCTTAGTCCTGCAGATGGTAGTACTAGGACTCCTGCTAGTGGAATGAAAACCAAGGGACGCCAGCCAAGGATTGACTTCTCAAATCAAAAGCTAAATGCAGCAAAACTTGGTCAAGCTTGGGCCAAATGGTTTCACACTAATGATATTCCTGGACGGAAAATCAATTGTCCTTCATTTCGAGCAGCGTCGATGTTGAGTCAACAGCTACATGCAGTAAAGCACTTACCTACAGCATATGAAGTTGATGGGATATATTTGGATGCTAACTATATGGAAATGAGGGCCTTTGTTGAGAACATGAAGCAAGATTGGGATCGTTTTGTTGTGACTATCATGTGCGACTCATGGACAGGACCTACCGGCATAAGCATCATCAACTTCATGGTATTGGAATGGGGCCATGTTCTTTTACAAAACTGTCAATGTAACTGGTCGAATCCAGAATTCAGGTAATGAAAATGCTTCGTGTTGCAGTCATATTTATGCTCTATTCCTTGTCATGCAATATTTAACATCAGTGTTCATGCAGAATTCATATTCAAGGAAATTAAGAAGCTCATTGTCGATGAAATTGGCCAGAAGGTGGTTGTCCAAATTGTCATGGGCAATGGTTCGAACTACAAAAAGGCATGCAAAGATCTCGACAAAGAGTACCCTGAGATATATTGGCAGCCTTGTGCAGCTCATACAATCAACCTTATGTTAAAGGGCATTGGTAAATTTCATGAGGTTGCTCGAGTTGTCAAAAGTGTGAAAAAGATTAGTAGCTTCTTTTACAATCACAACCGGCAGGTTACAGTACCACAACCCATGCCTCCTATGCTGCCAGGACCCCGAGACGATGAACCATCTGCTCCTTCGTTGTCCGTTCTCCAGGCAGGTTTGGCACGAAATCATTGCCTGGCTTCGCATGGCGTGCGCACCGCCAAGCCATGAATCTTCCCTCATGGAATGGTGGCACGCTGCCAAGCAGAGCACACCGCAGCCCATGCGCAAGGGCCTCGCCTCCATGGCCCTGCTGACCCCATGGATGATCTGGAAACACCGCAACGATTGTGTCTTGAATGACCTAGTTGTGAAGATCAAGGACAAGGCGGCCCTCTGGGCCAAGGCGAGAGCTGCTGGCCTTCGAGACACCATGCCCCAAACCTGGGATGTGCACTGATTTCCTGTATTCATCATCACCGTTGTACCTCCTAGGAGGATTGTAACATAAACCCTATCTTTTCAATACAAAGAAACGCAAGAATCTTTTGGCGTTTTCTCGAGAAAAAAAAAAACAATCACAACCGGCTGCATGCTGAGATGAGGAACAAGATTGGTGGAGAGTTGATCCGTCCTAATGCCACCCGCTTTGGAACTGTTTTATTTTCCTCCAAAGTATACATGATAAGAAAGACAAGTTTCGGCAATGATTTTTTTATTTTATTTTTTTGCGGGAAAGTTTCGGCAATGATGGTGTCAGATGAGTGGGAAAATAGTGACTGGAAAACTGAGGAAGAATTTGACTATATAGAAGCATGTCTGACAAGTAGTGAATGGTGGAACGACCTCAAGAGGGTCCTAGATACAGTGCAGCCATATAGTGTACTACGGTATGCTGATCAACAGAAGGATGTGACCGTTTCTGGTTTTAAAGCAAGGATGATGACCGCTGTTCAGGAATTGACAGCTCAACTCGGCGAGGATGCATATGAATTTGGAAATTACATGAGTAAGGTGGGCCCGAGGATCCAGCATATGTACGACGACACGTTGATGCTTGCAGGTACCCTCTTTGTGCTGAAACTCTTAGTTGACGAATATGTAGCTCTTGTCCTTCATTTATCATGTAGCTTCTATTCCAATATGTACTTTTTTGCATTTGTAGCTGCTGTTGATCCTGAATCACACTATTCATTTGCATTTGACAAAGATCCAGCCTATATGGATAAACTCCTAGATGTAATAGCAAAGATGGCGGCTACACCACAGTCCAGAGCAAAGGCTATGGATGAACTTGTGTTTTATTATAATGCCAATAAAGGAAAGTTCGGCGGAGTGATGGCACAGCTCGCAGCACGCAAATCTAGCCCAGGTAAGTGAGCTACAGAATTTAGGGGAGTTGGAATGTAGTATCTTCTCTTTTGCTGACTTATGGTGTTTCTATCTTGCAGCCATTTGGTGGTCTCAATATGGTGGAGAAGTGCCCATGTTGCTGAAGTATGTGATGCGCATTGTGTCTCATCGAGTCGGTGTGAGCGCAATTGGAGTACTTTTGCGTTGATCCATAGGAAATGAGAAATATGTAAAGTTACATTCATTGTTTCTAAGGCGTACGTAAGGCGTCGCCTAGGCGACGCTTAGGTGTCAGGGCGCCATGCAAGCTCAAGGCGTCCACCTTGCCTTAGGTACCCACGTAAGGCGTCAGCCTTAAGCTTTAAGGCGTCTAAAGTGTCTGCTTAGGCGTCCAGGTTGGCGCCCTAGTCCATATTGGACACCTTGAGCTTGCCAGGCAGGCAGGGAAGCAGTTTTAGGCGGGAAACAGAGATGCTGTTGGCGCCAACAGGTAAGAGGGGGGAGAAAGAGAGAGAGAAACAGCCCCCAATCCACACGCACCTCCTCCTCCTTCTCTCCAGTGGCTCCTCTCCAGCAGATCTGCTCCCTCCTCTGCAGCAGGTCCTCTCCGGCAGCTCCTCCCCTCCCCCTCCTCCTCTCCAATGGTTCCTCCTCCTCCTCCTCTCCAGCAGCTCCTCATCCTCCTCCTCTCCAGTACAGCAGCAACCAGCAACAGGCAACAGCAAGGAGCCTACCAAATTAGGCTGACAAAGCTGGTGTACACACGTTACAACTTGCAGCCCCGCCTTCAGCGAAATGAGACTTATCGAGAAGATACGGAGGTCGATCCATCTGCTCTCATGCTGAATCTTACTCAATATGATGAAACAAACCCAATCATGGATTGGATGAATAACTCGAGGAGTGAATCAGAACCACTTCTAGATGAGGGAGGTCGCCCATCTCAGTTTATTCGTGACATAGTTCGCGATGTGCGCTCAAAGAGGAAGATGGTCAAGGTTTCAAGTCTTGTGAGGAGGAAAAGGGTGAAGAAAGGGAAGATGGCTGATCTGGATGAAAAGGGGGAGGCTTCAGAAAGTGAAGATGATGAGGAAGAAGACGAAGAAAGTGGTGATGAAGAAGATTTCGATGATGAAGAGTAGGAAATAGGTGAGATGCCTTCACTTGAAAGACGCATTCAAGGGGTTGAACCAGGAGAAGAGGCTGACTGAAGAAGCGAGGGAGACCCAGAAGTCAAAATGATCAGCTGGGAAGGACATAGATAGTATCTACTATTAGCAATGGTCAGTTCTTCTGCTGAAGTTATTTGCTAAATTACAAAGCTTCAGTTTGCAATTTGATTGGTTTAAACCTGATTCTAGCTTTACTTCTATTTTACTAATGGCATCTGTGTAGTGTAGATGACTTGCTGAACATGCTAAATATGTGGATATGTGCCTCTGCCACTGTTCTATATTACTAATTCCACATGTACATAATTACTGAAAGGTGACCTTGTTTTTCAGCGAACTAACTCACTGAAATCTGATGTAACCACAACAGTTGTCACTACTTATCAAATAAATGTTAAATTGGCATGTTCTGGAAAATCCTCTCATGCATCCTTGGACTACTTTGTGTTTTTTGACGTCTCTAACTTTGGTGTAGATATACCTCGAGGTGTGAGAACAACATTGCTGCGACAAAACCAAGTCCAAGAGGAACAGAACAGAGAGGTATTCATTTGCGCTCATCCACCAACTTGCCTAGCATTATTGAGATTGGTGATGCGCAAGTTCCATAATTCCCAGAAAAGAAAGGAATATATAGAGTTACAGTGATGCTAAATTATCAAGCTGATCACTTTTGTTGTGAAACCATATTTCTAAAATTTCAGGGTACATGCAGGTTGAGGGGGTAGTAGCAAACATGAGTGTGGACAAAGTTCTTGAAGACGTGATGCTTGAGTTGTAGTGTTCACTTTAGTTGTAAATAATCAAAACTGCCAACTTATAACAGAGGGAACATGATTCCTGTGCGACTTCCATATAGTTAATTGCCCAAAAAAAAAGAACATGTATACAATTGTATTTCAAGTAACCTTGCATATGTTAGCTTGCTGATGAAATAATACTGTGGCATTCTTGACCAATTTTGAGGAAGGGGGATTGGGTCTGGGGAGCCAAATGAGAATGTGGAGAGGGGATCTGGCCTGGATGGGGATTTGGTGACATGTAGGGGATCAATCCAATCCCTGGGTGGCTTAGTTCCACTAGGGGACTGGTTCCCCTACAACCAAACAAGGCCGAAATAATCGCAAGAATCAGCATCGACTCTCGAATCAGTTGATAAAATTAACCGCCGGAAAAAGGCGCTACCTCTGCTCTGCGACATTCGCACACGAGCGTCCCCAGCAAAGCGTCGATCTTTGAGAGAATTCCGCCGGTCGTCGAACCCAAAAGACAAACGCTTTCTCGCATTCATCTCTGTTTCTAATGGGGGGGGTGGGGGTGGGGGGGGGGGGGGGGGGGGGGGGACAAACCTTGAGGAGCTTGTTGACGACGCTGCGGACATCGGCGCTGCGGTATCCCATGATGGCGAAGTGGTCGATCGCGGCGTCCATCCGCTTCTCCCCGGCCCTCGGCCGCCGCCGGGGCATTGCTCGACCCCGATTGAGGGGACGGACGGAGGCCGCGCCGCTCGTGCGGGGCAGGGGGGAGTGGCGGCCGCCGGAGTTCGCGAGCTAGGGCTTTTGCCTCGCTCGATTGGGGAGCTGGAGCTGAGGAGAGTGACGGCGTTTGGGTCCGTCCGTGCCCGTGAGGTGAGGTGAGGCGCATTTCTACCCCCTCGTTGGTGCTGCACAGCCGTCCTCTCCGGCTCTCCCCCACTGGTTCTTGGCCCTTTGCTTTCTCGCTAACTACTCCTAAGTGAGATTATTGATGGTTTCTTGCTAGTTACCGTACCATTATACAGTGGCTAATTAATACGAAAAAGATCAGATCTATTATAAAAATCTATCAGAAGTACAAAACATCTCAAACATAATAAAAACTAGATCAAGATTCCGAGACCACCGAACGACGACTACTGCCATCAGAACGAGCCGCCGACGTGCCGCTGTCGCGTTCTCTTACCGGAGCCGGCTTGCCCTTGCCGATGACAGCCGAAGTCTTCATGCACGTGCCCCTAGGAACCAGCACCCTGGAGCCAGTGGCGGATCCAGCCCAGCCCAGTGCCCCGGGCCCCCTTTGTTTACTGTAGCGATCGCTACAGTGTTTTGCTACAGTATACAAACAAAATGGGCCTCACGCCCCGGGCCTGGGCCCCCCGGCCTGGGGCCTGTCTCCGCCCCTGCCTGGAGCCGCAGTCGTCGCCGTTGAACCCTTGCATAGATCTAAAGTATCTGACACCAAATCTTGCCACATGACCAAAAAAAAACCTAACCTCACCGCCCCAAGTAGACAACGGAAATCTAGGTCGGAGCATCATCGACTACGTCCAAACGGGCGAAATCGAGGATGATTGAAGCCCAGAAGACAAACTTGAAGAAGAAGCACCACCATCCGCTCGAGCGCCACCTGCAAGGACTAAAAAACCTAACATATAAACTACTAACCGGAGCAGAGGCACCGGGAGTTTTCTCCCCACCATCGGCCACCGAAGCGGCATGCAGAGGGGAGGCGAATCCACGGGCTCGCGCGGTGAAGTCTGAAGGAAAAAAGTTTGCTTTAACCACTTAGGGTTATGGGAGAAAACGGGAGGAAGTGTTTCGTTACAACCTAGATGAAAGATGAGATTTTCGAGAGGGATAAAGACCAGGAGTAGGGCATATACAAGGGGACAAGCACGTAATGCACCCTATATATGCCAAAAAAATAGTAATTACAAAAAAAGTCAAACAATTCTCAAACTTCTTTTAAAATAAATTTGACCTTCTGTTGTATTTGTATAAAAAGTTTGTCCAGGGAAAACATTCCATGGTATTGTTGGTGAAAAAACAAAGTCAACAAAGTTACTGTTCACATTTTTTTTGTCCTTGTGGTTTTGCATTTTTGCCCTGAATTCGACGAGATTTTTTTTTCTTCGTGAACCTTTTTATACGAGTACAACAAAATGTCAAGTTTATTTCAAAAAAGTTTCAAAAAAAAGACTTTCTTGAAATTACTAGTGTTTTCTCATATCAGGTGTATATACATCCGAGAGTCAAAGGGTATTTCCCATATACAATGATATTATCTTAACGGTGTCACGTAGGATAAAATGCTAAGATGAAGGAGAGAGAAATCGGAAGAAATTAGAAAATATCTTAAACATCTTATATTTATGAACAGATGTAGTAATTATGTAGGAATTTATTATCTCTCTACCTCTCTTTGTTCTCCACCAAAGAAGCGGAAGAGGGAGGAGGAAGAGAAGAGCGAACCTTGAATAGTTTGTCCATGATGCTACGGACATCGGCCTTGCGGTAGCCCGCCGAGGTGAAGTGGCTAGTCATGGTGTCGATCCACCAGCCCCGCTCCTCAACCACCGTTGAACCATTGTCGGACCTCGCTTGAGGGGATACAGGTCGTGTCGCTCATGCCAGAGGGGGGTGGTGTGGTGATTGTCGAAGTTAGCAAACTAGGGCTTTGCCTTCCTCGGACAGGTAGTGGATGATAGTGGACTCCTACTATTTGTCGATGATGCCTCGATGTGTTTTGGGTCTGTGACCATGAAGTGAGCCCGGTTGCCAAAGCCGTCGAGGCAAGTGCTTCACAACCCTAGCCCGAGCCATGATCTATTGGGCGCTATAAAATCCGCATCTATACCAATATAAAAAGACCCAAAGGGGCAGATCCAACAAATCCCGGCCGTCAAATCAGGTCAATCCAACGACTTAGGCTGCTCCAATGGTGAGCGCTCAACACGTTTAGTGTGCAGTTAATATCATACCAAATATTAATGCCAATGCTAATCACATAATTAATACGCAAATAATATCTACCTAATATTTACGTGTAATTAATATATTACATAATATCAACGTGCATTGCACGTACACATTTACTAGTTACAAAAGAAACTCAAAATAGTAACCAGATCTTAAGTCAGGCACTAATTTTGGTTACGATGTTTGTGTTTTTTTGTGAATGCCAGATGTGCAATGACAAAAGACAAGGACCAATTTAGACAGGCACGTTGGAATCCACCGGCGGTCTATTCTGACAACACTTGTAACCCGTCGTGCACCTCCCTCGCCATTTTCTTCATTGACGAACCGCGGCCCAGTCGTTACCAGCGTTGGTTCACATTCTCTCTAGCCATATATATATATATATATATATATATATATATTTTGAAGTTCCTCTCTAGCCATATATTGAAGTTATTGCGAACACGCAAAGATGTATATTGGAATAAGAAAAGAGAGTGGTTACAGAGTATCTGGCGATAACTTGCGGCAGTTACAAGGAACAACGCGGAGACAGCTGGCGGGCTACCACAAATCCGCATGACAACACCCCACTACTGACACCCTACCTCCAGATATTAGTCAACCCCTTTGCACCAGAGAGCTTCCATAGCTCGGCTTCCTCCCCCAATGCGTCTGCATAGCTCACGAGCGGCGACCGCAAAGCGTTGGAAGACACGGTTGTTCCGCTCCTTCCATAGCATCCAAACCGCGAGGAGGATAATGGAGTCGAAGCCCTTGCGTGCCGCATGAAGAATGATCTCCCAGCTATCCGGCCACCACTCAACGAGGGAGAAATCAGGGGTCAGATCAACTTAGGTAAGACCACACCGGGGAAGAACAGAGTGCCATACCTCCCTAGCGAACACGCAACCCAAGGCAATGTGGTCCGTGGACTCAGCCTCCTAGTCACACAGCTGGCACAAGGTATGTGACTGCAAACCGTGTTGCAGTCATTGGTCCGTTGTCAAAAGTCGTTGCCCCATGGCCAACCAAGCGTGCAGCTTGCACTTTGTCAGGGCCCAAGTCTTCCAAATAACCTTGACGCAAGGAAAGTTGTCGAGTAAACATCCGACGGAGTCCACTTCTATCTAAATGATGCGGTGTAGGGTTCTCAGTTGCAACTCGACAGCAAGGGCACGAGTAGAAAAACGAGCATTAGCAGCATGTCATGGCAGCGGTTGTGACCAAGCTATCAAAGTCTCATGTAATAAATCAGCGAAGGCAGTTACTTTTGTGCTGGAGGCAGTTTGAAATATGGAACCACATGTACTAGTTTTTGGAGGCGGTTGTATATTTGAAACTGTTTGTAGTTTGGACTTACTCAAGGCGGTTTTAGGTGTAGAACCGCCCCCTTGCTTCCATCTCCTATGTATTGAGCTATGCTCCCGTTCATGTCCCCATATGCTCGCACTAGATATGGCGCCGCCAAGCCTCTCTGTCATCGGCATGTGGTCGTGGTGTACTGTGCGACCTGCACGGTAGCCATGGTCTGTCGTTGTGCCTCGCCGTGGTGCGCCTCACCGTGCTGCGTGGCCACGCCTCGTGCCTCAAGGTTAGGGTATCTCAAAAGCATCTCTCATTATTTCACACCTTATAATTAAATAGAATAACCTTGTCCTCTAATGACAAGCAAACAAAATGATCTCCCACCCTAGAATTAATCAACCTTTACTTATCTCCATCAATTCCCATCAACAGACCGCCAGATCTGCCGGGGGATCCAAACGCTTCGAAATAAAGTTTATATGGCCAGAAAAATTTCCAGGTCAAATTTCGTTGAAGTTACTAATGATGGTTTCAGTCAAACCAACGAATTGAACCCCCAAAGTCAAAAATCATTTATCTAAGAAACCTTTGTTTTTCAGGGGGTCCCAAACCCCTACAAATCCAAAAGATTTCTGACATTTAAAATTATTTGTTTTTAGTGGGTGTACCCCTTTTTTTGGGCAGCTCAACCCTAGAAGCAGGGGAGCACAACGTGAGGATTTCACCTCCTGATTTAATTAACTTAGCTTGTTCCAAGCTAGTATATAAATCAGGGTTTTTTAAATCTTCCCGGCTCGATCCCTCTGATGCGATATACTAACGGAATATAGTCAGCTTGCATGATAAGGGGGCTAAGAAGAATAGGAGAGAACAGTTGCTTCAGAAGGAAATGCGGCATGCAAGGAGGATCAAACATCCAGTGGCCAGAACTGGAAGTTGATGACTTTTTAACTGTAAAATGCAGGGAGGATCAAGCATCCATGGAGGATCAAAGCAGTTGCTAGCATTTCACCTGCAAGAACTGGAAATTGATAGACATTTTACAGTAAAATGCCGAACTATTTCACCTACACGCATCCAGTAGTCAGTGCCACTGTCACTGAAAACGAAAGAGAAGAGGCGTTAATCACGAGCCACAACTAATTTAGATTAATTCCTGCTATGTTTTATTGTGTTGATAAGGAAATTCAAAATGTTCCAATTACAATCCTTAGAACCCTGAATTTCTTTCTACGTCTCTTCCCTCCACAATAAAACAGGGGAGAGAGGCAGAGAGCGACGTTTCGCAAATTATTTACAGTGCTGCTGCCTCTGCCATGGCAGGAATCGCCGCAGCTCGTGCACGCGGCCCTTCAGATTTCAGAAGTCGGAGAACCAGTCGTCCTCGTCCTCGTCGTTGAGGTAGTAGCGGTAGCGGTCGAGGTCCTCGTCGGCGAGGCCGTAGCGGCGGCGCCAGTACTCGAGCGTCGCCTCCGCCTCCCGCATGTTGCGCATCACCGTCTGGTACGCCGCGTTGATCCGCTGGAAGTCGATGCCGCCGTCTTGGTGGACGTCGTCGCCGCCCCGGCGCACGACGTCCGGGTGGTACTGCAGCGCGAGGCGGTGGAAGGCCTTCTTGACCTCGCCCCTGGAGGCACCAGGCTCCAGCCTCAAAGTGCGGTAGTGGTCCTCCTCCAGCACCCCGTACGGGGCCGCCGCCGGCCACCTTTCCCGCGTCGCCCCGCACCTCACCGCCGTCGACGACGACGCCCTACACCATCGCCGCCCCACCGCCGGCGCCGCCGAGGCCGACGGCACCCTCAGGCTCAGCGCCACTCCCCCTCCGGCGGCGACCGCCATGGGTGTGCGCGCACGCGCCTCCGTAGGTGTATGAGGCTGGGAGATTTGGATCCGGATGTGTTGTTTCCTCTGTTGACCGCGTGGTGGAGCTGGAATGGTTGGGAACTTGGAATGGATGAGGCTGCCGCGTGGTGGCGCGTGTGTTATATAGGGCGAAGGAGGCGGTTGCGGTTGGTTGGGTTCCGGCTCGCCGGAAGGAGAGGCACGTTTGGGCCACGGTTGGCTGGCTGGCCGGTGTTTCCCACGTTGCCATTGCTCGCACGTTTCGGTGCAGACAAAAACTCGGCGAGGGAGAGGGACACCGCGGCGTCCATATCCGTTGCCTTTGCCTTGCCGCACGCGGCGTGTGTACTATTCCTTCCGTCTGGGAAAAACAAGGAAGCTTTCACGTGATGTAAAAATTGTGTTTTACTCCCTCCGCCTCATAATGTAAGACGTTTTTTAACACTACACGGGAGTACAATTTTCAGCACTCAACAATTGACCGGGTACATGTTGCAAACCGGATAAATACATCCCTTCTTCCCCTGTTTTCGTCTGGTGCACCGGATTTATACTGTGCTCGGTGGTCGTTTGTGGTGGGCACGGTCGGCGCAAGTCCTACATATTTCCCTCGCGATGCTCGTCGTCAAAGTTGGAGCTGTCGGTTTTTTGTGCGTGTGGCCATCTGTTGGCATGTGCCGTCCTGGCTTGTGCAGTTGTTCTGCTGCTCTGTGTTCCATGTGGTGGCCAGGTTGGCCGGTGGTGCCCATTTTGTGGGCTAGATTGTGTCGGTTTTAGCACAGTTTTCCGTCAATTAACCGGCAATTCTATCTCTCTTCTTAATCAATGAAAATGGCAAGTCTTTTGCCCCATTTCAATTTTTTTCAAAAAAGTTTAAAAAAAACTAGAAAATATACTATTCATTTAAAAACATTTATATATGGTATCAACATAGGGGACGACCATAACAAAATGCCCTCAGAGAAAACAGGGACAGTGCTGTTTATATATACACTATCTGGTGTCCAATTTCTTGAGAAATTCTAGAAGAACCATAAAATATCATTTTGATGGAATTATCAAAATTGATTTTTTTTTGTGTTTTATTGTGAAAATACCTTTTTTTCATCAGAATCAACAAACTCACCCACTATCTCTCAAAATCTCATGAAAATGTCCAAAATTTCTTATTTCTCAACCCTTCTGGGTTTTATCAAAGGATCGTGGAGAGGTGAAAACACACATTTCCCCCTTCTTTTTGAATAAACTATTGACTTTAAATATATTGTTGTGTCTTGAAACTCTCCGACTGCAACCGTATTGTGGTACTGCCATTTCGGTGATCTATTCCCAGCTACCGTGATTGCACCATTTATGTGATTTATAGGGATATATAAATATATGCTACAGATTTATGTAGTATTCCCTCTGTAACTTTTTATAAGATGTTTTAATAGTTCATGACGGTGTCAAAAAAGTCTTATATTAAGTTACAGAGCAAGTATTAATTACACAAATACTTATGTTTTACGGTATCCAAGATCCTCCCTCAACAAATATATATATATATATATATATATATATATATATATATATATATATATATATATATATATATATATATATATATATATATATATATATATATAGCGAGGTTAGTTCTGTGGGATACAATGAGGAAAACCTGACCTATACCCCCGAAATAGCAGATTCTGAAATCAGGAAAAGAATGGCGGCTGCACCACTTGGCACTACATCCCATCAAGGTGCGTGGCATGATTATCATGATTATTTTGGAGAATCTGGAACGTTCAAAATGGTCTCGTCCACGCCGCCGAGATCCATCGTCTTCGATGCGGTAAATGAAACACCGCTCCACCACTTGTCTCCCCCATCCGGCAGCTGCTCCAAAAACGATGCCCCCATGAGGGAGAGCGACGCCTAAAGCGCCGCTATCGTCCGATCCGGGAAACCCGGGTCTAGGTTCTCACCCGGAGCAGCGCAAGCAAGTTGACGGTAGCTGCAGTGGCGATGTCTTCAACAAGGTAACGACGCGAAAACGCCGCCATCGCCCGCCATGACCGGAGTCATGGCACGGTTTTCACCGGCAGCATCGCCTCCCCACTCGACGCCGGGGCTGGATGCGAGATGCCACAACCAGCCGGCCAACCACCTCCGGCGAAGGAGATGGCCACCACCGCAACGCCGAGGATCGGAGCCCCCGACGTCCTCGTGTTGCGGGTCTAGCCCAGAAGCCACTTGCCGTCGCCGGATCAGATGAGATGCACGACAGCCTGAGGTGCGCCGCCATGGAGATCTTGTCGTCGCCGCCGCCAGCACGCCGACCCTGGTCGCCGCCGGCCGCGCCACTGCCCTTGATCCGGCCGGAGTGGATCGCCGCCACCCAGATCTGATCGCCGGCCGAGGAGAATTGCCGCCGCCGCCGCTGCGGTCCGCAGGCTTAGCCTGCGATGCCCCCGGCGGCGGCGACGGGAGGGGGGATCCTTCGCTGGAGGCGGCCGGCGGGGTTGCCCCGGTGCGGCACGGCGCCGCCGCACGGGGGGAGGAGGGGGGGATGATTGCCGCCGCCGCCGCTGCGGCCCGCAGGCTTAGCCTGCGATGCCCCCGGCGGCGGCGACGGGAGAGGGATCCTTCGCTGGTGGCGGCTGAAAGCATGGTTCATGTTGATGATTTCTGCAGTTTGAACGTCAAAGTGCAGCGTCCCCTCGAATCGCCATGGATGGCACCCGCACCAGGCTGGCCAGCCCTCTCAGTGGGTGGCTCTTTCTCTCTGGACGACGATTTGGCGGGGTCCGGACTGATTCTAAGGATAATGCATGAGAAGTTATCTTTGCTTCGTGCCATCTTCTGTTCTTTTGCAATGTCGCCTTGGAAGCGGAGATCCATGTCATTTTGGAGGGCATGTCGCTGGCCCTCCAATGGTTTATTCTAGTACTCCCTCTGTAAACTAATACAAGAGCGTTTAGATTACACAGAGGGAGTAATTCCCTATTCTCATGCAGTTAGTCTGGTTGAGAGCATTATCCTCTCTAACGGATGCCTCCATCAATAAATCACTGTATGGTTACCTCATCAAAGAAATCAAGCCGCTCATGGTGGAGCTTGAGTTTGTTTCCGTTAAGATAGCTATAAATCCCAAAATGATGTTTCACGCTGTCTCGCTATTTATACTCGAATGGCTCGCAACACCCCTTGTTGGTTTGCACGCTATCCTCCTTCGACGATAAAGGGTTTTCCCCACTTTATACTATAAAGCAACCATCCGATACAACCAGCTCGTTGGGGCCGCAGCACAAACAAGCCCAAAAGAAGAAAAAAAACGAGAGAAAGAAAGAGAAACAAATGCCGACGCCGGCAAATCAACAAAGCGAAGATGACTGACAACCGCTGCACCCTCCGGAGAAGTTCCACCGCACTCCTAGCACTCCGAAGCATCGCGTACCGAGCAACACCTTCAGGAAGGAATGCGACGACGACGCCGCTGCTGCCCGGACAAGTCCTAGGGTTTCCCCCGGTACGCGGATGGCAGTGGGGAAGGGGTATCCCGACGTCCTTCAGGAAGGTACGGCGGCGCCAGCGGGCGTCACCGCGCCGGTGACGGACGAGCCGCCAGGGATTTCTCCCGCCCCAAAACAACCACCACCACCCCGGACGATCCGTAGTGCACCACCCAACATGCCGCCCACCAGCCTGTGCCACCACGGGCACCGAACCAACTTCGCCGTCTCACTAAGGCCACCAACACGAGACCTGAAGGGAGGACGAGGAGATAACGGGCTCGGGGCCAACCGCAACTCAGCCGACAGGAGGGGACAACCTCCACCGCCGCCGCGGAGCCGACCGGACGTAGCGACAGGGACCTACCAGGCCCCCACAGGCCCGGCCGGACCCCAAAAGGGTCCAGACAGTCCCTGCCGCCACGCTGCAGCACGCCGGCCGACGAAGCCGTCACCACCCGCAGACCATTGACGCCTCACCACCACCAGGGAGCAGCGCCGCCGCGCGCCGAACCGCCGGCCCGCCCCAACCCAGATGGGGCCCTTTCGGGCCCAGATCTGGGCCGAGTGGGCGCCGCCAGCCAGCAGCACACCACGCCACCCCGCGGCCAACGACTGCGCCGCCGCATCAAGGGCGCTCGAGGCCCGCGGGAACCCCGCCGCCGAACCACACCGACGCCGGCCGAGCAGCACCGCCACCATCAGGGGCCCGCTTCCCCCTACGTGCTCGCGGGCAGCGTCGGCGGCAGGGGGCACGATCCTCCTTTCATTCATAACCTTGTATTAGCAGACTGTAACCCTGTTGTTATGTAGTAATAAAACTCGACGGAGATGAGTCCAACGTCGCAGTCTTTACCTTGAAAAAAATAGCTGGGGAGAATTCTCGTGCCTATCCTCAGTACATGAGCTGGGCGGAGACGAGTCCAACGTCGCCGTCTCTAAAAAGGTACGTTGTTACAGGAGTACTATTTTTGTAGGCACGTACATGAGCAAGCGGGTTTCCCATCGATCACCCAGCCGGAGACAAAACACTGTTCCGACGACCGGCGCCAATCCCAGGCGACCGGAGCGACCATGGGCGCTTCCACACGGCAGCGACTCGGTCCAGGAGGGGAAGGGATCGGAGGCTATACATCCTCCCTGTTCCGACGATCGCCGGGTGCTCCACGCTTCTAGCTAGGGCTGTCCCTTCTACGAACCCGGCCGCGAGCATATACACACTTGGCCGGCAAGTTGCAGCGGTATGTCACTCTCAACCCAACCGGGTATGTCACTCTCCTTGCCATGCCGATCGACTGGGATGCTCTAAATTATTGGTGGTTGAATCAGATTGCATGCAAGTGGTCCAGTCTTAAATCAGCAAAACTGACACAATGTAATTAAGCTACAAAATTTTTACCCAGAGACAAAAGAACCTGCCAAGAACAATCATATTTATCATGCTCCAGGAGTGCACGTCTATAACAACTTTATTTCTGCATAAAACACTGTAAACAAACAATCAGACACAAATCTGTGCTAATCAAGTGACAAGAAACATGTTTGCACAAAATTGATGAGGCACTAGGAGCTATAAGAAAGTGCTACATAGGAGTTTAGGCGAGATTTCATACTGGACAACAAAGATCGAACAATCAGTCTATGGACGAAACGTTCAGAATGTGCTATCAGCAAAGATGACAGCATATGTGCTGCTACGACCATCAAAATGACATGGCATGTTCTACTAGCAGCACTACTAAGTAATCCTGCAAAGGCAAAACAAAGCGGCCTGAACATTCAATTCAGATATTCCTTGTTGCGGAGAATGGAGGCTCGTCATCTTCTTGTTGTATCTCATGGCAAGGAATTGGAATTATGCTCTCTTGGAGGCGATGCCCAGTGAGAACCATACGATATTGTTTCTTTCCAATCTTCACCATTCCTAAGACTTTGTCGTCAATATCGCAGCGTAACACATGCTTATTATTAAACTGGATCAAGAGCTCCCGGTTGTTGAACACAGCTAGTTGATTGAACCATCTCACTGTTGTATCAAGTGGTGTCTTCCTTTTCCGTTTCAGAGAAGTTAAATTCAGTCGTCCTCCACTGTCGGTAGGTCAATCCGGTACTTGAAGGCCCAAATATTGGCCTCGTAATCCTGCATCACCCACACATCAAAAGTGGGGTGTTTGCTCAACGTGACGACCGAGAAAGCAAGCGCTCCCTGCATGTTGACCAACTTGCCCACATGATACACATCAGGATGAATTAGTAGGTCCGGACTACGCATCCACTGGAATGATTCGGCTTCTGTGTCAAACACAATAATATCTTCACCATCTCCTGTAATCTGTTTGGCATCAGAAGGACACCAGTGCAGACCGCCCCGGTGTTGGATTGGTGAAGAACGGATCAGCGCCTCCACTAACTTCCATTCCATGGAAGCCGACAAGACGGTTGGCGCTGTGACTTTGACGTGCCTTGGCTGGTCCGATCCAACCGTGAGGATGTATAAGCTGGATTCGGACAAGTTTTGTGACCGCCAGACCCAAAGCACCCTGTATTCTCTAGTTGGATGGTGCATGTATAAGGCGATTACGGTGCTGCGGACACCTAGACCACACCGAGGTTGCGGTAGGTGGGCTTGTTTTCCGGGTGACTGGGTTGCAGATGTAGAATCGCCTTTACAGGCGATGATGGTGAAACCATCGCAAGTGCATCGGAGACAAACCTCGTCATTACGGTGTTCGAAACCTGGAAGGAAAGGCCAGAGCTGCTGATTGGTGGTCCTCGCGCCGGCGTCACGGACGACAACGAGACTGGCAGGCCGCCCTTCCCTGTTGACGATGGAGAGCGACGGCTGGCGGCAGCGGTGTTCGAGCATGAATTCAGGTGTGGAGGTGACACTGCGCCACAGCGCGCAGACGACGCGACAGCGGCCAACGTCCCTGGGCGGCAGGCGGATGAGTATTCTGTCGATGATCTCCTCGGGAAGGTGCTCGAGGAAGGTCGTGGCGCCTCTCTTGCCCGGCATGGTGCCCTGTTGAGTCGGGTCGACTAACAAGAAGAGGCACGCACGCTTTAGTGAACTGCTTCGGCAACCAGCTTCAATTAAGTAAAACAAGTAAGCAACGCATACGAGGAAGAAGGTAGCGGAGAAGGGTCTTGGCGTGAAGCTGAACTGCAGCTCGGTTGAGGCTTTAAAGGACGTGCTTGTCCGAATCCAGGCAGGGACGCAAGCTCGATTAGGAGGCTATATATGACGCGCCCCTAGTTCGGTCCATCGCTTTAACTGGGCCAAGCATCCTTTCTTATTGGGCTGTGTTGTGCGACCTTTGGTGTTTGATGTCTTGGACTCTTAAGTGGGCCGCTCAGTTATGTTAGTTTTCTTCTATTGTCTGTATAGCGTGCTACTGCTATATGAACAGAACGATGGGACGGTTTAGAGCCCTTTTTTTCAAAACTGGCAAAAAACTGCTTGCTCTAGAAATTTAACAAATTCAGATTTTTTTTTGAAAATTCTAATTTTAAAAATCTTCATGAATTCCAAAAATGATCAAATATGAACGGACGATGGGACGGTTTAGAGCCCTTTGTTCAAAGGACGACGCTACGCGTCCGCCGATGGATAGAACATAAACATCCGCCGCCTCCGGGGCCGTCCGATTGACGCAAAAACAACCGTCTGATCTCCCTAAAACGTGTATGTCGCGAATTGCAACAAGCTGGTTGTTGAGATGTTCGTTCAGTAACAGCGGCTTCATTGCAAAACCACCCAGAGCGTTTTATTTTTATTTTTACGCGTTCCTTAAGCATTATTTTGCAACAAAGGTCATGTTGATTTTTTTTTTTTGCAACAGAGGTTGTGTTACAAAAAATGTCTTTCACCTTTTTGCAACATAGATGATGTTGCGGAAGCATGTGCAGATTTTTTTTCGTCTTCACTTTTTTCAACATCAGTGTGTTGCGGAAAAACTTTTACAACATAGGTAATGTTGCAGAGATTTTTGCAACGAAGGATGTGCCGAAATGCTGCCGTTGCCGACGCATAAGCAAGGTCGTCGTTCGCCACCGTTCGCAACACCGCCGATGCTGAAAAAATCCACAACAAGATGACCTTGTTAAAAAAATCATCTGCCCGTCCTAGCCCGACCGCCATGGCCAAGCTCAAGCTCGGGCGGGAGGGCGACCTGCCTTCGCCGGAGCCACTGCGGCCTTGCCACCGACCTAGCTGCCAGCCTTGGTTGCCGCCGTGGTGGCCGGCAGGGTGGCCGAAGGATCTTGCGTCTCTATTCCGGCTGGTGGTGGCGGCGGGAAGTGGTCGTCGCTCGGGCAGGAAGAGGGGTGGCCAAAAGTTTTACTCTATGAGGCGCCGGTCGAGTATATTTGAGAGAGTTGGGCCGCCTATTGCGGCCAACTCCTACAATTTATCCTCCTCTAACTGGTTGAGAGACCGCTTAGGTCCAGTTAGGGGAGGAAAATAAGGAGTTATAGGGTTTTAGGGTATCAACTAGAGATGCTCTTAGTTCATGACATTGAATCACACCGTGACATAAATATTTAGATTTGAAAAGTTGTTGCCTCGATTATTTCTATCCTTTTTTTTGCGAGAATTGTTTCTATCCAACATGTTGGATGTGCATGATACCACCATATTAATACACATAACTACAGTTCAAATTCAAAACCGATACAAATCATTTTGTGATGCCATTTTATAAGGATTCACCAAAATTCATAAATGCACCAATCAATTTAATGAGGATCGGAATATCCAGCGAAAGTTAGATTTTTAAGCATGGCAAATTATGTTTGCCGGGGGTGGCAAGTTTAGTTGGCGAGCATGACAAATTCGTCTCAGTTTATTTTTTTTCCAGGAAATTGTCGTGCTCGCCAACTAAATTTTCCTTCTTCACGCCAACATAAATTAACATGAAAAACGTTCGATTTGTCATGCCTAAATATCTGACGTCAGGTTTTTAACATTTTCTTTTTTTACGCAAATATGCAAAAGACTTGCGTATAATTGGATTGATAGGAGAAAAAGATTGTAGCAATTACATATGCTCTCACAAGCACAAGCGCGACATGCGGCGTGAGCAAGAGGTACAAGGGCACATAGAGAGGGTATGCGCGGCCCATCTAAAAGACCCTAATTCTCGTCGGTCGATCAGTTGGCCAAGCCCCGTGGCCCCTGCGCGAGCCCAAGCTCTAACGTCATCTTTGATGCAGTTCGTGAGACGTACGATCCAAGGCCTGTCACCATTGAACGCGTATCCATTGCGGTGTTTCCAGATTCTCCAGGCAGTTAGGATGAAGATGGTGGCGAGGCCGCGTCGTAACGCAATCGGAGCATCGCGTATGGAAGTGGAGAATCACGCACGGAACTTGCCGTCCAGGCTTGGTAGGATGGTGGTGGCACGACACCAAGCCAGGATCTCATGCCAGACCTAACAAGAAAAGGAGCATCCAACAAGGAGGTGTTGCATTGTGTCGGGCTCCTGATCGCACAACAGGCAAAGCATAGCATGGGGCTGAAGTCGGCAGAGCCAACCTATCGGCCATCCAGCAGCGGCCCTAGTAAGCAAGCCAAAGGAAGATCTTGACTCGTAACGGCGATGGTCGAGCCAGAGAAGAGCGCAAGGTAGCACAACTTTGCGCACTACTCGCCTGTCGGCGTCTAGCGCCAGGAGATGCGATCCGAAACATCAGATAGGGTGACGCGCAGCTGGCTCCAGAGCGAGATGTTGTGGACCAGTGCCTCGGGGACAAGCGTGCCGTCGATGTCACGGATCCATGCTTGGTTCAACATGCCGTCACGAACAGTGCGCAGCTTCCGCCGTCGACAAGAAACCAGGGCGGAAGAGGTGCAATCTCGGCGATGTTGTGGCCGTGAAGCCAATGGGCCTCCCAAAAACTTCAAAGGCTGCTATCACCGAGCTCCGCGGAAGATGGAGTGGACGTCGGCGCCACATGGAATGTGGAGGTGCTGCGATGGGCGCGAGGGATTAGTCTTGCGTAGGCATAACCATCGGGCTTGGAGCGCGTGACCAAAAAGCAGCAGGTCGGGGATGCCCAAGCCGCTGAAAGCAAGCGGAAGGCAAACTCTGCCCCAGCTCACCAAGCAGTGGCCACCATTGGCCGTCTTCCGACCATGCCAGAGGAAAGCCCGAACTAGTGTTAGGAAATAAACCACGAGTGTGTCATGGCGTGTGAGCTAGGGTCGCGTATGTGCGTGTGTGTCCCGGATGGCGCGTGAGTCTGAGCTCATATCCGTGTCCACCGTATAGGTCTAGGAGGTCGTGGCTGAAGAAACGCAGCAGGAGGCTCGCATGCATGGCCAGAGAAGGACTGCTTTCCTTTGTGCGAAGAGGCAGGAGAGATGGCCGGGTCATCTCGTAGTGGCCGGTGCGGTGTGCGTGCATGCAGCAGGCTAGGCAAGTTTGTTAGTCACCGATAAACTCAGGGTAGTTAGGGCATCTCCAACGCCGACCCGCAAACCTCCCGCAACCGTCCGGACCATGCTGTCCGGATCGCGGAAGCTATCCAACGCAGTCCTGTATCGGTCCGCGGAGCTCTCCGGACGCGATTTCTCCCGCAAACCGGAGACAAACATGGTGGGGGGGGGGGGGGGGGGGGCTTTGCGGGAGTCCGGACACGCGAAACGTCGCTCTCCGCCCCTTGGCCCACCCAAAAGGAAGGCGGAGCCCACGCTTTTGGAGCATCCCGAATTGTTTCCGCGCCAAAATCCCCCACTCTCTTCTTCCATTCCTCGCCGCTCTCCGCCCAATTCCTGCTCTTTCCTCCCACCCTCACCTTCCTTCCGCCGCCGACGCAGGGAACCGTCGGAGAACCTGTCGGAGATGGAACCGGTGGAGGTGCCGGAGAATCCGACCATGATGCTCGCTCGGAAGATCAGCTCGGCTACGCGGCAAAATCGCCGCGTCAAAGCGAGGGCCGAAAAGGAGGAGAAGCTCAAGAAGTGGTTGGCCACTGGCGGGCCTGGTGCTGGCGTTGGGCATGGCGGCCGTGCGGGGCGTGGCGGCCGTGGCGGATGCCGGCAGATGGGTGTGTCCACAGTACAAACAACGAAGTGGCCAGAGAATTACAAGCCGCCGTACTACTACGCCACCAAGCAGCTCGGAACCCCCACTGGTACGGTTCCTTACATTGTCGATGTTAATGCGGCGCCGCTCTTCTCCGAGTATGCTTCGCCGCAGCTCGTCCGGGCGTGGACAACGGGCGGAGAGTAGATGGGTGCCCGCACGCTGTTCGCTATGATCGAAGAGAGGAAGGCCGCGATCGAGTAAAAGAAGGCCGCGCTCGAGGAAAAGATGGTGAAGATCGCCGCCAATGTGGAGGACGCCAAGATGTTGTCCTTGAATGTGCACTCTTTGGATGCCGATGCAAGAATGATCGTGCAATCTGTCCGCTATCAGATGTTGCAGCGGCAGAAAGATCAGTTGGCGGCGGCGGAGAATGAGGACGAGGAGGAGGCGGACGCGGAGGGGGATGCAGAGACTGTCTACGCGGCGGCGACGGCACCCCCTTGATCGGGTACCAGACGGCTGGCATTGCCGGTCCGGCAGGGCAGAGATGCACGGACTGCCGGACTGATGTTCTTTTGGATTCGGGCATGTAAAAACTAAGCATACTTGCCTCATTTTGTTGTGATCGGGCATGCAATCCGGCGCTGGTGTGATCCGGCGCGATCAGGCGCGCTGTGTGGATCGGAGCACATTTGAATTTGAATTTACTGGTGGACATATACAGTATAGCATTGAATGGCGTCCTCCCGCAGCCATGTCCACGGATTGGTCCCCTCTGTCCGTGAACAAATGCGAAAGGAAATTGGCGGGTCGCAGTTGGAGATGCCCTTAGCTAGGCATGCGTACAAGCTATTAGTGGCCGGGTGTGCCGGCCAAGTTAGTGGGTGTGCATGCAAGTCATGGTGTGAGTGCGTGCCTGTGGCCGTCGACTACTTAAGTTGTTTCATCAGGTTGTATTTGCTGCGCCGGTACGAGCCGAGCCACAGTTCGAGCTGAGCAAAAGGGGCCGTGCGTGCGGCCATGGCGTCTGTCGCCGGTTTTCCGTGCATGCGGCTGTGGCGTTCGTCGCCTGAAAAAAAATCCCAGTGTGTTGCTCTTCATCTTCTTTCTCCATTCATGCGCGAGTGAACGAGCGAGGGCGAGCTGGTCCGGGGTTCGTCCCAACATTTGGTATTCACAGCCTCATGATTCGGGGCCGTGGCACGTGGTGAGTCCGTGGCGAGTGCGGCGGCGTGGTGAGGAGGCCGCGGAGGACCTGCGTGGTGGCGCGGAGGTCGCGAAGGCGCGACACGGCGCAGCGGCGTGGAGGCCGCAGCGGCCGTGGTGTGGCCGCCGGGGGAACGGAGACCGTGTTGGCACAGTCGTGTGTTGAGGCGCGTGGTGGCGCGGCGGCGTCTGGCGTTCGAGCGCGACGAAATCGACAGCGTATGTCGCCGGAACGTCAGGCGTGTGTCGCCGGCGGAGAAGGAGCTCGGCGTGTGTCACCGAGGAAGAGGATGGCGGTTGCGTCAAGCGTGGTGGAGGCCGTAGCGGCAGCCATGACAACGACGACAACGGGAGCTGCAACAACTTCGGCGACGGTGACATCGTGGCTTAGGGGGAGTATGTTAGGAAATAAATCACGAGTGTGTCATGGCGTGTGAGTCAGGGTCGCGTATATACGTGTGTGTGTCCCGGATGGCGCATGAGTCCGAGCTCATGTCCGTGTCCACCATATAGGTCTAGGAGGTCGTGGCTGAAGAAACGCAGCAGGAGGCTCGCATGCATGGCCGGAGAAGGACTTCTTTCGTTTGTGCGAAGAGGCAGGAGAGATGGCCGGGTCATCTGGTAGTGGCCGGTGCGGTGTGCGTGCATGCAGCAGGCTAGGCTAGGCAAGTTTGTTAGTCACGGATAGACTCCAGGGTAGTTTGCTAGGCATGCGTACAAGCTGTTAGTGGCCGGGTGTGACGGCAAGTTAGTGGGTGTGCATGCAAGTCATGGTGTGAGTGCGTGCGTGTGGCCGTGGGCTACTTAAGTTATTTTATCAGGTTGTATTTGCTGCCCCGGTATGAGCCGAGCCACGGTTCGAGCCGAGTAAAAAGGGGCCGTGCGTGCGGCCGTGGCGTCTGTCGCCAGTTTGCCGTGCGGGCAGCTGTGGCGTTCGTCACCAGAAAAAAATCGAGTAAATTGCAGAAAACCATCCTTTAAGGGATAGATTAGCAGAAAACACTACGCTACATTTTTGTTGCAGAAAATACCACGTCTTGTGTAATCATTTTGCAAAAAACACTGATCGGCGGATTTGCCGCTGTTAAGTGTGTTTATGACAGATGGGGCCTGCCAGTCAGGCTGGCGTGGCACTGCTTAACATCTCACATGTAACGGTGACGTTTGGTAGCGTTATCATCATGTGTGGGCCTATGGGGTCCACCTGTCATTGGAAGAAAAAATAAAAAAATTGGTTCGTCTTGTCTTCAGTACACCGGCGCAAATCCAGTTCCACTCGCCGCCGCCCATCCCGCCGTCACCCATCCTGCCCCCGGCCGAGTCAAAGTCTGCCGCGCCTAGGTCGACGCAGAAGGCCGCCGCCCGTCCCGACCCCGGCCGAGGCAGAGGCCCGCCATTGCCGTTGCCGCACCGATGGCGAGGCAGAGGACGCCGCTCGTCCCGTCCCCGCCCCGGCCGAGGAGCGGCCTTCCGCCACGCGCCGGTGAGATGGCCGGTGGGTCTTGGTCGTGAGTCGTAACGTAGCCAGCGCTCGCTCCCCGGACCAGCCGCCGAGCTCGCCAACCGCCCGCCGCCGCACCTTCACAACGCCGGGAATCACATCGCCGCTGTCCAATTCGTCCAGATCCAATCGGGATCGGGGCATCCCCGCCGGTTCCACGCTGCCCCGCCTTGATTGCGTCGCCGGAGAACACCTCCGCGAACCTCCCGCGCCCCTCAACACCTTCACGCTCGCGCCCACCTCTCGTCTTGGCGCTGTTCCTCTTGCATCGGAGGTCGAGCGAGATCAAGCGAGTGGCAGCAGAATTCGGTAAGATCCAGCAGGTGGCGCGAATCAATCCGGGCGAAGGCAGTCGTCGTCGCGAGAGAGTAGCCAGCGGGAGCAGCGAGCCGCCCGGGAGCAGCGGTTGCACCAGAGGGCCGCTGACGAGCGGGAGCAGCGAGCCGCCTAGAGGAGGTAGAGGAACAGCGCCGGGCTGACAGAGAAAGAGAGAGAGAGAGAGAGAGAGAGGAGTATTTCACTGGCAAGTGGGTCCTACGTCCAACCAAAAATTCGATGTAACGGTGTGAGATATTGGTGCCACGTCAGCATGACTGGCGGGCCCCATTTGACATAAACACGCTTAATAGAGCCAAATCCGCCGATAAGTGATTTTTGCAAAACGATTACACAAGACGTGGTATTTTCTGCAACAAAAATATAGCGTAGTGTTTTCTGCTAACCTAGCATTTAAAGTGGCGGTTTCCTGCAATTTACTCAAAAAAATCCCAGTGTGTTGCTCTGCATCTTCTTTCTCCATTCGAGCGCGAGTGAGCGAGCGACGGGGTTCGTCCCAACAACTAGGCGGTTGGTTTGCTTTAGGATTGAGGGTTCATTGACATTGCCATGAGGGTTTGGGTTTGCATGGCACCAGAGGCGGACCACGAAAAAAATTTAAGGTGTGGCGAAGTTTCACTAAGATTTTTTTTGATGCGAATCAAAGAGTCAATACAAACTAACAATACACACTACGAACGAATAACCAAATACAATGGAAATGTAGACATGTCTCAATAGGAAAACAACCTAAAACATACCGATAATGAAGCTTTTAATGGCGTGTAGAAGACCCAGGCAATGGCAGTGCCCTACCTTCCTTCTGAAAATCTTCCTTAATTTTATCAAGATCAATACTTTTGAAGATCGCTCGCTCAATGTAACACACCATCCAAGTCATTAAGCCAGCCATCTGACATCTTGCTGCGCAACTCAGTCTTGATGATTTTCATTGATGAGAAGGCTCTTTCAACTGTTGCCGTCGCTACCGGTAGTAGCAATGCCAACTCAATGAGGCGATAAACAGCAGGAAACATGACATGCCTTTCAAGTTCAACCATCTTTTTAGCTAGGCTTGCAATATCATGACAAGCTCTAAATTCTTCAATTCTTCTCATATGGATAATGAATAGCTCGAGGTTATCAACTATATGTTCACGTTCATAATCTGAGAAATCCTCACAATAAATCTCTGTGAGTCTAGCAAGCTTATTCACATTGAACCTAGAAAAGGAGTTTCTTGGGTCAAGACAAGAGAAGTTCTGGAGCAGCTCTGAAGATACCTCATTAAAACGATGATCAAACTCTGTGGTGATGGAGTCTATGGCAGCATAGAAGGTGTCCACACGAAAAAAATGATCAGCTGTGACATTGTTTCGTCCACCTTTTCTTGATTTTCCCCACTTTGTAAACATGTCATCCATATTTGGTATTGGAATGTCGTTTTTGGTGCAAAAGGCTTTGACATCTTCCAAGAGTGGCTCCCAACCATCATTTCTCCAGTTGATCAAACGTGTTCTCACATCCGTAACCAATGACATTGCCTGAAATGAGACAGTTACAATTTTAGATGCATGTATGTTTACATGAACAAAATATATCAAGCAGAGTAGATACATATAAAATGATCGATCGCATACCTGAACAACATTTTGATCCTTCTTTTGCAATAGAAGAGACAAATCATTTGTCATACGAAGGATCTTTAGCATCATCCAGAATGAACACAAAGCTAAAAATCTCCATTTGATGAACCAAACCTCCTGCTCTACATGGAACACGGACATCATCCTCAACAATGTCCAAAACTTCTATGACTGCATCCCACATTGATTCAATGCGAGATAAGGTTGTGTAATGAGAGCCCCATCTTGTATCTCCAGGTCTGACCAAGGATGTTTCTTGATTTTTCCCTCTTCCTGTGGGCATCTCACCTCCCCTAATCTTATCCAAAAGAACCTGTTTTTGCTTGTCAAGCAATTTATCCTTCCTCTTGCAAGATGACGTACTGAGATTAGATATCATGGTCACATATTCAAAAAAATCCTCAACACCCTTGCAGCATCTCGAAACAGCAACAACTACCAACTGCAGTTGGTGGGCAAAGCAATGGATATAGAAAGCATATGAGTTCTCATCTCGAATTAACTTCTGAAGGCCATTGAATTCTCCTCTCATATTAGATGCCCCATCATACCCTTGCCCTCGTAGTCGTGCAACAACTAGACCGTGTTTAGCAAAAACCTCCAACAATGCCTTCTTTAAAGAAGCAGATGTTGTGTCCGGGACATGCTTAATACCTAAAAATCGTTCAATAGTCTCTCCTTGTTTGCTCAAGTACCTACAAAATGTCATATAATTAGTTGACCACTCCACATAGAACAAAATGATCAAAAAGCACATAGACACTTCAAAAGCTTAAACACGTACCTAATAACCACGGCCATTTGTTCTTTCACCGATATATCACGGCACTCATCAATAAGAACGGAGAAAAGACAATCACCCATCTCTTCTTTGATTGCTTTGGTGACCGCATTTGCACAATGAGAAACAAGGATTTTTTGAATTTTTCCGGAAGTCATTTGGGCATTCTTAGGGCATAGCTCATCAAATGCAACCTTCACTTCTGGAATTCTTTCTTTCACCCAATCAAGTAGCTCCAAAAAATTCCCCTTGTTCAAAGAAGAAGTGGATTCATCGTGTCCACGAAATGGTTCACCTTGCAATGCTAGATAACTTACAATGGCCAAAGATGTATCCACACGAGTTTCATACTTGACTAGTGAACCTTTGCTGTAAGTTGTAACTTTACTTTTCACACTTGCCCTTTGATTTTTAAAATCATCACATGCTGTTTTTGAAATATTGTGGATGCTACATGGCCCACCAACATGTTTACGGAATGCTGCAACCGCATTTTTCCAACAGTCAAAACCCAATTTGGAGAAAACATCATGCCCAAATTTATCATCCATTCGGTCATGCTTAAAAAGATAACAATAGAAGCAATATGCCTTATGCTTATCCACACTATATTCCAACCACTCAAAATCCTTATACCATTGTGGCCGGAAGCATCTTCCATCTCTATTTGGGGAGAAAGTGCAACTAGTTGGTTGAGTTGCACCCATTCGGATATAAGCAAATCTAACATCATCTCTAATGTTGGGGGCAAAACTATCAAGTGGAATGCGAAGGCCTGGATCACCATTTATGTAATCTTCACTAAAAATAGTTATACCTTCAACCCCGTGAACTTCAACATTCTCTTCCACTATAGCTTCGACGGAATCTGTAGTTTGTTCTTCCACTTGTTCGGTTGGCATCAAATTTTCATGCTCTTCTTCCATGGAAGTCACTTGATCTTGATGATTGACATTTGCTGAAATATTGACACTTTCGCGGGTGCTTGGATTTGTTTGTGAGCTGCTGCCACTACCAAGCACTTCAAAATACTTTTTCAAATCTGCAATGAGAAGATTAATATATCACTAAAATATGGTTGAATTTAAGGCTTCAAGCTGCTGTTCAAAATTGCTACAAAATTTCAGAAAAATGAGAAATTACCTCTTCCTCTTTTCTTTGGATTTACTAGTCCCTTTCCCTTTCCTTCCATCTTCTAGCAATCTAGACAAAACTGAGCCGGTTGGGCATCTTATTAGATCATGAAGAATTGACACTTTCACAGAAGAAAAAACGCCACTGCCCATCAAAGTTCAGAGTTCGGACATGGGGATTACCAGAAAAATCCCAAACCCCGACTGTGGCCGTCGCCCGCTCGAGTCGCCGTTGAAGCCGCCGCGCCGCTGGAGCCGCCGCCGGAGCCGCCGCTTGCTGCTGCCGTCGCTTGCTGCGCCGCTGGAGCAGCCACTGTGCCGCCGCCCTCCAAGGCTCCAAGCCCCCAGCCTTCCGCCGCCCGCGCCCGCCTGGTCCTCGCGCGGTCGCGCCTGGTAAGCCGCCGCCGCCGCGCTAGCTAGGTTTGGTCGCGGCTGGGTCTGGGTCTCGGACAGGGACGGAGAGTGGAGGTGGTCGTTCGTTTTCTTTTTTTTAGGTACCACGCGTGGGAGCACTGCGTGGGAGACGGTGGGGCCGTGGGGTCGTGGGCGCTCGAGCAGTCGAGCTGGCTGCGGTCGAGGCCACCGCTGGCTGTGGTCGAGGACTCCAGGCTCGAGCGGCCGAGCCAGGCGATAGATACATACGTATAATTTTTTTTTTTGCCAACAATCAAGGTATGGCAACGCTCCGCACCAACGCTCGCCGCTCGCCCCGGGAGAGCATCAAAGCCCACCAAGGCGATAGCTTCTTCTCCCGTTTGTCGACATAAGGCTGTAGCACAGCGGAGGAGATCTTGCGGATGGACAACGGCTGGCCCGGGTGCCTTGTGGGGAACTCCAATATTGGGCACGGGAAGTGTGCGGCAATGGAATCGCGGTGCTGGAGGGTGCACTGGATTGGCAAGGCAGAGCACTTGGCCAGATTGGTACCTAACGATTGGGTACAACTATGAAGATGTAATTATTGTGATCTATTTAGGTACAATTATTATCGCAAATTTTCAGTACTTTTTTTGTCTGGTCGACGCTGCAGGAGTGACCAAAACGGGAAGAGGACTGGAGACTGAATCAGGATGCCACATCTGTCGTTCACTCATCCGCTCCGCCCCCGATTCTAGATTTTTTTTTGGAAATACTATTTTTTTTGAACAAATTCGAAAAATATGATGAATAAATCAAAAAAAAATCAGAAATAGCACACCGTCGTCCTACTGTTAGACGAAACATGACGTGTCGTCCTAGCACTGGACGAAACCAGACGTTTCGTCCAACCGTTGAACAAAACGTGACGTGTCGTCCATCCGTTGGCCGAAACATGACTTGTCGTTCAGCAGTTGGACGAAACCTCTGTTTCGTTTTACCACTGGCCGAATCATCCATGCATTCGGCTACGAAGCTAGTTTTGTTTTTCTGGACAACGAAAACTCTATTTTTTTTCCTCGCCTTTTTTTTTCCGCCAATATTCTTCCCGCCATTTTCGTTGCCGCCAATATTGTTCCCGCCATTTTATTTTCCACCTTTTTCTTTGCCGCCAATATTATTTCGCGCCTTTTTCTTTGCCGCCAATATTATTTCGCGCCTTTTTCTTTGCCTCCAATATTATTTCGCGCCTTTTATTTTTTTGCCGCCAATATTCTTCCCGCCTTTTTCTTTGCCGCTAATATTATTTCGCGCCTTTTTCTTTGCGGCCAATATTATTTCGCGCCTTTTTTTTTGCCTTCAATATTTTTTCGCGCCTTTTATTTTTTTGCCGCCAATATTCTTCCTGCCTTTTTCTTTCCCGCCATTTTATTTACCGCCAATATTCATCCCGCGTCGCCAATATTGTTCCCGCCATTTTATTTTTTGCCTTTTTCTTTGCCGCCAATATTCTTTCCGCCTTTTTCTTTCCCGCCATTTTCGTTGCCGCCAATATTCTTCCGCCTTTTTCTTTCCCGCCAATATTCATCTGGCCTTTTTTTTCCCACCCTTTTCTTTGCCGCCAATATTCTTCCCGCATTTTTCTTTCCCGTCATTTTCGTTGCCGCCAATATTTTTCCCGCCTTTTTCTTTCCCGCCAATATTCATCCGGCATTTTTCTTTCCCGCCATTTTCGTTGCCGTCAATATTCTTCCCGCCTTTTTCACTCCCGCCATTTTATTTCCCGCCAATATTCTTCCCGCATTTTTCTTTCCCGCCATTCTCTCCCGCCATCTTCTTTCCCGCCATCTTCTCTTCCGAACCTATAAAACCATCGAGGAGGCGCCATCCTGGAGAGTAGGCGCCATCTCTCCCCAGGGAAAGTGAAATGTGTGAGTCTCAGGCCTCCATCGGTCCACTAAGCATGTGAGCAGTGACCTGTCGTAACCGAAATGTCTGTGCTTCTCTCTGTACTCATCGAGGTCCTCACCGCCCACCTCAGATGCTGGGACGCGAACCCACTCTTCTCTAGTGGCCTCAACCATACGTGCCAAAGGTAAAAGTCCAGCCCAAGCCAACCTGCAAAATAAGAATTCAAAATTCAATTAGTGTGTGCATATTTTCAGGTACTACTGGAATAAGAACGACACATACCTATTAGCCCAATCAGGGTGTATCATCCAGTCAGACTTTGGAGTGCGAGTGACCAACACAGGGAGCTCATGACCAGCCTCCATATGTTTAGCCCGATGTTTTACATCAATTGTAGGATTGAGCAAAGGATACAGAGCCATTTCTGCACATATTACAAAGTAAAACATAGTCCGCACATATTACAAAGTAAAACATAGTCCGCACATATTACAAAGTTAAACATAGTCCGCACATATTACAAAGTTAAACATAATCCGCACACTTCAAATGCTGGGAGTTCTCTCTCCCTCACCCTCTCCCTCCCCGTCGTCCTCGACTGCCTCGGCCACGTCCATGCCTTCCTACTGACGTTGCAGCCACTGGCGTTGTAGCCGTCGATGTGGACGCACCAGCAGTATCACCACCAACGGTAAGAGTGGGACAATATTTCATCCTGTGGCCATATCCATCGCATAGCAAACATTGTCTAGTACACCCACCGGCTTCAGATTCATCCATATCATTACGGATGCGACATACCTTCCTTCTACCTTTACTTGTCCGCATCATATCTGGGTCTGGGATGTATTGCCTATCATCCGGTTAACCGTGTTGAAGTTACCTATAGCTCTAAATCCAACCATCTCACCAGTCCAAGTATTCTGCACGGACTCTTTTAGATAATATTCAGACACGAAAGAGATCGCGTCCATTTTTAACTGGCCACATGCAGCCAACACATGTGAGCAAGGCAAGTGGAGCAGCTTCGGTTTGTTGCATGTGCACTCACATGTTGGCCTGACTCCACTTCCAATTTTCACCTCGTGCGTCTTCAACTCATTTGCAGAACCGAATCTATCGGTAGGTAGGCGCACCTCATACCTCCTTTCTTGATTACCAATGGTTGTGACAGTGTGCAACTTTGCTTTTTTGAGCTTCTTCGCCATGTACCGCATAATCTTTTCACAGTAAGGTGTTTCGGGATTCTTCTTCATATGCTTCTCAGATTTCAAGTGCCTATCTCTGAAATACCTCACCGTGCCATGAAAACACCCTCGACAATTGCTGTTAGTGGCATACCCCTATTCCCTCTGAGGACAAAGTTATAAACCTCATCAAGGTTGGTTGTCATGGTGCCATACCTCGCTCCATGGGTGTCATGAAGCAAAGACCACTTCACGGGAGGCTCTTTCTCTATCCACTGTGAAAAATTCTTTATTGCCCTCCCCTTCTTTCTCTTCGTACTGGGCGGGTCAAATGCTGGCAAGTCACAAAGCTCCATTGGCTCTAGCTCTGTGTTAGTTGGTTGCTTAGCCTGTGCAGCTCTTCTTTCCTTAACCTGTGCCTTCGTGAACTCATCGAGCTTCTTCCACAAAAAAATCATACTTCTTTTGTTTGGTTTGTGCGCACAGCTTTTTGAACATATTCATGAGGCGCTTATTCTTGAACTGGGAGTAAAAATTAGCCCCAAGATGGCGCATGCACCATCGGCTCTCCATGTCCTGCCATGGTGCTGGTTCGTTCGAACCTGGCGTCTGCAGTGCCCGAATGGCCGCTAGTATACCCGGATGCCTGTCATGAAGGATGCACACATTTGGCCGGTCCTTCACAATTGCAATTTTTAGCTGCCTGAAGAACCATAGTCAACTCTCCAAATTCTCACCCTCCACGAAGGCCATAGCAAGTGGGAGGATCTGATTGTTGCCGTCCACACCTATAGCGGTGAGGATCTGACCCCTGTACTTACCAGTGAGAAACGTACCATCCACACACAACACAGGCAGGCAATGACTGAAAGCTTCGATGCATATAGCGAAAGAGAAGAACACTCGATGCAGCACCTTATAATCTGGGAATTCGGGCAGCGTAAAGTGCTGGATGTCGACATGTGCCAGGATTCCTCGCCTGCAATGTGTGCAGGAGACGGACAACATTATCATACGAGTCGATGAACGTCCCAAACCTCTTCTCCATCGCTCTCTGCTTGGCCCTCCAAGCCTTCCCATACGGAATTTCGTAACTATATCTGCTCTTAATTGCATTCTGAATGTGTTTCGCTTCCATGAACTAGTAGAAAACATGGCTTTGATCCTGGCCAGATCAGAGCTTTAGACCCGGTCGAGTTACGAACCGAGACTAATGGGTGCATCAGTCCCGGTTCGAGCGGCCAGGGAGCCGGCCGGGCCTCGGCGGGCATCAGTCCCGGTTCGTCTGGGACCTTTAGTCCCGGTTCCAGTTACCAACTGGGACTAAAGGTCCTGGCTCCTGGCGCAACCCCTTTAGTCCCGGTTCGTGTCTGGAACCGAGACTAAAGGTCTGTCTTCAGTCCCGGTTCTAGCCACGAACCGGGACTGATAAAATGCCTATATATACCCCGCCCCCGTCGCTCACTCCTCTGTTTTTTGGCCGGCCAGCGTGTGCAGGGTGTGTGCTACTCTCTGTTCTCACCTCCTATGCACATGAGGTGTTCGATGAAATGCCCGAGCAACACTTAAGCTTTCTCTCCTCTCCAAGCTCGACCTCCAAGCTCCATTTTGCCCAAGATTTCTCTAGGTTTGGCGGTGCACCAACTATCCAAGTGTTCTAAAAAGGTTAGCAACTTCATCGTTTCATCTCTCACTGCTAGTTTAGCTCATTTCAAATGCTCTAGAAGTAGAGTGGTTTGTGGGTTTTAGTGGAGGAGTGTATGTGGGAGTTCTTTTGATTTAGATGCACAATTTGAGCTGAAATTAACTTCTTAGAGTCTGCACATGTGTAGGGTGCCGTCCCCGTCCCCGTCCTCACCGCCGTCGATCGCCCGCGCCGATCTCGTCGCCGGCACCACCGTGGTGAGCCTCTTGTTCTTATCTTCTTTTTAAAAGAAAAAAATTCTTACTTGTATGATTTAGATAGATACTTGTATAATTTTCTTACTTTTATTATTGTTTGTTATTATATAGTGCCATGACTTTGGTATCCGCCCCCGTCGGCCCTCGTCCTGTCTATGATTCGGATGTGGTATATTATCTTTTATTATGATTTGTTTCATTTAGTGTTTATGACAATTATGCCGACCAACGTGACATAGATGTTTTTATCTAGGAGGTATGTGAACCGGAAATTCCAACCAACCCTCTTGTCGAGAGGTTAAATTTAGTTGAAAAAGAAAACAATTACTTGAAGAAAAAATTGAAAAGAATTGAGGAGGAGAAGATGGAATTGGAGTTGCATGTTGCCGACGTCGTCGATGATCACAAGATCAAGATGGATGCAATGCGCTTGAAGATTAGAAAGATTAGAAAATATGCCATTCATAATGAGGCTTGGTATCATTATGTCGTTGGATCAATTGTTACCTTAGTTGCGATTATGATCGCATTTGTTGTTGTTTTTCATAGTTTCAATGTATGTTTTAATTAGATGCTCTAGAGAGCTATATGTTGTTCTATGAGAACTATATATGTATGAACTTTATGTATTTATTTTTTTAGTAATAACATTTGATCACTACTGTACTTTGGTTTTAATGTAATGATGAACTTGTATTAATTTAGTCACTTCTCTATTCATGATGTTCTGTAATGGTTTTTGATACACTTAATTATATAATGCACGCAGATGAACCGGCAATGGATGTACGGTGACCGACGCACCTCCGAGTATCTTGAGGGCCTGCATAAATTTCTCGAAGTGGCTGAGGCAAACAAGCAGAATGGTTTTATGTATTGTCCATGCCTTGTCTGTGAGAATACGAAGGATTACTCTAACTTGAAAACCCTTCACGTCCACCTGCTTGAGAAGGGTTTCATGCCACACTATAATGTTTGGACCAAGCACGGAGAAAGAGGGTTTATGATGGAAGACAACGAAGAAGAAGAGGATGATGACAACTATCCCCCTGAATACGGTGATACTGCAACGGGGGAAGCTGAAGATCAAGAGGAACCAGACGATGTGCCCGATGATGATCTTCGTCGGGTCATTGTTGATGCAAAGAGACAATGCCAAAGTGAAAGGGAGAAGTTGAAGTTCGATCGCATGTTAGAGGATCACAAAAAAGGGTTGTACCCAAATTGCGAAGATGACAACACAAAGCTCGGTACCACACTGGAATTGCTGAAATGGAAGGCAGACAATGGTGTATCTGACAACGGATTTGGGAAGCTACTGAAAATAATGAAGAAGAAGCTTCCAAAGGATAACGAATTGCCCGACAGTACGTACGAAGCAAAGAAGGTTCTATGCCCTCTAGGATTGGAGGTGCAGAAGATACATGCATGCCCTAATGACTGCATCCTCTACCGCGGTGAGTACGAGGATTTGAACACATGCCCGGTATGCGGTGCATTGCGGTATAAGATCAGACGAGATGACCCTGGTGATGTTGAGGGCGAGCGCCCCAGGAAGAGGGTTCCTGCCAAGGTGATGTGATATGCTCCTATAATACCACGGCTGAAACGTCTGTTCAGAAACAAAGAGCATGCCAAGTTGATGCGATGGCACAAAGAAGACCGTAAGAAAGACGGGAAGTTGAGAGCACCCGCTGACGGGTCGCAGTGGAGAAAAATCGAGAGAAGGTGGGGGGACTTTGCAGGTGACGCAAGGAACGTATGGTTTGGTTTAAGTGCAGATGGCATTAATCCTTTTGGGGAGCAGAGCAGCAATCATAGCACCTGGCCCGTGACTCTATGTATCTATAACCTTCCTCCTTGGTTGTGCATGAAGCGGAAGTTCATTATGATGCCAGTGCTCATCCAAGGCCCTAAGCAACCCGGCAACGACATTGATGTGTACCTAAGGCCATTAGTTGAAGAACTTTTGCAGCTGTGGAATGGAGAAGGTGTACGTGATTGGGATGAGCACAAACAGGAGGAATTTGACCTACATGCGTTGCTGTTTGTAACCATCAATGATTGGCCTGCTCTTAGTAACCTTTCAGGACAGACAAACAAGGGATACCACGCATGCACGCACTGTTTAGATGACACCGAAAGTATATATTTGGAGAAATGCAGGAAGAATGTGTACCTGGGACATCGTCGATTTCTTCCGACCAACCATCAATGTCGAAAGAAAGGCAAGCATTTCAAAGGTGAGGCAGATCATCGGAAGAAGCCCGCCCTCCGTACTGGTGATCACATACTTGATATGGTCAAGGATTTACAAGTAATATTTGGAAAGGGTCCTGGCGGACAATCTGTTTCGAATGACGCTGAGGGACGCGCACCCATGTGGAAGAAGAAATCTATATTTTGGGACCTACCCTATTGGAAAGACCTAGAGGTCTGCTCTGCAATCGACGTGATGCACGTGACGAAGAATCTTTGCGTGAACCTGCTAGGCTTCTTGGGCGTGTATGGGAAGACAAAAGATACACCGGAGGCACGGGAGGACCAGCAACGTGTGCACGAAAAAGACGGCATGCATCCAAAGCAGTATGAAGGTCCTGCCAGCTACGCTCTTACCAAAGAAGAGAAGGAAATCTTCTTTGAATGCCTGCTCAGTATGAAGGTCCCGTCTGGCTTCTCGTCGAATATAAAGGGAATAATAAATATGGCAGAGAAAAAGTTCCAGAACCTAAAGTCTCATGACTGCCACGTGATTATGACGCAACTGCTTCCGGTTGCATTGAGGGGGCTTCTACCGGAAAACGTTCGATTAGCCATTGTGAAGCTATGTGCATTCCTCAATGCAATCTCTCAGAAGGTAATCGATCCAGATATCCTACCAAGGTTAAAGAATGATTTGGTGCAATGTCGTGTCTGTTTTGAGCTGGTGTTCCCACCATCCTTCTTCAATATCATGACGCACGTCCTAGTTCATCTAGTCGACGAGATTGCCATTCTAGGTCCTGTATTTCTACACAATATGTTCCCCTTTGAGAGGTTCATGGGAGTCTTAAAGAAATATGTTCGTAACCGTGCTAGGCCAGAAGGAAGCATCTCCATGGGCCATCAAACAGAGGAGGTCATTGGGTTTTGTGTTGACTTTATTCCTGACCTTAAGTCGATTGGTCTCCCTCAATCGCGGTATGAGGGGAGACTGACTGGAAAAGGCACGCTAGGAGCGGATGCAATAATATGTAGGGATGGGCATTCGTGGGCTCAAGCACACTACACAGTTCTACAGAATTCTACCTTGGTGACCCCGTATGTCAATGAACACAAGAATTTTCTGCGCTCCAAACACTCGGAGCAGTGTGACGACTGGATTACATGTGAACACATCAGGACTTTCGGCAGTTGGTTGCAAACACATCTCATGGGTAACAACATTGTTGGAGATGAGATGTACTTGTTGGCCAGGACACCATCTTCGACTGTATTGACTTACCAAGGGTACGAGATAAATGGGAATACATTTTACACGATCGCCCAAGATCAAAAGAGCACCAACCAAAACAGTGGTGTCCGCTTTGATGCAGCAACCAACAGGGGAAAGGACACATATTATGGTTACATAGTGGACATATGGGAACTTGACTATGGACATGATTTTAAGGTCCCTTTGTTTCGGTGCAAATGGGTCAATCGGTCAGGAGGCGGGGTACAGGTAGACCCGCAGTACGGAATGACAACAGTGGATCTCAACAATCTTGGGTACACAGACGAACCATTCGTCCTAGCCAATGATGTGGCGCATGTTTTCTATGTGAAGGACATGTCTACCAAACCGAGAAAAAGAAAAGATAAGGAAGCGAATACATCATACGATGAGCCAAAGCGCCACATAGTTCTTTCAGGGAAAAGAGACATCGTGGGAGTGGAGGGCAAGACAGACATGTCTGAAGATTATGAAAAGTTTCATGAAATTCCTCCCTTCAAAGTGAAGGCTGACCCAAGCACCCTGTTAAACGATGAAGATTATCCATGGTTACGGCGCAATAAGCAAGGGACACGCGCGAAGAAAAAGTGAAGACTTTCTCTCCACAACTATTCTGATGATGGCTTTGATCTAGAATATCACTGCAGTTACATGTCAAGAAATGAAATGCCTTTTGTAACATATGAGTTTTCGTCCTTTTCAGAGTTCATTTGTACTGCTTTTCAATTTCAGGGTCCATTTTGTACACGAAGTGCATCCAGTTTTTGCCATAACCCTCTCAACTTTTTAGCACATGCTATGTGGGTGAAATGATGATACCATGCCAACTTTCAACCTTTTCAGAGTTCATTTGTAGTGCTTTTCATATTCAGGGTCATTTAGCTCAAAAAAAGATTAAATGCATGAAAAGAATGAACTAAAAAGCTTTTATAAAACTCTAATAGCAAAAAGAATGAACTAAAAAGAATCAATTAATTTTTTTTGTTATGATCAACTAAAACAAAACTATAATATTCTTCAAGAGCAAAAAGAATCAACTAAAAAGCTTTTATAAACCTCTAGTTATTATAAAAGTATTTTTGAAACTAAAATTATATAAAATTTATGCAACTAAAATTATCAAAGTATTTTTTGTTCAAAACTTTAATAGCAAAAAGAATTTTTCATAAAGTATTTTTTGTTAGAAACTTTAATAGCAAACTAAAATAACAAAATCTGTTTTTGATTAAAACACCCATTTAAAATAACCTAAAAATTACCAAATTGAATATAATGATAAAACACACTAATATTAAACATCAGGAAAAAGAATCACTCAAAAATCTATTTTTAAAGTAAAGTTATTCACAAACTAGTGATTCACACAAATTTCAAAGAATTCAAATTTAAACTATTCAAATTTGAAAACTACTGGCACTAACAGAAAGTTTATAATTTTTTGTGACCAAAAGCAAAAAGAATCACTCAAAAACTCTAAGTATTTAGCTGTAAGTAGAAACAAAAGAAAATAAATAAAGCAAAAAACAAAACAAAAATACTGGAAAAGACCTTTAGTCCCGGTTGCTACTACAAACCGGGACTAAAAAGTAATTTTTTTTAAAAAAAATGCCACCTACTGGGCCACCACGGCCTGCATACGACTAGAAACCCAACACGCTAGTTGGGCCAGAATGCAGGCCTGCAGTAGGCCCAGTAGGCCCACAGGCAGAGGTGGTACGTTTAGGCCCGTAGGCCTGCATAAGAGAGGAGCTCGACAGGGCTGGCGCAGCTGCGCTTATAAACCACTATCGAGGCCTCTCAGCTAGCGAGGTGGGACTAAACATCCACCCGCCCGACGCCGTGCCAGCCGCAGCCCTTTAGTCCCGGTCCGAGCCACCAACCGGGACTAAAGGGTTGTGCTTCCCGCCCTTTCGCCTGGCGAAATTGACCTTTATTCCCGGTTGGTGGCTCAAACCGGGACTAAAGGGGGGGCCTTTAGTCCCGGTGCGAGCCACCAACCGGGACTAAAGGTGGGGGTATATAACTAGGACTTGGGAAATTTTCCAAAGTCATCTGCTCCCCGACGCCCACACACCCACGACGCCGCCAGGCTGCCGGATCGCCGCCGCCCCCAAGCCCGTCCTCGTCGTCGCCGCCCCCGACGCCGGCCGCCCGCGTCTCCTCCCCGGTGCCCTCGACCTCGCAATCGACCTCGCCGGCGCCCTCGACCTCGACCTCGCCGTCGACCTCGCTGTCGCCTCGACGTCACCGCCGAGCCCGCGCTGTGAGCCTCCTCCCTCTCCCCCCTCTCTCCTCCCGATCGAAGCCCCTCCCCGAGCCCATCCCCCACCTCGCCGGCCGGCCCTCCCCGAGCTCATCCCCCACCTAGCCGGCCGCCCCTCCCCGGTGCTGTAGATTGAACACACACACACACACACACACACACACACACACACACACACACACACATTCTTCTGTTCCTCTTTTTAGAGTGTACAATTATAGGTTATTAGTTAACAGAATGTTCCATTTTGTAAAATCCATAGTAAATGATATGTGCATCATATGAACTTGTGCCAATGGAGTATTTGAAGATTGCTATGTCTACTACATGCTCATGTCAGTTTCATAAATTGTAAAATTGTTATGCTTGCTGTTATGTGCCTCCCAAGTCAGCATCATGATGTTGTTGTCAGCATGCCCAGTTTTTCACTAAGTCTAAAATCTATTATATCTTCTTGCCATGTTCTATTGATGCTACCATCATATCCATGACTCTTCTGAACATGATCAGTAACCATGTTTTGCGGTTTATGTTATGATCTATCATGCCATACCTTTTGATGCCATGTTCTTGCCCTGTAGCATATTTAATTCTTGCCTCCAAGTGTGCATCTTAAATCTGTTTCTGCCACACTGTGAATTACACTAAGTCTGAGAATCTGTTTTAACTTTGCAACTTGCCTTGACGAATCCGTGGAGTTGCCTAGGTTTTACTAGGTTTTACTAGGTTTACTAGGTTTTTTTGCCATGCAAGCGCTACTATACTTGGGGTTTTGCCTAATGTTTTTTCAATCGGTAGAATTATTACAGGTTATGGTGTTGCATCTCCGTGGAGTTGGCCCTGATCGTCCCTCCGCTGTTCGACAAAAGGTGTCCATTTGTTGTATGTTGAGTTTTGTTCATAGGATGATGCATGGTTGGTTCATTTGTTGAGTTGTGTATTCATCCATGTGTATAAATCTTGTATTCATTTTGTATTCATCTTGTGTATAAATCTTGTATTCATCTTGTCGTTAAAACATAACCCCGATATATAACCCCGATATATATGTATGTATGTATACTTTAGTATGTAGATGTATATGTATATCATAGCAAAAAAAAGATGTATTCCCGGATGTTATCCCCCTTCACCTATATCGTGTAGTGCCGCGTTAGAACACCCCTAACTCTCTCGGGAATTCAACATATTCCCGATAACTTCGACATGAGGGGGGTCGTTAAAACATAACCCCGATAACTTCGACATGAGGGGGCCGGGCCGGGGTGGTTCGTTAAAACATAACCCCGATAACTTTGTAAAGTGTCCTCTCCTGAAAGTATAACCCCGATAACTTTGACATGAGGGGGGACGTCGGACATGCATGAGAGAGGCGGTCCGCAAAGTATAACCCCCGATAACTTTGCATGATGTTTGCGACTAATCCATTGCTCATATATGCATATGATTCCTTGTTGTGATTAGCTAGATCTATGTTTGCCACTAATCCATCTCTCATGGTTGTATATTGCCATGTTGTAACATTTGCAGAAACTATGGACAGAGACTTAGATAAAGAAGAGTTGTTGGGGGATATAATCCGCGACGGAGGTGATCCCTTGTCGTTTCTCAATGACACCGATGGTGAGGAAGGAGATCATGACGGCTCCGGTGATCGAGTGGAGGAGGAAGGAGATCATGACGGCTCTGGTGACCGAACGGAGGAGCAAGGAGATCATGACGGCTCCGGTGACCGAACGGAGGAGGGAGCCTTAACTGTTGCAAAGTCCGGCGAGGTATATATACATATATTAATTAAGCCTCTGCTGACTTGATGCATTAATTGTTTTGTATGTACATATATTAACGCTTCTTTCTTCTTTTAATTAGCTCTCCGGATCGAGCCAAACTTCCGTAAGGAGACGAGGCCCGAAGAAAAGGTTGCGCCAGGATGAAAGGTTCACGATCGAAGAAGTCGGTCGAGATGGCCAACCGATTGCTCCCAAGCGGAGCAGGGACACATTTATACATCAGTGCGGAGTGGTTGTTAGGGACCGCGTCCCGATCAGCATCCAAGAATGGAATAAGAAGAAGGACCCTGAAGTTTCTTATGTCCAGGATAGACAGAAAGATGATCTTTGGACCTCGCTGATGACAAATTTCAGCCTACCGCCAGAGGCGGATCCAAATAAGGTCAAGGCGTTTGCTCTTAAGAAGATGGCAGAACTATTCAAGAACTGGAAGAAAGATTTGAACAAAAAGTTTGTCGAGAAAGACAAGACTCCAGAATTCACCGGTGCATATGAGAAGATAAAAGATCACTGGCCCGCATTTGTGGCCTACAAGAAATCGGACAAGGGCAAGCAAAGGTTAGCGACAAATAAGCTAAATGCTGCAAAGAAGAAGTATCACCATGTTACGGGGTCAGGTGGCTACAGCAAAGCCCGGCCTACGTGGGACAAAGCTGAGCAAGACCTTCTTGCTAAAGGGATCCAACCAGCGACATTGCACTGGCCAGATCAGTCAAGGACTTGGTTCTTCGGGGTTGGGGGAACTTTGGACCCAGACACAGGGGAGTGTGTTTGGACGAAAGCTCAACTTGCAATACCCGTCAAGAAGCTTCAGGAAGCAATCCAGGCAGCGCAGGAAGGGAGGTTACATCCCGACAGAGAGAATGACGAGCTGACACATGCCCTCGGGAATCCTGAACACCCTGGACGAACACGAGGCACATCAGGCTCCGTTCCGTGGAAGGATGGGTTTCCCGACAACGATGGTTATAGAAGCCGACAGAGAAAGAAGAAAGCGGAAGCAAGCGAAATGCAGAAGATCAATGCAAGATTAGCGAAACTAGAGGAACTTGAGAGCCAGCGAGCTACCGGCCAACCATCTCAGCGGCACGAAGATCCTTCCTTCGACACTGCCCTAGAAGCTACCCCACCATCTCAGCGGAGAAGCAGCGTGGCTTCCACGGAGCTCCTTCAGCCTGATATCACGGCTCCTCGCTACCCCGTGGATAGTATCACGGAGACTGAACATTGTGTGCTAATGGCGAAATGCCAGAACCTGACCTTGAAGGCGGCGGTCGGCTCTGTTTTACCTCCTCAAACTGAGGGAACTTTCCATTGCCGTCCGATTCCACATGGCTATGCTATTGTCACGGTGGATGAGATAATGGCGGGATTTGAGGGGCTGGAGCTTGACTACCCTACAGGTGAAGGGGAGGATCTTCTGGAAAATGCCTTAAGGAGTACCTGTCTATGGAGAAAGGAGTACATCAAGCTTCCAAACTGGACGCCGCCTCAGCAGACGCAGCCGGATCCTCAGCAGACTCCTCCTCACAGTCCAGTTGTGCTATCTCCGCTGCCTGAGTCGTTTCCGGCGCGTCATCCGTCTCCGCCGCCTCAGCGGACTCTAACGGAGGAGGCCCCTCAGCAGAATCCTCCTCCGCCTCAGCTGTCTGCGGCGCGTCAGCCGTCTCCGCCGCCGTAGCTGCCTCCGCCGCGTCAGCGAACTCCGCCTCGTCAGCAAAAGCGGAAGAGAGCCGCCGCCGCTCCGGCGGCTAGCAGTACGAAAGGCGGGAAGAAATTCAAATCTGGTCCAAGCCTCAGGGTTCCTCCAAAGTTACCATATGAGAGGACTGACGAGGAAAACAAGGACATCAGTGCTGCCGAAGTGCAGGCCCATTTTGCACGGAAAGTTCCACCTCCGAAGGAAAAAATAGATCCGGTAAAGGCGAATCGCACTCTGGATGCCCTTACGCGACCACCTCCGCCTCCGCTGCTATCAAACTATGACCACATTATTGCAAAGACATATGACAAAGCTAAGAGTCGGTCGAGAAGTAGCAGTACTGGTGCAAGAAGTGGGAAAACAATTCCCCAGCTCGGCGAACAGGAAAAGCAATCGTGCCCCCCGTTCAAGGTGTTTACCGATACCCCGGGGGCAGCGGCCGTTGCTCCTGGTTTCAATCCTGGTGATTACCTAGGCGATGATGTACATTTTGAAATCGCTAAGCCGGTAGACACCTTTAAATACCAGCACGGGAAGCGTCTCGTCAGAAGTGATGATCTGGAACAAGATCTACCAACGATGATGCGAACATTACATAAATGGTACTTGAAAACCTGCAAGGATGGGACGGGCAGTATCTTGGTGGGAATTAAGTATGAGCACGAGTTCGTTGGAGTCGACTCGATCTTCGTTGAATTTGACGAACTCTTTCAGTTATACAATCAAGCCGCCCTCGACAAAAGTCTCGTGGCTTGTTATTGTCTGTAAGTATTATTTCTGTAATTAAGTCTCTAGCTCAGCTCATTCATTGCATGTATATAATTATCCTCACTATATTATGCTGATTGAAGATCGTCGAATTTAAAAAAGGACAAATCTATGACAATGGGTTCATTAACCCAAATATCGTAAATGAATGGTCGGTACAGAAGATCCCCGAGGAGACTGAGAAAATCTTGCTCAGCTCGTTCCTTCGACACCAAAACAAAAGGGAAATACTCTTTCCTTACAACTTCAAGTGAGTGTTACTGTCTTCTGCATATTCTGTTTCGCTGACTCGAGGTTAAGTGTAATTGATGAGTTATGCGCGTGCAGTTTCCACTTTATTCTGCTAGCCATTCAGCTTGACGAGGGAGCAGTAACTGTCTTGGACTCGAGACGTAAAGAGGCTACGGAGTATGCGGACATGATTGAAATGCTCCAGAAGTAAGTTCAATCATTATCGCACTATATCGGCAACTTTCGTTCATTTCCTGATATCAAGCAATCATTTTCTTTGCCGGGCAGGGTTTGGAAAAAGTTCATCACGCAGGTTCAGGGTGAATGGAGACCGGAGCTGCGATTTAAACAACCCAGAGTAAGTAGTACTAGCTAGTTCCGCGCATCTCTCATTGATTCTAGGTTCAATACCATTATCATGGTTGATTATCATTTTGATTGAACTCTATTCTCGTAAAGTGCATGTGGCAGGAACCCGGAACTGAGTTATGTGGATACTACGTTTGCGAGTTCATTCATCAAAAGACCACCGAGAGGCGCTTCAATAAGCAACAATTTGAAGTACGTAAACAATATTCATAATTTTATTTTATCACCATCAATTGTGTTGATTTCATTCATATATATATATATATATATATTGACCCCCCTTCTTTAAATTAGACCTGGCAGAAGTCGAACGTACTCCTACCAGCTGATCGCCTACGCGCAATTCAAGAGGAGTTGGCGGGATTCTTTGTTGACCACGTCATTCCTAAAGACGGAAAATGCCATCGGGAATTGCAAACCTGTTGAATAGATATATGCATCAACGTGTACTATCTGTAGTAGCGTCGAATAGATATACGAAAACTTGTTGTTCGACCAACAAGCACGGAGAAAGAGAGGTCACTTCTCTCTATATATTGATCATGCATGACGATGTTGTGTAATTAATGGTTCCTTCATTGCTTACTAGCTAGCGTCGAGTTCTCTCTATATGTAGTAGCTAGCGTCGACCAAGCACGGAGAAAGAGAGGTCACTTCTCTCTATTAGCTAGCTAACACAATATGAAACCCCTAAACCCCACCTTTCAAAAAAAAAACAACCCCAGCGCCTGCGAGCTGCTGACGCGTGGCTGCCTTTTGGTCCCGGTTGGTGTTACCAACCGGGACTAAAGGTCCACCTGCCTGAGTGCTGCGCAGCGGCCACGTGGAGACCCTTTAGTCCCGGTTGGTGTTACCAACCGGGACTAAAGGTCCTCCTGCCTGCGCGCCCCACAGCGGCCACGTGGAGCACCTTTGGTCCCGGTTCGTAGGCCAACCGGGACTAAAGATTTTAGGCATTTGTCCCGATCGTTTTGTCCCGGTTCCAGAACCGAGACTAAAGGCCCTCTGGAACTGGGACTAATGCCCTGTTTTCTACTAGTGATGTCTTTCTTGTTCACTATCTCACTGAACATGACTTCCGCAATGAGAGTTGAAGTAAGGTTTGGATGATCCACCAGCGGATATTTCATCACACAATTGTGGGGCACAACCTTCGTCACGACCCAAGTCACGTCCCACTTTGGAACGTGGGCGTGCACCTTCGTGGGACAACTATTCATAATACATGACATAGTCAAGTATTTTTTTGTTGATACGTCTGTTTGAAAAATCCTTTGCGTGGACATTGCCCACTCTGTCACGTCTGCCTTCAGATTTTTCTTTGTGGCATACATACCCCCTATTTCGACTTTGCTCCGATGATACTCCCAGGAAGATTCATGACCATCGTTCACGGTCATGCCGGTCGAGAGGTTCTGATTCCATGAAGCAGGAATCGGTACCTCCTCGTCGTTCACTTCACCATCTTCTTCATTTGAGTTCTCGGAATCAAGATCCTCCGCCAATCCATCCTCGTGTTCCTTTTCCAATCCATCCTCGTCTTCCTCTTCCATCAGGTTCTGCATTTCCGATCCTTCCTCATCCCCATCAGCCTCGCCACTATCAGGATCTCCTATGTTCTGACTACTCTCCCCTGCATCGTAGTCCCCTCCAACGTGTGACACATAATCCGACTGACCCTCGAGTTCAGTACCACCCATATGTTCTGACCCAGCTACATCCATCTCATCAATCGGCTGACTGACGTGGCCAGGCTCGTAACCACCGCCTTGTACCAGAGGATCCTCCATGGGGATGGGGAGCACTAAGGCAACGGGATGAGTCCTTCGGCGTTTGCAGGATTGTAACCAGGTCACCCACTTATGTGTCCTATCTATCAGAACCAACTCCCAGAAATTTTTTGTACGGGATTTCGTCCACACTGACTGAATACTGACGGTGCACACATTGGGATCAAGCGAGAAATTTGTTGTCAACCAGTGTTTCAACTGACTAATGTTCACTTTTTCTGGATCAGTCAGTTGCAACTCCACATATGCAAACTCAGTCAGATCAACCCCACTCTCGTTTGATCGGACATTACCAGGACCATAGTAAACAACAAATTTGACTGATTCAGACATGTCTCCTGCCATAAAAATTCATACCCATCAACCACTATGTACCACATAAATTTTTATACAATAACCGGAATGTCTGCCATATATACATGACTACCACTAAGCAAACAACCGATCAAACGAACTAAAATTTCAGACATGTCTCCTGCAATTAAATTTCATATTCCCGTCAACCACTACGTACCACATAATTTTTTTACACTAACAGAAATGTCTACCACATATACATGACTACCACTAAGTAAATAACCGATCTAACGAACTAAACAAATTTTTTTACACTAACAAAAAAGTGAAGCTCATTTTACCTAAAATAAAAATGCACTAAACAAAAATGTGAGGTTATACCTTTGACGCGTGCTTCTCCGGCGAGCTCCTATCCTCCGCGCTAATCCGAGCACCGAGCTGCCCACGGCCAACTCGCACGAGCACGGCCACCACAGACGGCTCCCCTGCCAAGCTCCTCCAATGGCCGCCCCTGCCTCACCCCCGCCCCTGCCAAGCTCCACCACGGCCGGGAGCAAGCTCCAATGGCTGCCTCCACGGCCAGCCTCCCTCCTCTACCCTCTCCCCCACACGCGGCTACCGGCTACCCTCCTCTACCCCATTGCCGGATCGGGTTACTAGCAGCCGGTTTCTACCTCCATCGTCTACTCAATTTAGTGGCTAAATGGCCTGGAATCTGAAGAAATATGCGAAGGAAAGGAAGAACAGAGAGAGAGAGAGAGCCGAGAGAAAGGGAGGAAGGAGGAAGAAGAGGGCCCGCGGCCTTATCCCGAACCGTTTCGTCCGCTGGTAGGACGATTCGTCCAACGCTAGGACGAAACCAGCCAGGGCCGTCGGTGCGAGTACGAAACTGGGCCGTTTCGCAGCCCACTTCAACGAATCGCACGTTTCGTCCAACGCTAGGACGAATCATACGTGTTTCGTCCAACGCTAGGACGAATCCCACGTTTCGTCCAACAGTAGGACGACGGTGTGCTATTTTTGAAATTTCTGATTTTTTGATCTTATTTTCCGAATTTGTTAAAAAAAAAAGTAGTATTTCCAAAAAAAATCCCCCGATTCTATCTATCGTCTCTGGCGGACGATAGCACATATAGAGGAACGGTCCTCTTCTCTCAGATGTGTCCATGTGGGCCCATGCAAATATACCAGTCCGTACTTCTACTGTATCAGAACGAGGGCAGCTTGTAGGGATGTGGACCTCATGTTCGACTAGTGAATTGGCGCCGTCTATCTGTACAAGATACATATGAGAACTGGACAATTTGCCGTTGGGATCGAAGAAGCTGCCTTCATGGAATCATGGATGATTGGATGGATTCGTGCACATGCATCATCTAGACAACTGGGCATGCAACTGGATGGATGCATCCATTGCTTCTACGCGGCGTACGAGACGGAGCCGTGGTGGCCGACCGTGGGACGCCGACGGAAGCAGTGGGTCTTTTTCCATGATGAGTTGTAACTCAGTCGCTTCTAAATTATTTGAATAAGTCAAACTACTTTAAGCTGACTAAGTCTATAGAAAATAATATTAACATCTAAGATATCAATTTTGTTTTATTAGATTTCTCAGAAAATATATTTGACGCGATCTATGTTACTAGCATATTTCTTATTGTTGGAAATATTGTAATACATATTGTAACATGCATGACAGCCTTGAGTACCATGTTCTAGGGGCTTGCTTCAGACCATACAATGCTTTATCAAGTTTGCATATATGAAACGGCTTGTTTTATCCTCAAACCCAGGAGGTTGTTTCATGTACACATCTTCTTCCAAAACACCATGAAGAAACGCATTTTGCACATCTAGCTGCCTAAGGCTCCATCTCCCAAAAACAACAATTGACAACACAAGACAAATGATTGCAGCTTTAACAACATGACTAAAAGTATCCTCATAGTCTAACCCATACATTTGCTTGAAACCTTTTGCCACAAGTCTGGCCCTGTAGCGATCTATAGTGCCATCTGATTTTTTTTATGCGGTACACCCACTTGCAATCAATTAAGTTTCTGCCTTATTGGGGAGGAACCAAGTGCCAAGTTTATTTCTCTGTAAAGCCACAAATTCATCATTCATGTCCGTTTTCCACCTATCATCACTGAGCGCATCCATTAGATTTTTAGGTTCACCTATCATGCAAGATAAACCATATTTGGAGAAGTTTTTATAATTAATTCGGGTAGAAACTCCCTTTTCTAGACGTATGCGAGGTTCTGCAGGAGTGACCACAGGAGGCTCCAGCGCAGAAGATCCAGCAGGGACCGATCCTCCCGCAGCTTCGGCGCCAGGGGCTGTCGCACCCGATCCCGAGGCAGATTCGGTCGGAGCGACCCCAACCTGAGAGCCAACAAGGCGCACGGGCGAGGTAGTGGTGGGCCCGGGTGAGGCAGGCGAACGCGCCCGACCGCGGGCAGGGCTGGCGGTGCGCCACGTGTCACCAGGAGATTGGCGTGGGGAAGCGACGTCGCTGTCGTTGTTGGTGTCGTCGAGAGGGGCACGGAGGGCGACGCGGGCCCAGCGGGATCTACGCTAGGGGCGCCAGAGGCAGATTCCGAAGCGGATCGCGCCGCCGCCTACAACGAGTTTGATCCCCAGGCTGATCCTCCTCGGGTTGCGTTGTCTCCTGAAGGGGGGGACATAAAATGGCAGCCCGTTTCTTCATTTTGTACCCTGTTTTCACCATTAATTAATAATTGTTCCTGCAGCAGTAGACTTAGGCATGGTATGATGATTAGTCACAACTATTATTTTCACCCTCGTGATCAATACCAGAGAGAGATGGTGGCAAAAGAAGGATTTCTTGATGACGGAGTGCAGCGGCATTTGGGTGAAGTTTCTCAAAAGGGAATTGTGTCTCATCGAAAACAACATCTCTTGAGATGTAGACACAGCTAGTAGCTACATCGAGACACTTAACTCCTTTACGTTGAGCGCTATAGCCAATAAAAATACATTGCTTGGAGCGGAACATATGTTTGCGATTGTTATAGGGACGGAGATTTGGCCAACACGCACAACCAAATACTCTAAGAGGAGCATAGTTTGGTTTGATGTGAAGAAGACGTTTTATGGGGGTTTCATTATTGATAACACGACCGGGCAAGATGATGAGATTGTGGTTAAGAAAGCTTCATCCCAAAACTTTAAAACTTAATGAACTTTGACTTAATTAAGGCCAAGTTAAAACTTCAAGTAATCCGAAACGAAGAGAGTTAATTATAGGGATCTTGAGAGTCAACAATGTCTATGCATATTTACAAAGATGTATCGGTTGTATTTCGCTTCTTTTCCTTATGTATTGTGCTTTTAGCATATATAACTAGTTAGATGGTTCGAAAAAAGCATATATAACTAGTTAGTAGTCCCGCGCAATTCCCGATGGAAATTATATTTAATTATAGGCTGGATAAATATATACTACTTTTTCTATATACAAAAATATAGATTCATTGCTTTTTTTGCGGGTAATATATAGATTCATTGCCGTTAGTACATATCATCTTGAGATTTACGAAGTCACCGTAGGCGCCTCGTCGTCGACGGGAACGTCTCCTCTCACTGAAAGCGCATCACCAGAAATTCTGAAATAAATCCAGTAATAATGCAAGCACCATGACTTGAACCCTGATGGGTTGGGGATAACACTGTCCCTCTAACCATCCAATCTCACATAGTTGTATGTAATTTTAGCAACTCTCTGTACCAAGTTACAATCGTCGTTGCGTTTGATTCCATTCCACCACACATAGTTGTATGTAATTTTAGCAACTCTCTGTACCAATAAAAATAACCCCCCCTCCCCCCCCCCCCCCCAAATTGCTTTTGGAGGCCGAGCTCCATGGAGGCCTCCAAATGCAAAATTCAAAATTCGTGAAAATTCATATTTTTACGTTTCAAAAAAATTATGAAAAAAATACAGAGAGAGATGAAGGCATAGTGCATAAGTGTGTAAATTTTCAGGGTGAAATACGTTGAAATGAGGGCTGTGCAAAAAAGACAAATCTGGGCTTTTTAACACATGATACTATTCATCCTCACAGACCATGAATTTGTCTTTTTTGTACAGGTCGCATTTCAAAGTATTTCATTTTGAAATTTTATACACATACTACTCACATCCTTGTTTACTTGTACAAAATTTTTTAGATTTTTTTGAAACTGGAATTTTCGAATTTTAACTTTTTCAAAAAATCGGCCTCCATGAAGGCAGAGAGCCAAAACGCCATCCCCCCCCCCCCCCCCCCCCCCGCGCATCCTGGGAGAAACCTAGGCACCGCCGCCGCCGCCGGGGCCCTCGCCTCCTCTCCTCGCTCCTCCCTTGCCGCCGTTGGGGGCGCGAACAGGTGAAGCCTGGTCGGCGACGGGGCTGCGGGTTCTCTCGCCTCCTCGAGTGGGCGCAATGGCACGGGCTGTGGCGGCCTAGCCGGGATGCGGCGCGCCGGTGCTCGTCGGCGCCGGCGTCGTGGTGGCGGTGTGGCTGGTATCGTGGGTCTCATGTGTTGTTGCCTGGCACACGACCGAACGAGAGAGAGGATGAGAGTCGCAAGGAAGAAGAACAAGCCTGACAGAGGTTTTTGCGCTGCGAACTGTCAGCAGCTTTTTTGTGGTCTCTGTTATTTATGCAGAGCCAAACGATCTGCGAACTACAAGGAAAATCTCACCCACGCCTAGTTAGCCTACTGATCGTGCCATCCCACATGTCGATCATGCGCGAGTCACTACGCTGCCGTAAAATCCGCTGAAGTTCATGCCATCCCATGCAGCGGTCTTGCCGCGCTACTGAACCTAACCAACTAACTGAACTTAACTGAAAAGAAGAAAGAACCGGACGTGGACATATGCATGCTGCCTGCCTAATTATTCAGCTAACTATCTTCTGTGTAAAACTGAAATTTGCAACGGGATTACACATCAAGTCACCCCCTAATCCTGTTGCACCGCCTTTACCTTGACAATTCCAAGTCTGCACCGGAGCTCTGTGAACGGGACTTTGTCAGTATGTCTACCAGCTGATCGTCTGTACGGACATGCTCAACATCCACCTTGCCTTCTTCTATACACTCTGATGTAGTGATATCTCAGATCAATGTGTTTGCTCCTCTCATGGTGCACGGGGTTCTTGCTCAGCTTGATCGTAGATTTGTTGTCCACACTGATCTTGACATTCTGCGTCTCTGCTCCAAGCATCTCTGACAGCAGTCGTCTGAGCCACACGGCCTGAGTTGCCACAGTTGCGGCTGCAATGTACTCTACCTCGCAAAATGACATGGCCACGATCTTCTGTTTCTGAGAGCACCAAGTGATGATACTAGAGCCCAAGAAGACCAGTTCGGTGGTGCTCTTTCGGTCCGTCAGATCGCCGGCGTGATCACTATCACTGAAACCGGTTAGAGCAGCATCTCCTCCGGCTTTGTATGTGCATCCATATCTCAGCGTTCCTCAAATGTACCTCAGGATCTGCTTCACGATTGCCCAGTGCTGCTTCCCAGATGCCTCCATGAACCTGCTTGCTACACCAACAACATAGGCAATGTCTGGCCGGGTATTGACCAGATACTGCAAGCTCCCAATGACACTGCAATATTTAGTTGCATCAGTTACCTCCCCGCTGTTCTTGGTCATCTTCAGCCGGTTCTCCATGGGAGTGAAACTGGGATTGCACCCCATCATGCCTGCATCTTCCAGGACCTTGGCGGCATAACTTGACTGACACACAGTGATCACGCTAGGGCAACGTTATGTAGGCGGGTGGCGATGTTTCAAACATTGATGCCAGGGCGACAGCTCCGGATGGCGATCCGCATGGTTCGCTGTCGGACGGGCACCATGGCGGTGGTGGTGGCTTTCCCTCTTGGTCGTGGGGCGGCACGAGGTGGAGCGACAAGTGGCTCGGGCGCGCTCTCTGTCTCTGGCAGTGGCGGCACCTCGATCCAGATTTGGAGTTCTGGACTCGTCACGCATGTTCTAGAGGCCTCGTGGTGGCACGGGGGCACCGCTCTCTTCTTGAAGACGTTGTCGTGGTGTTCCTCCCCGTGGCTGGGTTTCGGGTGAAAACCTTTGTCCGTTTGGACTCAGCAGTGGTGACGCTTAGCGTTGTTCTCCCTCCCGAGGGAGTTGTCGTGGAGCTTAGGTGTTATAGGCGTAACGTGGCGTTGTAATCAGCCCTTTATGTGCTCTCTTTCGGTAGCGTAGTCGTGTGCGTCCTGCATGATCCGGTCATCTTGGGATCGACGTTGTATGAGGGCTACCTCATCATTTTGTATCGTTCGATCGTGTACTTTGTTTTATTGTTGCTTTATATATAAAGCGGGGCGAAGTCATGTTTGGAAAAAAAAAACTAGCAAGTAATTTTCTGTTCTTGCATGTGATTCTATCCCACTTGGACAAAAATATGTGTACACATCTTTTATTTTACTTTTGATTGACATATATCATTTTGATCTGATCCTACCATATAAGTCATGTGAAATTTTATTTTCTAGCAACTAGTGTAAATAGTTATATTCGGATATGTTTGCACTTAATTTTTATCATAATTAAAATAATTAAGGGGCATGCTACGCGTCGGCCAGTAGATCTTTTTAAAAGATCCACGGCCTCGCGAGCCATTATATCTGGCATAACCTAGCGCGAGGGTCGTCATTCACTTTTGCAACATAGGTTGTGTTGCAGAATTCACTTTTGCAACACAAGTTATGTTGCCGATTTTTTTTGCAATGGAGGCCATGTTGCAGACGACATTTGTAATAGAGGTTGCGTTACAGATTTTTTTTGCAATAGAGGTTATGTCGCAGAAGTTTTTCGCCCGCGTCGTCACACCATTGTGTTGCCACTACAACATTTCTCGTGTTTCAGAAACATGGATGATGTTGCAAAATCCTAAGACTTGCGGTGCGTGGGACTGGTGCGACATGCGGTTGGCTCTCGAGGTGGCGGACGCGAGGCGTAGAATCGGCCGGCGGGAGGGATCTTACTTCATTTCTTGGTGTTTTTGTGAGTTCGTTTAGGGTTTGTGTTCTGTTCAGGAAGAAGAGGCGATGGCGGCTCCCTAAAGAAGGAGTAAGGTTCTTCCCGCCTAGCCCCCGTTCCGATGATGCGTCTAGCGTCGTTGGATGGCGTGTGGAGGTGTGTCTCTAGTGGATCTCGCGGGATTCGGTCGGTATTGGTTTTGGTGGATCTTCTTGGATCCAGTCTTCGTTTGTGAGTCTATAGGTTGGATCATTTCAGTCTATACTTCTCTTCATCGGCAAGGTTGCTCTTCTGGTGTGCTGGTCCTATGGGGCCTTAGCACGAAGACTTCCCGACTGTCGACTATAACAAGTTTGGCCCGGCTTTGGTGAGGGAGGGGCGATGAGGGTGGTGTGCCTTGGGCTCGCTCTAGTGCTTGTAGTCGTCGCTAGATGGTCTACGAACATGGATGTAATTATTGTTATTTCTGTCACAATAGTTGCACGTCAGTCGCGTGAAAACGGAATTTGGGTCAGTGAATTTCGGATGAACGAAGGAGCAACCGCCGGAGGGAAGGAAGGAGCAGCTACCGACTCGCTAGAGAAGCAGCAACTTCTGGGTAGGGTGGCAGGCGACCCCGGTATCAATCTTAGGGTGGCAGGTGCCCCCAGTATCTATCTTAGGGGTGTTAGGGGGTGAGGGTTTGCCGGAAAAATCAGGAGGTTAGCTGGGGTTAGAGGGATGGCCAGGGTGGCGCCAACACGACGGTGGAGAGTGGTTGAGAGGAGGGTGGGACGGCGAGGCTAGAGTGGGAGCGCCGCCGGCCGTGGGCGGTGGTAGCAGGCGGCCCGACCGGTGCCAGCAGGCGGCAAGAAGATGAAGATGGTAGACTGTTGTGATATGTTTTATGAAAGAAAACGATTGGACGGTGAAGACACAATCTGTCCGTTAGATCAGAAATCAAGGGCAAAGAATGATTCGATTGACCTATATTGAAATTTGGCGCGAGTGGCATCTAGCGAGTCTCTATTTCTGTGTTCTTTGTATTGCCATATCATGATGAACAGATTAAAAGTTTTATAAAAAAGGTTAAATAGTATGACCGGCAAGTCTGGCATGCATGGTACCAATTCCTTTTGACTCGTACCTCATGCAGGCAGCTGCCTGCAACGCGCATGATGAACAGTCAGTCCACGACCCCCGTCCGTCGCAGCGCACCAAGCCATTTCGGTCCAGTTCTCCTCTTCTTTTTCTAGATACTGGCCCACTCCCACTTGGTCTCCAATCCGTGTACGGCGAGAATAGTTGACCGGTGACGGCCCCACATGGTCTCCAATCCGACGTGCGGCGGCCGGCGAGAATAGTCGACCGGTGGCGGGTTTCAAATGTCGATGAGCTACAGACCTCTCTCCCACAAGCTAAGCTTATTCCTTCCCAAACACCAAGCCCAAGTGATGGGCTCCCGCCGTCAACCTGGTCCTCCTACCACCCTAGTCTTCCTGGTGTTGCTGTCCCTCTTCTATGCGCCGCGCTGGGCCTTCTCGCTCTCCTTCAACCTCAACTTCTCCGACCCCATGGTCTTTTCATCGATCGCCATCGCCGGCGATGCATCCATCAGCCCACCAACGCTCGAGCTGACAAAAAGTGAACGCAATACAAATATTCAGGACAGCGTCGGCCGGGCGTCCTACGCGCACAAGGTGCCGCTATGGAGCAATGCCACCGGAGAGGTGGCTAGCTTCACCACCACCTTCTCCTTCCTAATCACTCCAGACAAGGCCAGCCTGCCGAATACAGGCGATGGGATGGCCTTCTTCCTCGCGCATTTCCCATCGGTGATCTCGCCCCTGAGCAACGGCGGTGGCCTCGGCCTCCTCCCGAGAGCCCCCAACGACGGTGGCCCCGGCCTCCTCCCGAGAGTCCCCAACGACACTAACGGGACAGGGGACGGCCGAATCGTGGCCGTCGAGTTCGACACTTACGGCAACTCGGCATATCGCGACATCAATGGGAACCATGTCGGCATCGACGTCAACTCCCTCATCTCCGCCGCGTCAACGGACACAACGACCTCGCCGGGCAAGAACCTCACGTCGCTCCATGTTATGGAAGCCAAGGTGAAGTACCACAATGAGTCCAAGATGCTGGCCGTTGATCTCGTTATCGGTGATGCCTTGTACCAGGTTAATGCAACCATTGATCTGAGGAAATGTTTACCGGAAGAGGTGGCCGTCGGCTTCTCAGGGGCGACTGGCACGGTCGCTGAGCTGCACCAGATACTGTCATGGTCATTTAGCTCCACTCTGCAGCTTGAATCGAAGGAAGCACATCCACCTGCTGAACCTCCTCTTGCAATTCCAACCAGCAGCCGCAACATCCACAAAAAGTTGGAACCGATCCTAGCATCTGTCCTAGTTCCTCTGCTTTTTTTATTGGTCTGTGCGACCGCAGTGCTGGGATGGCGGCGACACAAGAAAAGAAGAGCAAATGAGGACAGCGAAGAAGAGTGTGACGGTAGAGCTGAACTCGAGAGAGGTGTGGCTGCCGGCGGCCCCAGACGGTACATGTACCACGAGCTGGTCGCGGCAACGAGCAACTTCGCGGAAGACGAGAAGCTCGGGCGAGGCGGCTTCGGGAGCGTTTACCGGGGTTACCTCACGCTCACACCCGCCATCGGTGGTGACCAAGACCGCCGTGCGGTGGCGGTGAAGGTACTGTCAGCGGAGTCGTCAGCGCAGGGGAGGAAGGAGTTCGAGGCAGAGGTGGGGATCATCAGCAGACTGAAGCATCGCAACCTTGTGCAGCTGTTGGGTTGGTGCGATAGCCGCAAGGGTCTCCTCCTTGTCTACGAGCTCGTCGCCGAGAGCAGCCTAGACAGGCACCTCTACAGCAAGGACGACAGATGTCTCACATGGCCACAGAGGTACAAGATCATCCTCGGCTTGGGATCCGCGCTGCACTACCTCCACGGAGAGTGGGAGCAGTGCATCGTGCACGGTGACATCAAGCCCAGCAACATCATGCTCGACTCGTCGCTCAACGCCAAGCTCGGGGACTTTGGGTTAGCTCGGCTCGTCGACCACGGCACCGGGTTAACGCAGACAACCAAGGTCGTGCTCGGCACCGCCGGCTACATCGACCCGGAGTTCGTCAACACGCGCCGGCCCAGTACCGAGTCTGACGTGTACAGCTTTGGCGTCGTCCTCTTGGAGATCGTCTCAGGCCGGCCGCCGGTGACTGAAACCGCGGGGAAAACCTTCTGGCTACTCAAATGGATGTGGAGTATGTACAGCAGAGACGAGATCCTTGACGCGGCGGACCCACGGCTGAGGGGTGTCGAGGACGACGAGTGGTGGATGGAGCGGGTGCTTGTTGTCGGCCTATGGTGCGCGCTCCCGGACCGGAGCGAGCGGCCGTCCGTGGCGCAGGCCATGAACGTCCTGCAGTCAGAAGAGGCGAGGCTGCCAGAGCTCTCGCCGTACATGTACAGGGCTGTACGGCCGGATCCAGCGTCGTCCGCCAGGCACGGCGATTTCTCCATCGACGACCCTGGCCCAGGCCCCGGCCGCGGTTTCGTTCGCTCTTCTTCGAGCAACACCGGGGACACCATTCTTTCCCCGGGCTCCTCGTCGACTGCGTCGGTTCGACATTCCAGGTTTCCAACGGTCTAGCTAATTGATGCATCAAGATAAGGCTTCACTAATTTTCTTGTTACAGGTTGCTATTGACAGCAGCAATTATTTTAAGGAAATGCGCGGCTAGACATACTATGCATCATCATATCTGGCATATAATTCATTAATTATTTGGCCATGTTTTAAACCTTTAATCATATATTTTTCTTGCTTCTTTACCATTGACACTATACCATTCAAAATAAGCATAGGAAATTATTGTAGTGCAGATTTATGTCATCAAAGGCATCATAGTATTTTGTAAACCATTTTTTAGTCTATTAATTAGATTATTAGGAAGGACTTTCTGAATGGAACAGAAGACATGCAATATTTAGAGATGGATCGGCCGTATACAACCATACATTGTCATACTAACTCTGAATTTCTCTTTTCAACTACTCATCTCTCATGTGTATCTTTCGACTAAGAGTTAATTACACTTTTGGTACATAAACTTGCATTCGATGTACAGATTCATACATAAACTTGAAAAATGACACAAATAGGTCCAACAACTTGTGTTTTGGATATGTTTGAGTTCATTTTGGTCATCATCAGTTTACTCTCTGTTAAACAGTACACGCCAGCTGGCCCACTCTCTATACCTACATATGGGTTCTACATGTCAGTAGCAAAGGAAGAAATAGAAACGTAATAAAAATTAATGCGCTCACCACAATTTGAACTCAAGACCATGCTTTGTCCACATTGAGAGCCAGCGATTACGCCACCTGCTAATTACTGATGACATTAGAGATAGACACACTTTTTATTGTTTAGCAGAAAAACTAACTCGATTCCCAAATATGCATAGCACAGATGTTTGAACAAGGTTTTTTCTTTCTCAATTTCACTTTTTATGTGAGGGACAGAGAAAACCGGTTTCCAGAAAATCTTGAAACTTCACTTTTTAGCATAGAAACTTTTTGTTCGCTCTTCTTTGCGCAACACCGGCGACATCATTCTTTCCTCAGACTCGTCGTCGACTGCGTCGGTTCGAAATTCCAGGTTTCCAACTGTCTAGCTAATTGATGAGTCAAGATAAGGCATCATTAATTTTCGTGTTACAGGTTGCTAAATCGATATTGAGGATGTTTTCTTAGGCTGGTCGTAATGGGAGTATCATAAGCGGTATCATGCATACCAACTAGACTTTTTGAATGATGTGGCACATAATTAAATGAGCAAAAAGAGGATGTGGTAGATACCGTATCATATTAAATGTTGTACTACTTTGTGTCATGCATGGCAAATAATAAGACAACTTACGATACTAACTTATGATACTATGCATTACGTAAGTAGTATTATACACTAGTATCATATGCATGATACTAGTATATGATACTCCCCATTACGACCAGCCTTATGGACCTACGCGCTAATCCTCAAATAACTTTTCACTAATTCTCTGGAATTTCTATGAATCCCTAAACCTGCTGTTACCAATACCACCTCACCGTTGACAGCTCCAGCTCCGGCTGTGTTCGCTCTTCTTACGTCAGCACCGGGTGACGGTGTCCTGGACTAGGGGGTACTCACCACGTCGTTTCCCGACCAGGTGGATTGGGCCGAGGACCCCCATGGCGTTTCACTAATGGGCCACTTCGGGCAGCCCATGACATATACAAGGAAGATTCACAAGACTTGGTGATCAAGACTAGGACTCCTCTCCACCGACGTAGCCGACTAGGACTCTCGTTATCCTAAGCCTCCGGTACATTATATAAGCCGATGCCAGGCTAGTCGATAGATCATTATGATATTCATCATCACCCCTAGGGTTTAGACCACAACTTACGATCTCGAGGTAGATCAAGCTTGTACTCGATACACCATCATCAATATAAACAAGAGCAGGACGTAGGGTTTTACCTCCATCAAGAGGGCCCGAACCTGGGTAAACAACGTCTCCTTCGTTCCTGTTACCATCGATCCGAGATCCACAGCTCGGGACCGCCTACCCCGAGATCCGCCGGTTTTGACACCGACACTGGTGCTTTCATTGAGAGCCCGCTGTGTGATCGCAAAGGGTCGATGGCTCGTCTGCAGATTGACAGCAGTTTTTTCTGGACAGCGGATTTGTGTTCGCCGTCCCCGCCTTCTCGTGCGTCGCTTTGATGATTGCTTTGGTGGAATTGTGCGGAATTGAGTCTAGAACTACCCTGTAAAATTTCATCGCGTTCCGATGGAGGAATCTCCCGCAAACTCCGATCTACCGGAGCCCTGTCAAATCTGAACGGGAATCTGGACGAGTTTGGGGCGAGGAGTCCAGCGTCCAGCTCGGACAATGTTTGGAATATCCCACCATTCATCGGCTGAGGAATTCCCATATCAATCACCCCTCAAAATTTCAACTCGATCCGACCGTTCAAACTCCGGTAAACGTCCGATGACTGCATCAATTTTCGGATATGTTTTCTGCGCGAAAACGAATCCGACCCGAGTTCATCTTTCTTCGTGAATGGGATATTGGACATACTTTTTGGAGGAAATTTTCCTTAGGGTATTGTGTTTTGTTCTCAAGCACGTGCCTACAAAATTTAAACCCTTTTGCGAGGTATTCTTCGTCGTCGCGTTGATGTCAAACCAGCCCGACAACGTTACTCTACGGCTGCCGACCTACGCTAGACGGATCATCGCTTCATCGAGCCGAGGTAACCTCATCGGAGCATCACCTCGGCGAGCCGATCAAAAGTTCGGCACCGCAAGGGCCAAATAATCATCAAGAGAACATCATCGCCCCACGGTTTGCACGGGGCTGGCACACTGGCATCGCCGCGTGGTCATTTCATCAAGCTGGCATCGACCGCGTTACAAATTTTGACCTGCGTCGGAATCGCCGTGCCGCCTCTTCTTCAAGCCGACGTTTAACATGCCGAACTGCTTCGACATGTCGGCTGACATGGGGGCTTCGCCGTCTCTTCAGCAACCTACAACGGGGACTTCGGCATCACCAGCCGACCAGCTTCGTCACCTCGGCTGGACAAGGGGCTTCGCCTCGCCACATCGACCATGCTGCGTCGCCACTTCATCAAGCCGAGCTCTTCGCTTGGGCACCTCGGGACCGGCTTGGGGGCTGGGGCCTCGACCCGCTGCAAGCTCGGCCCTCGTCATCAACACGGAGGACATTAACCAGATAAGTCGCTTTCATGCTCAACTTTTTTCAATTTTTAATTTTTGTTCGGTTCGACCAAGCATTATATTTGTGTTAAACAAAAAATCTGTTTCTCAAAAACAACTTCTTTTTTCCCATGTTAACTGGGGGCTCTTAAATTTATATGAGCCATTTTATAATAAATGTGTTTTCTTCTTAGTCGTTGTAAAGTCTTTTTCTACTACTCCTTTTTCCGATGCGAGTGTGTGGTCAATAGCCGGGTTGCCTGGTTTCTCTTTAAAGCCGCTCGAGTTTAGTTCACTAAACTGGCCTGAGAAACACTCCGCCTTCGGGATTGGAGGTTGAAGCCGAAGGCTGACCCGCTTGAAGTCTGGAGATCGGGCGTATCATGTTAAAGCACGACAGAAGCACAAATTAATTTTAAAACCAATTTCAGATTGGCACCAAAAAACTTGATTTAATCTAGACGAAAAGTTTTTATGTGAGTTTTTTTTGGTTTTTCAAGCTTATGGCACTTTTAACCTATTTGTGTGTCTCCAGCATAACTCTCGCCGTGCAACGCCAGACGCCTTTAAAGCATCAATGATATCAACCGGGGGGGGGGGGGGGAGGGCTGCAGATAGAGAAAAACCCACCAAAAGCTGAGGTACTCCATGGAGTCCTCGGCAAAATGTTCTCGGATATTGCTTTATATGCATCGGTTTCGAATTGTGTCTTCGGTCAACAGTTGGGTTGCCCGGCTCCTGTGCTTACTCCTTACGTTCCCGATTGTTCGGCTAAGGGTAAAGGGAGAACCACTGCGATTGTACTTCCGGTTTAACTGGTCAAGTACCTCAGTGGAGAAAGCCGAAAACTGACTGTCACAATGAGCGTAAACTGGTCAGCGATCCGATGACTGTGTCAAACTATAGATCGATAGAGATTACGCCATGTTAAACGATGGGCCTTTCATAAAACTGGTCGAAGTGTTAATGGCTTGACCTCGGCTGACGCTGGACACTAACCGGTGGCTAGTAACTGGCCTCCCAACTTTAAGCTCCTATGACTAAGTGAAAGTTATAAAGCCTGCATATCTGATTGCCTTGTTTCCGCTAACACAACCACCTCCGGGCGCCGAGACGTCGGCTAAGGGTTGTCTTGTTATTGCAGAAACACCCTGTGTAGCATCTACAAAGGGGTGGAAGCCGACGACGGGCCACTTTCAGATTATAAACAGTCGCAACGGAGTCAAAATAACATATAGCATAAAGCTACAAATACAGCTTAAAAGCTGACTATCACAACATGTGCCGAGGGCTCCTTGAGGCACCTTGGCACGGTTACACCGGGACTCCTGGAGAGCCCAACATATCAACAGCGTTTGTTTTCTATATACGAGCGCTGCCTTCCGTAATCATCGTTATAAAGCCATAAATATGCATCAATTTCACTTAAGATTTTGGCCAAGCTGGGTTGCCTGGCTCCTGTGATTACCCCCTACGTTCCCGATTGTTCGGCTAGGGGGTATAGGGAGCACCTCTGTGATTGTTACTACCGGGTCATCTGGGTTAGTACCTCTGACTGGGTGAAGCCAAAAGCTAGCTGTCTTAAAGAATATAATTGGTCGGCAACGACGGAAGTGAAAATTTTGGTTCACTAAGACCACAAATGTTCGGGACCTTTCCCCAAACTAAATCCTCAATATTTTCCTCCCACATTGATCGGAGGTGAGGTTTCATGATCATGGTCAACATGACAGCCTGGGAAAAGGAACTTATAAAGAAACTATTTTTCCCAGAAGATGTTTCATACGTTAAATAGTAATATAACATATCTCTCTGCGTACCTTTGTTTATAAAACCGTATGGTCGGATTGCCTTGTTTTCCGCAAATCGTTACCCTTTTAAAGGCTTTATAAAGTAGTAAAACACTCCTTGGCTATTGGCCGAGGAGGTTGAAGCCAATGGTCGGTCAACAAAGTTTTGTACAATGCGGATCAGAGCATTAATAATGTAAAGTACTTGGATAAATAGAATCATTACACATAAATTGTGATTAAAGTCAATTTACTCCGGATATCGATCCTTAATTAGGCCACCCTTGCCCAAATTAAGGCTCGGGGGCTACTGGGCTTCGCGCTTCTCAATTAGAAGCAATTAAAGATGTACATCGATCCCCTGATCTGGTGTTGCCACCCGACCAGTGGCTCGGGGGCTACTGCATTGACGATTCAATGCAGAAAATTTACAAAGTGCAAAATAGTTTCCGAGGAGATTACGATCCTCAGGTTGGTCGGCCACACCCAACCTGAGTCTCGAGGACTATGCACACCGTGTTTCCATTCCTAAGTATGCTGCCGAGCTAGGAGTTGATCCTCAGGCCGATTTCGTGAATCGACCTGAGTCTCAGAAGCTACTGGGATCAGCAGTTTTATGATTTCCTTCAGGTGCATCTCGGATTTTTGGCCGACACACACCTTGAGGGCTACTGGCTATATATCTTGGCAGAGAATAAATTGCACCAATAAAAAAAAATCCACAAAAAATCAGCTCAAGCCTGAGGTGGTGCACCACCTCGGAAGAAGTCCGGTATAAATCTCGGGTGCAAGTGGCTGGCTTAATAGAGGGCATTTCCGGCATTAAGCTCGGCTGAACTCCTTAAACTTTTTCAAGACCGAGGTAATCTATGACACCTCGGATGCAGACCGGCGTTGGAGCTTGGTTTCAAAAAGACACCTCGGATGCAGTCCGACGTTGGAGCTTGGTTGCAAGAGGACACCGCCGCTCGGGGAAAACTTCGAACCCGAGGTGTGGCGTAAAAACAACAAGGCATTGATAAAGGCCGAGAACTTAAAGGGGCTCCTCGGATGCCCGACATGTGAACTCTTCGGATACACCTCGGCGATCCTCAAGATCAGAGATGGGAAGATTTGTTGAACCAGCTTTCAAGACCGACGGCTGAAGACGAAGAACAGTTCGGAAGAACCAAGGAGCGTCCCCAACTTGAAGACCGGTTCTGGGGGCTACTGACGGTGTCCTGGACTAGGGGGTACTCACCACGTCGTCTCCTGACCAGGTGGATCGGGCCGAGGACCCCATGGCGGTTCACTAATGTGCCACTTCGGGCAGCCCATGACATATACGAGGAAGATTCCACAAGACTTGGTGATCAAGATAAGGACTCCTCTCCACCGACGTAGCTGACTAGGACTCTCGTTATCCTAGGCCTCCGGTACATTATATAAGCCGAGGCCAGGCTAGTCGATAGATCATTATGATATTCATCATCACCCCTAGGGTTTAGACCATAACTTACGATCTCGAGGTAGATCAAGCTTGTAATCGATACACCATCATCAATATAAACAAGAGCAGGACGTAGAGTTTTACCTCCATCAAGAGGGCCCGAACCTGGATAAACATCGTCTCCTTCGTTCCTGTTACCACCGATCCAAGATCCACAGCTCGGGACCCCCTACCCCGAGATCCGCCGGTTTTGACACCGACACCGGGCAACACCACTGTTTCTTCTAAGTCGTCCTCGACCGCGCTGCTACGACAGTCCAAGGATCAAGCTAACTGATTCATTCAGATTTGTAATTCTTGATTAATTTCCTTGTTACGTCTGGTATGCATTGTTTCGCGGGAATGATAAATGTTCAGTCAATTGGCTTGGTGTTTTTCGCTGGATTAAATTCTCGGTCGAACTTGTATATATCTCTGGGGACACAAAACAAAAGTAACAGGAGTCTGCGTCATGGTTACCGAGGGCGGGTGAAAAAATGTAACAGCGAATAATAAGCCGTTTCTAACATAGTACATACGCAAACACTCATACATACAGGGATAAACTCACTCTATCCCTATGAGCACATTCGAGAGACTGACCAAACACATCATCTTTACATTGATGAAATCACCACAGCCGCCTCCATAGTTAACGCGAACGAATACTAGATTTTGGACCAGTATTCTGAGAGTTAAAGAAATTCTGTAGAACTTTGTATGACATGAGGAGATGGAAATGGGGACTGACAAAGATCAGGTAGAATGCTCGCTGACGGCTGATAATTTTTTTCCTATAAAATCTTTATATAGGAAACTTATAGAAAATGACTGTAACTTTCCCCAAAAATTTCCGTGGAAGGTTAAGGTTCCTGCTAAACTCAAAGTGTTTCTTTCGTTGTTGGTTAAGAAGAGCAAAATACTGCAAAATACGGTTCAAAAATAGGAAAATAATCTAGAAATCCCACGTTAATGAGAAACATCTGACCGTCAGTTTGATGGATAGGAAAATCACGACCATTCGATCTTCCTACTATTTAAGATGTTGAACAAAATTACCCATCTCTGCCATTACGTAAAATAACCTTTCAATCGTAAATTTTTTGCCACGTGAAACAACTTTTCAATAAAAAGAATACGGTTTTTGGTAGGCCACCATGAGGGTTTTTGGTGGTTAAATTCGGTTCCTTAGCTCAGTTTTGACATTCTAAGTTTTGACATTGAAGAATGTCGAGGGTGGAGTTCTCCTGTATTGTCAACGTCACTCACTGGAATAGCATAGTATACCATAGGTCATTGATTTGACTAAGACATCTCGTTAGTTCCCAAGATTCTTAGAGAATTTTAAAGGTGTGCATGATGAGTTCCATGCATCTATGTTGCCTAAGTACTTTCGAGAACCAGAACAATGGATCAACATTGACCCAATTACGATTGGGCAAGATTCGACCTTTGAGGCTCGGCCAGTGAGGATTCTAAAGGAGGTCGATAGGGTGATGCGGCGCGGAACACTCAAATTCGTGAGGTTGTTTTGGACTAACCAAACCAAACGAGAAACGACATGGGAACTCGAGTCGAAGATGCAGGAATAATACCTAGAGTTATTCACACCTGGGAGTAATTTTATTTCTTGTTCAAATTCCCATTATTCTATCTATGAGTAATCAGAGTGAAGAATTTGAGGGCGAATTCTGTTGAAGCGGCGGAGAATGTAATACCATGGAATTTATATGGTCCGATTCCGAGATAAGGCAGTGACGTTGAACCTTGACTTTTTAAAAGCATATGTCATATAGAAAATCCGAGACCGCGGTTGCATTCGCATCACCGAGTAGCCTCGAAATGAGTATTAAATTGTTCAATATGTAGTCGGGATAAATATTTGGCGAGCCGGTCAATTACAGACTTTGGATTATTTTGGCAAGAAATATAATAACACTAATATGGAATAGTCCTGTTCGGATAATGATTGAGGTAGAAATAAATAAATAAATAGAATTAGGTGGTTGCTAGGCATCAACCGAATCATCCGCCTAGCCAGTCGTGCGATGCAAAGGGCCACAACCATTGGATCGTCGCTCCCATGTAACGCACGCTCCCAGTACTGCGTTATCCACTTATCCTTCCCGCCCGCAACATCCCCAGCCGCCCAGCGACTGCCCTGGCCCGCAGTGCAGCGATACCATGTCCGCCGGAGCGCCTAGTGTCACTTGGAGCTACCTGCCATCGCAGCACCGGCGTCCCAGCGATGCTCCATCGCAGCACCGACGGCCTCGGAGATGTTCCATTGCAGCTCCGACGGCCACCGCGTGTTGGAAATATGCCCTAGAGGCAATAATAAATTGGTTATTATCATATTTCCTTGTTCATGATAAATGTTTATTATTCATGCTAGAATTGTATTGACCGAAAACTTAAATACATGTGTGGATACATAAACAACACCGTGTCCCTAGTAAGCCTCTACTGAACTAGCTCGTTGATCAAAGATGGTTATAGTTTCCTAACCATAGACATGAGTTGTCATTTGATAACGAGATCACATCATTAGGAGAATGATGTGATGGACAAGACCCAACCGTAAGCTTAGCATTTGATCGTATCACTTAAGTTTATTGCTATAGCTTTCTTCATGTCAAGTATCTATTCTTAAGACCATGAGATCATGCAACTCCCGGATACCGGAGGAATACCTTGTGTGCTATCAAATGTCACTTCGTAACTGGTTGATCATAAAGGTGCTCTACAGGTATCTCCGAAGGTGTCTGTTGGGTTGGCATGGATCGAGACTGGGATTTGTCACTCCGTATGATGGAGAGATATCTTTGGGCCCTCTCGGTAATACAACATCGTAAAGAGCTTGCAAGCAGTATGGCTAATGAGTTAGTCATGGGATCTTGTATTACGAAATGAGTTAAGAGACTTGCCGGTAACGAGATTGAACTAGGTATGGAGATACCGACGATCGAATCTCGGGCAAGTAACATATCGCTGGACAAAGAGAATTGCATACGGGATTAACTGAATCCTCGATATCGTGGTTCAACCGATAAAAGATCTTCGTAATATGTAGGAACCAATATGGGCATCCAGGTTCCACTATTGGTTATTGGCTAGAGAGGTGTCTTAGTCATGACTACATGATTCCCGAACCCGTAGGATCGCACGCTTAACGTTCGATGACGCTAGAGTAGTATTGGGATATTTGATGTTGGTAACTGAATGTTGTTCGGAGTCTCGGATGAGATCCCGGATGTCACGAGGAGCTTCGGAATGGTCCTGAGGTAAAGATTTATATATGGTAAGTTGTTTTCGGAGTTTCAAAAAAAGTTTGGTTTTTTTCGGTATTGTACCGGGAAGCTTCCAGAAGGTTCCGAAGGATTTCGGAGGAGTCTGGAAGTCCACAAAGGGTCCCACCACGTCCCATAGGCCAGCATGGGCTAAAGGGGGGGCGCCCTGGCCTACATCGGCCAGGCGCACCAGCCCCTAAGAGTCCCATGTGGCTGGGACATGTGGAAGGGGACTAGTAGTCCAGCTCCTACAAGGAGTAGGACTCCTCCCCCTTGGCGCCAGCCCTAGGAGGAGTAGGGCTGGACTCCTAGCCCCTCCACCTATATAAATAGAGGGGAGGGGGCGCACCAAAGGCACACAACAGCCCCGCTGCCCCCTCTCTACCTCCAGACATACTCCACGTCCTTGTAGCGCTTAGCAAAGCCCTGCCAGTGTTCTGACTCCATCACCTCCATCACCACCACGCTGTCGTGCTGGTTGTGATCCCATCTACTTCTCCCCCTTTGCTTGCTGGATCAAGGAGGAGGCGACGTCATCGAGCTGCACGTGTGCTAAACTCGAAGGTGCCGTCCGTTCGGCACTAGATCGGTTGGATCGTGATCGGATCGCGAAGAATACGACTACATCAACCGCGTTATATACGTTTCCGCTTTTGGTCTACAAGGGTATGTAGACACACTCCACTCTCATTGCTATGCATCTCCTAGATTAGATCTTAGGTGTTCATCGGAATTTTTTTGATTTTCATGCAACGATTCCCATCAGTGGCATCATGAGCTAGGTCTATGCGTAGATGCATATGCACGAGTAGAACACAAAGAAGTTGTGGGCGTTGATGTTCAGATTGCTTACCTCCCTTGTCTTATTTGGATTCGGTGGTATTGTGGGATGAAGCGGCTCGGACCAACCTTACTTGTCCTCGCACAAGAGACCAGTTCCACCGACTGACATGCAACTTGTATTGCATAAGGTCGCTGGCGGGTGTCTGTCTCTCCCACTTTTGTTGAATCTGATTTGACAAAGGCAGTCCTTGTAGAAGATTAAAAGGCAACTTGATTATCACCGTTGTGGCTTTGCGTAGGTAAGAACGGTTCTTGCTAGTTGCCCATAGTAGCCACATAAAATTTGCAACAACAAAGTACAGGACATCTAACTTGTTTTTGCAGGGCATGTTGTGATGTGGTATGGCTAAAACGTGATGTGATATATGTTGATGTATGAGATGATCATGTTTTGTAATAGGTTCACGACTTGCATGTCGATAAGTACGGCAACCGGCAGGAGCTATAGGGTTGTCTTTAATTTATTGTATGACCTGCGTGTCAACTATTAACCTCCATGTAATTGCTTTACTTTATCGCTATGTGTTAGCAATAGTCGTAGAAGCAATAGTTGGCGGAGACAACCACATGACGGCATGATGATGGAGATCATGGTGTTATGCCGGTGACGATGGAGATCATGCAGGTGTTTTGGAGATGGAGATGAAAAGCACAAAGATGATGATGGCCATATCATGTCACATATTGATTGCATGTGATGTTTATCTTTTATGCATCTTATTTTGCTTAGGACAACGGTAGCATTATAAGATGATCCCTTCACCTAATTTCAAGATAAAAGTGTTCTCCCTAAGTATGCACCGTTGCAAAAATTCGTCGTTTCGAAGCACCTCGTGATGATCGGGTGTGATAGACTCTTCATTCACATACAACGGGTGTAAGCCAGTTTTACACATGCGGAATCCTTGGGTTAAACTTGACGATCCTAGCATGTACAGACATGGCCTCGGAACACGGAGGACTGAAAGGTCGAACATGAGTCATATAGTTGATATGATCAACATGGAGATGTTCACCATTGATGACCACCCCATCTCACGTGATGATCGGACATGGGTTGGTTGATTTGGATCATGTAACACTTAGACAACTTGAGGGATGTTGATTTAAGTGGGAGTTCACTAAGTAATTTGATTAACTGAACCAATTATCATGAACATAGTCTAAATTGTCTTTGCAAAATTGTGTTGTAGATCAATGGCTCGCGCTGTAGTTCCCCTGAATTTTAATGCATTCCTAGAGAAAGCTAAGCTGAAAGATGATGAAAGCAACTATGCGGACTGGGTCTGTAATTTGAGGATTAGCCTCACTGCTACATAGAATGCTTATGTCCTTGATGCACCGCTAGGTGAAGGACCCCTCCAGCGTCATCTGTGGATGTTGTGAACATTTGGCAGGCATGTTCTGATGACTACTCGATAGTTCAGTGCGCCATGCTTTACGGCTTAGAACCGGGGCTTCAAAGACGTTTTGAGCACCACGGAGCATATGAGATGTTCCAAGAGGTAAAATTGGTATTTCAACCTCATGCCCGGGTTGAGAGGTATGACACCTTCGACAAGTTATTTAGCTGCAAAATGGAGGAGAACAGCTCCGTTAGTGAGCACGTACTCAAAATGTCTGGGGTACTGCAACCGCTTGAATCAGTTGGGAGTTAATCTTCCGGATGAAGTAGCGATTGACAGAGTTCTCCAGTCACTGCCACCAAGCTACAAAGGCTTTGTGATGAACTATAATATGCAAGGGATGGAGAAAACGATCCCTGAGCTCTTCGCGGTGCTTAAGGCCGCGGAGGTAGCAATCAAGAAGGAGCATCAAGTGTTGATGGTCAAAAAGACCACTAGTTTCAAGAAAGGCAAGGGAAAGAAAAGAAACTTCAAGAAGAATGGCAAGACAGTTGCTGCTCCCGTGAAGAAACCCAAGGTTAGACCCAAACATGAGACTGAGTGCTTCTATTGCAATGGGAATGGTCACTGGAAGCGGAACTGCCCCAAGTACTTGGCAGATAAGAAGGCTGGCAACGTCAACAAAGGTATATTTGATATACATGTTATTGATGTGTACCTTACTAGTGCTCGTAGTAGCGCCTGGGTATTTGATACTATTTCGCTTGCTAATATTTGTAACTCGAAACAGGAGCTGCGGAATAAACGGAGACTAGCTAAGGACAAGGTGACGATGGTGTTGGAAATGGCTCCAAGGTTGATGTGATCGCCGTCGGCACGCTCCCTCTACATCTACCTTCGGGATTAGTTTTAAACCTAAATAATTGTTATTTGGTGCCTGCTTTAAGCATGAACATTCTATCTGGATCTTGTTTATTGCGAGACGGTTATTCATTTAAGTCAGAGAATAATGGTTGTTCTATTTATATGGATAATATCTTTTATGGTCATGCACCCCTAGTGACTGGTTTATTCTTGTTGAATCTCAATCGTAGTGATACACATGTCCATAATATTGATGCCAAAAGATGCAAAGTTAATGATGATAGTACCATATATTTGTGGCACTGCCGCTTAGGTCATATTGGTGTAAAGCGCATGAAGAAACTCCATGCTGATGGACTTTTGGAATCACTTGATTATGAATCATTTGAAACATGTGAACCATGCCTCATGGGCAAGATGACTAAAACCCCGTTTTCCGGAACAATGGAGCGGGCAAGTGACTTATTGGAAATAATACACACCGATGTATGCAGTCTGATGAGTGTTGAAGCATGATACGTCTCCAACGTATCTATAATTTATGAAGTATTCATGCCATGTTTATTATAGTTTTGTATGATTTTGGTGCACTTTTATATGACTTTTATATGATTTTTATGGACTAACATATTGACCTAGTGCCCAGTGCCAGTTGCTGTTTTCTGCTTGTTTTTGGTTTTCCAGAAAATCCATATCAAATGAAGTCCAAATGCAACGAAACTTTTTGACGATTTTTTCTGGAAGGAAACAGACCCATGAAGCTTCGGGGGAGCAGCAGAAGAGCCACAGGGGCTCCACGACCCACCAGGGCGCGCCACCCCCAGGCGCGCCCTGGTGCCTCGTGGGCCCCCTGTGGCACCTCTTTGCGTGATTCCAACGCTGAAAAATCCTATATATTCAGAAAACCCCGAAAGTTAACCTAGATGAGTTTTTACGCCGTCGCAAGCCTCTGTACCAAGGAGATCCCATCTGGAGCCCTTTTCCGGCACTCTGCCGGAGGGGAGAATCATCACCGGAGGCCATCTTCATCATCCCGGCGGTCTCCATGACGAGGAGGGAGTAGTTCACCCTCGAGGCTAGGGGTATGTACTAGTAGCTATGTGTTTGATCTCTCTCTCTCTCGTGTTCTTGATATGGCACGATCTTGATGTATCGCGAGCTTTGTTAATATAGTTGGATCATATGGTGTTTCTTCCCTCTCTATCTTTGTTGTGATGAATCGAATCTTTTCCCTTTGAGGTTTCGTTATTGTCAGATTGAATATTTAGATTTGAGAACACTTGATGTATGTCTTGCATATGAATACCCGTGGTGACAATGGGGTATTATATTGATCCACTTGATGTATGTTTTGGCACTCAACTCGCGGATTCCCGAGGTGACATTGGGGTAATCTATGCATAGGGGTTGATGCACGTTTTCATTATCTTTTCTCCGATAGAAACTTTGGGGTGCTCCTTGGAATTCTTTGTGTGGATTGAATATTATGATTATGAAGTTGTTTGATGCATATCGTATAATCAACTCACGGATAGTTGTGGTGACATTGGAGTATCTAGGTGACATTAGGGTTGGTTGATGTGTGTCATATGGTGTTATTTTAGTACGAACTCTAGGGCTGTTTGTGACACTTATAGGAATAGCTCAATGGATTGATCGGAAAGAATAACTTTGAGGTGGTCTCGTACCCTACAAACAATTTCTATCTTATGTTCTCCGCTAATAGGAACTTGGGAGGGATTCTTTATCGCACGTTGAGGGATGGTTATATGATCCAATTATGTTAACATTGTTGAGAGATTGCACTAGTGAAAGTATGAACCCTAAGCCTTGTTTTTAAGCATTGCAATACCGTTTGTGCTCCGTTTTATCACTTGCTACCTTGCTGTTTTTTTATTTTCAGATTACAAAAACCTATATCTACTATCCATACTACACTTGTATCACCATCTCTTCGCCGAACTAGTGCACCTATACAATTTGCCATTGTATTGGGTGTGTTGGGGACACAAGAGATTTCTTGTATTTGGTTGCAGGGTTGTTTGAGAGAGACCATCTTCATCCTACGCCTCCCACGGATTGATAAACCTTAGGTCATCCACTTGAGGTAAAATTGCTACAGTCCTACAAAACTCTACGCTTGGAGGCCCAACACGAGTCTACAAGAATAAAGTTGCATAGTAGACATCAAAGCACGCGGTGGATATCGTTATTTTCTTACTTTCACGGATGATTTGAGTAGATACGGGTAATATTTACGTAATGAAACACAAGTCTGAAACATTTGAAAAGTTTAAGGAATTTCAGAATGAAGAGGAGAATCATCGTAACAAGAAAATAAAGTTTCTACGATCCGATCGTGGAGGTGAATATTTGAGTTACGAGTTTGGCACACATTTGAGACAATGTGGAATTGTTTCACAACTCACGCCACCTGGAACACCACAGCGTAATGGTGTGTCCGAACGTCGTAATCGTACTTTATTGGATATGGTGCATTCTATGATGTCTCTTACCGATTTGCCACTATCGTTTTGGGGTTATGCATTAGAGACATCCGCGTTCACTTTAAATAGGGCACCGTCTAAATCCGTTGAGACGACGCCGTATGAGTTGTGGTTTGGCAAGAAACCTAAGTTGTCGTTTCTTAACGTTTGGTGATGCGACGCTTATGTCAAGAGGCTTCAGCCTGATAAGCTCGAACCCAAAGCGGAGAAGTGTGTCTTCATAGGACACCCTAAAGAGACCATTGGGTATACCTTCTATCACAGATCCGAGGGCAAAATCTTTGTTGCTAAGAATGGGTCCTTTCTAGAGAAGGAGTTTCTCTCGAAAGAACTGAGTGGGAGGAAAGTTGAACTTGATGAGGTAATCATACCTTCTCTCGAATGGGAAAGTAGCACATCACAGAAAGTAGTTCCCATGATGCCTACACCAACTGGAGAGGAAGCTAATGATGATGATCATGAAATTTCGGATCAAGTTATTACCGAACTTCGTAGGTCGACCAGGACACACTCCGCACCAGAGTGGTATGGTAATCCTGTTCTGGAAGTCATGTTGTTAGACAACAGCGAACCTACGAACTATGAAGCAATGATGAACCCGGATTCCGACAAATGGCTTGAGGCCATGCAATCAGAGATAGGATCCATGTATGAGAACAAAGTATGGACTTTGGTGGACTTTCCCGATGACCGACATGCCATTGAGAATAAATGGATCTTTAAGAAGAAGACAGACGCTGATGGTAATGTCACCGTCTATAAAGCTTGACTTGTCGCAAAGGGTTTCTGAAAAGTTCAAGGGGTTGACTACGATGAGACTTTCTCACCTGTAGCGATGCTTAAGTTTTTTAGAATTATGTTAGCAATTGCCACATTTTATGATTATGAAATCTGGAAGATGGACGTCAAAACAGCGTTCCTTAACGGGTTTCTTAAGGAAGAGTTGTATATGATGCAACCGGAAGGTTTTGTCGATCCTAAGGATGCTAACAAGGTATGCAAGCTCTAGCGATCCATCTATGGACTGGTGCAAGCGTCTCGGAATTGGAATATACGCTTTGATGAGGTGATCAAAGCTTTTGGTTTTATACAAACTTATGGAGAAGCTTGTATTTACAAGAAAGTGAGTGGGAGCTCTGTAGCATTTCTAATATTATATGTGGATGACATATTGTTGATTGGAAATGATATAGAATTTCTGGAAAGCATAAAAGGTTATTTGAACAATAGTTTTTCAATGAAAGACCTGGGTGAAGCTGTTTACATACTGGGCATTAAAATCTATAGAGATAGATCAAGACGCCGAATAGGACTTTCACAAAGCACATACCTTGACAAGATTTTGAAGACGTTCAAAATGGACCGGTCAAAGAAACGGTTCATGCCTGTATTGTAAGGTGTGAAGTTCACTCAAACCCCGACCACGACAGAAGAAAGAGAAAGGATGAAAGTCATCCCCTATGCCTCAGCCATAGGCTCTATAATGTATGCCATGCTGTGTAGCAGACCTGATGTGTGCCTTGCCATAAGTCTGGCAGGGAGGTACCAAAGTAATTCAGGAGTGGATCACTGGACAGCGGTCAAAAATTATCCTTATGTACCTAAAGAGGACTAAGGAAATGTTTCTCGTTTATGGAGGTGATAAAGAGTTCGTCGTAAAGGGTTACGTCGATGTAAGCTTTGACACCGATTCGGATCACCGTGAGTCTCAAACCGGATATGTATAGTGGAGCAGTCTGTTGGAGTAGCTCCAAGTAGAGCGTCGTAGCAACATCTACATGTGACATAGAGATTTGCAAAGTACATACGGATCTGAATGTGGCAGGCCCGTTGACTGAACCTCTTCCACGAGCAAAACATGATCAGCACCAGGACTCCATGGGTGTTAGATTCATTATGAAGTAAACTAGATTATTGACTCTAGCGCAAGTGGGAGATTGTTGGAAATATGCCCTAGAGGCAATAATAAATTGGTTATTATCATATTTCCTTGTTCATGATAAATATTTATTATTCATGCTAGAATTGTATTGACCGGAAACTTAAATACATGTGTGGATACATAAACAACACCGTGTCCCTAGTAAGCCTCTATTGAACTAGCTCATTGATCAAAGATGGTTATGGTTTCCTAACCATAGACATGAGTTGTCATTTGATAACAAGATCACATCATTAGGAGAATGATGTGATGGACAAGACCCAACCGTAAGCCTAGCAATTGATCGTATCACTTAAGTTTATTGCTCTAGCTGTCTTCATGTCAAGTATCTATTCCTAAGACCATGAGATCATGCAACTCCCGAATATCGGAGGAATACCTTGTGTGCTATCAACCATCACTTCGTAACTGGGTGATCATAAAGGTGCTCTACAGGTATCTCCGAAGGTGTCTGTTGGGTTGGCATGGATCGAGACTGGGATTTGTCACTCCGTATGACGGAGAGATATCTCTGGGCCCTCTCGGTAATACAACATCGTAAAGATCTTGCAAGCAGTATGGCTAATGAGTTAGTCACGGGATCTTGTATTACGGAACAACTAAAGAGACTTGCCAGTAACGAGATTGAACTAGTTATGGAGATACCGACGATCGAATCTCGGGCAAGTAACATATCGCTGGACAAAGGGAATTGCATACGTGATTAATTGAATCCTCGACATCGTGCTTCAACCGATAAAAGATTTTCGTGGAATATGTAGGAACCAATATGGGCATCCAGGTTCCACTATTGGTTATTGGCTAGAGAGGTGTCTCGGTTATGACTACATGATTCCCGAACCCATAGGGTCGCACGCTTAACGTTCGATGATGCTAGAGTAGTATTGAGATATTTGATGTTGGTAACCGAATGTTGTTAGGAGTCTCAGATGAGATCCTGGACGTCACGAGGAGCTCTGGAATGGTCCGGAGGTAAAGATTTATATATGGGAAGTTGTTTTCGGAGTTCCGGAAAAAGTTTGGTTTTTTTGGGTATTGTACCAGGAAGCTTCCAGAAGGTTCCGGAGGATTCCGGAGGAGTCCGGAAGTCCACAAAAGGTTCCACCACGTCCCATAGGCTAGCATGGGCTAAAGGGGGCGCCCTGGCCTACATGGGCCAGGCGCACCAGCCCCTAAGAGTCCCATGTGGCTGGGACATGTGGAAGGGGCCTAGGAGTCCAACTCCTACAAGGAGTATGACTCCTCCCCCTTGGCGCCAACCCTAGGAGGAGTAGGGCTGGACCCCTAGCCCCTCCAACTATATAAATAGAGGGGTGGGGGTGCACCAAAGGCACACAACAGCCCCGCTGCCCCCACTCTACCTCCAGACATACTCCACGTCCGTGTAGCTCTTAGCGAAGCCCTGCCGGTGTTCCGACTCCATCACCACCGTCACCACCACTGTCGGTGTCAAAACCGGTAGACCTCGGGGTAGGGGGTCCCGAGCTCTGGATCTCGGATCGGTGGTAACAGGAACAAGGGAGAAAGTATTTACCCAGGTTCGGGCCCTCTTGATGGAGGTAAAACCCTACGTCCTGCTCTTGTTTATATTGATGATGGTGTATCGAGTACAAGCTTGATCTACCTCGAGATCATAAGTTGTGGTCTAAACCCTAGGGGTGATAATAAATATCATAATGATCTATCGACTAGCCTGGCCTCGGCTTATATAATATACCGGAGGCCTAGGATAACGAGAGTCCTAGTCGGCTACGTCGGTGGAGAGGAGTCCTTGTCTTGATCACCAAGTCTTGTGGAATCTTCCTCGTATATGTCATGGGCTGCCCGAAGTGGCCCATTAGTGAACCGCCATGGGGTCCTCGGCCCGATCCACCTGGTCGGGAGACGAAGTGGTGAGTACCCCCTAGTCTAGGACATCGTCAGTAGCCCCCTGAACCGGTCTTCAAGTTGGGGACGCTCCTCGGTTCTTCCGAACTGTTCTTCGTCTGTAGCCGTCGGTCTTGAAAGCTGGTTCAACAAATCTTCCCATCTCTGATCTTGAGGATCGCCGAGGTGTATCCGAAGAGTTCACACATCAGGCATCCGAGGAGCCCCTTTAAGTTCTCGGCCTTTATCAATGCCTTGTTGTTTTTACGCCACACCTTGGGTTCGAAGTTTTCCCTGAGCGGCGGTGTCCTCTTGCAGCAGAGCTCCAATGTCGGACTGCATCCGAGGTGTCTTTTTGCAGCCGAGCTCCAACGCCGGTCTGCATCCAAGGTGTCATATATTACCTCGGTCTTGAAAAAGTTGAAGGAGTTCAGCCGAGCTTAATGCCGGAAATGCCCTCTATTGAGCCAGCCACTTGCGCTCGAGCTTTACGCCGGACTTCTTCCGAGGTGGTGCACCACCTCGGGCTTGGGCTGATTTTTTGTGGATATTTTTTTTTGATTGGTGCAATTTATTCTCTGCCGAGATATATAGCCAGTAGCCCTCAAGGTGTGTGTCGGCCAAAAATCTGAGATGCACCTGAAGTAAATCATAAAACCGATGATCCCAGTACCTTCTGAGATTCAGGTCGATTCACGAAATCGTCTTGAGGATCAACTCCTAGCTCGGCAGCATACTTAGGAATGGAAACACGGTGTGCATAGTCCTCGAGACTCATGTTGGATGCGGCCGACCAACCTGAGGATCGTAATCTCCTCGGAAACTGTTTTGCACTTTGTAAATTGTCTGCATTGAATCGTCAATACAGTAGCCCCCGAGCCACTGGTCGGGTGGCAACACCAGATCTGGGGATCGATGTACCTCTTTAAGTGCTTTTAGTTGAGAAGCGTGAAGCCCAGTAGCCCCCGAGCCTTAATTTGGGCAAGGGTGGCCGAATTAAGGATCGATATCCGGAGTAAATTGACTTTAATCACAATTTATGTATAATGATTCTATGTATCCAAGTACTTTACATCATTAATGCTCGGATCCGCATTGTACAAAACTTTGTTGACCGACCATCGGCTTCAACATCCTCGGCCAATAGCCAAGGAGTGTTTTCCTACTTTATAAAGCCTTTAAAAGGGCAATGATTTACGGAAAACAAGGCAATCCAGCCATACGGTTTTATAAACAAAGGTACACAAAGAGATATGTTATATTACTATTTAATGTATGAAACATCTTCTAGGAAAAATAGTTCCTTTATAAGTTCCTTTTCCCAGGCTGTCATGTTGACCATGATCATGAAACCTCACCTCCGATCAATGTGGGAGGAAAATATTTAGGATTTAGTTTGGGAAAAGTTCCCGAACATTTGTGGTCTTAATGAACCGACATTTTCACTTCCGTCGTTGCCGACCAATTATATTATTTAAGACAACTAGCTTTTGGCTTCACCCAGTCTGAGGTACTAACCCGGATGACCCAGTAGTAACAATCACAGAGGTGCTCCCTTTAGCCCCTAGCCGAACAATCGGGACCATAGGGGGTAAGCACTAGAGGCAGGCAACCCAGCTTGGCCAAAATCTTAAGTCAAATTGATGCATATTTATGGCTTTATAACGATGATTACGGAAGGCAGCGCTCGTATATCGAATACAAACGTTGTTGATATGTTGGGCTCTCCGGGAGTCCCGATGTAACCGTGCCGAGGTGCCTCAAGGAGCCCTCGGCACATGTTGTGATAGTCAGCTTTTAAGCTGTATTTGTAGCTTTATGCTATATGTTATTTTGACTCCGTTGCGACTGTTTATAATCTGAAAGTGACCCATCGTCGGCTTCCACCCCTTTGTAGATGCTACACAGGGTGTTTCCGCAGTAACAAGACAACCCTTGGCCGACGTCTCGGTGCCCGGAGGCGGCTGTGTTAGCGGAAACAAGGCAAACAGATATGCAGGCTTTATAACTTTCACTTAGTCATAGGAGCTTAAAGTTGGGAGGCCAGTTACTAGCCCCCGGTTACTGTCCGGCGTCAGCCGAGGTCAAGACATTAACACTTCGGCCAGTTTTATGAAAGGCCCATCGTTTAACATGGGGCTACCTCTATCGATCTATAGTTTGACACAGTCATCGGATCGCTGACCAGTTTACGCTCATTGTGACAGTCAGTTTTCGGCTTTCTCCACTGAGGTACTTGACCAGTTAAACCGGAAGTACAATTGCAGTGGTTCTCCATTTACCCTTAGCCGAACAATCGGGAACGTAAGGAGTAAGCACAGGAGCCGGGCAACCCAACTGTTGACCGAAGACACAATTCGAAACCGATGCATATAAAGCAATATCCGAGAACATTTTACCGAGGACTCCATGGAGTACTGATACGTCTCCAACGTATCTATAATTTATGAAGTATTCATGCCATGTTCATTATAGTTTTGTATGATTTTGGTGCACTTTTATATGGCTTTTATATAGTTTTATGGACTAACATATTGACCTAGTGCCTAGTGCCAGTTGTTGTTTTCTGCTTGTTTTTGGTTTTCCAGAAAATCCATATCAAATGAAGTCCAAATGCAGCGAAACTTTTTGACGATTTTTTCTGGAAGGAAACAGACCCAGGAAGCTTCGGAGGAGCAGCAGAAGAGCCACAGGGGCCCCACGAGCCACCTAGGCGCGCCTGCCGCCCCCAGGCGTGCCCTGGTGCCTCGTGGGCCCCCTGTGGCACCTCTTTGCGTGATTCCAACGCTGAAAAATCCTATATATTCAGAAACCCCCGAAAGTTAACCTAGACGAGTTTTTACACAGCCGCAAGCCTCTGTACCAAAGAGATCCCATCTGGAGCTCCGTTCCGGCACTCTGCCGGAGGGGGGAATCATCACCGGAGGCCATCTTCATCATCCCGGCGGTCTCCATGACGAGGAGGGAGTAGTTCACCCTCGAGGCTAGGCGTATGTACTAGTAGCTATGTGTTTGATCTCTCTCTCTCTCGTGTTCTTGATATGGCACGATCTTGATGTATCGCGAGCTTTGTTAATATAGTTGGATCATATGGTGTTTCTTCCCTCTCTATCTTTGTTGTGATGAATCGAATCTTTTCCCTTTGAGGTTTCGTTATTGTCGGATTGAATATTTCAGATTTGAGAACATTTGATGTATGTCTTGCATATGAATACCCGTGGTGACAATGGGGTATTATATTGATTCACTTGATATATGTTTTGGCACTCAACTCGCGGATTCCCGAGGTGACATTGGGGTAATCTATGCATAGGGGTTGATGCACGTTTTCATTATCTTTTCTCCGATAGAAACTTTGGGGTGCTCCTTGAAGTTCTTTGTGTGGATTGAATATTATGATTATGAAGTTGTTTGATGCATATCGTATAATCAACTCACGGATACTTGTGGTGACATTGGAGTATCTAGGTGACATTAGAGTTGGTTGATGTGTATCATATGGTGTTATTTTAGTACGAACTCTAGGGCTGGTTGTGACACTTATAGGAATAGCTCAATAGATCGATCAGAAATGATAACTTTGAGGTGGTTTCGTACCCTACAAACAATTTCTATCTTATGTTCTCCGCTAATAGGAACTTTGGAGTGATTCTTTATCGCACGTTGAGGGATGGTTATATGATCCAATTATGTTAGCATTGTTGAGAGATTGCACGAGTGAAAGTATGAACCCTAGGCCTTATTTCTAAGCATTGCAATACCGTTTGTGCTCCATTTTACTATTTGTTACCTTGCTGTTTTTATATTTTCTTATTACAAAAACCTATATCTACTATCCATACTACACTTGTATCACAATCTCTTCGCCGAACTAGTGCACCTATACAACTTACCATTGTATTGGGTGTGTTGGGGACACAAGAGATTTCTTGTATTTGGTTGCAGGGTTGTTTGAGAGAGACCATCTTCATCCTATGCCTCCCACGGATTGATAAACCTTAGGTCGTCCACTTGAGGATAATTTGCTACTGTCCTACAAAACTCTGCGCTTGGAGGCCCAACATGAGTCTACAAGAATAAAGTTGCGTAGTTGACATCAAGCTCTTTTCTGTTGCCGTTGCCGGGGAGGTGAGTGCTTGAAGGTATATCTTTAGATCTTGCAATCGAATCTTGTAGTTTCTTGTTTTATCACTAGTTTGTATTATAAAAGAAAAAGTACAAAAAAATGGAATTGAGGTTGCCTCATATTATTTGTCTTTATAATGTTTTTCTTGAAAAGATGGAGCGGAAAATTGTGGTCAATTGATAGAAGAAGAATTCAATAAAATGTTTGGCATAAAATCTTTGAATGATGAGCATGATTGCAATGTTGTTAGTATGAATTCTATGAATATCCATGATGCTAATGATATGCAAAGCCACAAGCTTGGGGATGCTATGTTTGATGAAGATGATATTTTTAGTCCCCCAAGTTTTGATGAGCAAATTTATTATGATGAAAGCATGCCTCCTATTTATGATGATTATTTTGATGAAAGTGGATTTCGAGAGGTAATGACTTTATTTAATAATGAATCCACTATTTTGGAAGAGGTTTCAATTGATTATGACAACAAAGTTGCTATCTATGATGATTATTGTGATGACATGTATGCTATAAAGAATAATGATAACTATGAAACTTGTCATCATGATTTTAATTTTCAATTGGATTATGCCAATCAAGTATCTCATGATAGTTATTTTGTTGAGTTTGCTCCCACTATTATGAATGAGAAGAAAATTGCTTATGTGGAGAGTAATAAAAAAATTATGCTTGTTGATCATGAAAAGAATGCTTTATGTGATAGTTATATTGTTGAATTCATTCATGATGCTACTGAAAATTATTATGAGAGAGGATCATATGCTTGTAGGTGTTGCAATAATATCAAGTTTCCTCTCTACGTGTTGAAAGTTTTGAAGTCATGCTTGTTTTGCCTTCCTATGCTAGTTGATTCTTGCTCCCATAAATTGTTTGCTCACAAAATCCCTATGCATAGGAAGAGGGTTAGGCTTAAATTTGCTAGTCATATGCTTCATGATGCTCTCTTTGTGTTTCAATTCTTTACTTTTATGTGAGCATCATCGAAATCATCATGCCTAGCTAAAAGGCATTAAAGAAAAGCGCTTGTTGGGAGACAACCCAATATTTATACCTACTGTTTTTGTGTGTCCACATGATTAAGCTACTGTAGTAATCATGTTTCATATGTTTTCTTTCAATAATGTACCAAGTAAAGCCTTTGGGATAGTGTGGATGCTTGTTGATTTGATTATGTGCAAAAACAGAAACTTTTGTGTCCAGTGCTGGAATTTCTATTCTGTACTGGAGTGTGAGAAATATCTGAAATTTTTACACAGTATTGGATTACAAATTGTTTACGGTTTCCTAATTTTTCAGAATTTTTGGAGGTACAGAAGTATGGTTTTTAAATCGCTCACTACATGCTGTTCTGTTTTGACAGATTCTTTTTTATTGCATAGTTTGCTTGTTTTAGTGTTTCCATAGCTTATATTATGAGATATAAATTTTGGAAATGATAGACTACAGTAGGCATTATGTGAGAACAATTATGAATCTTGTCTTGATAGTACCTAAGTGGATGCTTTATTTTTATCATACTAACCTATCTCACCAAGTTCCGTTAAGTTTTGTGTGATTTAAGTTTTCAAGTTTTGGGTGAGATATCGATATGAGGAGAATAAGGAGAGGCAAGACCCTAAGCTTGGGGATGCCCAAGGCACCCCAAGGTAATACTCAAGGAAGACTCAAGTGCCTAAGCTTGGGGATGCACCGGAAGGCATCCCCTCTTTCGTCTTCAACACTATCGGTAACCTCACTCGGAGCTATATTTTTATTCGTCACATAATATGTGTTTTGCTTGGAGCGTCATTTTCTTCTGTTGATATTTTCTTGCTGCTATCAATAATCATGTTTTGTATCTTTTAGTTCAATAAAATGCCAATTATAGCCTTTACCATGCTCAATTTGCAAGTTTATGTGTTGCTGTTTGAAAACAGAAAGTTTTCTGTTATGTTCAGAATATTCCTGAATAGTGAGAACACGATAAAAATCTGAAATTTTTACACAGTAAGCATGCATGAGTTTTCTGTCACGTGGTAAGTTTTTAGAATTTTTGGAGTTAGGGAAGTATGAATTCTTATTCACCCTTTACAGACTGTTCTGTTTTGACAGATTTCGGTTATGGTTGCATTGTTTGCATATGTTGCTTGTTTAATATTTCTATTTGTGGATAGGATTATTAAATATGCAGAGGCATTTAGTATGCAATGTTTAATTATAATTTTAGTGATTTGTTACAGTAGAGAATGTTAAGCTTTTGAGTTGATTTATACTAACTTATCTCACGAGTTCTTGTTGAGTTTTGTGTGGAATAAGTATTTAAGATTTAGGGAAACCGTGATATGAGAGGAATTAACGAGACACAAAAGCTCAAGCTTGGGGATGCCCAAGGCATCCCAATATAATATTTCAAGAAGTCTCAAGCATCTAAGCTTGGGGATGCCCCGGTAGGCATCCCACCTTTCTTCATCAACAATTATCGGTTAGTCTTGGTTGAGACTAAGTTTTTGCTTCTTCACATGAGATGTGCTATTCTTGGAATGCCATTTTATTTTGTTTTCTTTGCTGTTTGAATAAAATACTTAAGATCTGAATTTGTTTTAAATGAGAGAGAGTCCTCACATAGCTACTTAATTACTTAACTACTCATTTGATCTTCACTTATATCTTTTTGGAGTAGTTTGTCATTTACTCTTGTTCTTCACTTATATCCTATGAGTAAATTGTGAAAGAATTGAATATCATAAAGTTGAAATTATATGTGCTTCATATGCTTGTATCATGCTTAGTAGTAGTTTCACATTGGATTTAGAAAGTGAAATCTATTGAAGCTTGACAATCACAATATTGGTCATACAAGCAATTCATGAATGATTAGTATAAGGAAGAGAACTTTCACATATAAATATATTATCTTGGACATCTTTTATGATTGTGAATACCCATTAATTATTTTCAAACTTGAGAAAATTAGTTGAAGTTGGACAAGAAAGACAACGTAATGAGTTATGTTTGGGTATATTTGCATAGAAGTTATATTGTTATGGATCCTCCAACATGTGGTGCTTGCTTAGGATCTTTTGCTAGCCAAAAATTCGTACTAAGTAGAGATACTACTTGTGCATCCAAAAACCCTTAAACCCAGTTTCTTCCCATGAGTGTCCACCATATCTACCTATGGATTGAATAAGATCCTTCAAGTAAGTTGTCATCGGTGCAAAAAGCAATAAAAAATGCTCCTAAAATATGTATGATCTTTTATTGCAAGGGAAAATAAGCATTGTACGAACTTGTGATGGTAAAGAAATAAAAGCGACGGACTGCATAATAAAGATTGCTATCACAAGGGGCAATATAACGTGACGTTCCTTTGCATTAAGGGCTTGCACATCCAAAAATAAAAAGTGCATGACAATCTCTGCTTGCCTCTGCGAAGGGCCTATCTTTTACTTTATGTATTTACTTTTATGCAAGAGTCAATAGTATTACTTCTCATTTCAACCTTAATTATTCTCTAGTTGGCAAGCATCATGTGGTGGGGAAAGATCCAGGCACATATGGCCAGTCAAATATATTTGATCATGAATTATTATTGTTGACAATTATCTCTATGATAAATAAGTTGGGAGGCGAAACATTAAGCCCCTATCTTTCTCTGTGTTCTATGGATGCCATTTGTTCTAAAAATATGCTTTGAGTACCAGCAATCATATAAGACTATATGATAATTGAGTATGTGGAGCTCTTACTTAGACTTTGTTGAAGATAAGTTGAATTTGCAATTGTTTGGTGACTAAGAACATAGGTTGTTAAGTTTCAAGAGAATGCATTGTTCGAACCATAACATGTGAATTGATTGCTACTTTATCATGATGAGTTTTATGAGAAAAAGTTGCTGTCATGATGCTAGGAAAAGTGATTGAAATTATCATTGATCAAACTTATGCACTATGCTAGCATTCACACTTCATAAATTATTTCTTTTATCATTTACCTACTCGAGGACGAGCAGGAATTAAGCTTGGGGATGCTGATACGTCTCCAACGTATCTATAATTTATGAAGTATTCATGCCATGTTTATTATACTTTTGTATGATTTAGGTGCACTTTTATATGGCTTTTATATGATTTTTATGGACTAACATATTGACCTAGTGCCCAGTGCCAATTGCTGTTTTATGCTTGTTTTTGGTTTTCCAGAAAATCCATATCAAATGATGTCCAAATGCAGCGAAACTTTTTGACGATTTTTTCAGGAAGGAAACAGACCCAGGAAGCTTCGGAGGAGCAGCAGAAGAGCCACAGGGGCCCCACGAGCCACCTGGGCGCGCCTGCCTGCCCAGGAGCGCCCTGGTGCCTTGTGGGCCCCCTGTGGCACCTCTTTGCGTGATTCCAACGCTGAAAAATCCAATATATTCAGAAACCCCCAAAAGTTAACCTAGACGAGTTTTTACGCCGCCGCAAGCCTCTGTACCAAAGAGATCCCATCTGGAGCTCCGTTCCGGCACTCTGCCGGAGGGAGGAATCATCACCGGAGGCCATCTTCATCATCCCGGCGGTCTCCATGACGAGGAGGGAATAGTTCACCCTCGAGGCTAGGGGTATGTACTAGTAGCTATGTGTTTGATCTCTCTCTCTCGTGTTCTTGATATTTCACGATCTTGATGTATCGCGAGCTTTGTTAATATAGTTGGATCATATGGTGTTTCTTCCTTCTCTATCTTTGTTGTGATGAATCGAATCTTTTCCCTTTGAGGTTTCGTTATTATCGGATTGAATATTTCAGATTTGAGAACACTTGATGTATGTCTTGCATATGAATACCCGTGGTGACAATGGGGTATTATATTGATTCACTTGATATATGTTTTGGCACTCAACTCGCGGATTCCCGAGGTGACATTGGGGTAATCTATGCATAGGGGTTGATGCACGTTTTCATTATCTTTTCTCCGATAGAAACTTTGGGGTGCTCCTTGAAGTTCTTTGTGTGGATTGAATATTATGATTATGAAGTTGTTTGATGCATATCGTATAATCAACTCACGGATACTTGTGGTGACATTGGAGTATCTAGGTGACATTAGAGTTGGTTGATGTGTATCATATGGTGTTATTTTAGTACGAACTCTAGGGTTGTTTGTGACACTTATAGGAATAGCTCAATAGATCGATCAGAAATGATAACTTTGAGGTGGTTTCGTACCCTACAAACAATTTCTATCTTATGTTCTCCGCTAATAGGAACTTGGGAGTGATTATTTATCGCACATTGAGGGATGGTTATATGATCCAATTATGTTAGCATTGTTGAGAGATTGCACTAGTGAAAGTATGAACCCTAGGCCTTATTTCTAAGCATTGCAATACCATTTGTGCTCCGTTTTACTATTTGTTACCTTGCTGTTTTTATATTTTCGATTTACAAAAACCTATATCTATTATCCATACTACACTTGTATCACCATATCTTCGCCGAACTAGTACACCTATACAACTTACCATTGTATTGGGTGTGTTGGGGACATAAGAGATTTCTTGTATTTGGTTGTAGGGTTGTTTGAGAGAGACCATCTTCATCCTATGCCTCCCAGGATTGATAAACCTTAGGTCATCCACTTGAGGGAAATTTTCTACTGTCCTACAAAACTTTACGCTTGGAGGCCCAACACGAGTCTACAAGAATAAAGTTGCGTAGTAGACATCAGGTACCTCGGCTTTTGGTGGGTTTTGCTCTAGCTACAGCCCCCCCCCCCGGTTGATATCGCCGATGCTTTAAAGACGCCTGGCGTTGCACTGCGAGAGTTATGCTGGAGACACACAAATAGGTTAATAGTGCCATAAGCTTGAAAAACCAAAAAACTCACATAAAAACTAATTTGTGCTTAAAATTAAATCTGAAATTGGTCTTAAAATTAATTTGGTGCTTCTGTCGTGCTTTAACATGATACATCCGATCTCCAGACTTCAAGCGGGTCAGCCTTCGGTTTCAACCTCCAATCCCGAAGGCGGAGTGTTATCAGGCTAGTTTAGCGAACTAAACTCGAGCGACTTTAGAGAGAAACCAGTCAACCCGGCTATTGACCACACACTCGCGTCGGAAAAATGAGTAGTAGAAAAAGACTTTCCAATGACTAAGAAGAAAACACATTTATTATAAAATGGCTCATAAAAATTTAAGAGTCCCCAGTTAACATGGGAAAAAAGTTGTTTTTGACAAACAGATTTTTTTGTTTAACACAAATATAATGCTTGGTCGAACCGAACAAAAATTTAAAATTTAAAATTTTTGAGCATGAAAGCGACTTAGCTGGTTAATGTGCTCGGTGTTGATGACGTGGTCCGAGCTTGCGGCGGGTCGAGGCCCCAGCCCCCGAGCCGGTCCCGAAGTGCCCGAGCAAAGAGCTCGGCTTGATGAAGTGGCGACCAAGCATGGTCAATGTGGCGAGGCGAAGCCCCTGGTCCAGCCGAGGTGACGAAGCTGATCGGCTGGTGACGCCGAAGTCCCCGTTGTAGGTTTCTGAAGAGACGGCGAAGCCCCCATGTCAGCCGACGTGTCGAAGCAGTTCGGCATGTTAAACGTCGGCTTGAAGAAGAGGCAGCACGGCGATGCCGACGCAGGTCAAAATTTGTGACGCGGTCGATGCCAGCTTGATGAAGTGACCGCGCGGCGATGCCGGTGTGCCAGCCCCGTGCAAACCGTGGGGCGATGATGTTCTCTTGATGATTATTTGGCCCTTGCGGTGCCGAACTCTTGGTCGGCTCGCTGAGGTGATGCTCCGATGAGGTTGACCTCGGCTCAACGAAGCGATGATCCGTCTAGCGTAGGTCGGCAGCCGTAGAGCAACGTTGTCGGGCTGGTTTGACACCAACGCGACGGCAAAGATTACCTCGGAAAAGGCTTTAAAATTTGTAGGCACGTGCTTGAGAATAAAACACAATACCCTAAGGAAAAATTCCTCCAAAAAGGATGTCCAATATCCCGTTCACGAAGAAAGATGAACTCGGGTCGGATTCGTTTTCGCCCAGAAAACAGATCCGAAAATTGATGCACTCATCGGACGTTTCCCCGAGTTTGAAAAGTCGGATCGAGCTGAAATTTTGAGGGGCGATCGATATGGGAATTCCGCAACCGATGAACGGTGGGATCTTCGAAACGATGTCCGAGCTGGACGCTGGACTCCTCGTCCCAAACTCCTCCAGATTCCCGTCCAGATTTGACAGGGCTCCGGTAGATCGGAGTTTACCGGAGATTCCTCCATCGGAACGCGATGAAATTTTACAGGGTTGTTCTAGACTCAATTCTGCACAATTCCACCAAAGCAATCGTCAAAGCGACACTCGAGGAGGCGGGGACGGCGAAGACAAATTCGCTGTCCAGAAAAAACTGCTGTCAATCTGCAGACGAACCATCGACGCTTTGCGATCACACTGCGGGCTCTCAATGAAAGCATCAGTGTTGGTGTCAAAATCAGCAAACCTCGGGGTAGGGAGTCCTGAGCTGTGGATCTCGGATCGGTGGTAACAGAAACAAGGGAGACAATATTTACCCAGGTTTGGGCCCTCTTGATGGAGTTAAAACCCTACATCCTGCTCTTGTTTATATTGATGATGGTGTATCGAGTACAAGCTTGATCTACCTCGAGATCATAAGTTGTGGTCTAAACCCAAGGGATGATGATGAATATCATAATGATCTATCGACTAGCCTGGCCTCGGCTTATATAATGTACCGGAGGCCTAGGACAACGAGAGTCCTAGTCGGCTACATTGGTGGAGAGGAGTCCTTGTCTTGATCACCAAGTCTTGTGGAATCTTACTCGTATATGTCATGGGCTGCCCGAAGTGGCCCATTAGTGAACCGCCATGGGGGTCCTCGGCCCGATCCACCTGGTCGGGAGACGACGTGGTGAGTACCCCCTAGTCCAGGACACCGTCGACCACGCCGTCGTGCTGATTGTGATCTCATCTACTTCTCCCCCTTCGCTTGCTGGATAAGGAGGAGGAAACGTCATCGAGCCGCACGTGTGCTAAACTCGGAGGTGCTGTCCGTTCGGCACTAGATCGGTTGGATCGTGATCGGATCGCGAAGAGTACGACTACATCAACCGTGTTATATACGCTTCCGCTTTTGGTCTACAAGTGTATGTAGACACACTCCCCTCTCGTTGCTATGCATCTCCTAGATTAGATCCTGAGTGTTCGTAGGAAATTTTTTGATTTTGATGCAACGATTCCCGTCACCGCGATGCTCCATTGCAACTCCATCACTGTACCGCGCGGCCCCAACGATGCTCCACTGCAACTCCGGCGGCCCCGACGATGCTCCATTGTAGCTCCATCGGTGCACCGCGCGGCCCCGCGATGCTCCATTGCAGCTCCGGTGGCCATCGAGCGGCCCGCCATTGCAGCACCGCTACGAGACCTCATTGCAGCGGCGTGGTCCCTTGCAAGTTGCAACACCGGGAAGTAGCTTCCATGGAGCTTGCGCCGATGCCCCGTCATGAAAACAGTAAACCTTGCAGCGCTGCCGCGCAAGTGGATGACGCGGTCTTGCAGCACCTCCCCTCGTCTCCATTTGCAGCAGCGGTGTCCCTGTGACAGATCTCTCGCCTGGGTACCCCGATTTGCAGCAAGGGGCTCTGATTTGGGAGGTGGCGGTGAATTTGTGGAGATGGGAGAGAAGGTGAGAGCGATGGTTGTAGGCGGTGGCGGCATGGCTGCGTGCTACAGTGGTGGATCCGACCTGCCGGCCCTCTTGGGCGGCGAGCTGGGTACCCGAGCCTCCTCCTGGTGGCGGATTCAGCCTATGAGCCCTCAAGAGGATGACCGACGGCAACTAGTGGCGCTTCCGGCGACGAGTGGTGCTGCCGGCGACGAACGGAGCCGCTATTTTTTTTTGTAAATCGGAAATAGCATCCCACACGGTGGGTTTGTCTCAGCTAGGGTTTACAGGTGTAAATAGCATCCCACACGGCGACGACGGTTTTAATTTGTGTCTGCGAAAGGCCCTTTTAACCGTTTGTATAGGCGTCGTTTGCACCAGTGTATAATTCCTACATATAGCTGGGGTTTACCAGTGTATCCTATGTATAGAGTAGACCACCTAAAAATTAGGACAAAACCTATTGCTTTCGACAAAAGAAAACCAGCGTCCACTTACCCGAAATGCATGATTTACTCTGTTAAACCTACCTGGTGAAACTCGCCAATACATTCAATGTATTGACTCTTGTGGCTGCAATGTATCATGTTACAGGAATTACCGTATTGAGGGAGAGATATAAAGTAGGGTTACGATGCTATACTCAAGTCTTGCATGTGAGTGGATGGAAGCCACAAGACTAGAATATATTTCTGCTGCATAATTGTATAAGCTAAGCTAAGCATGTATGTAATGTAAAGAGTCTCGATCTGCGATGTAATACTATGACATGTGATGTAATTTCGTATGTCATCGTTAATGATGTGTGTCAGCTATTGATCAGGGACTGGCACAGTAAAGCATAGAGATTCAGGGCCCTTACCGGGACCAGGTCGTCACATTATTACATGCGGCTTCGTAACCTGAGGACATAACCGCTTTCCAAGCCAAAATCCAACTCGGTGCCCGAGCTCATCTGCTCCCGAGCTACAGTAAATTCAAAAAATACTAGAAAAAAACAAAAAAATCTGAATTTTTTTTGTATGGAAGATGTTCGCGTGCCTGATGTCCGTGCAAAATTTCATCGCATTTGGACATCTGAGGAGCTCGTGGCAAAAAAGAGAAAATCGGTCCAAACATTGCATGAACAGTAACCTTACTCACATAGCCAAATTTTGTCTTTTTTTTGGCGCTCTCCTCGAATGTCCAAACTCCACCAATTTTTGCACGAACATCACACACATGAGCATCTTGCTTGCAAAAAAATTTCCGGATTTTTTGAATTTTTTTTCTATTTTTAATGATTTTTTTATTTTAACGCCGCTCTCCTTTCCAAGGCCCACTTTTAGTGCCCGTTTTTGTACAGTGCAAGTTCGGCGCCCCGTCATGCAAGACCCCACCGCCACCCGTTATCAATACAGTCATCTACTATAGGAGAAACCGGAAGGCGCCTCCTTCAATCTCACCAAACACATTCAAGCCTCCGCCAGCTGGGCCTATAGGCGGGGGACCATCACGCCGGTGACCCCTAGGCAAATCTCCTTCCACATCCTGAATGATGAAGACGGGAAGGTACCTCCTTCCACGTCCCACGACACACTGGCCGCCTTTCGTGGCCGGATTTGGTACACTGGCAAAAACTGCTGGGCCACAACGAGCACCACACATGGATACGGGGTGGGAAGGCCTCAACTTCCACACCCCATGACATCGAGACCACCCCCCATGACAAATATGGACTCTCCACGGCGACCTCCGGGCGGACTCGCAGGATCGTGGCAGGAATACGGCGATGGCTGTCGGCTACCGATTGGAGTGGACAACCACTACCCCTAGGGGGAGCTGGGCCCCGGGCACCCAGGGCCCAGGCCCGGGGCGTGGAAAATTTTATAGGCTATAATTATATAGGTTTTTCTGCAGGCCTGATGTGCAGCCCAATCTCTATCTCTAACTAGGAGAGTGCCCGTGCGTTGCCACGGGCCATGAATATTTTTTTTGTCAGTTGCATATATAGACTTAATGCATGTCAAATTTTGCATATGTAGAAATGATAGCCCATAACAATCGAAAAGTAATTGAAATCCACTCCACTTTTGATGTTGTAAGATGATAAAAGACATAATAGAAAGTTGTGTACATAGAGAGCAATGATCTAACTAATTATTTGTTGCAAACTTAGATCTATTTGATGGATTTAAAATATTTCAATAGAATGTGAGAAATGTTGTCTTTAGCTTCATTTGTATGTACAATGTGAGTCGCATCCCGATTTTAACGAGTTAGAAATAATAGCCTATAACTATAGATCACTTGGATGGTATTTTTTTTCTAAAGAAGACTTGCTATGCTATGTGGCATTTATGTCACCACGTAGCAGCTGCTCCTTTCTCCTTTTCTTGAAGGAAAAAACAGTCATTCCTCTCACTCACTCACTGCACAGCCGCCTCCCGCTCTCCCCGCCAGCCAACGGGTGTCGACAGATCTCATCTCCCGCCACGTATCATTGCCACCATCTTTACCAGGCACCCTCCCTCCACGCCATGGCTAAGCACAAGGCTCCCTCTCCCCACCGGCTCCCTTTCCCTCCACGTCGTTGACCGCCCCTCGTATCCTCACCACGACATAGCCCTCCTCCTTCTCTACCCAACAACCTCTTCCGTCGCGTCTTGACACTAAGCCAGCACGCCCGCCGCCGGTCTGGCATCCTGGGCAGTTGGATCTGGACGGGAGGTGCAGATAGGCTCACAACTCTCGATTAGTTTGAGGCACATAGCTGACATGTTTGTATGTGTGGCGTGGAGAGGAAGTTGGATGACACCCTTGTCGTCGAGCATGATCTTCTACCCTGCCGAGTCGTGCCAAGCACAGTCGTGTTGTGTCGCCATACAATCTGTCACACCTCTAGTAGAACGCCCGTGTGTTGCCACGGGCTGTTTAATTTTCTTTTGCCCCAACTGCACCCACATGATACAATGCATATCAAAATTCATAGGTCTAATTTTTTTCTGATTGCCCGTCTGTTGCCATGGGTCTTTTAATTTGTTTTTCTGATTGCACGTATGAATATAATGCATAACTGTTTCGCGCTCCCCTCACTCTGTCTAACACCCTCCATCTCTCTACATACCCTTCTCTCTCCCACACCCTCTCTCTCACACACAAAGATGCTTCAATGCCTCTTATGCGCAATTATAAGCAGAATACTGATTACAAATAACAATAAAATGAAGTTCATTAAAGTATGATACCCAAATCATGAGGCACAAAGGCTTGTTCTTCTTAAACTTTTAGATATAAACAAAGTTTATGTTGGAACATCATTATGTGAAATTTAGGAGACATTCCACATTTTTGTGAACAAGAAAAAAGGGGAAAGGAATAGACTTATTTGGCTCCTATACATGTCTCATTGACATGAAATGATAAATAATAAAGTAAGTAATATGCTATCATTTCAAATGGTACAATGCAGTGACATTAATCATGTTTACTACCCAAGAAACTTTATACAGTTTTAAGAATATGTCGCCTAGAAAAATGGCATATATTCAGAAAAGGGTAAGTAATGTAGATAGAACAGTACATTATTCAGAAAAGGGACTGGGGGTCTGGGTGTGGTTGGTGGCCCCGAGGGCCTAGTCGGTGCAAAGCATGGTGGCCGATACGGCCAACACGAGATACAAATATGATCTAAGAAACATGTACATGGACCACCACAATAAGATAATTAATGGTTATATGAAACATCTGCAATTTTAAGAAAATCCATAGGAAAATAACCTTTGTTGACTGGAATATTGCCAATTCCACTCCTTTGTTTCAACACCAACCAACACTCAGTCCAGCACATCTCCTTTGTCACAGATCAATAGAAGGCAAAAATGGAGCCACATTTGTGTGGGCTTACTCCTATCATAGTTTGCATAGTAAAAAACTGAGACTACATATGGCTAGATAAAGAGATTCCTTTTGCACCATCGCATTCTTACCTGAAATATGGTAGCAACAATTAGAAATATACCAATACGTTAGTTTTAGCATAGCTAAAATTTGGGTATCGATCAAGAAGCACAAGTTGAGAAAAACCAACAAATTTTGGTTCTTATCTGTTGGATATATATCTTTTAGCAACAACAGTAAGGAAAGCATTTGAAAAAATCTAAGCATTTCTAACTTAAAATTAACAGATGTACAACATGCCTGCTTGTATATAACCAACCTGCAAACATTTTTGGAATCATCTCTGCTAGAAATGTATCCATGCGCACAGTTAGCAAGATTTAAGCTGTGGAAGTGTAGGCAACACAAAGGAATCCACATTTAGTCCGTATCTTCCCTGAACTTTTTAGTTTGACCACCCCGAGGCATATAATTGCAGCTTGACGAAGATGACATTGCTCCATGGGACTCTTCATAGATTCAACTCGAATAAAGAAGAAGATTTATGACTGGATTCAAATGATGAAGACCAAGCTATTGTCCTATGGCCCAAGTGAAAGGATAAGTTTGGTAATTGGAAAGGTGGGTAGATACCTCGATGGAGCGGTCATGTTTGAAAGTCTAGGGAGGCCTTGGAGAAGACGATCTTCTGGGTGAGCAGCTTTTGCAAGGACTCCACATTGGTGCCCAACTCCCTGAGGTTGCCAATGCTCCTTTGGGTTTGGAAACCATCAATTAGCACAATTGTAAATCAATTTGTGAAATCCGTAGGACTGAACAAAAGGCATACTTCATCTGAAAAAATAAAATAACTGTAATGAACTGAGAAAGTTCATAGCATATGCACATCACCCAAAGGTATAGTATTCACTCTTTCTACACAGTGAAAAGTTCAAGAAGATTGTAGGTGCATCCTTTTGTCAAACAGCTTGCATACGTAACACGATGGAAGGCTTTGACGCCTAGTGCATCTGATGGCACTCATGCATGTATTTCCAATTTTCCATCCTAGCAATGGTCAGAGAGTGGAGGGAGTCACGGAGGGGAGGTAGCCACGGGGTGGCTTCTCACGGAATTAGATAGCTGCTCTCATCAGCGTATGTGTGACCTGCTGATGCCGCCACCTTGAGCACGCAGGATTCACGTGTGTGGAATGACGGAGGGAGGGGGTACCACTTACATTGGGCTCGCCATCGATGGTGATCCGGAACTGCTCGTCCGGCTCGCATGTGATCTTGAATTGCCCATCATCGTCCCGGCTTCCACATCGGGGCCCTGCGATGCTACCGCCGCTCGGCCGCTGCCCTTGCGCCCAAGTGCTTCCTGAACTGCTCCTTGTCGTGGTCGAGTGTGTCAGTCATGGTGCAATGCAGTATGAAAATGTGCAATTAACTTCAAGCTGTTAAAAGTTCAATGTCTTTCTTGTCAACAAAAACCCTGGAGGTTACTTGATTTTAGCTCTAGGTGTGGTGCTATGCAGATGATGGCCACAATAAGCCCTCACTCTTTTTCTCCAAAAAAAAATCGATAATATGCACATTTCAGGTGCACGCATGATACCACAAAGGCCAGCGACATAAATACCTCTTTGTAAAAGAAAATATAATTAACTAATTATATTCAATTTGCATGTAACAAAAACTGAACGACAACACTGAACTCTTACTTTCTAACACAAATTGCTTCTAATAACGATATAACATGTGCCGAAGCAACCCAGACGTTGCCTGTCGTTTCCATTAAGAGAGATAATAGACATGTGCCATAACGCAAAGATGTTCCTCACAAAGATACTTGTCCTTCCAAATAAATACATGCTGAAATTTTGGATTGGCTTGCAAATAAATACTGTAGGAGCACGTCCGCGGACTTGCAGTGGTGTCCAGGCAATGTGTTGTATAGGCAGTGCAAGTTGAGGAGTAAGAGTACATACCGGCTTCCTTCTCCATGGAAAACTTGAGATATGTGACGGGTATCATCATGTCTGCACACCCACAACCCCACGCAGCTTCCGGCCAGGATGAGAACAAGAGCAGGAAGCACCAAAGGCCTGGGTCACAAATCCTGTCCTTATCTTGATAGGGCCGATCAGTAGGAAATCCCTGGAAAATTTGATCCTGATTTATCAAACGAGATCCTAATTGAGGAGAAAGTTTCATCCGCCGTTGTCTTTCATCGGAGACCTTGATGCGCGATGAGGAGGCGATGTCATGAGAGCCGAGACTCCCGGCGGCGCCCTCCAACACCTGCATCTAACAGGATCCAAAGAAGAGTGCCACCGTCGTCCTACTCGCCTGGAGAGGGCCACGACCGGAGCGGCGCTGATGGAGACCGTGCGGCGGCGACGCGTAGAGGGGAGGATCGAGGACGCTGCGCGGTGGCGCGGGCGAGCGATAGGGGTGCGCGGTGGCGCTGGGAGATAGGGCGGACGAGTCGTGGCGGCGATGGAAACCCCCATGAAGCGACCCGCACGCTCGGAGATAGGGCAAGTGATGACGTACGCGGGTAGGTTTTCATCGACGGGGCTTTTTTTGGTTCTCTTTTTTGTGCATAGGGTGAGCCGAGAAACAAACCGGCAACGGACAGGTTGGATCGCAAAAAAAATCGGTGGAAGTGGGGAGGTCGTGCGAGAGGGGGAGCGAGCGAACAAACGAACACGACTTACGGAATGCTCCAGATTACGATGGCAATCAATTTTAAATCCTAACTTTCCTAACACATTAATTGTCATTTAATAATAGAGATTTAATTGTTAGAAAGGATCCATGTATTAGGAAAGTTAGGATTCAAAATTAATTGTCACATAATTGGATTTCATTATTTGGTAACGTATTATTGGTTCCTGCCATTTGTAACATGACTGATTAGGAAAACTTAAAAATATTAGGAAAGTTTTTATTGGGAGGTGAAAAAACCAATGTGAAGGGGTGGTGGTGGGAGGAGGAACAAAAAACCGGACGAAAAAAAACGGACGAAAATAAACCCAGACAAAGGTGGGAGGGGAGACGAAAAAAACCCGAGATTGAAGCTACCAACTCCCCCTTTAGGAGTAGAGATAATAAAGCATGGAGTGTTTCTGTCGGTTCACCGTCGCGCCATTTTATAAAAAAAACCCTCTATTTTCTGTAAATTAACCCGTAGTACACGTTTAAGTCACAGCCGAACCATTTTTTTGCATTTTCTCAGAACACCCCCTGACATTTCAGGTAATCAACCCGCTATGGACGAATCGTGTTTTCATTTTAACAGAAAACCCCCTGACTTTTCGGTTAATCAATTCACAGCTTATCTAAAACAAAATTATCCATATCTTTAAACCGTAACTCCGATTTTAACATGTTATATATGAAATTTGATTAGAAAAATGTATAGAATCTAAATATGATATTATTTTTAGCTGTTAAATATTTCTAAAATATTATTTTTGGTGCAAACTTAATGTATAGTGCACGGTCCGTTTTTCTTTCGTACCGGCGGCGATCCGAATTGCAAATAAACATTCATTAAAACCATATTGAGAGGAACGAAAATATCGATAATCACGCATGCACACCTCTGAGAAACCTCGCGGGGGAAAACAACATATTTCTCATCTTATTCCGAGCGAGTGTGCGTGCGCGCGCGCGCGAGAAAGAGAGAGATATCTTAGGACTGACTACATTCAAGCGCGTTTTCGTTGTGTGAGCACTGAGGCCACCGTCGGCAACACAAATGTGATGCCATGTGAAAATAAAGGACGTGGACCTACTAGGGTCTTGAGTCATGGTTATTGGGTTAAGAGCGTGTGTTATTTTCTCTCCCGTTGCAACGCACGGGCTCTTTTGCTAGTGAAAGAAAGAAGGCCCAAAACCTTGTTGGGCTGTCTTACCAGAAACAGATGCACGCACCTGGCAACCCACCACACGATCTAACTCGTATGCATGAGCAGTCCTGCGCACGAGCACGAGGAAGAGGAGACGCAGCGTTGTTGCTAAAAAAAGGAGACGCAACGCTCGCGCGGCCGCCGCCGAGATCGATCTGCAGACTCTAGCGCTCGCGCCGCCTTCCTCCCCTCCCCAATTCCCCCCTGCTCCGGGGCTCCCGGCCGCCGCCCTTCTGTCCGGCGCGCCATCCCCTGCTGGTTATTTCACTGCCGGCTGCTGAACCTTGTATTTTCTTTGATGCTTTCCCTGTTTCTCCCCTGTGCTTCCACTTATACCATGTTATACTTGTATGATATATCAGTGTATAAACTGCTTCGAACTGAAATTTAATTGAAATAATGTGTGTATGTATCTAGTCATATATCTAGGGTATTGTTGACTCAAATTGATGTAGCTGTTTGTTCCTTGTGCCTTTTGTCTCATGTAGGTATGTCAACAGTCATGGGTATACGATTGAGAACTTTATTGAGATTAAGCATGTTGATGACGCAAGAGCAGCTTCTCTAAAGGCTCCTTTGGATGGTATGTTTCTTGAACATGGCTTATCTATGTCTAAATTGAGAAGTCAGCAATTGATTTGGTACTCTTTTATATCACATGCCGTTCTTTGTTGTTTTTGTCATATTTTAATCTATTTTATTGTATCGTTAAACATTGAGTATAAATTCTAAATTCTTCGTTCAATTGAGCCATATTTTGTATGGGGTATCTTTGAGGTAGCTAAAAGCCTTATAGACGTTAAGTTTTCCCCTCGCGGCGGAACTTTTTTTTTTGGGCCCGGGGCTTGCTCCAATCCTGGCTCCGCCACTGGGCTCGACACCCGCATCTTAGAGAGATCTAGCGACGGCGGATGCAGAATGCCCACTAGCGAAGGGAGGGAGTCGGGAAGCAACTGAGGCAGACGGCGTGTAGTGGATTGGCAATGTGTAATCACCTGCCTCATGGGAGAGAAAGGGGAAGAGAGAGCTCCCGCCGCCATCGGCCACCATATGGGGCTTTGCCCTGACGACGCCAACCGGTAATGACATTGGTGCTGCCCGAATTGCCCTAAGCGAGCGATGTACGTGGTTATTAAGGTTTTCAGGGCCCTTTTCATATGTAACCAATTAATTGATCTCCAAAAACTTTATCGCGAAGGTTCTTTACATGATTCACTATAGAAGTTCAATTATTGTAAATTTCAACAGCAAATCTTTATACTATGATGATAAGGATTCTCTCGTGCCTATGTCTACAAGTTGGGTGGAGACGAGTCAACGTCGTCGTCCCTACTAGAAAGGTACTCTTTGTACACATCCATGTACATTCATAGTGGAGGACTTCTCTTTGCTAGTACTACTTTTCTCAAAACACAATTATTTCAAATTGCACCAAACCCTAGCTGTCAACCAATTCACGCCGGTCTGCGGTCTCTATCCTCTCCCCCATATGATATTCTCGTCGGCAATCACACTGGTCGGGGAGTAAGTGTCATGCGTATTGGCACTAGTCTAAGTTATCATCTCCATAGTGTAAAGTAGTAACATAGTAGTAGTGTCATCATTTATTAGTTTGTAAACTCATCTTCTCTCGAAAAATGCTATATTACAATAACATATTCGTTACCATAAACATCTCTCTCCGCATTAACTTATTTGTTTTTTTTTTTGGAAAAGGAGGATGACCCCTGGCCTCTGCATCAGAATGATGCATGCAGCCATATTATTAAATAAAGTACGTAACAAAGTCTGAGGTTCAAATCTGGCTCACAAACGGAGCAAAACAAAAAAGGAAAATAAAAGATGCCACAGCCGGTAAAAATAGCAACAGGCTACGATGCCTACACACCTAGCATATTATTAGCTCGCCATCCAAATCGGTTGAAGATAACCCGTGCTACCATCTCCCAACGGTAGCACCCAATAACCAAAAGCTCCCTGAAGTCCGCATGAGTGAGTAACGACCACGTACGGATCCAAGCAGTGGCTCTATAGATAACCTGCAAAAAGTTGATAAAGTTTTTCCGGTTAAAGATCATATCATTTCTGATGTTCCATATAGCCCAAAGTAAAGCACATATCCCTATCCGAATATATCTCGCTATATCTGGTTCCACTCCATTTAGCCACGTCCCAAATAACGTGTTAATGCAAGATGGAGGAGTAACGTTGAAGGCTATATGTATCGTGTGCCATAGTAGTTTTGCCAATGGGCAATCGAGAAAGAGGTGTTGTATAGTTTCATCCTTGTCACAAAAACAACATCTAGAACTACCTACCCATTTTCGCTTAACCAAATTATCTTTCGTCAAGATCACTCCCTTGTGAACAAACCACATGAAGATTTTAATTCGAATCGAAACTTTAATCTTCCAGATACGAAGGGATCTCGGAATTGGCCCAGAATCAATTAAATCCAAATACATAGACTTCACTGAGAAACTACCATTCGTAGCTAGTTTCCAGTGAATGGTGTCTGACTGGTCAGAGAGTTGAGCTTCCATCAACCTACGGACCAATTAACTTATTTGTTACCACAAACATCTCTCTCCGGGCCACATAATTAAATTTGTCTTGAAGTGCGCTGTGTTACTAGCTAAGTTACTTCCATTATTTTTTATTATTTTTATTTTTGTATGAGAAATTTTTGATCTATTCATCTTCAGTCATGGCAATACAACGAACATAAAAAAAATATTACATCCAGATTCGTAGACCACCTAGCGACGACTATAAGCACTGAAGCGAGCCGAAGGCGCGCCGCCGTCATCGCCTCTCCCTCGTCGGAACCGGGCACAACTTGTTGTAGTAGACAGTCGGGAAGTAGTCGTGCTAAGGCCCCATAGGACAAACGCACCAGAACAGCAACCGCCGCCGATGAAGGGAAGGTTAGATCGGAAGGATCGGGTCCGTACGGATGCACCAAAGACAACTACCGACCGAATCCCACGAGATCTGCCGGAGACACACCTCCACACGCCCTCCGACGATGCTATACGCACCACCGGGACGGGGGCTAGACGGGGAGAACTTTATTCCATCTTCAAGAAGCCGCCGCCGTCTCGTCTTCCCGAGCAGAATACAGACTCTAACAAAACTTGAAGAAGCACCTAAAAACGAAGCCCTCCTGCGGGCAACGGCCGGGATCCACCGTGCACTCATGGCCCTAAGGCCACAGGAGACGTGCAGAAACCCTACCCGCCTTTTCTTGAAAAGTTACTTCCACTATGACCAGTCTCAGAGGAGAGAAGATCCGTCCCTTTCATTTTTATTAATTATAGTTCTTGTAATTATTGTACGGGTTACTATTTTATATTGTACTGTACATATCAACATCTCATTCAAGTCATGTGTGAAGGCACATTATCATTGTGCTCGCCTTCCAAGTTGTTGCGTTTGGCGTCCCACTTGTTAGCAGTTGTTTATATTAGTTATTTGTAAGCCGGCACTTGTCTTGTGGTGCTACATGATGAAAAAAATTCCAACGTCTAATCCAAATGCACTAGCTTCCCTTGTAAATGAAAAACTATCACGTGCATGGGGCCTCCTCCTTTTGGCCCGTACCGCATGCAGGCCATCTGCGCAGCAAGCCGTTTGGGTCAAGTCGTCCCCTTCTCCCACTTGTCGTGGCCCATCCCACTTGTGTCTCTAATCCGCGTGCGGCGAGAATAGTCGACTCCCGAGTGGCAGGTTTGAAATAGGCCATCCATGAGCTACAGATCTCTCTCCAACAAGCTTCCTTGTTCCCAAACAAGCGATGGGCTCTCGCCGTCGTCCAAGTCCTACCACCCTAGTCTTCCTGGTGTTGCTGTACCTCTTCTATGCGCCACGCTGGGTCTTCTCCCTCTCCTTCAACCTCAACTTCTCCGACCCCAGCCTCAACCTTTCATTGATCAACCTCACCGGTGATGCAGTCGTCAATTCGTCAGGGCTCCAGCTGACAAAGATTCAGAGCAGAACCGGCCGGGCGACGTACGCGGACAAAGTGCCGCTATGGAGTAACGCCACTGGCGAGATGGCTAGCTTCACCACCACCTTCTCCTTCCGAATCATTCCACACAACCTCAGCTTGGAGTATACAGGCGATGGGATGGCCTTCTTCCTCGGGCGTTTCCCTTCGGTGATCCCGCCGAACAGCGACGGCGGCAGCCTCGGCCTCCTCTCCGACAGCACTAACGGGACGGGCGACACCCGGATCGTGGCCGTGGAGTTTGACACTTTCGACAACACTCTTGGTGGCTCATCGTACTATGCCGACATCAACGGGAACCATGTCGGCATCGACGTCAACTCCCTCAACTCCACGAACTCCACGGACACGACGACCTTTCCGGGAAAGAATCTCACGTCGCTCGATGTTATGAATGCTACTGTGAAGTACCACAATGAGTCCAAGATGCTGGCCGTCGATCTCGTCATCGGCGATGCCCTGTACCAGGTCAGTGCGACCGTTGATCTGAGCAGATATTTGCCGGAGGAGGTCGCTGTTGGCTTCTCTGCGGCGACTGGCATGTACGTCGAGCTGCACCAGATACTGTCATGGTCATTCAGTTCCACTTTGCAGCTTGAATCAAAGAAGGAAGCACCTCCACCTGCTGAACCTCCTCTTCCAATTCCAACCAGCAGTAACAACCACAAAAAATTGGTACCAATCCTACTATCCGTCCTAGTTCCTCTGCTTCTTTTGTTGGTCTGTGCGGCGGTGGTACTGGAATGGCGGCTACACAAGAAACGAAGAGCAAATGAGGACAGCAGTAGCGACTCCGAAGAACAGTATTGTGTCGACAGAGCTGACCTCGAGAGAGGTGTGGCTGCCGGCGGCCCCAGAAGGTACATGTACCACGAGCTGGTCGCCGCAACGAGCAACTTCGCGGAGGAGGAGAAGCTCGGGCGAGGCGGCTTCGGGAGCGTTTACCGGGGTCACCTCACACTCGCAGCCGCCGTCGATGGTGACCAAGACCGTCGTGCGGTGGCGGTGAAGGTGCTATCAGCAGAGTCGTCGGCGCAGGGGAGGAAGGAGTTCGAGGCAGAGGTGAGGATCATCAGCAGACTGAAGCATCGCAACCTTGTGCAGCTGCTGGGTTGGTGCGACAGCCGCAAGGGGCTCCTGCTCGTCTACGAGCTCGTCGCGGAGGGCAGCCTAGACAGACACCTCTACAGCAACGACGGCAGGTATCTGACATGGCCACAGAGGTACAATATCATCCTCGGCTTGGGATCTGCGCTGCGCTACCTCCACGGAGAGTGGGAGCAGTGCATCGTCCACGGCGACATCAAGCCCAGCAACATCATGCTCGACTCGTCGCTCAGCACCAAGCTCGGAGACTTCGGGTTGGCCCGGCTCATCGACCACGGCGCCGGGTTAATGCATACCACGAAGGCCGTTCTCGGCACCGTCGGCTACATCGACCCGGAGTTCGTCAACACGCGCCGGCCCAGCACCGAGTCCGACGTGTACAGCTTCGGCGTCGTCCTCCTGGAGATCGCCTCCGGCCGGCGGCCGGTGATCGAGACCGCGGAGAGGTCCTTCACGCTGCTCAGCTGGGTGTGGGCCTGTACGGGAGGGACGCGATCCTTGACGCGGCGGACGAGCGGCTGAGGGGCCACGAGGCGGACGAGCGGTGAATGGAGCGGGTGCTGGTCGTCGGGCTCTGGTGCGCGCAACCGGACCAGAGCGAGCGGCCGTCCGTGGCGCAGGCCATGCACGTCCTGCAGTCCGACGAGGCGAGGCTGCCGGCGCTCCCGATGCACATGTACAGAGCTGCACCGAGTTTTGAGTCGGCCGTCCCGTACGGGTCTTTCTCCGTCGATAGCTCAGGCTCCGGTTGTGTTCGCTCTTCTTCGGTCAGCACCGGCAACACCACTGCTTCCTCCGAGTCGTCCTCGACCGCGCTGCTACGTCATTCCAAGGATCAAGCTAGATGATTCAGCCAGATTTGCAATTCTTGATTAATTTCCTTTCGTCCAGCATGCATGCATTGTTTTGCGGGAATGATAAATGTTCGGTCAATTGGCTTGGTGTTTTTCGCTGGATTAAATTCTCAGAAGCAAGTAACTAAGGTTAGTCTATCTTTAGTGCACAGGATCCATTTTTCAGCGACGATCGTTCTATTATTGGTGCGGTGATTTTTTATATTAAATTTGTGGCTGCTGCCTTCGATTCGGTGATCTTCTAGCACATCCATCAACATTTGAATATTGTTGCTCATTTGTTAACTAGAGGTTATATGTATTTGGTTGGTCCATGTGTTTTCTATTCTATTCCGTATTGTTATTGAGTAACAACTAGCAAAAGGGCCTGTGCATTGCAACGGGAAAGAAAAATATTAGAAGCCCCTACACCAATAAGGATGACTCTAGACATCCTCCGCCTTCAGTGGTACACATCCTCTATTTCAGTACAGCACACCACCTATGCAACCTACAGTGAGCTCGGTCAGCACACAACACACCTGTCATTAAGATGCTCTAGCACAAGGGAATGCTTCAAACTTAAATAACTATTCTCGTCGAGCTATACGTGAGGACCGTTCTTCCTGAGCAACTCCCTTCCTCTAAAAATAATTTGACAGGTTAATTCTTCATCCCTTTGAATAGTAATGCTCACCTTTTGTGATTCTTGGATGAGATGTTAAATTTCAGAAATTCACCCCATCTCCCGTTCTTCCTACCCCCTTGCTCGTCTCATTAAGATGAAGTCTCTAAATAATCAACATGGTACCTATAGAACAATCATTCGGTAAAGGAGTTTTGTGCCAGTAGAACACACCCCTATCCATGTCCTCACTCGCTAAAAATCTCAAGTCACGATTGCATCAACATTCAATTACTTTCATTCAACACATATCAATTTGTTTGAAATAATTAAAAAAAATATCAAACTACTTGATGGCTTTAGTAAGTCATCTCTATGCAAATCTAAGTCTACTTTTGCTAAACTCTCAATTTTTCTTTCTTTAAATCAACTTATTAAGATCTTGGTTGGCAAAAGGGTGAAAATACCATAGACATAATGAGCATCAGAACATTAAGTAGCATTTGCACTGTATAAGATATATAATTAGTTGTTTAATGGAACAAATTGTTTTTATGATTCGAGATGCTTAATGAAAATATATTAAAAATGATTTAATTTCTTCAGCTGGTCACATGTGTGTGCTACTTATATAAATAGGGTTAATTATCCATTTGCCCTCAGTGGTGTCTCTGTGCTCAGTTTTGCCCTCAGTTGTGAATCGTGCTCAGTTTTGCCCCTAGTCTGTCCGCACCGACTCGTTCCGTGAACACTGCCGTCTCCGTCAGGTCAACGTTTTGACTCGGCCCTTACAGGTGGGACCAGGCGGCAGAGACGCGCTACACGATCAGACCGTTGCTCTCGTGGCTTGTGGGACCCAACAAAGAGCCGTTGAGCAGAGAGCCGTTGCGGGTGTGCGATATAAGCGGCGGCGCGCGTCCCCGGAGTTTGCAGCGGTGAGCAACAATCAGCTAGGCTGGGGAGCTAGGCGCGGGCGACAGAGAGAGCGGCGGTGACCACTGTTGGTAGCTAGGAGCTGGGCGCGGGCGACAGAGAGAGCGGCGGTGACCACTGGCGATAGAGAGAGCGGGCGACAGAGAGCGCGGCGGTGAGAAGATTGCTGTGGAGGGCGCGGCGGCGTTGAGATCCCCTTCGGCTCCGAGCTCGATGTCTTCTTCAAGCTCCCGCGCCACCTCGCGGATCCAGAGCCCGGCGCGCGTGGAGATGCCGATCTTCGTCTGTCCGCGGTGCCGGGCGGGCATTGATCGGAGGGTTTCTCGCACACCGAAGAACTATAATCGTCCGTTCTACATGTGCAGCGAGAATGGGGTAAGAATCGGGGCAATTGCACCATTTTAGTGGTCGGGATCCTTGAGCAATACGGTTGATCTGTTTGGCGTTCATGCAGGCGAAATGTTTCTTCCTTTGGGTCGATGCTCTGGCCAAGACTCTGATGAATAAACTGCAAGAAGAGCACAAAGAATGGTTGCCCATCCTGCCACGAACGGCAGTGGCCGCAGCACGAGCTCCGGAAGAAGAGACGGAGGGCGGAGCACGCAATGACAGAGAGCTAGCTGTTGAGCTTAGGAGGTTGAACAAGAAGGTTAGGAAGCTCGAAGATCAAGCACAAATACCCATTTGCAATTACTTTTGGGCATTTGTAGGTATGGTAATCGGACTGGGTGTAATGTTGAAATTGTATGGAAAGGCATGAATTATGGAGGAATTTGTAAGCTTGAAATTGTATGAGAAATTCACCTTGTTTAAATGTTGGTCAAAGTTGTTTAAATGTTGAAAAAAGGGAGAAGAAATGACCAACATTTAAATATGTTGAAAAAAGGGAGAAGAAATGAGAAATTCAGAAACTTTGATCAATGAAATGCAGCTCTCTGCTCTGCCTTTCTGTAAAAAAAAAAGGTTTCTCTGTGGGCCAAATTCAGAGCCGAGAGCCAAGTGCCGGCTAGACTAATGGGCCAACTGCATCCAATTAGGCCCATTCGGGGGTGGGCAAATGAGATCTCTTGCGTGTTTGTCTGTTTTCTGTTCTGATTTAGTTTAGGCAGTAAATCATTTTATTTAATTCTGAAACTTTTTGTGGAAGCTAATTGAATTATTCCAGAGCCAAATAATTAAGTTCAGTATTTTTTTGGAGCTGTTAAATATTTAATACCAAATTAATTACTCCAATTCAAATACATCGTGATTTAAATCAAAGACCAAAATGTCATGGAAAATGTGCCTCAGCTCTGGTTGAGGTTTACACCTGGTGCCAAAATTAATGAACATTTTTGAAGGGCATTACATTGAGAAAAAAATAATTTGTCTAAAAAAATGAAGGATGGAAAATGCACAAAAAATCAGTGCGGCTGGGACTCGAACCCAGGACCGCGTGGGTTTGTGGCGTTTAGGGCTGCGCTGGTAACCGCTAGGGCAGATGGAAAGACTTTGACATGGATAGGGAAGGAAACTATACATAGTGAGACCGTGACTTGGTTTAGGGTTTAAAAACGCATGTTTGTACTGAATGTTTGCACACGCGTGAGAGTGGTTTTCCTTTGTTTTGTACTGAACTTTTGGAGGGTTGGAAACGCATGTTTGCACTGCCACATGATTCTGGTTAGAGTGGCACTTGGTTTAGGGTTTAAAGGGAATAAATGTGCATGTTAGTTCATGACTTGGTTTAGGGAAGAAATGATATCTTTGGGCACGGACATTTTTGAACACACATAATAACTTAGATAGATAAGACGCAACCCACCGTACCCTTACATAGATGGGTACCCTACATAGATAAGTCCAGGGACACGACACGACACGACACGCACGACATAGAAAAGCAACAAAATAAAAACGATAAAACTAAAACATGACGAGCTTGACGAACAACTTCACTCCGGGCTCGCACCCCTTCTTGAACATCTTCATCTTGACCTTTCTTCCACCTTGGCCGCGCCCCTTCACCACCGTCTTCAACTTCACTCCTCCTCCTCGTCGTAGGGAAGGGAGTGCAGCTGGTTTTTGGTGGGAAAGATGCACTCGTAGTTGGTGAAGATGTTGTACACCGTGAAGAAGATGGACTCGCAGCCGCACCAATACACTTGGCCGAGGAGCTCGCGCGCGTCAAACGGGTTGGCGAAGGTGACCGTGAGCAGTAGGAGGGTGCCGGCGCGGTCACGAACCTCGTTGAGGGTGAACATCCTAGGCGAGCCCCGTGGGAGGTGGGCATAGCCGGCTCTGAGGAAGGCGCGGGCGAGCTCGACGGACCCCCTCCACCTGGAAGTCGCCCACACACGGAGCTCGCTCTCCACGAGCACGCCCGGTGGGTAGCGCAGCTCCGGCACGACAGGCGGACGCAGGAAGGTCGGCCCGTTGTACTGCATCTTCACTTGGTGCTTGGGGTTCTCGGAGAGGATGGAGGACTCGATCGCTTGGGTGTTTGAAGTTGGAGAGAATGGATCTGGCTTGGGTGGTGAGTGGGAGAGGAAGAGAGGCATATAAATAGGCGTGTGAGTGGGAGAGGAAGAGAGAAGGGATGCGAACGGTGCGTGTGTGAATCCGGGCGCGTGCGTGTGTATCCGTTAAGTTTTGGCACCGAAACGATGGGGCGCGTGCGTGTGTATCCGGGCGCCGAAACGATAGGGCTGCTGTTTGACCGGGCGCGTGCATCTAATCACTGCGTAACTGAATCACTGCGTAATCTGAATCAATGCCGTAATCTGAATCAATGCGTGCATGGCCACGTCGCTCGCCTCCCGCGCATGCATGCCCACGTCACCGCACTTCCCATGCATGCAGGCCTGGAAAGGCTGAGATGGGCATTAACAACGCTCACAGGCCCGGACAGTGAGACGGCCCAACGGTCCATCCAGCGCGCCCACTATGCGTGTTGAGAAAAAAAATCGCCCAGCCAATCAGATTGCATCTCGCGGATCGCCCTCCTCCTCCCCGCGGATTCCTTCTAGAAGGGTTAGATCGACGGTCCTTGTTCGGCGCTAGGGTTAGATGGACGGTCCTTGTTCAGCGGTAGGGTTAGCGGGGTTTGGGAGGGGTTTGGAGCAGTCAAAGATAGGTTTGACCAGATTTCAAATGAGCATAATAAATTAAATAAAAATCAGGAAAATGAAAAACCTGCGCACATAGTCTTCTTATGTCATATACTAACGATTTAAATTGATAAACAAGGTCTACATACATTTAAACGAAAAGTTCATGTGTCTCATGTGATATCTCAAGTATCTCAAACTCTCTTGTATGAAGTGAAGAGAAGTGTTTTGGGGAAATGAACATGAAAATTTCAAAAACCTCACCACAGCTTCATTTTGGAGTGACTAAGAAGGATCTAGGCTTAGTTTTTCATTTTCATGTTTTAAAGTTGTTTAAATGTTGGTCAAAGTTAGGTTTGACCAGAATTCAAATGGGCATAATAAATTAAAAAAAAATCAGAAAAATGAAAAACCAGCGCACATAGTCTTCTTATGCCATATACTAGCGATTTAAGTTGATAAACAAGGTCTACATACATTCAAATGAAAAATTCTGACGTATGAAGTGAAGAGAAGTGGTTTGGGGTTTGGAACATGAAATTTTCAAAAACCTCACCACAGCTTCATTTTGGAGTGACTAAGAAGGATCCAGGGTTAGTTTTTCATTTTGATGTTTTAGACTTGTTTAAATCTTGGTCAAAGTTAGGTTTGACCAGAATTCAAATGAGCAAAACAAATTAAAAAAAAATCAAAAAAAAGAAAAACCAACGCACATAGTCTGTATATATAGAATATATGTGTAGGAAAGTTATTTGGCTGATTTAGACAAGGTCGAAAAAAACCTTGCTTAGAAACGAGGCCGTTTACCCTACCTTTGGAGCTCTTTTTTAGCACATTTTTCATGAATGTGAGTTTACCCTACCAAAGTTTCGAAAGAATTGCAACATCGAAATAGCATGTCAAATTTGAAGTTCTAACATAGGTCCAACATCATTCAAACATAGTTCTAACATAGGTCCAACATCATTCAACAGAAATACAACATTATTCATAATGTTTCATAATTATTCATAAATAGCGTTGGGGCTTCTGTTTGATCCTTGAGCTTCTTGCCATCACTTTGCTCCTCGTGCACCTTGTGCTCATTGTGCTCATTGCTTCTTCTCTTCTCCTCTTGGTTGTCGGTACCTTGCGCGTCTTCTTCAAACCTACCGTAGAGCTGTACAAAACATAAAGGGTAATGAGATCATGTCAAGTGATAAATGTACAGTAGTATTTGCAAGATTTACATACCTAGCAGAACTCACAACGACAGAAGGTTGATCACCATTTGGGTCCTCACTTGGATCACCATTTGGAGCCTCACTTGAATCATCATTTGGAGGATATTTTGGATCATCGTCAAAATCATGCGGCTGTTGACCATCATCATTTGGAACCTCGTCAAAATCCTCATCTGATGCAACCGGCTGTTGACCATCATTTTCATCATCTGTTGCGGCAACCGGCTGCTGACCAACATTTTCATCGAAGCCTTCCTCGAAACACTCTCCGAACGCTGGATCTACTGTGTTATCACAATACTTACCGAAATGACCAGACCCACCACACCTTGTGCACTTACGCTTCCTCGCTCCAAGTCCAGCAACTTCGCTGCGAGGTCTGATTCGACTCTTCCTTGGTCTACCTGCTGCTCTCTTCAGAACTGGAGCGCAAAGCTTGAATCCAGGGTCCACTATGTCCCATTGTTGTTTTCCCTCCATAGCAGGCAAGGCATACGCATATGTGGCTTTGAACCTTGCAGCAGAGTAGTAATCATGCACATACTGTTGTATGTTCCCTGCTGGACCTGAGAGAGAAGTGATGAAAAACAAGGCATGAATGCATGGCAACCCAGTTATCTGCCATTGCCTACAACTGCAAGTTCTAGCTTCTATATCCACTGGATATCTCCATTCCCTCTTCTCTTTATCCAAATATGATATCTCTGCTGTGGTACCCGAGCAAAGAGTCATGTTCATTTCCAAGCCTGTTGTTTTCTGCTTCAGTTCATTCATCACGGCAGGGATGATAATGTGGCCCATGAATTTTGCCTCGGCTATTCCTGCACGATAATGAAATTTCTGCATGTATTCTATCCTTATCCTGTCAAGCAAATCCACCACATAATGACCCTTTAGTTTCCGGATCGTTGAGTTGAAAGACTCTGCTAGATTATTGTGCACATAGTCAACTTTGCTCAGTTCACTGAATTGGCTTCTGGCCCATAACTTGGAGTGGTGTGTTTCCAAGTATTCCTTCACTTTGGGATTCGTGTATAACTGCCTCAAGTGGTAGTTGTGCTTCTTCACACTGCAAGTCAAAGATGCTGGCCATAAATTGTCGGTATACACCTTTCCTTTGTATTTCTTCACAAAATTTGCAGCAAGGTGACGCATGCATTCCCTATGCTCTACTCCAGGGAACACATTGTCCACGGCCACTTCTAAACCTTTGCAGGCATCTGTATGAATTACCAACCCATTGGGATGTGTAATAGCCCGGCGCAGATTATGCAAAAACCAAGTCCATCTCTCCTCAGACTCTGTCTCCAGCACACCGTACGCAACTGGAAATACGAAACTGTGTGCATCAACTGCACAAGCTACTACTAACTGTCCTTTAAACCTCCCTGTGAGAAAAGTAGCATCAATAGCCAAATACGGCCTGCAGCCTGCCAAAAAACCCCGGCGACAAGCCTCAAAGCAGACAAAAACCCTCCTAAAGCATTCCTTGGTCTTTGTCACTCCCCTGAATGTGTACTCCATGGTGTGGTGGTCAATATCTACAATACTACCTGGGCTGGTCCTCTCCACTTCACCTTTGAATGAATACAACAATTGAAAACTTTCCTGCCAGTTACCATAAATAGAATCCATAGCATGTTGTTTACCATTGAACAACCTCATGTATGGTAACTCTATCTTGAACTTGTCTTTGATGTTCTTCTGCAATTCCTTTGGACCCACTTGCTGGTTTTCTTTCACCCACTTCTTTACTTCTTCAGCCACCCATCTTGACTTGGCTCTACTGATTGTATCCTTCCTAAGGGTTGATTCCTGGCATGTGTGCTTAAAAGGGTTCACTTTGACCTAAACATTCGTGCTATTTCGCATTTTAGATGCGAGCATCCTCCATGGACAACCCTCAGTCGGACAGTGCACTCTGTAACGTACTTGATCGCTCTTGTCAACTTTGAAAGTACGTTCTACCTTGATGCAGTATGTCACAAGTGCATTTCTACACTCACTCATGGATGCAAAAACGGTACCTTCTTCCATATGAGGGTTCAAAGGGTCCCATTCAACAGCTGCAAGGTCTTCGTCCTCACCCACCGCGTCATCATCCACACGGACATCATTGTCAGCCTCATCTTGGTTTTCAGCCCGAGGTGCCCGTCGTAAATTCTGAATAACATCAGAATATAGCTTCTCTTCATCAACCCCATAATTGTAGGCATCAGGCTCCACTTCAAGGGGGACCCTATTGCCGGTGCCCACGCTTGTCGAGCCACCACGTCGCCGTGCACTAACTGAACTGTTCTGGCTAGAGCTGCCATTACGACGACTTGGTTCTGCCCAAGAAGGTGCACCCGCCATCCTAGGTCCAAATGCCTGCTCAAGCACATCAATTTGCAGCCTCACATGAAAATTCTCTTTCTCCTTATGCCTAGCAAACATGGTAGCCAGCTCTTCATCACTACTAACTGTCACCCATTTATTTTCCCCATCGTAGTATTTGTATTCCACTTGATCAAGCAAACCCCAAGGATATTGGCTGCAAATTACCTCCCCAAATTGTCTGAAACTCCAATTACAAGCCATTGGCAACAGATAATCGAAACCTCCTTGGAATTTCTTCTTATTCTTTGCATTCAGCATGTACCGGTCCCTTCTAATGTGCACCAAGAAAGCAAACCGCAACTCCATCTTAACCGACGAAAAACAGAGACGCAATCAGCACACCAATAGCTAAACTAACCGGGCAAACCAACTCGAATCGACTGTTGAAATGCACAACTAAGCTCGATCTAAACAGGAGGCGTGACTTACCCCTCGGGAACCCAGTCGTGGACGCGGCGGATCTCCGGCCCGATGCCTGCCTCGCCAAATACTCCGGGGTCGCCGCCGCTCGCCATTTCGCCCTGGGGTTCACCCTCGTACTTCCTCTATGTGCACCAGCCCCCCACCTATCAGCGCTCCGGCCGGGCGCACGGAAGGAGGCCACGCCGCGGGTCAAGCAGGTGGCGGGCGCCCCACCCGTGGCGTCGCAGGAAGGTGGCGGGCGGAGTAGGTAGCGGTGGAGCAGGACGGCCGCGGCCGCGGCAGCGCAGCTGCTGGCGGCGCAGGTGGTGGCGGCGGCGCAGGTGGCGGCGGCGGCGCAGGACGGCCGGGCGGCGGACGGGACAGAGTGGCGTCGAGTGGCCCGGTTAGAACCCTAGGATTGATTTGGGGACGTTGTTGCGCGGTCCCACATGTAAGCTCCGGACCCACGTCCACGCGGTCCCACGTGTAAGCTCCGGACCCACTACCACTAACGCCAATAGACGGAATGGACTCAAAACTGCCCGTTTGGCCTCGTCATAGTAGTTGCGCACAGTCTAGGGGCAAAATTGAGCACGATTCGCAACTGAGGGCAAAACTGAGCACATGGACACCACTGAGGGCAAAAGGACAATTAACCCATATAAATATGGTAAACCGTGAAATTAGGTGGAGAATCATATTTACGTGGAACTCATAAGGGATTATAAATTTGTTCACTAATAGCATACCTGTGCTACTAACTTGTTCATGCTGGAAGCACGTCTCTGCGTAAAAAGTTAAACCATCGAACTGAAACCATAAACGTACCTGAAGAACAAAAGGCACAATCCCTTAATTTAAGGAACCGGCCTGTCTTAGTGCTGAAAAAACAAGCGGTGGAACTCGGTGGCCATGAACTAACCTGCACAAACAAATCAAAAAATGTTCTAAGCACAAACAGATCTCAGTTCGAGCCAACTTCAGTCCAGAGCTAAAGTCCATGCAGGAACCCCACACGAGAAAATCACACAGAATAGGGGACGTTCATCATATCAAGGAAAGACAGATGCTATAGAAGAGAAGAAGATAGGGATGAGATCGTTGTCAGGATGCGTACCTAGGACGATTGTTACTCCGTGGAGAGTTCGACGTCGGCGGCGTTCGGGTGGCGCCGTGGAGGCACGTGGACCGGCGACGAGCGGCGCAACAGGCTGGCGGCGCTTGTGGGCAGAGCCGGCGCTGTGGGCGACACCGAGATAGAGGGTGGTGCAAGAGCAGGGAGCGCCCGAGGGATTGTTGCGGCGGCGGACAACAACAACGGAACGTACCTTTCCTTGGTCCGAGGGATCGCTGCGGCTGAGCGGCGGCTAGACGTACGTATGTTCAGGGTTTCTAGCTCGATGTATGCATTGGGCTGCTCGGATCAAACCGGCCCCTCAATATTTATATTCATGTGCAGAAGGCTTGGTCCAAACAGCCTATATGGCATCAGGACGTGATACTTTGTGTGCGTAGGGCAGCGATGCTATAGTTACTGACTTTTTTTTTTACGGATTGAAAGCTATGGAGAGAGGTATCATTCTCTAGTTGTGAAGAGGAGGCACCCCACCCGGAAATTCAGGGGGAGGAGTGAATTATGAGTATACCTGGCCATGGGATACCTGACCCGGTCTTGCCCGCGGACGGCCTGGGCCTGAGTTTTGAGCTCGAAAAATATGTCGGGCCGGGCCCGGGCTTAGCTTTTTTGCGTTTTAAGGAAGGGGCCCGGCCTGAGGCCCAGCAGGCTTTCTCACTGATGGGCCGGGCTTGGGCCTGACAAACTAGGCCTGATGGCCGGGCCAGGCTCGGGCCTAGGTTTTCTGCCTCGGGCTTGGTTAGGCCCGGCCCGACGGATGGCCAGGTATAATTATGAGATGATACACGCGTCCGTAAGTTTGATTCCGTAAGCGCCGTCCGTAAGTCTATCATTTTCGCGCGTAGGCGTATGTCCCACAAAGAAGTTTCCAGCGTCAACGGTATGTAGCGGAGAGCCGGAGAGAATGCACTGCACAGTTGCATCGTGATTCGTTTTGTCGGGCTCACTTCAACTATATGCATGTGTGTTGCTCAGCTCACCAATCATATATGGATTTTAGTCAAATCATCTTAGGCCCCAGTATACCTGGCCATCCGTCGGGCCGGGCCTAACCAAGCCTGAGGCAGAAAACCTAGGCCCGAGTCCGGCCCGGCTCGGCCATCGGGCCTAGTTTTCAGGCCCAAGGCCAGCCCATCAGTGAGAAAGTCCGCCGAGCCTCGGGCCGGGCCCCTTCCTTAAAACGCAAAAAAGCCAGGCCCAGGTCAAGATGGCAATGGGGCCCCGAAACCCGCGTCCCCGCGAGTTTTTACCCTATTAGGGGACGGGGATGGGCGTCCTTTTAACCCCGCGGGGCTGCTGCTGGGTAAAGTATAAAACCCGACACGTTTCGCGGGTTCAAACCCGTTTCAGCAATACCCGAACCCGAAACCCGCCATCCCCGTCAAAATACTACACTAAGCGTATTGGGCCATTCAGCCTCGACTACACACTGGCCCACCCAGCGTCCCAGCTCCTAGCCCCAGCCTCGTTAGGTCTCAGCCTCACAGTCGCTCCCGTAGCCTCCCTCTCGCACACCTAAACCTAGCGATCCCATCGCCGGCACCCGATGTCGCCTCCCGCAGCCTCCCTCTCGCTCGATCCCATCTCGCCTCCCGCAGCCTCCCTCTCGCTCGGTCAGAACTTGTGTAATTGGACATCTTGTTGAACCATGTATGGCTAAAATATGCTACTGTTTTGTCGCTGAAATATGCTTATTTTTCTTGCTCAAATGGGGTATTGTATTGTGCTGAAATATGCTCCTTGTAGCTGTTGTTATTGCTCTTTTTTGCTCAAGTTATGCTGCTGAAATATGCTCCTTGTAGCTGTTGAACCATGTACTATTGTGTTGTGCTGAAATTTGCTGAAGTAATGCTGCTGAAATATGCTCTTTTTGCTGCTGAAATGCTATTCTGTGTTGCTACTATGTTTGCTTAAATGTACCGATTTCCCCGTGGGTTTCGAAAACCCGATGGGTTTAGGGGACGGGCAAAAAGCTAGCCCCGCGCACAGTGACGGGGACGGGGACGGGTTTGCGATTTTCTCGTGGGGATGGATTTGGGCAGGCAAAACCCGGTGGGTTTCATCCCCGTTGCCATCTTGAGGTCCAGGCCTGGCCCAACATATTCTTCGGGCCCAAAACTCAGGCCCAGGCCCGGCCCGCGGGCAAGACCGGGCCGGGTCGGGTCGGGCCGGCCGGGCCGGGTATCCCATGGCCAGGTATAGGCCCCACTTGTCAAGTCACTCCCATCTCCTTCTCTACTTCACGTGCATGCATGACAGAATTAGGACACATGCATTGCTTCTCCTCTTTCACCCAACAAATTCTTTCTTTTATTTCACCTTTACAAATATAAATCATCGATATCTTTAAATCATTTTTTATTTTTATTTTATATTTGAACTCATGGCGCTAAGACCTTACAACAAGACCAATGTTTGATTCATTTTAAACATGTTTAAATATCAATACTTTAATCCACTTATTTCACTCAATGTATTTCATTGTGTGAAACTGACTAGAACAAGACCAATGAGTGAAATCTGTTTTTTAATTCTAATGAAATCATTTTTTAAGTGAGTGAAATTTGTTTCAGACAAGGAGTGGTTTTCTTTTTACTGAAATCGGTTTTTTTTTCATAAGAGTGAATTCGTTAAATGAGTGGAATCAGTTTTTTAGAAAATGAGTAAAATTTGCTATCTGAAATGAGTGAAATAAGTTTTTGAAATGACTGAAATTATTTTTTAGAAGTGAGTGAAATCAAGTTTGTGAAGTGACCGAAATCAGTGTATTGAACAAATTAAAAAATAATTTGGATTTTTTGACATGAGTGAAATCACTTCTTTTGAAATAAGTAAAATTATTATTTTTTAGTTGAGGGAAAGCAGTGTTTGAATTAAGTGAAATCAATTGTTTTGAATAGATTGAAATCTATTTTCTGAAATGAGTTAAATGTGTTGTTTTAAATGAGTGAAATCTGTCTTTTGAAAATGAATGAAAATATTATTTTTGAATTGAGTGAAATAAATGTACTGAAAAGAGTGAAATCAACATTTTTGAACGCAACACTCGGTGGTGTGGTGTCGCACTTGTTGGGAGCACGCGGTACGCTATGCCCGCGCAGAACAGAAAAGTTCTACCACGCAACCAAGAATATATTGTAAGGGATAGATCACGAGATTGAGTTTTACCACTAGACACACAGTCACGATAGCGGAAGTAGAGTTCACGAACCACGTTGATTACCTTTGATTCGGTTTTGGATGTAGATAGTGCCTTTTCCCTAGAGACTCTGGGTTTATTGAACCATGGAAGTAGTGCTTAAGAAGATTTTTGCAAGGAACTTGTTATCTCAAATAGTTCCAGATTGAAAACAATAATAAAGTAAATAGGTCAGCGCTAAAGGTTTCACCTGCATCCGTATACCTGTGATAGTGATCCCATGTAGACAATCAACATGGCACTGATAAACACCGCTATATATGTCTTGTCAAAGTGTTGTTGTGGAATATGTGTCCAAATAACCCCACGATCGACTGCCGCCACATCGAGGTTATATCGCCCAACCAAGGTCCTACCAACACACGGGGTTACCTAAGTTATTAAGGAATATTCCAGACCAACACATTGGGGGTTCAATGACTACATAGTATGTATCCCAGAGACTCGCTTCTGGCTACCACACTAATTTTTTACATCTACATCATCTGTTGGGGTAGCGTTTTTAGGCCTCGGAAATGTAAAAAAATTATTTATACATCTACATCATTTATTGAAGATGCTAAATATGATTTCCAAAGGTTCCTGCCCTTTCCTTGTCGCGCATACTCCGCTCTAGATTACCTGACCAGATTCCCTCAAAAAAGAAAAAAGAAAAAAAAAACCTGACCAATTCCGCGCTCGCGAAATTGACCTGCGTTCAATTAGCCGTTGGGAAGCTAGCGTGTTCCACCAGTCACCGTGGGTATGCAACTGGATGGATGCATTCTTTGCTGCTTGATGGCCGCAGTTTTAAGGCACCGAGGGCATCTCCAATGCCGACCCGGGAAAGTCTCCGGTATATGTCCATTTTTATGTTCGGACGTGCTCCGCGGATATGATACGGGAGGAAGCAATCCAACGCTAATTACAAAATATCCGGCTGGAGGAGAAAAAGTAGATGGGAACCATGCATGTGGTGCGATATTATGGTGTGGTGTCCGGCTGGGAGGAGAGAGAGGAATGGGAGACCATGCATGTGCGGAGAGAGAGAAGAGAGGAAAACCACGCGGAGCCTTTTGGTTGGCCAAGTAGATGTCCGAACTCCGGTATATCTCCCCCACTTTTGTCTACACTTTGCCGGAAAACGAACGTCCGGACCATTTCACGGACCGATGTAGGACCGCGTTGGATTGCAAAAGTGAACAAAATTGTCCGGTCGAACATATACCGGAGTTTTGCGGTTCTCCCTTAGACATGCCCTGAGTGTTTTCCTTCGCCATGAGTCCATGACCAGGATTTTAGCTGCTTCCTCCGGACAGGGTGCATAGGACGTGCGACATACCTTGCCACACGTTAGAAAAACCAGTGGCTGATGCCTCTCGTCAAAGAGATAAGGATAAGGGCAGCTCGGCCGGTCGGCCGATTATTAGAATCATTTCCCATTCTTCAGTGCTCAAGCTCCGTCCTTGCCGAACACCAAACACCAAAACACCAAGCGATGGGCTCTCGCCGTCGTCCAACTCCTACCATCCTAGTTCTGGTGTTGCTATGCCTCCACCATGCGCCGCGCTGGGCCTTCTCGCTCTCCTTCAACCTCAACTTCTCCGACCCCAGCGCCGGTTCATCCATCGACCTCGCCGGCGATGCATCCATTAGTTCGTCACGGCTGGAGCTGACACAAAGCAATCAGAACGACAGCATCGGCCGGGCGTCGTACAGGTACAAAGTGCCGCTATGGAACAGCGCCACCGGCGAGATGGCTAGCTTCACCACCAACTTCTCCTTCCTAATCACTTACACGGGAATCTACGGCTCTGGGATGGCCTTCTTCCTCGGTTATTTCCCTTCGGTGATCCCGCCCAACAGCACCGGCCGCAGCCTAGGCCTCCTACCGGACTTCACCAACGGGACAGGCGGTAGCCGGATCGTGGCCGTCGAGTTTGACACTAAGCAAAGCGAGAGATTTGGAGACATCAACAGTAACCATGTTGGCATCGACATCAACTCCACGGCGTCCACGGACACGACGACCACGCCGGGCAAGAACCTCTCGTCGTTCAATGTTACGGAAGCCACTGTGACGTACCACAATGACTCCAAGATGCTGGCCGTTGATCTCCTCATCGACGATGCCTTGTACCAGGTAAATGCAACCGTTGATCTGAGGATGTATTTACCGGAGGAGGTCTCTGTGGGCTTCTCCTCGGCGACTACTACTACTTACGGCGTGCTGAACCAGATACTGTCATGGTCATTCAGTTCCACTTTACCCGATCTTTCAGCCAGCAACAAACACAAAAAGTTAGTGAAAATCCTACTATCCATTTTTTTTTTGAAAAGGAGGAACAAGCCCCCGGCCTCTGCATCAGGACGATGCATACAGCCATCTTATTAAAATCCAAACAAAGTACGCAGTGCGGTACAGCTCTCAAAAGGAGCAAGAAAGATGAACAAAAAGTAATGCCACAGCCAGCGGTATAAAAAAACTAGATGACTAAACATCTATCCTATTATTGAACCGCCATCCACCGTCTCCCATCGGTTGCACCCAGTAGCCAAACGCTTTCTGGAGTCCGTATGAGTGAGTGGCGACCACGAACGGATCCAAGCTGTAGCCCTGTATATAAATCCTACTATCCATACTAGTTCCTTTGTTTTTTATGTTGGTATATGTGCGGCCGTGGTACTGGTATGGCGGCGACACAAGAAAATGAGAGCAAATGAGGACAGCCAAGAACAGTGTGTCGACAGAGCTGGCCTCGAGCGAGGTGTGGCTGCCGGCGGCCCCAGACGGTACACGTACCGCGAGCTGGTCGCCGCTAGGCGCAACTTCGCGGAGGAGGAGAAGCTCGGGCGAGGTAGCTTCGGGAGCGTTTACCGGGGTCACCTCACACTCACACGTCACACCTGCAACAACCGTCGGTGGTGACCAAGACCGTCGTGCGGTGGCGGTGAAGGTGCTGTCGGCAGAGTCATCGGGGCAGGGGAGGAAGGAGTTTGAGGCAGAGGTGAGGATCATCAGCAGACTGAAGCATCGCAACCTTGTGTAGCTGCTTAGGCTGGTGCGACAGCCGCAAGGGGCTCCTGCTCGTCTATGAGCTTGTCACCGAGGGCAGCCTAGACAGGCACCTCTACAGCAAGGACAGATGTCTGACATGGCAACAAAGGTACAAGATCATCATTGGCTTGGGATCCGCATTGCGCTACCTCCATGGAGAGTGGGAGCAGTGCATCGTGCACGGCGACATCAAGCCAGGCAACATCATGCTCGACTCGTCTCTCAGCACCAAGCTCGGGGACTTCGGGTTGGCTCGGCTCGTCGACCACGGCACTGGGTTAATGCAGACCACGAAGGCCGTGCTCGGCACCGCCGGCTACATCGACCCGGAGTTCGTCAACACGCGCCGGCCCAGCACCGTGTCCGACGTGTACAGCTTTGGCATTGTCCTACTGGAGATCGTCTCGTGCCGGCAGCCGGTGACTGAAAGCGCGGAGAAAACCTTCTCGCTGCTCAAATGGGTGTGGAGCCTGTACAGCAGGGACGAGATCCTTGACGCAGCGGACCCGCGACTGAGGGGTGTCGAGGACGACGAGTGGTGGATGGAGCGAGTGCTTGTCGTTGGGCTCTGGTGCGCGCTCCCGGACCGGAGCGAGCGGCGCCCGTCCGTCGGGCAGGCCATGCACGTCCTGGAATCAGATGAGGCGAGGCTGCCGGAGCTCCCGCCGTACATGTACAGGGCCGTACGGCCGGAACCTTCGTCGTCCGGCTGGCACGAGGATTTCTCCATCGACGGCCCCGGCCCTGGTTCTGTTCGCTCTTCTTAGGGCAACACCGGCGACACCATTCATTCCCCGGACTCGTCGTCCACTGCGTTGGTTCGGCGTTCCAGGTTTCCTACAGTATAGCTAACTGATGAATCAAGATTTGTAAGGTTTCATCAAGTTTCTTGTTGTATTGACAAGAGCAATTATTTTGAGAAATTGTCCGTTAATTAAATCGATATTGAGCAGGGTGATTCACCAAAATCCCATACGTACTTAACGATGTTTTCTTATGGACCCCTACGCGCTAACGATGTTTTCGTATGGACCCCTCCTCAATTTCGCTATAGATAGGGATGATGTTTTAACCACTGACAATGACACACCTGTTTAGTGGCTTAACCTTCATGGTCTTTTCCGGTCAAATAAATTTTTTTTTTTGCGGGCAGGTCAAATTCCAATAATGGTAGACCTACGTAATCTATTTATATAGGTCAACCTACGTTCTGTCCTTCTAAACTAATCAGCGCCCCCCTCCCCCTTCCTTTGAATTTCATGGTGTGGGCCTGGGCCTAATTTTTCTTTGAACCTAATTTTAGCATTGAGCAAGGGAAATACACTTTGGTTCCTGGTTGCAAATACACCTTTATGGAGATTTTTTTTAATAATTAACCAAAAAGTTAAAATAGTTCAGAAGTTTTTCTAGAATAAAGTTGACTTTATTTTGCACTAGTATATAATTTTCACGAAAAAAAACCAACGTTGACATCAGGGCAAAAAAGACAAAGTTTATTTGTTATTATAGGTCACTATTCACACTATTTTGGTCAAAAAATTGTCTTTTTGAAAAGAAGACAGAGGGGATTTTTTTTTCTCAAAAGTACAATGGAAGGTCAAGTTTATTTCAAAAATATTATCATTTTTTTTGACTTTTTGTTGAATTACTAAAGAAAAAAAATCCATATCAGGTGTAGATACACCCAGGAACCAAACGTCCGCATCCATGGCTATGTTTTGGTATAGACCACCTGAACTTCGGCCATCGGCATGGACGAGATAGAAAAAAGCTAGGCCTGCCCCATATGCAAAGAACAAAATCCCGAGTAATGACGATGCTACATCTTCTACAAAAAAAAGCATTATAAATCTGGATGATTCAATTAGCTTGGTCCTTGGAATGCACCCTTGGTCGTAAAATGTATGTAAACACATACGATTAGACTGGCATACATATTGATCGATGACCGTGTTTTTTAGTCACAGATATGGAGATATCAACCTGGCGTTATGGATGCCCGTTAGATGAACTGACATTGGATAGACCCGTTCTGGGAGAATATCGTCTTTTTATGTCATCAATATATATCTCATATGCATTATATCAGTACTGCAGTAATGCCTAGCAGGGGTGGGCGTAAAAAAGGCCTTTAGTGGTGGGCGTTGCTAGGTATAGGCAGATAGGTCAGCAGTGGCGGTCAGGGCGCCCGCCATTGCTGAAATATGTGCCAGTGGCGGGCATTCCGCAGCGCCTGCCACTGAAACGGTTGCACACGCAAATTGAAAAATTTGCAGCTGCGGCAGTATTTTGCTACCATGGTTGTGTTTTGCATAATACCGATATCAGAAATTACAATACGCTGCAACATTACATTGATTCCGATAAGATATTACGATACATTGCACTGATACACATTGTTTCATGCATACACTAACCACTAGCTAGTTCTTATCGATCATGACTAAACATGAACTAACTAAAACCATAGTACATGTTCATTACTCATCCTAGCTAGCTAGCTAGTACTGAGTAGCCCAAAATACGATCGACAATATATCCACTACTTAGTATCGACCATGAAAACTATTAGGGCACTACTCCTCTCCTTTATGATTTATTTTAGTGCCTTTATAATTTATCTAATGTGTAGAAGGTGGCGACGCGGCACTACTGGTGGAGGAGAGTGGCTCACAGAGAGGGAGGAAGCGAGGTAGGAGGGGAGGAATGGCGATTTAATGCGAGGAGAGGATAGGGTTGAGCTCGCCGCTCCATTCCCCGAGATGGATACTTTTTCAATTAAATCTTAACTAAAAAACTATAGGCATTCGTCTTTTTTAACACAGTACAATCGTAGATGCTAACGTACACGTACATACACTCATCTCTGCGAAGAGGCTGGGGTTTGCACGTCCGTACAAATATATAATCCCGCGAACCAACCTGTGGTTGGATGGTTAGAGGGACAGTGGTATTCCCAGCCCACCAGGGTTCAAATCCTGGTGCTCGCATTATTCCTGCATTTATTTCAGGATTTCCGGCGATGCGCTTTCAGTGGGAGGAGACGTTCCCGTCGACGACGAGGCGCCTACGGTGACTTCGTAAATCTCAAGATGATATGCCGGCTCAGTCTCTCGAAGGTGCTCATAGGGGTAGGGTGTGCGTGTGTGCGTTCATAGGGGTGAGTGTATACGCGTATGTATGAGCGCTTGCGTCTGTACTGTGTTAAAAAAAATACATAATCCCTTGTATATCTCAAAAATTAATCCAGCGAAAACAGCACCCAAATTGACCGAACATCATTCCCACGAAACAATGCATACTGGACGTAACAAGGAAATTAATCAAGAATTACAAATCTAGACGAATCAATTAGCTCGATCCTTGGAATGTCGTAGCGGCGCGGTCGACGACGACACGGAAGAAACAGTGGTGTTGCCGGTGCTGACCGAAGAAGCGTGAACACAACCGGAGCCTGATGTAACACCCCTCTGTAGCTACAGTGATCACCATGTTATTGCTAAGCTACTTTGATTAGTAATGCATGATCACAGTGCAATCATATCTCATTTCAAACTTCTTCCCTAAATTCAAATTATTTTTGCAAGTGAAATATTAAGTGGCATAAAAGTTGTTGCAAAATAGTTCATCATTGAGCTAAAATTCCATAACATTTAATTGTTAAGGAAAACAACATCACCTTAGTGCAAAGATGGACTATAGCAATTAATTTAGTGCCATTTCAGCATTTTTAAATGCCATTTTATTTGTGAAAATTTTATTTGGGTTCAGTTTGCCTCCAAACTTTTTGTGGCAGTGCCTAAAAATGCAATGGAATTTTGTGGACCAGCTCCACATTTTTCTCAAGCCTTTTGGTAGCCCTAATAATTCCTTTCTCTCTCTGTTTATTTAAGAAAACAGAAAACAGAAAAAATGGAAAAGAAAAGGGCCTTACCTGCGTACCTGGCGCTGGCCCAGCCGGCCCAGCCCGCGGGAACATGTTCTTCCACCTGCTCCCGCCGCCGTGTCACCGTCCCAGTGGCCAGAGCGCGCTGCGCCGACCGCTGCTTGCCACGGCGCCGGGGCAGTTGAGCCCTGGATAAGGCCGAGGCCAAGTCCCTCTCCCCTGGACGCCTCGCCACTCTCTCTCTCTCCCTCTCCAGCGCTCACTCGCCCTCTCCCCCTTTCTCCCGAGCGCTGCCATCGCCGCCGTTCGTCTCCGCTGCGGCCAACGTCGTCCCCGTTCCGCTCCATCGTGTCAGGAAACTTCGCCGAGCTCGTCCACATCTCCCCGTCGAGCCGCGCGACGCCGGACGCCCCCAGCAGCCGGATCGGCCTCCTTCTTCCTCCTTGGGCCGCCGGCGATCTTCTTCCTCTCCAGCCAGCTTTTGCGCTCATAAGCTTTCAACGGCCTTCGTGCGCCGCTCGGTGAGCTCCAGCTCCTCCCTGGCCCCCTCTTTTTCCTTCTCTGGCCCCGCTACTGCTGCTGTTAGAGCAGCCGGAGCTCAGCTCCGCCGTGCGGCTCGCCGTCGCCGCTCCCGTCGTTGCTATGGCCGTCCGAGCACGCCATCGAGCTCGGGGCACACCAGTAGTGCGGCCTGGCGCTTTAAATCGCTCGCGCGTGCTAGGCCTTCGTTTTCGCAGAGCCCCCGTAGATCACTGATAACCCACAAGTATAGGGGATCAATTGTAGCATTTTCGATAAATAAGAGTGTCGAACCCAACGAGGAGCTAAAGGTAGAATTAATATTACCTTCAAGTTCTATCGACCACCGATACAACTCTACGCGCACTTAACGTTCGCTTTACCTAGAACAAGTATGAAACTATTTTGTAGGTGATAGGATAGGTTTGCAAGAATAAAACTAGAAGTACTTTGCGAGAATAAAACTACGAGTAATTTGCAAGATAATAAAAGTTAGTTGTTTAGTAGAGAGCTTTTTGTAACACAAGAAAGTTATTTGTCCCTAGGCAATCGATAACTAGACCGGTAATCATTGTTGCAATTTTATATGAGGGAGAGGCATGAGCTAACATACTTTCCGTACTTGGATCATATGCACTTATGATTGGAACTCTAGCAAGCATCCGCAACTACCAAAGATCATTAAGGTAAAACCCAACCATAGCATTAAGTATCAAGTCCTCTTTACTCCCATACACAACAACCCCCTTACTCGGGTGTAAGCTTCTGTCACTCTAGCCGCCCACCATAAGAGAATTATGAACGTATTGCAACATCCTACAGCGGGAATCCCTCACGCTTGTGCGACACGGAGGGCACCATAGGACAGCACCAAAATAAAACATACAATTCAAACCAATCACGATCATCAATCAACCCATAGGACAAAACGGATCTACTCAAACATCATAGGATGGCCACAAATCATTGGATAATAATATGTAGCATTAAGCACCATGTTTAAGTAGAGAATTACAGCGGGAAAAGAGAGGTTACACCGCTGCATAGAGGGGGAGAGAGTTGGTGTTGACGGTAGCAAGGTTGTTGATGTAGATCGCCGTCACGATCGTTGCCCCGGCGGCACTCCGGCGCCACCGGGAAAGAGGGGGAGAGGGCCCCCCTCCTTCTTCTTCTTGCATGGCCTCCCTCCTAGATGGGAGGAGAGTTTCCCATCTGGTCCTTGGTCTCCATGGCGGCGGAGAGGCAGGAGCCCCTCCTAGATTGGATCTCTCTCTCTCTCTGTTCTCTTCTGTTTCGCGTTCCTGTTTTCTGGCCCTTCACCGTTTCTTAAATTCCCGGAGATCTGTAACTCCGATTGGGCTGAAATTTTAACACGATTTTCTTCCGGATATTATCTTTCTTGCGGCGAAAGAAGGGGGCAACCGACCAAAGAGGTGCTCAAGAGCCACCAGGGCACGTTTGCCCCCCCCCAGGCGCGCCCTGGTGCCTCGTGGCCACCTCGGACACCGTCTTGCGTTGATTTCACCTCCCAAAAATCACATATATTCCAAAATATTTCTCCGTAAAATTTTATTGCATTTGGACTTCGTTTGATATGGATATTCTGCGAAACAAAAAACAAGCAAAAAACAGGAACTGGCACTGGGCACTGGATCAATAGGTTAGTCCCAAAAATAATATAAAATGTTGCCAAAAATATGTGAAAGTGGTAGAATATTGGCATGAAACAATCAAAAATTATAGATACGATGGAGACGTATCAAACACCGCCGCCGGCGACGCTGCAGCTCCCTGCTCCGGCCACCTCCAGTCGGTCCAGTGGCACCGCTCGATGCGCAGCAACGTTAGCTTTCGAACGCAAGTGGAATCGCGCAAAATGACCCACTGTAGCGAATTTACGAACATCTCCGGCGTTCGGCCGTCGCGAAAAGCCTCGCCGGAGCTGGCTTGGCCTGGGGCCCACCCTGGGTCACTGCCAGTGAGCCCCCTGGCCGCCGTTGACCACGTTGACTTTAGTCAACGCGGTTACTGTTCCCCCCGCCACTGACATGTGGGGCCCGTTAAACTAATTAATGTTTTCGGCTAATTAATTAACTCTGTTAGATTAGTTAGTCGCTGACAAGTGGCCCCACCAGTTGATTAATTAGTTTAGCTAAATTGGTTAGCCTCTGAGTCACTGACACCCTGGCCCCACTTGCCAGTTTGACCTGGTCAACAGTCAATAGAGTTGACTGCTGACTGGGCAGTTGACTAAGTCAACTGGGCCCCTGACCCCACCTGTCAGCCTCTGTGGCTAGAGAGCCACTGGGTGTAAAAAGGTTTTTCTGGATTATTTTCGAAATAAATAATTCCAAGAATTTCTGAATATTGTTTAAATCTTCGGAAATTAGTAGAAATTCATCCGTAGCTCGGGTTGAAAAACTTTATACATGAAAGTTGATCAGAAAAATCCCACGAATCCGATCGTGTCATCCGCATGCATGTCAGGACCCTCTACGTAGGAGAACCTGTAACTTTTCGTCTGTTTCTGGCAAATGAATAGTGACTGACTACCGGTTAATAATTCCAACTTAAATCCTAAAATAGCTAAAATGGTTTAGAAATGCATTAGGCCACCCATGCATTGCATATTGCCATGTCATGCTCTGTGTTGCATTTGTATGCTGTGTATTTATCTGTTTCCTCCCCCTCTTCTCTCCGGTAGACCCCGAGACCGACGTAGCCCCTGAGGACTGCTACACCACCGACGACCCCTCTTTTGCCGCAGAGCTTTCAGGCAAGCAAAACCCCCTTGATCATTTCGATATCGCCCATTTCTTTCCCCCTCCTGCTTGCATTAGAATTTGCTACTGTTACTGTTCGTTCCTATTCTGATGCATAGCCTATTTTTGTAATTGTCGTTGATATTTTACCTGTATCCTATATGCCTAGCATAGTTGGTTAGTGACCCATCAGTGGCCCCACACTCTTGTCCGTGTTGCTAGGCTTAGCCTCCGGATGTCTCGATCAATGTGATCGATGTGCTGATACCGACACATCACCGCACACCCCCTTAGTTGTACGACTCGATAGAGCTACTATCGAGTGCCGAGGGTGATACCTCTTACCGCACTTCTGATGATTTATCTGGCGTGTAGCTAGTCGGTTGTGGACATCGAGGGTGATTCCTCTTTCACCACCTCTGATGACGTCTCTGTCGTGCAACCCCTCAAGTGTGGACCAACGAGGGTGATTCCTCCGAGTTCGCCTTGACGGATACATCGAGTGGGAATCCATCGAGGGTGATTCCTCGGATTTCCCCCTTGATGTCACAGACACACTGTTACTGTTACCTGTTGCCCCTTTTACTGTTACTGTTGTTGTGGGACTGAAGGGACAGGCGGTACCACCCCGGTAGAGGTGGACCTGAGTTCCCGACAGCCCCTGAGAAGTCGGGTTGACCGTGAGGGTACCCGCGAGATAATTATGAGGCGCGGCCGGGCAGTCTTGGCCCTTGTCGCAAGTCCTCGAGACGGGGCGATGGGACCACAGATCGTGGAGCACTGATCGTCACCGCGCGCTCCCAATACACTAAAGGGTTTGGATATGTGATCTGAGTAGGCCTCTGGCCTTTTACGCACTGACCACCACGCGGGAATAAGTATGGGCACTATGCATCGTATGTTTCTTCCGAAGATCTTCAGACGTCAGCAGTTGTGTGGCGCGCGCTGGGTTGGACTGGGAAAGCCTGCGTTTGTATTAAGGGGGCTATGTCTGCTCACCGGCCGCGTACGTAACGTGAAGGAGTGCGAAGGGCGATGGGCCCGGACCCCTGAGCGCTTAGGATTTAGACCGGCGTGCTGGCCTCTCTGTTGAGCCCAGGTTGGGCTGCGGTGTGTCGATTGGCCGAGGCCAGGCATGACCCGATAAAAGTGTGTCCGACCGGAGTTAATCGAGCGTGTTTGGTACATTGGTGCACCCCTGCAGGGAAGAACTTTATCTATTCGAATAGCCGTGTCCACGGTTACGGACGCTCAGAGAGTATCCCGATCTACTATAACTAGAACTGGATACTGTGTTTACTTTAATTAATATGTTAGCTCCGAGATTGCTTTCTCGCAGGGAGTCGAGGAAGCATCTCTGGGCATTACTACTTAATTAATACTTGTTACTACTTTATTATATGCTGCAGATCTTTACTCTTCTCATGCTGCAAGACGTTGCAAGATGCTAGTCTTCGATAGGCTAGACCTTCTCTCTATTCTGGCATTTCTGCAGTTCAGTCCACATATACAGCCTTTCTTTGATAATGTTGCATACATATAATAGATCTGATGTAAGTCTTGCGAGTACTTTGGATGAGTACTCACGGTTGCTTTGCTACCTCTTTTTTCCCATACCCGATTGCTGCGACCAGATGACGGAGCCCCGGAGCCAGCTGCTACCGTCGACGACTACTATTACCCCTCCGACGGAGCCTACTACTACGTGGAGACCGACGACCAGGAGTAGTTTCGGAGGTTCCCAGGCAGGAGGCCTGCGCCTCTTCGATCTAGTTGTCGTTGTTTTGCTCAGCCTTCTTAAGGCACCCTTGTCTAATTATGTCTGTACTCAGATACTGATGCTTTCACTGACTCTTGTGTGTAATCGAGCTTATGTATTCGAGCCCTCGAGGCCCCTGGCTTGTAATATAAAGCTTGTATTATTTTAATTTTGTGTCTAGAGTTGTGTTGTGATATCTTCCCGTGAGTCCCTAGGCTTGATCGTGTGCATTTGCGTGTATGATTAGTGCACGATTAAGTTGGGGGCGTCACACCTGAGCTGTCAACGGCCGACTCCTCCTTCACGCGGCGTCCGATCTGGACGCCGCGGTTGTGCCGGGGCGAGGCCGGCTCCTCCTTCACCGGCAGGAGCGTGAACGCTGGCTTGGGCTTGACGCGGTGGCGCGGCGGGGACGGCGGCTCCTCCTTCACGCGCGCCGGCGATGGCGGAGACGGCCCCATGTAACGGAGCGACCGCTCCGTCATTATCTCGATCTAACGGAAGAAATCTTTGTCCTTCAGAGCGGCCTCCTTGAGGAGTCGGGGCGGCTGCTCCGGTGGCTCCTGCAGCTGCGGCGGTGGCGTCTGGTCCTCCTCGTCACCGGAGGAGATGACGATCTCCTCCTTGGCGGAGGAGCCGGCCGCCGTGGACGTTGACGGGCCCGGAGAGCGTCTGCGGCGGCGCCAAGAACCGCCGGAGGAGGAGCTTCCGCCTACTCCATCTGCCGGCGCGGAGCACCACGACTTTGGCATCGCCCGAGCTTGGGTCGAAGAGGGGGAGGGAGGGGCTCGAGCACGGAGACGGGGGAGGGGGGTGCGGCTCTGTGCATCGCCGGCACACGGTTTAAATAGCTGCGGCGAGGCCCAGGTGAAGGGGTGGTCCGCTTCAATGCAGCGCAGCGGCCGGAGTTGGTTCCTCGGGAACCTGCGTCCGCATTGAAGCGGCGGCTGCCGAGAGGTCACGTCGGTCAGCACCGCCCTTCCTCCCTCCGGTCACATCGCGGCATCAATGCCTGCCGATGCGTGCTCTGGGGCGGCATGTATGCGGCACGGTAAGCGGCGCGTGCATCGGAAGGAAAGCGCAGGAGGGGCAGGTGGGGTTTTGGATGGGTCAGGGCGGTCAGAAAACGGGCTTAGGAGCGGTACGGACTCCCGCAAAACCCCTCCACGTTTGTCTCCGGTTTGCGGAAGAAATCGCATCTGGACCGCCCCGCGGACCGATACAGGACCGCGTTGGATTGCTTCCGCGGTCCGGACGGTTGCGGGAGGTTTGCGGGTCCGTCTTGGAGATGCCCTTACTTGCTTCTGAGATTTTTTTTTGCATGGTAATACGTGTCTCATTTATATCATAAGGATCATAGTACAAGCCACGTACATACCGACCTGGCAAAACTAAAAAAATAGCAAAATGCTAGCCTTCGCACAAAGGGACACCAGCCAAGAAGTAAAATTACAAACAAGATCGAAAAAACCTCTGAGCTTGACACCAACGCCCGTCACCTGCCTCTGGCGCAACCATAACAGCCACCAAAGGAAAAAAATGACGGATCACCTCCACACCCGAGCTCGACACGGCTCCATCGCTGATATGCAGCTTTGCGGACCTCCAAGGTGGCTCGCCAAAGGTGAAACCATTACCATTGAACGAATCAGACCGGGGCAACACCCCGGACACGCCATCGAACTACAGATCTGGCACCTTCACATGACTAAGACGTCGGAGGAGGAAACCATACCTGCCATCCACGTACCACGAACCCAGCACACGATCCACCATCTTCCAGATGCCGCCGATGCAGACCACAATCTGCATCCGCTTCTGGACTACCTCCCAAGCTCCGCGTCGGCGCTGGAGCAAACGCCGTCGCAACGACGGAGCCCGAGGACACATGTCCACCACGAGGATGCCGCTGCCGCCGCACCATCCTTGCTTGAACAGACTGGATTCCAAATCCATCCCGAACCATAAGACTGATCACCTCGTCGGAGCAGGATCCGAAGAGACTTTATTCAGCGCCGCCATCGCCGCCGCCGAAGTCAAGACGATGAATCTAAAAACTAAGCTACTTTGGCATAAAAACTATCCACACGCGTGGATTCGGCGACCCCCCTCACCACCGACGACCGAGGTCGTCGCCGGAGAACGGCGGCGGAGAAAGTCCCTGGCGAGCGAGATCGTCTTTTCCTTCGAGAGGAAGAAAGAACGACTCGAAAGATTTGTTGCTTCTGAGAATTTAATCCAGCGAAAACACCAGGCAAATTGACCGAACATCATTCCAGCGAAATAATGAATACTCAACGTAAGAAGGAAATTAATCAAGAATTACAAATCTGGCTGAATCAACTAGCTTGATCCTTGGAATGACGTAGCAGCGCCGTCGAGGACGACTCGGAAGAAACAGTGGTGTTGCCGGTGCTGACCGAAGAAGAGCGAACACAACCGGAGCCTCAGCTGTCAACGGAGAAAGACCCGTACGACGCAAGATCCGGTGCAGTCCTGTACAGGTGCCGTGGGAGCGCGAGCAGCCTCGCCTCGTCGGACTGCAGGACGTGCATGGCCTGCGCCACGGATGGCCGCTCGCTCCGGTCCGGGTGCGCGCACCAGAGCCCGACGACGAGTACCCGCTCCATCCACCGCTCGTCCGCCTCGTCGCCCTTCAGCCGCTCGTCGGCCGCGTCAAGGATCGCATCCCTCCCGTACAGGTTCCACGCCCAGCTGAGCAGCGTGAAGGATCTCTCAGCGGTCTCTATCACTGGCCGCCGGCCGGAGGCGATCTCCAGGAGGACGACACCGAAGCTGTACACGTCGGACTCGGTGCACGGCCGGCGCGTGTTGACGAACTCGGGGTCGATGTACCCGACGGTGCCGAGCACGGCCTTGGTGGTGCGCATTAACCCGACGCCGTGGTCGACGAGCCGGGCCAACCCGAAGTCCCCGAGCTTGGTGCTGAGAGATGAGTCGAGCATGATATTGCTGGGCTTGATGTCGCCGTGGACGATGCACTGCTCCCACTCTCCGTGGAGGTAGCGCAACGCAGATCCCAAGCCGAGTATGATGTTGTACCTCTGTGGCCATGTCAGATAGCTGCCGTCGTTGCTGTAGAGGTGCCTGTCGAGGCTGCCCTCCGTGACGAGCTCGTAGACAAGCAGGAGCCCCTTGCGGCTGTCGCACCAGCCCAGCAACTTCACAAGGTTGCGATGCTTCAGTCTGCTGATGATCCTCACCTCTGCCTCGAACTCCTTCCTCCCCTGGGACGATGAGTCTGCACACAGCACCTTCACCGCCACCGCACGACGGTCTTGGTCACCACCGACGGCACCTGCGAGTGTGAGTGTGAGATGACCCCGGTAAACGCTCCCGAAACCACCTCGCCCGAGCTTCTCGTCCTCCGCGAAATTGCTCGTTGCAGTGACAAGCTCGTGGTACATGTACCGTCTGGGGCCGTCGGCAGCCACACCTCTCTCGAGATCAGCTCTGTCGATGCACTCTTCTTCGCTGTCCTCGTTTGCTCTTCTTTTGTTGTATCGCCGCCAACCCAGTACCACCGCCGCACAGACAGACAAAAAAAGCAGAGGAACTAGAACAGATACTAGAATTGGTACCAACTTTTTGTTGCTGTTGTTGCTGCTGGTTGGAATTGGAAGGGGAGGTTCAGCAGGTGGAGGTGCTTCCTTCTTTGATTCCAGAGTGGAGGTGAATGACCATGACAGTATCTGGTGCAGCTCAGCGTACAGGCCAGTCGCCGCGGAGAAGCCAACCGCGACCTCCTCCGGTAAATATGTACTCAGATCAACGGTTGCATTGACCTGGTACAGGGCATCGCCGATGACGAGATCGACGGCCAGCATCTTGGAATCATTGTGGTACTTCACCGTGGCTTCCATAAGATGGAGCGACGTGAGGTTCTTTCCCGGCCAGGTCGTCGTGTCCGTGGACGCCGTGGAGTTGAGGGAGTTGACGTCGATGCCGATATGGTTCCCGTTGATGTCGGCATAGTACGATGAGCCACCAAGAGTATTGGGGTGAGTGTCAAACTCCACGGCCACGATCCGGGTGTCGCCTGTCCCGTTAGTGCTGGCCGGGAGGAGGCCGAGGCTGCCGCCGTAGCTGTTCGGCGGGATCTCCGAAGGGAAACGCCCGAGGAAGAAGGCCATCCCATCGCCTGTATACGGCAGGCTGGGGTTGTCCGGAGTGATACGGAAGGAGAAGGTGGTGGTGAAGCTAGCCATCTCGCCGGTGGCGTTGCTCCATAGCGGCACCTTTTGCGCGTACGATGCCCGGCCGACGCTGTAGTGGCTGTACTGAATATCTGACTTGCGTGTATTTTTTGTGAGCTCGAGCGTGGACGGAGTGGGGAATGCATCGCCGGCGAAGTTGATCGATGAAGTGGCGCTGGGGTCGGAGAAGTTGAGGTTGAAGGAGTGCGAGAAGGCCCAGCGCGGCGCATAGTAGAGGTATAGCAACACCAGGAAGACTAGGGTGGTAGAACGACGGCGAGAGCCCATCGGTCGTTGTGTTTGGTGTTTGGTATTTCAGAAGGAAGGAGGAAGCGTGAGCACCATAAAATAGGGCCGGGGAGAGATCTGTAAGCTCGTCGACGTTTCAAGCCAGCGGACCCGCCACCGGTCGACTCCACGAGTCCCGCTTGGAAGAATGGGAGCCGCCCCAACTGTAACTGATTACAGCCTTGTCGAAAAAACCATGATTAGAGCCCTAAAAACATGATTAGAAAACAAGTGGCCACCGGCGGAAAGAAAGTCGATGATGTGAGGATGGGGTTGCCACCGCGGCAGTGGCCACAACCGGTTACTTTTCATCTCTACTTATCATGAGAAGTAGCTTCTCTTAAACTGAAATCGGCTCTGTTAAAAATCAGTCGACTGATTTTTAGTGAAGTCTCAGTCGATTTGTTGACCCTTAGATCTTTGTGTTGCTTTAGGATCCGTGCAGCCCTGTTGTTTCCTGTAAATCAACCCACCCATATAGGGAACGAACTGGATGGGTCTGTTTTTTTGTCTTTGTTTTTTCCGTCGGGGCAGGCTTGAGGTGGTGGGCTGGGCGGTGGTCCTTTTCTTTGTGTGTTGGGCTTTATTTTGCCAGTTGTTTTACAAGGTTTAGGTCCGTTTCTTTTTTATTTTAAATTTTTTCCTACAGGAAGGGAACGAACAGATAGAGTTAAGTGACTTGTGTGTGTTTTTTTGTTCTCAGTTAGTAGCAGTACCAAGCACTTTAGTTCATAGGCCTCGACATTTTTTTTCTACCATTATTTTTATTTTTTATTTATTTTTCATTTTTTTTCTCTGTTTAGGTTCATACATGACTGTTAAAACTCAGTCGACTCCCTGGCCATTAGATCGTTGTTGCTTCAAAATCTATATAGCTATGTGTGTCTTATATTGAAATCGATTGCTTAGGTGCGCGATGGGCCAATTTCCTTTTCTTTTGTTGTTTATTTTCTCTCATGTCGGCTAAATATGCGCTATGGGCTGGGCTTGAGAGGTTTCTTTTTTGTCTAGTTTTGAGCTTAATTTTTCAAACAAACCGCCCGACGAGGGGTGGGGAAGCGGTTGAGAACTACCGAGGGCAGCTATTTTGTATCTTTTTTAAATTTTTTTATTTACTTGTAAGTGTTTTAAATGATTCTTTCGTCTATGTTCCTTGTCATGTTTGAATTTCTTTTTACATTTTGTATTTCCACCTTTTCTCTTGCTTTTCTTTTTTCTTTTCCTTTTTTATCGTTGTTTTCAAACCTTTTTTCCTTTCTTATTCCAGTTGCAAGACCGACAACAGCCCCGCAATTGCAAGTGCCGCATCCGACCGCAACTGCAAATCCCCACACATGGTTGCAACTCGACTTTTGTTTTGTCGGAGGGGGCGCCGGGAGAGGGCGCGGGCCAGTTGCAAGCCCGACAACAGCCCCGCAACTTCAAGTGCCGCACCCGACCGCAAACTGCATGTCTTCTAACCCAACCGCAACTGGACTTTTTTGTTCTGTCGGAGGTGGCGCCGGGAGAGGGGGCGGGCCAGTTGCAAGCCCGACAACAGCCCCGCAACTGCAAGTGCCGCACCCGACCGCAACTGCATGTCTCCCAACATGGTTGCAACTCGACTTTTGTTTTGTCGGAGGTGGCGCCGGGATAGGGGGCGGGCCAGTTGCAAGCCCGACAACAGCCCCGCAACTGCAAGTGCCGTACCCGATTGCAACTGCAAATCCCCACACATGGTTGCAACTCGACTTTTGTTTTGTCGGAGGGGTCGCCGGGAGAGGGCGCGGGCCAGTTGCAAGCCCGACAACAGCCCCGCAACTGCAAGTGCCGCACCCGACCGCAACTGCATGTCCCCCAACATGGTTGCAACTCGACTTTTGTTTTGTCGGAGGTGGCGCCGGGAGAGGGGGTGGGCCAGTTGCAAACCCGACAACAGCCCCGCAACTGCAAGTGCCGCACCCGACCGCAACTGCATGTCTTCTAACCCGACCGCAGTTGGACTTTTTTGTTTTGTCGGAGGGGGCGCCGGGAGAGGGCGCGGGCCAGTTGCAAGCCCGACAACAGCCCCGCAACTGCAAGTGCCGCACCCGACCGCAACTGCATGTCTTCTAACCCAACCGCAACTGGACTTTTTTGTTCTGTCGGAGGGGGTGCCGGGAGAGGGCGCGGGCCAGTTGCAAGCCCGACAAGAGCCCCGCAACTGCAAGTGCCGCACCCGACCGCAACTGCATGTCTTCTAACCCAACCGCAACTGGACTTTTTTGTTCTGTCGGAGGGGGTGCCGGGAGAGGGCGCGGGCCAGGTGCAAGCCCGACAAGAGCCCCGCAACTGCAAGTGCCGCACTCGACCGCAACTGCATGTCTTCTAACCCGACCACAACTGGACTTTTTTGTTTTGTCGGAGGGGGCGCCGGGAGAAGTGGCGGGCCAGTTGCAAGCCCGACAACAGCCACGCAACTTCATGTCCCCCAACATGGTTGCAACTCGACTTTTGTTTTGTCGGAGGTGGCGCCGGGAGAGGGGGCGGGCCAGTTGCAAGCCCGACAACAGCCCCGCAACTGCAAGTGCCGCACCCGACCGCAACTGCATGTCTCCCAACATGGTTGCAACTCGACTTTTGTTTTGTCGGAGGTGGCGCCGGGATAGGGGGCGGGCCAGTTGCAAGCCCGACAACAGCCCCGCAACTGCAAGTGCCGTACCCGATTGCAACTGCAAATCCCCACACATGGTTGCAACTCGACTTTTGTTTTGTCGGAGGGGTCGCCGGGAGAGGGCGCGGGCCAGTTGCAAGCCCGACAACAGCCCCGCAACTGCAAGTGCCGCACCCGACCGCAACTGCATGTCCCCCAACATGGTTGCAACTCGACTTTTGTTTTGTCGGAGGTGGCGCCGGGAGAGGGGGTGGGCCAGTTGCAAACCCGACAACAGCCCCGCAACTGCAAGTGCCGCACCCGACCGCAACTGCATGTCTTCTAACCCGACCGCAGTTGGACTTTTTTGTTTTGTCGGAGGGGGCGCCGGGAGAGGGCGCGGGCCAGTTGCAAGCCCGACAACAGCCCCGCAACTTCAAGTGCCGCACCCGACCGAACATAGTGGTTTTTTTATTTTTATGTTTGTAGGTTTTTATCTTTTCCAAAATAGTGGTGTTTTTATTTTCAAATGTGCCACCCAGTTGCACGTAGCCCCATGTGCAACTGCATATGTTGTAGTCCACATGCAATTCCAAGCGACACCAGCCGGGCGTAACTAGGGTGCGCACGGAGCTAGGTGCTTGGGCGGCCCAGTATGTGGGTTTATTTTTGAATTTTTTGAAATTTTTTTCTACTTTTTGTTTTTTCTTTCTATTTTTATTTTTGAGTTTTGGATTTGTGTTATTTTCATTTTGTAAATAGTGATGTCTTGGAATTTTTGAAAAAAATAATGCCACTTGATTTGCACACACGTCGGCCGTACATAGTTGCATGTTCTTCGGCCATGCACAATTGCACGTCCACCGCCAATGTGCAACTTAAGAGTTTTTTTCTTTTAAACAAATAATGCCAATGATTATACACGTGTCTGTCACATGTTCGTCGACCATGCGCAATGACATGCCCATCATTTCTATTTTTAAGGAACGGGAGAAATAAAAGGAAAAAGAAAATAAGACTTTAAAAAAAAAGAGAACACAACACCAACAAGCACAAGCCGCACGAAGAGCTAATCTTACCTCAGCCGATTCACCACAACCATTGTCATTTTTTGGATGATAATGAAAATACAAATAGATGAGTAAAACAATGCTCGGCCTAACCCAACCCAAGGAAGAAAATATTAGCTAAAACTCAATATTTTCTAATTGCACGAGAAATATTTTTAAATAATATTGAAAGTTTTCTGGTTGCGTGATATTATTATTTTCAAATACATGATGGATATTTATAAAAATACACGAACACATTTTTCTAAATTGACATCAATTTTTACATTTTATAGAATCATAAAAAATAAAATAAAAATAAAAATGTAAGTAGAAAATGGAAACAAAAAAATTGAAAAAAAAACCCAGACAAAACAGATAGAAACCAGGCGTTAAGAAAATTGTACGTACAACAGTTTTTTTTAGGGGTATCTACAACAGCTAATATACCCGACTGGTGCACCACACAGTCGATGAGCAGCAGCCGGAGAAAACTGTTGCACAGCCCAACGCTAATACGCACAAAGACTTGGCCAGCTCAAAAAGCAAAAAGCAACAAGCAACAAGTATATGGGCTGGACAATAAACAACAAAGGGATAACGTGTTCTAGAAAAATAAAAAAAATAAACAGATGACATCAGCCGACTTAGACTTCGCGAAGTCTAAGTCGACTGAGACCTAGACAGACCCAACTGAAATAACTTTTGAAAGACCTTCTAGAGTTGCTCTAACGCAAGAAACCAGCCAGAATATTCAGAGTACTAGAACGATCAATCAAGCGCATCTTTTAGAAAACGACGGCTCTTATTCTGGACCCGTAATTTACGCCGGACCGGGTCCGGAAACGCCGAACCAAACGAGGCTAGCGTGGAATTATTGCGAGTCGTGGGGCCAGGAGTACATAAAGACAAGGGGACGACTTGACCGAAGCTGGTCGGTCAGTTGTGATCGTGGGCTATCGGGGACGAACTGGGACATCTTTTTTTTTTTTTTTTTTTTTTTTTTTTTTTAGCATCTGTAAACTTTATTAAGATGAAATGTTCATAGGAATACAGATGATGTCGGGCATTGTTACAAGCCACAATTGGCGCCCGGACGACAGAGAAGCCGCTGCTTTTGCAAGAGCATGCGCTTCTCCATTATTGTCTCTACTCTCATGCACAAAACGAATCTGCCGGAAGGAGCCTGAACGATGGCTAATTCGAAAGATCGCAGTGTATCGGCAAGGATCTTCAGAGCCAATATTGGTGAGCACCTCAGCATAGTCCGAAGCAACACAAACAGAAGATAGATTAAGATCAGCGGCCAAAGAAAGGGCTTCGTTACACGCTTGTGCTTCCAGCGAGGCCGGGTCCGTGAGTCCTTCAAAGACCCTAGCTGAGGCGCCCAGGAAAGTTCCGGCTTTGTCCCGATAGATAGCTACTGCCACTCCTCTCCTTCCGCTTCTGGACACGCCCCCATCAGCATTAATTTTCGATTCACAGTCTGTTGGGGGCAGCCAGAGCAATCTAGTTGCCCTCGTTCTTGCATTTCCTGGGATTACACGCAGGTCCTTTGAATTCACCTGCAGCTCCTTGGCCAGACGTGGTTTGCTCAAAGCCACAGAATCAAGGTCCTCTAAAAATTTGGTGATGAAACCTGAGGTGCTCAAAAGGCTTTGGTACTGGTCATCATGAATAGCGCGTCGTCTCGCCCACCAAATGGCCCACATTGTAACCAAAATTTGAATAAATTCCTTCTCCGGGAGAGTATCAATAAACCAAAAAATCCATAATCTAGCATCCTCCATTTTGTTTGATATAGCGACCTCTGTTAACTCCTCTTAGGCCAGAGACCATACGCACCGTGACATGTGACAGTCAAATAAAGAGTGCCTCCATGTGTCCACCGCCGCGTTGCAGATGGTACAGGCCGGCGAGTCAGCCATCTTTCTATGGTTTTGGACCTCCCCAGTTGGGATCGATGTCCTGGCCAGCCTCCATGCGAACACTTTAATTTTTGACGGAATACTCAACCTCCAAAGTTTGCCCCATGATCTCTTGTCAGCCTCGCAATCTGAATGACCGGGGACATGCTCCAGCCAGTCCGTTCGCTGTTGTTTCGTGGCTGCTAGCAGGCGATAAGCAGACCGTACTGAAAAAAATGCCCTTCCTCTCGTAGTGCCATGCCCAGCAATCTGCTTGAGCGCGCGTACTCAGCGGGATATCAAGGATCGCCTCCTTGTCCATTGCATAAAAATGCTCATACAAAACAGAAGTCTTCCAAGAAGCGGTGGTATGATCAATTATTCTAACACTTGTTGTGGCGGGTGTGGGGTCTTAGGACAGACCGGGCGCAGTTTGTGATCACGTGGTATCTAGTTGTCCTGCCAGATGTTCGTATCGCTGCCCGTCCCGATCCTTCTTATGAGGCCAAGGTTTAGGGTATCTCTTCCTTCATGAATAGAGCGCCATACTTGAGATGGATTCCTCCCCAGTTCTGCCTCCAGAACATTGCAAGTAGGATAATAGACCGCCTTGAGTATACGTGCACTTAGGGTGTCAGGCTCCAGCAGAAGGCGCCAAGCTTGACGAGCAAGCAAGGCTAGGTTAAAAAGCTCGATGTCACGAAAACCCATTCCTCCCATGAGACCCACGCAGTTTTCCTTTCGCCCTTCTTGGAGCCCCACCAAAACTTCCGGAGCAAACCATTAATGTGTTGGCACAAGCCCCTCGAAAGCTTGAAACATGCCATTGAATATGTTGGTATTGCCTGGGCAACCGCCTTGATAAGCACCTCTTTACCTCCAACTGAGAGTGCCTTTTCCATCCATCCTTGAACTTGTTTCCAGATCCTATCCTTTAGATACTTGAAGGACCCCTCCTTAGCTCTCCCTACATCCGAAGGGAGTCCTAAATACTTTTCTGGAAGTTTTTCATTCTGAACATCCAGGACTAGCATAACATCCTTCCTCAAGTCATCAAAACATCCCTTGCTGAAGAAAATAGCTGACTTCTCTCTGTTATTGCGCTGTCCAGAAGCATCACAGTATCGCCGCAGCAGCACATCCACACGCGCTGCCATCTCAGGTGTAGCATAAAAAAAGAGCAAGCTATCGTCAGCAAAAAGAAGGTGATTAACACGTGGTGCACTTGGCGCCACTTGAATACCGTGAATGCTCTCCCCTGGGACAGAAGATTTCAGCAAGGAAGAAAGGCCTTCCGCTGCCAACAAAAATAAGTAGGGTGATATGGGGTCCCCCTGCCGAATCCCACGGGTTGGCTTAAACTCCTCCAGCTTGCCTCCATTAAACATGATTGAGAAAGATACTGATGTGACACACCTCATGATGATCTCTGTAAATCGAGAACTGATACCAAGTTTCAACATCACCGCCTTCAAATATGGCCACTCAAGCCTGTCATTGGCCTTTATCATGTCAAGTTTCAGCGCGCAAAATCTATTTCCTTTCAGCTTCTTGGTTTTCATAAAATGTAAACACTCATAAGCAGAGATGAAATTGTCAGTGATCAGTCGACCTAGTACGAATGCAGACTGTTCCTCAGAAATGATCTCGGGGAGAATGAGTTTGAGCCGGTTGGCCAATACCTTTGATGCGATCTTGAAGATCACATTGCAGAGGCTTATCGGTCGAAATTGTGCTAATTTTTTTGGACTAGCTATCTTGGGAATTAGAACAATGAAAGTTTTGTTTATCTCCTCCGGGGAATCATCACCACTTAGAACACGTAGCACCATATCAGTTACCTCATCGCCACACAACTCCCAGTGTCTCTGAAAAAAGTGCGCAGGGAAACCGTCGGGCCCGGGGGCCTTTGTTGGAAACATTTGGAAGAGGGTTGTCTTCACCTCTTCCTTTTTATAGGGTGCGTGCAGCATACTGTTCATATGGTCATCTACCTTGACGGGTATATGTGATAGAACTTCTTCCATCCCAATGGTATTCTCCGATGCATATAAATTCTGATAGAAGCTAGTTGCCATAGCCGCCATCTCATCCTGGTCCGAGCTCAAAGTACCATCTGCCTTCTGTAATTCAGTGATGCTATTGTTGGCCTTCCGTGCACTAGCTTTCCTGTGAAAAAACTTGCTGTTATTATCACCTTCAGCTAGCCACTGTATGCGAGCCCTTTGACGCCACATGACTTCCTCCCGGTAGCACAATTCAACCATCCGGACTTCTACCTCTCTTTCTTCCTTGCTTGGGCCGACCCGCATCGGCTCGGCCCGCAGTTCCTCCAACCTGCGGCGAAGCTGTCTCAGTTCAGAACACACCAACCCAAAAGTGTCGTGGCCCCATTTCTGTAGCTTGGCTGCCATACTAGCAAGCTTCTCCGTAAATCCTGAGATTGAATGCGCCCGACCAGTTGATCTCCATGCATCTTCCAGAACTGCCCCGAACCGGACATCACGCTCCCACATGCATTCATATCGGAAGGGCCGCTGAGCTGCTCGAACACTGTCATCAACCAATTCAGTCTCCAAAAGAATGGGAGAATGATCCGATTTAACTGCCGTAAGATGTTCAAGTCTAGCAAAAGGGAAGAGTGCCGACCAGCATGCTGTTGCAAGGGCTCTGTCAAGACGAACACGACAATAATGGCCACCTGCTACCCTCTTCTCCCATGTCCAATCCATACCTCTATATCCAAGATCCGCCAGGGCACAAACATCTACAGCTTCGCGGAAAGCCTCCATCTGCGCACTGTCACGCTCATTCGGTCCAATTTGCTCCTCCTTCCTGAGGATCTCGTTGAAATCGCCGATACATAACCAAGGCAGGGTGCTTTCACCCCTAAGCCGCTTCATCATGTCCCACGTTTTGTAACGGAGGCTTCAGTTTGCCTCTCCATAAAAACAGGATAACCGCCACTGATCCTTCAATGGCTCCTTCACCCATGCATCCACATGATATTGCGAATAATTTTTTATTGAAATATCCAAAGAGTTCTTCCAAAAGATACAAATACTGGGACCTCTGTTTGCTCCCCCATCCGGTACAGGGTCAAAAGGAACTGGCCCACGCACGTGATAGTTTTTTTTTTCAAAAAATGATAAAAGGCTGTAGTATTAGTATATTAACTAGCAGAGTGGCCCGTGCATTTGCGCGGCTAGACGTGGTGTATAAATTTATCTGTTTGTGATTTTTTCTATGCATGTTCTTTCATTTTATTTTTCAGTATTTACATAGAAAATTATAGCCATTTAAAAAAAACTTGGAATACATGAAAGGATGACTAAACTTTGGTCAAATATTTCCATCATATATGTAAACTTTGGTCAAATATTTCCATCATATAAGTCAACTTTGTTTTTTTGAGGGGCCATATGTGTACACTTATTTGTCAAGACTTGGAAGACCAAGAGAATCAGTGTATGTGTCTCGCCATGGAAAATAGTTTCATAATATTGTTCCCTCTTTTCTCATCCCTCAACATTTATCTGTTTACCTACTATATGTTTTTTTTTAAATCACTGATAAAATATAAAAATTGATTACTTGTACTGTATCTTGTTATCTGTTTCATCATCTACCTCGACATTGGCCATACTGTGCTTGTGGTTTTATTGACTTATATATGCTTTCACATCTTCTCTTGTTAATTTATTTTTCTATACCAGTCTAAACCATTATGATCGGTGATCGGTGTGGAAAATGCTATAAACTCTTCTCTCACTGGCACTCTTTAGACCATGTTACTTTTGATGATGCTTATTTCTTGTGCATTTAATTTGAAATTTTATGTAGAGTAAAAATATTAAGTGCATACTCGGCAGGAGTTCGTCCTTCCTTATTTGCTAAAAATATTCACTATCATTCACTCACGCCTTATTTTAGTATATATTTTATTTTATCCATCAGTATCCACCTTGGCGGCCTAATGTTATTTTTTCTTCTTCACATTAGCATTGATGCATCATTCAAATTATATGAAAATATAACAACCAAAATTCGCACCTCAAGGAAACTAAATAGACTTTGGTCGGCAATCTATGTTTAATTGTATTATTGTTGGCAAACACATCCATATATTTGCTCCCTCAACCAAATACTACCCGAACTGCAATGTTACCATTGATATAACATTTACAATAAAAAATAGTGTTGTTTGGAATAAGCACCTAATGAAACATGATCAAAATTTGGCAGAAATCTATATTGTTTTTGAAGACATCGCCAAGTGACTTCATGTGGCTAATGACATTGCGATTAGCATTCTAATAACACACAAAAGTATCTCATCAGTATAAAATGCTTTATTTTTGTCCTCTTCCTCTATCTATATAGCCACTATTTGTGTCCGTTTCATGGTAGTACAATATAATTCCTCTCTATCTTCCATGCCTAGGCTTCTGACAATATCCTCTTGCTCTAATTGGTTGTGTTGACTCACCATTGTGTAGCCCGACCATTTAAGCCTAAGTAATTATTGGTGTATATTCATAAGAAATCGATAATGAAAATTTCCTTCTTGCTGAGTCTAGACATAGGTTATTTTTTGTGTCGACTTTGGTCTTCATCAACATATATTTAATTCGGACCTGAATAAAAATCAAATCACCGATTTGTTTTCATGCTTAGACATAATGGTTAAATTTTATATTCATAAAGACGGTCATAGCTGGACCTTATATAATGAAAGCTGACAATTTATTAATTATTATTTTGAACTTCATATATAAATGGTGGTGTATTTTAGTCATCAACCCATGAACCTGCATGGGCTAGATGAGTTCCTTTTTAAAATTAATAATTTTTTATTAATTATAATTTGCAGTCACATAATGAAAAAAGAATAGCATGGAGTTGTATAGGCCCTAAGGTGTAACGAAAAGAATTAGTCGATTTTTACATCAAAATGTATATCATTAGCTGCAACTCATTCTCATTCAATACCACAACATTCATGAAATTTTAAACAACAATTAAATTCGCATCAGTTTAACTTACATCACTTAAACTCATTCAAGTGAAACAACTGCGTACAATGGTGCATCTTGAAAAGGAATCAGAACAATAACAGCTGAGGTATTCAGTAGAGGTGTCGAATATATTCTTGTTTACTCCATTAAACGAACACACCAACCCAAAAGTGTCGTGGCCCCATTTCTGTAGCTTGGCTGCCATACTAGCAAGCTTCTCCGTAAATCCTGAGATTGAATGCGCCCGACCAGTTGATCTCCATGCATCTTCCAGAACTACCCCGAACCGGACATCACGCTCCCACATGCATTCATATCGGAAGGGCCGCTGAGCTGCTCGAACACTGTCATCAACCAATTCAGTCTCCAAAAGAATGGGAGAATGATCCGATTTAACTGCCGTAAGATGTTCAAGTCTAGCAAAAGGGAAGAGTGCCGACCAGCATGCTGTTGCAAGGGCTCTGTCAAGACGAACACGACAATAATGGCCACCTGCTACCCTCTTCTCCCATGTCCAATCCATACCTCTATATCCAAGATCCGCCAGGGCACAAACATCTACAGCTTCGCGGAAAGCCTCCATCTGCGCACTGTCACGCTCATTCGGTCCAATTTGCTCCTCCTTCCTGAGGATCTCGTTGAAATCGCCGATACATAACCAAGGCAGGGTGCTTTCACCCCTAAGCCGCTTCATCATGTCCCACGTTTTGTAACGGAGGCTTCAGTTTGCCTCTCCATAAAAACAGGATAACCGCCACTGATCCTTCAATGGCTCCTTCACCCATGCATCCACATGATATTGCGAATAATTTTTTATTGAAATATCCAAAGAGTTCTTCCAAAAGATACAAATACTGGGACCTCTGTTTGCTCCCCCATCCGGTACAGGGTCAAAAGGAACTGGCCCACGCACGTGATAGTTTTTTTTTTCAAAAAATGATAAAAGGCTGTAGTATTAGTATATTAACTAGCAGAGTGGCCCGTGCATTTGCGCGGCTAGACGTGGTGTATAAATTTATCTGTTTGTGATTTTTTCTATGCATGTTCTTTCATTTTATTTTTCAGTATTTACATAGAAAATTATAGCCATTTAAAAAAAACTTGGAATACATGAAAGGATGACTAAACTTTGGTCAAATATTTCCATCATATATGTAAACTTTGGTCAAATATTTCCATCATATAAGTCAACTTTGTTTTTTTGAGGGGCCATATGTGTACACTTATTTGTCAAGACTTGGAAGACCAAGAGAATCAGTGTATGTGTCTCGCCATGGAAAATAGTTTCATAATATTGTTCCCTCTTTTCTCATCCCTCAACATTTATCTGTTTACCTACTATATGTTTTTTTTTAAATCACTGATAAAATATAAAAATTGATTACTTGTACTGTATCTTGTTATCTGTTTCATCATCTACCTCGACATTGGCCATACTGTGCTTGTGGTTTTATTGACTTATATATGCTTTCACATCTTCTCTTGTTAATTTATTTTTCTATACCAGTCTAAACCATTATGATCGGTGATCGGTGTGGAAAATGCTATAAACTCTTCTCTCACTGGCACTCTTTAGACCATGTTACTTTTGATGATGCTTATTTCTTGTGCATTTAATTTGAAATTTTATGTAGAGTAAAAATATTAAGTGCATACTCGGCAGGAGTTCGTCCTTCCTTATTTGCTAAAAATATTCACTATCATTCACTCACGCCTTATTTTAGTATATATTTTATTTTATCCATCAGTATCCACCTTGGCGGCCTAATGTTATTTTTTCTTCTTCACATTAGCATTGATGCATCATTCAAATTATATGAAAATATAACAACCAAAATTCGCACCTCAAGGAAACTAAATAGACTTTGGTCGGCAATCTATGTTTAATTGTATTATTGTTGGCAAACACATCCATATATTTGCTCCCTCAACCAAATACTACCCGAACTGCAATGTTACCATTGATATAACATTTACAATAAAAAATAGTGTTGTTTGGAATAAGCACCTAATGAAACATGATCAAAATTTGGCAGAAATCTATATTGTTTTTGAAGACATCGCCAAGTGACTTCATGTGGCTAATGACATTGCGATTAGCATTCTAATAACACACAAAAGTATCTCATCAGTATAAAATGCTTTATTTTTGTCCTCTTCCTCTATCTATATAGCCACTATTTGTGTCCGTTTCATGGTAGTACAATATAATTCCTCTCTATCTTCCATGCCTAGGCTTCTGACAATATCCTCTTGCTCTAATTGGTTGTGTTGACTCACCATTGTGTAGCCCGACCATTTAAGCCTAAGTAATTATTGGTGTATATTCATAAGAAATCGATAATGAAAATTTCCTTCTTGCTGAGTCTAGACATAGGTTATTTTTTGTGTCGACTTTGGTCTTCATCAACATATATTTAATTCGGACCTGAATAAAAATCAAATCACCGATTTGTTTTCATGCTTAGACATAATGGTTAAATTTTATATTCATAAAGACGGTCATAGCTGGACCTTATATAATGAAAGCTGACAATTTATTAATTATTATTTTGAACTTCATATATAAATGGTGGTGTATTTTAGTCATCAACCCATGAACCTGCATGGGCTAGATGAGTTCCTTTTTAAAATTAATAATTTTTTATTAATTATAATTTGCAGTCACATAATGAAAAAAGAATAGCATGGAGTTGTATAGGCCCTAAGGTGTAACGAAAAGAATTAGTCGATTTTTACATCAAAATGTATATCATTAGCTGCAACTCATTCTCATTCAATACCACAACATTCATGAAATTTTAAACAACAATTAAATTCGCATCAGGTTAACTTACATCACTTAAACTCATTCAAGTGAAACAACTGCGTACAATGGTGCATCTTGAAAAGGAATCAGAACAATAACAGCTGAGGTATTCAGTAGAGGTGTCGAATATATTCTTGTTTACTCCATTAAACGAACACACCAACCCAAAAGTGTCGTGGCCCCATTTCTGTAGCTTGGCTGCCATACTAGCAAGCTTCTCCGTAAATCCTGAGATTGAATGCGCCCGACCAGTTGATCTCCATGCATCTTCCAGAACTACCCCGAACCGGACATCACGCTCCCACATGCATTCATATCGGAAGGGCCGCTGAGCTGCTCGAACACTGTCATCAACCAATTCAGTCTCCAAAAGAATGGGAGAATGATCCGATTTAACTGCCGTAAGATGTTCAAGTCTAGCAAAAGGGAAGAGTGCCGACCAGCATGCTGTTGCAAGGGCTCTGTCAAGACGAACACGACAATAATGGCCACCTGCTACCCTCTTCTCCCATGTCCAATCCATACCTCTATATCCAAGATCCGCCAGGGCACAAACATCTACAGCTTCGCGGAAAGCCTCCATCTGCGCACTGTCACGCTCATTCGGTCCAATTTGCTCCTCCTTCCTGAGGATCTCGTTGAAATCGCCGATACATAACCAAGGCAGGGTGCTTTCACCCCTAAGCCGCTTCATCATGTCCCACGTTTTGTAACGGAGGCTTCAGTTTGCCTCTCCATAAAAACAGGATAACCGCCACTGATCCTTCAATGGCTCCTTCACCCATGCATCCACATGATATTGCGAATAATTTTTTATTGAAATATCCAAAGAGTTCTTCCAAAAGATACAAATACTGGGACCTCTGTTTGCTCCCCCATCCGGTACAGGGTCAAAAGGAACTGGCCCACGCACGTGATAGTTTTTTTTTTCAAAAAATGATAAAAGGCTGTAGTATTAGTATATTAACTAGCAGAGTGGCCCGTGCATTTGCGCGGCTAGACGTGGTGTATAAATTTATCTGTTTGTGATTTTTTCTATGCATGTTCTTTCATTTTATTTTTCAGTATTTACATAGAAAATTATAGCCATTTAAAAAAAACTTGGAATACATGAAAGGATGACTAAACTTTGGTCAAATATTTCCATCATATATGTAAACTTTGGTCAAATATTTCCATCATATAAGTCAACTTTGTTTTTTTGAGGGGCCATATGTGTACACTTATTTGTCAAGACTTGGAAGACCAAGAGAATCAGTGTATGTGTCTCGCCATGGAAAATAGTTTCATAATATTGTTCCCTCTTTTCTCATCCCTCAACATTTATCTGTTTACCTACTATATGTTTTTTTTTAAATCACTGATAAAATATAAAAATTGATTACTTGTACTGTATCTTGTTATCTGTTTCATCATCTACCTCGACATTGGCCATACTGTGCTTGTGGTTTTATTGACTTATATATGCTTTCACATCTTCTCTTGTTAATTTATTTTTCTATACCAGTCTAAACCATTATGATCGGTGATCGGTGTGGAAAATGCTATAAACTCTTCTCTCACTAGCACTCTTTAGACCATGTTACTTTTGATGATGCTTATTTCTTGTGCATTTAATTTGAAATTTTATGTAGAGTAAAAATATTAAGTGCATACTCGGCAGGAGTTCGTCCTTCCTTATTTGCTAAAAATATTCACTATCATTCACTCACGCCTTATTTTAGTATATATTTTATTTTATCCATCAGTATCCACCTTGGCGGCCTAATGTTATTTTTTCTTCTTCACATTAGCATTGATGCATCATTCAAATTATATGAAAATATAACAACCAAAATTCGCACCTCAAGGAAACTAAATAGACTTTGGTCGGCAATCTATGTTTAATTGTATTATTGTTGGCAAACACATCCATATATTTGCTCCCTCAACCAAATACTACCCGAACTGCAATGTTACCATTGATATAACATTTACAATAAAAAATAGTGTTGTTTGGAATAAGCACCTAATGAAACATGATCAAAATTTGGCAGAAATCTATATTGTTTTTGAAGACATCGCCAAGTGACTTCATGTGGCTAATGACATTGCGATTAGCATTCTAATAACACACAAAAGTATCTCATCAGTATAAAATGCTTTATTTTTGTCCTCTTCCTCTATCTATATAGCCACTATTTGTGTCCGTTTCATGGTAGTACAATATAATTCCTCTCTATCTTCCATGCCTAGGCTTCTGACAATATCCTCTTGCTCTAATTGGTTGTGTTGACTCACCATTGTGTAGCCCGACCATTTAAGCCTAAGTAATTATTGGTGTATATTCATAAGAAATCGATAATGAAAATTTCCTTATTGCTGAGTCTAGACATAGGTTATTTTTTGTGTCGACTTTGGTCTTCATCAACATATATTTAATTCGGACCTGAATAAAAATCAAATCACCGATTTGTTTTCATGCTTAGACATAATGGTTAAATTTTATATTCATAAAGACGGTCATAGCTGGACCTTATATAATGAAAGCTGACAATTTATTAATTATTATTTTGAACTTCATATATAAATGGTGGTGTATTTTAGTCATCAACCCATGAACCTGCATGGGCTAGATGAGTTCCTTTTTAAAATTAATAATTTTTTATTAATTATAATTTGCAGTCACATAATGAAAAAAGAATAGCATGGAGTTGTATAGGCCCTAAGGTGTAACGAAAAGAATTAGTCGATTTTTACATCAAAATGTATATCATTAGCTGCAACTCATTCTCATTCAATACCACAACATTCATGAAATTTTAAACAACAATTAAATTCGCATCAGGTTAACTTACATCACTTAAACTCATTCAAGTGAAACAACTGCGTACAATGGTGCATCTTGAAAAGGAATCAGAACAATAACAGCTGAGGTATTCAGTAGAGGTGTCAAATATATTCTTGTTTACTCCATTAAACGAACACACCAACCCAAAAGTGTCGTGGCCCCATTTCTGTAGCTTGGCTGCCATACTAGCAAGCTTCTCCGTAAATCCTGAGATCGAATGCGCCCGACCAGTTGATCTCCATGCATCTTCCAGAACTGCCCCGAACCGGACATCACGCTCCCACATGCATTCATATCGGAAGGGCCGCTGAGCTGCTCGAACACTGTCATCAACCAATTCAGTCTCCAAAAGAATGGGAGAATGATCCGATTTAACTGCCGTAAGATGTTCAAGTCTAGCAAAAGGGAAGAGTGCCGACCAGCATGCTGTTGCAAGGGCTCTGTCAAGACGAACACGACAATAATGGCCACCTGCTACCCTCTTCTCCCATGTCCAATCCATACCTCTATATCCAAGATCCGCCAGGGCACAAACATCTACAGCTTCGCGGAAAGCCTCCATCTGCGCACTATCACGCTCATTCGGTCCAATTTGCTCCTCCTTCCTGAGGATCTCGTTGAAATCGCCGATACATAACCAAGGCAGGGTGCTTTCACCCCTAAGCCGCTTCATCATGTCCCACGTTTTGTAACGGAGGCTTCAGTTTGCCTCTCCATAAAAACAGGATAACCGCCACTGATCCTTCAATGGCTCCTTCACCCATGCATCCACATGATATTGCGAATAATTTTTTATTGAAATATCCAAAGAGTTCTTCCAAAAGATACAAATACTGGGACCTCTGTTTGCTCCCCCATCCGGTACAGGGTCAAAAGGAACTGGCCCACGCACGTGATAGTTTTTTTTTTCAAAAAATGATAAAAGGCTGTAGTATTAGTATATTAACTAGCAGAGTGGCCCGTGCATTTGCGCGGCTAGACGTGGTGTATAAATTTATCTGTTTGTGATTTTTTCTATGCATGTTCTTTCATTTTATTTTTCAGTATTTACATAGAAAATTATAGCCATTTAAAAAAAACATGGAATACATGAAAGGATGACTAAACTTTGGTCAAATATTTCCATCATATATGTAAACTTTGGTCAAATATTTCCATCATATAAGTCAACTTTGTTTTTTTGAGGGGTCATATGTGTACACTTATTTGTCAAGACTTGGAAGACCAAGAGAATCAGTGTATGTGTCTCGCCATGGAAAATAGTTTCATAATATTGTTCCCTCTTTTCTCATCCCTCAACATTTATCTGTTTACCTACTATATGTTTTTTTTTAAATCACTGATAAAATATAAAAATTGATTACTTGTACTGTATCTTGTTATCTGTTTCATCATCTACCTCGACATTGGCCATACTGTGCTTGTGGTTTTATTGACTTATATATGCTTTCACATCTTCTCTTGTTAATTTATTTTTCTATACCAGTCTAAACCATTATGATCGGTGATCGGTGTGGAAAATGCTATAAACTCTTCTCTCACTGGCACTCTTTAGACCATGTTACTTTTGATGATGCTTATTTCTTGTGCATTTAATTTGAAATTTTATGTAGAGTAAAAATATTAAGTGCATACTCGGCAGGAGTTCGTCCTTCCTTATTTGCTAAAAATATTCACTATCATTCACTCACGCCTTATTTTAGTATATATTTTATTTTATCCATCAGTATCCACCTTGGCGGCCTAATGTTATTTTTTCTTCTTCACATTAGCATTGATGCATCATTCAAATTATATGAAAATATAACAACCAAAATTCGCACCTCAAGGAAACTAAATAGACTTTGGTCGGCAATCTATGTTTAATTGTATTATTGTTGGCAAACACATCCATATATTTGCTCCCTCAACCAAATACTACCCGAACTGCAATGTTACCATTGATATAACATTTACAATAAAAAATAGTGTTGTTTGGAATAAGCACCTAATGAAACATGATCAAAATTTGGCAGAAATCTATATTGTTTTTGAAGACATCGCCAAGTGACTTCATGTGGCTAATGACATTGCGATTAGCATTCTAATAACACACAAAAGTATCTCATCAGTATAAAATGCTTTATTTTTGTCCTCTTCCTCTATCTATATAGCCACTATTTGTGTCCGTTTCATGGTAGTACAATATAATTCCTCTCTATCTTCCATGCCTAGGCTTCTGACAATATCCTCTTGCTCTAATTGGTTGTGTTGACTCACCATTGTGTAGCCCGACCATTTAAGCCTAAGTAATTATTGGTGTATATTCATAAGAAATCGATAATGAAAATTTCCTTCTTGCTGAGTCTAGACATAGGTTATTTTTTGTGTCGACTTTGGTCTTCATCAACATATATTTAATTCGGACCTGAATAAAAATCAAATCACCGATTTGTTTTCATGCTTAGACATAATGGTTAAATTTTATATTCATAAAGACGGTCATAGCTGGACCTTATATAATGAAAGCTGACAATTTATTAATTATTATTTTGAACTTCATATATAAATGGTGGTGTATTTTAGTCATCAACCCATGAACCTGCATGGGCTAGATGAGTTCCTTTTTAAAATTAATAATTTTTTATTAATTATAATTTGCAGTCACATAATGAAAAAAGAATAGCATGGAGTTGTATAGGCCCTAAGGTGTAACGAAAAGAATTAGTCGATTTTTACATCAAAATGTATATCATTAGCTGCAACTCATTCTCATTCAATACCACAACATTCATGAAATTTTAAACAACAATTAAATTCGCATCAGTTTAACTTACATCACTTAAACTCATTCAAGTGAAACAACTGCGTACAATGGTGCATCTTGAAAAGGAATCAGAACAATAACAGCTGAGGTATTCAGTAGAGGTGTCGAATATATTCTTGTTTACTCCATTAAACGAACACACCAACCCAAAAGTGTCGTGGCCCCATTTCTGTAGCTTGGCTGCCATACTAGCAAGCTTCTCCATAAATCCTGAGATTGAATGCGCCCGACCAGTTGATCTCCATGCATCTTCCAGAACTGCCCCGAACCGGACATCACGCTCCCACATGCATTCATATCGGAAGGGCCGCTGAGCTGCTCGAACACTGTCATCAACCAATTCAGTCTCCAAAAGAATGGGAGAATGATCCGATTTAACTGCCGTAAGATGTTCAAGTCTAGCAAAAGGGAAGAGTGCCGACCAGCATGCTGTTGCAAGGGCTCTGTCAAGACGAACACGACAATAATGGCCACCTGCTACCCTCTTCTCCCATGTCCAATCCATACCTCTATATCCAAGATCCGCCAGGGCACAAACATCTACAGCTTCGCGGAAAGCCTCCATCTGCGCACTGTCACGCTCATTCGGTCCAATTTGCTCCTCCTTCCTGAGGATCTCGTTGAAATCGCCGATACATAACCAAGGCAGGGTGCTTTCACCCCTAAGCCGCTTCATCATGTCCCACGTTTTGTAACGGAGGCTTCAGTTTGCCTCTCCATAAAAACAGGATAACCGCCACTGATCCTTCAATGGCTCCTTCACCCATGCATCCACATGATATTGCGAATAATTTTTTATTGAAATATCCAAAGAGTTCTTCCAAAAGATACAAATACTGGGACCTCTGTTTGCTCCCCCATCCGGTACAGGGTCAAAAGGAACTGGCCCACGCACGTGATAGTTTTTTTTTTCAAAAAATGATAAAAGGCTGTAGTATTAGTATATTAACTAGCAGAGTGGCCCGTGCATTTGCGCGGCTAGACGTGGTGTATAAATTTATCTGTTTGTGATTTTTTCTATGCATGTTCTTTCATTTTATTTTTCAGTATTTACATAGAAAATTATAGCCATTTAAAAAAAACTTGGAATACATGAAAGGATGACTAAACTTTGGTCAAATATTTCCATCATATATGTAAACTTTGGTCAAATATTTCCATCATATAAGTCAACTTTGTTTTTTTGAGGGGCCATATGTGTACACTTATTTGTCAAGACTTGGAAGACCAAGAGAATCAGTGTATGTGTCTCGCCATGGAAAATAGTTTCATAATATTGTTCCCTCTTTTCTCATCCCTCAACATTTATCTGTTTACCTACTATATGTTTTTTTTAAATCACTGATAAAATATAAAAATTGATTACTTGTACTGTATCTTGTTATCTGTTTCATCATCTACCTCGACATTGGCCATACTGTGCTTGTGGTTTTATTGACTTATATATGCTTTCACATCTTCTCTTGTTAATTTATTTTTCTATACCAGTCTAAACCATTATGATCGGTGATCGGTGTGGAAAATGCTATAAACTCTTCTCTCACTGGCACTCTTTAGACCATGTTACTTTTGATGATGCTTATTTCTTGTGCATTTAATTTGAAATTTTATGTAGAGTAAAAATATTAAGTGCATACTCGGCAGGAGTTCGTCCTTCCTTATTTGCTAAAAATATTCACTATCATTCACTCACGCCTTATTTTAGTATATATTTTATTTTATCCATCAGTATCCACCTTGGCGGCCTAATGTTATTTTTTCTTCTTCACATTAGCATTGATGCATCATTCAAATTATATGAAAATATAACAACCAAAATTCGCACCTCAAGGAAACTAAATAGACTTTGGTCGGCAATCTATGTTTAATTGTATTATTGTTGGCAAACACATCCATATATTTGCTCCCTCAACCAAATACTACCCGAACTGCAATGTTACCATTGATATAACATTTACAATAAAAAATAGTGTTGTTTGGAATAAGCACCTAATGAAACATGATCAAAATTTGGCAGAAATCTATATTGTTTTTGAAGACATCGCCAAGTGACTTCATGTGGCTAATGACATTGCGATTAGCATTCTAATAACACACAAAAGTATCTCATCAGTATAAAATGCTTTATTTTTGTCCTCTTCCTCTATCTATATAGCCACTATTTGTGTCCGTTTCATGGTAGTACAATATAATTCCTCTCTATCTTCCATGCCTAGGCTTCTGACAATATCCTCTTGCTCTAATTGGTTGTGTTGACTCACCATTGTGTAGCCCGACCATTTAAGCCTAAGTAATTATTGGTGTATATTCATAAGAAATCGATAATGAAAATTTCCTTCTTGCTGAGTCTAGACATAGGTTATTTTTTGTGTCGACTTTGGTCTTCATCAACATATATTTAATTCGGACCTGAATAAAAATCAAATCACCGATTTGTTTTCATGCTTAGACATAATGGTTAAATTTTATATTCATAAAGACGGTCATAGCTGGACCTTATATAATGAAAGCTGACAATTTATTAATTATTATTTTGAACTTCATATATAAATGGTGGTGTATTTTAGTCATCAACCCATGAACCTGCATGGGCTAGATGAGTTCCTTTTTAAAATTAATAATTTTTTATTAATTATAATTTGCAGTCACATAATGAAAAAAGAATAGCATGGAGTTGTATAGGCCCTAAGGTGTAACGAAAAGAATTAGTCGATTTTTACATCAAAATGTATATCATTAGCTGCAACTCATTCTCATTCAATACCACAACATTCATGAAATTTTAAACAACAATTAAATTCGCATCAGTTTAACTTACATCACTTAAACTCATTCAAGTGAAACAACTGCGTACAATGGTGCATCTTGAAAAGGAATCAGAACAATAACAGCTGAGGTATTCAGTAGAGGTGTCGAATATATTCTTGTTTACTCCATTAAACGAACGGAGTGAATGTTTCATCTCCGCAGATACCAAACCAAGCCTTTGGAAGGTTGAAACATTGCTCCAGTGCCAAAATAAAAGAAAGCCATTCGAAAAATAGATTACTGCATGGGCATGTTTGATATAGTAACTAAGATTACTGCATCAATGTTGATTATAGAAGAGAAACTTCATAGGGCATATATATAGGATCCAGAAAACAATGACTAAAAAGTGATAACATTTTTTTAGTACAGAATAATATTTCAACATAGAGCTCGTCACATTACATAGATGCCTAACTACTAATTTATATGACTCAGCTCGTCACATTATATAGATGCCTAACACAGAGATCATACCAATGATATATCTTTGGTCCTAATTATAGCGCCAATCAGTACCAGTTTTGTAAGCTTCTTTAAAACTGCCTTACAAATATTCTGAACAAAATCGAAATGCAGATGAAGAAATAATTTATGCACACAACATTCCTGTTTACCTGTTTACTCCGAATCACTGTATGAACAAAACCAATAGCTTTCTTGATGGATATTAGAACGTGAAGTCCAAGAACTATTAGACACAATCCGACTTCTAGTGACTCTGTATTGAGGTAAGATATTTAAGCTCATGGGTCGGTGAAGAAATATAATAGGAAAGTAAGAAGGCACAGTAGTTGGTGGGCAAAAGAAGCAACAACATTATGTTGTTAGGCTCAAAGCAAATGAACCATATGTACTGCATCACACATATATAGATCCATAACCTGAAAAGAAGCAGGCCATGTTGAGAAAATAATTCAGTCTAGTGACGGAAGGCATGGTGTAATAGTAAAAACTGGTATCTTTCCTATTAGTGTGCCTGCAGTAACATGGAGCTAGTTATATCTTTTAGACATGAAGAGCTAGTCATTCATTGTTGCTTTGATAAGATATGTATACGTGAAGTCATCTGCATGTTCATCTTACATTCCGACCTTCCTTCCAATGTTCTAAAACTTATGTTTCTTCTTTTGAAAATTAACCTGTCTGCGAAGTTATAATAAAAAGGACATGCAAAGATAATGAACAGGACTGGAGGTCTAGAATTATTTGTAGTGAGAAAAATATGATATCCAAAAAGCATGAGACAAAAGGCTTCTACGATCCACACATCTAAATATAAACACATAATCAGTCAGAGGCGGAGGACGAAAAAAATTTAAGGTGTGGCGAAGTCTTAAGCAAAGATTTTTTTTGATGCAAACCAAAAGAGTCAATACACACTAACATTGCACACCACAAACGAATAACCAAATACAATGAAAATGTAGACATGTTTCAATAGAAAAACAACCTAAAACATACCGATAATGAAGCTTTCAATGGCGTCTAGAAGACCCAGGCAATGGTAGTGCCCTACCCTCCTGCAATTCACAATTTCACACCATTAAATTATCACTACATTGCATTGCTTCCAAGATGTCAAAAAATGCTATCCAAACATGATTTAAAATTCAGAAAATATACATGCATCTAATCTGAATAATTATAGCCCACACAGTACCAAAAATGATTTCCATTTGCGATAGAAGAGATAAATCATTGGAATTGGAACTACATTGCTGCAGATTACAAGGTATCGAAAAATTCTACAAAATTCAGAAAATATACCTCTCCCCTTTGGCCCCTTCCCCTTACTCTCCATCTTCTGTCGGCCGAGACGAGAAGGACGCGAAGCTGAGCAGTTGGCTGCCGCCGCGCTGTGCTGCCGCACCGTCCGCTAGGCCCAGCCGCAGCCGCCGCTCGCCGCGTGCCTGCGTGACCGCGTCCCTGTCACGGCAGCGCCCAGCCACGCCTCACGCTTGCCCGACGAGTGCTCGACGCCACAGCCGCCGACCCGCCGCCCCGTCGTCCGCCACTCCGCCTACTCCTGGCCGCCGCCGCCGCCGCCACCGTTGCCGCCGCTCTAGGGTTCGCTGTTTGCTGCGTGTGTATGCCGGTCGGTCGGTCGCTGTTTGCCTGGCTCGAATCGCTCCACCACTCCGCCTGCTCCTGGCTTTTTTTTTTTGTTGAGAAGAGCCTGCTCCTGGCTTGAATCGCTCGATGCGTCATTCGTGCGGGATGTGTCGCTAGAAGGCCCAAATACTGGGCTAGCTAAGGCTGCCAGGCCCAATAAAATGAATGGTCTCTCTCTCTCTCTCTCTAATATCTCTACTTAGCGATTAGCGATTCCCAGCGATTAGCGAACGAAGCGTATATCTATAAAAAAAATTTGGACCAAATCAAGGTGTGGCGGCTGCCACACCTTGCCCACCGGGGTCATCTGCCACTGTAATCAGTATCTAATGGTCACTAATCTGAACTCTAGCTCTACGCGTGATAACCAAAGCATCAGATAAAAATGCTTCTAAGCTCCATGTCACTTTGTTGCATTATAAAATTGTTATAAGCTACAATGCCTCTTAAGGGCCAGTTCTTTTGAGCTATGTTGTGGAAATAAGCTCATGTGGAAATAAGCTCTAGATAAGCTCCTGTGGAAATAAGCTCCAGATAATAAGCTAGCCAGTTCTTTTCAGTACCTGTTTTTTCAGCTTATCTGTTGTATGCTAAGTGAGAAGTCTGTAATGCCCTTGGACTATATGGTTGTCCTAATTAAATGATATCGTGTTATTTGTTATCATTTTTCTGCGCAAATGAACATAAATTCGACGTCGAAACACCACAATATGTTACAATCAAACATAATAAAGATCATTGCCTGACATACGAATATCATACATGCATCGTTATCTCAAGTACGAGTACGAGCACGTGAGTACAAGATATGAATATGAAAGATCTTGAAATTATTACATGATTCTCCCAACAAAAGCATACACCCTAGAGTTAACCATCAAGGGAAGACACTAGCAGCAATAGCATCACGAATGGAACCCATAGTGCCATCATCGATGGGTGCGAAGTGATGAGAAAGGCTCTCCTCATGAGCATAAGATCCATTCTCAACCATGTCAAAGTGTTGATCTCTTAATTTGGTCTCAAGGATGAAGTTATGAAGACACGCGCATGCAGTAATGATCGGTGTTTGTGTAGCAGGTTTGTACCGTGTGATGCCGAGGAGGATTCGCCATTTCATCTTCAGAACACCGAACAATCGTTCGATGACATTCCGTAGCGATGAACGTAGATGATTGAAGGTCTCATTCCTCCCTTGTGGTGGTACTTGTTGGAAATCAGGTACATGGTAGCGTTGTCCTTTGTATGGTGCTAGATATCCAACTCTGTTTGGATATCCAGAGTCAACAAGATAGTATTTTCCTACATTGATGATAAAGAAAACCAAAACCAATTAGTTAACACAAAACATTAGAGCACAAGAATGCATGTACAAGTTATTACCATCCGGAGGGTGTGGAAAGTAGGAATATTCAACTTGTGCATCATTCAATACACGTGTGTCATGCACAGATCCAAGCCATCCAGCAACAACAAACGTAAATATCATGTCAAAATCACAAATTGCCATGACATTCTGAGTTGTCAAACCTTTCCTGTTGCGATACTTGGGTTGCTCATTTGCAGGCACAACACATTGAATGTGTGTTCCATCGATTGCCCCAATGGCATCCTTGAAGTGTGGCCAAAATCTCTCTTTTTTAAGCGAGTCATGAACTTGGGTGAAAGATCAATCTTTGGGTTGAATGTAATCACCAGCCATACGGTACACACACAACAGAACCTCTTTGAACTTCTTGTTAATGGTAGACCGACTATGTTCAAATCGATCCGCAACATTGTCGGTGGTCTGGCGTGACCCCAAAGTCCACAAGAATTGCGCTAATGCTTCTTTGCATGTCATGTTGCAAGTTGACATCAGACCGTACTTCTCAACTAAAGTGTCATGTAGTGCGAAAAACACTGACCTCCGCATCCTGAACATGGAGTAGAATATTTGTGGTTGCTTCTCTTTCTCTTCCACCCACTGCAATCATGTCATCATTGGTGCTCTTCTAGGTCCATATGGCACCCTCTCTTTGTTTTGAAGATAATATGCCATTGCAACAACACAAAAATCAAGTTCATCATCCTCCTCCTGAACAGAGATATCCATCTATGATATAAACAACATAAGAGACATATTATTAACATTTTTTCATAACAAAATAAATTACTTCACAACAATACAAATGAATTCACAACAAAGCAAATTACTTCACAACAATACAAATGAGTTCCCAACAAAGCAAATAAGTTCACAACAATACAAATGAGTTCACAACAATACATACGAGTTCCCAACAAAGCAAATAAGTTCACAACAAAGGAAATAACATAAGACTTGTTCTAATTTTTTTTCATAAATGTATCCCATGCCCTCTTGATCCATGCAAGCCTCACACTTTTGGTTGTTCCTCCTTTAGGGCACTGAAGACATCGCGATGCTCCTTCTTCGTAAAGAGTTCTAGAGCATGGAAATACACTTCACTTCCAGGTTTACCTCCATCATTCACCACCATGTCCTTCATCTCCTTGATCTCATCTCTCACAGGATCCTCCTTCATTTCAGATGTCGCCGAATTGCGGCTAGTCTCCCTCTTTTCCCAAAGGTCAGCAATACGCTTAAATTACATTCTATCCTCACTATCTTTTGCAATCTTTTGCACCATCGTAGGACTAGGTGAATAAGGACATGCTCTCTTCTTTTGACCTTTCGCTTTGTTAGGTGTCACATGAGTAGCATCTATTTCACATCCTGAGCCTGCCGCATCATCATCATCAATGTGAATTTGAGAGCCGTCAACTTGAGACGAGGGAGGTGGCGCCCTCGCATACTCATTTGTCACACTAACATCATCAAATATGGCACTCAGTTTGATCTCATCCTCTAGTGGAGCATATCGAAACTTGGCGGCAAGTTCATTTCTCTGAAAAAAATATCACAAGTTAGTGCAACAATTGGTAGAGGAAGAAAGTAACGATTGAAATTAATATGAAGATATGTATACCTATATCTCATTTGCCCACCATTCATCACTAGCCGCAATGGTCTTGGTAACAGGATCAAACCCAATGCCGGATCTTCCAAACAACATACTCTTTTTTAATCACATCCCACTTATTCTTGAATTGCTTTTGGGTATATTCTCTCCTCGTCCGCTCAAAAAACTTTCTTATCAAATTGTCATACCCAAGGTTTGTCAATGTTCCTTCTTTGCCACGGTTATTGGCATTCACTTCTTCCACACAAATATCAATGAAAGTTCTAAGACCCACATTATCCCACTGTGCTTTCATCTAGTTTTCATCATGGCAATACAAAATAATAGCAATAGTTAATATGCAGGACAGATAGGCCATCAATTAGTTCTAGCATATATAAGCAGGACCACATAGCATATACGCAACACCACATAGCATATATTTTGCCATGGTACCCAAGGACAGATAGGACAAGATTAGTTCTAGCATATATAAGCAGCACCAGATAGCAAATCAATAGGAAAACATCATACATCAGCAGCAGTTCATAGCGAATATAGATGAATGTTTGGCCTGCGGGTAAAATCATACATCAGCAGCACCACATACATCATACATCAGCAGTAGTTCATCAGCAGCAGTTCATAACATCATACATCATACATCAGCAGCACCACATAGCAAATCTAGAAAAAAAATCAAAGGAGCTGCTCACCTTGCCGGTCAAGCTCATGGCCACCGGGTGGGAGGAGGGGAGGGGGAACGAACGGGTCCTTCTCGCCGGACTGGGTCGTCAGCCGTCAGAGTGGGGCGCCGTCCGGACCGACACGAGCTGCTGCTCGACACCGGGGGAAGTAGGGGTCGCGGCCGAGGTTGGAGAAGCGGGGGCAGACGGGCCTCTACCCTCCAGCCATTTCGCCGGAGCTTGCCGCGACGTGTAGCAGACGAGCCGGGGACCGGCGGCGGCGGCGGCGGCTGCAAGGAGGAAACCCTATCGGGAGCGAGTCGCTGCCTGCGCGAGACCAGGAGCGAGAGGGGGAACGAGGCGACGGGTTTTTTTTTTCTTTCTACGGGGGGATCGGGTGACGCGGGCTCGGGGGCATTTTCTTTGTAATTTCCGCGAACGGCAGTGCTCTTTCTGTATACCCCTTCGGTTTTAAGTCATAAAGAGAGTTGGAAATAAATTGAGCTAGCTTCTCAAAATGAGTTCTTTTGTGGCTTCTAGTAGCATATTGCAGAAATAAGGTAGAAGCACAAAAGAACTGGCCCTAAATATGCTTCACGGTAGTTTTTGTGTCACAAACTATCCTATTAGAGTATCGGGAAGCTAAAAAAAAGATAGACAACAGTATCAGCATGGCTGCAGTGGATCAAGTAGAAAGGAGAAATTTCTTCTAGCCAGAGCTTCTACTTGGCGACATAGGCAGATGTGCCGAACAGCCACTCGCAATTTTTGCATGGGGAAATAACTGATTAATGTTAACATGTGTATGGATGAACTTCAAGTCCGCTAATAAAGTTGCGTCACTGTAATCATTAAGGCGCCATTAGCCCGGCTGAGACCTTCACGCAAGCTGAGATCAATTAACAAAATCATTATGGGGAATTCTGAACTGATTCCACTTTTTTCTGGAGAGTATAAAAATGAACATGGGGGAATTTAATATTAGAAGTAGGGAGGAGCAAAGAACTGCAGATGGAAGGCAGAAGGACGTCTACCAAGACCTACTAATCTAATTGCATATGGATGAGTACGTACCTCATACATTGTCAAAACTCAGCAATCATTATCATGCACCCGTCTGCATCAACCAAATCAAAATATTCAACTTGTATGGGTTTAAATACATGATGACTAGATTTAAACCTTTGCGTACGGGGTTTTAAACCATGTGTTACACAACACGGCTACGGGCTCTGTGGACTGCCGTGAATCCTTTGTTGACGCCCAAGACACCGATAATACATATTACTGTAGCAAATAAAATCAGTCTAGGTTTGAGGACAAACCGTAGGGGAGTACTACATGACAATTTATTGAAAGTAATATAAGGTGGCATAATTGGGCAATAATCAAAGATCACTAGATCGACAACGCGCCTTGGCGCGAGGGTGCCGGTCCAACCGATATGGCCAAGCGGTGGAAGATCAAACCGCATGATGCATTAGTAGGAAGGCAAGTTTAGCACATGTAACAGGACAACAACCTGCAGGGGTGCGGCAAACCGCATGATGCATTAGTAGGAAGGCAAGTGCCGGTCCAACCGATATGGCCAAGCATTGTTAAATAATATGAAAAAGGAGATGCCATATCAATGGAGATAGATATCAACATGTCTAAGAAGAAAAGAAAAGCTTCTGTGTTCATATGGATCAGGTATGAGCCATAAACGTGTATCTCATATACATGTAAATAAAATAATTTCCACAAAGAAAATTCCCTTTGGGCTAGGTAACATAATCCCTTCAGTTCTCAAGTAAAAGAAACCTCAGTTTAAGTGTATGTCGTATACATGTTAACATCGAGTGCCATGGATCAAGAGGCCATAACAACTCACAAATAGAAAACTATCCAATGGGTCCAACTACCAAATGCAGGCCAGCCGATAGCCGATACTCCATCACAAAATATTTGAACAAATATGACGTGTACAAAAAAGGCGTGCTCATGTTAAAAAAAAAGGGTGTGCTCATAGCATCATGGACCTGTTAATTAGTGGGTCGCTAATTTGTAGGAGAACAATGTAAGGGAGATACTTAGCTAGTGCCAAAGACAGTATCAAGCCACCTTGAGTTCGCCTATACATAGGAAGTAGGAATGAGAACAAATGAGTAAAAAGCAATAACCATGATATAAACTGAAAAGCTAAGAATCTAACACATGCAATAGAGGGCTAGTAGTATAGCTAATGTCTTTGAAAATAGGGAGAATGTTTCAGACCTCATATTCATCACCCAGTAAGGAGAAAGGCAGACAAGAATAGTTTGCAACAGTGGAAGCTTCAGTTCACCTGCGATAGACAAATGCAGGTCCCACAAATTTTAGTGCATCATTAGTTAAAGGAATATTACCAATGTTTACGATATTTATAGCAATTTATTAGGTAGGAAGTGCGGCTTGCCGCACCCCTGCAGGTGCTGTCATATCCTACCCGGTAACAAAATAACAATCTAATAAAAATTTAAACCAGAATGAAAAGGCACGATAAATTCCATATGTTTTTACCAATAATAACAGTGGGTTCAGATACAGAATAGCATCAAGGCAAGACATAAATCTACCTAGAGGCAGATACACAAAACAAACTCAATCTCTATGGTGCCCGCAAGATATCTCAGACACTCAGTAGCGGCATTTTGCATGGCCTCATTATCATCATCAGCTGGTTCGCCATGAATCTTCATTGGTTCTGATGACTGCCACAAGTAACAATAGCACCCTTAAGTCCACGATGACACACGTAAGTCATGTACTTTGCATCGGGCAAACACATCTCAGCAAGAACAGCGTTGAGCATGGCCTTTGGGTTGACCTTAAGAATATAGTGCAGTTAGTAGAACGAAGATAAACAATGGTATACCTACTTATGAGCAACCTAACTTATAAGAAAATGGGAATGAACAGACCAATCAGTGGCGATTCTACCGTCCGGGCACCCTGGGCACGTGCCCGGGCTCGAGCGCTGCAAATTTTACGATCAGACCGATCACAATCGCTGATAACGTACGATGTACGATCCAAAATACAACAACATCGTGATGAATTGTCTAGTTTGGGCTTCATTTTTGTCTTTTGGGCTTACCCACGTCAAACCAGTACGCCATAGGCAGGCCCATCCCTTAATTTCATTATATGGGCCACAATAGGTAGTCAGCTCGTGGTCTCCTGTGCAAAGAAAAATAAGGTGAATCGGCAGATCGATCAGGAGGTCCAGTGCATCGCTCGCCTCGCCGGTTCGTCTGTGCGCCGCGCCGCACGACGTGCCCTAGCAACTCCAGGGTTGGAGCCGGCGGTCGGCGAGGTGGACTGGCGGAGGCACGGCGACCAGCAACACCGCAACAGACGGTACATGGCCGGGCCTCCAATCAGGCTACGACCCCAGCGAGCGAGAGTCAAAGCGGGAGCCCCTGTGGTGGGAATTCCACTCCGGCAGCGGTGAATGGTGGCTCGTCCTCATCACCATCCGCACTTCGGCGAGTCCTAGCCACACATGCATCACCGGTGAGTGCCCAACCTGCGCAAGGCCACAACCAAGAGGCACAAAGTGGGAGTAAAATGCGAAGGACGAGGGCTACCGGCGGCAAGCGATAGCTAGGTGAGTTATTTACCTATGATATATCGATAAATTGTTTAATTTATCCCTAACACATTTTTAACTAACGAGTTAATTGGTATTATATCTCATGTTTTTATTCATTTCTATGATCTATGAAATATTAGTGCCTATATTTCATACGACATTTATCCAAATATGCGATACTTGCGGTGTTTGATAGACCAAAGTAAATTTTAGCTTGTGGTGTGCCCAGGCTTTAACAATTCGCTAGCTCCGCCCCTGAGACCAATAGAAGTTTCAGTACTCGACACACAACATAATCCTGTGTGTTCTGAGCATACCACAATCCATTGTAATAACCCTGAATGTGCACCTACCAAAGAAATATTAATACTATTGGAAATATGCCCTAGAGGCAATAATATTGTATTATTATATTTCCGTTATTCATAATTAAGAGTCTATATTTCATGCTATAACTGCTATGATCCTGGAATATGTGATTCAGTGGAAAACTCATATGCACGTGTGAAATGATAAACGGTAAACAATAGGTTCCCGGTCTCGCCTCTAAGACTGGCTCAAGTGTTGTTGGTGATCACGTTTTCCGGATCTTAGGATATCGTTAAGTGTAACGATAGTCCTAAAACAACATTGAGGGTATGACGTTAGAAGAACGATCATATTGAATCGACCCAAACTTGTCTGTTATACTTTGTGATTATATCGTCTGAAATCATTTGTTATAACACGGAGTGTTAGCATGTGTTTTAGTTCCTCAGACCATGAGAGTGTCTCGGTCACTTCCTACCGGACGGTGGACTTTGGGGTTGCTCAAACGTCATCTGTAACAAGGTGATCATAACGACAACTTTCAGGCTCACCGGAAAGTTTGATTAGTGACCGGATAGCTCGAGAGTGGGATTTGCTCCTCCGACGATGGAAAGATATTCTTAGGGCCCTCTCGGTGTGACGGCATCCATCATCGTCTGGCCAGATGATACGTCTCCAACGTATCTATAATTTATGAAGTATTCATGCCATGTTTATAACAATTCTATATGGTTTTGGTATGATTTGATTAGAACTAACCCGGACTGACGCAGTTTTCAGTAGAACTACCGTGGTGTTGTTTTTTGTGCAGAAATAAAAGTTCTCCAAATGCAGCGAAACTTTTTGCCGATTTTTTTTGGAACAAAAGAGAACCAGGAAGCTTCGTGGGAGGACCAGAAGAGCCATGAGGTGCCCACGAGGCACCAGGGTGTGGCAGGGGGGTATGGCGCCGTGGTGCCTCGTGGGCCCATCTTAGCCCATCTTCGCGTGATTCCAATGTCAAAAAATCCTATAAATAGAGAAACCCCCAGAAATAACCCTAGAACTTGGACTCCGCCGCCGCAAGCCTCTGTACCTTCGAAATACCATCTGGAGCCCTGTTCCGGCACCCTGCCAGAGGGGGAAATCATCACCGAAGGCCATCTTCATCATCCCGGCGGTCTCCATGACAAGGAGGGAGTAGTTCACCCTCGAGGCTGAGGGTATGTATCAGTAGCTATGTGTTTGATCTCTCTCTCTCGTGTTCTTGATTTGGCACGATCTTGATGTACCGCGAGCTTTGTTAATATAGTTGGATCATATGGTGTTTCTCCCTCTCTATCTTGTTGTGATGAATTGAGTTTTTACCTTTGAGGTTTCACTATTATCGGATTGAATACTTTTATGGATTTGAAAACACTTGATGTATGTCTTGCATATGAATACCCATGGTGACAATAGGGTATTATATTGATTCACTTGATGTATGTTTTGGCACTCAACTCGCGGATTCCCGTGGTGACATTGGGGTAATCTATGCATAGGGGTTGATGCACGTTTTCATCCTACTTTCTCCGGTAGAAATCTTGGGGCACTCTTTGAAGCTCTTTGTGTGGATTTAATATTATGAATCTGAAGTTGTTTGATGCATATCGAATAATCAACTCACGGATACTTGTGGTGACATTGGAGTATCTAGGTGACATTAGAGTTGGTTGATGCGTATCATATGGTGTTATTTTAGTATGAACTCTAGGGCTGTTTGTGACACTTATAGGAATGGCTCAATAGATTGATCGGAAAGGATAACTTTGAGGTGGTTTCGTACCCTACAATAATTTCTATCTTATGTTCTCCGCTAATAGGAACTTTGGAGTGATTCTTTATCGCACGTTGAGGGATTGTTATATGATCCAATTATGTTAGCATTGTTGAGAGATTGCACTAGTGAAAGTATGAACCCTAGGCCTTGTTTTCAAGCATTGCACTACCGTTTGTGCTCACTTTTGTTACTTGCTACCTTGTTGTTTTTTATTTTCAGATTACAAAAACCTATATCTACTATCCATACAACACTTGTATCACCATCTCTTCGCCGAACTAGTGCACCTATACAATTTGCCATTGTATTGGGTGTGTTGGGGACACAAGAGATTTCTTGTATTTGATTGCAGGGTTGTTTGAGAGATACCATCTTTATCCTAGGCCGCCCACGGATTGGTAAACCTTAGGTCATCCACTTGAGGGAAAATTGCTACTGTCCTACAAAACTCTGCGCTTGGAGGCCCAACACGAGTCTACAAGAATAAGTTGTGTAGTAGACATCAAGCTCTTTTCTGGCGCCGTTGCCGGGGAGGGAGTGCTTGAAGGTATATCTTTAGATCTTGCAACTGAATCTTTTTGTTTCTTGTTTTATCACTAGTTTGGTTTGTAAAAGAAAACTACAAAAAAATGGAATTGAGGTTGCCTCAAATGATTTATCTTTATAATGTCTTTCTTGAAAATAAGGATTCCGATAATTGTGCTCAATTGTTAGAGGAAGAATTTAATAAAATGTTTAATGTGAGTCCTTTGAATGATGAGCATGATTGCAATGTTGTTAGTATGCTTTCTATGAATATCCATGATGCTAATGATATGCAAAGCCATAAGATTGGGGATGCTATGTTTGATGAAGTTGATATTTTTAGTCCTCCATGTTTTGATGAGCAAATTTATTATGATGATAGCATGTGCTACTTGTGAGCTGCGTTGGGATTTCCCCGAAGAGGAGGGGATGATGCAGTACAGTAGAGATAATTATTTCCCTCAGTTATGAAACCAAGTTATCAATCCAGTAGGAGAATCACGCAACAACTCGTTAGCAGTACCTGCACACAAAACAACAAATCCTTGCATCCAACGCGAACAAGGGGTTGTCAATCCCTTGGCGGTTAATTGCAAGATTAAATTGTATGGTGATAGATGGATAGATCGAACAAAAATATAAAATAAAATAAATAAAGTAAAATTGCAGCAAGGTATTTTTAGGATTTTCAATATATGATAAAGATAGACCCGGGGGCCATAGTTTTCACTAGAGGCTTCTCTCTTGAAAATAGCATACGGTGGGTGAACAAATTACTGTTGGGCAATTGATAGAAAATCAAATAATCATGACGATATCCAAGGAAATGATCATGTATATAGGCATCACGTCCGAGACAAGTAGACCGAAACGATTCTGCATCTACTACTATTACTCCACACATCGACCGCTATCCATCATGCATCTAGTGTATTAAGTTCATAAAGAACGGAGTAACGCCTTAAGCAAGATGACATGATGTAGACAAAGTAAACTCACGCATGAATAAACCCCATCTTTTTACCCTTAATAGCAACGATACATACGTGTCATGTCCCTTTCTGTCACTGGGATTGAGCACCGCAAGATCGAACCCATTACAAAGCACCTCTCCCATTGCAAGATAAATCAATCTAGTTGGCCAAACCAAATCAATAGATCGGAGAGAAATACGAAGCTATAACAATCATGCATAAAAGAGTTCAGAGAAAACTCAAATAATATTCATGGATAATCTGATCATAAACTCACAATTCATCGGATCCCAAAAAACACACCGCAAAAAGTGATTACATCGGATAGAACTCCAAGAACATCGAGGAGAACATTTTATTGAAGATCAAAAAGAGAGCAGAAGCCATCTAGCTACTAACTATGGACCTGAAGGTCTGTGGTAAACTACTCACGCATCATCGGAAGGGCAGTAAGGTTGATGTAGAGCCCCTCCATGATCGAATCCCCCTCCGGCAGAGTGCCCGAAAAGGCCTCGAGATGGGATCTCTCGAGAATAGGAACTTGCCGCGGCGGAAAAAGTATTTCGTGGACTCTCTGTTGGTTTCCCAATTCTAGAGAATTTATATAGGTGGAATTAGGTCAAACGGAGCAGAGGTGGGCGCACGAGGCACCAGGGCGCGCCCTGGTGGCTCTTGGGCACTTCCTCTGTCTTCTGGCCCTTGAGGGTGTCCTGGACTAGGGGGTACTCGGGCCACCGGCCTGTCTCTCATGGGCCGGATTGATGGGCCGCTCTTTACTCATCTATGGCAGGCCAGATTGTGGGCGACCCCGTGCATCAGAAGGAAACCTCCGAAGACTTGGCGTCTCCTCCAAGGAATAATTGGCGTAACTAGCATGTTACCCCCTGATGGTAACCGACCATATGTAATCCTAGGACCCTCTGGTGTCTATATAAACCAGAGGGTTTAGTCCGTAGAGGATCATATTCATAGCCTAGGGTTTAGCCCATCTGATCTCGAGGTAGATCAACTCTGTAACCTTCATACAATCACATCAATACAATCAAGCAGGACGTAGGGTATTACCTCTTCGAGAGGGCCCGAACCTGGGTAAATCGCTGTCTCTACGTTCCCTGTCACCCATCGATTCCTAGACCCATAGTTCAGATCCCCTATGACTGGTAACTTTCAGTTAAGAAACGGCCGCACAGGAGTCAAAATTAACATAAAACAGGCACTATATTTCCAGCCAACAACTTGCATTACAATAAAGCAAAAGTTTTAACTCCTTGGCTACAAGGAAAATACATCTATTCATATATTACATCTTTTGAGCATTGGGACTCTACCGCCCGAGCACCATCCATCATGATGGGAAAGTATTGCTCGGGGCGCCTATGCTCCTTCCCTGGCGGCGGAGGTCCGGTGGCCATCTAGCTGGCTTTATCTTCGGCCAATGTACCATTGTTTTGCCAAAGGCCATCCGAGCCCCCTCAATGCATGAGGAGCGCTTCCAGGCGTCAATCCGGGAAGTGGCGTCGTACAGCCTCTGCACCAGACCAAAGTAACTGTTCGGCAGCGGCTCCGTCGGCCATAGCTTCATGCAGAGGTCCTTCATCATCGGCTCCGCCATTCGATGCAGCTCCATCAGCTGCTTCATCTGGTTGTTGAGGAGCGGAGGGTGTTCGGGCGCTTGAAATTGCGCCCAGAACAGCCTCTGCTCGGCCCGACCCACATGAGCAGCGAAGAAGCTGGCCGCATCCGCCGCACTCTTTGGGAGGTCCGCAAAGGCGCCTGGGGAACGCCACACTCGCGTGAGCAACGCGAACTTGTTACCTCCAAATATACTTTGTAGCAAGTACGGTTACCGTCCGCAATAAGCCTGACTTGACCGAGCTCCTCTTGGTAGTCGCGCTCCTCTGTTCGCGCTTCCTTAGCCACTGCCGCTAACGATGTCAGCTCGGCGGCCTGCTCCTTATTCTTCTGCTCGAGGGCCTCACACCTTGTGACGGCATGCCCGAGCTCTTGCTGCACCTCCAGCACCCTGGCCTCGTGCTTCTCACTAACGGTTCTCACCGCAGATAGCTCGGCAGCAGCCTGTTCGGCTGCCGACCTCTGCGCCGCCGCCTCCAGCTGAGCCGTCCTCAGCTCGGCCTTGAGGTTTTCGACCTCCGCGGCGACAGCTGCAGTAGAATCAGTCAACTCCGTTAGGATGTTCTGAACCCTACTTACCAAAAACAAACACACAAAATACGCGGCTGTAATCTTGACTACAGCTCAGACTTACCTTGCACCTCGTCGAACCTCTTGTTCACCAGGCTCAGATCGTCCTCGGAGCTCTTTAGCTTCCGATTCAGCTCGGCCAACTCTTCGGCGTTGGCGGCTGCGGCCGAAGTCGATGTCTGTGCGTTATTCTATGCCCGTTAGTATCCGTGATATCGATTTTTGATCCTCCGACCGACTTTGATCAAGCCGGTCAGAGTCTCGGGGGCTACTGGGTATGAGGCTATGCATTTACACAAACAAATTTTTCTTAGGGAAAAGCATTACTTCGCTCACCTTGAAGCCGGTAAGAAGGCCACTAAAGGCCTCCTTCAGTCCATTGTCCACGGACCGAATACTTTGCAGCACCGCGCCCATAAGGGCACGGTGCTCTTCGGAGATAGAGGAGCTGGTTAGAGCACCCTCCATCTCGTCCGGCCACCCGGTCGACGCCCGCTCTGGGGCGGGCGGGGGTGGTGGTGGCGCTCCGGTTCCTTCCATCTCGAAGTCTGGGGCGCCGGACTTCGGACGCCTTGACGTCTCCGGAGTCGTCCTCGGAGAAAGCTCGGCTTGCCCAAGCTCCTCTTCGTTCACCAGAGGGGCCCTCCCCTCTTGGTCTTCGGCGATCGAGGTGTTCACCTTGGCCATGATATTATCGCCTCCTCCCCCTGTATACGGCACGGGAGGGGTCCTTCTCGACAGAACCTCCTCGGTCTCCTTGACGGTCGGGGGAGGCGAGGCGTGGGATTCGGTTCCGCTCTCCGCTAGCGCCGCCGGTGGAGAATCCCCCTCCGAAACTCGGTCGGTGGGGAGATCACGCAGCGGACTGCAAAATTATAGACGGAAACATGATCAATGTCAAACCCAGTTCGGCTAAAGACGGTCAAGCGGTTACTAGAGCGCGTACCTTTGAGCCTGCGGCTTGGCCCTGGGAGTCCTCCGAGGAACCTCTTCGGAGGCCTCAGAGTCCTCGGCAGAAGCCGAGCTATCGCCGGACAAGGCTATCTTGGCCTTGCGCGGTCTTTTGGGAGTGGGCTGAGGTGGCTCTTCCTCGGCGTCCTCGGACGCCGCCCTCTTCCCTCATGCGCGGAGGGAGCATTGGTGTCCCCGGATCTAGCATCCGGGGGTCCTCAGGAGCGGAGGCCCTCTCTGGCCTCCCTCTCCTGATCCTTCTTCTTCTCCTTCCTCTCCGGCGCCTCGTATGGCTCCACGGCCAACATGGCCGTCAGTAAGGGCGTCCTAGGTCCCTCTGGTAGCAGCGCCGGACTGTCGATCCGCCGGGCCTTCTTCAGCCAATTCTGCGGACGAAAAGTGAATCAGCTAAGTACCTTATCAAAAGGGGAAAGTTCAGATATAAGAGTGAAATTGGTCATACCTCTCGTGGGGGGTTCACGGCGTCGAGGCCGATGTCCTCCTCTTCGGCCGGCCACTCCTTCTGCGGCTTGAACAGCGCCTTCCATAATTGAGCGTGGTAGGTGCGGAAGAAGCTGCGCACAGTGGCTGGGTCCTCGGGCTTATAGGCCCACATGGGGGAAGCCCTGTCTTGGAAAGGGAGGATTCGGCGGCCGAGCATGATCTGGATCACGTTGACCAGCTTGACGCCCCTCTCTATCATTTTGGCGATCCGGCTTTGCAGCAGCACCACCTCCTTGTTCAGCACCCAATCTAGGCCCTTCTTGGTCCATGAGACCAGCCTTGCAGGGGGTCCGGATCGGAAGGTCGGAATGGCCACCCAATCCACGCTCCTTGGCTCGGTGATATAGAACCATTCCCTCTGCCAGACCTTGACGGTCTCGATGAAGGTACCCTCTGGCCACTCCACTCGGGGGAGTTTGCTGACCATTGCGCCCCCGCAATCTGCCTGTTGGCCGTCAACGATCTTGGGCTTGATATTGAAGACCTTCAGCCACAGGCCGAAGTGTGGCCGGACCCGGAGAAAAGCTTCACAGATGATGATGAAGGCCAAGATGTGGAGGAAGGAGTTCGGCGCGAGATCGTGGAAGTCAAGCCCGTAGAAGAACATGAGACCCCTGACGAAGGGGTGGAGGGGAAATCCCAAATCACGGAGGAAGTGGGGAATGAACACCACCCTCTCGCCCTGCCGCGGCGTGGGGACGACCTGGCCGGCTTCTGGAGCACGGTGGGCGACGTTGGCGGGGAGATATCCCGCGCCCTTCAGCTCCATGATGGCGCTCTCGGTGACGACGGACGCCTCCCACTTGCCCTTGGACCCGGAACCCGCCATTGCTAGATCAAGCGGGTGGCTGGAGAGGTCCTTGAAAGGGGGAGCGGATCTGGGCGCTGGAGCTCAGAAGATGGGGAAGGCAATGGCGAAGGGGGAAAATGAGAGCGTACGAAAGGAACAGAGGCTGTGCCCCTTTTATGGGCTGTAAAACCCACGGTCCCTTTACTGCGCCGCAGCCCTCACTGTTTCCCCGTGTAACCATGCCATTATGTGCGCATGGGGTGAGGCGGATTATTGATCATATCCCTTAAAAGTAGGACACGATCTCCATATTGATGGGACATGCCAATGAAAACTGCCTCGAATCGCGCATCGAGTTTTGCATAAATAGGCTCGCGGTCGTGGCATGGTGTGACCCTTCGGTAAAAGTTGTCAGATGAAGACACTGTTCACACTGAAGCGGCAAGCCTTCGGGGCTAAGTTATTATTATACTTCGTTACCAAGGTATAGCTCGGCGCATATCTGACCGGGCAAAACTTGAGAATGCAATTCGAAGTGATATAAGCCTGTTATCGGCGTCACAAAAGAAGGGGAACTGGTCTACAAAGCCAATAATGTTTGGCACCTACCTCGGCTTCGAAGACTAGTTCGGGGGCTACTGAGGGTGTCCTGGACTAGGGGGTACTCGGGCCACCAGCCTGTCTCTCGTGGGCCGGATTGATGGGTCGCTCTTTACTCATCTATGGTAGGCCGGATTGTGGTCGACCCCGTGCATCAGAAGGAAACCTCCGAAGACTTGGCGTCTCCTCCAAGGAATAATTGGCATAACTAGCATGTTACCCCCTGATGGTAACCGACCATATGTAACCCTATGACCCTCTGGTGTCTATATAAACCAGAGGGTTTAGTCCGTAGAGGATCATATTCATAGCCTAGGGTTTAGCCCATCTGATCTCGAGGTAGATCAACTCTGTAACCTTCATACAATCACATCAATACAATCAAGCAGGACGTAGGGTATTACCTCTACGAGAGGGCCCGAACCTGGGTAAATGGCTGTCTCTACGTTCCCTGTCACCCATCGATTCCTAGACCCATAGTTCGGATCCCCTACCCGAGATCTGCCGGTTTTGGTACCGACAGCCCTCTCCCAAAGCTTCTAGTATCTCTTATGTCTAGAAAAAAATCTCCAAAAAGTTTCGTGGCATTTGGACTTCGTTTGGTACTGATATTCTGGAAAACCAAAAATAGGCAAAAAACAGCAACTGGCACTGGGCACTAAGTTAATAGGTTAGTCCCAAAAAATGATATATAATTGCTTGTAAATGTATATAAAACATCCAAGATTGATACTATAATAGCATGGAACAATCAAAAATTATAGATATGTTGTAGACGTATCAAGCATCCCCAAGCTTAATTCCTGCTCGTCCTCGAGTAGGTAAATGATAAAAACAAAAATTTTGACGTGGAATGCTACCTATCATATTCATCATATATTCTTTTCTTTGTAGCATGGACATTTGGACTTGAATGATTCAAAGCGATAGTCTATAGTTTGACATGAAGACATAAATACTCAAGTATACTAACAAGCAACCATGTCTTTCAAAATATCAACGCTAAAGAAAGTTATCCCTAGCCCATTATGCTCAATCATTGATCCATTCATGAAACACACTCATTATTAGCTACACACAATGCACAAGTATGACAATATTACTCTCTTGTTGGTGCTTTGTAAGAGAAGATGGAGACTCAAAATAAAAATAAAAATTGCATAAAAGTAAATAGATAGGCCCTTCGCAGAGGGAAGCAGAGATTTGCAAATGTGCCAGAGCTCAAGGCTTAAATTAGAGAGATAAAATTATTTTGAGAGGCATGCTTTTCCTGTCAACGAAAACGACCGAGAATTCCCAATATCTTTCATGCTAGACACATTATAGGCGGTTCCCAAACAGAAAATAAAGTTTATTTCCTTTCCACCATTCTTTCACAATCCATGGCTAGCCGTATCCACGGGTGCCCTCCATACCAACACTTTCCAAGGAATTTATTATTATCATCATATTAATTTTTTTTTCATTTCGGGACTTGCCATCCCTATTACCTGCCACTCTGTCGTGCAATGACAAGTGAATAAACACTCATCATGAGAATAACACACCTAGCATGGAAAATATTGTCCACCCCCTGCCACTTCATGAGCGGTACGGGCACACAAAACGGAAAAATTATTTTGAAAAATTAGATTTGGCACATGCAAATTTACTTGGAACGGCATGGAAATACCACATATATGTAGATATGGTGGACTCATTTGGCACAACTTGGGTTTAAGGAGTTGGATGCACAAGCAGTATTCCCGCTTAGTACAAATGAAGGCTAGCAAATAGATTGAGAAGCGACCAACCAAAAATCGAAAATGGTCATAAACATGCATTGAACATAACTAACACCGAATAATGCACCATAAGTAGGATATAATTTTGTTGCATAACTATTGACTTTATGTGCATGCATAGGGAATCACAAACCTTAACACAAATATTCTTACTAAATCACAATTACTCACTAACATGACTCACATATTATCATCTCCATATCGCAAAACTATTGCAAGGAATCAAACTTATCATATCCAATGATCTTTCATGAAAGTTTTTATTATATCCCTCTTGAATATTCATCACTTTGGGACCAAATTCACATCTTGTGCAAATTACCATTACTATTATCAACTCTCAAAAAGATATAAGTGAAGCATGAGAGTGCAAATATTTATTCAAAATTTAATCTTATCAACTCTCAAAATAATATAAGTGAAGCATGAGAGTTCATATATTTCTTCAAAATTTTAATCTTATCAACTCTCAAAATAATATAAGTGAAGCATGGGAGTTCAAATATTTCTTCAAAATATAGCCACCGCCGTGCTCAAAAAGATTTAAGTGAAGCTCTAGAGCAACTGCCTAGCTCAAAAGGTTTAAGTGAAGCACATAGAGTATTCTAACAAATCATGATAAACGTGTGGATCTCTCAAATAGGTGTGTCCAGCAAAGATGATTGTGACAAACTAAAAAGCAAACAAAGCAAAGACTCATATAATACACGATGCTCCAAGTAAAACACATATCATGTGATGAATAAAAATATAGCTCCAAGTAAAATTACCGATAGTTGGTAGAAGAAAGAGGGGATGCCTTCCGGGGCATCCCCAAACTTAGACGCTTGAGTCTTCCTTGAATATTACCTTGGGGTGCCTTGGGCATCCCCAAGCTTAGGCTCTTGCCACTCCTTATTCCTTCATCTATCGTGATCTCACCCAAAACTTGAAAACGTCAATCACACAAAACTCAACAAAACCTTCGTGAGATCCGTTAGTATAACAAATAAATCTTTAACTTTAAGTACTGTAGTAAATTGATTCATATTTAATATTGTCATAATGCTACTATACTCCAACTTCTCCATGACTCATACCCCCCGATACGATCCATAGATTCATCCAAATAAGCAAACTATGCAACAAAAACAGAATCTGTCTAAAACAGAACAGTCTGTAAAGGTCTATTTAAAATCTATACTTCTATAACTCCAAAAATTCTGAAAATTTAGGAAAACGTGGCAATTCATATACCAATACTGTGTAAAAACTTCAGATTTTTCTGACTCTCCAGTACAGAATTAAAATTCCAGCACTGGACGCAAAACTTTCTGTTTTCCAAACAGCTTCAATTATACTATCTTCCAAATCATCCCAAAGTTATTACTTGGCACAAACAGTAATTAAAACATAAAAGACACAATAATAACAGTAGCATAATTGTGTAAACATGCAAGAACAGAAAGAAAAAGCAAAAAATTATTTTATTCATTGGGTTGCCTCCCAACAAGCGCTATTGTTTTATGCCCCTAGCTAGGCATAATGCATAGTTTCAAAGTATTATCATCTTTCTTCATAACCCTCGCAACTCCTATTTCACTCTCTTTTCCATTATCAATAATGTGCACTAGATGATCAAGGTTAGTGCAAAGTGTTTTTATTTCTTTCAAAACACAAAGAGAGATCTTTTGATCTAAAGCATCAACCCTCCTAATTTGTGACACCACATTGCTATTTATTTTAGAGGCAAGATTAAATATTCCTCGAAATTTAGAATCCATACTAGCCTTTGTTTCCTATATTTGCTCAGTTTGACGAAAGCATACTAGAGTAATAGGTTCAATAGTTTCAACTTTTGGTTGTCCAAATATGCTTTTCATCTTTTCGTAGGTGTCAAAGGCGTCACTCCCAAGAAAATCGTTTTCAAATATAGAATCCAAGACACATCTATGAGCAAGGGGTGGACCAACATAAAAACTTTTAAGGAACAATTTAATGTGAAACTGAGGCCTAGCACTTGTATTTTTAACAATCTATCCCATGCTTCTTTTAAAGATTCATCACTCAAATATTTAAAGTTTAAAATTCCTGGATTGTCTCCTAAGTACGGAGGGAAAAGGCATATCGGGAGTAGAACTAGCCATAATGGTAAAGCAAGCAAGCAAAGAAGCAAACAAGAAAAAGGCAAACGGAAAATCTTTTTGTATTTTTGTAAAAAAAAATTAGAAGTGGGGGAGATGAAAACGAGAGGCAAAGGCAAATAAAATAAATGCAAGGAGATGAAGGTTCATGCATAGGTACTTGATAGATGTTGATGATGTCTCCCCGGCAAAGGCGCCAGAAATTCTTCCTGCTACTTGTGAGCTGCGTTGGGATTTCCCCGAAGAGGAGGGGATGATGCAGTACAGTAGAGATAAGTATTTTCCTCAGTTATGAAAACAAGGTTATCAATCAAGTAGGAGAATCACGCAACAACTTTTTAGCAGTACCTGCACACAAAACAACAAATCCTTGCACCCAACGCGAACAAGGGGTTGTCAATCCCTTGGCGGTTAATTGCAAGATTAAATTGTATGGTGATAGGTAGATAAATCGAACAAAAATACAAAATAAAATAAATAAAGTGAAATTGCAGCAAGGTATTTTTAGGATTTTCAATATATGATAAAGATAGACCCGGGGGCCATATTTTTCACTAGAGGCTTCTCTCTTGAAAATAGCATACGGTGGGTGAACAAATTACTGTTGGGCAATTGATAGAAAAGAAAATAATCATGACGATATCCAAGGCAATGATCATGTATATAGGCATCACGTCCGAGACAAGTAGACCGAAACGATTCTGCATCTACTACTATTACTCCACACATCGACCGCTATCCAGCATGCATCTAGTGTATTAAGTTCATAAAGAACGGAGTAACGCCTTAAGCAAGATGACATGATGTAGACAAAGTAAACTCACGCATGAATAAACCCCATCTTTTTACCCTTAATAGCAATGATACATACGTGTCATGTCCCTTTCTGTCACTGGGATTGAGCACCGCAAGATCGAACCCATTACAAAGCACCTCTCCCATTGCAAGATAAATCAATCTAGTTGGCCAAACCAAATCAATAGATCGAAGAGAAATACAAAGCTATAATAATCATGCATAAAAGAGTTCAGAGAAACTCAAATAATATTCATGGATAATCTGATCATAAACTCACAATTCATCGGATCCCAACAAACATACCGCAAAAAGTGATTACATCGGATAGAACTCCAAGAACATCGAGGAGAACATTGTATTGAAGATCAAAAAGAGAGAAGAAGCCATCTAGCTACTAACTATGGACCCAAAGGTCTGTGGTAAACTACTCACGCATCATCGGAAGGGCAGCAAGGTCGATGTAGAGCCCCTCCGTTATCGAATCCCCCTCCGGCAGAGTGCCGGAAAAGGCCTCCAGATGGGATCTCTCGAGAACAGGAACTTGCGGTGGCGTAAAAAGTATTTCGTGGACTCTCTATTGGTTTCCCAATTTTAGAGAATTTATAGAGGTGGAATTAGGTCAAATGGAGCAGAGGTGGGCCCACAAGGCACCAGGGCGCGCCCCCTCATGGCCACCCCCTCTGTCTTCTGGCCCTCTCCCGAAGCTTCTAGTGTCTCTTATGTCCAGAAAAAAATCTCCAAAAAGTTTCGTGGCATTTGGACTTCGTTTGGTACTGATATTCTGGAAAACCAAAAACAAGCAAAAAACAGCAACTGGCACTAAAACAAAGTTGCTTGCAACTGGCACTAAAACAACTGGCACTGGGCACTAAGTTAATAGGTTAGTCCCAAAAAATGATATATAATTGCTTGTAAATGTATATAAAATATCCAAGATTGATACTATAATAGCATGGAACAATAAAACATTATAGATACGTTGGAGACGTATCAGCATGCCTCCTATTTATGATGATTATATTGATGAAAGTGGGTTTGGAAGAGTGTCAACTCTACGTACTAATGATCCCACTATTTTTGAGGATGTTGAATCTTATGTCAATAATTATGAAAGTGGATTTGGAGAGGTCACAACTTTATTTAATGATGAATCCACTATTTTGGAAGAGGTTTCAATTGATTATGACAACAAAGTTGCTATCTATGATGATTATTGTGATGACATGTATGCTATAAAGATTAATGATAACCATGAAACTTGTCATCATGATTTTAACTTTCAATTTGGTTATGCCAAGCAAGTATCTCATGATAGTTATTTTGTCGAGTTTGCTCCTACTATTATTGATGAGAACAAATTTGCTTATGTGGAGAGTAACAAAAAAATTATGCTTGTGGATCATGAAAAGAATGCTTTATGTGATGGTTATATTGTTGAATTCATTCATGATGCTACTGAAAATTATTATGAGAGAGGATCATATGCTTGTAGGTGTTGCAATAATATCAAGTTTCCTCTCTATGTGTTGAAAGTTTTGAAGTTATGCTTGTTTTGCCTTCCTATGCTAGTTGATTCTTGCTCCCATAAATTGTTTGCTCACAAAATCCCTATGCATAGGAAGTAGGTTAGGCTTAAATGTGCTTGTCATATGATTCATGATGCTCTCTTTGTGTTTCAATTCTTTACTTTTATGCGAGCATCATTGAAATTATCATGACTAGCTAAAAAGGCGTTAAAGAAAAGCGCTTGTTGGGAGACAACCCAACATTTATCCCTCCTGTTTTTTTGTTTTCACATGATTAAGCTACTGTGGTAATCATATTTTATATGTTTTCTTTCAATAATGTGCCAAGTAAAGCCTTTGGGATAGTGTGGATACTTGTTGATTCGATTCTGTGCAAAAACAGAAACTTTTGCGTCCAGTGCTGGAATTTCTATTCTGTACTGGACCGTGAGAAAATTCTGAAATTTTTACAGAGCATTGGGTTACAAATTTTTTACGTTTTCCTAAGTTTTCAGAATTTTTGGAGGTACATAAGTATGGTTTTTAAATCGCTCACTACATGCTGTTCTGTTTTTGATAGATTCTGTTTTCGGTGCATAGTTTGCTTGTTTTAGTGTTTCCATAGCTTATATTGAGTAATATAAATTGTGTAAATGATATAATACAGTAGTAATTATGTGAGAACAATTATGAAACTTGTCTTGACAGTACCTAAGTGGATAATTTATTTCTATCATACTAACCTATCTCACAAGATCCGTTAAGTTTTATGTGATTGAAGTTTTCAAGTTTTGGGTGAGATATCGATATGAGGAGAATAAGGAGTGTAAAGACCCTAAGATTGGGGATGCCCAAGGCACCCCAAGGTAATACTCAAGGAAGACTCAAGCGTCTAAGCTTGGGGATGCCCCGGAAGGCATCCCCTCTTTCGGCCTCAACATTATCGGTAACCTTACTTGGAGCTATATTTTTATTCGTCACATGATTTGTGTTTTGCTTGGAGCATCATTTTATTTTGTTGAGATTTGCTTGCTGTTATAAATAATCATGTTTTGTATCTTTTAGTTCAATAAAATGCCAATTATAGCCTTTACCATGCTCAGTTTGCAAGTTCATGTGTTGCTGTTTGAAAACAGAAAGTTTTCTGTTATGTCCAGAATATTCCTGAATAGTCAGAACAAAATAAAAATCTGAAATTTTTACACAGTAAGCATGCATGAGTTCTCTGTGACGTAGTATTTTTTCAGAATTTTTGGAGTTAGGGAAGTATGAATTCTTATTCACCCTTTACAGACTGTTCTGTTTAGACAGATTTCGGTTATAGTTGCATTGTTTGCATATGTTGCATTTAGTATGAAATGTTCATTTATAATTTTAGTGATTTTTTACAGTAGAGAATGTTAAGGTTTTGAGTTGATTTATACTAACTTATCTCACGAGCTCTTGTTGAGTTTTGTGTGGATGAAGTTTTTAAGATTTAGGAGAAGCCATGATATGAGAGGAATTAAGGAGACACAAGAGCTCAAGCTTGGGGATGTCCAAGGCACCCCAAGATAACATTCCAAGAAGTCTCAAGCAACTAAGCTTGGGGATGCCCCGATTGGCATCCCACCTTTCTTCATCAACACCTATCGGTTAGCCTAAGTTTTTACTTGTTCACGTGTTATGTGCTATTCTTGGAGTGTCCTTTTATTTTTGTTTTGTTTGTTGTTTGAATAAAATTATCAAGATCTGAAATTTTAAATGAGAGAGAGTCCTCACATAGCTACCTATTTACTTAACTACTCATTTGGTCTTCACTTATATCTTTTTGGAGTAGTTTGTCATTTACTCTTGTTCTTCACTTATATCCTATGAGTAAATTGTTGAATGAATTGAATATCATAAAGTTGAAATTGTATGTGCTTCATTTGCTTGTATCATGTCTAGTAGTAGTTTCACATTTGGGTTAGAAAGTGAAATCTATTGACGTTTGACAATCACAATATTGGTCATACAAGCAATTCATGAATGATTAGTATAAGGAAGAGAACTTTCACATATAAATATATTATCTTGGACATCTTTTATGATTGTGAATACCCATTAATTATTTTCAAACTTGAGCAAATTAGTTGAAGTTGGACAAGGAAGACAACGTAATGAGTTATGTTTGGGTATATTTGCATAGAAGTTATATTGTTATGGATCCTCCAACATGTGGTGCTTGCTTAGGATCTTTTGCTAGCCAAAAATTCGTACTAAGTAGAGATACTACTTGTGCATCCAAAAACCCTTAAACCCAGTTTCTTCCCATGAGTGTCCACCATATCTACCTATGGATTGAATAAGATCCTTCAAGTAAGTTGTCATCGGTGCAAAAAGCAATAAAAATTGTTCCTAAAATATGTATGATCTTTTATTGCAAGGGAAAATAAGCATTGTACGAACTTGTGATGGTAAAGAAATAAAAGCGACGGACTGCATAATAAAGGTTGCTATCACAAGGGGCAATATAACGTGACGTTCCTTTGCATTAAGGGCTTGCACATCCAAAAATCAAAAGCGCATGACAACCTCTGCTTCCCTTTGCGAAGGGCCTATCTTTTACTTTATGTATTTATTTTTATGCAAGAGTCAATAGTATCCCTTCTCATTTCAACCTCAATTATTCTTTAGTTGGCAAGCATCATGTGGTGGCGAAAGATCCAGGCACATATGGCCAGTCAAATATATTTGATCATGAATTATTATTGTTGACAATTATCTCTATGATAAATAAGTTGGGAGGCGAAACATTAAGCCCCTATCTTTCTCTATGTTCAATGGATGCTATTTGTTCTAAAAATATGCTTTGAGTACTAGCAATCATAGAAGACTATATGATAATTGAGTATGTGGAGCTCTTACTTAGACTTTGTTGAAATTAAGTTCAATTGCAATTGTTTGGTGACTAAGAACATAGGTTGTTAAGTTTCAAGAGAATGCATTGTTTGAACCATAACATGTGATTTGATTGCTACTTTATCATGATGAGTTTTATGAGAAAGAGTTGCTGTTATGATGCTAGGAAAAGTGATTGAAATTATCATTGATCAAACTTATGCACTATGCTAGCATTCACACTTCATAAATTATTTCTTTTATCATTTAACTACTCGAGGACGAGCAGTAATTAAGCTTGGGGATGCTGATACGTCTCCAACGTATCTATAATTTATGAAGTTTTCATGCCATGTTTATAACAATTCTATATGGTTTTGGTATGATTTTATTAGAACTAACCCGGACTGACGCTGTTTTCAGCAGAACTACCTTGGTGTTGTTTTTTGTGCAGAAAAAAAAGTTCTCCAAATGCAGCGAAACTTTTTGATATATTTTTTGGAACAAAAGAGAACCAGGAAGCTTCGTGGGAGGACCAGAAGAGCCACGAGGTGCCCACGAGGCACCAGGGCTCGCCAGGGGGGGTATGGCATCGTGGTGCCTCGTGGGCCCATCTTAGCCCATCTTCGCGTGATTCCAACGCCAAAAAATCCTATAAATAGAGAAACCCCCAGAAATAACCCTAGAACTTGGACTCCGCCGCCGCAAGCCTCTGTACCTTCGGAATACCATCTGGAGCCCTGTTTCGGCACCCTGCCGGAGGGGGAAATCATCACCGGAGGCCATCTTCATCATCCCGGCGGTCTCCATGACGAGGACGGAGTAATTCACCCTCGAGGCTGAGGGTATGTATCAGTAGCTATGTGTTTGATCTCTCTCTCTCGTGTTCTTGATTTGGCACGATCTTGATGTACCGCGAGCTTTGTTAATATAGTTGGATCATATGGTGTTTCTCCCTCTCTATCTTGTTGTGATGAATTGAGTTTTTACCTTTGAGGTTTCACTATTATCGGATTGAATACTTTTATGGATTTGAGAACACTTGATGTATGTCTTGCATATGAATACCCATGGTGACAATAGGGTATTATATTGATTCACTTGATGTATGTTTTGGCACTCAACTCGCGGATTACCGTGGTGACATTGGGGTAATCTATGCATAGGGGTTGATGCACGTTTTCATCCTACTTTCTCCGGTAGAAATCTTGGGGCACTCTTTGAAGCTCTGTGTGGATTGAATATTATGAATCTGAAGTTGTTTGGTGCATATCGAATAATCAACTCACGGATACTTGTGGTGACATTGGAGTATCTAGGTGACATTAGAGTTGGTTGATGCGTATCATATGGTGTTATTTTAGTACGAACTCTAGGGCTGTTTGTGACACTTATAGGAATGGCTCAATAGATTGATCGGAAAGGATAACTTTGAGGTGGTCTCGTACCCTACAACAATTTCTATCTTATGTTCTCCGCTAATAGGAACTTTGGAGTGATTCTTTATCGCACGTTGAGGTATTGTTATATGATCCAATTATGTTAGCATTGTTGAGAGATTGCACTAGTGAAAGTATGAGCCCTAGGCCTTGTTTTCAAGCATTGCACTACCGTTTGTGCTCACTTTTGTTACTTGCTACGTTGCTGTTTTTTATTTTCAGATAACAAAAACCTATATCTACTATCCATACAACACTTGTATCACCATCTCTTCGCCGAACTAGTGCACCTATACAATTTGCCATTGTATTGGGTGTGTTGGGGACACAAGAGATTTCTTGTATTTGATTGCAGGGTTGTTTGAGAGATACCATCTTCATCCTACGCCTCCCACGGATTGATAAACCTTAGGTCATCCACTTGAGGGAAAATTGCTACTGTCCTACAAAACTCTGCGCTTGGAGGCCCAACATGAGTCTATAAGAATAAGTTGTGTAGTAGACATCACCAGACATAGGTGACTACGTCACGGGGATGCCGGAACACGTTAACAAGAACGAAGAACAAAACCGGTAATAGGAGCAACGGTATAGTGAGCATGGTGATGACTCAGGAGGATACCGATGCACACCGGGTTTTGTAAAGTATCGCGAAGCAAAGGGAACATCACTTGATAATCAAAGGTTCACTCGAATATCATTCATGTAATCATAGGGACCAATATGAATGTCCACGGTTCCGCTATCGGCCATTGAACGAAGGGGTTTCGTTCATGTCTATAATTTACCGAACCTACAGGGTCACAAGCTTAAGGTAATCACGATCTACTGAGTGTTAGTGTGACAGGGGTGATGAGAATATATTAGTGAAATTGTTTCATTAATATCCAGAATAGTTCCGAGAGGTTCCGGAAGCGTTTCGGGGTCACTGGAAGGGCTAGGTTAATATCGGGTAATACTGGGTATTACCGATTAATTTATATAGGTGGAAAATGTTTCCAGGGATGTTAAATTATATAGATAATGGTCTGAAATTATTTAGAACATTTATATATTTAATTTAATATCAACAGGCCTTAAAAGGCCAAGTGGTGGAAGGAGATATGGGCCACAAAGGCCCATATGGAAGTGCCCCCCCTTTCCTTGTGGGGGGGGGGGGCGAATTGGACTAGGGGAGGAGTCCAACTCCCCCCCCTTGGCCGGCTCCCCAAGGAGGGACTTTCCCTTCTTGGTGGCTGCCCTCTCCTCCTCCTCCAACCTATATATACTAGGGGATTTTGCTAAATTGGAGATACAAGTTTTGGAGCCTCCTCTAGTTCATCTAGTGCTAGTTCTAGTTGGTCCTAGTTGACTAATTAGAGCAAGCCCTAGCCACTTCTAATCCTCATAATTAGAAGCCCCTTGTGGTTCTAATCTCCTCCCTCTAATTCTTCGACGACGATTAGCTCTGGACGGCGAAGCGCTGCCGGATCGTGAAGACCGTACGCTTGCAACCAAGTAGAGAGGCCGTGATTTCGGTCTTCCGTTCGAGGGATCGTTCAAGGGCGGTTCGCGGGATCGTCATCGACGTTCGAGGGATCGTTCGAGGGAGGTTCACGGGATCGTCATCAACACTCGAGGGACTCCAAGTACGATCTACACCGACTCGTCTACTTCCGCTGCACTCCCGGAGTTGGTAATGATCGTTGATCCAAACCCTATATGCATCTTCATATTGTTCTTGGGTGATCGTAGGGCGAATTTTTTTTGTTTTCTACTGTGTTTCCCAACAGTGGCATCATGAGCGGTTCTATGAGTAGATGCAGGTTGCGATCTAGATCACATGTGGATGTGAGGGTGATGTTCTTGCTATGCTTCCCTCGAGTGTTGCTTCGGTTCAGTTCATTGACGGCATGGTGTCGCTTTTTACAAGGTTCTGACAATCGCTCGGCTTTGGCTGTCGACGATCTGCTAACAGTTCCTTGGGCTTCACCATAGTCAAGAATAGTGAACCGTCGCGTACGCAAGAAGGCAATGAAGATGGATGATGTTCTAGGGGGGTCACGCGTATTAGACAAAGTTTAGTGTGGGGGAACAAGCTTTTTAATTAAGTCTCTTCTTTCACACACCCCGAAAGTTAATCTAGCAACAAGGATTATCACTTTATGGTGTGCACGTAGGTAGCTAGGTTTATCCGTAAACCCTAGAAGCCACGTAATTAAAATTTGCCAAACTGATTAAAGGATGTCTAACTTGGTTTTGCAGCGTTTGCATATGATGTGGTATAGCCTTCGTCATGATAATAAGTTTATGTATGAGATGGTTATATGTTGTAATGTTAAGTGGCCTGTGTGTCACGGCAAGATGGCCAGAGCCACGAGATTGCCACTTTAATGTAAATATCGTAGAGATAGGTTACATGTGACGGTGGCAAAATGTCACGGAGGACCCCGACGAGGAGAAGGTGTTCCAGGCACGGGACGAGGAGCTATAATTTCGTGCCACGGCAGAATTTCAGATTTTGCTGCCACGGCAATGTTTTCTGAAACGGTCGCCACGGCAACGTTTTCTGAGATTGCCGCCATGGCAACGTTTTTGAAACGGTTGCCACGACAACGAAATATTGGCCATCACGTCACTTCAACTGAAGATTGAAGACGATCATGGAGAACTCTCGGCGCCCAGGGCTATACCATATCATGCTATTATGAATTGCCTGAGATGTTTATCCCTTTGTTGATTGCACCCTTTGATTGTGCAGTAGTCAATTATTAGGGTGATATCTCGCAGTAAATATCAAGTTAAAAGGTGCTCTTCCCAGTGTTGCAACCATCTATAACACGTAGCGTTCTGGAGTGCGTCATGTCCACATGAGTACAAATGGGACGTGAGGTGTAAGACGGGGATGGTCAGACCATGTATACAGATATCACTCGGTTGTCTTGAAGTTCTAGCAGAATCATTTTGAGCTCGGAGCACGAAGCATCAAAAGATGAACAAGAGTCATATGGAGATATGATCGGCAAAAGTTTGCCCACCGGTCAAAATTCTCGTCATCAGTGATGTCCACATCAATGGCTGAGAACTAGACTTGGATCTTGAATCACTCACTATTAATTATGAGAGATATTAATTTGAGTGGGAGTGCACATTAAAATTAAAATTTGTTTTAATAACTAGTGCAATATTAATTATGAATTGTGTCTGAAATTATTTATGTGTTTGTCGTTGTAGATTAAATGGCTCGCAATATGTTCAACCTAGCCCCTATGCATGAGAAAGAAAAGTTGGCTGCAAATGGTGGAAACTATGCGGATTGGATCCGAAACCTGAGATTTGTTCTCAGGAGTGCTAAGAAGGAGTACGTGCTGGATCAGCCCCTGGATGATGCTCCCGCAAAGGATGCACCACCAGAAGAAGTTGCTTGTTACGCTGCTCGTAGTGATGACTATGAAGCAGTCCAGTGCCTCATGTTAACTTACATGGATCCTGAACTACAGAAGCATTTTGAACGATCTACCACTCAATTTATAATTTGGTCTCTAGAAGTTCTGTATAAGAAGCAGGCAAGGACCGAACGGTTTTGAATTAACCAAGGCCTTGATTGAGTGCAAGATGAAAGAGGGTTCCTCAATGAGTGAGCATACAGTGAAGCTTGCTGGCTATGTTGATAGACTTGCTTCACTAGAATTTGGAATTCCGCCGACACTCGGTACATATATTGTACATGCTTCATTCCCCCCATCTTACGATGGTTTTATCATGAATTACAACATGAACGGGATGGAGAAAAGTGCAAACAAGTTGTTTGCTATGCTCAAAACCGCGGAAGCTGGGATGTAGAAGAACAAAGAAGTGTTGATGGTCAACAAGACTACCAGTTTCAAGAAGAAGGGCAAGTCCAAGAAGAAATCTTCTGGTGCCGGTAAGACCATCTCTCAGAAGAAGAACAAGGGCGGAGCCACTAAGGAGACTGAATGTTTCTACTGCAAACAGAAGGGTCACTGGAAGCGTAACTGCAAGAAGTACTTGGCGGACAAGAAGAACAGTTCTTCCGGTAAAGGTATAAAAGTTATACAAAGTTAATGTTGTTTTACTTGTTTCTGTATGTTACAAGTATTTGATACTGATCGATTGCTCTCGGTTGCAATCCGATGCAGGGACTACAGAAAGCTCACAAGTTGAGAAGAAATAAAGACGTGATGCTAGTCAAGGATAGTGATGGGATAGCTACTCGAGACCGATGAAGTCATGGCTTTAGTTTATCTTCAAGATTTATCTTAGGATCGAATAATAGTTATTATGTTCTGGAGTTGTGTAAGACATTATGTTTTGGATTATGCGACGGATATTCTTATAAAGTATTGAACAATAGTTGTTGAAGTGGTTATAAGAATATGTTTGGATTTACCTCACATATTGATGGTTGATACGTCTCCAACGTATCTATAATTTTTTATTGTTCCATGCTATTATATTATCAATCTTGGATGTTTTTATATACATTTACAGCAATTATATATCATTTTTTGGGACTAACCTATTAACTTAGTGCCCAGTGCCAGTTGCTGTTTTTTGCCTGTTTTTGGTTTTCCAGAATATCAACACCAAACGAAGTCCAAATGCCACGAAACTTTTTGGAGATTTTTTTCTGGACATAAGAGACACTAGAAGCTTTGGGAGAGGGCCAGATGCCAGAGGAGGTGGCCACGAGCCACCAGGGTGCGCCTGGGGGGGCAGGCGTGCCCTGGTGCCTCGTGGGCCCACCTCAGCTCCGTTTGACCTAATTCCACCACTATAAATTCTCTAAAATCGGGAAACCAAGAGAGGAGCCCACAAAATACTTTTCCGCCACCGCAAGTTTCTGTTCTCGAGAGATCCCATCTGGAGGCCTTTTCCGGTACTCCGCCGGAGGGGGAATCGATCACGGAGGCGCTCTACATCAACCTTGCTGCCCGTCCGATGATGCGTGAGTAGTTTACCACAGACCTTCGGGTCCATAGTTAGTATCTAGATGGCTTCTTCTCTCTTTTTGATCTTCAATACAATGTTCTCCTCGATGTTCTTGGAGTTCTATCCGATGTAATCACTTTTTGCGGTGTGTTTGTTGGGATCCGATGAATTGTGAGTTTATGATCAGATTATCCATGAATATTATTTGAGTCTTCTCTGATCTCTTTTATGCATGATTATTATAGCTTCGTATTTCTTCTCCGATCTATTGATTTGGTTTGGCCGACTAGATTGATTTATCTTGCCATGGGAAGAGGTGCTTTGTAATGGGTTCGATCTTGCGGTGCTCAATCCCAGTGACAGAAAGGGACATGACACGTATGTATCGTAGCTATTAAGGGTAAAAAGATGGGGTTTATTCATGCGTGAGTTTACTTTGTCTACATCATGTCATCTTGCTTAAGGCGTTTCTCCATTCTTTATGGACTTAATATACTAGATGCATGCTGGATAGCGGTCGATGTGTGGAGTAATAGTAGTAGATGCAGAATCGTTTCGGTCTACTTGTCTCGGACGCGATGCCTATATACATGATCATTGCCTTGGATATCGTCATGATTATTTGCTTTTCTATCAATTGCCCAACAGTAATTTGTTTACACACCGTATGCTATTTTCTTGAGAGAAGCCTCTAGTGAAAACTATGGCCCCCGGGTCTATCTAAATCATATATTAAAACCCTAAAAATACTTGCTGCAATTTTATCTTTATTTATTTTATTTTATATTTTAGTTCAATCTATCTATCTATCACATACAATTTAATCTTGCAATTTACCGCCGAGGGATTGACAACCCCTTGTTTGCGTTGGGTGCAAGGATTTGTTGTTTTGTGTGCAGGTGCTGCTAACGAGGTGTTGCGTGATTCTTCTACTAGATTGATAACCTTGGTTTCATAACTGAGGGAAATACTTATCTCTACTGTACTGCATCTCCCTTCCTCTTCAGGGAATTACCAACGCAGCTCACAAGTAGCAGGAAGAATTTCTGGCGCCGTTGCTGGGGCGACATCATCAACATCTATCAAGTACCTATGCATAAAACTTGCATCTCCTTGCATTTACTTTATTTACCTTTTATTTGCCTTTGCCTCTCGTTTTCATCTCCATGACTTCTAAAAAGTTTTTACAAAAATACAAAAATATTTTTTCGTTTGCCTTTTTGCGTGTTTTCTTGTTCGCTTGCTTGAAATTGCTATCATGGCTGATTTTGGTATGAAAAAAAGTGAGGATGGTAAGACTCCTAAAATTGAAATTCCTACCAATTTAGATGCTAAAAATTTCGTGATGGGACACAGGAATATTATAGGAAAAAGTGTTATCCAAGAATTCTTTAATTGCATCTGAACTTTGGATTGTGATGACACTCCTATTCTTAAAAGAACCAAAAACTATGCTGACGCTATTTCTGCACTGGTTCTTAAACTTGAGAGAAGATTTATTCGTACCCATCCTACTTTGTAAAGATTATTTTATGAATTGCCGGTTATAAAAAATCCAAGAGCTAAGAAGATAGCTATCCTTATCCTCATGAATGAATTTGATTATATAGTACGGGAAGCTAGAGAGATTTTTGATTTTTATGATATGAATCGTGAAAAACCAGTGATAGATGAGATTTTATACAATAGATATTACTTGTTAAGATATTTATTTCGCGATGACCATACTTTTGATGAAAATACCAAAAAGGAAGTCCCTCCCTTAAACATAATCCAGCAAGTTTTCAATGGTATTAATAAACAATATTCTTGGATTGTAAAGGGGAATCAAGAGGGATTTGAGGATGGCCAACCTAGTAATGCTAAAATTCCCATGGATGATGTGTTTCATGTTATCTTTGAAAAGCCTCCTAATGAGAACGCATGCTTAGAAAAGAAGAACAAGGATGACAATACTTGAAACTATGCATTATGCCTAGCTAGGGGCATAAAACGATAGCGCTTGTTGGGAGGCAACCCAACGAATAAAATAAATTTTTCTTTTTTGTTTATGTTATTGTGTGTTTTCATATTTATACTACTGTTATGATTGTGTTTTTTGTGTTTTTAATTTGTGTTTGTGCCAAGTAAAACCTTTGGGATGATTTGGAAGATAGTATAATTGATGCTGTTTGGAAAACAGAAAGTTTTGCGTCCAGTGCTGGAATATTGTTTCTGTACTGGAGCGTCAGAAAAATCTGAAATTTTTACACAGTATTGGTATATGAATTTCCCATGTTGTCCTAATTTTTCAGAATTTTTGGAGTTACATAATTATGGTTTTTAAATAGATTTCTATAGACTGTTCTATTTTTGACAGATTCTGTTTTTGATGCACTACTTGCTTGTTTTGATGAAACGATGGATTGTATCGGGGGGTATAAGCCATGGAGAAGTTAGAATACAGTAGGTATAATGAAAAAATAAAATATGGATGGGTTTTCAACAGTACTTAAAGTAGTGATTTGTTTTGTTATACTAACAGATCTCACGAAGGTTTTGTTGAGTTTTGTGTGATTGAAGTTTTCAAATTTTGGGTGAGATCACGATGGTTGAAGGAATAAGGAGTGGCAAGAGCCTAAGATTGGGGATGCCCGAGGCACCCCATGGTAATATTCAAGGAAGACTCAAGCGTCTAAGCTTGGGGATGCCCCGGAAGGCATCCCCTCTTTCTTCTACCAACCATCGGTAATTTGACTTGGAGCTATATTTTTATTCGTCACATGATATGTGTTTTGCTTGGAGCGTTGTGTATTATACGAGTCTTTGCTTCATTTTCTTTTTAGTTTGTCACAATCATCTTTGCTGGACACACCAATTTGAGAGAGCCACACGTTCATCATAATTTGTTAGAATACTCTATGTGCTTCACTTAAATTTTTTGAGCTAGGCAGTTGCTCTAGTGCTTCACTTAAAAAATTTTGAGCACGGCGATGGCTATATTTTGAAGAAATATTTAAGGTCTCATGCTTCACTTATATTATTTTGAGAGTTGATAAGATTAAAATTTTGAAGAAATACTTGCGCTCTCATGCTTCACTTATACCTTTTTGAGAGTTGATAATAGTAATGGTAATTTGCACAAGATATGAATTTGGTCCCAAAGTGATGAATATTCAAAAGTGATATAATAAAAACTTTCATATAGATCATTGGATATGATAAGTGTGATTCCTTGCAATAGTTTTGCGATATGGAGATGATAATATGTGAGTCAAGTTAGTGAGTAATTGTGATTTAGTTAGAATATTAGTGTTAAGGTTTGTGATTCCCTATGCATGCACATTAAGTCAATAGTTATGCAACGAAATTATATCCTACTTATGGTGCATTATTCGGTGTTAGTTATGTTCAATGCATGTTTATGACCGTTTTCATTTTTCGGTTGGTTGCTTCTCAATCTATTTGCTAGCCTTCAATTCTACTAAGCGGAAATACTGCTTGTGCATCCAAACTCTTTAAACCCAAGTTGTGCCAAATGAGTCCACCATATCTACCTATATGCGGTATTCCCATGCCGTTCCAAGTAAATTTGCGTGTGCCAATGCTACTTGTAGCTTGCGTTGGTATTTCCCCGAAGAGGAAGGGATGATGCAGCGCAGTAGAGGTAACTATTTCCCTCAGTTATGAAACCAAGGTTATCAATCTAGTAGGAGAATCACGCAACACCTCGTTAGCAGTACCTGCACACAAACAACAAATCCTTGCACCCAACGCAAACGAGGGGTTGTCAATCCCTCGGCGGTAAGTTGCAAGATTAAATTGTATGTGATAGATAGATAGATTGAAACAAAAATACAAAATAAAATAAGTAAAATAAAATGGCAGCAATATTTTTAGGGTTTTAGTAATATGATTTTGATAGACCCGGGGGCCATAGTTTTCACTAGAGGCTTCTCTCATAGAAATAGCATACGGTGGGTAGACAAATTACTGTTGGGCAATTGATAGAAAAGCAAATAATCATGATGATATCCAAGGCAATGATCATGTATATAGGCATCACGTCCGAGACAAGTAGACCGACTCCTGCCTGCATCTACTACTATTACTCCACACATCGACCGCTATCCAGCATGCATCTAGTGTATTAAGTCCATAAAGAACGGAGTAACACCTTAAGAATGATGACATGATGTAGACAAGATAAACTCACGTATGAATAAACCCCATCTTTTTACCCTTAATAGCAATGATACATACATGTCATGTCCCTTTTTGTCACTGGGATTGAGCACCGCAAGATCTAACCCATTACAAAGCACCTCTTCCCATGGCAAGATAAATCAATCTAGTTGGCCAAACCAAATCAATAGATTGGAGAAGAAATACGAGGCTATAATAATCATGCATAAAAGAGTGCAGCAAAGACTCAAATAATTTCATGGATAATCTGATCATAAACTCACAATTCATCGGATCCCAACAAACACACCGCAAAAAGTGATTACATCGGATAGAACTCCAAGAACATCGAGGAGAACATTGTATTGAAGATCAAAAAGAGAGAAGAAGCCATCTAGCTACTAACTATGGACCCGAAGGTCTGTGGTAAACTACTCACGCATCATCGGAAGGGCAGCAAGGTTGATGTAGAGCCCCTCCGTGATCGAATCCCCCTCCGGCAGAGTGCCGGAAAAGGCCTCCAGATGGGATCTCTCGAGAACAGGAACTTGCGGCAACGGAAAAAGTATTTCGTGGACTCCTCTGTTGGTTTCCCAATTTTAGAGAATTTATAGAGGTGGAATTCGGTCAAACGGAGTAGAGGTGGGCCCACGAGGCACCAGGGCATGCCACCCCCTTGGGGCGCACCCTGGTGGTTCGTGGCCACCTCCTCTGTCTTCTGGCCCTCTCCCGAAGCTTCTAGTGTCTCTTATGTCCAGAAAAAAAATCATGCTACTAACTATGGACCTGAAGGTCTGTGGTAAACTACTCACGCATCATCGGAGAGGCAGCAAGGTTGATGTAGAGCCCCTCCGTGATCGATTCCCCCTCCGGCGGAGTACCGGAGAAGGCCTCCAGATGGGATCTCTCGAGAATAGAAACTTGCGGCGGCGGAAAAAGAATATCGTGGACTCCCTTGAGGGTTTCTGATTTTTCTGGAATTTATAGTGGATGAATTAGGTCAAACGGAGCTCTGTGGGCCCCACTAGGTACTTGGGCGCGTCTGCCCCCCCAGGCGCGCCCTGGTGCCTCGTGGGCACCCCCTGGGGCTTCTGGCCTCCTCCCGAAACTTCTAGTGTTGGTATTGTCCAGAAAAAAATCTCCAAAAAGTTTCATGGCATTTGGACTTCGTTTGGTATTGATTTTCTGTAAAACAAAAACAGGGCAGAAAACAGCAACTGGCACTGGGCACTAAGTTAACAGGTTAGTCCCAAAAACGATATATAATTGCTGTAAATGCTTGTAAAAACATCCAAGATTGATAATATAATAGCGTGGAACAATCAGAAATTATAGATACGTTGGAGACGTGTGAGCATCCCCAAGCTTAATTCTTGCTCGTCCTCGAGTAGGTAAATGATAAAAACAGAATTTTTGATGTGGAATGTTGCCTAACATATTCATCACATATTCTTTTATTTTGTAGCATGGACATTGGACTTGAATGATTCAAAGCAATAGTCTATAATTGGACATGAAAATATAAATACTCAAGCATGCTAACAAGCAACCATGTCTTTCAAAATATCAACGCTAAAGAAAGTTATGACAATAGTGCTCTCTAGTTGGTGCTTTTGTAAGAGAAGATGGAGACTCAAATAAAAATAAAAATTGCATAAAAGTAAATAGATAGGCCCTTTGAAGAGGCAAGCAGAGATTTGTCAAATGTGCCAGAGCTCAAAGCTTAAATTAGAGAGATAAAAAATATTTTGGGAGGCATGCTTTTCCTGTCAACGAAAACGAACGAGAATTCCCAATATTTTCCATGCTAGATACATCATAGGCGGTTCCCAAACAGAAAGTAAAGTTTATTTTCTTTCCACCATTCTTTCACAATCCATGGCTAGCCGAATCCACGGGTGCCCTCCATACCATCACTTTCCAAGGAATTTTGTTGTTATTGATTTTTGATTTCAATGTGGGACTGGGCATCCCTATTACCAACCACACTCTCGTGCAATGACAAGTGAATAAACACTCATCGTGAGAATAACACACCTAGCATGGAAACTATTGGCCACCCCCTTCCGCTTCATGAGCGGTACGAGCACACAAAACAGAAAATTATTTTGAAAATTAGTGTTGGCACACGCAAATTTACTTGGAATGGCATGGAAATACCGCATATAGGTAGATATGGTGGACTCATTTGGCATAACTTGGGTTGAATGATTTTGGATGCACAAGCAGTATTTCCACTTAGTACAAATGAAGGCCAGCAAATAGATTGAGAAGCAACCAACTAAAAAACGAAAACGGTCATAAACATGCATTGAACATAACTAACACCGAATAATGCACCATAAGTAGGATATAATTTTGTTGCATAACTATTGACTTAACGTGCATGCATAGGGAATCAGAAACCTTAACACAAATATTCTTACTAAATCACAGTTACTCACTAACATGACTCACATATTATCATCTCCATATCGCAAAACTATTGCAAGGAATCACACTTATCATATCCAATGATCTATATGAAAATTTTTATTATATCCCCCTGGAATATTCATCACTTTGGGACCAAATTCATATCTTGTGCAAATTACCGTTACTTTTATCAACTCTCAAAAAGATATAAGTGAAGCATGAGAGTGCAAATATTTCTTCAAAATTTCAATCTTATCAATTCTCAAAATAATATAAGTGAAGCATGAGAATTAATTTCTTCAAAATTTTAACAACTCTCAAAATAATATAAGTGAAGCATGAAAGTTTATTTCTACAAAATATAGCCATCACCATGCTCAAAAAGATTTAAGTGAAGTACTAGAGCAACTGCCTAGCTCAAAAAAAATTAAGTGAAGCACATAGAGTATTCTAACAAATTATGATGAACGTGTGGATGTCTCAAATTGGTGTGTCCAGCAAAGATGATTATGACAAACTAAAAAGCAAACAAAGAAAAGACTCATATAATACACGACGCTCCAAGCAAAACACATATCATGTGACGAATAAAAATATAGCTCCAAGTAAAATTACAGATGGTTGGTAGAAGAAAGAGGGGATGCCTTCCGGGGCATCTCCAAGCTTAGACGCTTGAGTCTTCCTTGAATATTACTTTGGGGTGCCTTGGGCATCCCCAAGCTTAGGCTCTTGCTACTCCTTATTCCTTCATCCATCGTGATCTCACCCAAAACTTGAAAACTTCAATCACACAAAACTCAACAAAACCTTCGTGAGATCCGTTAGTATAACAAAACAAATCACTACTTTAAGTACTGTTGCAAACCCATTCATATTTTATTTTTTCATTATACCTACTATATTCTAACTTCTCCATGGCTTATACCCCCCGATACAATCCATCGTTTCATCAAAACAAGCAAGCAGTGCATCAAAAACAGAACAGTCTGTAGAGATCTATTTAAAAGCTATACTTCTGTAACTCCAAAAATTCTGAAAAATTAGGAAAAACATGGAAAATTAATATACCAATACTGTGTAAAAATTTCAGATTTTTCTATCTGTCCAGTACAGAACCAAAATTCCAGGACTGGACGCAAAACTTTCTGTTTTCCAAACAGCATCAATTATACTATCTTCCAAATCATCCCAAAGGTTTTACTTGGCACAAACACTAATTAAAAACACAAAAACACAATCATAACAGTAGCATAAATATAAAAACACACAATGACAGAAACAAAAAGAAAAATTTATTTTATTCATTGGGTTGCCTCCCAACAAGCGCTATAGTTTTATGCCTCTAGCTAGGCATAATGCATAGTTTCAAGTATTGTCATCTTTCAAGTTGATTCCATAAGTGGCCTTCATAATGGATTCATATGGTGCTTTAATTTTCTTCCTAGGGAAATGTTCCAGACCCTTCTTTAGTGGAAACTAAAATTTTATATTCCCTTCTTTCATGTCAATAACGACACCTATGGTTCGTAAGAATGGTCTACCAAGTATTATGGGGCAAGAAGGATTGCATTCAATATCAAGTACAATAAAATCAATGGGCACGTAGTTCCTATTTGCAAGAATAAGAACATCATTAATTCTACCCAAAGGCTTTTTAGTAGTAGAATCTGCAAGATGCAAATTAAGAGAACATTTATCTATATTGGTAAAACCTAGCACATCACATAGAGATTTTGGAATTGTGGAAACGCTAGCACCCAAATCACATAAAGCATTGCAGTCATAATTTTTAATTTTAACTTTAATGGTGGGTTCCTATTCATCATATAATTTTTTAGGAGTTGAAATTTCTAGTTCTAACTTTTCTTCTAACGCCTTCATCATTGCTTCTACAATGTGTTTAGTAAAAGCCTTATTTTGCTCATAAGCGTTGGGTGAATTTAGCATGGATTGTAACAAAAAAATGCACTCAATCAAAGAACAACTATCATAATTAAAATCTTTGTAGTCCAAGAGAGTGGGCACATCGCTAGTTAAAGTTTTTACCTCTCCGAACCCACTTTTATCGATTTTTTTATCAAGATTTTCACCCTCCGAATTATGGGGACGCCTACTAGCTAAAGTTGACTCTTCTTCAGTCCCCTTTTCATCAAGTCTTATATTTCTAAACAAGGAATCAATAGATGAAACACCAATCATTTTAATATCTTCATCATTACTACGATAGAAACCGGGAGGAATCGCTTTTTCTAAAAACTAGTAGTGCTGATCATAACACTTCTATTAAAATGCTTAAAGAAGTTATTTTCCTGAGGTTTGGAGTCCCTAGATATTTAATGACTGATGGTGGTTCACATTTTATTCATGGTGCTTTCCGTAAGTTGCTTGCTAAATATGATGTTAACCATATAATTGCATCTCCTTATCATCCTCAGTCTAGTGGTCAAGTTGAATTAACTAATAAAGAAATAAAATTAATTTTGCAAAAGACCGTTAATAGATCCAGAAATAATTGGTCTAAGAAACTTGATGATGCATTATGGGCTTATAGAACTGCATATAAAAGTCCTATGGGTATGTCTCCGTATAAAATGGTTTATGAAAAAGCATGTCATTTACCTATTGAATTAGAACATAAAGCTTATTGGGCAATTAAAGAACTTAATTATGATTTTAAACTTGCCGATGAGAAGAGGTTATTTGATATTAGCTCTTTAGACGAATGGAGAACCCAAGCCTATGATAATGCTAAGTTGTTTAAAGAAAAAGTTAAAAGATGGCATGACAAAAGAATTCAAAAACGGGAATTCAAAGTAGGTGATCATGTTCCATTATACAATTCTCGTTTAAGATTTTTTGCAGGAAAACTTCTCTCTAAATGGGAGGGGCCATATGTCATCGAAGAAGTTTATCGCTCCGGAGCCATCAAAATAAATAACTCCGATGGCATAATCCGAGAGTGGTGAATGGGCAAAGAATTAAGCATTATATTTCAGGTTATGGTATGACGCTGAAGACACATGGTCATCCAGAGGAGAGGCTCGATCGATCTCACTGGTGGCCCCATCGCCCTAACAAGCTGCCGCAAAACCACAAAGACAATGGCCGGTTGTCGCGGAGGATATGGAAGAGACATCGATGTGATGTTTTTACCCTTGGTGCTATGGCTTGTTTTGGGGCATTTTTCAATTGGGCACATTATTCAGTCTGCGTGTGGCGATCGATAGGATTTGTGAAATTTGTTGCTCAAGATTTATTAATGGAAATTATCTTTAAAAATCAGCGGTTAGATGTTGGGATTTTGTAAAGTATTTTTTTGGTTAGCCCTTAATGTACTCTTCATATATAATAGGTACGTACCAAGTTACTTTGTCCCCACCTTCTAGTTTTTATGTACTTCCTTATTGCTCTTTGTCTATTTTTTGGCACACCAAAATTTACTTATTGGGGAATTTTTGGCACAACAGAAATTGTGTACTTCTGAGAAATTTTATTTCTTATTTACATTCTATTTTCTGTTTTTAGCTTTTTGCTCATTTTTCATTTACGGTGTATCTCGTGTAGAGTATCAATGCATGCACATCATTGCATCCGTAATTAGATGAATGGTTGTGAGACACGTGTAAGAGATACAAATTGTGCCTAACTTAGATTCAGAAAACGTAGCGTGCGACATGAAAATATAGGACAAATTGATTTGTCTATCGTATTCACACATGCAAGAGGTTAAGTTGATTATTGCTTGAGGTGTAATGGGAGCATACATATGTTGGATGCACTACAAGGTTTGCAGCTTTAGACGATCCTCAACATACCCGGGGTATGGATCATCGCTACTTCTGATTGAAGAAAGTATAGAAGAATTATTGCTCAAACTTGCTTGGCGCATAAATGATACTAACATAAATCTATGCATGGATGATTGATCCATCAGTCCGTGGACATAACATGACACGTGTGGCCTAGAATAATGGGTAAGAGTCAAAGACGGAATATTCCCATCATATTGCAATGGTGTATAAATTTACCAATTTGATTTTCGTTTGGTCGCTTCGCTCCACACTGGTGGAAGAGACGCTGGAGCGCTCTATAGGGAATATATCTGGAGGAACTATAGCGTAACAACATGACCAGAGGACTCGATCGAGTTACTGGATTTTTTTTTCATGCGTCCATATATCTAAGTAAGAATGCATGTAGTATATAGAGAGGCATTAGTCCATGTCCTGTCTAGTGGCAATGCTTGTATATTTTTTCTTTATGCATCCATATAAGCCTGTATGCATGTACGCATATAGAAAGTAATATGCCCACGTCATGCATGCATGTAGCTTTGTTTTTTTAGAAAAGTCCTATGCATGCACGTCACCATGTAGTTTTATATTATTTTTCTAAAGAAAGTACCATCTCCTATGCATGCACATAAAGTGATGCTATATTTTTAAATCTCAGAACTGCATGTAATTTTTATTTTAGGATCGAGCCGCACGTACAGGCTAAGGATAGCTGCATTTTTTTAGATGGGGCGCTCTTAGATCTAATCCATCAATTACGTATTTTAAGTTATGGGTCCACCAAATCAACAACCAGATGTTTCTAATTATTGTGGTAATTTCTGGTTTATTTATCTTTTTTCTGATTAACCCGTCAAGCACTTTTTATATATAATAGATAGATTCTCGTTTAGTTTTTAGCATAGCGGTTCTTTTCTTACTCTCATCCATGGAGACATATAAAGCTTTAATTGATTCATTAATATCAATTTTGAGTGGCAAAATTTTAGTCTTAAGATTTTCCACATCATGAATAATTCTACCGATACTCCTAGACATATCATCAAGTTTACTCAATTTTTCTTCTATCGTAGGGTTGAAAACTTTTTGAGCATTAATAAATTCTTTAATATTACTTTTAAGATCAGAGGGCATCCTATTATTATTATTATAAGAATTACCATAGGGATTGCCATAATTGTTAGAGAAATTTCCTGGAAACGGTCTAGCATTGAAATGACCTCTATAAGCATTAAAATTGTTTCGCGAGAAAAAATTCACATCTACGGAATCATTATTTTGCTCAATCAAGGTGGATTAAGGCACATCATTAGGATCAATAGGAGTATTTTTGCTAGCAACCAATTTCATAAGCGCATCAACTTTATCACTCAAAGTACTAATTTCTTCAACAGAATTCACTTTTTTACTAGTAGGAACTCTTTTAGTATGCCATTGTGAATAATTTGCCATAATATTATCAAGCTATTTAGTAGCTTCTCCCAAAGTAATTTCCATAAAAGTACCACCCGCGGCGGAATCTAAAAGATTTCTAGAAACAAAATTTAATCCCGCATAAATTTTTTCTATGATCATCCATAAATTTGAACCATGAGTAGGGCAATTTCTTATCATTAATTTCATCCTCTCCCAAGATTGGGCAACATGTTCATGATCAAGTTGCTTAAAATTCATAATTTGATTTGTAAGAGAAATAGTTTTCGCGGGAAGAAAATACTTGGTAATAAAAGCATCTTTACACCTATCCCAAGAATCGATACTATTTCGTGGTAAAGATGAAAACCAAATTTTTGCACGATCCCGCAATATGAGAACGGGAATAATTTTAATTTCACAATATCATTATCCACTTCTTTTTTCTTTTGCATATCACACAATTCTACGAAAGTGTTAAGATGGAATGCAGCATCTTCATTAGGACTACCAGAAAATTGTTCTTTCATAACAAGATTTAGCAAAGCGGCATTCATATCACAAGTCTCCGCACTAGCGGCGGGAGGATCAATCGGAGTACTAATGAAATCATTATTATAAGTATTGGAAAAATCACACAATTTTGTATTTTCTTGAGACATCGTGGCTACGCAAACAAAATAACAAGCAAGCGAACAAGCAAAGAAGAAAAAGGCAAACGGTAAATATTTTTGTATTTTTGTAAAAACTTTTTTAGAAGTGGGGGAGAAGAAAACGAGTGACAAATGCAAATAAAAGGTAAATAAAGTAAATGCAAGGAGATGTAAGTTTTATGCGTAGGTACTTGATAGATGTTGATGATGTCTCCCCGGCAACGGCGCCAGAAATTCTTCCTGCTACTTGTGAGCTGCGTTGGTAATTCCCTGAAGAGGAAGGGAGATGTAGTACAGTAGAGATAAGTATTTCCCTGAGTTATGAAACCAAGGTTATCAATCCAGTAGGAGAATCACGCAACACCTCATTAGCAGCACCTGCACACAAAACAACAAATCCTTGCACCCAACGCAAACAAGGGGTTGTCAATCCCTCGGCGGTAAATTGCAAGATTAAATTGTATGTGATAGATAGGTAGATTGAACTAACATATAAAATAAAATAAATAAAGAAAAAGTGCAGCAAGGTATTTTTAGGGTTTTTAATATATGATTTAGATAGACTCGGGGGCCATAATTTTCACTAGAGGCTTCTCTCAAGAAAATAGCATACGGTGGGTAAACAAATTACTGTTGGGCAATTGATAGAAAAGCAAATAATCATGACGATATCCAAGGGAATGATCATGTATATAGGCATCACATCCGAGACAAGTAGACCGACTCCTGCCTGCATCTACTACTATTACTCCACACATCGACCGCTATCCAGCATGCATCTAGTGTATTAAGTCCATAAAGAATGGAGTAACGCCTTAAGCAAGATGACATGATGTAGACAAAGTAAACTCACGCATGAATAAACCCCATCTTTGTACCCTTAATAGCAATGATACATATGTGTCATGTCCCTTTCTGTCACTGGGATTGAGCACCGCAAGATCGAATCCATTACAAAGCACCTTTTCCCATGGCAAGATAAATCAATCTAGTCGGCCAAACCAAATCAATAGATCGGAGAAGAAACACGAAGCTATAATAATCATGCATAAAAGAGTTCAGAGAAGACTCAAATAATATTCATGGATAATCTGATCATAAACTCACAATTCATCGGATCCCAACAAACACACCGCAAAAAGTGATTACATCAGATAGAACTCCAAGAACATCGAGGAGAACAATGTATTGAAGATCAAAAAGAGAGAAGAAGCCATCTAGCTACTAACTATGGACCCGAAGGTCTGTGGTAAACTACTCACGCATCATCGGAAGGGCAGCAAGGTTGATGTAGAGCCCCTCCGTGATCGATTCCCTCTCCGGCGGAGTACCGGAAAAGGCCTCCAGATGGGATCTCTCAAGAACAGAAGCTTGCGGCGGCGGAAAAAGTATTTCGTGGACTCCTCTGTTGGTTTCCCGATTTTAGAGAATTTATAGTGGTGGCATTAGGTCAAAAGGGGCATAGGTGGGCCCTCGAGGCACCAGGGCGCGCCTGCCCCCCCCCCTCCCAGGCGCGCCCTGGTGGCTCGTGGCCACCTCCTCAAGCTTCTGGCTTCCTCCCGATGCTTCTAGTGTCTCTTATGTCCAGAAAAAAATCTCCAAAAAGTTTCGTGGCATTTGGACTTCGTTTGGTACTGATATTCAGGAAAACCAAAAACAATCAAAAAACAGCAACTGGCACTGGGCACTAAGTTAATAGGTTAGTCCCAAAAAATGATATATAATTGCTGTAATTGTATATAAAAAAATCCAAGATTGATAATATAATAGCATGGAACAATAAAAAATTATAGATACGTTGGAGACGTATCAGTAATAAGCAGAATTAACAAACCGGAAGTTGTTCCGATAGATTGTCTGCAAAATAAACCATAAGTTACTACATTGGATGTAGAAACTCTAAAGCTTGTAACTGGATTATGCAAATCAGGAATATCGTTGAATTTTCTGAAATTTCATGATGAGATATTCATCTTGGAAGAAGATGAACAAGCACACTACAGGGAAGCGATGGCGGTGCCCAGTGATAACCCACACGTATAGGGGATCGTTTGTAGCCTTTCTCGACAAGTAAGAGTGTCGAACCCAACGAGGAGCTAAAGCTAGAATTAATATTCCCTTCAAGTTCTATCGACCACCGATACAACTCTACGCACACTTAACATTTGCTTTTACCTAGAAACAAGTAATAAAACTAGAAGTACTTTGTAGGTGTAATGGGATAAGTTTGCAAGATAATAAAGAACGTGGAAATAAAAGTTAGGTGCTGCTCTTAATGAAATTACAATTAAGTTAGTATAGCGAGTGTGGAAAAGTGGTGGTAGGATTTGCGGAATTGTCCCTAAGCAATTGGGTACGTTACTAGACCAATAGCAAGTTTTTATGTGGGAGAGGCCACTGCTAGCATGTCATCCCTTACTTGGAATTCTATGCACTTATGATTGGAACTATTAGCAAGCATCCGCAACTACTAATGTTCATTAAGGTGAAACCCAACCATAGCATTAAGATATTGGCCCCCCTTCAATCCTGTATGAATCAATTTCTATGGTAGGAAGAAGCTTCTGTCACTCTTTCCCTCCAATGCATAGTCCTATCCACATACAACTAACCCTATGGTGTGATCCACACACGCGCTCATATGATGGGCACCAAAGGACAGCAACATAACCTCAAGCAATTTAAACCAATCATAGCAATTCACCAATCACCCATAGGACAACAAAAATCTACTCAAGCATCATAGGATGGCAACACATCATTGGATAATAATATGAAGCATAAAGCACCATGTTCAAGTAGAGGGTACAGCGGGTTGCGGGAGAGTGGACCGCTGAATATAGATGGGGGAAGGTGATGGAGGTGTTGATGAAGATGACGAAGTTGTTGGAGTAGATCGCCATCACACGATGATTGCCCCGGCGGCGTTCCGGCGCCACCGGGAGAGAGGGGGAGAGAGCCCCCCTCCTTCTTATTCTTCCTTGGACTCCTCCCTACATGGGAGGAGGGTTTCCCCTCTGGTCCATGGCCTCCATGGCAGCGGAGGGGTGGGAGCCCCTCCGAGATTGGATCTCTCTCTCTCTGTTTCTCTTCTGTTTCACGCTCCTGTTTTCTGGCCCTTGACCGTTTCTTTTATATCTGGAGATCCGTAACTCCGATTGGGCTGAAATTTTGAGGGGATATTTATCCGAAAATTATCTTTCTTGTGGCGAAAGAAGGGCCCCAACCGCCTTACAGGGGCGCCACAAGCCTGCCCGGCGCGCCCGTCGAGCTTGTGGGCCCCTCGAGCATCGTCTCACGTTGATTCTTTTTCCCAAAAATCACATATATTTCAAAATAAATCTCCGTAAATTTTTGTCACATTTGGACTTCGTTTGATATGGATTTTCTGCAAAACAAAAAACATGCAACAAACAGGAACTAGCACTGGGCACTGGATCAATATGTTAGTCCAAGAAAATCATATAAAATGTTGCCAAAAGTATATGGAAATTGTAGGATAATGGCATGAACCAATCAAAAATTATAGATACGACGGAGACGTATCACCCAGCTCAAAGGAATGGCTCGTAGTCATGCACACCGGAATCAAAATTCATATACAATTAAGTTTAGACCTTAGTTGTTAATTTTCATACATAATAAAAAAGTTTAGAACTTGGTTGATACTTCAAAGAGTATGAAGTAAATAGAAAGGATATCAAAACAAGTTTCCTAAATAGGAAAGGATGTATGAATGATACAACCAGAGCAGTTTTAAAATCCTCAGGACACCGGATAAATGTGCAAACTTCAAAAGAGTTTTTGAAGATTATAACAAGTGAGTTGGCATTGAGATTTTGATCTTGTCAAAATGATAAAAGTATTTTGTATATATATATATATAACTCAGTAGGAGCTGTATAGTATTTCTGATCTCATATGTATGCGACATATTATAGAATGGAAATTATATAAAGCTTCTGAGCACAAACAAAATGGTTTTGAAACATGTTTTCCATCAAGGCAAAATATTGGGCATAATAGAATCTATAAAGATAGATCAATAATGTCTGATTGAGCAAAAATATGTTTATATATTTTGACAAAGGTCTAAAAGGTTTAAATAGAGAAAATGTTTTCTCCCAATGTCACATAACTAGATGCTTATGAGATTGATAAGCATGGGTAGATGTATGAGTTCATCTTGATAGTTATGATATATAAAAGGGCCAAAGAGTTTTACTAAGTGTTAGTAACAGATATCAGGGATCTCAAAAGAATAAATGTATTATTTTGAGAATATGAAGTAAAAGTTCATTATTGAGAATATATGAATATCAAACTTCATAATTGATATAATTGGGTTATGATAATTATTTAGAATTATTTTATGAATTATATTGTTGACTCTATAACGGTAGAGATATGTGTTTGAAAAACATTAGATGTTTCAAAATTGTCTGAATCAAGAAATGTCTTGATATATTTGGATGTTGCAAAAGTTGTAGAAACCCATAAACATTATATTATGAATATAGTTAATCAAGAAGAGTTTTGATATAAATGGGTGGATCCAAAGTATGATGAAACCAATTACAATATATTATGAATATAATCAAGAAGAGTCTTGATATAGTTGGTGTAATTCTAAAGTGCAATGAGTCCAATGATATTTTATTTTGAATAAAATCTTATAGCTCAAAGCAAGATGGATTTAGATCCTTAAAATCAGACAAGACTAACACAAATATTACAGTGTTTTGAATATGTCAAAACTAGTGACAAAGGCTCTACCACAAGCAAAGCATGAGTAACACCAGATAAGCCATAGGTGTTTTTTGAAAACTATGCAACTGGATTGTTGACTCTAGTGCAAGTGGGAGACTGTTGGAAATATGCCCTAGAGGCAATAATATTGTATTATTATATTTCTGTTATTCATAATTAAGAGTTTATATTTCATGCTATAACTGCTATGATCCTGGAATATGTGATCCAGTGGAAAACTCATATGCACGTGTGAAATGATAAACAGTAAACAATAGGTTCCCGGTCTCGCCTCTAAGACTGGCTCAAGTGTTGTTGGTGATCACGTTTTCTGGATCTTAGGATATCATTAAGTGTAAAGATGTCCTAAAACAACATTGAGGGTATGACGTTAGAAGAATGATCATATTGAATCGACCCAAACTTGTCTGTTAGACTTTGTGATTATATCGTCTGAAATCATTTGTTATAACACGGAGTGTTAGCATGTGTTTTAGTTCCTCAGACCATGAGAGTGTCTCGGTCACTTCCTACCGGACGGTGGACTTTGGGGTTGCTCAAACGTCATCTGTAACAAGGTGATCATAACGACAACTTTCAGGCTCACCGAAAAGTCTGATAAGTGACCGGATAGCTCAGGAGTGGGATTTGCTCCTCTGACGATGGAGAGATATTCTTAGGGCCCTCTCAGTGTGACGGCATCCATCATCGTCTAGACAGACATAGGTGACTACGTCACGGGGATGCCGGAACACGTTAACGAGAAAGAAGAACAAACCGGTAACGGGAGCAACGGTATAGTGAGCATGGTGATGACTCGGGAGGATACCGATGCACACCGGGTTTTGTAAAGTATCGCGAAGCAAAGGGAACATCACATGATAACCAAAGGTTCACTCGAATATCATTCATGTAATCATAGGGACCAATATGGATGTCCACAGTTCCGCTCTCGGTCATTGAACGAAGGGGTTTTGTTCATGTCTATGATTTACCGAACCTACGGGGTCACAAGCTTAAGGTAATCACGATCTGCTGAGTGTTAGTGTGACGGGAGTGATGAGAATATATTTGTGAAATTGTTTCATTAATATCCGGAATAGTTCCGAGAGGTTCCGGAAGCGTTTCGGGGTCACTGGAAGGGTTTCGGTGAATATTGGGTAATACCGGGTATTACCGACTAATATATATAAGTGGAAAATGTTTCCGGGGATGTTAAATTATATATATATAATGGTCTGAAATTATTTAGAACATTTATATATTTAATTTAATATCAACGGGCCTTAAAAGGCCAAGTGGTGGAAGGAGATATGGGCCACAAAGGCCCATATGGAAGTGGCGCCCCCCCCCCCCCTTTCCTTGTGGGGGGGGAGGCGAATTGGACTAGGGGAGGAGTCCAACTCCTCCCTCTTGGCCGGCGCCCCAAGGAGGGACTTTCCCTCCTTGGTGGCTGCCCTCTCCTCCTCCTCCAACCTATATATACTAGGGGATTTTTCTCTATTGGAGATACAAGTTTTGGAGCCTCCTCTAGTTCATCTAATGCTAGTTCTAGTTGGTCCTAGTTGACTAATTAGAGCAAGCCCTAGCCACCTCTAATCCTCATAATTAGAAGCCCCGTGTGGTTCTAATCTCCTCCCTCTAATTCTCCGGCGACGATTAGCTCTGGACGGCGAAGCGCTGCCGGATCGTGAAGACCGTACGCTTTCAACCAAGTAGAGAGGCCGTGCTTTCGGTCTTCCGTTCGAGGGACCATTCAAGGGCGGTTCGCAGGATCATCATCAACATTCGAGGGACTCCAAATACGATCTACACCGACTCATCTACTTCCGCTGCACTCCCGGAGTTGGTAACGATCGTTGATCCAAACCCTATATGCATCTTCATATTGTTTCTAGGTGATCGTAGGGAGAATCTTTTTTTCTACTACGTTTGCCAACAAATACATGCATCCAAGAATATTCAAGACACAAAACAACAAATTTGGCAATGATCAATGCTACTTGTGAGCTGCGTTGGGATTTTCCCGAAGAGGAGGGGATGATGCAGTACAATAGAGATAAGTATTTCCCTCAGTTATGAAACCAAGGTTATCAATCCAGTAGGATAATCACGCAACAACTCGTTAGCAGTACCTGCACACAAAACAACAAATCCTTGCACCCAACGGGAACAAGGGGTTGTCAATCCCTTGGCGGTTAATTGCAAGATTAAATTGTATGGTTATAGATAGATAGATCGAACAAAAATACAAAATAAAATAAATAAAGTAAAATTGCAGCAAGGTATTTTTAGGATTTTCAATATATGATAAAGATAGACCCGGGGGCCATAGTTTTCACTAGAGGCTTCTCTCTTGAAAATAGCATACAGTGGGTAAACAAATTACTGTTGGGCAATTGATAGAAAAGTAAATAATCATGACGATATCCAAGGCAATGATCATGTATATAGGCATCACGTCCGAGACAAGTAGACTAAAACGATTCTGCATCTACTACTATTACTCCACACATCGACCGCTATCCAGCATGCATCTAGTGTATTAAGTTCATAAAGAAGGGAGTAACGCCTTAAGCAAGATGACATGATGTAGACAAAGTAAACTCACGCATGAATAAACCCCATATTTTTACCCTTAATAGCAATGATACATACGTGTCATGTCCCTTTCTGTCACTGGGATTGAGCACCGCAAGATCGAACCCATTACAAAGCACCTCTCCCATTGCAAGATAAATCAATCTAGTTGGCCAAACCAAATCAATAGATCAAAGAGAAATACGAAGCTATAATAATCATGCATAAAAGAGTTCAGAGAAAACTCAAATAATATTCATGGATAATCTGATCATAAACTCACAATTCATCGGATCCCAACAAACACACCGCAAAAAGTGATTACATCGGATAGAACTCCAAGAACATCGAGGAGAACATTGTATTGAAGATCAAAAAGAGAGAAGAAGCCATCTAGCTACTAACTATGGACCCGAAGGTCTGTGGTAAACTACTCATGCATCATCAGAAGGGCAGCAAGGTTGATGTAGAGCCCCTTCGTGATCGAATCCCCCTCCGGCAGAGTGCTGGAAAAGGCCTCCAGATGGGATCTCTCGAGAACAGGAACTTGTGGCGGCGGAAAAAGTATTTCGTGGACTCTCTGTTGGTTTCCCGTTTTAGAGAATTTATAGAGGTGGAATTAGGTCAAACGGAGCAGAGGTGGGCCCACGACGCACCAGGGCGCGCCACCCCCCTGGGGCGCGCCCTGGTGGCTCGTGGCCACCTCCTCTGTCTTCTGGCCCTCTCCTGAAGCTTCTAGTGTCTCTTATGTCCAGAAAAAAATCTCCAAAAAGTTTCGTGGCATTTGGACTTCGTTTGGTACTGATATTCTGGAAAACCAAAAACAGGCAAAAAACAGCAACTGGCACTGGGCACTAAGTTAATAGGTTAGTCCCAAAAAATGATATATAATTGCTTGTAAATGTATATAAAACATCCAAGATTGATACTATAATAGCATGGAACAATAAAAAATTATAGATACGTTGGAGACATATCAAGCATCCCCAAGCTTAATTCCTGCTCGTCCTCGAGTAGGTAAATGATAAAAACAGAATTTTTGATGTGGAATGCTACCTATCATATTCATCATATATTATTTTCTTTGTGGCATGGACATTTGGACTTGAATGATTCAAAGCAATAGTCTATAGTTTGACATGAAGACATAAATACTCAAGCATACTAACAAGCAACCATGTCTTTCAAAATATCAATGCTAAAGAAAGTTATCCCTAGCCCATTATGCTCAATCATTGATGCATTCATGAAACACAATCAATATTAGCTACACACAATGCACAAGTATGACAATAGTGCTCTCTAGTTGGTGCTTTGTAAGAGAAGATGGAGACTCAAAATAAAAATAAAAATTGCAAAAAAGTAAATAGACAGGCCCTTCGCAGAGGGAAGCAGAGATTTGCAAATGTGCCAGAGCTTGAGGCTTAAATTAGAGAGATAAAATTATTTTGAGAGGCTTGCTTTCCTGTCAACGAAAACGACCGAGAATTCCCAATATTTTCCATGCTAGACACATTATAGGCGGTTTCCAAACAGAAAATAAAGTTTATTTCCTTTCCACCATTCTTTCACAATCCATGGCTAGCCGTATCCACGGGTGCCCTCCATACCAACACTTTCAAGGAATTTATTATTAACATCATATTAAAAAAAATTCATTTCGGGAATGGGCATCCCTATTACCTGCCACTCTCTCGTGCAATGACAAGTGAATAAACACTCATCATGAGAATAACACACCTAGCATGGAAAATATTGGCCACCCCTTCCGCTTCATGAACGGGCACGCAAAACGGAAAATTATTTTGAAAAATTAGAGTTGGCACATGCAAATTTACTTGGAACGGCATGGAAATACCGTATATAGGTAGATATGGTGGATTCTTTTGGCACAACTTGGGTTTAAGGAGTTGGATGCACAAGCAGTATTCCCGCTTAGTACAAATGAAGGCTAGCAAATAGATTGAGAAGCGACCAACCAAAAAGCAAAAACGGTCATAAACATGCATTGAACATAACTAACACCGAATAATGCACCATAAGTAGGATATAATTTCGTTGCATAACTATTGACTTTATGTGCATGCATAGGGAATCACAAACCTTAACACCCATATTCTTACTAAATCACAATTACTCACTAACATGACTCACATATTATCATCTCCATATCGCAAAACTATTGCAAGGAATCAAACTTATCATATTCAATGATCTTTCATGAAAGTTTTTATTATATCCCTCTTGAATATTCATCACTTTGGGGACCAAATTCATATCTTGTGCAAATTACCATTACTATTATCAACTCTCAAAACGATATAAGTGAAGCATGAGAGTGCAAATATTTCTTCAAAATTTAATCTTATCAACTCTCAAAATAATATAAGTGAAGCATGAGAGTTCAAATATTTCTTCAAAATTTTAATCTTATCAACTCTCAAAATAATATAAGTGACGCATGAGAGTTCAAATATTTCTTCAAAATATAGCCACCGCCGTGCTCAAAAAGATGTAAGTGAACCTCTAGAGCAACTGCCTAGCTCAAAAGGTTTAAGTGAAGCACATAGAATATTCTAACAAATCATGATAAACGTGTGTCTCTCTCAAATAGGTGTGTCCAGCAAAGATGATTGTGACAAACTAAAAAGAAAACAAAGCAAAGACTCATATAATACACGACGCTCCAAGTAAAACACATATCATGTGATGAATAAAAATATAGCTCCAAGTAAAATTACCGATAGTTGGTAGAAGAAAGAGGGGATGCCTTCCGGGGCATCCCCAAGCTTAGACGCTTGAGTCTTCCTTGAATATTACCTTGGGGTGCCTTGGGCATCCCCAAGCTTAGGCTCTTGCCACTCCTTATTCCTTCATCTATCGATCTCACCCAAAACTTGAAAACTTCAATCACACTAAACTCAACAAAACCTTCATGAGATCCGTTAGTATAACAAATAAATCCTTAACTCTAAGTACTGTAGTAAATTGATTCATATTTAATATTGGCATAATGCTATTGTACTCCAACTTCTCCATGACTCATACCCCCCGATACGATCCACAGATTCATCAAAATAAGCAAACTATGCAACAAAAACAGAATATGTCTAAAACAGAACAGTCTGTAAAGATCTATTTAAAAGCTATACTTCTATAACTCCAAAAATTCTGAAAAATGAGGAAACGTGGGCAATTCATATTCCAATACTGTGTAAAAATTTCAGATTTTTCTGATTCTCCAGTACAGAATTAAAATTAAAGCACTGGACGCAAAACTTTCTCTTTTCCAAACAGCATCAATTATACTATCTTCCAAATCATCCCAAAGGCATTACTTGGCACAAACACTAATTAAAACATAAAAACACAATCATAACAGTAGCATAATTGTGAAAACACACAAGAACAGAAATAAAAAGCAAAAATTTATTTTATTCATTGGGTTGCCTCCCAACAAGCGCTATTGTTTTATGCCCCTAGCTTGGCATAATGCATAGTTTCAAGTATTATCATTCTTCAAGTTGATTCCATAAGTGGCCCTCATAATGGATTCATAGGGTGCTTTAATTCTTTTCCTAGGGAAATGTTCCATCCCTTTCTTTAATGGAAATTGAAATCTAATATTACCATCTTTCATATCAATAATAGCACCAATAGTTCGGGCAAGACGGATTGCAATTAATGTCAAGTATAATAAAATCAACGGGCACATAATTTCAATTTGCAAGAATAAGAACATCATTAATTCTACCCAATGGCTTTTTAATAGTAGAATCTGCAAGATGCAAATTAAGAGAACATTCATCTATATTGGTAAAACCTAGCACATCACATAGAGATTTTGGAATTGTGGAAGCACTAGCACCCAAATTACATAAAGCATTGCACTCATAATTTTTAATTTTAACTTTAATGGTGGGTTCCCACTCATCATATAATTTTCTAGGAATTGAAATTTCTAGTTCTAGCTTTTCTTCTAACGCTTTCATCATCGCTTCTACGATGTGTTTAGTAAAAGCCTTGTTTTGTTCATAAGCGTTGGGTGAATTTAGCATGGATTGTAACAAAGAAATACACTCAATCAAAGAGCAACTATCATAATTAAAGTCTTTGTAATCCAAGAGAGTGGGCACATCGCTAGTTAAAGATTTTACCTCTCCCGACCCACTTTTATCAATTTTTTCATCAAGATTTTCACCCTCCAAATTATGGGGACGCCTTCTAGCTAAAGTTAACTCTTCTTCAGTCCCCTTTTCATCAAGTTTTATATTGCTAAATAGGGAATCAATAGATGAAACACCAATCATTTTAATATCCTCATCATTACTACGTGCTAAAGATTCCGGCTTAGCTGCCATTTGATTTACTAGCGTAGCTTGCGCATCAAAAAAAATTCCTAGCAAATTTTCAGTAAGAGCAAATTGAGATTGAAGATTAGCAACTTCTTCACTAACATCATCGAGTTGTTTTGCAATAGCATCCAACAAAGTAGAGTGTTCTTTGAGTTCTTCGGTAAAAAATTTGTTGTGCTCAAACTGCGTAGTCATGTAATCTTTAGTATTTTGCTTGATATCGCCCAAAATTTTAAAGTAAGAGGTATCATGATAATTTTCTCAAGGCATCGTGATTAGGCAAACAAGATAACAAGCAAGCAAAGAAGCAAACAAGAAAAAGGCAAACGGAAAATATTATTGTATTTTTGTAAAAACTTTTTAGAAGTGGAGGAGATGAAAATGAGAGGCAAAGGAAAATAAAATAAATGCAAGGAGATGAAGGTTTATGTGTAGGTACTTGATAGATGTTGATGATGTCTCCCAGGCAACGGCGCCAGAAATTCTTCCTGCTACTTGTGAGCTGCGTTTGGATTTCCCCGAAGAGGAGGGGATGATGCAGTATAGTAGAGATAAGTATTTCCCTCAGTTATGAAACCAAGGTTATCAATCCAGTAGGAGAATCACGCAACAACTCGTTAGCAGTACCTGCACACAAAACAACAAATCCTTGCACCCAACGCGAACAAGGGGTTGTCAATCCCTTGGCGGTTAATTGCTAGATTAAATTGTATGGTGATAGATAGATAGATCAAACAAAAATGCAAAATAAAATAAATAAAGTAAAAGTACAGCAAGGTATTTTTAGGATTTTCAATATATGATAAAGATAAACCCGGGGGGCATAGTTTTCACTAGAGGCTTCTCTCTTGAAAATAGCATACGGTGGGTGAACAAATTACTGTTGGGCAATTGATAGAAAAGTAAATAATCATGACGATATTCAAGGCAATGATCATGTATATAGGCATCACGTCTGAGAAAAGTAGACCGAAAGAATTCTGCATCTACTACTATTACTCCACACATCGACCGCTATCCAGCATGCATCTAGTGTATTAAGTTCATAAAGAACGGAGTAACACCTTAAGCAAGATCACATGATGTAGACAAAGTAAATTCACGCATGAATAAATCCCATCTTTTTACCCTTAATAGCAACGATACATACGTGTGATGTCCCTTTCTGTCACTAGGATTGAGCACCGCAAGATCGAACCCATTACAAAGCACCTCTCCCATTGCAAGATAAATCAATCTAGTTAGCCAAACCAAATCAATAGATCGGAGAGAAATACGAAGCTATAATAATCATGCATAAAAGAGTTTAGAGAAAACTCAAATAATATTCATGGATAATCTGATCATAAACTCACAATTCATCGGATCCCAACAAACACACCGCAAAAAGTGATTACATCGGATAGAACTCCAAGAACATCGAGGAGAACATTGTATTGAAGATCAAAAAGAGAGAAGAAGCCATCTAGCTACTAACTATGGACCCGAAGGTCTGTGGTAAACTACTCACGCATCATCGGAAGGGCAGCAAGGTTGATGTAGAGCCCCTCCGTGATCGAATCCCCCTCCGGCAGAGTGCCGGAAAAGGCCTCCAGATGGGATCTCTCGAGAACAGGAACTTGCGGCAACGGAAAAAGTATTTCGTGGACTCCTCTGTTGGTTTCCCAATTTTAGAGAATTTATAGAGGTGGAATTCGGTCAAACGGAGTAGAGGTGGGCCCACGAGGCACCAGGGCATGCCACCCCATTGGGGCGCACCCTGGTGGTTCGTGGCCACCTCCTCTGTCTTCTGGCCCTCTCCCGAAGCTTCTAGTGTCTCTTATGTCCATAAAAAAAATCTCCAAAAAGTTTCGTGGAATTTGAACTTCGTTTTGTACTGATATTCTGGAAAACCAAAAACAGGCAAAAAATAGCAACTGGCACTGGACACTAAGTTAATAGGTTAGTCCCAAAAAATGATATATAATTGCTTGTAAATGTATATAAAACATCCAAGATTGATACTATAATAGCATGGAACAATCAAAAATTATAGATACGTTGGAGACGTATCAAGCAGCACATCTGACAATTATAACGCATCACAGATCTTACTGGGGTAGCCCAAGCATTGAGGAGCTAGTGAGGGGGCTGTCAGTGAGAGACATGGATAAAAAAAAATACTGATTGCCCTACGACTGTGCAGTGAACTAATCATGCAAACTGTATTATGAACGCATCAAATAGCCAAGTGACTTGGTGCACGAAATACAGATCAAACAATATAAACAATGCAGATATGCTATCGCAACAGGTGAATAAACATCTAATATAACAGAACAACGTAATCAAAGCGGGGCCAGGCAAGACAGAAAGCAGTGCATATTTGATAGACCGGTTCATCTATTACTGGAACTGTAGAGTATTTAGATGACTGGTAATAATAGTATGTCGCTGCAGAAGGACATCAGGATCAATCACAGCGGCAGGGCCATCAACACAACCAACAGGCACTGCAGGCCGAACCAACGTCGCAGCTAAAAGACTAAAAGAACTGCAGAGCGAGCAAGCTACCTGTAAGTTGACATACACCCATAATTATAGTCCAAAATCACAAGCCCATACAAACTCTGTAAAAAGCAAATAGCTTGGAAAGCAACCTTCTCGTAAAAGCGAGAAAGAATCTACACCGTCTTGAGCCCAAAAAACCTCCTCATGCTCAGGGAATCGCTTCCAGGCACATCAATTTCGAGTTCGACTCCTCCGAGCACGACCCCATCGTCCATGATCACTCTCAAGTACGAATGGAATGGCAACACCGGGAGGCAACCACATCCAACAGATGTATATAGGAACCACATCAAACATCCTGCCACCCACAAAATATAACCCAGAATAAGCCCACTCACTGAACTGAGCAAATGCTTCGAGAGAACGGCAACATTGCATGATATTTTTAACTGAACTGAGCACACGACAGTTCATCAGAACTAATTCTTCAGTCAACCAAAATTATGTCATAACTAAAACTACACATGCACCTCAAAATCAATCTATCCTTGTGCAATGGGAGAGAAGTAACAGAGTGTTCTTCTATCTTATATTTCTCATGTGGCAGTCTGACATGCTGATGTTGTTTTTGTAATCAGTACAATATCGCATATCACTGAACATGAAAATAAAAAATATGGGCGATGGGCATAGATAATATGCACAAACAACAATGGGATTCCGGGGATTAAATCAAAAGAAATGGGGGGAGGGATTAAATCAGCATGACAGTCTGCCATGCTGATGCTGTTTTTGTAACCAGTAAAATATCGCTTATCAGTCTATGTTTTTATGTCCCTACAAATTTGGTTTGACGAACTACACAACAGAAGCAGTTTTAGCCAACATAAGAATACACCATCACTATTTTTGTATTTGATCTGCAAATTGAGTCAAAAGGTATTTAGCTCATAAGATAATAGTTCCACACAACTAATACAACTGACATTTCACAAACTTCAACATTAAAATGAATGTGTATATCTGATCCATGGTGTTGGATCACACGTTTCAGAAGCCATGGGTTAGATAAAGGACTCAAATAAATTAGGATATTTATTTTTGTGTACAATGAATTATGGCTCTAATCTTTACCACAAAAAGAAAAAATATAACATGACCGTTTGATTATCCCTGACATGGGAAGAGAAGAAAAGTCCCTAGGCCTATAGAATCCATGGACCATACGAAGGTTTCCAATATGGGAACCCATCCCTCCCCCTCTCCCCGTCTCTATCTCTCTCTCTCTCTCTCTCTCTCTCTCTCTCTCTGACTGACATTCACAGCTTCAATGATAGTCTCAAAGTGATTTACCTTCTTGATAAGAAGAATATGGAAGCACAGAAGTTGAGCAAGTGGTACAGTCGTAATCATTGCTAGTATGGTGCAAGTAGCCTGCAAAAGTAAAATATATCACCATTAGAATAGTAGTCCCTCTGTAGTAATATAAGCATATGAAACGCTGTAAATAAATTTTCACTTTGTGCCTTAATGCGATAAACATGTGTATTTGGCAGGGAAAATCATATAAATTCACCACAACAATTACAAATGCTACAATTGAGAAGCTGCTTCCTAACTTTGAGTCAATCTGTCTGGAGAACTCCCCTCGCTTCACAATGCAGAGAATTATGACAAGGATTCCTGACAACCACTGCACTACAAGCTGGCCAAACATATACAAACCATGGAGACCTATTAATGATCAATCCGAATAAAAAGGACACTGAAAAAAATTTCTAACTACAAGCAATGGCCAGCCGGTCGCATAAGTTATGATGACTGATGAAATTATAATTCAGCTATTTCAGTGCAACTGAAGGTTAATGCAGTACGTGGTAGCTATAATTGTTGTGAACTTATCACACTCTTTTGATTTTTCAGATCCCATTGTGATCAACCCATAGAGAGGCCCACACTTACCACGAGAACAGCAGAAGACATTAGAATGAAGAACCCTTTGTAGTTCCTTTTCCCAATGCAATTGTTGAGCCACTGTGAGAGAGCAAGAACATCAGGGAAAATAGGAACGTTGCATTCTTGAAAGGAAGCAGGGATATGAATACCAGGGCAGAGAACATTTAAAATGTATCTTACCCTGCAGTGGTGATCAAAGCCATCAACACACTTGTCACACACTCTACAATGCTTACTGTTCTTCAAAACCTACATAATACACTTAGGGTTTGTAATAACATATCACAAAAAGGTAAAGAAGTCATGCCATTCCCAATAAGACAGAGCAAAAATAGAATAGTATCTAATGTAGAAATAACATTCGATTCAAACAACCACACACTGTCTTGTATGTATGACTACACTGTACTACTATTAAGTTACAGTAGTTCTAAAATTACATTGAAATTTCTAACATTAGTTCAAATTCATCGGCACTTGGCACACTAAAAGCACAGCTTGGTGGAAAGATGTAAAGACAACATCTTGCAAAATTGCTCAATGGTGTTGGATATGCCCGGGACATCACTCGGTCATACCTCTGCTTCACATAAGCTGCAGAAGAACATGCCTTCCTCACTCGTGTTCTCTTCAGAACACTGGCCATCAGGATGGAGGCATCTCTTGCAGAGGCAGGAAAAGGGCAAGCAGACCAAGCAGAGTAGTTGAGAGCATCTGGGCCAAGAAGGCGAGTCCTTCCTCTCGAGGATGTTGCTCAGCTTCTCGCTGACCATGGGGAAAGTCCGGTTACTCCGAGGAGCACCAAGTCGCCATCCTTGTCTCCGTTCCGCTCATCGTCTCCATGAGACTCATCTCCTCGTTCCCACACTTGCCTGCATCCGACAGTCAAATCGTTAGAAACCCACCAGAAGAGCAATGCATCGCGTGCTCGTCTTTGTGGAGCAGCAACGCGAGCAGCAGCCCGACGGGGAGAGCAGCGGCGTCGGTGGGCCCGGCGACGGGAGAAAAAGGGAAGGAGAGGGCGGTGGGAGCGCGACGGATCAGAGACCGCTCACCTCGGTTTGTCCTTTTCCCAAAGGAGCACGAACGTGAGGACACGCTCCGGTGTTCCTCCCGTTGATGGCGAAGCAGGAGGACGGGCGGTGGCGGCTGGTCGTGGATCTCCTCGTCCACCGCTGCCTATTGCCCCTCCACAACTTGAGGGCTGGTGGCGAGGGGCGAGCTCAACGGGGAGAGCAGCGCGGCGGCAACCAGCTCGGTGACAGGAGATGAACGAGGAGGAGGGGGAACATGAGCGCGGCGGCGGGGGTGGAGCGAAGAAGCGGGCTGCAGCACGGCGGCAACTGCGGTAGAGAAGGGGAGGGCGCGACAGGGAGAATCGGCTAGGGTTCTCACCAATCGGGCACCCTCCTCCCCTCATCCAACCAGGGTCAACCACGCACAGGGGCAAAAGATGAAAAGACGAAAGTGCCCTCGGCGGGCCACGGAAATTTCGGCGGTGGCACGAGATCTTTTACCTCTGGAGAGCGGCGACGGGCCGCACAGCAGACGCTCCCTGCCACAGCAACCGATAGGCGCGGCCCACCAGTGAAGGGCCCCGCACGTCAGGCAAATAAGGCCAAAATTGCGAAGTAAGAAAGAGCGCGGGGAAAGAGCTACTATTCATTGCTACAGCACCTTTTTTTTATCCGGCGGCCCAGATCGTCCAGAAGCGAGATCGAACGGTCCAAATCGCATCAAAAAATCGATCCGACGGCCACCAGTCGCTGAGCCCTGAGGAGCCAGGGATTCTCCCGTGGTTCTTATTTCTGGATATGACATGTGCGTGACACTGGCCGCCTCGTGATGCTATGCTCAACATCATCACTCGGTCACTGGCTACTGTACATCCTCTCGTCCTGGTTCTATTGCTTGGCTTGACGTCCGTAGTCTAGGTCATCCTCCTCCATCTTCTCAACTCTCGCTTCCCTTTTCATCTATCAATTGTGGCCAACAAATCGTCCAAAACACCCATGAAAAGCATAAGGGCATCTCCAACGGCGACCTGCAAATTTGCTCCGGCATCTGTCCGCGGACAGGGGGACCAGTCTGCGGACACTGATGCCGGAGGCCGCCATCCAACACTGCCCGCATACATTTCAAACTTGGCCTGAGGAGTGATCTGTCGTCCTTTGTCAACGACCCCCCCCCTCCCCCCGAAGCGTCTGGGATCTTGGGCGCCAGTAGACAAGCCGTCGGGGAATAACCAGCAACTTGTCGATGCTGTAGCCCACTTGAAGGAGTGTGGGCTGGAGGGGCGGGTTCTCCCGTTGGCGGCCCATGCCAAAGATCGACATGCGGTTCTTGCCCTACTACATTACTCTGTTCAGTGACATCGTCGCGGTTATGGGTGGATATGGCAAGGTTGGCATAGGTACACAGATGTACTAGACCAATGGCCGGGAGAGCTCGTGTTTTATCTCTTGTCATCTGGTGTAATGATGATTTAAGATTAAATAACCATTTCATTGGTTTGTTCTGAATGGTCACTCGTGTGGGAAAATGTTCCATAGAGAAAACGATGGCAAACTTATTCAATGTTGACCCATTCTCTATATGAGAAAAGCACATGTAGTTCCATCTGATTAGAATTATGAGATTTTTTTATATTTGAAATGAGGAGATTGTTAATGAGAGAAATCAAATGGCTAATAATACTATTGTATTTACGATGTGATGCTATTTACTCTTCGTTTGATTGTTCTGAGCACTGGTCCATCGGCTATATGTAAAGCTTTTAACGGTATGCGATACCTCAAGGGGATCGAGAGCATCAACATGGTTACATAGAGGGACGGCGGTGTGGTTTACCATGATGCACCCGAAACACGAAGTGGCGAGCTTGGATTTGTTTGGTAGAGAGATATTTCCTTACAGAAAAAACAAATTTCATTTATACTCATGACTCAAGTGGGCTAATTTTGCCTGACAAACTTCGAAGGCAAAATCCTTCAAAAAAAATTGAGTCGTCTTTAAACTCTTTTCTTTGTCTCATTTCGAACGAATTGACTTTTATTCCGTATTCTGATCCAACTCTGTTGTTGAGACAATTGAAAATTGTGTTTACTTGTTCTGGAATCCTTTATCTTTGATTTGTGAAATATTGGTTGGAAGAAGAGTGCTTTAAAGATAAGAAAGAAGTCTACAATGTCACCAGATGTGCATGATGATCGTAAAAGTATATGTTAGACACAATTAGTGTTGAGCCCCGGAGTATATATATGACCCCGTTGCAATGTACGGACAAGTACCTATTATAGCTTAAAGCAAACATGGCATGCACGCTGGAAAATAGCAGAGAACACAAGAAAAAGGCATCCCAAGCTTTTAGTGGCCGGCCCAGTAAGGATCCTTTAGCGTGTTTTTTGTAGTGTGGTTATGTTTTCCCCTTTTATTTTCTTTTTCCATAGTTATATTATATACTATATATATAGTTACTCTGTTTAATTTTCAAAAAAGTTTCACTGCGTATAATAAAAATATTCAGGGAGAGTTAAATTTTTGCTCTCCTTGGTTTAGAAAAATGTTCGCGACGTTTATAAAAATGTTCACACATTTTCAAAAATGCTGATGACATAGTAAAAATGTTTGTGACATTGAAAACACTAAACAATGTTTGCACATTTAAAAAAATGTATATCATACTTTTAAAAAACATTCAACGTTTGCTTATAAATGTTAGCTACGTATTAAAAAATGTTTGTGTCATTTAGAAAAAATGTTCATAACACATAGAAAAACGTTTGCAAGTTTTAAAAATATTGATGACGTTTTTGAAAAATATTTAATCGGGTGTTTACAAATTTTCACTATGTATTTTAAAAAATGATCGAAATGCATCTTGCAAAATGTGCAAGATGTATTTGGACAAATATTCAACATGTATTTGGATGGTGTTTGACGTGTATGTAAAAAATGTTCAACCTATATACGGAAAATATTAAACGTGTATTTAGAAAAATTCAACAAAGTATTTGAAAAACCAAAAATATAAAAAATGATAAATAAAAAAGAAAAGTAAACAGAAAAACCAGAAAGAAAACCAATGAATTCCAACAAAGAAAACACAGTAAAAAACACGAGAAGAAAACTGATAAAGAAAACATAAAAAATCAGAGAAAAAACCACATGAAAGGTTCTAAAACCAATCCGTTCAGGTCTATAGAACCTTTTCCAAAATCACTTTAGTAGGCCTGCCCACTAAGGCGAGCACGCACCGAGAGCTAGAGGCGAGATGAGAATAAATCTTGCAGTAAGCGAGATATTCCTGCGCGAGTCCTACGTCCAGATCAATAGAAAAAGAGGTTGTCCGTAGTCTCCCCTAGATGGGTTCCCTAGCATATGGAAAGATAGATGTACCAACGAATTCGCAGAAAAAAGACAGATGTACTAACCTGCGCGAATCGTAAAACACCTTTATCCAACAACCGCAGATGTTATGGACACTTTGTTAAATATCACTCACATTTAGCAAAACTGCTATAATATTTTATTCGGGCTTTTGAATGCTTGGTTTCCAATATTACAATTTTATAGTTATACATATAATAGTTTTTATAATTTTAGCATTGAGCAGTGCCTATGCCTATGTTTTGCTGTCGGAGATGTCGTGAAGAGCAATGCTACATCCACCGAAGGTTATTAAGGTTTATGGGTTGATCTTGACCTGACAAGCTTTGATTGGATAAGGGGAATGACAGGGGGCCCACCAGGGCGAAATTGTATGTGTGTGTGTGTGTGTGGGGGGGGGGTGGCGGGGGGGAGTGGGTGGGGAAAATTAGAGGAAGGGCTTGTAACAGGTCCATATGTCTAGCATTTTGGAATTTCGGCAATCTGCATGCCACATATGTAAAGATACACAGGGTCATCTAGATGAGAGTTAGCAAACCCGAAATACCAAAGCCCAAGTAATTCTATATTTTTTAGGACAATAAATCTGAACCTAATCCCTACCCTCTTGTGAATTGGGTGTTCCTGGCCGTTAGATTTTGTCTGATGGACATTCCTGGCCGTTGGATCTTCATTTGAGGCTATGTTTCCCGTGAACTGGGCTAAACAGCGTAAGAGCAGCTACTCTCGTAGCTTTTTTTGGGGCGCCCCTATGTCTCGCTTACAGAAAAGTATCAAAAATTGATCATGTATTTGAAAATTGTTAATCAAGCATTTGAAAAACATTTGAACAAGTATTTGAAAAATGTTAATTAAGCATTTGAAAAATATTAAATGTGTATAGAAAAAATGATGACCATGTATTAAAAAGATGATGATTTTTTTGATCATGTATATAAAAAATGTTGAAAAATTGTTTGAAAAATGTTAATCAAGCATTTCGAAATGTTCAATGTGTATAGAAAAAATGTTGACCATATATTAAAAAAATGATGAAATTTGTTTTCCATGTATATAAAATGTAAATCAAGCATTTGAAAAAAAAGCTGCACATGTATTTGAAAAATGTTAATCAAGCATTTGAAAAATATTAAATGTCTATAGAATTTTTTTTAATCATGTATTAAAAAAATGATGAGATTTCTTGGTCATGTATATAAAATTTTTAATCAAGCATTTTTAAAAATGTTGAACAATTTTTTAAGAAATTTTGAACAAACATTTGGAAAATGTTAAATGTGTATAGAAAAAATGTTCACCATGTATTAAAAAATGTTAAACTTGTATTTTAAAAATGTTAATCAACAATTTCAAAAAAATGTTAAATGTGTAAAGGAAAAATATTGACCATGTATTCAAAAAATGTTAATCTTGTATTTAAATAATATTAAATGTGTATTAGAGAAATGTTCTTGATATATACGAAAAATGTAGAATGAAAACCTAAAGAAAGAAAGGAAATGAAAAATAAATGAAAATAAAATAAGAAACCAAAGGAAAAAATTATGAAAATTAAAACCGAAGAAACAAATGTAAAAAGAATTGAAAAACTATGAAAACCAATAAAAAAACAAAGAAAAACAAAAAATATTGAAAATGAAGAAAGAAAACAAAAAACCAAAGAAAAAGGAGAAAGAAAAGAATAACGTATAAAAATAATGAAAGAAACAAGTAGAAATCAAAAGAAAAAAAATGAAAAAACTGAAGTATAATGACGAAACAAACAGGAGCAGAAATCAGAAAACCAAACAAAAAAAACCCAGAGAAAACAGAAAAACCCGAGTGTTTTTCCTCAAGTTGGTCGCGTCTCCTATCCTAACGCGAACACGACCCTGGCGCAGTGGCTAGAAAGACCAACCACCACCGTAGCCACCCGGGATCGATCGAAATCACTAATTCAGGAGTACTCTTTCCAAAGATCACTCCCACCACCTCAGGTTGCGACAAGTGGCGCACTGCATGCGCGCCACATGTCGCAACCTGAGAGTTTTCCATTATTTTCGTACATTCGTTTATTCAAAACGGTTTATCTCTTAAACCGTGCGTCCAAATCTCGAACCGTTTTCACTATTGCATTCCTCACGTCGAGATCTTCAAAACTAGATCCCATGTTATTAGGTTTTGACAAACATTTTTTTCACCAAAAAAAGACAAAAAAACCAGACGAAAATATCGAACCGTGAGCACATTTTTTTCCTTTCCGAAAGAGGCACTGTCGTGCCTCTCGCGAAAGCACAACCGTGCCTCTCGCGGAACCAAAACCGTGCCTCCCGCGGAAGGAAACAAAAAACAGAAAACGCCTTTTTTTTCGTTTCCGAGAGGTACGGCCATGCCTCTCGCGAAAACACAACCGTGCCTCTCGCGGAAGCAAAACCGTGCCTCTCGTGGAAAGAAAAAAAATAGAAAATGCTTTTTTTTCGTTTTCGAGAGGCATGGCCGTGCCTCTCGCGAAAGCAAAACCGTGCCTCTCGCGGAATCAAAACCGTGCCTCTCGCGGAAGGAAAAAAAAATAGAAAACGCGTTTTTTTCCGATTCCGAGAGGCATGGCCGTGCCTCTCGCAAAAGCAAAACCGTGCCTCTCGCGGAAGCAAAAACGTGCCTCTCACGGAAAAAAAAACGCTTTTTTTCGTGCAATTTTTTTTTAATTTTTTTTTGTCCAAAAGCTAAGGAAGACCGGTGAAAAACCAAAAAGTCAAAATAAATAAATAAATAAAACCGTTTAAAAAGCCGAAAACACGTGCGAAAAATAAAATCCGGAGGGAGCACCCAGTGGCGCGCTCTCAGCCCACCATCAAGTGATCGTTGGGAGGCTCCCGAAGGAGCGCTCGTCAACTAGTTGCTCTCGGTATCGATCTCTTTTCGTCCCTATTTCTTTTGATATATTGCTAAATATATATGCGCTAATGGGCCGGCCCATTAATATGGAGGCTTCAGCGATAACTTCTTTCGTCTCGCTCAATGCGAGACATAGTTCTCGGGCTTTTCTGGAGCCCTGTGGTTAATTAGGCCCGTTCTCCGTTCTCAGCCCAAAAGAAGCAAACGGCCTACGCGAGAGAGGCCGCTTCTTCGACAGATTGGTTCGTTCGCTTCGAGAGAAAGAAGGGGATCGGTCTGCCTGCAGAAACGGGAAGGGGATGCCGACGCGGACGCTTGAGGTTCTGCCCGTCCCTCTTCTTAATCCGGTGGCAGAACCTCGAGCGGCTATGGTTCTCGGGTAGGTTGCCCTATCTTCATTTTTTTTTCATTCGCCTACGATCCCCTCTTGGACCCAACGATTCCGTTGTATCATACTTCTGGTCAACTGATTCGGGCAAGTATTGTGGTTGGTTCTCATATTTTGGTTCGGGAATTTTTCAATCTACAACGGCTGCCAGTGAGGTAATTTGTTCCCGTGATCTGCCATGCCTCGTTTCTTCATTCGAATTATTCCTACTGATAAGGAACCTAATTACGAACCTTTGCAATTGTTTTTTCGATAAAGAGCGCTTTATTACATATAAAAGGTTTAAGTATTATACCCGCCCTCTACATAACTAGTAAAAGACTGTATGACGATAGTGGGAGGGCTAATCCTAAGATCATGCTGCCATCCATGTCCAGTAAAAGTATCCCTCGCCGTGTTCTCCAAGCGTGTACACACCTCCGTAACGTTGTAGAGAGGACCATAAACGGAGTGTACCGATACATCTGTAGATAACCTGCATAAAAGAAGTACTTTTATCGTTAAAAATCTTATCATTTCTACATAGTCAAAGCGACCAAATAACGGCAAGCGCTCCTACCTTGAGAAGAATTCTAAGCATGTAGTCTATCCCATGTAGCTGGTTGCCAAATATGTTAGCAACACTACGTGGAGGATACAAGCCAAAAGTTACTTGGATGACTGACCATATAGAACGAGCCAATTTGCGTTGAAAAAACACGTGTTTTATTGTTTCATCATGATAACAAAAAACAAATTACGTACTTTCATGCCAATTCCTCTCAATAAGGTTATCCTTGGTAAGAATGACTTATCGCCGAAGATACCATGCAAATATTTTATTCTTAAGCAGTATCTTCATCCTCCAAATCTTCTTATACCTTTGCAATTGTTACCTTCCCTGAATTTATCTTACTTCAACTGCTTCGTTCACATGGTATACTAGGTAAATTATGGGTTCCATATACAAGCTTGAAGCTTTTTTTTAGTACCAGTACAACATTGAAGCTGTTATATGCATACATATTGTTAGTTATATTGTAATATAAATCTGCAGGTGAAGCTTTTGATCCAGTGGTTGAAATATTGTTTCTACCGATTATTTGTTCATCTCCTACTGTAAGTACATGACCACAATAGAAAAAACAGGGAAAGGCAATGTTTTGTATGTGTTGCAGCACCATGGTAATTCCTCTGTTCATTAGGGAGACAAAATATGCACCCGATGAATTTATCAAGCAACGAAGATCGTCACTCGCTTTTCCAAGATCACAAGTCATTTAGCTTGATCACTCGCATACTCACTAACTTAATTTCAGTGTATTTTTTCATCTGATAGTTTCATTCTTCCAATGCAGGATTGTCTTCCTTACAGGAGCATTGATGCTACTTGGTGTAACGGGTACAATGGTTTCATTATTTTAATTTTGATATTTGGAAGAAGGTCACTCTACAAAGGTTAGCATTCAACACTGTAACCCATTCTTCTGTTCACTTTTTGACTATTCATGTAATTCTGATTAATTCCTGGTGTTCATGAACCATGTATATTTATATAGTAATGCTTGTTATTTTAACTCAAAAATTCACAGAAGAGTTTCGAAGCTGCTTGACTATTAGAAGTTTGTTGCCATAATGATAGCACAATGAGGCAGAGACTGTTGCAATTTCCGTTCAACAAGTTATGATTCTAATTGCTAGCTCCTCAACCCAAGATGCCGTGTGTTTCTTTTTTAAATTCTAAAATTATGTAAATTCCAATCTTTGAGTAAAATCTTATACACTAGCATTCTTGTGTGCGCTCAGTACTTTGTTTAATTTGGGAGGAAAGAAACAAGCACAGTTTCTAAAAACACTTACACTCTGCATGAACCTGAGCCCTTGAGGATGAGGACAGAAGAAAGAACTCCTATGCTACGAACATCTCATCAATTCAATACAACCAGATTAATTGTTGCTATCCTCTCAAGTCTCCATAGTTCCCTTTTTTTTTAGAAAAGGAGGATTACCCCCGGCCTCTGCATCAGAATGATGCATGCAGCCCTTTTATTAAGCAAAATAACCGAAAGGTCTAAGATCCAAAACAAGCTCGCTCAGAGCTGAAAGAGTAATAAAAAAGTTAAAATTGCCACAACCGGTGAAAATATGGCAAGATGACTAAACACCTAGCCTGTTACTAGATCACCATCCAAACCGGTTGTAGATATCCCAAGCTACCATCTCCCATCGGGTAGACCCAGTAATCAAAGGCTCCCTGGCTTCCACAGGAGTGAGTAACGACCACATACGGATCCAAGCAGTGGCTGTAGGGTAACGCAGCAGAAAACAAAAATTTTCCGACCTACGTACCAGCCCAGGATCACTATGGAGACTGCATACAAGGTTTGATCTTTTTCGTTACCGACTCGTAGCGCAGCGGAAGTAGAGTCGATGACGATCGGCGGTGCAGATCCCCGCAGCTAGGATTTTACAACCTCCCAACCGCGAGGATGTACTCCCTCGTTAGCTCACCGGACGGATCTTCGGGCATCCCTTCGGGAGGCCTCAGGACAGTCCCTCGGATAGTCCCACCGGACGGATCCTCGGACAGCCCTTCGGGAGGCCTCTGGACAGTCCCTCGGATAGTCCCACCGGACGGATCCTCGGACAGCCCTCCGGGAGGCCTCTGGACAGTCCTTCGGATAGTCCCACCGGGCGGATCCTCGGACAGCCCTCCGGGAGGCCTCACTGACAGCCCTTCGGGCGGGTCACTCGGACAGCCCTTCGGGAGGACCCCCAAAACACGGACAGTAAATCGGACAGCCCTTCGGGAGGCACTCTCGAACTAAGACCGAAACTACGATCTCTCTACAGAGTTGCACACATACGGTGTCATCTATCCGGCAGGGCTTCGCCGTCCAGAACTAGTTCCCACCGGAACCCAGACAGCCTTTCGGCTCTACGAAACTATTTCGCTGGGAGGGAGAGAGAAGCCAGAAATGTCATGGCACTTGTATGTGAGAAGGAGTGAGTGTGGAGGCAGCCCCTCCACCTCTATTTATAGGAAATCCAAGGGGTAGGGTTTCTTAGCCCCCAAGCCTTCTAGAAACCTTTTGGGAAAATATCCCAAAAGGTGACTTTTCCATAAATATCCCAAAAAGCACTTTCACTATTCACGACGACATTTTTCAGCGTCCGGTCGAACTGAAAATATTTATGTGGGCTTAGAATATTTCCAGTACCCACTAAAATAATTTTCAATGCGATCCGGAACAATTCCGGATTAGTGATTTTCATCTGCGAAAAGCATCCGAAGCGGTTCCGGCAGCTCCAGAACATTTCCGGTTTTTCTTCCGGAAAATTCCCAGAAGTTTCCAGAATGATTCTGGCACCCTCCAAGAATTATCAGGCATGTGCCGAAACCAATTTGACTTAATGGTATCCCCTGAAACAACTTTTCAGTTTTACCGAAACTGTTCCAGTGTTCTCTCTGCGGAACTTTTCCGCTGTCCGAAACTTTTCCGGTGTCCGAAACTTTTTCGATGATTTTCTCTCAGACTCCCTGTCTAGTATTCAACAGATAGATGACCCTTAAGCGTGTGACCCTATAGGTTCGGTGAAGCATAGACATGTCCCGGAACCCCTTCCGATCAATGATCAACATCGGAGCCGTGGACACCCATATTGACCCCTATACCCACACGAATGAATATTCGAGTGAACCTCCAGTTGCCGTGTGCTATTCCTGTTGCTTCGCGATATGTTACAAATACCCGAGGTGAGACATGTTGGCATCCCCGTGGATCAACAACTTGTCCACTATGCCTGTTACCTCGTTACCGGTATTGTTCTCTGTTCTCGTTCCCGTGTTCCGGCATCCCCGTGATCAAATCACAAAGTGTCTGGCCAGACGATGATGGATACCGTAACACCGAGAGGGCCCAGAGATATCTCTCCATCGTCGGAGGAGCAAATCCCAATCTTGAGCTATCGAGTTACTTGACATACTTTTCCATGAACCCGTAAGCCGCCGTAATAGCCACCCATTTACAGATGACGTTTAACAAACCCCAAAGTTCATGAAGCAAGCATGAAGAAACTCGATACTCTCATGGTCTAAGGAATCATGCAAACGTTAACCATCTCTGTGTTATTAACCATTAACTTGTGACGAATGTATCTCATAGCATAACATCAATTCGGGTCGATTCAACACAAATGTTCTTCTAACATTGTGCCCACAAAATTGCCGGCATAGCCATGCCCATGATCAGGAAAACAAGATCATCATGCAATACTTGAGCCAGTCTTAGAGGCCAGACTAGGAATACATTTTACCGTTTATTATTCCACATGTGCATATGAGTCTTCCTTCGAGCCTCGTGGTTATTGTAGACTCGAGAACCATAGCAGTTATAGCATGGAACATAAACATAATTATGAACAGGGAGAAAATCAATAACATTTATTATTGCCTCTAGGGCATATCTCCTACAGACTCCCACTTGCACTAGAGTCAATAATCTAGTCAATGCTAATGCACTTTACACCTGTGGCATACCGGTGTAAAATATGCTTCGCATGTGGTATAGCCTGATGTCCAACGGATCTAACGACTTCAGCTCTGTGTGTAACTTTGCATATCCTCGCGTTTTCACGCTTTCACAAAATTCATATTTTGTGTGGACTTGGCTTTGCATATGTGTGAATCATTGGTCGAAACCTGATTCCTCAGACTGAGCTATGGAGCAACTATCTGCAATAGTGTCCCATAGACCAAAGCCATCTTGGAACCATACTAAGTTCATGAATGAACTATATGATTCAATAACTTCTTTGTCGCTTCTTAAGCGTCAACATACTTAGCCTTTGTTATAGAATTCGCCACAGTATCTTGTTTGGAACAATTTCCAACTACCGTGCCACCATATTGTGTATTACACAAAAACCCTTAACTTAAATCGAAAATCGCATGGAGCATTGATGAAGACTGTATCGATGTAATTACTTACAACGAGCACTTCATAATCTCTGCTTGCGAGAAAACATGTCATCACTACTACTCTAGTACTCAATGACATCTTTCACTGTTGTCCTATGATCAGTACTTTGATCACTTTGGTATCTATACTCGCAACAACTTTGGAGTATTGGACATATCTGGTTGTTTTTACATACCATGGAATACATGATTAATCCAAACACAAGAGTGTGTGGAATCACCATCATGTATTTTGCTCATCAGTGTTTTGGGACACCGAGTCTTGCAAAAACTCTTTCCATGTGACTTCGGCAAGAATCACTCCTTGACGTTTTTCAATGCTAAAAAGTTTTAGCATCTTGTCAATATGTATTCATAGCTTAGCCCCATTAGGTAAATCTATCTCCATAGATCATCATGCCTAATATTGAGGCTATTTAGCCTAAGCACTTCATCGAAAAACTATTTTCAAATGAAGTCCTAATTCGTGTCAAGAAATTTATTTCCAATTAACAATGTGTCAAGTACACAAGGTTTTAAGAAATATTATTATGCTCCCACTTACTTTCTTGAATCACAAGCATCTTCGATACCCATTTGACGAAGTCAAACCCCTTTGACCATTCCATCAAAAACGAAGATTCCAACTCCACTTTGCTCTCTTATGTCCATCGCTGGAACTCTGGAGTTTGCATACTTACTAGCATCCTCTGGATCGACAAATTACTTTGGACTGTATCACATACAAGTCCTAGGTTTCATTTCCATCAGATGGAAATCCTTTTGTCATCCATGTTTCATATCTCATGATTGAAATATGTATTAATTGCTAGTTCAACCCGAACCGACTTCAAGCATCGCTACGGTGAGACAATCTCATCGTAGTCAACTCCTTGAACTTATTATTGCAACAAGTCGAGCTTTATGGATAAAACATTTTATCCGTATCAGTGTTTAGTTCCATAAATATTCGTTAGACTCTAAGTCTTCCGAAAGGTGTATCAAGATTTTAATCTCGAATCACTTATATGGAAACTATCTCGGATTGTATTGGCATTTAGCCAATTCTAGAGTCAGGGCCCATCAACGCTTCCTTGTGTATCGTAGGTATACTGTTGTCTAACAACAATATCTCGTATGCGCACCTGAGAGGTTTGCACGAGTTTTTCCTACGCGGTTCAGCTGCAAGTTCGACCGAAGTCCATACATCTCATGTAGAGGCTTCCGTATCAGTCGCAGTAGGAAACTCCGGAATCACTTCCAAGGTTCCTTTCCTTTGACCTGATGACGAAGATACTGGTTATCTCATCGAGTTGCACTGTCCTCCCACTCACCTTTTGTAAGAACTATTCTCTTTAAAAGCATACCGCTTTGTGGCAAAATCGTTTGCCTCGGTATAGTGGTGGGGGAATACCCAATGACTTGGGATAACCTACAAAATAGCACTTGTCTGATTTGGAATAGGTTTGTAACCTTTTACACAAGCCCCATATTCCAAATGTTAAGAAAAGATATAACATGGTTGGGCGTACCATACCATGGCGTCATTTCAACAGACCTGATGGATCTCTTTTCAGTGTAAAAGCCGCAGTCTCTAAAGCATTACTCCTTAAAAGAGGTAATGGCAAATTTATTTATGTCATCTTTGATCTTACCATGTCATGAATGGTTCGATTACATCTACACGGACTCTCCACTTGCAGTGGTGTTTCGGGAGGTGCAAGTTATGAAACCCCTTTCACAACTCATCAGACATTCGCTAAACTTGTAACTCAAATATTCCTTTCTGCAATCGAATTGTAGAAACATAATTTTCTTGTTACAACAACTTCTACTTCATTTTTGAAAACCTTATGAATGAATTCAAAAGATCCAGACTTACGTCTCAACAAGTAAATATCCATATATCTACTTGAGTCATTTCTGAAGATAGATAAATCCACTACTTGCAACAACATTTATTGGACTACCCACATCATAATGTATGATCGCCAATATGTTCTTTGCTCGTTCCTTATGGCCTGTGAACGGTATTTCAGTCACTTCACTTTTCAGAGGAAAGTTGCAAGTGTCAGATGATTCAAAATCAAACGACTTCAAAATCCATCATAATGGAATTTTCCATGCGGGTTTCTCCAATGTGACCAAATGCAGTGCCACACTTGTGTGGTATTCTTTTAGTCTTGCGACATTTAGCGTCAGTGTTATGGATGTATCATATTTCCATCAATATTCATAACATACATCCCATCTAGGATGGAAGCATGTCCCTTCATGTTATTCATAATACTGAACAACAATTGTTGTTTTTATGAACAACTCTTTTGCAACAAACATTGTGCAATGGGCTAGAGTGTATGAAACTCTAAAATGAATTATGAAAGTAAACACAGAGATTATGTATTATTATCAATATTCATAACATACGTCTCATTCATAATGAAAGTATGGCCCTTATGTTATTCATAACACCAAACATCAAAAGTTCTCTTATGAACAACCTTCTTGCAAGATACCTTATGCAAAGGGCTAGAGTGTGAAACTCTAAAATGAATTATGAAAGTAAATACATAGGGAATACACCTATGGATGGCATAGTAACATTTACTATGTTCCCTGCGTGTATCTAACCTCATTCCTGGCTAGTCTTTCAGGCCATAGTAGTTCTTACATCGAGTTGCAACAGAATGCAATCGAGCGGGTATCTTTGTGATTAACTCACAATACCCAAGAATTAGTGATTAACATGTTTAATCATAATTCCCAAGAACTATTTCTTTGACCAGCCTTCTATACATCAATAACTTGTATGACTTTCATACATGAGCTGGATATTCCAGTCTTCTCTTTATTTGCCTTTATACTTCTAACAGTTTAACTTTTAGTATTTCTTCGACTCTTAGAAGAAGCATCCAACTTAAGAGTGGTGTTAGCCCTGGACTTCCTAGGCGTGTAAGTCATACTAACACCCTTTGGACATTTCCTTTAAGTTGTTGTTTTATTCACCTTCATCATATGACAGGCGTTCTACTGGATCCCTCTGTTATTAGTCAAATGCATAGTAAACACTTTTACTAACAGTTTGCAAAACAAACATTGCTTTGGATATCAAATATCTTTTAGCCTTTGTTTGTGTCTGAAAATGATTTTCAGTTCCATGAATATCACATAGCTATCCCAAACTTTTGAAGTTCGGGTTTCATGGAATCAAACATATTGCACTTGACCGAAATGGAATTCTAGCTTTTGGATCGAAGGACGAGAGTCATATGATCCATAGCATTAGCGGGAGAATACCGAAAGCATGCGATAGGACAAAGTCCTTCTCGGCACTCTTGAGGACAATCCTCACATTACGTTACCAACCGTAAAGTTTTAACCAGATATTTAACAGCTATTCAATTTTAATAGGGAAGGTGGAAACGCGAGCCATTATTCTACAACTATTATGCAAACCACATTTAGACAGTGTTCAAAATTAATTGCACTGAGAATTAAACAAGTTAATTCTACAGTGCGCTCCCACTCAAATCAATATCTCCCATAATTGATTGTGAGTGATACAAAATCCACATTTCAATTCAACGCCACGGTTCGAGATGAACTCAAATGGCGCGAACTTCAATCGGTAGGCAAACTTGCCGATCACATCTCTATGTGATTCTTGTTCATCTTTCGTTGCGTGTGTTCCGAGCTCAGGACTGTCCTGCCTGAACGTCAAGACAACCAAGTGATCTCGCTGCGAGGTCTCAACTCACCCGCCTCACACTTCTCTAATCGTTCGCACCCATGGAGATCATGTGATGCCCCGAAGAGATAGGTGCCGTGACGGTGCTACACTTGGGAGAACACTAACTACTTGATATTTTAAGTGAGAGATCACCCTAATAAAAAGTGACTACCGCGCAATCAAAAAGGGTGCATCATAAGGGATAAACATCTCAGGCAATTCATAATAGTATGATATGGTATAGCCCTTTCTGACGGAGAAGTCTTTCATTTCTTCGTCTCCGGCATTCGCATCGGTGTTCACCTTCGCGAAGATTGCCACCACCTTGTCGATGCACCAGATAATATTGCTATCTCTATAGCTAATAAAATAAGTGCATTACTTAAGGTTGACACGCATGTCATTAAAGTGACAATCATATGGCTCCAGCCATCATGCCGAATCATGACACGCAGGTCATGTTAATCAAATTACATCATATAGTCATCTCATACATAATCAAATTATTATGAGCACTGCTATACCACATCATATGCACATGCAAACCATCCTGCAAAACCAAGTTAGACGCCTCTAATCGGTTCATGCAAAATTTTATTTTTCGTGGCTTCTAAGGTTTCGAAACAAACCGAAGCTACCAACGTCCATCATCAAGTATGATAATTCAAGTTGCTAGATTAACTTTCCAGGGTGTATGAAACACGAGATAATAAAATCTCGAGCCCCATACTAAACTTCGTCATACGCGTGACCCCCGTGCAGATCATATCTGCATTGCCCTTTTGTCTGCGAAACATCCATCTTTCTTTAACTATGGTGGAACCCAAAGAACTGTTAGCACTTCGTTGATCTGTCAATCAGCATACTCAGGAGCAGCATGAAAGGATCGCGGATTGCCAGAACTTTGTGAGATTCCACCATGCCGTCAAGATCAGGACTACGCAAATTCAGGGGAAGCAACAAGAACATCGGGTAACAGATTTCATCTGCTACCCGCACAAATAATTTACAGCAATAGATCTCATCTACTACCTAATTATATTGTGCAACACCCATACATCTCTATGTATTCTAGATCGCAACCTGCATCTACGCATAACCTGGCTCTGATACCACTGTAGGGTAACGCAGCAGAAAACAAAAATTTTCCGACCTACGTACCAGCCCAGGATCACTATGGAGACTGCATACAAGGTTTGATCTTTTTCGTTACCGACTCGTAGCGCAGCGGAAGTAGAGTCGATGACGATCGGCGGTGCAGATCCCTGCAGCTAGGATTTTACAACCTCCCAACCGCGAGGATGTACTCCCTCGTTAGCTCACCGGACGGATCTTCGGGCAGCCCTTCGGCAGGCCTCAGGACAGTCCCTCGGATAGTCCCACCGGACGGATCCTCGGACAGCCCTTCGAGAGGCCTCTGGACAGTCCCTCGGATAGTCCCACCGGACGGATCCTCGGAGAGCCCTCCGGGAGGCCTCTGGACAGTCCTTCGGATAGTCCCACCGGACGGATCCTCGGACAGCCCTCCGGGAGGCCTCACTGACAGCCCTTCGGGCGGGTCACTCGGACAGCCCTTCGGGAGGACCCCCGAAACACGGACAGTAACTCGGACAGCCCTTCGGGAGGCACTCTCGAACTAAGACCGAAACTACGATCTCTCTACAGAGTTGCACACATACGGTGTCATCTATCCGGCAGGGCTTCGCCGTCCAGAACTAGTTCCCACCGGAACCCAGACAGCCTTTCGGCTCTACGAAACTATTTCGCTGGGAGGGAGAGAGAAGCCAGAAATGTCATGGCACTTGTATGTGAGAAGGAGTGAGTGTGGAGGCAGCCCCTCCACCTCTATTTATAGGAAATCAAAGGGGTAGGGTTTCTTAGCCCCCAAGCCTTCTACAAACCTTTTGGGAAAATATCCCAAAATGTGACTTTTCCATAAATTTCCCAAAAAGCACTTTCACTATTCACGACGACATTTTTCAGCGTCCGGTCGAACTGAAAATATTTATGTGGGCTTAGAACATTTCCAGTACCCACTAAAATAATTTTCAATGCGATCCGGAACAATTCCGGATTAGTGATTTTCATCTGCGAAAAGCATCCGAAGCGGTTCCGGCAGCTCCAGAACATTTCCGGTTTTTCTTCCGGAAAATTCCCAGAAGTTTCCAGAATGATTCTGGCACCCTCCAAGAATTATCAGGCATGTGGCGAAACCAATTTGACTTAATGGTATCCCCTGAAACAACTTTTCAGTTTTACCGAAACTGTTCCGGTGTTCTCTCTGCGGAACTTTTCCACTGTCCGAAACTTTTCCGGTGTCCGAAACTTTTTCGGTGATTTTCTCTCAGACTCCCTGTCTAGTATTCAACAGATAGATGACCCTTAAGCGTGTGACCCTATAGGTTCGGTGAAGCATAGACATGTCCCGGAACCCCTTCCGATCAATGATCAACATCGGAGCCGTGGACACCCATATTGACCCCTATACCCACACGAATGAATATTCGAGTGAACCTCCAGTTGCCGTGTGCTATTCCTGTTGCTTCGCGATATGTTACAAATACCCGAGGTGAGACATGTTGGCATCCCCGTGGATCAACAACTTGTCCACTATGCCAGTTACCTCGTTACCGGTATTGTTCTCTTTTCTCGTTCCCGTGTTCCGGCATCCCCGTGATCAAATCACAAAGTGTCTGGCCAGAGGATGATGGATACCGTAACACCGAGAGGGCCCAGAGATATCTCTCCATCGTCGGAGGAGCAAATCCCAATCTTGAGCTATCGAGTTACTTGACATACTTTTCCATGAACCCGTAAGCCGCCGTAATAGCCACCCATTTACAGATGACGTTTAACAAACCCCAAAGTTCATGAAGCAAGCATGAAGAAACTCGATACTCTCATGGTCTAAGGAATCATGCAAATGTTAACCATCTCTGTGTTATTAACCATTAACTTGTGACGAATGTATCTCATAGCATAACATCAATTCGGGTCGATTCAACACAAATGTTCTTCTAACATTGTGCCCACAAAATTGCCGGCATAGCCATGCCCATGATCAGGAAAACAGGATCATCATGCAATACTTGAGCCAGTCTTAGAGGCCAGACTAGGAATACATTTTACCGTTTATTATTCCACACGTGCATATGAGTCTTCCTTCGAGCCTCGTGGTTATTGTAGACTCGAGAACCATAGCAGTTATAGCATGGAACATAAACATAATTATGAACAGGGAGATAATCAATAACATTTATTATTGCCTCTAGGGCATATCTCCTACAGTGGCCCTGTAGATAACCTGCAAAAAATTTATACGAGTTTGTCTGCTAAAAACCATATCATTTCTGCAGTTCCATATCGCCCAAAGTAATGCGCATACTCCTATCCGAATATGTCTCGCAATATTTGGCTCCACTCCATTTTGCCATGTCCCAAATAACGTGTGGATACTATTTGGAGGGGTGATATTAAAGGCAATCTGAACCGAATGCCATAATAGTTTGGCAAGTGGACAATCGAGAAAGAGGTGTTTAATAGTTTCATCTTGATCACAACAGCAACATCTTTGACTACCCTCCCAATTACGCTTTGCCAAGTTATCTTTAGTCAGAATCAACTCCTTGTGAAGAAACCACATGAGGACTTTGATTCTTAATGGCACTTTGATCTTCCAAATATGTATCGACTTCGGAATCGGACCAGAGTCAATTAGATCTGTATACATGGATTTCACTGAGAAAAATACCGTTCATAGTTAATCTCCAGTGAATACTATCAGGTTCATCCGAAAGGTGAACGTCCATCAACCTTCTCACCAAATGAAGCCAAGATTCCCACCGGTCACCACTAAAGATCTCCAGAATTGAATATTTAGAGGATTAAACTGAAATACCATAGCAACGTAAGCCTCCTTACGTTGAACGATATTATAAAGAGACGGATATTGTGTGGCTAAAGGCGTCTCCCCTAACCATGTATCCTCCCAGAATCTTGTTGAGTTACCGTTCCCAATTATGAACTTAGTCTTATGGAAGAAAGCTACTTTCGTTCTCATTAACCCCTTCCAGAAAGGTGAGTCATTGGGTCTGACGGTAACCTGGGCCAAGGTCTTAGATTGCAGGTACTTATTACATAAAATTTGTACCCACGTGCCTTCGGTCTCAACCGAAAGCCTGTACAACCATTTACTGAGCAGACATCTATTATTTACCTCTAAATTCTCAATCCCGAGACCACCCTGGTCCTTTGGCCTACAAATGATATCCCATTTAGTAAGCCTATATTTCCTCTTTATTTCATCACACTGCCAAAAGAACCGTGATCGATAGAAGTCCAACCTTTTCCGTACCCCTACAGGTACTTCAAAGAAAGACAAAAGGAACATCGGCATACTCGTGAGCACTGAATTTATTAGTACTAGCCGACTTCCATATGACATAAGCTTACCCTTCCAGCAGCTTAGTTTTTTTTCAAATCGATCTTCAATGCATTTCCACTCCTTGTTAGGGAGCTTGCGATGGTGAATAGGTATACCCAGATAACTGAATGGTAGGGTACCCAGTTCACATCCGAACAATTGTTTATAAGCATCTTGTTCATCTTTGGCTCTCCCAAAACAGAACAATTTGCTTTTGTTAAAATTAATCTTCAATCCCGACAATTGTTCGCATAGGCAAAGCACAAGCTTCATGTTTATTGCAACAAAATCGTTTGTTGCAATACACGTTGTTTCGTGGCAATAAGTACCTATTGCCACGAAACGACATTCGTTGGCAGCCGTTGGGACTGGACGCATGGTAATAGGTTATTACCACGAAAAAGCAATTGTGGCAATAAAGTGTGCTATTGCAACATCCATGCGGGAAGTTGCCACATGTTTTCCCGTGGCAACACTCACCTGATGCCACAATTTGATTTGTGGAGATAGCTTTAATGCAACATGTAACGAATCGTGGCGACTGATATCTCGTAGCGATTGACATTTGTGGCAACAACCTATGCCAAAGACGGCCGTTTTGTGGCGCATTACTCTTCCGTGGCAATAGTCAATTGTGGCAATAAACTATGGCAACAATCCTTGTTTTCGTGGCATTAGGCATGTTGCCACGACCCACTACACTTGTGGCAATAAACTATGGCAACAATTCTTGTTTTCGTGGAATTAGGCATGTTGCCACGACCCACTGCACTTGTGGCAATAAACTATGGCAACAATCCTTGTTTTCGTGGCATTAGGCATGTTGCCACGACCCACTGCACTTGTGGCATTAACTTATGGCAACAAATATTCCAGTCGTCGTAACAGGAAATTGCAACATACTTGTTTTGGTGGTGATAAATAGGTATCACAACAGGTAAAATCTGTGTAGCGAGAAACTATTGCGACAATTTAAACTTTCCGTGGCGATACTCTATTTCAACAAAACTTACTTTGGTGGCGCCAAACAATTATCGCATCGTGAAAAAAATTGTGGTGCCAAGCTATTGCAACAATATAAAATGCTCCGTTGCAACATCCTAGTGCAACAAAACAGGTAGGCGTAGCGACTGAGATATGACGCAACACTATATTTTTAATGGTGCTAGCATGTGGCAACCGAAAGTGGGTTGTGGTAATAGCCTATTGCAACCGTAAAAAAAATACAGGCTTTCAATTACAATATTCAAAACCATACGTATAATATGTAGATTCATAAAATTCATAATTCTCATAGCAAATATCCATCAAATGAAACTCAAATGTAATTTAGCCATCCTAATTAACTGCGAAGACTAAACTGTCCGTGATCTAGAGTCCAGTCCAGCTAGTTCTTTGGATCCTGCAATCAAGAAATAAAAAAAAGGTTTTAGTTAATGAGTCGAACATAACATACGACATACAATTATTCCAGCCCCATTGCTAAAAAGAACTATCGCCAGACTAACTGGACTAATACTGTGTCAGCAAGCATGTAACTGAGGGATCAGAACAATTATACAAGTGTAAATGTCTAAAGCATAAGCACAAGTACATCTACTGAAAGCTTCTTTTTTTTGAGAAAAAACATTGCTTTATAACTTAACGGTGCTGGGCTGAATCACCCAAAGCACAGGCAGCCACAAGGGCTGGTACATCGGCCTCCCATTCCACATAGTGGTTAGGTTCGTACATCCTACCAAGACTAGCAAGCTCCTGAGCAACAGAGTTTGCCGAGCGACGACATACATTTATTTCATAATAAGAAAACCATAATTTGAGCTGGTACTTGGTATCCTCAATAACAGCAGCATAAGCCGACGAGTCCACCTTATTGATATTCAGTGCTTCCATGAGGAGTTGCGAGTCCGTTTCAAAAACGACCCTCATGACCCCCATATCAGCGGCAAGAGATACTGCATGGGACATTGCAATGTACTCAGAAGCGAAGGCATCACGCGCATGGTCATGACATCCTGCTTGTGCATACAGAATGGTATCATCGTCCGATCGTACATCTAGTAAAAGCTGCTGCTATTGATTTAAGTTGTGACTCGATGTATAGTTTCAGTTAAGTTCATGTCCCTAGCTAGCACATATTCGTTTTTTGTTTAAGTTGTGACTCGATGCAGCAACAACACATGGTAAAAGAGAAGAAGCAACTAGCTAATTATGAAGGCCAATGACGTATAAAATGCAGGTAAACATGAAGAGAAAGCAAGGTTGTGACTTACCATTGCTTTAAACATTCGAGACTTCCTTGCTGCAGCTTGTATGAGCGCATTTGAAGAAATAGCAGTTGGCCTTGAACCTGGAGTCTTATTAGGACTAGATCTCTGTAAAAGAATATTTTGCAAGTTTGGATTACTATTTTCTTTCTCAACCCTCTTCGTAGGCACCTGTAAATAGAAGTGCACTTTTAGCAATGCAAGTAAGCAACATAAATCTTACAAGGTCGCAAGCATATGGCTGTAATCACCTATTGGGTTCCCATCTGTTGGCTCAATTCTGCAAACTTTGCCATCATGTTTTTTTCAAATTCCAGTCTTGATGTTCGCTCCTCTTCCAACAATCTTTCCCTTTCAGCACGCTCTTCTTTTAACCTCTCCTCAAGTTGTTCTCTCTCAACACGCTCCAAGTTAATCCTCTCTTGTGTGTTTGCACGTTCAGCTTGTAGTTGATCTTGTAATTCGTTGACCTGCTGGCTGAGCTCAGAGTTTCGCTCCTGGGTGGCTGCTGTAGCACGAGCTTGCTCTTCAATCTGGATACGAAACCTTTCAGAACCAGTTGAAGGTTTGGCCATGTATCCATACCCACGAGGCTGCGATGACTTGCATTTCAGAGTGTCTTTGTATGCGGTCTGGAAAATATTGTTTTTCTGCTCACTTGAAAGTGGACCTTCAGTTTCAGTTTCTTTGTTTTTAACCTCTTGAAGTGCTTTGTCCTAAAAATGAAAGGAACAATTATAGGTACGGCATCAATATTGACACTATAAAAGATGAAACAAGAATAACATGATCCAACGCATGAATAATCCCAGCTGATGATGAAACATGCCGAATGCACATCATTGAATAACTATAGAATAATCAAAAGTCAGTGCACTCACGTAAACTTTCTGGGACTCTGTGTTAGACCATGTTCCATCGTTTGTGTGGGTGAATTCCCATAGAGCAATACAATCTGGCTCTTCTCCAGTTTCCAAGTTTCTCTGCAAGTAATATAACAATGAGATGCTTGAAACATGAAACCATATTTAGCAGCGAGGCATACATATTTAGTTGGACTCATACCTTCTCAAAACTTACTTGCGAGTAAGATTTTGATCCAATTCTGTGTTTTGTCTTCTGTTTCTTATGGTTATCGGCGTTCTTTTGGCTGCGTTCCTATCAATTCATTGAAACCAAATATAACCAGTCAGACAAGCCATTTCATCTTAACACATAGTAGACAAACAGTGTGTTGGGGAACGTTGCATGGGAAACAAAATTTTCCTACGCACACACAAGATCTATCCATGGTGATGAGCATCTACGAGAGGGAGAGTGAATCTACATACCCTTGTAGATCGCTAAGCGGAAGCGTTAAGAAACGCGGTTGATGTAGTCGAACGACTCCGCGATCCAAATCGCAAGTTGTACCTCGATCCGATCACGAACTAGTGCCGAACGGACGGCACCTCCGCGTTCAACACACGTACAGCTTGATGACGCCTTCACCTCCTCGATCCAGCGAGCGATGGTGAAGTAGTAGATGAGTTCCGGCAGCACGACGGCGTGGTGATGGTGGTGAGGAACAATCTCTGCAGGGCTTCGCCAAGCACTACGGAGATTATGACGGGAGAACTAGAGGGTTAGGGTTGCCGACACACGGCTTGGGAAATCTTAATGTGTCCCGTGTGCTAGCCCTGCCCCTCTATTTATATGTTGAGCCTTGGGGTCTAAACTTGGAGTAAAAGCCTCCTCCAGGTCGGTTTTGCCCGCACAAGGTCGGTTTGGCCCGCAGGGAAAGAGTCCAACTCGGACCCCTGCAGTACCGCGCACAAGCGGTAGTACCGCTCACGAGCGGTAGTACCGCTTCACACAAGCGGTAGTACCGCTTATGCGGTAGTACCGCTTCACACAAGCGGTAGTACCGCTTACGCGGTAGTACTGCCTTACCAGCGGTAGTACCGCTTAAGGCAGCAGCAAAACTTCCTTTTGCACTTTCCAATACCTCGTGGGCTTTACCCCTTTGGCTCATATAAAGTGTTGCTGCACCCGAACACTTCGGTAAACACCCGGAACCCCTTCCGGTGAATTCCGGAACCTTTCCGGAGATCAAAACACTATTATCACATATTTCAATCTTTACCTCCGGACTCTTCCGGAGACCCTCGTCATGTCCGGGATCTTATCCGGGACTCCGAACAACCTTCGGTCACCAACACAATAACTCAACTATACTAATCGTCACCAAACGTTAAGTGTGTAGACCCTGCGGGTTCGAGAACTATGTAGACATGACCGAGACACCTCTACGATCAATAACCAATAGCGGGACCTGGATGCCCATATTGGCTCCTACATATTCTACGAAGATCTTTATCGGTCGAACCTCTATGTCAAGGATTCAGTTAATCCCGTATACTGTTCCCTTTGTTCTTCGGTATGTTACTTGCCCGAGATTCGATCGTCGGTATCTCTATACCTAGTTCAATCTCGTTACCGGCAAGTCTCTTTACTCGTTCCGTAATACAAGATCTCGTGGCTAACATTTTAGTCACATTGCTTGCAAGGCTCATTGTGATGTTGTATTACCGAGTGGGCCCTGAGATACCTCTCCGTCACACGGAGTAACAAATCCCAGTCTTGATCCATGCCAACCCAACAGACACCCTCGGAGATACCTGTAGAGCACCTTTATAGTCACCCAGTTACGTTGCGACGTTTGATACACACAAGGTACTCCTCCGATGTCAGGGAGTTGCATGATCTCATGGTCATAGGAACAGATACTTGACATGCAGAAAACAATAGCAATAAACTGACACGATCATATGCTATGTTCGTAGTTTGGGTCTTGTCCATCACATCATTCTCCTAATGATGTGATCCCATTATCAAATGACATCTTATGTCCATGGCTAGGAAACCTTCACCATCTTTTGATCAACGAGCTAGTCAACTAGAGGCTTACTAGGGACACTGTGTTGTCTATGTACCCACACATGTATTTGAGTTTCCAATCAATACAATTATAGCATGGATAATAAACGATTATCATGAACAAGGAAATATAATAATAACTAATTTATTATTGCCTCTAGGGCATATTTCAAACAGTCTCCCACTTGCACTAGAGTCAATAATCTAGTTCACATCACTATGTGATTTACATTGTAATGAATCGAACACCCATGCAGTTCTGGTGTTGTTCATGTTTAGCCCTTGGAAGAGGTTTAGTCATCGGATCTGCAACATTCAGATCCGTGTGTACTTTGCAAATATTTATGTCGTCCTCCTTGATGTAATCGCGGATGGAATTGAAACGTCGCTTTATGTGTCTGGTCCTCTTGTGAAATGTTGGCTCCTTGGCTAGAGCAATGGCACCAGTATTATCACAAAACAGAGTCATTGGGTTAAGCGCACTAGGCACTACTCCAAGATCTGTCATGAACTCCTTCATCCAGACACCTTCCTTCGCCGCCTCCGAGGCTGCGATGTACTCCGCTTCGCATGTAGAATCAGCTACCACGCTTTGCTTGGAACTGCACCAGCTAACCGCACCCCCATTAAGAATAAATACATATCCGGTTTGTGACTTAGAGTCATCCGGATCAGTGTCAAAGCTTGCATCAACGTAACCCTTTACGACGAGCTCTTGGTCACCTCCATAAACGAGAAACATGTCCTTAGTCCTTTTCAGGTACTTCAGGATATTCTTGACCGCCGTCCAGTGTTCCATTCCTGGATCACTTTGAAACCTTCCGACCATACTTATGGCAAGGCTGACATCGGGTCTTGTGCACAGCATTGCATACATGATAGAGCCTATGGCTGAAGCATAGGGGATGACACTCATCTTTTCTCTATCTTCTGCAGTCACTGGGCAATGAGTCTTACTCAACTTCACACCTTGCAATACAGGCAAGAACCCCTTCTTGGACTGATCCATTTTGAACTTCTTCAAAACTTTGTCAAGGTACGTGCTCTGTGAAAGTCCTATTAAGCGTCTCGATCTATCTCTATAGATCTTGATGCCTAATATGAATGCAGCTTCTCCTAGGTCCTTCATTGAAAAACTCTTGTTCAAATATTCCTTCACGCCTTCCAACATTTCTATATTGTTTCCAATCAGCAATATGTCATCCACATATAATATTAGAAACGCTATAGAGCTCCCACTCACTTTCTTGTAAATACAAGCTTCTCCGTAAACTTGTATAAACTCGAACGCTTTGATCACCTCATCAAAGCGAAGATTCCAACTCCGAGATGCTTGCACCAGTCCATAAATGGATCGCTGGAGTTTGCAAACTTTGTCAGCATTCTCTGGATCGACAAAACCTTCTGGTTGCATCATATAAAACTCTTCCTTAAGGAAACCGTTAAGGAACGCTGTTTTGACATCCATCTGCCAAATTTCATAATCGAAAAAGGCAGCTATTGCTAACATGATTCTGACGTACTTAAGCATCGCTACGGGTGAGAAGGTCTCATCGTAGTCAACTCCTTGAACTTGTGAAAAACCCTTTGCCACAAGTTGAGCTTTATAGACGGTGACATTACCGTCCGCGTCCGTCTTCCTCTTAAAGATCCATTTGTTCTGAATGGCCTTACGCCCTTCAGGTAATACTTCCAAAGTCCACACTTTGTTTTCATACATGGATCCTATCTCGGATTTCATGGCCTCTAACCACTTCTCGGAATTCGGGCCCATCATCGCTTCTCCATAGCTCGTAGGTTCATCGTTGTCCAACAACATGACCTCTAAGACAGGGTTGCCGTACCACTCAGGAGCAGTACGCGTCCTTGTCGACCTACGAGGTTCGATAGCAGCTTGATCCAAAGCTTCATGATCATCATCATTAACTTCCTCTTCAGCTGTTGTAGGCTCTACAGAAACATCTTTCCGCGCTGCGCTACTTTCAGGTTGAAGTAAAGGTTCAACAACCTCATCAAGTTCTATCTTCCTCCCACTCAATTCTTTCGAGAGAAACTCTTTCTCAAGAAATGTTCCGTTTTTAGCGACAAACACTTTGCCTTCAGATCTGAGGTAGAAGGTATACCCAACTGTCTCTTTTGGGTATCCTATGAAGACGCATTTCTCCGCTTTGGGTTCCAGCTTTTCAGGCTGAAGCTTTTTGACATAAGCATCACATCCCCAAACTTTAAGAAACGACAGCTTTGGCTTCTTGCCAAACCAAAGTTCATATGGCGTCATCTCAACGGATTTCGATGGTGCCCTATTTAAAGTGAATGCAGCTGTCTCTAATGCATAACCCCAAAACGATAGTGGCAAATCGGCAAGAGACATCATAGATCGCACCATATCCAATAAGGTTCGATTACGACGTTCGGACACACCATTATGCTGTGGTGTTCCAGGCGGTGTCAATTGTGAAACAATTCCACATTGTCTTAAGTGACTGCCAAACTCATAACTCAGATATTCTCCTCCTCGATCAGATCGAAGGAATTTAATCTTCTTGTTACGATGATTCTCAACTTCACTCTGAAATTGTTTGAACTTTTCAAATGTTTCAGACTTGTGTTTCATTAAGTAAATATACCCATATCTACTTAAGTCATCAGTGAAGGTGAGAAAGTAACGATAACCACCGCGCGCCTCAATACTCATCGGACCGCACACATCAGTATGTATGATTTCCAACAAGTCACTTGCCCGTTCCATTGATCTAGAGAACGGCGTTTTAGTCATCTTGCCCATGAGGCATGGCTCACATGTGTCAAGTGATTCAAAATCAAGTGACTCCAAAAGTCCATCAGCATGGAGCTTCCTTATGCGTTTTACGCCAATATGACCTAAACGGCAGTGCCACAAGAAAGTGGTATTATCATTATCAATTCTACATCTTTTGGCATCAATGTTATGAACATGTGTATCATTACTATCGAGATTCAATAAGAATAAACCCCTCACATCGGGTGCATGACCATAAAAGATATTACTCATATAAATAGAACAACCATTATTCTCTGATTTAAATGAGTAACCGTCTCGCAATAAACAAGATCCAGATATAATGTTCATGCTTAACGCAGGCACCAAATAACATTTATTCAGGTTCATCACTAATCCCGATGGTAATCGAAGAGCGAGCGTGCCGACGGCGATCACATCAACCTTGGAACCATTTTCCACGCGCATCGTCACTTCGTCCTTTGCCAGCCTCCGTCTATTCCGCAGTTCCTGTTTTGAGTTGCAAATATGAGCAACCGCACCGGTATCAAATACCCAGGCACTACAACGAGAGTTGGTAAGGTACACATCAATAACATGTATATCATATATACCTTGTTTGTTGTTGGCCGCCTTCTTGTCAGCCAAATACTTGGGGCAGTTCCGCTTCCAGTGTCCAGTTCCCTTGCAATGAAAGCACACAGTTTCTGGTTTGGGTCCAGCCTTGGGTTTCTTCACGAGAGGAGCAACTGCTTTGCCACTCTTCTTGGAGTTACCCTTCTTACCCTTGCCATTTTTCTTGAAACTAGTGGTTTTATTGACCATCAACACTTGATGCTCCTTCTGAATTTCAGACTCAGCGGCTTTCAGCATCGCAAACAGCTCGGCGACTGACTTGTTCATCCCGTGCATGTTATAGTTCAACACGAAGCTCTTGTAGCTAGGTGGCAATGATTGAAGAACTCTGTCAGTGATAGCCTCTGGCGGAAGGGGCATCCCCAATTCAGCCAGACGGGTGGAGTACCCAGACATTCTGAGTACGTGATTACTGATAGACCCGTTCTCCTCCATCTTGCAAGCATAGAACTTATCGGAGATCTCATATCTCTCGATCCGGGCATTCTTCTGAAAGATAAACTTCAACTCCTGGAACATCTCATATGCTCCATGACGTTCAAAATGTCTTTGAAGTCCCGGTTCTAAGCCATACAATATTGCACATTGAACTATTGAGTAATCTTCAGAACGAGCCTGCCAGGCGTTCACAACGTCTAGAGACTCAACTGGAGCGGGTGGATCACCAAGCGGTGCATCAAGGACATAAGCCTTCTGGGAAGCCGTAAGGATAATCCTTAGATTACGGGCCCAGTCCACAAAGTTACTTCCATCATCTTTCAATTTAGCTTTCTCTAGGAACGCATTAAAATTCAGGGGTGCTACTGCGCGAGCCATGATCTACAACATAAATATAGCAAAGACAACTTAGACTATTGTTTAGATAATGAGTTTAGTTAATCATATTACTTAAAAACTCCCACTCAAATTGACATCCCTCCGGTCATTCGAGTGTAACATGATCCAAATCCACCAACTCAAGTCCGATCATCACGTGAGTTGAGGTGGTTTCAATGGTGAACATCTTCATGTTGATCATATCTACTATATGACTCATGTTCGACCTTTCGGTCTGTTGTGTTCCGAGGCCATGTCTGTACATGCTAGGCTCGTCAAGTTTAACCCGAGTGTTCCGCACGTGCAACATGGCTTACACCCGTTGTATGTGAACGTAGAGTCTATCACACCCGATCATCACGGCGTGTCTCGAAACGACGAACTTTCGCAACGGTGCACACTCGGGGAGAACACAATTTATCTTGAAATTTAAGTGAGGGATCACCTTATAATGCTACCGTCGTCCTAAGCAAAATAAGATGCATAAAAGGATTAACATCACATGCAAATCATAAGTGACATGATATGGCCATGAACTCGTGCTTTTGATCTCCATCTCCAAAGCACCGGCATGATCTCCATCGTCACCGGCATGACACCATGATCTCCATCAACGTGTCGCCATGAGGTTGTCGCGCCGACTGTTGCTTCCACGACTATTGCTAACGTTTAGCGATAAAGTAAAGCATTACATAGCGCTTAATAATTGACACGCAGGTCATACAATAATTAAAGACAACTCTATGGCTCCTGCCAGTTGCCGTACTCATCGACATGCAAGTCGTGATATTCTATACAACACATGATCATCTCATACATCACATATATCTCATCATGTAATTGGCCATATCACATCACAACATACCCTGCAAAAACAAGTTAGACGTCCTCTAATTGTTGTTGCAAGTTTTACGTGGCTGCTACGGGTTTGCAAGAACCGTTCTTACCTACGCAAAACAACAACGTGGTGTAGTGATTGCTTTTTGATCTTCTAAAAGAACCCTCTTCATTGGAATCGATTCAACTAAAGTGAGAGAGACAGACACCCTCTAGCCATCTTTATGCAACGAAGTTACATGTCAGTTGAAGGAGCCTGTCTCGCGTAAGCGTACGCGTAATGTCAGTCCGGGCCGCTTCATCTCACAATACCGCCGAATCAAGTATCAACTAGTAACGGCAAGCAATATGTATACACCCACGCCCACAACTCGTTTGTGTTCTACTCGAGATCTCATCTACGCATAGACCTAGCTCAGATGCCACTGTTGGGGAACGTTGCATGGGAAACAAAAATTTTCCTACGCACACACAAGATCTATCCATGGTGATGAGCATCTACGAGAGGGAGAGTGAATCTACATACCCTTGTAGATCGCTAAGCGGAAGCGTTAAGAAACGCGGTTGATGTAGTCGAACGTCTCCGCGATCCAAATCGCAAGTCGTCCCTCGATCCGATCACGAACTAGTGCCGAACGGACGGCACCTCCGCGTTCAACACACGTACGGCTTGATGACGCCTTCACCTCCTCGATCCAGCGAGCGATGGTGAAGTAGTAGATGAGTTCCGGCAGCATGACAGCGTGGTGATGGTGGTGAGGAACAATCTCTGCAGGGCTTCGCCAAGCACTACGGAGATTATGACGGGAGAACTAGAGGGTTAGGGTTGCCGACACACGGCTTGGGAAATCTTAATGTGTCCCGTGTGCTAGCCCTGCCCCTCTATTTATATGTTGAGCCTTGGGGTCTAAACTTGGAGTAAAAGCCTCCTCCAGGTCGGTTTTGCCCGCACAAGGTCGGTTTGGCCCGCAGGGAAAGAGTCCAACTCGGATCCCTGCAGTACCGCGCACAAGCGGTAGTACCGCTTCACACAAGCGGTAGTACTGCTTACGCGGTAGTACTGCCTTACCAGCGGTAGTACCGCTTAAGGCAGCAGCAAAACTTCCTTTTGCACTTTCCAATACCTCGTGGGCTTTACCCCTTTGGCTCATATAAAGTGTTGCTGCACCCGAACACTTCGGTAAACACCCGGAACCCCTTCCGGTGAATTCCGGAACCTTTCAGGAGATCAAAACACTATTATCACATATATCAATCTTTACCTCCGGACTCTTCCGGAGACCCTCGTCATGTCCGGGATCTTATCCGGGACTCCGAACAACCTTCGGTCACCAACACAATAACTCAACTATACTAATCGTCACCAAACGTTAAGTGTGTAGACCCTACGGGTTCGAGAACTATGTAGACATGACCGAGACACCTCTACGATCAATAACCAATAGCGGGACCTGGATGCCCATATTGGCTCCTACATATTCTACGAAGATCTTTATCGGTCGAACCTCTATGTCAAGGATTCAGTTAATCCCGTATACTGTTCCCTTTGTTCTTCGGTATGTTACTTGCCCGAGATTCGATCGTCGGTATCTCTATACCTAGTTCAATCTCGTTACCGGCAAGTCTCTTTACTCGTTCCGTAATACAAGATCTCGTGGCTAACATTTTAGTCACATTGCTTGCAAGGCTCATTGTGATGTTGTATTACCGAGTGGGCCCTGAGATACCTCTCCGTCACACGGAGTAACAAATCCCAGTCTTGATCCATGCCAACCCAACAGACACCCTCGGAGATACCTGTAGAGCACCTTTATAGTCACCCAGTTACGTTGCGACGTTTGATACACACAAGGTACTCCTCCGATGTCAGGGAGTTGCATGATCTCATGGTCATAGGAACAGATACTTGACATGCAGAAAACAATAGCAATAAAATGACACGATCATATGCTACGTTCGTAGTTTGGGTCTTGTCCATCACATCATTCTCCTAATGATGTGATCCCATTATCAAATGACATCTTATGTCCATGGCTAGGAAACCTTCACCATCTTTTGATCAACGAGCTAGTCAACTAGAGGCTTACTAGGGACACAGTGTTGTCTATGTACCCACACATGTATTTGAGTTTCCAATCAATACAATTATAGCATGGATAATAAACGATTATCATGAACAAGGAAATATAATAATAACTAATTTATTGTTGCCTCTAGGGCATATTTCCAACACAGTGACCTTAGAGATAACCTGAAATTTTGAATCAGTGCCAAAGTACTCAATCATCCATTCCCACTCTTCTGATTGTAAATCTTCCGGCAGATTAGCCAATCTAGCTGCATCTGTTTTGTATGCCTTGTAAGTGGAGCTTAGAGTTGATCGCCAGCCTCTATATCGCTCTTTCGCAATTTCGAGAACTTTTCCTTCTGTTTCTGGTGTATCTTCCAGGTCCCATCTGTCCTGTAAAGCATACAACAAATGAATATACATAAGCAGTGCATTATCGATGGTAAAATAAGATAACACATGTGGAAAAGGTTGTAAGCACTATCATATCTGCAACAATGAGTCGATGGATGGTAGGGTGAATGTCCGACCACGTCCTCACTCCAATGAGTGGTAATTTTCTTTTCATTATGACTACCACGTCATCCTTGAATGAACGATAGTTCATTCCTACTGTACCACCCAATTTTTCAGAGAATGTAATATTTAGCTTTGCAGATCCATTGGCAAAATGCTTCTTAGATGCTTTAAAACCTTTTAGAACACCTCGCCCTTTCTTCTTCTGTCCACCAGCTTCTGCAGTCCAAATCATACAAGAAATATTGTATTACTCGGTATTTGATTGTAAGAAATGATGACACAAATATAAACGAAAGCAAGTACCATCCTTTAGTAGCGCACGGTTGCGGCGAGCATGGGATGGCCATTCAACAAGGGAACACATGTCATTAGCAGACACTGGAGTGTCAGATTGTTCTGGAGTTCCTGTAAAAGATTAAGTAGTCTTGAAGGTTTAGCAATTTAACCCACACCAAGATTTTATGCATTATAGCAAATGCTAAACATTTTACCAGATCTGGGTTGTCCACGTTGGTTTTTGTATGCTGTTATACTTTCCATCCTTGTTAAGAGAACATAGCCTTTCTTTACTGCACACAAAAACAATCATGGGACTTAGCATTAACAAAGCATTGATGCTGTGCACCATTCAGATAGGTGATTATGAAGTAAGGATGTTGTGTACCAGGAGCATCGCCCGTAAAATTCATCATTGTGCCCTTGTGTAGGTAAAGCAGACATAAAATTTTGAGTCAATTTAAGAAGAAACGCAATACGTTAAGCAGGCATAAAATCAAATCAGTTTAACAAAAAAAATTAAAAAGTGTGAACTATTTGTCTGTCTGTTTGAAAACTGCCAGGCTCCCATGCTTACAGACCAAGGTAAAGTGAAATCTGAAGTAGAGCTAATTAATTAGAAATGATCATACATATCCCTATTAAACTTTCTTGGTACAACCAGTTATGTTCCAAGGTCACTATTCTCTTAACGGTAGAGATTTATCCAAGCATTCTTTTGTTAAATTTCTACACAATTGAGAAGCTGAAGATATTGGACAAAGATTAATTCCTGAACATATTGTACAAGCTAAAGATATTGTACTGAGTGTGCACCCAAATAGTGCAGTACAGTGTGGGCTGTGTGCGTGCACGCAGTGGCAGAGCGTGACAAGTAACTAAGAGGGGGTCATTCTCAAACTAAAACCAACATATGCATAAAAACAAGACTGACTCGCAACATAAATTGAAAAATTGAGCTGGCCGTCAGTGATCATCAGTATAACCTATCGTTATGAATATTTACCAATTGTCATCTTCTTTGGTTATGTTAATTTCCTCTTCATTTCTATGAAGTAATTAGTAGATCAAACCAAAACTGCAGGTAAGGATTAATTACTAGCAATCCAGCTGCAATACAGAGTGCCATCCGTTCTTCTTCTTTTTTTTACATATTTGTCCTGTGTGCTAGTGCTAGACAGTGAGAATCAGTAGTGGTGCGAATGTATACCAACTGAACTACCCTCTGGTTAAAAGAGGAGAAGCATATCTCGCTAGCTCCGACAGTTCCCGTGCTTGCTCATTCTGTCCTTTGGCACTCGGCAGCACTTCAGCAGTGACGTGCAGGCTACAGCATGAGTAGGACTAGCTGAAGGAAGCAGCCGTGGCGAATAGACTGGATGCCGCAGCAAGCAGCCGGCATGGTGGCCTTGAAGCCTCGATGTAGTAGGCTAGCAGCGGAGAAGAGGAACTGAAAGAGCCATGGTGGAGAAAAGAGCCGAGTGCTTCAGTCAGTCCATGTGTGGTTGGTTCAGTCCAAAACTTAACTCTGAGATGGTTGGGTTTGGGGCGATTTAGGTTTGGATCGGGGATTCCAACCAAGGATGGCATATGTGCAATTTGGATTGCACATAATTTGGGTGTTGGAGCATTCGTACGCATGCTTGAGCCCATGGTTTGGGGTTCAGTTTGATCTGAATATGTATATACACATATGCAAATAGAATGGGGTGTGGGATGGATGGATCAGAAGAGAAGAGATGAGACCTTGGAAGAGCAGCCGTCCCCGTCCAGTCCAAGACCTTGGATTGGGAAGAAGCTCCATGGCCATGGCGGAGCAGAAGCATCTCCGTCCAGGCCCTTGACGCACGGGCACGGCCGCGTCGTCGGAGGCGCGCGAGCCCTGGGCGACCGTGGCGGATGGATCTGGCCGCCGCTCGATCTGCTCGTTCGATCTCCCTGCGTCTCTTCTCTTCTATTTTCTTCGAGGGAGGGGAGGGGAGGGGAGAGGGCGGGGGCGTGGGCGGAGGCCATGGGCGGCGGCGAGGTCTGAGGGTGGGTGGCGGCGGCGAGGTCTGAGCGTGGGTGGCGGCGCGTCGAGGAGGAGCTCGTGGGGGAGGGGGATTTGAGCCCGGGCGGGCATTGTCGCGGCGTGCAACACCGAGGTGGTGTCGTGCTTGGTCCAGACACGGGATTGATGGGCAAGGAGAACTCCGTCGGCGCCGACGCCAGACCGCATCGCTGCCGCCGTCGGCATGGCCAAGGACACGGAGACGCGGCCCACGTCGGCGGGCGCAGAGGATAGGAAGGAGGGCGAGATCGAGGAGGACTGGAGGTTACAGGAAGGGAGGAGATCGGGAGGAATAACCTGACGAGTAGCAGCTGACTCAACTGTGGTGCGCTGTGTTGACGCCGTCATGACGCCGGCAGCACAGAGGAACCAGGGACGAGAGGTCAGATCCAATCGCCCGTGAAGACGCCGTGGAAGGTAATTAGCGGGAAGGTTAAATATACGCTATTTTTTTGGTGGGAACAAAGACCCTAATTTGGGACCTTTTAGCGGGAGGTTAAAAATATTGGCGAAAACAACAGTACACCTAAATTAGGTGGTGGGAAAGTAATTCTTTTTGTTTTAAAAAAAGTAATTATTTTTGGAGGGAATTTTCTAGATTGTAAATATATTTCGAGATGGAGGGAATACTAAAATTTATTTGTAAAAAGTTATATCGTGGTGAAAAAACCACCAAATCCGAGAATTGTGAAGGGGCGATCCGGCGCCCTCCCCTCCAACGTTCTCGTCGTCGATATTTGTATAGTCGTCGCCATTTGAGGAAGCCAATTAACGAACGAAAAAGAGTTACCCTGTTTATATTGTAAAACAACCATCACATACATCGAAGCAACCGATACAAACGGACGCCACACACACCCAGGGCAAGATACACGAATGCCGGGCACCGACACACAACCTCAACGACTACCAAGCACCTATAAGATGTGCAAAAAAGGGATCCGTTTAGAGCCGACGGAGACCACCAGCACGATGAGCGATCATCTTGGAAGATGTGCGACGGACATGCCGGACCGAGGACTCCAAGACGATGCCTCCAGGAAGGGCACGACCACGAACGTCGCCACCGTCCGATCCGAAGATCAAATTTTCACCCGGAGTAAGACGGAAAGGAGTGGGAGGAACACGACGTCCACGGACGCCTTCATCGTCAGCCAGTGCACGGACTGGGTAGGTGATGTACCACGGTGCTTCAACCCCTCCGCCGCAACCCCGGTCCGCCAACCACCCGCAGCCAATTAGGAAGGTGTTGTTTCATCATGGATCTACACTTAGGTTGGGATATGTCAAAAATTTGTGCCTTCGTCAACTGTTGGTCAAAGCAGCAAAAATTTGGCCAGTTCTGAACTGCATGTCACAGAAACCTCATGCGACCCTCACTTTAAAACTATTAGATTATACTCTTGTCTCGAAACATAAGTACTGATGGGGTGGGTTGATGAGACAGTCGATCTATGTCAGTCTCGATCTCACATTCCGATCTTGAGATGGGGTGATCTCAGCATCTTTCATTTTACCGGACAATCCGTCGAGGGTTTGTCCACGCCAGAGTAGGTCCAACATAATTATGCCGCTTTTGTTCAAACGATAAGCATAGAGATTCAACTATGTAAATTAAACAACCCTGCATCGCGACGCCTTTGCCTGTCGGATCCGTCCTACATCGGATCCACACGCAAGGGGGCGAACGAGCCCTGTCGCAGCCGCTGCTGGCCGGGCTTCACCTAGTCACGCCCTCTAGCGGCGGTAGGGGAGGGGAGGAACGGGAGGCGGGGCGCTGGGAGGCGGCTAGCGATCTCTCCCGTCGCCTGCGAGGGCGACTCGGGAGGGTCCTCCGCGCCTCTATTTTGTCGTTACTCCTCAGTGATGCCCAATAATTATTGCATTACGATGAAAATAGCAAAATACATGTTAGTACTCAGTGATAGAATGTGCATAAGAGCATTTTTTTTGTCTTGCTGATATATGTGTTTAGAACTGTAATCAAGTCAAGACTTAATTTGGTTGCAAACATATTACATAGCTTCACCAAAAACAATCAAACATGCATGCCAAATATTCAAGATTGCATATCAACATCTTTATATAACTCTCAAACAATATCAAACAATATGAAAATCAACGTCAAGTCACTAGATATTGATTAAAGTTGCATGCTAAACATAATTTGAAAATGACTAACATGCAAGAAAATAATATATTTGAAACGTACACTTTTTTCTGAGGGATTTTCATATATAACATGTTGGATTTGGAGTTACGGTTTAAAAGATATGAATATTTTAAAAAGCTTTTAAATCTGCCGGGAAAAACGAAAAAAGGGGAGAAGGGGGACTCGAACATGGGTGGCCACTGCTGAAGCGGGATGCTCTATCCACTGGGCTATCTCAATCCTTAAGTAGGTAAAAATATGCAACCAAATTACTATATAAATATCAGTTTAATTTTAAAAAAATGCAAAAATAATGAGGTCATTTGGATTTGTGGTTTAAAAGTTGCAGATAATCAAAGTTTGGTCAATAGAATTACTATCTTCTTTCAAACAGAAAAAGAAGGGCCACGTCAATCACATATTTCAGTAATATTTTTTTTTGTGTGGACATATTTCAGTAATATACGCTATCCAACTTTAAAAAAAAAGTAATACTCCCTCCTTCCCAACATCTTAGGCGCTCCTCTTCCAACAATCTTTCCCTTTCAGCACGCTCTTCTTTTAACCTCTCCTCAAGTTGTTCTCTCTCAGCACGCTCCAAGTTAATCCTCTCTTGTGTGTTTGCACGTTCAGCTTGTAGTTGATCTTGTAATTCGTTGACCTGCTGGCTGAGCTCAGAGTTTCGCTCCTGGGTGGCTGCTGTAGCACGAGCTTGCTCTTCAATCTGGATACGAAACCTTTCAGAACCAGTTGAAGGTTTGGCCATGTATCCGTACCCACGAGGCTGCGATGACTTGCATTTCAGAGTGTCTGTGTATGCGGTCTGGAAAATATTGTTTTTCTGCTCACTTGAAAGTGGACCTTCAGTTTCAGTTTCTTTGTTTTTAACCTCTTGAAGTGCTTTGTCCTAAAAATGAAAGGAACAATTATAGGTACGGCATCAATATTGACACTATAAAAGATGAAACAAGAATAACACGATCCAACGCATGAATAATCCCAGCTGATGATGAAACATGCCGAATGCACATCATTGAATAACTATAGAATAATCAAAAGTCAGTGCACTCACGTAAACTTTCTGGGACTCTGTGTTAGACCATGTTCCATCGTTTGTGTGGGTGAGTTCCCATAGAGGAATACAATCTGGCTCTTCTCCAGTTTCCTAGTTTCTCTGCAAGTAATATAACAATGAGATGCTTGAAACATGAAACCATATTTAGCAGCGAGGCATAAATATTTAGTTGGACTCATTCATTCTCAAAACTTACTTGCGAGTAAGATTTTGATCCAATTCTGTGTTTTGTCTTCTGTTTCTTATGGTTATCGACGTTCTTTTGGCTGCGTTCCTATCAATTCATTGAAACAAAATATAACCAGTCAGACAAGCCATTTCATCTTAACACATAGTAGACAAACAGTGAGCTTAGAGATAACCTGAAATTTTGAATCAGTGCCAAAGTACTCAATCATCCATTCCCACTCTTCTGGTTGTAAATCTTCCGGCAGATTAGCCAATCTAGCTGCATCTGTTTTGTATGCCTTGTAAGTGGAGCTTAGAGTTGATCGCCAGCCTCTATATCGCTCTTTCGCAATTTTGAGAACTTTTCCTTCTGTTTCTGGTGTATCTTCCAGGTCCCATCTGTCCTGTAAAGCATACAACAAATGAATATACATAAGCAGTGCATTATCGATGGTAAAATAAGATAACACATGTGGAAAAGGTTGTAAGCACTATCATATCTGCAACAATGAGTCGATGGATGGTAGGGTGAATGTCCGACCACGTCCTCACTCCAATGAGTGGTAATTTTCTTTTCATTATGACTACCACGTCATCCTTGAATGAACGATAGTTCATTCCTACTGTACCACCCAATTTTTCAGAGAATGTAATATTTAGCTTTGCAGATCCATTGGCAAAACGCTTCTTAGATGCTTTAAAACCTTAACACCTCGCCCTTTCTTCTTCTGTCCACCAGCTTCTGCAGTCCAAATCATACAAGAAATATTGTATTACTCGGTATTTGATTGTAAGAAATGATGACACAAATATAAACGAAAGCAAGTACCATCCTGTAGTAGCGCACGGTTGCGGCGAGCATGGGATGGCCATTCAACAAGGGAACACATGTCATTAGCAGACACTGGAGTGTCAGATTGTTCTGGAGTTCCTGTAAAAGATTAAGTAGTCTTGAAGGTTTAGCAATTTAACCCACACCAAGATTTTATGCATTATAGCAAATGCTAAACAATTTACCAGATCTGGGTTGTCCACGTTGGTTTTTGTATGCTGTTATACTTTCCATCCTTGTTAAGAGAACATAGCCTTTCTTTACTGCACACAAAAACAATCATGGGACTTAGCATTAACAAAGCATTGATGCTGTGCACCATTCAGATAGGTGATTATGAAGTAAGGATGTTGTGTACCAGGAGCATCGCCCGTAAAATTCATCATTGTGCCCTTGTGTAGGTAAAGCAGACATAAAATTTTGAGTCAATTTAAGAAGAAACGCAATACGTTAAGCAGGCATAAAATCAAATCAGTTTAACAAAAAAAAATTAAAAAGTGTGAACTATTTGTCTGTCTGTTTGAAAACTGCCAGGCTCCCATGCTTACAGACCAAGGTAAAGTGAAATCTGAAGTAGAGCTAATTAATTAGAAATGATCATACATATCCCTATTAAACTTTCTTGGTACAACCAGTTATGTTCCAAGGTCACTATTCTCTTAACGGTAGAGATTTATCCAAGCATTCTTTTGTTAAATTTCTACACAATTGAGAAGCTGAAGATATTGGACAAAGATTAATTCCTGAACATATTGTACAAGCTAAAGATATTGTACTGAGTGTGCACCCAAATAGTGCAGTACAGTGTGGGCTGTGTGCGTGCACGCAGTGGCAGAGCGTGACAAGTAACTAAGAGGGGGTCATTCTCAAACTAAAACCAACATATGCATAAAAACAAGACTGACTCGCAACATAAATTGAAAAATTGAGCTGGCCGTCAGTGATCATCAGTATAACCTATCGTTATGAATATTTACCAATTGTCATCTTCTTTGGTTATGTTAATTTCCTCTTCATTTCTATGAAGTAATTAGTAGATCAAACCAAAACTGCAGGTAAGGATTAATTACTAGCAATCCAGCTGCAATACAGAGTGCCATCCGTTCTTCTTCTTTATTTTACATATTTGTCCTGTGTGCTAGTGCTAGACAGTGAGAATCAGTAGTGGTGCGAATGTATACCAACTGAACTACCCTCTGGTTAAAAGAGGAGAAGCATATCTCGCTAGCTCCGACAGTTCCCGTGCTTGCTCATTCTGTCCTTTGGCACTCGGCAGCACTTCAGCAGTGACGTGCAGGCTACAGCATGAGTAGGACTAGCTGAAGGAAGCAGCCGTGGCGAATAGACTGGATGCCGCAGCAAGCAGCCGGCATGGTGGCCTTGAAGCCTCGATGTAGTAGGCTAGCAGCGGAGAAGAGGAACTGAAAGAGCCATGGTGGAGAAAAGAGCCGAGTGCTTCAGTCAGTCCATGTGTGGTTGGTTCAGTCCAAAACTTAACTCTGAGATGGTTGGGTTTGGGGCGATTTAGGTTTGGATCGGGGATTCCAACCAAGGATGGCATATGTGCAATTTGGATTGCACATAATTTGGGTGTTGGAGCATTCGTACGCATGCTTGAGCCCATGGTTTGGGGTTCAGTTTGATCTGAATATGTATATACACATATGCAAATAGAATGGGGTGTGGGATGGATGGATCGGAAGAGAAGAGATGAGACCTTGGAAGAGCAGCCGTCCCCGTCCAGTCCAAGACCTTGGATTGGGAAGAAGCTCCATGGCCATGGCGGAGCAGAAGCATCTCCGTCCAGGCCCTTGACGCACGGGCACGGCCGCGTCGTCGGAGGCGCGCGAGCCCTGGGCGACCATGGCGGATGGATCTGGCCGCCGCTCGATCTGCTCGTTCGATCTCCCTGCGTCTCTTCTCTTCTATTTTCTTCGAGGGAGGGGAGGGGAGGGGAGAGGGCGGGGGCGTGGGCGGAGGCCATGGGCGGCGGCGAGGTCTGAGGGTGGGTGGCGGCGGCGAGGTCTGAGCGTGGGTGGCGGCGCGTCGAGGAGGAGCTCGTGGGGGAGGGGGATTTGAGCCCGGGCGGGCATTGTCGCGGCGTGCAACACCGAGGTGGTGTCGTGCTTGGTCCAGACACGGGATTGATGGGCAAGGAGAACTCCGTCGGCGCCGACGCCAGACCGCATCGCTGCCGCCACCGGCATGGCCCAGGACACGGAGACGCGGCCCACGTCGGCGGGCGCAGAGGATAGGAAGGAGGGCGAGATCGAGGAGGACTGGAGGTTACAGGAAGGGAGGAGATCGGGAGGAATAACCTGACGAGTAGCAGCTGACTCAACTGTGGTGCGCTGTGTTGACGCCGTCATGACGCCGGCAGCACAGAGGAACCAGGGACGAGAGGTCAGATCCAATCGCCCGTGAAGACGCCGTGGAAGGTAATTAGCGGGAAGGTTAAATATAGGCTATTTTTTTGGTGGGAACAAAGACCCTAATTTGGGACCTTTTAGCGGGAGGTTAAAAATATTGGCGCAAACAACAGTACACCTAAATTAGGTGGTGGGAAAGTAATTCTTTTTGTTTTAAAAAAAGTAAGTATTTTTGGAGGGAATTTTCTAGATTGTAAATATATTTCGAGATGGAGGGAATACTAAAATTTATTTGTAAAAAGTTATATCGTGGTGAAAAAACCACCAAATCCGAGAATTGTGAAGGGGCGATCCGGCGCCCTCCCCTCTAACGTTCTCGTCGTCGATATTTGTATAGTCGTCGCCATTTGAGGAAGCCAATTAACGAACGAAAAAGAGTTTCCCTGTTTATATTGTAAAACAACCATCACATACATCGAAGCAACCGATACAAACGGACGCCACACACACCCAGGGCAAGATACACGAATGCCGGGCACCGACACACAACCTCAACGACTACCAAGCACCTATAAGATGTGCAAAAAAGGGATCCGTTTAGAGCCGACGGAGACCACCAGCACGATGAGCGATCATCTTGGAAGATGTGCGACGGACATGCCGGACCGAGGACTCCAAGACGATGCCTCCAGGAAGGGCACGACCACGAACGTCGCCACCGTCCGATCCGAAGATCAAAGTTTCACCCGGAGTAAGACGGAAAGGAGTGGGAGGAACACGACGTCCATGGACGCCTTCATCGTCAACCAGTGCACGGACTGGGTAGGTGATGTACCACGGTGCTTCAACCCCTCCGCCGCAACCCCGGTCCGCCAACCACCCGCAGCCAATTAGGAAGGTGTTGTTTCATCATGGATCTACACTTAGGTTGGGATATGTCAAAAATTTGTGCCTTCGTCAACTGTTGGTCAAAGCAGCAAAAATTTGGCCAGTTCTGAACTGCATGTCACAGAAACCTCATGCGACCCTCACTTTAAAACTATTAGATTATACTCTTGTCTCGAAACATAAGTACTGATGGGGTGGGTTGATGAGACAGTCGATCTATGTCAGTCTCGATCTCACATTCCGATCTTGAGATGGGGTGATCTCAGCATCTTTCATTTTACCGGACAATCCGTCGAGGGTTTGTCCACGCCAGAGTAGGTCCAACAAAATTATGCCGCTTTTGTTCAAACGATAAGCATAGAGATTCAACTATGTAAATTAAACAACCCTGCATCGCGACGCCTTTGTCTGTCGGATCCGTCCTACATCGGATCCACACGCAAGGGGGCGAACGAGCCCTGTCGCAGCCACTGCTGGCCGGGCTTCACCTAGTCACGCCCTCTAGCGGCGGTAGGGGAGGGGAGGAACGGGAGGCGGGGCGCTGGGAGGCGGCTAGCGATCTCTCCCGTCGCCTGCGAGGGCGACTCGGGAGGGTCCTCCGCGCCTCTATTTTGTCGTTACTCCTCAGTGATGCCCAATAATTATTGCATTACGATGAAAATAGCAAAATACATGTTAGTACTTTGTGATAGCATGTGCATAAGAGCATTTTTTTTGTCTTGCTGATATATGTGTTTAGAACTGTAATCAAGTCAAGACTTAATTTGGTTGCAAACATATTACATAGCTTCACCAAAAACAATCAAACATGCATGCCAAATATTCAAAATTGCATATCAACATCTTTATATAACTCTCAAACAATATCAAACAATATGAAAATCAACGTCAAGTCACTAGATATTGATTAAAGTTGCATGCTAAACATAATTTGAAAATGATTAACATGCAAGAAAATAATATATTTGAAACGTACACTTTTTTCTGAGGGATTTTCATATATAACATGTTGGATTTGGAGTTACGGTTTAAAAGATATGAATATTTTAAAAAGCTTTTAAATCTGCCGGGAAAAAAGAAAAAGGGGAGAAGGGGGACTCAAACCTGGGTGGCCAGTGCTGAAGCGGGATGCTCTATCCACTGGGCTATCTCAATCCTTAAGTAGGTAAAAATATGCAACCAAATTACTATATAAAAATCAGTTTAATTTTAAAAAAAATGCAAAAATAATGAGGTCATTTGGATTTGTGGTTTAAAAGTTGCAGATAATCAAAGTTTGGTCAATAGAATTACTATCTTCTTTCAAACAGAAAAAGAAGGGCCACGTCGATCACATATTTCAGTAATATATTTTTTCGTGTGGACATATTTCAGTAATATACGCTATCCAACTTTAAAAAAAAAGTAATACTCCCTCCTTCCCAACATCTTAGGCGCTCCTCTTCCAACAATCTTTCCCTTTCAGCACGCTCTTCTTTTAACCTCTCCTCAAGTTGTTCTCTCTCAGCACGCTCCAAGTTAATCCTCTCTTGTGTGTTTGCACGTTCAGCTTGTAGTTGATGTTGTAATTCGTTGACCTGCTGGCTGAGCTCAGAGTTTCGCTCCTGGGTGGCTGCTGTAGCACGAGCTTGCTCTTCAATCTGGATACGAAACCTTTCAGAACCAGTTGAAGGTTTGGCCATGTATCCGTACCCACGAGGCTGCGATGACTTGCATTTCAGAGTGTCTTTGTATGCGGTCTGGAAAATATTGTTTTTCTGCTCACTTGAAAGTGGACCTTCAGTTTCAGTTTCTTTGTTTTTAACCTCTTGAAGTGCTTTGTCCTAAAAATGAAAGGAACAATTATAGGTACGGCATCAATATTGACACTATAAAAGATGAAACAAGAATAACACGATCCAACGCATGAATAATCCCAGCTGATGATGAAACATGCCGAATGCACATCATTGAATAACTATAGAATAATCAAAAGTCAGTGCACTCACGTAAACTTTCTGGGACTCTGTGTTAGACCATGTTCCATCGTTTGTGTGGGTGAGTTCCCATAGAGGAATACAATCTGGCTCTTCTCCAGTTTCCAAGTTTCTCTGCAAGTAATATAACAATGAGATGCTTGAAACATGAAACCATATTTAGCAGCGAGGCATACATATTTAATTGGACTCATACCTTCTCAAAACTTACTTGCGAGTAAGATTTTGATCCAATTCTGTGTTTTGTCTTCTGTTTCTTATGGTTATCGGCGTTCTTTTGGCTGCGTTCCTATCAATTCATTGAAACCAAATATAACCAGTCAGACAAGCCATTTCATCTTAACACATAGTACACAAACAGTGACCTTAGAGATAACCTGAAATTTTGAATCAGTGCCAAAGTACTCAATCATCCATTCCCACTCTTCTGGTTGTAAATCTTCCGGCAGATTAGCCAATCTAGCTGCATTTGTTTTGTATGCCTTGTAAGTTGAGCTTAGAGTTGATCGCCAGCCTCTATATCGCTCTTTCGCAATTTTGAGAACTTTTCCTTCTGTTTCTGGTGTATCTTCTAGGTCCCATCTGTCCTGTAAAGCATACAACAAATGAATATACATAAGCAGTGCATTATCGATGGTAAAATAAGATAACACATGTGGAAAAGGTTGTACGCACTATCATATCTGCAACAATGAGTCGATGGATGGTAGGGTGAATGTCCGACCACGTCCTCACTCCAATGAGTGGTAATTTTCTTTTCATTATGACTACCACGTCATCCTTGAATGAACGATAGTTCATTCCTACTGTACCACCCAATTTTTCAGAGAATGTAATATTTAGCTTTGCAGATCCATTGGCAAAACGCTTCTTAGATGCTTTAAAACCTTTTAGAACACCTCGCCCTTTCTTCTTCTGTCCACCAGCTTCTGCAGTCCAAATCATACAAGAAATATTGTATTACTCGGTATTTGATTGTAAGAAATGATGACACAAATATAAACGAAAGCAAGTACCATCCTGTAGTAGCGCACGGTTGCGGCGAGCATGGGATGGCCATTCAACAAGGGAACACATGTCATTAGCAGACACTGGAGTGTCAGATTGTTCTGGAGTTCCTGTAAAAGATTAAGTAGTCTTGAAGGTTTAGCAATTTAACCCACACCAAGATTTTATGCATTATAGCAAATGCTAAACAATTTACCAGATCTAGGTTGTCCACGTTGGTTTTTTGTATGCTGTTATACTTTCCATCCTTGTTAAGAGAACATAGCCTTTCTTTACTGCACACAAAAACAATCATGGGACTTAGCATTAACAAAGCATTGATGCTGTGCACCATTCAGATAGGTGATTATGAAGTAAGGATGTTGTGTACCAGGAGCATCGCCCGTAAAATTCATCATTGTGCCCTTGTGTAGGTAAAGCAGACATAAAATTTTGAGTCAATTTAAGAAGAAACGCAATACGTTAAGCAGACATAAAATCAAATCAGTTTAACAAAAAAAATTAAAAAGTGTGAACTATTTGTCTGTCTGTTTGAAAACTACCAGGCTCCCATGCTTAAAGACCAAGGTAAAGTGAAATCTGAAGTAGAGCTATTTAATTAGAAATGATCATACATATCCCTATTAAACTTTCTTGGTACAACCAGTTATGTTCCAAGGTCACTATTCTCTTAACGGTAGAGATTTATCCAAGCATTCTTTTGTTAAATTTCTACACAATTGAGAAGCTGAAGATATTGGACAAAGATTAATTCCTGAACATATTGTACAAGCTAAAGATATTGTACTGAGTGTGCACCCAAATAGTGCAGTACAGTGTGGGCTGTGTGCGTGCACGCAGTGGCAGAGCGTGACAAGTAACTAAGAGGGGGTCATTCTCAAACTAAAACCAACATATGCATAAAAACAAGACTGACTCGCAACATAAATTGAAAAATTGAGCTGGCCGTCAGTGATCATCAGTATAACCTATCGTTATGAATATTTACCAATTGTCATCTTCTTTGGTTATGTTAATTTCCTCTTCATTTCTATGAAGTAATTAGTAGATCAAACCAAAACTGCAGGTAAGGATTAATTACTAGCAATCCAGCTGCAATACAGAGTGCCATCCGTTCTTCTTCTTTTTTTTACATATTTGTCCTGTGTGCTAGTGCTAGACAGTGAGAATCAGTAGTGGTGCGAATGTATACCAACTGAACTACCCTCTGGTTAAAAGAGGAGAAGCATATCTCGCTAGCTCCGACAGTTCCCGTGCTTGCTCATTCTGTCCTTTGGCACTCGGCAGCACTTCAGCAGTGACGTGCAGGCAACAGCATGAGTAGGACTAGCTGAAGGAAGCAGCCGTGGCGAATAGACTGGATGCCGCAGCAAGCAGCCGGCATGGTGGCCTTGAAGCCTCGATGTAGTAGGCTAGCAGCGGAGAAGAGGAACTGAAAGAGCCATGGTGGAGAAAAGAGCCGAGTGCTTCAGTCAGTCCATGTGTGGTTGGTTCAGTCCAAAACTTAACTCTGAGATGGTTGGGTTTGGGGCGATTTAGGTTTGGATCGGGGATTCCAACCAAGGATGGCATATGTGCAGTTTGGATTGCACATAATTTGGGTGTTGGAGCATTCGTACGCATGCTTGAGCCCATGGTTTGGGGTTCAGTTTGATCTGAATATGTATATACACATATGCAAATAGAATGGGGTGTGGGATGGATCGATCGGAAGAGAAGAGACGAGACCTTGGAAGAGCAGCCGTCCCCGTCCAGTCCAAGACCTTGGATTGGGAAGAAGCTCCATGGCCATGGCGGAGCAGAAGCATCTCCGTCCAGGCCCTTGACGCACGGGCATGGCCGCGTCGTCGGAGGCGCGCGAGCCCTGGGCGACCGTGGCGGATGGATCTGGCCGCCGCTCGATCTGCTCGTTCGATCTCCCTGCGTCTCTTCTCTTCTATTTTCGTCGAGGGAGGGGAGGGGAGGGGAGAGGGCGGGGGTGTGGGCGGAGGCCATGGGCGGCGGCGAGGTCTGAGGGTGGGTGGCGGCGGCGAGGTCTGAGCGTGGGTGGCGGCGCGTTGAGGAGGAGCTCGTGGGGGAGGGGGATTTGAGCCCGGGCGGGCATTGTCGCGGCGTGCAACACCGAGGTGGTGTCGTGCTTGGTCCAGACACGGGATTGATGGGCAAGGAGAACTCCGTCGGCGCCGACGCCAGACCGCATCGCTGCCGCCGCCGGCATGGCCAAGGACACGGAGACGCGGCCCACGTCGGCGGGCGCAGAGGATAGGAAGGAGGGCGAGATCGAGGAGGACTGGAGGTTACAGGAAGGGAGGAGATCGGGAGGAATAACCTGACGAGTAGCAGCTGACTCAACTGTGGTGCGCTGTGTTGACGCCGTCATGACGCCGGCAGCACAGAGGAACCAGGGACGAGAGGTCAGATCCAATCGCCCGTGAAGACGCCGTGGAAGGTAATTAGCGGGAAGGTTAAATATAGGCTATTTTTTTGGTGGGAACAAAGACCCTAAGTTGGGACCTTTTAGCGGGAGGTTAAAAATATTGGCGCAAACAACAGTACACCTAAATTAGGTGGTGGGAAAGTAATTCTTTTTGTTTTAAAAAAAGTAATTATTTTTGGAGGGAATTTTCTAGATAGTAAATTTATTTCGAGATGGAGGAAATACTAAAATTTATTTGTAAAAAGTTATATCGTGGTGAAAAAACCACCAAATCCGAGAATTGTGAAGGGGCGATCCGGCGCCCTCCCCTCTAACGTTCTCGTCGTCGATATTTGTATAGTCGTCGCCATTTGAGGAAGCCAATTAACGAACGAAAAAGAGTTTCCCTGTTTATATTGTAAAACAACCATCACATACATCGAAGCAACCGATACAAATGGATGCCACACACACCCAGGGCAAGATACACGAATGCCGGGCACCGACACACAACCTCAACGACTACCAAGCACCTATAAGATGTGCAAAAAAAGGGATCCGTTTAGAGCCGACGGAGACCACCAGCACGATGAGCGATCATCTTGGAAGATGTGCGACAGACATGCCGGACCGAGGACTCCAAGACGATGCCTCCAGGAAGGGCACGACCACGAACGTCGCCACCGTCTGATCCGAAGATCAAATTTTCACCCGGAGTAAGACGGAAGGAGTGGGAGGAACACGACGTCCACGGACGCCTTCATCGTCAACCAGTGCACGGACTGGGTAGGTGATGTACCACGGTGCTTCAACCCCTCCGCCGCAACCCCGGTCCGCCAACCACCCGCAGCCAATTAGGAAGGTGTTGTTTCATCATGGATCTACACTTAGGTTGGGATATGTCAAAAATTTGTGCCTTCGTCAACTGTTGGTCAAAGCAGCAAAAATTTGGCCAGTTCTGAACTGCATGTCACAGAAACCTCATGCGACCCTCACTTTAAAACTATTAGATTATACTCTTGTCTCGAAACATAAGTACTGATGGGGTGGGTTGATGAGACAGTCGATCTATGTCAGTCTCGATCTCACATTCCGATCTTGAGATGGGGTGATCTCAGCATCTTTCATTTTACCGGACAATCCGTCGAGGGTTTGTCCACGCCAGAGTAGGTCCAACATAATTATGCCGCTTTTGTTCAAACGATAAGCATAGAGATTCAACTATGTAAATTAATAAACCCTGCATCGCGACGCCTTTGCCTGTCGGATCCGTCCTACATCGGATCCACATGCAAGGGGGCGAACGAGCCCTGTCGCAGCCGCTGCTGGCCGGGCTTCACCTAGTCACGCCCTCTAGCGGCGGTAGGGGAGGGGAGGAACGGGAGGCGGGGCGCTGGGAGGCGGTTAGCGATCTCTCCCGTCGCCTGCGAGGGCGACTCGGGAGGGTCCTCCGCGCCTCTATTTTGTCGTTACTCCTCAGTGATGCCCAATAATTATTGCATTACGATGAAAATAGCAAAATACATGTTAGTACTTTGTGATAGCATGTGCATAAGAGCATTTTTTTGTCTTGCTGATATATGTGTTTAGAACTGTAATCAAGTCAAGACTTAATTTGGTTGCAAACATATTACATAGCTTCACCAAAAACAATCAAACATGCATGCCAAATATTCAAGATTGCATATCAACATCTTTATATAACTCTCAAACAATATCAAACAATATGAAAATCAACGTCAAGTCACTAGATATTGATTAAAGTTGCATGTTAAACATAATTTGAAAATGATTAACATGCAAGAAAATAATATATTTGAAACGTACACTTTTTTCTGAGGGATTTTCATATATAACATGTTGGATTTGGAGTTACGGTTTAAAAGATATGAATATTTTAAAAAGCTTTTAAATCTGCCGGGAAAAAAGAAAAAGGGGAGAAGGGGGACTCGAACCTGGGTGGCCAGTGCTGAAGCGGGATGCTCTATCCACTGGGCTATCTCAATCCTTAAGTAGGTAAAAATATGCAACCAAATTACTATATAAATATCAGTTTAATTTTAAAAAAAATGCAAAAATAATGAGGTCACTTGGATTTGTGGTTTAAAAGTTGCAGATAATCAAAGTTTGGTCAATAGAATTACTATCTTCTTTCAAACAGAAAAAGAAGGGCCACGTCGATCACATATTTCAGTAAAAAAAAATTTGTGTGGACATATTTCAGTAATATACGCTATCCGACTTTAAAAAAAAAAGTAATACTCCCTCCTTCCCAACATCTTAGGCGCTTAACCTTTTTTTATTAAATCCCACAATATCAGGCACGTAAGCCTCCCAACCCGTGTTTTTCTGATGTACAGGTAGTTTCTGCTAACTATCGCTAGTACTAGATCGGTCCTATTCTGTCACGCCGGTTTGCTATTTTCCTGGATCGTTCAATCACTTCTGTTAGAGGAGATTGTTTAGTCGTAGAAAATGGGAAGGAGGGAGTATATGCTAATCGGGTGGAGTGCGTCCGCGTTCGCGCGATGGATCAGACGCCCTGTCTGGTGGAGCGCGTAGGGCTCGCGTGATGGATCAGACGCGCGTCTGGTGGGTTGCGCCGCGCGAGATCTCCTCCCCCTTTCCTTCCATCATTTTTTCTGTTTCCTTCACTCCTTCTTTCCCACGATCCTTTTCCTCTTTCCTTTTCACGCGTCGGACCCTGGTCCTAAAAAAAAAACTATCCCATAGCGACCCGAGTCGTACCTCGATCCCCTGTTCCGCCGCCGCGCGACCCGAGCGCTGGCCGCATCCAGCAGCCACATCATGGCGGCGCGATGAAGCAGCCCACGCCGGCGCCTCCCTGCCGCTACCCTCTCCCTCTAACCTTGCTCCGCCACACGCCACTCGGCGCCTTCCGCCCGTCGGCCTCCTCCTCCCTGGATCTCGGCTGGTCGATCCTGCCCGTGGGCGCATGGTTGGACCGCCCGACACCTCAACTCCGGCGCCAACGGACCTGCCATCCTGCTCACCTGCCCGGGTCTCCCGTGCGCTTCAGTGCAACGCCCTATAGCAGCTCTCCCTTGGTCATCCGTCCCTCTGCTCAGCGCCGCCCGGACTGGCTCGCCTGCCTCCCTTGCGACCAACGACCTCGACTGACTTGCGGCTACCACCTCCAGAACAACAATACATCACATGGGCATTAGTACTGTGCTATACATGCAACATAAGGATGCTGATTTTAGTTTGAAAGTAGCAGACTAATTTTCCCTTGCTTGCTGTTTTATTGGTATTTAGAACCACACATTCGTGGAGGTCAGTAGCATAAAGGTATGCTATGTTCTTGAGCATAAGTTAAACAATCTGGTTGTTAGTTTTGAGCCGTGATCTCTTCACTGTATCTCTCTGAATTTCTGTATACTAGCTAGAATTAGACAGGGTAGTAAGGCATAAGAGGTTAGTTGGTTGGTTTAGTCAACTTTGAATTTATCAAGAGTGAAGATGTTAACCACCAGTATATGCACAACATGTCACTGAATTCTAGCTGTCTGAATGTTATCTCATGAATTTCAGTTATCTCTGAATATCACCAGTACATACTTGGCATCAGTGGGTGTACAAGTATACAGAAATAACATCAGCACATGAATTTCAGTATACCAATACTCTGAATCAGTGAAGAATGAATGTGGATGTACAAGGACGCCACCGCCCGGAGGCATCACCATGGCCGTCGGGTCGTAGCTGCGTGGGGCAAGCGCTGCGCTGCCATCGCGTGTGGTCAGTACCAGACCGCGGTCGCGTCGGGGCGCTGTCGTGGCCTGCGGGTCGCCGTCACTAGGGGAGCGGCGCCGCAGTCAGTCATCGTTGAATCGCCGCAGCGTCCAGGTCGCCCTCGTGGCTAGAGAAAAAGTAGGAAGGGGATAGTTTCTGTTTTTTCTCTCTCCAGCTAATAATTAGTAGGGGGTTTTCGGGAAAACTGTGGTTAAGTGGCTGGTGGGATTCCCCCTCTGATCTGTACCATATGTTCGTCATCTGATGGCCCAGGAGGATAGTTTTCAAGTTTTCACTGAATGGGCATTTTCACTGGATACCTCGCCCTTATTTACCCTCCTGTCACATGTACTACCATGTGACAGTAATACTATTTCTTGTTCCATCAACCAAATTTTGCTTTACAATGTATAGATAAATTTTGCTTTACCATGTGACAGTAATACTGGTATGTATGTATCCCTGTTGTCTTGTCTTGTAATGCAGCTCGTGATGCTATTGACTGTAATGCAACTACTAATGCAGCTGTTATGTTTTTTTAACAAGACTGGCTTTACGGAGATACGGCAAAAATGACACGAGATAAGAGCTGGATGGACAGGGAAAGAGATTCTGTTGAGTGGCAAACTGGCATGAAGGATTTCTTGAATTTTGCCTTCGATGGTGCTCACCCAGACTCAACAGTCCCATGCCCATGTAGGAGATGTCTCAATATTGTTCAGAAAAAGAAAAGGGATGTTCATAGTGACTTGCTGTTCAATGGGATGGATCCAACCTACACTCACTGGATATACCATGGTGAACAATCCGATGAGGGAAGCATGTCTGAAGATTCTGATAATGAAGACGTTGTAGATGATGGTGATGGGGTATGTGACATGCTCAATACTCTCATAAGGGGCACAAACGTGGAAAGCAATGCAGACATTGGTGAAGGTGCGGGAGACATTCATGTGGATGCTTCCAGCGGTGATGAAAGGAACCAGGAGCCAAATGCAATAGCCAAGGTCTTCTTCGAACTATTGAAAGAGGCAAAAAAAGAGTTGTACCCAGGTTGCAAGGATTTCACGAAGCTATCTTTCATTGTGAAGCTTTACCAAATCAAGTGCGTGTCTGGGATGACCAATAGAGCATGTGAATTAGTTCTGCAGATGTTCACGCAGGTGCTGCCAAAGGGTCACTGCATTCCTACTAATCTCGCAAAAGTAAGGAAGGTGATCCGAGATCTTGGGCTAGACTACAAGATACACGCGTGCGTTAATGATTGCGTGCTATTCCGTAATGAACATGCTGATGCAGAAGAATGCCCTGTCTGTCATGCGTCTCGATGGAAATCTACTCCTACCAGTGACGAAGACAATGCATCAAGCCGTAAATCAAAGAAGCCAGTGCCACAGAAAGTTCTAAGGTATTTCCCACTCATTCCAAGACTCCAAAGGCTGTACATGACAGAACATATGTCATCACATATGAAATGGCATAAGGAGGGTCGGGTGGATGATGGCGTAATGAGGCATCCTGCAGATTCGAAGGCCTGGAAGCATTTTGATAAGAAATATTATAAGAAATTCTCAAAAGATGCTCGCAGTGTTCGGCTTGGCCTTGCTTCGGATGGATTCAACCCCTTTGGGCTCATGAGTATATCACACAGTACATGGCCTGTCATTCTTATTCCATATAACTTGCCACCTTGGATGTGTATGAAACAACAAAATTGGATTATATGTCAATGATTATTCCAGGACCAAAGTCAGCAGGAAATAACATAGATGTGTACTTGCAGCCCTTGATTGATGAACTAAATGTTCTATGGGAGGATGGTGCTGACACATATGATGCTGCAACTAAAAAAAATATTCCAGATGTATGCATGCCTGCTGTGGACCATCAGTGACTACCCAGCTTACGCAATGCTGAGTGGTTGGAGCACAAAAGGCAAGCTAGCATGCCCGTATTGCCACAAACATACAGATTTTTTATGGCTCAAGTATGGTCGAAAGCATTGCTACATGGGACACCGACGTTTTCTGCCCAGGACCCACAAATGGCGTCGAAACAAGTGTTTGTTCAACAGCAAGACAGATAATAGAGAAGCTCCAGTGGCACTTACAGGTGAACAAGTTGTGCAGGAACTTGATATCATTCAGCATGCACCATTTGGACGGTCAAATAAGAGAAAGCGACCGGAAACTAATAGCTGGCATAACTGGCGGAAGAAAAGTGTATTTTTCCAGCTCCCATATTGGAAGCACTTGCTCGTTAGGCACAATTTGGATGTTATGCACATCAAGAAGAACATTTGTGATAGCATTCTGGGGACTTTGCTTGAGATGGCTAATAAATCAAAGGATGGTGTGAAGGCTCGTCTTGATTTGGAGGACCTGAAAATTAGGAAGGACCAACATCCAAAGCCCGGTAAGCATAAGTACGACATAAAGAAAGGTTGCTATACTTTAAAAAAGGAAGTAAAGATAATGCTCCTCAAGTTTCTGCAGAGCTTTAAGATGCCAGATGGCTATGCATCATGCATTAAGCGATGTGTAGTCCTCGATCAGTGCAAGATTAGTGGACTCAAAACTCATGACTGTCATGTTATATTTCAGAAACTTCTTCCTATTGCATTACGCAAGCTTTTGCCAGAGAATGTTGTTAACCCATTGCTTCAGCTGAGTACATTCTTTTCTGATTTATGCTCCAAGGAGTTAAGGGATGAAGATTTGGAGAGGTTGAGCAAAACAATTCCAGAAACTCTATGTCATCTCGAGACGATCTTTCCACCAGCATTCTTTGATATTATGATGCATCTCCCAATTCATCTTGCTGAAGAGGCCCGATTGGGAGGGCCTGTCTTGTACAGATGGATGTATCCAATTGAGCGATACTTGCGTACGCTGAAAGGATATGTGCGTAACAAGGCTCAACCAGAAGGTTCTATTGCAGAGGGGTACATACTTGAAGAGTGCATGACTTTTTGCAGTCGATTCGTTGATGGAATGCCTACCAAGCTAAGTCAGTCCGAACGTCATGAAGACGGAGGTACAGATCAACCACCAACAGGAATTAGCATCATGAGTACAGTTGATTACTCCAAGAAAGGTTTTGTTTGTGAATCATTGTCTTTGGTTGAGATTAATCAAATGAGGCATTTCATAATAACAAACTGTGAGGAAACTGCGCCATGGATTGAGTAAGGATACTTATGTATTTATTTCACATCATGATATGCATTAATACTTTCCTGTTCAACTAACAATCATTTCTCTTTGAAGTGAACATCTTGAGGAGCTCACAAGTAAAAATTCTCCTAATCCTAAAAAGCAGCACAAGGAAGAGTTTGTTGGCTGGTTTGAGAGACGGGTAAGTTTATTTCGCATTTTCACTAATGTTCCTCGTAATAACGTACCAACGCTGTACATTACACTCACACATATTCTATTCCTTGAAACAGATCACAGAACTCCACAATGATGGGAAGGTCAGCAATCTTATTTATGCGCTAGCTAAAGGACCTGATCACCTAGCCTGTGTATACAACCGTACAGTTCTGAATGGATATTTCTTTCGGAATTCCTATATAGAGCAGGACTTGAGTACCCAAAATAGTGGCGTCATAGTCAAGGGCGATGCAACCACAGGCAATATTGATTATTACGAGGTGATCAAGAAAATCATATTTCTTGACTTTCCTCCTGATAAGGAGGTTGTTCTATTCCAGTGTGACTGGTTTGATGTGCCTCCTGCCAACATAACTGAGAGTAAGGGGTATAAGAAGGACAAATATGGAATTATTGACCTTGACACTACTCTACACCGATTCCAGGGAGACCCTTACATTCTAGGCCTCCAAGCTCAACAGGTTTTCTATGTGAGAGATGTGAAGAACCCTAATTGGGCAGCTGTTATTAAAATGAATCCACGCAATTTGTTTGCTCCTTCTGTTTTAAATGGTGTAGGCCTTGATGAAGCTGTTGAAGCCGATGAAGGTGGTGAGGCAGATGTACTGGATGTCGTCGATGCAGAAATTACAGTGCCAGAAATTACAGTACCTGAAGAGATCACTAGTTGGTGCAGAAATGATGACGAAGGATCCAGCGTTGATGTTTCAGTCATAGAAAATATAAAACCTGTTGAGTTTGAAGATGTTCAGTTCGAATCTGATGATGATACGGATGATGATGAGGCTTACGTAAATGATGGCCATGTTGCTCCTTTGGGGCAAGAAGAATCGGATGATGACCAGGGGTTCTTTGTATAGTTTTTAATCTCTTGGTAAGGTGCTTTTCACATGTTTAAGCCATGAATATAAGTTCCTGAACTTTTTTGATGGTTACCTGCGAGTAGTATCTCTCCTGAAGTTTAATCTGATGTGAAACAGGTTCAAACAAGGCACCCCTGCATAGTGTCATCTGTTGTGGCAAATGGGAACAAAAGCTAGTGCCCAACACTAACAGTTTGGTGATGAAGAGAAGAGAAGAGTAGTTGTACACACTGTTGCTATGAACTTGTGGTTTTTAGTGTTGTCGCTATTTTCATTAGTTTGCCGTCAACTTATGGTCTTTTGTGTGAACAATTTATACAAGTATGGCTGCTGAAACTTGTGTGCTTTCATGTTGAAACTTGTGTTATATATCTCGCTGAGATGGTTTGTTATATCCTACTAAAATCTTGTGTCATATGTACTTATATATATCTTGATGTAGTGTTGTTGATCTGCTGGTGAATTCTTGCTGGAAATTAGGCTGGGATACAACAGCCTGGGAGTGTTCAAAAATAGCTAGTATGCAGCCTTGCTCAATTTCTCTGTTTAACACATAATTTTATATGGAATCTCCTTTTTTATTAACAGCACACATAAATACATACAATCACATCAAGCAAGATACAGAAAAATTAGGAAGAGAATGTGTGCTGCTCAGTGCTCACGACTCACCTTTGTGAGAAGGGCACTGAGCTTGCCGTCTTTCCGGTGCCGAGGACGAACTTGCTACCGGAGGAGGTCAGTAGGGCGAGTGAAGGGCGTCCGCGAGTGTGCAACGCTCCGCACGTGCGTAAGCGAGCGTTCCTCCAAGTGGTGGTACCACCGATGTCCACTTTGCAAGATATGTGACTAAAATGCAACTTAGGTGCAAGTTGTAGTACCTAATGTGTTAATACCTCTATAAACTAGTACGCCCCTTTAATCAGATCCTGAGAAATAGTATAATAAATCAAGGGAAAAATCAGGAGCACTGTAGAGAATATCGTTGCAATATCCTGCTCCTTTTTGGCAACACTAGAGGATTGTTGCATTATGTTGTACGTATTACCATGGATGCTCAATTTATCGCAATATGTAATAGTTATTGCAACGCAACGAAGGTGAGGCAAAAAGTCACCCTATTACAACCAATACATGCTTTGTTGCAATACGAAGCCATGTTTTTTGCAACAGTATCTATGACTAGCGCCACATGTCAGAATTGTTGCAATATATGTCTAAATATTACCACAAAGATGTACTTTGTTGCAATACCTAGCCTTTATTGCAACAAGATGACCAATTCACGCAACGGGACGGAACTGTCGCAATAGCACTACCATATTACAACGCCGATGCAGCTTGTGGCAATACATGGCTTCTATTGCAACAAAATGAGTACTTAGTGCGATGAAACGAAATTGTGGCAATATGTATATCCTATTACCACGAACTGGAATTTTGTGGTAATATAGAATTTTATTGCAACAAAAGATAGTTGTAGCAATAATTTTTGTTGCAATAGACCGGAATCCTTGTAGTGTTTCTAGCCTTAGCCAAATCATGTTCCATAAAATTATAGTGTCATTAGCGTATTGTAGTATGGACACCCCACCATCTACAAGGTATGGTACTAGTCCTCCTACTTGGCCGTCCTCATTAGCTCTTCCTATGAGAATTGCCAACATATCCGCAATTATGTTGAACAATATAGGAGACATAGGGTCCCCCTGTCTTAGACCCTTGTGCGTCTGGAAGTAGTGCCCTACATCATCATTCACTTTAATCCCGACGCTGCCTTTTTGTACAAATGAATCGACCCGTTTCCTCCAGGAAGCATCGAATCCCTTCATACGTAATGCTTGTTGGAGGAAAGGCCATTTAACCTTATCGTACGCTTTTTCGAAATCCACTTTGAAGACCACTCCATCGAGTTTCTTCGAGTGGATCTCATGAAGTGTTTCATGTAGGACAACCATACCCTCTAGTATGTTCCTGCCCGGCATGAAAGCCGTCTGACTTGCTTGCACCACACTATGTGCAATCCGCGTCAGTCGGTTTGTACCAACTTTAGTAAAGATTTTGAAGCTCACATTGAGCAGACATATCGGTCGGAACTGCTCAATACGCACTGCCTCCTCCTTCTTTGGCAACAACGTTATTGTTCCAAAGTTTAGGTGGAAAAGCTGTAGTTGGCCACTGAACAAGTCATGGAACATTGGCACAAGGTCACCCTTAATGATATGCCAGTATTTCTTATAAAATTCTGCTGGGAAGCCGTCCGGGCCCGGTGCCTTATTATTCTTCATCTGTGATAATACTTCAAACACTTCTTTCTTCATAAATGGTGCGAATAAAATCCCATTCTCATCTATCCCGAGCTGTGGAATATCCCCAACCATGTGCTCGTCCAGAGACACAAAATTGTCCTTCGGAGCACCAAATAGCTGTTTATAATAATTAGAGATATACAATTTTAGGTTCTCATGTCCTACAATTGTACCCTCATCCTGCTCAAGCTGGACAATTTCCTTTTTCCTATGTTTTCCATTTGCAATCATATGGAAAAACTGTGTATTATCGTCCCCTTGGAGTACCTGACGCACTTTAGCCCTAAGTGCCCATTTCATCTCTTCTTCTCTGAGAAGCTGTCTCAATTTCTGCTCAGCTTCCGTTTTAGATGCCTGTTCGTCCGCATCTAATAAGTTTGATTCGGCCATTAGATCAAGTTCATTGATAAGGTGAATAAGCCTATCCTTTCCCACCTTATAAATCCCGCTCATATTTTTAGCCCAGCCCCTCAGGAACTGCCTCAAATGCCTAATCTTATTTTGCCATCGCTCAATATTCGACCTCCCTTCTGTGACCTTAGCCCATTCCCGGGCTATTAGATCAATAAAGCCCTCTCTCTCAAACCATGCTATTTAGAAAGAGAAGACGTTCTTGTTTCCCACATATGTCGCCTCCCTAGTGTCGACAAGCAGCGGGGTGTGATCAGAAATTCCTCTCTGTAGAGCTTGGACCGTCACCAAAGGGAACTTCTGTTCCCATTCAATACTGGTGAGAACTCGATCCAACTTCTCGTAAGTTGGATTCGGTAAATTGTTCGCCCAAGTAAACTTTCTACCTGAGAGCTCTATCTCCCTCAGGTCTAAACTTTCAATAATGGTGTTAAACATGAATGACCATCTGCCATCAAAGTTATCGTTATTCTTTTCGTCTCTTCTCCTAATGATGTTGAAATCACCTCCAACCAGGATAGGCAATCTCTCATCCCCACAGACCCTCACAAGGTCTGCTAGAAAATCCGGCTTAAGCTCTGGTTGAGCTGCTCCATATACGGCAACTAGCGCCCAACGGAACCCATCAACCTTTGAGCGAACTCTGAATTTGACGGCAAAGTCTCCAAGCACTACATTGACCACTTCTAGCGTCTCGCACTTGACCCCAAGCAAAATCCCACCAGATCTTCCTCTTGGGGGTAGACAGTGCCAATCAAAGTCAACACCACCGGAGATGGTGCTAAGAAATTACGATGTGAAATTATCCCTACCTGTCTCATGTAAGGCAATAAAGTCCAACTTATGTTCTAAAGATGCTTCCGCAAGGAACCTTCTGTTAGCCAAGTCTGCCAGACCTCTGCTATTCCAAAAGATTCCTTGCATCTTTCGTCATGAAATTTCTTTTTAGTTCGAATTCTCGCACTTCTACGCACGGAGGATGTAGGATAAACCTTCCACTTCCAGGGTCATTTTGACTTATCCTGCACAACCTCTTGGTCCATATAACCAGGGTCCGCTTGCGTGGCCGTATCGGGTTGCAGGGGGGCCATATACCCCTCTGAAACCATGTCAGCATCCTCTCCCTGCAAGACACTAGTAAATCTTCACAGAGGCACTCTAGTGCCCCAACCCCTAAAGCATTAATGTCCGTATCATTCATAGGTTTTATGGCAGCCATACTACGGATCATCTCCATGGCTCTATCAGCTTCTAAATCAAGCAAGTCGTTGACTGATTTAGCTATTTCCTTCCCAGTGTTACCCAGTGAAACACCTAGGTTATTAGCATTGCGAATAATATCATCATCAGAAAAATGCAAAATAGAGCAAGTCGTATTTACTGCCATACCTGTAGTGGCCTCGATGTCACGAAGCTTGGCTGCCCGCATGGCACGACCCAACTGCAGGTTGTCAGCATCCGGTTGAGCCTGAATCCGGTGGCTCACCTGTCTGTCCCCGGAGAGCGGATCCGGAATCCCTCCGAAGGCAATGACGTCGTCCATCGTAGGCCCAGCTGGGGTATGGCCGCCTACCAGGTGCCCAGGTGTACCCACCACCACTGAGGCTGCATCCGGCGTTCTCACAGGTGACCGTGCGCTCTGGTTGCGCGAACTCTGAGGTGGTATCGTCAGCCTGAGACCAGCCTCGGAAGTAGTCCTGTCATCGAGAGCGGCAACCTCCACCGAGGCACCCCTCCCATTAGTCACATCGATGGTGGGAGTCCGGGCCGGCGTCGACAGCGGCGGGCTAGTGGTGATCCTCAAGGCCTCCTGCCTGTTGTCCCCCACCTCCCCTGCCCGACAAGGCGACACGGCCCTCTCCAGGTCGGCTGATACGTATCTATAATTTTTTTATTGTTCCATGCTATTATAGTATCAATCTTGGATGTTTTATATACATTTACAAGCAATTATATATTATTTTTTGGGACTAACCTATTAACTTAGTGCCCAGTGCCAGTTGCTATTTTTTTGCCTATTTTTGGTTTTTCAGAATATCAGTACAAAGCGAAGTCCAAATGCCACGAAACTTTTTGGAGATTTTTTTCTGGACATAAGAGACACTAGAAGCTTCGGGAGAGGGCCAGAAGACAAAGGAGGTGGCCACGAGCCACCAGGGCGCGCCCCAGGGGGGTGGCGCGCCCTGGTGCCTCGTGAGCCCACCTCTGCTCCGTTTGACCTAATTCCACCTCTATAAATACTCTAAAATCGGGAAACCAATAGAGGAGTCCATGAAATACTTTTTCCGCCGCCGCAAGTTCCTGTTCTCGAGTGATCCCATCTGGAGGCCTTTTCCGGCACTCTGCCGGAGGGGGATTCGATCACGGAGGGGCTCTCCATCAACCTTGCTGCCCTTCCGATGATGCGTGAGTAGTTTACCACAGACCTTCGGGTCCATCGTTAGTAGCTAGATGGCTTCTTCTCTCTTTTTGATCTTCAATACAATGTTCTCCTCGATGTTCTTGGAGTTCTATCCGATGTAATCACTTTTTGCGGTGTGTTTGTTGGGATCCGATGAATTGTGAGATTATGATCAGATTATCCATGAATATCATTTGAGTTTTCTCTGAACTCTTTTATGCATGATTGTTATAGCTTCGTATTTATCTCTGATCTATTGATTTGGTTTGGCCAACTAGATTGATTTATCTTGCAATGGGAGAGGTGCTTTGTAATGGGTTCGATCTTGCAATGCTCAATCCCAGTGACAGAAAGGGACATGACACGTATGTATCGTTGCTATTAAGGGTAAAAAGATGGGGTTTATTCATGCGTGAGTTTACTTTGTCTACATCATGTCATCTTGCTTAAGGCGTTACTCCGTTCTTTATGAAGTTAATACTCTAGATGCATGCTGGATAGCGGTCGATGTGTGGAGTAATAGTAGTAGATGCAGAATTGTTTCAGTCTACTTGTCCCGGACGTGATGCCTATATACATGATCATTTCCTTGGATATCGTCATGATTATTTGCTTTTTTATCAATTGCCCAACAGTAATTTGTTTACCCACCGTATGCTATTTTCAAGAGAGAAGCCTCTAGTGAAAACTATGGCCCTCGGGTCTACCTTTATCATATATTGAAAATCCTAAAAATACCTTGCTGCAATTTTACTTTATTTATTTTATTTTGTATTTTTGTTCGATCTATCTATCTATCACCATACAATTTAATCTTGCAATTAACCGCCAAGGGATTGACAACCCCTTGTTCGCGTTGGGTGCGAGGATTTGTTATTTTGTGTGCAGGTACTGCTAACGAGTTGTTGCGTGATTCTCCTACTGGATTGATAACCTTGGTTTCATAACTGAGGGAAATACTTATCTCTACTATACTGCATCATCCCCTCCTCTTCGGGGAAATCCCAACGCAGCTCACAAGTAGCAGGAAGAATTTCTGGCGCCGTTGCCGGGGAGACATCATCAACATCTATCATGTACCTACGCATAAACTTTCATCTCCTTGCATTTACATTATTTGCCATTTGCCTCTCATTTTCATCTCCCCCACTTCTAAAACAATTTTACAAAAACACAAAAATATTTTTGTTTGCCTTTTTGTTCGTTTGCTTGCTTGCTTGCTTTTATTGCCTTCATGTCAACACTCAAAAACAGGAAAGGAACAAGAAAAGTAAAGACATATGGATCCTCATCCACTTGCTAATCTTTTCAAAAGATCTAATTATGTTGAACCAATTGCTAGCGATTTGAGTGCACTTGATTATCTCTATGAAGTTTTGCTTGAAAAGCATGAATCTGAAAATTGCGATGAAGTGTTAAACGAAAAGTTTTATAAAGTGATTCATGATAGCTCCTTCAATGAAAAGCATGATTGCAATGATGTTATTATAAATTCTATTAATGTCAATTGTGCTAATAATATGCAAAACTATGAGCTTTGGTATGATGATGTCCACTACTCATTGTAATGACCATGATTGGGGTGATAATGCTTCTTGTGATCTTGAAAATTTATTTAAGCCTCATGATGAATATGTTATTGATAATAATGTTTGCAATACTACTAAAAGTGGGTTTGGGAGAGCGTCAACTTTAGGTAATAATGATCCCACTACTTTGGAGAATTATCAATCTTATGAAATTTTTGACAAAAGTGGGTTTGGAGAGGTCATGACTTTAGTTGATGGTAATCCCACTACCTTGGAAAATTATAAATTTTTTATGCATGTGGATCATAGAGAGAATATTGTTCATGATAGCTATATTGTTGAGTTTGATTATGATCCTACATGTAATTATTATGAGAGAGGAAAATATGGTTGTATAAATCTTCATGTTACTAAATTGCCTCTCGTTATGTTGAAATTATTAATGCTACATTCTTCCTATTGGCATATGCTAGATATTGCTTGTCTTGATAATTTGTTCTCCTATAAAATGGCTATGCATAGGAAGTATGTTAGACTTAAGTGTGTTTTTCATATGCTTCATGATGCTCTCTTTGTGTTTCTATTATTATCTTTCATGAGAGCATCATTGAAATCTCAAGCCTATCTTAATGGCTATAAAGAAAGAGCTTGTTGGGAGACAACCCAATGAATAAAATAAGTTCTTGAGTGTTTGCATGATTATAGCTTCTGTTATGATTGTGTTTTTATGTTTTAATTAGTGTTTGTTCCAAGTAAAGCCTTTGGGATGATTTGTAAGATCGTATAATTGATGCTGTTTGGAAAATAGAAAGTTTTGCGTCCAGTGCTTGAATTTTAATTCTGTACTGGAGCGTCAGAAAAATCTGAAATTTTTACACAGTATTGGTATATGAATTTCCAATGTTGTCCTAATTTTCCAGAAGTTTTGGAGTTACATAAGTATAGCTTTTAAATAGATCTTTATAGACTGTTCTATTTTAGACATATTCTGTTTTTGTTGCATAGTTTGCTTATTTTGATGAATCTATGGATCGTATCGGGGGGTATGAGTCATGGAGAAGTTGGAGTACAGTAGCATTATGCCAATATTAAATATGAATCAATTTACTATAGTACTTAAAGTTAAAGATTTATTTGTTATACTAACGGATCTCACGAAGGTTTTGTTGAGTTTTGTGTGATTGAAGTTTTCAAATTTTGAGTGAGATCACGATAGATGAAGGAATAAGGAGTGGCAAGAGCCTAAGCTTGGGGATGCCCAAGGCACCCCAAGGTAATATTCAAGGAAGACTCAAGCAACTAAGCTTGGGGATGCCCCAGAAGGCATCCCCTCTTTCTTCTAACAACTATCGGTAATTTTACTTGGAGCTATATTTTTATTCGTCACATATCATGAGTTTTGCTTGGAGCGTCATGCATTATATGTGTCTTTGCTTTGTTTGCTTTTTAGTTTGTCACAATCATCTTTGCTGGACACACGTATTTGAGAGAGCCACACGTTCATCATGATTTGTTAGAATACTCTATGTGCTTCACTTAAATCTTTTGAGCCAGGCAGTTGCTCTAGTACTTCACTTAAATCTTTTTGAGCACGGCGGTGGCTATATTTTGAAGAAATATTTGAACTCTCATGCTTCACTTATATTATTTTAAGAGTTGATAAGATTAAATTTTGAAGAAATATTTGCACTCTCATGCTTCACTTATATCTTTTTGAGAGTTGATAATAGTAATGGTAATTTGCACAAGATATGAATTTGGTCCCAAAGTAATGAATATTCAAGAGGGATATAATAAAAACTTTCATGAAAGATCATTGGATATGATAAGTTTGATTCCTTACAATAGTTTTGCGATATGGAGATGATAATACGTGAGTCATGTTAGTGAGTAATTGTGATTTAGTAAGAATATTGGTGTTAAGGTTTGTGATTCCCTATGCATGCACATAAAGTCAATAGTTATGCAACGAAATTATATCTTGCTTATGGTGCATTATTCGGTGTTAGTTATGTTCAATGCATGTTTATGACCGTTTTCGCTTTTTGGTTGGTCACTTCTCAATCTATTTGCTAGCCTTCATTTGTATTAAGCGGGAATACTGCTTGTGCATCCAACTCCTTAAACCCAAGTTGTGCCAAATGAGTCAACCATACCTACCTATATGCGGTATTTCCATGCCGTTCCAAGTAAATTTGCATGTGCCAACTCTAAATTTTCAAAATAATTTTCCGTTTTTTGTGCCCGTACCGCTCATGAAGCGGCAGGGGGTGGCCAATATTTTCCATGCTAGGTGTGTTATTCTCAAGATGAGTGTTTATTCACTTGGCATTGCACGAGAGAGTGGCAGGTAATAGGGGTGCCCAGTCCCGAAATGAATTTTTTTAATATGATGATAATAATAAATTCCTAGGAAAGTGTTGGTATGGAGGGCACCCGTGGATACGACTAGCCATGGATTGTGAAAGAATGGTGGAAAGGAAATAAACTTTATTTTCTTTTTGGGAACCGCCTATAATGTGTCTAGCATGGAAGATATTGGGAATTCTCGGTCGTTTTCGTTGACAGGAAAAGCATGCCTCTCAAAATAATTTTATCTCTCTAATTTAAGCCTTGAGCTCTGGCACCTTTGCAAATCTCTGCTTCCCTCTGTGAAGGGCCTATCTATTTACTTTTATGCAATTTTATTTTTATTTTGAGTCTCCATCTTCTCTTACAAAGCACCAACTAGAGAGCACTATTGTCATACTTATGCATTGGGTGTAGCTAATATTGAGTGTGTTTCATGAATGGATCAATGATTGAGCATAATGGGCTAGGGATAACTTTCTTTAGCGTTGATATTTTGAAAGACATGGTTGCTTGTTAGTATGCTTGAGTATTTATGTCTTCATGTCAAATTATAGACTATTGTTTTGAATCATTCAAGTCCAAATGTCCATACTACAAAAGAAAAGAGTATATGATGAATATGATAGGTAGCATTCCACGTCAAAAATTCTGTTTTTATCATTTACCTACTTGAGGACGAGCAGGAATTAAGCTTGGGGATGCTTGATACGTCTCCAACGTATCTATAATTTTTGATTGTTCCATGCTATTATAGTATCAATCTTGGATGTTTTATATACATTTACATGCAATTGTATATCATTTTTTGGGACTAACCTATTAACCAGTGCTATTTGCTGTTTATTGCCTGTTTTTGGTTTTTCAGAATATCAGTACCAAACGAAATCCAAATGCCACAAACCTTTTTGGAGATTTTTTCTGGACATAAGAGACACTAGAAGCTTTGGGAGAGGGCCAGAAGACAGAGGAGGTGGCCACGAGCCACCAGGGTGCGCCCCAGGGGGGTGGCGCGTTCGTTTCCTTCAAACAGGAGAGCTTCCCGATGAGCAAGGAGAAGCGAAGAAAGTAGCCCGTCAGTCAAGTATGTATCAGTTTGTGGATAACATCCTGTACAGAAAATGACCAAACGGTGTGAAATTGAAGTGTATCTGCCGGGAAGACGGACTAGAGCTGTTGGCAGAGATACATGGAGGCATATGTGGCTCTCACATAGGATCAAGAGCACTCGCCGGCAAAGCCTTCCGGCAAGGCTTCTATTGGCCCACTGCCCTCTAGGATGCAACTGCGCTAGTAACCAGATGTGAAGCATGCCAGTTCCATTCAAAGAATATACATCAACCAGCCCAAGCTCTCCAAACGATCCCTCTCTCCTAGCCCTTTTCGGTCTGGGGGCTCGATATCTTGGGCCCCTTCCCCCGTACTGCCGGGGGCTTTGAGTTCTTGTACGTCGCCATCGACAAGTTCACAAAGTGGCCTGAAGTGGAACCAGTGAGAAAGGTGACAGCGCAATCAGCCGTCAAGTTCTTTAAAGGATTAGTTTGCCGTTTCGGGGTTCCTAACAGGATCATCACCGACAACGGCACGCAATTCACGAGCCGCACCTTCATGCAATATATCCAAGACCTTGGCAGCAAAGTCTGTTTTGCGTCCGTCGCTCACCCGAGAAGCAACGGCCAAGCGGAAAGGATGAATGCTGAAGTGCTGCGTGGTCTCAAGACAAGAACTTTCGACAAGCTGCGCAAGTGCGGAAAACGCTAGGTTGATGAGTTGTCGGCGGTTCTTTGGTCACTCAGGACGACACCAAATCGAGCTACCGGCCAGACACCCTTCTCCCTAATCTATGGTGCAGAAGCGGTGCTCCCCACGGAACTCATATACGGGTCACCTTGAGTGCTCGCTTACGATGAAGCTGAGCAAGAGCAGCTGCAGCAAGACAACGCGTTACTCCTTGAGGAAGATCGTCTTCGGGCGGCTGTGCGAGCTGCACGCTACCAGCAAGCCTTGCGCCGCTACCATAGCCGCAAAGTGCACGCCCGAAGCCTTGAGGAAGGCGACCTTGTTCTTCGGCGCGCTCAGTCCGCCAGAGGATCAAACAAGTTGATGCCAAAGTGGGAAGGCCCTTACCGGGTAGTACGAGTCACTGATGTCTACTACACAACTTGTTCTTGTAGACTCGGGTTGGGCCTCCAAGCGCAGAGGTTTGTAGGACAGTAGCAATTTTCCCTCAAGTGGATGACCTAAGGTTTATCAATCCGAGGGAGGCGTAGGTTGAAGATGGTATCTCGCAAGCAACCCTGCAACCAAATACAAGAAATCTCTTGTGTCCCCAACACACCCAATACAATGGTAAATTGTATAGGTGCACTAGTTTGGCGAAGAGATGGTGATAAAAGTGTAGTATGGATAGTAGATATAGGTTTTTGTAATCTGAAAATATAAAAACAGCAAGGTAGCAAAAAGTAAACGGGCATAAAAACGGTATTGCAATGCTTAAAAACAAGGCCTAGGGTTCATACTTTCACTAGTGCGATCTCCCAACACTGTTGACATAGTTGAATCATATGTAAATCCCTCACGTGCGACAAAGAGTTCACTCCAAAGTCACAAATAGCGGAGAACAAACGAAGAAATTGTTGTAGGGTACGAAACCACCTCAAAGTTATCCTTCCCGATCAATCTTATGAGCCATCCCCATTATTTGTCACGAACAGCCCTAGAGTTCGTACCAGAATAACACCTTAAGATACACATCAACCGAAACCCTAATGTCACCTAGGCCCTCCAATGTCACCACGAGTACCCACGGGTTTGATTATATGATATGCATCACACAATCTCAGATTCATCTATTCAAACCAGCACAAAGAACTTCAAAGAGTGCCCCAAAGTTTCTACCGGAAAGTCAAGACGAAAACGTGTGCCAACCCTTATGCATAAATCCCCAAGGTCACGGAACCCGCAAGTTGATCACCAAAACATACATGAAGTGACTCAAGTGAATATCCCATTGTCACCAGAGATATCCATATGCAAGACATACATCAAGTGTTCTCAAATCCTTAAAGACTCAATCCGATAAGAAAACTTCAAAGGGAAAACTCAATTCATCACAAGAAGATAGAGAGGGGAAAACTCCATATGATTCATCTATATCAACAAAGCTCATGATACATCAAGATCGTGCCATCTCAAGAACACGAGAGAGAGAGAGAGAGATCAAACACATAGCTACTGGTACAAACCCTCAGCCCCGAGGGTGAACTACTCCCTCCTCGTCATGGAGACCGCCGAGATGATGAAGATGGCCTCCGGTGATGCTTTCCCCCCTCCGGCATGGTGCCGGAAAAGGGCTGTAGATGAGATCGTGGAGGTACAGAGGCTTGCGGCGGCGTAAAAACTCATCTAGGTTAACTTTCGGGGTTTTTTGAATATATATGATTTTTCAGTGTTGGAATCACCCGAAATGGAGCCACGTGGGCCCCACGAGGTACTAGGGCGCTCCTTGGGGGGGGGGGGGTGGCGCGCCCTGGTGCCTCGTGGGCACTGGGTGGCCCCGCTCTAGTGGGTCTTGGTGCCAATATTTTTTATTTGTCCAATAAAAAATCTCCAAAAAGTTTCAGCTCATTTGGAAAACTTTCATTTCTGCACAAAAAACAACACCACGGTAGTTCTGCTGAAAACAGCGTCAGTCCGGGTTAGTTCTAGTCAAATCATACCAAAACCATATAGAATTGTTATAAATATGGCTTGAAAACTTCATAAATTATAGATACGTTGGAGACGTATCAGCATCCCCAAGCTTAATTCATGCTCGTCCTCGAGTAGGTAAATGATAAAAGAAATAATTTATGAAGTGTGAATGCTGGCATAGTGCAAAAGTTTGATCAATGATAATTTCAATCACTTTTCCTAGCATCATAACAGCAACTTTTTCTCATAAAAGTCATTATGATAAAGTAGCAATTAAAAACAGAAATTTTAATGTGGAATGCTACCTATCATAATCATCATATAATCTTTTCTTTTGTTGCATGGACATTGGACTTGAATGATTCAAAGCAAGATCATTATTATAACAGCAATATTTATTATCATAAAACTTCTCATGAGCAAGTAATAATTCATCACAACAATGAAGTATAAGGCATAAACTTTCTTGGAAACTAACAAACTATTCTAGTCAACAATGCAATTGCAATTCATCATATTTTCAGGAAGGGTCTCATGTAGGAGCTTTTTAGCAAGTCCACATACTCAACCATCATTTAGTCTTCTATGATTGTTAACACTCACGACATATATATGGAACAAAAGTTTCAGCCAGACACATAGAAAGATAGGGGCTTGTGATTTCGCCTCCCAACTTATTCACCTCAAGGGTGATGTCAACAATAATAACTCATGATCGCTCATATCCAACTGGATATATGTGCCTAGATCTTTCCCCACCACATGATGCTTGCAAAAAGAGAAAAATAAAAAGTAAGTAGAGGAGAACACTATTGACTCTTGCACAAATACATAAAAGTAAATGCATAAAAGTAAAAGATAGGCCCTTCGCAGAGGGAAGCAAAGGTTGTCATGCGCTTTTTGTTGTTGGATGCACAAGCCCTTAATGCAAAGGAACGTCACGTTATATTGCCCCTTGTGATAGCAACCTTTATTATGCAGTCCGTCGCTTTTATTTCTTTACCATCACAAGTTCGTACAACGCTTATTTCCCTTAGAATAAAAGATCATACATATTTTAGGAGCAATTTTTATTTCTTTTTTCACCGATGACAACTTACTTGAAGGATCTTATTCAATCCATAGGTATATATGGTGGACACTCATGAGAAGAAACTGGGTTTAAGGGTTTTGGATGCACAAGTAGTATCTCTACTTGGTGCGGATTTTTGGCTAGCAAAGATATTGGGCAAGCACCACATGTTGGAGGATCTATAACAATATAACTTCTATGTGAATATGAACAAACATAATTCATTACGTTGTCTTCCTTGTCCAACGTCAACACTTTGACATAAAATACTTAATGGGGGCTCACAATCATAAAATATGTCCAAGATAGTATATTTGCATGTGAATCTTCTCTTCCCTTATTAACTTTTTCATGAATTGCATCATTGACTAATGCTATGCTTGTTAACCTCCAATAAATTTTACCACTTATACTTTTCTTTATGTAATGTCATTACTTTCCATAAGATTAGCATATGATCTCTTTCATTATTTTCATTGCAAGGAATCACACTTATCATATCCAATGATCTATATGAAAGTTTTTATTATATCCCTCTCGAATATTCATCTTGGGAACAAATTCATATCTTGTGCAAATTACCATTACTATTATTAACTCTCAAAAAGATATAAGTGAAGCATGAGAATTAATGACAAACTACTCCAAAATATATAAGCGAAGATCAATGAGTAGGGAAACCATTAAGTAGCTATGTAAGGACTCTCTCTCATTTTAAAAAGTTTCAGATCTTGATATTTTATTCAAAAAGCAAGAAAAAAAAATAACATTCCAAGAATAGCACATATCATGTGAAGAAGCAAAAACTTAGGCTCAACCAAAACTGACCGATTGTTGTTGAAGAAGAAAGGTGGGATGCCTACCGGGGCATCCCCAAGCTTAGATGCTTGAGACTTCTTGAAATATTATATTGGGATGCCTTGGGCATCCCCAATCTTGAGCTTTTGTGTCTCCTTAATTCTTCTCATATCACGGTTTCTATAAATCTTAAAATTTCATTCACACAAAGCTCACCAAGAACTCGTGAGATAAGTTAGTATAAATCAACTCAAAACCTTACCATTCTCTACTGTAGCAAATCACAAAAATTATAATTAAACATTGCGTACTAAATGCCTCTTCATATTTAATACTCCTATCCTCAAATAGAAACATTAAACACGCAAACATATGCAAACAATGCAACTATAACAGCAATCTGCCAAAACAGAACAGTCTGTAAAGGGTGAATAAGAATCCATAATTCCCTAACTCCAAAAATTCTGAAAAATTACCACGTGACAGAGAACTCATACATTCTTACTGTGTAAAAATTTCAGATTTTTATCATGTTCTGACTATTCAGGAATATTCTGGACATAATAGAAAACTTTCTGTTTTCAAACAGCAACACATGAACTTGCAAACTGAGCATGGTAAAGGCTATAATTGGCATTTTATTGAACTAAAAGATACAAAACATGATTATTGATATCAGCAAACAAATATCAACATAAGAAAATGACGCTCCAAGCAAAACTCATATTATGTGACGAAAAAATATAGCTCCGAGTGAGGTTACCGATAGTGTTGAAGACGAAAGAGGGGATGCCTTCCGGGGCATCCCCAAGCTTAGACGCTTGAGTCTTCCTTGAATATTACCTTGGGGTGCCTTGGGCATCCCCAAGCTTAGGGTCTTGCCACTCCTTATTCTCCTCATATCGATATCTCACCCAAAACTTGAAAACTTCAATCACACAAAACTTAACGGAACTTCGTGAGAACGGTTAGTATGATAAAGAATAATCCATCACTTAGGTACTGTCCAAGACAAGATTCACAATTGTTTCCATATAATTCCTACTGTATTCTATCATTTCCACAATTTATATCTCATAATATAAGCTATGGAAACATTAAAACAAGCAAACTATGCATTGAAAACAGAATCTGTCAAAAACTGAACAGTCTGTAATGATCTGAACAACTACCATACTTATGGAACTCTAAAAATTATGAAAAATTAGGACAACATAAACAATTTGCATATAAATACTGTATAAAAATTTCTGAATTTTTTGACGCTCCAGTAAAATCTGGGAAATTAAACACTGGAGGCAAAAGTTTCTGTTTTTGCACAGAATTGAATCAACAAGTATCCACACTATTCCAAAGGTTTTACTTGGCACATTATTGAAAGAAAACATATAAAACATGATTACTACAGTAGCTTAATAATGTGAACACAAAAAAAACAGTAGGTATAAATATTGGGTTGTCTCCCAACAAGCGCTTTTCTTTAATGCTTTTTTAGCTAGGCATGATGATTTGATGATGCTCACATAGAAGTAAAGAATTGAAACATGACGGGAGCATCATGAATCATATGTTCCTCTCTCATAATAATTTTCAGTAGCATCAGGAATGGATTCATCAATATAGCTATCATATAAAGCATTATTTTCATGATCCACAAGCATAGGATTTTTATTACTCTCCACACAAGCAATTTTCTTCTCATTCATAATAGTGGGAGTATCATATGAAACTCGAATACTATAAATTGTTTCCACATTAAAAGAGTAATGTTTAGTAAAAGGGTATTCATAATTATGACAAGTATAATAATAATCATCACTATTTTTCATAACATAAGTATCATCACAATAATCATCATAAGTAGGGGGCATGAAATCATCATAACAAATTTGATCATTCAAAGTAGGGGGACTAAAAAGATCATCTTCGTTAAGCATAGTGTCCCCAAGCTTGGCACAAACATTAATTGCAGCAAATATATTCTCAAAAATGTCATTCTCATCAAACATAGCATCCCCAAGCTTGTTGGTTTGCATATCATTAGCATTATCACTATTATCATCAATAGTATGAATAGCACCAATATTAAAACAATTATTATCATCATAATTTTCTAAATTGGCACCATAAAGATTTTCAAGATTATAAGAAGTATCATTATCTTCCCAATCATAATCATCGCAACGAGTAATATGCATAACAAAATCACCCTCAATAGTTCCTTCGGACAATGTACCATAGGACAAAGAAGCAATATCATCATCAAGTGTATCATCTTCCACAATTATTTTTGATTCATTCTCATGAGGCACAACAATAGTAGGAGCAACATCATTTGCGAGGGATACCTTTTTACCTCTATTCTTTCTTCTTTTCTTTTTCTTCTTCACCACCTCATGTGTGGGTTTAATCAATTTTTCCGTGCACTTTATTGAAGAGATTGGTTGAATAAAAAGCTCCTCCTCGTTACCTGATTCATCATAAGAAAAAAATAGGAGGATATTGGGAAACCTCTTCCCCTTCATTAGTATTCTCTTCATCTTCTATTTGTTTTCTTGTCTTTAAATAATTGGCAATATAAGGATTCTCAATGCAATTTACCGCACAATACATATAAATTTCCTCTAGATCAAAACTGAGCAATCTCTTGAGATTATATTCTGGAATATCCCTAGTTATACGTTTCATTTCTTCATACCCCAGAAGCAGACTAAGTTCATTATGATGCGCAAGGGTAATCAAGTTATCACAATTTTTGGACACGATTCGATCATGAAACAATTTGCATTGGAGATTTAAATGACCACGTTCATTGCAAAGTTCACAAGGATGGCGAGAAAAATTAAATCTTTCAGCACAATCATCTAGCCTCTCTTGCAACCCTTTAGTTTCTAAACACTTATGCCTCTTACAAAATCTATTTTCCCTTTTTGGTATGCATTTCCACTCCCAATTCACTCCACAAAAATTGACATCCTTATAGGAGACATCATTATCATGACTATTGGAATCATCATTAGTATTATGGATATTCAAAGATTTCATACTAGCAACATTGCGATCATGCTCATCATTCATGGATTTTATGCCAAACATTTTATTGAATTCTTCTTCTATCAATTGAGCACAATTATCGGAATCCTTATTTTCAAGAAAGACATTATAAAGACGAATAATATGAGGCAACCTCAATTCCATTTTTTTGTAGTTTTCTTTTATAAACCATACTAGTGATAAAACAAGAAACTAAAAGATTTGATTGCAAGATCTAAAGATATACCTTCAAGCACTCACCTCCCCGGCAACGGCGCCAGAAAAGAGCTTGATGTCTACTACACAACTTGTTCTTGTAGACTCGTGTTGGGCCTCCAAGCGCAGAGGTTTGTAGGACAGTAGCAATTTTCCCTCAAGTGGATGACCTAAGGTTTATCAATCCGAGGGAGGCGTAGGTTGAAGATGGTATCTCTCAAACAACCCTGCAACCAAATCCAAGAAATCTCTTGTGTCCCCAACACACCCAATACAATGGTAAATTGTATAGGTGCACTAGTTCGGCGAAGAGATGGTGATAAAAGTGTAGTATGGATAGTAGATATAGGTTTTTGTAATATGAAAATATAAAAACAGCAAGGTAGCAAAAAGTAAACGGGCATAAAAACAGTATTGCAATGCTTAAAAACAAGGCCTAGGGTTCATACTTTCACTAGTGCGATCTCCCAACACTGTTGACATAGTTGAATCATATGTAAATCCCTCACGTGCGACAAAGAGTTCACTCCAAAGTCACAAATAGAGGAGAACAAACGAAGAAATTGTTGTAGGGTACGAAACCACCTCAAAGTTATCCTTCCCGATCAATCTTATGAGCCATCCCCATTAATTGTCACGAACAGCCCTAGAGTTCATACCAGAATAACACCTTAAGATACACATCAACCAAAACCCTAATGTCACCTCGGCACTCCAATGTCACCACGAGTACCCACGGGTTTGATTATACGATATGCATCACACAATCTCAGATTCATCTATTCAAACCAGCACAAAGAACTTCAAAGAGTGCCCCAAAGTTTCTACCGGAAAGTCAAGACGAAAACGTGTGCCAACCCTTATGCATAAATCCCCAAGGTCACGGAACCCGCAAGTTGATCACCAAAACATACATGAAGTGACTCAAGTGAATATCCCATTGTCACCAGAGATATCCATATGCAAGACATACATCAAGTGTTCTCAAATCCTTAAAGACTCAATCCGATAAGAAAACTTCAAAGGGAAAACTCAATTCATCACAAGAAGATAGAGAGGGGAAAACTCCATATGATTCATCTATATCAACAAAGCTCGCGATACATCAAGATCGTGCCATCTCAAGAACACGAGAGAGAGAGATCAAACACATAGCTACTGGTACAAACCCTCAGCCCCGAGGGTGAACTACTCCCTCCTCGTCATGGAGACCGCCAGGATGATGAAGATGGCCTCCGGTGATGCTTTCCCCCCTCCGGCAGGGTGCCGGAAAAGGGCTGTAGATGAGATCGTGGAGGTACAGAGGCTTGCGGCGGCGTAGAAACTCATCTAGGTTAACTTTCGGGGTTTTTTGAATATATATGATTTTTCAGCGTTGGAATCACGCGAAACGGAGCCACATGGGCCCCACGAGGTACCAGGGCGCGCCTGGGGGGGTGGTGCGCCCTGGTGCCTCGTGGGCACTGGGTGGCCCCCCTCCAGTGGGTCTTGGTGCCAATATTTTTTATTTGTCCAATAAAAAATCTCCAAAAAGTTTCAGCTCATTTGGAAAACTTTCATTTCTGCACAAAAAACAACACCACGGTAGTTCTGCTGAAAACAACGTCAGTCCGGGTTAGTTCTAATCAAATCATACCAAAACCATATAGAATTGTTATAAATATGGCATGAATACTTCATAAATTATAGATACGTTGGAGACGTATCAGTCACCAGGCCTGGCGCAGTCTGGCTGGAGACCGAAGATGGCATCCCAGTGCAAAACTCGTGGAATATCGACCATCTTCGCAAGTTCTACCCGTGAGGCGCAGTTGCCGGGACATCTCCCAGCAACCTCTTTTGTACAAGCCTTGTCGGCAAGACATGTAACCCTTTGTACAAAGCCAGGCGCAGACCCTGTGCATAATGAAGCTAAGTGTTTCGCAACTCCTCGTACATATTCATTTACGTGTCCATGCATTTGATGTTATGATTTACACTTTAGTTTGTATGAAATGGCTAGCGGACCGTCAAGGTTCCTCAACCGCTCTTTTCTCTTCTTTCTTTTTCTTAAAAGGATAAGAAGGATCCCTCGCGCGCAAGTTTACCGGGGGGAGTGGAGATGGGGTACCATTTTTAATGACGTTCAAGTGATCATTTCTTGCAGCAAGAGAAACGACGCAGGGAAAAGCTAAGTTGCAAAACTTTGAATTTTTTTCCTTAATTACATTCGCGTTCTCCCTTGAATGATTTTGCACTTTGTATGAGAAACCTGCACGCGAAGGAACCTTGTCACAATCATTCGCGCTCTTATTTTGTTTCGGGTCCGCTCGACAATTTAAGTAGCTGCAGTGAAAACGGCTAAGGAAAACTTGCCGGCCTCGGTACTTCCGGCAGGCTGCTAAGGACCCGTTCCTCAAAGCGCTCGCGGCAAGTACACGCTCCAGCAAGCTTGCCGGCGGCGGCGTTTCCAGCAGGCTGCTAAGGACCCGTTCCTCAAAGTGCTCGCGGCAAGCGTGCGCACCGGCAAGATTCCGAAAAACATAGGGATACAATCGTTTAAAGGCAAAATAAAACGAGGGAAACAACATGCATTTGTCTAAACCCGACAACGATGGGATTTCCATTAAGAAAGAGCTCGATTACATTTTCCTTGGCCCTTTGCCAGGGTTTATCTCAAGAGCAATGCGAGGGCAAAAGGGGCGCCTGGGATGGCTCGCTCCCGGAAGACCAGATGATGGTGCTGCCGGCGATCAATACGAGACGAAGGAGTCGGAGCCGTCGTCCTCGACCTTCACACCTAGAGCGCCGCCGTCATCATCGTCATCCTCGGTCTCGCTAGAGGAAGCGGTGTCAGAGTCGCTCGAGCTTTCTGCGCAGCACTCCAGGCGAGCGCCTGAATCCCCGAAGAACTTCACGACGAGCGTGTCGGGTCCGTCCAACCTGAAGTGGAGGAGATGCCCCTGCCCCAGGCAGCGAGCACGGACGAAGGACTTCCACCCCTGCGTGAAGTACAAGATGTCGTTGGCAGAAGTCTCGACGGCCACCCAGACCGAGCCGTTGCAGCAACCGTCAACGCGCAACCACAAGCCACGCAAGTCAACGCCCTCCATCTCCCTGGCGAAGGGACGGGGAAGCCGCAGCCGGCTCCGTGGCCGGTCGCGCAGCCCCATGACAAACTCGCGCGCCGTGTCCTCCCATGGCCTTCTGTCGGGGGCTGGATGGCCGGGGACGGAGTAGCGAGCGCACCGCCACGGCCACTTCGACCCCGGGCGCCGCGTCTCCCACGACCACGACCCGCGGTTCCTCCCTGAGCACTGGGGGCGGCCTCCGCGGCCGTAGCTGAAACGCCGGCATGATCCCGAAGAGAGGCCCTCGTAGTGGCGGCAGATCCGCGAGCTCGCCCTCTCCCCCTCGCCATGGAGATCGCGGAAGCGGGGGGGAAGGAAGGAGAAGAAGATGGAGATGGCGGCTGCGAAAAGGATGGGATGGAAGAAGTGGATGAGCGTCGCATCCCCGCGACCCTCCTCTTTATAGGGAGAGCGTGGGGGCTGGCTCTTCACCGTCTTCAGGCGGCCGCCCAGCCTCCCCAATCCTGCGCTCTGCACTCACGGACGGACGCATTACTCCAGCGACCGTCCAAGTTCGCCAATCCCGCGTTCTGCGCCCATTACCAGGCGCACCACTCCAACGACCGCCCTTCTCCACCAATCCGCTGCCCTGCATGCGTGAAGACGCGCGTGATGGAGGAGCACAGGGAAAGGAGAAATAGAGGCAGACGGGGCAGTTGTCTCTTGCCACGCGTGGCTAAACGCCCATCGATTCGAACCAACGGCAGTTTCCCGCCGCGTGTCTGTGCATTGTTTGGGCCTAGCCCAACGACGCTTCAGACGCGCGTTTGGCCTAGGCCCGGGGGCTCCTGTCGGTGTATAAAACATGGGTATTTTATACCCTAACTTATGCACAGACAGTGGCAGCCTCCTTGCCGGCCAAGGCCTTGCCGGGAACTGCCAAGACCAAGATTCAGAGTCCAGCCAAAGAAGCTACCAGAAAGAAGCTCAAGGCACGACACTCAACTAGTACCAAAGATGAAGACATTCCTTGCCGGCAAGGCTAAACCGGCAAGGTGAGGACCCGGCAAGCTCCGCGCCGGCAAGCCTATACCGGCCCTCCGGCGCTCCACCTCGTTGCACAGGTGTTCGCTGACAAGTGAGGTGTCGACCGCGCAGGCTGGTTGGTGAGACTTGTCGGACACGTGTCGGCACGCTGGGACAAGATTTGCTTCTAAAGACACCCGTCCAGGAGGCGTGTCAGGATAATACGAAGTAGCTGGGCAAGCGGTGCAGAAACCTTGCCGGGACTACCTCTCCACATGACACCTAACGGCGCATTCAATGCCTTTGTCTTAAACTGGCAGAGTTAGGTATGATAGCATTGTTTGCTATCTAGTCACGATGTAATTACTGTTTTACCACTGTGGTAACCCCTTAAGCTATAAAAGGAGGGCCAAGGCAACAGTTTAGAGGATTCGGACCCCTTTTCAAGCACAAGCACCTCTCGTGTAGCTGCTCTCTCTCCGCGCCTTGCCGGGGAGAAGCGCTCCTTGTACTGTGCTTCCATACCACTAATACACCAAAGGCAGGAGTAGGGTTTTACGCTTCTCAGCGGCCCGAACCTGGGTAAAATCCCTCGCGTCCCATTGTTCATGCTCTTTGTGCACGTCGATCTTCCCCGCCGAACCACAACGGGCTGCATGGCCCCATAGATGGTCGCTACCCCCGACAATCAATCTAGTTGGCCAAACCAAATCAATAGATCGGAGAAGAAATACGAAGCTATAATAATCATGCATAAAAGAGATCAGAAAAGACTCAAATAATATTCATGGATAATCTGATCATAAACTCACAATTCATCGGATCCCAACAAACACACCGCAAAAAGTGATTACATCGGATAGAACTCCAAGAACATCGAGGAGAACATTGTATTGAAGATCAAAAAGAGAGAAGAAGCCATCTAGCTACTAACTATGGACCCGAAGGTCTGTGGTAAACTACTCACGGATCATCGGCGGGGCAGCAAGGTTGATGTAGAGCCCTCCGTGATCGATTCCCCCTCCGGCGGAGTACTGGAGAAGGCCTCCAGATGGGATCTCTCGAGAACAGAAACTTGCGGCGGCGGAAAAAATATTCCGTGGACTCCTCCGTTGGTTTCCCGATTTTAGAGAATTTATAGTGGCGGAATTAGGTCAAAAGGGGCAGAGGTGGGCCCACAAGGCACCAGGGCGCGCCTGCCCCCCCAGGCGTGCCCTGGTGGCTCGTGGCCACCTCCTCTGGCTTCTGGCTTCCTCCCGAAGCTACTAGTGTCCCTTATGTCCAGAAAAAAATCTCCAAAAAGTTTCGTGGCATTTGGACTTCGTTTGGTACTAATATTCTGGAAAACCAAAAACAGGCAGAAAACAACAACTGGCACTGGGCACTAAGTTAATAGGTTAGTCCCAAAAAATGATATATAATTGCTGTAAATGCAAATAAAAACATCCAAGATTGATAATATAACAGCATGGAACAATAAAAAATTATAGATACGTTGGAGACGTATCAGCATCCCCAAGCTTAATTCCTGCTCGTCCTCGAGTAGGTAAATGATAAAAACAGAATTTTTGATGTGGAATGCTGCCTATCATATTCATCATATATTCTTTTCTTTTGTAGCATGGACATTGGACTTGAATGATTCAAAGCAATAGTCAATAATTTGACATGAAGATATAAATACACAAGCATGCTAACAAGCAACCATGTCTTTTAAAATATCACCGCTAAAGAAAGTTATCCCTAGCCCATTATGTTGAATCATTGATCCATTCATGAAACACACTCGATATTAGCTACACACAATGCACAAGTATGACAATAGTGCTCTCTAGTTGGTGCTTTATAAGAGAAGATGGAGACTCAAAATAAAAATAAAAATTGCATAAAAATTAATAGATAGGCCCTTCGCAGAGGAAAGCAGAGATTTGCTAATGTGCCAGAGCTCAAAGCTTAAATTAGAGAGATAAAAAATATTGAGAGGCATGCTTTTCCTGTCAACGAAAACGACCGAGAATTTCCAATATCTTCCATGCTAGACACATCATAGGCGGTTCCCAAACAGAAAGTAAAGTTTATTTCCTGTCCACCATTCTTTCACAATCCATGGCTAGCCATATCCACGGGTGCCCTCCATACCATCACTTTCCAATGAATTTTGTTGTTATTAATTTTTGATTTCATTGTAGGACTGGGCATCCCTATTACCAGCCACTCTCTCGTGCAATGACAAATGAATAAACACTCATCGTGAGAATAACACACCTAGCATGGAAAATATTGGCCACCCCCTGCCGCTTCATGAGCAGTACGGGCACACAAAACGGAAAAATTATTTTGAAAATTAGAGTTGGCACACGCAAATTTACATGGAACTGCATGGGAATACCGCATATAGGTAGGTATAGTGGACTCATTTGGCACAACTTGGGTTTAAGGAGTTTGGATGCACAAGCAATATTTCCGCTTAGTACAAATGAAGGCTAGCAAATAGATTGAGAAGCAACCAACCAAAAAACAAAAACGGTAATAAACATGCATTGAACATAACTAACACCGAATAATGCACCATAAGTAGGATATAATTTCATTGCATAACTATTGACTTAACGTGCATGCATAGGGAATCACAAACCTTAACACTAATATTCTTACTAAATCACAATTACTTACTAACATGACTCACATATTATCATCTCCATATCGCAAAACTATTGCAAGGAATCATACTTATCATATCCAATGATCTATATGAAAGTTTTTATTATATCCCTCTTTAATATTCATCACTTTGGGACAAATTCATATCTTGTGCAAATTACCATTACTTTTATCAACTCTCAAAATGATATAAGTGAAGCATGAGAGTGCAAATATTTCTTCAAAAAAAATTATCAACTCTCAAAATAATATAAGTGAAGCATGAGAGTTCATTTCTTCAAAATTTAATCAACTCTCAAAATAATATAAGTGAAGCATGAGATTCATTTCTTCAAAATTTAGCCATCGCCGTGCTCAAAAAGATTTAAGTGAAGCACTAGAGCAACTGCCTAGCTCCAAAAATTTAAGTGGAGCACATAGAGTATTCTAACAAATTATGATGAACGTGTGGCTCTCTCAAATTGGTGTGTGATGTCTACTACACAACTTATTCTTGTAGACTCGTGTTGGGCCTCCAAGCGCAGAGTTTTGTAGGATAGTAGCAATTTTCCCTCAAGTGGATGACCTAAGGTTTATCAATCCGTGGGAGGCATAGGTTGAAGATGGTATCTCTCAAACAACCCTGCAACCAAATACAAGAAATCTCTTGTGTCCCCAACACACCCAATACAATGGTAAATTGTATAGGTGCACTAGTTCGGCGAAGAGATGGTGATAAAAGTGTAGTATGGATAGTAGATATAGGTTTTTGTAATCTGAAAATATAAAACAGCAAGGTAGCAAGTAACAAAAGTAAGCACAAACGGTATTGCAATGCTTGAAAACAAGGCCTAGGGTTCATACTTTCACTAGAGCAATCTCTCAACAATGCTAACATAATTGGATCATATAACCATCCCTCAACGTGCGATAAAGAATCACTCCCAAGTTCCTATTAGCGGAGAACATAAGATAGAAATTGTTTGTACGGTAGGAATCCACCTCAAAGTTATCCTTTCCAATCGATCTATTGAGCTATTCCTATAAGTGTCACAAACAGCCCTAGAGTTCGTACTAAAATAACACCATATGATACACATCAACCAACTCTAATGTCACCTAGATACTCCAATGTCACCACAAGTATCCATGAGTTGATTATACGATATGCATCAAACAACTTCATAATCAAAATATTCAATCAACACAAAGAACTCCAAGGAGCACCCCAAAGTTTCTATCAAAGAAAAGATAATGAAAACGTGCATCAACCCCTATGCATAGATTACCCCAATGTCACCTCGGGAATCCGCGAGTTGAGTGCCAAAACATATATCAAGTGAATCAATATAATACCCCATTGTCACCATGGGTATTCATATGCAAGACATACATCAAATATTCAATCCGACAATAACAAAACCTCAAAGGGAAAAGATTCGATTCATCACAACAAGGATAGAGAGGGAGGAAACACCATATGATCCAACTATATTAACAAAGCTTGCGATACATCAAGATCGCGTCATATCAAGAACACGAGAGAGAGAGATAAAACACATAGCTACTGGTACAAACCCTCAGCCCCGAGGGTGAACTACTCCCTCCTCATCATGGAGACCACCGGGATGATGAAGATGGCCTCCGATGATGATTTCCCCCCTCCGGCAGGGTGCCGGAAAAGGGCTGTAGATGAGATCGTGGAGGTACAGAGGCTTGTGGCGGCGTAAAAGCTCATCTAGGTTAACTTTTGGGGGTTTCTGAATATATATGATTTTTCAGTGTTGGAATCACGCAAAGAGGTGCCACAGGGGTCCCACGAGGCACCAGGGCGCGTCCTGGTGGGTTGTGGGGCCCCTGTGGCTCTTCTGCTGCTCCACCGAAGCTTCCTAGGTCTGTTTCCTTCCAGAAAAAATCGTCAAAAAGTTTCGCAGCATTTGGACTTCATTTGATATGGATTTTCTGGAAAACCAAAAACAAGCCAAAAACAACAACTGGCACTGGGCACTAGGTCAATATGTTAGTCCATGAAAATCATATAAAAGACATATAAAAGTGCACGAAAATCATACAAAACTATAATAAACATGGCATGAATACTTCATAAATTATAGATACGTTGGAGACGTATCAGCATCCCCAAGCTTAATTCCTGCTCGTCCTCGAGTAGGCAAATGATTAAAGAAATAATTTATGAAGTGTGAATGCTAGCATAGTGCATAAGTTTGATCAATGATAATTTCAATCACTTTTTCTAGCATCATAACAACAACTTTTTCTCATAAAACTCATCATGATAAAGTAGCAATCAATTCACATGTTATGGTTCAAACAATGCAATCTCTTGAAACTTAACAACCTATGTTCTTAGTCACCAAACAATTGCAATTCAACTTAATTTCAACAAAGTCTAAGTAGGAGCCCACATACTCAATTATCATATAGTCTTCTATGATTGCTAGTACTCAAAGCATATTTTTAGAACAAATGGCATCCATCGAACACAGAGAAAGATAGGGGCTTAGTGTTTCACCTCCCAATTTATTTATCATAGAGATAATTGTCAACAATAATAATTCATGATCAAATATATTTGACTGGCCATATGTGCCTGGATCTTTCCCCACCACATGATGCTTACCAACTAGAGAATAATTAAGGTTGAAATGAGAAGTAATACTATTGACTCTTGCATAAAAGTAAATACATAAAAGTAAAAGATAGGCCCTTCGCAGAGGGAAGCAGAGGTTGTCATGCGCTTTTTATTTTTGGATGCACAAGCTCTTAATGCAAAGGAACGTCATGTTATATTGCCCCTTGTGATAGCAACCTTTATTATGCAGTCTGTCGCTTTTATTTCTTTACCATAACAAGTTCGTACAATGCTTATTTTCCCTTGCAATAAAAGATCATACATATTTTAGGAGCAATTTTTATTGCTTTTTGCACCGATGACAACTTACTTGAAGGATCTTATTCAATCCATAGGTAGATATGGTGGACACTCATGGCAAGAAACTGGGTTTAAGGGTTTTTGGATGCACAAGTAGTATCTCTACTTAGTACGAATTTTCGGCTAGCAAAAGATCCTAAGCAAGCACCACATGTTGGAGGATCCATAACAATATAACTTCTATGCAAATATACCCAAACATAACTCATTACGTTGTCTTCCTTGTCCAACTTCAACTAATTTGCTCAAGTTTGAAAATAATTAATGGGTATTCACAATCATAAAAGATGTCCAAGATAATATATTTATATGTGAAAGTTCTCTTCCTTATACTAATCATTCAAGAATTGCTTGTATGACCAATATTGTGATTGTCAAGCTTCAATATATTTCACTTTCTAACCCAAATGTGAAACTACTACTAGACATGATACAAGCATATGAAGCACATATAATTTCAACTTTATGATATTCAATTCATTCAACAATTTACTCATAGGATATAAGTGAAGGACAAGAATAAATGACAAACTACTCCAAAAAGATATATGTGAAGACCAAATAAGTAGTTAAGTAAATAAGTAGCTATGTGAGGACTCTCTCTCATTTAAAATTTCAGATCTTGATAATTTTATTCAAACAGCAAAGAAAACAAAATAAAATTACATTCCAGGAATAGCACATCTCATGTGAAGAAGTAAAAACTTAGGCTCAACCAAGACTAACCGATAATTGTTGATGAAGAAAGGTGGGATGCCTACCGGGGCATCCCCAAGCTTAGTTGCTTGAGACTTCTTGGAATGTTATCTTGGGATGACTTGGGCATCCCCAAGCTTGAGCTCTTGTGTCTCCTTAATTCCTCTCATATCATGGCTTCTCCTAAATCTTAAAAACTTCATCCACACAAAACTCAACAAGAACTCGTGAGATAAGTTAGTATAAATCAACTCAAAACCTTAACATTCTCTACTGTAACAAATCACTAAAATTATAATCAAACATTTCATACTAAATGCCTCTGCATATTTAATACTCCTATCCACAAATAGAAACATTAAACAAGCAAACATATGCAAACAATGCAACTATAACAGCAATCTGCCAAAACAGAACAGTCTGTAAAGGGTGAATAAGAATCCATACTTCCCTAACTCGAAAAATTCTGAAAAATTACCACATGACAGAGAACTCATGCATGCTTACTGTGTAAAAATTTCAGATTTTTATCATGTACTGACTATTCAGGAATATTCGGAACATAACAGAAAACTTTCTGTTTTCAAACAGCAACACATAAACTTGCAAACTGAGCATGGTAAAGGCTATAATTGGCATTTTATTAAACTAAAAGATACAAAACATGATTATTTACAACACCAAGCAAATATCAGAAAAATAAAATGACGCTCCAAGTAAAACTCATATTATGTGACGGATAAAAATATAGCTCCAAGTGAGGTTATCGATAATGTTGAAGACGAAAGAGGGGATGCCTTCTGGGGCATCCCCAAGCTTAGAAGCTTGAGTCTTCCTTTAATATTAACTTGGGGTGCCTTGGTAATCCCCAATCTTAGGGTCTTGCCACTCCTTATTCTCCTCATATCGATATCTCACCCAAAACTTGAAAACTTCAATCACACAAAACTTAACGGAACTTGTGAGATAGGTTAGTATGATAAAAATGAATCATCCACTTAGGTACTGCCAAGAGAAGATTCATAATTGTTCTCACATAATTCCTACTGTATTCTATCATTTCCACAATTTATATCTCATAATATAAGCTATGGAAACACTAAAACAAGCAAACTATGCAATAAAAACAGAATCTGTCAAAAATAGAACAGCATGTAGTGAGCGATTTAAAAACCATACTTCTGTACCTCCGAAAATTCTAAAAAATTAGGAAAACGTAACAATTTGTAACACAATACTGTGTAAAAATTTCAGAATTTTCTCACACTCCAGTACGGAATATAAATTCCATCACTGGACGCAAAAGATTCTGTTTTTGCACAGAATCAAATCAACAAGCATCCACACTATCCCAATGGCTTTACTTGGCATATTATTGAAAGAAAACATATAAAACATGATTACTACAGTAGCTTAATCATATGAACACATGAAAACAGTAGGGATAAATATTGGGTTGCCTCCCAACAAGCGCTTTTCTTTAATGCCTTTTAGCTAGGCATGATGATTTCAATGATGCTCACATAGAAGTAAAGGATTGATACATAACGGGGGCATCATGAATCATATGTTCCTCTCTCATAATAATTTTCAGTAGCATCATGAATTAATTCAACAATATAACTATCACATAAAGCATTCTTTTCATGACCTACAAGCATAGAATTTTTATTACTCTCCACACAAGCAATTTTCTTCTCATTCATAATAGTGGGAGTATCGTATGAAACTCGAATGCTATAAATTGTTTCCACATTAAAAGAGTGATGTTCAGTAAAAGGATTTTCATAATTATAACAAGTATAATAATAATCATCACTATTTTTCATAACATAAGTAACATCACAATAATTGTCATAGATAGGAGGCATGAAATCATCATACCAAATTTGATCATTCAAAGTAGGGGGACTAAAAAGATCATCTTCATTAAGTATAGCATCTCCAAGCTTGGGAAAAACATCAATTGCAGCAAATAAATTCTCAAAAATGTCATTCTCATCAAACATAGCATCCCCAAGCTTGTTGGTTTGCATATCATTACCATTATCACTATTATCATCAATAGTATGAATAGCACCAATAGTAAAACAATTATTATCATCATAATTTTCCAAATTGGCACCATAAAGATTTTTAAGATTATAAGAAGTATCATTATCTTCCCAATCATAATCATCACAATGAGTAATATGCATAATAAAATCACCCTCAATAGTTCCTTCGAACATTGTACCATAAGACAAAGAAGCAATATCATCATCAAGTGTATCATATTCAACAATTATTTTTGATTCATTCTCATGAGGCACAACAATAATAGGAGCAACATCATTTGGGAGGGATACCTTTTTACCTCTATTCTTTCTTCTTTTCTTCTTCTTCACCACATCATGTGTGGGTTTAATCAATTTTTCCGAGCTTCTTATTGATGAGATTGGTTGAATAGGGAGCTCCTTCTCGTCACCTATTTCATCATGAGAGACAATAGGAGGGAAAGTGGAAATCTTTACCTTTTCATTACTATTCCTTTTATATTCTATTGGTTTTCCCGTCTTTCTATAGTTGGCAATATAAGCATTCTCATTGCAATTTACCATACAAAACATATAGATTTCCTTTAGATTAGTTTCAATGTCATCCGTGAGAATGAATACTTCAAACCAACTATTTTTATGTGACAATTCCTCACACCCCAAAAATAGTTAAAGCTCATTATATAGTTCGAGGGCGGTCAAGTCATTACAATATTTAGCCATGATTCGATCATGAAAAAGTATGCATTGAAAATTAAGGTGACCAACTTTATTGCAAAGTTCACAAGTAATAGGATAAAGAGAACATAATTTTGTAGCAAATTCATCTATCACTTTGAGCAAAAAATTGGTTCTATCATGTTTATGCTTCTTACAAAATCTATCATCCCTATAAGGCATATCTTCACAAACTTTATGCACTCCACAAAAATTGACATGCTTATAAGAAACATTTTTGTCATCACTAGTGCAATCATCTTTAGTCTTTTGGATATTCATAGAATTCATACTAACAACATTGCAATCATGCTCATCATTCAAAGATTTTATGCCAAACATTTTATTGAATTCTTCTTCTATTAATTGAGCACAATTTTCCGATCCATCATTTTCAATAAAAAATTATAAAGACGAATAATATGAGGCAACCTCAATTCCTTTTTTTTAAGTTTTCTTATTATAAAACCAAACTAGTGATAAACAAGAAACTAAAAGATTCAATTGCAAGATCTAAAGATATACCTTCAAGAACTCACCTCCCCGGCAACGGCGCCAGAAAAGAGCTTGATGTCTACTACACAACTTATTCTTGTAGACTCGTGTTGGGCCTCCAAGCGCAGAGTTTTGTAGGACAGTAGCAATTTTCCCTCAAGTGGATGAACTAAGGTTTATCAATCTGTAGGAGGCATAGGTTGAAGATGGTATCTCTCAAACAACCCTGCAACCAAATACAAGAAATTTCTTGTGTCCCCAACACACCCAATACAATGGTAAATTGTATAGGTGCACTAGTTTGGCGAAGAGATGGTGATAAAAGTGTAGTATGGATAGTAGATATTGGTTTTTGTAATCTGAAAATATAAAAACAGCAAGGTAGCAAGTAACAAAAGTGAGCACAAACGGTATTGCAATGCTTGAAAACAAGGCCTAGGGTTCATACTTTCACTAGTGCAATCTCTCAACAATGCTAACATAATTGGATCATATAACCATCCCTCAACGTGCGATAAAGAATCACTCCCAAGTTCCTATTAGCGGAGAACATAAGATAGAAATTGTTTGTAGGGTACAAAACCACCTCAAAGTTATCCTTTCCGATCGATCTATTGAGCTATTCATATAAGTGTCACAAACAGCCCTAGAGTTCGTACTAAAATAACACCATATGATACACATCAACCAACTCTAATGTCACCTAGATACTCCAATGTCACCACAAGTATCCGTGAGATGATTATACGATATGCATCAAACAACTTCATAATCATAATATTCAATCCACACAAAGAACTCCAAGGAGCACCCCAAAGTTTCTATCGAAGAAAAGATAATGAAAACGTGCATCAACCCCTATTCATAGATTACCCCAATGTCACCTCAGGAATCCGTGAGTTGAGTGCCAAAACATATATCAAGTGAATCAATATAATACCCCATTGTCACCACGGGTATTCATATGTAAGACATACATCAAGTGTTCTCAAATCTGAAATATTCAATCCGACAATAACAAAACCTCAAAGGGAAAAGATTCGATTCATCACAACAAGGATAGAGAGGGAGGAAACACCATATGATCCAACTATATTAACAAAGCTCGCGATACATCAAGATCGTGCCATATCAAGAACACGAGAGAGAGAGAGAGAGAGAGAGAGAGAGAGAGAGAGAGAGATAAAACACTTAGCTACTGGTACAAACCCTCAGCCCCGAGGGTGAACTACTCCCTTCTCGTCATGGAGACCGCCGGGATGATGAAGATGGCCTCCGGTGATGATTTCCCCCCTCCGGCAGGGTGCCGGAAAAGGGCTGTAGATGAGATCGTGGAGGTAGAGAGGCTTGCGGCGGCGTAAAAACTCATCTAGGTTAACTTTTGGGGGTTTCTGAATATATATGATTTTTCAGCATTGGAATCACGCAAAGAGGTGCCACAGGGGACCCACAAGGCACCAGGGCGTGCCGGGGGGGGGGGGTGGCGCTCCCTGGTGGCTTGTGGGGCCCCTGTGGCTCTTCTGCTGCTCCCCCGAAGCTTCCTGGGTCTGTTTCCTTCTAGAAAAAATCGTCAAAAAATTTCGCTGCATTTGGACTTCATTTGATATGGATTTTCTGGAAAACCAAAAACAAGCAGAAAACAGCAACTGGCACTGGGCACTAGGTCAATATGTTAGTCCATGAAAATCATATAAAAGCCATATAAAAGTGCACCAAAATCATACAAAACTATAATAAACATGGCATGAATACTTCATAAATTATAGATACGTTGGAGACGTATCAGTGTGTCCAGCAAAGATGATTGTGACAAACTAAAAAGCAAACAAGCAAATACTCATATAATACATGACACTCCAAGCAAAACACATATCATGTGACGAATAAAAATATAGCTCCAAGTAAAATTACCGATGGTTGGTAGAAGAAAGAGGGGATGCCTTCCGGGGCATCCCCAAGCTTAGACGCTTGAGTCTTCCTTGAATATTACCTTGGGGTGCCCCGGGCATCCCCAAGCTTAGGCTCTTGCTACTCCTTATTCCTTCATCCATCGTGATCTCACCCAAAACTTGAAAACTTCAATCACACAAAACTCAACAAAACCTTCGTGAGATCCGTTAGTATAACAAAATAAATCACTACTCTAAGTACTGTTGTAGACCCATTCTTATTTTATTTTTGCATTATACCTACTGTATTCTAACTTCTCCATGGCTTATACCCCCCGATACAATCCATAGTTTCATCAAAACAAGCAAGTAGTGCATCAATAATAGAATTTGTCAAAAACATAACAGTCTGTAGCAATCTATTTAAAAGCCATAATTCTGTAACTCCAAAAATTCTGAAAAATTAGGACAATGTGGGAATTCATATACCAATACTGTGTAAAAATTTCAGATTTTTCTGACGCTCCAGTACAGAAACAAAATTCCAGCACTGGACGCAAAACTTTCTGTTTTCCAAACAGCATCAATTATACTATCTTCCAAATCATCCCAAAGGCTTTACTTGGCACAAATACTAATTAAAAACACAAAAACACAATCATTACAGTAGAAAAACACACAATAACAGAAACAAAAAGAAAAATTTATTTTATTCATTGGGTTGCCTCCCAACAAGCACTATTGTTTTATGCCCCTAGCTAGGCATAATGCATAGTTTCAAGTATTGTCATCTTTCAAGTTGATTCCATAAGTGGCCCTCATAATGGATTCATATGGTGCTTTAATTTTCTTCCTAGGGAAATGTTCCATACCCTTCTTTAGTGGAAACTAAAATTTTACACTAGTAGGGAAAAGCCTAGTGGTAGCGCTGGAAATACCCATACCAGTAGCGCTGGCGGCAGCGCTACTGATAAGGCGCTACAGCTAAGTTTTAGCAGTAGCGCTGTTTCAACCAGCGCTACTGGTAAGTATAGTTAGCAGTAGCGCTGTAGAGAACAGCGCTACTACTAACTATCTGTAGCGCTGCACCACAACAAATGTTGCTGCTAAACCAGCGCTGCTGCTAGACGCCTACCAGCGCTACTGCTAAGATTCCTGCTTTCGCATATTTATTTCCCCTCTACGTATTTGTGCTGTATTTGTGCATGCTCTATACAGTAGTTTCATCATATCATAATAAACAAACAATATTCTCATCATATCATACACATACAGTAGTCTCGTCATATCATCATCATCATCATCCAACACAAATATCATCATCTCAAAAATAGCGATACACAAGTCATGTCTCGAATAAATGCAACTGCATGGTCATGGCACACACACAAGTTTCATCATCTCTATCTAAACCATGATGTAGAAGAGAAGAGCGATCAGTATGACCAAGAGCGCGACCATGTAGTACTTCTTGAGGCGTCGGTTTTGCTCCCTCTCTTGCCGGAGCGTCCACCTCAAGTAACTATTTTCTGCTTTGGCTCTGCTGTCGAACCCTCTGTGGCTAGCGCCCGGGTACCTGTCCACCTGTGCCTGAGCGTCTGGCCAGTGGTCGTACACTCCTGGAACCCTCCCAATGAATACGGCATAGCAGTCCTTCGCCATCTCTGATCTATGTACCTGCATCGTCAGTTGATGAATTCATCGATAATATGCAACATAATGTACTTGAGAAACACGAAGAGACAGAGTTAGCAAAATACAAGCAACCTATAGTAAACATAAATAATGAAGTTCCTCGTACCCAAACTAATTAACTAGAGTGATCTACGCTAGTTCAGGAGGATGGTTTAATTACATCACAGTGTTTCGTCGTGCATAAATTCAAAGTTTTGTCATAGGAAGACAGTAGTGACTAAACAGACACATTGTCATCGTCAATCACTCCTCCATGTCGGCGCTCCAATCTTCATAGTCAGGGAGGAAGCACCCGAGCTTCGTGAAAGGCTTCAGGTCCAGACGCTGAGCGACTAGCAGTGCTCGGACATCATCCCGCGTCATTGGCCCATGGTAGAACATCCCTGTTTGTTTGAGGACCTCCTTCATGATCACTTGGGCAAGTTCACACTGTACGTGATAAAACTCAGCTCGGATTCGATGATCCGGTGTCCTTCCTATGCTTGTGGCCCAGTTGACAATCTCGGCATCGTTGGAAGTAGGTGACATGCGAAGGCGTTGATTATCCCTTCTGTAGTCCAGCATGTGATGCATGAGGTAGAATACATCAGCCTTACTATCCTTCGGTTGCTGGATGCAGTAGAAGTCGGTCTTATGGCCGAAACACAGCCCATTCTTCCTGTGATTTTTCACCTTGATATATCCACCAGACAGGCTGAAGGTTATCATGGCACTATCGAGAACACTCCTTATGTGCGTGTAATCCTTTTTCTTGATGTTCCTCGATGAGTTCAAGTATAGAGCATGGGAGTATTCTGGGTACAGAATGATGAGGAAGGCGCACCCCCCCCCCTCCCGCTGCGCAAAATAAGTACACCTCAAATTAGCCTCCATGCGTGCAAAGGGATGATTAAAACTTACGAAAGGATATCCGTGGATGACTTACGTGGGATGATAAGGCAGGAGAATCGTTTCCTTGTCCTTATTGGCGACCATGAACTCGCTGATGTACTTGCTCGCATAGTCACGGTGCTCTTTGCAGACTGCCAAGAATCTCTCGTGCATATAGTACGGATCCGCGATGCAGATATATTTTATGTTCTCGCGCCTACTGATGTAGTTCAGATACAGCGCATACATGCGGATGAACTGAAAATCCAACTTGGTCATGTGGAACATGTCGTAGATGTAGTCAAATCGTAGGATGAACTTGTCCGCGGGCCATCTCTCGACGTACAACTTCCCACCCGGCACCTGAGCCGCGTAAAGCGGGTATCCTGGATTTTTCGAGACGAGAAGGCTTTTCTCTCTCGCCAGCACATCTTCATGAAGTCTCCTTAGATCATTCTTCAGTATGTCCTCTAGCGCTTTCCGAGGTAGGATCGGGTGGCCGGCGACATGGAACTGCTCCGCACCTTCGACAGGTATTATGTCTACCTTCCGGGGCTGCTGAGGCGGCTGGCTGCTTGAAGCAGCTCTGGCGCCTTTAGAGCCTTTCCTGTCCGGTCTCCTCCTTTGCTTCTTGGTGAGTGGCGGTAGTGAGCCCACCATACCTTCCCTGACCACCACCCCCAGTGTCGTCGAGCTCAGCAGTGCACGACCCTCGCGTTGTTGTTGCTGGGTAGAGGCGGCATCTGGAGGCGTCTCTTGCCAGGATCGCATGAAGAGAGACTTCTTGCAATCAGCCATAGGACGTTCCGGCTCCGGCAAATCAGGCAGCATCAAGTCATCTCCACGCTCATAGCCTGAGTCATAGTCCCGAGCCATCAATCCTCCATCGTCATAGCCGGTATTGATATACTTGAGAGGGTCATCATCATCCTCCTCCATGACATCATCAACATTTGCTTCTTCGATGGAAGCGACGTCATGAGGCACTAATGGAAGCTCTCCCTCACGTCGTCCACTATCACCCGGCACGACAGGTGCAGGTAATTGGGTAGGTAGGGTGGTGTTCATACCTTGTTGAGGCGTTGTCGTTGGTGTGCTCCCGGGCGCCTCCACACGAAGAAGAGTCTTCGGCCAAGGCAGGAACCAACTCTTGCATGCGACAATCCGTTTAGGGGTCTCATTGTCTCCCTCGAGTGGTACCGAAGGAGGCAAATCCTCGAGGCCCGCTTTGACACTGGCCACGCAAACCTTGAAGACTCCATCGGGCATCTGTCGGTTGTGCAACATGCGGTCCTTCGGCTTCACGATCGTTGCCTTTCCCACGTCCACCTTCTGGCCATTGATGTCGTACAGTATGGTGCACGGGGTTTCGTCGGCCTGTGAAGACATGTCTGCGACGTCAGACATCTGAAAGGCAATTGAAACGGAAGACTATAGATATGCTGGTGAAGAGGGTGTGATGCGTAATTACCGTGAGGGCGTCGAGCTCAGCCAAAGACGAAGCCCCGCCGAGCACGCCAGAGATGGAGGACGGGCTGCTATGAACAGGAGCGGGACCAGGTACGGGAGCATGTGCGTTTGCGTGAGCAGGTGCTGCTGGTGCGATGTTCACCGAATTGCTCCCGACGTAGCCGGGAAGGGGAAAGTCCGCTGGCCCTTTATCTGGATTTTTCTTCGTCCAATCGATAACTGCCGGAATCAAGCTGCTAATGGAAGATGCGACGTCAGCCCTGACGGCAGCTACCACTGCACTGACCGCTGCATCGACTACTTGGACCAACTCTTCTTTGGTCTCAGCTTTGGTCTTATCGACCGCAAGCGCGACCTTCTCATCGATGGTCTGTTAAGTAAGCATCCGTCTCTACCTTTTTTCCTCTGGCTTCTCGTGGTAGAACGTCTTCCACGAGGCGCCATCTCCGGCGCTGTGCACACGTCCATACAACGGCGGTTTGTCCTCCGAGACCCTTTTCAGTATGTTCAGGGCCCGGTTGAAAGGGGTGTCCCACTTGGGCCTCGCCGACGACTGAGATGACTCGTCGCTTTCGGCCGCCTTTTGGTGCTGCTCTTTCTGCAAAAGGAGCGTGGATGGTTTACAAATGTGACAAAACTTGTAGTCGAATTGATCAGAAGCTAATATAAGGTGGTAATATAATAATTACCAGTAGTCTCATGAACTCCCTCGTGTTCGGGTCCGTGTAAAATATCTTATTGACGGGGTCCCACTTGTACCGGGCCCTGATCCAGTCACGCTCCTGCGGCTCGGTGAACTCCACCAAGGGGTCTGGGATTCCGTGTCTTTCACGTTCAGCGTCCTCCTTGGCCCATACGGGCCTCTTCCCCACGTAACCATGGCTTTCGAGGCGGTGGCGAGGCGTGTTCCTGGCCTGGAGCGCCTTCATTTTCTCCGACTTTTCCTTGACTTCTTCTTTAGCGCAAGTCTTCTTGAATTTTTCGAAGTCCTCTTCCTTTAGTGTCGGATTGTCAGCATGAATCTTGGACCACGGTTCATTCTTCGCAATCACTTTTTTCACCCTTACTTTCTAGGCGGCCAAGTCGTTGCTGAACGTCCCCATCGCCTTGTTGTTTATCTTTCTCATGGGTTCGTCCTGCCACGGAAGTTTGCTTCCATCCCGGCCGGGGAACAGGAACCTATTGTGCAACTTCGTTAGGAGCATGTGCTCCATATGTGGTATCTTCCTTAACTTTTTGTCGTTGATGTTGGCGGTTTCCCTGAGGATGCATCCTAGTTGATTGCCGTAGCATGCGCGCGCTTCCTCTGGCGCCGTTGGCTCTAATTTAACGGGGTGCATCGCCGTGACCACAATTTTTTTGATGCCGAGCTCATTTGGTTTTCGTGCCCTCTTCGGCTTCAGTCCTTTACCGGCTTCGCCAGCATCGTTGCCGGTCTCGGGGGTGGTGTCGGTGCCAGTGTCGGTGTCGGGGTTGGTGCCACTGCCACCCTGCACCCGCAACCGGTGTTCGTCCAGGTATTCGAAATAATGATTTGCTGCCTCGACGGGGTCTTGTTCGGGGTGACCAGAACCCCCGGCTTCCTTGTGGCTAGACATGTTTCCTACGATTAATTAAGTATGGTAGTTTAATTCTAGACCAAATAAAATGAATAATGAAGAAAAAAAAGGGCCTATGTTTTGCCGGAATGTTGATTCATTCTCCTTCCGGCAAATCCCGGGCACTCGATATGTCCTAGTTTCTAGCACAAGTCATGCCGAAATTCACGGAAATTTTCAGCATGACCTTTGCTAAAAAGTGGACATATGGAGCGCCTGAAATTTGCCGGAGCGGAAATGAATCAACATTCCGGCAAAACATAGGCCACTCAGATATTCTTCGACAATTGTCCATTCAACCAACATTAATCATATCATATTCAACAATTGTAAAGAAAAGATATAATCAACAATAATGGAATATGCAAATGAACATCAATGACATATATCATATAACATCAATCTTGTTTTTTGTTTATATAGCAACAATTACTTTAACCAAGTTTTTGAAAAGAAAAACAATTCTGTTTTTTGTTTATAGCTAAATGCCATAGCTACTGTTTTTTGTTTATAACTAAATGATACTGTTTTTTGTTTAAAGCTAAATGCCATAGCTAATTTGCCCTAGCTAATTTATATACTAACTACTCTCTGTTAACTCAAAATGTCACAACTTCCTAAAAAAATTTCCCAGTAGCAGCAACATCATCACAGCAACAACTCTCTATTAATTTATATACTAATTTATAAACCTAGCTAATTTGCTAAAAAAAAATTCTGTCCTAAAAAAATTCCTACTGTCCTAATTTCCTAATCACAGCAGCAACATCATCACAGCAGCAACATCATCACCTAAGGTTCATATGAACACCTAGGGTTCATACATCCAACTGCCTCCTAGGGTTCATATTAGAGAGAGAGAGCAGAGAGCAGAGAGAGAGAGAGAGAGAGAGGAGGGCAGGGGAGAGGAGAGGGAAGAGGCTTACGGGGCGGCGGCGGCGAGGTCGAGGGCGGGCAGGGGAGAGGGTGACGGCGAGGAGAAGCTCGGGCGATAGCCGGCGGCGAGGTCTAGGGCGGGCAGGGGAGAGGGCGATGGCGGCGAGGTCGACGGCAGCGGCGACAGAGGATTGAGTGGACAGGGGGGATGGGGATTTGAGGGGAGAAACGAAATTGGGAGCCCGCGCGAGTGTTAAGTTAAAATAGCAGTAGCGCTGGGTACAGACCAGCGCTATAGCTAACTTAGCTATAGCGCGGGTCTGTACCCAGCGCTACTGCTAACTCTTCCATTTTTTGTTTTTTTAATTCTAAAATACACATAGCAGTAGTGTGGGATTAAGACCCAGCGCTATAGCTAACTTAGCTATAGCACTGGTATTAATCCTGCGCTACTGCTAACTCTTATATTTTCTTTCCCTGTTTTCTTTTCTTTTTATTATTTTCCTTTCCTTTTCTGTTTACTTTTCTTTTTCTTTTGTATTGCTTTTCATTTTCTTTCTCCTTTTTGTTTTTGTTTTTGTTTTTCTCCCGACGGCCTCGCACGCAGTCAACGAGAACGTCTCCTCCCACACTGCGCGAATATCACCGGAACCATGGGGGTAATTGAAGGGGATACGATGTATACATCATTTGACCGATAACGGTTACTTAAGTGCGTACACAAAATAGATACATATATATAAATGATGGTTTCTCAGCTGCATCGACGACATTTCACATTGAGCTTCTTTCCTTTCTTGTTCGTTGTCGAATCATTGAGCCCCTCATTGTGACTTTTCCGGAACCATGGAGTACGATCTTTCTTACGTAATGTAGTCTTGATTCTTCTTTTGACGTATGCTTCATCGTCATCGTCATCTTCCCTTATCGGGTTGCCGTATTGGTCATAGTCTTCCTCGTTGGCGACTCCATCCATTCCGACGATGCTCCTTTTGCCTCTCCTCACGACAACACGGCTGGGATTGGTCGGGTCGGTTATGAAGAAGCATTGTGTCATGTGCTTAGCGTGTACCCATGGCTCAGTTTTGGCGATGACGTTAACGTTCATAGCAGCGCTCTTCGCGTCGGTTATAGACATGGTAGTGAAATACTTGTTTTCTCTTACGACGGCCTTAGCCCATCTGACACGGAACATCGTCGCATCGTGCTGTCCAGCGTAGTCAAGCTCCCAGATCTCTTCGACCCTTCCGTAGAATCTTTCAGTTGTGCCGTTGGTGTCGGTCATGCATTCAATCGTCACCCCTGAGTTCTGGTAATCACTGTTCATGTCTTTGGCCTCCGTGTAGAATGTGTACCCGTTGATATCGTATGCCTGATAGGTCGCGAGGTTGGGCGCGGGGCCATGTGCTAAGGCATATATGAGCAATCCATCTGCACTGCCCTCTTCCGGGGGATTAGCAAGAACTTGCTCTTTGAACCAACGCAAGAAAGTGGAGTTGTGCTCTACAGTAACTTCGGTGTCCGTCTTGCGCATCCCCTGATCACGGTACTTCTTTGCGATGGTTTCTTTGTGCAGTGTCACATAATCTTCTACCGCATCTAGGTGTTGTAGCACTACTAAGTTAGCCCTGTCAATGTCATTCCGTCGACCCGAGTAGTCCACGTGCAATTCCCTCCGGCCATTGTTGTGACCTTCTCCTCCGAGCCTCCCATGGTGCTTCTTGACGGGCAAACCAGCAACAGGGTCTCCGACGCCTAGATAATTCTCACAAAAAGAGATGCACTCTTGGGTCAGATACCCCTGGACGATGCTCCCATCGGGACGGGACATGTTACGAACGAATCCTTTGATGACCCCATTCATCCTCTCGAATGGCATCATGCTGTGAAGGAATGTCGGCCCGAGGTCGATGATGTCGTCCATGATGTGGACACACAGATGCACCATGATGTCAAAGAATGCAGGCGGGAAGTACATCTCAAGCTCACATAGTATGACAACGATCTCTTCCTGTAGCCTTCGGAGCTGCTTCACACTGATGGACTTTCGAGAGATAACGTCGAAGAAGTTGCAGAGACCAATAAGCGTGTCACGGACGTGCTTGTCCATTATCCCTCTAATGGCAACCGGGAGTATCTGTGTCATCATCACGTGACAGTCATGAGACTTCATCTCGTTGAACCTTTTCTTCTTGGTGTCTAGAAATCTGCTTATCTTCCCACAGTAATCAGAACTGACTTTGATTCCCGTAAGGCACTTGATGAATTGATCGATCTCCTTCGCACTTAAGATGAAGCAAGAAGGGGGGCAATAATTCTCCTCCTTCTTGTTGACTTTTCTGCCCCTTTCCCCCACCTCTGTCTCCGTCTCCGTCTCCTCCGTCGACTTTTTACGGGGCGGCATGTGGAGATCTCCCCTGATCTCCAAATCTTCCAAGTCTTTCCTTGCCCTCGGCCCATCCTTGGTCTTCTCCGGCATGTTCATCAGTGTGCCAAGCAAGCTCTCGAGGACATTCTTCGTGATATGCATTTGATCAAGGCAATGAGGCGTGTCGTGATTGGGCCAGTAGTCCAAGTCACAGAAAACAGACCTCATTTTCCATACCTTCAGCAGCGGCTCCGGCACCTTTTTCATCTTTCCCGGCGCGGGGCACTGTTCCCAATTTTTCAACAGCTTGTTGATTTTGGCACTGCTCCTCTTACGTGGAGGTCCTCGATGCTCAGCCAAACCATTGAATAGATCTCCACGTTTTCTCCACGGGTCATCCTTCTCGAGCCATCTACGATGCCCCATGTACACGATTTTCCCAGACCCGCCATCTATCGTTAACGTAAGCTGCTGAGACGTTGTATCATCCATGCACCTCATGCATCCGCAGTATCCGTGGCACACCTGGCCTGAGACATACCCGCAACCAAGATAGTCATGCACTGTCGTCATCAGCGCGGCTCTCATATAGAAATAATCTCCTGTGCTGGCGTCCCATGTCTTGACCGGTGATTTCCATAACGTGTGTAGCTCCTCTTTCATTAGCCCCAGGTACAGGTTAGTATCATTTCCCAGTTGTTTTGGCCCTTGAATCAGCATGCTCATGTGTATGTACTTTGTCTTCATGCACTTCCATGGGGGGAGGTTGTACATCCATACAAACACGGGCCATGTGCTGTGGTTGGTGTTCTGGTTTCCAAACGGATTCATGTCATCGGTACTCCCGCCAAGCACAATGTTCCTTGCATCTTGTGTGAAAAATCAATATTCGGCATTCAATGCTCTCCACTGACTAGCATCTGCGAGGTGTCTCAGCTTCGAATCATCTCCATCGTCGGGCTTCTTCCTCTCCGCGTGCCAGCGCATGAGCTTTGCTTCCTTAGGATCTACGAAATACCGCTGCAGACGGGGAGTGATCGGAAAGTACCATACAACTTTCTGAGGAGCTTTCTTTCCGGCCTTCTTGTATCGAGAAGCATTGCACACTGGACAGCTGGTTTTTTCCGCGTGCTCCTCCCGATAAATGATGCAATCATTGATGTATGCGTGGTATCTAATGTGTGGCAGATCAGGAGGGCAAATGATTTTCTAGGCCTCCTCGACACTAGTACGACACACGTTCCCCGCGGGAAGAACTTTATTATGTAGATGCTTCAAATGCTCATCGAGGCTTGCTTCTGTCCATTTATTTTTCGCCTTCGTCTTTAGAAGTTCGAGCATGAAACTCAAGCGGGTCACCTCGGGATCGCAACCGTCATACAATGGAGTCTTCGAGTTTACTTCCAGTTGTGCCAGCTTGGCCTTCTCTCTAGAAGTAGCTCTGTCGGTAGTCGTATTCTTGCGAAGCAGGTGTTCAATATGAGGGTCCTGCACGACTGAACTTAGTAGCGTCGAAGACTACGGCGTGTCCGCCGCCTCTTCTCCGCCATGTCCGGACTCTTCTTCGCCGTGTCCGGAATCTTCTCCGCCGCCATGTCTGGACTCTTCCCTGCCGCCATGTCCGGCGCCATCGTCTTTGGGTCAATCGGTCATCTCTTCATCTAGCCGCATGTCATTATTGCCTGCCATGTTGTCGTCCTCATCATCATCTTCACTTATCCACCGAGTATAGCCATCCATGAAACCATTCATGAGCAGTTGCGCCTTCAAACTGCCACAATCAAAGGGGTCCAAAATGACTCCTTCTTTGCATCTTGTACATGGACATCTAATCCCAGTCCGATTATTTGCATACATGTCCATCACCGCGGATTGCAAGTATCGCTCCACCTTCCTTCCACTCACCTTCATGACCGACTGCGCGGTATAACAAGCGAAAGGATTATAAACAAAATGCATGCATGCATCAAAGTCATACAAAAATTTGGCATGACCTCTCCTAAAAATAGGACATATCGAGTTTGCTCGAAATTCACCGAAACGGAAATAAATCGACATTTCAGCAAAACATAAGCAACTCAGTGGGCATGTCACTCGCACAAATCCCTTCATATCGCAAACACACATATTCCCATTCTTGAAATGCACAACATTTTACTCACCTATCTCCTGAGAGAGATCGAGCACGGTTAGATGAGGCCTTCGCTACCTATAGGGATCAACAGTGGATGGCTAGCTAGCTAGATCTAGTTGTTGGGAGGAGAGATGACTCTAGCTAACTAATGGAGAGGGAGAGAGATGAGCTAGGTAGCTATGAGACAAATCTAGGAGTGGGAAAGAGATATATATGTATGGAAGGAGGGAGAGCCAAATAAATGAGGAAGATAGAGAAAAGAGGCCATTTATGGAGGAGAATTATGGTGGAGGGGGGCATTAATGGGGAGAGAAGAGAGGTAGAAGGAAGAGAGAAGAAGGGCAATAATGGTGGAGAAGTAACTTATTGAGGGGAGAGGGGAAAGGAGGGGAGAGGGCAAAGGGGGGAGGAAGGGGGAGGGGGAGAGGGGGTGGGTGAAAAGGTGGCACCAGCCACGCCTAGCAGTAGCGCTGTATTTTTGCCGGCGCTACTGCGAAGGTGCATAGTAGTAGCGCTTGTTCGGAGCAGCGCTACTATTAAGTGGGGCCCATTAGTAGTAGCGGTTTTGTCAGAGCCGGCGCTACTGCTAAAACTTTAGCAGTAGCGCTGTATTTTGGAGGGCGCTACTACTACAGCTAGCGTCGGTGGGCACGTTGGGGCCCACTTAGCAGTAGCGCGGCAAGTATTTCCAGCGCTACTGCTAAGGCCTTACTTGTAGCGCTGTCCAAACCCAACGCTACTACTAATTAGCAGCAGTGCTGCTTATTTTCCCGTGCTACTACTAATGTTCTACCTATAAGCTTTTCCCTAGTAGTGTTATATTCCCTTCTTTCATGTCAATAACGGCACCTATAGTTCGTAAGAACGGTCTACCAAGTATTATGGGGCAAGAAGGATTGCATTCAATATCAAGTACAATAAAATCAACGGCCACATAGTTCCTATTTGCAAGAATAAGAACATCATTAATTCTACCCAAAGGCTTTTTAATAGTAGAATCCGCAAGATGCAAATTAAGGGAACATTCATCTATATTGGTAAAACCTAGCACATCACATAGAGATTTTGGAATTGTGGAAACGCTAGCACCCAAATCACATAAAGCATTGCACTCATAATTTTTAATTTTAACTTTAATGGTGGGTTCCCATTCATCATATAATTTTCTAGGAATTGAAATTTCTAATTCTAGCTTTTTTCTAACGCCTTCATCATTGCTTCTACGATGTGTTTAGTAAAAACCTTATTTTGCTCATAAGCGTTGAGTGAATTTAACATGGATTGTAACAAGGAAATGCACTCAATCAAAGAACAACTATCATAATTAAAATCTTTGTAATCCAAGAGAGTGGGCACATCACTAGTTAAAGTTTTTACCTCCCCAAACCCACTTTTAGTAATTTTTTCATCAAGATTTTCACCCTCCGAATTATGGGAACGCCTTCTAACTAAAGTTGAATCTTCGTCAGTCCCCTTTTCATCAAGTTTTATATTGCTAAATAAAGAATCAATAGATGAAACACCAATCATTTTAATATCTTCATCATTACTACGATAGAAACCGGGAGGAATCGCTTTTTCTAAAAATTCTCGCTCAGCTCTTAGCATAGCGGTTCTTTTGTTACTCTCATCCATGGCGACATATAAAGCTTTAATTGATTCATTAATATCAATTTTAGGTGGCAAAATTTTAGTCTTAATATATTCCACGTCATGAATAATTCTATCGATACTCCTAGACATATCATCAAGTTTACTTAATTTTTATTCTATTGTAGTGTTGAAAACTTTTTGAGCATTAATAAATTCTTTAATATTACTTTCAAGATCAGAGGGCATCCTATTATTATTATAAGAATTACCATAGGGATTGCCATAATTATTAGAGGAATTTCCAGGAAACGTCTAGCATTGAAATTACCTCTATAAGCACAACTATTAAAATTGTTTCGCGAGACAAAATTCACATCTACGGGATCATTTGTGAATAATTTGCCATAATAATATCAAGCAATTTAGTAGCTTCTCCCAAAGTAATTTCCATAAAAGTACCACCCGCGGCGGAATCTAAAAGATTTCTAGAAACAAAATTTAATCCCGCATAAATTTTTTGTATGATCATCCATAAATTTAAACCATGAGTAGGGCAATTTCTTATCATTAATTTAATCCTCTCCCAAGATTGGGAAACATGTTCATGATCAAGTTGCATAAAATTCATAATTTAATTTCTAAGACAAATACTTTTCGCGGGAGGAAAATACTTGGAAAATATTTTTGTATTTTTGTAAAAACTTATTAGAAGTGGGGGAGATGAAAACGAGAGGCAAATGCAAATACAAGGTAAATAAAGTAAATGCAAGGAGATGTAAGTTTTATGCGAAGGTACTTGATAGATGTTGATGATGTCTCCTCGGCAACGGCGCCAGAAATTCTTCCTGCTACTTGTGAGCTGCGTTGGTAATTCCCTGAAGAGGAAGGGAGATGTAGTACAGTAGAGATAAGTATTTCCCTCAGTTATGAAACCAAGGTTATCAATCCAGTAGGAGAATCACGCAACACCTCGTGAACAGCACCTGCACACAAAACAACAAATCCTTGCACCCAACGCAAACAAGGGGATGTCAATCCCTCGGCGGTAAGTTGCAAGATTCAATTGTATGTGATAGATAGATAGATAGATTAAACTAAAATACAAAATAAAATAAATGAGATAAAATTGCAGCAAGTATTTTTAGGGTTTTAGTAAATGATAAAGGTAGACCCGGGGGCCATAGTTTTCACTAGAGGCTTTTCTCGAGAAAATAGCATACGGTGGGTAAACAAATTACTGTTGGGCAATTGATAGAAAAGCAAATAATCATGACGATATCCAAGGCAATGATCATGTATATAGGCATCACGTCCGAGACAAGTAGACTGACTCCTGCTTGCATCTACTACTATTACTCCACCTATCGACCACTATCCAGCATGCATCTAGTGTATTAAGTCCATAAAGAACGGAGTAACGCCTTAAGCAAGATGACATGATGTAGACAAAGTAAACTCACGCATGAATAAACCCCATCTTTTTACCCTTAATAGCAACGATACATACGTGTCATGTCCCTTTTTGTCACTGGGATTGAGCACCGCAAGATCGAACCCATTACAAAGCACCTCTTCCCATGGCAAGATAAATCAATCTAGTTGGCCAAACCAAATCAATAGATCGGAGAAGAAATACGAAGCTATAATAATCATGCATAAAAGAGATTAGAAAAGACTCAAATAATATCCATGGATAATCTGATCATAAACTCGCAATTCATCGGATCCCAACAAACACACCGCAAAAAGTGATTACATCGGATAGAACTCCAAGAACATCGTGGAGAATATTGTATTGAAGATTAAAAAGAGAGAAGAAGCCATCTAGCTACTAACTATGGACCCGAAGGTCTGTGGTAAACTAATCATGCATCATCGGATGGGCAGCAAGGTTGATGTAGAGCCCTTCCGTGATCGATTCCCCCTCCGGCGGAGTACCGGAGAAGGCCTTCAGATGAGATCTCTTGAGAACAGAAACTTGCGGCGGTGGAAAAAGTATTTCGTGGACTCCTCCGTTGGTTTCCCGATTTTGGAGAATTTATAGTGGTGGAATTAGGTCAAAAGGGGCAGAGGTGGGCCCATGAGGCACCAGGGCGTGCCTACCCCCCCCCCAGGCGCGCCCTGGTGGCTCGTGGCCACCTCCTCTGGCTTCTGGCTTCCTCCCGAAGCTTCTAGTGTCTCTTATGTCCAGAAAAAAATCTCTAAAAAGTTTCGTGGCATTTGGACTTCGTTTGGTACTGATATTCTGGAAAACCAAAAACAGGCAGAAAACAGCAACTGGCACTGGGCACGAAGTTAATAGGTTAGTCCCAAAAAATGATATATAATTGTTGTAAATGCATATAAAAACATCCAAGATTGACAATATAACAGCATGGAACAATCAAAAAATATAGATGCGTTGGAGACGTATCAGTGAATGGCATGTCCACCTGCTCCGTCTTGCCTATTAGTGAACCCAGACTCCAGGTAACCAAAAAATCATTCAGGGGTTTAGGCGGTGCCCTTGAGAATCTGACCCAGATCTGTGAAAGTGGTGTTCCTTGTGGCTCTTTTTTAGTCCAGACATCAAACTCAAGAATACATGTGCCGTTCGGCACCCTACTCATACCAAACTTAAGAAGCCGAGCAAGATCCTCCCTCGTTGGAAAATCCACCCTATACACCTGATCCTCAAGTCACACAAGAGACCACTAGAAACTGGCTGAGACTAGCTCCCGAAGCTGCTGCACAATTTGCTCCTCCGGCATCGATCCACACGTCACCTTCACCACTCCAGTCTTCGAGCTCTCCGTACTAGGAGCAGCCGAGGTGGTGTGGGGTGACTCAAAGAACATCAACTCGGGGCAGCACACCCCATAGATCGTGACCACCGGCTTCGGCCTAGGAGAAGGTGGCACTCTCCCGAACCATGCTTCGGCTTGAGGCATAGATCACATAGTTCCGCAGTGCACTCAGCCACAAAATGTCCCGGTTCACCGCAGCGATAACAAGTCAATTTTTCTTTCTTACGAGCCCACTTCGTAGCTCGTTCACCCTCAGCTTTGTCACTGCCATGGTCACTTGCCACATCACCAACTGTAGCCGGCCCTGTGGTTGGCACCCTCACCGCTGCGAGGGCGTGAACGACCTCCACCGCCGCCCCCGAGAGTGCCGGCGTGTGTGCCGGCGTTGCCGCCCCCGTAGTCACCGTCGGCACCACCGGAGCAACAACTCCTGGTGCCTCGGTAGGAGGTGGTGACGGGTCAGTGCGTGGAGGTGGTGGGTCCCGATGAGGCGGCGGAGGCCGACAACCCCCCCCCCCGACCTCCACGGTGGGCGCGGAACCCCCCGCGCTGGCGATAGTTAGGCCCTGTGGCCCCTTCGACGAAAGTGTCGGGCGGGCCATTGAACCCCTGACTGCCGTCACCGCCGTTCTGCCATTGTTCCGCACCATAGCCCTGGCCTCCACCAGTCGAGGAAGAGCCACGGTGCTGACCCTCGCCATACGCATTATATCCGCCATCTCCCCAATGTCCACGAGAAGCGTAGTTATGACCGCCGTCCGCTTGCCACGAATTATCCCGACCCACACCGTAGCCTCCATGACCACGGCCAGCCCCTTGTCCTCCGACCTCCATGGCCGCCGCCCGCCCGTCCCTAGCTGGAAGCGGAGGGCGCTGGGCACCATCAGTATGAGACGTTGGGAGGATCGGTTTCGGTGGCGGCGGCTGTCTCGGTGGCGGCGGTTGTCCGCCGTGGCCGGCCATGGCTGCTGGCAGTGCACTCCCCCGAACACGAGCAGCACGTCCCAAACCGAGCGCCGGGAACCCTGATCGAGCCGCTCGTGGTCGAATCCTAAAACCAGAGGACGAAGAAACTCCCGTCCTCGTAGTCAACGTATCGATGGAAATAATGGGTCCGGCCTCCCCCGGCCCAGCAGTCTGGGCTTCGCACTGGGCCAAATACCCAGTGCCCAATGAGCCTAGAACCGCACCTCCTGACCCCGGCACATCTTGGCCTAGTAGGTCATTCAAACGAGAGACGACCACGCCCTCCGGATCACGGCGATCAGATCATTCGCCGGCGCTACCGCCGGTCGCCTCTTCTTCCGTCGTTCCACCACGGTCCATGAATCGGGCTTGAAGAAATCGAGCAATGTCATTTTGGGTAAACATACCTTGGGGAGAGGTCCCTTCCATGGCCTAACCGCCGTCGCCGCCGTCCTGCGCTGCACGATCCGGCGAACCAGCTCCTCCTTATCCTCAGAGCACAACCCCTGCCTTGCCTTATCATCAGACGGGACCACCACGTCGATGATCTTGGTGATGTCCTCCTTAGAGTAGCCGGTGTTGAATGCCTCCCAGATCACATCAGACGGTGAAGGCGAGTACGCCTCCGGCGAGCCGCCGGTGTGAGGCCCGTCCTCGTCATCATCTCCATCCTCGCCATCCGCAAGTGCCCACAACTGCCCGCCTACCCGCCGGCGATTGACCGGGCCAGGGGTGTCGGAGGTAAATCCGGCGGATCTCGGGGTAGGGGGTCCCGAGCTATGAGATCGGATCGATGGGTAATAGGGAACGTAAGACACGGGAATTTACCCAGGTTCGGGCCCTCTTGATGGAGGTAAAACCCTATGTCCTGCTCTTGTTTATATTGATGATGGTGTATCGAGTACAGAGTTGATCTACCTCGAGATCATAAGTTGTGGTTTAAACCCTAGAGGTGATGATGAATATCATAATGATCATCCCTATCAACTAGCCTGGCCTCGGCTTATATAATGTACCAGAGGCCTAGGATAACAAGAGTCCTAGTCGGCTACGTCGGTGGAGAGGAGTCCTTGTCTTGATCACCAAGTCTTGTGGAATCTTCCTCGTATATGTCATGGGCTGCCCGAAGTGGCCCATTTGTGAACCGCCATGGGGGTCCTTGGCCTGACCTACTGGTCGGGAGCCGACGTGGTGAGTACCCCCTAGTCCAGGACACCGTCAGTAGCCCCCTGAACTGGTCTTCAAGTTGGGGGCGCTCCTCGGTTCTTCCGAGCTGTTCTTGGTCTTCGGCCGTCGGTCTTGAAAGCTGGTTCAACAAATCTTCCCATCTTCGATCTTGAGAATCGCCGAGGTGTATCCGAAGAGTTCACACGTCGGGCATCCGAGGAGCCCCTTTAAGTTTTCGGCATTTATCAATGCCTTGTTATTTTTACGCCGTGATACGTCTCCAATGTATCTATAATTTATGAAGTATTCATGCCATGTTTATTATAGTTTTGTATGATTTTGGTGCACTTTTATATGGCTTTTATATGATTTTTATGGACTAACATATTGACCTAGTGCCCAGTGCCAGTTGCTGTTTTCTGCTTGTTTTTGGTTTTCCAGAAAATCCATATCAAATGAAGTCCAAATGCAGCGAAACTTTTTGACGATTTTTTCTGGAAGGAAACAGACCTAGGAAGCTTTGGGGGAGCAGCAGAAGACCCACAGGGGCACCACAAGCCACCAGGGCGCGCCACACCCCCCAGGCGCGCCCTGGTGCCTCGTGGGCCCCCTGTGGCACCTCTTTGCGTGATTCCAACGCTGAAAAATCCTATATATTCAGAAACCCCCGAAAGTTAACATAGATGAGTTTTTACGCTGCCGCAAGCCTCTATACCTCCATGATCTCATCTACAGCCCTTTTCCGGCACTCTGCCGGAGGGGGGAATCATCACCGGAGGCCATCTTCATCATCCTGGCGGTCTCCATGACGAGGAGGGAGTAGTTCACCCTCGGGGCTGAGGGTATGTACTAGTAGCTATGTGTTTGATCTCTCTCTCGTGTTCTTGATTTGGCACAATCTTGATGTACCGCGAGCTTTGTTAATATAGTTGGATCATATGGTGTTTCCCCCTCTCTATCTTGTTGTGATGAATTGAGTTTTACCTTTGAGGTTTCACTATTATCGGATTGAATACTTTTATGGATTTGAGAACACTTGATGTATGTCTTGCATATGAATACCCGTGGTGACAATGGGGTATTATATTGATTCACTTGATGTACGTTTTGGCACTCAACTCGCGGATTCCCGAGGTGACATTGGGCTAATCTATGCATAGGGGTTGATGCACGTTTTCGTCCTACTTTCTCCGGTAGAAATCTTGGGGCACTCTTTGAAGTTCTTGGTGTGGATTGAATATTATGAATATGAAGTTGTTTGATGCATATCGAATAATCAACTCACGGATACTTGTGGTGACACTGGAGTATCTAGGTGACATTAGGGTTGGTTGATGTGTTTCATATGGTGTTATTTTTGTACGAACTCTAGGGCTGTTTGTGACACTTATAGGGATGGCTCAATAGATTGATCGAAAAGGATAACTTTGAGGTGGTTTCGTACCCTATAGCAATATAGGAACTTTGGAGTGATTCTTTGTCGCACGTTGAGGGATTGTTATATGATCCAATTATGTTAGCACTGTTGAGAGATTGCACTAGTGAATGTATGAACCCTAGGCCTTGTTTTTAAGCATTGCAATACTATTTGTGCTCACTTTTGTTACTTGCTACCTTGCTGTTTTTTTATTTTCAGATTACAAAAACCTATATCTACTATCCATACTACACTTGTATCACTATCTCTTCGCCGAACTAGTGCACCTATACAATTTGTCATTGTATTGGGTGTGTTGGGGACACAAGAGATTTCTTGTATTTGGTTGCAGGGTTGTTTGAGAGATACCATCTTCATCCTACGCCTCCCACGGATTGATAAATCTTAGGTCATCCACTTGAGGGAAAATTGCTACTGTCCTACAAAACTCTGTGCTTGGAGGCCCAACACGAGTCTACAAGAATAAGTTGTGTAGTAGACATCGAGCTCTTTTCTGGCGCCGTTGCCGGGGAGGTGAGTGCTTGAAGGTATATCTTTAGATCTTGCAATCGAATATTTTAGTTTCTTATTTTATCACTAGTTTGGTTTATAAAAGAAAACTACAAAAAAAATGGAATTGAGGTTGCCTCATATTATTCGTCTTTATAATGTTTTTCTTGAAAATGATGGAGCGGAAAATTGTGCTCAATTAATAGAAGAGGAATTCAATAAAATGTTTGGCATAAAATCCATGAATGATGAGCATGATTGCAATGTTGTTAGTATGCTTTCTATGAATATCCATGATGCTAATTATATGCAAAACTACAAGCTTGGGGATGCTATGTTTGGTGAAGATGATATTTTTAGTCCGCCAAGTTTTGATGAGCAAATTTATTATGATGATAGCATGCATCCTATTTATGATGATTCCAATGATAAAAGTGGATTTGGAGAGGCCATGACCTTATTTAATGATGATTCCACTATTTTGGAAGAGGTTTCAATTGATTATGACAACAAAGTTGCTATCTATGATGATTATTGTGATGACATGTATGCTATAAAGAATAATGATAACTATAAAACTTGTCATGATGATTTTAATTTTCAATTGGATTATGCCAATCAAGTATCTCATGATAGTTATTTTGTTGAGTTTGCTCCCACTATTATAAATGAGAAGAAAATTTCTTATGTGGAGAGTAGTAAAAATTCTATGCTTGTGGATCATGAAAAGAATGCCTTGTGTGATGGATATATTGTTGAATTTCTTCATGATGCCACTGAAAATTATTACGAGAGAGGAATATATGCTTCTACATATTTCAACAACATCAAGATTCCTCTCTATGTATTGAAAATCTTGAATTTTTCCTTGTTTTACCTTCCTATGCTAGTTGATTCTTGCTCCCATGAATTGTTTGCTCACAAAATCCCTATGCATAGGAAGTGGGTTAGGCTCAAATGTGCTGGCCATGTGATTAAAGATGCTCTCTTTGTGTTTCAATTCTTTACTTTTTATGTGAGCATCATTAAAATCATCATGCCTAGCTAAAAGGTATTAAAGAAAAGCGCTTGTTGGGAGACAACCCAATATTTATACCTACTATTTTTAAGTGTTCACATGATTAAGATACTGTAGTAATCATGTTTTATATGTTTTCTTTCAATAATGTACCAAGTAAAACCTTTGGGATAGTGTGGATACTTGTTGATTTGATTCTGTGCAAAAACAGAAACTTTTGCGTCCAGTGCTGGAATTTCTATTCTGTACTGGAGTGTGAGAAAATAATGAAATTTTTACACAGTATTGGTTTACAAATATTTTACGTTTTCCTATTTTTTCATAATTTTTGGAGGTACAGAAGTATGGTTTCTAATTCGCTCATTACAGACTGTTCTGTTTTTGACAGATTCTGTTTTCGGTGCATACTTTGCTTATTTTAGTGTTTCCATAGCTTATATTGACTAATATAAATTATGGAAATGATAAAATACAGTAGGAATTATGTGAGAACAATTATGAATCTTGTCTTGACAGTACCTAAGTGGATGATTTATTTTTATCATACTAACCTATCTCACCAAGTTCCGTTAAGTTTTGTATGATTGAAGTTTTCAAGTTTTGGGTGAGATGTCGATATGAGGAGAATAAGGAGCGGCAAGACCCTAAGCTTGGGGATGCCCAAGGCACCCCAAGGTAATATTCAAGGAATACCCAAGAAACTAAGCTTGGGGATGCCCCGGAAGGCATCCCCTCTTTCGTCTTCAACATTATCGGTAACCTCACTTGGAGCTATATTTTTATTCGTCACATAATATGTGTTTTGCTTGGAGCGTCATTTTATTCTGTTGATATTTGCTTGGTGTTATAAATAATCATGTTTTGTATCTTTTAGTTCAATAAAATGCCAATTATAGCCTTTACCATGCTCAATTTGCAAGTTCATGTGTTGCTGTTTGAAAACAGAAAGTTTTCTGTTATGTCCAGAATATTCCTTTATAGTAAGAACATGATAAAAATCTGAAATTTTTACACAGTAAGAATGCATGAGTTTTCTGTCACGTGGTAATTTTTAAGAATTTTTGGAGTTAGGGAAGTATAAATTTTAAATCCCCCTTTACAGACTGTTATGTTTTGGCAGATTGCTATTATAGTTGCATTGTTTGCATATGTTTGCTTGTTTAATGTCTCTATTTGTGGATAGGAGTATTAAATATGCAGAGGCATTTAGTGTGCAATGTTAAATTATAATTTTAGTGATTTTCTATAGTAGATAATGATAAGGTTTTGCATTGATTTATACTAACTTATCTCACGAGTTCTTGTTGAGTTTTGTGTGGATGAAGTTTTTAAGATTTAGAGAAGCCATGATATGAGAGGAATTAAGGAGACACAAGAGCTCAAGATTGGGGATGCCCAAGGCATCCCAAGATAATATTCCAAGAAGTCTCAAGCATCTATGCTTGGGGATGCCCCAGTAGGCATCCCACCTTTCTTCTTCAACAACTATCGGTCAGTTTTGGTTGAGCCTAAGTTTTTGCTTCTTCACATGATATGTGCTATTCCTGAAATGTCATTTTATTTTGTTTTCCTTGCTGTTTGAATAAAATACTTAAGATCTGAAATTTTAAATGAGAGAGAGTTCTCATATAGCTACCTATTTACTTAACTACTCATTTGGTCTTCACTTATATCTTTTTGGAGTAGTTTGTCATTTACTCTTGTTCTTCACTTATATCCTATGAGTAAATTGTTGAATAAATTGAATATCATAAAGTTAAAATTATATGTGCTTCATATGCTTGTATCAAGTCTAGTAGTAGTTTCACATTTGGGTTAGAAAGTGAAATCTATTGGAGCTTGACAATCACAATATTGGTCATACAAGCAATTCATGAATGATTAGTATAAGGAAGAGAACTTTCACATATAAATATATTATCTTGGACATCTTTTATGATTGTGAATACCCATTAATTATTTTCAAACTTGAGCAAATTAGTTGAAGTTGGACAAGGAAGACAACGTAATGAGTTATGTTTGGGTATATTTGCATAGAAGTTATATTATTATGGATCCTCCAACATGTGGTGCTTGCTTAGGATCTTTTGCTAGCCAAAAATTCGTACTAAGTAGAGATACTACTTGTGCATCCAAAAACCCTTAAACCCAGTTTCTTCCTATGAGTGTCCACCATATCTACCTATGGATTGAATAAGATCCTTCAAGTAAGTTGTCATCGGTGCAAAAAGCAATAAAAATTGCTCCTAAAATATGTATGATCTTTTATTGCAAGGGAAAATAAGCGTTGTACAAACTTGTGATGGTAAATAAATAAAAGCGATGGACTGCATAATAAAGGTTGCTATCACAAGGTGTCGTGGTACGACCATCTATGGGGCCATGCAGCCCCTTGTGGTTCGGCGGGGGAGATCGACGTGCACAAAGAGCATGAACAATGGATGGCGCACGGGATTTACCCTGGTTCGGGCCGCTGAGAAGCGTAAAACCCTACTCCTGCTTCTGGTGTATTAATAGTATGGAGGCACAGTACAAGGAGCGCTTTTCCTGGCAAGGTATGGGGAGGAGCTGCTACACGAGACGTGCTTGTGTTTGAAAATGGGTCCGAATCCCTCTAATTGTTGCCTTGGCCCTCCTTTTATAGTTCAAGGGGTTACCACAATGGCAAAACAGTAATTACATAGTGACTAGATAGCAAACAGTGCTATCATACCAAACTCTGCCAGTTTAGGACAAAGGCATTAAATGCTCCATTAGGTGTGATGTGGAGAGGTAGTCCCGGCAAGGTTTCTGCACCGCTTGCCCCAGCTACCTCGTATTATCCTGACACGCCTCCAGGACGGGTGTCATTAGGAGCAAAATCCTGTCTCAGCGTGCTGACACGTGCCCGACAAGCCTTGCCAACCAGCCCGCGCGGTCGACACCTAACCCATTAGCGAACACCTGTGCGGTGAGGTGGAGCGCTATAGGGCTGGCGGGAGCTTGCCGGTACAGAGCTTGCCGGGTCTTCACCTTGCCGGTTTAGCCTTGCCGGCAAGGAATGTCTTCATTTTTGGTACTAGTTGAGTGATGTGCCTTGAGCTTCTTTCTGGTGGCTTCTGCGACTGGACTCTGAATCTTGGTCTTGGCGGTTCCTGGCAAGGCTTGGCCGGCAAGGAGGCTACTATTGTCTGTGCATAAGTCAGGGTATAAAATACCCATGTTTTATACACCGACAGGAGCCCTCGGGCCTGGGCCATACGCACGTCCGAAGCGTTGTTGGGCTAGGCCCAAACAATGCACAGACACGCGGCGGGAAACTGCCGTTGTATTTTTCGTTATGATGATTATCCTGACGCACGTCCAATCCACGCATTAAATGCGGGTCATGGGGACTTGGACTGTTGTGGTTATTTTGCGGTAGTGCGCCTGTAAAAGAACGTGGCTAGGGTGAATAGTGAAGAGCCAGCCCCTCCTCGCGCCTTCCCCATAAAAAGGCAACCGCGAGGAGGCGCCGCTCATTCACCCCTGCTTTCCCCTGCTTCATCTTCCTCCTCACGCCAGAACTGCTTCCACCGCCGCCGCCACCGATCCGCATCTCGTCTCGGCCACCTCCTTCTTCCCCAATCCTCAATGGCGCCCAAATGAGCCGACGCGGCAAAGAAGAAGCCCGCCAAGCCGCTTGATCCCAAGGCGGAGGAGAAAAAGAAGGCGCTGGAGGAGCTGGAGAAGCGGCGGAGGGAGAATGCGATCTTTTCGCCGTGTTCATTGGACGCCAACGAATTGATCAGGAGGTATGCATACATGTGGGGGAGAGATACCAAGGACCATAGGGCGCCCGTCGTGCTTCCTGAAGGCGACAAGGACCCATCAGATTCCTATCCATTTTTCTGCGCATATTTCTACTGCGGCCTGGTTCCCCCGTTCTCGGATTTCTTAAGTGCCATGATGTTCAGCTACGGATTCAGGCTGCTGGACTTCACTCCGAATGCGATGACCTGCATGGCGGTCTTCGCCCATCTGTGCGAGAATTTGGTCGGAGTGGCGCCCAATGTGGATATGTTCCGGCACTTTTTCATCCCCCGGATCGAAGACAAGTCTCTCTCTGGCAGCATTGCCTGGGTCCCTAGGGCAAAGACGAAGGGCGAGTACCTTGCCGGGCAGCTCCACCTCAAGTGGGAGGAGTGGAGGGCTGAGTGGTGTTGGATCCAGGAGAAGGACTTCCCCCAATTTTGCATACCGCGCACAGTGAGGGTCGAGCGCGGCAAGAACTAGAGCAGTATAGGTGCCACGGAAGCCAAGCTTCGTCCGGCACTGAACAGGATTGCCCCCGTCAAAGCCGCCAAGCTGACCGTAGAGATGGTTGGTGCTGATTTCCTCCGGCGACGCATAGCGCCGCTGCAGAAGAGGGAGAGATTCGCTTGGGAGTACCAAAACGCCGCTGACGTCATGAGGCTGTACCCTGGGACCGGCAACAATTTGTCGGTTATGGAGCACGCCAGTCTCTAGGAGCAGTTGTTCCAGAAAACCGGCGTATTCCACTTGCCGGACCAGATCATCCCGCTGCATATCAACTCCGCCAAGGACTCCATCTTGGCGGTGATGCCAGATTGCGACGCCCATGTAGTAAAAGCAGACTGGGATCTGCCCACCTTGGAGTTCGAGATGGAGTGGGCCTCCAACCTGACGGAGAAAGCTTCCCGGAAGGAGACGGACCTCATCCGGGCTACCACTGCAGAGGAACTGGCGTATATCTCCAGCAAGGCCACAAAGATCGCAAGGATCAAAGTGGCAGGTGGTTCCAGTGCCGTGGCAGCCGAGGATGATGAAGAGGAGCATTCCGAGGAGGAGGCTGCCGAGGGGCAGCAAGAAGAGCCTGCCGGGGATGAGACTGCCGAGGCCGAGGTTGCCGGGGGCGAAGCTGCCGGGTCCGAGGCTGCCGGGGAGCTCGAAGAAGAAGAAGGCCCCCGAGCCCCGAAGAGGAGGCGTCGACTTCGGAGGGCGGTCAGCCAAGAGCCGGTGCGTGCTCCTTCACCGAGAGCTGGCCCCACGGTGAAGAAGACGACCACGAAGACCGCCCGCCAAGAAGAAGTATGCCGGCAATCTTCCCGGCGGCCCCGAACTCAGCCCTCATCCCCCCGGCAAAAGGTTGCCGGGGAAGTCGAACCTTCTCTGCCGACGGGTTCACCTCCCCTGGCACTCAAGAGGGCGAGGGAGTCGCCTCCGCCGGTGATGTACGACTTCGACGTCCTCGGCGCATCCGAGGAGGAGGAGGAGTAAGTGATTTAGCTCATCTCCTTTAAGTTTCGATTCTATCCAGTTGTCGTTCTAACTTGATTTCTTCTGCCTTGACAGGGACCCAGAACCGCTCGTGCATCGATCGAAGCGAGCCAAGCCCGCAACAGCATAGGATCCCATGGCGAGTGCTGAGCAGGGGGTTGTGACGGCCGAAACCACTGTCATCAGCCCCCAGCTCAGCCCCCATCATGAGGATGCGGGGAAGAGCCTGCCCACCGACACCGGCACTAAAATCCCTCCCCTCGGGCTCGACAAAGAGGTGGGGGAGTCCCGCCAAGAAGAGGACCACCAGGAGGTGGACCCCGCCGTGGTTCCTTCGTCAACCAGCGTCCTGGGGAGTGCCTCTCTGACAAGGGCCTCCACTGATGGGTCTGTCCGCACGGAGGTCATCCCGTCAAGCGGGGCTGAGGACAACCGTGCGCCGGCAACGCATGCTGCCGGGGAGGAGACACCCCTCCTCAACAGACGCCACCAGGTAATCCTCTTGTCTTCGAGCATCTTCCATGGAATATTTCTCTTTTCTTTCTCCTTTTTTTGTCTTCTTGAACTTGACTTGTGATTTCGAATTCTATCTCACCCTTGTTTTCGCCTTGATCCATAGCTCAAACCTTCCCTGACGAAGGCGAAGTCCTTGTGGAGGTGGCTGATATCGCAAGGGATGCCGCCGAGGAAGCCGCCAAGATTGCCGCCGAAGAGGGCCCCACACAGGTTGCCAAGGAGACCGGAACACTCCCCGACGGGTCCGAGAGGGCCACCAGCAGCACGCCCGACTCCGCCAGGATGGATGCAGAGAAAATGTCCACCAATGCCGATGCGCCAACTCCTGGCAACCAGTTAGTGGTGCCAATCCCGCCAGCTCCGCCAAGTAACTTGGCGTTGATCGCCCCTCAGCACGAGTCCGGAGCCCCCAGTTCCTCTGGCATCACGGGGCCAAGCTTTGATGAAGAGATAGCTCGGATCTTGCTCCCCTTGGTCCAAAGAACCGACGAATCCACCGACGCGGCCGACAACGCCGAAGACCTTGCTTTCATGGAAATCATGGCCGTCGGATTCAAGGGCGTCCAGGAACGGTACAGTCAGAGGTGGGACAAGGTGCACGAAGAGCGCAAAGCTGTGGATTCGGTTGACTGGAAGCTGAGGGAGAAGGCAGACGAGCTGCGCACATGGTACAGTCAGCAAGCCCGTAATCTCAATGCTGCAACTGAAAGAGCGGCAACCCGCGACGGCAAGCTGACAGAGTGCGAAACGCTGCTCGATGCCAAGGAGAAGGATCTTGCCGCACGGGAAGAAGCCCTTGCCGCCACCCTTCGCGGCAAGGATGAAGAAATCGAAGCGCTCCTTAAGCAGTGGACCCAAGAGCTGGAGGACGGGCACAAGAAATCCATCGAAGCCCAGGCTTTGGAGAACGCTGCCAAGCTCAAGGAGGCCGCTGATGAGGCTGCCGCTGCTGTCTCCGCCAAAGCAGAACTGGAATCCCAGGTGGCCAAACTGAAGGAGGATCTTGTTGGCAGCGGCAAAGAAATTGAGGCTCTCAAGGATGAAGCGCTGAAGGCAGCCCGCACTCTAGGGGACTTGCAAACGCAGCTGTCGTCCAAGAACCAAGACCTTGATGCCGCCGCCAAGACGATCGGAGATCTGAAATCCCAACTGGCCGTCGTGGTGACGGCTTCAGAATCCGCCAAGGAGAGGGAGAGGGTCTTGACGGAGAAGCTGGAGAAGGAAGGGACCTCGAAGAAGGAGGCCGAGAGCAACTACGACCAACTGCACGAGAACCTCTCCCTCTGGACCGGCAGGCTTGTTAATGCTGCCTAGCGCATCAGCCTCCAAATTGCGGAGATGGATATGAAGAGCTGGGGTTTCACCATCAACGACAAGGAGGCCACCAGCGTCAGACTGACCAAGTTCTTCGAGGGTCTTATTGACGCCTTGAAGACGTATCATGAGGACAGGTCTGCTTCCTTCGCCGATGAATCCCGGAAATTTGCCCGCGAGGTCGTGTGCATGGTGCTGCTCAAGATCGCTCACCGCAATCCCGGCCTTGATCTCTCCGGGGTCTTCAGGAGGTTGCCGGATAGCACAGACGTCACCGCAGCCAACAAGATCGCCGCCCCCCTTGCCGACAAGGTTCTTCAAATCCCCAGGGTCCAAGGCAATCGTCGAGACTGAGCTTGTCGCTATATCCATCATCGTGCTGCCATGTACAAGATACATTTGATCTTTTGTTAGCCCTGCACTATTTCTGTGATGTAATATAACTTGTGCCGCTTGAATGCATGCTGTTTCCCTTGTCTTATTTTGCCTTTGTATGGATGTGTTCCCTATGCTTATCGGAAGCCTGCCGGTGAGCACACTTGCCGCGAGCGCTTCTAGGAACGGGTCCTTAGCAGCCTGCTGGAAGGGCCGCTGCCGGCAAGGTAACTTGCCGGGCCAGAACGCAGCCGCCAAGCTTGCCGAGCGGACTTGAGGCAACCTAGGGTGCGGACTGATCATGACAAGGCTCCTCTCGTGTGCAGGTTTCTCATACAAGGCGCAGAATCGTTCAAGGGAAAATGCGAATGTAACAAGGAAAAAATTTCAAAGTTTTTCAACTTAGCTTTTCCTTGCGTTGCTTCTCTCGTTGTATGAAATGATCCCTTGAACGTCATTGAAATGGTACCCCATCTCCACTCCCCCCCCGGGAAACTTGTACGCGAGGGATTTCCTTGTCCTTTTAAAGAAAGAAGACAAAAGAGCGGTTTGGGAACCTTGACGGTTCATTAGCCACTTCATACAGACTAAAGTGTAAATCACAACATCACAAGCATCCACATATAAATGAATATGTACAAGGAGTTGCAAAATACTTAGCTTTATTATGCACAGGATCTGCGCCTGGCTTTGTACAAAGGGTTACATGTCTGGCTGACAAAGCTTGTACAAAAGGGATTTTCGGGAGGCCCGGCAACTGTGCCTTATGGGTAGAACTTGCGAAGGTGCTCAATATTCCATGAGTTTTGCACTGAAGTGCCATCTTCGGTCTCCAGAGGGACTGCGCCAGGTCTGGTCACTCGTACTACCTGGTAAGGGCCCTCCCACTTCGGCGTCAACTTGTTTGATCCCTTGGCGGACTGAACACGCCGAAGAACAAGGTCGCCTTCCTCAAGGCTTCGAGCATGCACTTTGCGGCTATGGTAGCGGCGCAAGGCTTGCTGGTAGCGCGCAGCTCGCACAGTTGCCCGAAGACGATCTTCCTCAAGGAGCTACACATCGTCTTGCCGCAGCTGCTCTTGCTCAGCTTCATCGTAAGCGAGCACTCGAGGTGACCCGTATATGAGTTCCGTGGGGAGTACCGCTTCTGCACCATAGATTAGGGAGAAGGGTGTTTGGCCGGTGGCTCGATTTGGTGTCATCCTGAGTGACCAAAGAACCGCCGGCAACTCATCAATCCAGCATTTTTCAAACTTGCACAGCCTGTCGAAAGTCCTTGTCTTGAGACCACACAGCACTTCAGCATTCATCCTTTCTGCTTGGTCGTTGCTTCTCGGGTGAGCGACAGATGCAAAACATATTTTGCTGCCAAGGTCTTGGATATACTGCATGAAGGTGCGGCTCGTGAATTGTGTGCCGTTGTCGGTGATGATCCTGTTAGGAACCCCGAAATGGCAAACTAATCCTTTGAAGAACTTGACGGCCGACTGCGCTGTCACCTTCCTCACTGGCCCCACTTCAGGCCACTTTGTGAACTTGTCGATTGCGACATACAAGAACTCAAAGCCCCCGGCAGCATGGGGGAAGGGGCCCAAGATATCGAGCCCCCAGATCGAAAAGGGCCAGGAGAGAGGGATTGTTTGGAGGGCTTGAGCTGGCTAATGTATGTTCTTTGAATGGAAATGGCATGCTTCACACTTGGTTACTAGCTCAGTTGCATCCTCGAGGGCAGTGGGCCAATAGAAGCCTTGCCGGAAAGCTTTGTCGGCAAGTGCCCTTGATCCTATGTGAGAGCCACATATGCCTCCGTGTATCTCCGCCAATAGCTTTAGTCCATCTTCTCGGTAACACACTTCAATTTCACACCGTTTGGTCGCTTTCTGTATAGAATGCTATCAACAAACTGATACATACTTAACTGGCGGGATACTTTCTCAGCTTTTTCTTGCTCATCGGGAAGTTCCCCTATTTGGAGAAACAGACTATTTGCTGTGCCCATGCCGGAGCTTGCGGCTCGACGACAAGGACTAAAGGCATCTCTTCGGCCGCGGGAGCGCTCGCTTCTGCGGCAAGAATCTGGGGTTCTGTGCTAAGCGGCTGCTCACCGGCGACCGTGTCGTTGTTCCCGGCAACATCCTTGTCGGCGGCTCCCGGAGCTCTTTCAGGAAATACTTGCTGGTACTTAACTTCCTTCTCTTACTGGCCTGCACTGATGGGGCGACTGTTGGTTGATTCAAATGTACACAAAATTTCCCGGTTCCACGGGAAGCTTTTGAGCGGCACATTTTGACAGGCTGTCAGCGATGCTATTTTCCGCACGAGGGATGTGCTCTGTTTGCAACACGTCAAAGTGTTCCTCCAATTTCCTCACTTCTTCCACATACGCCTCCATTAACGGGCTCTGGTAATCTTTGTTTACTTGCTTTACAACGAGCTGCGAGTCGCCGCGGATGATCAATTTTTTGATACCAAGGTCCACCGTGATCCTAACACCGGCAAGGAGTCCTTCATACTCAGCAGTGTTGTTTGTAGCTTGCTCCCTGTGAAAGTGCATTTGAATCACATACTTGAGGTGCTCTCCGGTGGGTGCGACAAGCAGCACTCCGGCACCGGCGCCTTGCAGTGAGAAGGCACCATCAAAGTACATGACCCATTCATTTGCCATTTCTCTGCCGGGGAGAGCTGTCTCTTGATTCTCTTCGTCTTGCGTTGGCGTCCACTCGGCGATGAACTCCGCCAAGGCCCTGCTCTGAATGGTTGAAGTGCTTTCAAACTTGAGTGCAAAGTTTGACAATTCCAATGCCCACTCCACTATCCTACCGGTCGCCTCTGGATTTCTCAAGATGCGTTGCAGCGGGAAGCGGGTGACGACGGTGATCTCATGTGCTTGGAAGTAGTGGCGCAGCTTTCTTGAGGCCATAAGAAGGCCGAAAAGCAATTTCTGCACCCCCGAATACCTTGACCTAGCCCCCTGCAGAAGGGAACTAACAAAGTAAATGGGCTGCTGCACCACCTTCTTCTTCGGCACCACTTGCTGATCGACTTCGTTTGCTTGTGCCGTCTTTGTCTTGCCAGCGTCGGACCTTGCCGGAAAAGATTCTGGTTTTTCACTGGATGGGCTTGCCGTGGTTACTTCCTCGTCATCGATTTCTCTCTGCGCCACTAATGCAGCACTAGCCACTTGATTTGTTGCCATGACGTACAGCAGCAACGGCTCTTGTGGTCTAGGCGCAACTAGTGTTGGCGCGGAGGAGAGGTATCTTTTTAAGTCCTGCAGCGCGGCCTCCGCTTCCGGAGTCCATTTCATTGGACCTGCCTTTTTCAAAATCTTGAAAAACGGCAGGGCGCGCTCAGCGGATCTCGAAATGAACCTGCTCAAAGCAGCAACACAACCGGCAAGACGCCGTACATCTTTGACGCTTTTCGGCGCTTGAATCTGCTCAATTGCTTTGATCTTGTCGGGGTTTGCTTCAATTCCTCGTTGAGATACAAAGAACCCGAGAAGTTTGCCGGATGGAACGCCAAACACACACTTCTCGGGATTGAGCTTCAAGTTGATTTTGCGCAAGTTTGCAAACGTCTCTTCCAAGTCTTGAATGAGGGTAGATTTGTCCTTGGTTTTGACCACTATATCATCCATGTATGCTTCCACATTCCTGTGCAGCTGGGGCTCAAAACCAATTTGGACCGCTCTTGCAAATGTTGAACCGGCGCTCTTTAATCCGAAAGGCATATGCACGAAGCAGTACGTGCCACATGGAGTAATGAACGCAGTTTTCTCCTTGTCCTCCTTGGCCATGAAAATCTGATGGTATCCAGAATATGCATCAAGGAAAGAGAGCAAATCCCAGCCAGAAGTGGAGTCTACAATTTGGTCGATGCGCGGCAAAGGGAAAGGATCTTTCGGGCATGCTTTGTTGATATCTGTGTAATCAATACAAAGTCTCCACTTTCCGTTCGCTTTGCGCACCACTACTGGGTTCGCTAACCAAGTAGGATGTAGTACTCCTCTGACCAGGCCTGCCGCTTCGAGCTTCTTGATCTCTTCGGCAATAAACTATTGTCGCTCCAATGCTTGCTTCCGGACTTTTTGCTGGACGGGCCGAGCGTGGGGACAGACAGCAAGGTGGTGCTCAATTACCTCCCTGGGAACACCGGGGATGTCAGATGGTCGCCATGCAAACACATCGACATTCGCCCGGAGGAAGGCAACGAGCGCGCTTTCCTATTTGTCGTCAAGGGTGGCACTGATGGTGAAGGTTCCATCAGTGCCGTCCTCCCTCACCGGTACTTTCTTGGTTGCCGGTGCAGTGGCTTTGGATTTCTTACCGGCAGAGCACTCCGGCAAGTCTTCAACAGGCGCGCAGCACTCCGAAGAGGCGCGCTTCCCGGAATCCTTGCTAGAGGTCTTGCCGGACTTCTTCTTTTCCTTCTTCTTGGCGGGAGCTGGTGCCTCGGCGGCCTCTACTGCAACCGCATCTCTGTACATCTTGTCAATGCATATGACTGCATCTTTCTTGTCGGAGTTGATGGAAATGACACCCATCGGCCCTGGCATCTTCAACGTGTTGTAAGCATAGTGAGATGCTGCCATGAATTTTGCCAAGGCCGGGCGGCCAAGAATTCCATTGTATGGCAAGGGGATCTTAACGACGTCAAAGACAATCTTTTCCGTCCTGTAGTTCAGTTCTCCACCAAACGTCACCGGCAATGTGATCTTTCCCTTGGGCTGACTTCTTCCCGGGTTCACTCCTTGAAAAGTGCCTGTCTTTTCGAGCTCCTCGTCGGGAATTTGTAGCCTCTTGATTACTTCCGGGGAGATCATATTCAGACCGGCTCCAGCGTCAACTAACATCTTTGTTACTTGGAGGTTGCGAATTGTTGGTGAAACCAACAACGGCAAACACCAGACCGCAGTTATGCGATCAGGGTGATCCTCAGCATAAAAAATGATAGGCGTGTGTGACCATTTGAGTGGCTTCTGAGAGCCCATTGCCGGTTCTGCCGCATTAACCTCATGCGCCCACTACATAAGTTGGCGGTGAGAGGAGTGCAAAGATGCTCCCCCGTCAATGCACATGGCGTCGGTTGCCTTCTGGAATTCTTGTTCGCTGGTCTCATCATTGTCCTCCTCGTCACTTCCAATCCTCTTCTTTCTTTTCGCGGCCTCTAGCAGGCTTTTCTTTCTGCTGCTTAGCCTTGCCGCGGCGGCCACCTCGACCACCACGCCCCTTTTTGCCAGATCCACCAGCACCATCTTGACCCTTTTCCTTGTCGCGCTTTTCATACTCGGCTTTCTGCTTCTCAACAAGGTGCTCGACTTGCCGGCACTCTTGGAGATCGTGTCCTTTGGTACGGTGAATCTTGCAATATGGTCCATCTGACTTGCCGGCCTTCTCGTTTGCCGCCGCCTCCTGGCAAGCGGCGCATACAGCAGCCTCCTTGCCGGAGTTCTCAGTCTTGGCTTTCTTGGCGGACTCGGAGTTGCCGGAGCCTTTGACAGCCATAACAGTTTTTCCCTTGCGTTTTCTGTTGCGCTTCCGGCCCTTCTTCCTCGGGGTGGCAGCATCGTCATCCTCAGAATCTACTTCGGCGCCAGCGTCCTCCCCGGGAAGCCTTCTCGCTTCCTCAGCACGTGCACACTTATCCGCCAACGTGTAGAGCTCGTTGACGGTCTTGGGCAGCTTGACGTTCATTTTCTCCCGCATCCTCCAATTGCGCACATTCGTGTGAAAGGCGGCAATCACAGCTGCGGGGTGCACATCTGGAATATTACGGTGCACACGGCTGAACCTCTGGATTTACTTGCGTAAGGTCTCACCATCTCTTTGCGGGATCACCTGCAAGTCGCTAGGCTGTCCCGGGGCTTTGTGGCCTCCGGTAAAGGCGCCAACGAACTCATTGCAGAGATCCGACCATGAAGAAATGGAGTTCTCTGGCAAGTTCATTAGCCAAGACCTCACGTTGGGTTTCAGTACCAACGGGAAGTAGTTGGTGAGGATCTTCTTGTCTCTTCCTCCGGCAGCTTGCATGGCAATCGTGTAGATGCCCAGAAACTCTGCCGGGTTCAGCTTGCCGTCATATTTTTCCGGCACTTCTAGCTTGAATGCTCGAACGGACGGCCATCGGACTTGCCGCAGCTCACGGGTGAAGGCAGGACACCCAACCTCGTAGGGTAGATATCCGCCAACCCCTGGTGCAGGCTCATCAACGATGGGGCCGTTATGCACGTCGGATTGACGGCTCGCCTCCTGGCGCCGTTCGATGGTGGTGTGGCATCTTCTGCCCGTCTGTCTCGCAGCACTTGCCGCTGATCTTGCCGCGCTCGCGGATCCGAAGAGGCCATCGACACCTCGTCGGGCTCGAAGGATCGCTGAGCCTACTGTGGTCGTTGGCGTTGTTGCTGCTGAGATTGTTGCCGCTGAGGTGATTGCACCGTTAGCGTGGCATCGTCAGCTGGGGTTGCCGGTGCCATTCGCGGACGCCGCAAGGGCTCCGCTTGCGGTGATTTACCGGCTTCGGCAAATCTAATCAAGCTTTCGATGGTGGCTCTCCACTCATCCATCTTCTCTGCCGCTGGAGGGAAGTTCCGCAGCATTTGGGCTCGCGCCATCGCTTCTGCTGCCGTGGCTGGCATGGCCGGAAGCGAAGAATGTGACGTCGCTCTACTCCTAGCGGAGCCGGCAGGAGCGCCATCGCGGTCTTGCTGCCACGGCTCATGATCAGCAGCAGGTCGTCGTGGTGGAGGTGGTGCCTGAGGATCTGGGATTTGATCAACAGGAGTCTTGCCGTGAGGTCGCCGCTGCCCAGAGTCGTTGGCGCCGCTCGGAGCTGCGCCTCACCTGTCGTGCGAGGGGTGCGGTGTCTGTCCCGAAGCTGCATTCTTGGACGCCGCCGCAGCGGGATCTCGGCTCGCGCCGGCCCGGGCGTTGCCGCTCCGGTGGCTGCGTTCGTCGGCGTGGTGAGGAGGAGGAGGAGGAAGAGGTCGTCCGTCCTCTCCGCCCGCACCGTCGCGGCTCCGTTCGCCAGAGGATCGAGGAGGTCGACTGCCTCCGGCATGCTCATCCCCTGCGTCGACCGTGGTGGGCATGACGACGGCGTCGCCTGCACTGGTCGTGCCAACCGTGGCACCCGCGCCGCCCGCATCGGCCGCGCCGCCTGCGCCGCCTGCGGATGCGTGCGGGGTGGCCGTCATCGTGATGCCCTTCTTCTTGGGCGCCATCGACGACGAGGAAGTTGATGACAATGATGAAGAAGGCGCGCAATCCACTAATCAAGGTTCGCGCAAGCGATTCCCCCCCTACCTGGCGCGCCAAAGAGGTCGTGGGACGACCATCTATGGGGCCATGCAGCCCCTTGTGGTTCGGCGGGGGAGATCGACGTACACAAAGAGCATGAACAATGGATGGCGCACGGGATTTACCCAGGTTCGGGCCGCTGAGAAGCGTAAAACCCTACTCCTGCTTCTGGTGTATTAATAGTATGGAAGCACAGTACAAGGAGCGCTTTTCCCGGCAAGGTATGGGGAGGAACTGCTACACGAGACGTGCTTGTGTTTGAAAAGGGGTTCGAATCCCTTTAATTGTTGCCTTGGCCCTCCTTTTATAGTTCAAGGGGTTACCACAGTGGCAAAACAGTAATTACATAGCGACTAGATAGCAAACAGTGCTATCATACCTAACTCTGCCAGTTTAGGACAAAGGCATTAAATGCTCCGTTAGGTGTCATGTGGAGAGGTAGTCCCGGCAAGGTTTCTACACCGCTTGCCCCAGCTACCTCGTATTATCCTGACATGCCTCCTAGACGAGTGTCATTAGGAGCAAAATCTTGTCCCAGCGTGCTGACACATGCCCGACAAGCCTTGCCAACCAGCCCGCGCGGTCGACACCTAACCCATTAGTGAACACCTGTGCGGTGAGGTGGAGCGCTGGAGGGCTGGCGGGAGCTTGCCGGTACGAAGCTTGCTGGGTCTTCACCTTGCCGGTTTAGCCTTGCCGGCAAGGAATGTCTTCATTTTTGGTACTAGTTGAGTGTTGTGCCTTGAGCTTTTTTCTGGTGGCTTCTGCGACTGGACTCTGAATCTTGGTCTTGGCGGTTCCCGGCAAGGCTTGGCCGGCAAGGAGGCTGCTACTGTCTGTGCATAAGTCAGGGTATAAAATACCCATGTTTTATACACCGACACAAGGGGCAATATAACGTGACGTTCCTTTGCATTAAGGGCTTGTGCATCCAAAAATAAAAAGCACATGACAACCTCTGCCTCCCTTTGCGAAGGGCCTATCTTTTACTTTTATGTATTTACTCTTATGCAAGAGTCAATAGTATTACTTCTCATTTCAACCTTAATTATTCTCTAGTTGGTAAGCATCATGTGGTGGGGAAAGATCCAGGCACATATGGCCAGTCAAATATATTTGATCATGAATTATTATTGTTGACAATTATCTCTATGATAAATAAGTTGGGAGGTGAAACATTAAGCCCCTATCTTTCTCTGTATTCGATGGATGCCATTTGCTCTAAAAATATGCTTTGAGTACTAGCAATCATAGAAGACTATATGATAATTGAGTATGTGGAGCTCTTACTTAGACTTTGTTGAAGATAAGTTGAATTGCAATTGTTTGGTGACTAAGAACATAGGTTGTTAAGTTTCAAGAGATTGCATTGTTTGAACCATAACATGTGAATTGATTGCTACTTTATCACGATGAGGTTTATCAGAAAGAGTTGCTGTTATGATGCTAGGAAAAGTGATTGAAATTATCATTGATCAAACTTATGCACTATGCTAGCATTCACACTTCATAAATTATTTCTTTTTATCATTTACCTACTCGAGGATGAGCAGGAATTAAGCTTGGGGATGCTGATACGTCTCCAACGTATCTATAATTTATGAAGTATTCATGCCATGTTTATTGTAGTTTTGGTGCACTTTTATATGGCTTTTATATGATTTTTATGGACTAACATATTGACCTAGTGCCCAGTGCCAGTTGCTGTTTTCTGCTTGTTTTTGGTTTTCCAGAAAATCCATATCAAATGAAGTCCAAATGCAGCGAAACTTTTTGACTATTTTTTCTGGAACGAAACAGACCCAGGAAGCTTTAGGGGAGCAGCAGAAGACCCACAGGGGCCCCACAAGCCACCAGGGCGCGCCACACCCCCCCAGGCGCGCCCTGGTGCCTCGTGGCCCCCTGTGGCACCTCTTTGCGTGATTCCAACGCTGAAAAATCCTATATATTCAGAAACCACCGAAAGTTAACCTAGATGAGTTTTTACGCCGCTGCAAGCCTCTGTACATCCACGATCTCATCTACAGCCCTTTTCCGGCACTCTTCCGGAGGGGGGAATCATCACCGGAGGCCATCTTCATCATCCCGACGGTCTCCATGACGAGGAGGGAGTAGTTCACCCTCGGGGCTGAGGGTATGTACTAGTAGCTATGTGTTTGATCTCTCTCTCATGTTCTTGATTTGGCACGATCTTGATGTACCGCGAGCTTTGTTAATATAGTTGGATCATATGGTGTTTCCCCCTCTCTATCTTGTTGTGATGAATTGAGTTTTACCTTTGAGGTTTCACTATTATCGGATTGAATACTTTTATGGATTTGAGAACACTTGATGTATGTCTTGCATATGAATACCCGTGGTGACAATGGGGTATTATATTGATTCACTTGATGTACGTTTTGGCACTCAACTCGTGGATTCCCGAGGTGACATTGGGGTAATCTATGCATAGGGGTTGATGTACGTTTTCGTCCTACTTTCTCCGGTAGAAATCTTGGGGCACTCTTTGAAATTCTTTGTGTGGATTGAATATTATGAATCTGAAGTTGTTTGATGCATATCGAATAATCAACTCACGGATACTTGTGGTGACATTGGAGTATCTAGGTGACATTAGGGTTGGTTGATGTGTTTCATATGGTGTTATTTTAGTACGAACTCTAGGGCTGTTCGTGACACTTATAGGGATGGCTCAATAGATTGATCGGAAAGGATAACTTTGAGGTGTTTTCGTACCCTACAACAATTTCTATCTTATGTTCTCCGCGTATAGGAACTTTGTAGTGATTCTTTGTCGCACGTTGAGGGATTGTTATATGATCCAATTATTTTAGCACTGTTGAGAGATTGCACTATTGAAAGTATGAACCCTAGGCCTTGTTTTTAAGCATTGCAATACCGTTTGTGCTCACTTTTGTTACTTGCTACCTTGCTGTTTTTTTATTTTCGGATTACAAAAACCTATATCTACTATCCATACTACACTTGTATCACTATCTCTTCGCCGAACTAGTGCACCTATACAATTTCTCATTGTATTGGGTGTGTTGGGGACACAAGAGATTTCTTGTATTTGGTTGCAGTGTTGTTTGAGAGATACCATCTTCATCCTACGCCTCCCACGGATTGATAAACCTTAGGTCATCCACTTGAGGGAAAATTGCTACTGTCCTACAAAACTCTGCGCTTGGAGGCCCAACACGAGTCTACAACAATAAGTTGTGTAGTAGACATCACGCCGCACCTCGGGTTCAAAGTTTTTCCGGTGCAGCGGTGTCCTCTTGCGTCCGAGCTCCATCGTCGGACTGCATCCGAGGTGTCTTTTTGCAGCCGAGCTCCAACGCTGGTCTGCCTCCGAGGTGTCATCGATCACCTTGGTTTGAAAAAGTTGAAGGAGTTCAACCGAGCTTAATGCCGGAAATGCCCTCTATGGAGCCAGCCACTTACATCCGAGCTTCACGCCGGACTGCTTCCAAGGTGATGCACCACCTCGGGCTTGGGCTGATTTTTTGCGGATATATTTTCGATTGGTGCAATTTATTCTCTACCGAGATATATAGCCAGTAGCCCTCAAGGTCAGGGTGAAAGCGGATCGGATATTTTCTGTCCGAATCCGGTTCCGGATCCGGCGGAACAGGTGAATGGAAACAAAAATCGCAATCTGACGGATACGGAAATCGGATACCAGATAGCTTCGTCGGATATGGAGTAGGATACGGGACAACCAATATCCGGCGGAAACGGAATTCTCCGTTTTTCGGATCGGATAATCCGGCCTTAACAATTCGGAATAATCCGTTTTATCTCTCCAGCCGCCAGCCCACACACAGCCCAACCCAACTTCTCCCACGCCCAGCCCAGCCAGGCAGCCCTTATACATAACCTAAACAGGTTCTATGCACGAACACGAGCAGAACTACCTACCACGCCTCCTCGCTCCTCCTATGCCGTCGTTGTGCTTGGCGGCGGCGCTCACCTCGCCCTGCTCCGACGCTCCCCGGTCCCCTCCGTCGCTCCGCCGGTGACCGGGGCCATCCAGATCAGCCCAGCCACTCTTGGCTCCCCAGTCCGGTAGTCCCCTCTGCTTCTCTAGCCGTCGCACGTCGGCCACATCCCCACTTCGCTGGCCGTCGCACACCATCTCCAACAATCCCAGCTGCAAGCTGCTACAATCCCCGGCCAGAGCGGCATCTAACCATCTAGCAACACGTAAGTGCTATTTCCTAATCAAGATTAACACTTTTTGCACACCCTTGTTCCATGATTGAACATAATACTAGATGTATGAAACGGAGAGTTGATCTACTCGGGTTGTAAAATGTACAGATGTACTGATGTGATGTACAAGTACTAACTTCTATAGCAGTTCTCACAAATGTAAAATGTTTCACAAATGTAAATGAAACGGAGGTTTGATCTGTACGTATTTCATTTAGTCCTTGTCTCCTTGATGTACTCGGAGTTGTTATAGAAGTTCTGATCATTCTATTTTTAGTACATGGAAAGTGAAAACGCATCTAATTAGGCTTTTCACAAACTAACCAAATAATCTTGGTTTTGGACAGGCATCCGTCCAATGGGAAGTGGCAGCGCAAGTGTTAGTCTGACTTCACCCATGGCTTCAACTGAATCATCCCCAGCTCCAACAGCAGGCAGTGGTACTCCAGCTAAAATTGATGTTGTAGAGGTTGAGGATGATGATGATGTGCCGCCATCAAAGAGGCATAAGAATTTGACATCAGACGTGTGGACTGGGGGTCACTACAACTTATATGATGTAGTAGAGGAGGTAGATGGAAAGAAGGTCAAAGTACAATGGGCTAGTTGCAAGCGTTGCATTTACAAAAAACCGCGTGATAGCAGAAATGGAACGTCAGTATTTCGGAGCCATTTGAAGACACATGATGTAGTTACAGGTCAGCAGCAGCTCAAGCTTGAGAAGAAGGCTGGTGAAACCGTTGCGGCTCCTACACCTTATATGTATGATCAAAAAGTATCTTTGCGGTTATTCTATATGGCCATAATCATGCATGAGTACCCTTTTATTATTTCTGAGCATGAGTATTTTGTTGAGTTCATCAAAAGCTTGCGCCCCACCTTTCCTATGAAGAGCCGCATCACTGTTAGAAAGGAAATAATGGTCATATTTGTAGAAGAAAAGAACAAACTATATGAGCACTTGAAAACAGTCAACAGCCGCATTAGTGCAACAATGGACATGTGGACATCAAACCAAAACAAAGGATATATGTGTATCACCATACATTGGATTGATGAGGGTTGGAATATTCAGAAAAGGATTATCAGTTTCATGCACCTAGAAGGGCGACACAATGGTATGAACATGTTAGATGCATTTTGTGCAAGCATAAGAAGATGGTTTATTGATAAGAAAATGTTTTCCCTAACTTTGGATAATGCTGCCGCAAATTTTACTGTTGTCAAAGATGTAGTTGCTGATATTAAAAAGAACTCATCCTTAGTTTGTGACGGATTGTTCTTTCATGTTAGATGTGCTTGTCACATACTAAATCTGGTTGCTAGAGATGGTTTGTCACAAATTTCCTCTGCAGTTTGGAGTATTCGAACATTTGTATTGCTTGTCAAGTGCTCGCCCACGCAATGGGAGGATTTCATTCAATGTGCATCTCAGTGTGGGTTGGAGACAAATACACGCCTCACATTGGATGTTCAGACAAGGTGGAATTCAACTTACCACATGCTGAGAAATGCCATTTATTACAAACCAGCATTTGATAGGCTTTATGAGCTTGACAAGAAAAGGTATGCAAAGGTAGCCCCATCAGAGGATGAGTGGAGCATGGCTGAAACACTTTGTAAATGCTTGAAGAGGTTCGACGATATTACTGTGTTGTTGTCAGGTACTTCCTATCCAACAGCGAACTTATTTTATCAAAGCTTTGCAGAAGTTAAGGCTTTAATTAGGGAGTGGTGTAGTAGTGAAAATGAGACTAATAGCAAAATGGCAGACTCTATGAACACAAAGTTTGAGAAGTATTGGAAGAAGTCAAATGTTGCTCTAGCTGTGGCTTACTTTCTTGACCCTAGATATAGGAAACGGGGAGTAGAATATCTAATGAGAAAGGTTTACAGTACATTGATATTTCGTGCTAAAGTAGAAGAGTTTGTTGTTCTTGTCAAGAAAATATATGAATCGTATGCTGCTGCCTCTCGGAAATCCGATGAACCCAACAACTCTAGTGTCAATGTTGAAGCAAGTAAAGATGACATAACGGAAGAAGAATCTGATTTTCAGAAGTTCTTATATGAATCAAATGATGGGGTTGATGAGGGTGATACAACTGACTTGGACAATTACATGTCGGAGCCGCCACTAAAGTTGACTAAAACTATTTCTATCATGGATGCATTTTATATCTTATCATGGTGGAAGATTAATGGCAGTTCATATCCTGTTCTCTCTCTACTTGCTCGAGACATTTTGGCCATGAAAGCATCCACTATTGCTTCAGAGTCAGCTTTTAGTTCTGGTGGTCGTGTTGTTGATTCTTTCCGTAGTCGTCTCGACCCCGAGATAGTGGAAGGATTAATTTGTACCAAAGATTGGGTTGGCGCATCTCGAAAAGGTAGTTTCTCAATTGTTTCTCATTATGTAGTATAGTTGCACAAAGATTTTCAGTCATTAACTTATATAACTCACTAACTCCTATACAAAACAGATAAAAAAAGAAAGGTTGCATCTATCCTCAAAGATCTGGAGGTTGCAGAGATGGTTGCTGCTAGCATAACGATGGAGGACCTTGAGGAGCAGGTATGGTGTAAAAATAACCTTAAAGATATGGAATCATGGACGATCTGGAGGTTGTTTCTATCCTTATCTCACTTTGCAGTTTCCAACTGTTTGTAATTGTGCCAAGTGTGCTCAGTTAAAATACCCTTGTGATGGAAGCTGGGAACAAGTTGTGCTTTTATATTACAATTGTGCTATTACTTGTTGGAACCTGGGAACAAGTTGTGCTTTCATGGAACAAACAATAGTGTACTGCTTTCTCTGATGATCACCATATCATTCATCTGCCATTGTTGTTGTCATATTGTCGATTTTTAATTGTTTGAAATTATCAGGAGAAACAAATGTCTAGTGATGATGAGGATTGAGGATAACCAAGTATACATTGCTGTCATTATTTATCCTTGGTGGTAAGGCATTGTGCTTCTGTTTAGTACTGTTAGTAATGTCAAAACATAATTTGTATGAAAATGAATTGCATTGCTTCATGATGTTAACTTTTTTCACACAGGGAAGGCAAGTTCCATGCATTTTAGGTGGTGGAGCTCGATGGTGCTGGGCCTTAGAGCTGGCTCTAGCAGCCTTTTGTTATTTTCTTTTGAGATGAATATGTGATGGTGATGGCTTACTCGTAAGCGTTACTTGTTTTGTCGTTCTACCCAGAAGGCATGAAGCCATTAACCTTTTATTACTATGTATTGCTATATTAGACATGTTGAAGTAACTCCCATACCGATAACTTATGTAACTTATAATTGTGTTGTCGTGTTGAGACGTGGGTCTTTTCCTTGTATTATCCGGTAACTTTTGTCCGCTTCTGGTCCGCCACCGCTCCGTTACCGTGCCGTGTCCGTTTCCGATAATTCCGGCATATTCCGTATTCGTTTCCGCATCCGTACCGCTACCGTACCGATTCCGATTCCGAAAAAAAATTATGGAATAGGATATGGTAAGAGCATTATCCGTCCGAATCCGATCCGCTTTCACCCTTACCTCAAGGTGTATGTCGGCCTAAAATCCGAGATGCACCTGAAGGATTAAATAAAACCGCTGATCCCAGTAGCCCCTGAGACTCAGGTCAATTCGCGAAATCGTCCTGAGGATCAATTCCTAGCTCGGCAGCATACGTAGGAATAGAAATGCGGTGTGCAGTAGACCCCGAGACACAGGTTGGGTGCGGCCGACCAACCTGAGGATCGTAATCTCCTCGGAAACTGATTTGCACTTTTTTAAAATTGTCTGCATTGAATAGGTAATGCAGTAGCCCCTGAGCCACTGGTCGGGTGGCAACACCAGATCAGGGGATCGATGTAACCCGTTAATGGTTTTTAAGTGAGAAGCGCGAAGCCCAGTAGCCCCCGAGCCTTAATTTGGGCAAGGGTGGCTGAATTAAGGATCGATATCCGGAGTAAATTGACTTTAATCATAATTTATGTGTAATGATTCTATGTATCCAAGTACTTTACATCATTAATGCTCGGATCCGTTTTGTACAAAACATTGTTGACCGACCATCGGCTTCAACTTCCTCGGCCAGTAGCCGAGGAGTGTTTGTCCTACTTTATAAAGCCTTTATAAGGGCAAAGATTTACGGCAAACAAGGCAATCCGGCCATATGGTATTATAAACAAAGGTACACGGAGAGATATGTTATATTACTATTTAACGTAAGAAACATCTTCTGGGAAAAATAGTTCCTTTATAAGTTCCTTTTCCCAGGCTGTCATGTTGATCATGATCATGAAACCTCACCTCCGATCAATATGGGAGGGAAATATTGAGAATTGAATTTGGGGAAAGTTCCCGAACTCTATGGTCTTAATGAACCGAATTTTTCACTTCCGTCGTTGCCGACCAATTATATTCTTAAGACAGCTAGCTTTTGGCTTCACCCAGTCTGAGGTACTAACCCGGATGACCTGGTAGTAACAATCGCAGAGGTGCTCCCTTTACCCTCTAGCCGAACAATCGGGAACGTAGGGGTAAGCACAGGAGCCAGGCAACCCAGCTTGGCCAAAATCTTAAGTCAAATTGATGCATATTTATGGCTTTATAACAATGATTACGGAAGGCAGCGCTCGTATATTGAATACGTACACTGAAGATATGTTGGGCTCTCCAGGAGTCCCGATGTAACCGTGCTGAGGTGCCTCATGGAGCCCTCGGCACATGTTGTGATAGTCAGCTTTGAAGCTGTATATGCAGCTTTATGCTATATGTTATTTTGACTCCGTTGCGACTGTTTATGATCTGAAAGTGGCCCATCGTCGGCTTCCACCCCTTTGTAGATGCTACGCAGGGTGTTTCCGCAGTAACAAGACAACCCTTAGCCGACGTCTCGGTGCCCGGAGACGGTTGTGTTAGCGGAAACGAGGCAATCAGATATGTAGGCTTTATAACTTTCACTAGTCATAGGAGCATAAAGTTGGGAGGCCAGTTACTAGCCCTCGGTTAGCGTTCGGCGTCAGCCGAGGTCAAGCCATTAACACTTCGGCCAATTTTATGAAAGGTCTATCGTTTAACAAGGGGTAACCTCTATCGATCTGTAGTTTGACACAGTCATCGGATCGCTGACCAGCTTACGCTCATTGTGACAGTCAGTTTTCGGCTTTCTCCGCGGAGGTACTTAACCAGTTAAACCAGAAGTACAATCGCAGTGGTTCTCCCTTTACCCTTAGCCGAACAATTGGAACGTAAGGAGTAAGCACAGGAGCCGGGCAACCCAACTATTGACCAAAGACACAATTCGAAACTGATGCATACAAAGCAATATCCGAGAACGTTTTGCCGAGGACTCCATGGAGTACCTCCGCTTTTGGTGGGTTCGGATCTAGCTGCAGTCCCCCATTGATATTGCAGATGCTGTAAAGGCGTTTGGCGTTGCACTGCGACAGTTATGTTGGAGACACACAAATAGGTTAAAAGTGCCATAAGCTCAGAAAAACCAAAAAACTCATGTGAAAACTTTACGTCTAGATTAAATCAATTTTTTTGGTGCCAATCCAAAATTGGTTTTAAAATTAATTTGTGCTTCCGTCGTGCTTTAACATGATACGTCCGATCTCCAGACTTCAAGCGGGCCAGCCTTTGGCTTCAACCTGCCATCAGAAGGCGGAGTGTTTCTCAGGACAGTTTAGCAAACTAAACTCGAGCGGCTTTAGAGAGAAACCAGGCAACCCGGCTATTCACCACACACCCGCGTCGGAAAAAGGAGTAGTAGAAAAAGACTTTGCAACGACTAAGAAGAAAACATTTATTATAACGGCTCATATAAACTTAAGAGCCCCCCCAGTTAACATGGGTAAAGGAAGTGGTTTTTAACGAACCTCGTTTTTAACAAACAGATTTTAATATAATGCCTGGTCGAACCGAACAAACAATTAAGAATTTAGAAAATTTGAGCATGAAAGCGACTTAGCTGGTTAATGTGCTCGGTGTTGATGACGTGGGCCGAGCTTGCAGCGGGTCGAGGTCCCAGCTCCCAAGCCGGTTCCGAGGTGCCCGAGCGAAGAGCTCGGCTTAATGAAGTGGTGACGCAGCACGGTCAACGCGGCGAGGCAAAGCCCCTGGTCCAGCCGAGGTGACGAAGCTGGTCGGCTGGTGACGCCGAAGTCCCCGGAGTAGGTTGATGAAGAGATGGCGAAGCCCCTGGTCTAGCCGAGGTGACGGAGCAGGTCGGTAAGGTGACGTTGCAGCCCCCATGCCAGCCGAGGTGTCGAAGCAGGTCGGCGAGGTGGACATCGGCTCGAAGAAGCAACGGCGCGGCGATGCCGACGCAGGTCGGAACTTGTGACGCGGTCAATGCCGGCTTGAGAAGTGACCGCGCGGCGATGCTGGCGCGCCCGACCCGTACAATTCGTGGGGCGATGATCTTGTCTTGACGATTATTTGTCCTTCACGATGCCAAACTCTAGGTTGGCTCGCCGAGGTGATGATCCGAGGTGGTTTCCGTCGGCTTGATGGGGCGACGGCGCAGTCGATGCTGGCGCAGGTCGGCAGCCGTGGAGCAACATGGTCGGGCTGGTTTGACATCGGCGCGATGGTGAAGATCGCCTCGGAAAAGACTCAAAATTTGTGGGCATGTGTTTGAGAAAAACACGCAATACCCTAGGGAAAATTTCCTTCAAAAAGGACGTCCGATAACTCGTTCATAAAAAAGATGAACTCGGGTCGGATTCGTTTTCGCGCAGAAAACAGGTCCGAAAATTGATGCACTAATCGGATGTTTCCCGAGTTTGAACGGTCGAATCGAGCTGAAATTTTGAGGGGTGATTGATATAGGAATTCCGCAGCCGATGAACGCTTGGATCTTCCAAAGTATATCCGAGCTAACTCCTGGATTCCTCGTCCCAAACTCATCCAGATTCTCGTCCAGACTCGACAGGGCTCCGGTATATCGGAGATTGCTAGAGATTCCTCCATCGGAACGCGACGAAATTTTACAGGGTTGTTCTAGACTCAATTCCGCACAATTCCATCGAAGCAATCGTCAAAGCGATGTTCCAGGAGGCAGGGACGGCGAACACAAATCCGCTGTCGAGAAAAACTGCACAATCGCGTGAGGGCAATGTTGACGTTGAGCCCCCGGGCTCCATGGATGATTTCTCCATGATCTTGATAGAGATCGGAGTTGAAGTTGATGAGGGCACCTGTCCGATCTTGATGATCCGACATGTAGCGTTGTCCTTGGTCCAGCCGAGGTTGCTAGTCGAACCGGCAACGAAGATGCCGACGTCGACGATGAGGTTAGGTCCTGACGTGTAGATCGCGCCGGAGCCGACCTCGATTCCCATTGAACCGCGGCGATCACACAGCGGAACTCTCAATGAAAGCACCAGTATCGGAGGTAAATCCGGCAGATCTCGGGGTAGGGGGTCCCGAGCTGTGAGATCGGATCGATGGGTAACAGGGAACGTAAGACACGAGAATTTACCCAGGTTCGGGCCCTCTTGATGGAGGTAAAACCCTACGTCCTGCTCTTATTTATATTAATGATGGTGTATCGAGTACAGAGTTGATATACCTCGAGATCGTAAGTTGTGGTCTAAACCCTAGAGGTGGTGATGAATATCATAATGATCATCCCTATCAACTAGCCTGGCCTTGGCTTATATAATGTACCAGAGGCCTAGGATAACAAGAGTCCTAATCGGCTACGTCGGTGGAGAGGAGTCCTTGTCTTGATCACCAAGTCTTGTGGAATCTTCCTCGTATATGTCATGGACTGCCCGAAGTGGCCCATTAGTGAACCGCCATGGGGGTCCTCGGCCTGACCTACTGGTCGGGAGCCGACGTGGTGAGTACCCCCTAGTTCAGGACACCGTCAAGGGGCGCGGGTGCCTGCCGCTGTCGCCTTACCCTTATTCTTTTTTTCCGTAACTACACCAGCTTCTGCCATTTGATATCTCTCACATCTATTCTTTCCAGCGTGCATGAATTTCAAATTTTAGGATCGCCAATTCTTTAATTTATTTAGGTAATTTTACCATGTTTAGTATTTTTTTCACAACTGTCAAGTCCTAGAGCAGCATGGTAACGCGGCTTTCCATGATTACTGAATTCAGTGAAGCGGAACAATTTAAATAACAGTTAACAAGTTGTCCAATCACCCTGACCCTTCAGCAGTATGCTTCGGCATGCTATGAACTTCAATCTCAACCTTGTTCAGTCGATTAAAAGTCTTCTTGACTTCAGGAAAAAATTAATCTGAATGAAATATCTCGTAACTCTGCAATGGGCGTTGTTAAGAAAGCTCTTGACAATGGAGTTCTACTAGCAGAGGTAAGTTATTTTGTTCTTGAGAAGGTATTCATGTATGCAGATAACCTTTCTAGCCGGAGATGTTCACACCATAGTTTGAATAATGTGCACCTCGTTTCAAAGGTCTATGTCGATACAGTTGGAGATCCTGAAAAGTACAGGATCAAACTTAATTAGCGAAAACTTTCCAGGCATCAAATTTGTGGTTGCCAAGAAAGCTGGCAGTCTCTACCCTTCTGTTAGTGGAGCAAGTATACTTGCAAAGGTATTTCCTTGTGAAAGTTTTCCTATGTGACTACTTCGATGCCCCCCAAAAAACAGATAATATAGTGCAAGAGTCGAGACTCACATATATATGGACTTTATATTGTTATGAACTGTTACAACCAAGTCGCAGGGTGCTGATTAAATAAAGTTCACAATCCTCAGTGTACTTAAATTACTAAGAATATACACATATTACTTTATACTAATTTAATATAACAAAAGTAAAATGCCTTCATATACTTGCATCAGCATCTAATATTGTAGTGTCAAAATAGAAGGGCGTAGTAACGCGCATCTTCAATGATCTAGTCTAAAAAACAGTCTTGCTAAATCTCGGTCGACTGAGACTTGATGCTATATTTGTGACATTTTATATTTTTTCTTTTCAGTTTTTCTTTTTTTCACAAGTTATGTCACTTGACTATGACTTGGGTAAGTATCAGTCCCACGGATACCTTGCCACATCCTCTAAATAAGTCTTACAAATCTGGATGAAGTTTGTAAAATAAAAATGTAGATGAATCAATTAGCGATCCCTGGAATATCGTAGTAACGCAGTCGAGGACGACTCAGAGGAAAGAGTGGTGTTGCCGGTGCTGTCCGAAGAAGAGCGAACACAACCGGAGCTGGAGCTCTCAACGGAGAAAGACCCGTATGGGCCGGACGACGCCGGGTCCGGCACAGTCCTGTACATGTGCAGCGCGAGTGCCGGCAGCCTCGCCTCGTTGGACTGCAGAACGTGCATTGCCTGGGCGACAGACGGCCGCTCGCTCCGTTCTGGGTGGGCGCACCAGAGCCCGACGACGAGGACCCGCACCATCCACTGCTTGTCGGCCTCGTCACCCCTCAGTCGCTCATCCGCCGCGTCAAGGATCATGTTCCTGCAGTACAGGCTCCACACCCACCTGAGCAGAGTGAAGGACTTCCCCGCGGTCTCCATCACCGGCCTCCGGCCGGAGACGATCTCCAATAGAACGACACCGAAGCTGTACACGTCGGACTCGGTGCACGGCCGGCGCGTGTTAACGAACTCGGGGTCGATGTAGCCGACGGTGCCGAGCACGGCCTTGGTGGTTTGCCGCAACCCCGTGTCGTGGTCAACAAGCCGGGCCAACCCGAAGTCTCCGAGCTTAGTGATGAGCGACGAGTCGAGCATGATGTTGCTCGGCTTGATGTCGCCGTGCACGATGCACTGCTCCCACTCTCCGTGGAGGTAGCACAACGCAGATCCCAATCCGAGGATAATCTTGTACCTCTGTGGCCATGTCAAACATCTTTCCTTGCTGTAGAGATGCCTGTCTAGGCTGCCCTCTGTGACAAGCTCATAGACAAGCAGGAGCCCCTTGCGGCTGTCGCACCAACCCAGCAGCTGCACAAGGTTGCGATGCTTCAGTCTGCTGATGATCCTCACCTCTGCCTCGAACTCCTTCCTCACCTGCGTCGACGACTCCGCTGATAGCACCTTCACCGCCACAGCTCGACGGTCTTGGTCTCCACCGACGGCCGCTGATAGTGTGAGGTGACCCCGGTAAACGCTCCCGAAGCCGCCTCGCCCGAGCTTCTCCTCCTCCGCGAAGTTACTCGTTGCGGCGACCAGCTCGTTGTACATGTACCGTCTGGGGCCGCCAGCAGCCACACCTCTCTCCAGGTCAGCTCTGTCGATGCACTCTTCTTTGTTGTCCTCGTTTGCTCTTCTTTTCTTGTGTCGCCGCCATCCCAACACGGCCGCCGTACAGACCAACAAAAAAAGCAGAGGAACTAGGACAGATACTAGAATTGGTACCAACTTTGTGTGGTTGTCGCTGCCGGTGGTTGGAATTGGAAGCGGAGGTTCAGCAGGTGGAGGTGCTTCCTTCTTTGATTCCAGAGTGGAGTTGAATGACCATGACAATATCTGGTGCAGCTCGAAGACCCCGCCAGTCGCCGCGGAGAAGCCGACAGCGACCTCCTCCGGCAAATACATGATCAGATCAACGGTGGCATTGACCTGGTACAATGCATCGTCGATGATGAGATCAACGGCCAGCATCTTGGAATCATTGTGGTACGTCACAGTGGCGGTTTTCATAGCATTGGGCGACGTGAGGTTCTTTCCCCGCAAGCTCGTCGTGTCCGTGGATGCGATGGAGGTCAGGGAGTTGACGTCGATGCCGACATGGTTCCCGCTGATGTCGGCACATTCCGCGTTGGCGAAAGTGTCGAACTCCACAGCCACGATCCGGCTGTCGCCTGTACCATCGGTGAACCTCGGGAGGAGGGCGAGGCCGCCCCCCAAGCTGTTGTCCGGGATCTTCGAAAGGAAATGCCCGAGGAAGAAGGCCATCCCATCGCCTGTATTCGGCAGGCTTTCCTTGTCCGGAGTGATTCGGAAGGAGAAGGTGGTGGTGAAGCTAGCCATCTCGCCGGAGGCGTTGCTCCATAGAGGCACTTTGTGCGCGTACCATGCCCGGCCGACGCTGTTCTGAATATTTGCATCACGTGTATTCTTTGTCAGCTCCAGCCATAACGGGCTGATGAGTGCATCGCCGGTGATGGCGATGGATGAACCGTTGCTGGGGTCGGAGAAGTTGAGGTTGAAGGAGAGCGAGAAGGCCCAGCGCGGCGCATAGTAGAGGCATAGCAGCAACACCAAGACTAGGGTGGTAGGAGAACGACGGCGAGAGCCCATGGCTTGGTGTTTGGGAAGGAGGAAGCTTGAGCAATATAAATGTTAGGGGAAGGGATAGTTAGTCGTCACGGTCGAATTTGAACTGGTCTCCACGCGGAAGGAGAAAGTCAGTGCGTGGTAGCACATGAAAGGAACTAGAGAGCCAATGGTGTTGTTGTTGGATTTCTTTTTATCCGGCCGAGCACCAAATGGTTGCACAGGACAAAAGTCACTAGCGTATATATGAAGAGTTAAATGGTCGTTCAACAAACCGATCGATGCACTCAACTTTCTTCTTGGTAATATATAGGGAGTGCATCTTTGTTTACTCAAGAGCGCCGTCTGCCGGCGGCCGATCGAGACTGGCAGGGACAGGCAGAAAGCACATCTCAATGCACACCGTTCTTCGTTTTATAATAACCTTTCGTTCCGTTTGCACTTGAGCCACACCTAATAGTTTTGGTCTTTTTTTCTTGAGGGGTAACGGACTTTAGTCGTCAAACGAAAGATAAATCATTTACAATTGTCGACAAGATAAAGTTTGGCATAGCATCATCCCAAACAGTAGATACTCTAGTCTAGAAATAATGGAAGGATTCGTCAGGGTGTCCGCAACTTCATTCGCTTCACGACAGCAATGACGAACTGAGGAGGATCCAAAGTTTTTGCTCGGTTGACAGATCTCCGCATACAACACCGCAGCATCGAGGCCAAAGTAGCTTTGTACGTCCTTCATCGCATAAAGAACGTGCATGCAATCTGATTCAAACTCCACACTGTTGCAGCCCATATGATTCACCAAAAAATAGTCCATTGCGAAGAGCAATTGCTTCAGCTGCAACCGCACGTGCGATATGAGGTAGATACCAATTTGCCGCAGTGATGAAGTGCCCCCATTCGTCTCTGATGATCGCTCCCGTTGCACCCATCATATTGTCATCCTTGAATGAAGCATCAACATCGACTTTCACAAATCAATGACTAGGTTTTATCCACCTTTGATCAGACCTTTTCAGAGTAAATAGTTTTGGTCCTTAGCACTCTTCTATCTGGATCAGAGGACGTTCTTTGATGCCGTGTGCGTCTTGTCCTCCTAGTCCCTATCCTCAAGTTTTAGATTTTTTTTTTCTTCTGTTTTTGAGTATTCACTCGGTTTCCCCTAATTAACCAAGATATGTTAAATTTTTGGGTCCGATTTTTCTTATAAACTGGATCATCTCTATTCTTCTTAGTGAAGTGCACGAACCCTGGCACTTGCAGTGAGGTTCTCCAAAGAAAAATGCAACAAACACAGTAATAAAGACAGTGTTTATTTATTGAGAAAAGTATGTTTTTGGTCCCTCAAGTTCTCACAAAGTATAAATTTGGTCCCTCAAGATTTTTTGGTATACATTTGGTCCCTCTAATCTCAAAACCAGATAAGTTTGGTCCTAAACCAGATTTTGAGCCCGTTGACCGGGTTTGACAGCCAGAAAACCGCCCGGTGAACAGTAAATTCGAAAAAAACTTCAAAAAAATCTGAAATTTTTTGGGGTCCAATATGCTTACATGCACAAAGTCCGACCAAAATTTCATGGTCTTTCGACACTCGAGGAGCTCGTGGCAAAAAAACAAAAATATGTACGTCTGATGAACAGTAAAATCGAAAAAAAATCAATATAATTCAAAAACAACTGAAATTTTGTGGGGCATAATATGCTTACATTCTCAAGGTGCGACCAAAATTTGGTGGTCTTTTGACAATCGAGGAGCTCGTGACAAAAAAAACAACTTTTCACTCACAAAAAAATAACCAAAATTTGTTTTTTTTTGCTAGAGCCCGTCTGATGTCATTTCGTGACAAAATTTTGGTCGCACCTTGTGCATGTAAGCCTCTTCGACCCCAAAAAATTTCAGATTTTTTTGAATTTTTTATGATTTTTTTTCGAATTTACTATTCATCAGACAGATATTTTTGTTTTTTTGCCACGAGCTCCTCGAGTGTCGAAAGACCACGAAAATTTGGTCGCACCTTGCGCGTGTAAGCATATTGGACCCCAAAAAATTTCAGATTTTTTTGATATTTTTTTTCAAAAAAAGTCGAAGTTACTGTTCCCCGGCCGCTTTTCTGGCGGTCAAACCCGGTCAATGGGCTCAAAATCTGGTTTAGGACCAAACTTATCCGGTTTTGAGACTTGAGGGACCAAATGTATACCAAAAAATCTTGAGGGACCAAGTCTATACTTTGTGGGAACTTGAGGGACCAAAAACATACTTTTCTCTTATTTATACTGTAAGAATTGGCTAACGAGTTTCTTGTGAAATGCAATTTGCACGTACACGAGTATTACTCCAAATGCATATGATGTAGAAAAAAGTATGTGGACACATACACGTATTTTTGTGGTTTGATCAAGATGGGATTAGCTCCTCCGGTGATGGAGAGATATCTCTAGCCCTTCAAGTGATCGACTTTTGGAAATGCATAGTCATGCTTGTGATTTAAGTGTTAATCATATTTGTGGAATTCGGATGCATGCACTGAGAAAGAGGTCTGAGTTGGAAAGAAGGATGACTACCTCACCTTGAGCTCGACAATATCGTGAGGAAACAGAGTGAGGCTTTTTGGCTCTCGGGCTCCATGGGGCCCAAAAATTACAAAATTTCAAAAACCAACCTTTTAAGCTTAAAAAATAACTGAACCATTTTTTGTACATTATTCCATCATTCTTATACCCCTTATCCTTTTTTGCTAGTTTGTATTAAGGAGGAGGAATGCTGGAAAGCTACCACAAAGGACAAAAAGAAGGCCAAATGAACAAAATAACTTTTCTGGAGCCAGAAAATTCCTGAAAATATGATAGAGTATCTCATTAACACGTATAAGTATCATCCAGTGCCCCATCTTTTATTATATTTTGGAATCAATATCTCTCAGTAAGGAGAGCATGTCAAAAAGTGATATATTCAAACTGATTTTTTGCGTGGGATAAGTCAAAATATACGGTATAACATTGCTGCTACAACCTCAATCCCTCTCATGACCTATGTCCGGCATTTAACCTTAGTATTGATCGCTCATCGGTAAGAGGAGTGTTCAACTTTACATAAGGCTAAAGACATTTATTTGAGAAAGCCAATAATTTTAACTGTCATAAAATTGTTGTTACGGATGTTAACCAACTTAATAGAAGAAATCCGAGATGTAACTCAGGTAGATCGTACGTAGGCCAGCGAAGCTGTCAGCTTTCTCACAGAGAGGGACAATGGTTTGCGTAAAACAATATCTTATATTATCACAAGACATGTTTTTGCATGTAACAATCACATAACCTTGAAATATTGATTTCAATGGACAACTCTTTCCGCAAACACATTTGAATCTATTAAATTAAACACTATGGAGTCGAGTATCTCTAAGACTATCTCCTTAAGGAAATTAACAACATAACCCACGTCTGAAAATACTCTCTTATTCTCTTTATCCTTCTTTCGTTTCTCATCATTTTTTTATTAAAAACTAATTCCACGGCAAGTCTTGATTTTATTTTATTTTTGCGGGAGCATGGCAAGTCTTGGTTAACTAGAAGAAACAAAACAAATGCTACATGTATATATGCATGCAAACCGGCCGGTGTTGCTTATATGTGATTCATGCAAACGAAGCAATCCATGTATATATCCTTAAGAGCAGAAGCACGCGTCTAAACCATATGCATGCAAATGAAGCAATCTATGTATATGTATATGTGATTCAGTGATTAAGAACTAGTTTTGCACCTAAGGAAGCACAGAAAATTGCCGTAACCAACTGAGCTACTCTGTAAGGTACTACTACCGATCTATATCTTGTTTAAGAGAAGGGAAAAAAAATGTCGACGAGATAGTTGCTCTCATTGTTTACAGTTTCAGCACGGAAAAAAACTACAGTACATTTCTTTTTACTCGTATATCATACGCTGGTGTAAGGACTGATGATTCAACAAGAAGTCGACAATCTTCACCACCAAGGACTTGATCAGCATGATGTTGACAATTTGGCCTGTAGTACTCTGACCATCATTAATTGGCGTAGATATGACTTAATGTTAAGCAAGTTCATGATTGGATTGGATGTAATCGTGAATTCATGGTTAGCTTAGTCAAGGAGGCGAAGCATTGAAGCTAGCTGGGCCAAGGAGCATAGGCGTCTGCCACTTCTTTTTTTAGGATCTATCGTTGTGCGGATACTTTAGAAAGCGCGCACGTATCCAGCCGGATACTGCCCCCAATACTCGGATACTACCCCGATACAGCCCGATACGTATCGTATCCCTCGATTTTTTTTATTTAGAAAAAAGAAAATAATGTTTGATACTTCTGGGATACTATTGCGATACGTTTTGGATACGTAAAACCCCTTGTTCGACGTGAAATCCCCTCAATAGTAAAGGCACACCTTTTGAAGATCCCAAAATGGCCGTGAGTTCATGTCAAAAGGTGACTGTCGATGTTCTTATTCGGTTGAAAGGTGAGCAAGAGAGAGCCGATGCACTGATTGAGAGCAGCAAACCTAGGGAAATTCCACTGCCAACTGATGGAAGTTGACCAAGTGCAAGGAAAAAAAAAGGGGGTAATCCTATTGGGGCCCGACGACCCAGGGCCGTGTTGAGTTCTCCAAGCTCGAAGCAGATGCACGTAGCCATGAATAGGAGCGCATCGGCCGCACAATAGCAACAAGGAGGTGCAGCAGCAGCTCATGGTCATCGCTCGTCGATCCGACCCCTACACATACCTTGTGGATCTGTTGGAATCGGACGAGGAGGAGAATGACGACAAGACGGCGTCGGTGACATACTAGTGTAGGTAGTAGCATCCACGGACAAGTGGGCAAACTGAGCTTGTGAATCAAATGTCGTGGGGGTATACGTAAACAAAAATCGTGGGGGTTCTCCTCAATGGTGGGGGCTTACGTATACCCTCCTTGTGCAATTTCTAGTGATCGACCAAATACCAAAGTAGGTATTGGATTGCCGCACCAAATGTCATCGGGGTTCCACCATTTAGGAAATCCTTGTGCAATGGTCTAATTTACCGAAGAGTCTAGCAACCTGGGAGAATGAGGAGTTTCATGTGCGATTTCCTAGCATTGTGGCTTTGGGACAAGCCGTTGGTAAAGGAAGGGGTATGTTATGGGCCCATCCATGACTTATCAAGCCACTACTAGGGATCAACGCCCACTGAGGATCGGACAGCCATCCAACCGGTACCCTACTGCCAACTAGAAGAGTACACAAACTCGAGCGCCACACTGTAATCGACATGAAAGGAAATCTTGGACAACACCTCTCCTTTACCACCTACTCTCTCTCTCTCTCTCTCTCTCTCTCTCTCTCTCTCTCTCCCTCCCTCCCTCCCTCCCTCTCTCTCTCTCCCTCTCTCTCTTCCTCTCCCTCTCTCTCTGCTCCCATTCCCCTTCCTTCTCCCGTCAATTCGAATTCTATAAGAGAGAGATGTGCCTCTGATAGATATAATCGAAAGTAGATCATAACAGTATAGATGTCAAGCTATGTTTTGTTTGTTGGTCAGTTACTTTGGTTGTCTTGTTGAAGGCGTTGTCTGCTTGCTAATGTGTTGGCCTTCAATGGTTAGTCTTGCCAATCAGAATGAAAATACATGTCCTAGTCATGTAAGGCCGGACGCGGCAAAGGCGAGGCGTGGGTGTTCATCCCTTATTGAAGGCGTTGTTGTGGAAGAAGTAGATTTAGTCTCAGTGTTTTATTCATATCTTATAATGATGCTATTGTGGTTGCTTATGTTCTGTACTTAATTTATTGATGTTTTTGACATCATTGCCTTATGTCAACTTTAATAAAGAAATGGTTGTGTGCATCACAATGATGCAGAGTCCAACCATCTTTAAAACAATTGTCAGCCGGTTCAAATGTGACATATATGTTTGTTGCCCCTAACGCAGGGCGGGGCCAGAAAATTTAGCCATTGGGTTCACTCATTGACTTGTTGTCATAATTTGATACAAATTAACTACGTGTAAAATCTAATATCCAGCATCTTACAACAATAGTATATAGCACTAAAAGATAACATCATGAATAAGGGCACGAAGTACCGCATTTAATGCACTATGCCTACGGCCCATGGTGGCCTTGAATTACCACATCATTATCCGGATCTGTCGAGGAAACCCTTGACCCTGTGTGATAGGATGATGACGGTGCCTTGGTGTCGTATTCCTCCTCGAGGGCTTCATCTTTGGAGCTGGGCATCGCCGAGCGCAGTGGAAGGCGACAGTGTTGGCGTCGAGGCCTATGTGGCTATGACGATGGGAGGAGCGATGTCGGATATGCGGCAATGGTTGAGGTAGTCGGCTCTTCTTCAGCACGTCAGTAGGATTGCCTCGGCTTGTGTTGTTTCGGTTAAGTCGAATTGCGGTGGTGGGGTCATGGTGGCGTACGATGATGGACAACAGCTGGTCCGTTCGGTGATCTTCCACGACACTAGCCTTGCCTAGTTCTCCTTCGTTCTTCTTCTTCAGAGTCGAAGCTGCGATGTCTTGTCGCAGGTCATTGAGTTCTGGAGCGAATTTTCATATGACTCCACATTGCCTTTACAATGTGGGTTGGATCGACAAGTGTCTTTGGTGAAGTCCAAGTTGTTTGTCAAGGTTTTGGGATGGCGATGCCATCTTCTAGGGGAGTAGTTATGACGATGATGTCTGCGTGTTGTCTTGACGAGGCCTTCTTTGAATAAGTGTGTGTGAGATATCTTGTATGTGCCGCTCAACGGTTTGTGATGGCTTTCATCCGGTTTTTTCTCTAATTAACTGAATAACTCTCTTGTACTTAATTAATGGTTAAGGCAAAAAAAATTGCCTCCTTTTTGAAAAAAATAAAACCGGATCTGTGACCTCTTTGAGAATCTCCATTCGATTGTTTAGATCACTCAAATTACGCGGAATAAGAAATTAGAAAGGTAGGGCATGCACAACAGAGAGAAGATGACTAGATGTGATGATGTGATATCGATAGTCAGCTTCGCGTTGCTGACCTGCTGTTGTCGCTTCGTCGCTGGCAGCTCAACAACAAGGCCTACAGGAGAATTGGAATAAGGGCACGAAACCATGAACGGGCCTGTCACGAAGCCAATTCACTTTGTGGGCCTTTGGACTTCCCATTGAGCGTTGCTTTCAAAATTGATGGGGTCATCTCTTATTTTTTGTTGGGTTCAAAGCACCTACGTATCTCTATACCATACGTGACCAGCAAAAACCGTTGGGTTCAGCTGAACCCAATGCCAGTACGCTGGCTCCGCCCCTGCCCTAACGTTAAGTTTAGTATGCTGAGAACGGCATTTTGGAGCTCGGCCACCATGGAGGCCGCTTTTTTTGAATAATTTAAAATTCATACATTTTGGTTTCAAAAAAGATCTGAAAAAAATTGTACAAGTGCACAAGGATGTGATGTGTATGCATGTAAAATTTCAGAATGAAATACCTTGAGATGCGATCTGTGCAAAAAAAACAAAATCATGGACTTTTGGGATGAATAGTATCATGTGTTGAAAAGCCACAGATTTGCCTTTTTTGCACAGCCCTCATTTCAACATATTTCCTCCTGAAAATTTACACACATGTATGTTATGCCTCCATGTAAGTCTGTATTTTTTCTCAGATTTTTTTTTAAATGTAAAAATATGAAGTTTGTTGAATTTTGAATTTTACAAAAACTGGCCTCCATCGAGGCCGAGCTCCAAAAGCAATTTTCGGTGTTATGCTTACATATTATGGTCACCATACTTACAAATTTGGATCAATCAGTTAACTAGATCCTTGGAATGTCGTAGCAACACAGTTGAGGACGAGCCGGAAGAAAGACTGTCATCGCAGGTGTTGACCAAAGAAGAGCGAACACAACCGGAGCTGGAGGTGGAGCTCTCAATGGAGAAAGCCTCATATGGGCGGGAGGACGACGCAGGGTCCAGCACAATCATGTACATGTGCAACGGGAGCACCGGCAGCCTCACCTCATCGGACTGCAGGACGTGCATATGGCCTGGGTGACAGACGGCCGCTCGCTCCGGTCCGGGTGCGCACACTAGAGCCTGACGACGAGCACCCGCACCATCCATCGCTGGTCGGCCTCGTCACCCCTTAGCCGCTCATCGGCCGCGTCGAGGATAGCGTTCCTTCCGTACAACCTTCACACTGTCGTGCGTACGACCATCTATGGGACCAGAGAGACCCCTTTTACGGTTCGGCAGAGGGGACGCGGTACATAAAGAGCAGATCCAGCAGCTCGGCACATGAGGATTTACCCAGGTTCGGGCCGCTTGTGAAGCGTAAAACCCTACTCCTGCTTTGGTGGATTGATGGTTCTTTTGGAGCCCTACAATTACAAGAGCGCAACCTTGCCAGCAAAGTGCTCGGAAGGTGCAGCTAGACAGTGCAACTGGACCGAGGTCCCACCCTCCTCTTGTACAGGTTGCCACGGGCCTCCTTTTATAGATGAAAGGGGCTACCACAATGGCAAAGTAGTAAATACATAGGGTGAATATAATCTGGACACGCACTAGGACGGGTGTCAATAAAGGTGTTTCTAGGGCGGCAATCTGCCACGTGCTCCGACAGGCTCTACCTAACCACCTGCCCGCTAGACACTTGTCGGCGGGCCTCTGACAGGCCGCCGAGGTGGAGCGGTGGAGTAACGACAAAGGAAGCTTGCCGGTACGGAGCTTGCCGGTGCGAAACTTGCCGGTAGCAGTAGACTTGATCTTCTGGATGACCTGCCTGGAGTCTCGTCTTGCCGGCTCCATCTTGCCGGATGAAATGTGCTGCTGGGAAGAAGCTCCTCCCCGGCGAGCTCTTGGTCTTGCTTGCTGGTGGAGCACTTGCCGGTCGTATTGTCTTGCCGGGGCTGGTTTACAACAGCTTTAGATTAGCATAACCCCAGGCCTAGAAGGTTTATGAGACCCTGGTTCTCATTACACCGACAGGAGCCCCCGGTACCGCCTTCAGCAAAGAACTCGAAAGATCTCGATGATGCAGGTGGGACCAAAAACTTGGCTTGGGTTATGATAATCACGTCTTTTCTGGTAAGAAATATATTGGCAAGCAGCCCCCGGGAAAGGTTATTCCAAAAGGCCGCCAACCCCCGAGTTCATCTGCAGAGAGCTCGGGAGATCTTCATGTTGAAACTTCCGTTTAGCAGAGAACTTTAAAGATCTCGATGCTAAAAGAAAACTTGTTTCTGGCAGAGAACTTTAAGTTTCTCGATGTCAATTCTGTTTTCAACGGAGAACTCTATGGTTCTCGACGTTGGCTTCCGGGAAGGCTTTAGCTTCCGGCAGAGAACTTTAAGGTTCTCGATGCCGGCTTTTGATTTCAGCAGGGAACTCTGAGATTCTCGATGCTGGCTTGCCGGAAAGGCGATTCCCGGCAAGGCTTTTGTCGTTGGCAGAGAACTCTGAGTTCTCAATACCAATTTCCAGGAAGGTGTTTTCACTAGTTGCCAACGTCTTTGCCTCCCTCATACGCTGAAAGCGATTTGTCCAGTCGCTACCCTTGATCCCCGGAAAGACCATCATAGAAGCCACCGGGAAGGCAAGGCAGCCGCTGTTACCAGAATCCTTTCGGCATATCTGCTGCTGCAAGACATATATAAACAAAAATAGTTTTTCTTTAATTAGTCCAGCTCTATTAAATATATGACGTATACTTCTCTCTTGTATACTTCTCCCTTGAATAATACTGCCCTTGTATATTTTATACCCCACGCTTGCCGGAAAACTCCCCGGTGCACGTGTTCCAGTCAGCAGCGCTTGAGGAAACGGGTCCTTAGCAGCTTGCCGGGAACATCGCCTCCCGGAAAGTTTTACCTTATCGGTTTTAATGCAGCTGCTCTCGTTGCCGAGCGGACTCGAGGCAACTAGGAGCACAATTAGCCCCGAGAAGGTTCCTTCGCGAGCAGGTTTTTGTACAAGGACGAACTCGTTCAAGGAAGATAATCAGGAAAACAACAGGAAATTAATTCAAAGTTTTACAACTTAGCCTTTTCTGTTGTCCATCCTGCCCATGGTGCGTTCAATTTCTTTCCTGAACATCACTGAATTTGGGTATCACACCTTCGGAGCCCCCTGGAAACTTGCGCGCGAAGGTGCCTTTTTCTGGCTCGACGAAAAGAGTGAAAGCCCCCTTGTCGGAGCGCACAGCTCAACGACAAGGTTTGCTATACTTCCACCCTCGTCAGAGCATTTGGCTCAACGATAAGGGCGAAAGCCCCCTTGTCGGACCGTACAGCTCAACGACAAGGTTTGCTATGCTTCCACCCTCGTCAGAGCGATTGGTTCAATGACAAGGACGAAAGCCCCCTTGTCGGAGCGCACAACTCAATGACAAGGTTTGCTATGCTTCCACCCTCGTCAGAGCGATTGGCTCAATGACAAGGGCGAAAGCCCCCTTGTCGGAGCGTATAGCTCAACGACAAGGCTTGCTTGCCGGAAGCTTATTGCTTAACAGCAAATCTCTGGTTTTGCCTCTGAAAAGAATCTTTCCAAGAGGGCTTCTGGTTTCGACAGAGAAATCCGTGATTCTCGATGTCGGCTTCCGAGGAGAAAGTTCCCAGGAAGGCTTTAGCCTCCGGCAGAGGACTTCAAAATTCTCGATGCCGGCAAGATCGTCGCCAGAAAGGTTTCGACCTCTGCAGAGAACTCTGAGGTTCTCAATGCTGGCTTCCGGAAAGGCGTTTCCGGGAAGGCTTTTTGCTTTTCAGCGGAGAACTCTGGGTTCTCGACGCCGGCTTCCAGGAAGGAGTTTGCCGGGAAGGCTTGCGGTTTCAGCGGAGAATTTTGACGTTCTCGACGCCGGCTTCCGGCAAGGAACTTGCCGGGAAGGCTTGCGGTTTCAACGGAGAACTTTGACGTTCTCGACGCCGGCTTTCGGCAAGGAACTTGCCGGGAAGCCTTGCGGTTTCAATGGAGAACTTTGACGTTCTCGACACCGGCTTCTGGCAAGGAGCTTGCCGGGAAGGCTTGCGGTTTCAACGGAGAACTTTGACGTTCTCGACGCCGGCTTCCGCAATTACCAAAGCTGGTGCTACCGCGAAGCTATTTTCCACCCATTTACCTGCAACACTGATTCGGGCATAAAAATGCCGCAATAGTGTTTTAGCATAATGAGTTAATTATCATCTTAGTCGCACTTAACTCATGTGAAAACTTGATTTCTGCTGAATATTCCCCTCGCTTGCCGGAATGCTTCCCGGTGCGTACTCCAGTCAGTAGCGCTTGAGGGAACGGGCCCTTAGCAGCTTGCCGGGAACGCCGCCTCCCGAAAAAGTTTACCTTGTCGGTCCTAGTGCAGCTGCTCACGTCGTCGAGCGGACTCGAGGCAACGTGGAGCGCAACTAGTCCCAAAAAGGCTCCTTAGCGTATGGGTTACAGAAATCTTAAAAGAATAAAAACTTGCTAAGTCTTTTCCTTAAATGATTGCATTTTTGCATAATTAATCCCTACGCTCGCCAGAATGCCTTCCGATTGCGCACGATCTGGTTGATGGCGCTTAGGATCAGGTCCTGTTTAGCAGCCTATCAAGAACTCCGCCTTCTCGGAAGCTTAACACTCTAGAGACAAACGCAGCTACAGCGACGTTGTTGGGCGGACCCGGAACAACCCAGAGCGCAGAATGTTTCAAGAGCGTTCCTCCGCGCACAGGTTATGCACAAAAAATGCCATTCGAGGAAAAGGCTAGATAACAGAAAGTAACTAAAGCGTTAGATCTTATCTCTTTCTGTAGCACGGTGAGTACACTGCGATTCATCAGGGCGCCGTGCAGGGTGCTCAAAGTGCCCATGAAGAATGTTGTGCCACCGGTGTCGCCGATGTGGCAGAAAGTTTGGCCACCGCCGTCTTCACCGTCGCAAGCAGTTAAAACTGCGCCTCGGAAGTAGACGCGGCGGCGATGCCCTCGCTCCTCTGGGAGCGCCGTTGATGATGAAGATGAAACCGACGCTGCTGGAGCAGATTCGCATACGCGTGCCCCCCTACCTGGCGCGCCAAAGATGTCGTGCGTACGACCATCTATGGGACCAGAGAGACCCTTTTTATGGTTCGGCAGAGGGGACGTGGTACACAAAGAGCAGATCCAGCAGCTCGGCACATGGGGATTTACCCAGGTTCGGGCCGCTTGTAAAGCGTAAAACCCTACTCCTGCTTTGGTGGATTGATGGTTCTTTTGGAGCTCTACAATTACAAGAGCGCAACCTTGCCAGCAGAGTGCTCGGAAGGTGCAGCTAGACAGTGCAATTGGACCGAGGTCCCCCCTTCCTCTTGTACAGGTAGCCACGGGCCTCCTTTTATAGATGAAAGGGGCTACCACAATGGCAAAGTAGTAAATACATAGGGTGAATATAATCTGGACACGCACTAGGACGGGTGTCAATAAAGGTGTTTCTAGGGCGGCAATCTGCCACGTGCTCCGACAGGCTCTACCTAACCACCTGCCCGCTAGACACTTGTCAGCGGGCCTCTGACAGGCCGCCGAGGTGGAGCAGTGGAGTAACGACAAAGGAAGCTTGCCGGTACGGAGCTTGCCGGTGCGGAACTTGCCGGTAGCAGTAGACTTGATCTTCTGGATGACCCGCCTGGAGTCTCGTCTTGCCGGCTCCGTCTTGCTGAATGAAATGTGCTGCTAGGAAGAAGCTCCTCCCCGGCGAGCTCTTGGTCTTGCTTGCTGGTGGAGTATTTGCCGGTCGTATCGTCTTGCCGGGGCTGCTTTACAACAGCTTTAGATTAGCATAACCTCAGGCCTAGAAGGTTTATGAGACCCTGGTTCTCATTAGACCGACACACACCCACCTGACCAGTGTGAAGGATTTTTCCGGGGTCTCCATCACCGGCCGCCGGCCGGAGACGATCTCCAGGAGGACGACACCGAAGTTGTACACGTCCAACTCCGTGCACGGCCGGTGCGTGTTGACGAACTCCAGGTCGATGTATCCAACTGTGCCGAGCACAGCCTTGGTGCTCATCGATGAGTCAAGCATGATGTTGTAGGGCTTGATGTCGTCGTGCACGACGCATTGCTCCCACTCCCCGTGGAGGTAGTGTAGCGCGGATCCCAAGCCAAGGATTATCTTGTACCTCTATGGCCATGTCAGATACCGGTTGTCGTTGCCGTAGAGGTGCATGTCTAAGCTGCCCTCCGTGACAAGCTCATAGACGAGGAGGAGACCCTTGTGGCTGTCGTACCAGCCCAGCAGCTGGACAAGGTTGCGATGCTTCAGTCTGCTGATAATTCTCACCTCTGTGGCCATGTCAGATACGTGCCGTACTTGTTGTACAGGTGCCTGTCTAGGCTGCTCTCGGCGATGAGCTCGTAGACAAGGAGGAGCCCCTTGCGGCTGTCACACCAACCCAGCAGCTGCACAAGGTTGCGATGCTTCAGTCTGCTGATGATCCTCACCTCTGCCTCGAACTCCTTCGTCCCCTGCGCCGACGAATTGGCTGAGAGCACCTTCACCGCCACTGCACAGCGGTCTTGGTCACCACCGACGATGGCTGTGGGTGTGAGCATGAGGTGACCTCGGTAAACGCTCCCGAAGCCACCTCGCCCGAGCTTCTCCTCCTCTGCGAAGTTACTCATTGCGGTGACCAGCTCATGGTACATGTACCGTCTGGGGCCGCCGGCAGCCACACCTCTCTTGAGGTCAGCTCTGTCGAGGCACTCTTCTTTGCTGTCCTCATTTGCTCTTCTTTTCTTGTGTCGCTGCCATCCCAGCACTGCGGTCGCACAAACCAACAAAAAAAGCAGAGGAACTACGACTGATGCTAGGATCGGTAGCAACTTTTTGTGGATGCTGCGGCTGCTGGTTGGAATTGGAAGCGGAGGTTCCGCAGGTGGACGTGCTTCCTTCTTTGATTCAAGCTGCGGAGTGGAGCTAAATGACCATGACTGTCGTGGTGAAATCACGACAGATGCCATGAGATGGCTAAAAGTGGGGGGCTGCGTGAGGACGTCGGTGGGCTCTGGAAGCGAGGTCGGTACACGCATGCACGGGACACAAGGCGTACCCAGGCTCGGGGCCCTCCGGAGTGGTAATACCCCTAGTCCTGCCGGATGTAGTATGGGGAGCACAAGGGCTACAAGGTTGCTCCTGGAGCTGTTCGGGCGGAGGAGGAAGAAGGGGCTAGGCCGCCGTTCTACCTCTCCTGTGAGTGTGAGTGTGAGTATGTGAGTGTGTGTTTCTACTAGGTTCGACCCCTCTGCATGGAGGTCTCCTAGGGGGTCTTATAGCCCGACCCCCCAGGGTTACATGGGTAAAACTACACGCGGGTGAGGCCCGGATGTCGGCGTCTGGAGCCGGCTATGGGGCCCGCCGGCTGTTGGGACCCGCTGGCTGCGGGGCCCGCCGGCTGCTCTGCACTATGGTCCGTCGCCTTGTGCGTCACGGAGTGGTTGGCGTCATGGGGCTACAGTGGCGCGCTGGTGCTGACGTTGGTCACCCCAGTCAGCGGGGTTGGCGGCACTGTGGCCGCCCCTTCCCGAGGCGGGTTGCACTGTAGCCACGCTCTCCCGTCGTGGAGAGCCGTCTTGTCGTTCGGAGCGATGGGACGGCCGCTGACCCGTCGCCACCCGGCTAGCGGACAGCCAGACCCGGCACAGGGCCGGGCCCAGCTGGCCAGGGTTGGGAAGCCGGCCAGATGGCCAGCCGGTTTGGAGGGGCACGAGCTGCCCCGAAGTTTGAAAAGGGCTCCGGGTTTGATTGCCTACCCGGGGGTCATCCCCCCGACAGTAGTCCCCGAAGCTGTAAAGGCTCGCCGGCTCCAAGCGGGGGAGGCTTTGCAGCTTATCCCCCCCCCCCCCGAAGGAGAGCGGTCGTTGATGAAGAAGTGCCGGCTTGATGCCACGAACGCCGGTTGCCGGGAGCCGGGTCGGGATGCTTAGCCGCAACGGAGTTTGAACGGTCTGGCCGGCCAGACCAGCCGGCATGGGGTATCGCGCCAGCCACCTGACGAAGCCCCGCCACATGCAGCCCAGCGGCGGATGAGGCCTGCCAGGCCTCGGCCCACGCACGGGATTTACTGCGGCCGCGCGCACCTGTTGGAGTTCTTGGGGCAGTTATTGCATGTCATAATGTGCCCGCGCGTTGCGGGGAAGTGGGGATCGTGGGCGCAGACGATCCCACTCCCCCATGTTCGTCGTGGCCTTTAAATGAGAGGGGGGAGAGGCCGAGGCACTCGTTCCCTCGCCCCCGCCCGTTGCTTCGTCCACGCGTCCTCTACCTCCTTCTCGCGCACACCTCCACCGCACGCCGTCGCCCGCTCGAGCTGCAGCCGCGCCACGCCACGAGCCACGGGCAGCCTTTCTCTCTCTGCTTCACTGCCACCGTTCTTTCTTCTCGACCGCGCCCCTCCCGCTCTCGCCGATGGCGCCGCCGAAGGGCTCTTGGGAGGGGTCTGTGGTGACTGCCGACGACATTGGATATCTCCGCTGCACGCGACGGCTGCCGCCGGCGAAGCTGGTGGAGGGGCGCGCGCCCGGCGCGGAGAGGGCGCCGGCGCCGCGGGACGGCAAGGTGGTGGTGTTCTACACCCACTTCCTCCGCGGGCTCGGGCTCCCCGCGAGCGTCTTCTTCCGGCGCTTCCTCACCTACTTCGGCCTCCAGCCGCATCACTTAGGCCCGAACGCAATCTTGCAGCTCGCGGCCTTCGTGATGCTGTGCGAGGGCTACGTCGGCCCCCTCCCGTACGTGGAGCTGTGGTGCCGGATGTTCTACTTGAAGCAGCAAGGAGCGTCGGCCGGCGTCATGTCCGAGTGTGGGGCGGCCATGCCGGTCACCCGGACGGCGGGCCCCTTCCCGAAGCTGCCGCTCGAGGAATCGGCCAAGATATGGCAGAAGTCTTTCTTCTATGTGAGGAACGTCGACCCGGCCGACGACCGCATCAACCTTCCCCCCTTCGTTGACGTGCCGCCGGCTGAGAAGCTGAATTGGGGGCACAACCCAAGGAACCCATCCGCGGAGATCGTGGGAGTCTACCGCCGGGTCAAGGAGATGACGGACCGCGAGGGGCTCGCCGCCGTGGACCTCATCGCGGCCTTCATCGGTCGCCGGGTGCTACCGCTGCAGCGGCGGCCGCACCGGATCTGCGACATGAGCGGCCGGCGCGACCCCTGCTGGCTGTCGATGAAGGAGCTGACGCCGACCGAGATCGCCCAGCGCGTGAACGATGTCTCCGCCGCCACGCTCAAGGTGAAGGAGTGGCGATTCGACAAGGAGCCGTACAGCCGAGACGCCCCGGCGCCAGCGGTGAGTCCTTGGTCCCTGTTCTTCACAGCGTCTGCCCTCTTCATGCGCCCTGATGCCTTGGGCCGGCTGCAGCACTTCCCGAGTCAGCTGGTGTATGATGGCCCGAATCCCATGGTCCTCCAGCTGGATCGGGCCGACTCGGACCCGGAGGAGGAGGGAGATGGCGACGCGGGAGCCGGAGGCGGCGAGGAGCGCCTTGCGGACGCGGAAGCCGGCGGGTCCGACCAAGCCGTTAAGTCCTTGATCCCGGATTCTTTGCGCGAATGGCCGGACGATGATGAAGATGAGGATGGGCGGGTGATGCAGCTCCACCAGATGCGTAGGCGGGCGATGGGGCCGCCCCCAGGGGGCGGCAGCGGAGGACGACCGAGGAGCCGGCGGCCCCGAGCCGGCCGCACGGGAAGCAGCCGGTCGAGGCGCGGCCGGCCGCAAAGCGCCCGGCCATGGCGCAGCCGGGCGCCATGAAGAGGTCCGTCAAGAAGGCGCGTCGGGCGGCGCCGTCGGCGGGCCCGAAGCGGGTGGCTCCCACGGCCATAGGGTGAGTTTCTCTTTGTTGCTAAGTCCTTGCTCTTTTCACCGCTGCTGTTGTTGTTCTTCTTCCTTATCTTCCTCGCGCGCTGTCCAGGAACATGCTCGAGCTGGCGGAGGCGGCCGCGGCGGCGGTGGCCGCGGAGGAGGCCGATCGGTGGAGGGGCCAGGGCGGCGCGGAGGGGCGCGTGATACGTCTCCAACGTATCTATAATTTATGAAGTATTCATGCCATATTTATAACAATTCTATATGGTTTTGGTATGATTTGATTAGAACTAACCCGGACTAACGTTGTTTTCAGCAGAACTACCGTGGTGTTGTTTTTTGTGCAGAAATGAAAGTTTTCCAAACGAGCTGAAACTTTTTGGAGATTTTTTATTGGACAAATAAAGAATATTAGCACCAAGACCCACTGGAGGGGGGCCACCCAGTGCCCACGAGGCACCAGGGCGCGCCACCCCCCCCCCCCTCCTCCAGGCGTGCCCTGGTACCTCGTGGGGCCCACATGGCTCCGTTTCGCGTGATTCCAACGCTGAAAAATCATATATATTCAGAAACCCCCGAAAGTTAACCTAGATGAGTTTTTATGCTGCCGCAAGCCTCTGTACCAGAGAGATCCCATCTACAGCCCTTTTCCGGCACCCTGCCGGAGGGGGGAAGCCATCACTGGAGGCCATCTTCATCATCCCGGCGGTCTCCATGACAAGGAGGGAGTAGTTCACCCTCGGGGCTGAGGGTTTGTACCAGTAGCTATGTGTTTGATCTCTCTCTCTCTCCTGTTCTTGAGATGGCATGATCTTGATGTATCGCGAGCTTTGTTGATATAGATGAATCATATGGAGTTTTCCCCTCTCTATCTTCTTGTGATGAATTGAGTTTTCCCTTTGAAGTTTTCTTATCGGATTGAGTCTTTAAGGATTTGAGAACACTTGATGTATGTCCTGCATATGGATATCTGTGGTGACAATGGGATATTCACTTGAGTCACTTGATGTATGTTTTGGTGATCAACTTGCGGGTTCCGTGACCTTGGGGATTTATGCATAAGGGTTGGCACACGTTTTCGTCTTGACTTTCCGGTAGAAACTTTGGGGCACTCTTTGAAGTTCTTTGTGTTGGTTTGAATAGATGAATCTGAGATTGTGTGATGCATATCGTATAATCAAACCCGTGGGTACTCGTGGTGACATTGGAGTGCCTAGGTGACATTAGGGTTTTGGTTGATGTGTATCTTAAGGTGTTATTCTAGTACGAACTCTAGGACTGTTCGTGACAATTAATGGGGATGGCTCATAAGATTGATCGGGAAGGATAACTTTGAGGTGGTTTCGTACCCTACAACAATTTCTTCGTTTGTTCTCCGCTATTTGTGACTTTGGAGTGAACTCTTTGTCGCACGTGAGGGATTTACATATGATTCAACTATATCAACAATGTTGGGAGATTGCACTAGTGAAAGTATGAACCCTAGGCCTTGTTTCTAAGCATTGCAATACCGTTTTTATGCTCGTTTACTATTTTCTACCTTGCTGTTTTTATATTTTCAGATTACAAAAGCCTATATCTACTATCCATACTACACTTTTATCACCATCTCTTCACCGAACTAGTGCACCTATACAATTTACCATTGTATTGGGTGTGTTGGGGACACAAGAGATTTCTTGTATTTGGTTGCAGGGTTGTTTGAGAGATACCATCTTCAACCTACGCCTCCCACGGATTGATAAACCTTAGGTCATCCACTTGAGGGAAAATTGCTACTGTCCTACAAAACTCTGCGCTTGGTGGCCTAACACGAGTCTACAAGAATAAGTTGTGTAGTAGACATCAAGCTCTTTTCTGGCGCCGTTGCCGGGGAGGTGAGTGCTTGAAAGTATATCTTTAGATCTTGCAATCGAATCTTTTAGTTTCTTGTTTTATCACTAGTTTGGTTTATTAAAGAAAACTACAAAAAATGGAATTGAGGTTGCCTCATATTATTCTTCTTTATCATGTCTTTCTTGAAAATAAGGATTCCGATAATTGTGCTCAATTGATAGAAGAAGAATTCAATGAAATGTTTGGCATAAAATCTTTGAATGATGAGCATGATTGCAATGTTGTTAATATGAATTATTTGAATACCCATGATGCTAATGATATGCAAAGCTACAAGCTTGGGGATGCTATGTGTGATGAAGATGATAATTTTAGTCCCCCAAGTTTTGATGAGAAAATTTATTATGATGATAACAAGCCTCCTATTTATGATGATTATATTGATAAAAATGGATTCGGAGAGGTCACAACTTTATTTAATGATGATTCCACTACTTTGGAAGAGGTTTCAATTGACTATGATAACAAAGTTGCTATCTATGATGATTATTGTGATGACATGTATGCTATAAGGAATAATAATAACCATGAAACCTGTCATCATGATTTTAATGTTCAAATTGATTATGCCAATCAAGTATCTCATGATAATTATTTTGTTGAGTTTGCTCCCACTATTATGAATGAGAAGAAAATTGCTTATGTGGAGAGTAGTAAGATTTCTATGCTTATGTATCATGACAAGAATGCTTTGTGTGATGGATATATTGTTGAATTTCTTCATGATGCTACTGAAAATTATTTTGAGAGAGGAATATATGCTTCTACATATTTTAATAATATCAAGTTTCCTCCCTATGCGTTGAAAGTTTTGAAGACATGCTTGTTTTGCCTTCCTATGCTAGTTGATTCTTGCTCCCATAAACTATTTGCTCACAAAATCCCTATGCATAGGAAGTGGGTTAGGCTTAAATGTGCTAGTCATATGCTTCATTATGCTCTCTTTATGTTTCAATTCTTTATTTTTATGCGAGCATCATTGAAATCATCATGCCTAGCTAAAAGGCTTTAAAGAAAAGCGCTTGTTGGGAGGCAACCCAATATGTATCCTTTCTGTTTTAGTGTGTTCACATGATTAAGCTACTGTAGTAATCATGTTTTATATGTTTCCTTTCAATAATGTGCCAAGTAAAACCTTTGGGACAGTGTGGATACTTGTTGATTCAATTCTGTGCAAAAACAGAAACTTTTGCCTCCAGTGTTTAATTTTCCAGATTTTACTGGAGCGTCAAAAAATTCTGAAGTTTTTATACAGTATTTATATGCAAATTGTTGACGTTGTCCTAATTTTTCAGAATTTTTAGAGTTCCAGAAGTATGGTAGTTATTCAGATCATTACAGACTGTTCTGTTTTTGACAGATTCTGTTTTCAATGCATAGTTTGCTTGTTTTAATGTTTCCATAGCTTATATTATGAGATATAAATTGTGGAAATGATAGAATACAGTAGGCATTATATGAGAACAATTGTGAATCTTGTCTTGGACAGTACCTAAGTGATGGTTTATTCTTTATCATACTAACCGTTCTCACGAAGTTCCGTTAAGTTTTGTGTGATTGAAGTTTTCAAGTTTTGGGTGAGATATCGATATGAGGAGAATAAGGAGTGGCAAGACCCTAACCTTGGGGATGCCCAAGGCACCCCAAGGTAATATTCAAGGAAGACTCAAGCGTCTAAGCTTTGGGATGCCTTCCGGGGCATCCCCTCTTTCGTCTTCAACACTATCGGTAACCTCACTCAGAGCTATATTTTTATTCGTCACATAATATGAGTTTTGCTTGGAGCGTCATTTTATTCTGTTGATATTTGTTTGCTGCTATCAATAATCATGTTTTGTATCTTTTAGTTCAATAAAATGCCAATTATAGCCTTTACCATGCTCAGTTTGCAAGTTCATGTGTTGCTGTTTGAAAACAGAAAGTTTTCTGTTATGTCCAGAATATTCCTGAATAGTCAGAACATGATAAAAATCTGAAATTTTTACAAAGTAAGAATGCATGAGTTCTCAGTCACGTGCTAATTTTTCAGAATTTTTGGAGTTAGGGAAGTATGGATTCTTATTTACCCTTTACAGACTGTTCTGTTTTGGCAGATTGCTGTTATAGTTGCATTGTTTGCATATGTTTGCATGTTTAATGTTTCTATTTGAGGATAGGAGTATTAAATATGAAGAGGCATTTAGTACGCAATGTTTAATTATAATTTTTGTGATTTGCTACAGTAGAGAATGTTAAGGTTTTGAGTTGATTTATACTAACTTATCTCACGAGTTCTTGTTGAGTTTTGTGTGAATGAAATTTTTAAGATTTATAGAAACCGTGATATGAGAGGAATTAAGGAGACACAAAAGCTCAAGCTTGGGGATGCCCAAGGCATCCCAATATAATATTTCAAGAAGTCTCAAGCATCTAAGCTTGGGGATGCCCCGGTAGGCATCCCACCTTTCTTCATCAACAACTATCGGTCAGTTTTGGTTGAGCCTAAGTTTTTGCTTCTTCACATGATATGTGCTATTCTTGGAATGTTATTTTATTTTGTTTTTCTTGCTATTTGAATAAAATATCAAGATCTAAAAAAATTTAAATGAGAGAGAGTCATCACATAGCCACCTATTTACTTAACTACTCATTTGATCTTCACTTTTATCTTTTTGGAGTAGTTTGTCATTTACTCTTGTGCTTCACTTATATCCTATGAGTAAATTGTGAAAGAATTGAATATCATAAAGTTGAAATTATATATGCTTCATATGCTTGTCCCATGGGGAGTAATGACATTACATAAAGAAAAGTATAAGTGGTAAAATTTATTGGAGGTTAACAAGCATAGCATTAGTCAATGATGCAATTCATGAAAAAGTTAATAAGGGAAGAGAAGATTCACATGCAAATATACTATCTTGGACATCTTTTATGATTGTGAGCCCCCATTAAGTATTTTATGTCAAAGTGTTGACGTTGGACAAGGAAGACAACGTAATGAATTATGTTTGTTCATATTCACATAGAAGTTATATTGTTATAGATCCTCCAACATGTGGTGCTTGCCCAATATCTTTGCTAGCCAAAAATCCGCACCAAGTAGAGATACTACTTGTGCATCCAAAACCCTTAAACCCAGTTTCATGTCACGAGTGTCCACCATATCTACCTATGGATTGAATAAGATCCTTCAAGTAAGTTGTCATCGGTGCAAAAAGCAATAAAAATTGCCTCTAAATATGTATGATCTTTTATTGTAAGGGAAATAAGCGTTGTACGAACTTGTGATGGTAAATAAATAAAAGCGACAGACTGCATAATAAAGGTTGCTATCACAAGGGGCCATATAACGTGACGTTCCTTTGCATTAAGGGCTTGTGCATCCAACAACAAAAAGCGCATGACAACCTCTGCTTCCCTCTGCGAAGGGCCTATCTTTTACTTTTATGCATTTACTTTTATGTATTTATTTTTTATGCAAGAGTCAATAGTGTTCTCCTCTACTTCCTTTTTATTTTTCTCTTTTGCAAGCATCATGTGGTGGGGAAAGATCTAGGCACATATATCCAGTTGGATATGAGTGATCATGAGTTATCATTGTTGACATCACCCTTGAGGTGAATAAGTTGGGAGACGAAATCACAAGCCCCTATCTTTCTATGTGTCTGGCTGAAACTTTTGCTCCATATATATGTCGTGAGTGTTAGCAATCATAGAAGACTAAATGATGGTTGAGTATGTGGACTTGCTAAAAAGCTCCTACATGAGACCCTTCCTGAAAATATGATGAATTGCAATTGCATTGTTGACTAGAATAGTTTGTTAGTTTCCAAGAAAGTTTATGCCTTATACTTCATTGTTGTGATGAATTGTTACTTGCTCATAAGAAGTTTTATGATAATAAATATTGCTGTTATAATAATGATCTTGCTTTGAATCATTCAAGTCCAATGTCCATGCAACAAAATAAAAGATTATATGATGATTATGATAGGTAGCATTCCACATCAAAATTTCTGTTTTTAATTGCTACTTTATCATGATAACTTTTATGAGAAAAAGTTGCTGTTATGATGCTAGGAAAAGTGATTGAAATTATCATTGATCAAACTTATGCACTATGCTAGCATTCACACTTCATAAATTATTTCTTTTATCATTTACCTACTCGAGGACGAGTAGAAATTAAGCTTGGGGATGCTGATATGTCTCCAACGTATCTATAATTTATGAAGTATTCATGCCATATTTATAACAATTCTATATGGTTTTGGTATGATTTGATTAGAACTAACCCGGAATGACGTTGTTTTCAGCAGAACAACCGTGGTGTTGTTTTTTGTGCAAAAATGAAAGTTTTCCAATTGAGCTGAAACTTTTTGTGGATTTTTTATTGGACAAATAAAGAATATTGGCACCAAGACCCACTGGAGGGGGGCCACCCAGTGCCCACGAGGCACCAGGGCGCGCCACCCCCACCCCCCAAGCGCGCCCTGGTACCTCGTGGGGCCCACGTGGCTCCGTTTCGCGTGATTCCAACTCTGAAAAATCATATATATTCAGAAACCCCCGAAAGTTAACCTAGATGAGTTTTTACGCCGCCGCAAGCCTCTGTACCAGAGAGATCGCATCTACAGCCCTTTTCCGGCACCCTGCCGGAGGGGGGAAGGCATCACCGGAGGCCATCTTCATCATCCCGGCGGTCTCCATGACGAGGAGGGAGTAGTTCACCCTCGGGGCTGAGAGTTTGTACCAGTAGCTATGTGTTTGATCTCTCTCTCTCGTGTTCTTGAGATGGCACGATCTTGATGTATCGCGAGCTTTGTTGATATAGATGAATCATATGGAGTTTTCCCCTCTCTATCTTCTTGTGATGAATTGAGTTTTCCCTTTGAAGTTTTCTTATCGGATTGAGTCTTTAAGGATTTGAGAACACTTGATGTATGTCTTGCATATGGATATCTGTGGTGACAATGGGATATTCACTTGAGTCACTTGATGTATGTTTTGGTGATCAACTTGCGGGTTCCGTGACCTTGGGGATTTATGCATAAGGGTTGGCACACGTTTTCGTCTTGACTTTCCGGTAGAAACTTTGGGGCACTCTTTGAAGTTCTTTGTGTTGGTTTGAATAGATGAATCTGAGATTGTGTGATGCATATCGTATAATCAAACCCGTGGGTACTCGTGGTGACATTGGAGTGCCTAGGTGACATTAGGGTTTTGGTTGATGTGTATCTTAAGGTGTTTTCTAGTACGAACTCTAGGGTTGTTCGTGACAATTAACAGGGATGGCTCATAAGATTGATCGGGAAGGATAACTTTGAGGTGGTTTCGTACCCTACAACAATTTCTTCGTTTGTTCTCCGCTATTTGTGACTTTGGAGTGAACTCTTTGTCGCACGTGCGGGATTTACATATGATTCAACTATGTCAACAATGTTGGGAGATCGCACTAGTGAAAGTATGAACCCTAGGCCTTGTTTCTAAGCATTGCAATACCGTTTTTATGCCCGTTTACTATTTGCTACCTTGCTGTTTTTATATTTTCAGATTACAAAAACCTATATCTACTATCCATACTACACTTTTATCACCATCTCTTCGCCGAACTAGTGCACCTACACAATTTACCATTGTATTGGGTGTGTTGGGGACACAAGAGATTTCTTGTATTTGGTTGCAAGGTTGTTTGAGAGATACCATCTTCAACCTACGCCTCCCACGGATTGATAAACCTTAGGTCATCCACTTGAGGGAAAATTGCTACTGTCCTACAAAACTCTGCGCTTGGAGGCCCAACACGAGTCTACAAGAATAAGTTGTGTAGTAGACATCAGCGCGCGGCGGTGGAGACCACCGAGGAGGCGCTCGCGGCCCGTCAGTCCGGCTCCACCCTGGAGGACGCCGAGAGGGACGCCTGGAGGGCATGGGCCGAGGCCGAGAAGGAGATGGCAGAGGCGTCGGCCAAGGTGTGGGGCGACGCCGTGGCTGAGGTCGTGGCGAGGCGGTGGAGGGTCGCAGAGGAGTCTGCGTGTCCGGATTGGACGGCACCATTGCCACCGCTATCGCCGGTTGCGGAGCATCGCTCCAAATCGGTGCACGACCCGGCCCGCCGGGCGGAGGCGGATGCCCGTGCTGCCGCCGAGGAAGCAGCCGGTCACGGCGAAACCGGCGATCACTAGCCGGAGGCCGACCAGACGGCCGACCCAGAGGTGCCGCCGGCTGCCGACCCGGCCGACGGGGCTGGAGGCGGAGACGGAGGAAGCCGCGAGCCGGAGGCTGCGCCAGGCGGAGGAGGAGCGCCACCCCCGAGCGAGGGAGGCCACGCTAGGGAGCTCTCATGCCCTGGTGACCGCAGAGCTGCGGCCGCGGGGCGCAGCCTCGAGCTGAGGCCGGCCAGCAGCGGAACCTGCGCCGGGTCCTCGGCCCAGCCGCAGCGGACGTGGGTGGCGTGCTCCAGCGAGGCGACGAGCGGCGCCCCCCGGAGCGAGCTGGACGCGGCGGTGGACTCCCTGCAGGTGCAGCACGCCAACCACCGCGGCCAATGGCAAAGCTTCGCCCAGGCGGAGAACGGCCGGCTGCTGCAGCTGGAGCGGACCTTCGTGGTAAGTTCGCTTATCCTTCACGTTTTCGTGCGTCTGTTTCTTCTTTCCCTTTCTCGACCGGCTTGGTCGCTTTCCAGTGGGGGCGCGTCAGCGCACCCACTGGGTGTAGCCCCCGAGGCCCGGGCCGGCTGCGCAGCAGGCGGGTCGGGCCTTCTCAGGCGTTATGTGCTAACTTTCTTTTCTTGCAGTCCATCTATGACCAGCGGGTGGCGGTGTACAACCGTCTCCTGGGCCGGTGCCGCACGGCTAGGGACCAGCTGGCGGACAAGGAGGAGGAGCTTCGCCAGGCCAAAGGTACTTCTTCGAACTTTTTGCATTTCTTCCAGTGGGGCCACGCCAGCACACCCATTGGGTGTAGCCCCCGAGATTCGGGCCGGTTGTGCAGCAGCCGGGTCGAATCTTCTTGCTTCATATTTTGCTTTCTTGTCTGGCTCCTGACCGGAATCCGGATCCGGATGCGCAGCCGCCGCCGTCGACCCGGCCGAGATGGAGGGGCTCCGGCGCCAGCTGGTTGAAGCCGGCCAGCTCTGTGACCAGGCAGTCGCGGAGCGCAACCGGCTGCAGGAGGAGGCGGCCCGGGCGGTCCGGGAGAGGGAAGAGGCCGCAGCCACCCACAAGGCCGAGCTGGACCGGCTCGCCAAGGAGCGCCGCCAGGCGGCGGTGCGGCGGGAGGAGGAGGCGAAGAAGGCCGCCGGGGAGGTCGCCCAGCTCAAGGCGGACCGCGATAGCAGCGCTAGCGCATTGGCGGCGAGGGAGCGGAAGGTGCTGCAGGAGGCGTTGTACATTGACGAGCTCCTCACACGTAAGTATTCTTGCTTGTCTTTCTCTTGGTTTCTTCCTGGTTCTGGCCCTTTGACCTTTTGACCGACCTTCTCCTTTTTCTTTTCCAGGGGTCTTCCCCGAGACCCAAGTGCCAGCCGAGGAGGCAGTGACCGTCCACCGGCAGGAGCAGAGGGCGGCGGGAGCCGTCGTCGAGGAGTACGCCGCCTAGTCGGTGGCAGAGATCACCGTGGCTGCCAAGGCCCGCTTGGGGACGGTGGAGCGCGACATGAACCGGCTTTTCGAAGCCGGTTTGTCGATGGTGGCGGCTCTCTGACCGGGTGCGGTGGTGCCAACCACCATCGGCCGGCTGGCGCGTTGGCTGGAAGCCGGCGCGGCGCGACTTAGCGCGTGGAGGGCCTCTGCGGCCCGGGCCGGCGCGGAGATGGCGCTCGGATTCGTGCTGTCCTGGTACCCAAGCATTCGCTTGGACCAATCGCCGTGCGGGCCAGCGACATTGCGTCGTTTACCCTGCACGACGAGTTCGTGCTAGAGCGGGCGCCAGACGGTGCGGAGCTTCCCGCCGATGACTTCGGCCTAGCGCTCGAGGACCCGGAGGGTAGCTCGGCCGAGACGGGAGCCGGAGCGGACGACGCCGCCGCCGACTTGGACGACACGGCCGCCACGGAGGATCCGGCGCAGAGCGATGCCGACGAGGCCGCCGCCTAGGGCGTTTTACCTTTCATGTACTTTTGCTTCTTTTGAACTTGAATCGTTTGTTAGTTGGCAAGTCCACCCACTGGGTGTAGGTTTATGTAATGAACTATTGGCCGTGGGCCTTTGCTGTGTATATATGCATGCTTGTTTCCTTCTATGCTTGTGTTTGCCGTCTGGCGGCTCGCTCTTGCTCATTTCCTTAGCCGTCTTCTTATTCCCTCCGCTTCTCGACCTCCTCCCCGCCAGCCAGACAGCCGGGAGCCGGTCTGTAGCTGGGACGGGGAGCCAGACTCGAAAGAGAACGAGCAGTACTTAGGCCTTAGGATTTGAGCGCAAGCGAAACACCCACTGGGTCGGCTGGCTGCAGGCGGCGAAGCCGGCTGGAGGGAAGCTGGTCTGTGCAGCGGAGAGTGAAAGAGAGGGAGAGAGTCGGGTTGGTCGAGCCGGACGTTCGTAGTTAGCCGCTTTTCGCGTGAGGATGCTTTCAGCCTTTGGCTCTTGCCAGCCTGGACAGCCGGGAGCCGGTCTGTGGCTTATGGCAGAGAGGGGGCTTCAGCGGGGCACACGTTACTGGCCGGGTTCAAAAGAGCGGGGCACGGGCTGGCCGGCGAGCCCCCGAGCCGGCTGTGCCGACCCGGCGGGAGGGAGGCGAATGCAGTAAAGTGCGCAGAAAACTCGATGGAGATGAAAAGGTATCCCCCGAGTGTCGTTCGGGGGACCTGCTGCTTTCATTAATTTTCAAAAGGGGTAGCGATACATACATACATACATATATACTGTAAAACGGGCGGAGGAGCTCCGCGTTCCAAGGGCGTTTTGTCTCTTCGCTGGAGGCGTCTCTCTTGTGCTTGTTTTTCTTCTGCGCGTCGATGAGGTAGTACGCGTTGTTGCGCAGGGCCTTGCTGATGATGAAAGGGCCCTCCCATGGGGAGGACAGTTTGTGCTGGCCGGCTGTCCGCTTGATCAGCCGGAGTACGAGGTCGCCTTCGCGGAAGGCGAGGGGCTTGATCTTCTTGCTGTGGTAGTGGCGCAGGTTTTGCTGGTAGATGGCCGACCGGCTGAGGGCCAGCAGGCGCGCCTCCTCCAGCAGGTCGACGCCGTCTTCGCGTGCTGCTTTGGCTTCTACCTCCATGTACAGGGCGACCCGAGGCGAGTCGAACTCGAGGTCCGTGGGGATGACCTCCTCAGCCCCGTAGACGAGGAAGAAAGTGGTGAAGCCGGTTGATCGGTTGGGCTTGGTCCGAAGACTCCAGAGGACGGCCGGCAGCTCGCCAATCCAGCTGCCGGGTGAGCGCACAAGTTGCTCGACGAGTCACGGCTTGATGCCGTCCAAGATGAGGCCGTTTGCCCGCTCCGCCTGGCCGTTTTGACTGAGGGTGTGCGACGGAGGCCAGGTCAAGCCGGACGCCGGAGACGGAGCAGTAATGCGCCAGTGCGCCTTTGGCGAAGTTGGTGCCATCATCGGTGATGATGCTGTTGGGGACGCCATAGCGGACGGCGATGTCTTTGATGAACTTGACGGCGGTGGGACCGTAGAGTTTCTTGATCGACCTTGCCTCGATCCACTTGGTGAACTTGTCGACGGCCACCAATAGGTGCGTCATGCCGCCTCGAGCGGTCTTGAAGGGTCCCACCATGTCGAGGCCCCAGACTGCAAAGGGCCACGCGATGGGGATGGTCTGGAGAGCCGCGGCCAGCTGATGGCTCTGAGCCTTGAAGTGCTGGCGGCCCTTGCACTTGAGGACCAGCTCCTCGGCGTCCTTCAGAGTAGTCGGCCAGTAGAAACCTTGGTGGAATGCTTTGGCCACCAGAGACCGGGAGGCGGCGTGATGCCCGCACTCGCCCTGGTGGATGTCACGCAAGATCTCGAGGCCCCTGGCCGTCTCGACGCAGCGCTGGAAGATGCCGGTTGTGCTGCGCTTGACGAGCTCGTGGTTGATGATGCTGTAGGCGGAGGCCCGGCGCTGCACTTGCCGAGCCTCGACCTCGTTCGCCGGGAGTTCGCCGCTCACCAGGAAGGTGAGGATCGGTTGGGCCCAAGACGGTGCCTCCACCACCGTGAAGACGGCCACTTGCGCAGGTTCGGCCGGGTCGGGAGGTGGCGGGCTGGAGCCGGCAGCCCCCGAGACTGGAACAGCAGCCCCCGAGCCGGAGCCGGCAGCCCCCGGGGCTGGGTCACAGACGGCAGCCCCTGGGACCGAGATGGCAGTCCCCGAGCCGGAGCCGGCTGCCCCCGAGCCAGAAGTAGGGACTATTGGGTCGGCCGGGACGAAGATGGACTCCGAATCTGGAGACGGCTTGATGGAGGGCTTGCGTAGGTGCTCGAGGGAGACGCCGGTTGGGATTGCTTGCCGGTTGGAGCCAAGCTTGGCTAGAGTGTCTGCCGCCTCGTTCTCGCTTTGGGGACGTGGAGGAACTCGCAGCCGTCGAAGCTGCCGGTCATCTGCTGGACCAGGTTGCGGTAGCTGGCCATGTTGGAGTCCCTGGCGTCCCACTCGCCAGATACCTGCTGGACCACCAGGTCGGAGTCGCCGTAGCAGAGGATACGCCGAATGCCGATTTCTTTGGCCAGCCGGAGGTCGTGGACAAGGGCTTCGTACTCGGCGACGTTGTTGGAGGCGGCAAAGTGGATTTGGAGCTCGTAGCGCAGCCGGTCGCCCTTGGGGGAGGAGAGCACGATGCCAGCTCCCAAGCCGGAGGCCATCTTCGAGCCGTCGAAGTGCATGCGCCAGTGCGTCGCGTCGGGGGCCGGTGGCAAGTACTGGGTCTCTGCCCAGTCGACGAGGAAGTCGGCCAATGCCTACGACTTGATGGCCGTGCGGGGCTCGTAGTGGATGGTGTGGCCGGCTAGCTCGATGGCCCATTTGGTGATCTGGCCAGAGGCGTCCCGGCATCCCATGATCTCACCGAGGGGGGCTGTGCTCACCACGGTGATTACCTGCTCTTGGAAATACTGCTTCAGCTTCTTGGCGGCCAAGTACACGCCATAACACATCTTCTGGTAGTGGGGGTAGTTCTGCTTGGAGGTGGAGATGACCTCGCTCAGGTAGTACACAGGGCGTTAGACCGGCTGCGCCTTGCCTTCCTCAGGGCGCTCTACCACCAGCACCACACTGACCACGTGGGTGGTTGCCGTGATGTACATCAGGAGCGGCTCCTTCTCAGCCGGCGCGGCCAAGACGGGTGCGGTGGAGAGCATGCGCTTGAGGTCGTGGAAAGCTTCGTCCGCCAGGTCAGACCACTAGAACGGCGTCGTCTTCTTCATCAGCTGATATAGGGGCAGGGCCCTCTCCCCCAGCCGGCTAACGAACCGGCTAAGAGAGGCCAAGCAGCCGGTGAACTTCTAGACATCGCGCAGCCGAGCCGGCTTGCGCATGTGCTCGATCGCCTTGATCTTCTCCGGATTGGCCTTGATACCGCGCTCCGACACGAGGAACCCAAGGAGCTGGCCAGCCGGTACGCCGAAGACGCATTTCTCCGGGTTGAGCTTGATCTGAAACTGGCGCAGATTGGCGAACGTCTCCCTGAGGTCCTCGAGGAGGGTAAGGTGCTGCTTGGTATTCACCACGATGTCGTCGACGTAGACGTGCACGTTCCTGCCGATCTGCGGCAGGAGGCACTTTTGCATGCAGCGCTGGAAGGTGGTGCCAGCGTTCTTCAGCCCGAATGACATGGTGATGTAGCAATACGCCCCGAAGGGGGTGATGAAGGACGTCTTGAGGGCGTCCGCTGGGTCCAGCTTGATCTAGTGGTAGTCGGAGTAGGCGTCCGGGAAGGACAGAAGCTCGCAGCCGGTGGTGGAGTCAATGACTTGGTCGATCCGGGGTAGGGCAAATGGGTCCTTTGGGCAGGCCTTGTTCAGGTTGGTGTAGTCGATACACATGCGCCAAGTGCCGTTCTTCTTCAGGAAGAGGACTGGGTTGGCCAGCCACTCGGGGTGGAATATTTCCATGATGAAGCCGGCTGCGAGTAGCCGGGCGATCTCTTCACCGATGGTTCTTCGCTTCTCCTCGGAGAAGCGGTGTAGCGGCTGCCGGACCGGTTTGGCATCCGGCCGGACGTGGAGTTTGTGCTCGGCGAACTTCCTCGGAACACCTGGCATGTCTTTAGGGGAGCATGCGAAGATGTCCCGATTCTCACGGAGGAAGTCGACGATCTCGCCTTCCTATTTGCTGTCGAGGCCGGAGCCCACGACAATGTACTCGCTGGAGTTGGGGTTGGACGGGTCGAGCAAAACCTTCCTTGTGCCCTTGGCCGGCTTGAAGGACCCCTCGTCAGCCGGCTGCTTGAGCTGAGCCGGCATGACCGGCTGCTCGCCAGCCAGCGCGACAAGACGGTCGAGCTGGCGCCTCTCCTCGGCAATAACCAGCGACTCGGCCAGCTTAGAGCCGGCTTTGGCGCACTCCAGGGACTTCTTGTAGTCGCCGGTGATGGTGATGATGCCCTTGGGACCCGGCAACTTCATCTGGAGGTAGGCATAGTGGGGGACCGCCATGAACTTGGCCAATGCAGGCCGGCCCAAAAGCGCGTGGTAGGGGCTGGCCAGGTCGACCACCTCGAACCAGATCGGCTCGCGGCGGAAGTAGGCGCTGGTGCCGAACAGCACGTCCAGCCGAACCTTGCCGATGGGGGAGCACGAGGCGCCCGGCACGATGCCTTGGAACACCGTCTGGGTAGGCTGCAGCTGGCTTTCCTCGATGCCGAGCTTGACCATGGTATCGTGGTAGAGGATGTTGATGCTGCTGCCGCCATCGATCAGTACCCACGAAAAGTGGTAGGTGCGCTTCTCAGCGACGAAGGTGGGGTCAAGGACGAGCGCATAGCCACCCGGCGTGGGCATCACGGCCGGGTGGTCCTTCCGGGTCCAGCTGATGGGACGGTCGGACCAGTGCATGTACTGGGGGACCGGGGGGCCGCTGGTGAAGACGATGTAGGCCGTGTCCTACTGAGGATAGGCGTTGTTGGCGAGGGCGCCGGCCGCCGGAGGTGGCGGAGGAAGCGGTGGGAGCTGCGGGTCGGGACCGGGAGGTGGCGGTGGAAAGTCGCCGCGCATCAGGCGCTGGGTGATGCTGCAGTTCCGGAGCGTGTGCGTGGATGGCTTCGCGCCGCTGTGGTGCTTGCAGGGGGCGTCGAGCATCTGCTCGAAGGAGAATTTGGGCTGCCAAGCCACCTTGCCAGTGGGTTGGCGCTTGACGCCGCCTTGCTCGGCTGGCTGTTCCTCCGCCACGGCGGCTACTTGCTGGTTGTTGTAGCGGGGAGCCGGCTGCTCGGCCTTCCGCTTGTTGTTGTTGTTGTTGTCTTGCTGGCACTGGTTGGCTTCGCCAGCCGGCTTTGGGGTGGCCGGCTGGACCGGGACCGGCTTGCCGTCTGCGTCGACCATGATCTTTACGCGCATCGCGGAATTGGCCGTGGCGTACTTGTCCGCCACAGCCATGAGCTCCGCCAGGGTGTCTGGCTCATCACACATCAGTCGGTGCTTGAGCAGGGTGCCGTCTCGACACCCGTCGACGAAGTACCTGACGGCCTGCACTTCGTGGACCCCTTCGCAAGAGTTATGCAACTCGGTCCACCGCGTGAGGAAGTCGCGGAGAGGCTCGCCCGGGCCCTGAACGCAGATGGCACTACTGGAAACAGGGAATTTGCCATCAGTCAGCTCTTTGCCATCTGCCAACGGATGGCAAAGAACGTCTTTGCCATCTGCTTACAAAAAACAGACGGCAAAGAACTGACAGACGGCAGAGAACCTGGTTGCCATCAGCCAATTCTTTGCCATCTGCCAGCAGATGGCAAAGAATCTTTGCCGTCTGCTGGCAGACGGCAAAGAGGTTGGTGGGGTCCAGCGGACGACGACGTTGTAACGGTGCACTAGCCCACCTCTTTGCCATCAGCTGGCTGATGGCAAAGAGGTGGGGCTTTGCCATCTGCCGGCTGATGGCAAAGAGGTGGGGCTATCTCCCCTCTCTCCCAGCCCGGCCCCGTCCCTCTCTCTCTCCCCCCCCACCTCACCCACCCACCACCCCAGCCCGGCCCCACCCCTCTCTCCCCCCCCCCCACCTCACCCACCCATCTCTCCCACCCTAGCCCAGCTAGGGTTACGGCCGCCCGACCCCGCCCCGCCTCGCCGCAGGACGGCGGCCCCCTCGCCGCCCGACCCCGCTCCATCGCCGCTCGACCCCGCCTGTCCCCCGGACGCCCCCTCCCGACTGCGCCGCCAGACGGCGGCAGCATCGCCGCCGCACGCTGCCCGACTCCGCCCCGCCTCGCCGCAGGACGGCGGCCCCCTCGCCGCCCGACCCCGCTCCGTCGCCGCCCGACCCCGCCCGTCCCCCGGACGCCCCCTCCCGGCCGCCGGTGAGCTCCCTCTGTCTCCTCTCTTCCCCTCTCTCTGTATGTGAATGGATGGATGGATGGATAATTTTTTTGCTACTGTGGATGGATAGATGTTGGATAGATGGATGGATGGATTGATGGATAAATTGAATTTGCTAGATGTTTTGCTGTTTGTGAATGGTGCTAGTAGCTACTGTGAATGGTGAAGTTTTATTTCTTGTTTCTTGTTGCGACGTGTGTTTTTGCATTACCTATTTGTTCTTCATTGTTGCTTTCTTTTTTTCAATACTGAGCACTTATGAGTAGACACTTGTGGTTGCAATTACTTGAACAGAATCATTATATTACTGTTGGATATACAAGTTCAATCATTCACATCTGATTCTTGTTCGATTCTAATAGCATTGCTATTCTTTGGACAGGAACTTTTATCCCCACTGTGATATTCAAAAGCAGTCAAGATGCTGAAGTTATTCTCCCTCGGCATCCAGCCACCGCTGAGGCACTGATGGTGGCAAGGTGGAGCACACGGCGAACCAGCGCAGCGATGTGTGGCTCGTGGCAATGCCGGATCCGGTGGACAACCCCGTCGCCACCATCATCCATTCTCCTTGACATCAAGCTGAGATGAGCCATCGCTTGATTCTCTCGTGGCCAGCCCCTGCCCTTCTCCTACCGCGTTGCTCTCCCTGTCGTCGAAGGTCGTGTTCCTCCTGTCCTATGCCTCCCTCCTTTTTGGTTCCAGTTCTCTTTGCCATTCATTACGCAAGTAATTTTTTCCTTACCATGAGTGTCAGCAGCAAGGAATGTGCGATCAGTTATCTGTACATTTTTTTGTGTACCAGGTTATTGAAATAGTCATCATTTTTTATACTTCCTAGAGTTGCTGCTGTTAGAGAATGGTGGGTTCTCCTTGTGCTGCTTGGTCGTGCCTTGGGTCATCTACCTGGGCGAGGCCGAGCTCGTGCCCGACCCCGACAGCCGCGTCCTCGAGCTCGAGATCGTCACCAAGCTCGCCGCCCGCTGCACCGAGGCCGAGAGGAGCAAACCTATCATTTCAGAATTAGATTGGATGCTACCTGCCTGCTGTTTGCTCTCACTGGATGCTCACATATGTGAATTATTAGATACATGTGCTTGTCCACATTATCAGGTTTGAACTAGATAGCTGCTGGTGGAAGGGCCAATCTATCTTTCTTGCATAATAAACAATTGAATTTCATTTCATATATATACTACTACTCTACAAGGAGAGTCCTCCCAAAATAAATTGGTCACATCCACACCAAGAAGACACCCTACTGATCACACACTTGATATTTATTTATTTATAAAAGAAAGAAAGAAAGTTGCGACAGAAAAATAGTGCAACTTGTTGCTGAAAGAAAGAGATGGACTGATGTATGGATTAGTCCCTTGATGAATGAACGGGCGCTGGTTGCTGTTATATATACTAGTCTTAGACTGTACGTGAGATTGAATGTATCCTATCTAGCTTGCAGCTAATATCTGACGAAACTGTTCTTGTTTGGCGCAGGCGATGGCCACCTTTGAGCTGTACAGGCGGTCCACCATCGACATGTGCCTCACAGAGACGCTCGACGAGATGGTCTCTAGCGGCACCCTCAGCCCCGAGCTTGCCATCCAAGTGCTCATCCATCTCGACAAGGTGCTCTGCTGCGACATCAATTGCTTCTTTCTTCGGTTATGGCCATGTTCCCCTTCAGTCTGGGGAACATAATTCTCCTTATCTTCTGGATGATTTGATTTATTATTTGTCTATGTTTCTCGTGCGTGCAGTTTATGACAGAGGAAATGGAAAACCAAGTGAATAGCAAGGCTACTGTAAAGGTACTTGCTTTGGAAACAAAGTTGTAATTTTTCGCGCAATTTTGGTGTTCTCCTGCTCGGTGGGGTCATTAACGTTTGCCACATGCAACGGTGAATTAATTTGTCTGATTCTAAAGTTGTGACCTTTTGAGGCATGACAAATATGTGGTACCAATTCTAAGATGCAGTGCAGTTTAGCTCGTTCGTAAATGAAATAAACCCTAGATTTTTTTTGTCTTACATATATTGCTTACTAAAGATACGGTTTACAGTTTCCAAGGCCCCAAGGACGAAGATCCTGGAAAATATGTCTTGCGTATGTTGTTCTGAGTTCAAGGGATGTCGCACAATTTGGGATAACTCCTGAGTTATGCAAAAACTCTGTTTCACAAAACAAAACCTGTCGATATGATGTGTGCTCACAACTAAATTAGGGGTTACTATTGCAGAACTGGAAGCTACCTGCTTGCTGTTTGCTTTCACTGGATGCTCATGTACGTGAATTAGATACATGTGTTTGTGCACATTAGCAAGTTTGAAGTAGATTACTAGTGGTGAATGGGCCAATCTATCTTTCTTGCATAATAAACAAATAAATTATTAATTTACATATATAGACTACTTTTTTTTGTATGTACAATTACCAGCTACCTTGTTGGGTACTACTTGCTGTTGCATCGTAACATCTCATACACAATCTTGACTGGAGGATTAGCTTTGCTGGTGAATGATAGCCCCAAGGGATTACCATTGCAGAACTTTATGGGCCTCGTAATGCTATCTGCTTGCTGTTTTCTTTCTCCGCATGGTCATGTCAGTTAGATGCATGTCTTTGTCAAATATTGCCAATTAATACGCCTGCAAGTCTTATTTAATTTTTTTCTACCCAAGCCGTTGATGCTCTGCTCTAGCCTGCCAACTTTCTATTCTTATTTGTTGTTGTGAAACCAAACTACCAGGGCTGGGCGAGGTCCGTCTTGTCCTTGGTTAATTTGGTTTACTGCCTGCTTGATTGATGCCACTGTACTCCCAGTTTCTTTCTCATGTAGGTAGGAGCATGACTAAATTTCTTCCTGTTTGCGTATGATGAACACCACATCATTCTATCTCTCTCTGTTGTAATGATGTGTATGTGCCTATTATATATGTTTGCACTGGCGTTGTTGTTGTTTTTACAAGAGGGTTTTGATGCTTTAGTGCCACATGATGTTAGTTGTACCAGTATTATAATTTTTTATTCTTGAAACTATATTGCTTTCCTCTGTTTAGTTCAAAGTTTTATTTGTGTTTATACAACTGAATATTTGACATTGGTTCATCTTATCTTGAGTTAGCGTTTTGAACTAGTACGTTCTGAACATTCTGATGCCTGTGTTTGATGCAGAGTTGCTGCTGTTATGATCATGTGTTGGAACCTGGTAGAAGTGGGGCATGCCGGGAGAGGAGGGCGATGATGCGGTTCCGCGTGGCTGCTCCAACCCTGACGTCACGGAAGGTCGTCCATCTCTCTCTCTCTCTCTCTCTCTCTCTCTCTCTCTCTCTCTCTCTCTCTCTCTCTCTCTCTCTCTCTCTCTCTCCGTGTGTGTGTAGACCGATTCAGTTTTTCTCTCTTTCCAATTTAAACATGAGAAGATTCGATTCATCAATCAATTTTGTGCCCACAAGTTGGAGATCTTATTGTGGCTGCGATTAGGGATAATTGCAGTTTGCCGTAGACTTTATGGGCCTCACAGTGCTATTTGTTGCTTGCACTCGGAAATGGTCATGTGAATTAGATGAGTTTGTCAAATATTGCCAATATCCCTGCAAGCCTTTTGTTTGGTTTACCCAACTTGTCGATGCTCTAATATAGCCTAGTTTTGTTTTTATTCTGGTTTTCAAACCAAACTACCGTGGTGAGGTTCGTCATCCTGTGTTTGCTTTACTGCTTGCTTGGTTAATGCCACTACTACCAGGTTCTCATGTAGGAACATGAAGAATTTCTCTAGTTCGCTTATGATGGCTGCTGGGTGGTTCCTGCCTGTTGAGGTGGTCATGTATGAGGCTAGTTAAACTTTGGTTCTAATTCTTACGCATATTTGGTCATGCCTGCATCATGCGTGTGTGGTTGATGGTCATGTACTAGCAAAAGAGGTTGTTTTGCTGCTGAACGGTCTTTTCTTATTCATGCATGCTTACATATGCAATCTATCCTTTGTGATGATGTATGTGGCTATTAAATATAGTTGCACTGGGTGCCCTTGTCTTTACAAGAGGATTGTCATGCTTTCTCTCTAATAGGCTAATAGCCACTCTAGTCCTGGTGTTACAGTTCTGATGTTTGTTACTCCCTCTGTAAAGAAATATAAGAGCGTTTAGAGCACTACCTTACTTAGCTTCAAAATGACCTTACTTAGCATTTTTTACACCAAAATGACTTAGTATGCTTAGCTAGCTCAAAAATGACATAATAATCATACTTAGCTCCAAAATGACATATTTTACAGATATAAGTTGCATCATAATAGTCTTCACATTTTAGTTGCATCATAATAATCTTCTTCTTCTAGTCTTTTTCTTCTAACTTTCTTCTTTCCCATTTTGCAGATTTGCTCTAGATCACGGAAGCTTGGGTTGATGGAGTGCTTGTCTTTAGTTTTTGTTTTGGCTTTGTGAAACTTGCTACCTATGGATGAAACTGTGTAATATTGATGAAACTATGTATATGTATGGATGAAACTTGCTACTATTGGTAACATGTGTTGGATATGTGTTCATGGATGTGTTGGATATATATGTGTTCATGACTATTGGTAATATGTGTTGAATATGCTATATTGGTTATATATATATGTGTGTGTTTGATTTTCTGTGAAGATGAATTGATATAAGAAAAAACAAAATTAAATGGGGCAATATAGGCACTTTGCCATCTGCTGGCAGATGGCAAAGAGGCCACGTGTCAGCTACCTGTACAACCTGGGAAGGGCCTATTTGGTCTCTTTGCCATCTGCCAGCAGATGGCAAAGGCTGCAGAATCTTTGCCATCTGCTGGCAGATGGCAAAGGCCAGAATCTTTGTCATCTGCTGGCAGACGGCAAAGAGCCTGCAGCCTTTGCCATCTGCTGGCAGACGGCAAAGCACGCTGTTAGCCTTCTAACGTGGCTAACCCGTGCTTTGCCGTCTGCCAGCAGATGGCAAAGGCTGCAGGCTCTTTGCCATCTGCCAGCAGACGGCAAAGTAGCCTTTCCCGGCTGGGTTTCAGCCAAACTGTTTGCCGTCTGCTGGCAGATGGCAAAGCCTTTGCCATCCGCCGACCATGCCTTTGCCATCTGCCATGGCAGATGGCAAAGTGCCTGATTCCTGTAGTGTGGAGAGCTGGCGAGGCCGACCCGGACGCTTGTATGTGCTGGTGAAGTTGCATACGAACACATCCTCGAAGTCCAACCAGGAGTTGATGCTTCCGGCCCTCAGGCTGTTAAGCCATGTCCGGGCCGAGCCGAGCAGCATGAGGGGGACGTAGCAGACCGCCACGCGCCTGTTGCCGCTGGCTATGCCAACAGCCGTGGTGTAGTCAGTTAGCCAGTCTTCCGGCTTGGTGATGCCGTTGTACTTAGGGGTGTCGCGGGCCAGCGTAAACCCTTTGGGGAAGGGCTCCTCGCGGATGTGGGGTCCGAAGCAGGCGGGACCAGCGGAACTCTCCTCCTCGAGGGCCGTGGACCGCGTCAGCCGGTCGATGTGATGGTGGGCGTCGTTTTTGTCGTAGGGCTCGTGGGGACCCAGCCGGCTCGCGACGGGCCGCGCGGCACCGTGCCGGCAGAAACCGGCTGGGGCGGCCGAGGCGGCGGAGGAGGGAGCTCCGGCTGCCGGACTCGGTCGTCACCGGCAGTCTCGTCAGCAACGCCGTCGCCGGCCGTCGCGGCACGGTCGTGCCGGCTCCGGCTTGCCCGGCGCCGGCCAGAGCGGCTGGCGCTGCCGGCAGGGGAAGACGCCTACTGCGTGTCCCAAAGGACTTTCCCTGGGTCTGCGGTGTTTCCTGAGGCGGAGGTGGTGGGCTGGGCCGGATCGAAGCGCTTCTGCTGATCGTTCACCGCGGTGATGAGATCGCGGACGCGCTGCTGCTGCTGCAGCAGCTCCTCGCCCTCCAGGAACTCGAGATCCGCCATGGCCGCCTGCGCGGCGCGCATGTTCTTGACGGGGGTGTCGTAGGTCGGCCGGCTTGCGCCTAACGCACGGCCGATGGCGCCTCCGCGGATTCGCACCTCCGCCGCCCGGCTGGGCTCAGCGGCGGCCGTCGTGAAGCCGTGAACGCTGTCGTACTCCCACTGGGCGGACTCCAGCCGGCGCCGCGTCGCCGCGAGCGTCGTGGCCTCGTCCAGCAGTTGCTGACGGTCCTCGTTGAGCTGAGCTACCGCAGCCGCCGGGTCGGCGTCGGGCGTGATGGGGGCTTTCAGGCTCCGGATCATCTCGCGAAGCGGGTCGGTCCTCCTGGATTGGGCCGTAGCCGCGGCAGCAGCAGCCGCGGCAGCCTTCTCCTTGCTACGCGAGGAGCCGGAGCTGGTGCAGAGGTCCGCGACGTCGTCGGAGACGGCGCATCCAACGGGGACGGGCCAGTCGGTGAAGCTGTGTACCTCGCTAGGATACTCGTCGGGGATGAGCGCGATGAAGACGTGCAGCGCGCCGAAGGGGACGACGGAGCAGCCTGTGGGGCAGGCGGCGGCTGCGCCTGACGCAGCATCGCAGCCGGCCGGGTTGGCCACGCAAGGCGCGCGGACCAAGCCGTGCGCAATGCGCTCGCCGGAGCTGGTGAAGGGCCTCGTCCGGAACTTGACTCCGGCGGACGCCGCGAGCAGCCCCACGGTGGGCGTCAACTGTCGTGGTGAAATCACGGCAGATGCCATGAGATGGCTAAAAGTGGGGGGCTGCGTGAGGACGCCGGTGGGCTCTGAAAGCGAGGTCGGTACAGGCATGCGCGGGACACAAGGCGTACCCAGGTTCAGGGCCCTCCGGAGAGGTAATACCCCTAGTCCTGCCGGATGTAGTATGGGGAGCACAAGGGCTATAAGGTTGCTCCTGGAGCTGTTCGGACGGAGGAGAAAGAAGGGGCTAGGCCGCCGCGCCGTTCTACCTCTCCTGTGAGTGTGAGTGTGAGTATGTGAGTGTGTGTTTCTACTAGGTTCGACCCCTCTGCATGGAGGTCTCCTGGGGGGTCTTATAGCCCGACCTCCCAGGGTTACATGGGTAAAACTACACGCGGGCGGGACCCGGATGTCGGCGTCTGGAGCCGGCTGTGGGGCCCGCCGGCTGCTGGGACCCGCCGGCTGCGGGGCCCGCCGGCTGCTCTGCACTGTGGTCCTTCGCCTCGTGCGTCACGGAGTGGTTGGCGTCGTGGGGTTACAGTGACACGCTGGTGCTGACGTTGGTCATCCCGGTCAGCGAGGTTGGCGGCACTGTGGCCGTGCCTTCCCGAGGCGGGTTGTACTGTAGCCACGCTCTCCCGTCGTGGAGAGCCGTCTTATCGTTCGGAGCGATGGGACGGCCGCTGACCCGTCGCCGGCCGGCTAGCGGACAGCCAGACCCGGCACGGGGCCGGGCCCAGCCGGCCAGGGTTGGGAAGCCGGCCGGACGGCCAACCGGTTTAGAGGGGCACGGGCTGCCTCGAAGCTTGAAAAGGGCTCCGGATTTGATTTCCTACCTGGGGGTCATCCCCCCGACAATGACAGTATCTGGTGCAGCTCGGCTATGTCGCCAGTCGCCACGGAGAAGCCGACGGCGACCTCCTCCTGTAAGTATCTGCTCAGATTGACGGTTGCATTAACCTGGTACAAGGCATCGTGGATGCGGAGATCAACCGCCAGCATCTTGGAGTCGTTGTGTGGTACGTGACAGTTGCTTCCATAACATGGAGCGACGTGAGGCTTTTTCCCGGCCAGGTCGTCGTGTCCGTTGATGCGATGGAGGTGACGGAGCTGACGACGATGCCGACATGGTTGCCGTTGATATCGGCATATTGCAGGCTGAGGAAAGTGTCGAACCCGACGGCCACGATTCGGCCGTCCCCTGTCCCGTTAGTGTTGGTCGGGAGGAGGCCGAGGCCGCCGCCGGCGCTCTGGGGCGGGAGCGCCGAAGGGAAACTCCCGAGGAAGAAGGCCATCCCGTCGCCTGTCAGCGGCAGGCTGTCCTTGTCTGGAGTGATTCGGAAGGAGAAGGTGATGGTGAAGCTAGCCAGCTCGCCGGTGGCGTTACTCCAGAGGGGCACTTTGTGCGCGTAGAACGCCCGCCCGACGCTGCTCAGAATGTTTGCATCACGTGTATTCTTTGTCAGCTCCAGCCATAATGGGCTGACGAGTGCATCGCCGGTGACGGCGATGGATGAACCGGCTCTTGGGTCGGAGAAGTTGAGGTCGAAGAAGGATGAGAAGGCCCGGCGCGGCACATAGTAGAGGCATAGCAGCAACACCAAGACTAGGGTGGTAGGAGGAGGACGGCGAGAGCCCATGGCCTGGTGTTTGGAAGGAGGAAAGCTTGAGCACTATAAATGTTAGGGGAATAGTTAGTCTTCAGGGTCAAATTTGAAGTTTTCAGCTGGTCTCCACGCCGAAGCAGATGTGCGTGATAGCACATGAAAGCAACCAGAGAGCCAATCGTAGCACACGGCTCTGGCCGAGCTCCAAATGGTTGCACAGGGCAAAAGTCACCAGCTCCAAATGGTGGTTCAACTTCAATAAACCGGCCGATGCACTCAAATCTTTTGTTCTTATATGTACTTATCTGTTTTGTTCATACTTAAGAGCACCATCTGCCGGCGGCCGAGACGGAAGACAGGCAGACAGCACAACTCAATGCACTCCGTACGTTCTTCGTTTAACTTATCTTTCGTGTGGTAGTAGCTTCAATATACAGTGTCAATGTGTGATGTTGCCGGCAAGCTAAGCCTTTTTGTTGAAATATATTGTCCGTCTCTCTTCATCAGTTCAGATTTTTGAAACAACTGGCTGAAGCATGAATTCAATATGGTATCCGCGTCAGAAGGTCTTGAGTTCAAGATCCTGCTAGCGCAATATTAAAAAAGATTATGCGGTCTAGTCGATCCCACGTCTAATAACTAAGAAAGCCTAGACACGAGGAAGAGTGTTGAAATATAATGCCCGCCTCTCTCCATCAGTTCGGACTTTTGAAGCAACTGGCTACAGCATGAATTCGATACTTTTCACTAATCTATATAGTAACATGTCTACGTTGGAATTGTGCCGCAATAATAAATGTTTATTTTTCTGTTCTGTCCATGATTTGTGCAATGAATAATATTGTAATAAGTTGTTAACGAATTGAAACACCATTAGCACGTATTCAAGTATATATTATTCTAAATGCACCCCTGGTCGTAAAATGTATGTAAACACAATAACACGTACACTTAGGCTGGCATACATATTGATTGATGACCGTGTTTTTCAGCCATAGATATGAAGATATCCACCCGGCATTATGGATGCCCGTTAGTTGAACTGACATTGGATAGACCCGTTCCGCCAGAAAATCGTCTTTTTATGTCATCAGTATATATCTCATATGCATCATATATGTCTATATCCTTAGACCTTAGATCATGGATTATACTCATGATGTTAAACTGGTCTGCTTAGGGGTCGCCAAATACTACTAGGAAATCATAAAGATGGTTTTCGGGCTTAGCGGAAAGCATGCCGTGAGTCATGGATTTATCAAGATGGGATTTGCTCCTCCAACGATGGAGAGCTCAAGTGATTGGTTTTTGGAATTGTGCAGCCATATGATTGAAGAGTTAATCATATTTCAGGGATTCTGATGCACTTACCAAAAATGGTCGAGTTGGAATCAAGGATGACTACCTCGCCTTCAGCTCGCCCCTATCACGGGGCAAAAGGCTTCATACAATAGTTGCTAAAAGGGTTTTTTAGAGTACGATCTTTATACACATATACGGGAAATGGAATGACCTGTTAGGGTCGGCTATCGATTATTGACAAAAAGGTGTTCTTGGACATGAAGCAGTCGAATTACTCGGTGTGGCGAGAGCTCATGCTTGAGACAGCCCACCAGTACGACGTCGCCGACCACTTCGCGTCGGACTTCACCGACCGCCACGGCGACATGCCGTGAAAAATCATCAATAAGGCCATGAAGAAATGGTTCTACGGGCCCATGAACACGGAACTCTGCGGCTTCATCATCGATTGGGGGACCACCACCTTCGAACTCTGGTCATCCATCGAGGCTCTCTTCCTCAACAACAAGCATTCGCGACTGTTCTACCTCAAGACCGAGCCGTGCAGCATCCGCCAGGACAACTCCTCCGTATCCTCCTTCTGCGCCTGCCTCAAGGCCGTCGCGGATGGGCTGCGGAACGCCAGCAAGGCGGTGGACGACGACGAGTTCGTCATCCAACTGCTTTGTGACATCAACAAAGATAAGCATCAGATGACGGCCAAGATAATTGAGAAGTCGCCGACACCAATAGTCGTCGATGTCACAGTCGGCATGTTTCAACCGGATCCACTCCTCCAAGCGCAATAACATAGAGAGAGCCTTTGGTGCACGGAAGATGAAATGTCAAATCTTGCTCAAGATGCCAAACTACTCAATTAACACACAAAAGATGATTTTTGCGGCTACCATGATACTACACAACAACGTCCACCTCCATGAGAAAGAGGATCTTCACTTTCTTCGGTGTGAGAGGGATCCGGATTATGTTCCAACTATTCTAGAGAGGGTGGAAAATAGAAGGGATAGAAATGATGGGAGGGAATGGTTGAGAAAGAGAGGGGAAAGAAAGATATTACAATAAAAATACCTTTTGTATTATAAAATGGAAGAAAAGAAAAAACCAGTTAAAAGTATAAGCCGAGTGTTATATATCGGGTATTCGGCTTACCTTTAACTGGTTTAAAAATGAAAACGGAATAATTAAGCTGACTATGCCATTACCAGACACTCGGCTTACAGCGCCCGACGTCACGGAAACGTCAATTGCGGGGAGGAAGGCCACGTGGCACATACTTTGCCGAGCGACAAGTATAGCTAAGTGTTTTATTTTATTCCTATGTCGAGCGCTTTTTATAAGTTGAGTGCTTTTTATAATTTTTTTGCTATATTTTTTAGATTTTACTGTTCACCGGGTGTAGATGAGCCCGGGCACCGAATTGAATTTTCGACTGCTTATACACTTCTTTACTGAGAGCTTCAAAGTTGATGAATGATTTTTTTTTGGTACACTCGGCTTATACTGGGGTATGCCATGTACCCGACAAATAACACTCGGCATACGTCGAAACCTAGAAAGCACGGACACGCCAGATATTGCCGAACTGCCGTCCTGATACGGCGGGATACGGGGATACGGCGGGATACGCCGGGATACGCGAATTTTGCAGTATCCCCGAAATTCGAATTAAAAAAAAGAAAAAAAGACAGGGATACGCCGGGACACGTATGGGGACACGTTTGGGATACGGCCTGGCCCAGAAAACAGCCTCGGCCTATTAGCTAACTCTATTTTGCATGGTCTCCCGCACGCCCTCGACATAAGGAAGAGGTGCTCCCTGCCTCCCAGGTCGCACAGAAGGCGCCGCCACCTCCTGGATCGTCACCGCCACCGCCTGGACTCGCCGCCGCTGCCGCCGGTGACGCCTGGGTTCGACCGGCGACCGTCCCCTCCAGCACCAGCAGCAGCAGTCTCTCCTCGCAGCCGCAGATAACCCAGCAGCCTCTCCTCATTCTTCAACCTCTTCCACTTTTAATCTTCAGATTTATTCCACTTAAGCTACTGGATCTGGATGCTTGCTGGCTTGCTTCTCTTTGCTTGTGCTGCTGCTGTTCTGTTTGCTATCCATATTATGCTGCTGCTGCTGCCCGCTTGTGCTGCTTGTGCTGCTGCTGCTAGCCCGCTACTGGAAGCCCTGCTCAGCTGCTCTATTTGAATGCTTGTGCTGCTGCTGCTTGCCTGAATATATAGTTGAATCAATGTTTTTGCAATAATGCTTGTGCTGTTGTAATGTTGTTCAATGTTCATTGTTCAATCTTGAATCTGCTTGCTTGTTGATTGGACGTGATTGCTTGTTGTTGGCCTGATAGGTACACCAAATGGGGCAGTATTCTCTATTCTGATCTCTTTCTCTTTAATTTTCTGTGTTAACTCTATATTACATGGCATATTTTTATTTTATTTCATATATACTCGCCGTATCCCCGAATGGCCGTTTTTGGAAAATGCCATACCCTGTATCCCCGTCTTTCCATCCCCGTGTCCGTGCTTTTTAGGTCGAAACATTTGGCAGCGAGAGTTTCTTCTGTAGTGTTTAGAACTGCAATGTGTCAAAAATACTTTAGGATTTTTTTGTCCAACATAAATATATAAAATGAGATTTTTGATTAAGAAAAAATATTTTTAATTATTTACAATGCACCAAAAACTCCGAATTTTCTTTCACACATTGTAGTTCTCTGATGTTTCCCTGATCCGCAAAGATTGTCCAAATGTTCTTTCATTTGGGAGAAAAAAAAGGAGAAATGTTTATGCACAGATCGCGAGGCACAAAATGAATGGTTAGATAAGGGGTGAGTGCTCTCAGGTTTAACCGCAACTTTCCCCACAAAATAATTGTTGCTGTCAATGCATGGTGGATGTAACTAGAAAATCTAATTAAGCCTTACAAATCTGGATTAATCAATTAGCTAGATCCCTGGAGTTGCGTAGCAACGCACTTGAGGACGAGTCGGAAGAATGAGTGGTGTCCCCGGTGTTGACCAAAGAAGAGCGAACACAACCGGAGCTGGAGGTGGAGCTGTCAATGGAGAAAGCCTCATACGGGCCGGAGGATGACGTGGGGTCCGGCACGGTCCTGTACATGTGCAGCGGGAGCGCCGGCAGCCTCGCCTCGACAGACTGCAGGATGTGCATGGCCTGGGCAATAGACGGCCGCTCGCTCCGATCCGGGTGCGCGCACCAGAGCCCGACGATGAGCACGCGCACCATCCACCGCTCGTCGGCCTCGTCACCCCTCAGCCGCTCATCAGCCGCGTCGAGGATCGTGTTCCTGCCATACAGGCTCCACACCCACCTGACCAGTGTGAAGGATTTCCCCTTGGTCTCCATCACCGGCTTCCTGCCGGAGACGATCTCTAGGAGGACGACACCGAAGCTGTACACGTCCGACTCGGTGCATGGCCGGCGCGTGTTGACGAACTCCGGGTCGATGTAGCCGACGGTGCCGAGCACGGCCTTGGTTGTCTGCAGCAACCCCGTGTCGTGGTCGACGAGCCGGGCCAACCCGAAGTCCCCGAGCTTGGTGCTGAGCGACGAGTCGAGCATGATGTTGCTGGGCTTGATGTCGCCATGCACGACGCACTGCTCCCACTCTCCGTGGAGATAGTGCAGCGCGGATCCCAAGCCAAGGATGATCTTGTACCTCTGTGGCCATGTCAAACATCTGTCCTTGCTGTAGAGGTGCCTGTCCAGGCTGCCCTCCGAGACGAGCTCGTAGACGAGCAGGAGCCCCTCGTGGCTGTCGCACCAACCCAGCAGCTGTACAAGGTTGCGATGCTTCAGTCTGCTGATGATCCTCACCTCTGCCTCGAACTCTTTTCTCCCCTGCGCCGACGACTCGGCCGACAACATCTTCACCGCCACCGCGCGGCGGTCGGTGGCTGCGGGTGTGAGCGTGAGGTGACCCCGGTAAACGCTTCCGAAGCCGCCTCGCCCGAGCTTCTCCTCCTCCGCGAAGTGTCTCGTTGCGGCAACCAGCTCGTGGTAGGTGTACCGTCTGGGGCCGCCGGCAGCCACACCTCTCTCGAGGTCAGCTCTGTGGGCGTACCGTTCTTGGCTGTCCTCATTTGCCCTCATTTTCCTGTGTCGCCGCCATAGTACCACGGCCGCACATACCAGCAAAGAAAGCAATGGGACTAGTACGGATGATAGGATCGTTACTAACTTTTTGTTGTTGTTCCTGATCGGAAGAGGAGGTAGAGTGGAACTGAATGACCATGAGAGTATCCGGTGCAGCTCGGAGGCGTTGCCGGTGGCCGCGGAGAATCCGACGGCGACCTCCTCCGGTAGCTGTGTGCTCAGATCGACGGTTGCACTGACCTGGTACAAGGCACCGGCGATGAGGAGATCAACGGCCAGCATCTTGGACTCGTTGTTGTACGTGACAGTGGCCTCCATAACATAGGACGACGTGAGGTTCTTGCCCGACGTGGTCGTGATGGGCGTGGACGCGATGGAGATCATGGAGTTGACGTCGATGCCGACATGGTTCCCGCCGGTGCCGCCATAGTAGGAGTTGCCGAAAGTGTCGAACTCGACGGCCACGATTCGGCCGTCCCCTGTCCCGTTGGTGTTGGTCGGGAGGAGGCCGAGGCCGCCGCCGTCGCTCTGGGGTGGGATCTCGGACGGGAAGTGGCCGAGGAAGAAGGCCATCCCTTCGCCGGAGCTGGCCTTCACCGGAGTGATCTGGAAGGAGAAGTTGGTGGTGAAGCTAGCCATCTCGCCGGTGGCTCCGTTCCACAGAGGCACTTTCTGCGCGTACGACGCCCGGCCGACGCTGCTCAGGAGGTTCTTCGTCAGCTCGAGCCTTGGCGGGCTGATGTATGCGTCGCCGTCCAAGTCGACCGACGAGCCGGCGCTGGGGTCGGAGAAGTTGAGGCTGAAGTTGAGCGAGAAGACCAAGCGCGGCACATAGTAGAGGTGTAGCAGCAGCACCAGGACTAGCGTGGTGGTCGGACGACGGCGGGAGCCCATGGCTTGGCCTTGGTACGTACAGTGCCTGCGAAGGAGGAACCTTGAGCATTATAAAAACAGGGGGAAATTGTATAGCTTGTCGACATTTCAAACCGGCGACCGAACGACGCGCCGGAGACCAAAATGGGGTGTGGGCGTGTGGCCAGGATTATCTTCTCGGTAGCTTGGACCTATGAACGCCAGGGAATTGGTTGTCAGCGTCAAGTTTGTGCTGGTCTCCACGACGAAGCAGAGCTAGCCAATGGTGTCGTTGTTGTTGAAATTTTCTATTGGAGATGCCGCACACGTACGGCTCCTCCGACTGAGCTCTCCAAATAATGGTTGCAGAGGACGGAGTCACCGGCGTCTGGAGAGAGCTTAACGGTCGTCCACACAAACGAGTTGGGTACAGCTTCCGGCGAAAATGACTTCACTAGATTTCTCGCGACCGTTGACGAGACCAGGAGGTTAGCGTGGCCAGGGAGGCCACCTCGCCGGAGTTTCTGACCTCGTGTGCCGGTGGGGCCGAGAAGGCGACACCGGTCAGACCGCTTCTAGTGGAGCGCCGTACTGCATTTGCGCCGGGGGCTCTGGGTGGTGTTTCTCGCCGCCGGCTCCGCGGCGACCCGGAGAAGCCTCGGGTCGCCGTCAGCGCGTGGTTCACCGAGTCGAGAGTTGAGACCAGCTCATACTTCGTGCCCTGACACGCCCAACCATGAGGCTGTTGCTTGGTTCGTCGGCCGGAGGGGGTTCGGAGTGCTCGGGCCTGTCGGTGGTGGCATAGAGGGGGGTTGCTCGAGCTGGTGTTTTCGTGGATTGTTAGGCTGGAGGATAGCTCGATCGCAAATGATATGTATCGCCCGTGGTGAGGGCATTTCCTAGGGAGCCCCTATGTGACGCATTCTGCGTCACTTTTTTTTTTTTTTTTTGAGGGACTCATTCTACGTCACATACGCGGCCGTTCGCACTGGGAGCTTCCAGTTGGGCCGGCCCAATACTGTGCGAAGTATAGTGATCAAGAAATAGAGGACGGTAGTGATTGAGAAAAAGTAGTGTAGCGATCGGAACTCTCAAGTCACTGTAGCGATCATTTTTTTTCTAACATTCTTTCTTGAAAAATAAAATGTTGTTGAAAGACGAACAACACTTTAATTCTTGAACAATTTTTCGGAAACGCGAACAATTTTGAAAACATGAAACATTTTTCGAATTTGCAAACAATTTTTTAAAATCTTAAAATAGGTTTTTGAAAAGCGTGAAAAATTTAAGGACACATTTCTTTTAAATGAGTACATTCTTTGAATAAATTTTAAAACCTTAATATTTTTCAAAAAACTGAAATTTGTTCAAATGTTTAAAAAAGTTGAGCACAATATTGAATTTTTTTTTATAATTTTTTTGAACACATTTTGATTATCTGATCTTTTTTTATAAAAAGGGAAGAAATTTCTAAATTCAGAAAATTTTCGAAAAATGTGAGCATAAATTTAGAATTCCAGACATTTTTTTAGAACAAAACTACAATTTTCAAGGTTTGAATTTTTTTTTAAAAAAATTATGAATTTCGGAAAAACAAAAAAAGAAAAAGAATCAGAATAGAAAAATAAAGAAAAAAATAAAAAGAAAAACCAGTAAAAGAAAAAAACCGTCTAAGGAACCTTCTAGTAGGTTTCCAAAACAGGTAAAAACCGGCTAGAAATCTTTTAGAAAGTTCCGTAAACCGAAACTGGAAAGCTATGCGTATTGCTGAGATGGGCCAGCCCAATCGCTAGATGGACAGTGCATATGCGATTGGTCGACAATTTGTCACAACGTGCGACAAATAGGACTACGTCATTTCCTTTTGGACCCTGATAAGTGCCACACGTCATGTATGAGCACATGGCAACTCCGAACGTTTTTTATGGCAAGTTTACTGACGTGATTATGACAACTTTAGTTGCCAAGCATGGCGACTTTCATGCTTCAGTTTATTTTTGACAGAAACTTTTCGTGTATCACTGGAATTTGCCATCCTTACGTGACTAGAATTGCCATAAAAAAAGTCAGGTCTGAGTGCCACGCACCTGACGTGTGGCACTTATCATTTTGGATTCCTTTTTGGTGTTGATGCGTGTAAGAGATATGCCCTAGAGGCAATAATAAATGTTATTATTTATCTCCATGTTCGTAATTAAGTTTATATTTCGTGCTATAACTGCTACGGTTCTCGAGTCTGCAATAACCACGAGGCTCGAATGAAGACTGCACGTGTGGAATAATAAACGATAAAATGTATTCCTAGTCTGGCCTCTAAGACTAGCTCAAGTGTTGCATGATGATCATGTGCATGACTATGCCAGCAAACTTTGAGGACACATTGTTAGAAGAACACTTGTGTTGAATCGACCCGGATTGATGTTATGCGATGAGATAAATTCGTCACAAGTTAATGGTTTATAACACAGAGAAAGTTAACGTTTGCATAATTTCTTAGACCATGAGAGTATCGAGTTTCTTCATGCTTGCTTCATGAACTTTGGGGTTTGTTAAACGTCATCCGTAACTGGGTGGCTATTACGGCGGCTTACGGATTCATGAGAAAGTATGTCAAGGGACTTAATAGCTCAAGATTGAGATTTGCTCCTTCGACGATGGAGAGATATTCTTTGGGCCCTCTCGGTGTTACGGTATCCATCATCGTCTGGCCAGACACATTGTGATTTGATCACAGGGATACCGGAACACGGGAACAAGAAAAAAGAACAAAACCGGTAACGAGGTAACTGGCATAGTGGACAAAGTTGTTCATCCACGGGGATGCCGATAAATCTCACCTCGGGTGTTTGTAACATATCGCGAAGCAACAGGAATAGCACACGGCAACTGTGGGTTCAATCGAATATTTATTCGTGTGGGTATAGAGGTCAATATGGGTGTCCACGGCTCCGATGTTGATCATTGATCGGAAAGTGTTCCGGTCATGTCTATACTTCACCGAACCTATAGGGTCACATGCTTAAGGGTCATCTATCTGCTGAATACTAGACAGGGAGTCTGAGAGAAAGTCACCGGAAAAGTTTCGGAGACACCGGAAAAGTTCCGGGAGAGAACACGGGAAAAGTTTCCGTAAAACCGAAAAGTTGTTTCGGAGTAAACCATTAAGCCAAATAGGTTTTGGCACGCGCCTGGAACATTTTGGAGGTGCCAGAAATGTTCTGAGAACTTCTGAAATTTTTCCAGAGAAAAAACCGGAAATGTTCCGGAGCAGCCGGAATTGCTTTTGTTGGTTTTCGCTGAACAAAATCATTGATCCAGAAATGTTTCAGAACGCGTTCAGAATTTTTTTAGTGGGTGCTGGAAATGTTCTGGACCTACAGAAATATTTTCGGATTTAACGGACGCGAAAAATTGTCTTCGTGAATAGTGAAAACGCATTCTTATTTGTTTTTCGCTGATGAAAATCATTGATCCGGAAATGTTTCGGAACGCGTCCAGAATTGTTTTAGTGGGTACTGGAAATGTTCTGGACCTACAGAAATATTTTCGGATTTAACGGTCACGGAAAAATATTTTCATGAATAGTAGAAACACTATTTGGTAGCTTCTTTGGGAAGCCACCTTTGAGGGCATTTTGGTATTTCCAAGTGTCCTCTACCCCTTGGGCTTGGCCTATAAATAGGGGTGGAGGGGGCTGCCCAAACACACTCTTTCTCTCATACATTATGCCATGCAATAATCTGGCTTCTTCTCTCCCTCACACAAAATAGTTTCGTAGAGCCGAAAGGCTGTCTGGGTTCCGGTGGGAACTAGTTCTGGACGGCGAAGCCCTGCCGGATAGCTGACACCGTATGTGTGCAACCCCGTAGAGAGGTCGTAGGTTCGATCTTTTTGCCCGAGGGGCTGTTCGAGAGTGCCTCCCGAAGGGCTGTCCTTGTGACCGTCCGAGATTCTGTGAGTGCCTCCCGAAGGGTTGTCCATGACACCGTCCGGGGGACTGTCCGACCGCCTCCCGAAGGGCTGTCCGTGGGACTGCCTGAGGGGCTGACGAGGGAGTACATCCTCGCGGTTGGGAGGTTGTAAATCTTAGCTGCGGGGATCTGCACCGACGATCTACATCGACTCTATTTCCGCTGCGCTACGAGTCGGTAACGATCAGATCAAACCTTGTATGCATCTCCATAGTGATCCTGGGCATGTTCGTAGTGCGGAATTTTTTTTTTCTGTCACGTTCCCCTACAGTGGCATCATGAGCCGTGCTATGCGTAGATGCAGATTATGATCTAGAATACATAGAGATGTATGGATGTTGCACAATATAATTTGTAGTAGATGAGTTCTATTACTGAAAATTATTTGTGCGGGTAGCAGATGAAATCTGTTACCCGATGTTCTTGTTGCTTCCCTGAAATTTGCGTATTTCTGATCTTGATAACGGCATGGTGGAGTTTCAAAGTTCTAGCAATCCGCGATCCTGATTGATCAACGAAGTGCTAACATTTCATTGAATTCCACCATAGTTAAAAGAAAGATGAAATTTCGCAGACAAAAGGGCAATGCAGATATGATCTGCACGGGGGTCATGCGTATGACGAAGTTCAGTATGGGGCTCGAGATTATATTATCTCGTGGTTCATACGCCCCGCAAAGTTAATCTAGCGACTTGAATAATCATGCTTGATGATAAACGTTGGTAGCTGCGGTTTGGTTGAAACTTTAGAAGCCACGTAAAATAAAATTTTGCATAAACCGATTAGAGGCGTCTAACTTGGTTTTGCAGGATGACATGAGATGTGCATATGATGTGGTATAGCAGTTCTCATATTAATTTGATTATGTATGAGATGACTATATAATGTAAAATTAACATGACTTGCGTGTCATGATTCGGCATGATGGCTGGAGCCATATGATTGTCACTTTAATGACCTGCGTGTCAACCTTAAGTAATGCACTTATTTTATTAGCTATAGAGATAGCAATATTATCTGGTGCATTAACAAGGTGATGGCAAACTTCGGGAAGGTGAACACCGACGCGAATGCCGAAGACGAAGAAATGCAAGACTTCTCCGTCAGAAAGGGCTATACCATATCAGGCTATTATGAATTGCCTGAGATGTTTATCCCTTATGATGCACCCTTTTTGATTGCGCGGTAGTCGCTTTTATTAGGGTGATCTCTCACTTAAAATATCAAGTAGTTAGTGTTCTTCCAAGTGTAGCACCGTCACAGCATCTTTCCTTTCGGGGTGCGCCATGGATGCATGGGTACGAACGATTGTACGGGTGTAAGGCGGGTGAGGTCAGACCTCGCAGCGAGATCACTTGGTTGTCTTGACGTTCATGGCAGGATCGTCCTGAGCTCGGAACACACGCATCGAAATATGAACAAGAGTCACATAAGGATGTGATCGGCAAGTTGGCCTACCGATTAAAATTCCCGTCATGAGATGATGATTCTATGGCGATGAATTGAGATATGGATCTTGTATCACTTACAATCAATTATGAGAGATATTGATTTGAGTGGGAGCACACTGTAGAATTAACTTGTTTAATTCTCAGTGCAATTAATTATGAACACTGTCTAAGTGTGATTTGCATAATAGTTGTAGAATAATGGCCCGTGTTTCCATCTTCCCTATTTAAATTGAATAGCTATTAAATATCTGGTTAAAACTTTACGGTTGGTAACGTAATGTGAGGATTGTCCTCAAGAGTGCCAAGAAGGACTTTGTCCTGTCGCATGCTTTTGGTATTCTCCCGCTAATGCTATGGTTGATGTGACTCTCGTCCTTCGATCCAAAAGCTAGAATTCCATTACGGTCAAGTGTAATATGTTTGCTTCCATGAGACCCGAACTTCAAATGTTTGGGATAGCTATGTGATATTCATGGAACTGAAAATTGGTTTCAGATACAAACAAAGGTTAAAGATATGAGATATCCAAAGCAATGTTTGTTTGCAAAGTATTAGTAAAGTGTTTACTAAGCATTTGACTGATGAGAGAGGGATCCAGAAGAACACCTGTCTTGTGATGAAGGTGAATAAAACAACAACTTAAAAAGAAAGGAATTGTCCAAAGGGTGTTAGTGTGACTTACACCCCTAGGAAGTCCGGGGCTAACGCCACTCTTAAGTTGGGTGCTTCTTCTGAGAGTAGAAGAACTACTGAAAGTTAAACTGTTAGAAGTATAAAGGCAAAAAGAAATAAGACTGGAATGTCCAGCTCATGTATGAATGTGATACGAGTTATAGATGTATGGAAGGCTGGTAAAAGATATAATTCTTGGGAATTATGATTAAACTGTTAGTCACTCATTCTTGGGTATGGTGATTAAAAGTTGATCACAGAAATACCCGCTCGATTGCATTCTGTTGCGACTCGATGCAAGAACTACTATGGCCTAAAAGACTTGCCAGTAATGAGGTTTAGGTATGCGCTGGGAACATAGTAAAAGTTGCTATACTCGGTACATTACCTATGTATTTATTTTCATAATTCATTTTAGAGTTTTTATACACTCTAGCCCATTGCATAAAGTATCTTGCAAAGAAGGTTGTTCATAAGAGAACTTTTGATGTTCGGTGTTATGAATAACATAACGGACATACTTTCATTATGAATGAGATGTATGTTATGAATATTAATAAAAATATGTTACCTCTGTATTTATTTTCATAATTCGTTTTAGAGTTTTTATACACTCTAGCCCATTGCATAAAGTATCTTGCAAGAAGGTTGTTCATAAGAGAACTTTTGATGTTCGGTGTTATGAATAACATAAGGGCCATACTTTCATTATGAATGAGATGTATGTTATGAATATTGATAATAATATAATACATCCATGACACTGAGGCTAAATGTCGCAAGACTAAAAGAATACCACATATGTGTGGCACTGCATTTGGTCACATTGGAGAAACTCACATGGAGAAATTCCATAATGATGGATTTTTTAAGTCATTTGATTATGAATCATCTGACACTTGCAACTTTCGTCCGAAAAGTGAAGTGATTGAAATACCGTTCACATGCCATAAGGAACGAGCAACGAACTTATTGGTGATCATACATTATGATGTGTGTAGTCCAATAAATGTTGTTGCTAGTAGTGGATTTATCTATCTTCAGAAATGAATCAAGTAGATATATGGATATTTACTTGATGAGTCATAAGTCTGGATCTTTTGAAATCTTTCAAAAGGTTTTCAAAATAAAGAAAAAATTATTGTAACAAGAAAATTATGTTTCTGCAATTGGATTGCGGAAAGAAATTTTGAGTTACAAGTTTAGCGAATGTGTGATGAGTTGTGAAAAGAGTTTCATAACTTACACCTCCCGGAGCACCACTGTAAATGGAATGTTCGTGAAGATGTAATCAAACCATTTATGACATGGTAAGATCAAACATGAAATAAATCAATTTGCCATTATCCCTTTTAAAGTAATGCTTTAGAGACTGCGGCATTTACACTAAAAAGAGCGCCATCGGATCTGTTGAAATAACGCCATGGTATGGTAACCCCAACCATGTATGTCTTTTCTTAACATTTGGAATATGGGGATTGTGTAAAACATTTACAAACCTATTCCAAATCAGACAAGTGCTACTTTGTAGGTTATCCCAAATTATTGGGAATTCCTCCCTCACTATACCGAGGCAAAAGTTTGCCACAAAGAACGGTATGATTTTGAAAGAAAATGTTTCTTGCAAAAAGGTGAGTGGGAGGACAGTGCAACTCGATGAGATAACAGTATCTTCGTTATCATGACAAAGGAAAGAAACCGCGGAAGCAATTCCAAAGTTTCCTCCTGTGACTGATACAGAAGCCTCTACAATAAAATGTATGGACTTCGGTCGAACTTGCAGATGAACCACGTAGGCAAAACTCGTGCAAACCTCTCAGGTGCGCAAACGAGATATTGTTGTTAGACAACAGTATACCTACGATAATCAAGGAAGCATTGATGGGCCTTGACTCCGGAATTGGCTAAATGCCAATACAATCCGAGATAGTTTCCATATAAATGATTCAAGATTAAATCTTGATGAACCCTTCGGAAGACTTAGAGTCTAACGAACATTAATGGAACTATAAACTGATGTGGATAAAATATTTTATCCATAAAGCTCGACTTGTTGCAATAAACAAATTTAAGGAGTTGACTACGATGAGGTTGTCTCACCGTAGCGATGCTTAAAGTCGGTTCGGGTTAAACTAGAAATTAATACATATTTCAATCATGAGATATGAAACATGGATGATGAAAGAATTTCCATGAAATGGGAATACAAACTAGGACTTGTATGTGATACAGTCCAAAGTATTTTGTCCATCCAGAGGATGCTAGTGAGTGTGCAAACTTCAAAGTTCCAACAATGGACAGAAGAGAGCAAAAAGGAGTTGGAATCTTATTTTTGATGAAATAGTCAAAAGAGTTTGATTTCATCAATGGATAGCAAAGATGCTTGTGGTTACAAGAAATTAAGTGGGAGCATAATAATATTTGTAAAACTGTTGTGCTTGACACATTGTTGATTGGAAATAATATAAATTTCTTGACACGAATTAGCACTTCATTGAAAAATAGTTTCTTCAATGAAGAGCTTGGGCTAAATAGCCTTGTTATTAGGCATAATTATCTACGGAGATAAAATTGCCTAATAGGGCTAAGCCAACATACATATTGACAAGATGCTAAAAACAGTTTAGCATAAGAACGTCAAGGAGTGATTCTTGCCAAAGTCACATGGAAAGAGTTTTGCAAGACTCGGTGTCCTAAAACACTGATGAGCAAAATACATGATGGAGATTCCACACACTTTTGTGTTTGAATTAATCATGTATTCCATGGTATGTAAGACAACCAGATATGTCCAATACTCCCAAGTTGTTGCGAGTATAGATACCAAAGTGATCAAAGTGCTGATCATGGGACAACTATGAAAAATGTCATTGTGTACTAGAGTAGCACTGATGACATGTTTTCTCGCAAGCTAAGATTATGAAGTACTCGTTGTGAGTAATTACATCGATACAGTCTTCATCAATGCTCCAAGCGATTTTCGATTTAAGTTAAGGGTTTTGTGTAATACACGATATGGTGGCACGGTAGTTGGAAATTGTTCCAAACAAGTTACTGTGGCGAATTCTATAACAAAGGCTAAGTATGTTGACGCTTTAGAAGCGACAAAGAAGATGTTGAATCATATAGTTCATTCATGAACTTAGTATGGTTCCAAGATGGCTTTGGTCAATGGGACACTATTATAGATAGTTGCTCCATAGCTCAGTCTAAGGAATCAAGGTTTGGCCAGTGATTCACATATATACAAAGCCAAGTCCACACAAAATATGTATTTTGTGAAAGTGTGAAAACGCGAGGATATGCAAAGATACACACGGCCCTGAAGTTGTCAGGTCCGTTAGACGTAGACTATACCACAAGCGAAGCATATTTTACACCGGTATGCCATAGGTGTAAAGTGCATTAGCATTGACTAGATTATTGACTCTAGTGCAAGTGGGAGTCTATAGGAGATATGCCCTAGAGGCAATAATAAATGTTATTATTTATCTCCATGTTCGTAATTAAGTTTATATTCCGTGCTATAACTGCTATGGTTCTCGAGTCTGCAATAACCACGAGGCTCGAAAGAAGACTCATATGCACGTGTGGAATAATAAACGATAAAATGTATTCCTAGTCTGGCCTCTAAGACTAGCTCAAGTGTTGCATGATGATCCTATTTTCCTGATCATGGGCATGACTATGCCAGCAAATTTTGTGGGCACATTGTTAGAAGAACACTTGTGTTGAATCGACCCGAATTGATGTTATGCTATGAGATACATTCGTCACAAGTTAATAGTTTTTAACATAGAGAAAGTTAACGTTTGCATAATTCCTTAGACCATGAGAGTATCGAGTTTCTTCATGCTTGCTTCATGAACTTTGGGGTTTGTTAAACGTCATCCGTAACTGGGTGGCTATTACGGCGGCTTACGGGTTCATGGGAAAGTATGTCAAGGGACTTAATAGCTCAAGATTGAGATTTGCTCCTCCGACGATGGAGAGATATTCTTTGGGCCCTCTCGGTGTTACGGTATCCATCATCGTCTGGCCAGACACATTGTGATTTGATCACAGGGATACCGGAACACGGGAACGAGAAAAAAGAACAAAACCGGTAACGAGGTAACTGGCATAGTGGACAAAGTTGTTGATCCACGGGGATGCTGATAAATCTCACCTCGGGTGTTTGTAACATATCGCGAAGCAACAGGAATAGCACACGGCAACTGGAGGTTCACTCGAATATTTATTCGTGTGGATATAGGGGTCAATATGGGTGTCCACGGCTCCGATGTTGATCATTGATCGGAAAGTGTTCCGGTCATGTCTATACTTCACCGAACCTATAGGGTCACATGCTTAAGAGTCATCTATCTGCTGAATACTAGACAGGGAGTCTGAGAGAAAGTCACCGGAAAAGTTTCGGAGACAACGGAAAAGTTCCGGGAGAGAACACGGGAAAAGTTTCCGTAAAACCGAAAAGTTGTTTCGGAGTAAACCATTAAGCCAAATAGGTTTCGGCACGCGCCTGGAACTTTTTGGAGTTGCCAGAAATGTTCTGGGAACTTCTGGAATTTTTCCGGAGAAAAAACCGGAAATGTTCCGGAGCAGCCGGAATTGCTTTGGTTGGTTTTCGCTGAAGAAAATAATTGATCCAGAAATGTTTCGGAACGCGTTTAGAATTGTTTTAGTGGGTGTTGGAAATGTTCTGGACCTACAGAAATATTTTCGGATTTAACGGACGCGAAAAATTGTCTTCGTGAATAGTGAAAATGCATTCTTGTTTACTTTTCGCTGATGAAAATCATTGATCCGGAAATGTTTCGGAACGCGTCGAGAATTGTTAGTGGGTACTGGAAATGTTCTGGACCTACAGAAATATTTTCGGATTTAACGGTCGCGGAAAAATATTTTCATGAATAGTGGAAACACTATTTGGTAGCTTCTTTGGGAAGCCACCTTTGAGGGCATTTTAGTATTTCCAACTGTCCTCTACCCCTTGGGCTTGGCCTATAAATAGGGGTGGAGGGGGCTTCCCAAACACACTCTTTCTCTCATACATTATGCCATGCAATGATCTGGCTTCTTCTCTCCCTCACACGAAATAGTTTCGTAGAGCCGAAAGGCTGTCTGGGTTCCGGTGGGAACTAGTTCTGGACGGCGAAGCCCTGCCGGATAGCTGACACCGTATTTGTGCAACCCCGTAGAGAGGTCATAGGTTCAATCTTTTTGCCCGAGGGGCTGTTTGAGAGTGCCTCCCAAAGGGCTGTCCGTGTGACCGTCCGAGATTCTGTGAGTGCCTCCCAAAGGGCTGTCCGTGACACCGTCCGGGGGACTGTCCGACCGCCTCCCGAAGGGCTGTCCGTGGGACTGTCCGAGGGGATGACGAGGGAGTACATCCTCGCGGTTGGGAGGTTGTAAATCCTAGCTGCGGGGATCTGCACCGACGATCTACATCGACTCTACTTCCGATGCGCTATGAGTCGGTAACGATCAGATCAAACCTTGTATGCATCTCCATAGTGCTCCTGGGCATGTTCGTAGTGCGGAAATTTTTTGTTTTCTGTCGGGTTCCCCTACAATGCGCCATAGTGATTTAGCGGTACGAAGTGCCTACACCATGCTCATATCGGTTGGCCCATATACCCACCCCCAATCTCTTTTTAGAAGTGTCGGGAAAGAGACCTCCTGTAACATCCCCATGTATTAAGCTACAGTGATCACCCTTTTGATAATGCCAAGTCACCATGATTAACATTGCTTGATCATCATTTGAGTCATATCTCATTTCAATTTCCAACTCAAATTGAAAATTCAAATATAAAGTAAAAATAAAAGTTGTTCAAATTTGGAAACTAAATAGTTCATAATTTTGGAAATATTCCATTACAAATAATGTTCAGGAAAACAACATCACCTAAATTCTCTAGATGACTCTAGCATCCCAAACAGTACCAAAACAGTAGCATTTAATCCCATTTCATTTAATAAAAAATCAAAAGAAATCATTTTGCCTCCAAACCTTTTTTTGGCAGTGATAAATATTGCCTAGTATTTAATTGGCAAGACTCATATTTTACAAAAGTGAATTAGTGCTAAAAGAATTACAAAACAAAAACAAAAACAGAAAACAAAAAAATAAAAAAATAAAAAAGTGGAAGAGCCTACTGTGTACTTAGGCTTCGAGTGCACAGTGCACAGCCCAGCCCAGACAGCGCGCCCCCGCTCCCTCACCTCCCGCGCTCTCTCTCTCCTCGCTGTCGCTCTCTGCCGCACGCGCGCGCGCCCCCGCTCCCTGGCCCCCCCTCGCTCGCTCGACAGCGCGCTCCGCGCGTCGCCATGGTGGATAAGGGCGACGCCCTCGAGTCCCAGGACGACCCCCAGCCACTCCTCTCCTTCTCCCTCACTCGTCCCCCTCCATGGCCGATGCGGCCGTCGCCGTCCACTGCTCGCCCGCGTAGCCACCGCCGCCGCCTCGCCTTGACACCGTGCCAGATAGCTCCACCGTGCTCAGCTACGCCGGCTGCGGCAACGAACCGGAGACGAGAGCCACTGTAGCCTCGGCTACGACCTCTTCTTCCTCGCTCGGCCGCCGTCTTCTTCGCCGTCGATTTGCCGCCGTCGAGCCTCCCCCGAGCCCGCTTTGCACGTCTGCAGAACCGCGGTGAGCAGCCGCGTCGTCCCCCCCCCTCTCCCCTGTCCGTCTCCGTGGCCATAGACGCCGTACCCGTTGTGGCCAAGCCCGCCTCCGCGTGAGCTCGTCGCCGGCGACTATCCGGTGACCAAATGGTCACGCGTCAGTGCCCGTACAACTCGCCTGTGCGCGTAGATGCCCCCTGACCCATCCATTCGGCTTGAACGCGCCCGCGTCGTCGTTTTCGCCGACCTCCCGATCCGGCCGCCGCCCGACGTCGTCGCCGGTGCCAACTCCGGCCACTCCCGCCCGTTCTGACGCCACTGTTGGACGCGCGGTGAAGTGCACGTTCGAAAGAGCCCAACCGCGCGCGTTCTGGACCACCGTAGCGATTTTCCGTCCAAGTCCCGCGATACCCCGCCGCGAAACGGCTCGCCGGCGATGTTCCGGTGCCGCCCGCCGACGTGGCGCCCACGTGGCCACTGACAGTGGGCCCAGTGGGTCCAGTTAACTGGGTTGACCCAGTCAATTGTGCTGACTGGGCAGCCCAGCCACTGACATGCGGGCCCGCACTGTTTAAACGTTTTTTTATAAATAATAAAATTGATAATTAATCTGTTAATTAAACAGTCACTGACAGCTGGGTCCCACCTGTTAATTAACCTAATTAGCTAAATTAACCTCTGTTAAGTTAAATCAGTCACTGACCAGTGGGACCCACTGGTCAGGCTTGACCCTGGCCAGCTCAGTTGACCGATGATGTCACCCTGACGTCACATGACACTGTTTTGGATAATTCAAATTTAATAATTAAAACAATTCCAGAAATTCAATAAAACTTTGAAAAATCATATAAAATAAACCGTAACTCGGATGAAAATAATTTATATATGAAAAATGATCAGAACAATAAGACGAATACGAATACGCTACCCACATACCTGTCAGCCCTCTCTAACATGATGAACATGGAACTTTCCCCTCCGATTCATCTGACCGATAATAGCCCGGAGCTGGTAAAACACCTCCAGATGTTTTCCCGCTCCGACCAAAATACCTAGCACTGCATTAGAACACCCCTAACATTGCATATTGCCATGTCATGCATTTGTGTTGCATTGTTTGCCGTGTATTTATTGTTTCTTCCCCCTCCTTCTCTCCCGATAGACCCCGAGACTGCCGACGACACTGCTGAGTGCGACTATGTCGTCGACGACCAGACCCCTTCAGCAGAGCTTCCAGGCAAGCAAAACCCCTTGATCATCCAGATATCGCCTACTCTTTCTCTCTATTGCTTCCATTAGAATTGCTTCTGTTGTTGCTCCGATAGCTCCTAATTGTGATGCATAGCCTGATTTCGTCGCCTACTATTGATACCTTACCGGCTATCCTATAATGCTTAGTTAGGTATGATATGTTTCATCAGCTGGCCCTTCACCCTTGTCCGTTTGCCAGGCTTGTTATCAGGCCGTCATCACTCTGGGTGGTGATCACGGGAATGTTACATTACTGCAATACTTTTAAACTGTTAAAGTCGGGCCGGCTCCAAGAGTGCCCGCGAGATAATAAAACAATACGGGTGGAACCCAAGGGTACCCGCGAGTGTTATTGTGGCGGCACGACAGGGCAGGTGGAGACCACCTAGGAGAGAGGTGGGCCTGGTTCCTGGTCGTGGTCCGCGTGTTACCAAGTCGGAGCGACAGGAACCCTGTTCGTCTCTGCGAGCTACTAAAACACGCCTAACGGATTTGGGTATTTGATCTGAGTTGGCCACTGGCCTATACGCACTACCACCACGTGGGATAATGGTTTAATGGAGCCCTCGGCGCCATATGTATCAGCTGAAAGCTCTGTCAGATGTCCAGTTCAGCATTGTGGGCCTGTCGGGCCAGTGCCATCCAGGATGAGGTGGTGCTCGTCCCGACTCGTCGCATAACAACCCGGAGTGCAAAGGGTGATGGGCCCAAGACCCCTGAGCACTTAGGATGTAGACCGGCGGGGACCTCTCTACGGAGCCTTGGTAGGACTACGTCGTGTCGATCAGCCGAGGCCGGGCATGACCGAGAAAAGTGTGTCCGGCCAGAGTTAATCGATCGTGTTGGGTAACAGTAGTGCACCCCCTGCAGGGAAGTTATCTATTCAAATAGCCGTGTCCACGGTAACAGGACGCTCGGAGTTGTATCTTGATCTACTACAACTATGAATGGATACTGTTACAATGTTAAACTGCTACTACTGCTCTCGGGATCACTTTCTCGTAGGGTAGTCGAGGAAGGATCTCAGGGCACTGTTTATATATACTTATTATTATATGCTGCTGTGTTCTATTTTCTTCTGATGCTGCAAGATTGCTTCAAGATGCTAGTCTTCGATAGGCTAGACCTTTCCCCCTCTGTTCTAGCATTTCTGCAGTTTAGTCCAAAGACATAGCCCCATTCCTTTGATATCGATGCATACCTAGTATAGTTCTGATGTAAGTCTTGCGAGTAATTTGGATGAGTACTCACAGTTGCTTTGCTACCTCCTTTTTCCCCTACTCGGTTGCTGCGATCAGACGACGGAGTCCAGGAGTAGGAGATCCCCGGAGGCACCTACTACTACGTCGAGCCCGCCGACCAGGAGTAGTTCGGAGGCCCTAGGCAGGAGGCCTTCGTCTTTTCGATCAGTGTCGCTGTTATGCTGGCCTTCTTAAGGCAAACATGACTAACTATGTCTGTACCCTGATAATATTAGTTTGTATGACCTATGTATTCGGGTCCTCGTAACCCCTGGTTTGTAATATGAAGATTTATGTTAAAATTTGTGTTTAGAGTTGTGTTGTGATATCTTCCCGTGAGTCTCTGATCTCGATCGTGCACGTTTGTGTGTATGATTAGTGCATGGTCGAGCAGGGGCGCCACAAGTTGGTATCAGAGCCGACTGCCAGTAGGAAGCCCCTTTCCAACTCCTTGGCCGAAGTTGAGTCTAGTCTTTGGAAAACGATTTTACTAACATGGCTGTGTGGCTTACGGGCCCACATCACCAATGGATGGGTTTAGGATCTTTTATTCCTCTTCCTTACTCTGGGACTCTGATCTCTCTTCTATTCGGGTTAAAGGTTTTACTAACACTAACATTAGGTTCTCGTGATCACATCCACCCGGAGATTTGAATCAACCCTTCTTTGAATTGTGGGCCAGGCTCTGCTTCACAGTGTTCACGGACCGCAGGATCCTTTTATCGAGGGCACCCTGGGTTGTCATTTGTAGATTCCTCGCTCCAGTGCTTTTCTCCGGCGTTGATCTAGCCTTTGCTATGTCGCGTTGTTGTATCTCTCCACCGCGTGCCTGCGTGCCGCATAGTTTGTCTAGCTGCGTGTGTTTCCGAGCTCATGTTGTCCGTTAGTATCCAACTCCGTGCATGGATCTGTATGCCTTTAATGACTACTAATATGTATCTAATGCACTTCTTGTTCATTTTCCGTGTTACCTCATGAATGACTCCGTACACTTGCAGTGTTCTTGCTAAACTGCCCCTGTTGTTTTGTCAGGATGGCAGACGATCCTCCGCCTCCACCCTATATTGCCGCAATGATGCAGCAGTTTGAGCTGAATCGTCAGTTTATGACCGGGGTAATGGCCCAGTTTCCAAACCAGAATGCTCATCAACAGCCTGCCCCAATAACACTGCAAGAATTCGTGCGCCTCAACCCGTCCATTTTCCATAACTCCACCAATCCTATGGATGCTGATGATTGGCTTCGTGATATCTTGTTTGAGATGGAGTCAGCTAATGTTGCCCCTGACAGTTATGTCACCTTTGCGGCGTTTCACCTGAAGGGTCCAGCTCCTCAATGGTGGGAAAGCCATAGGCGTATGCTGCCTACTGGAACTATAACCACTTGGCAGGAATTTCAGTCAGCCTTCCATGCATGACACATTCCTCAAGGTCTGATCGACCAGAAGAAGAAGGAGTTCCGCAAACTCACTCAGGGCAAAATGACTGTGGATGAATATCAGAGGAAATTTCTCGATTTATCCCGCTATGCTGAAGATGACGTCTGCACTGACGCTCGCAAGCAGGAGAAATTCCGTGAAGGACTGCGTCCTGATATAAAGCTCGCACTTGTTGTCCATGACTGCGCGGACTTTGCGACGCTTGTCAGCCAAGCTTTCCGAGCTGAAACTGGTCTGAATGAGTACCAGGAGTCGCTCAAGCGTACTCGAGATGTTGGCCCATCCTCAGGTCAGCCTGCTCAGAAACGTCAAGTCTGGATTCCGCACAATGTCCATCACCGACCAGCTCCAACACTAAGGCCGTCTTATGTCGCACCTCATCTGCCTCCGCCGCCGAGACAGCTAACGATTCAGGGTGGACAGCCCAATACTATGGCTCCTCCCCATAATGATGGTTTATGCCGCAAGTGTGGACAGCCAGGGCACCGTGCTGCCAGCTGCCGCCCGACCCAGAATCAAAATGCACGAGCTCGTCAGCCCAGAAACCTTAATGCCAGGCCGCCTACACTCAGTCGTGGTCATGTTAATCATGTAAAGGTTGAAGAAGCTCGACGGGACCCCAAAATTGTGATGGGTACCCTTCTAATGAATTCAGTCCCAGCTACTGTTCTTTTTTATTCAGGACCATCGCATTCTTTCATTTCTGAAGCGTTTGCACGCTAGCAAGACTTATCATTCGAGAACTTGCACCCTCCACTGGTGGTTAGCTCTCCGGGTTCCAGGTGGGATACCTCGATGATAGCCCAAAACAACCACATTGAAATTGGAGGATTAGTATTCACTGCTTCACTCATGGCCCTCAAGGTTTCTACCATAGATGTCATTCTGGGCATGAATTGGTTGGGTCCTCATCAAGCCCTGATTGACTGTGCTGTTGAATCAGTTCAGCTCACTCACCCTTCTGGCCAGACAGTCAAATACTCAGCCCAAACAGCTCAGGATGCCGAGAGCCAGATATATGCTCTGAATACATTGAATGCTTCGCCTCTTGAAGGAATAGAGAACGTTCCAGTTGTTCGTGACTTTCAAGATGTCTTTCCAGAGGAACTCCCGGGAGTACCACCTGCCAGACCTGTCGAATTCGTCATAGACTTGAAACCGGGCACTACTCCTATTGCCAAGCGCCCGTACAAGATGCCGCCACATGAACTCCTTGAACTTAAGGAGGAGATCGACAAATCGCTTCGTAAAGGCTTCATTCGTCCAAGTTCCTCTGCTTGGGGAGCACCTTCTCTCTTTGTTAAGAAGAAGGATGGAACGAACCGATTGGTCCAGGACTATCGGCCTATTAACCAAGCAACAATCCAGAACAAATATCCACTTCCCCGGATCAACGATCTTTATGATCAACTTGCTGGATCCTCTGTGTTCTCTAAACTCGACTTAAGGTTGCGTTACCATCAGATCCGAGTTCGTAAAGAGGATATTCCGAAGACCGCTTTCGTTACCCATTATGGATCATACGAATACACCGTCATGTCCTTCGGATTAACTAATGCTCCAGCAACCTTCTCTCGATTGATGAACTATATCTTCATGGACTACCTCGACAAATTCGTCGTGGTTTATTTGGATGATATCCTTGTATATTCCAAGAATGAAGAAGAACACGCCGAACATCTTCGGCTTGTATTGGAGAAACTCCGAGAACACCAGCTATATGCCAAATTTTCTAAATGTGAATTCTGGTTATCTGAGGTGACCTATCTTGGTCATGTGATTTCCAAGGATGGCATTGCTGTTAACCCAGAACGAGTTCAGGCTATTCTTGACTGGACTCCTCCGCAAACTGTCAAGCAAGTCAGAAGTTTTCTCGGACTCGCTAGCTATTGCCGCCATTTCGTCGAGAACTTCTCCAAGATTGCAAAGCCATTGACTGATTTGCTCCACAAAGGCAAGAAGTTTGAGTGGACGGAAAAGTGCCAAGAAAGTTTTCAGACACTTAAAGACAAGTTGACCTCTGCCCCAGTGCTAGCACCCCTAGATTCCCGAAAGGACTTCGTGATCTACTGTGATGCGTCTCGTCAAGGATTAGGATGTGTCCTAATGCAAGAACGCAAGGTGATTGTCTATGGCTCTCGTCAGTTGCATCCTCACAAGGATAAGTATCCAACACATTATCTCAAACTTGCAGCAGTTATTTATGCTCTGAAGCTGTGGCGACATTACCTTCTCGGTAATCGTTGCGAGATATACATGGACCACCAAAGTCTGAAGTATCTGTATACTCAACCAGATTTGAACCTCCGTCAACAAAGATGGCTCGAGACAATAGCCGACTATGACATGGATATTTCTTATACCCCTGGCAAGGCTAACGTAATGGCCGATGCTCTGAGCCGCAAGTCTTATTGCAACAATCTCATGGTTCAGCAAGCCCAACCTCTTCTCTACGAAGAGCTTCGCAAGTTGAACCTTCACATTGTCCCACAGGGTTATCTCACTACCCTGGTTGTTGAACCGGACGTTGAACGCAACATCAAGACACGGCAGAAGTATGATTCTGAAACCGAGAAGATTAAGAGCTACCTCTCCAAAGGAAATTCTTCGTTCTTCACTATCGATAATGATAGTGCCTTGTTCTTCAAAGGCCGCCTAGTGGTCCCCAGAAAGCATAATTTGGACTCGCGTTCGGATGTCATGAAAGAAGCACATGACACACCTTTGTCTATTCATCCGGGTAGTACTAAGATGTACCAAGACATTCGTCAACGGTACTGGTGGCCTGATATGAAGCGAGACATTGCTCGTTATGTTGCTGAGTGTGACGTTTGCCGTCGCATCAAAGCAGAACATCAAAGGCCTGCTGGAACTCTGCAACCATTTGCTATTCCTGAATGGAAATGGGACAAAGTGGAAATGGATTTCATCACTGGATTTCCCAGATCACAGAAGGGTCATGATGCTATTCTTGTCGTCATTGACCGATTCTCAAAGGTTGCTCACTTTCTGCCAGTCAAGGAGACAATCACTGCTAGTCAGTTAGCAGACTTGTATGTTTCCAGAATTGTGTCACTCCACGGTGTTCCATTGGAGATCAGTTCAGACCGTGGCAGCCTCTTTACCTCAAGATTTTGGAAAAGTTTTCAAGAAGCTATGGGAACCCATCTGTCCTTCAGCACCGCTTTTCACCCCCAGTCAGAGGGACAAGTTGAACGAGTCAATCAGGTGCTTGAAGATATGCTTCGAGCTTGTGTCATCTCATTCGGTAAGAAATGGGAGGAATCTCTCCCATATGTTGAATTCTCATACAACAACAGCTATCAGGCTAGTTTGAAGATGGCACCCTTTGAAGTTTTATATGGACGTAAGTGCCGAACCCCTCTGAATTGGTCAGAAACTGGGGAACAGCTACTCTTTGGTCCGGATATTATCCAACAAGCTGAAGAACAAGTCCGCATTGTCCGTGAACATTTGAAGACTGCTCAGTCTCGTCAGAAGAGCAATTATGACCGAAAACACCAGGTAATGGTTTATCAACCTGGCGAACAAGCTTACCTTCGTGTCACTCCGATGAAGGGCACTCATCGATTTGGAATCAAGGGCAAGTTAGCTCCTTGCTACATTGGCCCACTCCGTGTCCTCGCCAGACGTGGAGAAGTGGCATATCAATTGGAATTGCCGCCGAACCTCTCTCAAGTTCATGATGTCTTTCATGTGTCACAACTTCATCGCTGTTTCAAGGATCCTATCCGCGTAGTGGATCATGAAATGCCTGAGCTGCGAGAGGATCTTTCTTATCTAGAATATCCGATCCGCATTCTTGATCAAGCTGAGCGTCGAACCAGTCAGAAGGCAATCAAGTTCCTTAAAGTACAGTGGTCGAATCATTCTGAAGATGAAGCCACGTGGGAACGCGAAGATCGTCTTCGTGAAGAATACCCCGCTCTCTTTCAGCCTACCTCTTAATTCTCGGGACAAGAATTTCTTTTAGAGGAGGAGAATTGTAACATCCCCATGTATTAAGCTACAGTGATCACCCTTTTGATAATGCCAAGTCACCATGCTTAACAGTGCTTGATCATCATTTGAGTCATTTCTCATTTCAATTTCCAACTCAAATTGAAAATACAAATATAAAGTAAAAATAAAAGTTGTTCAAATTTGGAAACTAAATAGTTCATAATTTTGGAAATATTACATTACAAATAACGTTCAGGAAAACAATATCAACTAAATTCTCTAGATGACTCTAGCATCCAAAACAGTACCAAAACAGTAGCATTTAATCCCATTTCATTTAATAAAAAATCAAAAGAAATCATTTTGCCTCCAAACCTTTTTTTGGCAGTGATAAATATTGCCTAGTATTTAATTGGACAAGACTCATATTTTACAAAAGTGAATTAGTGCTAAAAGAATTACAAAACAGAAACAAAAACAAACAAAAAAACAAAAAAGTGGAAGAGCCTACTATGCACTTGGGCTTCAAGTGCACAGTGCACAGCCCAGCCCAGACAGCGCCTTCCCCCACCTCCCGCGCTCTCTCTCTCCTCGATGTCGCTCTCTGCCGCATGCGCGCGCCCCCGCTCCCTGGCCCCCCTCGCTCGCTCGACCGCGCGCTCCGCACGTCACCATGGTGGATAAGGGGGACGCCCTCGAGTCCCAGGACGACCCCCAGCCACTCCTCTCCCTCTCCCTCACTCGTCCCCCTTCATGGCCGACGCGGCCGTCGCCGTTCGCTGCTCGCCCGCGTAGCCACCTCCGCCGCCTCGCCTCGACACCGTGCCAGATAGCTCCGCCATGCTCAGCTACGCCGGCTGCGGCAACGAACCGGAGACGGGAGCCACTGCAGCCTCGGCTATGACCTCTTCTTCCTCGCTCGGCCGCCGTCTTCTTCGTCGTCGATTCGCCGCCGTCGAGCCTCCCCCGAGCCCGCTTTGCACCTCTGTAGAACCGCGGTGAGCAGCCGTGTCGCCCCCCCCCCCTCTCCCTTGTCCGTCTCCATGGCCGTAGACGTCGTACCCATCGTGGCCGAGCCCGCCTCCGTGTCAGCTCGTCGCCGGCGACCATCCGATGACCAAATGGTCACGCGTCAGTGCCCGTAGAACTCGCCCGCGCGCGTAGATGCCCCCTGACCCATCCATTCGGATTGAACGCGCCCGCGTCGTCATTTTCGCTGACCTCCCGATCTGGCCGCCACCCGATGTCGTCGCCGGCGCCAACTCCGGCCACCCCCGCCCGTTCTGACGCCACCGTTGGACGCGCGGCGAAGTGCATGTTCGAAAGAGCCCAACCGCGCGCGTTTTGGACCACCGTAGCGATTTTCCGGCAAAGTCCGGCGAAACCCCGCCGCGAAACGGCTCGCCGGCGATGTTCCGGCGCCGCCCGCCGACGTGGCACCCACGTGGCCACCTCTGGGCCACTGACAGTGGGTCCAGTTGACTGGGTTGACCCAGTCAACTGTGCTGACTGGGCAGCCCAGCCACTTACATGCGGGCCCCGCACTGTTTAAACGTTTTTTATAAATAATAAAATTGCTAATTAATCTATTAATTAAATCTGTTAATTAAACAGTCACTGACAGCTGGGTCTGATGGGGATATGTACCTAGGGTAGGGTCATAGGCCTGACCTACCTGCCCCACCTAAGGACACTGCCCCAGAGGGCTTAAGGACAACAAGGAAGTCTCCGACTGAAATCACCAAGACATACAAGTTACTCGACAATATTCACTCGGCGGTTATCACCATCGGAAGAACCGGGAGAACCGGGAGACAGTCGACCGCAGAAGACCAGAAGTCACCCCAGGGAGGCTAATGGACAGGCGTTCGTCTGTATCATAAGTATCATTTATTGCATACGTTACCAGTAACGTTCACCATCGGACCCTTAGATGCCGGACATTATGAGGGGCAGCGGACTCCATATAAGCTGCCCCTCCCCTCTGGCTCAGGGGTTCGCACCCTCTGTAAGGATACTCATATTCCACTCGACAGATAAACAAAGCCTCTCCGGAGCACGAGACGTAGGGCTGTTATCTCCACCGTGAGAGGCCCGAACTCGCTAAAACCACCGTGTCACCCATATGCATCTCGGTAGATCATGCTCCTTTACCCTACCCCCTTCGTACTGTCGGAATCGTTCCCACAACAGTTGGCGCCCACCGTGGGGCATGGCGTCTATTGAGCCATGGTGCAAATGGTTTTTCTTCAATCTTCGGCAGCGGATCAACGACCATCGCCGAGGGAATTTGGCCGCTGGAGTTCTGGCCATTGTGCCATTCATACAAGCAAAAGGGGAAGTATCCATTTTATCTTCTCCATTTTTACAATCAATCAATAATTTAATCAGTTTGCTTTCCCTGGACGCCAATGGCAGCGCGATGGGTCGGGACGTCATCGAGCGCGGCGGACAAGCGACATCCGAGGCGGAGGCCGCTGGCAAGATCCTACAACCAACGACCTCGACTCCTGATGTCCTTGCGCCATGGGTGACAGCCCTCTCGTCTCCCTGCCACGGTGATCGACCGCTCGTGTCCCTGCAGCTGGAATACCAAGTCGCTTCCACATCAACTTCACAAGACATGTTGCAGCGGCAATCAACAGCATCAAGCCAAGCACTTACAAGAAACCGGCGGCCACTGGTGCCGTCCGCCCCGTCGTCGTCTCCAACCTCGTTACAGCCGAGTGCGTACGCGGCCACCGGCGCCGTCCACCTCGCCGTCGTCACGCACGACCGCCGGCGTCGTCCGCTTCATCATCGTCTTCAACCTTGCCGTTGAGCCCCCACGCACGACTGTCGACTCCGCCTCGTGTTCTCGGCCTCCGCGGTGGAGGCGCAGGCCCGACACGACGCGGGCGCCCATTGCTCCTTCCTCCGGCGTCAGTCGCCAGCGACGGTCTCCGCGGCGGAGGCGCGCTGCAGCGGCGACCTACGAAACAGCCACAACCCACAACCTGCAACCGATGGCCGTTCGAGATTGAATAAATCAATTCCTCAGTAAGTACGTGATGGTACAAGAAACGAAAGGAGGTGAGTGAATGCGGACAAAGAAACGGAAGGACTTGGGCCTCATTACTCCAAGAGGAGTTATTTGGCTGCCTCATAAAACGCCTCGTCAGGTGAGCAAAATACGCCAGGTAATCCTGCATGCATGCATAACCATCCGTGGACTTTAATTGTTGCAAAATAGCATCCGTGCACGGACACTTCGTCCACCAAAATATATTCGTAGCTATGCTTGCTACTAACTTGCAGGTCACACGTCCGTCATCGTCTCCGGACAGTGGTTCACTCGGACAGACATTCCGTTTGAGCTGTATTCAGACGACCAACATGTAGCCACTCGGCAGCTCCGCGCGCCGTCACTCGGCGGGACGCGTCTTCATCACTCGGCAGCTCCGCGCATCGCCATTCAGTCGGACGCTCCATCGTCACTAGGCAGCTCCGTGCACCGGCACTCTACTGGACGTGTCTTCATCACTCGGCAGCTCCGCGCATCGCCACTCGGCGGGACGCGTCTTCATCACTCGGCAGCTCTGCGCATCGCCATTCAGTCGGACGCTCCATCGTCACTCGGCAGCTCCGCGCGCCGTCACTCCACTGGACGCGTCTTCATCACTCGGCAGCTCCGTGCATCGCCATTCAGTCGGACGCTCCATCATCACTCGGCAGCTCCGCGCATCGCCATTCAGTCGGACGCTCCATCGTCACTCGGCAGCTCCGCGCGCCGTCACTCCACTGGACGCGTCTTCATCACTCGGCAGCTCCGCGCATCGCCATTCAGTCGGACGCTCCATCGTCACTCGGCAGCTCCGCGCGCCGTCACTCGGCGGGACGCGTCTTCATCACTCGGCAGCTCCGCGCATCGCCATTCAGTCGGACGCTCCATCGTCACTCGGCAGCTCCGCGCGCCGTCACTCGGCGGGACGCGTCTTCATCACTCGGCAGCTCCGCGCATCGCCATTCAGTCGGACGCTCCATCGTCACTCGGCAGCTCCGCGCATCGCCATTCAGTCGGACGCTCCATCGTCACTCTACTGGACGTGTCTTCATCACTCGGCAGCTCCGCGCATCGCCACTCGGCGGGACGCGTCTTCATCACTCGGCAGCTCTGCGCATCGCCATTCAGTCGGACGCTCCATCGTCACTCGGCAGCTCCGCGCGCCGTCACTCCACTGGACACGTCTTCATCCCTCGGCAGTTCCGCGCATCGCCATTCAGTCGGACGCTCCATCGTCACTCGGCAGCTCCGCGCGCCGTCACTCTACTGGACGCGTCGTCATCACTCGGCAGCTCCGTTCATCGCCACTCGGCGAGACACGTCTTCGTCACTTGGCCGCCCCGTGCGTCGCCACTCAGCCGGACGTGTCAACTTCGCTCGACCGCCCCGCGCGTTATCAGACAGCTAAGTCATTCTTCACAGACTTCATTCAATAAATTAATTATTTATGCATTACCGAGTGTCAAGTAAGTCGCACATGATGTTCACTCGGAGGCCACGCCACCGAGTGTACCTCTGCGCTCGGTTGTTTATTTTCATGTCGGAACACTACACTTCCGTTTCATTTGGGTCCAATACTCAAAACAAGTTCAGTCGGATCCTTCACTTTCACAAATTCAGTCGGATCCTTCACTCTGTTAGACTATTGCTGGTTCCAGACCAGGAAGAACCTGGCACACCCAGTGGGTGTCTAGGGGTGTAATTTACACAAATCATTTCAACAAACAGCAAATTACTTCGAGAATTTTTTATGTTAGCTTGTGTTATTTTTCATACACAGGTTACCTAGACGCCTCTGTGCGCCATTCTCGACGACATGGTCGACTCGGTCGCCCCGCGCACCGTCACTTGTTCGGACGCCTCCTCGACGACATGCTGGACTCGGCCGCCCCGCGCGCCGTCACCTGGTCGGACGCCTCCGCGACAACATTCTCGACTCGGCAACCCCGCGCGCCGTTACTTGACCGCCCCGTCGCCATTCAGCCAGAGACATTTACTTCACTCGGATGTCCCGCGCATCGTCACTCGGCGGGACGTGTCGTCATCACTCGGCAGCTCCGCGCATCGCCACTCGGTGAGACACGTCTTCGTCACTCGGCAGCTCCGCGCATCGCCGCTCAGCCGGACGTTCCATCGTCACTCGGCAGCTCCGCGCATCGCCACTCGGCGAGACACGTCTTCGTCACTCGGCAGCTCCGCGCATCGCCACTCGGCGAGACACGTCTTCGTCACTCGGCAGCTCAGCGCATCGCCACTCAGCCGGACGTTCCATCGTCACTCGGCAGCTCCGCGCATCGCCACTCGGCGAGACACGTCTTCGTCACTCGGCAGCTCCGCGCATCGCCACTCGGCGGGACACGTCTTCGTCACTCGGCAGCTCAGCGCATCGCCACTCCGCCGGACGTTCCATCGTCACTCGGCAGCTCCGCGCATCGCCACTCGGCGAGACACGTCTTCGTTACTCGGCAGCTCCGCGCATCGCCACTCAGCGAGACGCGTCTTCGTCACTCGGCAGCTCCGCGCATCGCCACTCGGCGAGACACGTCTTCGTCACTCGGCAGCTCCGCGCATCGCCACTCGGCGAGACACGTCTTCGTAACTCGGCAGCTCAGCGCATCGCCACTCAGCCGGACGCTCCATCGTCACTCAGCAGCTCCGCGCATCGCCACTCGGCGAGACACGTCTTCGTCACTCGGCAGCTCCGCGCATCGCCACTCGGCGAGACACGTCTTCGTAACTCGGCAGCTCAGCGCATCGCCACTCAGCCGGACGCTCCATCGTCACTTGGCAGCCCCGCGCGCCGTCACTCGGCGGGACGCGTCGTCATCACTCGGCAGCTCCGCGCATCGCCACTCGGCGAGACACGTCTTCGTCACTTGGCACCTCAGCGCATCGCCACTCAGCCGGACGCTCCATCGTCACTCGGCAGTCCCGCACGCCGTCACTCGGCGGGACGCGTCGTCATCACTCGGCAGCTCCGCGCATCACCACTCGGCGAGACACGTTTTCGTCACTCGGCAGCTCCGCGCATCGCCACTCCGTGTGGCACGTCTTCATCATCGGACGCCCCGCGCGCCATCGCTCAGCATAGCTGCAATTCCGTATCGCCTAAGTCAAAAACTGCTCCGAGTGAGGACATCATCCACACTCGGGGGCTTAGCTATGATTCCGTATCACCTAAGTTAAAAACCACTCCGAGTGAGGACATCATCCACACTCGGGGGCTTAGCTATGATTCCGTATCACCTAAGCTAAAAACCACTCCGAGTAAGGACATCATCTACACTCGGGGGCTTAGCTGCGATTCCGTATCGCCTAAGTTAAAATCCACTCCGAGTGAGGACATCATCCACACTCGGGGGCTTAGCTGCGATTCCGTATCGCCTAAGTTAAAAACCACTCCGAGTGAGGACATCATCCACACTCGAGGGCTTAGCTGCGATTCCGTATCGCCTAAGTTAAAATCCATTCCGAGTGAGGACATCATCCACACTCGGGGGCTTAGCTGCGATTCCGTATCGCCTAAGTTAAAATCCACTCCGAGTGAGGACATCATCCACACTCGGGGGCTTAGCTGTGATTCCGTATCACCTAAGTTAAAAACCATTCTGAGTGAGGACATCATCCACACTCGAGGGCTTAGCTGCGATTCCGTATCGCCTAAGTTGAAAACTATTCCGAGTGACGAGCGCTTCTCTCACTCGGGGGTTTAGCCGCGAACAAGTTTTCGCCTAAGTTAAAAACCCTGCCGAGTGAATAGCATCCCATTCACTCGGAAACTTAGCTGCGAACCAGTCTTCGTCTCAGTTAAAAACTCTCCCAAGTGACGAGCATTCCTCTCACTCGAGGACTTAGCCGCGAGTCAGACCTCGTTTAAGTTAAAGGTTGTTCTGAGTGACAGGCAACACCTTCACTCGGAAACTTAGTTGCGAACAAGCTTTCGCCTAAGTTCAATATTCTTCCGAGTAATGAGCATCCATCTTACTCGGAAACCAAACAAACTTAGCCAACCAAAGGATTGGAAAGAAAACATGCAAACATTGTCTCTATCAGACCCCCGCCGATGCAAGCACTCGACGGCGGTCTCGGGGACTACACCCAGTGGGTGCACTCAGCGTGCCCCCACTGGACCTACTATCACTCGACCAGGTCCGGCCTGTCGAATGACAAGCGACTATCAAAGCAAATCTAAGACCCCTGCCGATGTCACCGCCATTCGACAGCGGTCTCGGGGACTACACCCAGTGGGTGCACTCGGCGTGCCCCCACTGGACCAAAAACCACTCGACTAAGACCCGATCTACTCGAGGAAAAAACAAGCAAGTACGCATCTGAAGAAAACACCCAGTGGGTGTAAAGTCAAGATGGACAGGAATACAATCGGAAATGAACTTACAATAGCGCTTACTCGGACCGGATTTTGCGTTGAAGTTCACTCAGATATATTTCAAGACAGAATGGATCAGGATGATTGACAAAGGTTCCAATCGACACCGATTTCGGTGAAGCCCTAAAATGCACTCGGAATTGTTGTGTCTTATCAGAACCCGCGTCGATTCCCTTTTACACTCGAACCCCGATCCATTCGGGGGCTAATGATGGGGATATGTACCTAGGGTAGGGTCATAGGCCTGACCTACCTGCCCCACCTAAGGACACTGCCCCAGAGGGCTTAAGGACAACAAGGAAGTCTCCGACTGAAATCACCAAGACATACAAGTCACTCGACAATATTCACTCGGCGGTTATCACCATCGGAAGAACCGGGAGAACCGGGAGACAGTCGACCGCAGAAGACCAGAAGTCACCCCAGGGAGGCTAATGGACAGGCGTTCGTCTGTATCATAAGTATCATTTATTGCATACGTTACCAGTAACGTTCACCATCGGACCCTTAGATGCCGGACATTATGAGGGGCAGCGGACTCCATATAAGCTGCCCCTCCCCTCTGGCTCAGGGGTTCGCACCCTCTGTAAGGATACTCATATTCCACTCGACAGATAAACAAAGCCTCTCCGGAGCACGAGACGTAGGGCTGTTATCTCCACCGTGAGAGGCCCGAACTCGCTAAAACCACCGTGTCACCCATATGCATCTCGGTAGATCATGCTCCTTTACCCTACCCCCTTCGTACTGTCGGAATGGTTCCCACGATAGGGTCCCACCTGTTAATTAACCTAATTAGCTAAATTAACCTCTGTTAAGTTAAATCGGTTACTGACCAGTGGGACCCACTGGTCAGGCTTGACCCTGGCCAGCTCAGTTGACCGATGATGTCACCCTGACGTCATGCTGACATCACATGACACTATTTTGGATAATTCAAATTTAATAATTAAAACAATTCCAGAAATTCAATAAAACTTTGAAAATCATATAAAATAAACCATAACTCGGATGAAAATAATTTATATATGAAAAATGATCAGAAAAATAAGACGAATACGAATACGCTACCCACATACCTGTCAACCCTCTCTAACATGATGAACATGGAACTTTCCCCTCCGATTCATCTGACCGATAATTGCTCGGAGCTGGTAAAACACCTCTAGATGTTTTCCCGCTCCGACCAAAATACCTAGCACTGCAATAGAACACCCCTAACACTGCATATTGCCATGTCATGCATTTGTGTTGCATTGTTTGCCGTGTATTTATTGTTTCTTCCCCCTCCTTCTCTCCCGATAGACCCCGAGACTGCCGACGACACTGCTGAGTACGACTACGTCGTCGACGACCAACCCCTTCAGCAGAGCTTCCAGGCAAGCAAAACCCCTTGATCATCCAGATATCGCCTACTCTTTCACTCTATTGCTTCCATTAGAATTGCTTCTGTTGTTGCTCCGATAGCTCCTAATTCAGATGCATAGCCTGATTTCGTCGCCTACTATTGATACCTTACCGGCTATCCTATAATGCTTAGTTAGGTATGATATGTTTCATCAGCTGGCCCTTCACCCTTGTCCGTTTGCCAGGCTTGTTATCGGGCCGTGATCACTCTGGGTGGTGATCACGGGAATGTTACATTACTGCAATACTTTTAAACTGTTAAAGTCGGGCCGGCTCCAAGAGTGCCCGCGAGATAATGAAACAAGACGGGTGGAATCCAAGGGTACCCACGAGTGTTATTGTGGTGGCACGACAGGGCAGGTGGAGACCACCTAGGAGAGAGGTGGGCCTGGTCCCTCGTCGTGGTCCGCGTGTTACCAAGTCGGAGCGAGAGGAACCCTGTTCGTCTCTGTGAGCTACTAAAACACGCCTAACGGATTTGGGTATTTGATCTGAGTTGGCCACTGGCCTATACGCACCACCACCACGTGGGATAATGGTTTAATGGGGCCCTCGGCGCCGTATGTATCAGCCGAAAGCTCTGTCAGGTATCCAGTTCAGCATTGTGGGCCTGTCAGGCCAGTGCCATCCAGGATGAGGTGATGCTCGTCCCGGCTCGTCGCATAACGACCCGGAGTGCAAAGGGCGATGGGCCCAAGATCCCTGAGCACTTAGGATGTAGACCGGCGAGGACCTCTCTACGGAGCCTAGGTAGGACTACGTCGTGTCGATCAGCCGAGGCCGGGCATGACCGAGAAAAGTGTGTCCGGCCAGAGTTAATCGAGCGTGTTGGGTAACAGTAGTGCACCCCCTACAGGGAAGTTATCTATTCGAATAGCCGTGTCCACGGTAACAGGACGCTTGGAGTTGTATCCTGATCTACTACAACTATGAATGGATACTGTTACAATGTTAAACTGCTACTACTGCTCTCGGGATCACTTTCTCGCAGGGTAGTCGAGGAAGGATCTCAAGGCACTGTTTATATATACTTATTATTATATGTTGTTGTGTTCTATTCTCTTCTGATGCTGCAAGATTGCTTCAAGATGCTAGTCTTCGATAGGCTAGACCTTTCCCCCTCTGTTCTGGCATTTCTGCAGTTTAGTCCAAAGACATAGCCCCATTCCTTTGATATCGATACATACCTAGTATAGTTCTGATGTAAATCTTGCGAGTACTTTGGATGAGTACTCACGGTTGCTTTGCTACCTCCTTTTTCCCCTACCCGGTTACTGCGATCAGACGACGGAGTCCAGCAGCAGGAGATCCCCGGAGGCACCTACTACTACGTCGAGCCCGCCGACCAGGAGTAGTTCGGACGCCCTAGGTAGGAGGCCTTCGCCTTTTCGATCAGTGTCGCTGTTATGCTGGCCTTCTTAAGGCAAACATGACTAACTATGCCTGTACCCAGATAATATTTGTTTGTATGACCTATGTATTCGGGTCCTCGTAACCCCTGGTTTGTAATATGAAAATTTATGTTAAAATTTGTGTTTAGAGTTGTGTTGTGATATCTTCCCGTGAGTCTCTGATATCGATCGTGCACGTTTGCGTGTATGATTAGTGCACGGTCGAGCAGGGGCGCCACACCTCCTCCTTGGTGCCTTCGGCGCTTGAAAAGATTGTGCTCACGTGCGACCAAAGCGTGCCGCGGTCCAGATTGCTCGCTCGGCTTCATTTCGCTCGATCGCTCAGCATCGCCAGCACGTAACGTACAAGTTTCTCTAAAAAACATAATGAACAAGTTCTGGCCACAAAGAACTGGGTTTTTCACAGATGGTTTTTTTTGTATATTCAAACATTATTTGTACAAGTTTGCGTATTCAAAAATAGCTCACAATTTTGACAAAAAAACCATGGATTAGAAAAATGCTCATGAATTAGAACAAGGTTAATGAATTTGGAAAAAGATCACGAATTCGGAAAAAGTTCAGGAATTCAACAAAGTTCATGAATTTGAAATATTCATGAATTCAAAAAAGGTTCACGAACTTAAAATATTTCACGAGTTCAAAAAAAACTTCACATATTTTTTAAAAGTTCGCAGGACTTCAAAAATGTTCGTGAAATTATAAAAAGTTCATGAACTCGAAAAATTGCACGAGTTCAAAAAAAATCTGCGCATTTGGAAAACATTTGTGTATTTTAAAAACTCCAGAGTTTGCAAAAAAGTTCATGAATTTAGGAAAAAAATCACACATTTGAGAAAAGTTCGCGAAAATGAAAAAAAAAACGAATAGAAAACCAAAAAACTGGCCCGAAGCCTATAGAAGCTTCACAAAACAACACAACGCCGTGTTTGAAAACCAAAACCGGCCAGAAGCTTCTAGAAGCTTCACAAAACCGTCTGGGTCGCTTCTCAAAAAAACAAAACAGCATCGCTTAGGTTGGGTTGGCCCTCATTGACCTAAAAGTGTGCAATATCGCAAATGTGCGGTCCGATATTAAAAAAAAACAGCATTGCTTAGGTTGGTTGGCCCTCATTGGCCGGGCCGAAGTTCGGGGAGGGGTTGCGCGCCATCTTGTGAAAAGTGTAACCGCTGCTGAGGGAGCCTAATATGGTTTGGTGTCGGCAAAACTTCTAGCCCACTTTTTTCGCTACCCAGTCTTTTTGACAAGCTTTAGACCTGGTTTTTTAGTCGATTTTTCTCTGTCTTTTCCGGACATTTTACTTTGTTTTTCTTTGGTTTTTCTTTTTTTTCCTTTTCCTTTTTTATATTTTTATAATTATTGAACATTTTTTAATATGTGAATATTTTTAAAATTATAGTTTTTATTTGTGAATATTTTTCAAAGTCATGAGCATTTTCAAACCCCTAAATTATGTTTCAAATTGTGAACATGTTTTAAATTCATGAATATTTTTTGAATTCACCTATAACTTTTAAATTCATGACCATTTTTTAATTCATTTATAATTTTGGAAAGTCACAAACATATTTGAAATATCATGAACATTCACAAATTTTTTCACATACGTGAACATAATTTAAAAATCAATGAATGCTTTTATATACGTGAACTATTTTTCAAATTGACTTATATTTTTAAAATTCATGAACATTCTCAAATTCATGAACATTTCTCAAATTCTTGAATATATTTTTAAAGTCACGATTTTTTTTATCTCATGAACATTCATGGATATTTTTTTCAAATACATGAACATTTGTAAAATCTCGTGAACATTTTTTAAAATCCATGAACGTCTACATGAACTAATTTTCAATTTCATGAACTTTTTAAAATGTACTTGCATTTTTTACTGTACAAATTTATTTTTCAATAAAACAAAAAGTTGGGTTTTTTTCTAAACCAATAGAACGACCCAACAACCGAGCCAGCGAGGCGATTCGGTGACTGAGCGAGCGGCGAGGCAAGCGCCCTAGCCAAGCACTACTACCGCGGCCCACGTAGCATCGCCCAAGGCGCCTCAATCTGATGATTTCGCATCACATGCCGGCTGCTATAGGTGACCCGTCTCTGACTTCCCTTCTTTAGTAGCTGGTCATCGATGTCTGTTCAAAATTTATAATTTTTTCTTTCCCGCGAGGAGGAAAATTGAAACTGAGCATTCCATGCTTCCTCGATCACTTGTTCCGCTACTAGGCTATGGGTTCCCAATTTCACGCATTGAACGTGCCGGCGAGGATTCCCACAAATACGGAGCACCTTTCCCACGACACTGGTGGATATTTTTTGGCTATATATATGGAGCAATGGCAGTTCCTCCTTCCCTCATCGGTGTTTCCTCACTCGCTTTCACTATACCGGCAGTGTGTAGCTCACTCCCCCGCATACCTTTCAAATGGAGTTCCATGTTCATCACTTCGGTCATGATCATGGCTTGAAGATAATTGCGACCGTCACCCACGACCCAAGTGTCACTGAGGAATGGATCAAGACCGTGTCGAACTCCCTCAAAAGGAGGCAATCAAGATAGTTGGTCTGGCACAGAGTTCACCGGCTACGATCATGCGGCAGAGCAACACACCGCCGTACTTCAACTGTGCATTATAGAGGACTGCCTTGTGTACCACATCGTGCACCCTTTCAACATACCAAGTGAGCTCCACAAAAAGAAATCGCGTGAGGATATATTCTTTTGTCAAGCAGCAATCGGCAAGGACCGAGACATGTTGCGTTCATATAACCTTGATCTCAAAAGCACAGTTGACCTGCATCGACGGATTCCTATACCAAAAAACATTTGTAACAAATCCAGACCATCCATGTTCGATGTAGCAAATTTTGTGCCGAAAAAGAAGTTGCAGAAGGGCGGCGAGTGCCAGCGATTGAGAAGGTATGCATGGGTGATTGCTCCATATCAAACGTATTTATTTTGACTAGGATCCTATTCTACGCTTACGACTAAAATAATCATTATTTACTTTGCGAGAATGTAAGTGTGCCAGAACTGCTAAATTGTTTTATTATTCCTACAATATACACAAGTGGATATAGGGGGTAACACTATCCCTATAAATTACTTTTTTCCTTTTCCTTTTTTTGTCATTATTCCTACAATATACACAAGTGGATATAGGGGGGTAACACTATCCCTATAAATTACCTTTTCCTTTTCCTTTTTTTGTCTAGAATTGAACGATAATATATGTAGCGCTCAAGCCCGTGTAAGTTTCAAGATAGCAACAAAGTCTAAAAAACTTGTAGCAATGCCGATTTGATAGATAGATATATTATGGGCAAATAATATGTATTTTTTATTACCTAAATATTCTGCCTACTATATTTGATCATATATATTTTGCTTTGGTGTAATATATATTTGAGTGTCATGCAATTGACCTCGAGTATATGTGTGTAATTATTCATTGCAAATATTTAATTTGCAAATTAATTTAATTTTGACCTTGTGGTTTTTGTCACTCATTTCACTTTTGACAAGGCTTGAGTGGCAAAAGTGAAATGTCAAGAGTTAGAGTGGCTAAAGCAAAATGCTCAAAAACCAAAAACTTAATTTTGAATTCTATGAGTGCACATTTATTGTAATCGTTCCATGATCAAAATAAATGCCTAACTCGTAAACATATGAGACCTAGACCCTGTGTCACGTCCGATCGATATAGTAGTAGATTTGTACATACATGCATGGAGTTAACTCAGACTTCTCTCCGTGGTGAAAACCCATGATCTGGCCTCGTTTATTGACTCCAGTAATGATGACGCCCGTGCGTCGTTACCTTCCTAGAGGCGTCCTTGTTGGAGCATCTATCCTTCTTTTTTGTGAAAGGAGCATCTATCCTATTACCTTGATGTTGCCATCATTGATGGTTGTTCTTGTTCTTCGTTGCAGTTATTATGTTGGTCGTTTTTTTACTTCCTTTTGTACAGTAATAATTTGGATGTGTGCATCCTCAATGTCTTGAGTAGCTCTTCTGTCATGTTGGTGCATAGGCTGGGGTAATTGATATCTTCTCAATATTAATATATTTTCTTAATCAAAAAACAAACTACGATTATTTTGAGCTCAAGTTTGTAACTTGTTATATAAATGAGTTGCAACTTCCAAATTGAATGCAAAGTTCCGGAGCTTGGACCAATAGAAAATGATTGCAGCTGCCGAAATCAAACACAGATACATACCGTACTAGTACATTACATGGAGAGTCTGGATTTAATCACTTGCGTACACAGATTATTCGGAAAGAAAAAAGAACCACCTGGGTTGTGTTTGTGTACATAAAGCGCACAGGCCGCCCTGAGCTCAGTGCCGGCACAGGTCCTTGTAAGTGCAGCCCCTGGTGTAGGACTGCCCCGGCGCCCCGCACTGGCCCGGGCACGCCGGCCTTCCAGGGATGTAGCTGATGTACTGGGCGCCGGCGAGCTGCGCGGCGACGACGAGCAGGAGGAGGACGCGGGCCAGGAACGCCGAAGCCGCCAGGACTAGCTCGCTCTCCCCCATTATTAGCTCACCTCCGCTGCCTTGGGTGTAGGATACATCATACATGTCTGGTGCGGTGGCTTATAAGGCCGAGGAGGCAGACATCGTGGGATCAATGCTGACCTGCTTGCCACGGAGAGCTGGCTGTTGCGTCGTCGCATCTGGATCGACCGGCGGCATCATCAACCTGCAAATAATGCAACGGAACCGCTGTACGTACGACATATAGTGCTCGGATAATTGTAGGAATGGCGTCGGCGTGGGGCATGGCGCGGCCAATGCTCGGCGCTTCTGGTCACGGGCGTCTGTCCGTCCGTGCGTACCTACCGCGGAGCGGATTTCAAGAGGCGTGAAAACCATTCGTGGATCCAAGACGGGAGTGGGAATCGGGGATCATGGACTGCACGATGCAAGATCTATCCAAGCGGGGGGTTGGGAAGCTTCCAAGACTGGTTCATGAAAACCTTCCACCTGTTTTGGCCAGTTTTGTGAAGGTTCCACAAGATATATATTTTTCTATGTTTCCTTTATAGGTTTTACTTTCATTTCTCTTCAAAATATCTGACAAGCCCAACAATAGTAGATGAAAAATACGCCGTTGAGCCCGTCGTGACTTCCGCCGCATCGTCGGCGCCTGCAGCTTGTCTTGCCTAAGTCAGAGAGAGAAGAAGGAGATATACGAACCGCTTTTTCAGAAAATCCGAACTTTTCAAAAGCCAGGCATTCTAAGCGATTCCGGCATGATCTCCTAATCCAAGCGTCCATATGAGCCAATACACAATCAAATATGTATAGAAAATAATCTAAACTTATCAAAATAATAAATAATGTAGAATGAGTCATGCATGGTATGAAATTGATGCAAAAGATAAGTTAATTAGGGTGAAATTGATGTTGTGGTGCAAAAGGTTAGTTAATTAATGATGTGATTGAGCGGTGTAGGGGAAGGTGCGGTCAAATATGTCATGGTGCGACAAAAAACGATTGGACAAAAAAAAATCGGTGGAGGGACATGGTGAGAGGGGGGAACCGATTGACGAAGAGTTCAGCCTAGCAGGAAAAGAAACCATACATAAAATTAAGGCAATAAGATAGATTGAACATTTGTCGTATGCAGGTTGAATGTTTTTTTTATATACATTGATTTTTCTTTGCTGGGACACATTGAATATTTTTAAATACATGTTGAACATTTGTATCTTAATACATGTCGAACATTTATAAAATGCACATTGAAGATTTTTCTAAATACATAGTGAACAATTTTAAAGACGCACTAACTTTTCTTAAAATAGCGCAAATATATTTCTAAATGTCATGAACATATTTTCGTTTTTCTATTAAGTTTTTATATTTTTCTCACTTAATGATTTGTTTAGTTCCGATTTTCTTTTCTTTTTTTTTATTTTTCTTTTCAAATTTTATTTATTTTTTGTTTCTTTTTCCCAATTCTTATTTTTTCTTCATCATGTATAACAAAAATGTTTATAATACTTCCAATAATTTTGTTGTCTATTTAAAAAGGGCTTGTGTCGTATTTCAAAGAAAAAGAATGACCTGTATTTAAAAAAATATTGAACGTGTATTTAAAGATTGTTCATCATGTATTTATAGAAGGTTGATCGTATCGTGTTCAGCATGTATTAAGAAAGCATGCACGCTTGTTCCAAAAGTGTTCATCATGTATTAAAAATTCCCCGCGTGTATTTACAAAATGTTCATTGAGTATTTAAAAAAATCAATCATTTAAATGAAAATGTTCATCATGTATTTAAAATTTAAAATTTTGTATTTTAACATACGTGTTTTTCATACAAAATATAAATGAACATTTATATACCTTTTTTAATACACGATTAACTTTGTAAAATACACGATGACCAGTTTTTAATAAATGATAAAAAATCCTTAATATCTATGAATATTCTAATAAATAGACGGCGAATGTGTGTTTCTTTTTTCAATGCACAATGTTAAAAAATATAGGGTTGAAATGTTTTCATGTCGAACATATTTTGAATAATGATGAGCATTTTACCAATACATATTGGAAATTTTTTAAATACAAGTAAAAAAATACTTGTCGAACATCCGTTGAACACACGTTCAACATTTTTAAAATACATGTCTAACATTTTAAAATACATGATGAATATTTTTAAATATGTTCAACATTTCTTATATACACAGTAAAAAAATTGAAATACATAGTAAATATTTTTTTAACACTTGTTGAACATTTTCTCAAATGTACAATTATATTTTACCGAAGAGAATAGAGAAAACAAAAAATAATTTAAAGTGAAAAAGACAAGAAACAAATAGAATTGTAAAAACTACTGGTGTTAAGCTGAGACTAGCAGCTGGATGTTGATGAGACCTCCTATAGATCGGCACCGGGCGTCGAATTGTTGAGCCTTCAAAAAGGGCATGACCCGACTGGGATGGCACAACATTTAAAATACCAATTGTTTTTTACAAAACTGGTTCAATTTTAAAACTTAAGAACATTTTGAAAACTATGAACTTTTCTAATATATATATGCTGAACAATTTTTCAATACACATTGAAAATTTTTGTAATAAACGTGAAACATTTTCTTAGTATACGATGAATCTTTTGTAATCTAAGGTGAACCTTTTGTAATATTTAGTGAATATTTTTTTAAACTACAGTTAACTTTTTTGTAAATATAAATTGAGCAATTTTCATAAACACTTTGCACATTTTTCGCAATTAATGTTGAATATGTTTCTTAATATACGGTGAATATTTTTATAATGCACGATGAAGTTTTAAGAACCATAAAGAGAAGAAAAAGCGGAAGCAGAAAACTCAAGAAAAAACCTTAAAGAGAAGAAAATAAGGGAAACTAAAGACTGAAAATAAAACAACAAACAGACAGAACGAAAAAAAAACCTAAAAGAAAAGGGAAACACTATATATCACCCGGCGGGTCGCAGCCTCGCGTCCGCCGTCTTCTTTGCACACCACGTGTCCCATGACCACCACCATTAGTTTTTGCAACTGGTCCGTTGTTACAATCTCTTTTATCGCAACAATGGCCATGTTGCAGGATCTAGATCCTTGAGAGAAGTCGCCTCTCGTGCTCTTCCTGAGCTCCAGACGAGTCCGCCGCCTCCCCGCGCTGCTCCGAGCTCCCGTCGAGTCGCCGCCTCATCGAGTCGTCGGCTCCCTATGCAGCTCTAACTGCCGCCACCGGCGCTCACCGCCGACTAGCATGCCGAGAGCTTCTCTGGCGAGCCGCACGCTGTTGCAAGGCATGCAACCAGAGTAACCGAGCTCCCCCGTTGAGCTGTCACCTCCCTGTGTTGCTCTGACCACCGCCAGCGCTTGCCGCCGGCAAACACGCCGACGAGCTTCTTCGGCAAGCTTCTCCAGTGAGCTTCTCCAATGAGCTGCACACAACTAGCAATAAAATGCTCTTTGCAACATGTTTGATGTTGCAAAAGGTTTTTTTTGTAACACGAACTCTGTTGCAAAAATTACGCTAGAAAATAGTCAACAAGATTTTCTGCAACACGTTGTCTGTTGCAAATATTTTCTGCAATATTACCTTTGTTTCAAAGATTTTTTGAAAAAAAATAAACACTTCGAGGTGATTGCAACAAACATCTTGTTGCAAAGGGGTGGTTGCTTACGTGTTTAGATCGAACGGTCATTAGTGTGTCCACCTAATGGTCAGCGAGGCAGCGGATCTTTTCTGATTATCCGCCGGCCGACGCGTAGCGTCGCCCGAAAAGGGAAACATAGCTAGCGAAAGTAGCGACCGTACGCGAAGAAAAGAACTGGGCCAGCCCATGGCATTGCGCTGTGGGCGTCGCCCCATCTATTTGCGGCCCATGGGCGGCATAGATCGGCCGATGTTGTCTGTCAACACGCGAATCCTATTCAGCTCCTGCTGCACCGGTTATAGTGAGACCTAGCGTGCTCTTGCGTCGGACTCCTCCCAAAATGGGCCAGCCTAGGCGCGCGGGAGGCCAAGGCCTCTTTTTTTCTTCATGTTTTCTCTTTTTTTCCCTTCATTTATACTTTCAAATATTCTAAATAAATATATTACAAAACAAGTTTACATTAAAAATTTATAAAATGATAACGAATCATTTGAATTTTTTTAAATGTGTATAAAGAAAATATTTCTCTTGTATACCAAAAATGTTAAATGTGCATAAAGTAAAATTTATACAAAAAATGTAAAACATGTGCGACAAAAGTTTATCATATATTAAAAAAATGTTAATCAAACATTTTAAAAAATAAACAAGTATTTCAAAAATGTTAATCAAGCATTTGAAAATGTTAAATGTGTATAAAAAAATGTTGACCATGTATTCAAAACATTTCAAACTTGTATTTGACAAATGCTAATCTCAAAAGATAAAAATGTGTATAGAAAAGATGTCTACCATTTATTCAAAAACTGTTAACCAACAATTTGAAAAATGTAACACTATATAAAAAACTGTTTCTCATGTGTTCGGAAAAAAATGTATACAAAAAATATACAATGTGTGTGAAAAGTTGACCATGTATTTAAAAAAATTTAATCAAGCATTTGAAAAATGATAAACAAGTATTTGAAAAATGTTAATCAAGCATTTGTGAATGTTAAAATGTGTATTGAAAAAATATGGACCATGTATTCAAAAACTATTAATCTAGTATTTTTTTAAAACAGAATCATGCATTTGAAAAATGATAAAAACGTGTATAGAAAAAATATTGACCATGTATTAATAAAATAATAAACTTGTATTTAAAAAATGTTAAACGTGTATAACAAAAATGTTCTTAATGTATACGAAATATGTAGTAGGAAACAAACAAAAACAATGAAAATGAAAAAAAATGAAAACCAGAAATAAACAAAAGAAACCATAGGAAAAAAGGCAAAAAAAAAAAAAACCGAAGGAACAAGTGCAAACAAAATGGAAAACAGTGAAAACCCCATTAAAAAACAGAAAAATCATTGAAAAACAAGAAAGAAAGAAAAACTAAAAAAAGGTAAGTGAGAAAGAAAAGAAAACCCAATGAAAGCCATGAAAGAAACAATAGAGAAATGAAAGAAAAACAAAAGAAAAAAAAATTGAAGTCTAACAACAAAAACCAATGAAAACGAAAAATACCCGAACGAAGACATCAAAAAAATTAGACATGTGCTGAAGAAAAACAAAAAATGATGAAAACCGACAAAAAACATAAATAAAACAAAGAAAACCGAAATTTAATGAGGCAAAAATAAAAACCATGGAAGAAACAGAAGAAAACCAAGAAAAAAGAAAAGGGAAACAAGAAATCCCAAACCAAAGAAAACCGATGCATTGGAAGCCCTACAGTGATTCAACCCTGGTACAGTATTGCGCAAATGGGCAGGTCCAATCGGGGATGCTCTGTGCGCCAGGAAGGAAAACTGGCGCTCTACAGGCGCCGATTAGGAGCTCTCTTGTCAACGTTTAGACTTACGTAGTTGGTCCTGGTCCATGTCCTGTGTGTAGGCGAGCGGGACAAGCAACTCGCAATAGGTGAGTAAGGTGGGTCCTATACGTGGACGTGGAGTTTCTACACCTGAGCTCAAATGCTCCTGGTGTGAACAGTAAAATAAATAAAATAGAAAAACATTTCAAAAAATTCTGAAATTTTTTCGTGGCATAATTTAAGAAATGTTTGTTGTGCGTGCCAAATTTATCACGAAATCACATTGGTGGAAGGCGTTGTCAAAAAACAAAATCGATGCTCTGAAAATGTTACTTTCAAATGGATTTTGGAGCTCTGATTTTGTTTTTTTGCCACGACTTGCACCAATGTGATTTCGTGATGAAATTTTGCATGCACAACAAACATTTCTTGAAGTATGCCACAAAAAAAATTCAGAATTTTTTGAAATGTTTTTCTATTTTATTTATTTTAGTGTTCACACCAGGAGCATTTGAGCTCAGGTGTAGAAAGGTACTTTCGCCTATACGTCGCCTGTGATCGGCTAATAGCGTGGCTTCGCCCAAAGCGCGTCTTTCGTTGCTTCATTTTTTATTGTTTGTTTCCCTGTTGCTTTTTTGTTTGTTTTTTGGGTATGGATTTTCACCGGATTTTTCTTGTTATTTGTTTTTTTTATTTCTCGTATTTTGTTTCTTTTTATTGTTATTTTTATTAATACATGGTGAACAATTTTAATACATGGTGACCATTTTCTATATATACGGTCAACATTTGTTTAATATACTAAACATTTTTTAATAATATACATTTACCATAAAATATGAATGTTTCGTAATATATGTTGAAAATTTTCACAATATATGGCGAACATTTTCTATAATGCACGGTGAAATTGTTTTGTAGTATACGGTGAATTTTTGTTAATATGCAATCAAAAAAGTTGTAATATATGAAAAATATTTATTAATACATGGTGAACTTTTGTTGAATATATGATGAACATATTTTTTTGTATAGACTGAATTTTCTAAGACATGGTGAATTTTTTTTAGTATGCGATGAACATATTTTTAGTATACACTGAACTTTTTAAAACTCATAATTAATAATTTTGAGAAATGCATTTTTTATTTTTAACAGGGTTTTAAATATTTTGATATAAAAATGTCTTGATAAGGTAAAAATATATAATATGTTTAGGATGTATCACTTGTCCATGATAGCTTGAGCCCCACTACGAAATCGCCACTCGATTGGGACCCAATTATTTCTTGCCCCTTCTTATCCAACACTGCAGGGCCATAGCCCGACATGATGCGTGTCATTGCCTACCAAGATAGGATGCGCAGCCACTTCCTCTCTCTCCCCAACAATAACGGCTCCATGAAGGTCTCCACCACCTCGTCCTCCTCCTCTACCGCGGTTGCCTCTTCCTCCTCATCGGCAACCGCCGCTTGATGATGCCTCCCTCCACCTCGATGACCTAGACTTCCTCCTACTCGACGACCATAGCCTCCACCCTCGCCAGTGTGTAACTCCACCCCTAAGGTATACTTTTTTGCCCTTTATTTAATTAGCATTTATATAGGTAATTTAGCCGCATTATATTGTTTGTTTGTGTGTAGTTAGAGTATTGTAGCAGTCTAGTTAGATGTTAGTAGTAGTTGTAGTTAGTTATATTGATGGTATAGTTGTAGTATTAGTTTTCAAGTACTTAGTGAGACATTTAGTAGTTCACATGGTAGTGTTTTTTTAGTGGACGATGTTTTAATTTTTAAATATGTGTGTTGTTTTTCCATTTGTTAGACGTTTATGTCAATAGTAATTTATGTTAGGTATGTGTTACTGCAATTCCTATTTGAAGGAGGGGGTGGGATAGGGGTAGATGGACCATTAAGCATGAGAAAGCTTTTCTCAGCTCATGGGATGGGACCTCGAAGTTCATCTACACATGAAGCATGCTTATTCTACTTCACGGTGGTGCGTCGTTATGATCAGCAATAGCTATCTTTGGCGCAGGTAATTTTTTATACATGTATTTCCGTTGAGTATATGTATGTTTACTAATTGTTCTCTGTTTCAAATTTTGCAGAACAGATAACTAACTTGGCACGGGGACTTCTCATCATGATGTGTTGAATGAAGCATCCAAGATGAGGCAAAGGACGAAACACCATGCTCCAAGAGTAACATTGCCCAAGAATGCCATGTTGGGCATTCAAAGTGAGGAGTAGTCGAAGAGTCCATCAAAGGAAGGATGTTGATCTGGCCGTCTTTACCTCATCTTGTGTGTTAAGTTAGATTGCTCCAAGATGTCAGATTTTTACACAAACAAGTGATTGGCCTATGTTGTCAGATTCGGCCTTTAAACTCTTTTCCTGTGCGTGAGGTTTGTGTTATGTGGTTCAGATGTTGTATTGTGCTATCAGTGATGATGAATAAAGTTGCATTAACTTGTTTACTAAATGAATTGTGAAATTTGATATTTAAGTGTGCTGACCAAATGCGCTTGAAGTTGGTCATTCTCTGGTCGGGGTTCTCCACTGACGAATCCTGCATAAACCAACTGTTCCGTTAGTGGTTTGGCCCTACTACCCTAAAGATCACCGACAGACATTTATTTGTGTCTGTCGGTGGTGTTTTGAACATCGGTTTTGCTATTTCTCAGGTGCCTGATATTTTTTTCTGCGCCAGTCACTTTTTTTTTTGCCACGCCGGATCTTGCCGGGGAAGAAGAAACTCGTCGGAGATCGCCGGAAATCTATCTTAGGGGGGAAGCAGCAGCCCCATTATCTATATTAGGGGGGAGTAACAACTCCATTATCTATCTTAGGGGTGGGGTGTAGGGATCGCCGAAGTTTTCGCCGGTGATGCGGGGATTAGATGGCCGGGGCGGCGACTAGCACGTCGGTGGGGGAGGTCGAGGGGAGGGCGGGAAGGCGAGGCGGTGATAGTCGCCGGCCGCGGGAGGGGGTGGGGGGGGGGGAGTGCGAAGGCAGGCGGCTAGGCCTGGGTTGGCCAGCGGCTACACGTGAGGAAGAAGAAGTTAGAGGTAGAAGATGAACATCTCCAGATCTGTTTTCAGCCGTTGAATGAAGACCGGACGGTCTAGAATAGATGCAACTTTTTTTGAGGTAGCTGATGCATAGGCGGTTCTTTTGAACAACACTAACGATCAATTTGTGGCGGCCCGTTAGTGGAGGCCGGCTTCAGTGATGTACCACATCTGGCCTCCAGCTGAACACATAACTGAAAATATGCATGTGAGTGATGATGCACCTTTGCAGACCAATGGTCATCCCCCAGCTGAATTCGAACCCACATGTGAGTGATGAGGCAAAACAAGTATTTTCAGCTACATGAGATGAAAGTTTCCAAATCGAATGCAAAGTTCCGAAGCGTAGAAGATGATTGCAGCTACCGAAATCAAACACAAATACATATGCCGCACTATTACATCACATGCAGAAATCAACTACTCTATCACTTGCATACATACATAAAGAAAAGAACCACCTGTGGTGTGTACATAGAGCTAATAGTTCTCGATGGAACCCGGCTGCCCTTAGCTCACCGGTGGCGGCACCCGTCGGCGTATATGCAGCCCCTGGTGTAGGACTGCTGTGGATTCGTGCACGTGTGAGGGCACGCCGGGTTTCCCGGGATGAGGGCGATGTTCGGGCCGCCGACGGCAACCTGGGCGACGACGATGAGCAGGAGGAGGATGCGGGCCAGGAACGCCGCCGCCGGGACTAGCCTGCTCACCGCCATTAGTTTCTCCTAGGCGCCTGTGTTGGATCTTGGGTGTTGGATGCATCATTACATGCCTGGTGCGGTGGCTTATAAGGCCGAGGAGACACACATCGATGGAGCAACGTAACGCCGACCTGCTGGCTGTTGGGTCGTCGCATCTCGATTCTGGATCGAGGCTGCAACTTGTACAATAATGCGTCGCTCATGGCTGGCTGGGCGTCGCCGTGGGGCACGGCGCGGCCAATGCTCGGCGCATGCGGTCACGGGCGTCTGTCCGTGTGTACCTACCACGGAGCGGATTTTCAAGAGGGGTGAAAACTGTTGGTCGATTCCAAGGTAATTTGGATTAGCGCAAAGGCAAATCATGGACTGCTCGATCCATGGTTCCGCGCCGAGCAACGTGTGTATCCGCATTTTTTGCATGCGGAGACGACCCAAATTTACACTGAGCGAGTTGGCCCGCCTGCAGGGAAGGAGAGCTCATATTGGACGCTTTATGCGTCAAAATGTTGGCCAGGCGCACAGTCGTTTTTTTCTTAATTTCGAACATTTTTTGACAACATGGATAAATTTTTATAAAAACTGATTTTTTTTAAAAAAAATTGTGAACAAAATAAGAAATTAGAAAAACAATAAAAATAAACATGATTTAAGAAAAAACTAGTCAGGACCCTTCTACAAGGTTTCCAAAACCAATAAAAACCGAACGGGAGCTTCCCTAAGACTCCTAAAACCACAACCAACGTCCAGTCTTCCTAGCGTTAAAAGCCAATTTAGTTTGCTTGTTCACATCTTGTGCGAATAGGTGACTATTTGACGTAATATGCGTGAAATAGAAAATCGCCAAACCAACGAAATCAATAGTTAAGGAGTTCCCCTTGCAAAGGTCACCACCACCTTTTCAGGTGCTCACAAGTGACACACTGCATGTGCGTTACTTATTGCAACATGACTTTTTTTTTCCTTTTTTCGTAGACTCGTTTATTCAAAATGTTTTATCTTTTTAACCGTGTGTCCAAATCTCGAATAGTCTTCACTGCTGGGTTTCTCGCATCGAGATCTTCAAAATTAGATCCCAGGATGATAGGTTTCGATAATTTTTCTTATAAAAAACCGGAAACAGATTATTCTTTTTTTGGAAAACCCGGCTCACAGAAAAAACAAATACAAAAAACAGAAGAAAAAACAAGAGCCCGGAAGCACGGTTGTGGTTTTTCACATTTTTTGAAGCACAGATTGTTTTTTTTTTCCTTTTTCGGAGAAGCACAACTGTGCTTTTCCTTTTTTTCGGCGAAGAGCAATTGTGCTTCTCGCGAAAGCAAACCTGTGCTTCCGCGAGAAGCAATTTTGTGCTTCTCATGAAAGCACATATTTCCCTGGAGAAGCATAACTGTGCTCTCACGGAACAAATTGCGTGCTTTCGTGAGAAGCAAATTTGTGCTTCTCGTGAAAGCACATATTTTTCACTTTTTCGAGAAGCATAGCGTGGAAGCAAATCTGTATTTTCACAAGAAACAAATTTGTGCTTCTCTCGTGGAAGCACAATGTTTTTTCCAAGAAGCACAGTTGTGCTTCTCGCTGAAGCAAATATGTGCTTCTTGGGGAAGCATCTATTTTTTTCGCTTTTTGAGAAGCACGGTCTCGCGGAAGCAAGTCTGTGCTTCTTGTGGAAGCATAATTAAAAACAATTTGCGCGCATTTTTTATCCAAAACCTTGGGAAAACCCGAAGAAAAAAACTCATATAAAAACCAAAAACGCATACAGAAAAATAAGAAAAAAGTCTAAAACACCCGTCCAGCACGCAACATGTGACGGCGGCTGAACGCACTACTTGACATATTCTCCGGTCATCAAAAGTGTCCACTGAAAAAAAGATCACCAAAAGTGACCCTGGAGGTCCCGCAAAGGGTAACCTCGAGTTAATTGCTCCAAAAGCAATCATCGCAGGGCACACATTTTTTTTTAGCAAATCGCAGGGCAGACATTGTGTCAAAATGCACGCACATGAGCGCTCGGGTCGTCCATCCCATTACGGTGTTGCCAGGCACGCTCAGGTCGTCCAGCCCATTACGCTGTTGCCAGGCGCGCTCCGCGTCAAAATGGCCTGTTGACGCACCGGAGCGATCGGGTGGGAAGGCCCACCACGGCGTTGCCTGGAGCACGCTCCTTCAGTGATTTTTTATGGCTAATTTTTCAGCCGGATTCTCAAAAAAAAACTTGAATAAAGTTGGTCATTCTCTGGTCGGGGTTCTCTCTTTTTTTTTTGCGGGAACTGGTCGGGGTTCTCCACTAACGGGTCCTGCATAAACCAATTGTTCCGTTAGTGGTTTGGCCCTACTACCCTAAAGATCACCGACAGACATTTATTTGTGTCTGTCAGAGGTGTTTTGAACATCGGTTTTGCTATTTCTCAGGTGCCTGATATTTTTTTCTGCGCCAGTCACTTTTTTTGGCCACGCCGAATCTTGCCTGGGAAGAAGAAACTCGTCGGAGACCACCGGAAATCTATCTTAGGGGGAAAGCAGCAGCCCCATTATCTATATTAGGGGGGAGTAACAACTCCATTATCTATCTTAGGGGTGGGGTGTACGGGATCGCGGAAGTTTTCGCCGGTGATGCGGGGATTACTTGATTAGAGGGATGGCCGGGGCGGCGACCAGCACGTCGGTGGGGGAGGTCGAGGGGAGGGCGGGGAGGCGAGGCGGTGATAGCCGCCGGCTGCCGGGGGGGGGGGGGGGGGGGGGGGGTGCAGAGGCAGGCAGCTAGGCCTGGGTTGGCCTACGCTACACGTGAGGAAGACATTAGAGGTAGAAGATGAACATCTCCAGATCTGTCTTCAGCCGTTGAATGAAGACCGGACGGTCTAGAATAGATGCAACTTTTTTTGAGGTAGCTGATGCATAGGCGGTTCTTTTGAACAACACTAACGATCAATTTGTGGCGGCCCGTTAGTGGAGGCCGGCTTCAGTGATGTACCACATCTGGCCTCCAGCTGAACACATAACTGAAAATATGCATGTGAGTGATGATGCACCTTTGCAGACCAATGGCTATCCCCCAGTTGAATTCCAACCACATGTGAGTGATGAGGCAAGCAAAACAAGTATTTTCAGCTACATGAGATGAAAGTTTCCAAATCGAATGCAAAGTTCCGAAGCGACCAGTAGAAAATGATTGCAGCTACCGAAATCAAACACAAATACATATGCCGCACTATTACATCACATGCAGAAATCAACTACTTTATCACTTGCATATACATACATAAAGAAAAGAACCACCTGTTTTGTGTACATAATAAAGCTAATATAGTTCTCGATGGAACCCGGCTGCCCTTAGCTCACCGGTGGCGGCACCCGTCGGCGTATATGCAGCCCCTGGTGTAGGACTGCTGCGGATTCGTGCACGTGTGAGGGCACGCCGGGTTTCCCGGGATGAGGGCGATGTTCGGGCCGCCGACGGCAACCTGGGCGACGACGATGAGCAGGAGGAGGATGCGGGCCAGGAACGCCGCCGCCGGGACTAGCCTGCTCACCGCCATTAGTTTCTCCTAGGCGCCTGTGTTGGATCTTGGGTGTTGGATGCATCATTACATGCCTGGTGCGGTGGCTTATAAGGCCGAGGAGACACACATCGATGGAGCAACGTAACGCCGACCTGCTGGCTGTTGGGTCGTCGCATCTCGATTCTGGATCGAGGCTGCAACTTGTACAATAATGCGTCGCTCATGGCTGGCTGGGCGTCGCCGTGGGGCACGGCGCGGCCAATGCTCGGCGCATGCGGTCACGGGCGTCTGTCCGTGTGTACCTACCACGGAGCGGATTTTCAAGAGGGGTGAAAACTGTTGGTCGATTCCAAGGTAATTTGGATTAGCGCAAAGGCAAATCATGGACTGCTCGATCCATGGTTCCGCGCCGAGCAACGTGTGTATCCGCATTTTTTGCATGCGGAGACGACCCAAATTTACACTGAGCGAGTTGGCCCGCCTGCAGGGAAGGAGAGCTCATATTGGACGCTTTATGCGTCAAAATGTTGGCCAGGCGCACAGTCGTTTTTTTCTTAATTTCGAACATTTTTTGACAACATGGATACATTTTTATAAAATCCGAACATTTTTTGAAAACGCGATCAAACATTGAAATTTCTAAACATTTTTTAAAACACGAATAATTTCTGAAATTCCGACAAAAACACAAAATTATCTTGCAAAAACGAACATTTTTTAAAATGTGAACAATTTTTCAAGAACATGGAAATTTCTGGAATTATGATTATCTTTTAAAAACGCATCATTTTGGGAAATTTTGAGGAATTTTTAGAATTAAGATTTTTTTCGAAAACATGAACATTTTTAAAAATAGTAAACAAAATAAGAAATTAGAAAAACAATAAAAATAAACAGGAATTTTTTGAAAAAATGGTCAGGAACCTTCTACAAGGTACCCAAAACCGATAATAACCAAACAGGAGCTTCCCTAAGTTCCCAAAACCACAACCAACGTCCAGTCTTCCTAGCGTTAAAAGCCAATTTAGTTTGCTTGTTCACATCCTGTGCGAATAGGCGACTATTTGACGTAATATGCGTGAAATAGAAAATCGCCAAACCAATGAAATCAATAGTTAAGGAGTCCCCCTTGCAAAGGTCACCACCACCTTTTCAGGTGCTCACAAAGTGACACACTGCACGTGCGTTACTTATTGCAACATGGCTTTTTTTTTCCTTTTTTCGTATACTCGTTTATTCAAAATGTTTTATCTTTTTAACCGTGCATCCAAATCTCGAATAGTCTTCACCGCTGGGTTTCACGCATCGAGATCTTCAAAATTAGATCCCAGATTAATAGATTTTGATGAATTTTTTTATAAAAAACCGGAAACAGATTTTTTTTTGAAAAACCCGGCTCACGGAAAAAACGAATACAAAAAACAGAAGAAAAAACCAGAGCCCGGAAGCACGGTTGTGGTTTTTCACTTTTTTTGAAGCATAGATTGTGCTTTTCCCTTTTTCGGAGAAGCACAACTGTGCTTTTCCTTTTTTCGGCGAAGAGCAATTGTGCTTCCGCGATAAGCAATTTGTGCTTCTCGTGAAAGCACATTTTTCCCCGGAGAAGCATAAGTGTGCTCTCGCGGAACAAAATGCGTGCTTTCGTGAGAAGCAAATTTGTGCTTCTCGTGAAAGCACATATTTTTCACTTTTTCGAGAAGCATAGCGTGGAAGCAAATCTGTATTTTCACGAGAAACAAATTGTGCTTCTCTCATGGAATCACAATGTTTTTACCAAGAAGCACAGTTGTGCTTTTCGCCGAAGCAAATCTGTGCTTCTTGGGGAAGCATCTATTTTTTTCGCTTTTTGAGAAGCACGGTTGTGCTTCTCGCGAAAGCAAGTCTGTGCTTCTTGTGGAAGCATAATTGAAAAAAAATTGCTCGCATTTTTTTCTCCAAAACCTTGGGAAAACCCGACGAAAAAAACTCATATAAAAACCAAAAACGCATACAGAAAAATAAGAAAAAAGTCTAAAAAACCCGCCCAGCACGCAACACGTGACGGCGGCTGAACTTGACATATTCTCAGGTCACCAAAAGTGTCCACTAAAAAAAAGATCACCAAAAGTGACCCTGGAGGTCCCGCAAAGGGTAACCTGGAGTTAATTGCTCCAAAACCAATCATCGCACTTTTGCAGCCGCCTTCTCCAAAAAAAAACACCTAGGGTTCCTGCCTCTCGCCGGCGCCGTCGCAGGTCCGCCTCGTCTCCGGTAGCCCTAGGGCCATGGAGGTGCGGTGGATCCTGGCAAGGGCCAGCGGGAGGGCTCTAATTTTAGTCGTTCCTTTCAGTTTTGTTAGGTTTTGTGTCCTACTCAGGAAGGTGAGACGGCGGCGGCTCCCTGAAGATGGAATAAAGGTCTCCCCGCCTAGCCCCCGTTCCGGCGGTGCGTCTAGCATCGTTGGTGGGCGTGTGGAGGTGTGTCTCCGGCAGATCTATATTTGGTGGATTTGCTCGGATCTCGTCGTTGTTCGTCTACGTTCGTGTGTCTTTGGGATGGATCCTTCCGATCTACCTTATTCTTCATCGGCGGCGGTTGCTGTTCTGGTGCCCTGGTCCTATGGGGCCTTAGCACGACGACTTCCCGACTGTCTACTACAACAAGTTGTGCCCGACTCCGGCGGTGGAGGGGCGATGACGGCGGCGTGCCTTCGGCTCGCTTCAGTGCTTGTAGTCGTCGCTAGGTGGTCTATGGATCTGGATGTAATTTTTATTATTTCTGGTGTTTGTTGTACTGCCATGATTGAAGATGAATAGATCAGTTTTTTTCTCGCAAAAAAAAAAACCAATCATCGCAGGGCACACTTTCTTTTTTAGCAAATCGCAGGGCAGACATTGTGTCAAAATGCACGCACATGAGCTCTCGGGTCGTCCAGCCCATTACGGTGTTGCCAGGCGCGCTCCGCGTCAAAATGGCCGGTTGACGCACCGGAGCGGTCGGGTGGGAAGGCCCACTATGGCGTTGCCTGGAGCACGCTCCTTCAGTGATTTTCTACGGCTAATTTTTTCAGCCGGATTCTCAAAAAAAAAGCTAATTTTTTCAGCCTGTCTTCCTCCAATATACAGGCTGCTCAATTTGTAACATATTTAAACTAAATTATTATTTTTCAGAAAAGAAATTTTAAATTTCTCCTTGAATTGTAAAATATGTTTTGTTTCGGAAAAACGTTTATAATTCAAATTTTTCATCGGTTTTTTAAAAATTAGTGTACTTTCAAAATATTCTCAAATTTTTAAAAAATGTTCTAATTTTTTAAAAATGTTCTTGATTTGTTTTTCAAAAAAATAGTATTTTCAAAAAAAGTCCTTGAAATTAAGAAATGTTCTTGAAATTTCAAAAAATATATAAAATGTTACTATAATTCTAAAAATGTTCTTGAATTATAAAAGAAAACCATGGAAAACTAGTGTCAAAATACAGATGAAAATAACCCAGAAGAGAGCGCCCCAAGAAAAACCCTAAAAAAATGAACACACAAAAAGTCTTTCCGTAGAGAAAACCAACCCGAACAAAGATGGACTGGCCCAGGAGCAATCACTCTGTGTGATTCGTCGACATTTTTACGCAAAGTGCGTAAATAGGGTTACCATCATTTGTTGTAGGATTCAGCCGCCAGCGGATCGCCAATAAATTGGCTACGTATTGAACCAGGAGGGAGGGCTGATGGGCCTGGGAAGAGTCGAATAATCGGACCCCATCCAAACACACATCGTCACTCTAGTCAACACCAATTTTTTTTGGCCACGTCGATCTAGGTAGCACTCCCAAACAACCCATGCACAATTGCACATACACCACCGAGGATGGATGAGGCCTCCTCGTCCCTCTCCTCCTTAGATTTTGACCTTGGCCGCTGTCGGATGAGGCCGACGGGCGAAGCGGCCTTGGCGGATGGCAGCGGCAGGGCGGACTCTCCTCGCTGCACGATGGCAGAAGATGGGGCGCCGTCCCCGGGAAACGGATAGGGTGACAGCCTGCTCTTTAGCACGATGTGGAGCTCAAGTGTGGCTGGCCATGGGACGGTTTGTCGCGCGATGGATTCGGGCCCTGATGCCCGGATCTTACGGTGGTGGTTGTCATGCTCGTGGGGACGGCAACGACCGACGTGGATGTGGGTGCTCGCCTTGAGCGCTCAAAACCGGGGCAACGCCCCTATCTGGTGGAGCATTGTGCTACGGTGTGGCTCGGTGCATGGCTAATCTGCCCGAGTGTCCATCTTCATTGGTGACGGTGAAGCATGTTGGATGCATGGGGTCGACAGATCTCCGGCACGCAGTGTGGTTATGGTTGGTTGGTGTGGCGAGCCAATCTCGGGTTTGAAATAGGTCCGCTGCTAGCGCAAGCATAGCTAGGTCTTGGTCGGCCCAGCGACGGGGCGCTCACGAGCGTCACCACCTGCCTGAATGAGGGCAGGAACTCGTTGCTTCTCAAATGCTCCAGAGGAAACCCTCGATCTGGTTGCTTTTGGATCAAACGATGGCGGCATATAGGTTGTGTGTGTCCTGAGCCCTCGTCTTGGAGAAGGTTCCGGCTATGGGTTTAGTGGCTTGGTGGTGGTGCGGCTGCTCTTCTTCTTATTTGTTGGTGTCGTATTGGTGTGGTCTAGAGATTCTGTCATTTTCCATCTGTGATCATGGTGGTGGGTGTGCATGGTGAAGCGATTCGGCTCTAGACTTGGCTCCTTGATGTTGCCTCGGCACATATGCCTCTTCGTCCGGGTGTGGATTTGGTCACTCGCTGTCCTTCGGCTATGCTAATAGCCTCGAGGCATCGGTGTTTGGTCTCGACAAATTGGAACTCTTTGTATACATTGGTAGTGTTCCCGTTCAGTCTCCTGTCAGTGACGAGGCCCAAGAGGATGGCCCTCTATTTCCTGCTTATTTTCGGTGATTGCCCTATTGTCGTCTCGATGTAGCTTTTCTCTTACGTATGTGATTGCCTGCTGTAATCCCTTGATCTTATATTCTTCACTCCTCTTAGTGAAATGAAAACAACAATGCTGCCTTTCGTCGAAATAAATCATGAACCACCACCTGGTCACATCGTCCGACCAACAGAAGCTAGTAATTGTGTGGAGCATTCCCAGAGAGAACAACAATCACTACATCGTGATGATAAATTTGCATGGGTGCTCAAGGCAGATGGACTTTTTTTTTTTTTTGCGGGGGTAAGGCAGATGGACTTGGGTGGCCAACTACTCCTCACCAAATTCACTCGGGAGCAAAACCAAGATCGTTGGTAGATCATTGCGATGACCACATGATTCAAGGAGGGAACTGCTCCCTCCGTCCCAAAATATATATAAGATCATTTTTGACACTATGATGTTGGCTGTCCATTCGGGTATGGGTCAGACTGTACATGTAGGTGCGCCGCCAAAAACTTCCAGATCGGATTCTCACTTCTCCCTGTAGAACCCAAGATTTTGAGTAATGAACAAATTTCTTTATATACAACCAGTTTTAAGATTGAGTGATGAACACAATTTCTTGGTATACAATTACTCTTTTTCTCAAAAAGAGGGTTTAAATCCCCGGCCTGTGCATCAGTTAGTACGCACCGATATACCGTTTACCAGAATATCACCATACATTGTGTGCAGATTTCTCTTTGATAATGGCGTGTTAATCCATATAAAAGTCATCAATAAAATAATTAATGTACTTAAAATAATTTATATTCTTATGTGGAGTTCTCTCTGGTAGTGGAGATTCTTAAGCCATATAAAAGTCATCAACAAAATAATTAATACACTCTTAGCGAGAAAATATTATTACTCCCTCCAATCCATATTAGTACTTCGTTTGAGCAAAGTAATATGGACCGGAGGGAGTACTTGGAATCGCGTTACAAATGTATACACTGTTCTTCTGTAGTCAACTAAATCAACTTTTTAAGTGACAAATCTTGCGTGGAATGAGAGTAAGTTCTAGCTATGCTTATGGAATAAAGATGAAAACTTTGCGCTCACCTTCCTACACTTCCTAGCATACATGTGTTAATGGACTAGCGAAAAGAAGTTTTTTATCAGTATTTGCAAGGATTTAATTATTATTATTATTATTATTATTATTACTATTATTATTATTATTATTATTATTATTATTATTATTATTATAACGTTTTGTAGTTGCGTATACCACAGTTACTCATTTAAAACAACTTTAGGATTAAGAGATGTGCAATTTGGTAGCAGTTGCACCTTTTGAAACTACATTTGCACGTATTTTTTTTTCTGGTGCAACTCTAGGTTTGAAGTAGAGATTTTTTTAGGGTACATCATACTACCATATTTAAGGGGTAGTATTAAGTTGATCCAACGGTTAATGTGGTTCATCTCAAAATCTGGCTCGAGGACAGTTTAGTAATTTCCTATTAGGCTGCCCCACGACCTCACCTCCTCCTGTTGCACGGTCGTCAATTGATTTCACGAGCCCGCACTGCGCCCTGCCATATGCGCGGAGCGCCGCTGCGTGCCCTCGGCTCTCCGTCCGCCTTGCCGCTAAGCACGTTCGTGGAGTTCGACGTGTACTCACGATCGATGCATACAGCAGTAGAAGGAGATCATTGACATGGCTAGTATTCTTGGACGGACAGACCTCTGTAGCTTGGTGCGGGAGAAGGGACAAGCTGGTGGACGGAACGGTGCTCACACATCGGTGTTGGCGCTTGACTCATGGGTCATGGGAGTCGCGGCTCGCCGTCTTCATCGACCTGCCCTAAGAATTGCTCGGCGCAGCGCTGGCCGCGGCCATGGCCGCCTTCCTGTGATTTTTTTAGATTGCCTAGTCGATGGGCGACCATTCCGGAGCAATTTGTTTGGTACGTGTTAGCTAGCCTCTTCAGGAAGCATTCACCTGCATGTCTGCTTAGGCACTAGGTCTGTAGGTTCGTCGTCTCCTCATCCCGACGGAACTAATCGAGCTATCTAGTACGTGTGTATTGCCGAAAAGTATTGGGCAGCATCATCGAGGTCACGGCGTAGAGGTGGCTCGACGGGCAGGAGCTCAGGCCAGTCGCTGAACGGGACGACGCATGCCACCAGCTCGTCCCAATCATTACGGGAAAAATCCCCCGTCTCCCACAAGTCTGAGATTGCTACCTAAAATGCCCCTAACTACCCAATATACTACCAGAAATTTGATGTAGTATTGCCTTATCTGGGCCGTCCGAGCACAAAAATAAACGGCCTAAATTGACTTGATGTACTGTAAAAGGTCTCTTGAAGTATAAGATTGGATAGTTCTTACATTTCGAAACCTGAAATTGTGCAGTTTTTTAAAATTTTAGGCTTTGACCGAATTGCAAAGCAAATTAGTTAAGCACATTGAAACGCAAGATCTCTCCGCAAAAAAAAGAAAGAAAAGAAACGCAAGATCAAACAAAAAAACACATTGAAACCAAGGAGATCACATGTCCTATTAATTAAGTGGAAAAAGCTCAACAGGTTTTGAGCTGTTTTTGGAGAGAGAAAAAACCTCGAACTAATCTTGAGCTCACAAGTTTTGAGCTCTAATCTGACCTAGGAATCGAACCTAGCTAATTGATAAAATCAAACGATCTCTAAGCACGCAGTGGGTGCTAATAATGAATGAACTAAGCGACGAGGGCCTTGGCAGATAGCTCCTCGCCGGTGAGGAAGTGCGCGAAGACCTGCCTGGCCTGCACCGGCGTGATCATGGGCACCATGTGCCCCGCGCCGCGGACGGTGACGAAGGTGAGCCCGTCGTAGACCACCGTGTAGCCGCCCACTTGGTCGCTGGTGAACCACTCCCTCCACGCCTTCTTCGTCGCGAGCCCGAGCTTCTGCAGCGCGAGCCGCGTCGAGGTCACCGGCACGCGGTCGTCGGTGTCGCCGCTGAACACCCACACCCGGATCCCGGCCTTCACCAGCTTGCCGATGGCCGGCAGGGTCGACGCCGGCGCGTCGGTCCAGTTGGTCAGCGCGTCGCTGCACGGCTCCCAACGGTACGGGATCGCGCCGGAGACGTTGGCGTGCAGCGCCTTCTGCACGTCGGCGCGGTTGAGGTAGTCCATGATGTGGTAGTCCCCGCAGGGGTCGTAGGCGTTGTAGTAGGGCCTGCCGCCGCGGTGCAGCTTCCCCAGCGGCGTGCCGGTGCCGGCGAGCTTGGAGCGGCGGCGGGTGGAGGAGGCGGTGGAGTTGACCATGGCTTTGGTGCAGGCGGGGGTGTAGAGGCTGTACAGGTCGATGTCGTTCATGGCGTTGAAGAAGTCGTTCCATGCGCGGTCGCAGGCGTCGCTCTCCACGCCGTCGTCGGGGAACTTGCAGTTGTTCTTGATGGCGCCGTAGACCTCGTCCGAGACCACGGCGTGGTCCCAGGCGTAGTCGACCAGGCCGCGGTCGTCGGAGCTGGCATCGATGGCGGCGTTGCCGATCAGGATCCCCTTGAGGTTGATCTTGTGCGCCCGCTCCGCCTTCTTGTTCATGTGGACGATCTTCTCGGCGAGCTGCGGGACGTAGTGGCCGCCGTAGCTCTCGCCGGCGATGTACAGGTCGTGGCCCTTGAACTGAGGGAACTTGTCCAGCCAGTTCACGAGGAAAGAGTACGCGTCATGGGCTGTCACACCAAGCAAGATCAGATCAGATTAATTATCACACCTCTTAATGCCATGCATGGAAGGAATGATGATTAAATCTATAACTAATTGGCAATTATCTTGGCGTACCGGTGAGGTTGTCGCCGAACTGGCCGAGATCGGCGGTGGTGTTGGTGTAGGAGAACCCAACGCCGGCAGGGGACTCCAAGAACAGCATGTTTGCCTCTGTTCATTAGTCATCAACGATAAAAATGGTGCATGATTAATCAATCAGTATGAACAATTACTACATCATTTGCTTGTTAATCATGTACTAGTACGTACCTTTGTTCCATGAGTGAGGGTTCAAGGCAAGCTCAGGCTTTCCTTTCTGGATCAAGAAGGGGCCAAGCTCCATCATCGCTCCATACCCTACCGACGAGCATCCAGGTCCTGATCAATAAATTAGTCATTAGATTAGTTTCATGACATGCATGGAACTCAAATGAAATGGAATGGATGAAGCAGCTAATAAGTACACTAATTAGCTACTCGATCGTAGATCGCATCTACTACAAGAACAAATATTTAATCTACCTCCGTTGAGCCAGAGGACGAGGGGCTTCTTGGCGACGTCGTGGGTGGCCTCGAAGAGCCAGTAGAAGAGGGCGCGGCCGTGGGTCTCGTTCACCGTCACGTAGCCGGAGAAGTGCCGGAAGCCGACCTCGGCCGTCTGCCCCGGCAGCATCTCCACCCGGTCCGCCTCCTGCAAGTCGAAGATCTTCTCGAACCCAGGGTGGTGGTGCCTCGCGGCCACCCCCGCCGTCGCAGAAACAAGGACGGCGGCGGCGAGGAGGAGCAGGCGCAGACAGCTCGACGACGAAGTGGCCATGGCTGCAGGCGCGCGGCTGCTTTGGTTACTGGTATCAACTGGGTTGGTCTCCATGCATAGTGTATGGGCACCTATATATATGCGCCCGGCCGAGATCGATCAGCTGGCTGCTAGCGATCATGGAGGAGATTTGTTGCTGGTTTGTTGCAGGTAGGTGGGTGGGATAGGGTTTGTTTCTGGTTTTCCGACGTGGATAGGGTTTGTTTGTTGACGACGTACGTGCTACAGATTTGCGTATGTTTGTTAAGAAAAAAAACGTACAACAAATTAATATAATGAAAATTGTTTTTTGAGTGAATTCCGGTTTTTACCCCCTATTTTAATATTTTTTACACTAATTACCCCATTTAGCGAGATTTCATCCGTTTGACCCCATTTAGCAAAAGTTTTGCCAGAATTTACCCTGTTTAAAATTCTAAGAGTGTTCTGACCGGTGGGTCATAATTTTCAGGTCCAGCTGGCATGCCACGTCGGTGGTTTTTTCCTGCCTATTTTTCTTAGTGTTGAGCCGGTCAGCGCAGCTTCTCCAGACCGGGCCGACCCGATGGAGATCGCTCATGTCGCGTCCAACGCACAATGCCCCAGTCGGCCGCGCGCCGCACTCGCCTCCCGACGCTTCTCGCTTGCATTGCTCGCCCCCAATCGATTGCATCGGCCGCCCTGGCTTCCGACCGTACGCACCCATCAGGCTCGCTCGAACCTAGGGTTAGGGATTGTCGGGCAGCGGCGGCGGGTGCTGAGGGGCCGGCCGTGCGATTTCATACCTCCACGAGTAGGGCCATAAGGGCGTGACATCAAGGCAGGAAACGACCCCGTGGAATCCGACGACTCCGTCAAGCTTGCAGACGTCGGCGTGGGCGTGCCCATGTACGTGACCCCATCAGGTTGCGCTTAGTTCTTCTTCCAACTTTGATGACTTAGCAGGGACCCCATCAGGTTGTGCACAGTTGATGGCAGGTCTATGGCGACGGCTGGTCCAACAAACCAGTGAGGTTGGTGAACAAACACGCCCTCTCAGTTGGTACATACCCCATTCCACATGGTTTTGACCATCTCTATAATATCGAGCCTGTCCGGTCGGGAGAACCTAAGCGATGCTGTTCGGCGTGGAGAAAACTAGCCAGGAAAAAACTGTCGATGTGGCATGTCAACTGGACCTGACAATTGGGACCCGTAAGGCTCACAAAATATTAAACAGGGTAAATTATGGCAACACTTTTGCTAAATGGGGTAAAACGGATGAAATCCCGCTAAATGGGGTAATTAGTGTAAAAAATGTGAAAATAGAGGGTAAAAACTGGAATTCACTCTTGTTTTTTTGTGTGTGAAATCAACAGCATTCCTCCACGGTCATCACGAAGGTCGCCTTGGGTTTTGGTTTTGTGGGGGGGGGGGGGGGGGGGGGGGGGGGGGGGGTTGAGGGAAAATATGAACTCATATGTCTTTTTTTCTTAGTGTTGTGAACTCCTCTATGTTGAATATTTTTAGTCTTGCCATGTCCAAGGATCGCCGCGCACTTGCTCGCACCGGCTCTAGTGTTTTTTGAAAAATGTGGTGCGACCGTGCGGTACGAATGAGTGCGCTTTTACTGTTGGTCGCATTGCGCTTTGGACAAAAACAACAGCACACCAAGGCTCCGTACGACTGGGTGCATCTAACTTTACAAATAAGTCATCACCTCTCCGAGACACCAAACAATACCTTCTTCTCAGTTCTAACTTCTAAGGATTAAAATGACTGAACAATAGGGAAGGTAGAGATGTTGGGATGATGAAGGGGGTGGCAACAATGGTTGGAACATAACCTATGATGGGCAGAGAAGCTAGAGTTGGAATGTTGGGAATGCTTATAAGGAGGCCCCGAACCAAAGTCAAAACGGGTCGGATGACCAGGCTAAAAAGAAAGGCCACCTGACTGATACTAATATGTCAGCCGTCATCCCATCTGCTAGGAGACGGCTAGCATTGAACTCAAATTCCGGAACCAAAGAAATTCAGGATATGGAGGGGGCTATTGTCCCGGTTGATGGTTCATCTAAGGTGGCAAATATAGTGGACCTATTTGATGTGAATACTAGTTCAGATCCTCTAGCTACACCACAGAAAAACACAAATAAAAAGAAGCACAAAGGAGCTAATGGAGAAGCTGGACACCCGCAGAGATTTATGAACAATTGAATGGATTGGCGGTACCTCTCGAATGTGACCGCCGGGAGCAATGAGGATCTTGGCTTGGAACTGCGAGGGCCTGGGTAATGACCTGACAGTTCGTGCGCTTCTGGATATTCAGAAGCGATATTGCCCCGAGTTGTTTGTTTTGTCGGAGACACACCTTGGCAAGTATTTGGCTGACTATTTAAGTAAGAGATTAAAGATGGACTTAAAAATTGTTAACCTTAGTGATGGAAGGAAAGGGGAGTTTTAATGCAATGGAGAAAGGAAACGAGAATAAGCCAGTTATTTTCTCATCCAAAGTATATTGATGTATAGGTTTAAGAAGGAGATGATAAGTTTTTTTTGTAAAGAGAGCTGCCTCTCTGATTTCTAATAGAAGAAACCGCAATGTCTTACGTACTACAAGAAACAACACCAAACATAAAAGGACGCACGATGCTTGATCTACCTCGAAAACAGCATGATCTAAACTCATCTGGTCGAGCATAATACAAAGGCTATATCAGCTAAGGCCGATAATCCACAAACTTCATCATCCCGAGAACCCACAAGCCGGATCTCAAGGATGATACTTAATAAGTTGAAATCCTTGTGGCAGAAACAGAGAAGAAGACAAGAGAACATCTTCAGGATAGCCTGCTGAAAGCACATTTGCTCCTTAGTGGTTTTGATAATTTGTAACAACATATATCTCATTGAACTAATGTCCATTCAAGATAAAGATTTCAGGATGTTCAATGATTGGCATGGCAAGGACTAGAGATGTGGACCCCTCAAAATGCTAAGGACATGGATTGGCAAAAGCTCAAGACTCTACATTTTTGTTAAGTGATTCAAGATCACATTGAGTCCATAGGAAAGCCAATACTATTAAAAGGGGATGAGGTGTTGCTTAATGGTCTTTTTGCTCAAGTGCTTAGTGACAGTGCTCCAAAACCCTCAACCACTTTCTCCATCCAAATATGTCCAAAACCTACATTCCAACTCGGCCCCACCGAAAATTCCTATCCGGAGCCACCGAGTTCATCTGGACTTAGCCACTGCCAAAACCCTAACAAATCGGATCCACCGATATGGATCTCGGTCCCACCGAGATGGCCTTGCCAACTCTCTGTAATCGTTTGCAATTACTTCGGTCCGACCGAGATTTGCAAATTGGTCTCACCGAGATGGCTTGCCAACTCTCTGTTGCCTTATTGCTTCACTTCGGTCCCACCGAGTTGATGCAATCGATGCCACCAAGACGAGGTTTGCCCTAACCATTGCACATCGGTCCATCCGAGTTGTTCCAGTCGATCCCACCGAGATTCCTAACGTTCATATCTTTTACATAAGTCGGTGCCACCGAGATTTTTGATCGGTGCCATCGAGTTGGGTCAAAAGTGTGTAACGGTTGGATCTTGTGTGGACGCTATATATACCCCTCCACCCCTTCTTACTCAGTAAGGAGAACCATCAGAACGTGCCTACACTTCCACCATACATTTTCTCAGAGAGAACCACCTACTCATGTGTTGAGATCAAGACATTCCAGTCCAACCATTTGAACCTTGATTTCTAGCCTTTCCCAAGTTGCTTTCCACTCAAATCCTTCATCCACCATAGCCAAATCTGTGAGGAGTTGTTTGAGTGTTGGGGAGACTATCATTTGAAGCACGAGAGCAAGGAGTTCATCAATAACACACCGTCTATTACCTTTTGGAGAGTGGTGTCTCCTAGATTGGTTAGGTGTCACTTGGGAGCCTCCGATATGATGTGGAGTTGAACCAAGGAGTTTGTAAGGGCAAGGAGATCTCCTACTTCGTGAAGATCTACCCCGAGTGAGGCTAGTCCTTCGTGGACGTAAGCCATGGTGAAATAGGCAAGGTTGCTTCTTCGTGGACCCTTTGTGGGTGGAGCCCTCCATGGACTCGCGCAGCCATTACCCTCCGTGGGTTGAAGCCTCCATCAACGTGGACGTACGATAGCACCACCTATCGGAACCACGCCAAAAATCACCGTGTCTTCATTGCGTTTGAAATCTCCGATCCCCTCCTTTACTTACATGTGCAATTGTTTAATTTCCGCTGCCACACTCTTAGAATTACATGTGTAGGGTGATGCTTGACTTGTCATACTTGCTAAAATCTGCCCACAACTAAAATTGGGAAAATGATAGATTTTTATTTGGTCAAGTAGTCTAATCACCCCCTCTCTAGACATACTTTCGATCCTACAAGTGGTATCAGAGCTTTGGTCTCCGTAAGCCTTGATTTCCATTGCTTTGGTGATCATAGCCTTGGTTTCACAACATAGGAGAGTATGGCGTCTAGTGAGGGTAATTATCACCGTAGAGGTCCATATTTTGATGGTACAAAATTTGCTTGTTGGAAACATAATATGAAAATGCATATTCTTGGTCATAACCCCGTCGTTTGGGATGTTGTTCATGTTGGCTTGAAAGGTGAATTCTTTGAGGATGGCAAGGAACCGGATCGTGAAGCAACCGCGGAAGAAATGAAGATGTTGCAATACAATGCTTAAGCTTGTGACATTCTCTTCAACGGTTTGTGTCCCGAGGAATTCAACAAAATCAGCCGCCTCGAGAATGCAAAGGAAATTTGAGATACTTTGATTGATATGCATGAGGGTACCGAGTCCGTCAAGGAATCGAAGTTGAATGTGCTTCAAAGTCAACTTGACAAGTTCAAGATGAAGGATGGTGAAGGAGTCGCTGAAATGTACTCTAGGTTTGCTCTCATCACAAATGATATTGCCGGCTTAGGAAGTGAAGAGATGACCGACAAATTCATCATCAAGAAGATCCTTAGAGCTTTGGATGGAAAATATGATACCGTTTGCACATTGATCCAAATAATGCCAAATTACAAAGATCTCAAGCCCACGGAAGTCATTGGAAGGATTGTTGCTCATGAAATGTCACTCAAGGACAAAGAGGAGCTACACAACAAATCAAGTGGTGCTTACAAAGCCTCAACCGATGCTCCCACAATTTCAAGCGACAAGCTAGTATCCAATGAAGAGATAAGCCTAATGGTGAAAAGATTCAACAAGTTCTATAAGAACAAAGGGAAAGAAAGAAGCTCTAGCTCAAGACACTATGAGAGAAGATCATCAAGTCATGACCGAAATTGCTACAATTGTGGAAAACCCGGACACTACTCCAATGAGTGTATGGCTCCCTACAAGAAAAGAGACGAATCACCAAGAGGAAGACATAGAAGAGATGAATCACCTCATAAGGAGAGAAGGAGTAGAGATGATCGTTATGAACGAAGACCCTCTCGAAGAAGCAAGGATTCAGAAAGGAAGGACAAGTCATCAAAGAGCTACACAAGAAGAAGACATCAAGCTCATGTTGGTGAATGGATTTCCGGCTCCGACTCCGACAACCACTCCGAGAGAAGCTATCACTCCAACTCCGACTATAGTCAAGATGAAGGTGTTGCCGGACTTGCTCTTGTGTCATCCAACTCCCATGATCTATTTGACTCACCAAATGAAGGAATTGGAAGATGCTTCATGGCAAAAGGCCCCAAGGTATCACACCCCGAGTATCTTGATTTCAATAGTGATGAAGATGATTTGCTTGGTGATGATGATTTACTTGTTGATAAGGCTAGTGATGAGAGCTATAATGAAGATGCTAGTAATCATGATAGTCAAGAGGAAACGAATGACAATGCTATGAAGGAGATTGAGCGTCTAACTAAAGAACTAAATGCTCTTAAGTTAGCTCATGAAACAAATCAAGAGGATCATAGAGAACTTCTAAGAACTCATGAGAAGCTACGCTTCGAGAAGCTAAATTTAGAGCAAGAGCATGAGTTTCTTAAAGCTATCAATGATGATCTTCGAAAGAAGAGTTCTTCATATCTTGCCAAACGTTTACTCTTGTCTACCTTTATGCCACAAGTTAAACCTAAGCAAACTAGTAACAAGGGTAAAAAGGGTTCTACCTCTAGTAGTAACAATAACAATGCTATATCCAATGTTGTTGCTTCTAGTAGTTCTATTGATTCCACTAATGATTCTCTTAGCCAAGTTACACTTGAGCAAAAAAACAATCTATTTAAAGGAATTATAGAAAACGGTGTCTACAAGAGCCTTGCCGGGAGTAAGCAATTTGAGGAAATTGTACGCAAGCAAGGAAGGCACCGGAAGAACCAAGGTGTTGGTTTTGAACGAAAAGTTCAATGCCAATGGAGTTGAGTGGGAAGAAGATCAATACCCCAAGACGAAGTTTGTTCCTCAACAAGAGAAGTATGATCCTACTTCCTTCAAGGGAACACAAGCTCAAGAAGATCTTCCATCACAAGACCACAAGCTAAAAGGCAAGGACAAGCTTCAAGAAGAGATTGACTCATTTGAAGAAGCACCTCAAGCCTTGGTAAGTGGGTTCCCAAGACTTCATCAAGTTCTACTTCATCAAGTGCTACTACAACTCCAAGGATTCCCATCAAGTTGATGTGGGTCCAAAAGAAGAAGAACTAGAGAGTTCTTGAGGGTGACTCCGCCAACAAACTTCACTCACATTCATTTATGGCAAGAACTTGTGCAATCAACTTCCACATCTTGCACTAGTTCATGGAGTCACAAACCCTCTTGTTGGTAAGGCAAGGGACAAGGTAGTCATTGCATTCATGGACATCATCATATGTGCATTTCACTCTATGTCTATGGATATTCTTGTATGTTCCTTGTGTGTGACTAACCCATGTAGGTATTGAAAGCACAAAACTCCAAAGGATTGCTCCCAACTCTTGATGGTCAACATCAACATTGAGCATCCACATCTTCAACATCTACATGAAGTCATCATCGACAAAACCCAAGGTTAGTTCATTCCTCTTTGGGGGGGATATCACATCTAGGGGGAGCTTTGCTCTAAGACTTGAGCTAAAGCAACTCTAATGGTGTGAACACATCAATGCTTTATGTAAAAGTGGCAACCCCACTTGTGCTTAAACGATGAGTATGACCTATGATCAAATGTTCTCATTTGACTCCTAAGTCAATATACTCATATATAGATGACCTAGTCATCGCCATTGCTTGATAGATGCTAGAATTGGTTGTGCATGTTTGACACATATTTCATTTGCTATCTCATTGTGTGAGCATGTTGATTTGCATGTTTTCTTCATTCGAGGACATCCATTTGTTGTTTTGATTGTCTTGGTTTTTCTGGCCAAGTGGATGTACAAGAATGCCTAAGTACCTTCTCTAGCTATCTATGCTTTCTTGTCTCAAACTCTATTCTTGCTACATCACAAAAATTGAACAAGTCATTTTCGGACCCTCCGGGTGAGGCGCACTCGGAGTCACCGATCTGAAAGGGCTGAACCTCCAAAACCTTCTTTATGCATTTCAGCTGGACCAATTCACTCAAACTCGGTCAAACCGAAATCATTTAGATTGATCTAGGTTTCAATCTCGGTGTCACCGAGTTGAACGTTTCAGAGTCACCGATTTGCTATACTACTTGCAGTTACACATATCGGTGCCACCGAGTTGTTCCACTCGGAGCCACCGACAGCAGTTGGGTATATATACTCAGCGGGCTCGTACGATTGAAATTTCTCAAACGTCATGACTCCCGCACCCCCTCTGCTGCCATCGCCCTCGTCTCCGGACTTCTTCATTGAGTCCAGCGTGCCCTCGCCGCCAGAATCCGTCGCCGTCAACGGGAATCTTCCCTGCCGTTGCCGCCGTAGAGGATCTCGACCAAGTTAGGGTGAGATTCGACCCCCTTCGTGTTCCTCTTTCTGATTCAATACATGGATGGATTGCCATTATTCTTGCCACAGATTGCAATGCATGTTCCATGAATAAATTCCATAGATTAGATTCGAGCAAAAAATTTAGGTTTAAGTTTCCGCCGTAAGCATCTCGGACCGACCAAATTGAGATTTTCGGAGTCACCGATTTGGCCCCAGGCCATTGCACTAGTACATCTCGGTGCCATCGAGAAGCACGAATCGGTGAGACCGAAAGTAACGTTTTAGTGAAACCCTAGCATCTCGGAGACACCGAACCACATCTCGGTCTGACCGAAATGGAGTGGTTTGTTTTTGTTGAGTGCTTCGGTATCACCGAGATTATCAACTCGGTGGATCCGAAATGCCTTCTGTGAAAACTTGAAACTAAGATTTGAACTCAATTTTAAAAAAATGTCAGCTTTTTGTGATGACTCATCTACTCTGCCCATACTCATCTATTCACAGGGTCAGCTTTGCAAGATGTCAGATGCCAGTGATAGTCAAAATGTCTCAGAAGCGATCTCAGTTCAGGCTCTAGCCCTGAGGGCAGCTACTATGAGGGAGAGAGGAGTTCTCCAGAATTGCCCAAAGCAGCTACTAGGGCAAGAAAGAAGAGAACCTCAGATGATGAGGATGAGGATTTTGTGGCTAGTGAGGCCACTTCAAAGAAGAAGAAAGTTGTTCTTGCTAAAGAGTATGGAACTGCAGCAAGTTCCAAGGCCGCTGCTAGCACCAAAGAGAAGACAACAGTGAAGAAAGTGCAACAGAAAACCATGGCATTTACACTTGAGGAACCAAGTGATACAGAGGCAGCTGCTGCAGGAAAGAAGAAGAGGCCAAGGAAAGCAGTTGCTCGTGTTATAGGCAAACCCTCCATGGCTGTTGAAGAGGAAGAGGAGGAACCAGCAGTTGATGCACCTCCTGCCAAGACTCAGAAGCTCATGTCTGATGCTATGAGGTCTGCTGCTCCCACCAAATCCAAGCCCAAAGCTCCAGCACCCAAGAGATCTACAAGAAACATCCCTGCTACTGAGAAGAACAAGGCCCCAGTGCCTGAAGTTAATGCTGATGAGGAGCCACTAGTGCTCAGAAAGTTGAAACCCAAGATTCCAGATCATGACAATGCTCATCCAGTTGCAGAGAACATGATGCTCAGGAAGGACAAAGGATTGCGTCAGTGGAGATTATCAGATCCATATGTTGCAAGGAGGAGGACTGCTTGTGATTACCGCTTTCACACACGAGAGCAACAAGACTTCTATGAGACTGTGTTGCTTGACAAGAAGCCTATTGTCAGTGATATGAAGTGGGTGGATTGGAAATATATTGATGCAAATGAAGACTATTTCCCCCATGTTCATGAAAGCTTCAGAATTGCTGGTGTTGATGATTTCGTTGGACAGAAGCTTACCAAATGGAATGATGAGATGATCATGCAATTTTATTTGACAGCACACTTTTATCCAGATGGTAGAATTGTGTGGATGACTGAGGGATCCAAATACCAGTCAACCATCTCTGAGTGGGCTGCTCTTCTTGGTGCTCCAAAGGAAGAAGAAGATGACATTGATATATATGCCAAGCTCAAGATGGACCACAATTCCATGGCAAATATGTACACATCAATTCCTGAGAAAGATATTGAGACTCACAAGCTAGGCTCAGTGAAGCACTTGCTACCTGGTTTGGTCACCACTAACACAATCTTGAGGCACATCTTTTACCCAAGTCTGGAGATAACAAGATGATACGTGGCCACTCCATCAACCTGCTACACTTGTTTGACATACCGCAGAAGTTCAAAGTTATGAGCCTTATTGTTGAAACTATCAAGAGAACCACAGCTGACCAGAAGAGATCTTGCGGATATGCTCCACACATTCAGATGCTCATCAACTCCAAGGTTGGAACGAGCACTTATCTACTTGATCGTGAGCATCTCCCATTGCGTCCAGAGTTCGAGGACAATGTAGTGGTGATGGACCCTTCACACCCTACATCTGCACAAGCTCAAGAGAGGATTCGGGCAGCTGAGGCAGCAAAAGAAGCCCAGAAGGCATTTGCTCCCAATGCACCTATTGCTAACCTCAAGACAAAGAATGACCAGATGACTTATCTGCTGGAAGCCACCCTTAGGATTGAGCGAAGTCTGGCCAACCTCACCAAGAACCAGGTGAGCCTAGAGCAGATAGTCGAGACAAAGATTCATGATCTTGATGTGAAGATCACTGAGGTTCAGACTATCGTGGAGAAGCTGAAAGATGATGTTGACGCAGCCAGGGCTGCTACTGATGATAGTGGAGATGACAGACCCCGACGACTGAGAGATTCCAGACAGTGCCTAGGGCATCCAGGTCTGCTGCAGTGCCTGTTGCAGATACAAGGACTATAGTCTCTGCACCTGCTGCTGCTGCTACAGTACCACCTCCAGCCTCTACCCCTCCAGCCCAGCAGACGTCAGCTGAAGCCTTCGCGGATGCACTTCTCTCAACGCCATCTATGCACACCGGAGCTGCCATCCGGAGATCACCTTCAGGAGCTTCCGAGGATCGTGCCTAGAGAGACGCATAGTCCTATACCTATTCGAACTTTTTGGTACTTGTTGCCAAAGGGGGAGAATTTGTATAGATCATTAGGCTTCAAGAGAGAGTGTCTTGCTTTTTGCTCGTTGTTTTTCTTGAGTTTCTACTGCTATTTCTATTTGCTTTGATATGTGTGTGAGATACTTTGATCGTTATGTTTGTGAGATACTATATGTGTGATGGATCATACTATGCTTCATGTGATGATTAATGCATTAATGCTTATCCTTATCAATATCTTGTATGATCATTCACTTGTGTTTTTGGTGATGCGTGCTTACTATTCCATTCATATCATTTTGTTCGCTCCACCAAGTTGTATGTGACATGGAAGAGTGACCCATGATCCTAATCGATTGTGCATTTGCATTCAAACGCAAATTATTAATAATGCACAAATTTAGGGGGAGCTCTTGCTTATCACATACTTCTCAAAGCGACGATGTACCTCATTCATTTAATCATTTGTCGAAGCTTTGATCTATATGTTGTCATCAATTACCAAAAAGGGGGAGATTGAAAGCACATTTGCTCCCTTGGTGGTTTTGGTAATTTGTAACAACATATATCTCATTGAACTAATGTCCATTCAAGATAAACATTTCAGGATGTTCAATGATTGGCATGGCAAGGACTAGAGATGTGGACCCCTCAAAATGCTAAGGACATGGATTGGCAAAAGCTCAAGACTCTACATTTTTGTTAAGTGATCCAAGATCACATTGAGTCCATAGGAAAGCCAATACTATTAAAAGGGGATGAGGTGTTGCTTAATGGTCTTTTTGCTCAAGTGCTTAGTGACAGTGCTCCAAAACCCTCAACCACTTTCTCCATCCAAATATGTCCAAAACCTACATTCCAACTCGGCCCCACCGAAAATTCCTATCCGGAGCCACCGAGTTCATCTGGACTTAGCCACTGCCAAAACCCTAACAAATCGGATCCACCGATATGGATCTCGGTCCCACCGAGATGGCCTTGCCAACTCTCTGCAATCGTTTGCAATTACTTTGGTCCCACCGAGAATTGCAAATCGGTCTCACCGAGATGGCTTTCCAACTCTCTGTTGCCTTATTGCTTCACTTCGGTCCCACCGAGTTGATGCAATCGGTGCCACCGAGACGAGGTTTGCCCTAACCATTGCACATCGGTCCATCCGAGTTGTTCCAGTCGGTCCCACCGAGATTCCTAACGTTCATATCTTTTACACAGGTCGGTGCCACCGAGATTTCTGATCGGTGCCACTGAGTTGGGTCAAAAGTGTGTAACAGTTGGATCTTGTGTGGAGGCTATATATACCCCTCCACCCCTTCTTACTCAGTAAGGAGAGCCATCAGAACGTGGCTACACTTCCACCATACATTTTCTGAGAGAGAACCACCTACTCATGTGTTGAGATCAAGACATTCCAATCCAACCATTTGAACCTTGATTTCTAGCCTTTCCCAAGTTGCTTTCCACTCAAATCCTTCATCCACCATAGCCAAATCTGTGAGGAGTTGTTTGAGTGTTGGGGAGACTATCATTTGAAGCACAAGAGCAAGGAGTTCATCAACAACATACCGTCTATTACCTTTTGGAGAGTGGTGTCTCCTAGATTGGTTAGGTGTCACTTGGGAGCCTCCGATATGATGTGGAGTTGAACCAAGGAGTTTGTAAGGGCAAGGAGATCGCCTACTTCGTGAAGATCTACCCCGAGTGAGGCTAGTCCTTCATGGACGTAAGCCATGGTGGAATAGGCAAGGTTGCTTCTTCGTGGACCCTTTGTGGGTGGAGCCCTCCGTGGACTTGCGCAGCCGTTACCCTCCGTGGGTTGAAGCCTCCATCAACGTGGATGTACGATAGCACCACCTATCGGAACCATGCCAAAAATCACTGTGTCTTCATTGCGTTTGAAATCTCCGATCCCCTCCTTTACTTACATGTGCAATTGTTTAATTTCCGCTGCCACACTCTTAGAATTGCATGTGTAGGGTGATGCTTGACTTGTCATACTTGCTAAAATCTTCCCACAACTAAAATTGGGAAAAGGATAGATTTTTATTTGGTCAACTAGTCTAATCACCCCCCACTAGACATACTTTCGATCCTACACCTGCAGAGTGAAGGAACAGCTTCTGGAAAGCAAGTCAATGATACGTCTCCAACGTATCTATAATTTTTCATTGTTCCATGCTATTATAGTATCAATCTTGGATGTTTCATATGCAATTATATGCCATTATATATCATTTTTTGTGACTAACCTATTAACTCAGTGCCCAGTGCTAGTTGCTATTTTTTGCTTGTTTTTGTCTTTTCAAAAAATCATTATCAATAAGAGTCCAAACGAGAAAAAAAAACTTTGGATTAATTTTTTCTGGACCAGAAGATACCCATGAAGCTTCGGGAGAAGACCAGAGGAGCCACGAGGGAGCCACAAGCTCGGAGGGCGCGCCCCCCAGGCTTGTGGGCCCCTCGTAGCCCCTCCTGACCTAATTACAGCGTTATAAATTCTCAAATATTCCCAATATACTAGAGAGACAGAAGAGAAAACCTTTTCGCCACCGCAAGCCTCTATTCTTTCGCTATCCCATCTGGAGGCATTTTCCGGTACTCTGCCGGAGGGGGAATCGATCACGGAGGGCTTCTTTATCAACCTTGCTGCCCTTCCAATGATGTGTGGTAGTTTACCACATACCTACGGGTCCATAGCTAGTATCTAGATGGCTTCTTCTCTCTCTTTGATCTTCAATACCATGTTCTCCTCGATGTTCTTGGAGTTCTATCCGATGTAATCTTCTTTTGCGGTGTGTTTGTTGGGATCCGATGAATTATGAGTTTATGATCAGATTATTCATGAGAAATATTTGAGTCTTTTCTGAACTCTTTTATGCATGATTATTGTATCTTTGTATTTCTCTCCGATCTATCGATTTGGTTTGGCCAACTAGATTGGTTTATCTTGCAATGGGAGAGGTGCTTTGTGATGGGTTCAATCTTGCGGTGCTCAATCCCAGTGACAGAAAGGGACATGACACGTATTTGTATTGTTACCATTAAGGATAAAAAGATGGGGTTTAATCATATTGCTTGAGTTTACTTTGTCTACATCATGTCATCTTGCTTAAGGCGTTACTCTGTTTCATACTTAATACCCTAGATGCATGCTGGATAGCGGTCGATGGGTGGAGTAATAGTAGTAGATGCAGGCAGGAGTCGGTCTACTTGTCTCAGACGTGATGCCTATATACATGATCATTGCCATGAATCCGTCATAATTATTTGCTTTTCTATCAATTGCCCAACAGTAATTTGTTTACCCACCGTATGCTATGTGTTCGAGAGAGAAGCCTCTAGTGAAAACTATGGCCCCCGGGTCTACTTTTATCATATATTTAAAACCAAAAATACCTTGCTGCAATTTATTTACTTTTATTTTATTTAGTATTTTAGTTTATCTATCTATCACTATCAGAATTAATCCTTGCAAATAACCGCTAAGAGGATTGACAACCCTCTTATTTGCGTTGGGTGCAAGTGTTTGTTTTTGTGTGTGCAGATGCTGCTAAAGGGATTTTGCGTGGTTCTCCTACTGGATTGATAACCTTGGTTCTTAACTGAGGGAAATACTTATCTCTACTATACTGCATCATCCTCTCCTCTTCGGGGAAATACCAACGCAGTCTACAAGTAGCAGTCAACTCGCCGTAATCTTGTTAACTCACAGCCTCCATACCTATGACGCGCTAAAAACTTCACTTGCCATCCGCTCAGCCAACTTTACGCCCCACTTCATTATTCTTTGTTTTTCTGGGTTTTCTGCCAAGATAATCCAGTCATGCCGCCATTTAATAATCAAGTTGAAAGGAATACAAGGGTCATCACCTTGTTACTATAACAAATTATACTGTTTTTTAATTTCCATACAGTCCAAAAGATAGCAGAAATACCAACTACCACCAGGTTCTTCTCACTTTTATTAAATCTGAGCAGGTAGGTGTTAAACAGACTATCTACATCATCGTCATCTGGAATATCATGCAAATTGAAAGCACATTTCATAATATTCAATAAAATCTTGGCCACAGAATACTACATAAATAGATGATTATAAGATTCATTTTTACCATAGTGAGGACATTTGCAATCTCCAACCCACCCTCTTCTAAGTAAGCTATCTTTGGTAAATATTGTTTCTTAGTACTAACAAGAGAAACACTTTCACTCTAGGAGGCATTTTAGCTTCCCACAAAAAAACTATGTGGATATTTCGACCCAATTTCAATCAGATGCCTATAATAAGAGTTGACTGGTACACCCCATTTTTAGTGAGAGTCCATCTAATGGAGTCTTTCTGATCAGTCAATGTCGCCCCACCACAAACCTCCTTAATATGGCCCCACAGTTTTAAAGAGTTACCTATAAAGTTCTCCTAAATTGGACTTGCTCAAGCCCTTTATCAAGAATTTCACCAACAGATTCATTTTTGTCGAAGCACGCACTATTTAATCTAGGAAAATTGGTTTTGAGAGATTTATCCCCAATCGACCAATCTTCGCAAAATCTCAGATTCCTACCATTCCCAATAATAAATTTACACAAGGAGAAAAAAATGTTCCTTATGTTTTAACAGTTCAGACCAAAAGTGGGAATTCCCTAGTCTTGGTTTGATACCTGGGAGGCATGCCCCTCATTGATATTTATTAAGAGTGACACTTTGCCACATGACTTCGGCATTAAAAAAACTCCCACAACCATTTGCACAACAAAGCTTTCATTATAGATAATTCTTAATCCCCAAGCCACCCATATCTTTGGGCCTGCAAACTTCAGACCACTTCACCAAAATGGTATTTCTTCTTATTAACATCTTCTTGCCATAAAGCCTAGCTCTAAAGAAGTCCGTCATTTTATTAACTCCAACTGGCAAACCATAGAAAGACATCATAAAGTATGGAATACCAGTTAGAGAAGACTGTATCAAAGTAATTCTACCAAAACTGGCAAGTAGTCTACCCTGCCAATTGATGCATTTCTTTTTCATTCTATCTTCAGGAGGTTTCCAGCCTTTATTCCTAATCTCTTCTTATCAATTGGTAATCCTAGATATTTCATAGGTAAAGAGCCAATGGGACAAGTAAAGATACTAGCATACTCATTAGCTTTGCCAACATCATCCTCAAATAAGAAAAGTTCACTCTTATGAATGTTTACCTTTAGCCCAGACATTTGTTCTAAAAGATAAAGCACAAATTTTAGACTGTGAGCACTATCATAATCATCTCATATAAAAAAGATGGTGTCTGATACATCTCCAACGTATCTATAATTTTTGATTGTTCCATGCTGTTATATTATCAATCTTGGATGTTATTATATGCATTTACAGTAATTATATATCATTTTTGGAGACTAACCTATTAACTCAGTGCCCAGTGCCAGTTGCTGTTTTCTGCCCTGTTTTGGTTTTACAGAAAATCAATACCAAACGAAGTCCAAATGCCACGAAACTTTTTGGAGATTTTTTTCTGGACAAGATAAACACTAGAAGCGTTGGGAGAGGGCCAGAAGACCCAGGAGGTGGCCACGAGCCACCAGGGCGCGCCTGGGGGGGGGCAGGCGCGCCCTGGTGCCTCGTGGGCCCCCCTTTGCTCCGTTTGACCTAATTCCACCACTATAAATTCAGGAAAAATCAGAAACCCTCAGGGAGTCCACGAAATACTTTTTCCGCTGCCGCAAGTTTCTGTTCTCGAGAGATCCCATCTGGGGTCCATCTCCGGTAATCTGCCGGAGGGGGAATCGATCACGGAGGGGTTCTACATCAACCTTGTTGCCCTTCCGATGATGCGTGAGTAGTTTACCACAGACCTTCGAGTCCATAGTTAGTAGCTAGATGGCTTCTTCTCTCTTTTTGATCTTCAATACAATGTTCTCCTCGATGTTCTTGGAGTTCTATCCGATGTAATCACTTTTTGCGGTGTGTTTGTTGGGATCCGATGAATTGTGAGTTTATGATTAGATTATCCATGAATATTATTTGAGTCTTTGCTGCACTCTTTTATGCATGATTATTATAGCCTCGTGTTTCTTCTCCGATCTCTTGATTTGGTTTGTCCAACTGAGTTGATTTATCTTGCCATGGGAAGAGGTGCTTTGTAATGGGTTCGATCTTGCGGTGCTCAATCCCAGTGACAAAAAGGGACATGACACGTATGTATCATTGCTATTAAGGGTAAAAAGATGGGGTTTATTCATGCATGAGTTTATCTTGTCTACATCATGTCATCGTTCTTAAGGCGTTACTCCGTTCTTTATGGACTTAATACACTAGATGCATGCTGGATAGCGGTCGATGTGTGGGGTAATAGTAGTAGATGCTGGCAGGAGTCGGTCTACTTGTCTCGAACGTGATGCCTATATACATGATCATTGCCTTGGATATCGTCATGATTATTTGCTTTTCTATCAATTGCCCAACAGTAATTTGTCTACCCACCGTATGCTATTTTCTTGAGAGAAGCCTCTAGTGAAAACTATGGCCCCCGGGTCTATCTAAATCATATTGCTAAAACCCTAAAAATATTGCTGCCATTTTCTTTTATTTATTTTATTTCGTGTTTTTGTTTCTATCTATCTATCTATCATATACAATTTAATCTTGCAATTGACCGCCGAGGGATTGACAACCCCTCGTTTGCGTTGGGTGCAAGGATTTGTTGTTTGTGTGCAGGTGCTGCTAACGAGGTGTTGCGTGATTCTCCTACTGGTTTGATAACCTTGGTTTCATAACTGAGGGAAATACTTATCTCTACTGTGCTGCATCATCCCTTCCTCTTCGGGGAAAATACCAACGCGAGCTACAAGTAGCAGGAAGAATTTCTGGCGCCGTTGCCGGGGAGACATCATCAACATCTATCAAGTACCTTTGCACAAACTCACATCTCCTTGCATTTATTTTATTTGCCATTTGCCTCTCGTTTTCATCTCCCCCACTTCTAAAACGTTTTTACAAAAAATGCAAAAATATTTTTTGTTTGCCTTTTTCTTGTTTGCTTGCTTGTTACCATGTTTGCTTAATCATGATGCCCCGAGAGAATTATCATGATTCTTCTTATTATAAAATTTTGTCCGAAATTGAGAAAAATACTAAAGATTACATGACCACAGTTTGAGCACAACAAAAAAATTACCGAGGAACTCAAAGAACACTCTATTTTATTGGATGCTATTGCAAAACAACTCGATAACGTTAGTAAAGAAGTTGCAAGTCTACAATCTCAATTTGCTCTTACTGAAAACTTGCTAGGAAAAATTTCTGATGCGCAAGCTACGCTAGTAAATCAAATGGCAGCTAAGCCGGAATCATTAGAAGATAGTAATGATGAAGATTCTAAAATGATTGGTGTTTCATCTATTGATGCTTTGTTTAGCAATATTAAACTTGATGAAAAGGAGACTGAAGAAGAGTCAACTTTAGCTAAAGAGCGTCTCCATACTTCGGAGGGTGAAAATCTTAATGAAAAAATTGCTAAAAGTGGGTTTGGAGAGTGACGGTGTCCTGGATTAGGGGGTGCCAACCTAGCCGGCCCGTCTCCTCGGATGGGCCGAGATGCCCCCGTACGTAGTCAAGATGGACTCCGGAAGCCGCACATGGGAGACGTGATCAAGGCTGCCTCTACCGAAGACCTGCAGTACACTTCAAGATTTCTCCAGCCACCTTACTCCAAGATACTGACCTTGTAACCCTAGATACCCTCCCTGGCGTGTATATAAGCCATAGGGTTTAGCCCGTAGGGGACATTAGCGCAACATCGAACACCTAGCTTTAGAAGTTAGACACATATTACGATCTCGAGGTAGATCAACTCTGTACTCGATACATCTCCATTAATATAAACAGAAGCAGGACGTAGGGTTTTACCTCCATCAAGAGGGCCCGAACCTGGGTAAAACATCGTCTCCCTTTGTCTCTGTTACCATCGATCCGAGATTCGCAGCTCGGGACCCCCTACCCCGAGGTCTGTCGGTTTTTACACCGACAGAGAGGTAAAAACTTTAAATAGCGATGTGCCCACTCTCTTGGATTACAAAGATTTTAATTATGATAATTGTTCTTTGATTGAGTGCATTTCTTTGTTACAATCCATGTTAAATTCACCCAATGCCTATGAGCAAAACAAGGCTTTTACTAAACACATCGTAGAAGCAATGATGAAGGCGTTAGAAGAAAAGTTAGAACTAGAAATTTTAATTCCTAGAAAATTATAGGATGAAAGGGAACCCACCATTAAAGTTAAAATTAAAAATTATGACTGCAATGCTTTATGTGATTTGGGTGCTAGCGTTTCCACAATTCCAAAATCTCTATGTGATGTGCTAGGTTTTACCAATATAGATGAATGTTCTCTTAATTTGCACTTGGTGGATTCTACTATTAAAAAACCAATGGGTAGAATTAATGATGTTCTTATTCTTGCAAATAGAAATTATGTGCCCGTTGATTTTATTGTTCTTGATATTGAATGCAATTCTTCTTGCCCCATAATACTTGGTAGACCGTTCTTACGAACTATAGGTGCCGTTATTGATATGAAATAAGGGAAATTAAAATTTCAGTTTCCACTAAAAAATGGTATAGAGCATGTCCCTAGGAAAAGAATTAAAGTACCATATGAATCAATTATGAGGGCCACTTATGGAATCAACTTGAAAGATGACAATACTTGAAACTATGCATTATGCCTAGCTAGGGGCATAAAACAATAGCGCTTGTTGGGAGGCAACCCAATGAATAAAATAAATTTTTTCTGTTATTGTGTGTTTTCACTTTCATGCTACTGGTATGATTGTGTTTTTGCGTTTTTAATTAGTGTTTGTGCCAAGTAAAGCCTTTAGGATGATTTGGAAGATAGTATAATTGATGCTGTTTGGAAAATAGAAAGTTTTGTGTCCAGTGCCCGAATTTTGTTTCTGTACTGGAGCGTCGAAAAAATCTGAAATTTTTACACAGTATTGGTATATGAATTTCCCACATTTTCCTATTTTTTCAAAAAAATTGGAGTTACAGAAGTATGGCTTTTAAATAGATTGCTACAGACTGTTCTGTTTTTGACAGATTCTGTTTTTGATGCACTACTTGCTTGTTTTGATGAATCTATGGATTGTATCGGGGGTATAAGCCATGGTGAAGTTAGAGTACAGTAGGTATAATGCAAAAATAAAATATGAATGGGTTTGCAACAGTACTTAAAGTAGTGATTTATTTTGTTATGTTAACGGATCTCACGAAGGTTTTGTTGAGTTTTGTGTGATTGAAGTTTTCAAGTTTTGGGTGAGATCACGATGGATGAAGGAATAAGGAGTAGCAAAAGCCTAAGCTTGGTGTCGGTGTATAAAACATGGGTATTTTATACCCTAACTTATGCATAGACAGTAGCAGCCTCCTTGCCGGCCAAGCCTTGCCGGGAACCGCCAAGACCAAGACTCAGGACCCAGTTGCAGAAGCCACTGGGGAGAAGATTTAAGACAAAGCATCAACAAGCCCTCAACTAGTACCGAAGATGAAGACATTCCTTGCCGGCAAGGCTAAACCGGCAAGGTAAAGACCCGGCAAGCTCCGTACTGGCAAGCCTCCGCCAGCCCTCCAGCGCTCCACCTCACCGCACAGGTGTCCGCTAGTGGGTGAGGTGTCAACCGCGCAGGCTGGTTTGTAAGGTTTGTCGGGCACGTGTCAGCACACTAGGACAGGATTTGCCTCTAATGACACCCGTCCGGGAGGCGTGTCAGAATAATATGAGGTAGCTGGGCGAGCGGTGCAGAAACCTTGCCGGGACTACCTCTCCACATGACACCTAACGGTGCATTTAATGCTTTTGTCCTAAACTGGCAGAGTTAGGTATGATAGCACTGTTTGCTATCTAATCGCTATGTAATTACTGTTTTGCCACTGTGGTGACCCCTTGAGCTATAAAAGAAGGGCCAAGGCAACAGTTAGAGGGATTCGGACCCCCTTTTCAAACACTCGCACGTCTCGCGTAGCAGCCCTCTCTGCACCTTGCCGGGAGAAGCGCTCCTTGTACTTGTGCTTTCATACAACCAATACACCAGAAGCTGGAGTAGGGTTTTACGCTTCTCAGCGGCCTGAACCTGGGTAAATCCCTTGCGCATTCCATTGTTCATGCTCTTTGTGCATGTTGATCCCCCTGCCGAACCACAAGGGGCTGGATGGCCCCATAGATGGTCGTACCCACGACATCTTTGGCGCGCCAGGTAGGGGGTGATCGCTTGCGCGAACCTTGATCAGTGGATTGCGCGTCTTCTTCATCATCTTCATCAACTTCCTCGTCATCCTCCTCCTCGTCGATGGCGCCCAAGAAGAAGGGCATCACGATGACGGCCACCCCGCACGCATCCACAGGTGGCGCAAGCACGCGGCCAATGCGGGCGGTGCGGGTACCGCGGTTGGCACTACCAGCGCAGGCGGCGCGGTCGCCATGCCCACCGCGGTCGGCGCAGGAAACGAGTGCACTGGAGGCAGTCGACCTCCTCGATCCTCTGGCGAACAGAGCCGCGACGGCGCAGGCGGAGCATACGGACAACCTCTCCTTCCTCCTCCTCGCCGCACCGATGAACGCAGCCACCGGAGCGGCAACGCCCGGGCCGGCGCGAGCCAAAATCCCGCCGCGGCGGCGTCCAAGGATGCAGCCTCGGGACAGACACCGCGTCCCTCGCACAACGGGCGTGGAATAGCCCCGAGCGGCGTCAACGACTCCGGGCAGCGGTGACCTCACGGCAAGACTCCTGTTGATCAAATCCAAGATCCTCAGACACCGCCTCCGCCACGGCGACCCGCTGCTGATCATGTGCCGCGGCAGCAAGACCGCGATGGCGCTCCTACTGGCTCCGCCAGGAGTAGAGCGACGTCACGCTCTTCGCTTCCGGCCATGCCAGCCACAGCAGCAGAAGCAATGGCGCGAGCCCAGATGCTGTTGAACTTCCGTCCAGCGGCGGAGAAGATGGATGAGTGGAGAGCCACCATCCAAAGCTTGATTGGGTTTGCCGAAGCCAGTAAATCACAGCAAGCAGAGCCCTCACGGCATCCGCAAACGGCACCGGCAGCTCTGGCTGGTGGCCGCGCTGACGGTACTACACTAACGGTGCAATCACCTCAGCGGCAACAGTCTCAACAGCAGCAACGCCAACAACCGCGACAGACTCGATGATCCTTCGAGCCCGATGAAGTATCGATGGCCTCTTCGGATCCACGAGTGCGACAAGACCAGTGACAAGTGCTACGTGATAGGCGGGCAGAAGACGCCCGCACCACCATCGAACGGCGCCGGGAGGCCCGCCGTCAATCCGACGCGCGCAACGGCCCCATCGTTGACGAGCCTGCGCCAGGGGTTGGCGGATATCTACCTTACAAGGTTGGGTGTCCTGCTTTCACCCACGAGCTGCGGCAAGTCCGATGGCCGTCTGTCCGGGCCTTCAAGCCAGAAGTACCAGAGAAGTACGACGGCAAGCTGAATCCGGCGGAGTTTCTAGGCATCTACACGATTGCTGTACAAGCTGCCGGGGGAAGAGATGAGAAAATCCTCGCCAACTACTTTCCGTTGGTACTGAAACCCAACGTGAGGTCTTGGCTGATGAACTTGTCGAAGAACTCCATTTCTTCGTGGTCAGATCTCTGCAACGAATTCGTTGGTGCCTTTACAGGAGGCCACAAGGCCCCTGGACAGCCCAACGACCTGCAAGTAATCCCGTAAAGAGACGGTGAAAGTTTGCACAAGTACATCCAGAGGTTCAGCCGTGTACACCGCAACATTCCAGATGTGCACCCCGCAGTCGTTATTGCCGCCTTTCACACGAATGTGCGCAATCGGAGGATGCGGGAGAAAATGAACGTCAAGTTGCCCAAGACCGTCAACGAGCTCTACACGTTGGCGGATAAATGTGCACGTGCAGAGGAAGGAAGAAGGCTTCCCGGGGAAGACGTTGGTGCTGAGGTAGATTCTGAGGACGATGATGCTGCCACTCCGAGGAAGAAAGGCTGAAAGCGCAACAGGAAACGCAAAGGCAAGACTGTCATGGCTGTCGAAGGCTCCGGCAACTCTGAGCCCGCCAAGAAAGCCAAGACTGAGAACTCCGGCAAGGAGGCAGCTGTATGCGCCGCTTGCCAGGAGGCGGCGGCGAATGAGAAGGCCGGCAAGTCCGATGGACCATACAGCAAGATTCACCGCACCAAAGGCCATGATCTCCAAGAGTGCCGACAAGTCGAGCACCTTGTTGAGAAACAAAAGGCCGAATACGAAAAGCGTGACAAAGAGAAGGATCAAGATGGTGCCGGTGGATCTGGTAAAAAGGGCCGTGGTGGTCAAGGAGGCCGCCGCGGCAAGGCCAAGCAGCAGAAGGAAAAACCTGCGAGAGGCCGAGACAAGAAAGTGGAAGATGATGGAAGTGACGAGGAGGACGATGATGAGACCAGCGAACAAGAATTCCAGAAGGCAACCGACGCCATGTGCATTGATGGGGGAGCATCCTTGCACTCCTTTCACCGTCAACTTAAGCAGTGGGCGCGTGAGGTTAATGCGGCAGAACCGGCAATGGGCTCTCAAAAGCCACTCAAATGATCACACACGCCTATCATTTTTTATGCTGAGGACCACCCTGGTCGCATAACTGCGGTCGGGTGTTTGCCGTTGTTGGTTTCACCAACGATTCGCAACCTCCAAGTAACAAAGATGTTAGTTGACGGTGGGGCCGGTCTGAATCTGATCTCTCCGGAAGTTATCAAGAGGCTGCAGATCCCCGATGAGGAGCTCGAGAAAACGGGCACGTTCCAAGGAGTAAACCCGGGAAGAAGCCAGCCCAAGGGGAAGATCACATTACCGGTGACGTTTGGCGGGGAACTGAATTACAGAACGGAAAGGATTGTGTTTGACGTCGTCAAGATTCCTTTGCCGTACAATGGAATTCTTGGCCGCCCAGCCCTGGCGAAATTCATGGCAGCATCTCACTATGCTTACAACACATTGAAGATGCCAGGACCGATGGGCGTCACTTCCATCAACTCCGACAAGAAAGATGCAGTCATTTGCGTCAATAAGATGTACAGAGATGCGGTTGCAGCGGAGGCCGCCAAGGCACCAGCTCCCGCCAAGAAAGAAAACAAGAAGTCCGGCAAAACTTCCAGCAAGGATTCTAGGAAGCGCACCTCTTCGGAGTGCTACGCGCCTGTTGAAGACTTGCCGGAGTGCTCTGCCGGTAAGAAATCCAAAGCTGCTTCACCGGTGACCAAGAAGGTACCTGCGAGGGAGGATGGCACTGACGGTACCTTCACCATCAGTGCCACCCTTGACAGCAAATAGGAAAGCGCGCTCGTTGCCTTCCTGCGGGCAAATGTCGATGTGTTTGCATGGCGACCATCTGACATCCCCGGTGTTCCCAGGGAGGTAATTGAGCACCACCTTGCTGTCTGTCCCCACACTCGCCCCGTCAAGCAAAAAGTCCGGAAGCAAGCGTTGGAGAGGCAACAATTCATTACCGAAGAAATCAAGAAACTTGAAGCAGCAGGATTGGTTAGAGGTGTACTACATCCAACTTGGTTAGCGAATCCAGTTGTGGTGCACAAAGCAAACGGAAAGTGGAGACTTTGTATCGACTACACTGATATTAACAAAGCATGTCCAAAGGATCCTTTCCCTTTGCCGCGCATTGATCAAATTGTAGACTCTACTTCCGACTGTGATTTGCTCTCCTTCCTTGATGCATACTCTGGGTACCATCAGATATTCATGGCCAAGGAGGATGAGGAGAAAACCGCATTCATTACTCCATGTGGCACGTACTGCTTCGTGCATATGCCTTTCGGATTAAAGAGTGCCGGCTCAACATTTGCAAGGGCAGTCCAGATTGGTTTTGAGCCCCAGCTGCACATACATTGATGAAATAGTGGTCAAGACCAAGGACAAATCTACCCTCATTCAAGACTTGGAAGAAATGTTTGCTAACTTGCGCAAAATCAACTTGAAGCTCAATCCCGAGAAGTGTGTGTTCGGCGTTCCATCCGGCAAGCTTCTTGGATTCTTTGTATCTCAACGAGGAATCGAAGCAAATCCCGATAAGATCAAAGCGATTGAGCAGATTCAAGCACCAAAAAGCGTCAAAGATGTATGGCGTCTTGCCGGTTGTGTTGCTGCCTTGAGTAGGTTCATTTCGAGATCCGCTGAGCACGCCCTACCGTTTTTCAAGATTTTGAAAAAGGCAGGTCCGATGAAATGGACTCCAGAAGCGGAGGCCGCGCTGCAGGACTTGAAAAGATACCTCTCCTCCGCGCCAACACTAGTTGCGCCTAGACCGCAGGAGCCGTTGCTGCTATACATAGCGGCAACGAATCAAGTGGTTAGTGCTACATTAGTGGCACAGAGGGAAGTCGATGATGAGGAAATAGCCACGGCAAGCCCATCCAGCGACGAACCGGAATCTTCTCCGGCAAGATCTGATGCCGACAAGCCAAAGGCAGCGTGAGCAAGTGAAGCTGATCAGCAAGCGGTGCCGAAGAAGAAGGTGGTGCAGCGACCCGTCTACTTTGTTAGTTCCCTTATGCAGGGGGCTAGATCAAGGTACTCTGGCGTCCAGAAGCTGCTTTTCGTCCTCCTTATGGCCTCGAGAAAGCTGCGCCACTACTTCCAAGCACATGAAATCACCGTCATCGCCCACTTTCCGTTGCAACACATCTTGAGAAATCTAGAGGCAACTGGCAGGATAGTGGAGTGGGCGTTGGAATTGTCGAGCTTTGCACTCAAGTTTGAAAGCACTTCAACCATTCAGAGCAGGGCCTTGGCGGAGTTCATCGCCGAATGGACGCCAACGCAAGACGAAGAAATTCAAGAAACAGCTCTCCCTGGCAAAGAGACGGCCAAAGAATGGATCATGTACTTCGACGGTGCCTTCTCGCTGCAAGGCGCTGGCGCCGGAGTATTGCTTATCGCACCCACCGGAGAGCACCTCAAGTACGTGGTTCAAATGCACTTTCCCAGGGAGCAAGCCACGAATAACACTGCTGAGTACGAAGGACTCCTTGCCGGTCTTAGGATCGCAGTGGATCTTGGTATCAAAAAATTGATCATCCGCGGTGACTCATAGCTTGTTGTGAAACAAGTAAACAAAGATTACCAGAGCCCGTTGATGGAAGCATATGTGGAAGAAGTGAGGAAATTGGAAGAACACTTTGACGGGTTACAAACAGAGCACATCCCTCGTGCGGAAAACAGCATTGCTGATAGCCTGTCAAAATGTGCCGCTCAAAAGCTTCCCGTGGAACCGGGAACGTTTGTGCTCCATTTGAATCAACCAACAGTCACTCCATCGACGCAGGCCAATAAAAGAAAGAAGTTGAATACCGGCAAGTACTCTCCGGCAGAGCTCCCAGAAGCCGCCAACAAGGATGTTGCCGAGAACAACAACACGGTTGCCAGTGAGTAGCCGCTTAGCGCAGAACCTCAAGTTCTTGTCGTAGAAGCAAGCGCTCCCGTGGCCGAAGAGATGCCTTTAGTCCTTGTCGTCGAGCCACAGGCTCCGGCATGGGCGCAGCAGATAGTCCATTTCCTTCAAACAGGAGAACTCCCCGATGAGCAAGAAGAAGCTGAGAAAGTAGCCCGTCAATCAAGTATGTATCAGTTTGTGGATAGCATTCTATACAGAAAGCGACCAAACGGTGTGAAATTGAAGTGTATTTGCCGGGAAGAAGGACAAGAGCTGTTGGCAGAGATACACCGAAGCATATGTGGCTCTCACATAGGATCAAGGGCACTTACCGGCAAAGCATTCCGGCAAGGCTTCTATTGGCCCACTGCCCTCCAGGATGCGACTGAGCTAGTAACCAAGTGTGAAGCATGCCAGTTCCATTCGAAGAACATACATCAACCAGCTCAAGCTCTCCAAACAATCCCTCTCTCCTAGCCCTTTTCAGTCTGGGGGCTCGATATCTTGGGCCCCTTCCCCCGCGCTGCCGGGGGCTTTGAGTTCTTGTACGTCACCATCGACAAGTTCACAAAGTGGCCTGAGGTGGAGCCAGTGAGAAAGGTGACAGCGCAATCAGCCGTCAAGTTCTTCAAAGGATTAGTTTGCCGTTTCGGGGTTCCTAACAGAATCATCACCAACAACGGCACATAGTTCACGAGCCGCACCTTCATGCAGTACATCCAAGACCTTGGCAGCAAAATCTGTTTTGCGTCTATTGCTCACCCGAGAAGCAACGGCCAGGCGGAAAGGATGAATGCTGAAGTGCTGCGTGGTCTCAAGACGAGAACCTTTGACAAGCTACACAAGTGTGGAAGACACTGGATTGATGAGTTGCCGGCGGTTGTTTGGTCACTCAGAACGACACCAAATCAAGCTACCGGCCAAACGCCCTTCTCCCTAGTCTACGGTGCAGAAGCGGTGCTCCCCACGGAACTCATATACGGGTCACCTCGAGTGGTCGCTTACGATGAAGCGGAGCAAGAGCGGCTGCGGCAAGACGACACAACGCTCCTTGAGGAAGATCGTCTTCGGGCGGCTGTGCGAGCTGCACGCTACCAGCAAGCCTTGCGCCGCTACCATAGCCGCAAAGTGCATGCCCGAAGCCTTGAAGAGGGCGACCTTGTTCTTCGGCACGTTCAGTCCACCAAGGGATCAAACAAGTTGACGCCAAAGTGGGAAGGCCCTTACCGGGTAGTACGAGTCACCAGACCTGGCGCAGTCCGTCTGGAGACCGAAGATGGCACCCCAGTGTAGAACTCATGGAATATTGAGCATCTTCGCAAGTTCTACCCGTGAGGCACAGTTGCCGGGTCCCCCGGCAACCCCTTTTGTACGAGCTTTGTCGACAAGACATGTAACCCTTTGTACAAAGCCAGGCGCAGATCCTGTGCATAATAAAGCTAAGTGTTTTCGCAACTCCTCGTACATATTCATTTATATGTGGTTACATGAGATGTTGTGATTTGCACTTTAGTTCGTATGGAATGACTGATGGACCGTCAAGGTTTCCAACCCATTCTTTTCTCTTCTTTCTTTTTCTTAAAAGGATGGAAGGATCCCTCGCGTGCAAGTTTCCCGGGGGGAGTGGAGATGGGGTACCATTTTAATGACGTTCAAGTGATCATCTCATACAACGAGAAAAACGACGCAAGAAAAAGCTAAGTTGAAAAACTTTGGAAATTTTTCCTTGATTACATTCGCAATTTCCCTTGAACGATTCTGTGCTTTGTATGAGAAACCTGCACGTGAGAGGAACCTTGTCGCGATCGGTTTGCGCTCTAGCTTGCCTCGAGTCCGCTCGGCAAGCCTAGCAGCTGCGTTCTGTCCCGGCAAGTAGCCTTGTCGGCAGCGGCACTTCCAGCAGGCTGCTAAGGACCTGTTCCTCGAAGCGCTCACGGCAAGTGTGCGCACCGGCAAGTTTCCAAACAGCGTAGGGATGCGATCATACAAAGGCAAAATGAAGCAAGGGGAATAGCATGCATTCGAGCAACACAAGTTATATTACATCACGGAAACAGTGCGGGCCTAATATAAGATCAAATGTATCTTTCACATGCAGCACGGTGATGAATGTAACGGCAAACTCAATCCCGACGATCGCCCTGGACCCTGGGGATTTGGAGAACCTTGTCGGCGAGAGGGGCAGCAATCTTGTCGGCAGCAGTGACGTCTGTGCTCGCCGGTAGCCTCCTGAAGACCCCGGAGAGATCGAGACCGGGATTTGCGATGAGTGATCTTGAGCAGCACCCTGTACATGATTTCGCGCGCAAACTTCCAGGATTCATCGGCAAACGAAGCAGACCTGTCCTCGTGATACATCTTCAAGGCGTCGATAAGGCCCTCGAAGAACTTGGTCAGACAGACGCTGGTGGCCTCCTTATCGTTGACAGTGAAGCCCCAGCTCTCCATGTCCATCACGGCAATTTGGGAGCTGATTCGCTCAGCGGCGTTGACAAGCCTGCCGGTCCAGAGGGCGAGGTTCTCATGCAGTTGGGCGTAGTTGTTCTCGGCCTCCTTCTTCGAGGCCTCTTCCTTCTCCAGCTTCTCCATCAAGACCCTCTCCCTCTCCTTGGCGGATTCTGAAGCCGTCACCATGGTGGCCAGTTGGGATTTCAGATCTCCAATCGTCTTGGCGACGGCATCAAGGTCTTGATTCTTGGACGACAGCTGCGTTTGCAAGTCCCCTAGAATGTGGGCTGCCTTCAGCACTTCGTCCTTGAGAGCCTCGATTTCTTTGCCGCTGCCGACGAGATCCTCTTTCAACTTAGCCACCTGGGATTCCAGTTCTACCTTGGCGGAAGCAGCAGCAGTGGCCTTATCAGTAGCCTCCTTAAGCTTGGCGGCGTTCTCCAAGGCCTGGGCTTCGATCAATTTCTTGTGCCCGTCTTCCAGCTCCTGAGTTCGCTTCTTAAGGAGCGCTTCAATCTCATCATCCTTGCCGCGAAGAGTGGCGGCAAGGGCTCCTTCCCGTGCAGCAAGATCCTTCTCTTTGGCATTGAGCAATGTTTCGCGCTCTGTCAGCTTGTCATCATGGATTGCTGCTTTTTCGTTGGCGGCATTAAGATTCCGGGCCTGCTGGCTGTACCATAGGCGCAGCTCATCCGCCTTCTCCCTCAACCTCTGGTCGACTAGATCCGCAGCTTTGCGCTCCTCTTGCACCTTATCCCACCTCCGACTGTACCATTCCTGGACACCTTTGAACCCGACGGCCATGATTTCCATGAAAGCAAGGTCTTCGGCATTGTCGGTCGCGTCGGTGGATTCGTCAATCCTTTGGGCCAAAGGGAGCAGGATCCGGGCTATTTCTTCATCAAAGTCTGGCCCTGCAGTACCAGATGAACTGGGGGCTCCGGACCCGTGCTGAGAAGCGATCAACGCCAAGCTGCTTGACGGGGCCTGCGAGGTTGGCGCCACTAGTTGGTCACCGGGGTTCGGCGTGTCAGTGTTGACAGGCGCCTCCTCCGCATCCATCCTGGCGGGGTCAGACGTGTTGCCGGGGAGTCTCTCGGATTCCTCGGGGGGTATTCTGGCCTCCTCGGCAACTTGCGCAAGGCTCTCTTCAGCGGCAATCTTGGCGGCTTCTTCAGCGGCATCCCTTGCAATATTGGCTACCTCCACAAGGACTTCGCCTTCTTCAGGGGAGGTTGGAGCTGTGGATTGGTGCAAGAACAAGGGTGAAATAGGATTCCAAAATCAGAAGTCAAGTTCAAGAAGACAAAAAGGAAATATTTCCCGAAAAAGGTATGCAAAGGCAAGTGGATTACCCATTGGTGCTTGCTGAGGAGGGACGTCTCCTTCCCCGGCAACTCGCGTTGCCGGCACACGGTCGCCGGCGGCCCCGCTCGTCGGGGTGGCCCCTGTGTGGGCAGGCTCATTGGTGGAGGCCCTTGTCGGGGAAGCGCTCTCCGGGACATTGGTCAATGGGGGTGCCACGGTTGGATCCACCTCTTGGCGCTCCTCCTCTTGGCGGGGCTCCTCCGTCTCCACGACAGGCTCAGCAGCAGGGACTCCAGTACTGGTGCTGGTGGGAGGCACCGGCACCACATCCTCACGCAGGGGGTTGGGCTGAGGGCTGATAACGATGGCCTCACCCATTGCAACCCCCTGCCCAGCGCTTGCCGCGGGATCCTGTGCTGTTGTAGACCTGGGCCGCTTCGACCGGTGCACAAGCGGTTCCGGGCCCCTGGCAAGACAAAAGGAATCAAGTTAAAATGACAACCAAATGGAATCAAGGCTTGGCGGAAATAAGCGAAGTCACTTACTCCTCCTCCTCTTCGAACTCGCCGAGGACGTCGAAGTCGTACATCACTGGTGGAGGCGATTCCCTGGCCCTCTTGAGTACCGGGGGAGGTGTGCTCGTCGGCCGGATGGGCTCGACTTCCTCGACCACCTCCTGCTGAGGAGATGAGGGCTGAGTTCGGGGACGCCAGGCCGATTGCCGGCGTACTTCCTCTTGGCGGCCGGTCTTGGTGGTCGTCTTCTTCACCGTGGGGCCAGCTCTCGGCGAGGAAGCACGCACCGGCTCTTGGCTGACCGCCCTCCGAAGACGGCACTTTCTCTTCGGGGCTCAAGGACCTTCCTCTTCTTCAGGCTCTCCGGCAGCCTCGGGCCCAGTAGCCTCGGACCCGGCAACCTCGTCCTCGGCAATCTCATCCCCGGCAGGCTCTTCTTGTTGCCCTTCGGCATCCTCTTCCTCGGGATGCTCCTCTTCATCATCCTCGGCTGCCACGGCACCGGAACCACCCACCGTGTTGATCCTCGCGATCTCTGCGGCCTTGCTGGCAATGTACGCCAGTTCTTCCTCGGTGGTGGCCCGGATGAGATCCGTTTCCTTCCGGGAAGCTTTCTCCGTCAGGTTGGAGGCCCATTCCATCTCATGCTCCAAGGTGGGCAAATCCCAGTCCGCTTTCACTCCGTGGGCGTCGCAGTCTGGCATCACCACCAGGATGGAATCCTTGGCGGAGTTGATGTGCAGCGGGACAATCTTATCCCGCAAGTGGAATGTGCCTGTTTTCTGGAACAACTGTTCGTAGAAGCAGGCGTGCTCCATAACCGACAAGTTGTTGCCGGTCCCAGGGTACAGTCGCATGACGTCGGTAGCGTTCTGGTATTGCCAAGCGAATCTTTCCCTCTTCTGCAGCGGCGCTATGCACCGCCGGAGGAAATCGGCGCCAACCATCTCTATGGTCAGATTGGCGGCCTTGAGGCGGGCAATCCTGTTCAGTGCCGGACAAAGCTTGGCGTCAGTTGCACCCATGCTGCTCCAGTTCTTGCCGCGCTTGGCCCTCACTGTGCGCGGTATGCAGAATTGGGGGAAATCCTTCTCCTGGATCCAACACCACTCTGCCCTCCATTCTTCCCACTTGAGATGAAGTTGCCCGGCAAGGTACTGGCCCATGGTCTTGGCCCTGGGAATCCATGCTACACTGTCGGAGAGCGACTTGTCCTCAATCCGAGGAACAAAGAAATGGCGGAACAGATCCACATTGGGGGCAACCCCGACAAAGTTCTCGCATAGATGAGCAAAGACTGCCATGCAAGTCATGGCATTCGGAGTGAAATCCAGCAGCCTGAACCCGTAACTGAACATCATGGCGCTGAAGCAATCCGAGAATGGGGGAACCAGGCCGCAGTAAAAATAAGCGCAGAAGAACGGATATGAGTCCGATGGATCCCTGTTGCCCTCGGGGAGCAGTACGGGCGCCTTGTGGTCCTTGGTATCTCTCCCCCACATGTATGCATACCTCCTGATCAGATCGTTGGCGTCTAAAGAACACGGCGAGAAGATCGCATTCTCCCTCCACCGCTTCTCCAGCTCTTCCAGCGCCTTCTTCTTCTCCTCCGCCTTGGGATCGAGTGGCTTGGCGGGCTTCTTCCCCGCAACGTCGGTGCTACTTGTAGCTTGCGTTGGTATTTCCCCGAAGAGGAAGGGATGATGCAACACAGTAGAGATAAATATTTCCCTCAGTTATGAATCCAAGGTTATCGAACCAGTAGGAGAATCACACAACACCTCGTTAGCAGCACCTGCACACAAACAACAAATCCTTGCACCCAACGCAAACGAGAGGTTGTCAATCCCTCGGCGGTAAATTGCAAGATTAAATTGTATGTGATAGATAGATAGATTGAAACAAAAATACAAAATAAAATAAATAAAATAAAATGGCAGCAATATTTTTAGGGTTTTAGTAATATGATTTTGATAGACCCGGGGGCCATAGGTTTCACTAGAGGCTTCTCTCCAGAAAATAGCATACGGTGGGTAGACAAATTACTGTTGGGCAATTGATAGAAAAGCAAATAATCATGACGATATCCAAGGCAATGATCATGTATATAGGCATCACGTCCGAGACAAGTAGACCGAATCCTGCCTGCATCTACTACTATTACTCCACACATCGACCGCTATCCAGCATGCATCTAGTGTATTAAGTCCATGAAGAAAGGAGTAACACCTTAAGAACGATGACATGATGTAGATAAGATAAACTCACGTATGAATAAACCCCATCTTTTTACCCTTAATAGCAATGATACATACGTGTCATGTCCCTTTCTGTCACTGGGATTGAGCACCGCAAGATCGAACCCATTACAAAGCACCTCTTCCCATGGCAAGATATATCAATCTAGTTGGCCAAACCAAATCAATAGATCGGAGAAGAAATATGAGGCTATAATAATCATGCATAAAAGAGTGCAGCAAAGACTCAAATAATATTCATGGATAATCTGATCATAAACTCACAATTCATCGGATCCCAACAAACACACCGCAAAAAGTGATTACATCGGATATAACTCCAAGAACATCGAGGAGAACATTGTATTGAAGATCAAAAAGAGAGAAGAAGCCATCTAGCTACTGCCTATGGACCCGAAGGTCTGTGGTAAACTACTCACGCATCATCGGAAGGGCAGCAAGGTTGATGTAGAACCCCTCCGTGATCGATTCCCCCTTTAAGTTTCAATCTAAGCATTTTAAATCTTTTGTGTTTTTTCAATGTTAGACCCTGTAATACTAGGGTCATTCCATGTGTCATACGCAGTTTTATCAAGTCCCTCTCTAAGAAACCATGAACTCTCAAATCTGAATATGGGATCAAATCTTTGGATACCAACAATATCAAGAAGTAGGGGTTTGTGGTCAGATTTTTCTCTAACTAGTGAAGAAACTTTAGGCAGAGGGTAATTTTCCTCCCAATCATACACAACAAAGAATTCTATCTAACTTTTCAAAAGTAAGGTTGGAAAGGTTATTCCCCCAGGTAAGCTATCTGCCATGGAGCTCCAACTCTCTCAGCCCTGGTTGTTGCAAATTAGCATTGCGAAGGAAGCTCCAATGACCAGGAGCACATTGCTTTTTTTTTCAGAACTGATAACCCACAAGTATAGGGGATCAATTGTAGCTTTTTCGATAAATAAGAGTGTCGAACCCAACGAGGAGCTAAAGGTAGAATTAATATTCCCTTCAAGTTCTATCGACCACCGATACAACTCTACGCACACTTACGTTCGCTTTACCTGGAACAAGTATGAAACTAGAAGTACTTTGTAGGTGTAATGCTAGAACTACTTTGCAAGAATAAAACTAGGAGTACTTTGTGAGAATAAAACTACGAGTAATTTGCAAGATAATAAAAGTAGCAAGTTTTTTGTAACACAAAAGAAAGATTGTCCATAGGCAATTGAATATGACATGTGTGATAATTATTGTATGCAATGAGGGAGAGGCATACGCTAACATACTTTCTGTCGTGGTTTTGTCATGGCAGATGTCCTCTTGAAAAGGACTTAGTGGTGAGGCCATCGCAACTAGGTGGTAGTTTGAATGGGGTTGGTCAGAATCGAGAGACGCGAGTTTTACCCAGGTTCGGCCCCTCGCGGTGGAGGTAAATGCCTACATCCTGCTTGATTGCTATAGATCATGATCTCGATTATAAGGGTGCTCTTTTTCGCTACCTCTATCTCGAGAGCTACTGATTTGTCTGTCTATCTTCACCTCTCCCTCTTGGGGTGCCTTGCCCCTCCTTATATAAGTTGAAGGGGCGGCTTACATGTAGAGTCCTAGTAGGACTACAACAAGTCGAATCCTTGTTTGGGTATTTTCTTCCGAACTGATCTACCCAGGCTGGGTCTTCTCTCCGGGCCGGGGCTCCCAGGCCGGGTCATCTCTCCGGGCCGGGTCTCCCAGGCCGGGTCATCCCTCCGGGCCTTCTCTGCGAGCCAGCCCATTGGGCTCCTGTCAAGCCGGCCTCCTGCCGGGTCTCGTCCCTGGGCTCTGGATTCCTCCTCGTCATCTTGTCTTAACCCGGAAAACGGAGCGACCCATAGAGCCTTCAAGCTCTAGGCTGGGTCAAACCTTTAGCCGGGTTATAAACGTGGGGAATATTCCCAACATTAGCCCCCAGTTTAGCTTGGATTTATCCATGGTAAACTCCATCCTGAAAATAAGAATAGGGAAAATATGTGAAGGGTGATTCTCCGGGTCTGGATTTTTCCTAAGCCGGCACCTATTTCTGTCTTTCTGGTCCTTGTCATTTTTCTTCTGCCAAATCACCTGACCGGGTCAAAATGTTTGCCGGGTCTTATGGTTCTTCCATACTTTAGCGATTTTGTTGCTTCATAACATGACATCTCAACTGCTTTCACACGTGTATATGACCTCATAACAAATCTTTCCAGTGTATATATCAAATGGCCGGCTTATCCAATGAACCGACTCCTGAAAAATCCGGGTTTTCCTTTGTCATATTAACAAGCCTGCTTCAGAATCAGCTTGCTGACGCGGGTTCCTTGAAGAAAAATATTAGGAAATAAAACACCCATCTGCCATTGAGTCGGCCTCCAATGCTTTGGCTTAATGAAAAAAAATTGGGAATAAGAAAACCATATGACGTTGAACCGGCTTTCCGGGCCTTTCTATGAATAGCTTAGAGGAGATAAACTTTGCAAATTTCTCCACCAAGAATATGAGACCCGGTTCGCTCAAAACTGAGAACTTGAAGGTGTTCCTCCCTTATATCCATATTACCTGTAGCCCCCAAGTCTTAAGGGTAGAAACGTAGTGATAGCTTAAGACTTGCGAATGTTGCAATTTTGGAGAAAATCCAGGTTGTTCATCTGAGTCACCAGTCATAAACTGAATGTTTTTGCATTTCACATGTGTAGCCCCCAAGGGCCGGCTCATCAGTATGTGATGGGCCGGGTCTTCAATTTGGACCTTATGATCTGTTTAAACAACTGAACGCTGTAGCCCCCAAGTGTCGGGTTGTCTTGCCTGCAGCAACCTGGGACTTTGAACTTAGTCTTGAATGTTGTAGATATATAGCTGCAAATAATGTAGCCCCCAAGTGCCGGCTCATCTTTATATGATGGGCTGGGTCGTCGTATGATCCCTTAACTTGAAAACGACAGTACATTAGCCCCCAAGTGCCATGTTGAGTGTTCACAGCTACATGGGACTTGATGTTTTGTAGATCAAAATTGACTGATGTAGCCCCCAAGTGCCGGGTCGTGTGCCTGCGGCGACTCGGGACTTCAGAAACTTGAATAATGTAGCCCCCAAGTGCCGGGTTGTGTGCCTGCGACGACTCGGGACTTCTCCTTCCATTGTAGAATAAAATCATATCCACTGTAGCCTCCAAGTACCAGGTCGTGTGCCTGCGGCGACTCAGTCTGGATGATGCTGTTGAGTGCTTTGCATATCAATGCTGAACTTGTTGCTAAATCCATCAAGAGTGCTGCTTTGAATAACACTTCATATTTCATTGCCTTTGATAAAGCCGATTGCCATGATCCTTGCCATGATATCCTTTTTTGAATTTTGTTCTCCTTTATAGCATCGGAATAATCCAAATTTGTGAATTGCCACCGGTAATTTATTACACCATGCTCCTTACTGTAAGCAGGCGTTTTAGAAAGAATAGCCATCTCTCTGAGCCGGCTTTGAAAACCTCAATCATTTAATACTGGTTATGAGAAACCATGATGAAGACTCGGCTCTCAATTGTAAGCCGGTTTTGTAGATGTGGTAAATATGTACCTGCAATTGTTTCAAAATCGGCAGTGATAGCCATGTTATTTGAGACTGGTATTGATAAACCATATAAGACCTGGCCATATTGGCTATCAAGGATTTGTTTGTTCCTGCATAGTCACAATGTAACCCGGTTTTGAAGACTGGCTCTTGTGACATAAACAAATATAGACATGTATATATGATGCATTGTATGATGATGCAATGTATGATGATGGAATGTATGATGATGTATGTGTATGATAACAGAGTATAAAAACGCCGGCTTTCGAGGCACGACATAAGACCGGCTTTCAAGGCTCGAGTCTTGGTTTCGCTTCCTGTGGAAGCAGGCTTTCCGCCTCTTTTGGTTTGTCCTAGCTCTTTGAAAGCCGGCTCTCACACGACCAATCGAGCATTTTAACTCTGATGATTCAGGGTCACCTTTGTGATTGACTCATCAGGCGTATGCCGGGTCACTTTTTTGGAGTAGCATCTTGCTAACAGGCAGGTTTTAACCAAGTATATTTTGGCTTTTCGCCGGGTTAAAAGGGTTTTGTAAGCTAAACTCGATGAGTTGGAAGCCCCCAAGTAACCATATGATCATGGAAAAGCTCAGCATAGGATATACAGGAGACAATGCTACTACTGCAAAACATCTGGGGTCCAGATAAGCCGGCTTTATTCCATTGGTCATAATTGAGCAGGATACCCATGTTTAGACTGCGCATCATGGCAACTAGTCTTCTTTGGTAACCTTTCTTTTCGCCAATATGGCAGGGTACCCATGTTTGCATCATGGCTGCTAGTTCTCTTGGGCAACCTTTACTTTTTCGCCAAATAAGGCAGGATACCTATGTTTGAACTGCGCATCATGGCAGCTAGTTCTCTTTGGCAACCTTTTACCTTTTCGCAAATAAAGCAACAGTCCCCGGGACCGGGTTGTCTTCCCTTCAATGATCCGGGGTTCTTGTATTTGTTAAAACCGGCCAAATCCGCCGAGTCATATCTGTGTAGCCCCCGAGTCCTAAGTCAACTCGAAGAGTCGGCTTGAAATTCTTCATACTCGGCTGTGGCATAAGCCGGCATATAGTTGACAGCTGAAAGCCGTAATTTATTGAAACCGGAGGCGATGTGGCGAGTTGATGATCTTTGCGATGCTCGTCGTGTGCCCTCCCATTCTTTGTTATTCTCTCTTGGTCCGGCTCTCCTGTTTTCTCCAGGGCCATTTTCTCTTTTGTTTCTTCGCTGCCGGTTTTTGAATTGCCGGCTCTACTGTGGCCGGCACTCCTTGCTCTTTCGGGGAGGTTTCCTCCATGCCGACTCTTCTGTTTCTTTTGATGTGGTGAATTAGATCAGACTGCAGGATGGTGAGCTACGTATTTTGCCGGATGTCTTGGCGTGGGCCGGTCGACGGAGCGGACTCTGGCATGCTTCGGTGTGCTGATGTAAATTGGACCGCGGTGGCGGCGGCTCGCACGCATGTCCATTGGGCAACTCGCGGGAGCGGGCGCGGCCCTGGCGTGTTGATGTAGACCGGGCCGCGAGGACGGTGGCCTGCGTGCGTCCGTTGGGCAGCTCGTACGGGCGGGCGAGGCCCCGGTGTGTTGATGTAGACGCGAGAGCTGGCCGGTAAATTGACGTGGACGCGGGAGTTGGCCACGACATTTGAAGCCGGCGCGGACAAGAGAGTCGGCCGCGGCGTTGTAAGCCGGCGCGGGCGCGCGGATCGGCCGCGGTGTTTGAGCCGGCGTGGACGCTGGGGTCGGCCGCGGCGTTTTGATGTAGACTGAACCGCGGAAGCGGCGGCTTACACGCGTGTCCGTCGAGCAGCGCGGCACAGACGAACACCGGTGCAGAATGATGCTGGTGCGAGCTCCGTATCCGTGGTATAACGCCACTTTTGTGATGAATAATTGTCCTGCGTAAAAATATTACAGGGCAGAGTAATTGTTCTCGGATGAATTAATATATACTGAAAAACAGATAGGTTGAATAGCACCTGGTATTTTTGTCGGATGAACGTGCGAGTCGGCCACAGCGGTGGGAGCCGGCGCGGGCGCGGGCGCAGGAGCCAGCCGCGGCGCCGAAAACCGGCACGGGCGTGGACACGCTAGTCAGCCGCGACGTTGAAGCCCGGCGCGGATGCGCGAGTCGCACGCGGCGTTGTAAGCCGGCGCGGACAGACGAGTCGACCGTGGCGTTGTAAACCAGGCGCGGACACACGAGTCAGCCGCGGCGTTGGAAACCGGTGCGGACGCGCGAGTCGACCGTGGCGTTGTAAACCGGCGCGGACGCATGAGTCGGCCGCGGCGTTGGAAGCCGGTGCGGACGCGCGAATCGGCCGTGGCGTTGTAAACCGGCGCGGACGCGCGAATCGGCCGCGGCGTGTTGATGTAGATCGGACCGCGGGGGTGGCAGCTTGCGCACGTCCGTTAGGCGGCTCGTACGGGCGGGCGCGGCCCTAGCGTATTGATGTAGACCGGGCCGAGGGGGCAGCTGCTGCTTGTGTCCGCCGGGTAGACCGATGCGGTGCAGACGCTGGTGCGGCCTCCCGCTTATAAATTAACCTGCGCATAAATGTGTACAAATTAATAGTACAAAAATTATTGATAGAATTAACCTTCATGAACAATTTTATCTGGAAAAATATCACCTGAAGATAAGTTTTATTCAACGGCCAATGCGACTGGCCGACGAAAAATATAGCGGATGTAGGTGTACTTCCGTCTGATAGATCGGTGCGGACAGACGCTAGCACAGTTTTGGCGTGTTGAAGGAATCCTGAGTCGGTCGTTCATCGGGGTAGCCCCCAAGCCCGCCATCGTAAAGCGGGAGGATCGACTCGGTCTTGCCTCCCGAGGACCAGCCATCAGAGTAGACGAGGGTATCGCTGCCGGACGCAGAGTTATCTGCAAGGTCCACCCCCTGAGTGAAGCTGATGAAGACGTGCTTCCGGCCGGCCTGAGCCTGGGCGGGTTGCGCGCGCCGAGCCGGCTCGACGATGTCGGTGCAGATGTCCGGCTCGGGTTCAGATCCGCCGGCTTTGCTGCTGAAGACGTGGATTTTGCCGAAGGGGACCCGGTACCCGTACTCGATTGAGTCGGCCTCGGGGCCCCAGTCTGAATCGTCGATGTAGAGCTTGCCGCGGCGACTCTTGGTCATGCGGCCGATCGCGTATCACTCGATCCCTGCGGGAGGTCCCTTCAAGTACTCAACACCACCGAGCGATGGCCCCACGGTGGGCGCCAACTGTCGTGGTTTTGTCACGGCAGATGTCCTCTTGAAAAGGACTTAGTGGTGAGGCCATCGCAACTAGGTGGTAGTTTGAACGGGGTTGGTCGGAATCGAGAGACGCGAGTTTTACCCAGGTTCGGCCCCTCGCGGTGGAGGTAAAAGCCTACATCCTGCTTGATTGCTATAGATCATGATCTCGATTACAAGGGTGCTCTTTTTCGCTACCTCTATCTCGAGAACTACTGATTTGTCTGTCTATCTTCACCTCTCCCTCTTGGGGTGCCTTGCCCCTCCTTATATAAGTTGAAGGGGCGGCTTACATGTAGAGTCCTAGTAGGACTACAACAAGTCGAATCCTAGTCCGGGTCTTTTCTTCCGAACTGATCTACCCAGGCTGGGTCTTCTCTCCGGGCCGGGACTCCCAGGCCGGGTCATCTCTTCGGGCCGGGTCTCCCAGGCCGGGTCATCCCTCCGGGCCTTCTCTGCGAGCCAGACCATTGGGCTCCTGTCAAGCCGGCCTCCTGCCGGGTCTCGTCCCTGGGCTCTGGATTCCTCCTCGTCATCTTGTCTTAACCCGGAAAACGGGGTGACCCATAGAGCCTTCAAGCTCTAGGCTGGGTCAAACCTTTAGCCGGGTTATAAACGTGGGGAATATCCCCAACACTTTCCATACTTGGATCATATGCACTTATGATTGGAACTCTAGCAAGCATCCACAACTACCAAAGATCATTAAGGTAAAACCCAACCATAGCATTAAGTAACAAGTCCTCTTTACTCCCATACGCAACAACCCCCTTACTCGGGTGTAAGCTTTTGTCACTCTAGCCGCCCACTATAAGAGAATTATGAACGTATTGCAAACCCTACAGCGGGAATCCCTCACGTTTGCGCGACACGGAGGGCACCATAGGACAGCACCATATCAACATAAAACTCATATCAATCACACCATACCACAATTAACCCGTAGGACAAAAAGAATCTACTCAAACATCATAGGATGGCCATACATCATTGGGTAATAATATATAGCGTTAAGCACCATGTTTAAGTAAAGATTACAGCGGGGAGAAGAGGTTTTACACCGCTGCACAGAGGGGGAGAGAGTTGGTGTTGATGGCGGCGAAGTTGTTGGTGTAGATCGCCGTCACGATGGTTCCCCTGGCGGCGTTCCGGCGCCACCGGGAGAGAGGGGGCGAGAGCCCCCCTACTTATTCTTCTTCCTTGGCCTCCCCCCTAGATGGGAGGAGAGTTCCCCCTCTGGTCCATGGCTGCCATGGCTCCCGGAGGGGAGGAGCCCCTCCGAGATTGGATCTCTCTCTCTGTTCTCTTCTGTTTCGCGTTCCTGTTTTCTGGCCTTTCACCGTTTCTTAAATTCCCGGAGATCCGTAACTCCGAGTGCGCTGAAATTTTAACACGATTTTTTTGTCGATATAAGCTTCCTTGCGGCCGAAGAAGAGCCCCAACCGACTTACGGTGTGCCCACAAGGAAGTACCACGCGGCTAGGGGGGTCGCGCCCAAGTGCCTTGTGGAGGCTGTAGGCCTCCGTTTGCGTTGATTCCACCTCCCAAAAATCACATATATTCCAAAATAATTCTCCATAAAATTTTATTGCATTTGGACTTCGTTTGATATGGATTTTCTGTGAAACAAAAAACAAGCAGAAAACAGGAACTGACACTGGGCACTGGATCAATATGTTAGTCCCAAAAATAATATAAAATGTTGCCAAAAGTATGTGGAAATTGTAGGATAATGGCATGAAACAATCAAAAATTATAGATATGACGGAGACGTATCAGCATCCCCAAGCTTAATTCCTGCTCGTCCTCGAGTAGGTAAATGATAAAAAAGATAATTTTTGATGTGGAATTCTACCTAGCATAATCTTGATCATGTAATCTAATCATGGCATGAATATTAAGACACGAGTGATTCAAAGCAATAGTCTATAATTTGATATAAAGACATCAATACTCAAGCATACTAACAAACAACCATGTCTTTCAAAATATCAACGCTAAAGAAAGTATCCCTAGCCCATTATGCTCAGTCATTGATCCATTCATGAAACACACTCAACATTAACTACACCCAATGCACAAGTATGACAATAGTGCTCTCCAGTTGGTGCTTTATAAGAGAAGATGGAGACTCAATAAAAAAATGCATAAAAGTAAAATAGATAGGCCCTTCGCAGAGGGAATCAGAGATTTGCAGAGGTGCCAGAGCTCAAAGCTTAAATTAGAGAGATAAAATTATTTTGAGAGGCATGCTTTTCCTGTCAACGCTACGACCGAAAGTCCCCAATATCTTCCATGCTAGACACATTATAGGCGGTTCCCAAACAGAAAATAAAATTCATTTCCTTTCCACCATTCTTTCACAATCCATGGCTAGCCGTATCCACGGGTGCCTTCCATACCAACACTTTCCAAGGAATTTTGTTATTATTATTTTTGATTCATTGTGGGACTGGGCATCCCCATTACCTGCCACTCTCTCGTGCAATGACAAGTGAATAAACACTCATCTTGAGAATAACCCGCCTAGCATGAAAGATATTGGCCACCCCCTGCCGCCACATGAGCGGTACGGGCACACAAAACGGAAAATTATTTTGAAAACTAAGAGTTGGCACATGCAAATTTACTTGGAACGGCATGAAAATACCGCATATAGGTAGGTATGGTGGACTCATTTGGCACAACTTTAGGTTTAAGGAGTTGGATGCACAAATAGCATTCCCGCTTAGTACAAATAAAGGCTAGCAAATAGATTGAGAAGCAACCAACCAGAAAACGAAAACGGTCATAAGCATGCATTGAGAATAACTAACACTGAATAATGCACCATAAGTAGGATATAACTTCGTTGCATAACTATTGACTTTACGTGCATGCATAGGGAATCACAAACCTTAACACCAATATTCTTACTAAATCACAATTACTCACTAGCATAACTCACATATTATCATTTCCATAACGCAAAACTATTGCAAGGAATGAAACATATCATATTCAGTGATCTACAAGGTTTATGTAGGATTTTCTGACTAACCATGTGAATGACCAATTCCTGTTGACTCTCTAAATAGATATAAGTGAAGCAAGAGAGTTTAATTCTTTATACAAAAGACCATGCTCTAATAAATATAAGTGAAGCAAAAGAGCATTCTACAAATAACGGTTTTCTATATGAAGAGAAACAGGCATCCAAACTTCAAATGATATAAGTGAAGCACATGAAGCATTCTATAAAGCCATACTCAAAAGATATAAGTGAAGTGCAAAGAGCATTCTATAAATCAACCAAAGACTATCTCATACCAGCATGGTGCATAAAAGAAAAGGGAAAAATAAACACAAAAGACGCTCCAAGAATTTACGCATATCATGTGAACAAAACAAAAACCGAGACATACCGATAATTGTCGAATAAAGATGGGATGCCTTCCGGGGCATCCCCAAGCTTAGATGCTTGAGTCTCCTTAAATATTTACTTGGGGTGCCTTGGGCATCCCCAAGCTTGAGCTCTTGCCTCTCCTCATTCTTCTCATATCAATACCTCCTCGACCTCCGAACACTTCATCCACACAAAACTTAACCGAACTTTTTATTAAAAGGGTTAGTACATATAACATCAAATCCCATCATGTCCTGCTCTAACGTTATTGTATAATTATAATAAAGCACTACCCACTGTATGCTATCATAATTCTATGGCTCCCAAGGTAATGGGGCTCAACAAAATTTCAAACATAAGCAAATAACGAAACTATAACAGCAATCTGTGAAAACAGGACAGTCTGTAAAGATGCAGATGGTACATATACTTCTGTAACTCAAAAAATTCTGAAAAATTATGAAAAAATAAAAAATTTGCATAGCAGTACTTTGTAAAAATTTCAGAATTTTTGCATGTTCCAGTAAAATATAGAAATTCAAGCACTACAGCAAAAGTTTCTGTTTTTGCACTGCACATACCAAACAAGCAATTTAAACATCCTAAAGGTAAATCTTGGCACATTATTTTTATAATACAATGGATTACTACAAGGGGATAATTATTTTTACGAGAAACTTCCATGAAAAATTCTACATTGTTTCCATGAGCATGAACACAAGTGTTCAAGGTCGACCCTCACTTCTCCAATGCATAACCTTCCAATCGCTTCTCTTTTTGAAAAAGTTTTTAGGTTCCCCTCTATATTTTTTTTAAAACTTTTTTAAAAGCACACAACAGAAATAAATGACTCTCTAAAACTTCTGGGTTGTCTCCCAGGCAGTGCTTTCTTTAAAGCCATTAAGCTAGGCATAAAGTGCTCAAGCAATCGATCCACCCGGATCCCAAGGTATATCAAAGCCAATTTTAATTAACAATGATTTGTAATTTAGTAGTGAGCACAAAGCAATATATATCATGCAATGATGAAGTCTAACTCTCTTCCTATGCATCGGCATGTCATAAAAGATCAATTCATACACATCAAGTAAGGGCCAATGCATAGTATAAATAGTTTCTTGCAATTTTATCGTATTGGAAACATAGAGAGGCGGAGATGTAGTTCCTCTCTCATAATAATTGCAATTAGGAGTAGCAAGCACATGCATATTATATTCATCAAAATCATCATGCACAACGGTAAAACACAACCCATCAATATAATCCTTAATAAGCACAAACTTCTCCGATATAGTGTAGTTGGGAGAATTCAAAAAGATAATAGGACTATCATGTGTGGGTGCAATAGCAACAATTTCATGTTTAACATAAGGAACTATAGCAAGTTCATCTCCATAAGCATAATTCAAATTGGCATCATGGCTACAAGCAGAGCAAGCATCAATTTCATCAAAAAGGGATATTTCAAATGAATCAAAGGGATCATAGCAATCATCATAGCATTCATCCTTCGATAAGCACGAAGGGAAATTAAGCAATGTATGAGTTGAAGAGTTACTCTCATTAGAAGGTGGGCACGGGTAGCTAATCCGCTCTTCCTCCTTTTGTTCTTCGCTCTCCTCGTCATCTTTTTCATCTAATGAGCTCACAGTGTCATCAATTTCTTCTTCAATAGATTCCTGCAAAATATTAGTCTCTTCTTGGACAGCGGAGGTGTCCTCAATATATACTTTAACATAAGCATTAGAAGCATAGTTTTCATAGCAATATTTAAGTATGGCAGAATTTTCAGATTTGTAAAGAGTAGCATCATACTTTTCAATCAAAGAAGCAATTTCATAAGCTCCCTTAAAAGCAACAAATTCTTCAATTTGTTCAATATCATAGTAACTATAAACACCTTTAGCATAAAAAGATACGATTCCATTATCACTAAACTCACATTGGTAGGGAAGGTGTTTCTTAGGGTCTTCAGAACAACAAGTAAAATCATGTATTTCGCATAAATTCCAAGCATAGCAATGCATAGTATTAATATGATGCCATAAAAGTTTCCCTTTTTGAGATAAGCGGTGTCGCACAAAATGAGCATGCTCATCTAATGATTTTCCCTCAACTAAGCTAGTTGGGTTTTCAGTACGAGCACATAGGGATCGAAGATGATCCAAGTAGAAAGCTTCAGCAGTATGATAGATTTTGGGTGGTTTTTCAACCATTGGTTTAGCAAGTACAACTAATTTTTTTGGTTTTTTACGTTCCCTACCCATAACTAAAGATAGAAAACAAGAGCACAAAATAAAAACTACTTAGTGATAAAGCAAACAAGCGCACACGAGAATATCAACCCCACGCTATCTCTCCCCGGCAACGGCGCCAGAAAAAGGTCTTGATAACCCACAAGTATAGAGGATCAATTGTAGCTTTTTCGATAAATAAGAGTGTCGAACCCAACGAGGAGCTAAAGGTAGAATTAATATTTCCTTCAAGTTCTATCGACCACCGATACAACTCTACGCACACTTACGTTCGCTTTACCTAGAACAAGTATGAAACTAGAAGTACTTTGTAGGTGTAATGCTAGAACTACTTTGCAAGAATAAAACTAGGAGTACTTTGCGAGAATAAAACTATGAGCAATTTGCAAGATAATAAAAGTAGCAAGCTTTTTGTAACACAAAAGAAAGATTGTCCATAGGCAATTGAATATGACATGTGTGATAATTATTGTATGCAATGAGGGAGAGGCATACGCTAGCATACTTTCCGTACTTGGATCATATGCACTTATGATTGGAACTCTAGCAAGCATCCGCAACTACCAAAGATCATTAAGGTAAAATCCAACCATAGCATTAAGTAAAAAATCCTCTTTACTCCCATACGCAACAACCCCCTTACTCGGGTGTAAGCTTCTGTCACTCTAGCCGCCCACTATAAGAGAATTATGAACGTATTGCAAACCCTACAGCAGGAATCCCTCACGTTTGCGCGACACAGAGGGCACCATAGGATAGCACCGTATCAACATAAAACTCATATCAATCACACCATACCACAATTAACCCGTAGGACAAAAAGAATCTACTCAAACATCATAGGATAGCGATACATCATTGGGTAATAATATATAGCATTAAGCACCATGTTTAAGTAAAGATTACAGTGGGGAGAAGAGGTTTTACACTGCTGCATAGAGGGGGAGAGAGTTGGTGTTGACGGCGGCGAAGTTGTTGGTGTAGATCGCCGTCACGATGGTTCCCCCGGCGGCGTTCTGGCGCCACCGGGAGAGAGGGGGAGAGAGCCCCCCTCCTTCTTCTTCTTCCTTGGCCTCCCCCTAGATGGGAGGAGAGTTCCCCCTCTGGTCCATGGATGCCATGGCTCCCGGAGGGGAGGAGCCCCTCCGAGATTGGATCTCTCTCTCTATTCTCTTCTGTTTCGCGTTCCTGTTTTCTGGCCTTTCACCGTTTCTTAAATTCCCGGAGATCCATAACTCCGATTGCGCTAAAATTTTAACACAATTTTTTTCTCGATATAAGCTTCCTTGCGGCCGAAGAAGAGCCCCAACCGAATTACGGTGTGCCCACAAGGCAGTACCACGCGGCTAGGGGGGTCGCACCCAAGTGCCTTGTGGAGGCTGTGGGCCTCCGTTTGCGTTGATTCCACCTCCCAAAAATCGCATATATTCCAAAGTAATTATTCGTAAAAAATTATTGCATTTGGACTTCGTTTGATATGGATTTTCTGTGAAACAAAAAACAAGCAGAAAACTGGAACTGGCACTGGATCAATATCTTAGTCCCAAAAATAATATAAAATGTTATGAAAATTATGTGGAAATTGTAGGATAATGGCATGGAACAATCAAAAATTATAGATACGACGGAGACGTATCAAGAACCTTTACAACTGATGTTAAAATCTCCCCCAATTAGAATGGGATTAAAACTACCTTGAAGAACACTAGATAAGTCAACCAAGAATCTGGCCTTGCCCTCAGGTTGGGCATCCCCATATACAAGCACTAGATCCCAGATAAATCTGGTTTTAATATCCTGCACATTCATTTTGATGTAGTAGTCACCATCTTCCTGAGAAATCACATCAAGGGTACTGTAGTTAACTCCCATCAACCGACCCTCAGATTTCCCCCTAGCAGAAGTATGATGCTAGTGAACATATCGACTAGCACAAATACTCTATAAGTCATTTCTACAAAAATACCACCACATAGTCTCCTGCAAACCTAAGAAATCAAATTTTGTATATATCACTAGTTCCCTAAGGAATCTCTTTTTAGTATCACCTCCAAACCCTCTCATGTTCCAGAAAATCCCTCCCATTTCTTATGTTTATCTTTTTACCATAATGCTCAAAACCTTATCACCACAACAAGTTTGCCTCCAGAAAATTGTGAGGCCCTGCTTTTACTTTTATATTTCTTGTTTGAGAATTTTTTTCTGACATGTTCCCGGTCATCATTATCAATATCCGCCTCACCTTCAAGAACTCTTCTATATCATGCTCACCTGTCTATAACAGGGGCCATCACTTGAATAGGGGTTGTGGGTTTAGCGGAATTGTTGCTAATCTAGAAGTCAACCCTAACTTGTTTCCACTGATTTAATAAGATTGATGTTATAATCAATCATATCAATATTTCCTCCCAAATCAACACCAACTCTCACTAGCCATGATATGCAATTTATCATTAGAGGAAGTAAGAATAGTAGGAATTTTTGTCTCACCATAGTGATCTTTGTCAACAGCTCTAGCCCTGGCCAGGTCTTCAATTTTGCAGTCCTCTATGTCCTTTAGCCTATTGCACCTCCGGTGCAAATCATCTACTCCCTCCGTCCCATAATATAAGAGCGTTTTTGACACTAGTGAAACGCTCTTATATTATGGGTCGGAGGGAGTACCTTGCTACTGTTTAGCTCACCCTTTTCAGCTTTCTTGACCATTGTTTCAAAGGAATCTTGTTCCTAACTAGCATTGTAATCAACTAAATCCAGATCCTCTTGCTATTTCTCAGTAAAACCAAGACCCTCAAGCTTTTTATCGGTGCCTTTAGCCCCTAGGTTTCTCCTCTTCAAGCTCAACATCAGAATCTTTCTCCAAGTTCTTACTGCCAGTTTGAGACCCCCTAGCTTCCAATCTGCCTACTTCAGACAAGGGCCTAAAGTTTTGCTGAAGTAGTTCATGTTGTATATTTACCTCCATTTCTAAACCCATATTCATAATTTTCATCTTTTTCCTTTTCTTCCCCTCAATAGCTAGTTGTGCTGCTTGTCTAGCAGCAACTTCCTCAGCTAGTTGCAGCCTCACGAGTAGATCTTTATCCCCATCTTTGATATGTGAAAATTCATGTTCTTTCCTATTATTGCAGTCTCCAACCAAAAGACATTTTTGCAAATCACTATTGACCACACTTTCATATTGCTTTAGAGAGAGAGAGAGAGACTGCCAAAAGTTACATTAGTTATGAATTTATCAAAACTTCTGCCTTTTTGCCTACATTGTCATCATCCTTTTGCCCCTTTAGACCCTCCAGATTAATATACTCAAAGTTTTCCCTTTTGTTGTTATCCCCAGACTTGTACCATCCTTGTCCAGCAACTGATTCTAGGGCAAAACCAATATCATATAGGAGCAACTCCTTGGTGGTAATTTCAGTTCCAACAGGTATCTTATGCATGTCTCTGACTCCCACTTTCTACCTAATCTCCTATTTAGCATGCATATTCTCAACATCAACCTCAACCACAGGGCCAAGGGCAGACCCAATCTCACAATGCCAATAATGAGAAACAAAACAAGGCATACTGGAATCTGACTCCCCAGCAACGCCCTCCTTGGCGCCGTCGTGAGAGTCCTCTCCAGCCAGCAACCAAAAGCGACCGCTGGCTGGATTGGACCCAATTGCCGCCCAGAGTGAGGCGAGCCGACCGGCGAACCATCGGCGTGAAGCAAGGGGAGTGGCATGGAAGATCTCCAAAGCAAAAGTGGATCTTCGAGGATCTCCAGAGCAAAACTCCACCGCACCTCTCACCGGAGCAAGCGGCGTGGTAGTCAGCGACTTGAACGACAGCCACGTCAACTTTTGCGCCAGGATCTCCGAGTCAGTCTCATCCCCCATAGGAGGATCTCCAGCAAGTGCTTTGACTCGTCGCTCGGGAACAATCGAGCCTCTTATTCCTCGGTCACCATCTCCACAACCGCCATGGCTTATTGCTTCATCTCGCCCATTGGTCTTGAACCACGATCGGATCTCATGTTGCCTCGCGAGCTTGCGCGCATCGCCTCCCGCGAACCTCATCAGCTTCTCCTCACTCACCGCCATCGCGAAGACCTCACTGCTCGGATTGAGGAAAAGTGGATCTCGAAGAGGGGAATGTACAGACCTCTAAAATAGGGTTTGAAATGGAAACTGCAAAGATTCCAACTCTAGAGTACGGGGCTCTCTCTCATGGTGTAAATTCAAGTGGTGTGGCCGATCTTCTTCTCCTTTGCCTGGGTCTAGATAAAGCCTTCCCCTATGGATTTTCTTTTTCTTATTCTTCTCTGGTTTGAGGTTGCTATGTTCATTTGTGTGTCACTCCCTTCATGAATGTTGTTGGGTTTGAAGTGGTAATGGTGACACCGCATGGTACGAGCATGGTGTGGCCTTCATGTTTGCCTCCAAAAGAAAGTTACTGAAAACACTATTTCCTATACAATCCTAGTGCTAGAATCCCTCAAATATGGTAACTTAACAATAAGAGCCCATGATTAAGTTTTTTCTTCCAATAATAGCAATTACATAAGCCAAAAAACACAAGTATCAGATAAATAATCAAATATGAGCAATGTGAAAACTCCATGAAAATAGTGATGCATTCCAAAGGCAACACTTCCGCATGTAGCCTTAGTTGATCGGGTTTGACTCAGTGAGGTGACGCCACTGGACACGCAGTCGCCATCTATGACGCCATTTGAGAACAAACAACACATAACCAAAACATTGTAACATGTAGAATAAAGTAGAGGGTGATTACCATCGAGGGTGATTCCTCCGGATTCACCTTGACGGGATCATCGAGTGAGAATCCAACGAGGGTGATTCCTCGGATTCCTGCTTGATGATATGGACACACGGTTACTTGCACTTTATTACTGTTACTGTTATTACAGGACTGAAGGGACAGGCGGTACCACCCCGGTTGAGGTGGACCTGAGTTCCCGACAGTCTTTAATAAGACGGGTCGGCCCCGAGGGGTACCCGCGAGAGATGTAATATCGGGTTGACCAAGAGGGTGCCCGTGGTGATTACGTGGCACGGCCGGGCATTCTTAGCCCTTGCCGTAAGTCCACGAGACGGGGCGATGGGGTCACAGGATCGTGAGTCTCTGCTCGTTTCCGCACGCTCCTAATGCACTAATGGGTTAGGATATGTAATTTGAGTAGGCCTCTGGCCTTTTCGCGCTAACCAGCACGTGGGAATAATATGGGTACTCGGCGTCGTAGTATCAGCCGAAAGCTCTGTCAGACGTCCAGTTCAGCATTGTGGGCCTGTCGGGCTAGTGCCATCCAGGATGAGGTGGCACTTAACGACCCGGAGTGCACAGGGCGATGGCCCAAGACCCCTGAGCGCTTAGGATGTAGACCGGCGGGGACCTCTCTGCTGAGCTCTAGGTAGGGCTACGACGTGTCGATCACCCGAGGCCGGACATCACCAGGAACAAGGGTGTGCGGCCGGAGGGATCGAGCGTGTTGGGTAATGTGGTGCACCCCTGCAGGGAAGTATATCTATTCGAATAGCCGTGTCCACGGTAACAGGACGCTCGGAAAATATCCCGATCTACTACAACTAGAAATGGGTTTAATATATTGGCTCCGGGATCGCTTTCTCGCAGGGAATCGAGGAAGGATCTCTGGGCGATGTTGATGCTTGTTGCTACTACTACATTTATGTACTAAAATGTACTCTTTCTAATGCTGCAAGACCCTGAAGATGCTAGTCTTCGATAGGCTAGGCTTTTCCCTTCTATTCTGGCTTTGCTGCAATTCAGTCCACATATACAGCCTCCCATTGATAATGATGCATATTTAGAATAGATCTGATGTCAGTCTTGCTGAGTACTTTGGATGAGTTCTCACGGTTGCTTTGCTTTTCCTTTTTCCCCATACCCGATACTTGAGACCAGATGACGGAGCCCCGGAGCCAGCTGCCCCTGCAGTCGACGACGACTACTACTACTACCCTGCTGGATACTACTACTACGAGGAGCCCTCCGACGACCAGGAGTAGTTAGGAGGCACCCAGGCAGGAGGCCTGCGCCTTTCGATCTAGTGTTTTATTTTGCCCCGCCTTTCTAAAGGCCTATTCTGTTTAACCTTTGTGTCTGTACTCAGATACCTGATGCTTCCGCTGATGCTTGTATGACATCAAGCTTATGTATTCGAGCCCTCGAGGCCCCTGGCTTGTAATATAAAGCTTGTATTTCTTTTATTTGTGTTTAGAGTTGTGTTGTGATATCTTCAAGTGAGTCCTTAGGCTTGATCGTGTACACTTGCGTGTATGATTAGTACATGATTAAGTCGGGGGCGTCACAATCTCCTCCCACCACAAGCTCGTGAGGTACAACAAGGAGGCGAAGGCGAGGAAAGGGGAGGACTATAACCCGAGCCAGAATCCTATTGATCCAGAGCTGGTGATGATATCTGGTGGCGGGAGGCCCCATGGCTCATTAGCCATTGGAGATGGACTGATACGTTGTCCTCTCACTCTCCCGGAGATCAAGGCGCGCCAAACGAGCTCCTGTCCTGAGATAAGGCCTCGTCCACGGCCAGTCGATCTCGCCATCGAGGTTAGTTATACGGACTCAGATATCTTTCCTCCATTACATTGTGTGTGTGGCCATCGATGATTACAATGCTAACGAGGAGTGGTGTTGCAGGCTGCTCTTCAGAAAGAGAGCGACAACCCAGGCGCTTCTGGAGGAGAGGGACCGGGTGGCGGCGGAGAAGGAACGGCTGGCGGAGGAGAAGACGGCTAGGTTGTTGGAGGAGGAGAGGGCACGGAACATGGCGGCTCACGTGGCCATGTACGAGCTCTTCGTGGTAAGTTTCTTCTGCATATTAGTCAAATCATGCACGTAATGTTCGTTTCATTACTAACTAAACCAAATGTGCAGTCTATGTGCGAGAAGACCGGTCAGACCCCTCCGCCGATGCCAGTCATTACTCCGGTGGGAACGGTGAGTTTCATTTGAATGGTCATTAGTTACTAGCTAGTCTTAACATTTGAGTGTCACCATGCTAACGAGACATTGCAAATGATCTTTGGTGCAGCATAACTCCGGAGCCGCATCGCACACCCCTTCTCTAGGTGAAACCGGCCAGAGCAACCCCGATGCTTGACCTCCGTGATGACGACGACGGTAAGTTTTCTCTAGTGTTTTGCTTAACAAATGCATACTTAGCTTCGTACATGCTAGTTAGCCCTATTATGCCACATACTTAGCTTATTTTCCCCAAAAAAGACATACTTAGCTAATTATCCTCCAAAATGACATAATTAGCTTATTTAGTTCATTTATGACATAATTAGCTTAGTTAGGTCAAAAATGACATAATAACCTTGGTTAGCTCATAAATGTCATATACTTAGCTTATTTTCCTCCAAAATGACATAATAAGCTTAGTTAGCTCTAAAATGGCATAATTACCTAAGTTAGCTCTAAAATGACACAAATAAGGAATAAGAAGAAGAAAAACAAGGAAGAGGAGAAAAAGAAAGAATAGAAGAAGAAAGAATAAAAGAAGAAGAATGAGAAGGAAAAGGATAAAAAGATAGAAGAGAAGAAAGATGAGAAAAAGAGAGAAGAAGAAGAAAATATATTCTTATTCTTCCTTTTTCTCTTCTTTCTTTTTCTCCATATTCTATTCCTTCTTATTCTTCTTCTTCTTCTTCTTCTTCTTCTCTTTCTTCTTCTTCTTCTTCTTCTTCTTCTTCTTCTTCTTCTAACTTTCTTACTCCCATTTTTGCAGATTTGATTCACTTCATGGAAGCTGGCATTGATGGACTGCTAGTGTTTATTTTTTGTTTTGATTTGTATTGATGAACAATGTGAAACTATGTATGTATATATGGATGAACGGTGTGAAACTATGTATGTTTTGGTTCTTTTAATAGCCTATGTGTTATCTTGTTCAAAATTTCACGATAATGTTGGATACATGGCCTATGCTTCTTTCTGAAACTATATATATCATATATGTGTTGTGAAAATGCAGGGAAATAACAGAAAACAGACAAAAAAGAGGCAATACAGGTACTTTGCCATCTGCCAGCGGACGGCAAAACCATTTGCCATCGGTAGGCAGACGGCAAAAGTGCCACGTGGCAGCAACCTGTGCAACCTGGGAGCACCAGGTGTGACCCATTTGGTTATTTTGCCGTCCGCTGGCAGACGGTAAAGTATGGCGGATGGCAAAGTCTGCAGTTAGCCAGACCAGGCCACAGGACTGCTGACGTCATATGGCAGACGGCAAAGGCAAGTGTTAGTTTGCCGTCAGCTGGCGGATAGCAAAGTATGCCGTTAGCCACCTAACGGGGCTAACCGTTGTACGTTGCCGTCTACGTACTTTGCCGTCAGCTTGGCCAGGAACACCGACGGCAAATATCTTTGCCGTCCGCCGCGCTTATGCAGACGGCAAAGTAGCTCATTACCGTGACTTTCTGTGCCGAAAGTGGGGCCGTCAGCCAGCAGACGGTAAAGGTGTTTGCCGTCCGTGGCCTGGTCCTTTGCCGTCTGCTATGGCAGACGGCAAAGTAGCAGATTCCTGTAGTGATCCCATGCCAACACACATATAACACTGCCATTCCGCCGATGTTTTTGGCCACAGTTGTTTTGCACGCTCACATCCATAAATAAAATGGCAAACAACGTCAGCTGAGCATCGAGGGGAGGGAATGGGGGGCCAAAGCGAATGATAAATGATCGAAGATGCACCCACCCTATATAAGGCACAGGGCAATGTCATCCCATGAGCCGACACCCCTTGATGAAGCTTGTAAGTTCACAAGGGCACCCTATACGTGGAGTCGTGGACATAAATGCGATGACTCATCAGACGACACAAAGTGTTCGGGCATGCGCTAACACCACCCAGAAGTCACCCTACAACGCGCCGGCCACGCCACACTACTGGCACATGGAAGCATGATCGCACCACCACCATCGGCGGCACAAGGGCCCACAACTAGCTTACTGAGGGCATGCATGGCAACCTTCCAGGTGATGGGACCATCAACTGCTCCACCTACAACTGCCAGGACGTGGCACTATAGCCAAGGGCTTAGAGGGGCCACACACAACTTTATATCGACACGGGAGCAAATCTAGCAGATTCAGCAAAGCGACAACCTCCAAAACAGTCTTGGAGTGCGCTCCATAGTTTACGCTGTCACTTTTCCATTAATGATGGCTAGCTTTACCGATGAAAACCGCCCGGGTGAGCGGTACATACGACATCAACATTAAGTGAGGGAGGAAGACGGGGTGGTTAGTTTGGATTGCCATCCAAAACAACCGCGTCAACCTGCAAACATGGAGGCTAGACTACAACCCAATTTTTGAAATGCACCCATGATCTTGGGAGTTGATGCGGATTTGTCGAATCTACTAAAATGTGTTTTGTCATCCATAACTTTTTTTTTGAGAATTCCATAACTTCTATACGTTGACAGTTATCATGGAGTTTGGACCGTTTTGAGAGACATATCAGAGTTGATCTCACAGGTTGGCAGATGGATGAGTATGGAACTGGTGATACACGACGGCACTCATTCGGGCTTCTTGGAGGCTCACACGGCAGAGGTGGTGGGAAGAGGCAAGTTGCTCTCACACACACACACACACACACACACACACACACACACACACACACACACACACGTGTGGGTTTTGGGCAGCGCACACCAACTAATCGGGCTGGCTTAGCCCAACATGGCCATCACGATCGGATCTTGCGCAGCCTCACGATCTTGCATGCATCGCCTCCCGCGAACCTCATCAGCTTCTCCTCGCTCGCCGACATCGCTGAAGACCTCACCGTCTGGATTGAGGAAAAGTGGATCTCGAAGAGGGGGACGGGCGGACCTCTAAAGTAGGGTTTGAACTGGAAACTGAAAAACTTTCAACTCTATAGTACAGGGCTCTCTCTCATGGGTAGATAGCCGGTGGTGTGGCGGGTCTTCTTCTCCTTCCCATGGGTCTAGATGAAGCCTTCCCCTATGAATTTTCTTTTTCCTATTCTTCTCTGGTTCGAGGCTGCTATGTTCATTTGTGAGTCACTCCCTTCATGAATGTTGCTGGGTTTGAAGTGGTAATGGTGACACCGCATGGTACGACCATGGTATGGTCTTTGTGTTTGCCTCCAAAAGAAAGTTACTGAAAACACTATTTCCTATACAATCCTAGTGCAAGAATCCCTCAGATCTCGTAACTCAACAATAAGAGCCAACGATTAAGTATTTTCTTCCAATAATAGCAATTACACAAGCCAAAAAACACAAGTATCAGATAAATAATCAAATATGACCAATGTGAAAACTCCATGAAAATAGTTGTGCATTCTAGAGGCATCACTTCCACACGTAGCCCTAGTTGACCGGGTTTGACTCAGTGAAGTGACGCCACTGGACACAGTCGTGATCTATGACGCCATTTGCGAAAAAACAACAACATAACCAAAACATTGTAACATGTAGAATGACAAACAAACATCGGAGCATAAAAGGAATAAAGCAAATCAATAAAACACATGGAACATAAACAAAAAAGAGAATACAACAAAAATAGCGACATGCAACAAGGACGGTACACTGACAACCATCCCATGCCGACACACATACAACACTGCCAATTTTGCTGTTGTTTTTGGTCACGGTTGTTTTGCACGCTCACGCCCATAAATAAAATGGCAAAATAACATCAACTGAGCATCGAGGGGAGGGAATGGGGGCCAAATCGAATGATGAACGATCTAAGATGCACCTACCCTATAAATAAGGTGCAAGGCAACGTCATCCTGTGAGCCGGCGCCCCTCGATGAATCCTATAAGTTCACAAGGGCACCCTATACATGGACATACATACGCCGACTCATCAGACGATGCAAAGTGGTCGAGCTTGTGCTAGTACCACCCAGAAGCCACCCTCCAACGCGCCGGCCACGCCACACTACCGGCGCATGCAAGCACGATCACACCACCACCATCGGCGGCACGATGGCCCACAACTAGCTAACCAAGGGCATGCATGACAACCTTCCAGGTGAGGGACCATTGGCCGCCCCACCTACAACTGTCAGGACATGGCACTATAGCTAAGGGTTTAGAGGGGCCACACACAACTTTTAGAGGGATCGACACGAGAGCAAATCTAGCAGATTCAGCAAAGCGACAACCTCCAAAACAGCTTTGGAGTGCGCTCCATAGTTTACGCTGTCGCTTTGCCATTAATGATGGCTAGCTTTACCGATGAAAACCGCCTAGATGAGCGGTACAGACGACATGAGTATTAATCGAGGGAGGAAGACGGGGCTGAAGTGTCCCTCCCGCCACCGCGGTTGGTTTTGGATTGCCATCCAAAACAGCCGCGTCAACCTTCAAATATGGAGCCTAGACTACAACCCAATTTTTGAAGTGCGCCCCATGATCTTGGGGGTTGAGGCGGATTTGCCGAATCTACTAAAATGTGTTTTTTCATCCATAATTTTCATATGTCGACCGTTATCATGGAGTTTGAACCGTTTTGCGAAACATATCAGAGTTGATCTCACCGATCGGCAGATGGACGGGGTTGGAGCTGGTGATACAAGACGGCACTCATTCGGGCTTTTTCGAGGCTCACACGGCAAAGGTGGTGGTGGGAGGAGCCAAGTTGCTCACACACACGCGTGGGTTTTGGGCAGCGCACACCAACTAATCGGGCTGGCTTAGCCCAACACGGCCACGCCTCTCTCCTCTCCCCATCCCACCTCTCGCTCTCTCCTCCCCCCGCACGCGGCGCACGCTCCTCCCGATCCCCCCTGTGCCGCCGCCGTCGCCGGCCGATTCCGGCCAGCTCCGGCGCCTCCCCGCGCCGCAGCTCACCGGCCCGGCTCCCCCTCGGCCCCCTCTACCGATTCACCGCCTCCGCCCCGGCGTCCCGCCCCCGCGCGCGCCCCCGAGGCAAACCCTAGCTCGCCGGCACGGCGGTGCGGTGGCCGTCTTCCGCTCCTCTTCCCGAGCTCCCGCGCCCCTGCCTCGCTTACTCGGTGTCGGCTTCCTCCACTACGACGCCTTCTGGTCCCACGACGGTAGCCTTCGTCTCTGGCTCGGTAATCTCCCGGTTCTTCCTCCCCTTCTCTCTCTCGTGCTCTGGGTGACACGGCCAGTGAGCCGTGGCTGACTATGGTGCCATTGCTTGGCCAGCTTCTATGGCCGTCGAATGGCTGCCCAATTCCTGTTTGTATTGCTTCTGCCCGTGGTTCTATTTTCTAGCATGGTCCACTGGCATCCATTTCTAGGTGTTCCTAGAGGCTTTGGTTGTTAGTAATTCTTGTGTCCACTCTCCATGGTTACTATTAGCTACTGATGCTATGTATTACTGGGTTCCTAGAGGCTAGAGCTTCAGATTGTACTTCTGTTCTGTGGTTAGCTATAGATCTTGTAGAGCTGTCTTACTGTATTTTCTTTGTTAGCTATGGATCATGCTTCTGTTCTAGGGTTTCTAATGGTAGCTAAATTTCTACTTAATGGGATTGGCCACTATGGTTTAGTTGTAACGTGCTAGGTGGTCATTATCCGTGGCCTAGACTAGTTAGTGCGCTCCATGGATGGATGGACTGGATGAAAAAACTTTAGTACTCCCTCCGTTCACAAATATAAAATGTTTTGGATATTTCAATATGGACTACTATCTCCGTCCAGGATTTTTGGTCCGCTGAGCAACGGAAGCACGGCCGTTAATTGTAGGCGGTGTGACATTTCCCATGCGCATTTAATGGCGCCTTCAGCTATCCCGTTGGCCGGGCACGAGCCACGCGCGGGAAAGGACGCCTGCATGCGCGCAGGAGGCCAGCCCGTGCATGTGCAGAGGTAGTTATGGCCAAAAGGGTATCCAGCCAATTAGGGTTAAACACATGCATGTAGCAACATAAATCGGTGCACTTAATTACTGCCTAAATGTGTGCATGCAGTTGCCTTGGTACTGGTGTTTCGGTCAGCCGGACCAAAAAACCCGGGCGGAGGTAGTACATACGGACTGATATGAGTGAACAAACACACTAAAATCCGTCTGTATACACCCGAATCAGAAAAAAGGTAGAACGTCTTTTGATAGTGAACGGAGGGAGTAGTTCCTAGTTAGCGTGCTGTTTGAATTTCCCCCAAAAGGCAGGTGCTTTGAATTGTGGAAGGTTTCCTCCCCATTCTCCCTTCCTGAGAGAGGCATATGTTCTTTACCTATACAAAAAACCAACCAACTTCCTTTGAGCAGCAGCTGATTCTCAACTGTCATTATTATTATTAGATAACTACTGCCGCTGTTTGGGAATTGAGATTTATCGTCTTAAATTGTTTATTATTACTACCACGCAAGGAACAGCTCATTGCTCACTCTGATATTCTGCATACAGAACGATAAGGTCACACTCTTCTGGAGCTGGAATATAGCCGGGAAGTCTGTGCGAGATTGATGCTACCCCTAATGGTGCAGGTATATAGCTCTACAAGTTATATTGGTGAATTCTTTAATTACATCCATGGCAGTCGAGCAGAATTAACATCAGCATAGTCTGTAAATCAATACAGAGGATTAGCTAGCATGGAGTGAAACAATAGTAGCGTCTTCTTAGTTCTTACCATGCATGGAATCGCTTATGTTTAGTTTATTTTCGAAATAGAAGTGTATGCCTAATAAGTAAACGTTGTGGTTGTACCTAAACATAGTTGTAAACCATTGATTAGGTGATCAGATGACGATTTTAAGTATTTTGTTACTATCCAATATACTAGTGATGTCTCGGATGCTGCACGTTTAAATATTCGTAGAGATGGATGGAGGCTGTGGCTAATTGTCATGGCATGCTCTGTATTGTCTATGTTATGATTGATACCTGCGCTACTTCTGTTGACCACCCTGCTTTATATATTTCAGGGAAATTAGGAACTCTGAAGGTGAATCTCTGACTAAATAGGATTTAGTCCGACACTACTGCAGGGAGACAAGAGCAGGACGCACAATGATTGAGGATTTCTTTACTCTGACTGAGATGAAGGATGGCATTTCAACTACGGCAAGAATAGCAGAGCTGGTTTCCGAGATCCAAAAGTTGAGAGATGCTGCTGATTTTAGTACAGCTGACTTCATAAGGCAGTGTTCAACAGCTGCAAAAACACTTGGATCTACCAACAATGAAGAATGTCTTCAGCATTTTGTTCAGCTAAATGGTATTGGTTATCTCAATCAGTGGCTTCAGGATGCTCAAAACTGCAGCAAGGAAGTCAGCAGTTCAGCAGAAGGTTTGATAAATGCAATATTAACTGCATTGGAGCGGCTACCAGTTGATGATATACATAAAGCTCCTTGTGGTTTAATTCCCACTGTTCATCAGCTACTTTCTCATGAAAATACAGAGATCAGTCAAAAGGCAAGATTACTTTGCCAGAAATGGAGCAGTGCACCAAATTGTGGGGAAAATGACCGACAAATAGATGCAAAAGAAGCATACCAGGCTGCTGATCTTAAGCCCCCAGAAGCTAGCCAGGAAACTGAAAATAATAAATACGATGGAGCAAATGAAGCTGCAATTGCAGAAGCTAAATCGAACCATGATTCGTTAACTTCCTCGGTTGTTCCTTTGCCAGATCTGTCCCTTATCAATAATAACACAGACATGACAAAGCAGCCTCCAATGCCAGCATCCCCAAATTTCTCGGATGGACATGAGGTTTTAGTGCAGGTGAACTCCTCAGTTTCATCTCTTGCATCTCAGGGCGGCCTACCGAATGCGTCTGTTACCGAGGAGACTTCTTCCTCCAATGACGCAGGTTTAATCACCAATTGCAAGTTGTCAGATACTCTCAACCTAAAGAGTGACACTGGGCATGTTACTCAAGTAATAGGTTCGACCATAGATGCCAAGTCTCTTGAGAATGTCAACTCAGAGAACTCATTTGACAGTATCAAAATTGATTTGGGGGACCAAAATGTTTCAAGCAGCTTGGATATCAAAAAAGACAATTCCTTTGCAGCAGATCGGTCATGCTCTGATAATAATGCAATTGAAGCTTTGAACCATCTTGCAAATGCAAGCGTTAGTTTGCAATATTCATCGGAGGACAGCATGGGCAAAGAAGAAGGGCCTACATCATCATCAGGTACAGATGATAAAGACACTGGCAGTGAATTTTGGTTGACGAGATCTGCGAAGAGCTTTGGGGATTCCTCAAAGGCAGCAGAGACAAAGTTGAATGCAGTAAAGGGAGAGAAGTCACCGCCATCAACAGAGTATGATGATACTGATGCACTAGAAGTAGCGCGTCTCGTTGCAATTGAGGTGGAGCGGGAAGTAATTGACTACAGGGGAGACTATTGCAGTTCTCCTGACATTAGTTCCGAAAATGTAGATAGTCCTCATGTGGAAGCAAGGCAGCACACTGAACCCCCTGTTCATGAATCAAATGACAATAAATCCTCCACTACGGTGGTGGATTCAGGAAATTCCTCTTCTCTTAAGGAGGATGGTGTGGGCATCACAGATAGTGGTCCTATTAATAGTAGAAAGAACACACAGGGTGTGGATATGGTAGACTTTGATCTTAATGCAAATCAGTACCATGAGGAAACCGATTATCATCCAAAGTCCAATGCCAATAATTCTGTAAATTTATCAACTCCTATAGCTGTGGCTGCTTCCAGAGGCTCACTTGTATTCCCAGCTCGCCTCCAATTCGAAGGTGCATTGGGGGGGTGGAAAGGTTCTGCTGCAACCAGTGCTTTTCGGCCAGCTTCTGTTCCGCGTACTCCTGACAGAGAGAAGTCAATGTCAGCCTCTTCACAGAAAACAAGAAATGTGATGTTTGACTTGAATGTAGATGAAAGTGAAAATGCTATTGCTGGCGAGTCACTTTCAACAGCCTTCTGGCTTCGTTCCTCTGACATAGCTCCCAAGGATATCTCTGGAGCTGATGGTGCTAGTACGGGGCTTGAACTTGACCTTAATAACCCATGTGAAGAGGAGGAAGCTGCTACCACCTCACCTGATGTACCATCATTCTGGAGTCATCAACAATGTCATGGCAGATGGAGCCAGCCTTCTTCCTCTTCATCTTCAAGGCAACCTACTGCAAGGAACTTCGACTTGAATGACAATGTATCCGTCTTTGATGCCTCTTCCCGAGGCAAGGGCGAGTCGTTTGTCAAGACTTCCGTGAACAATACATCAGACCATTCTGAAGTCATGATTATGGGTAAGAGAGTAACACTCGGACAGAAGGAACACCGCAGCCCAAACCAGTATAACTTTCTGGGGCCAAGTGTGGAATCTAGTCTCCCCATGAGGTCAATGCAGTCATATGCACACCAGCCTCCTGATTTCGGTGTTTTCGGCTATCCTTCTCAATCTGCTGCCATGTCTTTGCCTCTTCCTTTCTATGCTCCTGGAGCTGCTCCTTACATGGTTGATGCAAGGGGGGCAGCAGTGGTGCCTCCATTGTCGGGCCTAGGTGTTGGCATTTCTCATCCATCTTTCACCAGCAGAACAATTCAACCTGTGCCTAGTGAATTTGGCTACATGAATGCAAGCATGGATTTCAACTATGCACTCTCATCTGAAGGTGCACGAAGGGAAGCTGGCGGCTATTGGCCTGTGCCATTCCAAGGTCATACCGTCTTTCTCGATGAACGTATGAGGAATACATCACAAGGTGGCAGCTCTGGGACTGGGGTGGTATCGAAGCGAAAAGAACCTGACTCAGGTTGGGATATCTACCCCCGGCACTGAGCATCCAATGTTCGTTGCAGTTGCATTTCTTTGGTTAATTCAATGTTCGATCTGCCTGGGGCCTTGCACAATCTGGAAGAAGCTTGGCACATGGAAAATGGAAGATGTGTGAAACTTAATATGGTTCAGCTATGAGTGGGTTTCAGTCACGTAGGCTTCTGGATATCATTGCTTTGGTACAACATGTAGATTTAGTTCCCTGTGAGCACAACTTCTTTTTGTTAACCTAATATAGCCAAAGCAGAATTGTGTACATCATTGTTATCTTGAAAGTTATAATTAATGGATGAAATAAACTCTTTTATGCCGTGTTTGTTCTTTAGTTCTATCATCAGTTGTATATATAGTGGTTCTCTTTTGACATATTTTTTGTATTTATTGTGCTAGTAGCATAGCATATGCTATTTTTTTTGCTATAACTTTCCTCGTCTTCACTCATATATTTGTTTCTTTGCATGATGGAACAATTTAGTACTCCCTCCGTCCTATAATGTAAGACGTTTTTTGACACTAGTGTAGTGTCAAAAAACGTCTTGCATTATGGGACGGAGGGAGTATCTTTCTTATGAGTTGTTCATATAGTTTATTCTCTCCGTATTTTAGCTGCCTATTGCTCATAGATCATGCATTTAACTTGAAAAGACCAAACTGGTGGCAAAACTTGTAATTTCCTATGAAGGAGCCAGCTGCAACTCGTCGGGGTAAGAATCAACTAAACCATTGAGATCAGGTCAGCAATAATAACTTATCAAAATATTTTTTTCCTGTATTGATCAACTAGACTAGGCATATGTACAATCCCTGTTTGATATGTACAAAATATCAAAACAATGAGCGAAATTGCCCCCCTTTTCTAAGGTGCACCCACCTATGTAGTCCAGATTTTTGATCAAATGCACACACTTAAAACAAATGAGAAGATAAGTTTAACACAAATAATATGCATATAATGAAATTTAGACATCCTTGATGCTTGGAAAGACGAACCTAATTTTAAACCTTTCAGAATAGTTGTTGACTACCCTGAAAACCTCCTCTGAATTGGTTCAGTGATGTTCAACCAGCCAACCATGTTTAATTAACTTTTGTAGTCAAAGCAAAGTGATCCGCTGTGTATGGAGGATGTTTTACATAACAATTAGATACTGTATCTGCCCTCTGCTAATTAACATAATCTTTGTTGGGCATGATAACTAGACGATTACCTTCTTGGCCCTTAAATTTAATTGAAAAACTACTGTTCTGTATGAACTGCTCTTCTTGTCTTCTTTATTTCTAATTCCTTTGTGTGAAAATATCTCTACCAGTCTATTCTTCTTAAAGGACATGCACTCCTGTTCATTTATGACAAGAAACTGACAAGTTCGGTAACTCCGGTCATGTAAGTGCTACAACAGAAGCCAGTCACTTGTGTATTGAAACGTGACTACAGCAATCAAAGGAAAAAAAATACCTCAATGCTATTTGGTATAGTGCTTCAAGATCTTTTTTTTTGTGCGCAAAATAACGCTGCATAGTAGCAAACCCAAAAGAGGAGGTTCAAGAAGAACTGGACAGCTGCTAGTGAATAGTGATCAAAGGTCCAAATGTGATACTCTTCTATGACAATTTCATCAGGGCAGAAAGTCGTTGTGCATTTCATTCCATTATCCACTTTTGGTCAACAGATCTTTAGATCCAATCTCAGTTTACCTACTAGTTTGATGAATAAGGATAGTTTTAAATAATCTACCTCGAAATGAAACATCATCCTCTGTTTGATGACATCTTCTGTGGCCCCATAGAATATGTAAATGCAAGTTGCTTCCATTGTTTATAAGGCGTCCTGCCTTGGACGCTTAGGCAGCAAGGCGCCCTGGCAGCGCCTTGACATTATGTCCGCTTTAGGTGCTTAGACGTCGCTTAGGCGTCAAGGCGGTTGGTGGTCGCCTTACCGCCTTTATAAACAATGGTTAGTATAACAAATTAACAATGGCAGTATTATGATTTGCAAATGGCTCACAAGGCCCCTGTAGATCACCTTTAGACAGAAGGCAACAATATGAGAAAAAACAAACCAAGAAATGATATTTTAATGAAATTTGGGAAGTACAAGTATCAGCATTACTTGGTGAGCAGGTGGTGTAGATGGCCACTTGAAAATTAATTATTTTCACGGCCTTGATGAAATTTGGTAGCATTAATGACATTTCAGTTATTTTCTTTTATTTCTTAGTAATTTTAGAATTACTTTGTACTTAGTATTTTATGTGTTCGTTGTGTGTATTTTTCAAGAGAGCCAACTTACTTAAGCAGTACACTCACTTTTTCTTCTTAAGGATTTAGCACTCATGCACTGCCATGCTGTCGTTCTCTGATGTTTTTATGCTGCTGTTTTGATCAGCGTAATTTTCTCATAGTGTTAGCAATTAGCTGGACGTCCACGCTTTAACCATTCATGGTCTTATTCCCTGCAGGTTTGATAGACAGTTTGCCTGTTACTCCAAAGTCCTTGGACATATTATCTAAAGAACTCCCTGTTTGTGGAAAGCTTGTTGTATCTTTTATCATTATCTCAAGCAGGCCCTCAGTTTACACAAGTGAGTTTAATCTCTGCCCTCTTTTGTATCATTCCGTTGTCTTTCCTTCAGCTAATACTCCCTCATAATTTGTGTTAGTTCCTGCAATTATGTAATCAAAAGCTCTTTGCTTCTCTGATGCTCTGTCGATTTTGAAAATGGGAAATGGCAAGAAGATATTCAGGCACTTTCAGAAAAACCTTATGTCTGTAAACCAGCCTCATCATTTGCCTTTAAGGGCGAGGGTGTGATTCCAAAATACTAAGTATAGATACTTATATAAAGAAGTCTATTTTTGGCCCCTCAACTTTCACTGAAGTCTAACTTTGCCCATCAAACTTTAATACCGTGCAAAACTCAACCCTCACATGTCTGCTGACTGGATTCTTATGCTATGGGATTCACAGAAGTTTGCTCTTCGTTTGATTTTTTGTGTGAAGTCGATTCTTCTTTGTAGATCATCTCCCTTCTTTTTAGAAAAGTAGACCATGTATTTGGGTAATTATCCAAGGGAACAAAATGCTGTGTCCTTGAGAAACCATCTTCGTATTTACGGCAACTTAAGCTTGTGTTCTGTCGTGTTGTGTTTGAATATGTTCTTAGGAGGGGAATAATATTTTTTTTTATAATTGTGGGGCTTGCATACACAGATACACTAGAGATTATCTTGAAACTGGAAACCTCAATGCGTTTCCTGACTCGGCTTTATCATATTCCACAAAGAATCCATACGTGTTAATTTTGTGCTCGACTGGTGGGCATGCTGGTCCAATGGCAACACAAGCCAGCCTTGTATAACTTTTGTAGTCAATACAAAGTGGACCAACACACTAAAACGTATGGATTCAAAACATCTTATATCTGTGAATGGAGGGAGTAGCAATTAGATGATGCGCACGCCCTTTGCTAGTTAACATAATATTGGACATACCACTGTCCTCTATGAATTGCTCTTTCTGTTTTCCTTATTTCTGGTTTTCTGGGTGCGGAAATCTCTCTACCACTCTACTTTATCGTAAAAGGACATTTACGTGTACATGATTAAGAGCATGAACATTCCATACGTTCTTTTTTCCAGGTATGGTCAGTTTTTACAGCGCAGTAGAAACAGTTGAGGTTACTGCAGATCATGAGAGCATGCTGGATCTGTGTATATATGCCATCTGAACCCCGGTGTCCTGTGACACATCGTGCAGATTAAAGACGAGAAGTCTGGTACAGATCGAATCTGAGCTGAGATGTCATCATCTGAACTGGATGGGCGCAGCCTCGCCAGAGCATCATGGAACGTACATGAAGACCGGCCTGAAGCTTAACAAGAACTGTACTCATGATGATTAGTTGCAGAATCTGGTGCGGAGCCGTCCTGACCAGAGTCTTGTTGCAGGAACTTTACCTGCAAGAAAGAAATTTGAAGGATGCATGCACTCCTGAAAGGAGTTGACAGCTGCATGCCGAGGCAAGAAATTGCCTGGACATTCAGATCGGCAACAATCGTAGCATTAGCAATAGAGAGATGTAGTGCACCTAAGGTATGTAGCCCCCGAAGTAAACATCGATCAACTTAGCATTTAGAAGTATATCTTTTTTTGTTGAGACAGGAAGAGGCATATGCAGCATCTGGTAGTAGTACTAGTTGTAGTGAAGATTGCAGAGCAAAGCATTTCCGATGTGTTTTGCCTATAAGTTGTGTCATGGCTCCACAAAAAAGAGTAGCATTGTAGTACGTACCGAGATCCGACGAAAGTAGATGCATAACTGGAAACATTACTTGGCATAAGTTGGAACTCAAAACAGAGGATATATTCTGCCTAGCTTGGGGTTGTTCATACAGTTATACGAACCCCTTGACGGCGTCGCTTTGAGCGGGCCAACCAGCAGTCCATGATAAGTTGATGTACAACGGTGATGACGGTAAATGTTTCGGGCGCTGATCGTGTTGGCGATCCATGCCTGGCTCCTCGTCAAAAGCTTCCATCCGAAAAAATAAATCAAAAGCTTTCACTATGAGCAGTTAGCAAAGAGATAACCAAGTGAAGTACTAATTCCTGATCAAGCTGTACAGGTACAAAAAAAAACTGAAAAAGTGGTGGTTCGTTGGAGTAGGCTGCGAGGCCCAATCGGCCCAGTTGTGCAGCGGCCCGTTATCCTTCCACCGTTGGAAGCGGGCAGTTGTCGCTGCTCTGTGAAGCCAGCCTCACGCTGTGCCTGCCACATTATGGACCGTGAGGCCCAGCTTTCGCACAGGCCCCAGGCGGCCCACTACTCAACTTGGAACGGGCGGGCCAGCAGTAGCACAACCGGACCAGGCCCGCAGCGCTACGGCAACGTCCACACCACCTTAATGCCCCCGCTCGGGTCACAAGCTCCCGCGACTGAGCTCGGCGTTGGCAAGTGCGGAGCACGCTATTTAAGCTGGTCAGTTGCTCTCTCGGTAGGCGAGGTGGGACTAAACGAAACGAGGGGGGGCGCTGCGCCCTGCCGGTGGAATGAATATTTGGCGATCTGCGTGGGCCTTTGTTTCTCTCGCTTTGGGCTTACAAACAACGCCGTGCAGATAAGATGTACTACTGCCCAATGTGCTTCTCTCAAAAAAAAAAAAAAAAAACTGCCCGCTGTGCCTGGATGGATGGACCAAATAGGTGTACTGCAGCCTGGGAGCTGCACCATTCACCGTCTTTCAAAGACCAATCACCATACGAACAAATAGATTTTTATATGGAAAACTCTTGTTTTCAACCGGCTTAATCAACCGCGTCCCATGCCGTCGGATGCCCCATGATCATGCGACCACCACAACCCATCAGGTGCTCACCTTTCCAACCGAGTAACTCTGCCCCACCTGATTCTCTCGACTGTTCCTCTCCCTCGCTGTCTCTCTCTCTTCCTTATCCCCGTTCTCTCCTCAAACGCAGCAATGGCGAGCCGTTAGCCGCCGCTACGGGCGACACCGCCACTGGCCTCAAGCCTTGACCGCACCATCGCTGCAAGCCGGCCACCCAGCCACGCTCATGCTGCAAGCCCTGTCCTGTCTGCCCGATGCTGCAAGACGAGGTACCACCGGGCACCGGCGCTACGAGGGACGGAGCGCGGCTCCTACCCATCCCGGCCACCGGCGCTGCAAGGCGAAGTCCGACCTGCTGCAGGGGGGGTCAGCCACCGGTGCTCCAGGGGCGCCGCGGACGCTGTCGCAGGCGTAGGTGGACGCGCCGCTTCAAGCTGCTGCCGTCGCCGGTGCCCGGCTGAAGCGCCACCGCTGCTGCACCGACGCGCCATTGCAACGCCGGGGGAGAATCATGCTGCTGCAACGGCCATGGGCTGCACTGCATATGAGGCCGGCCGTGAGGGAGGGCGTCGGCGTGCTAGGATGGGCGTCGCCGGTTCGCAGCATCGGCGCTGCTGCGATGGAGCCTCCAATGGAAGCACCGCCGAGCGTTACGGGTGCTGCGTTGAAGCTTCGCCGGCGGCTGCGCCGGCGACCATGATGGGGTCGACGGGGCTGCTACAACTCCGTCGATGTTGTGCAACGAGGGATCCTTCGACCACGGCGTGTGCCCGAAGCAGCACTCGTCCATGGCTGCTAGCGCTTGTCGGCTCGGCACTGGTGCTGACGCTACAATGTAGCACTCACATCGTTGCAGAGAGGCACATCCGTCGTGGCCCGTGGACGTGCTCAACGCTGCTGCCATGCTCCACGCGCCGGTGCTGCGATGCAGCGCTCGCCGGTGCTGCCGGCGATACGATGCGGCGCTCGTCGGCGGTTGCCGGTGATGCTATGCAGCGCTCGCCGTTGCTGCCGGCGATGCGATGCGGCGCTCGCTGGTCCCTGGTGCCACGACGCAAAACTCCATCCCTCGTCGGAAACTGCCAGTGCTACGACGCAACGCTCGTCGGTGTTGCCGCTGCAAGGCAGCACGAGTGTCGCTTGGGGAGGTCAGCGCTGTGCCTTGCCGGTGCTGTACTGGTCGAGGGTCGCAGCATCCGCTGCTGTGTGGTCGCCGGCGCTGGCGCCGCATCAATGGTGCATCATCGTTGCTGGGTTGATGCTGAAGGCCGCGCGCTGTCCCGTCGCTGGGCATGGATCCGTTGCGCTTTGATCAAACGGCCACCCTCGCCTGAATCGGACGGCTGCACAGGCGGCTGATCTTTTCAGAAGATCAGCCGGCTTACCCCTAGCAGCCATATACTCCTGACCTCTCCATCAACTACGAGTTCATACAAACAAGATTATTTCAGAGTTCATATGGGCATATGGCACATCCCTAAATTATTGAGAAACTTGAATTTCTAAAAAAACTGAGAAGGCACATTTCAACCCCGATTCATACCCTAGTTTAATTTACAACTCTAAACTTCAAAACCGGTCAGAACACACCCCTAAACTCTTGATACCATTTATTTTACCCCATTGACTCCGTCACAAGGCGGTTTTGGTGTGACGTGGTCTCCCCATTGGCGATTGTTTGTTGATTTGTGTCATCCAGTCTCATATGTCATGCAAACATCAGGTACTAATACATAGTTACTCTTTCTCCGAGGGGTGAATTGCAAAAACTTCAAAATGACAAGGATTCTTCCCGACGCTTCACCAAACAGCATGGTGCCCCTTCGGTGGGTGTCCTGCCCCTTCTTCGGGGCCCTCCTCATGCCATCTTGCTCACGATGACCACTCCGACAACAACGACGACGATGGAGGTGCCACCGACCAGCCTGACATGACGTACGAGGTCACCGTCAAGTATAGGGTAGTTAAGGTTTTTTTTTTCTTCAGTTTTTAGATCACCGGACGTCCGGTTTTATGTAAAAATTATCCAAATTTCAGCGAAAACCGCCCAGTTTGTTTAAATTTGCATCAAATTTGTTTACTTTCGTTAAATTACGTTCGAAATGTAACCGGACATTTGCGGCTAGCTTTGAATGGCCGGCTCCCACAACAATGTCCGTGGACTGGTCCCCACCATTCCGCAGACGGATAGTTTGGGAGAGCGTTGGAGATGCCCTAAAAGCAACTCTAGCAGATCCGCTATATCCTTGCATGCCCGTATAATTCCGACAGTTTCACAGTTTTCACATTTTTATGGCCCGAACAAGTCCGCCGGCCTGTAAAAATTATATAGGCAAAACCTGCCCGTCTGCCGCTATATGTACGGGGTCGGGGGCGTTTTAGGGTTCACATACCGGATAAGCTCCGCCGCAATACGTCCCTCCGCCGTCTCCTTTCCTTTCTCATGCGAGCAATTAGGCGCGCGTTTCTTTTCCTTTCTCGCGGATCCATGGCCGGTGGTGCTTGCGGGCGTGGTGGCCGTGGCGGGTCGCCACAGCGCAAGCTCGCCCGCCATGACACGGAGGCCGACAACTCCAGCCGTCGCGCCATGGCGGTCGAAGCAGGCTCGCGAGCGCGGCCGCCTCCCCCGCAGCTGCAGGCGTGGCACGTGTGCCGGTTTCAACGAGCTCCACGAAGTCTTTTCCCACACACCCTGAGGTGCCGGGAGGTGGATGCCGAGCTCCTCGCCGCGGAGCGCGTGGTGGCGACCGGAGAAGAAGGCGCCACCGACAGGCTCGCCGGATCACGCCTACGCCCACACTTGCCGCAAGTTGGCAGAGAAGTTCTTCCTCGGCCGCGACCATTGAGCCGGCCTCCCCTAGGTATAATTTGTAGTTTGATCTATGTTTAAGCTATGTAAATGAACTTCAGTTGTGTTGATAAATTTGTAGCGCAAACTAGTTTTTTAAATTTGCAGTACGAATAGCGGATCTGTTCTGCCGAGACCTTCGAGTTCACGCAAAATAGTTTTAGGTGCAATACCGATTCGGTTTTGCTAATTCTCATCTAGATGAAAATTAGTTATCTCACATCTAACTCTCTAGCCGTTGGATATATAGCATGTTAAGATCGTGTCATTTGTATCGTGGTGTTTCTTGTTTGTTGTGGCCAAGCAGCGACTTGTCAGTTTTCTTTTTACGTGGGCTGCTTCGTGTTGCTAAATAGGCTATAGGCCTCTTTTTTATCCCCATCGATTCGTGTACTGGGCGTTGGCCTGTATGTCTTTCTTTCTTTTTTGCATTTTTTGAGTGGTTCGTGTGGCAGTGACTAGTGATGGGGAAACAGTCATTTACGTTTTGTGTTTTCTGCACCACTTATGAATGTGTCTTTTCTCCTTGTTTTCTACCACTTTTGAATGTGTCTTTCCTCTTTCTTTTTCGTTGATTTTTCCTTTTTTGTTTTTTCTTTTGTTTTAAATTCATGATTTTTATAATTTATGTTTTTTCATTCTTAATTTTCTCCTTTTCCGTTTTCTTTTCCTTCTTTGTTTGTTATTTTTCTTTTTTCCTTCTTTATTTATTTGTTTTAAAATTCATGAATTTAGCAATGTCTCATCTAAGTTCTTGATCATTCGACCTGTTCGCTTTAAGTGTTGTGCAAATCTTGTTTGCGGGTTGTTCTGTCACGCACGTCCATGTCTCGTTGTACGTCCGATCTCCACTTGTCAGCTCGTTCACGCGTGCGTCTTTTTGTTGGGTGTTTTTGTGCGCAATCTCAGGGGCCCTTTTCTTTTTGGCCTGTGTCGTATAAGTTGAAGATACGAGCTGGTCGTTGCCTCCTCAGTTTCATAACCACTGTCTATCTCTCATTCCCCTTTGTCTTAAAGTAGAGCCGACACGAGCAGGAAGGAGGGAGTTGACTAGGGGGTTCGATCTTTGTCCTCACAACAAAGAAGATGGCGGTCAATGATGATGAGTTGAGTGACCTCGAATCCATCTTTCTCCCTTTTCCCTATTTTTCATTTAGGGATTTTATGAATTTTGTGATTTTCATCCAGTAACCTTTTTTGTCCTGGTTGTAACTCCACCTCTCACATGCAACTGAATTGGTTCATTCTTTTGTCCTAGTTGCAAGTGCACCGTCTTGACATGCAATTGGGGTCCGACCCTTTTGTCCCAATTGCAACTCAGTCCCGACATGCAATTGCGAGCTTGTCTTTTTTTGTTTTCCTAGTTGCAAGTCCACCCTCGACATGCAACATTTTTAGAGGGGTGGCAACCATTTTTTTCCCTAATTGCAACTCCACCCCCGACATGCAATTGGGGCCCACCTATTTTGTCCTAGTTGCAAGTCCATCCTAGATATGCAACTGGGGACCCGACCAATTTTGTTCTAGTTGCAACTCCATCCTAGATGCGCAACTGGGATCCCAATCCTTTTTGTCCCAATTGCAACTCAACCGTTTATACGCAACTGGAGGTCTGACCCATTTTTTTGCAGTTGCAAGTCCACACCTCAACATGCTGACCCCTTATTTTTGTCCCAATTGCAACTCCACCCCCGGCATGTTGCTGGGGCCCGTCTTTTTTGTCCTAGTTGCAACTCTACCCTTGATACGCAACTGGGTGCCCGATAATTATTGTCCCAGTTGCAACTCCATCCTTGATACGCAAGTGAGGTGGCCGATCCATTTTTGTTCCAGTTGTAACTCCACCCTCGATACACAACTGGGGTCCAACCCATTTTTTGTCACAGTTGTAACTCCACCCTCGGCACGCAACTGGGCTCGACCCATTTTTTGTCCTAGATGCAACACCACCCTCGATACGCAACTGGGGCGTGACCCATCTTTTTTGTCCCGGTTGCAAGTCCACACGTCGACACGCAACTGGGGCCCGCCCGACCCTTCTTTGTCCCAATTGCAACTCCACCCTCAACATGCAATTGCGGCTCGTATTTTTTTGTCCTAGTTACAACTCCACCATCCATACGCAATTGGGCCCGCCCGACCCTTCTTTTTCCCAATTACAACTCCACCCCGGACATGCAATTGAGGCCCGCATTTTTTTTCCTAGTTGCAACTCCACCCCCCATACGCAACTAGGGCCCGACCAATTTTGTCCCACTTTCAACTCCATCCTCGATATGTAACTAGGGCCTGATCCATTTTATATCAGTTGCAACTCCACCCTCGACACGCAACTGGGCCCGCCCGACCCTTCTTTGTCCCAATTACAACTCCACCCCCGACATGCAATTGAGGGCCGCATTTTTTTGTCCTAGCTGCAACTCCACCCTCCATACGCAACTGGGGGTCTGACCAATTTTGTTCCACTTTCAACTGCATCCTCTATACGCAACTGGGGCCCGATTCATTTTATCTCAGTTGCAACTCCACTCTCGACACGCAACTAGGCCCGGCCCATTTTTTGTCCCAGTTGCAAGTTCACTCTCAACACACAACTGGGTTAGACTCCTTTTTTCTCATCCCAATTGCAAGTCCACCCTCGACACGCAACTGGGCCCGGACCATTTTTTGTCCCAGTTGCAAGTCCACTCTCAACACGCAACTGGGTTAGACTCATTTTTTTCATCCCAGTTGCAAGTCCACCCTCGACACGCAACTGGGGCCGGACCATTTTTTGTCCCAGTTGCAAGTCCACTCTCAACACGCAACTAGGCCAGACCCATTTTTTATCCCAGTTGCAAGTCCACCCTCAAGATGCAACTAGGCGCGTATTTTTTGTCCTAATTGCAAGTCCACCCTCTATTTGCAACTGCAAGTGTTGCGATCCGACTACACCTGCATGTTCCTCAATGCGACTGCAATTGACGGCGGGAGCCGGGAGGGGGGTTGTCGGCCAGTTGCATGTCCACATTTTTTAAATGTTTATAATTTTTTATCAACGAACATTTTTTATAAACTTTCCGGTAACTAATTTGGCAATTATCTATGTATAATTTGACAACTAAGCATGTTAAACTTTCCGGCAACTAAATACTTCGTATTCTGGTGAAATAGTATATTTAAAACCGGGTAACTAAATACTCATAATATGGCAGCTAAAGCATGCTCAAAATCCGACAACTAAGTACTTGTTATATGTCAATTAAGCTTTTTTTTTCGGGGGTCAATTAAGCTTGTTTTAAACAAGTCAATTAGGCTTGTTTAAAACCTGACAACTAAGTGTTTTGTAATTGACAACTAAACAATTGTAAATCCGACAATTAGTTGATCGTAATCTGGCAATCAAGCCATTTTTAAATTGAACATCCAAGTACTTGATTGATGCATGCAAGCATCATGTGTCGATTGGAAAGAAAAAGTCAAGGAAAAAAGAGAGTATAAGAGGGATCGTTACCTAAGGTGAAACCGACATGGAGACAGAGGCTTTGCATCGGAGTGTTTTTTATGCGTTGCATGCCCTCGTGCACAGGAGCGTGGACGTACGGGCCCAACAGAAATCCACCCTAATGGGCCTTAGCAGCGCTGAATTTTTTCTCATCGCACGTGGACGCACGTTAAAGCGGGATGACCCGACGTGGTTAGTCCAACAAACAAAAAAAAAGCCATAAATAATGATGATGTCATACTTAGATGTGACATTATACAGGATCTGCTAAAGTTGTTCTAAATCTCTCTGAATAGCCAAAAAAAAAGAAGAAGTGTCGCTCTCGTGCCAACCCCCTGGGCGCCCGTACTCTCCTCCCCATTGGATTCCACTCCTTGGAGCCGCAGAACAGAAGCAGAACCAGGAGCCTGCGCACGTCTCTCGTCCCCACCACCCACAGCGAGGGCCTCTCCGGCCGGGGGCCTCCACTCCCTCCGCGAGGCACCGCCGGCCCTTTCCTCCGTGCGCCGCCCGCCGCCGTGGCCCCGGCTTCTCGCGCTCGCGCCGTCCGCGCAATGCCGGGCCAGACCATGCCCGGGATCAGAGTTCTTGACCCGGAGCTCGCTTTGATTTAAGATTAGAGTAAGGAGGATAAGAAAAAGGTTCTTGGTCTTGGGGCAGGAGAGGTTTTTGGGGGCGGCGCAGAAATTGTGCTCGCTTGCGTTGCGTGTTGCTGTCCCCTGGTTTGGTTGGGTTGGGCTCGCGAAAAGTTTGAAATTTGGGGCCGGGAGATCGGGCTGGGCGAGAATGGCTTCCATGGCGGGGGCGCCGAGGGTCAGGTCGCTCAACATCGCGGCGCCGGAGGCGGACGCGAGGCCGGTGCTGGTGCCGGGGGGCAACAAGGCCCCGGCGGCTGTGCGGAAGCCTTCCCCCAAGCCGCTGCGGAAGGCGGCGGAGGCCACGCCGGAGAAGCCTCCGGCTGCCGCCGCGGCCAAGGGGGATGAGGAGCAGGGCGCGAAGAAGGACGCCGGGGCCGCCACCGCTGGCGGCGACGGCGGCCCGAGAAAGGGGCCCCCGTCTCCCTTGCCGTCGCCGAGGCGGACCACGCCGAGGAAGCCGCACGATGCGCCGGCGGTGGTCCTCAACGCGTCCTGCTCCTCGGAGGCCTCCGTGGAGTCGCTCCGCGGCCGGGCCTCAGGCGGAAGGACGGAGAGGAGCTGGTCCCGGGCGGCCGCGCCCAAGCGTGGGAAGGCTGCTTGTAAGGTGGTGGAGAAGCATGCCGATGTGGCGGAGGTTGTCGCTCCGGTGACGCCGGAGGCGGTCCAAGGGAAGAACCGGTGCGCCTGGGTGACTCCGACCACCGGTGAGTTCTTGCTTCCTGAATCCTGATGGTTTGTTTATTTGATCATTTATGCAGTACACTTGCAATTTGTGCTTGTTCAGAATTGTCAGCTATAAACACTAGAATTTTCAGTGTCCAATGTGTTGCAATTTCTGTCATCTTTCATATTTTAGCATGATTAGTCACTCACCTAGGATGCTTATTCATGATTTTTGTAAATATATGCAAAACTCTATTTTAGAAAGTTAATGCTGACGTCTGAACGAAAAAGATCACAATTTGAGTTTCTAAGTTACAGCTGGTTATACTAGTCTTGTTGATTGCTTTTGACACTGGTCATAGGCTTCGATAGTTCATCATTCTGCCTGCATTGGATAAAGTGAGCATGTTCTCCTTCAGATTTCCCCTTTTTGTTCTTAGTTTTCTTGAAGGGAGTGAATAATCCTTAAGCACTAGCATCTGATCACATTACCATTATTACTTCCAGTTTCACACAAAGCTGTATATGTACTTTGTTAAACATACTGTACTTTTGACTGACTGCACGAACATTCCAAGTTTTCAACTGAGATAAAAGATTAATGGTGTGTTGCTGTTGCACAGAACTTATTTCTACAGATCTGCAGAATGTGCACTCTGTTAGTCATCCTTGTACAGAAATCTGCCATAATCGTTGTTCGCTCATCATTTGGGACTGTAAAAATGGCCTGTGAAAGGGGTGCTTTACCGACAAGAAAAATAAAAACAAAATTAATGGATATAAGTATGCTTTGCTTTATCTATACCCCAAGAAAATCGTAGCTTCATTCGCAATTCTTGCTTTACATGATATTGTTTTGTCACATGATATGGTAGTATGGTTGCCCAGTGCTTTTCGTTTGCCTTACGGATGAAGTATTCTTACTCTCTGAATCATTTGTCATGAAGAAAGCTGACTTGTCAAACTTCATTATCTGATCAGATCCTCACTATGCCACTTTCCATGATGAGGAATGGGGGGTTCCAGTTCATGATGACAGGTACCAAAAGTGTTAAGTATATTACACTACTTCATCTTTGTTACTCTTATTTATATTCTGGAAACTTAGCATAAATGAACAGTTCAGGATGTCTAACAATGACCATTAATTTCACAGGAGATTGTTCGAGCTACTTGTATTATCTGGCGCATTAGCCGAGCTTTCATGGCCTGAAATTCTCAAGAGAAGACAAATTTTCAGGTAGTGGTTCTCTTAACATACAACTAAATAAAACAATTCTATGTATAGTTTGTTTCCTAACATTTGTGCCATATATTCTAGGGAATTTTTCTTGAACTTTGATGTTGTTGCTGTCTCCAAAATGAACGAGAAGAAGCTGGTAGCGCCAGGAAGCATTGCCAGGTCCCTTTTGTCAGAGCAGAAGCTGCGAGCAGCCCTCGAAAACGCTCGCCAGATAGTTAAGGTTCGGAATGGCTGCTTCATCACCATTAACTGATGCTCCTGTGATCTATATCTTTTGTCCGGGAACTTGTTACATGGCTTCGTTATACTGATGCAGAATTTTTCATACAAAATGCCTTTGCAGATTGCAGATGAATTTGGATCCTTCAGTCAGTACTGCTGGGGTTTTCTGAACCACAAACCGATAGTAAGCAAAATCCGATATCCAAGGCAAGTCCCTGTCAAGAGCCCCAAGGCAGACATGATGAGCAAAGGCATGGTGCGAAGGGGACTCCGAGGCGTGGGCCCGACGGTCATATATTCCTTCATGCAGGCAGCAGGGCTAACCAATGATCACCTGGTCAGTTGCTTCCGCTTCAAAGAATGCAGTGAGCCACCAAGCCTTTGCATGAGTGACACCGACAGGGCAAAGATGGAGGCAGATCGAAAAACGGATGAGCCCAGAACAAAAGCCCAAGGTGAGGAATCGAGCATAAACGCAGACCTGTCGATTGCGGCAATCGACACACTCACCATTTCGTAGCATTACGAGGAGCAGTGGCGTGGAGAGCCGGCTATTGTGATCTTGTTACCTCTATGTAGATTTTGTGCTAGATTGCCCCTTGAATTGAGTTTAGGGATTGTGTATAGATAATTTGTGTCAGGTCTGTAAGTATATATATTACTGCCGGGGTGAAGGACCATTATCTTTTGTGATGATGCAGAAGCTGTGAAAACCTTCTGATGCTATGATGTGGGGGCTGCATTCTGCATCAGTACCTGCATTCCCTGTGGCGCTTGCTTGAGGGCACATTGAAGCAGATGGACCTGAAACTGCCTGTGAGGCCCAGTGACCTAACAGCAGAGGCAGTTATGCAAGATAATTAAATTGGCTAAGCTATAGCCCCTCCTATGCGTTTGGAGTTGTGGCCGTGAGGCTCTCACATGTGGCCACGTTTTTTGCTTCTTTGGCTGACACGTTTTTTTTTTTTACCATCTCATGGGTATTTACGTGGAGATGAACCTACATAAATGGGGGCATGTGTTTATTTGCACGTGGAGATGCCACCTCTTTTTTTCCTGCAATAAAAAAGATCCTTCCGAAAGCTAGGCCGCCTATCTCTCTCTCTAAAGGAACTGCCCGGCCTTCTCTTACCTCAACCATCGCACAACCATCCTCCTGCTCCGCCGCCGCCGCTGGCTGGCCAGCTACCATGCCGCGGCCGCGACTCCCTCCCCCTCTACCACCTCCTTTCCTCCTCCTCCACCTCGGTGTGGCCACAGGGGGGGCGCAGCAACAAGCCCTAGGCCTGATTGGTGAAGGACATGGCTAACCTCCTTCGTCTTCTTCCTCGCCCGCGTTTGCATCTGCGTCCGGTGGCAAAATGCGTCGACGCGGCTCCGGTCGACCTCCCCAAACTCGCCTCGAACTACCGGGACATGTCGGAGCCACGTGTACCGAGATGGCCGTGGCTCGAGACGTGTCGGGGTGCCTAGGGTTCAGCCTCAGCTTGCTGGCCGTCAGCAGCCTCCTCTCCATGCTCCCTGCCCGGTGTGGCTGCCCCGTGGCATCCTTCTCATACCATAGCCACGACGTGTGCGTCACCGCCGTCGAGACGGTCTAGGGCAGGCCGTCATAGGAGAACTGCTCAATAAATCGGTCAATGTGATCTGGTGCCTAACCATTGAGAGCTTCTCCGCTGCGTTCATCACCGTCCAGCGTCTTTCACTACCTCGAGCGATACGGGGCAGCGCTGGATTTCAAATTGATCTACCTCACTGCACCTTACCTGTGGCCGATCAGATTAAGGCTTGGACCACAACGTTGCTGTTGAAGCCACCTCTATGACGGGCTACACCACGACGACGATGACGTGCTACGGCCACCACCACCACGCAGACGAGCTCCACCAAGGTGAACTACTCGATGCTTTCTACTGAGTTTTACTATTACAAAAATGCGAAAGCATCATCTTTCTTGACCTTGAAAAAATAATTTGTGAGCATATGCTCATCCGTGGACATTTATTAACGAATAGCAGTCCCCTATATTTTTGGTCCTTCGGAATGCATTTTATCATAGCTAGATGGAAAGAGGATATGATTTTGGGCATGTTCTGATTACCCTTATGGCTGAAGGGAAGACATAAGATAGTGAAGACTTGGATTATGATTGAGTAGGCAGGAAGCAGTAATTAGATGTCTCTCTTGCTCCATAGTTCTGCAATTACACTATTTCTGCCTCTACAACTTCCCTTCAATATTTCCTGAAGAAACTGTCGAACTAAGGTAGAGCACTGTTCAAAACTGGCGGAGGTCGGACATGAGCAGGTGTTGCTGAGGCTGATCGAGCGACATCGAGGCGGCGCACGGGCACACAACTGCTTCCCAGCTTCCCGGCCGCCATTGCAAAATCGTGTGCCTTCACGCTCGCTAGAAGATCCAGGAAAAATGTTTATGAATATTTTTTTTTTTTTTTGCAAGCTCTGGTTAGTTGGTATGGTTCAGATGTTCTAAACAAAGTGTGTTGCATAGATGCAACTACTATGAGTGCCCATTATAAGTGCCTGTTGTTGATTTATAGCTGCAGGTTACAGAGTCTAGGATGTATTTTTTGTCGGCTATAAATTTATTAATTTTTATTGCCTGGCTGCTGTGTGGATTTTATATCTTGGTGTCTCATATTATTGAAGAATGCAACGGGAGTACACCAAGCCCAACAGAGGATATGCTTGACAATGAAGTCATCTCTTGATAAAATGACCAACTGCATTGCCTTCAAACTTCTTTGATTTCAAGTAAGTGCTAAAAGATCCTCTCTTTTTCTTTTGTCAAAAAAAGCTGAATTGAAATCTCCATTTGTTATTTGCTTTTTTTGCGAATATGTTATTTGCTTTGTTAAATTGTCGTATGGCACTTCTCTCTTTCTTTTGTCAAAGGAAGCTGCGTAGAAATTTCCATCTATTCTTTGTCGCATGAAGTTGTCGTATGATGTGTTTGTTCCATAGAAAGAGCAAAGAATGCATACTGAATTACTGATGCATACATGGTCGTGATCCTTCAGTTAAAAGATTAGTTGTTCGTCTTTCTGGCATGAATAGAGCGATTTTTCATCAAGATTGTTTGATTAGATAAGGTGATTAGAAATCCTAATGCACAAAAGACTACTTACTGAAACCCCCAAAAAATGACTGCTTACTGAATGGTTTGTAACTAACCAAGATCATGAGGATGCTACAAGTTTGACATATTTGTTCATCCCATTCTAATAATCCGTTGTTTCTCCTTTTTCAGCCAAGTAAACAACATAGGCGTCACCCTGGGCGTGGCGTGCCGCCGCGCCTTTCCTTGCTAGTATGCTGAACTGCAGGAAGGCTGCCTCTGTGTGAGGACACAGCAACAACTAGGCTTGGTCGGTCTGCCTGGTTCATGCCAAGGACATGTAAACTATTTTCAACATGAGGAAACACAGGATGCATCTTCACGGCGGGCAGAAATGGCAAAATGTCACCAGAGTTGTAGTTGCAGGACGAATATGCAGAGGTATAACTTTCATTACGTCATATCCAGTCGACGAATTGTATCCAAGAAATAAAGTCCCTGAATAAGATTTTAAAAGAATGAGAAATACTGGATACTCGAGCTGTGCATATGCAGGCATCTCATCATGACCAAGAACATCAGACAAACGGAAATGCTGGTCCGTTTCGTCAGCAGCAAACAGAATCGGTTGAAAGCTTGGCCATTCAATTAATGGACAGCCTCGTATCCAGCCCTTTTCTGGGTCTGATTCGGCCTTATTTGCTCTAGTAACAGATCAAGTGAGCTCCGGTGTGGAGAAGGTGTAACAAACTGGTCTCTTGTTTCAAGTAGCTTCTAATTTTGCAACGTTTCAGTTTGTATCAATACTATTGGGCTTGTTTGTCGATCTATTTGACGGGTAATAACATTCTATCTAGGGTGGAGAATGGTGAAAGTTTGTACCAAAACTTGTCAGAAACGAGCCGCATTCTTGTGGACTGCCTTTCTTTGGCACATTTTTGTTGTATTTTCATAACCCACAATATAATTTGTCATGTCCGCCCATTTAGAAGTTTTCAAACCATCGTATTCCTTTAACATTCTATAAGCATGCACTACTGGAATTTTCCTATACGCCGGGTGTTCGGCTCTTCACCGAGAGCCAAATCACGGACACTCGGCAAAGTAACATACGCCGAGAGCTACTCTCGGCAAACAGGGTACTTTGCCGAGAGTACATCTCGGCAAAACTGAAACACTCGCCAAAGTAACTATTTGCCGAGAGCCAAATAGCCGCCGCACGACAAAGTTTTGCCACGTGGCACATCCGGCGGCGAATAACGGCACCGTCACGGTTGCACAGGTTTGCCGAGAGCGACACTCGGCAGCATATCTTTACCGAGAGCGACACTCGGCAAAGATTAAGCACACTTTAGTCCCACCTCGCTCAGGGACAGGCAACAACACCTGTTTAAATAGTCGGATAGTCCCGATGCAGTAAGCGTCGGTCTTCATTACACTCTTCTTAAGAAGATGGACTATCACTTTGAATCTTCACCTATTTCGGGCAGAGAAGATTCACTTTGGTAGGCCATCTTTCTAATGATGGATGCCGGCGTTTTTTATTAATTCAATTTTTCCCTCCGTGTCGACCCGACGTGGCCGTTTCCCCCCTCCAAGTGCCGACGGCAGCGCCGTCCGTGAAGGGGGTCACACTTCGGAGCAGCGTGCCGGGGTGTTTGCACCTGCCACCACATTTCCAGACATGTATGAGGGCCCAATGCAAAATTTGGTGGTATAGCTACCCTCGAATGCCCCCGACCACACTCGTAGACATGCAAAGAACAATTCGTAGCGGGGGAGTTTTGCACATACTTCTGCATCTCAGAAAAATTTGAAAAATTACCACACATCCTATATCACACGTGTCTGCACCGTGTAAAAAATTCATGATTTTATCACCCGGAGGGTGTTCAGTAATATTCACGCAACACCAAAACCGCAGGAAGTCACTTCGGTGTCATCACCTCAGAAAATCGTATGATGCCGAAATTCCTCGAGAGCTGGCACGGTGTCATCACATGGCCCCTGTAGGGTGTGGTAAAAGTTTGGGCGCGTTTCGAATAAGCCTCCCCTGAGCCCGCTTGTAAACCGCACCATCTCTAGGTATCGAGAGGGAAAGTGTCCGGTTTGTGCAGGAAGTGCGGGTCCTGTTGCTCCGTTGGCCTTGAAACTTCTTGTGCTCTCAAAGGAGACTATCACATGACACGTGCCACGCCCCTGCATTTTTCGGACCCGCGTGCAATATTCGAGAAATTTATTGCTCTGCTAGGGTTTCATTGTCGGAAATTGCAGATCTGCAAGGCGACACATGAAATCATGCCCAGAAGCGGCATGGAAAATTCTTTGTGATGTCCTTGCGGCATGCGTAGGCCTTGTGCAGACGAGGGAGGGGCATGCCCTGCCACCGGTGGGCGAAAGTACCTCGGTGGCATGCCTGATGCAACCATTTAAATCCTCGGAAAATCGTACGATGCCGGAATTCCTCGAGAGCTGGCACGGTGTCATCACATGGCCCCTGTAGGGTGTGGTAAAAGTTTGGGCGCGTTTCGAATAAGCCTCCCCTGAGCCCGCTTGTAAACCGCACCATCTCCGAGCTAATCTCTAGGTATCGAGAGGGAAAGTGTCCGGTTTGTGCAGGAAGTGCGGGTCCTGTTGCTCCATTGGCCTTGAAACTTCTCGTGCTCTCAAAGGAGGCCATCGCATGACACGTGCCACGCCCCCGCATTTTTTGGACCCGCGTGCAATATTAGGGAAATTTATTGCTTTGTTAGGGTTTCATCGCCGGAAATTGCAGATCTGCAAGGCGGCACATGAAATCATGCCCAGAAACGGCATGGAAAATTCTTTGTGATGCACGACTAGACGAAACGATGCAAACTAGTCACTTTGCCAAGAGTGGCTCTCGGTATAATTGGTTTTTTCCGAGAGTGGCACTCGGCAAAAGGAAAACCCTAGATCTAGTAAGGACGTTTACCGAGAGGTTGCTCGGCAAAAGATAAACCCTAGATCTAGTAAGGACTTTTACCGAGAGTGCTCTCGGCAAAAGTTAAACCCTAGATCTAGGTTAGGACTTTTACCGAGAGTGCTCTCGGTAAAAGTTAAACCCTAGATCTAAGTTAGGACCTTTACCGAGTGCGGCACCGACAGGCTCTCGGGAAAAGTCTACGGGACACTTAAGTGGCATGCCTCCGCTGCTTCTTCTCATTTCACTCCCTCTCTTCTCCCCGCTGCCCCCACCCTGCCGGCGCCCCCCTCACCGGCACGCACCCCGCCGGCGCCCCCCTCACCGGCCCCCACCACCCCGCGGCGCCCTCCTCCACCCCGCGGTCGCCCCCACCCCGCCGGCTCCCTCATCCCACCGGCGCCCCCTCCCCCCCCCCCTCCCACAACTTGGTGAGTTTTCCCCTCCCCAATGAATGGATGAATCCTATATGAGTGCTTGGATGAATGCTATATGGATGAATTCTAGATGTATATATGTATGGATGAATGCTAGATGGATATATGTATGCTAGATTGTTGCTATAGATGAATGCTATATGGATGAATGTATTAATTTTTTGTAGTTGTTTTTATTTAGTAGTTTCTATATAGTAGTTTATGTACAAGTTTTTATGTAGTATTTTGGTAGTAGTTTGTATGTATGCTAGACGGGTGCTATGGATGAATGTATTGATTTTGGTAGTAGTTTGTATGTATTAGTTTTTATGTTGAGCGATTGTCGATCATATTTGACAGATAAGAGATGTTTTCAGAGGAATGGTACCGACCATCACCAACAGTCGATAAGAGTTGTTCTTGGAGGAATAAAATCGACTTTTGACGATGGCGGTCAATCTGGGCCAGTTCGTCCTGTGATATACATTTGTCACGCACGATGGACTGGCCCAGCTTGACCATCACTGAAAGTCAAAATACCCATGAGAGAGTGTCCACCATATATGTACCACCACCAGAGAGTGTCCACCATATATACGTGAGAGAGTGTCGATGAGAGTTGTTCTTGGAGGAAGAAAATTGACTTTTGACGATGGCGGTCGATCTGGGCTAGTTCGTCCTGTGATATACCTTTGTCACGCACGATGGACTAGCCCAGCTCAACCATCACCGAAAGTCGAAATACCCGTGAGAGAGTGTCCACCATATATACCAATACCAGAGAGAGTGTCCACCATATTTGACAGATGAGAGATGTTACCGAGTTGTCGTAGGGGGTCGCTCTTCCTCTGCTCCTCCTCTGTGATCTTTGTAAAGCAGGAGGAGCAGAGAAAGAGCAACCATCACCGAAAGTCGATGAGAGTTGTTCTTGGAGGAAAAAAAATGACTTTTGACGATGGCGGTCGATCTGGGCTAGTTCGTCCTGTGATATACCTTTGTCACGCACGATGGACTGACCCAGCTCGACCATCACCGAAAGTCGAAATATCTGTTAGAGTGTCCACCATGATTAATTTTCTTAGAAGTAATCTTTGATGTTTGATTCTTATGTTATTTTTCATTGTGTGATGAAAGGTGTTAGCACCGATCGATTTCGTGGCTATGGCTTCCTCCGACGACGCAGCTTCCATTCGGGTTGACTCCGCGGTCAAGGAGAAGCGCGCCGAGGACCGCTTGGCGGCGCTCATTGAGAAGAACCCGCAGCTGATCCTAATAAAGTATTTTGAGGATCTGGCCAAGAAGAATCCGCCAGCTAAGGAGGGCAAGGCCCCACCACGTAAGGAGAGTGACGACCCGGTGCCATTGAGTCCACCGACCATCATTCCCGACGACGCTCGGTCCTCCACTACGGGGGATGCCCCCACGTGCTTTGACTCCACGATCACTGGTTTCACCGACTACACCTCGGAGTAGTCACCTAGATAGTTTGACGTTGATTTAGTGATATAGTTGTGTAGCTGCTAATATGGACTTGGATGGCCACTTGCGATGCTTTTGATTGTATGAGTGATGAATGCTTACATGGATTATGTATGATGTGCTCTTTAACCTTGCATTATTTCTCTGCCTCTTTTTCTCTTTCTTTGTAGATGAAGTGGTATGCGGTGTACAGAAGTAGGTGTCCAGGAGTCTACGATTCATGGTCTGAATGCAATGAACAAGTGCTTCGTTACGAAGGCAGCTCCCACGACTCGTTCAATAGCAGAGAGAAGGCAGAGTATCATTACAATCAGTATGTGCTTAACCAGAAGAGAAAAACCGAATTAGGTAATGGAGCAAGCCAGAAACGGCTTATCGGGTTCAGTGGATTGAAGAACTTGATAATTCTCTTTCAGTTTGTCATAATTGTGGTGTTGCTTTTATCATGTCGTCGCATGTAGACATGCATTGACCACTTTGTTATTTAATAAGTAGGCACTTGTACTAAAGAGCTACTTTGTGATTTCAAACGAAGCTTGTGTGAACTATTTATATAATGCTTATGTGAGTTTGTTGTTAGCCTTTGTGACTTCAAATGCAAGTTTGTGTATTGTATATTTGTTTTTGTTGCAGCGATCCGAGCGAAAAGCTGCTGAATCAGAACTGAGAAGGAAACATTACCGAGAGCCTCTCTCGGCAAAGGGTCATGCGCTGGGAGGTTCTGGACCTTGGTTGTGGCAGTTATGCCGAGAGTGGCTCTCGGCAAAGAGCTGATGGAACCAGTGGCCGTGAAATTACTTTATTTTGCCGAGAGGGGTTATTTGGCACTCGACAAAGAGCTGACGGAACCAGTGGCCGTGAAGTTACTTTATTTTGCCGAGAGGGGCTATTTGGCACTCAGCAAAGTGTTTGCCGAGTGTCCGTTGGATGGCTCTCGGCAAATTCCTGTTTGCCTGAGAGGTGTACGCCGGGTGGCCTTTGCCGAGTGCAACTCTCGGCAAAGACTTTGCCGAGTGTTTTAGGCCCTTTGCCGAGTGTTTCTGGCACTCGGCGTACGTGTCGATTCCAGTAGTGATGATCTTATCATTCTTGACATGCAGTTGCTCACTGCTAGCTACAACTACTTAACAAAATCCAACAAAGTTTCACACTACAAGTCTACAACTATGCAACATCAGAAGGATTTTAGCATCCACACTCCATCAGGCCTCCCTGCTCAGCGCATTTTTGACTGGTAGATGTGTTCTACTATGGTATCCTTTCATTTTGTGGCTTTGGTCGTGGCCTACCCGGCGATTGTTAGCTCTCAAGCGAACTGATATCTCTTTTCTCTTTCTTTGCCACTTCAAGCAGCCCTATTGCTTAAAATTAACCTGCTTTGGGATTACATGCCAGAAATTAACTTAAATTTTACAATTATAAGTTATTACAAGATCTAATGAATAACTTATTTTTTCTAATTGGAAACTATGACATGTGTCAAAATAACTATAAAGTAACTCCAAGGCACGGTTTCAAACAGCTCATATCCACTTCTAACTCTCAGTGCTGCGGTTTCCGAGCAATTCATGTGTCCCGCCTAAAATAAAAGATGGACAAGTTACAGAGCTTTGGTCCTTATATTCTGGTTTCCTCCCATCTCTCAAATTTGAATCGATATTTTTCTCAAGGAAATCTTTGTAAAACTACAATTGAACATTCCATATACTCCATGGGCTTAACTGCTGGGCACGCAGAGAGCTATCATGTATGTACATATCTTATATAGAACTTACAAGAGCTTTAAACTGCAACAAAGTTCCCCTTCCATTTGTGCCGGACCATCACATTTTTCCAGCCTGTACCTTGTATCGTACAATATCCAAGTTACATATTTTAAATTGTTAAGACCAATGTGGTAATGTAGATTGAGATGAATTATTTTGTTCTCTCATGCATTGTGCATATTCGAAGCATGTTTATATGGTGTCTTTTCTCTCTGGTTGGACCTGAATTGGATACACATCTGCTACAAAGTTAGGATGGCTATTTTCTCGGATTTGGTAATGCTTACTTTTTCTGGAGAACAGTTTTGCGATGTACTCATGCAATTCGCACTTCATCATGCTCTATGCACCTCAAGTTTCTATCTGCTCACGCTTATGTGTGTATAAGTATTGATTGTTGCAGGGAAGTCCGCTGCCCCAACTGATTTCATTTGACACCAGATTTCGTGTCAACTACCGCTAGTTAGCTAGCAATCAGTCTTTGCGCTTAATTGCTCTACAATGGTGCCATTCACTAGTACTAGTATAATCACAACATTTAGGTGAGAGATTGGAGAGAACCAACATGCTTTTCCCACTGCGACAGAATCAGCGAAAGGTATCACTACGTCTTCTTCTGTGATGCAGTAGGCACAAGGTGACATGAACCTACAGGCACAGGGTGTTGACGAGGCTCCCTTTACAACAGTCGGTTCACCCTGTTCCCGATGGAGTTTTATATTCATGAAGCTTGTTGTGAGCAGGTCTGCTTGTCGACGTCCTAGGTCGTAGGTCGTAAAGCAAAGTAGTTGCTCTACGAAGTTGACGCCCTACAATCGGATCCTGAGCTCTCTTTTCATCGTACACAAACACAATCACTGGGGCATCCATCTGAATCAAGTAAAGGTGGGAGGACTCAAAACTGTTATTGATGAGAAAAGGGAGATTGCGATTGACAAATACCTCACGTCCGCTGCAAAGAGACGCGTTCTTTTTCGGGGCTATAAAAGCAGGGATGTCCCTGCCGAGTCAAGTGAATGCCCGCACAATGAGATGAGAGGACTCAAATGCATCTATGAAATACATATACCGAAGAGCTGGTTCTTCATCCATTGGAGGAACATATGAAGTAAAGAGGTAGAGAGAAGAGAAACACTTTACTAGTGGTCGTCTACAATGGTAATTTCAGGGATTTCACCTACATTTTGGATGCATCAAGGTATGTAAATTATAGATGTCAAAGGGTTGAATCAAATCAGTGCAGAAACTATCCTGTATTAAAATTTTAGTATCAGAGTTTTGCTTCCAATAGCCATTAAAAAAGGACGCTGATACGCAACAATTGCTTGCTGCCTAGTGCGATGTAGCGGACGCTCTATTTTTGGTAAGAGCACATGGACCCCTCCTCCCAGACATGAAAAGGGAAAGTTTACCATTTCGTAGCATTACGAAGAGCAGTGGCGTGGTGAGCCGACTATTGTGTTCGTGTTACCTCTATGTAGATTTTGTGCTAGTTTGCCCCTTGAAATGAGTTGAGGGATTGCGTATAGATCCTTTGTGTCAGTAATGCGATTCGGTCAGTCAGTATGTTTTTTTTTTTGACATGGAACACCTAGCATTCCATTAACATGTGGTCGCAGCGGAACCGCCGGCCACTGCACGGGTTACATCGGCGGGAAAATTTGTGATCCACAAAGTATGGTCACTACGAATTTCCCTAGCACCAAGACCTGCCAGCACATGCGCGGGAGTGTTACAAATTCTAGGGGAAAACTCAACTCGGTACTCGATGAACCCCAGAAGGAGGCGGAACTTTGCTTCTCTGAATAGAGTGCCCATGGTCGATCTGTCATTTGCGTCGGAGCTCACTGCTTGCTTCAAGTTTATGCAATCTGTCTCAAAAATGACCCTGCCCATTCCAAAGTTCTCTGAAAAGTTGATCGCCTTCAGAAGTGCAATACTTTCAGCATGGATTGGTTCAGACAAATTGCTGAGAGGTCTTGCTGCTGCAAGCAAAATGTCTCCGTCCGGTGCCCTTGCTATGCAACCACATCCTCCGACCCAGTGGTCTGGTTGTAAGCTCCGTCGACATTCACCTTGACGAAATCATCCGGCGGCGCCCTCCACTTACCGGTGTTCGTAGTCTGAATACTCGGCTCTGGTGAAAAGAACAGGCCCCATTCTGCCACTTCGAGGGAAACTTGAGAATCAAAAGCATCACGCGTTAGCCGTTTCTCCCCATGCCTCTCTCTATTTCGTTCGTTCCACCACTTCCACAACAAGGCCACCGCTCGGAACTTGGTACGCTCAGCCTGAGAAAAAATAGACTCAAGGACCTCCATTGATGATTGACATACGAGCAAAGACTGTCTCACATTTTGTAACTGTGTGGCACCTGAGAAACAGGTGACCGCCATCTTCAAAGAGGCGTCCACACACACTGCATCGTGTATCCAAGTCCACCCCCCGGGCGTTCAATATTCATAAGCATAGGGTGGCTGTTATGGGCAAACCTCCATAGAAAATGCTGGACTTTTGGAGGCAGTGAAGCTTCCAGATCGACTGCCAAATCTTCTTATGCCAATCTATATTACTACCAGAGGAAAGGACAATTATCTGTTGTGATGATGCAGAGGCTGTGAAAACCTTCTCATGCTATGATGTGGAGGTTGCGTTCTGCATCATTACCTGCATTCCCTGTGGCGCTTGTTGCTTCAGGGCACATTGAAGCAGATGGACCTGGAATTGTTGGTGCCTGCCCTGTGAGGTCCAGTGACCTAACAGTTGAGGCAATTATGCAGATGCACAACTGCAGGAAGGCTGGCTTTGTGTGAGCGAGGACCAATGTTTAAAATAGTGTGCTAACAAATTTAGGGTCGCCCTTCTCCAGATGCTATACACGCTGAAGCGTGCTACATTTGAAATAGTATTTTGCACTAAAAAAACCAGATATAGCCCAAAAATTAAGGATTTCAGCAACTAAAAATTTGTCCAGATGATGCATGGCGTCATCTTCCTATTCAGAAGAAGAACCAGCAGATTGCAGCTTATCATGATGATAAACAGTAAGCAACTTTTTCTTCTTCCTAGGGTGAGAACTACATCAGCACTACTGGCTACAAATGTGCATCACTGGTTCACTAAATTGGTACATCTACAAAGCATAAACCACTCTTACCTGGTGACTGACTTGCTGGAGGCGTGGTTGAAAGCAGCTGCTGCCGCCGGTCAAGCTGGAGGAAGCAGCCGCCGCCGCTGCCGCACATGAGACGCCGCCACCGCTGTCGCTCACGTGCTCAGGCGGGGAAGGGGAACTGCCGAACTGGGGATTGGCTAGGTTAGGTCTGAGAGTGAGGGGTGTTGGACTTTTCGGCCGATGGGCTGCGGTATTTTCCATGCAGAACATTTAACGCCGACTTTTGGCATGGTTTGGCGCCGGTATTACACGATTAGCGCCTACTTAAACATAGTGTCAGCTGTCCAAATTCGATATAGCGGCGCTAAACCAGAATCGGTTGAAAGCTTAATGTTGCAAAGCTTGTTTTCGCAGAGAACACTTTTGTGATGTACACATGCAGTTTAGACTTTTATCATGCTCGATGTATGCACCTTGAGTTCCTATCCCCTCATGCTTATATGTGTGTATGAGTTGCCATTCATTGTTGCAGGGACATAGGGTTACTATATATATATTCCGGACGGATTTCATTTGCCACTTGATTGTATGTCAATTAGCTAGATAGCTAGCTAGCAAATCAATCTCTGTGCTTAATTTCTCGGAATGGTGTTATCCATTAGTGCTAGTATATTTGCAACTTTTAGGTGAGAGATTGGAGGGAACCAACATGTTAGTGGGCAGGCTTCTCGCGGTTCGATACAACCAGCGCACGGTATGCCGCTGTGTTTTCTTCTACGACGTACAAGGCAGTAGTCGCATGGTGCCATGAGCCTATAGGCAAGGTGTTGGCGAGGCTCCCAATGTAAAAAGCCTCTTGAGTTTGATGGAGACGAAGCTTAATTTGAGCAGATCTGATTATCAACGTCATTTCACTACTAGAGAAAACTTTAGTAGTAGCGCAGGGTAATGGGCTAGGCCCGCGCTACTGCTAGCGCGCTATAGCTAACTTTTAGCAGTAGTGCGGGGCTGGCCCCGCACTACTGCTACTTCTTGCAGCAATAGTAGCAGCGCTGGGTGTTGCTCCACGCCACTGCTATTCTTGTGTATTTCATTTCCTTAAATTTATAATGTTTTTATACACTGTTATACTAATTTTTATACAGTAGTAATGAAGAGGTTATGGAAGAAACACAGATTAGATTAAAGTGGATGGATCCAAGTGACCAAGTTGAATTAGTAGGAAGATATGATGTTGGGATGGCACACAAGTGTCGAATGAAGGCAATGCCTATCAAGTCCAATTTGCATTGGGGTGCATATAAGCGACTTGGTCACTTGGATCCATCCACTTTAATCTAATCCATGTTTTTTCCAACCCAATGATATAACAACTCATCATCATCAAAATGATATAACAACTCATCATCCGTAGTCATATAATAACTCATCATCATTGTAGCACATGACAAGTAGTACGGCCTACTCATCATCATCATCGTAGTCATATAACAACTCATCATACGTAGTCATATAATAACTCATCATCATTCCAGCACATGAAAAATTAACCACTACTAGCTAATTGTTATCATTGTAGGTAAATAACTTCCTAGCACATGGCAAGTACTACGACCTACTCCTATCTCTTAGGTAAAATAGCATAAAACAGAAAAAACTCCCCCATCTCCATTATGCAGCATAAAGATCCATCAGTCTCCAATTTGTAGCCTGCGCTCATTCACTATTGTTGTCCATCCTTTGATTTTGAGTCCTCCATCTGTTTGAGAAGTCGAGTATGCACATTTGAAAGTCTCTGTCCCTGGCCGTACGTTAACAATTGTAGTCTGACCTTCGACATACATCAGCGGAGGCACCACATCATTCGGGAGCTTCTGTTGAAGAACATAATAATAACATAGTTAGCAATGTAGTTTACTTAATAAGAATGTATGAAAAAGATGGACTAGTGACACAATAGTAAAAAATCTTACCATGATTTTTGCACAAATGTTACCACCGCTCAACTCGTGGACTAGTGGCATGTATCCACCATAATTTTGGCCAGCTCCAAAAATTCTTTGCCGGAATGTCGTTTAATTTCCGTTCCGGCAAACCCCGGGCACTCGATATGTCCTACTTTCTAGCACAAGTCATGCCAAAATTCACGGAAAATTTCGGCATGACCTTTGCTAAAAAAGGACATATCGAGCGCCTGAAATTTGCTGGAACGGAAATGAATCAACATTCCGGCAAAACATAGGCCACTGGGAGGTGTTCCTTGCAAAATCATGTATCATGGGCATTTGTCTTTCTTTGAACATCAGCATAGCATATCATAGATCCCTCAAATAAAACATCACCTAAATACAAAACAAAAAGCACTTCATCTTGATCGAATACTTGTAGTTCTAGTGCCGTTGAACTATTGCACCTATACAGAAATGTACTATTACACAAAAATGTTCACTAGATGGCTGTCGAGGATGCGGGTGTCGTCGGTGATCTTCTGGGCGTCGTCGAGCGGCACGTCGGTGATCTACCTGCTTCACCCTAGTTTCTCTGGTTCAAAACAAAATAGACCATTCAGTTCAGTTTATAGTCGAGTACATTTTGCTAGACTCATATAAAATCAACCAAACCTCATGTGGGCAAACTTTGTATATAAATGTTGGTCATTTTCATGTCTATGAACTTAAACCCTACATAAATTGTGTTGTATAATAGTAATATAACAGTGACAAATTTCATTTTGTTAAGATACATAAATTTGCATCTCTGCAACTAACGTATGCATGTGTGGCCAAATGCAACACTACAATACTATGCATCTCTGCAACTAACTAATGTATACACCCATCTAACATGAACACTAGACAAACGAAGAAGAAGAGAGACAGAGGAGGGAGGCTACCTGCGACGGAGGGGACTGGCAACGGTGCGACGGCGGAGGGGGGTGAGGACGACGGAGAGAGGCAGTGGGGCAGCGGATGTCGATCGAGCGCCGGCGAGGAGGTCCTCCACCACCACCGAGAACGATGGCGGGCTCGGGGAAGGCGCGGCGAGGATTGGCGGGGGGAAGGGCCGACACGCATGGGGGAGGGCCGGCAGCAAGAGAGAGTGGAGAGGGAGAGTGAGGGGGAGGGCCGGCGGCGAGAGAGTTAGAGTGGAGACGGAGAGTGAGGGGTAGAGTGAGGGCCGACGCGCACGCCAGAGGATAAGGTGGTTTAGCAGTAGAGCGGGGGAAAGGGCCCGCGCTACTGCTACGCGGCTACCTGCAGCGCTGGGTTGTAGGCCAGTGCTACTGGTAAGTGAGGCTCATAGGCTGGCTATACATATAAATAGTAGCAGCGCTGGGTATAGGACCAACGCTACTGCTACCAGATTAGTTGCAGCGCGGGTATGATACCCAACGTTGCTACTGTGACCTGCCACGGGGGGTACCGTGGGGACCACTTAGTAGTAGCGCTCGGTGGCCCAGCCCGCGCTACTACTAAGTGATTCCTATAGCGCTGTGTCTGGCCCCGAGCTGCTACTAGTTAACAGTAGCGCGGGCCACATGCCCCACGCTACTGCTAAGCATCTACCTATAGGCTTTTCCCTAGTAGTGTATGGCATAGAGCAAGGTGGTCGGTTGAAGTCGATGCCCTGCAATCAGAATGGGAGTCCATGTTTAGTATTAGACGAACTCAGGGGATCTCCAACGCGGACCCTCCAGCCATCGGCAAATGTCTGGACCAATCCATCTGAACGGATTTTGTCATCCAACACGGACCCGTATATGTCCGTGGACGCGTTCGCTTGTCCGAAACACTGCAAACCGAATGCAAAACTGCTAGACTTTTTCAGGTGTCCGGACACCCGTCTGGCCGAACGAAAGCCACCACATACCATCTCCTCTCCATCCGGATGTCGGAAGGCAGAAGCTTTGCTATTTGACTTGGCGGAAGGTGATTATGCATTGCCTTGGCGGAAGGTGATTTTGAATGTATGCAATGCATGATTTGTTTGGCTGAAGGTGATTTTGCATGCATGTTGTTTCAATTTTTTTCTCTTCAAATGCTTTTATATCCATGTAAAATGTGACCGCTGCTAGGGCAAAAGGTTGTTGCAATAAGCTGGACATTTGAAGTATAGAGCTGAATGACAGACTCGTATTGTGTCTGGACACGTCCACAAGTGGTCCTTGGATGAATAGTGTGTCCATTTTAGAGGTCCGCATTAGAGATGCGCTCAGTCACCCGGGCACCAGTGTCGATCGGCAGGAGTACTCCAACCCGATCCTTACCGTTTATAACAAGGGGTAGTTGCGATTGACGAGCACCTGCCTTACTGACCAAGTGGTGCTATAAGCTTCATTGCGGATGAAAAGAAGTCTCCAACGACACACCATAGTTGATGGTCGATGGTTGCGAGTAGCTAGGACATAAAAACGTGTGGCACGGCCGAAGGCTGGCGATATTTGTACAACCAGCATGTCTGGAGTGTAGTTGGCCAAGGCTGCTGGAGACAATCGAGTTGGCGTGCCAGCCCATTTATCTTTTAGCAAGGCCAAACATCCATAGTTCTAAAGACTGATGATCATATTACTTTGTTATATTGGTAAAACCCACTGTGTAACAGTGTAAGTACATTATGTGGACATGCATGCGTGTTACGTACATGCAGGTCCGTGGCATCTGCTCACGATGGGGGCAGGAGGAGGAGATCATTGACGTGGCTAGCATTCTTGAACGGACTGACCTCTGTAGCCTGATGTGGGAGAACATATCAGCTGATGGATTGGACACTGCGTACACCTCGGCGTTGCCGCTTGACTAGTAGGAGTCGTGGCTCAAAGCCGTCTTCGTCGACCTGCCCTAAGACCTGCCATGGCAGTTCTTTTTAGATTGCCTTCCCTGTATAGTTGACGGGCGGCCGTTCCAGGGCATGACTCAGAGATGCAAATGAACCTCCCCAACATCTATAGGGACGTCGGTGAGGAGTGGTTCCAAAACTTCCAATGACAGTGCTGGCAGGGAAGGATAACCGTAGGATGAGCTCGCCCTGGCCAGCATGACATCTTCGCCGACCGGAGTGGAGGAGATTCATGATAAACCATTTCAATATTTCATCGCCAACCAGGATATTACATGCCTATACAGATGGATACGTATGCATGGATAGAATTTCATCGAAAAACTTAAATTCAGTCTAAGTAACTGAACTAGAATAGCCGCATCTGGGCTATTCAATCACAGAAATAAACGGTCCAGAATGGTTTGATATAACGTAAAAGGAATCAATCTTCGTACTCCATGGGTCTAACTGCATGACACGCTCTTGCATGTGCGTATCGTATATGAAACTACACGAATTTCCAACGACAACAGATTTCTCCTTTCGGTTGGTACCAGACCATCACATCTTTTTTTTTTGAGATTGTACTGTGTATCATACAATATTCATATTAGATACTTCAATTGTTTAGGTCAATGTAGAATGAGATCAATTCTTGCAGAGAACAGTTTTGTGGTGTACACATGCAGTTTAGACTCCATCATGCTTTATGCACCTTGAGATCCTATCTGCTCATGCTTTTGTGTGTGTGTGTGTGTGTGTAACCTTTCACTGTTGCTGGGACGGAGGATTACTATATATATTCCAGAAGGATTTTCATTTGCCACCTGATTGTATGTCAATTAGCTAGCTAGCAAATCAGTCTTTGTGCTTAATTTCTCACAATGGTGCTATCCATCAGTGCTAGTACATCTTCAAAGTTTAGGTGAGAGATTGGAGGAAACCAACATGTTAGTGAGCGGGCTTCTCCCACCGTGACAGAACCAGCGCAAGATGCGTGGCTGTGATTCCTTCGACGACGCAGTATCCCTTAGGTGACATGGACCTATAGGTGTAACGTGTTGGTAAGACTCCCGATACAACAGCCGGTCCATCGCCTGGGAGTTTGATGGTTGTGGAGCTTGTTGTGAGCAGTTCTGCGCACGTCGTAAGCAAGGTTGTTGGTGCTCAAGTTGACGCCCTGCAATGGGATAAGGATCTCTCGTTCCATTTTACGCAAACACACAGAAGCAGGGCAGCCGTGCAGGTAGGAGGACTCCAACCTGATCTTCGCAGGACACCAAAAACGGCGACACCGAATGACAGTCACCTGACATTTATAGCCGATGTATGCATTTGTTTAGCTAGGACAAATTCTTTTTAGGCACATATCACTAGAGGTAGCCTTTACATCAAGAAATATTTGTACAAGTATCATGTCTAGTGTTTGTCTGAGGCCGCAAGAGACAATTTGGTCGTGCCAACACATTTATCTTTTTGCAGGTCCGCCTCCTCTCCGGTGGCCCTAGGGCCATGGGGACACGGTGGATCTCGGCAAGGGCCGGCGGGAGGGCTCCGTTTTTAGTCATTTCTTTCAGTTTTGCTAGGGTTTGTGTCCTGCTCAGGAAGACGAGACGGCGGCGGCTCCCTGAAGATGGAATAAAGGTCTCCCCGCCTAGCCCCCGTTCCGGCGGTGCGTCTAGCATCGTTGGTGGGCGTGTGGAGGTGTGTCTCCGGCGGATCTATCTTTGGTGGATTTGCTCGGATCTCGTTCGTCTACGTTCGTGTGTCTTCGGATTGGATCTTTCTGATCTACGTTATTCTTCATCTGCGGCGGTTGCTGTTCTGGTGCGCTGGTCCTACGGGGCCTTAGCACGACGACTTCCCGACTGTCTACTACAACAAGTTGTGCCCGACTCCGGCGATGGAGGGGCGATGACGGCGGCGCGTCTTCGGCTCGCTTCAGTGCTGATAGTCGTCGCTAGGTGGTCTACGGATCTGGATGTAATTTCTATTATTTCTGGTATTCGTTGTACTGCCATGATTGAAGATGAATAGATCAGAAATTTTCTCGCAAAAAAAAAAAAAAATATAGTCCCAAAGGTTGATGATCATGTTATCTTGTTAGTTTGATGAAACCCACCGTGTATATACATGCACATGCATGCGTACGTACATGCAGGCCAGCGAGGCAGGCTGAGTTTCTTTACGAGAGTAGAAACCTATGCAATGCATGCATTACATGACAGCCAGAACAAACAGCGGGCTTGCATATATACCATGCTAATTAACCATCTCTTCTTCCTGTGAATAGTAGAAACCCTTTTACGTAATGCATTCAGATTTAATGCCAACCTTTCCATGTAGTAGAGAATACTTTATTTGTAGGAACATTTTTGATAAAGGGTGGATTTTATTGGCTCAAAATGAAGCATCAAGAAGATACAAAACATGATGAGCACACACCCGGCCTCTGCATAGGTAAGATGCACACAGTCAACACCAACACACAAAAAAACACGCCAACAACTAGCAAAGTCATATAAGGCCAAAACTATGTGTAGGCGAGGAAACAAAACCAAGCAGTCAGATCCGTGATCGGCAAACTGCAACAATGATCATATTCACACCAACCATTTCATGACACCACACGGATAATGAGGTTCTTCAACTGCATGGGTTGAAACAGACCAACGATTCTGCGGAGAACGCTTTTGCGATGTACACATGCAGTTTAGATTTTATCATGCTCTATGCACCTTGTGTTCCTATCTGCTCATGCTTATATGTGTGAGAATGAGTTATCATTCATTGTTGCAGGGATGGAGGGTTACTATATATATTCCAGACGGATTTCATTGGCACCTGATTGTATGTCAATTAGCTAGCTAGCAAATCAATCATTGTTCTTAATTTCTCATAATGGTGCAATTCATTAGTGCTACTATATTTGCAACGTTTAGGTGAGAGATTGGAGGAAACCAACATGTTAGGTGGCAGGCTTCTCCCGCTGCGATACAACCAGTCCATGTTGGGCCGCTGTGTTTTCTTCTATGACGCAGTAGGGATGATGTGACTTGAACCTATAGGAGCAAGGTGTTGGCGAGGCTCCTTATACAAGGGCCTGCACATCGTGTGGTAGTTTGATGGACACTGAATTTTGTGTGAGCAGATCTGATTATCGATGCCATACACCATAAAGCATGGTGGTCGCTCTATGAAGTCGACGCCCTGTAATCAGAACCGCGATCAGAACATGAGTCCCCATTTAGTATTAGGGAACTCAGTCACCGGTGCACCAGTGTTGATCGGCAGGAGTACTCCAACCCGATCCTTATGGGACAGAACAAGAGGTGGCTGTGAATGACAAGCACCTGCTGCGACACGACATAGCCATGCGAGTCTTTAGCTAGGACGTAAAAACGTGTGGCACCGCTGAAGGAAGGTGATGTCAAACAACCACCATTTGTCCCAGTGGCATGTCCACCCTCTACTCGCAACTGGGGCCCGATCTGTTTTAGTCCCGATTGCAAGTCCATCCTCGACTCGCAACTTCAGTCTAACAAATTTATGAACATTTGTCGATTTCATGAATGTTTTCCCAAATTCCCGCACAATTTTTAATTTCATGAACATTTTCTTATGGCACATGCTGTTGGAGACAATCGAGTTGGAGTGCCAGCCCATTTATGTTTTTGCATGTGTAGTCCCAAAGATTGATGATCATATTACTTTGTTAGATTGGTGAAACCCACTGTGTAAATACATTATGTGGACATGCATGCGGGTTCGTACTCGTACATGATGCAGGTCAGTGAGCCAGGCCCAGTTTGCTTCCAAGAGACCGGTGCAATGTATTTGCATGCCATGACAACCAGAACAAGCAGCAGACATGCCCTCACTTGTCGCCAGATATACCACACTGTGTTTGCTCAACTAGCTGACGGTCAACGCCAAGAACAAACTGTGCTTGCTCTGCTATCTGAGTATCTGACACAATTCCTGAGCTCGAACATGCGTAGTTTGGTTTGAGTCAGGCCCGTCAATGGACAGCCTCATGTCCAGCCCTTTCCAAATCTGGTTCGGCCTTGTTTTCTTTCTAGTAACCTTCCATATATACCCCATCAGCTTAACCGGTTTCTTGAACTCAAGGGCCCATCTCCTCAATCTGCACCCAGAATCTTAAAAGGTGCATTTTATCAGAGGTTTTGCCATGGGTTATAAGCATTTTGTGTATTCCGCCTAAAGCAAAAGATGGACAAGTTGGAGGAGCTTGCTTTGGTCCTTGTTCTGGTTTCCTCCCATCTCTCAAATTAGAATTAATTTTTTCTTGAGGAAATTTCGCACAACCACAATTCCATATACTCCATGGACTTAACTGCTTGCCAAGCAAGAGAGCTAACTAGTCTTTCCTGGTGCATGTGCATACTTTATATGGAACTACAAGAACTTCCAACCACAACAAAGTTCTCCTCTCGATGCATCGGATCGTCACATCTTTTTTCCAGCTAGTCTTTTTTCCCGCTGCAGCGTGTGGACTTGTTCCAGCGGATGCGGTGGATCCGTGCGTCCTCCGGCGGCGCTTGGGCCGTGCCTAGATGGCGGCCTGGTCTCCCCTTGTCGGCGCACGGTACCTCGGGCGGTGACGGTGATCCATATCTTGGTCGGCCTTGCGGCGGTGGCTGCAGACTGTGATGTTGCAGCGACCTCCTGTGGCTCCATGGCGACGGTCAACATCGAAAGATCTTCGGGGAGTTAATCTCTCCAGATTTGATGGTTGACTTCGGTGATGAGATGCAAACTATGGATGGCGGCTTGACGCAAAGGAATGGTTATGCAGCGGCGCATCACATGTAGCTGCAGGGATCATGGAAAAGTGGTGGCGACAATACATTTGTGACGACGATGGTGGTCCTTCTTGAGTACCCGGTATCGAGCTCCGGGGTGAAAGCCTAGATCTAATGTCTGGCAATGGCGATGGTTATACGTTGTTACCATCGTTACCTTGTTGAAGGCATTGCTCGGATATGCTCAGACTGTTTTTTAAGGTGAAAACCTAGATTCTGGCCTTGACTGGCTGGATCCGGTGACAACGGCGATTAAAATCGCCGTTTCCTTCCTGAAGGCGTTGCTGTTGAAGAAACTCGTCATCCATATGGTGTCTTGAGATGGTTGGTGTGGATATGATCTTTCCTGTAGTTTGCCGATCACGAATCCGATCACTTTGGATTTTTTTCTCTTTCTTTATTTTTCTCGCCCATGCATAGCTTTTGTCTTATATGACTTTGCTATTTGCAGGCGTGTTTTGTGTGTGTTGGTGTAGGCTGTGTGCATCCTACCTATGCAGAGGCCGGGTGTGTGCTCATCGTGTTTGTATTCTCTTGATGCTTCATTTTGAGCTAATAAAATCACCCTTTTTCGAAAAAGTACCATGTATCGTAGAATATTCATGTACAGACATTTCAATTGTTTAGGCCAATGTGGAACGACGTCATTTATTTTGTTCTCATGCATTGTGCATATGCCTAGGCATGCTTATCTGGTGCCTTTTCTCCTGGATTGGAACTTGAACTGGATGATAGCAAGAAGTAAGATAGGGTGATACACATGCTGGAAAGTTATGATGACTATTTTCTCGGAATTACTGATAGCTTTTGCTGGGAACGATTTTGTGATGCACTCATGCAGTTTGGCCTTTATCATGCTCTATGCACCTGAAGTTTCCATCTGCTCATTCTTATATGTGTGTATTACTGTTTTTTTTTTTTTGCGGGTAATATGTGTGTATTACTGTTAGCGAACGTGTGTTCATATGCATGTATAGGTAGTGCTCCTAGTGGTGTACATTGTAACGTTATCTAGGCCCTAGCTGTTAGATGAAGGCCAACGGATCCCTGGACCGGTACAAGGCCAGATGGGTTGTCGGCGGGTTTGCTCAACGCCCCGGCATCGACTTTGGTAAAACTTTCTCACCCGTCGTCAAGCCGGCGACGATCCGGACCGTGCTCACTCTGGCATGCTCTCGTGACTGGCCTGTTTATCAGCTAGACGTGAAAAACGCCTTTCTCCACGGCATCCTCGACGAACCAGTGCACTGCTACTAGCCTGCCGGTTTCATCGACCCCGCGCGGAGCGACCACATCTGCCGCCTGTCCAAGTCCCTGTACGGACTGAAACAGGCTCCCCGCGCGTGGTTCCAGCGCTTCGCCGGCTTCGCCACCACCATCGGCTTCAGCACGTCTCGCTCCGAGGCCTTCATCTTCATTCTCCGACGCGACAGCGGCGTCGCGTACTTGTTGCTGTACGTTGATGACATTGTCCTGACAGCCTCATCGTCAGCTCTTCTTGGTGACATTGTCTCTCACATACAGCGTGAGTTTGCCATGGGTGCGCTCCATTATTTCCTCGGGATCCTGGTCCGTTGCACGCGGCGGGTTTCTTTCTCAGTCAAGCCCAACATGTCGAAGAACTATTGCAGCGGGCCGGAATGACTCAGTCCAAAACAGCGTCAACTCCTGTGGACACCCAGCCCAAGGTTGCCGCTGATTCTGGGCTTCTGGCAGCCCTGTCTCCGATCCATCTGAATACAGGAGCCTCCCTGGTGGTCTTCAGTATCTAACCATGACACGCCCTTCTTTTTTTTTTTTTTGATTTTTTTGAAAGGGAGGATTAACCCCCGGCCTCTGCATCTGGACGATGCATGCAACAATTTTATTAATTATTCACAAACGGACATCGCACCAAACCCTAACATCTATAGCCGGATGCCCCAGCCCAGCCACACACCGGGACTGGGTCCCATACCGGTCCGGCGCACTCTCAGAGGCTGCCGCCGCCATCTTCCACCAGTCCATCTCCAGAGCAGGAACTGACGCATCGACCTTGCCTGGCCTGCCGTCGACGCCACCACGGTGCCAGACAACTCCACCCTCCTGCACGTATCCGTCCACACGCGCCCGTCGCCGAACCTCCACAGCGCCATGCCACCGGGATCCGCCGTCGGCCATGCGGTGGATGTGACACCGCTCCTCCGCTTGTCCCGTCCAACCAGCATTTGCTCCAAAACGATGCCCCCAGGAGAGACAATGACATCGAAGGTGCCATCATCGTCCGATCCGGTAGATTCAGATCTAGGGTTTCCCCCGGAGCATCACGAGTGGGGTGCCACGACCTGCAACAACGATGCCTCGAGAAGGGAACGACGTCATAGACGCCGCCATCGTCCGCCCTAACCGAAGTCGGCGCGATTTTCACCGGAAGTCGCGTCTCCCCGAACTCGCAGCTGGGTGGAACCGAACGGAGCCTCGCCGTGGAGACGAGGGCCGCCGTCGGCACGCCGGCAGGGAGCCTCCAGCCGCCCCTCACCGGTCCTCCTCGCGCCACCGGCCGGCCAAGGCCGTACCGAGACGGATCTGGACAGGACGCCAGATCCGCAGCCATCGAAGCCATCCATCTGCACGCAGCCGCCACACCGCCGGCCATGGAGGCTCCAATCACCGCCGCGCAGCAGGGGAGCCGCCCTGACTGCCGCCCGCGTCGTCCATAACCCGTTGGATCTAGATCGAGCCAATCCCGATCCAGATCGGCAGAGGTGCAGACACGCCCCTCCATCGCGAGGAACTCCAGGCCGCCGCCCAGCCGCGCCCCGCCGCCGCAGGGAACTGAGCGCCGCCGTCCTCGACGTGTCCCACGCCGGCGCGCCGCCCTGGCGCAAGGATGCCGCCCCGCCGCAGCACCCCCGAGCGAGGAGGAGATGGGCCCCGCCGCCGCCGACGCGAGCCAGGCGTTGCCCGGCCACGCCCTCTGGCGGCGGCAAGGAAGGAGTGCGGGGGAGAGGGCGACACGCCCTGACTTGGCTTACGCGGTTCAACAAGCTTGCTTACATATGCATGATCCTAGAGACTGCCATCTTGCCATCATCAAAAGGATCATGCGGTATGTCCGCGGCACAACCACTTCCGGGCTTCTGCTACCTGCATCCACGTCGACCGATATTGTGGCTTATTCCGATGCGGACTGGGCCGGCTGCTTGGATACACGACGCTCTACCTCTGGTTACTGTGTGTATCTCGACGGTGCTCTGGTCAGCTGGTCTTTCAAACAGCAGGCCGTCGTCTCTCGTTCGAGCGCGGAAGCAGAGTACAGGGCAGTTGCCAATGCAGTTGCAGATTGTGTTTGGCTGAGACAGCTTCTCGCCGAGCTCGGGTGCACTCTTCCAAAGGCCACAGTTGTCTTTTGCGACAACATCTCAGCTATGTACATGTCCACCAATCCAGTTCCTCATCGGTGGACTAAACACATCGAGTTGGATATTCACTTTGTCCGTGAAAAAGTGGCCCTTGGTGAGCTTCATGTTGTTCATGTTCCAACTACTCAACAACTAGCTGACATCATGACTAAAGGTTTGCCAATAAGCTCGTTCCAAGCATTCAGGTCCAGTCTCTGTGTCTCTTCAGGCGACGACGACTCGACTGCGGCGGGGTGTTAGCGAACGTGTGTTCATGCATGTATAGGTAGTGCTCCTAGTGGTGTACATTGTAACGTTATCTAGGCCCTAGTCTTCAGGCTAATAGTGTGTGAGTTAGTTGAGATCCTGTAACTACATATACGTGTAATCTCTGATCAATGACAGGGTGAGTTGCACAAACCATACTCTCCCTCTCTCGCCCTGGTTTTGACAATTACTATTCATTGTTGCAGGGACCAAACCTTCTATGTATACCTCCGACTGATTTCATTTGCCACAAATTTGATGTCAACCATCCCTAGTTGGCTACTCCCTCAGTCCCATAATATAAGAGTGTTTTTGACACAGTAGCAATCAGTCTTTGTGCTTAATTGCACCCGAATGGTGTTGGTTATTAGTACCAATATACTTAAACTCTTTACATGAGAGATTCGACGAAACCAACATGCTAGAGGGCTGGCTTCTCCGTCTATGATGACACAACCAGCCCAAGATGTCGCAGCTCCTACCTCTACGACTCAGTAGACGTGAGGTGACCAGAACCTATAAGCTCAAAGTGTTGGCGAGGCTCCCGATACAATTCTTTGTTTACTGCGTGAAAGGTCGATTGTACTGGTGTTGCCCCGGTTAGAGGACTCCCACACGACCGATTCTCGTCAGATAACACAATAAAGGTGGCGCTCTGCCAGTTGATAATAACAAGAAGATCTGGAAGATGAAGATATCTCTTAAAAATAAAATATTTGCATGGTATCTTCGTCGCGGAGTCATTCTTACTAAAGATAACCTTATTAAGAGAAATTGACATGGAAGTCCGCAATGTGTTTTTTGTCACCATGATGAGACAATAAAACATTTATATTCTTCCAATGCAAATTGGCTCGTTCTATATGGTCAGTCATATATGGTCAGTCATCCAGATAGCTTCTGGTTTGTATCCTTCTTGTAGTGTTGCTAATGTATTTGGCAACTGGTTACATGGAATAGATCACAGGTTTAGAACTCTTCTTAGGGTGGGAGCGCTTGCCGTTATTTGGTCGCTTTGACTGTGTAGAAATGATAAGGTTTTTAACGATAAAAGTACTTCTGTGTTGCAGGTTATCTACATATGTACCAGGACTCTTCGTTTATGGTCCTCTCTGTAACGCGTGGAGAATCGAGACCTGTTTACGGAGGTGTGTACACGATTGGAGGATACGGCGAGGGATACTTTTACCCAACATGGGTGGCAGCATGATCTTAGGATTGGCCCACCTCCGCTTTAGACATTACTAGTTAAATGCCCGTGCGTTGCTACGGGCAAATGATTGTAAATAAATCAAGGGGGCACCTATGTCAGGTACATGTAAAAAGTACTCGCGTCAGTCACTTTTATTGTTGGCCATCAAATCAATATCCAACGGTTAGGAGCACGCCACCACCTATTCATCTCGAAGTTCTGGAGACTTGATATATAGTTGCACAAAATCTCTATTGCTTCGGATTGCAAAGTGGCCGTGGAAGCAAATAAATCGGGTACTTTTGCATTGTATGGGGTTGTAGTACATGAAATCAAATAATGATCTAGAGTTTTTTCTTCTTGTTTGATTAGCCATGAATTTAGAACCTCAAATGTAGAGGCTCACAAACTTGCAAAGCAAGCTTTAACGCTGGGTACTGGCTGCCATGCTAGGTTAGGCCAGCCCAGAGATCTTGTTTTTGTCCCTATAAATCTTGTGACGGTGGAATAAAGCTTCGTGGGTTTGTCTAAAAAAAAAACTATTCATCTTCTTCTTCCCGCACCTTCTTCCTCCTCCTCTCCCGCGACGGTTCCTCATTCTCCGCAGCCTACCCAGACCTAACCGCCTGCCTCCACCCCCACGGCCGGCGGTTATCGCCATCCTGCCATCCCCACGACTCCCCCCCCCCCCCCCCCACCGTGTTGGCCGCCGCCTCGGCCATCCAATTTCGAGTTCCCCTTCTAACATACCTAACTCTGGCGACCCACCCCAACCCACCGCTTACGTTTCAGTCTGGCTCGTGCCAACTCCCGCTCGTCGTACACAGCTCGGTCTCGCCTTGCCGTTGCTGGTGCTCCTCATGTCATCCCCACCTCCGGCCTCATGCAAAGCAGAAAGTGACTAACGCAACAAAAAAATTAGGCACATGGATTTAGCAAAACCGATAAATCAAAGAGTAAGTGGACTATACTTGATTCATACACATACATCACATCGCAAATTTATTATATATCAATCATGTTTCAACAACTTGATCAAACAATGGTTGAACAACTATTTGATATCATAAAGATATAGTTGCTACTTAACCTGAAGTTCTACAGGAAGCACAATCTCCTCTATTGTTTTCTTTACCAAATCAATTACACCCAATGTCGTAGAAAAACTGGAAGTGATTGTACAAATTTATCAGTTACTCATGTCTCATGGCTTGTCCTTTTTGTCGCCAAATTACTCCACCAAACATTGGGCTTCACAATAACCCCAATGATCATCCTCAATGAGTTTATCATCTTCCTCGACAACAATTGTGTGGAGCTTCCGAAGTTGTACACTTTTAAAAAGACAATTGATAGAAGGGATGGTAGGGATGAAAATAAGAGAACGCCGGAAGCAAATACTTTTCAAGTTTTCCTTTTCCGACACTACATGAACTGTGGTATTGTTTGAATCTCAATGCAAAAATTCAGAAACATATGTCCTACATGTTGCTGCTTCTCAGCTTCATAATCATTTGAGCAAGGCAATTGAATATTGTTACCTCAGTTAGAAATTTAAACCGGGTAAACTTAGCAATCTAGTGTAGGCCTGATCCATACACGCACCATTGTATCCATTGTGATCTCAAGTGCTAGAGTTACATGTACCAATATGATCGGGGAGGAGTAGGCCTGACCCAGCAAAGAAACAGAACAAAAAACTGTCATAGCACCGCACCGTCTTGTTACTATGCCCGTCAACCGATGGCTCAACAGAAAAACGGTTGCGTGAAACATGTGCCCCAGGCACTGCAACACTAACCGTGTGATTCATTATCCCTTGTTATGACCTATAACAAGTACTAATTTTCCTTGAAACATATGCTAGGTATTTCCTTAATATTCTCAACGCTAGATGCAGAACATATACTGCTTGTATATTGAGAAATAAAACTTCACATTTGAAAGTACAACGAGAAGCAAAATCCTAATAATATACCTCACCTTAAAATGAATATTAACAAGACACGTCTGGACGTTACCAGGATGTGTCAAAGCATTACAGCACAAGAGCACCAGAAGATCCTGCAACGTGAAAGAACCTTGTGAAGATAATAAATCGATGATGTAAATATTCTATGGTTTAAGACCAATCACTACCAGAAACGGGACTAAGCCTGTGAGCCAACCAATATTCCTATCGGCCCCGCATGGACTCCCAGGAAAGAATTTTTTTACTGTGGGCTAGGATCTGGCCGACAGGTTGTTGCTCTATATTCCTGTAGGTTCTTACTAAACTCACAGGATAAGTGTATCCCTGTGCGTCGCGGCCCACAGAAATCGCGTTCGGCCCTTCACGCCCGCGGGCTGTCGCTTCGCGCCACCGATTTTCGTTGCCCGCATTTTTTTCTATTTTCCTGTGTGTTTGGGCTCACAGGGTTAGGCCCAATACAAAAGCAGAGGGCAAACAGAACTCTCTCAATCCCCCAATTCAGTCCTGAGTCTCCAGACCCCTCTCGATCCCCAAATCAGGTCCTCAGTCTCCTGCCACTTCACCGCCGCCGCCACCATCGTCCCAGGCCGTTGTCGCCTCCAGACCATCCTCCGTTCTCCGGTCCACCGCCGCGGCAGCCGCCACACCATCCTCCGATCTACCGCCGCGGCTGCCTGCCCTCCACGCGGAAGGCCGTTCTTCCGCCCGCATCTGCATCACCATCTGCGTAGCGCCAGTCTCCACCTCGTCACCCGCCGGAGCACCAGCACCCGCCTCCCCAACGAGCTCCCGTACTAGTCCCCCCCATTCGGCTTTGCGCGTCTTCACCTTCAGCTGTCCGTACTCCTTTGCTCGCTGCATCACAAGCCCCCTGTCTTCATATCTCTGGTAATATATCACCTTCTTTTCCTGGATCTACGATTTGCTTTCTCTATTTCTTGTGTAGCGTTCAAGCTTAGTTGGAACTAATTTAGGCACGTCTGATTAGTATACGGTTGATTTGGACAAGTTCAAACACCAATTTTTATGGGTTCCAATGCAAAACTAGTTGTAGATGACCATGTACAGTTCTTTGGTGTGCACGTTGATTTGGACAGATTAGTTTTGGTTGTTCTTAGATGTATGTTGTAGCTTCTGTAGCAACATCAGTGAACAGCTAACATGTAGTTTCTGTACATGACTATCTAACTGTTCATTTTTTTCTAAGTTGTAGCTTCTGTGACATCTACTTGCTATCTATTTTAGTTTTCTAAAGTATTAACACATATAAATCCTAGAATAATCTTATCTCTTCATTTTCCAGAAGCATCAGCGAACAGCTAGGGGAGTTGGTTGGCCACCCTTTTCGACGCCATAATTTCGCAGCTTGAACAAGTATATTGGTAAGTTATAGCTTTGAGCTATTAAATTTATGTCTGAAACAATTGTCTTTGTGTGAATCGTTATTTGTGCTGCTGCCTTTAGTATGTTATTATTTTTCTGAAATAGCCCTATTTCTGTGAATTTTATTTCAGTATGAATTCTTGGTTAAATAATGGAGAACCGTGATTGGATGTATAGTGGATGGGTGTTTGGTCAAGTCCCTTCTAATATATGGCTTGAAGAAACTGCACGATTTATAGACCGGGCCTTCTCTTTGTTTTCTGTAGCTGAAGGTGGTAAAATTAAGTGTCCATGCGCCAAATGTCGGAATTATTTTCAGCAAGAAAGGCACATTGTAGAGGAACACTTGTATAAACATGGGTATAAGCCAAATTACCAAACCTGGACAGAACACGGTGAGAGTTTTGTAGCTGCTGCTGATGGATCTGTCCCTTTAGTACATCAAGAGGGCTGTAATGAAACTGATCGAATAGACAGTATGTTGGTTGACCTAGGTGGTAGCCATCCTCCACCGGTTACTGAGGAGCCAACCTCCTCTGCCAAGGCTTTTTATAGGATGGTCAGTAGTGCCGATGAATTGGTACATGAGAACACAAAACACTCACGTCTTTCTGCTGTAGCTCGTTTGCTAGCTATGAAATCACAATACAACATGTCAATTGCACATTTTGATGATACCTTAAAAATAATCCATGAACTTCTGCCTCCTGAATCTAATTTGTCCGAAGACTTCTACCAATCCAAGAAACTCTTAGAAGGTCTTGGTATGCCATATGTCAAAATAGATGTGTGTAAAAATAATTGCATGTTGTATTACAAAGATAACAAGCATAAAGAGAAGTGTGACTTTTGTGGCACATCTCGCTACGAGGGAGGCCAAAAGAAAATCCCACGTAAAGTTTTGCGGTACCTCCCTCTAAAAGATAGATTGCAAAGGTTGTATGCCAATGAGGAGACCGCAAAGCTTATGCGTTCTCACATTCCTTCCGGGTCTGATAAGATGGTCCACCCATGTGATGGTGAAGCTTGGCAAGATTTCGATAAGGATTTTCCAGAATTTTCATGTGATCCAAGAAATGTGCGACTTGTCATAGCTACGGATGGTTTTACACCATATAGTTTGGGTGCTGCTCCGTACACATGCTGGCCAGTGTTTGTAGCTCCATTAAACCTCCCCCCTGGTTTTCTCTTAAAGCCAGATTTTATATTTCTTAGCCTTGTGATACCTGGTCCTGAACATCCCGGAAAGAATTTGGTATTATTTGTACTGAATGTTTCTAAAAGTTTCTTCCTTTCTTGCAAATATGTGATTGGTGACATGTAGCCCACATGGTTTTCCTCTCATTTTGTTCAAATTTATATTCTAATTATAATAGGTTGCCTCTTTAATAGATTTGTCTAACATCTGAATTTATCTTTATAGGAGATGACTGGACTTCGTCATGTCCGTGCCAGGAGCGGATCTGGCAACAATAACTCACAAAGGACAATTTCCGGCAGCACTAACTCTAGCAACCTTTTGTCCCAAAGGAGTGATGTGAACTCATCTTGCCCTTCATCTGAGAAGCGTAGAGGAAGGCGCATGAGAGCTACTGTCGAATTAAGAGTGCCTCCACGTGGTCGCATAGTTGGCCTTCAACCTAAAGGTGAAAGGTATCGAAAATGATGTGTTTGTTTCTATCTCAAACATATTGCTGCACAGTTGTTTCCTGTTTTTCTTAAACCTGTCGATTAGTATAGTTTTAAAAAAAATTGTCAATTAATAACATTTACTGCATGTAGGCAATTTATTTATGTACCCTATCATCCCAAAAACTACAAGTACACTACACAACTTGGAGTTCTTCTCAAACGTGAATACCCTGGAAAAATAGAGGAAAAAAATGATGATGGTGTCATCACTAATACGCGCCCGGCTTTGGAGTGGTACGATTACTATCATGATTCGACTATAGATTTTCAGCAGCGGACAGCCGCAGATCGTGTGAAGGAAGAGTTTTGGGTAGGTACAAGTTTTTTGGAGTAATTGCAATTATTATTATACATATCTTCGAATGTCGGCGATCAGACTGTCGATGCAGCCAACCTTGGCCGAAACTAATTGCTCAATTACCATTATAACATCAGACTAGAGGTGGTGTTCATATGCTCTTTTGTGGACTTGTGTATGCGGTATGGCTTTTGTATGAGAACTGACATTTGGTGGTAGCTGCAAGCCAGCGTATTTTGCTAGTATTATTGTAGTTGGCAGGTCCATTTGTGGATGGTACCTTTGTAGACATGTAGAGCTCTTAAAGTGTGGTTGTTCATGATATGAACTGATGTATGCTATTTGAATGATGATGATGATGATATATGCAGTCTGATGTAGTCATGTAAATCTGTTCTGAGATGGTTTCTGGGAAATAATGCAACATTTGTACAATATGGGTTAAACACATTGCTTTCCTGGCTGGGAAAGCTGACAGGAATATGAACTGAAAAACAACATCCTGGTGCAATAGTGACGGCCATCGGCTGACAGGAATACATGTATGTTGCAGCGACTCACCTCAAATTCCTGTCGGCTGAACCGACAGGTATATGTATGCCTGACGGTCTTTCCTGGCGGGTGGATGACAGGGATATGTATTTTCCGGGAAGCTTAAATCTGACGGAACATTTATTCCCTGTGCGCCAACCGCCAGCGACAACCGACAGGAATAATATTCCTGTAGGCTATCCGTCAGGCATATGATTTCATTCCTGGCAGGCTATGGCTGTCGGCTATTCCTGTCAGTTGGCCGACAGGAATGATATTCCTGACGGCCGGACTTCCTTTCCTGTCGGCTGTTGGCCCACAGGCTTAGTCGCGTTTCTGGTAGTGAATCGTCTCGAACATATATCTTTAAGAACTCATGCACATAAAGCAACATTGTAAACTTCTTTTTACTGTCAAACCACTAACTATATTTGCCTCCCCAATCCAAACTCACCACCATCGTTAATGGAACACAACCCTTCCACTCACTATCTTCTTCTACTACCCCGTCAATCCTCCATCTCCTCCCTCTGACTTTATACATAAACTGAAACAATCAAATAATTCAAGACAGAAAAATCAATTCAATTGGTCGACACGGCTAGTAAAATATCATAGAAAAATATATCATGTTTCATATTTTTATTTGCCATAAATGAAAGTGTTTAAGACAATCAACATGCTTAATGATACGGAAGCATCACGTTTATTGAATATAAGCTGAGAGAATAGAATGTAAGAACTAAATATTTCTGTCTGGTAGATCCTTCCATATATCTCAACCTAGAAGTACAATTTTAGTACTTGCACCATCGGACAAATTTATTACTGCACCTGATATATCTGCCGATCAATGTTTGCGACAGAGAATGATATTGATCTGTTGAGGGTATTTGGAAGCATGCAAAAAAAGATTCCTTAGTAAGGAAACTTCTATAGAAGCCGGTCCGGGCATGCACATACTTACCACGATTTATTACATGCCCTTGAGATAAACTCTCAGGTCGTTGTGTTTCAAGGATTTATTCTCCAGGCCAAACATGACATTTTGTTGACCAAGAAAATACGTTTCAGCTGAAACTTATATCCCTCGTGTCTGCAAAAGTTAAACAAATTGAGCATTCTCATATAAGTTTAAGGTAACACTAACTTCTGGCAGAGAAGATTGACACTGTTCACTTTAGTAACCTGTAAGGCTTGAACTCTTCCGGACACAAGACCTCTCAGCTTATTGCCTATACGGACACGAAAAGAAAGTGATAAACAAGAAACTTTAAGCTTCATCAGTAATCCAGTATATTAAGACCTGATATCCAAACACGCTGTCGTACCATCTTTTCAAGACCAGCCCATCCTTTGGATGGAGAGGTAGAAGCCATAGCATTCTACGTGCTCACCAATTTGGTTTGATGCGCGCTCATATATATAGATATGCATGTACTGTGTAAATGCTCGTATGCCGCATGTAAAGTTCATTTTAAGGCTTTAACTTAAATAAACATATGAACGCTCTAATAAAACATATAGCTAATATTTACATGCATGCACATTTGAAGTCTTCACGTCATTTTTAATTTATAGCACTCATTTGTGTCTGGTTACTCAATCCTCAGAGCAAAAACAAAAAGTCTAGCTTGTGTGTGTATGGAAACCGATGTGTGCAAATATAAGCCAATCTTCAGCAAATGCGGCGTGGAAACTCACCGGCTGCTATATAGTTACATTGTTTGGTACCTTGCCCAGCTGGTCATGGAAAAAACATGATTATAAAAAGCGCAGGTGAATGTGATGGTCTGGTAGGGTTTTTCAGAGCTGTTGGGTTACCTGATCAGCCACATGATGACATGAATGTATTTGATCACAAGGAACGAGCAGAGTACATAGAGCAAGCCGTGACGGACAACGGCCTCGGCTGTTTGGCATGGTATCGCAGAGGTATGGCCTCGTCCGTGATGGTGCGTACAAAAAGCTGCATCTCGTTGGGTGCTTGGGGCTAGCAAAGTAGCAATCACTCCCTCGCCGCCAACGGCCAGCCGCACCAAAGCCCGCGCCGCTGCCTCCTTGGGGAAATAGCTCCGGGAGTCCTCTGTGCTGAAGTAGATAGCGTCGTAGAGCTCCGACAGCGACGCCGCCAATGTGCCTCCCCCATCCGACAGAACTTTACACCCCCAGGGCACGAGCTTGGGCTCCTAACTCCATCCGGACTCCGACGATGATCCCACGCCCCCATCCCTATGGCCGGCGCGGCCACAACAGGACACTACCCCAGTGTTGCAGTCGGGCCGATTCCGGCCGCGATCCATCGTCCCGGCCGTCCGCTCCTCCGGGCCGACTCCCTACTCACGGAAAACGTAAGCCCTCCCCCACACAAAAAAAAAAAAAGAATCGATTCAAAACAAAATCCCCACAAAAATTCCCAAATAGCTCAGTCTACATGAATCGATTCACCCTACCAAAGCCCAGCGTTTGCTTAACCTAAGCAGCCGGACAGCTTGCGGACGGCAAACACACACATAGAGAGGGGAGATGGAGACGGTTGCGCAGGAGAAGGCATGGTCTCAGTACCTGAGGAGAGGCACTCCCTCTTGTCGCACCCAGCGAGCACGGGCTCGGCCAGCTCTGGCTGGTTCGCCCCGAATTCCTTGGTCTCTTCGGAGTTCAGATCCTGCGGCCAACAGCCCCACCACACCGCAAAGCACATTCAGAAAACCAAAACTCAAAGAAGAAGAAACAACACGGCGGAGTGCAACTCGATTTTATTAGCGCCAGAGGTAGGGGGTGGGGATCTCGACGCCATGGTAGACGAGTTAGAGGGACGGCGTGGTCGCAGGCGCTTCTTTGTTTTTGGAAGCCAAATCAAGGTGCCTCCCTTTTCTGGGAAAGAAATTAAGGTGTTTCCTTGTTTTTGGAAGGCAAATCAAGGCGCTTCTTTGTTTTTGGAAGCCAAATCAAGGCGCTTCCTTCTTTTTGGAAGCCAAGTGAAGGCGCCTCTCTTTCCTATGGCGACGAATTAATGTGTAATTGAAAGAGTGGCGGCGTACGGTTCTTAGTGGGTTTTGGTTTTTTGATGGGAGAAAGAAAAATCGAGTGGGAGGGGGTGGTGGGAGGTGAGGCGAAAAAAAACCGCGGGTACCGGCCTACCAACTCCCCCTTTAGGAGTAGAGATACAGACTCTACACGTTTCTTTGTATTTCACCTTTTTATTTTTCATTTGTGTGAGAGGACTTTGTTTGGCTGTGTGTAATACTTAGACCTTTTAAGTAATAAGACGCCCTTTTTCGAAAAAAAAGGTGGCTCCCTGTAATCGGATCGGGAGTTCTCTTTCTGATTGACACGGAGATGATAACCGGTGCACCCATGGCTATGAAGGAGGTAGGAGTGCTCCAACCTGATCCTGGTGAGACATCGAGAGGCAAGACTGCGATTGACAAGAAACTGGAGCAACATGACATAGCCCGATGGTTGCGGCTCTTTTGCTAGGACATACAGAAGTGTGGTGTTAGGCGATATTTGTACAACCATCGTTCCTGGAGTGTATTTGACTGAGGATGCGGGAGAATCGTGGCCGTGCCACCCCATTTATCTTTTTGCAGTATTGCATTATATGAACCTGTATGAGTGTAGTATATACATGCAGGCCAATGAGCCAGCCTGAGTATGTTAAGGACTGACCGATGCAATGCATGCATCACATGACACCCAGAACCATCAGGCAGCAGCATGCCGCCTGGTCGATTCTCAAATGTACTACATTCGATTAATCTGGTACCATAAAAGAGCTCATAAACTATGCAAATTAACTGTCTCTTTCTCCAGCAATATGTTCGCATGGTTGTCATTTTACTGCTGCATAAGGGATTAATTCACCATCCACTTGATTGAGACACCCGCCTAGCTAGCGAGCCAAGAAGAAGCTGCCACCAACAAGCTCATCCCCCATGGCCAACATAGGTGTTCAAATTAACTTGAGTGTGGGATATTGGAGCAAATCAAGTCACAGTTACATGTCGAGATGGCAAATGATGGTATTATTGTACCTGTGGAAACGAGGTTAATCTTAGGTTACCCGCTGTCCTCCGCCTCATCCAACGGAGCCGCCGTCCCAACCTATCCGCACATCATCCCGCCTGCCAGATCCGGCCGCTGGAGCCCAAGGTAACTAGCTCCCTTCCCATCCGCGGTTCCCTCTAGATTGTTTATAGATCCACTTAGAGTGGCAAATTACACTAGGTATCTAGGGTTAGGGGCATTGCAATAGAAGGGGTAAGTTTTAATTAGTGGTGGGAAAAAGGTTTGTAGTTTTTTATGCAGATCAAATGCTTAGATTAAAACTTACCCATTCTATTAAGAAGGGCAGGTTACTCCATTGACACAATTTAATTATTAGTGTTTGGTCAAAAATACAAAATCTGCAATAGAAGGTAAACTAACCCCCTTCTCGTCCGCCGTTGTACTTTGTCAGATGCAATTAGTGGGTTGGTAGGGTTTTTCTGTACATAAAGTGTACTTTGATTTTTTTGGCAATCCAAATAAAGTGTCAGTGACCGTTTTTTCAATGATTAGAGTGGCATTGTAATATCTTGCACTGTTAGGTTCATTGGCAATTATTGTGCCAAATTTGCTTACATATGACAAGTGCAAGATATATGTTATATTTGCAGGGATTAAAAATGAGTTCCAACGTTTTGGCGAAACGTTGATTAATTTCCGTCTTACCAAATTTCTAGAACTCAATATGTTCGATTTTTTTTAGCAAAGGTTATGCCGATTTCGTTCGTAGACTTTTGCTAAGAGAATACAAGTTGCACTGAAATATTTTTGTAACAACACATATCGAAAAAGATCAAGTTGAGTTGAACTTGCTTACTATGACAAGATCAAGATATATGTTATATTTGCAGGGATTAAAACATGAGTTCCAACGTTTGGGCAAAACGTTGATTAATTTCCATTTCACCAAATTTCTGGAAATATGTTCAATTTTTTAGCAAAGCTTATGCCGATTTTTTCAGTTGATTTTTGACCCTTTTTAGCCGCTGCCTATTCTCAATATTACTTTCATAACTTAGCACTCATGCCAACTATTTACAATTGATAAGTGCTTCTTGAAGGAGGGATCATGGGGCGTAAGGTCTGCCATATCTGCAAAAATTCCTGTATGGACAGTTTGATAAATGCAGTACAATTCGGGCTCTTCTTCAAGGAGGGATTCGAAAAATCTGTGGTAACGATGTTTAACTTTAGCATTCAATCCTAACCATTTGCTAAATTCTTTTACCGTCTTTACCATTAACTATTAACTGCATTTTTCTTAATTGTTGCATAGTGTATCCGATGCAACGTAAGGGTCAACTTCAACAATTTAATCGGTGACAGTTTCCACTTTAAGGATGATAAATGACGCACACTAGAAGTTGACGATCATAGATGGTGATGGATGGAAGAAGTACATATCAAAAAAATAAGCTCATCGGGGGAGAATAAATAGGCTTTTACTTTAATGGAGCGGTCAACGGGTTAAGGGCTAAGTATTTCTCCAACCAAGATGATGAGCTTGACGAAGATGATGAGGACGACCAAGATGATGATGATAGCCAGGATGATGATGATAGCCAGATTGATGACGATAGTCAGGATGATGAGGATGAGCTAGATGATAAGGGTAGCGAAGATGATTACAATGAAGGTCCATACAATTCTACAATTTTCTCTCAAAGAATGAAGGAGCTTATGAGGATGAGACGGCCAATCTCATCGTGATCCTACCATCAAGTGTGCACTACTTCGGGAGTCCATTGTGCACCGTTTAACTAAGTCCAACATCGTCAAACACACCATGGTATGTTTTGTATTCTTTTTTTAGTTCGTAACACTATATGACGAGATGTCTAACATTGCGCGCTCTATTTGCTTCTAATCACGGGGATCTTAAAAATTACCTATGAAGATGATTTTCGGCCAGGACATCCCCACCGTCGGCAGAGCTGGAGTACGCCTTGGAGCTGCAGGGTCTGTCACCACCGTTCAGTACAAGATGGACATGGAAGGACGCATATCGTTTTATGAGGTCGGATGGCGGGAATTCCTAAAGAGAAATAGACGACTAAGGGTTGACACACCAGTGGTAATCACGATAAGGAACAAGAGCAACAACAACTTGCAGATGATGGTTGTCATTGACCTTATCTAGAAATAAGGTCCAAGTCAAGAATATGTAATATGTTGAACTCTTAGTTAGTTAGTTAAGATGGATGTGATGCATTAATGTTTGTTTGTTAAGTGGAATAAATTGGAAGTGTTAGTGAGTTACTCCTTTGTTAAGAATTATATAACTATGTCAATTTACCTTGATGAAGTAATGTGTATAAACGCTGCGTGGCAGCAGAAATGATGTAGTGGCAGCGAATTTTTTAATTTGCATGCCTAAATTTTCAGTGGTGGGTGCTCTAACTCGCCCGCCACTGCTACAACTTTCGCCAGTAGCGGGCGTGTAGGCATGCCCGCCACTACAGATTTGCGCCACTGATGTCATGTTAGCAGTGGCGAGAGGTCAGTGGCGGGCGCTCCTGAGACCCTCGCCCATCACTGCTGGCCTTTTGCCGCCCGTCACTACTAAGGCATTCCTGAAGTAGTGTCTGCACAAATTGACATGGTGCCTTGAATTGGTCATACAAGCCAATGAAATAAATTGGGGTCATTTGACGCATGTCGAGAAACAACGTACTCTCAAACGGAGCATATGGCCTACCCGGACACCCTACGTTGAACATGGTATTTTTTTTGGACATTCTTGGAATGACCCCAACTTTTACGAGCAGGTGGGCATGCCCATGATAGGCGTCCATGCCAGGTTTGAAGGAAAAATTATTTAAAATCATAATCTAAACATGTACTTAAAACTATTATTTAATGTATTTAACATAACTAATAAGTACAAAGGGATAAAATTCAAAACAGTAAATGCTTTTTTTAAAGCATTTAATAAATGTTTGGATGAAAAGAGAATTTACTTAAAACTGTTATTTTGGTATTGCAAATAATATTTCAGTTTTTTGAACAGGTTTTAAAAAGAATAATAAAGTTCAAAATGGAGAAAAATGAATTAACGAAAAGAGAGAAGAAAACAAATAGAAAAAAAACTTAGGCCTTTGCCTAACTAGGTGACGACATCGCTCCCCTTGGGCGTCTGTTCAGCCAGGCCGAAGTGCGCGCGGATTAAAAGAAAGTTCATTGACTACAAAAATGTCCCTATTTTCAGAATTCGTTAACAAATTCAAAAAATATTCCTTTTTTCAAACTTTTCTAAAAACTAAAAAAATGTTCTGGGAGTTTCAAATAATATTCACACTCTCAAAATTTGTTCAGAATTTCAAAAATGTTTATTTTTTAAAGAAAATTCTACACAAATACAAAAATGTTCGAGAAAATTCACAAAAATAATTTGGTTTCAATTTTTTGATCGTATTTTTCAAAAATAAAATTAAGTGTTTTACAAAAAATGTTCATAAAATTCAAATTTCTTTTTAAAAAAATGATCATGCTTTGACCAGAGCAATTTTGAAACACAGATTTTTTTAAGAATAATTCTGTACAATTTTTGAAAATGTGAATATTTGGAATTTTTGAACACATTTGAAAAGGCAAACATTTTTTGAAATTTCGAAGAAATTCTTGTGCGTGGCGCTGTCCATTTGTGGAGCTCCTAGTCAGCGCTTTAAGCGCCTGTTAGGAAGTTGGCGCTCGCGCGCCAGTCAGACACCGCCTATCGCTCGCATACTCGCCAGCTTTGCACGCTCGCTCCCTTCGCCCGCTTGTTTTTTTTAAAAAAAAATCATGAATTTGAAAAAAATTCACAAGTTTAAAAAACAGTTCACGAATTTGAAAATTGTTCATAAGTTAAATTTTAAAAAGTTCATGAATTTGAAAAAAGTTTATGAGTTTGTAAATTTTTTGCAGATTTTAAAAAATGCGGATTGGAAAAATGTTTCACAAATTTTTAAAGTTCACAAATTCAAAAGAAAATTCGTGAAAAATAAAAATAAAAAACGGAAAAATAAAATTGAAACGAAAAAAAAGAAAAAAACTGGGCGAAAACCATGCTTGAAAATACCAAAAGAAAAATCTCCCAGAAAAACCTTGTAGAACTTGAACCGGAAATGTACACAACAAGAAGATGAAGAAGTAGAACCATTCACAACCGGTTATCAGTCCCAGCTGGTAACTGCGGTCGCAACTAAACCTGTAGGTTTCAAGTTTGAATCCCAATTGGCGCAATATTTTTTGAAGCTTAAAAAAAGAAAGAAAAATGTAAATGGGCCAAGCCAGGACGACTGAACCTTTAGCTACCGGGAGTGGACGTACGCTACTCCTCGAGCGTACGTATCATTTCGGCTCGTGACCCACCATATATACGAAAGTGAGTACAATTGTTAAAGGTCTATATTGTCCTTTATTCGTTTAGTATGGGGGTGTACCGAAGCAGGGCTCTCATGTTAGATATTTCAATTGTTTAGGCCAATGTAGAACGAGATCAATTATTTTGTTCTCTCATGCTCTGTGCATACCTTTAGGCCAATGTAGAACGAGACCATTCACTGTTGCAGGGACAGAGGGTTACTCTCTCTCTCTCTGACCTACGTACAACTTGCTTTATTTGGTCTTGGAAAATAGGAACTGGATGGAAGTAAAAGAGAAGTAAGAGAGGGTGATATGCATGCAAAAGAGAAGTAAGACAGTTATGTGATACACTCACGCACTTTAGGCCTCATCATGTTCGTGTGCATCTCGAGTGTGCTCATGCTTATACATCTCTCTTGTCCATTGTTTGAGGGACCAGAGCTTCTATATAATATCCCCGATTTATTTCATTTGCCTGATTGCGTATGAACAAGGCCAGCTACCTAAGAGTCAAGCTTTTTTGCTTAAATATTTTCCGCAACGATGTATTTGGAACCTTAGGTGAGAGATTGGAGGATACCAATGTACTTGCTAGCAGGCAGCCTTCTCCCACTGTGACGCAATGGGAGGCTATGTGTTATGGTTGCGACATGGCACGTAATATAGGAAGTCCTGAGCCGTGTAGAAGATGGAGAGGCAGATTGTGGCAGCATGCTTGCTTGTCATCGATGTAAATCGTAAATGTGGTGACTCAGACGATCGTGAAGCTGTCACGCTGCACACAGAGAGGTGGCCGACATCCCACCTTACAGGCTCAGGCACAGATATCCCAACGAGGACAAGTTGGACGATTTGCTCCGATTGACAAGCACTCCTCCCATTGGTGGGTTGTGTTTCTGCAACTAGCACGGTGATGGCTAAGTGTGCCACTGCTGGAGCTGAGAAGAAGGACACAATATCGTCGTTTTTAGGTTGATCACAAATTCCATGGCGGAGAAGGTAGCTCTACAACATTTGTACAGATTAGTAGTACGTGTGTAGAGTGTGTTTGGCTAGCACTACGGAGGAAATTGTTGGCGTGCCGGTCAATCTTTGCTGGTTCCATTATTTGATGGTCTTACATTGTGTTTTTTTCACAGAATTGTTATGCTACTTCGTACGTCTGTGTGTATATACAAATAGTACGAACATGCATGGCAGTCAGCCTGAGCTTATTTGCTAGAGACCGATGCAAGTGTAAATAAGCACATGACATGACATGACAGCCGTAACAAGCGGGCCCAAGTGTACTGCATTAGGTTAATCCGGTTAAAGTGCATGCTTAAATACCTACGTCAAAAGAAAACCCCAAAAATTGAAAATAATCGTGTCGCTCTCTGTCATGGCGACTCGGGCCGAGCCTCCTGCCCCTGCAAAACCGCCGAAGGATGCCGTGGGGAAAATCTCCGGGGCCGACGGCGCTGGCGGGGCCCTCTTCTTGCGGCACTATGCGGTGCTTGGGTAGCAGATTCGGGAGTTTTGCAGGCACGCCAAGGGACTCGACGAGCGGCCATGGATTGCGGGCAAGGGTTGGATGCCTGGGTGGTGCGGGAGCGGCTGCTCGGCGACGGGCCAGCCGCTTCCTTTCACGCCTTCTCTCGGCTGCGTCGGCTCGGTCCTGAGGATGGCTGCACCGCCGTTTGTTGGTGGGCCCAGCTGGCCGCGGGTGGGGTGCCGCCCTCGCTCAGAGCAAGTACAATAAGCTTATGTAAGCAGGCTATAAGGGTTAAAATATTATTTTGCTGCTGACATGGAGGGGAGAGAAGATGAGAGAGAAGAGGAGCCGACTACAGAATAAGAGCCAGCTCCTAAACACTATGTGAGAGTGGAAGAGTGGAAGGTGGAAGATATCTGGCTAGGCGACACCCCACTTATGGTGCAGTACCCTAGCTTGTACAGGATTGTCAGACATAAATTTGTCACGATCAAACAAGTTTTGGGACAAGAAAACCCCGATATTTCTTTTCGTAGGGACCTCTTGGGCCCTCGCCTGGCAGCATGGAATGAATTACTCTCTCGTATGGAGGACATTCAACTGACAAGCGAGCCGGACAAGTTTCGATGGAAACTACACCAAAACGGTAGTTTCTCAGTCAAGTCCTTGTACGATGCGATGACTCATATCGATGTTCCAGTTGATAACAAAAAATTGTGGAAGCTAAAAATACCTCTGAGAGTGAAGATATTCCTTTGGTTTTTAAGCAGAGGGGTCATCTTAACTAGAGATAACCTGGCACGACGTAACTGGCAAGGTAGTAAGACATGTGTCTTTTGCCAACATGACGAGTCTATTAAACACTTATTTTTTGAGTGTAAGTTCGCTCGCGCAGTATGGGCCATAGTTCAAATAGCTTCAAATCTATACCCCCCACATAGTGCATGTAACATGTTCGGCAATTGGTTGCGGGGTATTGATAAACAATTTTCTGCACATATTCTTGTGGGGGCGGCTGCCTTATGCTGGGCATTGTGGCTTACCAGGAATGATGTGGTTTTTAATAATAAATGTGTTTCCTCTCCTGTGCAGGTTATTCATGCATGTACGCGATGGCTCCGTACTTGGTCTATCCTGCAGAAGTCGGAGGACAGAGACCTCTTTATGATGGTGTCTACACGGCTGGAGCGTACGGCCAGGGAGGTTTTCTCCCACCATGGATGGCGGTGTAATCTCCGTATAGGATCTGCCCCACCCTAGTCTGGATTGATTTATTTTTGCTGCAAAACAATGTTTATTTTTTGGTCGTTTGGACTTGTTGGCTGTGTGCATCATGTTATGCAGAGGCCGGGCATTCTTTGGATGCGGTTGTATCACCTTGATAAATCAATTCAATGAAATGTCCTTTATCGAAAAAATGTATTATTAAAATAACACAATTTTATATCTTATTATTGTACTTGTCGGCTATAAGATTGACTATATATGACATGGCAATATCATATAGCAATCAGCTGGCTATACTATTAACCATGCTCTCACGCGACGTGGACATGACGGGTACGGCTGCTCGGTGCCTGGTGGTGGACTAACTGTCCGCAGTTAATGTGAGACACGTGCAGTGTGAGATGAAAGGACCGGAGATTCATTAGGTTAATTAACCAGGTTAATTAACTGTTGTGACTGATTACATGACCAAGAACTGAAACCATGATTTATTTTATACCTTGGATTTTTTCTTCTCATTGGCAATCTTCTCGGAAAGCTCAATCAAATTACATAATTAATTTGTATTGCATTATGAGTTTTATCCCGTCCCACAAAAATCGGTTTAAAGGATACACAAAATGTTTTTCTTCGCATTTTTACAGTATGACTTTTGTTCCGGCAGAACAAATCCCGTAAAAACATTTCATGGTCCCGGCAAAATTGCACAAACCCCGTAAAAATGTTTGCTAAATTACAATTGGATCCATCTCGGCCGCTTCCACCGCGAGGATCTCGTCAGGATGGACAGAGGAGGAACGCGTCTTGCCGGTGGCGGCGCCACCGTGGAGTAGGACGAGGACCACGGGGGCGGACGCGACGAGCAGGTAGCAGCAGCTAGCTAGCTAGCTCGCGCCGGCGGCAACAACAGCTAGCTAGCTAGCTAGCTACTGCTGCCGCCGCCACCGCTAGCTAGCTAGCTAGCTAGCTAGCTCGCATAGCTCGCTCGGCCGCACCTCGCGGCACGAGCAGCGGTGGCAGCTCGCGGGGCGGCTGCTAGGATCCGGTGGTCGCCGGCATCGAGGCGTTCTGGCGAGGTTGCGCTCGGGGAAGACCATGGCGGGAGCTGAAAGTTCCCTCCCACCAACCGTTTACTATTTTTCAGGTCCCTGTAAAAATTGCCCCCAATCCCGTAGATATAGAGGAAACGGCCCGGAATATGTAGGATCCCGCAAACAAAAGAATGGACGATTTTGTGGGATATATTCGGGGCGTAAAAAACGTCCTCGTCCTGTAAACCGATGGTTATTTTGCCAGATGATCCTTTTTACGGAATCTGCTAGAGATGCTCTAATGTTGCAAAGCTTGTTTTCGCAGAGAACACTTTTGTGATGTACACATGCAGTTTAGACTTTCTCATGCTCGATGTATGCATCTTGAGTTCCTATCCGCTTATGCTTTTACGTGTGTGTATGAGATACCATTCATTGTTACAGGGACGGAGGGTTACTATATATATTCCGGACGGATTTCATTTGCCACCTGATTGTATGTCAATTAGATAGCTAGCTAGCAAATCAATCCCTGTGCTTAATTTCTCGGAATGGTGCTATTCATTAGTGCTAGTATATTTGCAACATTTAGGTGTGAGATTGGAGGAAACCAACATGTCAGTGAGCAGGCTTCTCCCAGTTCGATACAACCAGCGCACGGTGTGCCCCTGTGTTTTCTTCTACGACGCAGTAGTCACAAGGTGCCATGAACCTGTAGGCAAGGTGTTGGCGAGGCTCCCAATGTAAAAGAGCCTCCTCATCGCGTGGGAGTTTGATGGAGACGAAGCTTAATGTGAGCAGATCTGATTATCGTCGTCGTACGGCCTAAAGCAAGGTGGTCGCTTGAAGTCGACGCCCTGCAATCAGAACGGGAGTCCCCGTTCAATATTAGACGAACTCAGGGGATTTCCAACGCGGACGCTCAAGCTGTCGGCAAACGTCTGGACCAATCCGTCCGAATGGATTTTTTCATCCAATGCGGACCGTATATGTCCGTGGACACGTTCGCTTGTCCGAAACCCCGCAAATCGAATGCAAAACTGCTGGACTTTTTCGGGGGTCTGGACACCTGTCTGGCCAATCGAAAGCCAGCACGTACAATCTCCTCTCCATCCGGATGTCGGAAGGCAGAGACTCTGCTATTTGACTTGGCGGAAGGTTATTATGCATTGCCTTGGCGGAAGGTGATTTTGAATGTATGCAATGCTGATTCGTTTGGCCGAAGGTGATTTTGCATGCATTTTGTTTCAATTTTTTTTCTTCAAGTGCTTTATATCCATGTAAAATGTGACCGCTGCTAGGGCAGAAGGTTGTTGCGAACTTGCTATAAGGTGGACATTTTAAGTATAGAGTTGAATGGCAGACTCATATTGTGTCTGCAGACACGTCCATATGTGGTCTGCAGATGAATAGTGTGTTTGTTTAGAGGTCCGTTTTGGAGACGCCCTCAGTCACCCGGGCACCAGTCTCGATCGGCAGGAGTTGGAGCAATCCTTACCGTTTAGAACAAGGGGTGGCTGCGATTGACGAGCACCTGCCTTACTGACCAAGACACCAAAGTGGTGCTATAAGCTTCATTGCAAAGGAAAAGAAGTCTGCTACAACAGAACATAGCCGATGGTCAATGGTTGCGAGTAGCTAGCTAGGACATAAAAACGTGTGGCACCGCCGAAGGCCGGCGATATTTGTACAACCAGCATGTCTGGAGTGCAGTTGGCCGAGGCTGCTGGAGACAATCGTGTTGGCATGCCAGCCCATTTATCTTTTTGCAAGGCCAAACATGCATAGTTCCAAAGATTGATGGTGATCTTATTTCACAATAGCTAGATGTCAGTCGACTGACTTTAGCTATTGTGGTCAGTCGATTTTGAAGGAAGAGGAAGGAGAAGGAAGGAGGCCGGAGGGAAGGAAGGAGAAGGAAGGGGCTCGCCGAAGGGTTACCCCATTATCTATCTTAGGGTTTAGGGTGGGGACGATGGTGGGGCTTCGCCGGAGAAAAAAATCGAACGCGGGCGGGGCTAGAGGGATGGCCGGGGGCAATGGCAAGACCGGAGGTGGAGGGGCGATGATGGCGGCGCGCCTTCGGCTCGCTTCAGTGCTTGTAGTCGTCGCTAGGTGGTCTACGGATCTGGATGTAATTTTTATTATTTCTGGTGTTCGTTGTACTGCCATGATTGAAGATGAATAGATTGGAAGTTTTTCGCAAAATAAAATAAAATTATGTGGACATGCATGCGTTTTGAACGTACATGCAGGTCCGTCGCATCTGCTTGCGATGGATGCATGCAACAGGACAGGAGGAGGAGATCATTGACGTGGCTAGCATCCTTGTGTTGAAATATGAGTTGGGCTTAGGGCCCATCTAACAATTTCAGAAAAATCTCTAAGGGTCCATGTGGGTATATGGTACTAGGTGTGGTGGGAAGTTTAGTCCCATACCGCTAGTGGAGAAGGAGTTGGACCTCCTTATAAGAGATTCTCTTCCACATGCTATTGGAGCTTGAGAAGAGAAGTGGTTCCCGCGCGCTCCTCCTCCGCCGCGCGCCGCGCCGCGTGTTGCGGGATTGAGCCGAGCCGAGCTCACACCTATGCGCTTCTTTTTGCCGGTCAGGAACGGAGAGTCTTTGACAGATGGGGCGACGTCAGATCGTGGGCTGTCACCAACTTGGACGTGGGCTTAGCCCACGTCTCTCCACGCGGCCGCGCCTATTTATGTGAGGCGCTGCGAACCCTAGCCGTAACGCGAAACAGATCGCATCTCTCCCTCCACGCCCACTGCCGCCGTTCCATTGCTGCTGCTGCCGCCAGTGATCCCATCCCGTCCGCCGCATACACGGTCAACGGGAGAGCAGGCCTCCGAAACCCCGCCTCTCCGGATCCTGCTCGCATCTGTTCCTCTACGTCCACATCACCTTCGTCATCACCATGTCCACCGACGCTAACAAAGCCGCCGCCGAAGCCGAGAAGAAGGCCGCCAAGGATGCCGCTGCCGCTGCCGCCGCCGCGGCGGCTTCTGCCTGGCCTACTGGAGGGTATAACTCGTTTATCCCGCTCCTTCTGTTTTCTGTTTTAGCCATGCTAGCGTTATACGTAGATGTGTCTGCTGTTAGCGTAGTATGTGCTTGCAATACCGAATATCAGCATGTGTTTATTTCTGTCAATGCCATGCTAGTAATTTATTCGTGGATTAAATTAATCGAAAAATTGCCTATTTACTCAACAATCCAAAACCCTAATTTGTGTAGGAATTTTTCGAATCATGGTTTTGCTGCTGCACTGAAACCGGATAAGTTTACCGGTACATATTTTAAGCGTTGGCAGACCAAAACTATCTTATGGCTCACGGCAATGAACGTGTTCTGGGTTGCCGGTGTGACTCCCACAGGAACGCTCAATCCTGAACAGGAGAAGGCGTTCAGGGAGGCCACCGTCATCTTTCTCGGAGCAGTTCTGAGCGTGATCGGAGATAAGTTGGTTGACGCATATTTACATGTGCGGGTTGCCAAGGACTTGTGGGAGGCACTCGAATCTAAATTCGGGGCCACCGATGCTGGGAGCGAGATGTATGTTATAAAGCAGTTCCATGATTACAAAATGGTTGAGAACCGTTCTGTATTGGAACAGGCTCATGAGATAATATGCATCGCTAAGGAGCTTGAGCTTCTGAAGTGCGATTTACCGGGCAAATTTGTCGCGGGTTGTATAATCGCTAAGCTCCCTAATTCCTGGAGGAATTTTGCTACCACTCTGAAACATCAGAGGCGTGAATTCTCAGTAGAGGATGTCATCGGCCATCTGAGTGTTGAGAAGAACTCGAGAGCAAAAGACTCGCATGGAAAAGGGGTCGAAGGAACTTCTGTGGCCAATATGGTGCGTCAGAAGAACTTCAATTCCCACAAGCCCAAGGGAAAGAACGTTGTTCAACAGAATACCGACTTTAAGAAGAAAGGTAAGAAGACCTTCAAGAAGAACAAGAAGGGAGATGACTGCTTTACTTGTGGTTCGGAGGAACATTGGGCTAGCAGCTGCCCAAACAAGTACAAGAAGCCAGGGCAGGACTCCAAGTCTGCCAATATGATTGTGAGCAACAATGAAAGTGGTGCATCTGGATACGGTAATTTATTTGCTGTATTTTCAGTTTGTCAGTCCACCGATTGGTGGGTGGACATAGGTGCAGGTGTTCATGTGTGTGCTGACATTTCATTGTTTTCTTCTTACCAGGCCACAGGTCACGGGTCCGTATTGATGGGGAATGGCGCGAGTGCTTCTGTTCATGGTGTTGGCACGGTCGATCTGAAGTTTACTTCGGGAAGGATCGTGCAGCTGAAGAACGTGCAACATGTCCCCGCCATCAAGAAGAACCTTGTTAGTGGCTCCCTTCTGTGTAGAGAAGGGTTTAAGTTGGTCTTCGAGTCTAATAAAGTAGTTGTTACGAAATATGGACTATTTGTTGGAAAGGGTTATGAATGCGGAGGAATGTTCCGCCTTTCTCTCGCTGATTTTTGTAATAAGGTCGTGAACAATATTCATTCGAGTGTTAATGAATCTGAAGTTTGGCATTCACGTCTTTGTCACATTAGTTTTGGTGTTATGACGCAGCTAGCAAAACTGAATTTAATCCCGAGTTTCACTTTAGCCAAAGGTTCTAAGTGCCTTACGTGTATGCAAGCTAAGCAACCTCGCAAGCCTCACAAGGCTGCGGAGGAGAGACACTTGGCGCCATTAGAACTCATACATTCTGATCTTTGTGAGATGAATGATGTGTTGACTAAAGGTGGAAAGAGATACTTCATGACATTGATAGATGATTCCACTAGATATTGCTACGTGTATCTGTTAAATACTAAAGATGAGGCTCTACACTACATTAAAATCTATAAGTCAGAAGTTGAGAATCAACTTGAAAAGAAAATTAAACGAGTCCGGTCAGATCGTGGTGGAGAGTACTTCTCGAGTGAGTTTGATTCCTTTTGTGCGGAACATGGTATTATTCATGAGAGGACGCCTCCCTATTCACCCCGGTCAAACGGGGTTGCCGAACGGAAAAACTGTACTCTAACTGATTTGGTTAACGCCATGTTAGATACATCGGGTTTATCCAAGGCATGGTGGGGGGAGGCTATATTAACATCATGTCATGTCCTGAATAAAGTTCCGACAAAGGATAACGAGATCACTCCCTATGAGAAATGGGTGAAGAGAAGGACAACACTCTCGTACTTGCGTACTTGGGGCTGTTTGGCGAAAGTCAACGTGCCGATCCCCAAAAAGCGTAAGCTTGGACCAAAGACCGTGGACTGCGTTAATTTGGGCTACGCGAATAATAGCGTTGGCTATAGATTTCTAGTAGTGAAATCTGAGGTACCTGACCAGAAGGTCGGTACAATTATGGAGTCTAAGGATGCTACATTCTTCGAGGATATTTTTCCTATGAGAGATATGCAAAGCACTTCTAGACAGGAATCTGAGGAGACTCCTGAGCCTGCCATTCCTATGGAATATTATGAACAAACACATGATGAAAATCCTGAGGAGGATGACGAGGAAACCCTTGGTAGGGGTAAGAGACAAAGGACTGTAAAGACCTTTGGTGATGATTTCCTTGTGAACCTCGTGGATGATACTCCCACTTCTATTTCAGAAGCATATGCATCTCCAGAAGCCGACTACTGGAAGGATGCGGTCCGTAGCGAGATGAATTCCATCATGGCTAACGGGACTTGGGAGATTACTGAGCGTCCCTATGGTTGCAAACCATTGGGATGTAAGTGGGTGTTCAAGAAGAATCTTAGGCCCGACGGTACTATTGAAAAGTACAAGGCTAGGCTTGTGGCCAAGGGCTATGCCCAGAAAGAAGAAGAAGATTTCTTCGACACTTATTCACCTGTGCCCAGACTGACCACCATTCGAGTATTACTCTCGTTGGCAGCCTCGCATGGTCTTCTCGTCCACCAGATGGATGTTAAGACGGCATTCCTAAACGGAGAGCTAAAGGAGGAAATCTACATGCAACAGCCTGATGGCTTTGTGTTAGATGGTCAGGAAGGAAAGGTGTGTAAGTTGCTGAAATCTTTATATGGCCTGAGACAAGCACCTAAGCAATGGCATGAGAAATTTAATGAAACTTTCACATCTGTTGGCTTCTTTGTTAATGAAGGTGACACATGTGTATACTATCGCTATGGTGGGGGCGAAGGAGTTATACTGTGCTTGTATGTTGATGACATACTGATATTTGGAACTAGCCTCAAAGTGATTGAGGAAGTTAAGTCCTTTTTATCTCAGAACTTTGAGATGAAGGACCTTGGAGTGGCTGATGTTATCCTGAACATCAAGCTATTGAGAGATGATGAGGGTGGGATTATACTTCTGTAATCCCATTATGTTGAGAAGGTGTTGAGTCGTTTTGGATATTCGGACTGCAAACCATCTCAAACATCATATGATCCTAGTGTGCTGATTCGAAAGTTCGAAGGCATACCTAAAGATCAATTGAGATACTCTCAAATTATTGGTTCACTCATGTATCTAGCGAGCGCAACGAGGCCTGACATCGCGTTTGCTGTGAGCAAACTGAGCCGGTTTGTTTCCAAACCGGGTGATGTAATTGGCATGCTATTGAAAGAGTTATGCGCTATCTGAAAGGTACTATGAACTATGGACTTCACTATACCGGATACCCGTCGGTACTTGAAGGGTATAGTGATGCGAATTGGATCTCTGATGCTGATGAGATGAAGGCCACAACCGGGTATGTGTTTACTCTTGGAGGTGGTGCTGTTTCCTGGAAGTCTTGCAAGCAAACGATCTTAACGAGATCGACAATGGAAGCAGAATTAACAGCATTAGACACATCTGGTGGCGAAGCAGAATGGCTTCGAGATCTTTTGATGGACTTGCCAGTGGTTGAGAAGCCGGTTCCGGCCATCCTTATGAACTATGACAATCAAACAGTTATTGTCAAGGTGAAGAGTTCAAAGGACAACATGAAGTCCAACAAACACATAAGAATGAGATTGAAAGCTGTCAGAAAATTAAGAAACTCCGGAGTGATAGCATTGGATTACATCCAAACGGCTAAGAATCTGGCAGATCCCTTTACTAAAGGGCTATCACGTGTTGTGATAGATAGTGCATCGAGGGAGATGGGTATGAGACCCACATGAGTTCCCATGGTAGTAACCCAACCTATGTGATCGGAGATCCCGTGAAGCAGGACCTGGGAAAACAAGCCAGTGGTGAACTGAGAAGAGTAATTTTACTAACCCACTCCGTTGGAGATGCAATACTCTCGAGAAAGCTGTATGGTAGGATGACTACTGTCTTAATGTGTTCCAAGGCTTATATATATAAGCAAGATGCTGTCCTACAGAGCGATCTTTGGAGAAACAAACCTATATGAGCCCGACTGCTGGTCACAGTCTATGAGATTGGGGTGATCTCTAGCAAGCTCATGAATAGGCCAGGAGTGTGACTAATATGCTCCACCCGAGGGGTCAGCCTTCGGCAGTCTAGTACTAGTAAGACCTGTGGTGAAACTTCTTTACGCCAAACTGACAATTCAAGGCATAGTCCATTGTTCAGTTGTGAAGAAGTGTAACTACTTGCTCTAGGTGAAGTTCAACCTTAACCGGTCTTCACTGAAATACTGGTATGTCAAAACAGTGTTTGGAACAAAGGACAAAATGGGCCCTTGAGATCTGGTGGGGGATTGTTGAAATATGAGTTGGGCTTAGGGCCCATCTAACAATTTCAGAAAAATCTCTAAGGGCCCATGTGGGTATATGGCACTAGGTGTGGTGGGAAGTTTAGTCCCATACCGCTAGTGGAGAAGGAGTTGGACCTCCTTATAAGGGATTTTTTTCCACATGCTATTGGAGTTTGAGAAGAGAAGTGGTTCCCGCGCGCTCCTCCTCCGCCGCCCGCCTCGCCACGCCACGCCTCGGCACGATGCGCCGCGGGTTGCGGGATTGAGCCGAGCTGAGCTCACACCTGCGAACCCTAGCCGTAACGCGAAACAGATCGCATCTCTGCCTCCACGCCCACTGCCGCCGTTCCATTGCTGCTGCTGTCGCCGATGATCCCATCCCGTCCGCCGCGTACACGGTCGACGAGAGAGCAAGCCTCCGAAACCCCGCCTCTTTGGATCCTGTACGGGAGAGGGGCGATTAGGTTTTTGGGGAGCGATTACGCTACTGCTCGCATCTGTTCCTCTACGTCCACATCACCTTCGTCATCACCATCTCCACCGACCCCGACAAAGCCGCCGCCGAAGCCGAGAAGAAGGCCGCCGAGGATGCCGCTGCCGCTGCCGCCGCCGCGGCGGCTTCTGCCTGGCCTACTGGAGGGTATAACTCGTTTATCCCGCTCCTTCTGTTTTCTGTTTTAGCCATGCTAGCGTTATACGTAGATGTGTCTGCTGTTAGCGTAGTATGTGCTTGCATTACCGAATATCAGCATGTGTTTATTTCTGTCAATGCCATGCTAGTAATTTATTCATGGATTAAATTAATCAAAAAATTGCCTATTTACTCAACACCTTGGACGGACGGGCCTCTGTAGCCTGGTTTGGGAGAACAGATGAGCTAATCGATGGAACGCTGCGTACACGTCGGTGTTGCTGCTTGACTGGTGGGAGTCGCGGCTCAAAGCCATCTTCGTCGACCTGCCGAAAGACTTGCTCGGCGTGGCGCTGGCCGACGCCATGGTTGCCTTCCCACAGTTCTTTATGGATTGCCTTCCCTGTAGTTGACGGGCGGCCGTTCTAGGGCATGACTAATGGGATGCACATGTACCTCGCCAACATCTATAGGGACGCCAGTGAGGAGTGATTTGAATGACAGTGCGGGCAGAGAAGGATAACCGCAGGACGAGCTCGCCCTGGCCAGCATCTCTGATTCTGAAATCTTCGCCGGTCGGAGTGGAGGTGCTTCATGAAAAACCATTTCGTGACCAATCAGGATATTACATACCCATACGCATGGACACTTCTGCATGACAAAAACTCCGTCGAAAAGCTTAAATTCGGTCCAAGTAACTGAACTATCCTATCTAGAATAGCCACATCTGGGCCATTCAATCACAGAAATAAACGGCCCACAAGGGTTTGATATACCGTAAAAGGAATCAATCTTCATACTCCATGGGTCTAACTGCTTGACACCAAAGAGAGCGAACTAGTCATTCCTCTTGCATGTGCATATCTTATACTCCCTCTATGTTAAAATATAAGACGTTTTTTGAAGATACAAAGGAAGTATGAATCTACACAAATTCCCAACCACAACAGATTTCTCCTTTCGATTGGTACCGGATCATCACATCTTTTTTCGAGATTGCACCGTGTATCATAAAATATTTATGTTAGATAGCTCAATTGGTTAGGTCAATATAGAATGAGATCAGTTATTTTATTCTTTCATGCATATGCCTAGGCATGCTTACTTGGTGCCTTTTCTCTTGGGGTGGAATTTGGAACATGAATTGGATGATACTCACTCCGTCCCGAAATACATGGCGTATAGACCGAGTCAAAAAGTCAATGCATTTTAAGTTTGACCAAATGTACATACAAAAATATTAAGAGAAATAATACCAAATCAACATGAATATATTCATCATTAGATATATTTTCATAGTGTATTCATTCAATATTATAGTTGTTGATATTTTCTTCTAGATATTTGGTCAAATTTAGACAACATTGACTTCTTGACTAAATTTACGCGCCATGGATTTGGGGACAGTGGGAGTAGCAAAGAAGAAAGTCAGAAAGGGTTGAGGGTGATACACATGCTACAAAGTTACGATGACTAACTCCTTGGAACTGATAATGCTTGTTTTTGCAGAGAACACTTTTGTGATGTACACATGCAGTTTAGATTTTGTCATGCTATATGCACCTTGAGTTCCTACCTACTCATGCTTATATGTGTGTGTATAAGTTACCATTCATTGTTGCAGGGACCGAGGGTTACTATATATATTTTGGACGGATTTCATTTGCCATTGAATTATATTTCAGTTAGCTAGCTAGCTAGCAAATCAATCTCTGTGCTTAAATTATCAGAATGGTGCTATTCATTAGGTGCTAATATATTTCGAACGTTTATGTGCGAGATTGGAGGAAACCAACATGTTAGTGGGCATGCTTCTCCCAGTTCGATACAACCAGCGCAGAGTTTGATGCTGTGTTTCCTTCTACGACGCAGTCGTCACGAGGTGACACAAAGCTATAGGTGCAAGGTGTTAGCAAGGCTCTCGATAGAACAGCCTATTCATCGCGTGGGAGTTTGATGTAAATGGAGGTTGCTATCAGCAGATCTGATTATAGACGTCGTACGGCATAAAGCAAGGTGGTCGCTCTATGAAGTCGACCCCCTGTAATTTGAACTGCAATCAGAACGGGAGTCCCCGTTCAGTACTAGACGAACTTCGTCAGCAGGGAGCGACACTCGATTGGCAGGAGTACTCCAACCCGATCCTTGGCGGAAAGAAGAAGAGGTGGCTGCGACTGACAAGCACCTGCTGCGACACAACATAGCCTTGCGAGCCTTTAGCCAGGACACAAAAACATGTGGCACTGCCAAAGGCAGGTGATATTTGTACAACCACCTTGTGTATATATCTAAATAAATGGGCCTCAGTTACACGTGTCCAACTCAAACACCTAACCCTCCGCTAATTACAAGTCCAACTGTTGCACAACTCGTACAGATAATATTAGGCACATATTTTAACAAAAAACACAATTAATGATGTTTATTTTTAGAAAAATTGCCCTGTCGTGGGAGTCTGTCCAAAAAATATAGAATAATTTACCAAGTAATAGTTCAACAACAAAAAAATTCTGTGGATGGTTTCTTGGAGGAAAATTTACGTGCACCGAGACGAGAGAAGAAGAACGTTGGCCAATCCATCTCAAGGGGCACAACCTTCCTACGGTAATATTGTCCAAGTACGCCAACTTCTCCATCACCCCTGTCTCAAGATGCAGAGTGTACACGTTCCTGTGGTGGTCTCCATGATTGTCCTTGACGAGCAACATGCCTCCCTTCTCTCCCCAAATAGTCAAGTGCGTCATAGTTTTCCTAGGTGATTCTAGCATAACCACCATTGTGCGGAGCCACATTGCAGGACTACCATCCTGTTGCCTCGTCCATATCTCTAGTTGGTAGCTTTGCCTTTGCACGAACGAGAGCTTCCCATCGGCAGCAACAATAAGTTGTGGATCATCAGAACTTAGATTTTTCATGTGTCCGGCTGGGGTTGCAACCTCACCAATTGAGATGCCACATGTCTCGGCATCCATTTCGATGGTGTGCAAGCGCAAGCCGTGACTTTTGGAGTATCGAGTGAGCTAGTGTGCCGTGCCACGCCACACAACGGCATGAGGGTGCATCAGTGCAAAGCAACTACTCCTCTCCTTATTTGCAAATTTTAGCTTACATGGCCTGCTCCAACTTGCCTCTCCGGAGGTGAACTTGTGGAGGTTATGTGTCTGGTTATAGATGTCAGTTTCAATGATGAGCACTTTGAAGAAGGCTGAGTAGCCGAGCGGAGCCGAACATTGTTGCTTGGCGTTGGAGGAACTTGTTTGTTGATATATTTCATTGATAATAACATTAATTCCTGTTGTTAGGCGCTTTCTAACAGCAGTTTAGTCGTCCTTGTTTGTATTTGTTCTCTCCTTCTATTGCAATGAAAAGCTGCACCATCAGCATTTTGTAAAAAAAACCATTAATTCCTGTGGACTGTTTTTTTTGTGTGTGTGTGCATATTATTGTTGTTGTCGTAGTCAGGAGATTTTATAACCGACTATATAATTTGGCATGTCGATTCAGATGTTTTCAAAAGCTTACATTTCTAGAAGCATGAACTTATCATTCTTGATATGCAATTACTTGCTGCTAGCTACAACTACTAAACAAATCCAACAAAGTTCAACACTACAACTAAGCAACATTAATCAGTAAAAATTAGCTACAAGCAGTGTCAAGCATATCGCCATGTTTCTACTATGGACGTCTCCTTTTCTGCTGTGGCTGTAGTCAGGGACCACCTGAAGATGGTCTCTTGATCCGAACGGCTCATCTCAATCTGCACCCAATTTTCTTGAATGGTGCTTTTTATGAGAGGTTTTGCTATGGGTTTTGAGTATCTCACGTATCTAGTCTAATGCAAAAGATGGACAAATTGGAGAGTTCTTGTTCTGGTTTCCTCCCATCTCTCAGATTTTAATCAATATTTTTTCAAGGAAATCTTTGTACTCCATGGGTCTAACTGCTTGACACACAAGAGAGTGAACTAGTCGTTCCTCTTGCATGTGTGTATCTTTTTTTTTTCTTTTTTTTTTTGAACACAGGTAGGAGCCCGAAGGCCCCAGATGCTTCATTTAATCAAAGCAGTGGTACAGAGCATCACACACAGGACCCTAAAGAAACTGAAAATTACAGACCAGACCCTGGATCTTACGAAAAGGACCCCGAACATAAAGTGGAAAACGCAATCGGGTCCAAACTGCTCCGCCATGGATACAATCTTCGCTGGTGCCGGGGACGGACCACTTGGTCCGACGAGACCTCCGCAGTATGAAGCTGCAGACTCCATCTTGGTGCAGAACTGCCTCCCATTAGGCACACAGGCCAGGAGGAATGAAGATGGCCGCCATTCGGCCCGAAGATGCGACGGATCGAGAGAGGAAACCGGCCAGCCACCATGGGCGCCATGGCTCCTCTGGAACCACCGTCGGTTAAGCTCAGGATCCCCATCGTCCATCTCCAGATCGACGCCGGAGGTCCTTCTCCAGATCAGGGGACGATACAGCCGCCGCCGGAAGCTGGGATCCGGCGAGGCACAGTGCCAAGGGACGAAGCCGTGGTGGATTCTCACTCCTTGCTCCCCACCGTCACCACGACTGTGGAGAGGGAGAGGAAAGAGCACCAGATCGACTTCAACACGAGGCACCGCAGCGAGCTTATTAGGGGGGATACCTGCGGATCCGGCGCCCTCCCTTTTCCTCCACCATGGAGACGAAGTAGATGACGACGGCAGCGTCCACCGGCTGCTGCTCGCAAGCACCGGTGGATGGAATCCCAACGGCATAGAGCCAAGACACGGCATAGAGCCAAGACACGGCACAAGTCCAAGACTAACAACCACGACAGCTAAGCTAATATACACAAGCAGATCCTGGGCTCCTCTCCTTTGCCATCGCCATCCGGCTACGCCGTCGGACGAGGCGCAGGTTCGGGCCGGGTTGACTACAGCGACTCTCAAGGGGACGAGAGAGGAAGGGGAGAAGGAGAGGAGGAAGGGGGGAAGGCACGGCTGCTATCTGACAAAGATGTCGTCCCGTTTTATACGGAACTACATGAACTTCCAGCCACAACAAATTTCTCCTTTCAATTTGTACCGGATTATCACATTTTATTTTCGAGATTGTACCGTGTATCATACAATATTCATGTCAGATACTTCAATTGGTTAGGCCAATGTAGAATGGGATCAATTATTTTATTCTTTCATGCATTGTGCATATACCAAGGCATGCTTACTTGGCACCTTTTCTCTTGGGGCAGAATTTGGAACATGAATTGGATGATAGCAAAGAAGAAGTAGAAAGGGTTGAGTGCGATACACATGCTAAAAAGTTACGACGACAAACTCCTTGGAACTGATCATGCTGGTTTTGGCAGAGAACACTTTTGTGATGTACACATGCAGTTTAGACTTTATCATGCTCTATGCACATTGAGTTCCTAGTTTCTCATGCTTATATGTGTGTATATGAGTTACCATTCATTGTTGCATGGACCGAGGGTTACTATAGAAATTCCAGACGGATTTCATTTGCCACCTGATTCTGATTGTAAGCTAGCAAATCAATCTTTGTGCTTAATTTCTCAGAATGGTGCTATTCATTAGTGCTAGTATATCTTCAAAGTTTAGGTGAGAGATTGGAGGAAACCAACATAGTAGTGAGCGGGCTTCTCCCACCGTGACATAACCAGCGCAGGATGTTATTAGACATCTTGTATATCACGTCAGGGTAGTTTAGATAGATTATTTGTTTTCTGCTTAACTCTATCTATCCCCTCCGTGTAATCCTCTGTCGGTTGGCCATCTCCATCGAATCACCTTGAACTCCTCGATCTCACGATCGCTACATCAATATAAACATGCGGGCTCTCGTGTATGAGCTAGGGTTGAGACGCTTCCACCAAATCCAACAGATGTGTGGCTGTGATTCCTTCTAAGATGCAGTATCTATTAGGTGACATGGACCTATAGGTGCAAGGTGTTGGCGAGGCTCCTGATACAACAGCCGGCCCATCGCCTGGGAGTTTGATGGGTGTGGAGTTTGTTGTGAGCAGTTCTGCGCCACGTCGTAAGCAAGGTTGTTGCTCAAGTTGACGCCCAGCAATCGGATAAGGAGCTGCCGTTCCGTCTTACGCAAACACATAGAAGCAGGGCAGCCGTGCAGGTAGGAGGACTCCAACCTGATCTTCGCAGGACACCAAAAAAGGCGACACCGATTGACAGTCACCTGACATTTTATAGCCGTGCATTTTGTTTAGCGAGGACTTGGCTCTTTTTGGTTGTAATCGGGCATGCGATCCGGCGCTGGTGTGATCCGGCACGCTGTGTGTATCGGAGTAAGTTTGAATTTGAATTTACTGGTGGACATATACATGATGGCGGCTGCTACAAATCAACCGACTGATTTCTCCAGGAAATCAGTCGGCCAGCGAACCGTCGGATTCGTCCGTCCTTCCATTGGATAGGGTCAACGTAGTGCTACTTCGATCTCCTTTCAACGCACAACTGACCCCTCTGCTTCGCTCTCCTATGGACGCTGGCAGCAGCAAAACACAACGCGTCCGTCGTCGTCGGACGTACCGCCGCCCAGCTCGCTACCGCCGCTCTACCACATAGCAAAAACAGAAAAAACTTGGGTGTTGCATCGCAGCTCTACTGCAGGCGACATCCGTTGGTCACAGGCTCCCAACACCTCGTGAATTACATTTTGCAGCTCTGCCACCGCAGCTCCGTCGCCGGCGAGATGCGTGGTTGCAGCACCTTGGGCGTTGTATTATAGCTCCACCACTGGCGAGATCCATGTCGCATTGCAGCTCCGCCGCCAACCGTTTGATCCTTCTGGCACTGGAGCGCCTCACCTCCTCCTCCTGCCAGCACAACGGTGCCTTCTCCAGCAACCCGCAACAGCACCTTTGCCCAACTTGCATTGATGTCGGCGACCCTTGGCATTGCAGCACCGCCCCTGTTTGCCGGAACGGCACCTGTCCGGCGACGCTTCAACGCAGCACCGTGCGGCCCCAGCGATGCGCCAATGCAACACCGCGCGTCCCCGGCGCCCCGGCGATGCTCCATGGCAGCAATGGCGATGCTCGCGGCGGCCCAGGCGACGCTCCAATGCAGCACCGACGACGGTCCATTGCAGCTCCGACGCTGCTCCGGTGGCCCCGGCGATGCTCCAATGCAGCATTGTCCACACTCCTTGGCACCACACGGCACCCTGACAATGCTCCATTGCAGCTGCGCCGGTGCCCGGCAATGCTCCATTGCATCACTATCGACAGCTAGCACATCACGGCAGAGCCCCCTCGCTGCAACCCCCATCCTCTTCAAATCACTCCCCTGTAGCGTCTAAGCAGCGCCACCACTTCACCTCCACCCACTCCCGCCCTTTGCAGCATCGGGTGCAGCGGCGGCAGTAGACTGGATAAGCATACCTGCCGCACGCGGTGGTCGCTGTCGTCGGGTCCCCAGTTGATGCGCAAAATCACCAAAGTTGCAGCGCCCGTCGACGGCGTGTTGCGGTGTCCGGAGATGCTAAATAGCAGCACGGGCGTCTACTCGCCATGCTCAATAGCAGCACCGCACGGCCATGCGGATCTCTCCATCACAGCACCCGCAAACCTCGGTGGTGCTTCCATTGGAAGCTTCATCGCAACGCGAGATGTTGCATCAGGCTATATGGTGAGAATGTGCAGCGGTGGCCGGCGTCAAACCTCCCTCTTGATTCGCGGCAGCGGGGGATGGTGGTCGCTGTTGGGACTTGGGAGTGTCTCCCATGGCCGGTGTGACGAACAGGAAAGAGTAATAAGAATAAACGTTTGGAGGAGAAAACGCCTAGAGAAGATAAGGCTGGGAGGCGTGCGGTGGGCAGGGTCCACAGGGACACGTGTTGAGCGGAGGAGACGGTTTAAGAGAGGTAGAAATCAACCGGTAGATTTTAAGAGTTTTCCATACATGATAGCATTGGATGGCGGCCTCTCGCATCCGTGTCCACGGACTGATCCCCGTCCGCGGACGGAAGCAGGAGGAAATTTGCGGGTTTATGCCGTTGGAGATGCCCTTACTGTGTTAGATTGGTCAAACCCACTGTGTCTAAATACATTATATATGTCGACATGCATTCGTGTTGGTACGTACGTACATGATGCAGGTCAGTGAGCCAGCCCCAGTTTGCTTCCAAGAGACCGGTGCAATGTATATGCATGACATGACAGCCAGAACAAGCAGCAGACATGCCCTGACCGGTCCCCAAATGTACTACACTGTGTTTGCTCAACTATCTGACGCTCAACGCCAAGGCCAAACTCTGTTTGCTCTACTATCTGAGTATATCTGACGCAGTTCCTGAGCTCGAACGTGTGTAGTTTGGTTCGAGCCTAAGGCCCGTCAATAACATCGTGTCCAGCCCTTTCCAAATCTGGTTCGGCCTTGTTTGCTTTCTAGTAACCTTACATATACCCCATCAGCTTAACTGCTTGTCATGACTGGGGTTTACCGATGCGAAAAGAACGGAGCTCTCGCGACCCCCTCGGGACGCCTCCCCAGGGCGCCGCCGGTGGAAAAACCCGAGCGCCACCAGCAGCGGATCTTCACAGCTGCCCTCTCTTCCGCCGCTGCCGCCGGCGTAGGCCGCGTTGGCGGCAGGCCCGGTACCGAATGGCCGGGGCGATGGATGCAGCGGCGATCTCCATGGAGCGGATGGGGCGGGGCCATTGGGGAGCGCGCGTGCAGTGGCCAGGTCGGTGTCCCTGGTCGTGCGGCGGCGGTGCTAGCCCCCATGGGCGGCGGGAACCGGCAGGTTCACTAGCGATGATGGGCACGTGGCGGCCATCTATCTGGATCCCACCCAGACCCGTTGTCGGTTCTTCATGTCGACGGCAGGCGGTGAGGGGTCGGCGAGGGATGCTGGCTGCCTGTCGGCGCGCCGCCGACTGCTCGCACCATCACGACGCGGCTCACCATGGATCCGGACAGTTGCTGGTTCGAAGTGGCGCGAATGCTGGTGAAAACCGTGTCCACCTCGGTCATGGCGGACGATGGCGCTGTGTTGGGCGTCGTCTCCTTGTCGAAGGCATCGTCGGTTGCATTCATCGTCACCTCATTCCAGCTGCTCCGGGGGAAACCCTATATCTGGGACTCCTGGTTGGACGATGACGAGGCTTTCGGGGCCGTCATCCCTCTTGGGGGCATCGTTTTGGAGCAGGTGCTGACTAGAGGGGAGAAGAGGAGGAGCAGTGTAGCATCTACTGCAGCGACGACGACGGGTCTCAGCGGCGTTGCGCAGCGGATGCTCAGCGACGGATGCGTGTTGATGGACGTGCGTAGGTGGTGGCGCTGTCTGGGGTCGTGGTAGCATCTACGGCAGTATGGCCTGGCAAGGTAAATGCGTATCCTGAAGGTGGGACGACGGAAAGTGACGGCGGCCGCTTCTATAAGGTGTGCATGCAGTTCACGCAGAGGGTCTGCTAGGCCGGTTGGTGCTCTCGGCGGGCGGCTTGGTGAGGCCACCGGATTATATTTTGTGTGTTGATATGAGGTCAAGGCACATCACCAAGTTTTTAGGTGTAGCGACTATGGTTGCCAGGAAGGTAGCTTTGGGTTGACCGATGTACTTGTTTTGTTTGGTTCTGTCGAATAATGGAATAGAAATGGCCGTGTTCATCACTTGATGCAGATGCCGTGTGTTATCCTCCTTTAAAAAAAAAACTGCTTGTCATGCAACTGAGCTAACTACTCTTTTCACCTGCATGTACATATCTTATATGGAACTACAGCAACTTCCAGCCACAACAAAGTTCGCCTTTCGATCATCACATCTTTTGTCTAGCGTGTACCGTGTATCACAAAATATACACAAGCAATAGCAGGGACTCTGATTTTAAATTAAAGTGCAGACAATTACAAGTTACAATTTAATAAGTTGAGATACCGAAGTCCTGAACAACACATCAACTAAAAAAAAAATACACACTAGGTTTTTGCCTCCCCAATTTGTTTTATCTCATCTCTCGCTAGCGCAGCCACCGTCTTAGGTGAGGCCCTCTTCGCTTTGAATGTTCGCCGGTTCATCTCCTTCCATAGGTTCCAGACGACGCAGCCAGCCGCGGTGACCTGCCACATCGAGTCCGTGGATAATGTAGAATGGGATCAATTATTGTGTTCTCTCGTGCATTGTGCGTATGTCTAGGCAGATGAAACATGAACCAGATGAAAGCAAAGAAGATGTGAGATACAGGCACATGCTGCAAAGTTAGTTAAGGTGACTGATCTCTCGTGATCATTCTAACTTTTGTGAGCAACAATGTTGTGATACACTCATTCAATTTAGACTTTATCATGCTCTACATATGCACCTAAAGTTCCCCTGTGCTCATGCTTATATGTGTGTATACAATTCATTGTTGCTTGAATGAAAGCCTCTATATATACATCGATCCCCGATTGATTTAATTTCTAAGAGGTTGCATTTCAACCAGCTAGCTAGAAAACAAGTCATCTAGCAGTCAATCTTTGTGTTTATTTGCTCTAGAGTAGTATATATACTCGTGTTTAAGTGAGAGATTGGAGGAAACCAACATGCTAGTAGGCAGACTTCTCCCACTTCGACCTAACCAGCGGAAGGTGAAATATCTCGCTTCTTCTATGACATAATAGGTGTGAGGTGACATAAACCTAGAGGCACAAGGTGTTGGGGAGGCTCCCGATACAAAAATCACTTCAGTGACCTGGAGTTTGATGGACACACAGCTTGTGGTGCGCAGATCTGCTTGTCTACATCGTACAGTTTAAGACAAGTTAGTTGCTCTACAAAGATGACGCCCTGTAATTGGATCGGGACTCCTCGTTCTGCCTGACATGGAGATGGTCACCGCTGCACCCATGGCTATGGAGGTAGTAGTTCTCCAACCTGTTCCTGGCGAGACATCACGAGGCAAGACTGAGATTGACAAGAATTGGAGCAACACGACATAGGTGATGGTTGCGGCTCTTTAGCTACGACTTACAGAAGTGTGGCATCACTGGAGATATGCTTTATGTTAGGACATATTTGTACAACCATCGTTCCTGGAGTGTATTTGACTGAGGCTGCGGGAGACAATCATGGCCGTGCCACCCCATTTTTCTTTTTGCAGTATTGCGATGCAGTATATATGAACCTGTATAAGGGATTAATTCTCTATCCACTTGATTGGGACACCCGCCTAGCTGGAAGAAGAAGGCGTCAACCATGGAAGAAGAAGCCCTAGCTAGAAGAAGAAGCTGTCACCAACAAGCTCATTCCTCCTGGCCAACATAGGTGTTCAAATTAACTTGAGTGTGGGATATTGGATCAAATCAAGTCAGAGTTACATCTCGAGAGGGCAAATGACTGTGGAAATGTAGTTATGCTAACGTTAGCCGATGATGAGCAGGAACCTGGGTTTTCCTCGCGCCGAAACTATATAACGAGCACCAATCTTGTGATGTTGATTGTGAAGTCACAGATGTCTAAATTAAGCCACGAGGAGCTTTTTGGGTAAACATGTCACACAGGTCGTGGCAACATAAACAATCCTCATGCCGTTTTTTCTTCTCGATACCAATGCATGCCGTATCCGAGCTTTTCTACATAGCAGCTTCACGGCTAAAATGGCACTTCATTATGTCGTATACAATCGACGAATCCCAGAAAGATAAAGAAAATGTTGGGAAATATTGAATATGCTGGCTTCCTCGAGTTTGCATTCGTGCAGGCAATGTACGCGTACGTTTGGCTGTCTGGACATTCCGCCATGTTGAATCCAACAAGTTGGCCCAGCCCAATCCCACCAAATTGACCCTTCCCACCCCGGCCTGCTCCTCTTCCTCTCTCCTTTGTTCTGTCCGCACATGTGCCCTCCCAGTCCTGCGCCCCCCACTTGGAGCACCGCCACCGGCCCCCGTCCTACCCCCACTCGGAGCAGTGCCTCCCAGACGCCACCCCGGTACGTCCTAGTCCGCCTGACCGCCACCGCCATAAACCTTACACACCACATGCTTGACGAAATGTTTGGGCATATTTTTTACCCTTTTTGTTTCTCATTTCTTGGGAAACACGATGGACTCGGATGATGAGTTTATTTATTATTTCATTTGTTGTCATCGAAAGACTATGATGATGACTGTAAGTTGATGATGATGATGCGCATCCTTGAAACAATGGAGAAGGAAGAGGAGTATGTTCTCAAATTTAGGGATTCAAATCGGTTCTGTAACATCACAACTAAATAGAACAATTATATGTGTAGTTTGTTTCCTAATATTTGTGCCGTATATTCCAGGGAAGTTATCATGAACTTTGATCTTGTTGTTGTCTCCAAAATAAACGAGAAGAAGCTCGTAGCGGCAGGAAGCATTGACAGCTCCCTTTTGTTAGAGCGAAAGCCGCGAGCAGTCGTCAAAAATGGTCGTCAGATAACTATGGTTTGGAATGGCTGTTACATGACCTTCTAACTGATGCTACTGACATCTATTTCTTTTGTCTGTGAATTTGTAACAAGGGCTTCTTTAAATAAATTCAGATTACAGATGAACTGGGATCCTTCAGTCAGTGCTGTTGGGGTTTCCAGAACCACAAGGCAATAGTTCACAAATCCCGATATCCAAGGCCCTGTCAAGAGCCCAAAGGCAGACATGATGAGCAAAGACATGGTGCCAGGGGGACTCCTGAGGCGTGGGCCCAACGGTCACATATTCCTTCATGCAGGCAGCAGGGCTGACCAATGATCACCTCATCAGTTGCTTCCGTTTCAAAGAATGCAAGACGTCTCCAACCCTTGGCAGGAGCGACACTGACAGTGCTAACATGGAGGCAGATCTAAAAGTGGATGAGCCGAAAACAAAAAAATCGTGGCGAGGAGACGACTGTAAACATAGACCTATCATTGGTGACGGACACGCAGACCGTTTCATAGGATCATCACATCTTGGTTTAGAGATACCATATACTCCCTCCATTCCATAATGTAGTGTGTCCATGCTTTTCGAGATTCAACTTTGACCATAAATTAGACCAATAATACATAAATCATTTTACTGAGAAATTATACCTTTGAAAACTTCTTTCGAATACGAATTCAAAGGTATCTATTATGCTCCCACCGCAGTCGCCCATGTTGGTTAAATTTATGATCAAAGTTAAATCTCGAAAAGCGTGGGCGCACTACATTATGAAATGGTGGGAGTATCATACAGTATTCATGCTAGATATTTCAATTGTTTAGGCCAATGTTGAATGAGATCAATTATTTTATTCTCTCATTCATTGTGCATATGTCTAGGCATGCATATTTGGCGCGTTTCTCTTGGGTTGGAAGTCGGAACATGGATTTGATGATAGCAAAGAAGAAGTAAGAAAGGGTTGAGGGTGATACACATGCTACAAAGTTACGACGACTAAGTCCTTTGAACTGATTATGCTGGTTTTTGCAGAGAACACTTTCGAGATGTACACATGCAGTTTCGAGTAGACTTTATCATGCTCTATGCACCTTGTGTTCCTATATGCTCATGCTTATATGTGTGTGTATAGTATAAGTTGCCATTAATTTTCACATGGACGAAAGGTTACTATATATATTCCGGACGGATTTCATTTGCCACCTGATTGTATGTCCATTAGCTAGCTAGCAAATCAATCTTTTGCTCAATTTCTCAAAATGGTGATTTCGTTTATTCTATATTTGCAACATTTAGGTGAGAGGTTGGAGGAAACCAACATTTTAGTGGAAAGGCTTCTCCCACCATGATACAACCAATGCATGGTGTGCTGATGTAGTTTATTCAATGACACAGTATACATGAGGTAACATGAACCTATAGGCACAAGGTGTTGGCAAGGCTCTTGATAGAACAGCCTGTTCATCGCGTGTGAGTTTGATGGATACGGAGTTTGCTTTCAGCAGATCTGATTATCTACGTCATACGACATAAAGCAAGGTGGTCGCTCTATGAAGTCGACGCCCTGCAATCAGAACGGTATTAGACGAACTCAGTCACCGGGCATCCAGTGTTGATCGGCAGGAGTACTCCAACCCAATCCTTACCGGACAGAACAAGAGGTGGGTGCGATTGACAAGCACCTGCTGCGACACAACATTGCCGATGGTCGATGGTTGCGAGTCTTTAGCTAGGACATAAAACCAAGTGTGATTACCGAAGGCAGGTGACATTTGTAGAGCCCATGTCCGAAGTGCCAGCCCCATTATGTCTTTGCAAGGTTAATCATGCAAAGTTCCAAATGTTGATAACCGTAGATGAAATCCACTGTGTAAATACATTATGTGGACATGCATGCGTGTTATGTTGTACGTACATGCAGGTCACTGAACTAGCTCCAGTTTGTTCACTGTACTCGGTATAAGTAATGATTTTAATTTGTTTTGTGCTAATGCGGGCTTGCAGAATTTTTTCTTCCAGGACACTCATACTTACCGCCGGTTGACGCTTCAATTCTTGACACACATCATGAGGAACTGCCCACGTGATCGTGAAGACAGGATCCAATTCCGTCTCATGGACCCACGGCTGATCCTAAATTTCTGGGGTTGAAACTAATAACCGTGCCCCTTAACACATTTTTTTTCGAAATGGAGGCATAAGCTTTGCCTCATTTATTAATTTGCACAATTGCATACTCGTCAAGATTGATTTGAGGGGACAGCCTGTGCACTAATTTAGCTTTGAGGTGGTTAGATGCAAAATACAAAAAAAAAACTCATTTTTTAACACAGTACACTCGCTCACATACACGAGCATACACTCACCCCTATGAACGCATGCACGCACACTCTATCCCTATGAGCACCTCCTAGAGACTGAGCTGGCATAGCATCTTGAGATTGTACGAAGTCAAGTCAACACAGGCGTCTCGCAGTTGACGGGAACGTCTTCTCCCACTGAACGAACATCGCTGGAAGCCTGAAATAAATCCAGGTATAATGCGAACACCAAAGTCAAGTCTACGACTTGAACCCTGGTGGGCTGGGGATACCACTGTCCTCCTAATGATCTAACCACAGCTTGGTTTGCAAAAAAAAAAAAAAACCTCATTTTATATTAGGGCAAGTTCCGTCCTAAACTATTTCAGAATGCTTTTAGTTTCATAGGAAGATTTCAAAAGCACATTAATACCAAAAGAATCTTCAGAACGCAACAAAATAATAGTTTGTCAAAACATATTAATCAATGAGAACTCGTGTTCCTTTCCTCATTTTCAGCTGATACATACTTATGACATGACAGTGTTGAAATTTAAAGATACAGTTTGCAATTAAAACTCGAGGAAAGCTAAAAAGATACTGTATCTGCTGCAAAAAAACTAATAGAGCAACTAAATACAATTTACCAATTATCACATCCAACTCACAATGGCAGATTCTGATAATATGTGTCTATAAATGACTATTGCCACATTTATAATTATTTATCAATCATAGTGGCAACTAGCAAAATCACGTAGGGGAAACACTCATGTGATATATTCACGTACTTAAGACATTATCATGCCCATGTCGTCATGAGTTTACTATGTACTCATGCTTATATGTGTGTACCATCCATTGTTGGATGGACGGAAGCTTCTATATATATCTTTGATTGATTTCATTTGCCTGATTGCTTATCAACAACGCTAGCCAGCTTGCAGTCAATCATCTTGCTACAAAGTGTATTTGCAACCTTAGGTGAGAGATTGGAGGATACCAATATGCATGCTATTGATTGAGGATACTTAGGCCAATCCCGCTTGTGCTTGCATAGTCGTTGCCGGAGATGGCCACAAGCACAACCGAGTGACTCAATTGCTTCTCTGAGATGGTGCCGTCTCTGTATTAAATCATCCTGAAAGTGCTGACCTGCTTGACAAGGGTGTGAACCTCTTGTGATGTACTATCCAACACACCTGTACCACCATAAGGGAAGGTCATGCCGGACGGGTCGAAGGTTTTCTCCGCCGTGAGGGCATGCGCGGGAGGGGCTTCCTCCATCCCAAACATTGTTCCTGCGAGTTATCTTCTATCTATTATATTATATTACTAAAACAGAAGCCAATCAAGCCATCACATTCGTCCACGTAGATTAAATTATCTCAATCGTCAATATTAGAAATAAACGGTTGAGATTTAAAAGTTGTAGCGTTACATACAAATATTATCACGTACAAATAAGTTTTTTTTGTAGGGAATCACATACAAATAATTTGACTTGTCACGTGTCACGCATTAATAATTCAACACGTCTTTGGTCCAACTCATATGCTTTTCTACTCAATTGGATATAAGCTTTCGTTGGTACATAACCCTTAAAAGAAGTTATAGGGTCCGTCTATGTCACATCTAGATGTGAGATAATACCTCACATCTAAGTATGATGTCAGCGCCACCTCAATTTTTTATTGCTTATCCTGTTTGTTTGATTTTAATTTGTCAAAGCCCAAAACTAAAAACCACCTCACCCTGCTTCCCCTTTGGTGGCCGGCCTATACGCAAATCTGGTCACTAACTCCACTCATAAAAAAAATCTGGTCGCTAGCTACCCATACAAAAAATTGATCGCTAGCTTTTTCTGGAAAAAAATATTGATCGCTAGTGCTAAATCGATTTGTTAGCTTTTGCGTCTGATCGTTATACATTTACAAGTACATCTCCCATCGCTAGCTTCTAGGCTACCAATGATTTATTTTATTTTTTGCCTTTTGGTTTTTGCGTTTTTCACACTTATATTTTATAATTATTTTTCTGTAAGGAACAAAGTTTCGTCAACACATATTTCAAAAAACATGTTCACGAATTTACATAATTTTTTCCAAATTATAAAAAATGTTAACGAATACCAAAAATGTTCTAATATATGGTGAACAATGCTTAATATATGATGATCATTTTCTGAATACACACTAATTTTTTTTGCAATACACAGTGTACATTTTTTTGATATACGTGAACTTTTTTATATACGATGAACTAAAAGCGAACTTTTTTATATACATTCAACTAAAAGCGAACAGGAAAAAACAAAAAATAGAGAAAACCAAATAGAGAAAATAGATAAATAAGAAGAAAACAAAAACATGAACACATTTTGATTTGTTTTTTTTTTTTGATAAACACGAACAATTTTAGAAAAATGAACAAATTTACAAATTTTGAAACATTTGTTGAAACTTGTGAATTTATGAAAAAATAAAAAAGTATCAGAAAATGAAAAAATGAGATCAACTTTTGAAAAATAGAAAAATTAAAAGGAGAGGAAAAACAATGAAGAAAAATGATAAATAAAAAGCAGAAAAAACATGAAGAAAATGAAACAAAACAAAAATGTATCCTAGCTACTTGGGTCGTCTCATCTGCAGTTTGTTCGCTGACGAGGGTGGACTTGAAACTAGGACAAAAAAGGCCAGACCCCCAGTGGCAAGTCGAGGGTGCACTCTTAATTGGGACTAAAAAAGGTCGGACCCCAGTTGCGATTCGAGTTTGGACTTGCAACTGAGAGAAAAAAAGGGTGGGCCCTAGTTTTGAGTCGAGGGCGGACTTGCAACTCAGACAAGAAAAGATCGAGACCCAGTTGCGAGTCGATGGTGGACTTGCAACTGGGAGAAAAGGTTGAGCCCCAGTTGCGAATCGAGGGTGGACTCGCAATTGGGACTAAAAAAGGTCGGGCCCCAGTTACGAGTCGAGGGTGGACTTGCAACTCGGACAAAAAAAGGTTGGGCCCCAGTTGCGAGTCGAGGGTGGACTTGCAACTCGGACAAAAAAGGTTGGGCCCTAGTTGCGATTCGAGGGTGGACTTGCAACTCGGACAAAAAGGTTGGGCCCTAGTTGCGAGTCGAGGGTGGACTTGCAACTTGGAAAAAAAAGTCTAGCCCCATTTGTGTCGGGAGTGGACTTGCAACTAGGACAAAAATGGTTGGGCCCCAGTTACGAATCGAGTGTGGACTTTCAACTGGAACAAAAAAAGGCCGGACCCCAGTTGCGAGTCGAGGGTGGACTTGCAATTAGGACAAAAAATGTCGAGACCCAGTTGCAAGTCAAGAGTGCAATTGCAACCGGGAAAAAAAGGTCGGGCCGAGCTGCGACTCAAGGGTGGACTTGCAACTCAGACAAAAAAATATCGGACCCTAGTTGCGAGTTGATGATGGACTTGCAATTGGGACAAAAAAGGGTCAGGTCCAGTTACAAGTCGAGGGGGGGTATTGCAACTAGTACAAAAAAAGTTCGGTCCCTAATTGCGAGTCGAGGATGGACTTGCAACTAGAAAAAAAAGTCGAGCCCAGTTGCAAGTCGTCGATGGACTTGCAACTAGAACAAAAAAAGGTCGCGTCCCAGTGGCGAGTCGAGAGCGGACTTGCAACTGGGACAAAAAAACGTCGGGCCCAAGTTGCGAGTCGAGGGCGGACTTGCAACTTGGACAAAAAAATACCGGGTCCCAGTTGCGTGTCGAGGGTGGACTTGCAACTAGGACAAGAAAAAGGTCAGGCCCGAGTTGCGAGTCGTGGGAGGACTTGCAAATGGGACAAAAAAAGACCAGGTCCCAGTTGCGAGTCAATGATGGACTTGCAACTAGAACAAAAAAAGGTCAGCCCCAGTTGCGAGTTGAGGGCCAACAAAAACGGAGTCGAACAGGCCTTGGCCAACAACATGATACGCAATAAACAAACAACAACAAGCGAGGCGGAAGGTAGAGCGCTTGCACAAAATTACGGAAACTAAATCAAACGTTGAATTTAATAAATACTTATAAAATTTTAAAAATCATGAATTTAAAAAGACCAAAAAAAGAGAAAACAAAAAAACAAAAGTTTAAAAACCAAAAGAAATAAATGAAAAAAACAAGCAAGAAAAAAAAGCAAGATAAAACAAATAAATTTTATAGCAAAGTTTTATCCTATGATGATGCACTTAGATGTGAGGTAACTATTTCACATCTAGATATGAAATAGCAAACCCGTTATAAGAAACTTACGTTGGTATATAAGCTTATGTTGGTATATATGCCTTAAAAGAAACTGACGTTGGTATATAAGCTTACGTTGGTATATATCCCTTAAAAGAAATTACGTTGGAAAGTATTTATATGTCTAGGCGTTGGGAGTAGTTCGTTGTCGATGAGATTAGTTGTTAAAGTTTTAAACATTCCCTTGCGCTACACAATGACAAGTGTGGCATGCAGCGGCAGGCTTATAGCCTTGGGATTTACCACGTCGAATGCATTGTGATCACATGGACACCGCGGCCATCATTAGCAAGGGTGGGAAAGAAGATAAGTGGCAACAATTTGGGCCACCATGTTAAAAGAGAAAAATAGAGGACGCTCATATGTCGGAATATTGAGCCATACTTAATTGGCTAGGGCGTAATATTTTTGTCTCCCGTCGCAACGCACAGGCATATTTGCTAATATGTTACAAGGGTGCGTAGGACCTCAACTAATCCCTAGATAGAGACAAGTTAAACGGGATTAGTAACTGCAACATTTAGGACAATCCTAACCGTGTACATGCGATAACACCTATTCAACACGGGGCCGGCGGATCCGGGGTTGGAGGATCTCGTCACGCGTCGCCGGTTGTGGTCAACACGGCCGCATGGCGCACCCCCGCCATGCCGCCGGAACCTTTTAGGTGGCACCTTGTCCCTACAGCGTCGGGGACGAAACAGAGGCCATTTGCGCCTCCATGACCAGATGCGAATCCGAACAGGAGAGGCGGCGTGCCCGCTTCGCGAGGCTTCTGGCGTGACTTCAAGCGGAGGCGGCTGCCGCAGGCCTCGCGGCGTAGGCCGCCATGTCAGCTCGCGATGTGGAGGAGGCTTCGACAGCCCGTGAGGCGCCGTCGGAGGAATCCCTCCGTGCATGCATAGCCGAGAACTAGCGGAGGAGGGTGGTCAAGGCGATGGCAAAAGACCAAAGCTGGGCGGTCCACGCCATGGACGGACTGCCCTCCAAGGAGGAGAAAGACGAGGACAGTGGCGGATCGGATAGCTCGGGCAGTGAGCAGATCCACCTCGACCCATTCTGCTTCTTCAACCGCTACTGCCACAATGATGACGGGAATGGCAAAGGCAAGGGCAAGGCCAGCCGTGGATGAACTTCTTAGGTCATCGTTCCGTTCATAGTTAGTAGAGCATGTCAATTTTTAGTAGTCCGATGACAATGTGTTTAGCTACATACGACCCTGCATGAGCTAATGTAGATTTGAGTATTCGGTTTAGATGCATACGATTGTGGAGGAGCAATTTTGTGTGTTGTCCAGTCCAGGCGCGTCCGCGGACGTTTGGGGGCCGAAATTTGGTACTTGTGGTTGTAGATGCTCTTATTTTCTCAAGGAACACATTGTACCATCACAATTTCGTATACTCCACGGGGTTAACAGCTTGACATGGAGCTGGACAAGCTTTTTCGGACGGAGGGAGTATGAAACTGCAAGAACTTCCAACTCCAACAAATTTCTCCTTTTCAATCAATCAATCAATAAAAAAAGATCTCCCTTAGAGGATCATCACATCTTTTTTTTTGCAGCTCGTGTCGTGTATCATTCAATATTCATGTCAGATATTTCAATTGTTTAGGCCAATGTGGAACGAGATCAATTATTTTGTTCTCTCATGCTTTCTGCATATGTCCAGGCATGCTTATTGGGTGCCTTTTCTCTTGGGTTAGAAGTTAGAGCATGGACTGGATGATAGCGAAGAAGAAGCAGAAAAGGTTGAGTGCGGTACACATGCTAAAAAGTTATGACGACTAACTCCTTGGAACTGATCATGCTGGTTTTAGCAGAGAACACTTTTGTGATGCATACATGCAGTTTAGACTTTATCATGCTCTATGCACATTGAGTTCCTAGCTGCTCATGCTTATATGTGTGTATATGAGTTACCATTCATTGTTGCATGGACCGAGGGTTACTATATAAATTCGGGACGGATTTCTGCCACCTGATTCTGATTGTAAGCTAGCAAATCAATCTTTGTGCTTAATTTCTCAGAATGGTGCTAATCATTAGTGCCGGTATATTTGTAACGTTTAGGTGAGAGATTGGAGGAAACCAACATGTTAGTGAGCGGGCTTCTCCCACCGTGACACAACCAGCGCAAGATGTGTGGCTGTGATTCCTTCTACGACGCAACATCCATTAGGTGACATGGACCTATAGGTGTAACGTGTTGGCAAGACTCCCGATACAACAGCCGGTCCACCGCCTGGGAGTTTGATGGGTGTGGCGCTTGTTGTGAGCAGTTCTGCGTACGTCGTAAGCAAGGTTGTCGCTAAAGTTGACGCAAACACACAGAAGCAGGGCAGCCGTGCAGGTAGGACGACTCCAACCTGATGATTTGCAGGACACCAAAAAAAGGGGACACCGATTGACAGTCACCTGACATTTTATATATAGCCGATTGATGCATTTTGTTTAGCGGGACTTTTTTTTGGCACGTATCACCAGAGGTAGCCTTTACATTAGGCGATATTTGTACAACTATCATGTCTAGCGAGGTCTGGAGTGTGATTGGCCGAGGCTGTTAGAGACAATCGAGTTGGAGTGCCAACGCATTAATGTTTTTGCATGTGTAGTTCCAAAGATTGATGATTGTATTACTGTGTTTGATCGGTCAAACTGACTGTGTCTAAATACATTATATATGTGGCATGCATTCGTGTTGGTACGTACGTACATGATGCAGGTCAGTGAGCCAGCCCCAGTTTGCTTCCAAGAGACATGACATGACAGCCAGAACAAGCAGCAGACATGCCCTGACCGGTCCCCAAATGTACTACACTGTGTTTGCTCAACTATCTGACGCTCAACGCCAAGGCCAAACTGTGTTTGCTCTACTATCTGAGTATCTGACGCAGTTCCTGAGCACGAACGTGTGTAGCTTGGATCGAGCCTCAGGCCCGTCAATAACAGCCTCGTGCCCTTTCCAAATCTGGTTCGGCCTTGTTTGCTTTCTAGTAACCTTCCATATACCCCATCAGGTTTCAACCTGCATGTACATATCTTATATGGAACTACAACAACTTCCAATCACAACAAAGTTCGCCTTTCGATCATCACATCTTTTGTCTAGCGTGTACCGTGTATCATAAAATATAGACAAAAGCAATAGCAGGGACTCTGATTCTTCATTACAGTGCAGACAATAACAAGTAACAATTTAATAAGTTGAGATACCGAAGTCCTGAACAACATGTTGGAACTAATCTTGTTATTAGTGCATAGGATTAGATATGTTTATTTTGTAAGCTAATTATGCATGGTAGTTAGATGCATGCGTCAAAGCTCCGCGAGTCCGATGGCCGAGTTGCGTGCAGGTGGAGATGGAGCAAGAATCGGACGCATTAGTTGTGGCATGCGCCAGTTCAGCTAGTGGCCTGCAGAAACTTGAAGCACTCAAGCCGGGACGTGTGTGTGCTGTTAGTCAGTTGAGTCATAACCGGACCAAGCCAATGTGTGTGGCTGGCAGTTGTGTGTGCATGCATGGCAGAAGTGGTGCGCGTGTGTGCATGCAGCTAGGTAGTTAGTTAGTGGGTCAAAGTAGTGGCGTGAGTTTAGATGGCATGGGTGCTGGCCGTGTGTATAAATAGTCATTTCAGTCAATGAGAAGAAGAAGAGGCCGTGAGGGCAGCACAAAAGATGTAGTCAGTATGTTCATCAAGGAGAGAGCCTCTCGGCAAAGCAGCGGCTGGTTTTCTCCTTGGTGTATGTCTGCGTGTGTGTGTGTAGAGTTTCACCATGTGTGTGTATTCCCTTGTGTGTGTGCGTTCTTGTGCTCTTGAGAGAAGAGAGAATTGTGAGAGACAACGAGAGGTGGAAGAAGAGCGGCGCTGCGAGGTGGCGGCGCCAACACAACACAGCAACTAAAAAAAAAATACACACTAGGTTTTTGCCTCCCCAATTTGTTTTATCTCATCTCTCGCTAGCGTGGCCACCGTATTAGGTGAGGCCCTCTTTGCTTTGAATATTCGCCGTTTCATCTCCTTCCATAGGTTCCAGATGACGCAGCCAGCCGCGGTGACCTGCCACATCGAATCCGTGGATAATGTAGAACGGGATCAATTATTGTGTTCTCTCGTGCATTGTGCATATGTCTAGGCATGCTTCTCTGGTGTCTTTTCTCTCGGGTTGAAACATGGACCAGATGAAAGCAAAGAAGATGTAAGATACAGGCACATGCTGCAAAGTTAGTTAAGGTCACTGATCTCTCGTGATCTCTAGCTTTTGTGAGTAACAATCTTGTGATACACTCATTCAATTTAGACTTTATCATGCTCTACATATGCACCTAAAGTTCCCGTGTGCTCATGCTTATATGTGTGTATACAATTCATTGTTGCTTGAATGAAAGCCTCTATATATACATCGATCCCCGATTGATTTAATTTCTAAGAGGTTAAGTCCTTCCGCTAAAAAAAAAAGCTAGAAAAGAAGTCATCTAGCATTCAATCTTTGTGTTTAATTGCTCTAGACTAGTATATATACTCGTCTTTAGGTGAGAGATTGGAGGAAATCAACATGCTAGTAGGCAGGCTTCTCCCACTTCGACCTAACCAGCGCAAGGTGAAACATCTCACTTCTTCTATGACGCAATAGGCGTGAGGTGACATAAACCTAGAGGCACAAGGTGTTGTGGAGGCTCCCGATACAAAAATCACTTCAGTGCCCTGGAGTTTGATGGACACACAGCTTGTGGTGCGTAGATTTGCTTGTCTACATCGTACAGTGTAAGACAAGTTAGTTGCTCTACGAAGATGACGCCCTGTAATTGGATCGGGATTCCTCGTTCTGCCTGACATGGAGATGGTCACCGCTGCACCCATGGCTATGGAGGTAGGAGTTCTCCAACCTGATCCTGGTGAGACATCACGAGGCAAGACTGAGGTTGACAAGAATTGGAGCAACACGACATAGCCAGTGGTCGCGGATCTTTAGCTACGCCTTACAGAAGTGTGGCATCGCTGGAGATATGCTTTATGTTAGGCCATATTTGTACAACCATCGTTCCTGGAGTTTTTTGACTAAGGCTGCGGGAGACAATCATGGCCGTGGCACCCCATTTTTCTTTTTGCAGTATTGCAGTATATATGAACCTGTATGAGTGTTGTGCGTACATGCAGGCCAATGAGCCAGCCTGAGTATGTTAAGGACAGACCGATGCAATGCATTCATCGCATGACATCCAGAACCAGCAGGCAGCAGCATGCCGCCTGACCGATCCTCAAATGTACTACATTCGATTAATCTGGTACCATAAAAGAGCTCATATACTTACTATGCAAATTAACTGCCTCTTCCTCCCGCAATATGTTCGCATGGTTGTCATTCTACCGCTCCATAAGGGATTAATTCTCTATCCACTTGATTGAGACACCCGCCTAGCTGGAAGAAGAAGGTGTAAACCATGGAAGAAGAAGCCCTAGGTAGAAGAAGAAGTTGTCACCAACAAGCTCATCCCTCATGGCCAACATAGGTGTTCAAAACTTCAAATTAACTTGAGTGTGGGATATTGGAGCAAATCAAGTCACAGTTACATCTCGAGAGGGAAAATGACTGTATTATTGTACCTGTGGAAATGTACTTGAGCTTACTTTAGCCGATGATGAGCAGGAACCTGGGTTTTCCTAGCGCCGAAACCATATAACGAGCACCAATCTTATGATGTTGATTGTGAACTCACTGATGTCTAAATTAAGCCACGAGGAGCTTTTTGGGTAAACATGTTCACAGGTCGAGGCAACATAAACCATCCTCATGCTGTTTTTTTCTTCTCGATACCAATGCATGCCGTATCCGAGCTTGTGTACATAGCAGCTTCACGACTAAAATGGCACTTAATTATGTCATATACAATCGACGAATCCCAGAAAATGTTGGGAAATATTGAATATGCCGGCTTCCCCGAGTTTGCATTCATGCAGACAATGTACCCGTACGTGCGGCTGTCTGGACATTCTGCCATGTTAAATCCGACAAGTTGGCCCGGCCCAATCCCACCAAACTGACCATTCCCACCCCGGCCTGCTCCTCTTTCACTCTCTTTTGTTCTGTCCGCGCATGTGCCCTCCTAATCTTGCCCCCCACATGGAGCACCGCTGCCGGCCCCCGTCCCTTGAACTGATCATGCTGGTTTTTGCAGAGAACACTTTTGAGATGTACACATGCAGTTTCGAGTAGAGTTTATCATGCTCTATGCACCTTGTGTTCCTATCTGCTCATGCTTATATGTGTGTGTATAAGTTGCAGTTCATTCTTACATGGATGGAAGATTAATATATATATTCCGGACGGATTTCATTTGCCACCTGATTGTATGTCCATTAGCTAGCTAGCTAGCTAGCAAACCAATCTTTTGCTCAGTTTCTCAAAATGGTGATTTTTTTTATTCTATATTTGCAACATTTAGGTGAGAGATTGGAGGAAACCAACATTTTAGTGGAAACGCTTCGGTTAACATTTGAGAAATCATAGGCTTTCCTACACCTCCTTATCTAGCCATTCATTTTTGTCATTGCGATTCGTGCGAGCATTTTTGTCTTTTTTGTTTCTTCCAAATAAAACAACATATGAACTTCAAACTTTGGAGGACAACAAAACCTTCTAACTAGAATGTGGGAAAAAGCGTTTAGATTTTTTCGTGAATTATATGTACTAAAAATAATTTTTTTTTACTCAAAAAATCTCATTTTGTATATTTATGTCAGACCAAAAAATCTGAAAGTTTTTTGTCACATTGTAGTAAGAATGTTTTGTTGTGCTGCGAAGTTTGAAGTTCATATGTTGTTTCGTTTTGAAGAAACAAAAAGAAAAGAAAATTTGATGTAGTAAATTAGTTGTGTAGCACAGATCTCAAAGCAACATTGGAGGGTAAGGATAAGAGGTGTCTAGAAACCTGAGCTTTATAAATCCATGTTCGAAAGGCTTCTCCCACCATGATACAACCGATGCATGATGTGTTGCTGTGGTTTGTTCAACGAGGCAGTATTTATGCGGTAACATGAACCTATAGGCGCAAGGTGTTGGCAAGGCTCTTGATAGAACAGCCTGTTCATCGCGTGTGAGTTTGATGGATATAGAGTTTGCTGTGAGCAGATCTGATTATCGATGTCATCCGACATAAAGCAAGGTGGTCGCTCTATGAAGTCGACGCCCTGCAATCAGAACGGTATTAGACGAACTCAGTCACTGGGCATCCAGTGTTGATCGGCAGGACTACTCAAACCCGATCCTTACCGGACATAACAAGAGGTGGCTGCGATTGACAAGCACCTGCTGCAACAGAAAATTGCCGATTGTCGATGGTTGTGAGTCTTTAGCTAGGACATAAAACCAACTGTGATTACCGAAGGCAGGTGACATTTGTAGAGCCCATGTCCGAAGTGTGAGTGGCCGAGGCTGCTGGAGACAATCGAGTTGGCGAGCCAGCCCCCTTATGTTTTTGCAAGGCTAATCATGCAAAGTGTCCAAAGATTGATGACAGTAGGTGAAACCCACTGTGTAATAAATACATTATGTGAACATGCATGCGTGTTATGTTGTACGTGCATGTAGGTCATTGAGCTAGCCCCAGTTTGTTCACCGTACTCAATATAAGTAATGATTTCAATTTGTTTTGCGCTAATGTGGGCTTGCAGAATTTTTTTCTTTCAGGACACTGGTACCTACCGCCGGTTGACGCTTCAAGTTTTGAGCACCTTGACACACATCATGATGGGGCAACCCACATGATCGTGAAGACATGATCCAATTAAATGTTGATGTTGGATTTGATGTTGATACGCTTGAAGGGGGTGCTCGACGAGTTCGCGGACGTGTTCACCGAGCCCAAGGGACTGCCTCCGCACCGCCGTTACGACCACGCCATCACCCTGGTGGAAGACGCGCGCCCAACGAACTCCAGATCATATCGCTACTCTCCCCTGCAGAAAGACGAGATCGAGCGCAAAGTTCAGGAGATGCTGCGGTCTGGCGTCATCGAGCACCGCATGAGCCCCTACGCCGTGCCGGTGCTGCTAGTCAAGAAAAAGGACGGCACCTGGCGATTCTGCGTCGACTACAGATGGCTCAACGACGCCACGGTGAAGAACAAGTTCCCGTTACCCATCGTCGACGAGCTCCTGGATGAGCTCGCCGGAGCGGCGTACTTCTCCAGCTCGATCTACGGGCGGGCTACCACCAGATTAGGATGCACGAAGGGGACGAGGAGAAGACGGCGTTTAAAACCCACCACGGCCACTTCCACTTCAAGGTCATGCTGTTTGGCTTGACGAATGCGCCGACGACATTTCAGTGCTTGATGAACGCCATCTTCGCCAAGCATTGATACGTCTCCATCGTATCTACTTTTCCAAACACTTTTGCTCTTATTTTGGCCCCTAATTTGCATGATTTGAATGGAACTAACCCAGACTGACGCTGTTTTCAGCAGAACTACCATGGTGTTGTTTTTTTGTGCAGAAATAAAAGTTCTTGGAATTGGATGAAACTTTTTGGAGATTTTTTATGAAATACCACGATACGGAGCCGCCGCCACCTCCTGTTCTTCATCGGGAGGCCAGATCTGGAGTCCGTTTGGGGCTCCGCAGAGGGGGATCTTCCGGCATCGTCATCATCAACCATCCTTCATCACCAATTTCATGATGCTCACCACCGAGAGTGAGTAATTTCTTCGTAGTCTTGCTGGACGGTGATGAGTTGGATGAGATTTATCATGTAATCGAGTTAGTTTTGTTAGGGCTTGATTCCTAGTATCCGCTATGTTCTAAGGTTGATGTTGCTATGACTTTGCTATGCTTAATGCTTGTCACTAGGGCCCAAGTGCCATGATTTCAGATCTGAACCCTTTATATTTTCATGAATATATTTGTGTTCTTGATCCGATCTTGCAAGTTATATGCATGTGCTACGTGTTATGATCCGCATACCCCAAGGTGACAATAATTGGGATTCTTTCCGGTGATTACCGTAGTTTGAGGAGTTCATGTATTCACTATGTGTTAATGCTTTGTTCCGGTTCTCTATTAAAAGGAGGCCTTAATATCCCTTAGTTTTCTTATGGACCCCGCTGCCACGGGAGGGTAGGACAAAAGATGTCATGCAAGTTCTTATCGCAAGCACATATGACTATATACGGAATACATGCCTACATTACATTGATGAATTGAAGCTAGTTCCATGTCGCCCTAGGTTATGAATGTTACATGATGAATGTTATCCAACATAATCACCGATCCAATGCCTACGAGTTTTTCACATACTGTTCTTTGCTAAGTTACTACTGTTGCTACTGCTGTCACAATTGCTACAAAACTACTGCTGCTACCGTTATTGCTACTGTTACTATTATTGCTACTGCTATCAAACTATCATACTACTGTGCTACTGATCACTCTGCCGCAGATATTTAGTCTCCAGGTGTGGTTGAATTGATAACTCAACTGCTAATACTTGCAAATATTTTTTGGCTCCCCTTGTGTCGAATCAATAAATTTGGATTGAATACTCTACCCTCGAAAACTGTTGTGATCCCCTATACTTGTGGGTTATCAAGACCTTTTTCTGGCGCCATTGCCGGGGAGCATAGCTTTATTTGCTGAGTCACTTGAGATTTATATCTGTTGATCACTATGAAGAATCTGAAAGATGATAAGACCAAGATCGTTCCCTCTAAGACGAGGGGAGGTAAGGAACTGTCATCTAGCTCTGCACTTGATTCATCTTCTGTTTTGAGTAAGCTTGCAACACCACCACATGCTATTAATTATGATATGTCGCAAATTATTGATGATACCACTTCTGCTATGAATGATACTCATGATGATGCTAGTACTAGGTTTGATAATGCTGTGCCACTTGGTGAATTTCTTACTGAACAAATTGCTAAAGCTAAAGAAATTGAAAATGCTAAAACTCTAGAGAATTATGATTCACCTATTATGCCTAGCTCTCCTACTAGAGTTGAAACACCTGATGAACATTGCTTTGATAGGGAGACGGCTAGAGCCATTCTTGCTTGTAATGATAGAAATGAAGTTATAAAACTGCTTGCTGAAATGAAAGAAAAATCCCTGAGGGAGAGAATGAAATATGATCCTAAGTTTGCTACCTCTCTCATATTTGTTACTGATAAGGATTATGAATTCTCTGTCGATCCTGAGTTAATTACTTTGGTTGAATCTGATCCTTTTCTTGGTCATGAAACTAAAACCGTTGTGGCACATCTTACTAAATTAAATGATATAGCCACCCTATTTGCTCATGATGAAAAAATTCGCTATTACTATATTCTTAAGTTGTTTCCTTTCTCATTAAAGGGTGATGCTAAGGAATGGTATAATACTCTTGCTCCTGGTTATGTTCGTAGTCCCCAGAATATGATTTATTACTTCTCCGAAATATATTTTCCTGCTCATAAGAAACAAGCTGCTTTACAGTAAATATTTAACTTTGTGCAAATTGAAGAATAGAATCTCCTTCAAGCTTGGGGAAGGCTTCTCCAATTACTTAATGCTTTGCCTGATCATCCTCTTAAGAAAAATAAAATACTTGATATCTTCTATAATGGACTAACCGATGCTTCTAAGGATTATCTTGATAGTTGTGCGAGTTGTGTTTTCAGGGAACGGACTATTGAACAAGCCGAGGAACTATTGAATAATATATTGAAGAATGATAATGATTTGACACTTCCTGAACCACCGCCTAAACCCACTCCGAAGAAGAGGGGTATTTTATATCTCAGTCCTGAAGATATGCAAGAAGCAAAGAAATGTATGAAAAAATGTATTAAAGCTGAAGATGTTAAGAATCTACCCCCTATTGAAGAAATACATGATCTTGACACACCGCCACAGGTAGTAGGGGTAAATTCTTTTATAAAGTTTGATGAAGGTGATATTCCTTATAATAAACCTCCTAGTCAATGCTTGTATGAATTTGACAATTATATTATTAAGCAAGATCACTTCAATGCAAATGTTATGAAACAATTGAAATGAAATGCCTACATGATTGATCGCTTGAGTGACTTGTTATTTAGAATTGCTAATGATGTTAAAGGTGTGAGTAAACATGCATCTATGGTTCAAACTCAATTAGAACAAGTTGCTAAATCTCAAAGTGAATTGCTCAATGAAATGAATAACAATATGAATGATCATGCTGTTAGAGTAATGACTAGAGGAGGTAGAATGACCCAGGAGCCACTTTATCCTGAAGGTCACCCAAAAAGAATTGAACAAGATTCTCAAAGAATTAATGTTGATGCACCTAGTCCATCTAAAAAGAAAAAGAAAAAGAAAAATGATAGGACTTTGCATACTTCCAGTGAACCCGAGGTAGAAAAACCTTGGAGGATAGTAATGGTGTTTCTATTTCTGATGCTGAAACACAATCTGGTAATGAACAACCACCCGATGATAATAATAATGATGCTCATGTGGATGCCCAACCAGATAATGATAAAGAACTGGATAATGATGTTGAAATAGAACCTGTTGTTGATCTTGATAACCCACCTTCTAAAAATAAACGTTATGATAAAAGAGACTTCGTTGCTAGATAACATGGTAAAGAAAGAGAACAATGGGTTCAAAAACCCATGTCCTTTCCTCCTAAACCATCTAAGAAAAAGGATGAGGAAGAATTTGAGCGCTTTGCTGAAATGCTTAGGCCAGTCTTTTTGCGCACTCGTTTGATTGATATTTTAAAGATGGCCCCTTATGCTAAATATATGAAGGACATTGTCACAAATAAAAGAAAGATACCTGAAGCTGAAATTTCCACCATGCTTGCAAATTATTCTTTTAAGGATGGAGTAACTAAGAAACTAGGAGATCCAGGAATACCAACTATACCATGCTCCATTAAAAGAAATTATGTCAAAACTGCTTTGTGTGATTTAGGAGCTGGTGTTAGTGTTATGCCTTTCTCTTTATATAAAAGACTTGATTTGAATAAACTCACTCCCACTGAAATATCATTACAAACGGCTGACAAATCAACTAGCATACCTATCGGTGTTTGTGAGGATGTGCCCGTTGTAGTTGCAAATGTTACTATTCTAACAGACTTCGTTATACTTGATATGCCCGAGGACGACAACATGTCGATTATCCTTGGTAGACCCTTTTTGAATACTGCAGGGGATGTTATTGATTGCAACAAAAGCAAGGTCACTTTTCATATCAATGGTAATGAACATACGGTGCACTTTCCGAAGAAATAATTTCAAGTAAACGGTATTCGTGTTATTGGAAAGACTCCGACAATTACTATTAGAAGTTTTCAACCCTCTCTTCCTACTGTTAAAAAGAAATATGAAACTCTTATTATTGGGGAGATGCATATCCCCGTTGAGGTAACTTAGTGTTATACGAAAATTCTTCGGTTTCATGTCACTCGGAAATGGTTTGTTAATAAGACTTGATCAACCTTATTAATGGATTTTTTTGAGAGGCATGTGGTCGATGAATTTAGTAAGCACAACCTTCTGTACCCACCTTTTGTTTTCTGTTATTTTTAGTTAAATAAAATAAAATGCCATGATTATCCTGTTTTCTGATTTATCCGTGCAATAAAAAAATGACCCAGAAATAAAAGTGCTCAGAATGCAATAAAATTTTGATATGAATTTTTATATAATATTTAACAATTTTTGGCACTGGAATCATACCAGGGGGTGCCCCAGGTGTCCACGAGGCACCAGAGCGCGCCACCCACCCCCCCCCCCCCCGGCGCGCCCTGGTGGCTTGTGGGCCCCACAGGGACCCCCTCACTTATCCCTTCAGCCCATTTCGTCTCTTACCTCTAGCAAAAATTCCTGGTAGCTCTCTCTCTCTCTCTCTCTCGTGTTCTTGCTCCCAAACCTGAAATTTTCGATCTCTTTGCTCGGAGCTCCGTTTCCAAAACTGTTTTGGGAGATTACTACTTGGTATGTGACTCCTCCATTGCTCCAATCAGTTTTTTTAGTGGATTATATTTTGCATAATTAGCTGCTCTTGGTGCTACTGAAAATGAGCTTGCATGTTGAATTCTTTGAATTCCAAGTAGTTTGAATGCTTGTTATGGCCTCTAGACATCCATATAAGTAGTTGCTATCAATCTTGTGAAGTTTTATTGATATCATTTTGTGACCCAAAATTTTCAGAAATTTGTTCTTAGGAAAATGAATATCTTCCAGAGGAGTTCTTCGAGGAGGAGGTCCTCCGAAGCGTCATCAAGAGAAAGCTCGGCACGCCAATCATATGAGGAACCAAGGGCAAGTTCGGTGCGGAGTGCCGAAGCAAAATCATGTCGATGGCCTTGCAACGAGTTTATGCTAGGTGCAGGCATCAAGGAAGAATTTGACAAATATATTCACAACACCGAACTCTCCGCCTTCATCGCAGATAATCCACCATAGCATTACTACCTCACTCATTCATTCACTCAACACTTTGAATATCATCCGCACACTTCTAGAGTTTTATTTCACCTCTATGACAGATCTTATAGTATGTCTCTAGAAGAATTCTGTGATGCATGCAAAATTCCATATTGGGGCTCGTTAGATGAACCACAAAAATCTGATTATGAGTCATTCCTTAATAGCCTTTGCAACAGTGAGGATAGGGGAGTCACGCAGGTCAGAATAGTTAGCATCCACTTTCCATCTATTCGATATTTTGCACTCTTTAACGGTAAATGCATTGTTGGTAAGCAAGACTGCAGTACGCTTTGCGCCCCTGATCTAAGTCTTATCCATACGGCTTTGACTGGCAGCAAGTATTATAATCTTGGGGCAATTGTCGCACGTAGGCTGCAGCGTAACGCGGGTAATGGTGATTTGTATGGAGGAATTTATGCCTCCCGCGTAGCTGCAAAGTTAGGGGTCTCGCCCAATTCCAATGATCCCTTCCTACCTTATAAATATTTAAATTTTGAAACGATGCGAGAACATAAGTTTTTAAAACGCAATGCACAAGGATACGAAAATAACTTAGTTTTTGATAAATGTCGTTCTCTGTATGTTGTTTTTCCTGCTCCTGCCCTCTTTGATTTTCAGGACAAGCAGATATATTATCTATTGGAGAGCGAGGTGCACGAGTACAAGGCGGCGGTCGAGGCTGCCCGTCTGGCTGAGGAGGCAGCTCAGAACGCCTCTATGAGCTACCACTTTGATTACTACCCAGACCAGGGATGGCGATTACCATGCTAGGCCAAAGGCCTAAGCTTGGGGGAGTACGTATCTCTCACCGACATTTCATTCATGATTACACATTTCATTCCAGTTGTCGGTGTTCATACTTTTTCATTGTATAATCCATGTTAGTTTTATTTTCTCGCTTTCTTCTAGTGTGTTTGAAAAACTTTGAGAAAATCCAAAAATATTTCTCGTTTCTTTTCGGTTTTTCTTTCTAGTTTAATTAGTTGTAGTTTCGTAGTAGTAAAAGAAAACCCAAAAAGATTTCCCGTTTCTCCTTTTACTTGTTGGGAGCTTTCCCGTGTAAATAGTTTTTCTCGTTTTTCATTTTCTTCTTTATTTCGTTTTCTTCAGAAAAACTAAAAATTCCAAAAATATTTCAGTGTGTTTTTCTGAAATTCTTTTCTTTTGTTGAGTCATTGTAAGGAGAAGACCACGATGAAAATGATGAGTGGCTCTCATATGCTTTATTGTTGATCTAATAAAGAGCCCATATTACCTTGTCTTCTTTGAATAAAATGCTTGCAGATTCCAGCTTAGTCCACGGCACACTTGCACTATTTTTATTTCATATCATTCGGTCGTGCAAGTGAAAGGCAATAATGACGATGATTTGATGAAGTGACTGTGGCAAGGAAAAGCGGGTATGAACTCAACTTGTTCTTTGTTTTTTTAAATATGTTTAACTCAGTATCCATGATTCAGCATGTTATGATTAAACATGTTTATGATGACAATTAGAGATTATAGTTGCTCATGCCATGCTTAAGTAGGTAGGAGGGGATAATGATTTATCTTGAGTGTCAACATGCATTAAAATGATTGTGATGTAGTATCATAATATGGTATCCTCCTCTGAATGTTCCAAGTGGCTTGACTTGGCACATGTTCACGCATGTAGTTGATTCAAAACCAACATAGCCTTCACGATATTTATGTTCATGCTGCTTATATCCTACTCACGCTAGTATTCAATGTTGATTATTCATAATGCATGTTTATGACCGTTTTCGCTCTCTAGCTGGTCGCTTCTCAACCTATTTGCTAGTCTTCGCCTGTACTAAGCGGGAATGTTGCTTGTGCATCAAAACCTTTAAACCAAAGTTATTCCAGATGAGTCCACTATATCTATCTATATGCGGTATTACTCTGCCGTTCTAAGTAAATTTGCATGTGCCACCTCTAAATATTCAAATGAACATCTGTTTTGTGTGTCCGTACCGCTCATGGAGCGACAAGGGGCGGTCAGTATCTTCCATGCTAAGCGGGTTATTCTCATGATGAGTGTTTATTCACTTGTCCTTGCACGAGAGGGGCTGGTAATCGGGATGCCCAGCCTCATAATTAAAATTGTAAAATAATAAAACAAACTCCCCCGGAAAGTTGTTGGTATGGAGGGCACCCGAGGATTCGGCTAGCCATGGCTTGTGTTTGTTGGTGGAGGGGGAGTAAACTTTACTTTACCGCTTGGGAACCACCGCTAATGTGTTTAGCATGGAAGATATTGAAAACTCTCAGTCGTGACGTTGATAGGAAAGGCATACCTCCCAAAATTTTATTTATCTCTGATTTAAGCTTCGAGCTCTGACACCTCTGCAAATCCATGCTTCCCTCTACGAAGGGCCTATCGAGTTACTTTTATGTTATTTTACTTTTATTGTTGAGTCATCATCTTCTCAAATAAGCACCAGTCCTGAGAGCATTATTGCCATTTTCATGCATTGTGAATAGTTAATGTTGTGTGCATCATGACTGAATCTCTTCTACCATGAATTACAATGTTTAGTCGCTTCTTGAACTTTGAAGGTGCTCTGCATTTATGTTTTGCGGTCTCAGAAAGGGCTAGCGAGATACCATGTTGTCATATTATATCATGATCGTTTTGACAAAGTGTTGCCATTTGAGATGTCTTATTATTGCTCGCTAGTTGATTATGCCATTGATATGAGTGAATATAATTTCTAAGAGTTATCATTTGCAAGGTTAGTTATAATCTTTGCTGAAAACTTGGGTACTATTTAAGCATATATATAGATACAAGAACAAAAGAGTTTGTAAAAAATTTCTTTATCACTTTCAGTTTGTCAACTGAATTGCTTGAGGACAGGCAATGAGTTAAGCTTGGGGGAGTTGATACGTCTCCATCGTATCTACTTTTCCAAACACTTTTGCTCTTGTTTTGGCCCCAAATTTGCATGATTTGAATGGAACTAACCCGGACTGACGCTGTTTTCAGCAGAACTACCATGGTCTTGTTTTTTGTGCAGAAATAAAAGTTCTTGAAATTGGATGAAACTTTTTGAAGATTTTTTATGGAATAAATAAAAAATACTGGAACCAAGACCTACTGGAGGGGGCCACCCAATGCCCACGAGGCACCAGGGTGCGCCACCCCCCCAGGCGCGCCCTGGTGGCTCATGGGTCCCACGTGGCTCCGCTGGCCCTAATCTCTGGCCTATAAATTCACAATTCCAGAGAAAAAAACAAGAGAGGAAGTTTTATTGCGTTTCACGATACGGAGCCGCCGCCACCTCCTGTTCTTCATCGGGAGGCCAGATCTAGAGTCCGTTCGGGGCTCCGGAGAGGGGGGTCTTCCGACATCGTCATCATCAACCATCCTTCATCACCAATTTCATGATGCTCACCACCGGGAGTGAGTAATTCCTTCGTAGGCTTCCTGGATGGTGATACGTCTCCAACGTATCTATAATTTTTTATTGTTCCATGCTGTTATAATATCAATCTTGGATGTTTTTATAATCATTTACAGCAATTTTATATCATTTTTGAAGACTAACCTATTAACCTAGTGCCCAGTGCCAGTTGCTGTTTTCTACCCTGTTTTTGTTTTACAGAAAATCAATATCAAACGAAGTCCAAATGCCACGAAACTTTTTGAAGATTTTTTATTGGCCAAGATAAACACTAGAAGCTTTGGGAGGAGGCCAGAAGACCTTGGTGGGGCCCACGAGCCACCAGGGCGCGCCTAGGGGGGCAGGTGCGCCCTGGTGCCTCATGGGGCCCACAGAGCTCCGTTTGACCTAATTCCTCCACTATAAATTTAGAAAAAATCAGAAACCCTCAAGGGAGTCCACGAAATACTTTTTCCGCCGCCGCAAGCTTCTGTTCCAGAGAGATCCCATCTGGGGTCCTTCTTCGGTAATCTGCCGGAGGGGGAATCGATCACGGAGGGGTTCTACATCAACCTTGCTGCCTCTCCGATGATGCGTGAGTAGTTTACCACAGACCTTCAGGTCCATAGTTAGTAGCTAGATGCCTTCTTCTCTCTTTTTGATCTTCAATACAATGTTCTCCTCGATGTTCTTGGAGTTCTATCCGATGTAATCACTTTTTGCGGTGTGTTTGTTGGGATCCGATGAATTGTGAGTTTATGATCAGATTATCCATGAAATTATTTGAGTCTTTGCTGCACTCTTTTATGCATGATTATTATAGCTTCGTATTTCTTCTCCGATCTATTGATTTGGTTTGGCCAACTTAGTTGATTTATCTTGCCATGGGAAGAGGTGCTTTGTAGTGGGTTCGATCTTGCAGTGCTCAATCCCAGTGACAGAAAGGGACATGACACGTATGTATCGTTGCTACTAAGGGTAAAAAGATGGGGTTTATTCATATGTGAGTTTATCTTGTCTACATCATGTCATCGTTCTTAAGGCATTACTCCGTTCTTTATTGGACTTAATACACTAGATGCATGCTGGATAGCGGTCGATGTGTGGAGTAATAGTAGTAGATGCAGGCATGAGTTGGTCTACTAATCTTGGCCGTGATGCCTATATACATGATCATTGCCTTGGATATCGTCATGATTATTTGCTTTTCTATCAATTGCCCAACAATAATTTGTCTACCCACCGTATGCTATTTCCTCGAGAGAAGCCTCTACTGAAAACTATGCCCCCCGGGTCTATCAAAACCATATTACTAAAACCCTAAAAATATTGCTGCCATTTTCTTTTATTTATTTTATTTTGTATTTTTGTTTCAATCTATCAATCTATCACATACAATTTAATCTTGCAATTTACCGCCGTGGGATTGACAACCCCTCGTTTGTGTTGGGTGCAAGGGTTTGTTGTTTGTGTGCAGGTACTGCTAACGAGCTGTTGTGTGATTCTCCTACTGGTTTGATAACTTTGGTTTCATAACTGAGGGAAATACTTATCTGTACTGTGCTGCATCATCCCTTCCTCTTCGGGGAAATACCAACGCAAACTACAAGTAGCAGATGGTGATGAGTTGGATGAGATTTATCATGTAATCGAGTTAGTTTTATTAGGGCTTGATCCCTAGTATCCACTATGTTCTGAGATTGATGTTGCTATGATTTTGCTATGCTTAATGCTTGTCACTAGGGCCCGAGTGTCATGATTTCAGATATGAACCCTTTATGTTTTCATGAATATATTTGTGTTCTTGATCCGATCTTGCAAGTTATATGCACCTGCTACGTGTTATGATCCGCATACCCCAAGGTGACAATAATTGGGATTCTTTCCGGTGATTACCGTAATTTGAGAAGTTCATGTATTCACTATGAATTAATGCTTTGTTCCAGTTCTCTATTAAAAGGAGGCCTTAATATCCCTTAGTTTCCTTATGGACCCCGCTGCCACGGGAGGGTAGGACAAAAGATGTCATGCAAGTTCTTATCGCAAGCACGTATGACTATATACGGAATACATGCATACATTACATTGATGAATTGGAGCTAGTTCCGTGTCGCCCTAGGTTATGACTGTTACATGATGAATGTTATCCAACATAATCATCGATTCAATGCCTACGAGTTTTTCACATACTGTTCTTTGCTAAGTTACTACTGTTGCTACTGCTGTCACAATTGCTACAAAACTACTGCTGCTACCGTTACTGCTACTGTTACTATTATTGCTACTGCTATCAAACTATCATACTACTGTGCTACTGATCACTTTGCCGCAGATATTTAGTCTCCAGGTGTGGTTGAATTGACAACTCAACTGCTAATACTTACAAATATTCTTTGGCTCCCCTTGTGTCAAATCAATAAATTTGGGTTGAATACTCTACCCTCGAAAACTGTTGCGATCCCCTATACTTGTGGGTTATCAAGAAGCATGTGCGCAAGTTTGTTATCATCTTCCTCAACGATATTCTGGTGTTCAGCGATACATTGGAGGACCACGTGGAGCATCTGCGCGCCGTGTTCTCTCTGCTCCGGGCACATCAGCTTTACGCCAAGGAGTCCAAGTGCTCGTTCGCGCAAGACATCATCTCCTACCTCGGGCACATCATCTCCAAGGAGGGCGTGGCCATTGGGTTCGTGACACGCCCGGGGCAGTGTTTGGCGGCGGACATCGTGACTCCAGTCGGCACCACCTGCACAGAAAGAAGATAGATCAGGATCGGCATTCGGGACAAGGGGAAAACAGGGCAGAGGGCTCGCGGAAAGGAATCGTAGGGATAAGATCATAACATATCTATTTTTACGTTGGGTACGGTTATCCTATGGACAATCCTAACAGTTTGCGCCAAGTTTTTTGTTAATTAAACTAGACACCAGAGGAGATCGGAAGAAATAACAACCACACTTATGGTTTGGCTAGCAACGGATAAATTAGTGGTAGTTAAAGAAAATTCAGTGGTGTGATTTTCACCTCGGGGAGGCTTTCTCAGATTTTAACGACCAAAAGTTTTTCGCCATGGTCGTCAATAATAGGTTTTCTAGTAGTGATTGTTGGCGTGCTAGCCAGACAATGTTAGCTCATTCCAATGGTCATATTAATGTCTTTGTTTTTAACATGATGGTTATATAGAAGTGATATACTAGTTTGTCTGTGATGTAATCCACTGTGTATATATGTGGATACATGCCAGTCGAGCCTGAGTTTCTTTCAGAGAGTCTGATACAATATGTATGAACGTCTGACATGACAGCCAAAACAAAGCAGACATGAATGACCGGTGCCCAAATGTACTGCATTCGCTTAATCCTGTTAAAAAATTAAAATACATGCATAAATACCAATGCAAATATCTGGCCGGCCGGGTAGTCAGGGCAACTAGCTCTTTAGTACTCTCCTTCAATGTTTATGATTATGTCCCTACTGCTACGTAAGTAATTAATTCACAATCCAGACAAGACACCAGCCTTGCTCTTTAGTATTTCCTCCTGCAATATGTACGGTTAATTGCTTATTAGAACACATTTTTCCGAGCGATGCTACACGTACGAAAAAATATGTACGATTCTTGCACGGACGAATAATATGATTCGTTGATATCTCTCTCATTTTCAATCTGGATGCTCTATTTTAGTGTCGTACTATAACGTCGCTCAACAAAGTGTCATATGCACAGTATTTTCGGTTTTTTACCCAAAGCATAGCATATATCTTCTCATCGTTAAACTTTGCACATATACGAAAGACACGGATATGTATAGTTGAAAAAAAAAATCAATATTTTAATTTTACGCAGTTTTACTATCCACTCCAGGAGCTATTTTGGCACCACCTGTCTAGGAAATTAGGAATGCTTATCAGGTGTCTTTTGTTCATGGAGTGAAACATGAGCTAGATATAAGGAAAGTTACAGGACCAATTTCTTAGAACTGATCATGCTGAATTTTGTGGAGAACAGTTTTGTGATGAACGCATGCAGTTTGGATTTTATCATGCTCATGTGGTCTCAAGGTCCTATGTGTTCATGCTTATATGAGTGTACCATTCGCTTGTGGCACGGAAGAAAAGCTTCTATATTTATCCCTGACTGGTTTCTTGTGCCATATTGCAGTCTTTATGCTTAGTTATTCTCCGCCATGCATGTTTATGTGAGAGATTGGAGGATACCAACATGCTAGCAACCAGGCTTCTCCCACGGTGCTGCAACGCTGCGCCTCCCTGGGGGACACAGCAGGTGCACGGTGGCTTGAAGCTATTGGCCTGAGGTGTTGGTGTGGCTCCAAAAGATGGACCTATCTTCTGCCATGAGCCAATGAGACGGTGACCATGGCACGCTTGATGCGACCGTTTGCTTGTCAATGTACAGTCATTCTAACAAAAAAAGATAAGAGGACTCCAACGATCCACGGTCGACGCAGGGAGCTGCTGGGCATTAGATGGTACTAGTCACCTACCCGTGCATTCACACGACCTAGTTACTTAATTTTACATTACAAACTATATTAATTACTAATATATTATTATGTATTGTGTAAAACTACATTGGCACGGTGCCATCTGTTCTTAACTAAGGAACTTGAGCAACGGGGATTGATAGGAGATTGTATTTCCACAAATATTGGTTAGTCAGACGAAATTAACCACATTAAATTATAAGCCAGCACATGCAAATAGTATGTACTAAGATAACTTGATAACATTTCTTTATCTGATTTCACTGTCCTTTATATATCTGATGAAAAGATTGAAATTATTGCTTGTCTCATTTCGGAAATATGTAAAGTGACCTAATATATGGCTTACTTGCTTAGGTATATTCATAAGCATATTGGCTTCAACTATCTAAACAAATTATGTGCAGACAAATGATAGTCCTCTATGAAAATAATGTATTACCTATGGCATGCTCAAATAATCATGTTTACCTTAATAATAAAAGGATTAGTCTCGCAAACTATCTCATTCTAGTAACAATACTAAGTAGAATATTCTCAGACACTTGATATTCTTGACACTTCATATATCCTTCAAACTAACTAAGTACAACTTTTTCTAAAAAAATGATCATGGCTCACTTTATTGATCATCAAATAATAGTAAGAACAAAAAAAGTTGGTTACAAAAGAATGCGCCTTATTCGACTTAGCTAAGAAACCAAGAATAATAAAACAAATAAAGTGGGATTTAAAGAATGAGAGAACTTTTTACACTTGGAAGTTGAAGAACGCCACGACTTCAAGAGGGCTTTTCTTTAAAATTATTGCAAATAATATTAATAACATATTTGTATTGGATGCACTTGAACGGTTGAACCACATATTAGAATATATAAATTTAAGATTTGGCCATAGATAATATAGATGTACTATTCATCATGGTCTTAGGTGACAAATTTACAGCTATGTTTACACGTACTGGTATGGCATTATTTGCCTTATTATAGACCAAACAGGCCTGGGTAAGGGCTCCGTACTTTTCCTGTTGTATTGTAGCTCTCGGAATCTTGGCTAAACGGGGAATATTAAGATCAATTGCTTGGTCGTTCCAATCATGAATTTTGCAGTGTTTCACAACAACAAAAAATCGAATTAAAATCTTGAATAGCCGGTGATAATATAGGCCTTGTAAAACTACATATTGTCATAGGCATGCACTTTCCAGAGAATAGTTCCAATCAGAGAAAATCATCTACTCAGAGATAAGCAAACTTATAAACACAGAATATTAATTTGTTTATCTGACAATAAATAGAACAACTTACCTTATCAAGGATTGTTCCTCGCCATGTCGTGTATTCAACCCGGCCACGACATAACCCAAGTAACAGCATTTGTGCCATTGCACATATGTCCTGTCCTATATTAGAAGGGGAGTAGAGATGGGTTAGTTGCACATATGGGTGCAGTCTTAATGAAGTGCTGATGTGGTGATTAAGAGCCAAAGAAGAGTATGAGGCTAATGCATTGCCATATGCTAATTACGTGTCTTTACAAACTTATGGTCGGACATGGGTAGTTTTTACACTTTGTATGTGACGCAGCCATATATGTTCATTCATCGACATTGCTAAAATACGTCAGCGGTATTGCTCTGCATACTACTATTAAACCATGTACGATTCTTGTACCACGTTTATCCCAGCCCTACAAAGATATATCGTACATGAAACACTGTATTTGTTGCTTGGAGGAAGCGGACGGCAATCCCTCCGTGCCTCCATTCGTGGATTGGGTGATTTCCTTGTCAACCTGCATGACATGAGGGAGAAGCTTTGGTTAGAACTTAGAACTGCAAGTGAAATCAAGAAGACCACTTCTAAGTTCTGATGAAATCCAGAACACATCTACTCCTGATTTCTAATGGATGAAGCCATCATCTCTATATGTCGCAACTGCTCCTCGTTCAGTACTGCTAGCTCTTGCGCTACAAAATCCATGATAGAACGCAATGCTTTGAAATTCTGATCTGCAGGAAACAACACGATGCAGAACGTTCTATTCCAATCACATGAAGCCAAAGACCCAAGGAAAAGTAAACCTTTCAATTTCTGGGCATGGAAGTGTAATCAGGAAGACTACTCCTAAATTCAGGTGAAATCAAGAGCAAATCTAATCCTGGTTTCTGATGGATGAAGCCATCATCTCTACATGTGGCACCTGCTCCTCGTTCACTACTGCTGGGTCTTGGGCTACAAATCCATGAAACTAAAGCAATGATTTGAAACTCTAATCTCCAGGAAACATCACGATGCAACTGGTTCTATCCAATGACTGAAGCCGCAAATCCAATGAAAAAGGCAACCTTTCAATTTCGGGAATAGTCCATCCACTCTTGTGCAAAATAACACAACATGTCATCAGCTGCCACAAAGTTTTTGACTCCCACATCATTGCAGCTCCGCGAATAATTCCCCAACGAGCTTGAAGCACTCCGAATGCCAAAAAAACATTCTCTCATATGGACTCTTCTATCCTACCCGAACATCATCCGTTGAACATGGTCTATTTTTGAACATGCATGAAATGACTCCAACTTTTGCCAGCGGGTGGCAATGGTCATGGTCGTCATCCATGCCAGGTTCGAACAATTTCCGACACAGTATGCAAGTTGCATCACATCCGGCCATTTATCGACCATTTTTCACCGAGAAAACTCCACAAAATGCGAGAATTGTCGAAAAATCAAACAACTTGGCATGGTGGCTTGAATTGGTCATATAAGCTCATGAAAAAAATTGGGGTCATTTGACGATGCGTAAAAAACGTACTCTCATACGGACACTTTTGGCCTACCCGAACACCCTCCGTTGAATATGATCTATTTTTGGACATGCATGAAATGACCTCAACTTTTGCACGCAGCTGTGCATGCCCATGGCAGGCATCCGTGCCAGGTTTGAACGATTTCTGACATGGTATGCAAGTTGCGTCACGTCCGGCCATTTATCGGCCATTTTTCACCCAAAAAAACTCTAGAAAATGCAAGAATTGTCGAAAACTCAAACAAATTGGTATAGTTCCTTGAATTGGTCATATAATCTCATGAAAACAAAATGGGGTCATTTGACGATGTTGAAAAAACGTGCTCTCATATGGATCCTTCTGGCCTATCCGAACACCCTTCGTTGAACATTGTCTATTTTTGGACATGCATTAAATGACTCCAACTTTTGCAAGAAGGTGTACATGCCTATGGTAGGCATCCATCGTATACAAGTTGCGTCACATTCGGCCATTTTTCACTGAGAAAAATCCAGCAAATGCAAAAATTATCGAAAACTCAAACAACATGGTGCCTTGAATTGGTCATACAAGTCAATGAAAAAAAAATTGAGGTCATTTGATGGATGTCGAGAAACAACATACTCTCAAACGGAGTCTTCTGGTCTACCCCGACACCCTACGTTGAACATGGTATTTTTCGGACATTCTTGAAATGACCACAACTTTTGCCAGTAGGTGGGCATATCCATGGTAGGCATCCATGCCAGGTTTAAACGATTTCCGACACCGTATGCAAATTGCGACATATCCGACTATTTATCGGCCTTTTTTGAATGAGAAAACTCTGGAAAATGCAAAATTTGTCGAAACCAAAATAACTTGGCAAGGAGCCTTCAATTGGTCATATAAGCTAATGTAAAAAATTTGAGGTCATTTGACGGAAGCTGAAAAACAACGTGCTCTTAAACGGAGCATTCTAGCCTGCCCTGACACCATACGTTGAACATGGTGTTTTTTTTTTGATATTCCGAAAATTACCCCAATTTTTGTTCATATTTTTTTGAAATTCCAAAAAAGTTTAGTGTTTTTCAAATTTTTTGAAAAATCCAAAAAAAGTTCGTGTTCAAAATTTTGTTCAATCTTTTTTAAAAAATGTTCACGTTTTGACATTCTGAGCAATTTTAAACTACATGAACTTTTTTTGAAATTTTTGTATAATATTCATAATATGATTATTTATATTTAATTAACAAAATTTGAAAAGGCAAAGATTCTTTTTGAAATTTTCAACAAAATTTCAAAAGCACGAGAATTTTTTGAAAAATAAAAAGAAACGAAAAAGGAAAACGAAAAAAGTGAAATAGTAACAAAATTGTACAGAATAAAGAAAAAGAAATACTGGGAAAAGACCGGTTCGCTATAGTAAATCGGTCCTCGAATGACAATGGGGCGGCCCAGTCGAACGGCCTACTGTGCGTGGCGCTGTCTTTGCCGCTCGCTAGGGTAAACTGTCGGGTATTCGCACATACATAGTATGTGAGCGAAAATAAATGGGCCGACCAAATTCCAACTTTCCACAGTGTGGTTTACCGGTTTTGGGAACCTTCTAGAAAGTTCCTTGAAGCGGTTTTTTCGTGTGTTATTTCTTTTCTGATTTTTCTGGTTTTCTTTTTTTTATCTTTTTCGTTTTCTCTACATCTTTTTTTTTCTTTTCTCTTTTTCTGAATTTTTCTTTCTCTTCCAAAAATGTTCAGAAATTTTTAAAATATCGCATTTTGCTGAGTTTGTTAAAAAAATTAAGAAATGTTCCCTTTTTCTAATTTCCATTGGATATTTTAAAATTGTTCGCTTTTTAAAAAAATATTTGGAAATTAAAACCAAATTTCTCACCAAATAAAAAAATGTCCTTGTTTTGAAAAAAATCACAAATTCAGAAATTGTTCATGTTTTAAAATTTGGTCACAAATTCCAAAAATATTCATATAATTTTAAAAAATGTTTATAAATTTGAAAAATGTCCCTGTTTCCAAAATTTTGTCACAAATTCAAAAAAATGTTCAGGTTTTAAAATTAGTTTGCCAATTCCAAAATTGTTCAGCTAATTTTAAAAAATGTTTGTGAATTTCAAAAAACGTCCTCGTTTTCAAATATATTTCTCAAAAATTTAAAAAATTGTTTGTGTTTTAAAATTAGTTCACAAATTCCGAAATTGTTTGGGGCATTTCAAAAAATGTTCTCATTTTTGTAAAATTCACAAATTCAAAAGTTGGTCAGGTTTTAACTTTATTAGCAAATTTAAAAAACAAGGAATTTTAAAAAATATTCACATTTTTGAGAAAATGTTCGTAATATTGGAAAATGATCTAGTTTTCAAATTTTGTTCCTATTTTTAAAAAGTTCAAAATATCCAATAATGTTCGGATTTTTTCAAAAATTGTATAGAACTTTTAAATTTTATTCACCTTTTTTTTTCAAAAACCTGTTTGTTTTTCCAAATTTTTTGCAAGTAATTCAAAAAACTGTACAGAGCAGCAAGGAATGGGTTACAGTTAATATGCCGTTGCAGTCAGTTCTTTATTGATTTGAGCTTGTATCAGTCACGAGCAGGAGTTGTCTCTTGTGTCTAGCTGCACTCGGTGAGGAGGTGGAAGTCCTGAGTTTGATTCTCGCTAAAAGCGCTTGCTTTTTGATATTTTTTGCACGCTATAAACACAGCTACCTTCGGTGAGTGGACCGTATACGTTCTGGGCGACACAAAAACGTAGTTTGATTAATGAAAAGTCCATATTGCCCTTTATACATTTAGTGAGGGGGTTGTACCGAAGCGGGACTCAAAGAAAAAAAGTCTGCCATTCCTGCCAGTAGATATGCGTTGGGTTTGATCGCAACGTGTAGCAGCTCGGAAGTGATCTGAACCTGAATCAGCGGGTAGATGAGATAAGAGGGAGAGGGAAAGAGCCTATCAAACCCAAAGGGTGATTTGTCGGACAGAGTAGTGAGAAACAGTGCGGGGCTGTATGGCAAGAAATCAGCAGGTGCGGAAGTCGAGCAGCAGGAAGCAACCTCTCGATATGCTAACAGTCAGTAGGGATAAACAGAATGAAAATACAGGCAGACAAAGAGATGGAGGGGGTGCAACTCCATGCCTCGTATCCCCGCCTCCCGCAAACTCGTCCCCCTCAATGGCTCGCCAGACTAATCCAGAGAAAAATAGTCCCCGTGGTTGTATCCGGGGAGGTTGCCCTGAACGGAGGTGTTGGTGAGCGTGAAGGATGGCATATTCCAAGAGATAGGAGTATAATAAGTTTGCCATATGCACGGCCCTGAATGGAGGATTAGTTCATTTACTGGAGATGGATTCACAAGTGCACTGAAAAAAAAGAGGGACCGATGAAATCCATGAGAGGCGAAACAAGCATGCATATACATACCTTACCTATGTTATGCACACATCTTGTGTGATAAGCTAGCTGTATGTATGGTTTGTTGGTCTGCAGCTGCTATATAAGGTAACACATGAGAAAACTAACCTAGTTAGCCAGCCCTTGAAGATGAGTCTGTCACGAAACAAGCTCATCCTGTGTCATGGCCAATGGCTAGCGAGTGTTTAAATTAACTTGAGCATGGAACATTGGAGCAAACCAAACCAGAGTCACATCTCACCTGCGATCAACCATCCACTTGTACATGTACCAAGCTGTAGTCATACTTAGATCGGCGATCCATGGGAACCTAGCTACGTTTGAGTTCTGAATCAGAAGTGTTGCGGTGGATGTGTAAACGAGCTTCAGAAAGTGACGTTGTGGATGCCTAGATTATACTGTTTAGGTCTAATAAGTGGTTTAAATATCTCCATCGAAAACGAAAATTCTTGATAGTAATAGGTTTTTAGCAGCTGTAATGGACTTAACATCTGGGCTAAATGTAGGCATGAATGTTGCACTAGCTTCAGCCAATCGTTGCAATTGTAGGACTATTTGGGAAAAGAAGATTTTAAATTCTTAAGGACAAAGGGACATATGTGATGCAATAGTGCGGCTTTTTTCGAGCTTTGCCTGGCAAGACACCTAATGCTTCTTTCTTAACACACCTACGTTGGTGGTATCCTTGGTCTTCTTTTACTATTCATCCTGCTTGCGAGGATCCGCCTCCGTGGATGGATGCTAGTTTGCCTGGTGTTGTTCTTCGTGCTTTACGTGTGGCCTCGGTTGATCGATGCCCTTCATTTCTTTTTCTCTTTTAATCATGTAGGTATGCACAATATGTATCCTAAAAGCTTCTCCGGAAAGGGGAGCTCGACATGCGGGATAGTGAGCAAACCCGTGCGCACGCATAGGAGGAGGACGAGCATGATGCTCCCTTGGGCTGACTGCCGGTGGGCGTATTTGGGCCTCTGCCCATCCGGAGGAGAGAAGGAAACAAACAAAGTGGAAGGAAAGCTGATAAAATGTAGAGAATTTGTAAAATGTTCCGAAAAAATAAGAAGGTATGTAAACTTTAAAAATATTCAAGTATCTAATTTTTTTTACAAATTTACAAATGTTTGGGAATTTTATAATGCTCATGTATTTTAAAAGTGTGGCGAATTTGAAATTATCAAGAATTTAGAATTTCTTTGTGAATTTTAAAATGTTCCAGAATTTCAAAGAAAAGTTTGTGAATTTAAAAAAATATTTATAGATTTCAAAAACGTTCCCGAATATAAATAATAACTATGAATTTAAATGCATTCTTGTATAAAGTGTTCATGAAAAATAAAGCCCAGAAAAAGGAAGTTGAAACAAAAATTGAAAAGAAAAAGGAAAACTGGAAGAGAAAAACAAAATATAAAAAACCCAAAAATGCCGGTAAACCGGTAGTGAAAAACACTGAAAAAGGTGAAAATGGTTGGATGCATCCCGAAACGTGGTTGAAGCCTCCCAAAACCGTGGAATAAACGTCACGCTATAGGCTGGCCTAGTACCATACCCGGGTGTGTTACGTGTGGAATAGGAAATCCACTATCCAAGCCCCTTAAGGGCCAGTTCTTTTGATAGCTTTTTTGGGCTTCCAGAATAAGCTGCCCCTACCCAGCTTATTCTAGAAGCCCAACCAAAAATAATTTTTTAGAAACATTCTAGTCAAGTCTTAATTAGTAGGCTTCTAAAAAAATAAATTTGGTTGGGCTTCTAGAATAAGCTGGGTGCCAGCAAAAGAACTGGCCCTAAAGGATTGTAGACGCTAGAGGAAAAAAATCCTCTCCAAAAGGGGCCCAATCCAAACTACTCCCTCCGTTCCATTATGTACATTGTGGAATGGAGGGAGTACTACTCCTATTGGGGGGCCAAAATATCTCCCAAAGCCCCGAACATCTAGGGGCCATCTTACCAAACCCATCCATGATTATATCAAAAGAAAAAGCTTTTGCCCGGTTTTTGCCCGGTTTCCGCAATTAACCGGGCAATCATCTTCTTCTTTATTAATGAGACGAGGCAAAGCTTTTGGCTCCGTTTCGAAAAAAAAAATATCAAAAGAAAAAAATGGAGGAAAACTAATCGTGGGACCCCCTCCCTTCCAAAGCATCTCATGTATTCATAGGGGTGCGTGTATGTGGACATCTACGTTGTACTGCGTTAAAAAAAGCCCCTTAACAGATTTTAGGCGAGCGCCAGTCTTGTCGAGCCAGTTGATTCCATAGTTGTCTCCAAATAAAATTGTCCGCCATCCAAGCTTGGTCGTGGATGCATAGGCAGAGGGTGTGCTCCGCGGGCAGCCTGGCATGGCGTTGGTGGTGTGAACACCGTTCTCGGCGTGGTCGCATGAGAAGGGGAGTCGACGGGGGTGAGAGCATAAGATAAGAAAATAGGAAAGGAAAAAAGTAATGACTTACTGGCTGCTGAGTCCCACATGTCATAACAATTTGGGGTTGAGAAAAAGAGATACTATGCAGTTGGGGGCATTTCGGGACGGGGGTGGTTCTTTTTTTCTACAATGGATGTCAGTAGTGAAGCTACGAGCGATTGCAATGCATAAACTACGTAGGCAGCATGCTATGCTGAGACTGCCGGATGCACATTTTGGCGTGTCGGCCCACGTTTGTTTCGTTTTTGCAAGGCAATCATGCATCAGAGTGGGTCCTATATTGATAATCACATTAATTTGTTTTGCTTGTTAGATGCGATTTACACATTCATACATGCTTACTTTGTTTACGAGAGAACGATGAAAAGTGCTTAAAAAAATGGGACTGATGAGATGCATGACAGGCAAAACAAGCAAGAGGCATGCATGGCCGGTCTGGAAATCTACTATATTCAGTTAGTTCTGGTAAAATGCATGCAAACCAAACCTTACTTATGCAAACATCTTGCTAGGGCGGCTAGCAAGGAAACCATCCCTTCCACCTGCAATATATATTCATGGTTTCTTGTTCTAGTACTGCCATATAGGTATTGATCATCCACACGGGAGAAACAATGACCTAGTTAGCCAGCCCTTGAAGACGAAGCTGTCACGATCAACCTCATGTGATATGTCCCATGGCTAACAAGTTTCCAAATTAACTTGAGTGTGGGAGATTGGAGAAAACCAAACTACAATCACATCTCGAAGTGGTCTGAGTCAGCAGGTTGTATCTGTACCAAAATGTCGTTATACTTAGGGAGGGAAGGGGCAGATAATGTCATGCTAGTGTGATGAGCCGGAGCAGACGACGGGTGCCGCACGCAAGCCTCGAGGAGGAGGTTCCACACACGGATGGTGTGTGGCTGGCTGACTGCTGCTAAGACCTGGATGCGTTGTATATACATCCGCGCCAGCCAGTCTTCGTTACGAAAATTCCCAGTTAATGAAAAAACGGTTTGAGTGTAAACCAGACGGGTTGTAGTGGATGTTCGAAATAAATTGAGGAGGCATATTCAGTTTAGATGTGAGATGTATCTCCTGTGGTGTAATTGACTTGTGGTCTGACCACCATATCTTACATTTTTAAAAAGCTCATCGCCACTACAACCAATTCTCTCAACATGCACACTCTCCACATCTTCATCGACATGCATCCATCCAACTCAGCAAATCCGCCACCTTAGCAAAAGAATTACACGATTTAAATCATCTAGTTTAATCACACATCGGTTTCTCTTCCTCTTTCTCTTCTGAACAGGGATGGCAGTTTTGCCCATGGGTATGGGTACCCGCGGGTACCCTACCCAAAAACAATGGGCATGGGCAAGACTTGGAGAGATTTTGTACCCACGGGTAATGGTTATCCATACCCGTAAAATATATGGGTAGGGTATGAGTATGAAATTGTGCCCATGGGTAACCCAATGGATACCCAGGAAAAGTTAATAAATGAAAATAACTCCTATGATATGCGGGGTCAACATTGAACTCCTATGGCCCACCCTAAGTCTCATATTCTTTAAACCGGTCATAGCTCATAGGCCGGTAATCACCTGCTCGCCACTCCTCCTACGTCCTATGTGACTTCGAAAAGATGAAATCTCGACTCTTCGCTACCAGACTCATGTCCAACTCTCAATCCAGCGACCCCCCATTCCCACCACCACCTTCCATGGCGTCGGGCTTCCACCAACCACCACTCATACTCCCTTGATGCCTCCAACAGCCCACCCACTGAAGGAGACCGTGTCAGCGCTCTACTGCTCGCCCATCATCACTTGATTTTTAAACTCATTTCTCTACATTTTAAGAATTTAAATACTATATATTGTACCCAGTGGATACCCATTGGGTATAGGATACCCGATGGGTATGGGCATGGGTGCCAATTTATGCCCATGGGTATTGAAATGGGTGGGTTTAAAAAAATTCTGTGGGTATGGGTTTGGGCAGAAGGAGGTTGTACCCGCCCATACCCTACCCATTGCCATCCCTACTTCTGAAACCCACGAGACATTTACTCTTCTGAAACCCACGAGACATTCTCCTCTTTAATACCCGAGACGGACCGTCTCTTATCCTCATCCCCCCACCGCTTCTGTTTCTCAGTGGCCTACACGTCCATCTTCTCTCTGGCCAGAAATCTTGAAGCCTCCATAGAATATGGGCATCAACTATGAGCTTGCGCTCCCCACTCGATGGCAGATGACCCATCCCCAAAGCCATCTCCTAGGTCGGGTGTTAGAGATATGACACGCAATCGAAACACGATGAAGAACGAAAACGAGCAGGAGACACAATATTTAACGTGGAAAACCCCTCCAACACGAAGGGGAAAAAACCACGGGCGCCAGCCAGTAAATCTTCACTATATCGGGGAGGTTACAAACGTCGGGGATTTACAACTAATCAACATATCCCGTGCGGCGGCTTACAAAGGATATATATAACACAGGTGACCAAGGTCAATACTGATCCGTACCGCGGGCCCAAGCCTCCCGGCGACGGGCCTCGCTCCGCTCGCTCGTCAGAAGTTAGCCTTTCTCTTTATACTTGAATTTGGATCATAACATAACAAACTCCACCTTGAGACAAATTCCATCTTGTAGCATGAATGAGAAGCTCCTCCCTGAACAACAAAGAAAACACTTTCGGCGCCAAACAACCACTAGGGCTAATGTGTTATACCAACTAAGTCTGAGCAAAGCTCAAACTTAGCAACAGAAACTGGCTTTGTCAACATATCAGCAGGATTATCATGAGTACTAATCTTGCATACCTTCAGTTTACCTTGCTCAACAATGTCTCGAACATAATGATATTTGACATCAATGTGCTTTGTTCTCTTATGAAACATCTGATCCTTAGTGAGGTATATGGCACTCTGACTGTCACAAAACAGATTAATGCAAGAATTATCTCCACAAAGCTTAGCATACAAACCTTTCAGCCAAACTGATTCTTTACATGCTTCTGCAATAGCCATGTATTCTGCTTCAGTGGTAGATTGGGCAACTACTGGCTGCAATGTTGCCCTCCAACTCACGGCACAACCACCAACAGTGAACACATAACCTGTAAGGAACCTCCTCTTGTCCAAATCGTTGGAAGCAAAATCTAAATCCACATAGCCAGCTAGTCCCTCACTAGTCCTGCCGAATTTCAAACAAGCATTGGAAGTCCCACTAAGGTACCTGAAAATCCACTGAACGGCCTTCCAATGTTCTTTACCAGGGTTAGCCATGTATCTACTGACCAAACTCATTGCAAATGACAAATCAGGCCTAGAACACACCATGGCATACATTAAAGAACCAACAGCACTAGAATATGGAACTCTTGACATATATTCAAAATCTTCATCCGTGCTAGGACATTGAGAAGATGATAATTTGAAATGAGGAGCAATTGGAGTGCTTACTGACTTAGCATCATGCATATTAAAACGATGAAGAACCTTCTTAATGTAACTTTGCTGACTAAGAAATAAAAAACCAGAATTTCCGTCCCTCGTAATCTCCATACCTAGAATTTTCTTAGCAGCACCAAGATCCTTCATCTCAAACTCACTACTTAACTGTGCCTTTAAAGCAGTGACCTCTTTCTTGCCCTTGGCAGCAATCAACATATCATCAACATATAACAGCAAGTATATAGGTGATCCATCAACAAATTTAATGTAAACACAACTATCATATGCAGACCTCTTAAATCCATGTGTTATCATAAATGAATCAAACCTTTTATACCACTGTCTCGGAGACTGTTTCAAACCATATAGGGACCTCTTTAACTTGCAAACAAATTTCTCCTTACCAGGCACTATGAAACCTTCTGGTTGGTCCATGTAAATCTCCTCCTCCAGTTCTCCATGCAGAAAAGCAGTCTTGACATCTAACTGCTCAAGCTCAAGATCATGCATAGCAACAATACCAAAAAATGCACGAATGGAACTATGCTTCACAACTGGAGAGAACACATCATTATAATCAATACCTGGTATCTGACTGAAGCCCTTTGCCACTAACCTTGCCTTAAACCTCGCGGGCTCACTAGGAGACAAACTCTCCTTTCTTTTAAAGATACATTTGCAGCGAACGGTCTTCTTTTGTTTAGGCAAGCGCACAACATCCCATGTGCCATTTTTCTCAAGTGACTGCATCTCTTCCTGCATGGTAGCAATCCACTTCTCGCGGTCACCGGAAACAATTGCTTCAGTGTATGTGGATGGCTCATGGATGTTCTCAACCTGTTCTGCACAACTGAAAGGATAATGAATATTGTCACACTCTTCAATTAGGCGTTTAGTTTTCTTAATGACTCTCTTTCTCCTGCCATCTACAAGAAACTGAATTTATTGCTGCAAAACAGGGGGTGAGTGCTGCACAACATCATCATCGTGAACCTCTGTATCTGGAGCATCATAAACATTATCATCAACCTGTGCATCTGGAGCAACATCACCATTATCAGCAATTACATTTTCCTCCTCATCAACGTGCTCCACCTGCATAGTAACTCGTTGTGGCTCTACATCAAAAGTATATGTGGACAGATCATCATGATACATAGCAGATTCATTGAAAACAACACTCCTGCTCACGAAAACCTTATTAGTTTCAGGATTCCATAACCTGTGTCCTTTTACTCCTGAACCATAACCAACAAACACACATTTAATAGCTCTAGGCTCAAGTTTTCCATTATCAACGTGTGCATATGCAGTGCAACCAAAAACTCTCAACTGCAAATAATCAGCTAGTGTACCAGACCATACCTCAATGGGAGTTTTCTTATTAAGTGGAATGGATGGTGACCTGTTGATGAGGTAGCAGGCGGTGGAGGCGGCTTCAGCCCAAAAACGTTTGCCCATGCGAGCATTGGACAACATACAACGTGTAGGAGATATGCCCTAGAGGCAATAATAAATGTTATTGATTATCTCCCTGTTCATAATTAGGTTTATGTTCCATGCTATAACTGCTATGGTTCTCGAGTCTGCAATAACCACGAGGCTCGGAGGAAGACTCATATGCACGTGTGGAATAATAAACGGTAAAATGTATTCCTAGTCTGGCCTCTAAGACTAGCTCAAGTGTTGCATGATGGTTCTGTTTTCCTGATCATGGGCATGTCTATGCGGCAACTTTGAGGGCACAATGTTAGTAGAACACTTGTGTTGAATCGACCCGATTGATGTTATGCTATGAGATTCATTCGTCATAAGTTAATGGTTAATAACACAGAGAAGTTAATGTTTGCATAATTCCTTAGACCATGAGAGTGTCGAGTTTCTTCATGCTTGCTTCATGAACTTTGGGGTTTGTTAAACGTCATCCGTAAATGGGTGGCTATTACGGCGGCTTACGGGTTCATGGAAAAGTATGTTAAGTAACTTGATAGCTCAAGATTGGGATTTGCTCCTCCGACGATGGAGAGATATCTCTGGGCCCTCTCGGTGTTACGGTATCCATCATCGTCTGGCCAGACACAAGTGTGATTTGATCACAGGGATACCGAAACACAGAAACGAGAAAAGAGAACAAAAACCGGCAACGAGGTAACTGGCATTGTGGACAAGTGTTGATCCACGAGGATGCCGATGTTTCTCACCTCGGGTATTTGTAACATATCGCGAAGCAACAGGAATAGCACACGGCAACTGGAGGTTCACTCAAATATTCATTCGTGTGGGTATAGGGATCAATATGGGTGTCCACGGCTCCGATGTTGATCATTGATCGGAAGGGGTTCCGGGTCATGTCTATGCTTCACCGAACCTATAGGGTCACACGCTTAAGGGTCATCTATCTGCTGAATACTAGACAGGGAGTCTGAGAGAAAATCACCGAAAAAGTTTTCGGACACCGGAAAAGTTTCGGACAGCGGAAAAGTTCCGCAGAGAGAACACCGGAACAGTTTCGGTAAAACTGAAAAGTTGTTTCAGGGGATACCATAAAGTCAAATTGGTTTTGGCACATGCCTGATAATTCTTGGAGGGTGCCAGAATCATTCTGGAAACTTTCTGGAATTTTCCGGGATGAAAACTAGAAATGTTCCGGAGCTGCCGAAACCGCTTCAGATGCTTTTCGCAGATGAAAATCACTAAACCGGAATTGTTCCGGATCGCATTGAAAATTATTTTAGTGGGTACTGGAAATGTTCTAAGCTCACATAAATATTTTCAGTTCGACCGGACGCTGAAAAATGTCGTCGTGAATAGTGAAAGTGCTTTTTGGGATATTTATGGAAAAGTCACCTTTTGGGATATTTTCCCAAAAGGTTTCTAGAAGGCTTGGGGGCCAAGAAACCCTACCCCTTGGATTTCCTATAAATAGAGGTGGAGGGGCTGCCTCCACACTCACTCCTTCTCACATACAAGTGCCATGACATTTCTGGCTTCTCTCTCCCTCCCAGCGAAATAGTTTCGTAGAGCCGAAAGGCTGTCTGGGTTCCGGTGGGAACTAGTTCTGGACGGCGAAGCCCTGCCGGATAGATGACACCGTATGTGTGCAACCCCGTAGAGAGGTCGTAGGTTCGATCTTTTTGCCCGAGGGGCTGTTCGAGGGTCCTCCCGAAGGGCTGTCCGAGTTTCTGTCCGAGTTTCGGGGGTCCTCCCGAAGGGCTGTCCGTGAGGCCTCCCGGAGGGCTGTCCGAGGATCCGTCCGGTGGGACTATCCGAAAGACTGTCCAGAGGCCTCCCGGAGGGCTGTCCGAGGATCCGTCCGGTGGGACTGTCCGAAAGACTGTCCAGAGGCCTCCCGGAGGGCTGTCCGAGGATCCGTCCGGTGGGACTATCCGAGGGACTGTCCCGAGGCCTCTCGAAGGGCTGCCCGGAGATCCGTCCGGTGAGCTGACGAGGGAGTACATCCTCGCGGTTGGGAGGTTGTAAAATCCTAGCTGCGGGGATCTGCACCGCCAATCGTCATCGACTCTACTTCCGCTGCGCTACGAGTCGGTAACAAAACAGATCAAACCTTGTATGCAGTCTCCATAGTGATCCTGGGCTGGTGCGTAGGTCGAAATTTTTTGTTTTCCGCTGCGTTCCCCTACAGTGGCATCAAGAGCCGTGCTATGCGTAGATGCAGGTTGCGATCTAGAATACATAGAGATGTATGGGTATTGCACAATATAATTAGGTAGTAGATGAGTTCTATTACTGAAAATTATTTGTGCGGGTAGCAGATGAAATCTGTTACCCGATGTTCTTGTGGCTTCCCTGGAATTTGCATATTTCTGATCTTGATAACAGTATGGTGGAGTTTCAATGTTCTGGCAATCCGCGATCCTGATTGATCAACGAAGTGCTAACAGTTCATTGAATTCCACCGTAGTTAAAAAGAAAGATGAAATTTCGCAGACGAAAGGGCAATGCAGATATGATCTGCACGGGGGTCACGCGTATGACGAAGTTTAGTATGGGGCTCGAGATTTTATTATCTCGTGTTTCATACACCCCGCAATGTTAATCTAACGACTTGGATTATCATGCTTGATGATGGATGTTGGTAGCTTCGGTTTGTTTCGAAACCTTAGAAGCCACGTAAAATAAAATTTTGCATGAACCGATTAGAGGCGTCTAACTTGGTTTTGCAGGATGGTTTGCATGTGCATGTGATGTGGTATAGCAGTGCTCATTATAATTTGATTATGTATGAGATGACTATATAATGTAAATTGATTAACATGACCTGCGTGTCATGATCCGGCATGATGGCTGGAGCCATATGATTGTCACTTTAATGACCTGCATGTCAACCGTCAGTAATGCACTTATTTTATTAGCTATAGAGATAGCAATATTATCTGGTGCATCGACAAGGTGGTGGCAATCTTCGCGAAGGTGAACACCAACGCGAATGCCGAAGACGAATAAATGAAAGACTTCTCCGTCAGAAAGGGCTATACCAGATCATGCTATTATGAATTGCCTGAGATGTTTATCCCTTATGATGCACCCTTCTTGATTGCGCGGTAGTCGCTTTTTATTAGGGTGATCTCTCACAAAAATATCAAGTGGTTAGTGTTCTCCCAAGTGTAGCACCGTCACGGCACCTAACTTCTCGGAGTGCGCTGTGTCACACGGGTACAAACGATTAGGGAAGTGTGAGGCGGGTGAGTTGAGACCTCACAGCAAGATCACTTGGTTGTCTTGACGTTCAGGCATGACCGTCATGAGATCGGAACACGCGCATCGAAAGATGAACAAGAATCACATAGAGATGTGATTGGCAAGTTGGCCTACCGGTTGAGATTTTCGTCATCAGTGGTGTTACACCAATGGCGAACAATTGAAATGGGGGTCTTGTATCACTCACAATCAATTATGAGAGATATTGATTTGAGTGGGAGCGCATTGTAGAATTAATTCTTTTAATTCTCAGTGCAATTAATTATGAACACTGTCTAAGTGTTATTTGCATAATAGTTGTAGAATAATGGCTCGCGTTTCCACCTTCCCAATTAAAATTGAATAGCTGTTAAATATCTGGTTAAAACTTTACGGTTGGTAACGTAATGAGAGGATTGTCCTCCAGAGTGCCGAGAAGGACTTGTCCTATCGCATGCTTTTGGTATTCTCCCGCTAATGCTATGGATCATGTGACTCTCGTCCATCGATCCAAAAGCTAGAATTCCGTTTCAGTCAAGTGCAATATGTTTGCTTCCATGAGACCCGAACTTCGAAAGTTTGGATAGTTATGTGATATTCATGGAATCTGAAAATCATTTTCAGAGACAGACAAAGTCTAAAAGATATGAGATATCCAAAGCAATGTTTGTTTGCAAACTATTAGTAAAGGAGTTTACTATGCATTAGACTGATAAGAGAGGGATCCAGAAGAACGCCTGTCATATGATGATGGTGAATAAAACAAACAACTTAAAGAGAAAGGAAGTGTCCGAAGGGTGTTAGTGAAACTTTCACGCCTAGGAAGTCCGGGGCTATCGCCACTCTTAAGTTGGGTGCTTCTTCTGAGAGTAGGAGAAATACCGAAAGTTAAACTGTTAGAAGTATAAAGGCAAAAGGAAAGAAGACTGGAATATCCAGCTCATGTATGAATGTCATACAGGTTTTTGATGTATAGAAGGCTGGTCAAAGATATAGTTCTTGGGAATTATGGTTAAACATGTTAATCACTAATTCTTGGGTATTGTGAGTTAATCACAAAGATACCCACTCGATTGCATTCTGTTGCAACTCGATGTAAGAACTACTATGGCCTGAAAGACTAGCCAGGAATGAGGTTTAGATACACGCAGGGAACATAGTAAATGTTACTATGCCTTCCATAGGTGTATTCCCTATGTATTTACTTTCATAAATCATTTTAGAGTTTTACACACTCTAGCCCATTGCATAAAGTATCTTGCAAGAAGGTTGTTCATAAGAGAACTTTTAATGTTCGGAGTTATGAATAACAAAAGGGCCATACTTTCATTATGAATGAGAAGTATGTTATGAATATTGATAATAATACATTACCTCTGTATTTACTTTCATAATTCATTTAGAGTTTCATACACTCTAGCCCTTTGCATAAGGTATCTTGCAAGGAGGTTATTCATAAGAGAACTTTTGATGTTCGGTGTTATGAATAACATGAAGGGCCATGCTTCCATCCAGGATGGGATGCATGTTATGAATATTGATGGTAATATGATACATCCATAACACTAACGCTAAATGTCGCAAGACTAAAAGAATACCACATATGTGTGGCACTGCATTTGGTCACATTGGAGAAACCCGCATGGAAAATTCCATTATGATGGATTTTAAAGTCATTTGATTTTGAATCATCTGACACTTGCAACTTTCCTCCGAAAAGTGAAGTGACTGAAATACCGTTCACTGGCCATAAGGAACGAGCAACAAACTTATTGGTGATCATACATTTTGATGTGTGTAGTTCAATAAATGTTGTTGCAAGTAGTGGATTTATCTATCTTCAGAAATGACTCAAGTAGATATATTGATATTTACTTGATGAGACGTAAGTCTGGATCTTTTGAATTCATTCATAAGGTTTTCAAAAATGAAGTAGAAGTTGTTGTAACAAGAAAATTATGTTTCTACAATTCGATTGCAGAAAGGAATATTTGAGTTACAAGTTTAGCGAATGTCTGATGAGTTGTGAAAGGGGTTTCATAACTTGCACCTCCTGGAGCACCACTGCAAGTGGAGAGTCCGTGTAGATGTAATCGAACCATTCATGACATGGTAAGATCAAAGATGACATAAATAAATTTGCCATTATCCCTTTTAAAGTGATGCTTTAGAGACTGCGGCTTTTACACCGAAAAGAGCTCCATCGGGTCTGTTGAAATGACGCCATGGTATGGTACGCCCAACCATATTATATCTTTTCTTAACATTTGGAATATGGGGCTTGTGTAAAAGGTTACAAACCTATTCCAAATCAGACAAGTGCTACTTTGTAGGTTATCCCAAGTCATTGGGTATTTCCCCACCACAATACCGAGGCAAATAGGTTTGCCACAAAGAACGGTATGCTTTTTTTGAAGAAAATGGTTCTTTCAAAAAGGTGAGTGGGAGAACAGTGCAACTCGACGAGATAAACAGTATCATCGTCATCAGATCAAAGGAAAGAGACCTTGGAAGTAATTCCGGAGTTTCCTACTGCGACTGATACGGAAGTCTCTACAATAAAATGTATGGACTTCGGTCGAACTTGCAGCTGAACCACGTAGGCAAAGCTCGTGCAAACCTATCAGGTGCGCAAACGAGATATTGTTGTTAGACAACAGTATACCTACGATTCACAAGGAAGCGTTGATGGGCCCTGACTCCGGAATTGGCTAAATGCCAATACAATCCGAGATAGTTTCCATATAAGTGATTCAAGATTAAGATCTTGATACACCTTTCGGAAGACTTAGAGTCTAACGAATATTTATGGAACTAAAAACTGATACGGATAAAATGTTTTATCCATAAAGCTCGACTTGTTGCAATAACAAGTTCAAGGAGTTGACTACGATGAGATTGTCTCACCGTAGCGATGCTTAAAGTCGATTCGGGTTGAACTAGCAATTAATACATATTTCAATCGTGAGATATGAAACATGGATGACAAAAGGATTTCCATGTGATGGAAATGAAACCTAGGACTTGTATGTGATACAGTCCAAAGTAATTTGTCGATCCAGAGGATGCTAGTAAGTATGCAAACTTCAGAGTTCCAGCGATGGACAGAAGAGAGCAAAGTGGAGTTGGAATCTTCGTTTTTGATGGAATGGTCAAAAGGGTTTTGACTTCATCAAATGGGTATCGAAGATGCTTGTGATTCAAGAAAGTAAGTGGGAGCATAATAATATTTCTAAAAACCTTGTGTACTTGACACATTGTTAATTGGAAATAAATTTCTTGACACGAATTAGGACTTCATTTGAAAATAGTTTTTCCGATGAAGTGCTTGGGCTAAATAGCCTCAATATTAGGCATGATGATCTATGGAGATAGATTTACCTAATGGGGCTAAGCAATGAATACATATTGACAAGATGCTAAAACTTTTTAGCATTTAAAACGCCAAGGAGTGATTCTTGCCGAAGTCACATGGAAAGAGTTTTTGCAAGACTCGGTGTCCCAAAACACTGATGAGTAAAATACATGATGGAGATTCCACACACTCTTGTGTTTGGATTAATCATGTATTCCATGGTATGTAAAACAACCAGATATGTCCGATACTCCAAAAGTTGTTGCGAGTATGGATACCAAAGTGATCAAAGTACTGATCATAGGACAACAGTGAAAGATGTCATTGAGTACTAGAGTAGTAGTGATGACATGTTTTCTCGCAAGCAGAGATTATGAAGTGCTCGTTGTAAGTAATTACATCGATACAGTCTTCATCAATGCTCCATGCGATTTTCGATTTAAGTTAAGGGTTTTGTGTAATACACAATATGATGGCACGGTAGTTGGAAATTGTTCCAAACAAGATACTGTGGCGAATTCTATAACAAAGGCTAAGTATGTTGACGCTTAAGAAGCGACAAAGAAGTTGTTGAATCATATAGTTCATTCATGAACTTAGTATGGTTCCAAGATGGCTTTGGTCTATGGGACACTATTGCAGATAGTTGCTCCATAGCTCAGTCTGAGGAATCAGGTTTCGACCAATGATTCACACATATGCAAAGCCAAGTCCACACAAAATATGAATTTTGTGAAAGCGTGAAAACGCGAGGATATGCAAAGTTACACACGGAGCTGAAGTCGTCAGATCCGTTGGACATCAGGCTATACCACATGCGAAGCATTTTTTACACCAGTATGCCATAGGTGTAAAGTGCATTAGCATTGACTAGATTATTGACTCTAGTGCAAGTGGGAGTCTGTAGGAGATATGCCCTAGAGGCAATAATAAATGTTATTGATTATCTCCTTGTTCATAATTAGGTTTATGTTCCATGCTATAACTGCTATGGTTCTCGAGTCTGCAATAACCACGAGGCTCGGAGGAAGACTCATATGCACGTGTGGAATAATAAACGGTAAAATGTATTCCTAGTCTGGCCTCTAAGACTAGCTCAAGTGTTGCATGATGGTTCTGTTTTCCTGATCATGGGCATGTCTATGCCGGCAACTTTGAGGGCACAATGTTAGTAGAACACTTGTGTTGAATCGACCCGATTGATGTTATGCTATGAGATTCATTCGTCATAAGTTAAGTTAATGTTTGCATAATTCCTTAGACCATGAGAGTGTCGAGTTTCTTCATGCTTGCTTCATGAACTTTGGGGTTTGTTAAACGTCATCCGTAAATGGGTGGCTATTACGGCGGCTTACGGGTTCATGGAAAAGTATGTTAAGTAACTTGATAGCTCAAGATTGGGATTTGCTCCTCCGACGATGGAGAGATATCTCTGGGCCCTCTCGGTGTTACGGTATCCATCATCGTCTGGCCAGACACAAGTGTGATTTGATCACAGGGATACCGGAACACAGAAACGAGAAAAGAGAACAAAAACCGGCAACGAGGTAACTGGCATTGTGGACAAGTGTTGATCCACGAGGATGCCGATGTTTCTCACCTCGGGTATTTGTAACATATCGCGAAGCAACAGGAATAACACACGGCAACTGGAGGTTCACTCGAATATTCATTCGTGTGGGTATAGGGATCAATATGGGTGTCCACGGCTCCGATGTTGATCATTGATCGGAAGGGGTTCCGGGTCATGTCTATGCTTCACAGAACCTATAGGGTCACACGCTTAAGGGTCATCTATCTGCTGAATACTAGACAGGGAGTCTGAGAGAAAATCACCGAAAAAGTTTTCGGACACCGGAAAAGTTTCGGACAGCGGAAAAGTTCCGCAGAGAGAACACCGGAACAGTTTCGGTAAAACTGAAAAGTTGTTTCAGGGGATACCATAAAGTCAAATTGGTTTTGGCACATGCCTGATAATTCTTGGAGGGTGCCAGAATCATTCTGGAAACTTTCTGGAATTTTCCGGGATGAAAACTGGAAATGTTCCGGAGCTGCCGAAACCGCTTCAGATGCTTTTCGCAGATGAAAATCACTAAACCGGAATTGTTCCGGATCGCATTGAAAATTATTTTAGTGGGTACTGGAAATGTTCTAAGCCCACATAAATATTTTCAGTTCGACTGGACGCTGAAAAATGTCGTCGTGAATAGTGAAAGTGCTTTTTGGGATATTTATGGAAAAGTCACCTTTTGGGATATTTTCCCAAAAGGTTTCTAGAAGGCTTAGGGGCGAAGAAACCCTACCCCTTGGATTTCCTATAAATAGAGGTGGAGGGGCTGCCTCCACACTCACTCCTTCTCACATACAAGTGCCATGACATTTCTGGCTTCTCTCTCCCTCCCAGCGAAATTGTTTCGTAGAGCCGAAAGGCTGTCTGGGTTCCGGTGGGAACTAGTTCTGGACGGCGAAGCCCTGCCGGATAGATGACACCGTATGTGTGCAACCCCGTAGAGAGGTCGTAGGTTCGATCTTTTTGCCCGAGGGGCTGTTCGAGGGTCCTCCCGAAGGGCTGTCCGAGTTTCTGTCCGAGTTTCGGGGGTCCTCCCGAAGGGCTGTCCGTGAGGCCTCCCGGAGGGCTGTCCGAGGATCCGTCCGGTGGGACTATCCGAAAGACTGTCCAGAGGCCTCCCGGAGGGCTGTCCGAGGATCCGTCCGGTGGGACTGTCCGAAAGACTGTCCAGAGGCCTCCCGGAGGGCTGTCCGAGGATCCGTCCGGTGGGACTATCCGAGGGACTGTCCCGAGGCCTCTCGAAGGGCTGCCCGGAGATCCGTCCGGTGAGCTGACGAGGGAGTACATCCTCGCGGTTGGGAGGTTGTAAAATCCTAGCTGCGGGGATCTGCACCGCCAATCGTCATCGACTCTACTTCCGCTGCGCTACGAGTCGGTAACGAAACAGATCAAACCTTGTATGCAGTCTCCATAGTGATCCTGGGCTGGTGCGTAGGTCGAAATTTTTTGTTTTCCGCTGTGTTCCCCTACACAGCGAGCCCTGGACATGATGGTTCTGTTCATGCGCTCAGCCACACCATTCTATTGAGGAGTGTACGGGACAGTGTGGTGCCTCACGATGCCCAAGTTTCTGCAATAACTTTTAAAAGCTTTTGAACAGAATTCCATACCATTGTCAGTACGAAGTATTTTTACCTTCCTCTCAGTTTGCCTTTCTACCATAACTTTCCAATCCTTAAAGGCATCAAACACATCATATTTAATTTTCAGAAAATAAGGCCACACTTTTCTGGAGTAATCATCAATAATTGTAAGCATATAATGAGCACCAGCAAGCGAGGGTTTACGGGAAGGTCGCCACAAATCAGCATGTACATAATCTAATATACCTTGTGTGGTATGAACAGCAACATTGAACATTACCCTCTTGTGCTTACCAAAAATGCAGTGCTCACAAAACTCCAAATCACTTATGTTGCAGCCATCCAGAAGTTCCCTCTTGGCTAATTGTGCCGTGCCAAGTTTACTCATATGCCCAAGGCGCATGTGCCAAATATTAGTTCTACTGGATTTATCAGAAGTAACAGAGCAGCAGTAGTACCAGTAATAGTTCTTCCTCTAAGAACATATAACTTAGCAGAATTCATGTCACCTACCATATAAACGAGAGAACCTTTTGTTACCTTCAAAACTGCACCTGAGCCGGAGTTCTTGTACCCTTTGACGTCAAGAGTACTCAGTGAGATGAGGTTTCTGGCCATGTCTGGTATGTGTCTCACGTCTGTCAACATGCGTATAATGCCATCATGCATCTTGATCTGAACTGAACCAATGCCCACAATCTCACGTGGGTTGTCATCTCCCATACACATAACATCTCCACTCTGCACAAACTCATAAGTATTGAACCAATCTCTGTTACAGCATATATGAAACGAACAGGCAGAATCAAGTATCCATTCATCATGACATGAAACACAGCCAGCAAAAACAACTAAAGCATCATTTGAATCAGACTTATTACCAGATGTAACATTGACCTTACCATCACCATCGGATTTGTTTTTAGGTTTCCACGTACCGTTCCTCTTCTCCTTATTTTCCAACTTCCAACAGTCATCAATGAGGTGACCCTCTTTCTTACAATACCTGCAGAAATCTTTCTACTCAGATCCTCTGGACTTCGAATGACCTCTGCCGTTCTTGCTTTTATCTCTGTTGTTGTTGTACTTTTTCTGCTCAGGCCTGCCTCGTACCTGCAAAGCTTCTCCCTTGGTGGATGATTCCTCAGATTGCAACATATCTTTCATCTTTTCCTTCTGTTGAAGGGCCTCATATACTTCAGCAACCGTTAGTTCATCACGACTATATAATATGGTATCTCGAAAATTAGAAAAGGAACCAGGAAGAGAGCATAAAAGCAGAAGACCTAAATCTTCATCATCATACTTTACGTCCATAGACTGTAAGTCAGAAACGATGTCCTTAAAGACCGATAAGTGATTCAGCACCGAACCACCTTCTTGAACTTGTGTGTGAACAGCTTCATCTTCATGTGCATCTTACTTGTCAGATTCTTGGACATGTAGATCGACTCCAGTTTGAGCCAGAGGGCTGCTGCAGATTTCTCCTCCAGCACTTCTTGCAAAATATTGTTAGATAGATGAAGATTAATCAAAGACAAAGCCTTACGATCCACGCCTTCGGTTCTTTTCCACCGAAGCCATCTAGCGCCTCATCCAGATCGGGATGTGCCAGCACAGCCCGCATCTTCACTTGCCACAAGGAAAACCTCGTGTCGTAGTCCAGCAGCGGAAGATCGAACTTCATCGATGCCATGTCGTCGAAACCCTAGACAGAAACAAGGTCTGATGCCACTTGTTAGAGATACGACACGCAATCGAAACACGATGAAGAACGAAAACGAGCAGGAGACACAAGATTTAACGTGGAAAACCCCTCTAACACGAAGGGGAAAAAACCACGGGCGCCAGCCAGCAAATCTTCACTATATCGGGGGAGGTTACAAACGTCGGGGATTTACAACTGATCAACATATCCCGTGCGGCGGCTGCTACTTGTGAGCTGCGTTGGGATTTCTCCGAAGAGGAGGGGATGATGCAGTACAGTAGAGATAAGTATTTCCCTCAGTTATGAAACCAAAGTTATCAATCCAGTAGGAGAATCACGCAACAACTCGTTAGCAGTACCTGCACACAAAACAACAAATCCTCGCACCCAATGCGAACAAGGGGTTGTTAATCCCTTGGCGGTCAATTGCAAGATTAAATTGTATGATGATAGATAAATAGATCGAATAAAAATACAAAATAAAATAAATAAAGTAAAAGTGCAGCAAGGTATTTTTAGGATTTTCAATATATGATAAAGGTAGACCCGGGGGCCACAGTTTTCACTAGAGGCTTCTCTCTTGAAAATAGCATACGGTGGGTGAACAAATTAATGTTGGGCAATTGATAGAAAAGCAAATAATCATGATGATATCCAAGGCAATGATCATGTATATAGGCATCACGTCCGAGACAAGTAGACCGAAACGATTCTGCATCTACTACTATTACTCCACACATCGACCGCTATCCAGCATGCATCTAGTGTATTAAGTTCACGAAGAACGGAGTAACGCCTTAAGCAAGATGGCATGATGTAGACAAAGTAAAATCACGCATGAATAAACCCCATCTTTTTACCCTTAATAGCAATGATACATACGTGTCATGTCCCTTTCTGTCACTGGGATTGAGCACCGCAAGATCGAACCCATTACAAAGCACATCTCCCATTGCAAGATAAATCAATCTAGTTGGCCAAACCAAATAAATAGATTGGAGAGAAATACGAAGCTATAATAATCATGCATAAAAGAGTTCAGAGGAATCTCAAATAATATTCATGGATAATCTGATCATAAACTCATAATTCATCGGATCCCAACAAACACAACGCAAAAAGTGATTACATCGGATAGAACTCCAAGAACATCAAGGAGAACATTGTATTGAAGATCAAAAAGAGAGAAGAAGCCATCTATCTACTAACTATGGACCCGAAGGTCTGTGGTAAACTACTCACGCATCATCGAAAGGGCAGCAAGGATGATGTAGAGCCCCTCCGTGATCGATTCCCCTTCCGGTAGAGTGCCAGAAAAGGCCTCCAGATGGGATCTCTCGAGAACAGGAACTTGCGGCGGCGGAAAAAGTATTTCGTGGACTCTTCTGTTGGTTTCCCGATTTTAGAGAATTTATAGAGGTGGAATTAGGTCAAACGGAACAGAGGTGGGCCACGAGGCACCAGGGCACGCCACCCCCCGGGCGCGCCCTGGTGGCTCGTGGCCACCTCTTCTGGCTTCTGGCCCTCTCCCGAAGCTTCTAGTGTCTCTTATGTTAAGAAAAAAATCTCCAAAAAGTTTCGTGGCATTTGGACTTCGTTTGGTACTGATATTCTGGAAAACCAAAAACAGGCAAAAAAACAACAACTAACACTGGGCACTAAGTTAATAAGTTAGTCCCAAAAAATGATATATAATTACTGTAAATGTATATAAAAACATCCAAGATTGATACTATAATAGCATGGAACAATAAAAAATTATAGATACGTTGGAGACGTATCAAGCATCCCCAAGCTTAATTCCTGCTCGTCCTCGAGTAGGTGAATGATAGGGATGAAAACGGAACGGAAACGGACGGAACTAGGTGCTACCACATTTGTTTTCATATTTTTTGGAGAAGCGGAAACGAATACAAAAACCCCGGAAATGAATATGAAAACAAATACTACCGGAAACAGACACGGATCGAATACAGAGCGGACACCGAAACAAAACTGCATGTTGACCGGAACTTAAAACCCCCTTGAATCATAGAGAAATACACTAAAAAAACAAACAAATTTAAGGAATTGTTAACATGGCTACAAAAAAATATGGTTGTGTTAGCAACATAGGGTAGTATTGTAGTAGTACATGACAATTCCGTATAGGGTCTAGTTGAGTACTCGTGTGGTAGTAAAAGTTGGTCCTCAAATGATCCATTCTGCTCATTCTGTTCATTGTGTGTTGTTTGATAGTTGGGCTACAAAGCAGCCATGGGCCAATAGTAGAAATGAAAATTCCCTATTCACAGAAACGGAAAGTTCCGTTTCCACGTCTGTTCCACCGGAAAACACCGTTTCGTTTTTGTTTCCGTTTCCGCATAAAAAATTCCATTTCCATTTCCGTTTTGCAAATTTCCGTTTTCGTTTTCATATTTCCTCTCCGTTTCCATTTTTCCTCCGGAAAAGCGGAAACTTTCCACTCCATTTTCATCCCTAGTAAATGATAAAAACAGAATTTTTGATGTGGAATGCTACCTATCATATTCATCATATATTATTTTCTTTGTAGCATGGACATTTGGACTTGAATGATTCAAAGCAATAGTCTATAGTTTGACATGAAGACATAAATACTCAAGCATACTAAAAAGCAACCGTGTCTTTCAAAATATCAACGCTAAAGAAAGTTATCCCTAGCCCTTTATGCTCAATCATTGATCCATTCATGAAACACACTCAATATTAGCTACACACAATGCACAAGTATGACAATAGTGCTCTCTAGTTGGTGCTTTGTAAGAGAAGATGGAGACTCAAAATAAAAATAAAAATTGCATAAAAATAAATAGATAGGCCCTTCGCAGAGGGAAGCAGAGATTTGCAAATGTGCCAGAGCTCAAGGCTGAAATTAGAGAGATAAAATTATTTTGAGAGGCATGCTTTTCCTGTCAACGAAAACGACCGAGAATTCTCAATATCTTCCATGCTAGACACATTATAGGCGGTTCCCAAACAGAAAATAAAGTTTATTTCCTTTCCACCATTCTTTCACAATCCATGGCTAGCCGTATCCACGGGTGCCCTCCATACCAACACTTTCCAAGGAATTTATTATTATCATCATATTAAAAAAAATCATTTCGGGACTGGGCATCCCTATTACCGGCCACTCTCTCATGCAATGATAAGTGAATAAACACTCATTGTGAGAATAACACACCTAGCATGGAAAATATTGGCCACCCCCTACCGCTTCTTGAGCGGTACGGGCACACAAAACGCAAAATTATTTTGAAAAATTAGAGTTGGCACATGCAAATTTACTTGGAACGGCATGGAAATACTGCATATAGATAGGTATGGTGGACTCATTTGGCACAACTTGGGTTTAAGAAGTTGGATGCACAAGCAGTATTCCCACTTAGTACAAATGAAGGCTAGCAAATAGATTGAGAAGCGACCAACCAAAAAGAAAAAACGGTCATAAACATGCATTGAACATAACTAACACCGAATAATGCACCATAAGTAGGATATAATTTCGTTTCATAACTATTGACTTTATGTGCATGCATAGGGAATCACAAACCTTAACACCAATATTCTTAATAAATCACAATTACTCACTAACATGACTTACATATTATCATCTCCATATCGCAAAACTGTTGCAAGGAATCAAACTTATCATATCCAATGATCTTTCATGAAAGTTTTTATTATATCCCTCTTGAATATTCATCACTTTGGGACCAAATTCATATCTTATGCAAATTACCATTACTATTATCAACTCTCAAAAAGATATAAGTGAAGCATGAGAGTGCAAATATTTCTTAAAAATTTAATCTTATCAACTCTAAAAATAATAAAAGTGAAGCATGAGAGTTCAAATATTTCTTTAAAATATAGCCACCGCCGTGCTCAAAAAGATTTAAGTGAAGCACTAGAGCAACTGCCTAACTCCAAATATTTAAGTGAAGCACATAGAGTATTCTAACAAATCATGATAAACGTGTGGCTCTCTCAAATAGGTGTGTCCAGCAAGGATGATTGTGACAAACTAAAAAGCAAACAAAGCAAAGACTCATATAATACACGACGCTCCAATTAAAACACATATCATGTGATGAATAAAAATATAGCTCCGAGTAAAATTACCGATAGTTGGTAGAAGAAAGAGGGCCTTACGGGGCATCCCCAAGCTTAGACGCTTGAGTCTTCCTTGAATATTACCTTGGGGTGCCTTGGGCATCCCCAAGCTTAGGCTCTTGCCACTCCTTATTCCTTCATCTATCGTGATCTCACCCAAAACTTGAAAACTTCAATCACACAAAACTCAACAAAACATTCGTGAGATCCGTTAGTATAACAAATAAATCCTTAACTCTAAGTACTGTAGTAAATTGATTCAAATTTAATATTGGCATAATGCTGCTGTACTCCAACTTCTCCATGACTCATACCCCCTGATACGATCCATAGATTCATCAAAATAAGCAAACTATGCAACAAAAACAGAATCTGTCTAAAACAGAACAGTCTATAAAGATCTATTTAAAAACTATACTTCTGTAACTCCAAAAAATCTGAAACATTAGGACAACGTGGGAAATTCATATACCAATACTGTGTAAAAATTTCAGATTTTTCTGACGCTCCAGTACAGAATTAAAATTCCAGCACTGAACGCAAAACTTTCTGTTTTCCAAACAACATCAATTATACTATCTTCCAAATCATCCCAAAGGCATTACTTGGCACAAACACTAATTAAAACATAAAAACACAATCATAACAGTAGCATAATTGTGCAAACAAACAAGAACAGAAATAAAAAGCAAAAAAATTATTTTATTCATTGGGTTGCCTCCCAACAAGCGCTATTATTTTATGCCCCTAGCTAGGCATAATGCATAGTTTCAAGTATTATCATCCTTAGTTTCCAACTCCTCAATCACACATCTATTTTTTCTAGTAGATTTAACATAGGTGTTTCTCATCATCACACTTCTAGGCACAAAATCAAGAATTTTACTTTTGTGAATAGGTTCCTTAATTATATCATTGAAACTGGGGTGCACACTAATCATTTTAAGATCCTCATTTCCCTTACTAGAAATAGCACCATTGGTTTTAGGAACATACATAAACTTGCAATTTTTACTGGGAGGAGTTTTATCCATATTCTTAACGGAGGAAAAAGCCGAGCCCAAATTATTAATAATTTCTTCTATCTTATCGATTCTAGCGGGGCTTTGTTCTATTCTGTCATTAACTACCGGTTCCTTTTCCTTTAAGGTTTTCAATGTGATTCCTACCTTAGAACAAAATTGAGTGATATGATTATGAAATTTTTTATCTAAATTCTCAAGATGTTCAATAGTAGGTATTTTATTTTCAATAGCTTCTAACCTTTGCATAACATGTTCCAAGGTCAAAGTTATTTCATTAACAGTGATAGGTGGTGATCCCACTAAATTTCCCATAGCATTGAAAGCATCCATAGAGGGGCACGTCAAGAAATTCCCTCCGGTAATAGTATCAAGTACAAATCAATACCAAGTAGTAATGCCCACATAAAAATTACGAAGAAGGATGGTGGTGGATTGCTTACGAGTTGATCTATTATGAGCATCACAAATCCTATAGCAAGCATGTTTTAAATTCTCTCCTCCCCTTTGTTTAAAATTAAGTACTTCATTTTCAGGGGTAATAGTAATGAGTGAAGAACTAGCCATACTGGTAAATCAAACAAGCAATCAAGCAAACAAGAAAAAGGCAAACGGAAAATATTTTTGTATTTTTATAAAAACTTTTTTAGAAGTGGGGGAGATGAAAACGAGAGGCAAATGCAAATAAAAGGTAAATAAAGTAAATGCAAGGAGATGAAAGTTTTATGCGTAAGTATTTGATAGATGTTGATGATGTCTCCCCGGCAACGGCGCCAGAAATTCTTCCTGCTACTTGTGAGCTGCATTGGGATTTCCCCGAAGAGGAGGGGATGATGCAGTATAGTAGAGATAAGTATTTCCCTCAGTTATGAAACCAATGTTATCAATCCAGTAGGAGAATCACGCAACAACTCGTTAGCAGTACCTGCACACAAAACAACAAATCCTCGCACACAACGTGAACAAGGGGTTGTCAATCCCTTGGCGGTCAATTACAAGATTAAATTATATGATGATAGATAAATAGATCGAACAAAAATACAAAATAAAATAAATAAAGTAAAAGTGCAGCAAGGTATTTTTAGAATTTTCAATATATGATAAAGGTAGACCCGAGGGCCATAGTTTTCACTAGAGGCCTCTCTCTTGAAAATAGCATACGGTGGGTGAACAAATTACTGTTGGGCAATTGATAGAAAAGCAAATAATCATGACGATATCCAAGGCAATGATCATGTATATAGGCATCACGTCCGAGACAAGTAGACCGAAACGATTCTGCATCTACTACTATTACTCCACACATCGATCGCTATCCAGCATTCATCTAGTGTATTAAGTTCACGAAGAACGGAGTAACGTCTTAAGCAAGATGACATGATGTAGACAAAGTAAACTCACGCATGAAGAAAGCCCCATCTTTTTACCCTTAATAGCAACGATACATACGTGTCATGTCCCTTTCTGCCACAGGGATTGAGCACCGCAAGATCGAACCCATTACAAAGCACCTCTCCCATTGCAAGATAAATCAATCTAGTTGGCCAAACCAAATCAATAGATCGGAGAGAAATACGAAACTATAATAATCATGCATAAAAGAGTTCAGAGGAAACTCAAATAATATTCATGGATAATCTGATCATAAACGCGCAATTCATCGGATCCCAACAAACACACCGCAAAAAGTGATTACATCGGATAGAACTCCAAGAACATCGAGGAGAACATTGTATTGAAGATCAAAAAGAGAGAAGAAGCCATCTAGCTACTAACTATGGACCCGAAGGTCTGTGGTAAACTACTCACGCATCATCGGAAGGGCAGCAAGGATGATGTAGAGCCCCTCCGTGATCGATTTCCCTTCCGGCAGAGTGCTGGAAAAGGCCTCCAGATGGGATCTCTCGAGAACAGGAACTTGCGGCGGTGAAAAAAGTATTTCGTGGACTCCTCTGTTGGTTTCCTGATTTTAGAGAATTTATAGAGGTGGAATTAGGTCAAACGGAGCAGAGGTGAGCCTACGAGGCACCAGGGCGCGCCCGTGGCCACCTCTTCTGGCTTCTGGCCTTCTCCCGAAGCTTCTAGTGTCTCTTATGTCTAGAAAAAAATCTCCAAAAAGTTTCATGACATTTGGACTTTGTTTGGTACTGATATTCTCAAAAACCAAAAACAGGCAAAAAAAACAGGAACTGGCACTGGGCACTAAGTTAATAGGTTAGTCCCAAAAAATGATATATAATTGCTGTAAATGTATATAAAAACATCCAAGATTGATACTATAATAGCATGGAACAATCAAAAATTATAGATACGTTGGAGACGTATCAGCGGCTTACAATGTATATATATAACACAGGTGACCTAGGTCAATACTGATCCGTACCGCGGGCCCAAGCCTCCCGGCGACGGGCCTCGCTCCGCTCGCTCGTCAGAAGTTAGCCTTTCTCTTTATACTTGAATTTGGATCATAACATAACATCGGGCAGGCTTGGTCTCTAACTTCTCTGGCGTCCCGAATTTTTGCTTCGGAGGCGGGACTCTGGCAGCAGGGAGCCAACACGTTTAGGTCGGGCTGCTGTTCCTTTGCCGATCCCCAGAATCCCAGATCCACAACGAAGGCACAACCGCTGAGGATTCTACTCACCATTTCTCTACCAAGCAGGAGGGTCTCGCCTAGAGCCAGTTGCGTCGACTGTGCGCCGTGGAATCAGCTTATGCTTCCGACGAATTCGACGACCGTGGCAAGCATTCGCGACCATGGCCGCTGCATCCTAGAAGGAGGGCCATGAAAAAGTCTTTCTGCTTCCACGCCTTTGTTGCGAAGGGGAAAGGGCGAAGGCAGATGGCAGACTGGCGTGTGTTTTGTAACATCGCGCGCCGCACCCCGGCTTCCACCATCGCTCTCTTCTACTACGTTCCGTCCACCGTCCCCTCACCGTCTCTGATATACACACTGTTATGATAAACGTACTACCTCCGGTCCTTTTTAGTCTGCATATAAGTTTTGTCCGAAGTCAAAGTGTCTCTACTTTGACCAAACTTATAGAAAAAAGTATCAACATTCAAAAATGCCAAATCGATATTGTCAGATTCATTGTGAAATGTAGTTTCATAGTATATATATTTCGTATTGTAGATGTTGATATTTTTTAATATAAATTTGGTCAAACTTTTTAAAGTTTAACTTGACAAAAATCTAATACGCAGAGAAAAAAGGACCGGAGTGAGTATATCGGAGACCTTCTGTTGTTTGTGTGCAAGCAGTGTTATATGTGGATTTGCTTGCTAAACGTGGGACCTTCCGTTGTTGTGTGCTGGATGACAAGGTTGTTGCATTCCAGCCTTCCAGGACATCAATCCCTCAGTGTTCAGGTACTTTCTGGTTTTTGCAGTTTGTTCTTTCAGTGTCATGTCGCTGTCGTTGGCCTAGATGTGGTATTAGCATACGCCATTAACTCAGTAGTGCTTTTGCTCATCTCGTGGAACGGTTGGCCAGCATCGCGAAAATTGGTGATGAGTACCTAAACGACAATTCAAATCTGCTCTCCATCGATTTGTTTGGATGGTGTCGGACAAAGACACATCATTTCATTGAATCATATATCTTACCATATGTGCCTCTGCATCGCACAACTCCGTCACTCTTCGTCCAGGCTAACAACTCTTTGTGTTCCACATGGATTTTTCAAAGTGGCTCTTTCACTTGGACATAAGATAATGGATATATATCATTTTAGATTATACAATGTGATTTTGATTGTTTCCATTTTTCCGCCACCATCCATGGGGGTAGCTACAACATGGGCGAACCTGACGTCGCCACCAGTCCGAGGAGGTGAGCTTGGAAAAATAACTTCAACTTATTTGCACTATTTAGTCTTTAGACCAGAAGTTAATTCACAATTGAGGGAAAAAAATGCAGTGAGGTCGTATCTTTTGGAAATGCAAATTAGTGAGGATCTTTGAAGAAACTAAAACGTCGAAACTCTGGGCGGACTAGATCGAGCCCATTCAGATCACAACACATTATTTAATTTTATTCTAACCTATCCTATATACGCTGTCAACACGAATGAGTGGCATTTTTTTTGCTTTGTGTTTATTTGTTCTATAAAAGAAGAACTCTCTGATCTGTAGAGTTCTAACTCCCAAGGATTTTGATTCTGACATATCATATATATACTGTCAACACCAATCAGGGTCCTATTTATTGGTTGTTTATTTGTGCTATAAAAGTAGTACTCTGATCTTCAGAGTTCCAACTCTGTAGGGAAATCATAAGCATTTGGTCTGTAACACTTGACCTTTGTAAACTAAAACTACCAAATGAACAGTTGAGACCCATCTTTTCCTTAAATAAGATGGAAGGCAGTTCACTTTACTTTCTCCTAACAGGGGTGAGCACTAGCAACTTCCTGGCTAAAACTTTGTCTGTTTATTAATTGACCATTCCTTTCTTAATTATTTTGTGGTTTATTGGTTTTCTTCTTTCTATTTTTGAGCAATTGTGTTTAGAACAGTCTTCTATTGTCGTGTTATGCTTATCTTGCGACTATTATATTTATTTTATACGTATTTGTTGAGCCCCATCTTCATGTCCACTAATAGGACAGTCAAATTTATCAGCACTAACCCATGTTTATTTCTCCATTTCCTGATTGCAGGATCTTGCTATCACGGCCAGAGAAAGCAATTAGGTAGGCCAAGATATCTCTCCAAATAAACTAACCTATTTCTATTTCACAATTTTCTTCTAGATGTGCAAACATTCATTTGGTCTTATAGAAAATTAGTTTTAACGGTTTTGGCCGGCTCATAATTGTGTTATTTCCAGTAGTATTTTCCTGCCTAACATCATAACATCAGATATACGATCCAATTTCAGTAGTTTGATGAGATATGAAGTGAGAAGATGCATCAATGTTAACTTTTTTGTGCTGAAATGTGTCACTACGATAAATATCAAACACTACATGTTTTCACTTTTTCATATCTCTCTAAATCATTGTTAAATTTTCCGCCGCAACGCGCGGGGTATCATCTAGTTAGTATTGTATATCGGGTCTAAGTGCATCAACCACGATTGACTAATTAGGCCCCATATATGTCCGGACATACATCCGGACAGTACCGGGCATGTCTGTTTCAAACCCTCATTTGTCCGGCACTACAACAACGCCCCCTAAAATTGCCCTTCTCATTTCAGACATTTAATCAAACAGGTCACATGGCACACTAGGAGAACACGCGCAGCTAGCCCTTACAGCCCCATACGACCGCACAGGTGAATCGTGCGCCCCGGAGCAGCCCCTGAAGCCGGTATGGCACACGCTCCCTCTACAGGCGCGGGCGTGCAAGCCCTTGTATACGTGCGCGGGCACGCAACAAGCTCTGGTGGCATGCGAGCTCTAGGCGCGCGAGGTCCCTCTAGGGCTGCGAGCTCTAGTCGCACGAGGTCCGTGCGAGCACAGCCGTGAGCGCGCGACAATACCAAAAACTGAAATATTTCAGTCGACAGGGAAATAGAGTTTACCGATAGGATATGTTTTCCTGTCGACTGGCCATCAGGGTTAGCCGTCAGGCATAGCTTGACAGGGAAAATGAAATATGCCTGACAGCTAGCCGACAGGAACCTTACTTTGTCGGTTTTCCTTGTTTCGCTGATGGTTTTGGCCCGTCAGGGTTATGTAGGCGTCAGGTTTGACAGCGCAGGGAAGTTGTATATCCCTGTCATACATAACCGTCAGGAAAAAAGTAACCAATGAACAAAAAATTGATATTAATACGTTTACACAGCTATTCCAATACTCAGAATAGTCATAACACAGATACATCAACCATAGAATTCCGAATTCACATATCTTCTGATGCAATTCCATAGAATTTACATACATAAATCAAAGGTCAACAACAAAATAGGCAGAACATCTAAAAACACTCAAGTGCATCAACTGAATATTCACAATGCGAGACCTCTTTTCCTATAATGTTTTTCTGCAGCTTAAGTTGCAAGCTGCTCATCAAGGTTAATCAGCGGTGGCCATAATTGAACTTTTACAAATGTGCAAGTCTCAGCAAGATTTGGGCACACTGAACATAGCATGATATGTTGTAATGTACACAAGACAACTGGACTAACAATTATTCATGATAAAACTTTGGAGAGAGGGTGAAAAAAGGTAATAAAAACATACCTTGATTAGAGCAAAGACTCTTGCATCTCTCTAGATCCCGAATCATGAATTTTGCTCCTAATCACTATGAACTGCAAACTAGAAAAATCAGACCTCAATTAGGTCCTAACTAGTATTTAATTTCTAGGTTCAAGTGTATACAACAGCGATATATGGGAGGGAACAGTACCACTTCATTTGAAATATTGTACAATTTCTTGACATCGGGTGACAACCTCAACCTCCTGCTTTAACCTCTCTGTTGCACTGATGATATTCCTTGTATTTGCAATGCTACTGCTCAGTTCTTGCTAAATCTTAATTAAAATCAAAAGGTTTGGATAGAAAAGTTAGAGAGCAAACTGTTATTGTACTGCATAGGAAGTCAATAAAAAATCAGAAGGAAATATAACGTAAAGTAACATTCAAAGTGAACAAACATAGTGGTTGTTGGCTCAAAACAGACCAGATGATCTTGAGCATACTAGACATTGAATGGTATGGGTGATACAATACCATTCAATGTCTAGTATGCTCAAGATCATCTGGTCAAATACATGCACGTTGCAGCCTCACAAACTCGTACTAGTTGATTCTGGTATTATGATGTCTCAGCAAGCTACCTTCCTCTTGATGCTCCATTTTCAGCCAATAAAATCCACCCTTTGTCGAAAAAGCTAGCTACCCCCCCTCTAAATCTCCATGTAATTAATCTCTAACAGTTATACAGTTTTGGTTTTTTATGCCTTTCAATTCAATAAATTGCTCGGTGCAGGCTGACTTTTAGCCGCCATAGTTCCTGTCCAAAACATTTTCATCTTCTGAAGACGGGAAGATCCTTATGTCCATGTTCAGATGCATCTGGACTAGCTGATTCAGAAGGTCCATGACGATTAAACTCGAGTTCGTTCTACATTACCTTCCACTACTGGTGCGAAACAACGACAATAAGAGCATTCGCTTTTAACTCTTCATTTCTCTAATGCCCACCGCCCACGAACCAAATTAGGAGGAAAGAAAACTAAGTTTCTTAAGGACAAAGGGAACAACAGTGCTGCTTATTTTTCTCCCCGTGCCTGGCAACACACTAAATGCGGCTTTTCCAACAAGGTGATCAGAAAACTACCAAATATCCAGACGTACCAGAACTAGAAATTGGGAGTACCTAACTACTAGTAAAACAGTAGACCTAACATGCATGCACTTTGATGTCAATGTCTATGAACAGAATATAATAAGTGTCCGGCATCAGAAGGAGAAATCATCGTGACCTGATTCTTTTTGCTTGGAGCAAATGAGATCCTACTCATATTCGTAATAACCAATCTCCTGGGTTAACAAACTGAACTTCAGCAAGTATCTTTCGAGAGGAAGAACAGGACCATCCACGCGCCTTGGATAGAAGCATGGTTAAAACGTAAAAGTACTACATGGCAGAGTCTCAAATAGTGTCCAACTTGAAAATTCTGTCTCCCTATGAACCGGCATTCAAGAAATTCATATCGTGCCTGACACTCCAACTCCATTTTCTCCCCTCCATATGGCACATCACCAAGCCGCACCATGCCACTGCCTTGCGCGTCACTCGTGCTATCCATCCGCCGTCTTCTAAGCTTGGTTGGGATTGGCTTGGGCAGAGGGTGTGCTGCATGGGTAGCCCGACATGATGTTGTCAGCGTGAACCCCGGCGGGCTCACCGGAGTCGATGGGAGGAAAGGGGAAGATACAAAAAAAGAAAAGGAGAAAAATAACGACTTACTATTGAGTCCCGCATGTCATAAAAAACAAGATAATTGCTCGTGCGTTGCAACAAGAGCGTAAACATTTTTATAGGTTGGCCCGTGACTACAAATCTATTATTACATTGGTGCGCTAAAATCTTAGCAAATTTTTGCATGCAATCACCACGCTTTACCTGTCGTCTTATTGTTAAACAATTATTTGGAAATAACTTATCAACTTACCAAATAAATATTATTCTATTTTGGTAAGTTAATACGGCGTGGGAGAATTGAATTGGTTCTAGGCAATACCCATGGGAGGAAAATCATAGATGGAAGGAAATAATAATAAAAAATAAGAAAGGGGGAATGTATATAGAGAGGTTGGACGAAGGAAAGGGTGAAATGGGAACATTACATGCATGCTTATTCAATATATATAAGTGGAATAATAGAATGAAAAACATATTCACATGCATGTTTGCATGTGGTGGTGGGTCTTTTCACATGCATGATTGCATGTTGAGGTAGGGCTTATCCCATCCATAATTGTATAATGATGTGACAAGCTTGCATGTCGAGATAAATAAGTTAGTGGAATGACTCTCTTAGGTATATAGGATTGAGACTGTGAAAAAGAAACTGGTACAAGCGTAGATTGCAATGCATAAATATAACTACGTATGCAGAATGTAATGCTGAGACTGCCAGAGACAACTTTTGGCATGCCAGCCCACGTTTCTTTCTTTCTTTGTAGGCCATTTGTGCCAGCCCATGGTCCAAGACTGATTATCAGATTACATTGTTTCGTTTGTTTGATGGGATTCACGCATTCGTGCATGCTTAGTTTGAATACGAGGGAACGATGCAGAAGTGCACATCGCAAAATGGGAGGCCGATGCCATGCATGACAGGCAAAACGAGCAGGAGGAATGCATGACCTTCCATCTGCATTCGGTTATTGGGTAAAGTACATGCATACCAGCCCTTCCACCTGCATTATATATCCCTGGTTTCTTGTTCTACTGCTGCTATATAAAAGCATTCACACGAGAGAACCAACCAAGTTAGCCAGCCCTTGAAGACGAAGCTGTCATGAACAAGCTCGTGTGATAGGCCCATGCCCAACAAGTTTCCAAATTAACCTGAGCGTGGGAGATTGGAGCAAACCAAAACACAATCGCATCTCGAAGTGGTCTAAGTCGGGAAGTTGTACCTGTACCAAAATGTTGTCATATTTAGGGAAGGATTGGCAGTAAATGCCATGCCAGTGTGATGAGCCGGAGCAGATGACAGGCCGCGGATGCATGCGTGGAGGAGGAAGCCGTAGGATGCACACACGGTTGGTGTGTGGTGGAGGTAGAGCTGGACGCCATCTACATGCTGCGAGTATATGGTGCGAAAATTGCCAATCAGTACCAATGGCACTGAGCGATGAGCAGATCCCACTCAATCGGTTCGTTCTTCTGGCAGCAGGGCCAGCAATGACAGTCTACCCATGGCGTAAGTTGATTGTTGTTCATACGCACATACAGCCATTGCCCTGGGAGGATCTTTGTTGACAAATTGTTTTTCCATTTTTTCAGGAACCACCGATGCCGTCTTGTCAGGAACCTGCCCACGCCTGTTGGCCCACCCCGGCGCTGGGGACGTCTGCAGGACTCAAGGTCGGGCTCAAGCAGACTTATCAATCACAGTAGCTGCCCGAGTGGCTGCTACTAGACCTGCACGTGTTGTATACATGCGGACCAGCCAGTCTGCATTAAGAAAATTCCCAGTTAAGAAAAAAGAAGGTTTGAGTGTGAAACCAGACGTTATGTAGTGGATGTCTGAAATATGTTGAAGAGGCTTATTTACTTTTGATACGAGATGTAGCTTCTGCAATGTAATTGACTTGTGACCTAGCCCGATATTAGGTTTGTCCATCGGGTCTAAGAATCAATGCTTCAGCCGTTGTGTTCTAAGTACAGTGGTAGAGTATTTGATCCGATTTGGCTATGCTTCTCAGAGGGACAGGTGTAATACAACAAATGCTGCTTATTTACTTTTGAAGTAGGTCATCGGAACCTATTCAAAAGAGCGAATAGCAAACTACTCCGATGACCTACTTCTACCGTGAAGCAGATGCACGCGCAGCCTCACAAACTCCTCCTAGATGATTGGAGTATTATGATGTGTCACCTAGCTACCTTCCTCTAAATCTCCCTGTAATTAATCTTTATCAGTTATACAGTCTAGTTTTTTATGTTTTTTAATCTTTTATATATAAATAGCTAGCCCGAACACCCTCACTAACTTATTTCTTTCAACATGCAAGCATGCTACCTCATCATTCGATGTGCGTGGTAAAAGGCTCACATCAACATGCAAAAATGTGTAGGAAAAATTCCACCCCCACATGCAAACATGCATGATAATTTCCACTCCATCTATTTATATTTAATTAATATTTTGCAAATACACAATAATAAAACACTAAATCATATGTATTTTCAGTTTTATTCATCATATTACTACTCGATATATTCAAGTTTCAAACAGCCAAAACATTCCAACAACAACGTGCGGGGTATCATCTAGTTCGATAAAATGCTCGGTACAGGCCGACTTTGCCAGCCATAGTTTCCATCAAAAACATTTTCAGCTTCTGAAGGCGAGAGGTCCTTATGTCCATGCTCCGATTCATCTAGACTGGCTGATTCATAAGGTCCATGAGGATTAAACTCGAGTCGTTCTAACAATACCTTCCGGTAGTAATGCGATCGAGCAATCTATAGAATTGTCAGCCTTTATCGAAAAAATAGAATTGTCAGCCTGAAACAACCACAATAAGAGAATTTGCTTCTAAACTAGATTAATTTTCATTTCTCCAAAAGCCCACGAACCAAATTAGAGAGGAAAGAAGACTCAGACTCCTAAAGACAACGCAAGCAACAGTGCTGCTTTTTCTCCCTTTGCCTGGCAACACACCAAATGTTGTTCTCCCAACAAGGTGGTCAGCAAACTACAAAATATCCAGATCTGAACTAGAAACTGTGAGTACCAAAACTACTAGTAAAACAATAGACCTAAAGTGCATGCACTTCGATGTCCATAAAACAATAGACCTAACATGGATACACTTGGATGTCCATGTCACCGGACGCAATATAATAAGTGTCCAGCAGCACAAGGAGAAACCTTTGTGATCTGATTTGTTTTGCTTGCAGCAGAGGAGATCCAACTCATTGTCGTAATAGACAACCTCCTGGGTCAACAAACTGAATTTCCAGCAAGCATGTTAGCTCCCATTGTAAGGAAAAAGACAACTACCTCATGACAGATATGCATGTTAGCCAAGCGAAAGGCGGTAAGTGTGCTTAACGTGAAACTATATGCATTTGTGGTAAGTTGACATAATAGGTTGTGAGTCAATCATATCGGTTGGATAGGCATTTCAGGATGCGATTGCCAATCAGTCTAACATTGGACTAGTTTTTGTAGGTGCCAGATTACCAAATGCATATGAGTTCAGCATCGGTAGATGGTGCAATGTCTGCAATATCTTTGGACTTGATGTTGACTTATTTGATTGACAATGAACATTATTGTGGAATTTTTCTTTGGTACGCTTGTTATTGCTTATGGTCATGGAATTTCACAATGAACAATGGAATTTATAATGATAAGTGCCTTGGACATGTTCCATTCAAAGATTTAAAATGTGTCACGTCTGTTTAACATTTCTACAAGCACGAACGTTAAAACTTTGAACAAATAATTACTCACTGGTAGGTGCAAACATAAAACAAGTCCAAGAAAGTTAGACAAACTTATTAAGTTATTTACGTGAAACGCCCGCGTCGCTCCCACGGGGAGGCTCAGGCAAACCCTAGCCACCGCTGCCGCCACTGCTCTTCCGCTAAAAAATCCGACCGCCATAGGTGTAGACCGATAGCCATAGCTCTGCCCGGCGGATGGCGGTGTGCGGACCCTCATCTCCCCGTCCCCAAGATAGGAGATCTCCAGCCTGCAGCATGCCATCAGCCTCTATGTCAGCCGTTTGCGAGGCGGAGCATGGTTTTCGGGGAGCAGCCCCAAGACGGTGCTTGTTGGGATGCCAGTGGCTATGAAGGCAGAGGATGCTGTTGAGGTCCCGAAGGCCTCGTTCTTCGGGCTAATGGCCCTACAAAGCGGGATCTACTACGGTTTGTGGCGGCGAGTTGGTGGCTGCCGGGGACCAGTAGTCGGTCAAGCGGCGTCAGTCTGGCTGCGACGAGATTACCGTGATATCATATGACCACGACACGGGAGTTTGGCGATTGCAGCCGAGGGCCGGCTTCTTCGACGACAGCGGCCTCCATGATGGAGTGGACGGTGTGGAGGCTAGATCTCGAGATGGTGATGGCCTTTCTTTTCCAGATTGGGTTAGACCAACTCATAAGGTGCTATGTGCAACAACTTTTGCGGATACGCCATGTCATTCATGTCGCCGGTAGGTGCTACGCAAAGCGACTCAGGTGGAGGCACCAATTTAGTCCTGATACTGGAAGGTGCTACACATGGTGGCTCCTATAGAGGTGACAAGTCATGCTTGTTGCGTTGGATCGAAGGTGGTGCGACAATGACGGGAGGTGAGGTGGTATGGGACGTATATGCCTAGTGGAAATACAAGATCTCTGATCAGACTGTAGAGTTAGCTGGACGAGGCGTCGCTAGCTGGACGAGGGACGATTGTAGAGGCGGCTTCAACGATGAGCGCACTCTAGTGGAAGTACAAGATCTCTGATTAGACTATGTCGACGCGCGCCTTCGTCCTATCCTTGCGGAAGGTGGTGAATCGAAGCTCGGCATTGGGGATGAAAATCCCGAGACCGGCCTATGGTTAGACTCGTCATCATCGACGCACGTGCGGGGTTTCCTTCTTGAAGGCTTAGCCTAGGAGTTGTGTACTTTTTGTTTGTTCCTACCTTTTACCATAGGATTAGTGGTTTCCTGGTGGAGCTACTGTCGCGAGGCATGCGGCCTCGGGTTTTCATTTCGGATAGAATTTGTTCAGCCACTGGATTTTGTTTTTGATAATATATGGTTGTGTGCATTAATTGATGGAGAGACAGGGGGTTGGCCTCCTTTTTGGAAAATGAACAAAGTTGTTAAGTACCACTATTACAAGCATAAGTAACATTAGCGGACTTTAGCTAAAGAAATGCAATCCTTTCGATTTGTACAGGATGATCACATTTTTTACAATCTGTACAGGTATCAATATTCATGTTAGATATTTATACTCTTTAGGCGGATAAGAATGGGATCATTATTTTGGTCCATCATCCATTTTACATATGTGTAGGCATGGATGATTATCTAGTGTATTTGCTCTCGTAACTGAAGGAAACATGAAGTACTAGATGAAAGCAAAGGGGAAATGAGAGAGGGTGATCCGCATGCTGCGAAGTTTTGCTGACTAATTTCACATACCTGGCAGTGCTGGCTTTCATGGAGAACGATATTGTGATGTGCTCAAGCAGTTTAAACTTTTATCACACTCTTATGCATCTCAAGATCCTAACTGCTCATGCCTATATGTGTGTATCACTGTTGATGTAAAGAAAGCTTCTATATATACCTTCAACTGCTTTCATTTTCTAGTTGAGTGTCTGTCAATAAGTTCATTAGCTAGAAACCAATCTTTGTGCTTACTTTGTTATTCTCCACCATGTTATTATTTCTTAGTATTACAGTATTTACAATGTTTACTTATGTGAGAGATTGGAGGATACCAACATGCTAACAAGATGGTTTTTCCCACTGCGTAGCAATCGAACAGTGTCACCTCGCCTCCCTCTGTGATGCAGTACGCGGGAGGTGACCCAAGCCTATAGGAGCAAGGCGTCTGTGTGGCTCTAGATGCAGGACCTCCTAGCAGAGATCACACATGAAATACAATGCGTGGTGGGCCCATATGCTTGGCCGCTGATTATGTAGGTGTATCTAGCAGCGCAGGATAGATAAAGCATAGTATTTGGTCGATCACTAACGGCTGAGGGAAGGCACGAGAAGAGGATCAATGTTTTCAGAAGAGCTCGAAAAATGTGAGACCATGGAACTAATTTCAGTGTCATCCTTAGATGAATTCACAAATATTTATTTTCGGTGGCAGCTTAATGTCACTGCTTATTGCTCAACATGTTTGGATGACAATTTTCAGAGTGTGAATAATATGAACCTTGACTAGATGCATATCTGTAGTGCAGGGGATTTTCCACTAATTTTTATCTCTAATGAGACAATATGTATGCACAAGCATGCGGCTAGTAGTTACAACACTGGGTAAAAGAAGAGAGAAGACATTGCTGCTGATCAGGATTGTGTCTCTGCAGACTCCTGGTAAGATATCGATGGCTAAGTATGCACAAGTGATTGTTACCCGATTCCTGACAACAATGTAATCCTAGAATTTAATTGTGTTGGGACTAACTTTAGAGCTTACACGTGTAATTTGGTTGAAGAATTAGGCCCAAAAATGGACGACCTTGTATCTAGTTCCTTTCAACTCCGGTTTGCGCCAGTAACCACACATGTTTTACAGTTCTGTGCAACCTAAAAAGATCTTAGCCATTGGGTCGAACTGGTACACTGGGTGGTTTTTCTCTGAACATAAATAAGTTTTTTTTTCAAGAAGAGGGAAACACCCTTGGCCTCTGCATCAATTGATGCACACAGCCATATCTTTATCATTATATGATGTCAGACAAAGTCTAACATCGATGAATGGATTGGCTTACAGACAAAAATAAAGAAAACCGGAGGGAATCCAAATTGGATCTACCTCACGACAGGATATCCACAAACCCTACTAAATGTGACTCCTAGAAAAAAGCGTTCAAGAAGGAATCTTCATACTTGTGTCGATGATGCGAGTCCAACCAAAATTCGAACAAGGGATTTTCATTCCCGAAGCCAAGCTTCGAGCCAACACCTTCAACAAGGGCACACCACTCGCACGCCGACATTGCCAGGTCTAGTCGGAAAGGGTAGATAGTGGGTTTTCACCCGGGGTAGACCCAATCTAGTCGTTGAATCAATCACAACCATCAACTTCAGTACTGCTGACGACGTCTCGCTAGCCGGATCTGTAGGAGAAGACACCGGATGGAAGTCGAAGCAATCGTGCGCTGCTTCCGGACACTACTGCACATCCTTCTGTCCACACCAATGGGGGAGAGAGATGCTTGGACATAAGTTCGTCTTCAGATCTGGCCGACATCATAGCCACATCACATATCGCCGCCACTGCAGCCACCTTGTGGATCCACTGACCATGTCCCCAGGGTCACTAGCCCTGCGTCCTCCACCTTCACCCCGTTTACGGGATAAGTCCCCTAGGTAGGGCCGTGTTGCCAGAAACATCATATACAGAGGCGTTGCGGCGACGGGAACGCGAGCGCCACATTCGCAGGTGACAAGACAAAGGAGGATCATCGAGGAGAAGGCTGCACCAAGCGTCGAGGACAAGGCACCGGACCTCTTGCTGGGATCATGAGATCCATGACCACCATGACATCAGCTACCAAACAGTCGAATGCCAATTTGTCATATACATACTGTGATGCCTCGATGCACACGCCGGATCCGCCTAATCCATGCCAGTCGATGACCTCCACGATGGCCATCGCCATAGACGACTACCGCTATGCTACCGCAACCACGGAGGTTTGCAGTGCCTTCATTGATGTGCCCTCGCCACCAAAGCTCTGTAACCAGATCAAAACAGAGTCCAGGCCGCCGCCACAACAACGCATGAGCAAGGGGGGCCGCCGCCACAACAGCGACCACCAGCAGCAGCGGTGGTGGAGAATACCGGCGTGGTGGATCTCTGACCACGGCGCGACTAGGCACAGCAAAATCTTCCGCATGACGGCCTTCTACTTTGTGTGGCAGGCCAAAGAGGAGAGACATTGGCTACCATATGGGGAGTTTCGGTGGCGTCACCCTGGGAAGACGCGGGCGTGATCTGTATTCTGTGGATCGGGTGGTTGCTCCAATACACGACTCACATCCTTGCTTTACTAGAAGGCCCATCCCCTGAACATAAATATTAAGGATCCCCACTGTGTTTGCTTATATATGTTTTTGGTTTAAAGTATGTCAATATGAACAAACATGGTTAAAAGAGTCTCTAGATGAAGCTACCCATCCATGTTTTTCTTTCTTGAAAAATGGGTACCCCCGGCCGCTACATGGGGTGATGCCACAACAATCTATCTATGCTTGAAATAAGAGCAACTTTTCACCTTCGTTATATAGATAAAAATGGCAGTAGTTGTTTCTTGGATATTTTCGGCAAGTGAAAAGGTTTGGCTGGATTCCTGTGAAGATAAAGTCGTTTTTTATTGTCCAAACTGCCAAGGAGACAAAATGATTCCCTCCACAAAAAGGTTTGGCAATCTATTCTTCCAGAGAGGTTAAGCTTTTATTGGACAATTAGGCTTTTAGCAGAGCTTCTCTCTGGGCACATGCAATCCTACCAGGCCAGGCAGACACGAACTGATAATTAAAGAGTCTATGTACTTCTCAAGTCCTGCTGATCCACACGTAGCGCAGGTACATCCAGGAATGAAGAAGTTCTCCTTCTGCAGCATATCTCTTGTGTGCATGAGTTGGTGTTTTTTTACTTTTTAATTGACCGGCCAGTACTTCTAGAAGCTTTGCTATGTACGAGTGTCTAGAGTAATTCGGGTGCCTTTGCTCTTGGAATGAAACTTGAACTGGATGAAAGTAAAGGGAAAGTAAGAGAGGATGATATGCATGCAAAAGATGATTAATTCTGAATTCATGGCCACCTTAGTGGGTAACAATTATGTGATATACTCATGCACTTTAGACTTCATGGTGTTCATTTGCATGTTAAGTTCATGTGTACTCGTGCTTATATGCAATTCAGTTGTCGCAGGGACAAAATCTCCTATTTATATCACAGACAAATTTCATTTGGCTGATTGCATATCAACAAGGCTAGGTAGATAGCAATCAAGCTTTTGCTCATCACGACGGTATTTGCAAGCTTACTTGGGAGGTTGGAGGATACCAACATGCTAGTGAGAAGGCTTCTTCCTTTGTGACGCAACCAGCACGCAATGATGCCGCATCTTCCTCTGGGATGCGGTAGGCGCATGCTGGTTGCATGGCTTCCTGCACACGACGTCTTCAACCATGCGGAAGATGGAGCCACAATTCGTCACCGGCATGTCTGTGTAGCATAAAAGTGGTCGCTATCCTCCCTCGCGAAGTCCAGGTGCTTTACACGGAGACTTGCCCACGCAGTCATCGTTTACAGCTATCACAACAAGGACACGTGGGTGGAGAGAACTCCAACGCCACTCCCCCGAGACAAAAGCAAGCTGCTAACTCATGTGCTGACTCCTGCTGATAAGCAATCATCGTACAGTGAGGGTTGTGTATCTGCGGCGATGCCACCGCTGGAGTCACGTACGAAGCTCCAAGAGCGGCTCTACAGTATCTGCGTTGATTAATATCATTGTGTGACTGTGGAGTGTGTTTAATTGATACTATGGGAGGAAATTGTTCGCATGCTAGCCAGCCAATGTTAGCTCATTCCGATGGCGAGCAGTTTTAACATGCTCCTTCTTACCCCCTCTTTTCACATGAGAGGTAAGAGTATATAATAGATCTAAGCCGTTGATCACATTAATTAGTGGTCTGATTAACTCTTACCTTCTTACCTCACATGTAAAAAGAGGGGGTAAGAGGGAGCATTTTAAAATTTGCCTCATGTTCTAAATCGCGGGAGAAATTATTTCACGGCAGCTTCTCTCCGCAGCTATAGCGGGCAATCGCTCGCAAGGACTTTTTCGGTCAGGAGGGAGGATGTTTCTAGGTCATTGCATAATTTTGGGCCATTTAGCGGGATTTCAGGAGCATTTCGCGGCGGTGGACATAGCGTCGTGGGACGCTCCCCAGCAGCTATAGCGGCAATATCGCGGGAGATTTAATTTCATGGTATATATATATGGACACATGCCAGTCGAGCACAACAGAAAGACGCCAACCTCACACACACAAGCCAACAGGAAGCCGTTCCGCCGAACAAGACAGCCTCACATAACTACAGAAGAGAAGAATCCGCGAGTGCTATGGAGGAGCAGACACGGGACTCTCCGTCGTCGATGAAGAACAAGCAATCCTCAAGATCATGCGCAATCCTCAAGGTCTTATCTCTTCTTGCTTATATGTGTGTACGATTCATTATGGCACGGAAGAAAAACATCTATATTTATCCCTGACTGATTTCCTGTGCCAGATTGCATATTAGTCTTTGTGCTTATTTATTCTTCACATGCATCTTATTAGTCAGCATTACTAGTATTTTTGTCATGTTTAGGCAAGAGATTGAAGGATACAACCATGATAGCAACCAGGCTTCTCCCCCTGCGCTGCAAACTGCGCCTCCCCGTGGGACACAGCAGGTGCAAGGTGACTTGAACCTATAGGCCTGAGATGTTGGCGTGGATCCAAAAGAAGGACCTCTTCTGCCATGAGCCAATGAGGCGGTGACCATGCTGTACTCAATGCCACAGTTTGCTTGTCAACGTACAGTCATTCTAACGAGAAAAGATATGAGGTCTCCAATCGATCCATGGTGGACACAGGGAGCGACTGGGCATTAGATGGTGTTCGCAGGAATGTCGTTTCTGGAGTGTGTTTCTGGTCAAACGATGGTATTTGCCAATCGTGCATCATTGGTTCAGAATTTGCATCATATTTTTTTGTTCGGTGGAGTCCACCGTATACACACCGTATATACACAGTATATTTTTTTGACAGTATAGGACTCACCTAATTAACTCAACTGGATCCACTTTTCTCGGGGCCCCCGCGTCGTCCGCGTGGGCGACACGGGAGGCGAGCCGATCCACTTTTCTCGGGGCATCCTCCGTGCGCCCGTCCCTCGCCGCCGCCGCCGGCCAGCTCCGGCCGGCTGCCCCCTGCAACCTGCGGCGGCGGCGGGGTTCCGTTCGTGTTGCGATCTGGACGGCGTGAGGCCTTGTGCGGCCTGTAACCTGACGCAGTGGTGGGCTGGTTGCAATGGCGACAACGATCTGCGGTTAGACGGCGGCCTCACTGCAACGCGTGTGTGCCTCCCCCTCTCCCTGGCGCCGTCGTCACTCATGCGGCGGGCGCTCCATGCGGCGGAGGAAAGGGAGTCGCCGCCGCCTTGCATCCCGTCCTGGAGAGCCAGCTCGCCATGGCCCGACGTGGCTCGCGGACCCCTCTTCTGCGTAGGGGCTGGATGGGATGTGCCGGTGAACAAGTAGCGTTTGCTGCAGCCGTCGCCCGTGCCGCCAGCAAGGAGGTGTGGTGCCGTGGATCTGGCCTGCGTTGGCGAGGATGGTGGAGCTTGTGGCGATCCATGATGGTGTTGTCTAATATAGATTAGCCATCAGTTGCCCCTCGGATGACAGTACATGGCCTCTGGAGCGTCCCCATAGTTTTAAATAGCCGGCTATAGCCCCGCTATAGCCTTGCTATAGCCTTTTCAGTAGGGTGCCGCTAAATGATGTCATGTACAAATTGGCCGCTATAGCCCGCAATAGCTTCGCTATAGCTTATTTGAAGGTCCGCCGCTATTTGGCATAGCCCGCTATTTAAAACATTGAGCGTCCCATCGGGATTTTTTGGCTGTGCCAGTGATCTTCCTCTTCCGTCAATGTCTATCATGTTGTGGTGAGCAGCTCTTGTAGCGGTTAAGTTGCCTGCTCATGTGGGCATGCTCATCCGCCGCCAGGTCAGTGAGCGTTTGCAATAACTGGGCTCGTGGCAAGTGGAGGAGATAACACAGGATGAATTCGATTGGGTGGTGCATCTCGAGTACCCGGTCTTGAGCTTCATGGTGAAAACCCTAGGTCTAGCTTCTTATTGGTTATGCCTGGCAATGGCGGCGTTTTTGGCGTCGTTATCTTGATGAAGGCATTGCTCGTTTGCTCAGACTTGATCTTCAGGGTGAAAACCCACGATCTGACTTTCAGGTGTTGGATCCGGCGACGACGTCACTTATGTGTCGTTTCCTTCTTGGAGGCGTCGCTTTTGAAGAACCTTTTTTATGGTCCTTGTGTTCTCATGAGATAGTTGGTGCTGATGGTTATCGTTGTACATCGTCAATCGCTATTTGTATCGCTTCATGACTTTTTTTTTTCTTTTATATTCCTCTTCACTTAGGCATAGATTCGGTCTGGTACGACTTAGCTCTTTGCCGGTGTGATCCTATTGTGTGTGTGTTGGCTGTGTGCATCCTGGTTATGCAGAGGCCGGGTGTGGCTCATTGTAATTGTATCCCTCGATGCTATATCATGAGTCAATAAAAACATCCTTTATCGAAAAAAATATAACATGTAGTAGCTCTGCCACTTTGTTGTGATTATTTGCTAAACTCTCATAGGTCGATGGACTTACAGAAGTCTACTTGGTCAAGTGGGTCAATAGTTTGTCACCCCAATTCATGCACTTGGGCTGCTTTCGCACCCTTGATTCAAAATTTAGTTGCGGCGCTCCGTCTTTTCTCGCTTTGGTACGAATATACAGCCCCCAATAAGTCGTGGGTCGGTGCCCCACTGCAATGCAAAAAATCTGACCGGACCTCTTCCTCACAACCGTCTTGATCACCTTTGGTGAAGGTTTCAAAGAAGCAATTTGGCATGGTACTTGTTTGTACGACTCCCAAAATAATTACCCCTGCCATCTTTCCATCTCCCGGGTGGAAGAACAGCACCATTCACACGCCTTCGAAGAGAAGCGTGGTTAAAAGGTCTACACGACAAAGTGTCAAATAGTGTCCAACTTGAAAATGTTGTCTCCCTATGAACTCGCCTTCAAGGAATTCATCTCGTGCCCAACAGTTAATACACCTTCATATTGGCCTACGTAGCTCAAATCTGAACGCCTTGTTAAAAATATGCCCCGCAATTGAGAAATCACTTGGAACATTTGTAACAGGCCGAGCAGGAGGACTTCCCATCACATGTTTGCTTTGGTTTTGGAGGTCGCTTCCATGACACAAGTTGGATGGACTTCTCTCTTTATTAGTAGGGCTTACTGACTGAGACTACCCGATGTACCAACTCCATGAGGCCTTCCACATATATATACCCTTTGATCCAGGCTAAAAGAGATCTTAGCCGCCGACTCAAATTAGTAGAGTATAATTTTTATTCTTGTCTTCTATCCTTTTTCAGTTGCCATTGATCCCATTGAATGATAGGTTTGCCATGCATCCACATGATTAGCCCTTGTATCGGTGGAAATTTTGTTTTCTCTCTCCTTACAACTTCACCCATCACTTATTTTGGGACGGAGGGAGTACATTTTACAATTGCAAATTATTGCTACAGGATGTAACAAATAACTTAAACTTTTGAATCATAAACTACACATGGATCAGAAAACAGAAAAGAACTCCATATCATGGTTTCACTGCTCCTCTTCTCTTTTCATTCTTGAATTGTGAGGATTCATCACATTTTGTCTAGCTTGTGCCATGTACAATGGCATATTCATGTCATATATTTCAACTGTTTGTGCATAATGAGATGAATTATTTGTTCTCATGCGTTGTGCTATCTATAGGCATGCTTCTATCTGGTTTCCTTGCTCTTGGAATCAAACATGAAATGGGTGAAAGCCAGGGGAGTAAGAGAGCATGGTACGTATGCATGATACAAAGTTGTGATGACTAATTTCTCGACGCTGGTCATGCCAGACTTTATGGAGAAAAGTTGTGTGATGTGCTCATGCAGTTTAGACCTTATCGTGCTGATATGCATCTTGAGCTCCCTTGTAATCATGCTTATATGTGTGTAGCACTCATTGTTCATGGACAAAAGCTCCTATATATACCTTCCACTGATTTTACTCGCCCACTGAGTGTGTGTCAATAAGCTAGCTATCTAGCAACCAATATTTGTAGTTAGTTAGTTATTCTTCGCCATGTTATTATTCATTGGTACTACTCCCTCCGCCCAGGTTTAATAGGCCTCTTCACATGTAATAAAGTATGATTTATATGGAGAAAAAAATTGTATAATTGAAAACTTGAAAACAGGAAAACCATGGAGACATGGTGTGTGGACCAAGGTTTTGGTTACCGCTCGAAATTTCGAGATTTACCACGGTTACCACATATTTCGGTCCCCCTCGGTAAATGCGTATTTCGAGTAAAAAAATCGAATTTTTTGAATTTAAACGCTCAATGTATCGTAAAGTATGGCAGCACCTCACAGCACACGCGTAGACAATGTTCCACTGAGCTAGTAGCTCTTTTATGATAAATATAAGTTCAAGTGCTATCTATATCTATTTTAAAAGAATTTGAATTCAAAATTCAATTATAAATTTCGTTCGAAATTTGCTCGAAATTTCGTGGTAACCGTGGTAACCACGTTTACCGGTCCCCCTCGGTAAAAATGCCCCATTCGGTAACCAAAACCTTGGTGTGGACGCACCGACGGGCGGACAACCCCTAGTACAAAACGGGCCTTTAGTCCCGGTTGGGAAGGGCCTCTAGTCCCGGGTCACCAACCGGGACAGCCCAATCGGGACTAAAGGCCCCCACCCTTTTGTCCCGGTTGGTCACAAACCGCGACTAAAGGCCCTCCATGTGGCCGCGCTCGTGCGCTGGGGCTGGGGACCTTTAGTCCCGGTTGGTGTCACCAACCGGGACTAAAGGTTTAGGGGTTTAGGGGTTTAGGGTTTATTGTTTATTTTTTCTTTTCATTTTGTGTTTTCCATTTAATTCTTTTTCATTTCAAACATATTTTACGCTACTACGTACTGTACATGTTATGCATATATAACAGAATTTCTCGTAGAACCAATCATATATCATAGAATTTCTCGTACGACCATGCATACACACATATATATATACAATTTGGTATATACAATTTCTCCTACAATTTGCAGATCATTACATGCAGGCATTAGGTGAAATGGTATACTCCGTCGGGAGATATGACCTGCTCAAGCAAAAATCCCGCCATTTCCTCTTGAAGTGCTCGTATGCGGTCCTTTGGTAGGAGCCTATCCCGCATCTCCATCATCTTTAAAGAAGGAGATCAATATGAATATATTAGTTGTGTGTATATATATTAGATCATGATAAAAAATATATGAATAGTGTTTACGTACCCAAAGATGTCTTTCATCTTTGTTCTTTTCGGTAATAGAGCGAATGTTCTCGAAAACGTAGTATGCACATACATTTGTCCCCTTTTCATGCCTCATACAGTACTTTACGAGAATAGAATTCAATCAGATAATAATCAAGCATGATAATGGTATTGAAACTAGAATTAAAGAGATGCGCGGACGTAGCTAGTACTACTTAATTACCTTGCCCCGTCGCCATGTCAGTTGTGGTTTCCATTGACCGACAACCTCTTGGATGAACTTTGTCCAAACCCTGCCCGGCAAAGAAAATTAATAAAGGAGTTATTAATTACTTGATATCAGGAAATGAACTAAAGAGGCCGACATAGTGCGATAATGATTGAAATTACCTGTCGGGCATCAACTTCAGGCTTCTGTATTCTTCAAGGTCTTTACCTAGCGAGTCCAATACTTCAACAGTTCCCTCGTCAACTCTAATAATTAGCAGGATCCAGTGGAATCTGCGCACACATTTGTATAAGCGGGCATGCATAACTCATCAACTACACTTAACATCGAGTAAGCAAAAATAGAATTTGTAGTACAAGACAGTAACACTCACCTGAAGTTGTAAGGAAAAAGTATTTCTGGTCTGGTATTTAGGTCCTTCAAAAACATTAGCAAGCTATTCTCTGTGTCTTGTGGGTAGTTATTTAACACATTTTCATGAACGGTATTTGGGTCAATGAACCCAATGCCATAGACTCCATCTCTGTTCATTTCAAAAATCTTCATTCTGCATATATAATACCACAGAAAAGAATATAGTGAGGATAATTACAGGCAATGAACGAGCTGAGCTAGAGACTTAAATTACAGAAAGAAATCACTTACAGACAATAGCAACTGACGAGAGATTTGTCGAGTGCGTCTTGATTGAATAACTGAAAAATTTCTGGAAATTCAATCCACACATCATTTCCATGGAAGTAATGCTCTGGCTTGACTTTCACCATCAGGCTCTCTCGCCCGGCCTTTACTTCTCTCAGGTACCACTGATGCAATTTGCGCATTTGCGTTGGTAGAAGCTCCTCCTCTTTAGGCCTGACCAGAGGCTTCCCGGGGACATATTTCCATGCTAGTTCCTTCGGATCCATCGTGGGAAATTCCTCGATGCCTAGGAGTTGTTCAACAGTGACACCCATCTCTCTAGCCATCTCTCTTTCAGCGTCAGTTACCGCCTTATCGGTACTCACCTTGAGCGGGGGGATCGATTGCACTGCCTGTTCTCCGAGCTGGGGAACAGTTTTCCCGCTTTTATTACTACCTGTAAGGCTCGACTGCTGCTTTTTTTGTTGATAATATGACTTGCTAATAGAGCGTTCATAGTCTGATTGCCTTTTCTCCACAGCCGGTTTAGCATTATCCAGAAAGTGTTGTACGACTTTCTCAGGTATTTTCTCCTTTGGCGGCGGGGGCGGTTTCGGTGCAAAATGGGCCTGCAGTTCGGAAGCCGCTTGGGCTTTGGTTTCGTCCTCAGTCATCTCGTAAGCCAACTTCTTTTTGGCAGGAGGCTCGGGTTTCTTCTTTGGTGCTCTCTTCCGCTTTGGAGTCGGCCCACGCGGCGGAGATCGATATCGCGTACTCGCGCTGGGCTCCGTCTCGAGGTGGGGTGGATTCGGCTGATGCGGCGGAGATCGATATGGTGGCGGACTCGCGCTGTGCTCCGTCTCGAGGTGGGTTGGAGTCGGCTGACGCGGCGGACTTGGAGGAGGAGTCGGTGCCCTTGGCGTCGAGTTTGGAAAGACGATGCAATCCTTTCTCCATACAATGATACCACGTATCACTTCTCCCAGTGTCTGCTCCCCTTGACCTCCAGGAAAGTCAAGCTGTAGTGAGTCATATGCCGACAGAACTTCATCCACCCCGACACGAGCATAGCCAGGTGGAATCGGATTGCCGTGGAAGGTTGCTTCAGAGGGATTTGGTAAAGCATAGCCGTCCGCCACCTTCATGGATATGTTCTTCATTTTCATGTGTAGCTCATAACTTGTCGTCTCTTCGATATCATCCACGGGGTAGCGAGCCAGCAGTGCATCATTGGCCGGGACCCCCGTGGAACCCACGCTGCTTTTCGGCATAGATGGGATGGTACTATCCAATGCTGGATCTGGTTGCTCCTGCCGCTGAGACGCCCTTTGCTGGCTAATTGTGTCGATCTGCTCCTGCTGCCTCATGAAAGCGCGTTCCAACTCCGCGTGCTTTGATTCTACCTGTTGAAGCCGGTCTGCATCCTGCTTCTTCTTGTCTTCCTCCTGCTTCTTCTTTCTCGCACGGCTTCTGTAACTGACGTTCCAGTCCGCAAACCCCTCAACCCACGGAACAACGCCTTTGCCTCGTGTTCGTCCCGGGTGTTCAGGATTCCCGAGGGCGCGTGTAAGCTCGTCGTTCTCTCTCTCGGGCTGGAACACCCCCGTTCGAGCCGCTTCTATTGCATCAAGTAAAGCGTCCGAGGCTTCTTTAAGACTTGCCTGCTCAATAATCTCCCTTGTCTTTGGGTCCAACTTTCCCCCATGCGCATAAAACCAAGTCCTGCACCTGTCGGGCCAACCCAATGTTTTTGGAGTGACCCCTGCAGCAATCATCTTTTCCTCAGATTCATCCCACTTAGGCCGACCAGTCTTGTAGCCACCTGGCCCCAGAACATGGTGAAACTGTTTCTTCTCAGCATTGATCTTGTTTTTCCTCGACCGTTCCTTAGCTGCTTCCGATTCCTTGAACTCCACAAATAAGTTCCAGTGATCTTTTGCCTTCTCCAGTGCTCCAGTGAATTCTGGAGTCTGCTTTCCTGCTTCGACGTATCAGGCCCATAATCTTTTCTTGTGGTTGCGGAATTGTGTGGCCATCTTCTGAAGAGCACTCTTCTTGACTTTCTCCCGTTCTGCATCTGTTAAATGCTCTGGTAGGGTGAAATGTGACATGAGCGTTTCCCAAAGCAGATCTTTTGCTCTTTCGTCGACAAAACTAACTCCTCGATCTCCCTTTGGCTTATTCCATTCTTGAACGGAGATCGGGATTTGGTCCCTGACAATAACTCCGCACTGACGAGTAAATTTGTCTGCATTCTTTTTAGGAGCAAGCGGTTCGCCATTTGGTTTGATCTTATCGATGTTGTACTTTATGCCAGCCTGCAACTTTTTGGCCGGGCCTCGTACTGCCCTGCTTGTAGAAGATTTGCTCGATCCGGAGGGCTAAAATAAGAAAGATTCGTTAATATATATATATATATATATACAAATCAATTAATACATGTAATGATCACCAGAGGCCTTATATATACCTCACCGGTCTTTGTTAATTGAAGATCGTTGCCTTCGCCATCATTGTTTGTGTGGCCTTCGTCTGTTGGTTCTTCCTCAAATATTCCCTCTCCGGAATTGTTCAGATATTGTGAGCCGTCATCTTCAGGTTCACCCTCTGGGTTTCGGATCATGTCGAACATGATATGCTCTTGATTATGGTCGTCTCTGCCGCTAGCGTCCATAGCTTAACTAATCCAGAAGAAAGATAAAACAATTTAGTATTCAAATTAGAATGCATCTCGAATAATATCACTAATACATCTCGAATAATCCAATTAAAGCATCATCGAATATTATCGAATATAATCTCGAATACATCTCGAGTATTATCACTAATACATCTCGAATATTATCATATAACATCACTAGCTAATACAGATCGAATACTATCGAATAATCCAGTTGACTCGCGGTTCCTGACGCGCGGGCGGTGGACACCCAAAGAGAAGGAACCATCACAGGATCATAGCTCGGGTGAGATCCCTGAAGAACCTGCCAGGTATTGGAGAACCTGACGTCCAACGCAACCATGTAGCGACGGATGTGCTCGTCCTCCTCCCTGACACGGCGACGTACCACCTCCTCAGGGGCCGGCTGCCTCCGCACCGATAGTGGCCCACGCGACCGCCACCAAAGAAGCTCCGGGTCGACGATGGGAGCCCGGTTCCTCACCAAGCTGCGCGCCCCGGAAGGTAGCACCTCCCAGTGCCAGCCCGGCGGAGCCCAGTCCCCGACATGGCGCCTCTCAAGCAGGTTGTCGCCACCGAGTCGACGACGAGGATGCGGGCCGGGCATCGTCGACACCAAAAATGTTTCTATGCAAATTTAACATTTTTTAAATGCTTGATTATGAGTTTTGTAATTCTTGTTCACTTGATTTTGCAAATACATGACAAACTTTTGCAAATACAACATTAAGATATTAACATTTTCCAAATAAGATATTAACATGTTTTTGATCAATATTTTTAAGATACAACATTAAAATATTTTTAATACATGGTCAAATTTTTTCTATGCAACTTTTTTCTATGCAAATTCCACCGTTCATCTACATACATACATACATTGTATACATACATACATATATTAAGCATCTACAACTTCTAGTGAAAAAAAAACAATCTATGAAAAAAAAGATGAACAAACTTAAGGAGGGAGAGGCTCACCGGCCAGGATCGTCGGGGCGTGCGGAGGGAGGCGGGGAGGACGCCGGAGACGGAGGAGCGGCACCGGCGCGGGCTCGGGCCGCGGCGGCTTGTGGAGGAGCGGTCGTCGATCGCGAGGCGGGCGCGCGCGGAGGAGCGGCGGCGGCGGGCAGCGTGGCGGCGCCGGCGCGGGCTCGGGCGGCGCTTGGGAGCAGAGCGGCCGGATGGCGACGTCGAGGTGCGGCAGCCTGGCGGCGTCGTGGTCTTCGGCGCCGTCGGGGGAAACTAGATGGCTTTTGGAAAATTTCGTAAGTGCCACTTATATACAGAGACCTTTAGTCCCGGTTGGTGGCTCCAACCGGGACTAAAGGCCCCCCTTTAGTCTCGATTCAAGCCACCAACCGGGACTAATTAGTCCCGGTTGGTGGCTCGAACCGGGACTAAAGGGGGGCCTTTAGTCTCGGTTGGTGGCTCCAACCGGGACTAAAGGGTTGGTCCTGGTGTGGTGGAAGTTTAGTCCCACCTCGCCAAGCGAGAGGCACTCGCACCTGTTTATAAACCCCGCTGCGATAGCCGTCTCGAGCTCCTCTCTAAAGCAGGCAGTACATGCTTAACATTCGCCCTGCCCTGTGGGCCCGGCTTGCCCTGCGGGCCTGCATCCTGGCCCATATATATTTGGGTTTCTAGTCGTATGCAGGCCGTGGTGGCCTAGTAGGCGGGCATTTTTTTTCTTTTTTGCATATGTTATGTCAATTTTTTAGTCCTGGTTGGTGGATCCAACCGGGACTAAAGGTCTTTTCCAGTTTTTTTTTGTTTTTTGTTTTTTGCTTTATTTTTTTTCTTTTGTTTCTACTTACAGTCAAATATTTAGAGTTTTTGAGTGAATATTTTTGGTTTAGGTCACAAAAATTATAAACTTTCTGTTAGTGCCAGTAGTTTTCAAATTTGAATAGTTTAAATTTGAATTCTTTGAAATTTGTGTGAATCACTAATTTGTGAATAACTTCACTTTAAAAATAGATTTTTGAGTGATTCTTTTTCCTGCTGTTTAATATTAGTGTGTTTTATCAGTATGTTCAATTTGGTAATTTTTACGTTATTTAAATAGGTGTTTTAATCAAAAACAGATTATGTTTAGATCTTTTAGTTTTATAGCTCAAAAAAATCATTAAATGCATGAAAAATAGCGAATGAAGTCAGAAAGGGTTGAAAATTTATGATGTGGCTTTGAATGGTGCATGTTGAATGCACAAAAAGCCTGGAGTTAAAATAAGTTTAAAAAAATAAAATGCCTTTGTAACAGATGAGTTTTCGTCCGAAACCCTGATACTTCGAAAGAGATTGTCCAGTTTGTATACGAAGTGCATCCAGTTTTTGCCATAACCCTCTCAACTTTTTAGCACATGCTATGTGGGTGAAATGATGATATCATGCCAAGTTTCAACCTTTTCAGAGTTCATTTGTAGTGTTTTTCAATTTCAGGGTCATTTAGCTTAAAAAAATCAATAAATGCATGAAAAATAGCAAATGAAGTCAGAAAGGGTTGAAAATTGATGACATGGCTTTGAATCGTGCATATTGAACGCACAAAAAGTCTGGAATTAAAATAAGTTAAAAAAAATAAAATATCTTTGTAACAGATGAGTTTTCGTCCGAAACCTTGATACTTCGAAATAGATTGTCCAGTTTGTACACGAAGTGCATCCAGTTTTTGCCATAACCCTCTCAACTTTTTAGCACATGCTATGTGGGTGAAATGATGATACCATGCCAAGTTTCATCCTTTTCAGAGTTCATTTGTAGTGCTTTTCAATTTCAGGGTCATTTAGCTCAAAAAAATCAATAAATGCATGAAAAATAGCGTTCCTTCGCGTTTCAAATGCCAAAACACATATATATACCCTAACTATTACAAAGATTCCCTCCGGTTTGTCCGAAGTGGGACTTTCCAGATAAATCCGGAAACTCACTAGAGAAAAAAGTGATGACGGTGAAGCCGGTCACATCCCAGAGTGGGATATTGGGGTATAAAACGTTTTCTTCGCGTGTGTCCCTTTGCGCCGTAACCATGGACAATCTTCATCATTTAACAGGATGCTTGGGTCAGTCTTCACTGTGAAGGGAGCAATTTCATGAAACTTTTCATAATCTTCTGACATGTCTGTCTTGTCCTCCACTCCCACGATGTTTCTTTTCCCTGAAAGAACTATGTGGCGCTTTGGCTCATCGTATGATGTCTTCGCTTCCTTATCTTTTCTTTTTCTCGGCTTGGTAGACATGTCCTTCACATAGAAAACCTGCGCCACATCATTGGCTAGGACGAATGGTTCGTCTGTGTACCCAAGATTGTTGAGATCCACTATTGTCATTCCATACCGCGGGTCTTCCTTTACCCCGCCTCCAGTCAGATTGACCCATTTGCACCAAAACAAAGGGACCTTCAAATCACATCCATAGTCAAGTTCCCATATCTCCTCTATGTAACCATAATATGTGTCCTTTGGCCTATTGGTGTTTGCTGCATCAAAGCGGACACCACTGTTTTGGTTGGTGCTCTTTTTATCTTGGGCGATCGTGTAAAATGTATTCCCATTTATCTCGTACCCTTTGAAAGTCGATATAGTCGAAGATGGTGACTTGGCCAGCAAGTACAACTCATCTCCAACAGTGCCGTCATGCATGAGACGTGTTTGCAACCAACCGTCGAATGACGCCATGTGTGTACGTTTGATCCAGGGCTCAGACTGCTCCGGGTCTCTTGGAGCATACACTATCCAGGTGTTCCTCGAGATACGGAGCCACCAAGCTGGAATTTTGTATAACTGTGTAGTGTGCTTGTGCCCAAGAATGCCCGTCCATACATATTACTGAATCATTTCCTAGAGTGCCTTTTCCACCCAGTCTGCCCTCATGCCGCGATTCGGGAACACCAATCGGCTTAAGGTCAGGAATAAAGTCAACACAAAACTCAATGACCTCCTCTGTTTCATGGCCCTTGGAGATGCTTCCTTCTGGCCTAGCACGGTTATGAACATATTTCTTTAAGACTCCCATGAACCTCTCAAAGGGGAACATATTGTGTAGAAATACAGGACCCAGAATGGCAATCTCGTCGACTAGGTGAACTAGGACGTGCGTCATGATATTGAAGAAGGATGGTGGGAACACCAACTCGAAACTGACAAGACATTGCACCAAATCATTCTGTAACCTTGGTAGGATTTTTGGATCGATTACCTTCTGAGAGATTACATTGAGGGATGCACATAGCTTCACAATGGCTAATCGAATGTTGTCCGGTAGAAGCCCCCTCAATGCAACCGGAAGCAATTGCGTCATAATCACGTGGCAGTCATGAGACTTTAGGTTCTGGAACTTTTTCTCTGCCATATTTAATATTCCCTTTATATTCGACGAGAAGTCAGACGGGACCTTCATACTGAGCAGGCATTCAAAGAAAATTTCCTTCTCTTCTGTGCTAAGAGCGTAGCTGGCAGGACCTTGATACTGCTTTGGATGCATGCCGTCTTTTCCATGCATACGTTGCTGGTCCTCCCGTGCCTCCGGTGTATCTTTTGTCTTCCCATACACGCCCAAGAAGCCTAGCAGGTTCACGCAAAGATTCTTCGTCACGTGCATCACGTCGATTGCAGAGCGGACCTCTAGGTCTTTCCAATAGGGTAGGTCCCAAAATATAGATTTCTTCTTCCACATGGGTGCGTGTCCGTCAGCGTCATTCGGAACAGATTGTCCGCCAGGACCCTTTCCAAAGATTACTTTTAAATTCTTGACCATATCAAGTATATCATCACCAGTACGGTGGCGAGGCTTCTTCCGGTGATCTGCCTCACCTTTGAAATGCTTGCCTTTCTTTCTTAAGAGATGCTTGATCGGAAGAAATCGACGATGTCCCAGGTACACATTCTTCTTACATTTATCCAAATATATACTTTCGGTCTCATCTAAACAGTGCGTGCATGTGTGGTATCCCTTGTTTGTCTGTCCTGAAAGGTTGCTAAGAGCAGGCCAATCATTGATGGTTACAATCATTGTATACCTTTTATGTCCCACAGCTGTAAAAGTTCTTCAACTAATGGCATTAGGTACACATCAATGTCGTTGCCGGGTTGCTTGGGGCCTTGGATGAGCACTGGCATCATAATGAACTTCCGCTTCATGCACAACCAAGGAGGAAGGTTATAAATACATAGTCACAGGCCAGGTGCTATGATTGCTGCTCTGCTCCCCAAAAGGATTAATGCCATCTGCACTTAAACCAAACCATACGTTCCTTGCGTCATCTGCAAAGTCCCGCCACTTTCTCTCGATTTTTCTCCACTGCGACCCGTCAGCGGGTACTCTCAACTTCTCGTCTTTCTTACGGTCTTCTTTGTGCCATCGCATCAACTTGGCATGCTCTTTGTTTTGGAACAAACGTTTCAACCGTGGTATTATAGGAGCATACCACATCACCTTGGCAGGAATCCTCTTCCTGGGGCGCTCGCCCTCAACATCATCACCAGGGTCATCGCGGCTGATCTTATAGCGCAATGCACCGTATACCGGGCATGCATTCAGATTCCCGTACTCCTCACCACGGTAGAGGATGCAGTCATTAGGGCATGCATGTATCTTCTGCACCTCTAATCCTAGAGGGCAGACAGCCTTGTTTGCTTCGTACGTACTGTCGGGCAATTCGTTGTCCTTTGGAAGCATCTTCTTTAACATTTTCAACAACTTTTCAAATCCCTTGTCAGCTACACCATTCTCTGCCTTCCATTGCAGCAATTCCAGTGTGGTACCCGGCTTTTTCTTGTCATCTTCGCAATTTGGGTACAACAATTTTTTGTGACCCTCTAACATGCGCTGCAACTTCAAGTTCTCCTTTTCACTTTCGCAGTTTCTCTTTGCATCAGCAATGGCCCGACCAAGATCATCAGCGGGCTCATCTGATGCCTCTTTTTCAGCTTCTTCTTCTTCATTCTCTTCCCCCATTGTAGTACCATCGTATTCAGGGAACCCAGCATAGTTGTCATCATCCTCTTCTTCTTCATTCTCTTCCATTAGAACCCTCTTTCTCCGTGCTTGGTCCAACAGTTATATCCGGACATGAAACCGGACGTAAACAGGTGTACGTGAATGACTTTTGAGCTAGAGTAATTCCTATCATCTTACAGACACCACATGGACAACACATAAAACCATTCCGCTTGTTTGCCTCAGCCGCACGCAGAAAACTATGCACGCCATTAATGAACTGGGGAGAGCGTCGGTCATCGTACATCCATTGCCGACTCATCTTCATTACACAACACCGAAAAGACCAAATTAATACAAGTTCATACATAAAGTTCATACACACTTATTCTCATAAAACAACATAAAACAATCTAGCTAAAGCATTTAAATGCAACAACAAATGCGATCAAAATCGCAACTAAGGTAATAATTGATCCAACAGCATAATGATACCAAGCCTCTTTATTAACGGCATAGTTTCTAATCTTTCTAATTTTCAAGTGCATTGCATCCATCTTGATCTTGCGATCATCGACGACATCGGCAACATACAACTCCAATTTCATCTTCTCTTCTTCAATTCTTTTCAATTTTTCTTTCAAATACTCGTTTTTTTTAACTAAATTTAACTTCTCGACAAGAGGGTCGGTTGCAATTTCCGATTCACATACCTCCTAGATATAAATATCTATGTCAACTTGATGGGCATAATTGTCATAAATGCGAAATGCAACAAATAGTTATAAAAGAGAATATATATACCACATCCGATTCATAAACCGGACGAGGGCCGACGGGGCCGTAGTCAAACCGGGACTAAAGGGGCGGACGAAAGGTCTGTTTTCTACTAGTGGACAATGCTGCTCCTAAAGGTGTTCGCTGACGCTCGTGAGCAGATGAGCCAAGCGCTCATCCGCTTTTGCGCCATATAGATAGGAACAATCACCGGTACACTCAAGAACACGTAGTAACGTGAATCAAGGAGCAAGCAAGAGCGGCTCTATATGAAAAAAAATATCATGGGTCGTGTGTGTTTGTATGAAGCTTGTAGAACCCATCTTATTTTGATTGTTCAGTGGAGTCCGCTATATCTGTGTAGTACGTACAGTATATGACATGAATGCATACGTGTTGAACGTACATGCATGACGCCGTATATTGCGGACACAACATACACAACATGTGATGCGTGATATACTTGGCTCTCAAATATTATGTGGGTACGTACATGTCGTAGGATAGACTCTATCTCGTCCTCCTCTCCACTCTTGCCACCATTGAGAATCGCTGGAGTGTTCTGCCCGGCTCGTTCCCTTTCTTCACGCGGTTAGCCGGAGTAGAGAAGGGCGAGGCGCGTAGAGATCCCTTGTATATACTCCTTCCGCTTTTAAATATAAGGCCACTATCAAATATACAATTTGCATCTATACATGGCCATTATCTCTTCCTGGGATGAACTGGTTAAATTTTTGTCTCGTGCAATTGTGCTATGCATTGATTAAATATTTACCTCGTATGATGGTGCCATAGAGAAAGAAGCACCACATGTGGCATGTTTAATTAGCCCGGAATATGAGAGATTTTCCACACAATTAATTTTGTTGTTTATTAGTTGGCTTTGTTTTCTTGGTATCTGAAAAATGAGATATTGGTCTTGTATACAAAAATGAGGGGGGTAGTAGGTCTAGGTTATCGTACTTTAGAGGCGTTTGGCAAGATGCCGAAATGGAGCTTCCCACCCACCACGATGCTCGCTCAGTGGAGGAGACGCAGTTAAGCTCGATGGATTCCCTAATTTTCAAGAATATTTGCTCTTTGTCCTCTTTCGTTGCATGCACCTTGATGGTGGATATGGAAAAGGGGAGACTTGGAGCTCGAAATTCTAAGTTCTGGCTGGAGGATCATCCACATTGATGACCATGAAGAAGCTATGACGCCCATGGATGCCTCCATCCTCTTTCAGAGTAATATGTAGAAGTGGTCGACTGCCGGTCTTCAATACCACATCGATGTATCTTCTCACCAAAGGGCGGCCTTGTGGAGCCATCGAGTCTGGTTCATCGACGCGAGCTCCTTTTCTTCCTCTCGGCTTGAGGCCTATAGGGAGGAAGTGCAACATTGGTTTGGTGTCCACCATCCCTTCCTTCAGCACCCTATAGAGTGGTGGCGATCTGGCTGACCCAAGTAGGTGTCATCTGCGGTGTCGGCAAGATCGCATCTGAGCTGGAGCCATTATTTGGACTCAATTGTACTATTCAGATCCTCGGTTTAGGGTCCTCCTTGCAAACTTCAAGGACCATGTTGTAATTTATTTTTCTCAAGTCCTTTTGTGAGCTCCTCCGATGCCCTCCCTTCTTCCGTCCGACAAAATACAGTGGGTAGGGTGTTTTTGTTTAAGGCTTCCGGAGGGGATTGTTGACAGGTCAGCGTTTGTATGTTTCTTTTTTTGCAGGTCAATCGTGCATCAGAGCGAGATCAAAGAATGCAGCTCACATTACATTGTTTCGTTGTTTGATATGGTCCACAACTTCATGCGTGTTGTATGCACACGTACGTGCGGGCCAGCCAAAGGCTTGGTTCATTTACTTGAGACCGATGCAAAAGTGCACTGAAAATGAGACACGAGAAGCATGGCAGGCATGCATGGGCCGTCCCCAAATGCATGCATACCATACGTACCTGTGCAAGCATCTGGCTAGGCAGGTTAGCTAGCTAACCGGCTGCAGTTTGCTGCTCTACTGGTGCTATATAATGTCTTGATTCACCGACCTAACCAACCTACTTAGCCAGCCCTTGAAGGTAATTCTGTCACAAGCAGCTCGTGTGTCATGGCCCGTGGCCAACGAGCGTCCAAATTAAGTTGAGCATGAGAGATTGGAGCAAACCAAACCACAATCACATATAGAAGTCGTTGAACCCGGCAAATGTACCTGTACAGAAGTGTACACTAGTGGAAAACAGGGCTATAATCCCGGTTTGGGAGGGCCTTTAGTGCCGGTTCTACAACTGGCACTAGGGGGGGGGGGGGGGGGGGGGCACTAAAGGGGCTCCACGTGGCGCTGCTGGGGCGGGAAGGTCCTTGCCGGGGGCTGCCTTGCCGGGGGCCGTCAGGAATTTTTAGAAAAAAAAAATTGATTTTTTTTTTTGAATATTTTTTTGATTTGTTTTTAAGTTTTCTTCCGATTTTCAAACCTTTGAATTATTTGACAATTTAATCTCTAATCACCCGTCCACACTGCTCTAGCGTGGAGCACTCATTTCAAATCGTCTAACTTCCCGGCCGGTCACCCATCCTCTCACTGCTCCAGCCCCAGCACGCTTAACTTCCCGGCCGGTCACCCATCCTCTCACTGCTCCAGCCCCAGCACGCTTAACTTTCAGGTTCTATCGAACCTAGTTTCCAAGTCTGCACTTGTTGTTTTCCTGACAATAGTAAGCTATCAATCCTATTAACCCTTAGGTCTTGGTGTCACATGATTTAATTTTTTGAATTCTAAACAATTATTAAAATAAACAAAATAAGTACTAATAATATTGAATTTCAATGAAAATAAAATAAGTAATAATATTATTTTATTCATTTTTTTTGCCATTTATTCATTTAATATGACATAATTAATATCTTTAAATCTGTAAATCGAAATTCGACAAATAATATATCCATTATTATCAGAAAAATGTGAGGAATCCAAATATGACATCATTTATTTATTTTAAATAAAATTAATTTTTAAAATTATTAAAATTATTTTTTTTGATTTGAAATAACTTTTTTTACTTTTGGAATTTTGTGAATCTGAGAAAACTTCACCGGGTAAACCCTGGTGAAATCGAGTCCCAATTTTTCTCTAGTTTTTTTTGATATATTAAACTTTTTGATACAAACCGGGACTAAAGGGGCTCGTGGGGGCCCCAGCTGACACCAGTCTGGCACAACCCCTTTAGTCCCGGTTCGTGTTACGAACCGGGACTAAAGGTCCGGAACGAACCGCGACTAATGATGCCCGTTCCGAACCGGGACTAATGGTCACATTAGTGCCGGTTCAAAACCAAACCGATACTAATGCTGCGGACAAAAGGTCCGTTTTCTACTAGTGGTAGTCGCACCCAATCATATCTCGAAGTCGTCCAACTGTCAAGCTCTTGTACTCGGATGGAGGATCTGGGCATGGAATCACAGACGTTGTAGTGGAGGTCTGAATATTAGTTGTAGTGGAGGTCTGAATTAACTTGAGGGAGGTTATTCAGTTGAGCCTCGTAAATTTATACTTGGACCTGAATGTGGCTTCTGCAGTGGACCTGATCTATGGTCCGGCCATGCTCGATGCTTCAGTCATCTCCGGTGCTTAATATATGTGACACAACTCAAGACGATTGTTTTGAAAACAAATTGACTAGATCTTCTGTTGAGCATTGCAAATGTTAATTCGTCATCATTGTGCAACGTTTTGAACCCATTATCAATTATTTAGCAAATATATATTGTGTAATTGTTTGACTCCATCATTGATTATGTCAATCCAATTTGGCTAGATGCTTCTGAAACCGATAGATGTAAATACAACAATACAGCTAGTGTAAAAAAACAGTGCTGCTTTTCATAAATGTCTTCTCGATCGGAAAGTAGTGCCTACTATCGGGTGTAGTACACCCGAGTTAGCAAAAAATTGAAAAAATGTGATCAAACATTATCCAATAAATCTGAAATTTTGGGACATCAAACAGTATCCAATGTGTGAGGTTCTTGCAAAATTTCATCTAAAAATAACATCCGTGGAGCTCTCACCAAAAATAACAAAATCACTGCTCAAAAAGTGCACAAAACTCTCAGCAGCTATTTTGTTTTTTTAGGTGAGAACTCCTCATATGTTATTTTTCGATGAAACTTGGCAAGAACCTCAAACATATGATAAAGTTTGATGTATCAAAATTTCAGATTACTCGGATTTTGTTTGATAAACTTTTTTCAACTTTTTTGCTAACTCGGGTGCATTTCAGCTTCTGCAAGTGACAAGATCCATCCTTATCTCCATGTTCGAATGCATCTACGACTAGCTAATCCATAAGGTCCATGAGGATTAAAATGGAGCCCCTTTTACAGTATTTTCCAACCACTACTAGTGCAATCAATGTCTGAGCGAGCAATCTACAGAATTGTCAACACGAACAATAAGAATAAGAGAAAATTGCTTTTAAACTAGATCAACTTCCGATTTCTCTGAAGGACCAGCAAGTAAGAGAAAAGAAGACCAGGATTCTTAAGGACAAAGGAACAGATGTACAGCAACAGTGCTGCTTATTTTTTTCTCCCATTTGCTGGCAACACACTAATGTTGCTTTCCCAACAAGGTGGTAGCCAACTACTCTCTCCGATACATATTAATTGATGATGGTTTAGTATAAAGTTGGGACCAGTGTCAATTAATATGGATCGGAGGAAGTACCAAAGATCCATATCTAAATGGGAAACTGGGAATAGCTAACTAGTAATTAGCATACCTAAAACAATAGACCTAACATGCTATTTGATGTCCATGTCTCTGAACGCAATATAGTAAGGGCACAACTGCTAAGGAGAGATTTTTGATGTGAATAGCAGGAGCTCTGCCTTTGCATTATAGTAGAAAGAAGGTAGTACAAGACGGATCGCCCATCGGGGAAGATCCGGGTCCAATCACTCATACATCAGTAGGGAAGAAGAAAAAAACAACACAACAGTACATGAGAACCCCACAGTGATTACTCCCTCGTAGCCTCGCTAAAGCACTTGCCATCCTCTCGAATTAGCCCCATCAGAGCAATGGCCGGTAAATCTTTCTGCTCGGAAATTCTACTGTTCCGCTCCTTCCACAAGTTCCACAGTATGTATGCCGCCAGCGTGATCTCCTCCTTGATTTCCTCTTTCGGTCGGTTGGCAGAGCATAATCTGTCTCAGCATTCACCAATGGATTGTGCCGCGATGGCCACATCGCACAGCGCGGCATTAGACTGCCGGAACTGAAACCAAGTTTCCTTTGCATATGAGCAAAGCAGCGCAATGTGATCCGCTGTTTCAGGCTCCTTGTCGCATAGCTTGCACTTGTCGTTGTGAGGACAACCTCTCGCCTGTAATCGATCAGCCGTCCAGTTTCTGCTTTGTAGCAAAAGCCAAACGTAGAACCTAACTTTCCCTTCCATCTTACTTCTCCATACTTTGGCCAGCCCTGGTTTTTCAATCTTTGTGAGAAATTGCGCCGCATACGTTGAGCCTGCAGTGTATGTTCTATTTGCAGTAAGGCTCCAAACAATTGTATCCGTCTCCGGCAATAGGTTGATCTGTTGCACTTCTTCCCAAAGTCTGACGAACTGTGTGAGCTGCTCAGCATTATCCATTCTTTGCACTCCATGCATCCATTTTCCATTGCGTAGTCCTATCTTGACCATAAATTTTTTTAATCTTGCGAGCTGGAACACAGCAGGAGCTCTAACACTTGGAGCCTCACCATTAAGCCAACGGTCCCTCCAGAAGCTTGCAATACTTCCATCACCTAATTTGATCTTTGTGCAACTGCTGAATAATTGTTTATCGGTGTCGTCACACGGCGTTGCAGATCCCTTCCACGGTCTGTCTCTATCCTCCCACCTGAACCACTCCCAACGCAGCCATAAGGCCCGGCTGAAACACTCAATGTTTTTGATCCCTAGACCTCCATATCGTTTTGGCGAGCACACATGCTTCCAGTTAACCAAACTCTTTCTCCCAATAGATCTGTCGTCAGCCTCCCAGAGGTAATTTTTCCTCAGTTTGTCCACCTTTTTTATCAACCATTTGTCCGGTGAGAAGGCCGTCAAAAAGAATGTTGCGATAGCCGTGACCACCGAATTAGTATAAACCAATCTTCCCATTCTGTTAAGTAATCTTCCTTCCTGGGAGCCAGCTTGCCCGCTATCTTATCGATCAAAGGTTGTACCTCAATTTTCCTTGGCTTTCGCACATCCAGAGGTAGGCCTAGGTACTGGCATGGAAAATCACCACGCAGCCCTCCAAAATTAGCCATCAGAGGCAATAGATCGATGCCCGTGCAGCAGATAGGGTAAGCCATCTTCTTGTGGATGTTTGTTTTTAGACCCGAGGCATCACCAAACAGCTTCAAAATGGCCTGCACAGTAAAAAAGTCTTCCTGCACCGGGTTGATGAAAAGCGCCGCGTCATCGGCGTAAAAACTGGATCTGAAGCACGCGATGCAGATATTCAGAGGTGAGAGGATGTTCCTTTCCGTGGCCAAGGAGAGCAGTCACTGTAGCGGCTCCATTGCAATGATGAACAGTAATGGGGAGAGCGGGTCCCCATGCCGCAACCCTCTCATATGCACAAATGGCGATCCCGGCGATCCGTTAAACAGCACCCCTTGAAGAGGACGATGAAATAATCAGCGAGATCATGTCTCTCCATCTCTATGCAAAACCCATCGCCTCCAAGACCTCAAGCAGAAAACCCCAAGAAACAGAATCGAACGCCTTGGCCACATCGAGCTTGAGGAAAACCAGAGGGGATTTGGCAGAATGAGCAGCCTTAATTACATTCCTCACATACAGGAACTTATCCTGGATAGATCGCCCTCGGATGAAAGCACTTTGATTGTGCGTGACAAGGTAGTTTATCTCAGGGGCCAAACGAGCTGCTAGCATCTTGCTCACCAATTTTGGGATACTATGTATCAGGCTAATAGGCCTGAAATCACTTGCATCTTGCGCTCCCTCTTTCTTAGGCAACAACACAACGTTTGTCGTGTTAATGAGCTTCCAATTTTGCCGTCTGAGGTTGGAAGCACAGTTGACAGCAGCTAACAAATCCACCTTAATTATTTCCCAGTATCTTTTGCAAAAAGCTCCTGTGTACCCATCTGGCCCCGGTACTTTTTCTCCATGAGATTTATTGATCGCTGCCAACAGCTCCTGCTCTATAAAGGCCCCCTCAAGATAGCTCAAATCGCGTCTTGGAAGTCCCAAAACTTCCCAATTCAGCTTGGCAGATCTGACAAAAGGTGTTCCCATGAGGCCCTTGAATCGGTCGAAGAGGATTTTGGCCTTGCCAGCGTGCTCCGATATAGGACCATTGACACCAATCAGCTGGGGGATATAGTTTTTGCGCCGCCTCCCACAAGCGCTCAAGTGAAAAAACCACGTGATTGCATCACCCTCTTTGTTTTCTGTCATTCTTGATTTTTGTCTCCATCTCGCTCTATCCAGCGCGGCAAAACCAAGCATCTTGGCCTTTAGTCATGCACGCAACTGTCTCTCTTCATCTGAGAGCTGCCTCTCCTCTTGTGCCAAGTCCAGACTGAAGATCACCTCTGTAGCCAATGCCGACATGAAGACAGTCCGTCGCATCTTCTGTTTGTTCCATGCTCTTAGTGCCATGGCTGTCCTGGAGAGCTTCGTGTGCAACACTCTGACAGGATCCCCAAAGGCAACCTCTTTGTTCCATGCTTGGCTTACCACCTCTTCAAAATCAGGACATCTGAGCCAATGATTCTCAAAACGAAACGCCTTGAAATGGTTTATCTTCATCATCCGTAGCACAAGGGGGCAGTGATCCGAGATGTTGGTGGAGGCAGGAGATAACTGAAAATGTGGAAACGCAGCCTCCCACTCGCTCGTAACCAGAATTCTATCAATCTTGGTGAGAGTGATGTTTTCCCTCTCGTTTGACCAGGTGAATCTCCTTCCACGCAGAGGAAAATCAATTAGCTCAAGATCATCAACAACAGCCCTAAAACTTCCCATCATCCGCAAGTTTATTTTATTGTTGCTCTTGTCACTTGCTCGACAAATCATGTTGAAATCTCCTAGAATCATCCACCTAGGCAGCAGGTGTTGTTTGATCGACTTGATCTCATCAATGGAAAGAAGCTTGTCATCCTCGCTTGTGGCCTGTACACGCCAGTTATTGACTATCTCTGCCCATCAGTCTTGCTTCTGACCGTTCCCGAGACAGAATGCAGTCCCGTTGCCATTGGTTCAGTCCTTAACTCATGCTCATCAGTGCAAGCAATTAGTATTCCCCCTTTGGATCCAACTGCCGGCAGGGCGATGAAATTATCCCCAAATCTCGGCCCTAGAGCTTCCATCACCAAGCTCCTGCTCATGTCACATATCTTGGTTTCTTGCAGACAAACAATATTGCAGTTGAGACCAGCCACAAACAGTTGCACAGCTCTTCTTTTCGGAGGGTTATTCAGCCCCCGCTCGTTCCAATTTAAGACGGTAAAATCCATAGATCAAACATACACCACTCAACCTTGAAACTGGCACCCGCCTGGAGCGCCTTGCTACATTCAGACAACATGGAAACAGAGACCCAAAGCACCTTGCTAAAGGAGAGATTTAGGTACCTGATTTTTTTTGCTTGAAGCAGAGGAGATCCAACTCATCATCGTAATGGACAATCCCCAGGGGTCAACAAACTGAACTTCGGCAAGCATGTTAGCTGCATTTTCAAGGCAAGTAGACAGCTTTCTTGTGACATAAATGCACATCGGGGTAGCGAAAAGCATCAATGCTTAACCTGAAGCTAAATGCATTTATGCTAACCCTAAACCCTGAAGTTGTCAGCATTTCGGGGTGCGATCAGCCTAACACTGGGCCAGCTTTTGTTGGTGCCAAATTTCCAAATGGATACGGGCTGGGCATGTATAATAATGAATCTACAAATTGAAGAGAGTCCAAAGTAGGACATATAAGAACACAAAGATAATCTGAAAATATTGCCCAATTACTTTATCATCTATGCTGAGAACTTCACATTATTATATATCGTAGTCCCACTGATCAGTGTTAAGATTTACCGGGTATGAAAACAAGTGCTTCGGGCCAGTTCTTTTGGGCGGCTTAAAAAATAAGCTGCTCCAAAAATTTGTTGAGGCTTCTAAATAAGTAATCCTATAACTAGTTCAGGAGCCCCAATGAATGAGGGAGACGGCTTATGGGAAAAGCTGGGGAGGAGGCGACTTATTTTTAAAGCCGCCAAAAGAACTGGCCCTTCACGTGATAATCTGGACGAACAAGGAGTAATATTCTCACTAAGTTAAACGGAACTCCCTATATGACGCTCACTACGTCAAATTGCTGGAGAAACACACATGGAGATGTTGATGGACCGGATTAACTAGACGCAAGGTCTTGGGGTGGTTTTTTGTCTGCTCTCACGATTTTATTTTATTTTCTCTATCTTCCACGTGTTTTCTTCTTGTTATTCCATTTTATTTTTTGTTCCTTTTACATATTTATTTAAGTTCTAAAAACATTCCAAAATAATCAAAAAAATCATGAACAATTTAAACTTCGAGAAACATTTCTAAAATATATGAATTGTTCAAAAATACACAAGAATTTCCTGAAAAATATGAACTTTTTTTTATAAAAACTGGAACTTTTATGGAAAGATTGAGAATATGTTTTTTAAATTCATCAGCATTTTTTAAAATTTTGAAGATTTTAAATTTATTTGAATGTTTTAAAACATTGACGCACATTATTAAAATTACTGACATTTTTTAGTTCTTGTATACATATATTTTAAACCTATCCAAAAATCTGGCAACAGGTTTTTTCACAATAACACTGGGTGGAAAATTGGAAGGGAAAAACAAAGGAACGAAATTTAGCAATGAAGTAGGCCGGTCTACAACGCGAGGCTATTATGCGATTTTCGACTATATGTTGTGCTTAGTGAAAGATAGGCGGAGTCTATTTAATGTACATACGCAGCATGCGATGCACGGTACTAGGATTTTTATTTATTTTTTGAGGTAAAGCAGAACTTTATAAATTAACGGTGTCCAGGCAAATCGCCTAGGACACGAGCAGCCACTTGGGGCGGTACAATAGAGTCCCAGCTAATACAATCATTTGGTAGATACATTCTACCGATTTGAGCTAATTCATGGGCTACGGAGTTTGCATCCCTTCTGCAAAAAGAAACATTTTGCTTCGAGAACCACATTTTGAGCTGGAATTTGATGTCCTCAATGATAGTGGCAAAGGGTGACGAATCAACTCTCCGAAAATCCAAAGCTTCAGCCAGAAGTTGTGAATCAGTTTCGAACTCCACTCTGATCGCACCCATATCAGCAGCAATGGTTACCGCAGCGGCCATAGCCTGAACTTCTGCACCAAAGGCATCACTCACATGTTCCTGACGTCCCGCATGGGCAGCAACCACGTTGCCCACCGAGTCCCGGACAGCTACTCCCCAGCCTCCGAATGACTTGCCTGGATGGAACGCGCCATCGACATTGAACTTTAGGACGTCAGCATGCGGCGGCTACCATTTGGTTCTGATTTCTTTCGTCTTGCTCAAAGCATAGAATTCTGCATATTCTAGGCTGTTACACATAGTGCGTCGCGTCACTTCCACAGTGGAAACCGGCAATTCTCCTTCTCGTAATTTATTCCTGTTATTCCACCAATGCCACCAAAAAGTGATGATCTGTACTCTTTTCCTTTCACTCAGCCCCCATAGATAATCCATCATTGCATGCACACCCGTAATTTCCTCAAGCTCTTCTCTCTCTTTCTCCAGGGACAAGGCTAGCCATACTTCCTTTACTGCTTTGCACTTGATGAATAAGTGTGCACCATCCTCTGCTGCATATCCAAAGAAAAAACACTTAACAGTCTCTAATCTCATCCCTCTCTTAGCTAGGTTCGTCAACAGCGCTAGTGATTCATGTTTCAGCCTCCAGGTAAACATCTGAAGCTTTATGGGACACGCCATCTTCCATATACGTTTCCAGGAGTCGTCTCCATGCCCCTCAAATTGTCCAGCTACCTCAGAGCTGCTCCCCCCATTATGCGCCTGTTTGGTCAGCTAGACCTGTAGCTTGTAAGCACTCCTTACAGAGTGAACTCCTTTGCCATCAAAGTGCCAGGTACAGAAATCATCCACCCCCTATGGCAATGGTATTTGCAAGATATGTCGAACATCATCTGGACAAAAGGTATCTCGTACCAGCCGCTCATCCCAACCTCCTGTGATGAGCGGCTGAAATGCCCTAACTGGCTGAAAAGCTATCAAGGAATGGAAAGATTATTCAGTTTAGTCTTTTACGGGTGGTTCACACATCTTGGTCAAAAACCAAAAGTCCCAAAAATAATATGTACTTAGATATGAGAACTGAGATGTATCTTTTGTAATGGACTTGCCTTGTGGCCTGCCGTGCATGTTAGTATTGTCTATCGGGCTAACTGTAGGCACCAATGTTGTACTCAATGCTTCCGCCGGTTGGTTCTATGGTAGTTGCAATTTGTGAGTTTATTTGGAAAACAACTGACAGTTTTTTTTTTTATGAAAACAACAGAGTAGATTTATTTTATTATTTTCCAGCTTGAACCAAGTAGATCTTCTGCTGACCTATGGAATGCTCATTTATCAAACATTGTGCAATGTTTTGAATCCATCGTCGACGTCAAGTATATATTAAATATTGTGCTATATATGTTTTTAATCCATCCTCGAATTATTAACTACCATGCAATAAAGTTTTATAGATAGTTTAGAAAAGAGAACATATGTATGTATCAGTGGAGAAAAACTTAGAAATTTGAAACTTCCATAAAAATACCATTTTTCAAAATACCGGCCTCCTGGACGCGGATAGATAAATTGGCCCTCTTTGAACTCATATGCCTATGATATTCCTTTTATATAATTTAGCATCTGCCGATATAATTTATTTGGAGGTGACAAAATAGAAAAAAGATAACTGTTATTTATCAAAAAGAAACATTTAGGGGTCACCGATATAATTTGCAAAGCACAAGTGGTAAAATCCAGGCGATGCGTTGGCTGGGACCAACAAGATACTTATCCCAACAAAGGGACGTAGGGGGGCTCCAACCCGATCCTTGACCCACCTGCAGCCAGGACCTTATATGGACTCACGAAGTTGGTGGCCAATGGTGCATCAGAGCTGGGTCAAGATTGATCATCACATTACTTTCTTTGTGTGATAGAATCCACACTCATGCGTGTTGCATGTGCGTGTGGGCTAAACAGACTTAGTTTGTTTACGGGAGATAGATGCAAAAAGGCACTAAGAAAACGAGAGACTGATGCAATGTGCAAGGCAGATTGACAGGCAAAGGAAGCAGGCACGCACTAGGTTAATTCAGGTAAAGTGCATGCATATACATACCTGATCAATGCGAATATCTGCCTAGGCAGGCGAGCTATATGTATGGCTTGTTGTTCCACTGCTGCTATATATAGGGTATCACAAGAGAGAACCAACCTAGTTAGCCAGCCAGCCCTTGAAAATGGATCTGTCACAAACAAGCTCGTGTGTCACCAACAAGTGTCCAAATTAACTAGTGTGGGAGATTGGAGCAAACCAAACCTCAATCACATCTAAGGACGGTGGAGTGTGGCAGTTATACATGTACCAAAATGTAGTTATACTTGAATGGAAAACCTGGCTCTCGCATAAAAAATGTTGCGGTGGATGTCTGAACTAAGTTGAGGAAGCTTATTCAGTAGGTGCAGGATGTGGTTTGAAGATCTACGCACGAAACCAAAAGGATTGTTTTAAAAACAAACCAATTAGATCTCCTGTCGAGCCGTGCAATATTTACATTGGGAAATATTTTGAACCCATTGTCATTTGTCAAGTACTTATTAAATATATATTGTACAATCTTTGAATCCATAGTCGACTATGTTGATCCGATTTGGCTGGAGGCTTCTGAAAGGGATAGACAACACTGCTGCTACTCGCAAAAGGAAAACGTTGCTGCTTTTTCTAAATGACTTCTTGATACATTCTCATATTCTGAAGATGAAGAGCTCCTTATATCCATGTTGAGGTGCATCTACGACTAGCTGATTCATAAGGTCCATGAGGATTAAACTGGAGCTCCTTTTATTATAAGGCAAGTAGAATTGTCTGCCTAAAAGAACAATAATAATATAAAATTACTTTTAAATTGGATTAATTCCCATTTCCCTGAAGGCCCACCAAATCAGAGAGCAAAGAAGACACAGATTCTGAAGGACAAAGGGACAGATGTACTGCAACATTGCTGCTTATTTTCCTTCCTCTGCCTGCCAACACACCTAATACTGCTTTCCCAATAAGGTGGTAAGCCAACTACCAAAGACCTAACTAGTACAGTATAAAACAATAGTCTTAACATGCAGTTTGATGTCCATGTCACTGAACGCAATATAGTAAGGGCAGAGCAGCAAAAGGAGGGATTTGGGTACCTGATTTGTTTTGCTTGGAGCAGAGGAGATCCAACTCATCATCGTAATGGAAAATCCCCAGGGGTCAAAAAACTGAACTTCAGCAAGCATGTTACCTGCAATTGCAAGGCAAGTAGACAACTACCTTCTGACAAATCTGCACGTCAGGGCTGCGAAAAGCGGCGAGAGCGCTTAACCTGAAGCCAAATGCATTTATGGTAATTTGGCATACCGGTTTATAGCTTAATCACATTGGTTGAGTAGGCATTTCAGGGTGATCAACCAAACATTGGGCCAGTTTTTGTTGGTGCCAAAGTGCCAAATGCATATATAATGAAAAGCGTCAAAAGTAGTAGCACATAGAAGAACACAAATGTAACCTAAAAATATTGCTCGGTTACTTTATTATGTATGTCTGCAATTTCACATATTATATATCATAGTCTCACGGACCAATGTTCAGATTTAATGGATATGAAAATAAATGCTTCGTGTGATTATCTGGACATGTATCAAGGAGTAATATTCTCACCAAGTTAAATAAACTCCCCATATGACGCTCATTACGTGAAATTGCCAGGGAAACACACATGGAGATGCTGATGGCCGGCCCAACCAGACGCAATCTCTTGGGGCTGTTTTCTGTCTGCTTTCGCGATTTTTCTATTTTCTATTCTCTGACTTCCATAGATTTTCTTCCGGTTATTCTCCTTTTTTTACCTTTGGTTTTCTTCTGGTTATTCTCCTTTTTTTACCTTTTCATATTTATTTAATTTATGAGCATTTTTCTAAGTAGTCGAATTTTTTAATTCATGAACATTTCTAAACCACGCGAGTTTTTCTAAAAGAAACCATTTTCTTAAATAACCATGAACATTTTTTGGAACAAACTTTTTCCGAAAAAAAAGAAATTCGTCAGAATTTACTAATTTTTTTTCGAAGATTTGAACCAGGAGCAGGTTTTTTCGCTGCAACACCGGGTGGAAAAACGGAAGAGAAAAAACGAAGGAAAGAAAATCGAGAAAGCGAGCGCTCCACATAGCGTCAAAGTGGGCTGGTCCATAACACGAGACTTGTGTGATTGCCGACTAAATGGTGCACCAAGCGATAGATAGGAGGACTCCATTTAAAGTACATACGCAACATGCGATATGCGGTATTAGGTTGTGTCTCTCAAATACCCGAGACCCCATGGCTAGCAGGGTGATGCTGATGCTGCAGTCAGAGACGTACCGGTAGCCATCGTATGATGCATGGCCTGATACTGATGAAGCCAGCCTGGCCTGCAGTCGACTCGCGATGTTGTCGCCATGTCTAGCTAGGAGACATGCAATCGTTGCAAGGTCGGTGTCGGTGTTGCAAGCCCGGGCGCCGATCGGTTGTGGCGCTGTTACATTCTGGATACCAGTGCTTCAAGGGAGCTCTGATAGTGCTGCAGGACTTCGGTGTCGCTAGTGCGAGAATGGTGTAGCTGCACATGTAGCATCGATGATGCTGCCACTGGGTGATGTTGCAAGCTCGCCGCCTTGGGTGTTATGCCCCCATGAATATGGCAACCGGTGAAGCTGCGACAAAGCTGGCCCCAGGGTGCTATGCCCCCAACAACATGGCAACCGGTGATGTTGCGACGATGCCGACCGTCGTCAGCCGTACCGCGAGGTGCACTAGTGGTTTCTGATTGGGTGTTGCGGCCATTGTTGTCGGAGTCACCGGTGCTGTGGGAGGTCACCGGTGCGGTGGGGATGCCGGCGCGACGGGAGCAGTTACCAATGCCGCGGATGTTGTTATGGGAGCGTCGCTGGTGATTCGAAAATGTTGGTTGTTCGTCAGTCGTGTTGCGACGGGAGAACAAAGAGAAGTGTATGTTGCGTGAGCTTTGTTGCTGCGACAGGGAGTAATGAAGCAAAGTCTGTCTCTTGCATGTCTGTTGCGCTAGCCCACCCAATGGCTAGGCACGTTCAGATCGGGCCGACTGGACTGCTGGCCAGTCGACTGATTAAACTAACTGATTACGCATCCGCGTGGCGTCAGTTCCATCCTAACCATCAAACCATTAGTTGGTTCTCTTTTTGAGGGTTTTTTTAAAGAGGAATTTTGTGAGATTTTTGTTGCGGGTAAAGGAACTTTTTTGGTTGCTCGTCACATTAGTTTGTTTCGTTTGATGGTATACACACATTCATGCGTGTTGTATGTCTATTGTACATGTGGGCCGGCCACATTATTGGAGACTAATTAAAATGTGCACTGAGGGAAAAGTGAGAGACCAATGAGCTGCATATGGCAGGCAAAACAAGCAGGAGACATGCATGACCCATCCTCATACGTATTGCATTCGCTCAATTTCTCCTACAAACCTCTCTATCCTACCCGCTCATCTGGAGGGTTTGCTTCGCGCGATCGATCTGGTTCGTCCAGGCTACATCGGTGTAAACTTTTCGGTACTGTTCAGCTCTCTGTCAATGATCCAGCCGTTGGTCTTTGCTCACGCCATGCTTTTTTTCTCGGGTCGATGACTCCTGGGCCAGGCAAGTGCGTGCAAGCGGCGCAGTGTGCCCTGCGTGCGGCGTTCATGTGAGAAAAATGCGTTGAAAGGAGGCGTGGACTGGAGCGTGTGGACTGGAGCCCTTGTCGTGTGCGTTCAAAGGAGGCGTGGACTGGAGCGTGTGGACTGGAGCCCTTGTCGCGGGCACGTCATTCGCTGTGGGCGTCTGGGCACGCCATTGGCTGTGGGCTGAGAGGTCGGTTGCTCTTCGCTGCTAATGTGAGTTGCTCGCTTTGGCTTGCTGGGTTGCCTTCGTTCGTTCTGCTTCCCGGGTTAGCTTCGGCATGTTCGGCTGCCAGTGGGCCTTTGTAGTGCTTGGCCCCAGCTGTCGGTTGGAGGTTTGTTCTGCTTTTGGTTTGTTTAGGAATTACAGCGCCTGCTGGCATTGTTGCTGCCCGGGCACCCTCCTTTTCCCCTTTTCACTCATCGCTTGCCCCTCTCTCTTTCCAGTCGCCTTCTCGCCCGTCTCCATCGCCTGTCCAGCTCTCTTCTCGGATCTTCCTCCTCTTGTGGCTGCCCTCGCTCTTCATCACCTTCTCCTTTGCTGGGAGATCATCATGGCTTCTCACGCTGCTGCTACTGCTGCTACTGCTGCGTGCGGTTAGGGTAAAGATTTCATCTCTTCATTCCAATCGATTTCTTCGTTCCATTGCTTCAAATGCTTTCAGGACTCACTGATTTGTTCTTGTTTTTCCCTTCTGCTTGTCTCTCATCTCTAGGGTGGTTGCTTTTGGTTGGGTGCGCGGTTGGCTGTGTTCTTTCCAAGCTGATTCTTTTTACCCTTTTCTATGCTTGTCACCTGTTCGATGGAATGTCTAGCTTGGTTCCTGTGCTTGATGGCCGTTTCTTGCCTTGCATGAGGTTTCTTTGGTTGGTTATTACAGTAGGTCTGTTGTGTTAGCCTTCTAGGCGTTGTGATTTGTGCATTCTACGTGCTGTTCGTGCCTTTCCATCTGCATGTGCATGTCGCCTTCTATGCGTGTCTTTTTGCTTGCTTTATTCCAGCTCCTGTCTTTCTCTGATAGATTCTCCATGTCTTCTTCCTACGAGCGCTTTTGTTGCATCCTCTTTTGTGTTCATGGTCTCTTCTTTGTTTTTTCCTTCGTATTGTCTTCTTCTCCTGCTGTGTCCAGTTTGTTTGCTATGCCCGGTGTTTCTTTGATATCTTTATTTGGTTGTTTTTCAGTAGGGTGTCCAGGGGATTTATTGTTTTTTGCCACAGACCGTGCTAATTAACTTGGTTGATTAAGGTTTGCCTCTGTTGGTTTCGGTTCATAGCAGGACTGCTTTCCTTTGGCTTTGTTGCTGCTGCGGTTTCGTTTGCATGGGCATGCCCACTCTACTGTTGGGTCACAAACCTGGTTGCTGTCACGGTTTGCTTGTGGCCTGGCTGCAATTTAATGGTTCTATAGGATGTCCTCTGTGTGCGACCGGTTATGCTCTTAAATCTGTATCTCTTAGTTGTATTTTGTGGATTTCCCCTGTAAAGTGTTGTAAGATTTATCATATGCTGTTATGTGGTAGCATTTCTATAGAACAGGTGCAGTCCTTTTTTTGGAATTAGTAATTTGCATGCTATAGGTTTGCATTTTGTGCTGTTACCTGTCAAGTGTCTTCCTTCGATCACATGTTGGTGTAGGGAAAAGTGAGTTGTGATGCTATTGGGAATTATGGAGCATTTTGTGAATTGACATTTCTTTATGCTGTCTTCTTTAGGTCCTGGGTATAGTTTGTTAATCATGCTTAGTATAGTCTTACCTGCACTTCAATGCTTGTTGCTGAAATGGAAGTGATTCTGTGATTTTGTTCTTTGCCTGCTGACGTTTTCATCTATTTACATGTGGTCCAGGTCCTGCTGCATTTTAGCTCTCATCGAGGTTCTTCTGTGATTCATCTCGTGCGTCTCCTTAGCTATTCTCCTTCAGCTTGACAAGGTTTCATCTTCCTCCTTCAGCCTTATTTTCTTATGCTCATTTTACATCTTATCTTTGATTCAGTTCTGACTGTCTGTGTTCCATGCGTTGTGCCTTTTCTTCCCTGTTGTTGCTTAATCTCGATTATTATTTCAATTTGTTATTCCTTTCTGTCTGCGTCCTTTCTGTGCTGGATATCGTTGTCTCATTGTTTCATATGGCTAGTATGCGTCATGTAGTACCTTTCGTGAGGCCCGTTCTAGAAACAGTGGTGGCGCAGTGTGCTTTGCCTCCTCCTAGCTACCTATGTGAAATAGAAGGAGATGGGCATATCCTTGCTGGAGTAGAAATTGAAATTCCTGGGGACGGTGTCTTGCTAATGCCACAGAGAAAAAAAAATTGGGCCTCTAGGAGTCAGGGTTCTACAGATGCATATGAAAAGGCTGCTTTGCAATCAATCAGATTTTTACAGGGGCTATACGGCTTTATAATTAGAGATTACAATGCGGTGGTAGTTGCTGCATCAGCGATTCGCTATGCATCTTATTTGGAGGGAGCCCTTGCCTGTATGCGCTCGTCCTCTACTAGCCCTAACATTAATGTCTTTTGTGCCCAGCCACAGCCGCCTCCTAACCTCGCACATTTATGAGACGTATTCATATTGCCTTATGCATGTTTAGTGCTCAGGTGCTGCCCAGGTTTATTTATTTCCTTCAGCATGGTGGTTGGAATAATATTGTCTTTAGCCCATTTAGCTTTATGTTTTCTTTTTCTCACTTGCTTATGATGATCATAGGTGTCGTCATAGATTGAGCCAGTGCTCATAGATTTACCAACGATTATCTATATAGGTTTTCTGTATGATGTTTTGTTCTATCACACTTTACCTCTTCTTTCTTGACCACCATTAGAACACTTTCAAAGCTCGTTCCTTTTTGTTTATTTGTTTATTGCAGTTCCATGGTCTATATGTTCCCATCTTTATAGCTTCTGTGCTTACGGCATGCCTCCGCATCGTGATGTTTCTGCACGCCGATCGGTTCCTTCGGGGCATGCTCCTGCTCCTGTTATACGTCATTTTGTTCCTCCACGCCGTGCTGCTCGTGCAGTTCCTGTTTTGCCTTCTGTCCCGCTGATGCCTCCTGTTCCTGTTGTTCGAAAGAGGAAGCGTATGTTCCTTCACTCTGTTGCTGCTGTATATTTCGTTCCACATATCTTGCTAGACACGTCTTGTTCCCTTAGAATGTGCTTTGTTTTCCATGTCCAATAGGAGATGGGTTCTTTCCGTTTCTTAGTTCTGCTGAAACTACCAAAAACCGTAAAAGGCGCAGGTTCTTGTTGGATAGGCTCCGTGCTCATAACAAGGGTGGTTAGTTTGCGTTTCACTCTGTCTTCCATAGGCCTCACTTTTTTTTCCTTTCTTCTCGTATGAATGTTTTGTCGTTCTCATGCCGGCAGAACATGTCCTTAAATCACCTCTTCACAAAGATTGGGTTGGTTTCTCGCCTGACGAAGTTGACATACTCAAAGGTATACCTGTGTATTGTCTTTCACCCTGTTGCTGTTTGGCCTGTAGTAGGTTCTTACATCTGATCACATAGGATTTTTCTATAGCCTTCTACCCAAAGAGATCGTACTATGGAGGCCCGGACTACAGATGCAACCGCTGCCAGGCTAGCTTTTGGTGGCGTGAGAGGGTGAAGTCGTAGTCTGCTATTACCAAGAGACGAGTGGTTTACAACAATTGTTGTAAGGCAGGGAAGGTCTACATTCGACCCTTTGCAAAACCTCCTGAGTTTTTAACTGCCTTGCTTGATTACAAAGGCCCTCCTCGCAGTCTTCAGTTTCTTAAAAAGATACGCCAGTATAATTGCCTTTTTGCTTTCACATCCATGGGGGCAAAAATTGATCGGTCTGTCAATGACGGCGGAGGTCCAAAGATTTTTAAAATTAACGGGCAAGTTTGTCACCGCATAGGCTCCTTGCTCCCAAATGAAGGTGATTCCCCAAAATATGCAGAACTTTATATACATGATAGGGAAAACGAGGTGGACAATAGGCTTCAAGCACTGAATTATCATAATGAAACTGACAATGGATTAGATAAAGAGATTGTTCAGGGTCTTTTAAAAATGCTTGATGCAAATAATTCTCTGGTCAAAAAATTTCGTATGGCTAGCGAAGTCTTGAGAGATAATAAACATGCGGTGGTTTCTATAAGGCTTATAGCTCCTGGTGAGAATGACAGTCCACAGTTTAGCTTGCCTGCAACAGATGAGCTAGCAGCTTTGGTTTTTGGTGAGTTTACGTTGGAGGCACCGTGTAGAGACTTGATAATACGCAGTAGGGTTGACAAATTGCAGCGCATTTCTTCTCTAGATACCACTTATATGCCTTTACAATACCCTCTGCTTTTCCCCTATGGTGAGCGTGGGTTTCAGCTTGGTGTTCACTACATTGGCGCTGATATAGATGACACAAGCAAACGGGTGAAACTGACCATGCAAGACTACTACTGTTTTGTTTCCCACTATAAACCAGATCAGCATAACCCATACCTATGCTGTGGCTTGTTGTCGTCACAAGCTGTGGTCGATTCTCGGGCCTGCATTGATGAATGCAGGCTCAGTTTTATTATTAAGTGCAACGAAGAGATGCGAGCTGATAATCTCCAAGGAGTTGTTGATGTTGTAGGCCAGGGCAAATTGGATGGGTCAGAGGTAGGGAAGAAAAACATTCTGCCATCGGCTTACACTGGCGGTCGTCGATACATGCTTGAGAATTTTCATGATGCTGTCGCTGTTTCGCGAGTCCACGGGTCGCCTGATGTTTTCACAACTTTTACATGTAATCCAAAGTGGCCGGAAATAGTTGATACTCTTGAGCCTGGCCAAGCAGCATCAGATAGAGCTGATATTGTTGTTAGAGTGTTCCACATGAAGCTTATGCAGTATCTGCATAGGATTAAAAAAGGGAACGCATTTGGTCGTATTGTTGCTGGTAATACTCTTTGCATTTCTCTTCCCATTTATCTACTTGCTTCCTGTCTGTTCCTTGCGCTTCTTGTTGATCCTGTATTTCATTTACAGGGCTATACACTATTGAATTCTAGAAGAGAGGATTGCCACATGCGCACATCCTTGTTTGGCAGGAAAAGGAAGATTGTCGAGTTGTTACGCCGGCTTTAATAGATTCCTACATCTCGGCTGAGATCCCTGATCCTGTACAGGATCCTTTGGGATACGCTCTTGTTGCTGAGTTTATGATGCACGGGCCGTGTGGTGCTGACAACATCCAATGCCCGTACATGAAAAAGGGTCTTTGCTCAAAAAAATTCCCAAAAACATTTCAGGATGAAACTTGCATTGATGAGACTGGGTTTCCCTTATATAGGCGTCCTGATAATGGCCGCTTTGTCATGAAACATAATGTCAGGCTCGATAACAGGCATGTAGTTCCATACAACATGGCTATATTAAAAAAATGGCAAGCACACATTAATGTTGAGTGGTGTAACAAAACATATGTTATCAAGTATCTATACAAATATGTTACCAAAGGGCCAGATAGATCAAAAACCTTATTTGAAAATATTAGACGTGATGGCGATGAGGAAGTTGATGAGATCAAGGAGTATAGAGAGTGCCGTTATATTGTTGATTATGATTCCTTTTGGAGAGTCTACGGCTATGACATACATGGTAAAACACCATCTGTTGAAAGGCTACCTGTTCATCTGCTAAACATGCACATTGTGCGTTTCCGTACACACGCTACTCTAGACTCTGTAGTTGATAACGCTTGGTTACAGAGAACTATGCTAACAGAGTGGTTCATAGCAAACAGCCTTTACCCTGCGGCTAGATCCTTGACATACTGTGATTTTCCTACCAGATGGAGCTGGGTGGCGGATGAAAAAAAATGGGTCCCCAGAACAAGGAGCGATAGAATTGGTAGAATATATTCTGTGCACCCTGCGAGTGGAGAGCTTTATTATTTTAGAATGTTGCTTATGATTGTCAAAGGGGCAAAATGCTATGCAGATGTTAGGACCTACAATGGCGTTGTATATTCAACGTTTAGAGAGGCTTGTGCAGCTAGGGGATTACTTGGCGATGACATTGAGTGGTATAATGCTTTTGATGAGGCTATAAAATGGGGGATGGGAAATCAATTGCGCCAACTATTTGTTACCATGCTTCTTCACTGTGTTGTTAATGATGAAGCTGCTTTCTTTGAAAAATATGAGCTGTACTTGGGTGATGATATTCAGCGTGGGATTCAGCAGGCTAGAAACGATTTTTCATATGTGGTTCCTCCTGTTGCTTTAAGAGACATGCTCCTTACTGAATTAGCTACCATCTTTGCTAGAAATGCTGCATGTATTTTAGATCATAAGTTGCCTTTGAAATCTGAATGCCATGGTAATTTGATGCAGACCGATATGGTCGCTGATGCACTAGATGTTGATGTTGTTAGCCTACTTAAAAAGGTCGAAACAATGTACCATAGATTAAACAAAGACCAATTGCATGCTTATGCTGCTATAATTGAACGCATTAGGTCTGGTAAACCTGGTTTCTTCTTTGTCTCTGGGTACGGTGGCACAGGGAAGACGTTCCTTTGGAATGCCCTTGATGCTTTTCTTAGAGGCAATAAAAGAGTCGTTCTGTCGGTTGCATCCTCAGGAGTCGTTGCCTTGCTTTTGCCAGCTGGTAGAACCGCACATTCTAGATTCAAAATACCCGTTGACTTACCTGACCATGGCACTTGTGATATTAAAAGATCAACCATGCTAGCCACTCTGATTGAAACGGCAGATCTTGTTATATGGGATGAGGCATTGATGTCACATCGAAAGTGCTTTGAGGCACTCGATCGATCATTCCGTGATATTATGTCTGCAAATGATGATCATTTAGCTAAAGTTCCTTTTGGTGGTAAGGTTATTGTGCTGGGTGGAGACCTTAGGCAAATTTTGCCTGTTATTGAAGGTGGCTCTCGGGCACAGGTTGTTAGTGCTGCAATCACCAACTCGCCTCTCTGGAATCTTGTAGAGGTTTTACACCTAAACACTAACATGCGTTTGACTGCACACACAACAGATCCTGTGCTACAGGCTGAAGTGGCTGCCTTTGCTCAGTGGATCCTCAGTGTAGGCGATGGCACTGCACCTGCTGTGGCGCGTGAAGGGGAGTCGGCCCCATCTTGGATAACTATCCCTGATGATCTCTTAGTACACACCAGTGATAACAAAATTGACGCCATTGTTCAGGCTGTGTACAAAGATCTGCCTGCTAGGTATTCCGATGCTCATTATTTAAGAGAGAGAGAGCCATTCTAACACCAACGAACGAGATGGCTGAAAAAATAAACGACCATGTTCTCTCTTTAGTACCTACCAGTGAGAGAGAGTACCTAAGTTGTGATACTATGGGGAATTCTACTGATGGGGTTCGCAACCAGGAGGCTTTCTATCCTGTCGAATATTTGAACGGAATTAAGGTAAATAACTTCCCATACCACAGGTTAGTACTCAAAGTGGGTATTCCCATAATGCTTCTGAGAAATCTGAATCAATCAACTAGATTATGCAATGGCACAAGGCTCATAATCACCAAGCTGGCTGACAAAGTTATTGAGGCGGTTGTCATCACTGGTTCGAACATAGGTGATGTTGTCTTTATTCCAAGGATATGCCTGACATCTAAGAATCCTAAGTGGCCTTTTACTTTGCATCGTAGGCAGTTTCTTGTTAGAGTATCGTATGCCATGACCATTAACAAAAGTCAAGGGCAGACGCTTTCAAGTGTTGGTTTGTACCTCGACACACCTGTGTTCACACACGGACAACTCTATGTGGTAGTATCACGGGTCACTTCAAAGAAATCCCTAAAGATCTTGATCCAAGGAGAAGGTGGTGACACTGTTTCTCAGACACGGAACATCGTGTTCCCTGAGATTTTCCAGTCCATTACCTAGGCTTTGTTCCATACTATGTGTACCATAGGCTTTTGATTAGGTATATTTTTGTGTTTTCAGTTAATTGACTTTAATACTTTACCAATATTTACATGCCCACCTTGCTTGCGGTTTTACCTATCAGCCTTTAGGACTTTTGGTTTCAATGCCCTTTCGTGGTTGCCTTGTCATTTATGCTGTGCCCAGTAATTGCTTTGTTTGTTTCTTTTCGAGTGTGGAACTTAACGAGTAAGTACATGTTTACAATAGCTCCTAACCATGCTTGTTCTTTCCTCCTTGTGTGCATCTTCTAAGTAAGCAAACCTATACTGTAGATGTCAGGTGGGAAAATCAGCCTGCTCTCGCAAGTTCATGACAAGGAGCTGAGCTGGAATGCAAAGGTTCTGGTGTCTCGCGTGTGGCACTACCGAGGTGGAACTAATGAAGGTCCAATCAAGCACACTGGCCTTGTGGTGCTTGATCAGGAGGTTAATTTCCGAACTGTTGCTGCTTTCTTATGCTATGCCTGTTGCATTCTGGCTCTCAATTACAACTCAAATTTGTAGGGTACTCACATGTATGCCCAACTCGCTCCTGAGCCAGTAGAGCGGCTGAAAGATGTTTTGGAGGAAGGAAAGGTTTACTTGATGAAGAGATTCATGTGCAATAAATCCAATCAGACTTACAGGGCTGTTGAGAGTCCGTACATGATGCAGCTCACTCGCTTTAGTACCGCGGTTCCTCAGCCGGGTAATGAAGAAGACTACCCATACTGCACTTACAATATCACATCCTTTTCAGATATCCCAATGCCAACTACAAAGACACCTCGATTCCTTGGTAAGCCATCATACACTGCCTTTGTATATGCCCAGTTTAGCCTTTCCCTTTGTTTCTGTCACAAGGACTTTGTCTTGGTTTTCACAGATGTAATTGGCCGGATTACCGCCGTGACCGACATAGTCGTTGTCCACTCGCAGTACCAGGCCCAGCCTTCAGATACCAGGACCATAGTTCTCCAGGATCAATTGTACGTTCCTTCCCTTTTTCCTTCTTTGCTTATCTTCACTTCTGCCCTTTGCATTTGTTGACTTGGTGCTGTCGGGTTTTAGAGGTCAAGAGATAAAGCTTGTTCTTTGGGGTGCTCGAGCACGCGAATTTGATGCAGAGGAGGTTCGAGCTGCAAGTGAGACAGAAGCTATCATTGCCATCTTTGTAGGCACCCTGCCGAAAACATACCGTGGTAAGTATCTGATGCAGGGCCTGCATCTATCACTGCTTGCTTTAGCGTCCTGTTGTCTCTTCTTATATGCTTTTGTTTCTCAATAGATTGTTTGCTTCATCATCCTATTCTCATTTGTCACATGCTTGTTTCTTAATAGGTATTAAAGGCCTGAGCGGCAGCTCTGCATGCCGTTGGTATATAGATGAGGACCTGCCGGAGATAAACTCTTTCCGTGCTAGGTATCTTCTCTTGCTATGTACATGCCATTCATCGGTTTCTCTATAGATGTTTCATTTGTGTTGGATGTGACCCTCCTTTGCTTCAGCCTTGCACAGGGGCTTCCTCCCATAACTGCTCACATCCCTGGAGAACAACCTATGGTTGCAGCCCCTGTTCGTGGACCTCCTGTTGAGATGGGTGTTCGGGAGCTACTTGCTCTTGACCTGTTTGATAATCTGGTATTCTTTCTCTTCCTTTGTTTCTGGTCCTTCCTGTTTTCTTCCTGGTTTCTTTCTAACAGCTTCTATGTCCTTGGTTAAACGCAGAAGAAACAGTTCATGTGCACAGTTGTTATTACAAGGCTAGGCTCTGACCATCGCTGGTGGTTCCTCTCATGTCAGAAGTGCCACAAAACAGCTTATGTTTCTGGAAGCCAGTATCGTTGCTCAGACCATACTTGTCCTTCCATAAAAGCAGATGCATCGTGAGTGATTTGCACAGCTGCAGTTTCACTTCTTTTTGCTGGGTTGTTTCTGAATTTGTCTGCTCTGTAATGCCTAGGTACTGTATTTGCACTTTTGGGAGTGATGGCGAAGCTGAGGCAGAGTTTATGTTCTTTGACAGAGCTGCAAAGAGTGTTATTGGCAAACCGCTCATCAACTTGCTTCGCCAGAAGTACCCAGGTTGTACGGAGGTACATGAAATTGCTCAGATTGCTCAGGTGGGAGGAGCCGATGTCACAACTCCTGTTGAGATAACCCGCATGGTTACCCTAAAGTATAGGCTTGTGGTTTCTATCTCCAACAAAAGCTTTCAGCCTACAAGCACACAGTTGTCCTTCCAGGTTAACAGGATTGATCATGCTTTCAAAACTGACCTTGCACCTTTGGGATTTGGTCCTGCGGCACATGGTTCTGGAGTGTCATCTTCTGCTGAGGGTACAGGCGAGACACTGCATGTCCTTCCGTCTTTCCCTGTGGTGCCAGCAACTACACCTTCTATATTACCTTTGGATGAGGTATGCCTGCTGCTATTGCTTGATGTTGAGTTTCCTTCGCATGATCTAACTGTTATACTAAACTATACTGTACTATATATGTTTCATAGATGAACACTCTTATCTCTGCCTTCAAAGGAAAAGGCCAGGCTCATATGCCTAAAACACCTAGGTACCAACCCCGCCTTTGTCCTTTGCTATGTTTTCCAGGCTCTCTTTCTTTACAAATGTCTGATGCACATCCCCATGTCAATGTAGCAAATCACCATGCCCCAAGAATGCCCGTCGCAAGCTCTTTGCCTCACCTTCTAAGGACATAGAGGCTGAGCTGCCTGTGTCTATGCCCAAGCTTGCTGCTGAGGCCAAAGAAACTGCTTCTTCTGCAAATGTTGAAGATCCTGCATCCAAACCAAATGTTGGTGCCTATATTCATAATGTACTTTATTTCCCTCTTTGTGCACTGTCCATCCTTGGTTTCATGGTTATCTTAATGCAGGAAACTAAACAGGTTACCGACGAAGCTCCTACTTCACCTGTTGATGACCTAAAGAATGTTGTCTCGGACTAGGGTAAACCCAAGAGGTATGCGCTCATAGCCTGTGCCATGACCCAATTTCTAATAAAATGTATGTCTGCTGCTCCACTTGGTGTAGGAAGTGTTCTTGTTCCTTTAGCTTGTATGTTTTATACTCCAGGGCACGACCTTTTCCTTTCTCACCAATACATGCTCTTTGATTTATCTCATTTATCTTAGGTTTTCCTACTTCTAGCTAATGCATGCTGGCTGATTAGCAGCGCAATTAAATGAATCAGTATATCTTGTGTTTCTTTATGTTGTCTTACCAAGCTCTTATATTCTTGTTTCCTTTATTCCACTTTATGCCTCTAGGTTAATTATAAAAAAAATGATAGGTTGGCACTTATTTCTGCTGATAATTCTGTCTCAGGGTCAGCGCCGGTGGAAAGGGCAACACCACTGCAAAGAAACCAAGGCAGTAGCACTTCTATGCCCTACGATGGGCGCGTACATATGGTATGGTCATCACTGCCTAGGTTCCACTCTTACTGCAATCACAATAAATGAAATGCCACAATAAACTGACAAAGCTCATCTGCTTCAGCAGGGTATTTTGTGTCTTCCGCTTACTTCTCAAGCTCGGTTAACCACTAGGTGGTCCTGTTGTTAAAGGAAGCTTCTTCGCTGTGTTGCGTTGCAACTCCTGTCTCGCCATCAATTCTCAAGATCGTCGACCTGGCACTCTTTTGAGCATGCGCCTGATGTGTTTTGTGCATGTTTCTAAGGCAAGCCCTTGACACTCGTGGAACTATGTCAAGCCACTGTCGATACAATCCCTTTATTTAGCTCTCTTGATGACTCAAGTCTGATGCGTTGTAAATATCGTTGTAGATATCGCCGTTGGCCCTTCCTGCCTTCTCTAGATGCTTATGACAATTTCTCTCATCATAAATACCACTCGATCATGCTCCTTAATATATCTCTTATCGTTGTTGCCGTATTGTCTATGTCTTCTTATGTCTTTCATGTGTTATTAGTCCACTGGATTGGCTGAGCTATAAGCCTTTCTCCTTCACTGGCCTACTTCCCAAGGCATATGTTCTGTTATTCCTATGCAAGTGCACTGTACTAAACTTTCTACATGTTAGTTTCGTCCATTCTTCCACTGCTATATAGCCGCTCTAGACTTTGGGTGCACTTCTTTCCATTCAAATAGGAATTGGAAATTGAGAATCTACCTCAATATTGAGTACAGAGAAAAGAAGCTCCATTTCACAAAATACCTATTTTGATTGTGGTTGTCTTAACACTATTCGTTTGCAATTTGGATGTCTCCAGCCAATGTCTTATTGAAAAGAAGACAGAAAGAAAATTATGTATTGATTGTTATTTTCCTGATCTTACTTAGGTTCCATGTGAGGGTGAAAATTCTTATTCAAACACTAGCTACAGAGGGAATAAAATAACTTTCTCTAAATGCTTCTTTAGATTTTAGTTGTTATTGAGTTTTCTATTTAGATGTTTGTACGTCCAGACACATTCCAAATCAAAAGGAAAAAAATTATGATATCTAATTCACAACTCTAAAAAAAACAATTACGATCGCTATTTAGCTGACTAAGCTGACACTGACACAAATATAGTATAGTTCTAAAATATTAAATAACGGATGTAAACATAAACTACGTTACTTTTCTTGATACAAAAATACCTTCTAAAAAAAGTATATGTACCTACAAGGGTTGTCTTTGTTAGTACAAGAATTATAATAAAAAAATGTATTACTCTAAACACAAACATCTCTACATAAAAAACACAATAACCAACCTGATTATTCTCTGGCAAAATTCACTTCACAGGAGTACAATTTATTCGTTAAGGATTACACTTCATCAATGTATATTAGCAAACAGATGAAAATTAAGTAGACATCCCAGAAAAAGTTTTACCCCCACAAAAACAAACAGAGGGAGTTTCCACAAGCCCATGATTTTTTTTTCTAAAAGCCCATATAGTTGAGGCCCATTCATACCTTACTCAACCAATGCTTCTCCACATCGTATATAACCACTGCAGGACTAAACTCTGACCTAGATCCCCAATCAAAACGAACTCCTGGTTCCTCTCTCTGCACAGCAGCGGCTTATCCAGCGGCTCCGGCAAACATTCATTAGCAGCTATCACAAGAAAGGTAATTCAACGGCTGATTTCCTATCTCCTTCATTATCTGCTTTCTCCTCACTGCGATTTCCCTCTTAAAGCTCGGATCGAAGAACATACGAATGGATGCCATGGACATTGGTGCGGTCTATGACGAAGGATCTCCAGGTTCAGCATCGTCTAGGACAAGAACGCCTCCACCCAAGGTAATCTTTTAAACCGTTGTTCTAGCTGATTCGTCCCCAACAGACGTTACTATAAGTTCCTGTAGCCATTGAACTCCTCATGTACTTTTTAGCACCTGAACTCCTCATCTACTTTTTAGCACAGTCTAGATCACATCAATGAATACCATCTTCAATAAAATGCCTAGCAAGACTAGCAACAGTCAATACCTGGATATCATTTTGTGAAAAAAAAAATTACCCTCACTTTGCCTCTACAGGATAATGACTACCTGATAGTGATTCCCTATTCCCACATATTTGACCTTATGCTGAAAGCTTTAAAGCTGCCCCCTGCAATTTACCATCACAAGATATGTCCGGGCGGCAAGTCTCGTGTGACAGTTACTTTCAATTCTTCCTTAGAATTACTTGATGGTTTGCTTGTTCCAACCTCAATATCTGGAATGATTTCAAATGACTATGAAGATGCAGAAGACGGTGCTGCTATCGAAGCTATTAGATATATGGAAAACGCATATGGCAGAGAAATTAGAGACTACCACTACACCCACGTCAAAAGGCTTGAAAATCAAATTAGACACGTGGTGACATGGTTGTTTGCAACAAACGAGACAATCAAGAAGCTACGCAAAGGATGGTACTACGCTGTCAGATATATGAGCTCGTACTCTGACCAAATTGAAAACACAACAACTGCTCGGCACCTAAGAGGGCAGGATAATACCAAGGGGGTTATGAAAGCAGCACTTGCAAGCATTGAAGAACTGACGCAGAGATTACGCTATATTGGCATGAAGTCGGAGCAGCGCCTGGAGACTACGAAAGATAGTTTCTGATGACCTTCAGTTAATATATCCTAATCAGCATGCCTGTGTAATTACTGAAGCAGCCACCTTTTGTTTCATATCAATCAAGCCAGTATCTTTGCCCTTGTGGCTTTGCTCTGATCGTCTGTGGTGGTGTGTTACCCTTTTGACCTTGCTCTGAACAAGATTGTGTTGCCCTTTTCACCTTGCTCTGAACAAGATACGTACAGACTTTAGATTTTCATTGTTGTCTCTATGGTGAAAAGTAGTGTATGGTGGTTTGTTCTATATGTAATCAAACTAGCCTTCTAATGAACATGTCGCCTACTGGTGTTTTCACAACAATCTTTACATCTGTTCACACTGGGAAGACAAATCATGGCACTGCCTGTGCTAATTAGCGCACATAACAACGAGGAAGAACCGTGCCCTACTTCCCACCGTTGAGCTTCCGCTCAGGACATGCGCCACTACGATATAACATGGTGTGTTCTAAGAACAACAATAATAATGCATAGGATATAATGCATATCTATATGAGATGAACCCAATATACATTCCGTGCTTTTTTAGATAAATCACTCAGCATGTAGCAGAAAATCTACTACACAGGGACAATGGTACATACACACTAATTAAAATTACTAAAATTACCTACGCTCTTTGTATACAGACCCACACCACCTTATCACCTGTTTCCTTCCTACTTCACATATAGTACAAGCATTGATAGTCTACAGTTTAAACAAGCTCAAACCCCTGCTATTCTGCATTGTTTTATTATCTTATTACATACTTAGAATTAGGTGGCCAACCCATATGATTCAGTTACTAACACCATTGTATATCCCACTGTGAATTGATACACATTCAGACACATATACAAACATAAACTGGCCTTACTCATAGTGTCTTCTTCTTTATCATCAGTTAGCCGTGATGGAACCTGCAGTGATGGCTCTGCCTGATGACCATCACTTCATAACCACAACCATCTATATGATGCCTCCTGGCTATATACTATGCTCATTGTAAATAATCTATCGTCAACTTCTTAGAACAATATGTACCAGCACTAAGTTTCTATCTGCTTATGCTCATTGTAAACTTCTTAGAACGCTGTGTATCAGCGCTGAGTTCTCTTAGAACACTATGTATCAGCACTAAGATTATATTTGCTTATGGTCTGATCGGTTATCAAGTATTTTTATATGTTTAAACTGATCACTACAACTTGCTTTATGAAACCAATGTATACGATTATCAAGTAATGTCATTACTTCCTTTTGATCTATCATAATACTATGTAATAAGATAAAGTATATCTATTAGACTGTCACATGCACATGCTTTCAATGCTCGGTTCGCCAATGCTTTTTGCGCCATGGGCGCAACGGGTCATCTAGTTGGGTAAAGCATGCTGGGCTAGCTAGCCAGCTGACCAGCCCTTCCACCCGCAATATATACAAGCATGGCTTGTTGTCCTATTAACTCACCATCCACACGAGAGAAACAAACTAGTTAGCCATCCCTTGAAGACAAAACTGTCACGAACAAGCTCGTGTGGCATGGCCCATGGCCAACAGGTGCTCAAATTAGGTTGAGTGTAGGGCATTGGAGCAAAACCAAACCACAATATCATCTCACCGGAGAGGAACAACCCAGTTGTACATGTACCGAAATGTAGTCATACTTTAGATCAACCATCATTGTGAACCTAGCTCGGTTTGAGTGTCAAATCAGATCTGTACCAGTGGATGTGTAGATTGGGTTGACGACACCGGCAAGAGAAACTAACTGGCTCAAGACCTATCAAGGAACAAATAGATTATTCAGTTTAGTCTTTTACGGGTGGTTTATACATCTTGGTCGAAAACCAAATGTCCCCCCAAAACTATGTACTTAGATATGAGAAGAGAACTGAGATGTATCTTATGTAATGGACTTGCCTTGTGGCCTGGCCTCCATGTTAGGATTGTCTATCGGGCTAACTAACTGTAGGCACCAATGTTCCACTCAATGCTTCCGCCGGTGGGTTCGATGGTGGTTGCAATTTGTGAGCTTAATTATTTGGAAAACAACTGAGAACTGTTTGTAAAACAACCGAGTAGATATTCTTTTTATTTTATTTTGAGCTTGAACCAAGTAGATCTTCTGCTGAGCTATGGAATGTTCATTTATCAAACATCATGCAATGTTTTGAATCAATCGTTGACGTCAAGTATATATCAATAATTGTGCTATGTTTTGAATCCACCCTCGAGTATTTATTAAGGAGGTGTTTGTTTCAGAGACTGGTAATGGAAATGGTAAGGGAATTAAATCACGCTGGAATTACGGATGTAACAGACAATTCTCTGGCTTGTTTGGTTCACGCCAGTAAAGGAATCGAGTGTGGTCTTTGCTTCGGCCACCGGTGGCAGAAAATGAAAGAGAGGAAGGAGAGCAGACTGGGCAGATGGTGGTCGCTTCTCCTTCGCCGGCGTCACCGGCCGCCGGCGGACGCACCCACCCGACCTACAACAAGGCCAGCTTCCTCCGGCCACTCACGAAGCTGACACTGCAAGGCACCTCCGGCCACTCCGGCATCAGCAACTAACTCGCCGGCCGCTGCACCGGCCTCCCCATCAGCCACGACGTGCTCCTCCCCGCCCACCTGCGCCGCCTCGTACGTCTGGGAGCTCGTACGTCTTCTGCGGCCCCGCCGGGCCAGGACCAGAAGCGGGACGTGGCCTCCGCAGTTGCATTACAGGAAAGATCGTGGGCGGAGGGTTCGAGGCATAGTTGGTCCGGTAACGGGACCTATTTACGGCTGGGGTTGGGCGGAATCAGAGTTGAACTGGGCTGTAAACCGTTACAGCGGTATTTGTTACCGGGCCCAGCTAACCAAACACAATTAACGAAATCAGATAACGTCGTAATCAGATAACGGGTAAAATTGAGCGAACCAAACACCTCCTAAGTAATCCCTCCGTCCCAAAATAAGTGTCTTAACGTTGTACTAACTTTACTTAGTACAAAGTTAAGACACTTATTTTGGGACGGAGGGAGTACTATGCAATAAAGTTTTATAGATATTTAGAAATGAAAACATATGTATCAGTGGAGTAAAACTTATCATTTTTTTAACTTCCATAAAAATACTATTTCTCAAAATACCGGCCTCCTGGTCGTGGAGGACACGGATAGAGAAATTGACTCTCTATAAACTCATTTGCCTATGATATTCCTTTTATAATTGAACATCCACCATTATAAATTTTTGGGAGACTAGGAAATAGAGAAAACATAGCTGTTATTTTTATTAAAAAGATACATTATGGGGTCACCGATATAATTTGCAAAGCACAAGTCATAAAATCCAGGCAGGCGGTGGTCGTGACCGACAAGCATACTTATCCAGTTATCCCAACGAAGGCCCGTACCACACCTGCAACCAGGACCTTGATATGGACTCAGGAAGCTGTATGCCAAACGTGCATCAGATCTGAATCCAAGATTGATCATCACATTACTTTCTTTGTGTGATAGAACCCACATTCATCTGTGGTTCATGTACGTGTGGGCTAGACATACTTAGTTTGTTTATGGGTGATTGATGCAAAATGGCACTAAGAAAATGAGAGACCGATGTGATGATTCATGACAGATTGACATGCGCAGAGCAAGGAGGCATGCATGACCGGTGCCCAAATGTAAAGCATTCGGTTATTTCAGGTAAAGTGCATGCATATACATACCTTATCAATGCGAACATCTGGCTAGGCAGGCTAACTATATGTATCGTTTGTTGTTCCACTGCTGCTATATAAGGTATCACATGAGAGAACCAGCCGAGTTAGCCAGCCAGCCCTTGAAAACGGATCTGCCACCAACAAGTGTCCAAATTAACTAGTGTGGGAGATTGGAGCAAACCAAACCTCAATCACATCTAAAACCGGCGGAGTGTGGAAGTTGTACATGTACCAAAATGTAGTTATACTTGGATGGAAAACTTGGCTCGCATAAAAAATGTTGTGGTGAATGTCTGAACTAAGTGGCTGAAGCATATTCAGTTTAGGTGTACGACCCGATTTGATGATCTCCGCGTGAAACCAAAGGGATAGTTTTGAAAACAAACCGATTAGATCTTCTGTTGAGCAGGGCAATATTTAATATTGTTCGGCAGTCTTTTAAACCCATTGTCATCTGTCAAGTATTTATTAAATATATATTTTGCAATCTTTGATTCCATAGTCGATTATGTTGATCTGATTTGGCTGGAGGCTTTTGAAAGGGATGGACAACACCGCTGTTAGTCGCAGAAGGAAAACGTTGCTGCTTTTTTTAATGATTTGTTGAAAAATTCCCAGCTTCGGAAGATGACAAGCTCCTTATCTGTGCTCAGATGCATCTACGAGTAGTTGATTCATAAGGTCAATGGGGATTATACTGGAGCTTCTTTTACAATACTTACCATGGTGCAATCGATGTCTAAGCGAGCAATCTACAGAATTGTCGGCCTAGGCACCGAATCGCTGCACTCTCTAAACTATATTAACTCCCCATTGCCCTGAAGGCCTACTAACTGGGAGAGAAAAGAAGACTCAGATTCTAAGGACAAAGGGACAGATTTAATGCTGCTTATTTTTTGTCCCTCTGCCTGGCTACACACCAACAGCTGCTTTCCCAACAAGGTGGTAAGCCACCTACCAAAGATCCAGATCTGAATGGGAAATTAGGAATACCTAACTAGTAGTAAAACAATAGGCCTAACATGCAGTCTGATGTCCATGTCACTGAACGCAATATAGTAAGGCACAACAGCAAAAGGAGAGATTTCGGTACCTTATTTGGTTTGCTTGGAGCAGAGGATGTCCAGCTCATCGTCGTAATGGACAATCCCCTCAAGGGTCAACAAACTGAACTCCAAGCATGTTAGCTGCCATTGCAAGGCAAGTAGACAAGTATCTTGTGAAAGATCTGCACGTCAGGACCACGAATAACAGAGAGTTCGCTTAACCTGAAGCTAAATGCATTTATGGTATGGTAACTTCGTGATATTAATATATTCCCCTTTTCAAAAAAAATGCATTTATGGTTATTTTGTGTAATTGGTTATCAATTAATCACATCTGTTGAGTAGGCTTATCAGGGTGCGATCAGCCTAACACTGAACTCATATATTGCCAAATCCATATATGAGTTCGACATGTATAAAACTGAATCTAAAAATTGAAAAGGGTCGAAAGTAGGACATATAAGAAGACAGAGGTAAGTAATCTGACAATAGTACTCGGTTACTTTATTATGTATATGTTAACAGCTTCACAGTACTGTATGTCATAGTCTCGTGGACCGATGTTAAGATTTACTGGGTATGAAACCAAATGCATCATGTGATTATTTTTGGACATGTAAGAAAGAGTATCTTTCTTACATGCACGGGGCTGCCCTTAAGAAAGAGTAATCTGCTTCTCTTTGAAGTATATACCAAAATTGTACAGATATACATACCAGTCACTAAGTTAGAAGATTAAGAAAAAAGAACAAGACCTATGCTCTAAAAGATGAAAAACAGAGCACCTATTCTGAAAAACAGAGCACCTATTCTAATCCATGTGGCAGCATGATAATACCTCTCCTGCAGTCAAAGAGGAGCTCCTGCAACTCCTTGTATCAATAGAGAACCCCAAGTAAAATCCTTCTACCTCGAGATGTATAGTATATCTCTATTTTGTTCTATCTATAAAGAATCTGAACTAAAATCCTTTATGTTGATATATGTACTACAAATATATAGAAAAATGTATATTCATCCTTTGAGTGGCTCAAGCTGCACTTCCATCGATCCAGGCGAACCTGAGTCCAGTTTACTGTCGAACCTATCGGACTGCAGAAGATCAACTGAATCGTCTTCCTCAGTGTTGCCAAGCACAAATTTGTGAGTAAGGCCATCCGCGCCATCTCTTCTTCGCTTAACCTTCATGTACTCGAGGTAAGCAACCACCAATACACCGCTCACAACCCATACAATTAATCCACATGTAAGTCCCTTGATCGTCTTGCTGCCGTATCTGTGCCCAAGATGCTGCAACCCGGTGAAGAGTGCCGTGACAGCGGCTACCAGAGCAGTCCTCCCGGTGTAGGTATGCAGATATTCCCAGATGATCCTATTTCTTGATAGAATTTCTCCATTCTCTGCTCTGTGTGGCCGAAGATAAGCATTTATCGGCTGCATACAGGTGAATATAAATGCGACCGCGCCGATTTTAGCATGTGTGGATTTGAAAGAGAAACCCCGGAGCTCGGCGACGGCGAAGAGAACCCCCATGAACATGACAGCCAGGCCTGAGTACTGAAGATATGTGTGAGCCTGGAACCAGAGATCCCCTTTGATATGCTTCAGGTACCGCGCCGCCACGATTCCTCCTGGAAGCAGCAATCCCCATGCCACAAACATCATAAACCCATGAACGGCGAGCACCGGCCGCAGATCCTCCACCGCCTCTGCTAAACCGCTGAGCAGAAGGATCCGGACAGGACGGTTGCTGGTGACAGAGTGCATGTTCTTCACACTCAATCGGCCAGATGACCACTGGGAGCCCATGGCCCAGATGACCTTCAGAGGTGTTGTGGGATCAATGATGTTCTTGCATTCCACCCTTCCACTGCACGAAGGCGTCAATGGACGGGTGAACTCGAATATGATCGCGCCATTCTCCGACCGGCACCTCTTGTAGGTGAGGTTCTCGTGCGTCTCGTGCACGCTCATGCCGTCCTTCCCGTCGATCCAGTATGAGTGGACATGTCCTGTGCCGTTGCCGTCGACCCACCCGACGTAGGCGTAGCTGTTCACCATTGCACCGCCGAAGCCGATGGCGATGTACCCGCTCTTCTTCTCGCCGCGGGCGGCGATGTTGATGGAGTCGCCGGACAGAGTCCAGAAGAATGTCACCTGCTGATCGTCCAGCAGCACGCTGTTGTTGTACATGTCACTGAGGCCGCCGTCGACCACCTGAATTTTCCACCCCATCTTGGGATCGTAGAGGGATTGGTAGTACACGAGGTCCGGCGTGTTCCGGTCGGGCAGCCAGACGAGCTCCATCGGCGTCGCCGGTACGCCCTCTGCCGTCGGGCTGCCGGCGTAGATTACCTCCGAGGCGTTCCGGGCCGTGGCGTTCCCGCCGACGGCGTCAGACGTGATGTACAGCGGCACGTCGTGCCCAGCCTCGACGGAGAAGGTGACCGGCACGCCGCGTTCCACCTTGAGCAGAGGCGCCTCCTTCTTGTTGATGTAGAGCACCTTTTCTGGGTTGGGCGGGTTGGGGTAGTGCAGCGCCGGGCCGATGGTCACCACCAGCGGCGTCTGCCGCTCCGCCGTGATCCTGCCCTGGTCCTCCTTGTCCTCGGCGTCCAGCGGCCCGTGGCACCCGTTGGTCGCCGCTGACACGTTGAGCGTGAGGAACCCGTACGCCGTGCCCGCCGGCGCGCCGTGGTTGAGCGGCAGGTAGTACGGCCTCAGCGAGTCCGGCTGCCGGAGAAGCCCGATGGCCCAGATCACGGTCATTTTCCTCGTGGCGTTAACTGCCACGTCGTACCTCTTGTCGGGCGACGCCAGCGGCCGCGAGAAGCGCACGAAGGAGACGCCGTCGCGGCGGTGGCCGTACACGAGCCTCGTGTTGTTGACGGACGCGTCGCCGGCGGTGCCGTTGCGGCGGTCGTAGAACGTGTCCGGGCAGACGCCCTCGGCCGTGCCGTCGCCGCGGAGCAGGCACTCGCTGTACTTGGTGACGAAGTAGTCCTCGGCGAACGGGAGGCCGGCCTCCGTGAACCCGGCGACGGCGACGTCGGCGCCGATCATGGAGACGTTGGCGGCGGTCCTGCCGGGGTCCGCCCAGCCGAACGCCATGTAGTACTCCGACCCGACGGCCGCCTCGAGCCCGACGTCGATGGCGTTGGCCGCCTCGCGCAGCGTCCAGCGCACCCGGAGCCGCGGCGAGAGCTGCGCGCAGGAGGCGAACATGGTGGGCTCCTCGGTGGAGGACGCGCCCACGGCGGCTTTGGAGGCGTCGGTGGAGGAGGCGTTGGAGCCGAGGCGGACGAAGCCGAAGAGGGAGGAGGTGAGCGGGTCGAAGGCGGCGAGGACGGGGACGAGCGGCCAGGAGAGGCCAGGGAGGAGGCGGAAGACGAGGGACTCGGAGGCGAAGGTGCGGTTGAGCGGGTCGGGCGCGGCGGGGGAGCCGCGGGAGAGGGAGGCGAGGTCGGCGCCGTCGGCCCGCCACCAGCGCGCGTCGGCGGAGCCGGCCAGGAGGTCCAGCGACGAGACGCGGAAGGAGCAGCCGTCCAGCACGGCCACGCGGCCTCGCAGCTGGTGCTGTGACATCCGCAGGTCCGCCTCGTGGCCCACCAGGCTCGTGTTCCTCCCGCACTCCGCCGCGGCGGAGGTGGGCGAGGAGGCGAGGAGGAGGAGGCAGGCGAGGCAGAGGAGGGCGCCGATGGGGGCGAGCGGCGCCATGGCCGCGCTCGCGAGCGCGGTGCGGTCAGGGGGCGGAGAGTGGGGGCCGGGTGGCTGGTGGCATGGGGGCGATCGCGCGGCGCGGCGGGGGCGGCGGCGGGTTCGTCGGGGCGGGAGGAACAGGGCGGGCGGGCGGGCGATCGAGCGGCTTCGGGACGGGCGGACGGACGGGGTGTGTTTTGTCCGGCGCGCGGCTTTTCTGATGGTGCGTGGCGGGGCCCGCAGCGTTGGTGCGAACGAACGTGCGTGGGTGCCGATGCTCGATCTTTTGTTGGTGCGACCGAACGAACGTGCACGTCGCTGTACGTTTGTATGGGAAGAAACGATGAATTTTCTTATACTAGATATTATTATTTGTGCATACTCTTTTTGAAAGATTTTGAAGAATATGGCTAAACATTTTTTTTTACTATTTTTCCATGATTTAAAGATTGCTCACCACGTGTGCCGCGCGAATGGATTATGGGTAAGTTTGGTGTTGTCATGTCACATATACTGTTAGAAACTTCATTCGAGTAATACGTGCGGAAGATGGGAAGTACTCCTCTGTAAGCAAATATAAGACCGTTTAGATCACTATATTTGTTTACAGAGGGAGTACATCATTATAGATAACCCTTATAACTTTGTGACAAGGCACTATGGTTTATATAAATAAATCATCACTAGGTGAGGATTGGGGCGATGTGTCGTTCGGTGATGGTTCTACTGTGGGCATGGGCTCTCGGGGCGCAATGTACACCGACAATGGTTACTCTTGGATGATGCCTTCTCGTGACAGAGACGGGCCAAAGGACCTAAAGCAAAGCTACCTCTGCCAAACGGACAAACCTTGCAAACTCTAACCTTACGGACCAGAATGACAAGCAACAATCTATGTCATCGAGTCATCGACATCGCCGTTGATGACATCCTCAAGATGGGGAGGCTTGAGGGACCTTATTTGTAGACCACCAACAATGTGCTGATGTGGAACCCTTGCCTAACCTATCTACGGGCCAACATCGAGGTACCAGGGTTCCCCTCCCCTCACACAGCCGGATAGGTGGCAGGAGGAGGGGGACTCCACAGGGTTTACATGCATGGTCGAGGGTGAGGATCCTAAACTTTCTCCCTTACCGCCTTGAGGGCGGATGAGGGAAGAGAGATGAGACTTCCATGACCAAAAGTAGCACTTAACAAGTTATTTATCTCAACTGCTCTAGATTTGTAATCACATTTTTTATTCCAATTACTACGCATAAACATGAATATAATTTAGCGTTGTTTTTAGTGCACTCTTGTGCGAGTTGCATAGAAAAGGATCCTTTTTTCATAGAAAAATATATTTCGCTACTTGTTTTCGACATTAAATGGTTGGTACCTAGGGTGTGTTTGGTTCTGTCCCTAGCCATCCGATCAAAACTTGGCTAAACTATATTTGGATAAAGGTTTTGGTCGCCCAAATTTTATTCAGTACTGACGAAAAGAATGAATTGGAGTTGGCTAGAGTCCATGGGAATTGTCAAAACATTGGCAACCATCCAGACAGTGACAAAAAAAAGGGGGGGGGGGGGGGGTAAAAATTGTCACCATCCAAACATACATGTGGATCCTATCACGAGAATCAGGGCGAACACATACTTCGTGGGGATGCATGTCAATTGTCACTTTCTGCATTTCCTCTCTCAGAGATACTCATAAAGATAGGATGTGCATGTGCGTTCCGAGCGTCTGCGTCTGTATTATATTTCTTTAAAGAAAAAAACGGCCTTCTTAATTTGAAAACTATTCCCAATCACATGGAGATGACCAAACTAGATTACCTAGGATTCCTCCTTCAACCATCCCCTTTGAGCTGAAATATGCAAGGTTGGCAGGCTATATGGTTGAGCGTGTCAAGTTAACTTTTTGTAAAGTTCGGTGGTAGACTGATGGTATATAAAATAGACCCATGACTGATGTTGGCACGACTCCACTGGTCCCTGTGCAACAGCAGTTTGATACCTGATGGCGACCGAACTAACATGTATGCATTGCAGTGCAAGGTAGGTAGATCCCTTCTTGCCTCGGAACAACACAAAGCGTGTGAATTTGTCCAAATCTGCTAGAGGCCATACCTTTGGCAGCTACTCCCTCCGTCCCATTATATTATGGGACGGAGGGAGTATAACATTTTGCATAAACATGGAATTAGTTAAAGAATCACAGGTAAACATTGACAAGGGAAAAGGTGAAGAAAAGACATGAAATGGTCTCTGAGAAGGCATTAGTACTCCAACTACGGTGTATTTAAATATCAGTTGTTCAGTTGGTAACAAGCGTGCATCCTGACAGAGACACTCGACCTCGTTGAATGCATAGGTCAATCCGGTGAACACGTGGAGGTGGACCAAAATTGGATGCTTTGGAGAAGCTAGATTCGTTGTCAACAAACTCTTTGCTTCAAACATAAGATTTGCATTCATATTGCCTGGCTATTTTGTTCGAATGGTCTGAAACAAAACGTAAACAGATATCAAACTGGCCGATCAACGCAGTGAAAAAATGATACTGTAATGAAATTCAGCACCAGTAGTTTGTCGGATTTTTCAGGACCGAAATTCATCGCCGAAGGTGTACAGTACTAGCCACGTCATCCTCCAGTTTCCCAAAGAACACAAATGGCAAACCAAAAACCATGCGAGGGACAAGCAAATCAGGATGAGTTGGTCACGTCGACCATGTTTGTCTCACTAACCAAAAAAAAAAAAAAAACGTTCCCTCTTTTAGCTCCTCCTTCCCTCGATCACTCGATCAGCATGTTCAACTCCCCGATGGCGATGAGAGGCCGACGGAAAGAGGAGGGAGCACGCGTCGGGGCCGGCGTCTCCCCGACGCCGGCCTCCGCCGTGTGCTCGCTCTCTTCTGTCAGTTTCCCACGGGGACGGAGCATGGAACGAGCACACTACGTACCAGAGTAGAACAAACAAACAAACTGCCGGTGCTGCTCGCCTGAGCGATCCATGGTGGCCGCCGTCGCCCGTGAGCTAGCAGGAGGAACGATGCGAGAGGGGTGAAGGGGGTGGAGAAATGCCGGACGGAGAGTTCGCTTTCGTTTCTTGCACGAGCTAGGGGAATTAAAAGTCCGTGCATGGGCGACAACAGTACGGGTACGTAGTACGTGCGCCGATCCAGCAGGAGCGGCGTGAGTGATGCCACGGCGCCGCGCGGCGCGCCGGCCGTGTCCTTTCTCCGTCCACTCAGAGTGAGAGGTCCTTCGTCACCGCACGTAGACGTGTCCTCCCCACCAGCATTATTGTGCTGCTTCGTCAGGCAAACTGGTCCTATGGATCATGAATTTCCAAACAAACAACGTTCGCTCCTCTACCAACAGAGAGAATAGCACATTCTCTAATTTACTCGACGACATAAACATGAGCCAGCTGACATTTACTCAGCACGAACACACAACTGACAACATACAAGGGAAGAAAAAGCTTAGACAATTCAGAAATGCAGTTCTTGTAACGCTGTGAAAACAAGTAATTGACAACTCTCGAGAAGCTCTTAATTTAGCCTTAGGCCTTTTCGCAAAAAAAGATCTTAATTGGGTAATTGTCTGGTTTTATTATTTGAAGTCGGGCCCAAAGGATCTCGATTCATTAAAATGGCCGGCCTAGCTACCAACACGAACCAGACACACACCATTGGAAAGACGGCAAAAGCTAGTGTTGCCTACAGATGTCCTCGTCATCACCCCTCCCCGAGTAGGCGACTCCGACTTATGCGGTTGGACCACCGACGGATCTATTATGTATTAAAGGTATTTGATAGGCTAATCAAAAGAAAAGAAAAACAATCTAAAAAATCCCACAATAATAGAAACATCCAACACATATTGCTGGATTAAAGATTAACATACATTAGATTTAAGGACCCTAATAACTACCGAATGTTTCAATTTTAGGAACATAGCAAGCTCGAGTCTAGATTCATTGATAAAAATAGAAGAACTACAATTGAGGTCAACTGTACTGAAACACAGAATCCGTTGTTCTCGACCCGACATCAAGAATTGTGGTAATTGATAAATAAGATGGTTGATACCTCCGATATGATAGGTTCATGCTCCCTAGCTGGTATGAGTCTCGATTTCATAGCTCTACAGTTAGCATAATTTAGCAAGATTCAGAAACCATTAAGAAGCATGCACATTAAGATTTGTATGAGAGTAAAAGGGTGAAAGCAAGTTACCATCTTGATCTCCATCCCATGACTGCCAGATTAGTGTAGCTCATCTAGACACACAAACGACAAAACTCATCAGGATTATTCAGGCAAAGAAGTAAACTTTCCAAACAATAAGGCCAACCACTCTGTAATACCTTCTCCAAAGATCTCCGACTCACAAACAATATGACCAACCACTCCATAATACCTTCTCCAAAGATCTCCAACTCACAACTGAGGTGGGGAATAACTCAGTAGCTCTCCTGACAACGTCTCGCATGTGATTATGTCAAGTCAGAACAAGCAACTCTTAGATACATTAACTAACAGGTCAGCAACAAGTGCGCTCTATCAAACATAAAATACATTAATGAAATGTGTTTTGGCAGAATATAACATCAACACTGATAAAAGAACTGACTTTGCTTATGGAAACTTGTTCTATCAAACATGAATGAATAGTTAATTTAAAATTATGGGGGTTTTGACTCGCTCCTCCTACTTATATTGGGGGGGTGGGGTGGGGGGGGGGGGGGGCAACAGCCCCCATCCATCCACACACACACACACAAATATATATAACATTAGTGTTCCTAAATATATATAACAACAAAAGCTCACAAATGTAAGACAAAAGGGAGCTAATTTGATAACGGGCACTCCAACCGACGCTGCATTGTTCTTGTGGAATGTTGCCTAGAACACCAGACCTCTCTTTCATACATTGTCCGGTCTAACTAATTTATATGAAAACAAAATGGTGGTTGCTGTCAAATATATCAGTTATTTTAATGACTATTTGCTTCTCTCCCAAGCTGTTCAAATTGGCTATATATTAATCTGGTTGAACAACTAGATGAAATGTAGTGTTAATTAAATTATGCTCCCACCAATTTAGTATTAGATAGTAATTAAATTGGCATGCACTCACCAATTTATTAAGTACTAACTTAAATTAATATGCTCCCACCGATATTGGCTGCCATGTGCAGCTACTTCTGTTTTCAAGCAGGATTATAAGAACAAATTATGTGGGCTGGAGCAGGAAAGGAACATGCTTGGTCTCAGATATATGCATGCAAGGGCTTCTTTGTTCTCTTCGAATTGGCTGACATGTGCAGCCTGAGGCCTCAGCCCAATAAAAGCATGAACATCAACAGTGAAGCATCTAAGTTTCAGAAATGAAAATTCTGCACATAAAGCCTTAGAAGGTACTGGGGGGCAACAGCCCCCATCCATCCACACACACACACACACACACAAATATATATAACATTAGTGTTCCTAAATATATATAACAACAAAAGCTCACAAATGTAAGACAAAAGGGAGCTAATTTGATAACGGGCACTCCAACCGACGCTGCATTGTTCTTGTGGAATGTTGCCTAGAACACCAGACCTCTCTTTCATACATTGTCCGGTCTAACTAATTTATATGAAAACAAAATGGTGGTTGCTGTCAAATATATCAGTTATTTTAATGACTATTTGCTTCTCTCCCAAGCTGATCAAATTGGCTATATATTAATCTGGTTGAACAACTAGATGAAATGTAGTGTTAATTAAATTATGCTCCCACCAATTTAGTATTAGATAGTAATTAAATTGGCATGCACTCACCAATTTATTAAGTACTAACTTAAATTAATATGCTCCCACCGATATTGGCTGCCATGTGCAGCTACTTCTGTTTTCAAGCAGGATTATAAGAACAAATTATGTGGGCTGGAGCAGGAAAGGAACATGCTTGGTCTCAGATATATGCATGCAAGGGCTTCTTTGTTCTCTTCGAATTGGCTGACATGTGCAGCCTGAGGCCTCAGCCCAATAAAAGCATGAACGTCAACAGTGAAGCAGTGAGGCATCTAAGTTTCAGAAATGAAAATTCTGCACATAAAGCCTTAGAAGGTACTTTTGGTCTTTCTTAATGTAATTTAAAATTTCTGCGCATGATATGTTAGGTCCAACATTGACAAAGAAACACTTGGTATGAACCTAAGTAATTTAAATCCTGGAAGGCTGCTAATAAAAAGAAAATGTTTAGACTGGCTATTCATAATTTTTCAAATACATGCCTATCAAGAAAACTACATAGATTTTTAGCAATAATAACTATACATATACAGTGTGATATATCTCACCCGTATGTTCATCTTTTTATATTAAAAGGATTTTGAGCAAATCTCAGTTGCCTGGTAGTGCAGTAGTCTGAATTTACTAGCACCTAATTGGATTAGATAAGGTAACATTACATCCATTTTAGAATTTGTGGGCTCAAAATTCATTGAAGACAATGCTGAAGAAACGTTTGTCTCCCTGTGCTTTTCACTCGACCAGACTATTTACAATGGGGACATGTGAATATCCTGAAAGTATGATCTATGTTTTCAGTTCCTTTATTTTCAGAAAGAGAAAAGTAGTTTCCAGATGGTGCGGAAGGTTAATTCAGATGATGGTGCGTACAACAGTTTACTCATTAAGTTCAACCATGAAATCATCTCCTTTGTTAATTTTTTAATTATTGATTACAACCATTGTGCGGTAACTTTGTTGCTTCTGAACCACCGTCAGAAATATCTCTCCTATTTATTTTACAAATCATGGTTAATAATTTTTATTTCTTCTAGGTGCCTATTGGAATAATCCATATATACAACCTAATTTTTAAAAAAACATTCAGAGATATACTGTCAACAAAAGATAGTAGCATGTCTGTTCTTCCTGAGGCAAGGTTGTTGTTACTGGGTCATCTTTGGTTTTGTCGTCTCTATGGAATCATGTCAAGCTTCTAAAATTGCACACTAATATGCGTCTTGCTTCCCTCCATCTGTCTGCAACCTCGCGTGAAGAATTAGCGCAATTTGCTCAGTGGGTACAAGATGTCGATAATGGTACTGTTACTGTTCAGTCTGCCGCAACTGAAGTATCAGGTTTGGGAGAAACCTCTAGCCATCCTATATGTATTCCTGATGACATGCTTTTGTTTCCACCGTCAGGAAGTATACCTGATGCTATTGATTATGAGTAACTCTTTTTTCTTCAACTACTCTGATGCGGACTATCTTGCGCAACGTGCCATCGTATGCCCAACTAATGCAGTGGTCGATGATATTAATGATATTCTCTGATTAATCCATTGGGTTATGCACTTGTGGATGAATTTATGGTTCATGGTCCGTGTGGAGACTATAATGTCAAATGTGCTTGCATGAAGAATGGATCCTGTTCCAAGGGATTCCCTAAAACTTTCGATGAAGAAACAATCATTGATGAAAACGGTTTTCCTATTTATCGCTGACGTGATTTAGGTCACTATGTACTCAGAAATAGAGGGAGAGTTAAATTAGATAGTCGATGGATTGTTCCGCAATGTCTAAAATTGTGAAAAGGTTTGAGGCACATATTAATGTCGAATGCTGTAACAAAACAAATTTGCTTAAGTATCTGTCTAAATATCTTACTAAAGGTCATGATGTTGCTGGAGTCAGATTCAGCCAATGTTTGATTATCTAGTGTTTGTTGCCCCTGGTCAATTAACAGGAAGAAACGAAATTTTAGAGTATGTTAAGTGCAGGTGGTTTTCTATCTTTCCATTTTCTTTGGTTGCTGTATTTTTCTCTCTCCTTTTGTTTTTATGTGCTCAGGTTTATTTTCTTTTATGCTACAGATACCTCTGTGCTTGCAGGCATATTGGCGTATGTTTGCTTTCGATATACATGGTTGTGAGTCTTCGGTTGAACGATTGGTTGCCCACCTCTCTGGCATGAATAGAGTGATTTTTCATGAAAGTGCTCGGAGTGATTAGAAATCCAAATGCATAGAAGACGATGCTTACAGAATGGTTTGTCACAAATAAAAGTCATGAGGAGGCTAGATCTTTAACATATCTAAACTTCCCTTCCGAGTGGACCTGGGATAGTTCAGATAGGATGTGGACTAAACGTCCATACAAAGTTAGTTTAACGCCACCAGCTTACTTTCAAGCACACTGTTCTCTTTTCTCTCACTAAAATAAAACACCACAGAGGCACACGCACGGGCTTCTCGCCGGGCGCGGCGTGCCGCCGCGCCTCTGCCGGCTAGTCACCTATGTAAGATGGCAGTGTGCCACTTAGCATATTTATACTCAAGTCTAGGATTTGGAGGTAGGATATATTAAACAATGTTGCCGGAACTCTACCGGATAGCATATTTCCAGCAAAGAACGCTCCTGCCATATATGGCAATTGCCCAAGCTCTTTAGGAATGCTTCCCTTGAGATGATTGTCTGCAAGTACTATTCCTATTAAGCTAGTGATGTTGCTGAAGGTTGGCGGGATGTTTCCAGCGAGGTTATTTTTGGAAAGTGTTAGCGTCCCAGGCCCAGCTCCCAACCTCCGGCATATGTTCGGACGTTTCCGGTGCGCATCGGACACACCACTACAAGCAAGAGCCCACAACATCCCAAAAGATTAGCCTGAAGGGAGTGTGACACTCTTCCTTATAAGGTGATCCTAGCCCCCTCCCATATCCGAGGTGGGACTAAAGTCACTGGCAACGTCCAATGGCCAGCGTCTCTGACACCCCATCCCTCTAAACAGGGCGGACTGGGGCCCAACTCTGATACCAATTGTTAGCGTCCCAGGCCCAGCTCCCAACCTCCGGCATATGTTCGGACGTTTCCGGTGCGCACCGGACACACCACTACAAGCAAGAGCCCACAACATCCCAAAAGACTAGCCTGAAGGGAGTGTGGCACTCTTCCTTATAAGGTGGTCCTAGCCCAATGTTAGGGTCACACTCTATTCCACTCGATTGATCACTGCTTCACCGGTTACAACTCGAACTACATACGAGAAATTGAGAGGAAGCAGGTGATCCGAGGAGGGAGACGATGAACAGAAAAGGAAGAACACAAGGAGCGAGAAGACGAGAGACAACACAAGCCAACCAAGCCGAGGCCGAAGCCCTTTCCATCCAAGCCGCCTGTGCGTGTTGTCTCCCCTTGGAATTTGTAGTCCATGTGGCTTCGGACTGGGCTGGGCTGGGTACCGGTTTGAAGCCAGCGAGGCCCAGGTCGCTGACAATCCCTCCCCCATAAGATTCGACTTGCCCCCAAGTCGATATTGTATAGCGCCTCCGGGGTCCCATGGAGTTAGCAAAACATCCCGAACTAAATCTTCAATCTTGTCCTCAAAACCGATACTGTGTCGAGCCTCCCGAATCCCATGTCACCAGAAGTGTAGCAATACCAGGCCCCGGGCAGACATCATCTGTGCTTGCAAAATTTTCATGTCGCCAAACTGAAATAGAGCAATCACCTGGGTCCCATTGCAGTTGTAGCATTTGGACGATGCGATACAATTTCTCCTCAGAACTGAACAAAGTATCACAATCAGCTGCAGGAACATGTATGAACTCATTGACTGTGGCAAAACAGAATGATCTGACAGCAACATAATTAACTAGCAAGGCTACTTGTAATTCACCATACTCCAGTGTAAAAGGTATTCCAGCCACTAAGGATAGAACAATAATGAGCAGCAAACAATCCTTCCAGTGCATCAAATCTGTAGCTACCATAATAAGCAATGTAATGTTGCATTCAGCATAATAGGTTCCATTTTTCTTGGCCATCAACATCTGCAGCACTGTAGTTCAGAGCTATGTTCTCTGGATCACATATAGCAGCAACAAAACAGAACAACAACTGAACAAAATTTCCAAGTTTGAGCACTGGCACAACCAGAACACTACAAAACTGAGCATCAACCATGCTTGAACAAGGAGAGGAAGCAGATGGCAACCAAGCAAAGATCCATGGAAAATGCTCTGATGTGTCAAGGACAATAGCTGCAGATAATGAAGCGCGTCTACCATTGTCGTACAACACCACTACAATTAATGTGGCAAGCTGAAAAATTATTTCAGAGAGAAACCTTCTCAAGGAATCCATGGCTTCAGCCCCACTAGTGTCACCTTCCTGTAGGCGAGTCCAAGGATATAAAAGCTGGACTAAATATGTAGTATTCACTGGTAAGGAAATTCCAAGATCAGAACAGACATGCTGAAGCAAAGTCTCAAGAGTTGTTTGGGTTGACCGCACATATTGAGTATTTGAACACCATTGCTTAACACCCCAGAGCACTTCACCCAAGTACCAACTCAAACTAGGATTGCACAGATAATATCCAGGGGATATTAAGACAGTAAGAAATAATCGCAGCATATGTAATTTCAAAGCAGGAAGGGTAGTACCTCCCAACGAACCAGAATACTGCAACTGATTCCAAGCTCTATTTTTGTCAGGTGGTATGGTAGATGATATGTGGCGACAAGGCATTCCATCTAGTTGAAGTCTCAAAGCATCTCTACTTCTCTGTATTGCTTCTCCAAAGTCTGAACAAGCACAAGATGTCTCCATAGAAGTGTCATCCAGAACAGTAGACACAGAGGAGAACCACCAGGCAATAATCCACTGTGATAGCTGAGAATTATATGATGGAGCGTCTCCCTGCAAAATTTCCATAGGAATTGACCAAGCAATTTCCAACTGAAACAATTCACCATCATTTTGGTTGTCCAAGTACGACACTGCAGTTCTGGAGCCCCCAATTATTAAAAAGAAACCTTGTTCACGAATATCCAGTGGCAAACATGAGTCAGCCAACAAATTTCCAATGGGTGCACAAAACTGAAACAGTGGTGCCCCATATTCAGATTGCTCAACCAGGTGAATATGATGGAGCCCAATGCTATGTATACTTGAAGGTGGTGGCCAAATTTGCAAGTGAATTGTGTCCTTTGGCAAAAGCACCATGTCGGTCGCAGATAATTCCACTTCAAATGAAAGCCATTCATTGTCACTAAATTGCTGCATATGTGGCCAAAAACTGCAGGATACGCTCAAGTGCATATCAGACACCCAATAAGGAGCACCCAGTAGGTTTTCAAAAGCTATAATGGAGTGGTGCTGCTCACAAGGAACAACAGAAGAAACCAAGCCTTCCAGTAATTCAGCATCTGATTCTTCCGTCGAAGCACAACTATACCCAGGCTCAGAATTCCAATACTTCCAGCACTCATCAACAGAAAATAACTCCAAACTGAAGCTCCCAAACTCCATATGCAAATAATGGTGATCATTGGAACCAGATGTACTCAATGTAATTCTGGTAGCATAGTAATTGAGATTTCCATATGGTTGGCCCATGAATAGCCTCTCAAATATACCTTGAGATGGTAGTAGCCAAGGTGGTTTCCACTGAACTGGAGCGCACTGGTTTGTCGACGGCACATGGGATGATACGCCTTCATCACTTCCGGAACATGCAACTGAGCCGGTTGTGGGCAGCGCACTGGAAGGCTCGACCGTGAGCTTGCCCACAAAGGTCGCGATCTCAGAGAAGACATCAATGGCCATCAGGAACTGGTCCACCATGAGCAAGGGCACCTCAGCGACCAGGATATGCCCGCTGTCAGGGTCGAGACCCGTGGTCGAACAGGTGGTGTGTGCCACTTCGGAGCAGCCACCAGTTGCAGTGACCTCAGGAACGATGTCGATGGTGGTCATGGATGAAGGTGCTGCCGCAGACGAAGTGAGCGCTGACTCATCGGACGCGTCGCCGCTTGGGCACCCCGTCGAACAGGTGGTGGGCGGAGCACCATGCTCAACCTTGGGGATGATCTGGAGTTCGCCGCTGGGGGCGGGCGCCTCGTCATGGCACTCGGCTGCGTCCAGAGCCTCAGACCACTCTGCGTACGGGGTATCGTCGAAGAAGTACGCCGGGGCCAGCTCGTCGTCATGCGGCGTGGTGATGATGGTGTAGATCGGTGGTACGAGGTCGACGGAGAGGATGCAGCACCCCTCGTAGATGGCAAGGCCATCCAGGGCATCTTGAGCTCGTGTCGCCTCCCTCCTGGAGCGGAACTGGACATAGGCCTCCACGCCATACATCCCTCCCACGACTCGCTCGAAGGTGCACAGCAAGTCGCCATCGCCGGACTGACGGAATAGCCGGCGAAGCACCTCGACGGTCACTTGCTGCAGGCCGTTGCTGATCCGGACGTGAAGAACACCCTCGGGGCAGGTGAGTTTGTGGCTTGGCATTGTGTCGAACAGTTTGTAGGCGGTGGTTGAGAAAAAATTTGGGGCTAGGATCAATGGCTCTGAATACCAAATGTTAGGGTCACACTCTATTCCACTCGATTGATCACTGATTCACCGGTTACAGCTCGAACTACATACGAGAAATTGAGAGGAAGCAGGTGATCCGAGGAGGAAGAGGATGAACAGAAAAGGAAGAACACAAGGAGCGAGAAGACGAGAGACGACGCGAGCCAACCAAGCCGAGGCCGAAGCCCTTTCCATCCAAGCCGCCTGTGCGTGTTGTCTCCCCTTGGTATTTGTAGTCCATGTGGCTTCGGACTGGGCTGGGCTGGATACCGGTTTGAAGCCAGCGAGGCCCAGGTCGCTGACAGAAAGGTCCATAAACAGTAGATTGGAGAGGGAGCCTATATTTCGGGGAATTGAACCCACTAGCATGTTAGAAGAGAGGTTTAGCATGCTGAGTCTGGAACAATTTGCAAGTGTTCCCCTGCAGTGAGTTGTTGGGTAGATAAATAGATCTAAGAAAGGTAAGGTTTCCTTCCTAGAGAGGGTGTGATGTGGCCAGCCAAGCCAATGTTTTGGTTACCGAATGGGGCATTTTTACCGAGGGGGACCGGTAAACGTGGTTACCACGGTTACCGAGAAATACCAAGAATATTTCGAACGAATTTTGTAGTTGAATTTTGAATTCAAATAAGCGAACATTCAAACTAGAGACCTCTCAAAACAGTAACTAGGTTGCTACCAACACACCAGAACCAACTTTCATGGCATTAATTAGATCCTACGTACTTTACTATAAATCGACTGCTTAAATTCAAAAAATTCAAAAAAATCGGTATTTTTTGCTTGATATGGAGATTTACCGAGGGGTACCGAAATACACGGTAACCACGGGAAATCTGGAAATTTCGACCGGTAACCAAAACCTTGAGCCAAGCTCAAGCTATCGTGTTCCAGCTCCGTAACACGCCCTGGGTGCCTTTTGCTGCAGTGGACGCCCGGCCACGTACAATGGTGGATGCTGCCATTCCAAGAGCGCAAGGCTCCATTTGGATCATCTGTGATGGCCTTTTTAAAATCGAGCAATGAAAGTCGATCCATGGTGTTATCAGAAACCACGGAGCAATAGGCCGGCGTTACCAGCTCCATAGAACAGTAGTAATAGAACTGCTGGTTCTAAGGATCGGCATGTGCCCATCAATTAGGTCCGTCACCTGCAAAGGGTAAAGCATATGCAGTTTCATTACAACAAGTTGCATTCAATTAAAAATTAATCTACATCAGCGTCAGTTCTACATAGCAAGGCACAAGCCAAAGTAGACGATTGCTCAGCACTAGTACTAGTTATCAGGAGGAGAGATGAGATTATACGCACCTCTGCTCGCTCGGCCGCAGCGTATGGCACGACGGTCTTCTCTACTTTGGTTCTTGCAAGTGTGGTGGTGGTGTGTGATCGAGTTGGATGTTCAGCTCTAGATCAGGCCTCAGGGGCTTAAGAGTACATTTGCAGCAATACACGCTTGGGCCGCATCTGTCATTGTCACCAATATTTCAGCTTTGACGGACCTCCAATGTGACTCGTCTCCCACCACTTGTGTCGCTGTTTGAGCTGGGCAAGACTGTCTCCTGCCCTGCCGTCCACGGCGAGTGTCGACATTGAGTCTGTCCCTCTCACATTCACCGGATGGAAGTCTGAAGAAGCATGTGTGGCAGATGTGATGCATTCCAGCATATAGGATGCAGAATGATGAATCAAAGTCGATCGGAGGAAAGATGAGAAGAAGGGTAGAGAAAGCGCAGGCATTGCATTTGCCGGGTCTTGAACTCAAGACCTCTTGGCTCCGATACCATGTAGAAGTGCATGCTCTAACCAATGCAATCAAAAGACCGATCTAATGAAAGGGACTAGGCAATACATTTATACGTCAACAAACTTTGCGCTGATCACCGTTCATCTATTTCTTCCCGTGTTCTACCAATGGCATCCACGACGCCTGGAGTTCCTGAATAGCTCTCGCCACCACCGGATAGAAGCACCGAGCTGTCATAAGTAATGGTTTTTGAATTTCAGTTTTAGAAATATACAGTTCGAACACCACGTGCCTGCCTATCTTTTCTGCTGCCACGGTGCAGCACCCGTGTCTGCCCACACAGAAGAACGTCACGCGGCCTATGTGTTTTCTTGTGTCGCGACGACTCACGAGTTGTAGAGGCAGGTGAGGTGACCCTGCTCGGTTTCTGATCGATGCATACCACGTCAGTAAATTTGGCTCGAAAGTATTTCTAGTTTCCAGTATCTTCTTTGCTCGCGAGCAGCCACCAGTCCTCTCTCTGAGTACATTTCCCGCAGCCAGGAACTCCGCACATACGAGTCTAGGATTTGAAAAGCAACCACGCCTCTTTTTTCTGATGGAAGCATTTTTTTTATTGATTACTCACAAAGTTGCAATGTATACAGATGATACAAATACCAAAAAAGGGTGAACACAGCCAAACCGTATATGCCACACACATACATGGGAACGAACGAACCCACTGATATAGACCGTCGCTTTGAAATCTAGAAAATGTAAACTGCAGTACAAAGCAACCAAACATGCCGACAAAAGCTGCAGCAGTGCAGGAACTGGGGAGGTGCAGAGGTCCCCTTTGGGTCGTTGCAGCACACGACATCCCTGGCTTGGCCAGCCATATCGCAGCAAGTTGTTGGGCATCGAGCAGCACCGATGCACTACCAATCGTCAAACTGATTTTGGGAAAGATTGAGCCCCGACAACTTTACTAGATTGTCGAAGGATTACGGTAATGGTCCAATGAATTTATTTCCTGCAAGATTCAATTGTCGTAGGTTCTTAAGAGCCCCAATGCTTGGTGGCACTTTCCCGGACAACTTGTTTGCGCCTAGATTTAGTATTTGAAGCGTGATGGATAGGTTGCCAACAGATTGTGGTAGAAATCCTTGTAGTTGATTTCTGTGCAAGGAGAGTGTCCCTAGTGAAGGACAATTGCTCAGGGAACTTAAAAACTCCCAGCTTTGTTTGTCTCTTGCTTCAAGCCTGTTTTCATCAAGGATTAGTTCTTCTAGATTATCTAGTTTACCCAGATGGATAGGGATTTGGCCAGTGAAAAAATTAGATGACAAATCTAGCGTTTCCAGCATTGAAGCATTGCCTAGTGAATCTGGGATGTGGCCTTCCAACCTGTTTTTGCCCAGCCAAAGCCATAAGAGGCTCGTTTCACCGATGTCGGGTGGTAGTGTGCCGCTTAACATATTTGTACTCAAGTTTAGTGCTTGAAGATGTGATAGATTAAACAATGTTGATGGAATCCTACCCGATAGACTATTTTCATCTAAAAACGCCCATGCCATCAGAGGCGGAGCGTGACACAAAACATAGGAGGGGCCGTCGGTTTACAATGCCAAGCAACCATTTTTTTTTTTTTTGAAGATGTTACCGCGCTTCACATTAACCAACAAGGAGCTTACAAACTCGTACACACGGGAACAACCTGGAAACAAGCAGAAGGGACAGATGTCCCAGCCCAGCGAAAAAACCCCTGAAAGAAGGAAAATTACAGAACGGTCCCTGGGATTTCTTACGCTGGAAACCAACACCGCCTGCTGCCTCTGAACGCCAGCACCGGAACGCTCGCCGGAGAAAGAGACAGGCCGCCTGCTTGCCTGGAGACGAAGGCGCATCATCGCGCATCTGCGCTTTTCTTGACATCTGGAGTGGCCTGACACTACCCCAAACAGACTTTTTCCTGACGGCCATAATCCGTCAGGAATGAGCAGATTTTGTCAGGAATGAGGTCATACCGTCAGGGAATTACCGTCAGCAATAGCTTGTCAGGAACGCCAATCATTCCTGAAGGTAACCATCAGGGATAACATTCCTGACGGCGTTTCCTGACGGTCCTGACCAGCCAACGAAACTCCATGTCCTGACGGTTATGCTGTCAGAAACATCCGTCAGGAATTTGGCCGTCAGGAAAGAAACATGCTCCTGACAGTCTTGTAGCTCATCAACAATCACCTTCAGGAATGACTATTCAACCCATAATTTGAAATATTATTTAAAATTCAGTACAAAAGAATAGATGCAAAATAACAGACATTAGTCAAAGCCATTCATATTCATGCAGAAACAAATAAGTCAAAGCCCATTCATAGTTAAAAAGATCACAACATATCTATTGATATCTCCATGTTCACAAGATCATATCCAAATCACGATTCACAAAACGCTTAACAGGAGCTGACACTATGCTTCGTAAGATTTAGGCAAGCTGGAAAAAGACTCTAGTTGATTCCTATATTGCCAGCGGAAGCATTAACATCACATTATAGCATGAGAATAGCTTGGTTCTCCACAACAATGGCAGCCTGCCTCCGAACTTGGATCCAACAATGTGCTAATGGAAGCAACAAACCGAGATGAAGCCACCTAGGGCCAATCCTTGGCCACCAGGACGGTTGATCTCGTCTGGATGCGGATCCAGAACGCCTTGTACGTAACTTTTGGGGAGTGCCACTCGTGCTTGCGAAAAATGGTCCAGGAGCATATGGCATGTCCCACATAGAACTGAGAAACAAAAATAAGTCAGTACATATGAATCAGTAGATATGGTAATAACTTTAGGTGAATGAAATACAGCTAAAATGATGAACAAATGAATGTGAAAGTGAACATAAATAAGATAACAAAAGTATCCATACTTTAAAAATGGTGTTGCACAATTTCCTAAAGCCAAGCTACTCTGAAACAGGGTGAAGATCTCTCCTACTAATGCATAACTAATTCTGTAGCTAAGACAAGCATAGGAGGATGCAGATCAAGTAATTTCTCAGCCAACCCACAACACACTAACGAAACTGAAAATAGAATAAAATAGCAGTAGGTGAGGTTCAGAACGAGTTCACGCTGGAACACAATAAACATGACACTAATATTTTCTCAGGTGGTTAGTCAAAATATGCATGAACGATCAGCAGCGGGTGTTTGACGCAGTTCAGCAGCAAGGGGTCGTTGGGGAAGAGCAGCAGCGTCATTGGAGAGGAGGTAGAAAGTTTAAATTGTGATGCAAAAAGGCTCAAAATACTATATCAATAAGTGTTCTATCAATTATCTACAAGGAAAGAAAACACGTACGAGAACAAATAATCATTCTCAGTGGTTAGTCAAAATATGCATGAATGAAAACTTCTATTCTGTTCTCAGGTGGTTAGGGATACAAGGATGATCCTGTGGTCTGAAAAGATGAACCTGCATTGATGAAAAAAAAATCATTGCTGTGACATGTAAAACACTCAAACCCTATGTCAGAAATAGAGATGTGGGCATGCACATGTTCGAAAAAGAGCAGCCAGATATGTATGTAACTATGTATACAGGACCACATGCACAAGAGGGATAAAATGTGACAATCCATGGTTTACGCATCTAACACAAACCTCTATGGCCACTTCTTTGAATCATCACCGGTAGGCTTCAGATGAAGATGAACAAAAGCTTTAATTGCATGTTTAATTGGTAAAGGCTGGAGAGGACAATCAATAGTCCTGGCTTGAATAAATGTAAGTATGTCAAGCATTTCAGTGTAATATATAGCACGAATGGAAAAGAATTAGAAATTGTTCAACCTTAGGAACCAAGAACATGAGCTAAAATCGTACTCCAATCAGGCGTACCAGGGACATAACAAGCATGACATCTAAAGCAAGGTGGTATTCACATGAATAATTCAGAGGGGCAAGGATGCCGCCAAACACACCAAGCATGATTTATTGAACATGTGCACATATGGTTACCGACAGAAGAGTTGACACATGATATCATATATATATCGACAAAGAAAGCAATGTGTACCTTGCTGCTTACAAGGAGCAATCCCTCCCCATGGTCATTCTTCCATGGTTACTTGACCTCCAAAAAGACAGATCCATAGTTACTTGACCTCCAAGAAGACAGATCTGAGAACAAAAATTACTTTAGTGATCCATAATCCACCATATTATATAGATGCATAATTTCTAACTCATTCACATTAATCACCCAATGGGAAAGGCATTGTTATCACATACAAATATAAATATACGGACATAGATAGCAATTTCTTCGACATATAGAAGTTCTTTGCACGGACATAAAGATGAACAGAGTGACGTATTCAGAATTAAGAATGAAATAGATTTATTTGTAACTCTACAGCACATGTAAATTATGTGACACAGCAAACAGATTGGGGAGGGAAGAGAAGAAGGAGGGCACTGGACGGGGAGGGAGTCACCTCTGCACGGCGATGGAGGCGGATCTGGAAGTCGCCGGCCAGGGAGGCGGATCTGGAAGTCGCCGGCCAGGGAGGCGGATCTGGATGTCGCCGGCCAGGAGGGGTGGCGCTCAACGGCGAAGGGGGAGGGAGGGGCGGCGCTCAACGGTGAGGCGGGTAGCACTACATTGGGAGGGAGGCGGCGGATCAGAACTGGACGGCTAGACGGCTGGACGGGGGAGGTGGCGGCCATGGGAGGTGGGACGAGTTCGATGGGGGAAGACCAGAGCGTGTTTTAGGGATTTTGACCCTGCCCTCCACACAAAGAGCACAAGGCGCGCGAAAAATCTCTCGGGAGCGAAATATCCGCGGGCTTTCCTTTCTCAAACGAAAATATCAGGCGCTGCAGGAGCCAAAAATATCTCCGCGTCCCGCGGATGTGCCTTCCTGACGGCCACACACACGTTCCTGAAGGTGCGTAACTGATTCGCGACGTGGATGGTGCACCGACGCGAACGTGCCACCTCATTCCTGAAGGTTGTTCTCTTTCCTAAAGGCTATCGCCAAAGACGTCAGGAATGTAGCGATCTTTCGCCTCAGCGTAACATCCACGTCAGGAACACATACACGTTCCTGAAGGACGTATGGAGACCTTCAGGATTGTCTTTGACCGTCACGAAAAAGTCAGATTCTGGTAGTGGGAAAGCCGTCTTCTTTGTGGTTAGCCGGCCGGAGGAAGTCTCCGGTACGCCAACATCTCTGGATCCGTCACCATCCGCAGTCGCAGCGACGGTGCCACGCCGGATCCCCGCCTTCCAACCTCGCTCCCTGAGCTGGAGCCACTGCCACCCCGCACACGCCAGATCCATCACTCCCGAAGGAGAAGAGCAGATCAGGCCAGCCTCCTGTACAAGGAACCCCAGAAGCTTCTCATCGGCGCCGGAGAAATCGACGATGAGGCGGAGACGAAGCTCTGGGACAAAAGCTTCAGCCAAAGGCGCCGCCGCCGCCTCGATGACCTCGGCGAAGACGGACACAGTCCTACAGGCTTCCCGACGGCACCAAAACCGGCGGGGCGCGGACGAAGCCGAGGACACGTTCGAGCACAAATAATTAGATAAGTACCGTATACTAATATACATATTTAAAAAAAACTAGAAGGAACGGAAGAACTAAAGAGACATTTTTGGAGGAAAAATAACTGGAGAGTTTTTTAGAGTCAAAAGAATTTGAGAGCTAGGTGGGTTTTTTTCCCTGAGTATTGGAGAGATTCTTTACGTGGCAGCCTGGCATGAGGTTAGTAATAGGCGTAGCTTGCTGTGCTGGTGCATTGCACTGCACGTCTTGGCCACTGGGCACTACCCAGAATGCCAACCTCTGGCCACAACGTAGTAAAAGAAGCTGATGAAATGGATCTAATGGGTCACATACACTACTAATTATTTCTTGCATTTTTAGAAGACCGGGCCATGGCCCAGGATGGTCCCCAAGAGGCTCCGCCTGTGCATGCCATATCTGGCAATTGACCAAGCTCTTGAGGAATGCTTCCCTCGAGCTGATTTTCTGAAAGGGATAATTCTTCTAAGTGAGTGATGTTGCTGAAGGTTGACGGGATATTTCCGGTGAGGTTGTTTCGGGAAAGGTACAAACCCAATAGATTGGAGAGGGAACCTATGTTTTGGGGAATTGAACCAACTAAGATGTTATTAGAAAGTTCTAGCCACTGGAGTTTGGAACAATTTGCAAGTGCGTCTGGAATGTTCCCGTGCAATAAGTTGTCACCTAGGCTAAGGTCCTCTAATTTTCTAAGACGGCCAAGAGGGGGCAATTGTCCAGTAAACCGATTTGATCCTAGATTAAGATTTATAAGGAAGGTCAGGTTTCCTAGAGATGGTGTGATTTGGCCCGCCAAGCTCAGATCGTGGAGGTCAAGCACTGTAATGCGCCCTGGGTGCCGTGTGCTGCAGTTGACTCCCGACCACATACAATAGTGGATGTTGTCACTCCAAGAGTACAAGGCTCCTGTCGGGTCCTCTGTGATGTCCTCTTTGAAATCGAGCAGTGAATGTCGATCTGTGGTGTTACCATGAACCACAGAGCAATTGGCGACATTGACTCCATAGAACAACAGTAATAGTACTGCTACTAGCACGACCGTGCTGAGTTGCCGAGACCGCCACTAGTAGAAAAAGGGACTATGGTTCGTAAGGGCCTTTAGTCCCGGTTGGGCAACCGGGACTAAGGAATCGGGACTAAAGGCCTCCGTTTTTAGTCTCGGTTGTGTTACGAACCGGGACTAAAAGGGCTTCACGTGGTCGCTGTGGAGCGCTCAGGCTTGAGGACCTTTAGTCCCGGTTGGTAACACCAACCGGGACTAAAGGCCTCCATGCGTCAGGCGCTGCCAAGCGCTAGGGTTTAGGGTTTTGGAGGGTTTAGGGGTTTCATTTTGTGTTTTCCTTTTCTTTTTGTGTTTACCATTCAATTCTTTTTCATTTAGGGTCTTCATTTTTATTTTATGTTTTCCATTCAACTCGATGCTACTACATATAGCAATGAAGGAACCATTACATAACATCGTCATGAATATAGAGAAGTGACCTCTTTCTCCATGCTTGGTCGAACAACAAGTTTTCGTATATATATTCGACGCTACTACATATAGTACGTACACGTTCATGCATATATACAATATAATATCTCTTACGATCCCTAATATCTAATTACCAAAATTCCCTTCCAATTCCCGATGGTATTCTCCGGTTTTAGATATGACTTCTTCAAGTAAGAATCCCGCCAATTCCTCTTGAATTTCCTTTACGCGATCCTTTGGTAGGAGATCGTCCCGCATCCGTTCGATCTAATTTAAAGAAGGGGTCAATATATATGAATGAAACTCAACACAATTGATGGTAATAAAATAAAATTGTGAATATTGTTTACGTACTTCAAGTTTTTCTAAAATTCTGCCCTTCTCACAGGTCGTCTGGCGAATGAACTCGCAAACGTAGTATCCACATAAATTATTCCCGTCTCCCTGCCTCAAGCACTTTACGAGAATAGAGTTCAATCAAAATAATAATCAAGCATGATAATGGTATTGAAACTAGAATCAAAGAGATGCGCGGACCTAGCTAGTACTACTTACATTGAGTTGTCGAAATTGCAGCTCCTTTTTCCATTCACCCCTAACCTTCTTGGTGAACCGTTTTCAAACCCTGCCCGGCAAAAAAAATGAATAAATGAATTATTAATTACTTAATATCAGGAAATGAACGAAAGTTGCCGATATAGTGCGATAATGATTGAAATTACCTCTGGAGCAGTTCACTCAGGTCCGCCCACATCTTAGGGTCTTTACGTTTCGAGTCCATGACAAGTACTACTCCTGCGTCAACCTGAATGACTAGCAGAATAAAGTGGAACCTGCGCACGCATAACTCATCAATTACAATTAACATCGAGTAAGCGAAACAGAATGTGTACAAGACAGTAACACTCACCTGAAGTAGTAAGGAAATAGTATTTCCCTTCTGGTTTGTTGTTAAATTAACGCCGTTAGCAAGTTATCCTCTGTGTCCTTGGCGTGGTTTTTTACCGAATATTCATGTATGTTATTTAGGTTAATGAACTCAATGTCATAGATTTGTCCTCTTTTGCATTCGAGAATCTTCAGTCTGCATAATATAGTGAGGATAATTATACATGCAATGAACGAGCTGAGCTAGAGACTTAATTACAGAAATAATACTTACAGACAATAGCAACTGACGATAGATTTGTCGATGGCATCTTGATTGTATAACTGAAATAATTCTTCAAATTCAATGTTTATCTCCTCGTTTCCACTGAAGTAATGCTCATCTCTAATTCCCACCATGAGCCAGTTGCTCCCTTCCTTTGAGGCTTCCATGTACCACTCATGCAATCTTCGCATTTGTGTTGGTAGAAGCCGGACCTCCTCAGGTCTGACGAGAGGCTTCCCGTGCTGGTATCTGTATGCTAAATCAGCCGTGGGGAACTCTATGTCGCCTAAGTATTGACCAAGAGTGAAACCAATATCACGGGCCGCTACCTCCGGAACATAATCGATATCGGAAAACACTTTGAGCGGGGGGCATGATTGGTTTTTCTGTCCTCCGAGCTGGGGAATTGTTTTCCCCCTTGCACTACTACTTCCCGACCGCTGCCGATGTTCTTTATGTGACTTCATAATCGAGCGGTCATAGTTTGATGGCAGCGAAGGCGGTGGTCGCGTAAGGTTTTTCAGAAACAGCTTCGCTTTTGTCGGATCTATTTTCTCCTTTGGCTTGGGCCGTTTTGGTGCAAGCTGGCGTTTCACATCGGCATCCACGACCTTCTTGGTTTCCTCATCAGTCAGTTCGTATGGTAACTTGGCAGGAGCCTCCTTGACGTTGTTCCTTGTACCTGCTCTGGATTTCTTCGCAGTTGTACTACAAGCCGCCGGAGCGGCGGTTCTCTTCCGTATATCCACCCGGGGCTGAGGCGGCGGAGTCTGCTGAGGCGGCGGAGACGGCTGAGGCGGCGGAGTCTGCTGAGGCAGCGGAGACGGCTGAGGCGGCGGAGATAGAGCTGGATTGCTACTCCGAGGAGTCGATAGCCTTGGCGTCCAATGTGGAAGCACGATATGTTCCTTTTTCCATAGAATGGTACCTTTTCTGGCATCTCCCAGTTCAGTCTCCCCTTCACTTGTAGGGAATTCAAGCTCCAGCTGCTCAAATCCCTTGATAACTTCATCCACCCCGACAACAACATAGCCATCTGGAATCGGAGAGCAATGGTAAGTTTCATTACGTACAAGAGGTAAGGCAAAGCCGACCGCCACCTTCACGGATATGTTCATGCATTTCACATGTAGCTCACAATTTTCCCTCTGCGTGATATCATCCACGGGGTAGCGAGGAGCCGTGATATCATCTATGGGCCGAACGAGCTCCGTGCAAGCCACGCTGCTTTTCCGCTGAGATGGTGGGCCGACAGTATCGAATGCAGAATCTTCGTGCCGCTGAGATGGGCCGGTAGCTTGCTGGCTGGTAAGTGCCTCTATTTGCTGCTGCTGCCACGCTAATTTTTCTTCTATCTGCTGCAGCCGGTCTGCATACTGTTTCTTTTTTCTCACTCGGCTTCTATAAGTGTCACTGCAGTCGGGAAACCCAATCTTCCACGGAACGGAGCCTGATGTGCCTCGTGTTCGTCCACTGTGTTTAGCATTCCCGAGGGCGCGTGTCAGCTGGTCGTTCTCTCTGTCGGGATTGAACTTCTCGTCCTGCACGTCCTTCATTGCAGCTTTAAGGGCTTTGAGGGGTGTTGCAAGTTGATCTTTTGTAAAAATACACTTCCCTGTTTCTGGGTCCAACTTTCCCCCATGCCCGTAGAACCAAGCCTTTGCCCGTTCGGCCCACTCCAATGTCTCTGGATCGATCCCTTTATCAATCAGGTCGTTCTTAGTTTTCTCCCACTTAGGCCTGGCAACCTTGTAGCCACCTGACCCCATAACATGGTGATATTCCTTCTTTGCAGCATTTTGCTTATTTATTTTTGACCTTTTCTTAGCTTCATCCGATGTCTTGTACTCCACAAATGCGTCCCAGTGATCTTTTATCTTCTCATATGCTCCGGTGAATGTTGGAGTCTCGTTTTCAGGACATAGTCTTGGTGCAATCTTTTCTTCCAGTTGCAGAATTGTGCGGCCATCTTCTTAAGAGTCCACGCCTTGACTTTTCGCTCTATAACTTTGTTATTTGGATCCACCTCTGGCGGTAGGGTGAAATTTGTCATGAGCGTATTTCAAAGCATTTCTTTGGATCTATCGTCGACATAAGTAACTCCATCCGCCTTTGGCTTATTCCATACTCGAATGGTGATCGGGATGCTGTCCCTAACAATAACTCCGCACTGACTTACAAATGCTTTTACGTTCTGCGTGGGACCAATCGGTTTGCCATCTTCAGCGACTTCTTCGATCTTGAACCTTTCATTATCGCCCAACCTTTTTTTCGGGCCTCGTTTCTTTATAGAAGATTGGCTCGATCCGGAGGGCTAAAAGAAGAAACAAGCGTTAATATATGTATATACAAATCAATTAATGCATCTAGTCAGCAGAGGCTTAATTAATATACCTCGCCGGACTTTGTAATAATTAAGGTTCCAACACCGGAGCCGTCATCTTCTCCCTCCATTCCCTTACCGGAGCCGTCATCTTCTCCCTCTATTCCCTCACCGGAGCCGTTCAGAAACTGTGAGGTGATATCATCTCCGTCGCAGATTATTTCCCTCAACATGTCTTCTTGTTCTTCGTCTCTACCGTGTTCCATAGTTTCTGCAAAGACTTGCAAATTATTTCAATGCTATAAACAAATTATTAAAACAAATTCACATTTCCATGTCTATTTGCATCTCGATTAAAAAAATCACATTATTAAAATAAATTCACATAATATCACTAATACATCTCGAATAATCCAGTTGCAACAATAATATTATCATATAATATCACTAATACATCTCGAATAATCCAGTTAATGCAACAATAATATCACATAATATCACTAATACATCTCGCCCAATCAAACTGGACGTCAACTCGCGGTTCCTGAGCCGCGGGCGGTGAACACCCAAAGAGAAGGAACCATCACAGGATCATAGCTCGGGTGAGATCCCTGAAGAAACTGCCAGGTATTGGAGAACCTGACGTCCAACGCAACCATGTAGCGACGGACGTGCTCGTCCTCCTCCCTGACACGGCGACGTACCACCTCCTCGGGGGCCGGCTCCCTCTGCACCGATAGTGGCCCTCGCGACCGCCACCAAAGAAGCTCCGGGTTGACGACGAGACCCCGATTCCTCACCAACCTGCGCGCCCCGGAAGGTAGCACCTCCCAGTGCTAGCCCGGCGGAGCCCAGTCCCGGACATGGCGCCTCTCAAACTGGTTGTCGCCGCCGAGTCGACGACGAGGATGCGGGCCGGGCATCGTCGCCGAGAACAAATTCCTATGAAAACAAATCAGGTATATTTCTCGTTCATTGTGAGACGTTGCTCCGGCTCGCCTTTATTTCATTGTTTGCATCAGATTTCTTTAATTTTTCTTTTTTTCTCTCACCACATGTCTATATTTTATATACACCTATAAAATACATGATTCACATTTTTTATAATATATGTTTTAATACCAATTTTTATTCATACACATTGTACATTTTTGTATACATCTAAAACATTTTATACACATCTAAGTGATTAACTTTTTTCAAATAAATATCAACGATTTTTTTTTGAATGCTTGTTAGACATTTTTCAAACAAAAGTCTAAAACCTAAAACGCTTACCCCTAACCGCCTAAAACGTCGACTATGACTATATGACTATAACTATGAGAGAACTAAATAGTATTTTTCTTTCTTTCACTTTTATTTTTCCAAATTTAGACACATTCTTTCGTTATTGCATTGCACACATACATAGATCACATCACTTTCATTTGCACTTGCACAACACATCAGATGTAATACATTTCCTAATAAATCTACCTAAAATTACCTAAATGTTACCTTGCACTACACCATCACACATTACACTATTAGCAACACACATTCACTACACTAACAGTAAAAATTTTGACACTAACAGTACCAATTTTGCAGATCTACAGAGAGGGGAGAAGGAGGAGGAGCTCACCGAGGGATCGAGGAGGTGGCCGGCGGAGGCGACGTCGGTGCGGAGGTGGACCGTGGCAGGCGGCTGATTCGGTGCTGAGCAGGTGGCCGGGGGAGGAGGCGGCCGTCGAGGGCGCGCGCGCGTGGAGGAGCGCTGGCGCGGGCTCGGGCGGCGCGCGGAGGAGAGCGGCGCCGGCGTGCTCGGGCGGCGCGTGGAGGCCAGCGGCGGGAGCGGACGTCGAGGGCGCGGTCGGGCAGCCTGACGGTGTCGCGAGAGCGAGCTACTGGCGGCGGCGATCTGTTTCGCGTGATAATGGAGGAAGATTGGGGGAGGGAGAAGGGGGCGGTTAAATACCGCGAGGCCTTTAGTCCCGGTTGGAGCCACCAACCGGGACGAAAGGGTATTTAGTCCCGGTTGGTGGCTTCAACCGGGACTAAAGGTAGGCCTTTAGTCCCGGTTGGAGCCACCAACCGGGACTAAAGCTATTTTTGTGGCCGCGGCCGAAAGGGCGCGAAGGTTAGGCCTTTAGTCCCGGTTGGAGCCACCAACCGGGACTAAAGCTATTTTTGGCCGCGGCCGAAAGGGCGCGAAGGCCTACCGGGACTAAATTATTTTAGTTTAGATCATAAACAGTAGCATACATGCCTAGTTTTGATTTAATTCTTTTTGCTATTAAATTTTTTAACAAAAAATACTTTATGAAAATTTTAGTTGGATAAATTTTACTTTCTATTAACTTTACTTTAGATCAGAAACAATTTGTATTATTAGTTGATTTTTTTTATTTAATTTAAATTTAATATTATTTTGATCATAACTAGAGTTTTATAAAAGCTTTTTAGTTGATTCCTTTTGCTATTGAAGAATATTATAAAATACTTTTTGTTAACCTAATAATGTTATATTTTCTTTTCTGTTAAGTTATTAGTTTAGTTTTTTTCTTTGCTGCTAAGTTTTATTTAGGACAAAAACTATTTTTGTTATTTGTAGTTAAGTCCTACAGTTCCCTTAGGAGTTTTTATTTGGATTTCCTTGAAGTTTTGTTTTGCTTTCTATTTGCTTTTTCTTATTGTTTTCTTTATTGCTTTATTCATTGATTGTATTTTGATTGCTAGAATGCTTGCTTTAGTGAATGCTTATATGAATGCAATGTTTGATTATATAGATTTTCATCAGAGAGTGACAAATAGTTGTATCAAGTTATTTCTGAGAGCGATATAAATCTTCAGCAACTAATACCAGTCAAGTTCACTTTCACCATATGTTCAGACCAGTGATTCTAGATCAAAGCCGTCATCAGAATAGTTGTCTCCCATAACTATGGCTTTCAACCCAGAGTCAAGTTCACTTGGGACTGAAATCACTACAACTGGTGAGGGTGTATGGCCTATGCCTGTCAACCTCAAGCGGCTTATCTGGAATGCTCAGAAGACATTCATATTTTATTTGGACATAATTGCATTGATTCACTAGTAGAAAACAGGGCATCAGTCCCGGTTCCAGAGGGCCTTTAGTCCTGGTTCTGCAACCGGGACTAAACAATCGGGACTAAAGGCCCCCACTTTTAGTCCCGGTTGGGTTACGAACCGGGACTAAAGGAGCTCCACGTGGCCGCTGTGGGCGCCCAGGCAGGAGGACCTCTAGTCCCGGTTGGTAACACCAACCGGGACTAGAAGGCAGCCACGCGTCAGCACCTGCCAGGCGCTGGGTTTTTTTTTTTTGAAAGGAGGGGTTTAGGGGTTTCATATTGTGTTTCCCCTTTTCTTTTTGTGTTTACCATTCAATTCCTTTACATTTAGGGTTTTCATTTTTATTTTATGCTTTTCATTCAACTCGACGCTAGCTACTACATATAGCAATGAAGGAACCATTACACAACATCGTCATGATCAATATATATAGAGAAGTGACCTCTCTTTCTCCGTGCTTGGTCGAACAACAAGTTTTCGTATATCTATTTGACGCTACTACATATAGTACACGTTCATGCATATATACAATATAACATCTCTTACGATCCCTAATATCTAATGACCAAAATAGCATTGCAAATCCCGATGGTATTCTCCGTCTGTAGGTATGACATGGTCAACAAAGAATCCCGCCAATTCCTCTTGAATTGCTCGTATGCGATCAGTTGGTAGGAGTTCGTCCCGCTTCCGCCAGATCTAATTTAACGAAGGGGGTCAATATATATATATATATATGAATGAAACTCAACACAATTTATGGTAATAAAATAAAAATGTGAATATTGTTTACGTACTTCAAATTGTTCTTCAGATCTGCCCCGCTCAGAGGTCTTGTGGCGAATGAACTCGCAAACGTAGTATCCACATAAATTATTCCCGGGTGCCTGCCATAAGCACTTTACGAGAATAGAGTTCAATCAAAATGATAATCAAGCATGATAATGGTATTGAAACTAGAATCAATGAGAGATGCGCGGAACTAGCTAGTAGTACTTACTTTGGGGTGTGAAAATCGCAGCTCCTTTTTCCATTCACCCCTAACCTGGTTGCTGAACTTTTTCCAAACCCTGCCCCGCAAAGAAAATGATTACTTGATATCAGGAAATGAACGAAACTTGCCGATATGGTGCGATAATGATTGAACTTACTTCTAGAGCATTTGACTCATGTCCGCCCACTCCTTAGGCTCTTTACGTCTCTAGTCCAAGACAATTATTAGTCCCGCGTCAAGCTGAATGGCTAGCAGAATATAGTGGAACCTGTGCACGCATAACTCATCAATTACACTTAACCTCGAGTAAGCAAAACAGAATGTGCACAAGACAGTAACACTCACTGGAAGTTGTAAGGAAATAGTATTTCCCTTTTGTTTTGTTGTCCAAGTAACGCCTTTAGCAAGTTTTTCTCTGTATCATCGGGGTTTTTTTGCACCGTATATTCATTTACGGTATTTGGGTTAATGAACCCAATGTCATAGATTTTTTCTCTGCACTCGTGGATCTTCAATCTGCATAATATAGTGTGAGGATAATTATACATGCAATGAACGAGCTGAGCTAAAGACTTAATTACAGAAAAAATACTTACAGACAATAGCAACTGACGATAGTATTGTCGAGGGCGTCTTGATTGTATAACTGAAATAATTCTTCAAATTCAATGTACAACGCCTCGACTCCATTGAAGTAGTGCTCATCTTTAATTCCCACGTAGATACTGTCGGTCCCTTCCTTGCAGGCTTTCAAGTACCAGTCATGCAATGTTCGCATCATCGTTGATAGGCGCGGGAGCTGCTCAGGTCTGACGAGAGGCTTCCCGTGCTCGTATCTAAAGGCTACCTCAACCATTTCGAACTGTACCTCATCACCTAAGTAATCACCAAGAGTGTAACCAGGATGAGCGGCCGCTACCCCCGGATCATTAGCGATATCGGGAAACACCTTGAGCGGGGGGCACGATTGTTTTTCCTGTTCGCCGAGTTGGGGAATTGTTTTCCCACTTCTTGCAGCACTGCTAATACTCCCCGACCTTTTCGCTTCGTGAAATGTCTTTACAATACAGCGGTCATAGTGTGAGAGCAGCGGAGGAGGTGGTGGTCGCTTAAGGGCATCTAGACAGCGCTTCGCTTTTACCGGATCTATTTTCTCCTTTGGATCTGGACGTTTCGGTGCAAGCTAGCGTTTCACATCGGCAGCCACGATCTCGTTGTTTTCCTCCTTAGTCATGTCGTATGGTAACTTGGCAGGAGCCTTCTTGACGCTTGGACCTGCTCTGGATTTCTTCGTTGTTGTACTGCTAGCCGCCGGAGCGGCGGCGGGTCTCTTCCGCCGTTGCTGAGGCAGCGGAGGAGGCGGAGTCAGCTGACGCGGCGGAGGAGGCGGAGTCCGCTGACGAGGCGGAGACAGCTGAGGCGGTGGAGGATTCTGCTGAGGGGCCTCCTCCGGCGGAGTCCGCTGAGGAGGCGGAGACAGCTGAGGCGGCGGAGTGTGCTGACGCGGCAGAGACGACTGAGGCAGCGGAGATAGAGCTGGACTGTGAGGAGTCTGCTGAGGGGCCTCCTCCGGCTGTGTCTGCTGACGCGGCGTCCATTGTGGAAGCACGATGTTTTCCTTTCTCCATAGAATGGTAGTCCTTACGGCATCTACCAGATGAGTCTCCCCTTCACCTGTAGGGTACTCAAGGTCCAGCCCCTCGAATCCATTGGTAACTTCATCCAGCCCGACAATACATAGCCATCTGGAATCGGATTGCAATGGAAAGTTCCATCAGGTCGAAGAGGTAAGACATAGCCGACCGCCACCTTCAAGGTTAGGTTGCTGCATTTCGCCATTAGCTCACAATGTTCCCTCTCCGTGATATCATCCACGGGGTAGCGAGAAGCCGTGATATCAGGCCGAAAGAGCTCCGTGGAAGCCACGCTGCTTTTCCGCTGAGATGGTGGGGTAGCTTCGTGGGCAGTATCGAATGAAGGATCTTCGTGCTGCTGAGATGGTGGGCCGGTAGCTCGCTGACTGGTAAGTGCCTCTAGTTTCTTCTCCTGCAACGCTAATCTTTCTTCTACCATCTGCATCCGATCTGCATTCTCTTTCTTCTTTCTCCCTCGGCTTCTATAACTAGTGTTGTCAGGAAACCCATGCACCCACGGAACGGAGCCTGATGTGCCTCGTGTTCGTCCAGGGTGTTCAGGATTCCCGAGGGCGCGTGACAGCTCGTCCTTCTCTCTGTCGGGATGGAACCTCCCTTCCTGCACGTCCTTGATTGCTTCCTGAATCTTTATGACGGGTCTTTCAAGTTGTTCTTTCGTGTAAACACACTTCCCTGTTTCTAGGTCCAAAGTTCACCCATGCCCGAAGAACCAAGTCCTTGCCCGTTCGGGCCAGTTCAATGTCGCTGGTTGGATCCCTTTAGCAAGCAGGTCGTTCTCAGCTTTGTCCCACGTAGGCCGGGCAACCTTGTAGCCACCTGATCCCGTAACATGGTGATACTGCTTCTTTGCAGCATTTAGCTTATTTGTCTGTGACCTGTTCTTAGCTTTCTCCGATTTCTTGTACGCCACAAATGCGGGCGAGTGATCTTTTATCTTCGCATATTGACCGGTGAATTCTGGAGTCTCGTCTTTCTCGACAAACTGTTCGTTCAATCTTTTCTTCCAGTTCTTGAATTGTTCTGCCATCTTCTTAAGAGCCCATTTTTTGACTTTTCACTGTATAACTGGGTTATTTGGATCCTCCTCTGGCGGTAGGCTGAAATTTATCATGAGCGAGTTCCAAAGCTCATCTTTGCATCTATCGTCGACATAAGAAACTCCATCGTCCTTCTTCTTATTCCATTCTTGGATGCTGATCGGGACATTGTCCCTAACAACAACTCCGCACTGGTGTATAAATCGGTCTTGGGTCCGCTTGGGAACAGTCGGTTTGCCATCTGGATCGACTTCTTCGATCGTGAACCTTTCATTCTCGCCCAACCTTTTCTTCGGGCCTCGTCTCCTTATAGAAGTTTGGCTCGATCCGGAGGGCTAAAAGAAGAAAGAAGCGTTAATATATGTACATACAAAACAATTAATGCATCTAGTCAGCAGAGTCTTAATTAATATATATACCTCGCCGGACTTTGCAACAATTAAGGCTCCAACACCGTCGGAGCCGTCATCTTCTCCCTCCTCCATTCGACCATCGGAGTCGTTGAGAAACTGTGAGGTGATGATATGATCATCTCCGTCACGGATTATTTCCTCCAACGCCTCTTCTTGTTCTAAGTCTCTGTCGTGTTCCATAGTTTCTGCAAATATTACAACATGGCAATATACAACCATGAGAGATGGATTAGTGGCAAACATAGACCTAATCACAACAAGTTATCATATGCATATGAGGATTAGTGGATTATCGGGGTCATGTTTTAACGACCCCCTCCCCCCTCATGTCGAAGTTATACCGAAATTATCGGGGTTATGTTTTAACGACCCCCCCCCCCCCCCCCGCTCATGTCGAAGTCAATGAACAACATGAAAATTTGTAAGTGATTGCTAAACTTTTATGCTTCATTTATATGAAGATCAATTATCCAATATAACTATGTTCGCGATATGAGGCATTGGACATTATCTAGAATCATATCTGATGAGTCGTCCTATCTTTCGGGAGAGGATACTTTGCAGACCGCCTCTCTCATGCCTGTCCAACGTGCAAATCAGGTTTTCATATGCCTCAAAATCAAAGTTATCGGGGTTATGTTTTAACGACCCCCCCCCCCTCATGTCGAAGTTACGACGATATTTGTACAAGATGAATACAAGATTTATACACAAGATGAATACAAAATGAATACAAGATGAATACAAGATTTATACACAAGATGAATACACAACTCAACAAATGAACCAACCATCATCCTATGAACAAAACTCAACATACAACAAATGGACACCTTTTGTCGAACAGCGGAGGGACGATCAGGGACCAACTCCACGGAGATGCAACACCACAACATGTAATTCCACGGAGATGTAACACATGGCAAAACATGCTTACTGAACTAATTCAAATGACCCCTAGATCAATGGCAATCATCATGATCAAGTTGACAAGTATTAACAGATTTTCAGACTTAGTGGCAGAAAACAGATTCATGATGTAACCTTTGAGGCAAGTAAAATATATGCTACAGCAGTTTTTCATGGCAACAAAGAGCATGGCAAGCATGTACTAATTACCCTCAACAAAACACCCTTACTGATCATGATCCAAAGATGCCCAGATTTGTTGCAAACCTCAAGGCAAAATGCAAAGTATTAATACTGCCAGTTTCAGACTTAGAGAAAAATAGCATGGCATATATGGCAGAAATGAATAGATAGCAAGTTTACAAGCTTGTAGCACTCACTACAGGTCCTAACATGGCATGAACTAAAATCTACCAGCAAGATGACATCAAAATGCTCCTACTTCATGTTCAAAGATTTCCCAAAAGATGCTTGCATTAAAACATACAAAAAAGACAAAATGAACTCTAATGCAAAATTTTTGTTCTTCAATTTGTTTATATGCTCACTAATTGCAATCTATATATATCCATACACATTGCACACACATTGCAATCTATATATATGCATACATATGCATTCATCCACTAATTGCAATATGCATCTATCCATACACATTGAGAAAAAACCAAGTCCAACATATCCATACAATTTATTCATCCATACAAATTAAAAAAATTAACTACAACATATCCATACAATCTATCCATACATTCATCAACACACCTCTATTACTACCTCATATCCATACTAAACAAATTTAACATCACAAAATTTCAAACAAAGTGATGAACTAGTGTTCACCTACTGCCAAATAATGCATCAAAACTAAAAGGATCTGACAAAAAATATTTGGAGGGATCGATCAATACATCCATCCATGAATCCATCCATCCATCCATTTGGGGAAGAGGGGGAGGAGGGGGAAAGGGTGCTCACCGTGGGGCGGCGACGACGAGGAGGGCTCGATCGGGGGCGGCGATGCTCGGGGAGGACGGCAAGGAGGTCCGGCGATGGTCAGCGGGCTCGGGGACGGCTCGGGGCAGGGTGTCGCGGCAGCCTGGCGGAGGCGTGCGGTGGTTCGGCGTCGGGGCAGAGGAGCGAGAGAGAAAGAAGATTGGGGAGGAAGAAGGCAGCGCGCGGTTTATATAGCCCGAGCTTTAGTCCCGGTTGGTGGCTCCAACCGGGACTAAAGGCCTACCTTTAGTCCCAGTCCGAGCCACCAACCGGGATTAAAGGTGAATTTCACCAGCCCAAAGGGCGCGAAACCCAACCCTTTAGTCCCGGTTGGTGGCTCGGACCGGGACTAATGGGGGGCCTTTAGTCCCGGTTGGAGCCACCAACAGGGACTAAAGGGTTGGTCCTGGCACAGCCGAGGGGCGGTGGGAGTTTAGTCCCACCTCACCAAGCGAGAGGCGCTCGCAGCAGTTTATAAGCCCGCCTGCGGCTACCGTTGCAAGCTCCTCTCAAAGCACAGACAGCTCATCGTCTGACCTGGCCCCTCTCTGCCCTGTGGGTCCTACTGACAACAGAAATTCGTGCCCCGCGGGCCTGCATCCTGGCCCATATATAGTTGGGTTTCTAGTCGTATGCAGGCCGTGGTGTGTGAATTCTCCTGCTAGTAGGCGGGCATTTTTTTAATTTTTGCATATGTTATGTCAATTTTTTGACCTTCTTCAAATCACATCCTAATTTTTATACATACTCACTTATGTGTAATACACATGATTATCAAATAATTTCAACAAAATATATGTAATTCTAAAAAATGCAAAACTTTCATATTCTTTCTGTGTTAATGAAAGAGATCATGCCTATTTTTGGTTTTAATTCTAAAGTTTTCGTTTAAACAGATGCATACATGCCTAGTTTTCATTTAATTCTTTTTGCTATTAAAGTTTTTAACAATAAATACTTTATGAAAATTTTAGTTGCATAAATTTTATATTATTTTAAGTTAATATTATTTTGACCATAACTAGAGTTTTATAAAAGCTTTTTAGTTGATTCTTTTTGCTATTGAAGAATATTATAGTTTTGTTTTAGTTGATCATAACTAGAATTTTATATAACTTTATTTCATGATATAGATTTTCATCAGATAGTGACAAAATAGCTAGTTCTATCAAGTTATTTTCATATGTACCATTGCCGCAACATATTCACCATAAATTCCGATACTTTTTGTTAACCTAATTTATTTTGATGCATAGACACATAATGATTCAAAAAAAGCCGACACCAATGTTCCCTATGTGAAGGAGATAGACCCTTACTATGCATCTTCTAGAAGATTCATAGTATTTTCTGTTAACCTATTAATGTTATATTTTCTTTATGTCATACAACGTTTCTCTCTTATCGTCTCCGATCAGAGAAACCACATAGTACCTCCAACTTTATGTCATACAACGTTTCTCTCTTATCATCTCCAATGCTTCTGTTGTATTCATCTATGTCAAGACGTTTAAGCCATGTCTATATTAACCTTGTTATTATATATGGAGCCACCAACCGGGACTAACCGCGTATGATCAACCTTGCAAAACATGTGACTAAAAGGATAGGAATAATTGAAATTTCATAACTTAATAAATAATTATTATAAAATCATGTTTCAAATGCCAAAATGCCCTAGCTAGCTCTTACAAAGATTCCCTCCGGTTTGTCCGAAGTGGCACTTTCCAGCTATAAGTCCGGAAACTCACACTAGAGAGAAAGTGATGGCGGTGAAGCCGGTCACATCCCAGAGTGGGATCTTGGGGTATAAAACTATTTCTTCGCGTGTGTCCCTTGCTTATTGCGCCGTAACCATGGATAATCTTCATCATTTAACATGATGCTTGGGTCAGTCTTCACTCTGAAGGGAGAAATTTCATGAAACTTTTCATAATCTTCTGACATGTCTGTCTTGTCCTCCACTCGCACGATGTTTCTTTTCCCTGAAAGAACTATGTGGCGCTTTGGCTCATCGTATGATGTATTCGCTTCCTTATCTTTTCTTTTTCTCGGTTTGGTAGACATGTCCTTCACATAGAAAACCTGCGCCACATCATTGGCTAGGACGAATGGTTCGTCTATGTACCCAAGATTGTTGAGATCCACTGTTGTCATTCCGTACTGCGGGTCTACCTGTACCCCGCCTCCTGACATATTGACCCATTTGCACCGAAACAAAGGGACCTTAAAACCACGTCCATAGTCAAGTTCCCATATGTCCTCTATGTAACCATAATATGTGTCCTTTGCCCTATTGGTGTTTGTTGCATCAAAGCGGACACCACTGTTTTGGTTGGTGCTCTTTTTATCTTGGGCGATCGTGTAAAATGTATTCTCATTTATCTCGTACCCTTGGAAAGTCAATACAGTCAAAGATGGTGTCCTGGCCAACAAGTACAGCTCATCTCCAACACTGGTGTTACCCATGAGATGTGTTTGCAACCAACCGCCGAAAGTTCCCAGGTGTTCACGTGTAATCCAGTCGTCAGACTGCTCTGGGTGTTTGGAGCGTAGAATATTCTTGTGTTCAATGATATACGGGGCCACCAAGGTAGAATTCTGTAGAACTGTGTAGTGTGCTTGCGCCCAAGAATGCCCGTCCCTACATATTATTGAGTTCGGTCCTACCGTGCCTTTTCCACCCAGTCTCCCCTCATGCAGCGATTCAGGAACACCAATCAGCTTAAGGTCAGGAATAAAGTCAACACAAAACTCAATGACCTCCTCTGTTTGATGGCCCATGGAGATGCTTCCTTCTGGCCTAGCACGGTTACGAACATATTTCTTTAAGACTCCCATGAACCTCTCAAAGGGGAACATATTGTGTAGAAAATACAGGACCCATAATTGCAATCTCGTCGACTAGGTGAACTAGGACGTGCGTCATAATATTGAAGAAGGATGGTGGGAACACCAACTCGAAACTGACAAGACATTGGACCAAATCATTCTGTAACCTTGGTAGGATTTCTGGATCGATTACCTTCTGAGAAATTGCATTGATGAATGCACATAGCTTCACAATGGCTAATCTAACATTTTCTGGTAGAAGCCCCCTCAATGCAACCGGAAGCAGTTGCGTCATAATCACGTGGCAGCCATGAGACTTTAGGTTCTGGAATTTTTTCTCTGCCATATTTATTATTCCCTTTATATTCGACGAGAAGCCAGACGGGACCTTGATACTGAGCAGGCATTCAAAAAAGATTTCCTTCTCTGCTTTGGTAAGAGCGTAGCTGGCAGGACCTTGATACTGCTTTGGATGCATGCCGTCTTTTTCGTTCATACGTTGCTGGTCCTCCCGTGCCTCCGGTGTATCTTTGGTCTTCCCATACACGCCCAAGAAGCCTAGCAGGTTCACGCAAAGATTCTTCGTCACGTGCATCACGTCGATTGCAGAGCGGACCTCTAGGTCTTTCCAATAGGGTAGTTCCCAAAATATAGATTTCTTCTTCCACATGGGTGTGTGTCCGTCAGTGTCATTCGGAACAGATTGTCCGCCAGGACCCTTTCCAAAGATTACTTGTAAATCCTTGACAATATCAAGTATATCATCACCAGTACGGAGGATAGGCTTCTTCCGGTGATCTGCCTCACCTTTGAAATGGTTGCCTTTCTTTCTTAAGGCATTCTTGGTCGGAAGAAATCGACGATGTCCCAGGTACACATTCTTCTTACATTTATCCAAATATATACTTTCGGTCTCATCTAAACAGTGCGTGCATGCGTGGTATTTTCCCTTGTTTGTCTGTCCTAAAAGGTTACTAAGAGCAGGCCAATCATTGATGGTTACAAACAGCAACGCTCATAGGTCAAATTCCTGCTGTTTGTGCTCATCCCACACACGTACACCTTTTATGTCCCACAGCTGTAAAAGTTCTTCAACTAATGGCCTTAGGTACACATCAATGTCATTGCCGGGTTGCTTAGGGCCTTGGATGAGCACTGGCATCATAATGAACTTCCGCTTCATGCACAACCAAGGAGGAAGGTTATAGATACATAGAGTCACAGTGATATGGGGTTGCCCGATCTTCTCAGTAAGCTAGTGGTGGTATGATAATGATGATAGATAACTGGGTGTCGCCGATGATCTCTCCTTGCTAGATCCCTAATGCCAATGCAACAGTTCTCTACCCTTCGGATATTCACGACTTCACACACTTGCACAACGTAGCCGTCGACCACGAAACGGTATAATTGCAATTCACTAATTCCCAATGGAACAACAGATTACACTCAACTTGTAGTTCAAATCTCCAGATCGATACGAATTGGAGATGCAATTTCAGATGAATGCTTGATAGCAAGTTCAACGAAACTAGGGTTTAATTTTAACGTGGTCTAACCCTAATTGTGGGCGCCCCAAGAGTACTTATAGAGGTGGGGGCATCCATCACACAAACCAGAACCGAACCCAACTTGGGTTCAACACAAACCGACTCAGTTTGACTCAAACTGATACAAACCGACCTAACATGGGTTCGGCCTTATTTGGCACACAGGCCTATCTCATGTGGTGCACCTTAGACGTGAAAACAACTCTCCATTGGTTGTCCTAGTGCGCCACCATGTTTGCCTTTATTCTTGTGTGATTTCCTTCGTTACTCCTGGCGCGCATACCTCCCTCTCCTCCCTCGCGCTCTTGCTGATATTGAAAATCAGTAGTGGATGTTCTTGCTGCAACTCCTCGCTCCCACGTGCAATGCTTGCCTCATGTTCATACCTGATCATACATATATGCAAAGACTTAGGCAGTATAAAATTCTCATGAATAAAATTATCATAATCAGCTAGGAGTGAATTCACCTGTTGTTCTAATAGCTTTGCACGAGCTCTTGTGATTGGTCCAATTCTGATTTCATCATTAGACACCTTCTTTGCAGCAATTGGTTGTTCATCAGCATGGGTTGGAGATGGAACAAGTGTAGGGATGTCCTCATCACACAGGCCAGGTGCTATGATTGCTGCTCTCCTACCCAAAAGGATTAATGCCATCTGCACTTATACCAAACCATAAGTTCCTTGCGTCACCTGCAAAGTCCGGCCACTTTCTCTCGATTTTTCTCCACTGCGACCCATCAGCAGGTACTCTCAACTTCCCGTCTTTCTTACGGTCTTCTTTGTGCCATCGCAACAACTTGGCATGCTCTTTGTTTCTGAACAGATGTTTCAACCGTGGTATTATAGGAGGATACCACATCACCTTGGCAGGAACCCTCTTCCTGGGGCGCTCGCCCTCAACATCACCAGGGTCATCTCGTCTGATCTTATACCGCAATGCACCGCATACCGGGCATGCATTCAAATTCTCGTACTCCTCACCGCGGTAGAGGATGCAGTCATTAGGGTATGCATGTATCTTCTGCACCTCTAATCCTAGAGGGCAGAGAACCTTCTTTGCTTCATACGTACTGTTAGGCAATTCGTTATCCTTTGGAAGCTTCTTCTTCATTATTTTCAGTAGCTTCTCAAATCCCTTGTCAGATACACCATTCTCTGCCTTCCATTGCAGCAATTCCAGTGCGGTACCGAGCTTTGTGTTACCATCTTCGCAATTTGGGTACAACCCTTTTTTGTGATCCTCTAACATGCGATCGAACTTCAACTTCTCCCTTTCACTTTCGCATCCTCTCTGTGCATCAACAATGACCCGGCGAAGATCATCATCGGGCACATCTGGTGCCTCTTGATCTTCAGCTTCCCCCGTTGCAGTATCACCGTATTCAGGGAACATAGGATAGTTGTCATCATCATCTTCTTCTTCGTTGTCTTCCATCATAACCCCTTTTTCTCCCTGCTTGGTCAGCACGGAGAAAGAGGGGTTATGATCATTCTGCTTGTTTGCCTCAGCCACATCGAGAAAATTATGCAGGCCCGTAATGTAGTCGGAGGTGCGTCGGTCACCGTACATCCATTGCCGGTTCATCTGCGTGCATTATATAATTGAGTATATCAAAAACCATTACAGAACATCATGAATAGAGAAATGACCAAATTAATACAAGTTCATCATCACATTAAAACCAAAGTACAATAGTGATCAAATGTTATTACTGAAAAAATAAATACATAAAGTTCATACATAGTTCTCATAGAACAACATACAGCTCTCTAGAGCATCTAATTAAAACATACATTGAAACTAACATACAACTATGTAAAACATTTAAATGCAACAACAAATGCGATCAAAATCGCAACTAAGGTAACAATTGATCCAACATCATAATGATACCAAGCCTCATTATCAATGGCATATTTTCTAATCTTTCTAATCTTCAAGCGCATTGCATCCATCTGGATCTTGTGTAGATCGACGCCATCGGCAACATGCAACTCCAATTTCATCTTCTCTTCTTCAACTATTTTCAATTTTTCTTTCAAATAATTGTTTTCTTTTTCAACTAAATTTAACCTTTCGACAAGAGGGTCGGTTGGAATTTCCGGTTCACATACCTCCTAGATAAAGACATCTATGTCAAGTTGGTCGGCATAATTGTCATAAACACTAAATGAAACAAATAGTTATAAAATATAATATACCACATCCGAATCATAGACCGGACGAGAGCCGAAGGGGGCGGATACCAAAACCATGGCACTATATAATAACAAACAATAATACAAGTAAGAAATTATACAAGTAGCTATATAAATCATACACATGTGCAAACTAAGAAGTTAATTTGAGCTCAAATTGTGCATCTAAATCAAATAAACTCACACATACACTCCTCCACTAAAACCCACAAACCACACTACTTCTAGAGCATTTGAAATGAGCTAAACTAGCAGTGAGAGATGAAAGGATGAAGTTGCTAACCTTTTTAGAACACTTGGATAGTTGGTGCACCGCCAAACCTAGACAAATCTTGGGGAAAATGGAGCTTGGAGGTCGAGCTTGGAGGAAGAACAAAGGAGAAAGCTTAAGTGTGGCTCCGGCATTTCATCGAACACCTCATGTGCATATATAGGCAAAAAACAGAGTAGCCCACACCTCCACCCTTCCACAGCCAAAAAACAGAGGAGATGGGGGGGCATGGATATATATAGGCAAAACTTTAGTCCCAGTTTGTGTCTAAAACCGGGACTAATGGCCTACCCTTTAGTCCCGGTTCCAGACACCAACCGGGACTAAAGGGCAGCAACCCCTTTAGTCCTGGTTGGTGGATGGAACCGGGACTAAAGGTCCCAGCCGAACCGGGACTGATGCCTGTCGAGGCCCGGCCGGCGTCCTAGCCTCTCGAACCGGGACTGATGCTCCCATTAGTCCCGGTTCGTAACACGACCGGGACTAATGCTCTGATCTGGCCAGGACCAAAGCCCTGTTTTCTACTAGTGATTAACTCCTCTGTATAATTAAGATACTAAAAGGATAGGAATAATTAAAAATTCATAACTTAATAAATAATTATTCAAAAATCATGTTTCAAATGCCAAAACACATATATACCCTAACTCTTACAAAGATTCCCTCCGGTTTGTCTGAAGTGGGACTTTCCAGCTATAAGTCCGGAAACTCACTAGAGAGAAATAGATGACGGTGAAGCCGGTCACATCCCAGAGTGGGATCTTGGGGTATAATTTTTTTTCTTCGCGTGTGTCCCTTGCTTATGATTGCGCCGTAACCATGGAGAATCTTCATCATTTAACAGGATGCTTGGGTTAGTCTTCACTGTGAAGGGAGGAATTTCATCAAACTTTTCATAATCTTCTGACATGTCTGTCTTGTACTCCACTCCCATGATGTTTCTTCTCCCTGAAAGAACTATGTAGCGCTTTGGCTCATCGTATGATGTATTCGCTTCCTTATCTTTTCTTTTTCTTGGTTTGGTAGACATGTCCTTCACATAGAAAACCTGCGCCACATCATTGGCTAGGACGAATGGTTCGTCTGTGTACCCAATATTGTTGAGATCCACTGTTGTCATTCCGTACTGCGGGTCTACCTTTATCCCGCCTCCTGTCAGATTGACCCATTTGCACCGAAACAAAGGGACCTTAAAAGAAGGTCCATAGTCAAGTTCCCATATCTCCTCTATGTAACCATAATATGTGTCATTTTCCCTATTGGTGTTTGTTGCATCAAAGCGGACACCACTGTTTTGGTTGGTGCTCTTTTTATCTTGGGCGATCGTGTAAAATGTATTCCCATTTATGCCGTACCCTTGGAAAGTCAATACGATGGTGTCCTGGCCAACAAGTACAGCTGATCTCCAACAGTGGTGTTATTCGTGAGATGTGTTTGCAACCAACCGCCGAAAGTCGCCATGTGTGCACGTGTAATCCAGTCGTCAGACTGCCCCGGGTGTTGGGAGCGTACAATATTCTTGTGTCCATTGATATACGGGGCCACCAAGGTAGAACTTTGTAGAACTGCATAGTGTGCTTGAGTGAAAGAATGCCCGTCCCTACATATTACTGAATTCTTTCCTAGCGTGCCTTTTCCACTCAGTCTCTCCTCTTGCCGCGATTGAGGAACACCAATCGGCTTAAGGTCACGAATAAAGTCAACACAAAACTCAATAACCTCCTCTGTTTCATGGCCCTTGGAGATGCTTCCTTCTGGCCAAGCACGGTTATGAACATATTTCTTTAAGACTCCCATGAACCTCTCAAAGGGGAACATATTGTGTAGAAATACAGGACCCAGAATGGCAATCTCTTCGACTAGGTGAACTAGGACGTGCGTCATAATATTGAAGAAGGATGGTGGGAACACCAACTCGAAACTGACAAGACATTGGACCAAATCATTATGTAACCTTGGTAGGATTTCTGGATCGATTACCTTCTGAGAAATTGCATTGAGGAATGCACATAGCTTCACAATGGCTAATCGAACATTTTCTGGTAGAAGCCCCCTCAATGCAACCGGAAGCAATTGCATCATAATCACGTGGCAGTCATGAGACTTTAAGTTTTGGAATTTTTTCTCTGCCATATTTATTAATCCGTTTATATTCGACGAGAAGCCAGACGTGACCTTGATACTGCTCAGGCATTCAAAAAAGATTTCCTTCTCTGCTTTGGTAAGAGCGTAGCTGGCAGGACCTTGATACTGCTTTGGATGCATGCCGTCTTTTTCGTTCATACGTTGCTGGTCCTCCCGTGCCTCCGGTGTATATTTTGTCTTCCCATACACGCCCAAGAAGCCTAGCAGGTTCACGCAAAGATTCTTCATCACGTGCATCACGTCGATTGCAGAGCGGACCTCTAGGTCTTTCCAATAGGGTAGCTCCCAAAATATAGATTTATTCTTCCACATGGGTGCGTGTCCGTTAGCGTCATTCGGAACAGATTGTCCGCCGGGACCCTTTTCAAAGATTACTTTTAAATCCTTGACCATATAAAATATATCATCATCTGTACGGTGGGCAGGCTTCTTCTGGTGATCTGCCTCACCTTTGAAATGCTTGCCTTTCTTTCTTAAGGGATGCCTGGTCGGAAGAAATCGACGATGTCCCGGGTACATATTCTTCTTACATTTATCCAAATATATACTTTCAGTCTCATCTAAACAGTGCGTGCATGCATTATATCCCTTGTTTGTCTGTCCTGAAAGGTTACTAAGAGCAGGCCAACCACTGATGGTTACAAACAGCAACGCTCGTAGGTCAAATTCCTCCTGTTTGTGCTCATCCCACACACGTACACCTTTTATATCCCACAACTATAAAAATTCTTCAACTAATGGCCTTAGGTACACATCAATGTCGTTGCCGGGTTGCTTAGGGCCTTGGATGAGCACTGGCATCATAATGAACTTCCGCTTCATGCACAACCAAGGAGGAAGGTTATAGATACATAGATTCATAGGCCAGGTGCTATGACTGCTGCTCTGCTCCCCAAAAGGATTCATGCCATTTGTACTTATACCAAACCATAAGTTCCTTGCGTCATCTGCAAACTCCGGCCACTCTCTCTCGATTTTTCTCCACTGCGACCCATCAGCGGGTACTCTCAACATCGCGTCTTTCTTACGGTCTTCTTTGTGCCATCGCAACAACTTGGCATGCTCTTTATTTCTGAACAGACGTTTCAACCATGGTATTATAGGAGCATACCACATCACCTTGGCAGAAACCCTCTTCCTGGGGCGCTCGCCCTCAACATCACCAGGGTCATCTCGTCTGATCTTATACCGCAATGCAACGCATACCGGGCATGCATTCAAATTCTCGTACTCCTCACCGCGGTAGAGGATGCAGTCATTAGGGCATGCATGTATCTTCTGCACCTCTAATCCTAGAGGGCAGAGAACCTTATTTGCTTCGTACGTACTGTCAGGCAATTCGTTATCCTTTGAAAGCTTCTTCTTCATTATTTTCAGTAACTTCTCAAATCCCTTGTCAGATAAACCATTCTCTGCCTTCCATTGCAGCAATTCCAGTATGGTACCGAGCTTTGTGTTGCCATCTTCGCAATTTGGGTACAACAATTTTTTGTGATCCTCTAACATGCGCTCCAACTTCAACTTCTCCTTTTCACTTTCGCATTCTCTCTGTGCATCAACAATGGTCGGGCGAAGATCATCAGCGGGCACATCTGGTGCCTCTTGATCTTCAGCTTCCCCCGTTGCAGTATCACCGTATTCAGTGAACATAGGATAGTTGTCATCATCCTCTTCTTCTTCATTGTCTTCCATCATAACCCCTCTTTCTCCGTGCTTGGTACAACAATTATAGCTGGACATGAAACCGGACTTAAGCAGGTGGGTGTGAAGGATTTTCGAGGAAGAGTAATCCTTGTCATTCCGACAGTCAACACATGGACAACACATAAAACCATTCAGACTGTTTGACTGAGTCACACCGATAAAATTATGCAGGCCCGTAATGTACTCGGCAGTGCGTCGGTCACCGTACATCCATTGCCGGTTCATCTACATTATATAATTAAGAATATCAAAAACAATTACAGAACATCATGAATAGAGAAATGATCAAATTAATACAAGTTCATCACATTAAAACCAAAGTACAGTAGTGATCAAATGTTATTACTGCAAAAATAAATACATAAAGTTCATACATAGTTCTCATAAAACAACATACAACTATCTAGAGCATCTAAAACATACATTGAAACTAACATGCAACTATGTAAAATATTTAAATGCGATCAAAATCGCAACCAATTAATCCAACAGCATAATGATACCAAGCCTCATTATCAATGGCATATTTTCTAATCATTCTAATGTTCAAGCGCATTGCATCCATCTGGATCTTGTGTAGATCGACGACATCGGCAACATGCAACTCCAATTTCATCTTCTCTTCTTCAATTCTTTTCAATTTTTCTTTCAAATAATTGTTTTCTTTTTCAACTAAATTTAACCTTTCGACAAGAGGGTCGGTTGGAATTTTCGGTTCACATACCTCCTAGATAAAAATATCTATGTCAAGTTGGTCGGCATAATTGTCATAAACACTAAATGAAACAAATAGTTATAAAAGATAATATACCACATCCGAATCATAGACCGGACGAGAGCCGACGGGGGCGGATATCAAAACCATGGCACTATATAATAACAAACAATAATACAAGTAAGAAAATTATACAAGTAACTATCTAAATCATACAAGTAAGAATTTTTTTTAAAAAAAAGATAAGAACAAGAGGCTCACTACGGTGGTGCCGGCGACGAGATCGGCGCGAGCGATCGACGGCGGTGAGGACGGGGACGGGGACGGGACGGCACCCTACACATGTGCAAACTAAGAAGTTAATTTGAGCTCAAATTGCATCTAAATCAAATAAACTCCCACATACACTCCTCCACCAAAACCCACAAATCACTCTACTTCTAGAGCATGAAATGAGCTAAACTAGCAATGAGAGATGAAAGGATGAAGTTGCTAACCTTTTAGAACACTTGGATAGTTGGTGCACCGCCAAATCTAGACAAATCTTGGGGAAAATGGAACTTGAAGGTCGAGCTTAGAGGAAGAACAGAGGAGAAGAATGGATTGTGTGGCTCGGGCAAGAAAGAGGAGAAAGCTTAAGTGTGGCTCGGGCACCTCATATCATGTTTGTTTTGCGTGAACTCAAGTGGCATCATGCTCTCAGGCATTTCATCGAACACCTCTTGTGCATAGGAAGGGAAAACAAACTAGCACACACCTCCCACCTTCTATGAGGAAAAAACAGAGGAGGTGGCGGGTAGGGGCGAGGATATATATAGGCAAATTTTTCGTCCCGGTTGGGGTCTAAAACCGGGACTGAAGACAGACCTTTAGTTCCGGTTGGAGACACCAACCGGGACGAAAGGGTATCGCGCCTGCCGCAACCCCTTTAGTCCCGGTTGGTGTCTGCAACCGGGACTAAAGGTCCCATTCGAACCGGGACTGATGCCTGCCGAGCCCCGTCCGGCGTCCTAGCCGCTCGAACCGGGACTAATGTCCGGTTCGTAACGCGACCGGGACTATTGCTCCGATCCGGTTAGAACGAAAGCCCTGTTTTGTACTAGTGCGCCCAAGCACCCATGAGGTCTATATCGCCTACAAAGGGCAAGACATACGCATTTTTAACGTAAGAAGCTCCATCAAATTCAGAATCCATATCCGCTCTCATAGCGCTTTACTTGTATGCACCAATAAATAAGAGCATTTTTTTGCCTTCTCGGAGAAGGTGGACAGCTAGAGCTTGGTGTGGTGAAAATGAAAATAAATCATAAATTAGCTATATATTTTTTGTAAGAGAGCGTTGCAAAGTTGCAATATATGCTCAAGAAGAAGCTAAACACGCTTACTTTAACGTAGTACTAAGTAAAGTGCCACTCTGATCATGGGTACCTCTAAGGGTGGATCAGTCGAGCGGTCTTTTTGACCTCTTGTGGACTGTGCTAGAAGTATAAACATGATTAGGATAAAGATAAGGAGATAGAGATAGAGTTTAAACACACAATATCTTACCTTGTATTCCAAGCTTCTTCGACGTTGTACTCTATATATACCCACGTGGTTCAGATCAATACAAGACTAAAAATTATTCAGGGTTCCAATATTTTTCACATGGAATCAGAGCCTCGCTAGATTCTAAGCCTACCCACTAGTTCCGCAACGCGCCACCCGGGAAGATTAATCTCCTATCCCCAGGGGCACGGCACCTGATCAATGAAAGTTTAGATCGGCACTTTAGAAGTTTAGATTAGTTTAAATCAATTTCTCCAATTTCGAAATTTCATACTCCCTCCGTTCCAAAATATAGTGCGCCCGCGCTTCCCAAGGTACAACTTTGACCATAAATTTAACCAACGAGACCGGCTGCGGCGGGAGCAAAAATTATATAATTGAAAACTTCTTTCGAATACGAATTCACTGGTATATTTTTTGCCCCCGTCGCAGTCGGTCTCGTTGATCAAATTTATGGTCAAAGTTGAAGCGCGGAAACCGAGGACGCACTATATTTTGAAACGGAGGGAGTAAGATTATTTTTTCTTTAGGCGCAAATAATTCGATGATCCTAAAATTCTGGTAAAGCAGTGCAAAATCAACATCATATCATGGCGGTGTGCGACTAAGGCAAGACGTGTGGATGCTTCGATACGAACGAGCAGCACCCACGGCCTTCTGCATCAACGAAAGATTGTCGTTACGCACACCATCTTGTCGCTGAAAACCGCCGCATTGCCATCATCCTCCCTGCGCGAGGAATTGCCCCGGAATGCCGCAGAGACGACGCACGCGTCCTGCCTTCCCTGACGATGGCTGCCGCCCGCCGCCGCTATCGTGTACCCAGCCTCCCCAACCTCTTCACCGTGCTCAATGGCCGAGACAGGGGGGACCAGCAGGGGCCTCCCCCCCCCCGCCCCCCTAACACTTTTCATCTAAACCTAATATGCATATGAAGAGATGATTATTTGCCACTAATTTGGTGTATTTTGATGCACCGGCCCTCCCCAGCAAGGATTAACAACACTTGGCCTCCCTCGTTCGATTTTCCTGGCCCCGCCACTGACCGTGTTCATGGTGAGCACGCAGCCGTTTGCCGTCTCCTTCCTCTCCTCCCCGTGCCTTGTACCATCTTGCTGTCGTGCGGTACCGCTCGCCGTCGCCTCTTACCGCGCTGCACCGAGTCGCTCGGTCCAGCCAGATCCAACACCCAGCCGGTCCGGTCTAGGAAATACAACCCCGTTCTGCGTTGGACTGGTCCCGAGCCGGCTCGCTCGCGGCTGGTGAAAGGGACGGCTCGAGCAGGGACCAAACCGTGTCCACACCCTAGGTACTCCTCTATCTATCCCATAATATAAGATCTTTTATACATCAAAGATCTTATATTATGGGACGGAGGGAGCACGTCCAAACTCGATATCTGTAACTCCTCAAAGAAAATAAAATCATAACTCTAAGTTTTGAAATTAAGCATTGTGAAAAATTAATGGTAGATACAGTAACAAACCTGGCAGCACGAAATACTAGATGATTATGATTACTAAGTTAAAGTTGCGATGGCAGAAGCCTCTGCCAGTTGGGCTTCCTCTTTTCGGGGGCAGCAACCTAACAACTTCCACATTGTAGAGGTGGTCAGTAGTCACGGCCACACTGTACATGCCACAAGAACATACATGGGATGGGAACAAACAAATTGATAACTAAAAGTCGCTAAGGAAATCAAGAGAAAGAAAACTGCAGTCGAAAGCAGCCACATCTTGCGAGAGAAACTGCAGTGCCATGAACGTGGAGATGCATGCAGAGGGCCACGTCAGGTCGTTGCACAGCACACGGCATCCCCGGCTTGGCCAGCCACATGGTAGCAAGTTGTTGGGTGTCAAGCAGCGCCTGATGCACTACCAGCTGTCAAAGTGATTGCGATATTGGTCCAACAAAGTTATTTCCTCCAAGATGTAAAGTGTGTAGGTTCCTTAGGCCCACAATGCCCGGTGGCACCGTCCCGCTTAGGTTGTTTTCACCTAAAATTAGTCGTTCAAGCGTGATGGATAGATTAAGAACAGAATTTCGTAGAACTCCATGAAGTTCATTTCCGTGTAATGAAAGTGTCTCTAGAGGACAATTGCTCAGTGCACTTAAAAGTCCTAGCTTTGACTGTCTCTTGCTTCAAGCCTGCTTTCATCAAGGTTTAAATACCATAGTTTACAAAGTCTACAGAGATAAATAAGAATCTGGCCAATGAAATAATTATATGGCAAGTTGTGTCAGCTCCGAAGCATTGCCCAGTGAGTCTGAGATGTAGCCTTCAAACTTGTTATCACCCAAGAAAAGCCATTGGAGGTTAGCGAGAAAATCACCAATGTCGGATGGCAATGTTCCGCTCAGCATATTTAATTATTTATACTCAAGTCTAGGTATTTACGATTAGATAGATTAAACAATATTCTTGGAACCCTACCGGATAGCCTATTTCCAGCAAGAAACTCTACCGTCATATTTGGTAATTGCCCAAGGTCTTCAGGGATGCTTCCCTCAAACTGATTGTCTGCAAGTGATATTTGTTGTAAGTTAGTGATGTTTTTGAGAGTGGGTGGGATAATTCCAGTGAGGTTATTTTGTGAAAGGTCCAAATCCAATAGATTGGAGAGGGAATCTATGTTTCGCGGAACATAACTCACTAGCATGTTAGAGAGGGCTAGACACAAGAGTTTCGGAAATCCAATTTGGCTCCCGGGGGCACGTGCTCCTGTGCTCGAAAATGATTTTTGAAATGTCAAAAAAAATCCCAACAAAATTTTTATGTATTCATAGTCACATCCAAATGCTACCTGTAAAGTTTTAGGCAAAAAGGTTGAACATTTTGGCCTGTGCAAAAAAGAAAAGAAATTGAACGCCAAATGTCACCGCAAATTTGTTTTTTTCACCGACAAAACACTACTGCTCCGTTTCGCATGAAAATTGTCAAGCATGCTTGCGACACTAACACGAACATCCGCAAAAAGAATTCAGAATTTTTTTTAAAACATTTTACTACTCTTTCTGCGTTGCTATTCATCCTGGAGCAAATGCTCCCGGGTGCCAAAGCGTCTCCCCCAGTTTCGTTTGGAACAATTTGTAAGCGCAATAAGTGCATCTGGAATGCTCCCTTGCAAAAAGTTGGCGCCTAGATCAATGACCTCTAATTTCCTAAGACGATTGAGAGGGGGCAATTGACCAGAGAAGCGATTCCCAACCTTCTCGTCCGGAGAGCACGGCACCACAGCCTTCTCTGCTTTGGTGTTCGCCGGGTGGTGGTGGTCTGTGTGTTGGATGCTGAAGCAAGCGCAGGCCCCCATGGCCATGGGCTTAAAAGCACCTCTACAGCGTCTCGCATCGCATCAACACACTGACTTGGGGGTTGGGGCCGCATCTGCCAACCTGTGTCACGCACTATCTTAGCTTTGACCTCCAACGGAATGAAGGGGACACCTTGAGCCCTCAATTCGCCTACCACCCCGCCACTTGCGTCGCTGTTCTAGCTGGACAAGACTATAGTGCTTGCAGAACGATTCTGGCCGGGCGCAGACCTCCAGCGCCAGCATGCGCGGGCTGCAGTTTCCACGCGGACAAAGTTGCAAAGTTGCGCAGCACGTAGGTAGAAGCGTGCGGAACGGTTTACGAATTGACATTCACCAGGTTGGAGTCTGAGAAGGACTAAAATGCGAATGGAGGCCGAGCATCAGGTAGGCCGGTATCCTGGCCATTCGCATGCGCTAGGGATGTGTGCCTTCCCGGTATTTCTGGTTCCTGCTCCCTCGTATCGCTGCACCATCGCGTGTATTGAGGGCAGGCCAGCTAGCACGTAGGTACAGAATCTAGGCATTTGAGTAGTTGTTCTCAGGTCCATTCGACTCCACATCCTCTCCATACTGAACATACATCTCCCAGGGGCACAGTCGAAGGAATCCCGGCAGGCACGGCCGACCACCAGCTCGGTTATTGCACACGTGGCTTAACTGTGTCCAGCAGACACGAATTTAGTAATAAATAACCAAATCATTAGGCCGCCTAAACAGCCGCTCACCAAGATGATGTCGATTTTGAGGCTGTAAAACTAATTTACAGGATCACGGGCAAATGCCAAGTTGCACATAACTACAATGACCGAGTCAGGTCCATGCTCATTCCACGACATGGATGAACTCGAGCCAGGAGCACTGAATTTTGTCTAACCACTGGCAATCTGACAGTCTTAACAGCCTAATTAAGATTTTTGTGAATGTTGCATAAACTAGTGGTTAAACAGACCCAACCTTGCAAGATAGTAGCTGAAAAACTATGACCATGTTAATGAAAATGATTTGCACATTTACTGCATCGACATTAACATACAAATCTTCTGATCGTCCCACATGCCATTTGCACTGGTGCATGTCTGAACTTAATTAGGATTGGTAGGAGCAATGAACGGATAAACACAGGGTAGACAAATTCCCTCCATATCTCTGTTATGTTCCAATAGAACCATTAGCCATGAAAACATCATCAACCAACTACATCAAGAACAACATCAACCAACTAAAGCGAGAAGTAAAAGCTCAAGAATTCCACACGTGATGAAGAAACTAGTTATATCAAGATTGATCAAGATGCTTATTTGAAGGCAGCTTGTCTCAGTGATAGAGGAACACACAATTTGAAGGCAGCAGATGCATATTTGCTTAGAGATATTCCATTTTTGCAATTTTTGTGGTGGGCCACGTGCTTGCTCCCACTGCCAAGCATGACTACAGTACACATATATGCTTGGAAGCACTAAAACAACATAGGAAAAAATATGAAAGAATCGAACTAGGGAGGTTATGTGTGGAAGCATCTGTTCCAAGCTGTCAGAAAGTTCAAGGCTGATGTTTCCAAGAGGAATCCAACTATTCATATTGTTGGATGGCTCTTTTTCTCTAGGGGCAGAACTGCACATTTTTGCAACCATTTGTCGCATTTTGTCATCTTGCATTCTTTGTTGAACTGAACCTAAGACAAATCTGCGGAATTTGTAGGGAATATGGATTAGAAGGAGTTGGCAAAAAAACACAGAAGATATATGTTAAAAATGCCTAACAAAAATTTCTGATGCTAGGCATACCAAAGATGTTAACAATCGCCAATTTCTGCACATCAGGGAAGGGCACTTGTATCTATCCATGGCACAAGTGAGTTGGCCAGAAGGCAATACTACAGGATTGCAGAAATAGGAAAATGCATCAGATTAAACACCTTCTACTTCAGGGTTGAGATCACAGACCATATCAGCATGGTACTGATCAGGAACCACAAATGCATCATCATTTTTTTTCTGCACATCTAACCCACAGAATACTCTACATCAGAAGTCAAGCAAAGAAGCAATTCAGGTTTTTTCTTTACATTAGATGGTCTAGTTTCATCATTACAGTATCTCAAATTTGAACCGTTCATTAAGAATAATCACTAATCAAAGTTCAATAGCAGAGTCAGTGCAAAAAGTTGGGACTGTATGAATTAGCACCCCAAAAAACACATGTTGGAAAAAATTAAGCCGATGTAGCACATACGCATGGGTATGGATAACATTTTTCTCTCATGATTATCCGTCACATATATTGTCTGAAAAACATCACAGTAAATTCGGATCTACGCAGCAACAGGATGGGGAGAGACCTATCCAGTTCAAGCTTGGGGATTACAAGCAAACAAAAGAAAATCGCATCGGTACAAAAGTACAAGCATCAGAGAGCACTCTATTCTGGATTATCAACACAAATGATAAATACATCTCGATCGAGCCATGCAGCCAAATCAGCCGTACTAAAGGAATATAAGGAACAGAATTAAAATTGCCGAAAAAACGTGCAAATCTAGAACAGATGAAACCCAACTAGGAGAAAAGCATAAGTACATACGTGTGATCCAGCCTCACCGACGGAAACAATGAAGAAAGTGATTTTTCCCGGCCAGATCCGTGGTCAAGGACCTCGCCCTGGACAGATCCGGTGTTCCGCAAACTCGAGGTGATCCGGTCGCCGGAGTGGAAGATGACGCGGGATCCGGGTGATTTGGATGTCGGAGTGGAAGAGGACGAGCGCTCCGGCCATCGCTTCGGTCGCAGGAGCCGAGGGAGGGTGGGGCTGCACCCGGTCTCCAAGTCACGGCTGAAGGGGAGCATGGTCGCCGACGATAACCACCGCGAGAACTGCGCACAGACGAGGGAGAGAGAGGGAGGGGATGGCTGGGCGACGGAACAGGAACGAGGACGACAGAAAAAGAGTGTCACAGGTTGAGCAGAGAGGAACACGAGCAGGCCGATGGGCCAAACATGTACGCGCGGGCTGTATCCCACACCGTATATGGATGCATAGGCCGACACGAGCCGACACGAGCCTGTCAACAGCCTGACATATTCCAGATCCCAAAGCCCATTCCAACAGCCAGGATACCGGCCTGCCTGATGCTCGGCCACCAAAAGCCCGCACTCTTGTTAGTCGGCATTTAGTCAAAACGCACACTAGGAGTTCCACATGTGGATGTGGTACGTGTGATACAAAATGGCAAAGGCTTCACTAAGCAGCGCGCGCAAAGATCATCCTCTTCGTGTTAATTTCTTTCCTGAATAAAGGAGGTGTGCAACTGGTAAAACAAATGGCAAATCAAAACATGGTGAGTAAGCCACGTCGATCATGTTTGCCTGCACCCACCGAACCCTCTTCGCTCTTCCTTCCGTAAGTGAGATCGAGGGAGGCCGACAGAAAGAGGAGGGAGGCCTCCTCTGTGTGCTCGCTCTCTCCTGTTAACCTGTCATTGCATGTACCACTAGTGGAAAACAGGGCTATAATCCCGGTTTGGGAGGGCCTTTAGTGCCGGTTCTACAATCGACACTAAAGGGGGGGGGGGGGGCTTTGGGGGGACTAAAGCCCCCCCCCCCCCTTTAGTCCCGGTTCGTCACGCCCCGGCACTAAAGGGGCTCCACGTGGCGCTGCTGGGGCGGGGGAGGGAGGACCTTTAGTACCGGTTGGTGTTACCAACCGGGACTAAAGGCTCCACGTGGCGCTGCTGGGGCGGGGGAGGGAGGACCTTTAGTCCCGGTTGGTGTTACCAACCGGGACTAAAGTGAGCCTTTAGTCCCGGTTGGTAACACCAACCGGGACTAAAGGTCCTTGCCGGGGGCTGCCTTGCCGGGGGCCGTCAGGAATTTTTAGAAAAAAAAATTGAATTTTTTTTTGAATATTTTTTGATTTGTTTTTAAGTTTTCTTCCGATTTTTAAATCTTTGAATTATTTGACAATTTAATCTCTAATCACCCGTCCACACTGCTCCAGCGTGGAGTACTAATTTCAAATCGTCTAACTTCCCGGCCGGTCACCCATCCTCTCACTGCTCCAGCCCCAGCACGCTTAACTTCTCGGCCGGTCACTCATCCTCTCACTGCTCCAGCCCCAGCACGCTTAACTTTCAGGTTCTATCGACCCTAGTTTCCAAGTCTGCACTTGTTGTTTTCCTGACAATAGTAAGCTATCAATCCTATTAACCCTTAGGTCTTGGTGTCACATGATTTAATTTTTTGAATTCTAAACAATTATTAAAATAAACAAAATAAGTACTAATAATATTGAATTTTAATGAAAATAAAATAAGTAATAATATTATTTTATTCATTTTTTTTGCCATTTATTCATTTAATATGACATAATTAATATCTTTAAGTCTGTAAATCGAAATTCGACAAATAATATATCCATTATTATCAGAAAAATGTGAGGAATCCAAATATGACATCATTTATTTATTTTAAATAAAATTAATTTTTAAAATTATTAAAATTATTATTTTTTGATTTGAAATAACTTTTTTTTACTTTTGGAATTTTGAGAATCTGAGAAAACTTCACCTGGTAAACCCGGGTGAAATCGAGTCCCAATTTTTCTTTAGTTTTTTTTGATATATTAAACTTTTTTTTTCGACGTCGTATGCAAAAGTTATGGCCGTTTTACATTTTTTTTTCGTTTTTTTGCAAAAAATGTCAAAATTCATATTTCAAAATTTCTATACCAACTAGACACTAAAACCTAACTACACCTCAAAGGATTTTATTTTTTGAAGATTTTATCATTTTTGTTTATTTTCTACAAAACTAAAAAAGGCGGTCCACGGGGGGGGGGGGGGGTAGAGTTTGAAAATTTCAGAACCCCTTTAGTCCGAGTTGGTGTCCATCCAATCATACCGTCGACTACACATCTGCTAGCACCGTCCCAGCCAGAGTCACAACTAAGGTTAACCAAGTCAGAAAGGTATGCGGCCGTCGGCTTCGAAGTATCAGGGTTTCAGACGAAAACTCGTCTGTTACAAAGGCATTTCATTTTTTTAAACTTATTTCAACTCCAGACTTTTTGTGTGTTCATTATGCACCATTCGAAGCCACGCCCTCAAATTTCAACCCTTTCTGACTTCATTTGCTATTTTCATGCATTTAATGATTTTTTTGAGCTAAATGACCCTGAAATTGAAAAGCACTACAAATGAACTCTGAAAAGGTTGAAACTTGGCATGGTATCATCATTTCACCCACATAGCATGTGCTAAAAAGTTGAGAGGGTTACGGCAAAAACTGGATGCACTTCGTGTACAAAATGGACAATCTCTTTCGAAGTATCAGGGTTTCAGACGAAAACTCTTCTGTTACAAGGGCATTTCGTTTTTTTAAACTTATTTCAACTCCAGACTTTTTGTGTGTTCAATATGCACCATGCAAAGCTACATCCTCAAATTTCAACCCTTTCTAACTTCATTTGCTATTTTCATGCACTTAATGATTTTTTTGAGCTAAATGACCCTGAAATTGAAAAGCACTACAAATGAACACTGAAAAGGTTGAAACTTGGTATGGTATCATCATTTCACCCACATAGCTTGTGCTAAAAAGTTGAGAGGGTTACGGCAAAAACTGGATGCACTTCGTGTACAAACTGGACCATCTCCTTCGAAGTATCAAGGTTTCAGACCAAAACCCATCTGTTACAAAGGCATTTCATTTTTTTTAACTTATTTCAACTCTAGACTTTTTGTGCATTCAATATGCACCATACTACAACATGTTAAAATCTACAGAAAGAACTAACTAAAAATAATAAAAAACAACAATTAAATGACTAAAACAACTATATAAGCAAAACAATATTGTTTTAATTAAAATCCTAATTTAAATTATTCTAAAAATAACCAAATAAATCTTACTGTGACAACAATCTAACACGTGACTAGGAGCAAAAAGAATTAAATTTAAAACTATTTGTAAACTCAAGTTATTCACAATCTAGGGTTTGAAGCAAATTTGAACAAATTCAAATTTAAACCATTCAAATTTGAAAACTAATGGCACAAACAGAAACTAGACAAAATTTTGAATCTAATGCAAAAAGAATCACTCAAAAACATCAAATATCTTAAAGGTCCAACCTTTAGTCCCGGTTGGAGACACCAACCGGGACTAAAGCCTCAACCCCTTTAGTCCCGGTTGGTGTTACCAACCGGGACTAAAGGGGGGGCCTTTAGTCCCGGTTGGTGATACAAACCGGGACTAAAGGGGCTCGTGGGGGCCCCAGCTGACACCAGCCTGGCACAACCCCTTTAGTCCCGGTTCGTGTGACGAACCGGGACTAAAGGTCCGGAACGAACCGCGACTAATGATGCCCGTTCCGAACCGGGACTAATGGTCACATTAGTGCCGGTTCAAAACCAAACCGGGACTAATGCTGCGGACAAAAGGTCCGTTTTCTACTAGTGTACGTAGGACCTGTGTATATTCTACTGTATCTGTTGTAACTACCTCCTAGCTTTGAGGATCACAACCACTCTCCACGTTGGCCTGCGTGCCGTGTATCATGGGAGACGTTGGGTGATCCTGCTATTTGTACCTCTGTAACTCTAGCGCATAATCAACACGACATCACAGTGAGCATTCTCTCCCTCTAGCTTGGTATCAGTCGCCATGGCCTTCGAGGACATCTTCGGTGAGCTCCCATCTTCGGCCATCCACTTGTCCTCTTCCCCTGGGACCTCTCCTCCCCTTCCCCCGAGCACCACCGCTGCCCTCTCCTCGGACGTTACTCCCGTCCTCCCTTCTGCCCTCGCTCCCGCTGTCGAACCACCGGCCGATCCCCTCCTCATCTCTTTCCACAATGATCACATCTCCAACCACATAAAATTCAAACTCGATCCGACCGAGAACAACTACATCAAGTGGAGGACCTTCTTCTACTGCGTTCTCATGCAGTACCGCGTGCAAGATCACGTGGATCGGCCGCCTCCTCCCAACCCCGATGCGGCCTGGCTTGCTGTCGATCATCGCATCACTCTCTGGCTCTACTTCACCCTGGCCGACTCCATCCTCGAGCTCGTCATGGGCGGCGCCGTCAACGCGTTCACCGCGTAGCGCCGTATCCGGGACTACCTCCTGGCGAACCAAGGCGCCCAGTACCTTCACCTGACCCGCCAGTTCCGGAACCTCAAACAAGGAGATCTCTCTGTCTCTGACTATGCTCGCCGTCTCAAGGCTCTCGCGGACGTCCTCGCGGACACAGGCCATCCGGTTGAGGATCACGACCTCACCATGCAGCTCCTCCGCGGCTTGGATGCCCGCTTCGACACCATCCGCACCATCCTCGGCGATACGGTGCCCCTGCCGCCGCTCCACGTCGCCCGTTCTCGCCTAGACCTTGCCGAGTACAACATCAACCTCCGGGCGGCTGAGGCCGGCTCTGCCGCACTCACCATCTCCGACGGCCCCAACTCCACCAACGACCGTGCCGACCGCGGGGACCTTGGCAACTGCACCGACCGCAATGATCGTGCCCCCTCGTCGAGTCGCGGCTCTGGTGGCAACCGTGGTGGTGACCGCGGGCGTGGCCGCGGACGCAATGGCGGTCATGGGCGCGACCGATCTGACTCGGGTGGTCGCGGGTCTGCCTCGCCCCAGCCGTCGCCCTGGACCGGATACTTCGCTCCGTACGGCATGGCCCTCCCCGCGCCTCGCTCCGGGTGGATTCCCCCCAACGCTGCCGGCGTGCTCGGCCCTCGCCCCGGCGTCCACTCTCAAGCATATCCTCTGATGCTGTCCAGGCCATCCCCGCCGCCCCTGCCTACCCCACCGTTCCAGCACGGCGCGCCTTCATGGGATCACGCCGCCCTGTTCCAGCACGCCTACAGCCAGCAAGGTCTTCCTCACCACGGTGCTGACTGGATACTAGTTTGATCGCTACTTCACATATCTTGCTCCCGCCCAGCACGTAGCTCCATAGCATTTTTCTGAAGTACCCCTCGAAGATTTTGGAGCAATGGAGCAGCCACCAGTCCTCTCTCTCAATACATTTTCCGCAGCCAGGAACCCCGCACATACGGGTCCAGGATTTGAAAGGCAGCCACGCCTCTCTTTTTTTCTGGTGGAAGCCTTTCTTTATTGATTACTCGTAAAGTCGTAATGTATACAGAATTACAGATGATACAAATACCATAAAAGGGTGCACACGGCCAAACCGGATATGCCACACACACATACATGGGAACGAACGAACCTGCTGTAATAGAAAGTCGATTGGGAATCTAGAGAAATAAAACTGCCGTACAGAGCAGCCACAAAAAATGCAAACAGAAACTGCACTACAGAGCAACCACATATGCCGACAGAAACTGCACTGCAGGAACAGGGGAGATACAGAGGTCTCTCGTCGGGTTGTTGCACAACACACGACATCACGGGCTTGGCCAACCACTCCGCAACAAGCCGTTGGGTGTCAAGCAGTGCCGATGGACTACCAACTGTCAAAATGATTATTGGAAAGTTTGAGCTTAGCTAACTTTGACAGATTGCCGATGGAGTACGGTATTGGTCCAACGAAGTCGTTTTCTCCAAGATTTAAATCTACTAGGTTCTTTAGGGCCCCAATGCTCTGTGGCAATGTTCCGGACAAGTTGTTTGATTCAAAATTTAGCCATTCAAGCGTGACGGATAGGTTACCAACAGAATGTGGTAGAACTCCTTGTAGTTGATTTCCGTATAATGAGAGTGTCTGTAGACCAGGACAATTGCCCAGTGCACTTAAAAACTCCCAGCTCTGACTTTCTCGTGCTTCAAACTTGTTTTTTTCGAGGTGTAGATAGTTTAGTTTACGAAGTTTACCCAAACAGCTAGGAATCTGGCCAGTGAAATAATTAGATGACAAATTTAGCACGGCCAGCTCCGAAGCATTGCACAACGAATCTGGGACATGGCCTTGAAACTTGTTACTGACCAAATTAAGGTCTTGGAGATTAGGCAGCATATTACCAATGCCAGATGGCAATGTCCCGCTTAGCATATTTGTACTCAAGTCTAGGACTTGGAGGATGGATTGATTAAACAATGTTGCTGGAACTCTACCGGATAGCCTATTTCCACCGAGGAACGCTAACAACATATCTGGCAATTGCCCAAGCTCTTCAGGAATGCTTCCCTTGAGATGATTGTCAGCAAGTGATATTCCTCTTAACCGAGTGATGTTGCTGAAGGTTGGCGGAATGCCTCCGGTGAGGTTATTTTGGGAAAGGTCCACAAAGACTAGATTGGAGAGGGAATCTATGTTTCGTGGAATCGAACCAACTAGCATGTTATCGGAGAGGAATAGCACCTCGAGTTTGGAACAATTTGCAAGTGCATCTGGAATGTTCCCCCTGCAATAAGTTATCTTCTAGATCAAGGTCCTCTAATCTTCTAAGACGATTGAGAGGAGGCAATTGATCAGAGAAGCGATTTGAGTATAGGTTAAGTTTCCTAAGGAAGGTTAGGTTTCCTAGAGAGGGTGTGATTTGGCCAGCCAAGCTCGAACCCTCGAGGTCCAGCACCGTAACACGTCCTGGGTGCCTTGTGCTGCAGTTGACGCCCGTCCACATACAATGGTGGATGCTGTCGTTCCAAGAGTGCAAGGCTCCCGTCGGATCCTTCGTGATGGCCTTCTTGAAATCGAGCAATGAACGCCGATCCGTGGTGTTATCAGAAACCACGGAGCAATAGGTATTACCAACCCCATAGAACAATATTAATAGTACTGCTGGTAGCACAAGCGTGCTGGGTACCAGGGCTCGCTGTGTGCCCATGAATTAGGTCCGTCACCTGCAAAGGGTAAGGCATAAAGCAGTTTCCGCACAGCAAGTTCCATCCAACTAAGAATCTACATCATTCTCAGTTCTACACAGCAAGGCACAAGTCAAAGTAGATGATTGCTCAGCACTAGTACTGGTTATCAGGAGGAGAGATGAGATGATACGCACCTCTGCAAGCTTGCTCGGCCGGAGCGCACGGCACGACGGCCTTCTCTACTTTTGTTTTCGCAAGGAGTGGTGGTGGTGTGTGATCGAGTTGGATGCTGAGCTCTAGATCAGGCCTCATGGGCTTAAGAATACTTGTGCAGCATCCCTCACATCCACACACTTGGGCCTTATCTTCCATTGTTATGCATTATTTCAGCTCTGACGGATACCCGATGCAGCGGAGACCTTGACTCGTCCCCCACCACTCGCGTCGCTGTTTGAGCTGGCCAAGACGTCCAGGGCGAGTGTCGACATGGAGTCCGTCGCTCTCAAATTCACGGGCTGGAAGTCTGAACTCTGAAGAAGCATGTGTCGCAGATGTGATGCAATTGGATCAATGGGATTGCATAGGATTCAGGGGACTTTCCATCAATCCTCTTACATGCATCCCAACCAAACCGAACAAGCCTTCGCTTTGTTTCAGAGAAAATATATTAACCGATCACTCTTTGCTAGCTGTTCTTTCCATTGATCAGTAATGAAGACAAGGTCCCAAATGCCTGCGGTAGGCCGGGGGTGTGAAAGAGGACAGCATCGCCGCGATGCCGTCCTCCCCCGTGTGTTCACTCCCTTCTGTCAGTCTCCTCCGGGTCGGCCTTCAATCTCCAGTGGCCACGCCATCGATCACGAGCCACGCTGCATACTTCTCTCCAGGAGCTTTGCGAGACGGCCCAGAAGAAACAAGAACAGAGTTGACGATACGAGAGAAGTAATGGAACCACGTACATACTACAGAAATGACTCAAAAACAAGTACTACTACAGAAGGTGCCGCTACACCAGAGCACGTTATGAACACGACAAAGGCCAGAGAAGCTACAGGCCGGGCCAACAACACCACGCTTCTTCTTTCACCGCTATTGGGTTCACGTAGGAGCTATTTCCCACCCGTTGCAAGACGTAAGTTAGGCATACGATGTTGCAAGACATAAGTAGGTCTCACCATCTGGCGCGGCGGCGCTACTGGTCTGGCCCAGTACAGTAGCTGCCACACGGCTTTTTTTTAAACTGCATGAACATTTTTTATATTGTATAAACATTTTTGAAAAATGTAAAAATCATATTTTTGAACTGAATGACCAGGTTTTTTATGTAACATAATTTTTTCTGAATAGTATGATTTTTTTTAATTACAAGATTTTTTTTTACATTGTATAACATTTTCTAAAAATGTCACGTACATTTTTTTGAAATCCCTGAATAGTTTTTTCAATGTTAGGTATATTTCTTTTCATGATATGAAACATTTTTTTAAACTATGTGAACATTTTCTATATTGTATAATTTTTTTTGAAAATGTCAAAATCATAATTTTGAACTGTGTGAACATTTTTCTTTTGACGGGTAACTGTGTGAACAGTTTCGAACACGAGAACAGCCAGAAAAGCTACAGCCTGGGCAGCAACTCCAAAGCGGGCCAACACCACGCTTCTTCTTTCAGCGCTGTTGGGTTCATGCAGGAGCTACTTCTGGCCCGTTGCAAGACGTAAGTTAGCTGTCGGCTGTTGCAAGACGTGTAGCTCGGGAGCTCCTATCTGCCGCTTATTGCGGCAGACAGTCGAACAAACGCACAGGCGGCCCCGACAGGGCCGGCCCACTAGCTAATGAGCGAAGCGAGCGGATGTGCCAGCGATTGACTACTGTAGCAAATATATAAATTCGCAAAAAAAAGGAGCATTACCGAGGATCAAACACGAGACCTCCATCAAACAAGATTTTCGGGCTAGCCACCGAACATAATGAGAACTAGTGATTACTTCCCAGCGCAAGCCTATAAGAACAATACAAAAGTAGATCCAGAAATTCCTTTTCCTTTTTTAAATTACAAAAAAAAGTTCTCGAACCTGAAATTTATTGCAATTCTGGATTTTTTTTTTGAAAATATGAACATTTTATAAATTTGTGAACAAATTTTGAAATACATGAACATTATTTCAAATTCCTATACATTTTTTGGAATTCAAAACATTTTTTGAATTTGTGAACAAATTTTAAACAATGGAACATTTTTATAAAATCTGAACAAAATTTTAATTTCTGAAAAAAAGGAAATATCGACTTGAAAAAGGAAAAAAAGTTGAAAATAAAAAAAGAAACGAAAAAAAAACAAAAGGAAAAGAAAAAAAAGAAAGAAAAAAAGAAAAATGAAAACCAAAGAGAAACAGAAAAAACCGGTTGAGGGAACCTTCTAGAAGGTAAAACCCGGCTGGGAAACTCTAGAAGGTTCCCAAAACCGGATATGCTGCAAACACGTTAAATGGGCCGGCCCAAGTCATCGCTTGATCGGCAGGGTCTGTGCGAAAGGTCGACAATTTGACACAACGTGCCGTCAAATAGGATATTCCGTGTAGCTCTTGCCCTAAAAAAAAGACGTGTAGCTCTCACCCTCTCTGGCGCGGCGGCACTACTAGTCCGGCCCAGTACTGTAGTGCCACACGAATTTTTCCTTTTTTTTCTTTACAGGTTTTGCACTGTTTTGCATCGGTTTTCTCCAGGTCTTCTCTGGTTTTCTTTTGTTCTTCCTCTTTCCTTTTTATTTTCCTTCTTTTTTTTCTTCAGGGCATTTTGTTTCTCTCTTAGGTTTTCACTTTTTGGTTAATACACGTCCAATTTTTTATACACATTGTATATTTTTCGTATACATCAATAACATGTTTTTATACATGTTTAATATTTTTCAAATACATAAGTACATTTGTTTTCCTAATATATGTTTTGAGATCTAATTTTTTCATACACATTGCACATTTTTTGTATGCATATAATACATTTTTCGTAAATATTAAACATTTTTAAAATACAAGATTAACATTTTGCTTTTCAAATACATTTTTTGTATATTTTTTAAATATATGTTAAACATTTATAAAATTCCATTTAAACCTTTTTTGAAAGATATGACACATTTTTTTAAACTATGTGAACATTTTTTATATATCTTAACCATTTAAAAATGAAAAAATCATACTTTTGAATTGTGTGAACAGTTTTTTAATGTAACATACATTTTTCTGAATAATATGAAACTTTTTTTTTAATTACACGAAGAGTTTTTTTACATTGTATAACATTTTTCGAAAATGTCACAGGCATTTTTCTGAAAACAATTAACTAAATTAATTTTACATAATATATGTATTTAGCGTTTTTTTAAATGTAAACAAAAGTAACAAAATGATAACATCGTCAAGAATGAGAGATAGAGAGACCTAAGTATTGTATGCTCCAGTTGGGCAACATCGTCAAGAAATCAACATTTACTTCTGATAGGAACGTTCTGGTCCGGATGTGATGCACCTTCAGTGATAGTAGGATACCGTGACGCCCTCGACTTAATCGTGCACTAATCATACACACAAATGCACATGATCAAGCCTAAGGACTCACGGGAAGATATCACAACACAACTCTAAACACAAATAAAATAATACAAGCTTTACATTACAAGCCAGGGGCCTCGAGGACTCGAATACATAAGCTTGAGCAAACAAGCGTCAGCGGAAACAAAAGTATCTGAGTACAGACACAAAAAGTTAAACAAGCCTGCCTTAAGAAGGCGAAAACAAACAACAACTCTGATCGAAAGAGGCGAGGCCTCCTGCCTGGGAGCCTCCGAACTACTCCTGGTCGTCGGGGATCTCCATGTCGTAGCAGGCTCCTCCGGGGATCTCCTGCTCCTGGGCTCCGACGTCTGATCGCAACATTCGGGTATGGGGAAAAGAAGTAGCAAAGCAACTGTGAGTACTCATCCAAAGTACTCGCAAGACTGACATCAGAACTATACTAATTATGCATTGGTATCAAGTGAAAAGGCTGTATCTGTGGAGTGTATAGCAACAAAGCCAGAATAGAGAGAAATGCCTAGCCTATCGAAGACTAGCATCTTCAGGGTCTTGCAGCATAAGAAGAGTGCAGATTAGCATATTATAATTTAACAAGCATGTTGAAGCAAAGCCCAGAGATCCTTTCCCGACTCCCTGCGAGAAAGCAATCCCGGAGCTTACAGTTATTTAAAAGTATCCAGTTCAAGTAGTAGTAGATCGGGATACAACACTGAGCGTCCTGTTACCGAGGACACGGCTATTCGAATAGATAACTTACCTGCAGGGGTGCACTACTGTTACCCAACACGCTCGATTAACTCCGGCCGGACACACTTTCCTGGGTCATGCCCGGCCTCGGCTGATCGACACACTGCAGCCCTACCTAGAGCTCAGCAGAGAGGTCCCCGCCGGTCTACATCCTAAGTGCTCAGGGGTCTTGGGCCATCGCCCTTTGCACTCTGGGTCGTTGTGCGCAGGGTTAGATCCAGGCACCACCTCTGTCATGGATGGCGCCGATCCTGCCGTGCCACAATGCTGAACTGGACGTCTGACAAAGCTTTCGGCTGATACATACGGCGTAAAGGGCCCCATTAAACTATTATCCCACGTGGTGGTAGTGCGTATAGGGCGCGACTACCCACTCAGATCAATACCCAAATCCGTTAGCGCATTATTAGGAGCTCGCGATGACGATCAGTACTCCTGTCGTCCCGTCTCGAGGAAGTGCAACAAGGGCCAGGCCCATCCCTCTCTAGGGCGGTCTCTGCCTGCCCGGTTGCGCCTCGTAATTATCTTGCGGGTACCCTCACGGTCAACCCGACTTCACATCTCTCGCGGGTACCCCTCGGGGTCGACCCGACTTTACCCAGGGGGCTGTCGGGAACTCAGGTCCACCTCTACCGGGGTGGTACCGCCAGTCCCTTCAGTCCCACAGTAACAGTGAAGGTAACCGTGTGTTTTGTCATCAAGGGGGAATCCGAGGAATCACCCTCGATGGATTCCCACTCGAGGGGTTATACGACGGAGTCGTCCTCGGAAGTGGTGAAAGAGGAATCACCCTCGATAACCACAACCGGTTATGCTATGCTACAGGGCCATCATCAGAAGTGAAGTATGAGGTATCACCCTCGTCACCCAATAGTGGCTCTGCAGAGTCGTACAACTAATGGGGGTGTGCGGTGCTGTGGTCAGTCTCGGCACATCGATCACATGGATCGAGGCACAGGTACTAGAGCGGAGCCACTATAGTAAGGGAGAGGGGGCCACAGATGGTTTACCATCCAACCTATACTAAGCAGTTTAGGATAACAGGCAGGTATCAATAATGGTTACAAGAACAGGCTATGCAACAGAATAGGATAAAGCAAAGTAGCGGCAATTTCTAATGCAAGCAGGAGGGAGAAAGAATAGGTGATATAGACATGCTCAAGGGGGTTTTGCTTGCCTGGTTGCTCTGCTGAAAAGGAAGGAGGGTCGTCAACACCGTAGTCGTACTGGGTAGCAGCGGCGTCAGTCTCGGCGTCTAACGGAGAGAAGAGGGGGAAGAAACAGTAAATATAAAGCAAACAAATGCACACAGATGCTAGGCATGGCAAAACTTTATTCGAGGGGTGCCCTAATGCAGTACTACGCAAGTTAGACGGAGCGGGAAACATCTGGAGGTGTTTTACCAGCTCCGGGCGATTATCGGACAGATGAATCGGAGGGGAAACTCCCATGTTCATCATGTTAGAGTGGGCTGACAGGTATGTGAGTGGCATATTCCGATTCTTCACATTTTTCTGATCGTTTTACATATATAAAATATTTTCATCCGACTTACGGTTTAAAAGATATGATTTTCTAAAGTTTTATTAAATTATGGAATTATTTTAATTATTTAATTTAACATTATCCGAAATAGTGCAATGCTGATGTCAGCATGACGTCAGCAGTGAACAGGACCAGTGGGTCCCGCCTGTCAGCGTCTAATTAAATTAATTAGGGTTTAATTAGACTAATTACAGATTAATTAGGTTAATCAAATAATTAGTTTAATTAAACATGATTAATTAAGTTAATTAATTAGTTAATTACTTAATTATTTAATTAATATTTATTTATTTATTTTAATTTCTTTATATTTTATTATTTCATTTTTCTTTTTACGTTTAAACGGTAAACAGGGGGGGCCCTGTGGTCAGCGTCACCGGGCGGACATGTCCGGCTGTGCCCGTTTGGGGGCCGGACACGTCCGGGTTTTGCGTGCGCGCGGGCACACTGGGGCGGACCGGACACGTCCGGTCACGGCGCACGCACGCGCGGGCAGAGGCGGGCAGCGGCGGGCGAGGAGGTGAGCGGGTGAGCGGCGAGGGCGCATGCGACGAGGGGAGGCACAGGGGGGCGCGGCTGCGGCGGGCGGAGCCGGCGAGCTCAGGCGGCGGCGAGGCGCGGCAACGCGCACGGCGGGAGGAGGAGGACAGGGGCGGGCGAACGCGGCGAGCGGGTGAGGCGGCGCGCGGGCGAGGCAGAGAGCGGCCGCGGGCGAGCAGGCTCGGGCGAGGCCGACGACGAGCGCGGGCACGGCGGCGCGGTGGACGGCGGCGACCGAGAGGGAGAAGGAGAGGTGGGTTCTCACCCCCGTGTAGATGAACGGGGCGGCGATGCTCGAGGTAGCGGCTCGGGGAAGAGGTCGGGGACGGCGACGAGCGACGAGGCGGCGACGGCGTCGACCGGCGGCGGCGGCGGCGTCTGGCGCGCGCGGCGTGAGGGAGAAGGGGGAGTGGGAGGGTGTTCGGGCTAGGGTTTCGGTCGGGGTTGGCCTAAATAGGCCAGGGGAAAAACGAGTGGGCCGGCCACTGTGGCCTAAGGCCTAGTCGGCCAGGGGGGTTTTCTGTTTTCTATTCTTTTTATTTATTTTTATTTTTAGTTTCTGTTTTATAAAATGTTTAGACCACTTAATGACTTTTATAAAATAGGCGACCTGGTTCAAATAATATAGTGCATTATTACCTAACACCAGAAATTGATTTGGGGTTAATATGATTTCATTTGCAAATTTTATTAAATAAAATGACATTAAATGCTGCTGTTAGCTACTGTTTGAGGGTGTTGGAGTTACTTAGTGAATTTTGGTGATGTTGTTTTCCTGAACATAATTAGTTATGAATTATTTGCTATTTAATGAACATTTTAGTTTTCAATTTGAACAACTTTTATTTATCACTTTAAATTTGAATTTCAATTTAATTTGGAATTTGAAATGAAATATGATGCAAATGATGATCAAGCATAGTTAATCATGGTGACATGGCAATATCAAGAGGTGATTACTGTAGCTATTACATGGGGATGTTACAATTCTCCTCCTCTAACAAGAATTCTCGTCCCGAGAATTAAGAGGTAGGTTGAAAGAAAGCGGGGTATTCTTCACGAAGACGATCCTCACGTTCCCAAGTGGCTTCATCTTCAGAATGATTCGACCACTGAACTTTGAGAAACTTGATCGACTTCTGACGGGTCCGTCGCTCAGCTTGATCAAGAATGCGGATCGGATACTCTGGATAAGACAGATCTTCTTGCAATTCAAGCACTTCATGATCCACTGCTCGGATAGGATCCTTGAAGCAGCGTCGGAGTTGCGATACATGAAAGACATCATGCACTTGAGAAAGGTTTGGCGGCAACTCAAGTTGATATGCCACTTCTCCTCGACGGGCGAGAATACGGAACGGGCCAATGTAGCGAGGAGCTAACTTGCCCTTGATTCCGAACCGATGAGTGCCCTTAAACGGAGTAACACGAAGGTAAGCCTGTTCGCCAGGTTGATAGACCATTACCTTGTGTTTACGGCAATGTTTTAAATAGCGGGCTATGGCAAATAGCGGCGGACCTTCAAAATGGCTATAGCGGAGCTATAGCGGGCTATAGCGGGCATTTTGTACATGAGACAATTTAGCGGCACCCTGCTGAAAAGGCTATAGCAAGGCTATAGCGGGGCTATAGCGGGCTATTTAAAGCTATGGTTTACGGTCATAGTTGCTCTTCTGACGAGACTGAGCAGTCTTCAAATTTTCACGGATAATGCGGACTTGTTCTTCAGCTTGTTGAATAATGTCCGGTCCAACGAGTGAACGTTCCCCAGTTTCTGACCAATTCAGAGGGGTTCGGCATTTACGTCCATAAAGAACTTCAAATGGTGCCATCTTCAAACTAGCTTGGTAGCTATTGTTGTAAGAGAATTCGACATACGAGAGAGATTCGTCCCATTTCTTACTGAATGAGATGACACAAGCTCTAAGCATATCTTCAAGCACTTGGTTGACTCGTTCCACTTGTCCCTGAGACTGAGGGTGAAAAGCGGTGCTGAAGGACAGATGAGTTCCCATGGCTTCTTGGAAACTATTCCAAAATCTTGAGGTGAAGAGGCTGCCACGATCTGAACTGATCTCCAACAGAATACCGTGAAGTGACACGATTCTGGAAACATATAAGTCTACTAACTGACTAGCAGTGATTGTCTCCTTGACTGGCAGAAAGTGAGCAACTTTAGAGAATCGGTCGATGACGATAAAGATAGCATCATGACCCTTCTGCGATCTGGGAAAACCAGTAATGAAATCCATTTCCACTTTGTCCCATTTCCATTCAGGAATTTCAAGGGGCTGCAGAGTTCCAGCAGGCCGTTGATGTTCTGCTTTGATGCGACGGCAAACGTCACACTCGGCAACATATTGAGCAATATCTCGCTTCATATCAGGCCACCAATACCGCTAACGAATGTCTTGGTACATCTTGGTACTACCGGGATGAATCGACAAGGGTGTGTCATGGGCTTCTTTCATGACATCCGATCGAGAGTCCAGATTGCGCCTTCTGGGGACCACTAGGCGACCTTTGAAGAATAAGGCACCATCATCACCAACATGGTAGAATGAAGTATTTCCCTTGGAGAGGTATTTCTTAACCTTCTCGACTTCAGAGTCATATTTTTGCCTCGTCTTGATGTTGCACTCGAGGTCCGGTTCAACAACCAGGGTATTGAGATAACCTTGTGGAACAATGTGATGGTTCAACTTGCGAAGTTCTTCATAAAGCATAGGTTGCGCTTCCTGAACCATGAGGTTGTTGCAATAAGCCTTGCGACTCAAAGCATCAGCCATTACATTAGCCTTGCCAGGGGTATAAGAGATATTCATATCAGTCAACTTATCTTTGAATGTCTGAAAGCTTTCTTGACATTTTTCTGTCCACTCAAATTTAACACCTTTGTGAAGCAGATCAGTCAGAGGCTTAGCAATCTTGGAGAAGTTCTCGACAAATCGGCGGCAATAGCTTGCAAGGCCAAGAAAACTTCTGACTTGCTTGACATTCTTCGGAGGAGTCCAGTCAAGAATGGCCTGAACTCGCTCTGGGTTAACAGCAATGCCATCTTTGGATATCACATGACCCAGATAAGTCACCTCGGATAACCAGAATTCACACTTAGAATACTTGGCATACAGTTGATGTTCACGCAGCTTCTCCAGTACAAGCCGAAGATGTTCGGCATGCTCTTCTTCATTCTTGGAAAATATAAGGATATCATCCAAATAAACCACGATGAATTTGTCGAGGTAATCCATGAAGATGTAGTTCATTAATCGAGAGAAAGTTGCTGGAGCGTTGGTTAAGCCGAAGGACATGACAGTATATTCATAAGAACCATAGCGAGTAACGAAGGCTGTCTTCGGAATGTCCTCTTTGCGAACTCGAATCTGGTGGTATCTCAATCTCAAATCAAGTTTAGAGAATACTGAGGAACCAGCTAGCTGATCATACAGATCATTGATTCTGGGAAGCGGGTACTTGTTCTGAATTGTTGCCTGGTTGATAGGTCGGTAATCTTGAACCAATCGATTTGTTCCATCCTTCTTCTTGACAAAGAGAGAAGGTGCTTCCCAAGCAGAAGAACTGGGACGGATGAAACCCTTCTTAAGTGACTTGTCGATTTCCTCCTTAAGTTCAAGGAGTTCATGCGGTGGCATCTTGTACGGCCGCTTGGCAATAGGAGTGGTGCCTGGTTTCAGGTCGATAACGAATTCAACAGCTCTAACAGGGGGTATTCCTGGAAGTTCTTCTGGAAAGACGTCCGGGAAATCGCGAACGACTGGGACGTTCTCAATTCCCTCAAGAGGTGAGGCATTCAAAGCATTCAGAGCATACATCTGGCTCTCGGCATTCTGAATTATCTGAGCTGAGTAGTTGATTGTCTGGCCAGAAGGGTGCGTGAGCTGGACTGTCTTAGCGGCACACTCAATTAAGGCTTTATGAGCGGTCAACCAGTCCATACCGAGAATGACATCAATGTTGGAAGGTCCGAGCACAATTAGAGAAGTAGGGAAAACTAGACCTCCAATTTTGATTTGGTTGTGGGGGCTTACCATTGTGGTTTGCCACTTGGATCCCGGAGATTGAACCGCTAAAGGAGTGGGCAAATTTTCCATATCTAACCCATGCAACCGCGCAAATTGTTGGGACACAAAGGCATGCGACGCTCCTGAATCAAAGAGAACAGACGCTGGCACTGAATTAACTGGAAGAGTACCCATCACGATTTTAGGGGACTCACGGGCTTCTTCAATCTTAACATGAGTAACTTGACCACAACCCATAGCAGACGGACTGACATTACGGCTACTAGAGGGATTTTTCCGACGGCCCTTCTTACGGCCAACTGGAGGACGTGATGCATCCTGCGGTTGATCCTAGCGACAGTTGATAGCACGGTGTCCTGGCTGTCCACACTTGCGGCATAAACCATCATTAGGGGGAGGGACCATAACATTGGGCTGTCCACCCTGGACCGTTAGCTGTCTCGGCGGCGGAGGCAGACGAGGTGCAACATAAGACGGCCTTGGTGTTGGAGCTGGTCGGTGATGTACATTATGCTGAATCCAGACTTGACGCTTCTGAGCAGGCTGACCCGAGGACGAGCCAACGTCACGAGTGCGCTTGAGCGACTCTTGGTACTTATTCAAAGCAGTTTCAATTCGGAAAGACTGGCTGACAAGCATTGCAAAGTCTGTAGCTTCATGAACAGCAAGTGCGAGCTCGATATCAGGATGCAGTCCTTCACGGAATTTCTCCTGCTTGCGAGCGTCAGTGCAGACGTCATCTTCAGCATAGCGGGATAATTCAAGGAATTTCCTCTGATATTCATCCACAGTCATTTTGCCCTGAGTGAGTTTGCGGAACTCCTGCTTCTTCTGGTCGATCAGACCTTGAGGAATGTGTCATGCACGGAAGGCTGACTGAAATTCCTGCCAAGTGATTACAGTTCCAGCAGGCAGCATACGCCTGTGGCTTTCCCACCATTGAGCAGCTGGACCCCTCAGATGATACGTCGCAAAAGTGACGTAACTGTCAGGGTCAACCTTAGCCGACTCCATCTGAAAGGCGATGTCACGGAGCCAATCATCAGCCTCCATTGGATCAGTCAAGTTGCGGAAGGTGGACGGGTTGAGTCGCACGAAATCTTGCAGTGAGATCGGCCCAGGCTCCTGACGAGCATCGTTGCGTTCCAAACGGTTCACCAGACTTTCGTTGAGCTGACGGTTTAGTTCAAACTTCTGCATCATTGCGGCAATATAGGGTGGAGGTGGAGGATCGTCAGCCATCCTGCCAAATCAACAGGGGCAGTTTAGCAAGAACAACTGCATGTGTCAGAGATCATTTATGATGTAACATGAGAAATGAACAAGAAATGCATTAGATACATATTAGTAGTCATTAAAGATATACAGATCCATGCACAGAATTGGATATCAACGGACAGCGCGAGTTCGGAAACACACGCAGCTAGACAAACTAGGCGGCGCGCAGGCACGCGGTGAAGAATACACAACGGGACATAGCAAAGGCTATATCAACGTCGGAGAAAACTTTTGGAGCGAGGAATCTGCAAGGAACAACGCAGGGTGTTCTCGATAAAAGGATCCTGCGGTCCGTGGCATTGTGCAGCAGAACCTGGCCCTCATCTTGAAGAAAGGGGGGATAATTCAGAACTCTGGGTGGATGTGATCACGAGAACCTAATGTTAGAGTTAGCAAAACTTTAACCCGAAAGGAAGAGAAGCAGAGTCCCAGAGTAAGGAAGAGGAATAAAAGATCCTAATCCCATCCATTGGCGACGTGGGCCCGTAAGCCACACAGCCATGTTAGTAAAACAATTTTTCAAAGACTAGACTCAACTTCGGCCAAGGAGTTGAAAAGGGGGCTACCTACAGGCAGTCGGCTCTGATACCAACTTGTGACGCCCTCGACTTAATCGTGCACTAATCATACACACAAATGCACACGATCAAGCCTAAGGACTCACGGGAAGATATCACAACACAACTCTAAACACAAATAAAATAATACAAGCTTCATATTACAAGCCAGGGGCCTCGAGGACTCGAATACATAAGCTTGAGCAAACAAGCGTCAGCGGAAACAAAAGTATCTGAGTACAGACACAAAAATTTAAACAAGCCTGCCTTAAGAAGGCGAAAACAAACAACAACTCTGATCGAAAGAGGCGAGGCCTCCTGCCTGGGAGCCTCCGAACTACTCCTGGTCGTCGGGGATCTCCATGTCGTAGCAGGCTCCTCCGGGGATCTCCTGCTCCTGGGCTCCGACGTCTGATCGCAACATTCGGGTATGGGGAAAAGTAGTAGCAAAGCAACTGTGAGTACTCATCCAAAGTACTCGCAAGACTGACATCAGAACTATACTAATTATGCATTGGTATCAAGTGAAAAGGCTGTATCTGTGGACTGTATAGCAGCAAAGCCAGAATAGAGAGAAATGCCTAGCCTATCGAAGACTAGCATCTTCAGGGTCTTGCAGCATAAGAAGAGTGCAGATTAGCATATTATAATTTAACAAGCATGTTGAAGCAAAGTCCAGAGATCCTTTCCCGACTCCCTGCGAGAAAGCAATCCCGGAGCTTACAGTTATTTAAAAGTATCCAGTTCAAGTAGTAGTAGATCGGGATACAACACTGAGCGTCCTGTTACCGTGGACACGGCTATTCGAATAGATAACTTCCCTGCAGGGGTGCACTACTGTTACCAAAATGACACAAGCAGTCACAATTCAACATCAACAGTAGCTAAGAGATAGATGGGACCTTTATCACCACTCAACGCAAGACAGGTCGTGGTTTTTTCTCTCGCAAGTCGCATAACTATATCAAATGACAGCTCGTTCAGACGCTACACCAAGATACACCATCAGGAGGACCATATCGAGACAGTTTCTTTCGATGCTGTGAAAACAACCCTCAAGAAGCTCCTAAGGCTCTTGGATCATTGACTTCTTGCATCAGGTAAGCATCCATGCTTTTTATTTATAAATTTTTTCAAACTAATGTTACAACAACAATTAATACACACGTTTCAATAAGTTGCAATGCAACAGCTCAACAACCTAGTTAATCATAGGGTCCACTGAGATCAGTAACGGGCAATGCAATAAGCTCTACAACAGGAGTTGGCCGAGTAAACATCAACTTCACTACTTTAGTTTAAGGATTTTTTTTAGGGCTACTTTAGTTCAAGGTCAAAACTGAAAGAATGTGAATTGTAGTCTATATGTGGATATGGATGTTAGAGTCAATCTGGTTGGTCTCCATAGAATTGTAGTCTACTATAGCTAGTAAACATCAACAGGAGTCAGTCTGGTTGGTCTCCATAGAATTGAATGCATTTGTGGATATGGATGTTGGATATAAACCTTACGGGTTCAGAAACTTCATTTCAGTAGGTTCTCAGGGTTTAGGTGTCGTTTTCTTCAGAACGGTCAGTATTATCAGTTAGGTCGCAGGTTTAATTACCTGGAGCAAGCCTCACCTCTTGACGATCTGTTCGTAGGATGGTACAAACGTTGTGGATCACGGTGGCGCATAGTCCGGGTCACGAGTCCCATTTCCTTTATGTAACAGGGATACAATAAAAGAGAAGAAAAGCTGCGGAAGTTTGAGCAGCGGGCGCGGCGCGGTTGGACGAGGTGCGTAGGGAACGGGAGTGCACGTGATGGACAACGGCGTGACTCTGAACGGCACGGAGGATCAAAAGGTTCTTCAGGCGCACTGAAGTTGAAGTACGATACGACAGTAGAGACAGTATATGTGTGCCGCATCAAGTTGTTACCCGTCAAGCAGAGCTGAAGCACTACCAGCTATCAAACTGATTGTTGGAAAGGTTGAGCCTAGTTAACTGTTTCAGATTGCCAATGAAGTGCGGTATTGGTCCAACGAAGTTATTTCTTCCAAGATGTGAAGTTTCTAGGTTCGTTAGGGCCTCGATGCTCGGTTGCACCATCCCGCTTAGGTTGTTTTCACGGAATTTGGCCAGTGAAATAATTAGATGACAAGTCTAGCCGTTGCAGCTGTGAAGCATTGCCAAGTGAATCTGGGATGTGTCCTTCAAACTTGTTATTACCCAAGTAAAGCTCCTCGATGCTAGGGAGCAGATTACCAATGTCGGATGGCAGTGTGCCACTTAAACATATTTTGTCTCAAGTCTAGGTATTCAAGATATGATAGATTAAACAATGTTGCTGGAACTGTACCGGATAGCATATGTCCAGCAAGCAACGCTACTACCATATCACTACTGGAATCGTCGCAGACGCCGAGTGCCAGAAACACTCGGCAAAGGGCCTAAAACCGTCGGCAAAGCCTTTGCCGAGAGTTGTTCTCGGCAAAGGCCACCCGGCGTACACCTCTCAGGCAAACAGAAATTTGCCGAGAGCGAAACGTCGGGCACTCGGCAAAGAGTTTGCCGAGAGCCAAACAGTGCCTCTCGGCAAAATAAAGTGGCTTCACGGCCGCTGGTTCCGTCATGTCTTTGCCGAGTGCCTCTCTCGGCATAACTGCAACAACCAAGTTCCAGCAGCTCCCAGCGCATGCCACTTTGCCGAGTTGGCCTCTCGGTAAACGTGTTTCTTCCGAGAGCTGCTCTCGGTAAAGTTTTGTTCCCAGTTCTGATTCAGCAGCTTTTCGTTCGAATCGCTGCAGCAAAAACAGTTATACAAATACTCAAACTTGCATTTCAAGTCACACAGGTTAACAACAAACTCACATAAGCATTCATCCATAAATAGTTCACACAAGCTTCATTTGAAATCACAAAGTAGCTCTTTAGTACAAGTGCCTACTTACTAAACAACAAAGTGGTCAATGCATGTCTACATGCGACCACATGATAAAAGCAACACCACAATTATGACAAACTGAAAGAGAATTATCAAGTTCTTCAATCCACTGAACCCGATAAGCTGTTTCTGGCTTGCACCATTGCATAATTCAGTCTTTCTCTTTTGGTTAAGCACATACTGATTGTAATGATACTCTGCCTTCTCTCTGCTATTGAACGAGTCGTGGGTGCTGCCTTCGTAACGAAGCACTTGTTCATTGCATTCAGACCATGAATCGTAGACTCCTGGACACCTACCTCTGTACACCGCATACCACTTCATCTACAAAGAAAGATAAAAAGAGGCAGAGAAATAATGCAAGGTTAAAGAGCACATCATACATAATCCACGTAAACATTCATCACTCATATAATCAAAAGCATTAATGATTCATATACCCAAAAGCAACATCACAAGTTCTACTCAAGTTATACCCCGAGTAGACATCAGTAACTACATTCACGACATCAGCATCAAAGTATCTAACAAGGCTACTCTTAAAATGGAACTCTAATCAGACTGGTAGTCTGTGAAGCCGGTAAGCATGGAGTTGGAGGAGGTGGGGATCTCCCTCTCAGTGGAGGAGCAAGCGTCGTCGGGAATGGCGGCCGGCGGAATCAGTGGCAAAGGGTCGACACTCTCCTTAGGTGGTGCTTCCTTCTTGGACAGATCCACAAAAAACTTAATAAGGATGAGCTGCGGGTTCTCCTTAAGGAGCGCCGCCAAGCGGTCCTCACTGGCGCGTGACTCCTTAACCGTGGAGTTGAACCTAGAGGAAGATGCGTCATCGGTGGAAGCCATAACCTCGAGAACGATGCTAGCACCTTCTATCACACAATGAAAAATAACATAAGTATATATGAAATTCTAGGATGTCAAACTACAAGGATATGTGTGTTGAATTCGAGGATGTCAACACACATATCACTATTCCGGCTTGTTGGTTGACTTTTAGTCCTCCGAGTCTCCCCAACTCTCACCTCTCAAGTGGTGGTGTATATGGTGGGCACTCTCTCACTGACATTTCGACCGTCGGTGATGGTGGCTTCTCCTCCTTCCCATAGTGCATTACCAAAAGGTCTAATACAAGGAGAAGCAGGAGAAGCGACCCCCACGACAACAGTCGGGATCCTTCCCTCGAGAACATCGATCTATCAAACAGGGAGCCCCATCAAAGTGAAAGTCAATCTTTAGCATAGAAGACACGCCATATCAACATTTCAACATAAACCATATCATCAGTACTACAACAAAATTAAACGACTACATTGAATACTAAGACATAATTATGCAGTGCTAGGATAGACAAAAGTCGGGTCAACATTACATATATCCATAGTACTAGGATAGACAACCACTACTAGGACATATATACTACTCTAATATATCAACATCATCTGTGTCTGCGTCAAGCTAGTCCTGATCCTCGTCCTCCGAGACAAGGTCAACCACCTCTGGACGTCCGCCGGAGGGGCCTGCCTCACTGTCAGTGCGGGTAGCCGGCTGCACCACCTTCCCATCATCGTCCATAAAGTAGCCGTCCTCATCGAGCTCATCGAAAAGCTGGTCGACCTCCGCTGATATTCTGGCATCCATCTCGGCGTCCTCCTTCTTCCTCAGCTCCTTCTCCTTATTGGCCCAAAAATCATGCTCCTCGGCCACGAGCTGCGGATTGGCCTCAGCATACCTAGCCATGTACTCCTCATCCATCTTGGCCAGTCGGCATGCCTTCTCCTCCTTGCGGGAATACATCCGGTAAGGAGGGGCAAGGAACCAAGCATGCTTGGCATCCTCCGGGAAGTTCAGCTCAGCCGGTTTCCGGCCATACATGGAAGCCACCGCGTCATACGCCCGCGCGGCGAGCTCAGGGGCGTCGAACGTGCCAAGCCACAGCCGATCACCATCGCAGGTGATCTCAGCGGCGTAGTGACCCGAGTCACGACGTCGAAGACCACAAAACCCGGTCAAGGGAGAGCGGCGCGGCGCCATCCTCCTAAACAAGTGTCATTCGACGGTCTCGATATCAAATTTAATTTTGATAAGTTCAAAACTAAATGAAGAATACACAACAACTCTTCATGTGGGTTGATTTTCATTCCATCGATGACCCCTTCAACAACTCTCACCTCTCAAGTGGTGGTATATATGTATGGTGGGGGCACTCCTTGCCTGTATATTTTGACCGTCGGTGACGGTCGTTACTCCCATCCCTTGCTGCGTTACCAATGTCTCACAGCAAGAGATGAGGAGCAACGACCACCTACGACAATAGCCGGTGTCTTTCCTCTGATAACATCTCTCATCTCTCAATGTTATTTCGACCGTCGGTGACGGTGGGTCTTTTCGTCCTCCCCCTGCTTTACCAAGGTCTCAGAGGAGGAGGACGACAAAGACCGACCACCTACGAACAGCCGGTATCCTTCCTTCAACAGCATCTCATCTCTCACTCTCATCTCTTTGGTGGTGGACACTCTCTCTGGTGGACACTCTCTATGGTGGACACTCTCTGGTGGTGGTATATATATGGTGGACACTCTCTCACGGGTATTTCGACTTTTGGTGATGGTCGAGCTGGGCCAGTCCATCGTGCGTGACAAAGGTATGTCACAGGACGAACTGGCCCAGATCGACCGCCATCGTCAAAAGTCGATTTTCTTCTGAGCAGAGGAAGCGCGACCCCCTACGACAACAGTCGGTACCATTCCTCTGAAAACATCTCGCATGTCAAATATGATCACCACTCACTCAATATAAAAACTAGTACATAAAAGCTACTACAAAAAACTACTACAAAAAACTACTAGTCCCACTAATAGATAAAACTACTACATAAAAACTAATGCAAAAAAATTATCTACATAGCAAAAAAATTATGTACATAGCATCCATCCATCTATCAATCCATCCATCTATCTATCTATACATCCATCTATCCATGCATCCATCCATCCATCTATGCATCCATCTATCCATGCATCAATCCATCCATCTATCTATGCATCCATCTATCCATGCATCAATCCATCCATCTATCTATGCATTCATCCATCCATGCATCCATCCATCCATCCACATGAGAGGGAGGGAGGGGGGGAGCTCACTGAAGGGGAGGGCCGCGCGGGGTCAGGGGGCGCGGGGCGGCGCCGAGGGTGCGCGGGGGGAGGGGAGGGGGGGCGCCGGCGGGGTGGGGACCGGTGAGGGGGCGCCGGCGGGGTGGGGGTGGTGAGGTGGGCGCCGGCGGGGTGGGGGCAGCGGGGAGAAGAGTAGGGAGCGAAATGAGAAGAAGCAGCGGAGGCTTGCCACTTAAGTGTCCCGCGAACCTTTCCCGAGAGTCCGTCGGTGCAGCACTCGGTAAATGTGCTAACTTAGATCTAGGGTTCAACTGTTACCGAGCGCACTCTCGGTAAAAGTCCTAACCTAGATCTAGGGTTTAACCGTTACCGAGCGCACTCTCGGTAAAAGTAGCTCGTGCCGAGTACCACTCTCGGAAAAAGCCTGTTATACCGAGAGCTACCCTCGGCAAAGTGACTAGTTTGCATCGTTTCATCTAGCTCTGCATCACAAAGTATTTTCCATGCCGTTTCTTGGCGTGATTTCATGCGCCGCCTTGCAGATCTGCAATTTCCGGCGATGAAACCCTAGCAGAGCAATAAATTTCTCGAATATTGCACGCGGGTCCGAAAAATGCGGGGGCGTGGCACGTGTCATGCAATGGCCTCCTTTGTGAGCACGGGAAGTTTCGAGGCCAACGGAGCAACATGACCCACACTTCCTGCACAAAACCGGACACGTTCCCTCTTGATACCCGGAGACTAGCTCGGAGATGGTGCGGTTTACAAGCGGCCTTAGGGGAGGCTTATTCGAAACACGTCCAAACTTTTACCACACCCTACAGGGGCCATGTGATGACACCGTGCCAGCTCTTGAGGAATTCCGGCATCGTACGATTTTCCGAGGATTTAAACGGTTGTATCAGGCATGGCACCGAGGTACTTTCGGCCCCCGGTGAGAGGGCATGCCCCTCCCTTCTCTCCACAAGGCCTACGCATGCCGCAAGGACACCACAAAGTATTTTCCATGCCGCTTCTGGGCATGATTTCATGCGCCGCATTGCAGATCTGCAATTTCCGGCGATGAAACCCTAGCAGAGCAATAAATTTCTCGAATATTCCACGCGGGTCCGAAAAATGCGGGGGCCTGGCACGTGTCATGCGATGGCCTCCTTTGTGAGCACGAGAAGTTTCAAGGCCAACGGAGCAATAGGACCCGCACTTCCTGCACAAACCGGACACGTTCGCTCTCAATAACCAGAGACTAGCTCGGAGATGGTGCGGTTTACAAGCGGTTAGATCATTGTTCTCACACAGACGGCAAACTCAAAAAATAGTAATAATTGAATTAATAAAAAGCACCGGCATCCATCATTAGGAAGATGGACCGTCACCGTGAATCTTCAGTGCCCGGAAGGGCTGAAGATTCACAGTAATGGTTCAACTCCTTAACAGGAGTGTAATGAAGACCGAAGCTTACTGCGTCTGGATTATCCGACTATTTAAACTGGTCATGTTGCTTGTCTCTGGGCGAGGTGGTACTAAAAGTTTTCTGAGACGGAGCTTTGCCGAGAGCCGCCCTCGGCAAAGCTTATCCTACCGAGAGCAGCGCTCGGTAATGGTGTTGTTGGATCATAAATTAATAAAAACCGTCGGCATTCATCATTAAGAATATGGACTGTCACTATGGACCTTCTCTGTCGTCCGGAACAGGTGAAGATTCATAGTGACAGTCCATTTCTTAATAAGAGTGTAATGAAGACCGACGCTTGCTTGTTGTGTACTATCCGACTATTTAAACCGGTCCTGATGGTCGTCGTTAAGCGAGGTGGGACTAAACTCAGCTCCCACTTATATATAAATGAAAAAGAGAAAAATAAATAAGGCAAGTAAATATTGTTTGCCGAGAGCTATTACGCGGGCGCTCGGTAAAGCAGCGCGACCGTCAGAGCGACGACGACCACTGCCGGTCTTGCCACGTGGCTACCCTTTGCCGTGTGCCATAGGCTGGCTCAGCAAATAGGTAGTTTGCCGAGTGTTATCCTTTTGCCGAGTGTTCTTTACCGCTTCCGTTCGGGTTTGCCGTGAACCCATTGTTGCCGAGCGCGGCTCTCGGCGTACCGAAGTTTGCCGAGTGCCCGTGGTTTGGCTCTCGGCAAAGAGCCTGGCACCCGGCGTATAGGGAAATTCCAGTAGTGTATATGGCAATTGCCCAAGCTCTTCAGGAATGCTTCCCTTCAGATGATTGTCTGCAAGTAATATTATTTCTAACCAAGTGATGTTGCTGAAGGTTGGTGGAATGCCTCCGATGTGGTTATTTTTGGAAAGGTCCATAGCAAGTAGATTGGAGAGTGAGCCTATGTTTCGGGGAATTGAACCCACTAGCATGTTAGAAGAGAGGCTTAGCATTCTGAATCTGGAACAATTTGCAAGTGCGCCTGGAATATTCCCCTGCGGTGAGTTGTTTGATAGATAAATATATCTAAGAAAAGTTAGGTTTCCTATAGAGGGTGTGATTTGGCCTGCCAAGCTCAAATTCTCGAGATTCAGCGCCGTAACACGCCCTGGGTGCCTTTTTCTGCACTTGACGCCCCGCCATGTACAGTGGTGGATGCTGTCGTTCCAAGAGTGCAAGGCCCCTGTCAGATCCTTCGTGATGGCCTTCTTGAAATCGAGCAATGAACGTCGATCCGTGGTGTTATCAGAAACCACGGAACAATAGGCGTTACCAGCTCCATGGAACAGCAGTAATAGTACTGCTGGCAACACAAGCGTGCTGGGTACCAGGGGTCTCTGTCTCTGTGTGCCCATGAATAAGGTCCGTCACCTACAAAGGGTAAGGCATACAGCAGTTTCAGCACAAGTTCCATCCAACTAAGAATCTACATCAGCGTCAGTTCTACACAGCAAGGCACAAGCCAAAGTAGATGATTGCTCAGCACTAGTACTAGTTATCGCGAGGAGATATGAGATGATACACACCTCTGCTCGCTCGGCCGGAGCGCACCGCACGACGGCCTTCTCTGCTTTGGTTTTCACAGGGTGCTGGTGGTCTGTGAGTTGGATGCTGAAGAAAGCTCAGGCCCCAGGGGCTTAAATTACAGCTCTACAACATTTTGCATCTACACACTGACTTGGGGGTCGCATCTGCCAACTTGTGTCACGCACTATCTTAGCTTTGAGTGACCTCCAATGGAATGAAGCGTAGACCTTGAGCCCTCGACTCGCTTGTGTCGCTGTTTTAGCTGGACAAGACTGTAGCGCTTGTCGAACGATTCTAGCCAGGCGAAGACCTCATGCGCCAGCACGCGCGGGCTGCAGTTTCCACGCGGACAAAGTTGGAAAGTTGCGCAGCACGTACAAGCGTGTGGAGCGGTTTACGAATTGACATTCACCGGGTTGGAGTCTGAGAAGGACTCATTAGTCGGCATTTAGTCAAAACGCACATTAGGAGTTCCACATGTGGATGTGGTGCGTGCGATACAAGATGGCAAAGGCTTCACTAAGCAGCGCGCGCGAAGATCATCCTCTTCGTGTTAATTTCATGGGAGGGACAAGCAAATCATGGTGAGTAAGACACGTCGATCATGTTTGCCGGCACGGCGGCACCGATCCCTCTTCGCTTCTTCTTCCGTAAGTTTTTTTTTTAAAAATGAGGATTACCCCTGCCTCAGCATCAGAATGATGCATGCAACCATATTATTAAAGCAAACAGTCAACAGGTCCAAACTTCGGTGCAAACTCGCAATAGTAGCTATTTAAAAAAAAATGCAACAACGGCAAAAATAGAACAAGATGACTAAACACCTAGTCTATTATTGGATCACCATCCATACTGGATGTAAGTATCCCATACTACCGTCGGTTGCACCCAAAAGTCATATGCTCCTTGGCTTCTGCATGGCTGAGTGACGATCATGTACGGATCCAGACAGTTGCTCTGTAGATGACCTGCAAAAAATTTGTAATAATTTGTCTGCTAAAAATCACATCATTCCGACAATTCCATATAGCCCAAATTAATGCACACACCCGACTCGAATATGCGTCACAATTTTAGGCTCTACTCCATCTAGCCACGTCTCAAATAACATGGCAATACTATTAGGAAGACTGGCATTAAAGGCCACATGTAACGCACGCCATAAAAGCTTGGCTAGTGAGCACTCGAGAAAAAGGTGTTTGATAGTTTCGTCTTGATCACAGAAGCAGCATCATTTACTACCCTCTCATCTGCGTTTTGCCAAGCTGTCCTTAGTCAAAATCAGTTCCTTGTGCACAAACCACATAAAAAATGTATTCTCCAGGCACTTTAATCTTCCAAATATGAAGCGATTTCGGGATTGGACCAGAGTCTATTAAATCTAGATACATAGACTTCACCGAGAAAATCCCTAACACCGAGAGTTTCCAGTGAAGAGTATCAGGCTCATAAGAGATGTTAACCTCCATCAAGAGTATCAGGCTCACAAGATGTAGCCATCTGTCCCCCACCAGGGACCTTCGGAATTGAATGTTTAAAGGAACCGGCCCTAATATTGTACTTATGAAAGCTTTCTTAAGTTGTACAATATTGTAATGAGTTGGATATTGAGAGGCTAGTGGCGTCACCCCTAGCCAAGTATCTTCCCAAAATCTAATCGTGTTGCCATTCCCAACGATAATTTTTGTCCTATTAAAAAGGCTACTTTCGTCCTCATTAGCCCCTTCCAGAACGGAGAATCATTTGGTTGTGCCGTAACCTGTGCTAGGGTCTTGGATTGCAAGTACTTACTACGCAATATCTGGACCCACATGCCCTCGTCCTCGACTGAGAGCCTGTATAGCCATTTACTGAGTAGGCACCTGTTTTTCACCTCCAGGTTCCCAATCCCTGAACCCCCTTGGTCTTTCCGCCTACAGATTATATCCCACTTGGCCAACCTGTATTTGGTTTTAATCATCGCATTGCCAAAAAAATCATGATCGATGAAAGTCTAACCTTTTCCATATCCCCACGGGTATTTCAAAGAAAGATGGTAGGAACATCGGCATACTAATAAGCACTGAATTTATTAGAATCAACCGAACCCCATAAGACATAAGCTTGCCCTTCCAGCAGCTTAGCTTTTTCTCAAATCGATCCTCTATGCACTTGCATTCCTTGTTGGTTATTTGTCGATGATGAATTGGTATATCCAGATAACTAAACGGTAGAGATCCAATTCAACAACTGTCTATAAGATTCCTATTGTTCCGTGGCGTGCCCAAAAAAACAATTCGCCATTGTTGAAGTTGATCTTCAACCCCGATAATTGTTCAAAAAGACATAGCACTAGTTTCATATTTCTAGGCTTCGCGAAACATGTTCCATGAAAATAATTGTATCATCTGCGTATTGTAGTATGGACACACCTCCATCCCCCCTCCCCCCCGCGCCGCCCTCCCTGGGTGACTCGGGGGCGAAACCCTAGCCGCCGCGCAAGCCCCTCCTCCCGGCTCACTCCTCCCCCGCCGCCGCCACCGGCCGTCGGTGGGCCTGGCCCACGCGGTGGTTGGCGACGGCGGGGCTTCCCCTCGCGCCATCTCCGCTGGCTAGTCCCCTCCATGCTCTCTGGCCCTCGCTGGTTCCCGTCGATCCTCTTCTGCGGCGGCGTCCTCCCCCGACTATGGACACGGCGGCTTCCGTCGGGCGCTCCTGGCGCTGTCCCTTCTGCTGGATTCGGCGCTGGTGCTGGTTTTGGTGGCAGCGGCTGCTAGATCCGGCTACCCCGCATCAGGCCACGGCGGCGGCCCTGCGCTTGTTCTGGCATGCCGCAACCGTCTCCGAGTGGCCGGATCCGGCGCTCTAGCGGCTGCTGGCCATCGATTTCGTCCGGATCTGGCCGGGTGACGCAGCAGACACACTTCTGTTCTCCGGGGGCGATTTGGTAGCTGTGGTGGTGTCCCGGGTGGCCGTGGCTGGGCGGTTGGCTGGCGGTGGATGTGATGCGCGTGGTGGGTGAATGCCGGGGCGGCGGCCCCGGACTGTGCGGATGGCGTCGACTCTACGGCGAGCGGTGCCCGTGGGTGCTTGTCCATGACTTCGGCCGTGTGGACGGCGAGGTGGCGGCGGACGTGTACTGCGGTGGCGGGGTGCCCCGTCGGCCGGTGCTTCTGCTTTCGATGAAGACCTCCAGCCCTCCCAGCTGGCTTCCGCCCTTCTGATCAGATATGTGGGCTTGTGGGCAGGGTGTGGAGCGGGACCGGGGGAAACCGTTGGTCATCGGCGGCAGCCACGACATTGACGGCGTCATTGTTTGGTGTCGACTCTCTCCTTGGAGGCCTTGTCGAGGTCCCCTCCCGCTCGCCGCCTTGCATCCTTGTGGCGAAAGCTCTCGTTCCCCTTGCGGACGGCGGCGGCGTGCTGTCGTCGCATCCCTTCCTGGAGGCGTCTTCCGGGGTGCGTGGATGCAAGGTTGGCGCTTGCTGCTTGTTTGAGGGCGGATGGTGGCGGCTTCCTGTACATCTTCTTCCGCCGGTCTTCGTCTTGTGGTACCGTTCTTCAACTCGCGTCTGGATATGCGGTTGGCTGTGCTCAGTGGTGAGGTCGTGGGAGCTCTGCGGTTGTGGTTCATGCTCTGGTTCCTCATGTCCGGGAGGCTCTGTTGGTTTTGTTCATGCGGCTCTCGGTGAGCTTTCTACCTTCCGACGGTACGGCGCCCTTTGAGCCAGGGCGAGAGGATTGTGGTCCTCTTCGGAGTTTGAATCAGTTGGCGTGCTGGCAGGCTCTGCGGGATTAGGCGATGGCGATGGCCACCGATGCAAGTGCTGCTTGTTGCCCTCAGCCCGTTGCTGGTGCAGCTGCTGTTCTAAACGTTTGGCCTTGGCAATTCAGGCTGGGCTCCTTTTTCTACTTTTCAGTTGCCTGTATTGTTGTTAGGCTAGGAGTTGTTCTAGCACTTTGTATCTTTGCCGTTTGCTTGTTTTCTTTCTTGTAAGTTGTTCGTTTGTAATCCTGGCCGGTTGATGCCTTTTTTAATTCAAAGCCGGACTAGGTTCGAGCCTTTTCTCGGGCTCGGCCGTCGCCTTTTCTCTAAACACACCTCCATCCACAAGATGAGGTACTAGTCCACCCACCTGCCCGTCCTCTTTGGCCCGACCGATAAGGACTGCAACATATCAGCCACTATGTTGAACAGGATAGGAGACATCGAGTCCCCTTGTCTTAGGCCCTTTTGCGTCTGAAAAAAATGACCAGTGTCATCATTTATCTTGATCCCGACGCTGCCTCTTTGTACGAAAGATTCGACCTGCTTCCTCCAGTTCTCATCGAAACCCTTCATACGTAAGGCCTGTTGCAAGAACAGCCATTTAACCTTATCGTATGCCTTCTCAAATCCACCTTAAAGTTAAAGTGAGAGGGAGGCCGACAGAAAGAGGAGGGAGGCCTCCTCCATGTGCTCGCTCTCTCCTGTTAATCTCCTGACTCCTGAGGGCCGGTTGCACATGCAAATACTAGTTTGATCGCTACTTCACATATCCTGCTCGCGCCCAGCACGTAGCTTTCCATTATTCCAGAGCAATGGAGCAGCCACCAGTACTCTTTTTTTTTTGAACACAGTACAGACGCAAGCACTCATATACACGCGCATACACTCACCCCTATGAACGCACACACGCACACCCTACCCCTATGAGCACCTCCGAGAGACTGAGCCGGCATATCATCTTGAAATTTACGAAGTTACCGTAGGCACCTCGTCGTCGACGTAAACGTCTCCTCCCACTGAATGCGCATCGCCGGAAATCCTGAAATAAATCCAGGAATAAATGCGAGCACCGGTACTCTCGATACATTTCCCGCAGCCAGGAACTCCGCACATACGGGTCAAGCACTACTGGAATCTGGGGCTACGCCGACGGCCCAGGCCGTCGGCATAGGCCCATTTGCCGTCGGCATAGACCTATGCCGACGGCCCCCGTCGGCATAGACCCGTCGGCATAGTATACGTCGGCATACCAGGCCTGACCGTCGGCATAGAAAAGCCGTCGGCATAGGTCCCCTATGCCGACGGTGTCCGTACGGCCGTCGGCATAGTTTCCCCGTCGGCAAAGTTTTCCGTTTGACGGCAGCAGACGGCGCCGTCGTCAAACTGCGGCGAACCATCGAGTGCCACGTGGCATTACTATGCCGACGGTTAAGCCGTCGGCATAGCTTAATTTAGTTATTTACATTTTTTTTTAAAAATATTAAAAAAAAAATTAGACGAAAAAATTTATTTTTTAAAATAAAAATAAAAAATGGAACGTAGATATGCCGACGGCTTAACCGTCGGCATAGCTCTGCTCCAGAGCTCCCAGTCGCCGCCACGTGGCTGATATGCGACGGCATATCAGCCACGTGGCGGCGACTGGGAGCTCTGGAGCAGAGCTATGCCGACGGTTAAGCCGTCGGCATAGATGCTGTCAAATTCCGGGCGGTCTACGCCTTTGACTTTCGCCGGGCGGGGTTTGACCCATGGACATTTTCACCTGGCTGTGATAGCCCAGCACATAGGTACACATCGTATCAAGGTCCGGGCACAACCCACCGCAAGATTCCCTCCGTTACGGCCCGACGTGGCCGTCCCCCCTCCGTGCGACGGCGGTGGCGACGTTGGTGAAGGGGTCACACCACGGAGCCCGTGTCGGGTGCTTGCACCCGCCATCGCACTTCCGGACGTGTAGGAGGGCCCAGAGAAAGACCTGGCGACATAGCTACCCCCCAAACTACACCCGTCCTGTCTAACCCTGGCACCGTTGACCGGGCGGTCTACGCCTTTGACTTTCGCCGGACGGGGTTTGACCGATGGACATTTTCATCTGGCTGTGATAGCCTGGGCCCTAGGTACACTTCATATCAAGGTCCGGGCACAACCCACCGCAAGATTCCTTCCGTTACTGCCCGACGTGGCCGTCCCCCCCTCTGTGTGACGGCGGCAGCAATGTCGGTGAGGGGGGTCACACCACGGAGCCCGTGCTTGCACCCGCCACCGTTCTTCCGGACGTGTAGGAGGGCCCTGCGAAAGACCTGGCGACATAGCTACCCCCCAAACTACACCCGTCCCGTCTAACCCTGGCACCGTTGACCGGGCGGTCTACGCCTTTGACATCCGCCAGATGGGGTTTGACCCATGGACATTTTCACCTGGCTGTGATAGCCCCGCACATAGGTACACTTCGGATCAAGGTCCGGGCACAACCCACCGCAAGATTCCCTCCGTTACTGCCCGACGTGGCCGTCCCCCCCTCCGTGCGACGAAGGCGGAGACGTCGGTGAGGGGGGTCACACCACGAAGCCCCATGCCGGGTGCTTGCACCCGCCACCGCACTTCTAGACGTGTAGGTGGGCCCAGGGAAAGACCTGACGGCATAGCTACCCCCAAACTACACACGTCCCGTCTAACCCTGGCACCGTTGACCGGGCGGTCTACGCTTTTGACTTTCGCCGGACGGGGTTTGACCGATGGACATTTTCATATGGCTGTGATAGTCTGGGCCCTAGGTACACTTCGTATCAAGATCCGGGCACAACCCACCGCAAGATTCCCTCCGTTACTGCCCGACGTGGCCGTCCCCCCCTCCGTGCGACGGCGGCAGTGACGTCGGTGAGGGGGGTCACACCACGGAAACCGTGCTTGCACCCGCCACCGCTCTTCCGGACGTGTAGGAGGGCCCTGCGAAAGACCTGGCGACATAGCTACCCCCCAAACTACACCCATCCCGTCTAACCCTGCGAGAGTTGACAGGGCGGTAAACTGGGCCCAAGACACACGCGTGGTGTATCTATGTGTGTTTATGTATAGATAAGGCACAAATTTAATTAATGTTTTTTTTTTGAAAAAAGTTATATATAAAAAAATGAAAAAAAAAGTGAACGTAGCTATGCCGACGGTTATGCCGTCGGCATAGATTAATTTAATTAATTTTTTTAATTATTTTTTTTTATAAAAAAACAAAGAAAAAGTAAAAAAAATGAACGGAGATATGCCGACGGTTATGCCGTCGGCGTAGCTCCCTGCCACGTCATGGATCCGAGGCACCGTGTGCCCGGAGCTATGCCGACGGCATAACCGTCGGCATAGCCCCTGGCCCACGGTGCCCCGGATCGATGACGTGGTGGCAGAGAGTTATGCCGACGACCGGCGTTAGGGCCGTCGGCATACGTTTGACGGCGTCAACGGGCGCTGTTAAAACCGGGGCGACCGGGCCCACACATATGGCGACGGCAGGGATACGCCGACGGCCACTGTCGGCATGATTGGAGGTATGCCGACGGCCTAGCTATGCCGACGGCCACCGTCGGCATAGTCGGAGGTATGCCGACGGCCAGTCTACGCCGACGGCTGGGTCCAGGCCGTCGGCATACGGCCATCTATGCCTACGGTGGCCGTCGGCATAGATCAGGCCGTCGGCTTCGTGGTCTTTTCTGGTAGTGAAGGATTTGAAAGGCAGCCACGCCTCTCTTTTTTCTGATGGAAGCCTTTATTTATTGATTACGTGCAGTGTCGCAATGTATACAGATGATACAAATACCAAAAAAGGGTGCACACAGCTAAACCGCATATGCCACACACACATACATGGGAACGAACGAACCCGCTGTAATAGAAATTTGATTGGGAATCTAGAAAAACAAAACTGCAGTATAGAGCAACCACAAAAAATGCAGACAGAAATGGCATTACAGAGCAACCACACATGCCGACAGAAACTGCGCTGCAGGAACAGAGGAGGTACGGAGGTCTACCGTCGAGTTGTTGCACAACACACGATATCACTGGCTTGGCCAGCCACTCCGCAGCAAGCTGTTGGGAGTCAAGCAGTGCCGATGCACTACCAACTGTCGAAATGATTATTGGAAAGATTGAGCTTAGCTAACTTCGACAGATTGCCGACGGAGTCCGGTATTGGTCGAACGAAGTTGTTTTCTCCAAGATTTAAATCTACTAGGTTCTTTAGGGCCCCAATGCTCTGTGGCAGTGTCCCGGACAAGTTGTTTGCACCCAAATTTAGTTCGTGAAGCGTGATGGATAGGTTACCAACAGAATGTGGTAGAACTCCTTGTAGTTGATTTCCATATAATGAGATTGAATGTAGATCAGGACAATTGCTCAGTGCACTTAAAAACTCCCAGCTCTGACTGTCTTGTGCTTTAAACTTGTTTTTTGTCAAGGTCTAGATAGTATAATTTGTGAATGTTACCCAAACAACTGAATCTGGCCAGTGAAATAATTAGATGACAAATTTAGCGTCTCCAGCTCCGAAGCATTGCACAACGAATCTGGGACCTGGCCTTGAAACTTGTTATTACTCAAAAGAAGGTCTTGGAGATTAGGCGACATATTCAACGTCATATTGCAATGTTCCACTTAGCATATTTATTCTCAAGTCTAGCAATTGAAGATTGGATAGATTGAACAGTGTTGCTGGAACTCTGCCCGATAGCCTATTTCCATCGAGCGACACCCATTCCATATCTGGCAATTGTCCAAGCTCTTCAGGAATGCTTCCCTCGAGCTGATTGTCTGCAAGTACTATCTGTTCTAAGTGAGTGATGTTGCTGAAGGTTGGCGGGATGTTTCCAGTGAGGTTATTTTGGGAAAGGTCCAAACCCAATAGATTGGAGAAGGAACCTATGTTTCAAGGAATTGAACCCACTAGCATGTTAGTGGAGAGGTCTAGCAACACGAGTTTGGAACAATTTGCAAGTGCAATAAGTGCATCCGGAATTAAGACTACAAGGAGTGTAGTGTCGACATGTAGTCCGTCGCTCTCAAATTTACCGGTTCCATTCCATACCAAACCAAACAAGCCCTCACTTTGTTTGGGAGAAAAATTAATTAACCCATTACCTTCTGTCAGTCTCCTCCTCTGTGTCCTCACAATCTTCTGTCAGTCCGGCCGGACGGCTGCCCAACCGGACCGACCTTCAACCTCCGGCGGCCACGCCATGGATCACGAACTGCGCCACATACTTCTTTGTGCCACGGATCTTCATACGTCCTGCTGTTGGGTTCCCTCGAGATTCATCAATGGATGAGGCTTTGCCCCAGTGTTAATTAGCGCCACGAACTTCTCGTTTATTCTCTTCCAGGCTCGTGGCCACCAATTCTCTCCCTCAACACAACCACTTCCAGGAGCGACCACACTTTTGTTTTTACCAAATTTGCCTACTTTTCATCTCCCACACCTCCACTATTGGCGTCGCTGTTTTTGCTGGACAAGATTGCAGCGGTCGAACGACTCTCTAGCCTGGTCCGGAGACCTTGTGCATCAGCGTGTGTGTGGCAGTTTTCCACACGGCCAGATAAAATGACAGCATGTAGAAGCGTACTGGTCCAACTGGATTTTAGCAACATCGTAAAAAAAAATCGCTGCTCTTGTACTCATGTTCGTCCGTCGGATCAAGATTTGTAATTTTCATCTGATGGAGATTGAACACTCAGCTTTCACACAAAAAAAGGATTAAACACTCTGAATTGACACTGGACAGGAGAAGAACACACGTTTGTGATAGTCGTCATTACTCAAACCCAGGATTGGACGGCACAAGACGTGTAACATAAGCATCCCCAAGCATTGCGCTGATCACCATTCATCTATTTCTTCCGTGTTCTACCGATGCCGTCCACGACGTCTGGAGTTTCTGAATAGTAGCTCTCGCCATCGCTGGATAGAAGCACCCAGTCACCACAGGTAGACGTGTCCTCCCCACCAGCCAAATATAGGTGGTGACCGCATTATTGTGCTACTTTGTCATGCAAGCTGGTCGTATCGTATGGATCAATTTCCAAGCAAACGACGCTCGCTCTACTCTACCAACAGAGCCAATAGCACCTTAGATAATTTACTCGGCACGAGCACGCAACTGACAACATACAAGGGAAGAAAAAGCTTTAGACAATTGAGAAATGCAGTTTTTGTAACGCTGTGAAAACAAGTAATTGACAACTCTCAAGAAGCTCTTAATTTAGCCTTAGGCCTTTTCACGAAAAATATATCTTAATTGGGGAATTGTCTGGTTTTATTATTTGAAGTCGGGCCTAAAGGATCTCGATTCATTAAAATGGCTGGCTTAGCTACCAACACGAACCAGACACACACCACTGGAAAGACGGCAAAAGCTAGTGTTGCCTACAGATGTCCTCGTCATCACCCATCCTCGAGTAGGCGACTCCGACTTATGCGGATGGACCATCGATGGATCTATTATGTATTAAAGGTATTTGACAGGCTAATCGGAAAAAATAAAAATAATCAAGAAAACCGCACAACAATAGAAACATCCAACGTATATTATTTGATTAAAAATTAACATCCATTATATTTAAGGACCCTAATAACTGTCGAATGTTTCAATTTTAGGAACATAGCAAGCTTGTATCTCGATGCATTGATAAAAATAGAAGAACTACAATTTAATTGAGGTCAACTATTACCTCCTCCTCGACTTCTCGGTAATGTACTGAAACACAGAAACCGTCGTTCTTGACCCGACGTAAATACCTCCGTTATGATAGGTTCATGCTCCCTAGCTGGTATGAGTCTTGGTTTCATAGCTCTACAGTTAGCATATTTTACCAAAATTCAGAAAACATTAAGAAGCATGCACATTAAGATTTGTATGAGAGTAAAAGGGTCTAAGCAAGTTACCATCTTGATCTCCATCCCATGACTGCCATAATAGTGTAGGTCATCTAGACATACAAATGCCTTCACCTGCACACAAACGACAAAACTCATCAGGTTTATTCAGGCAAATAAGTAAACTTTCCAAACGGTAAGGCCAACCACTCCGTAATATCTTCTCCAAAGATCTCCTACTCACAAACAATATGGTCAACCACTCGTAATACCTTCTCCAAAGATCTCCTACTCACTAATGAGGTGGGCGCGGGGGGGGGGGGGGGGGGGGGGCAACAGCCCCCATCCGTCCACACACACCCACTCGTCTCTTATAATATTTATTGATTATAATCACATATATATGTATGATCTGGAGGGGCAACAGAGGAGTACGTAGCCGAGCCCCGTCGTAGCTAAACGTCCACCTCGACGATCTCATCACCGCTGGTGGAGGCCGGCGAAGGTGGGACCGTGCTGGCCGGCGAAGGATGTGGCGGCAACACACCCTGCGGTTTCACCGGCGCCGGCACCTGGGCAAGTTGGTGCTTTGGCGAGGCCTTGCCGACGCCAGCCTGGCGGATGGCCGCCGGTGACTAGATAATTGCCCGTGCGATTTTGAGGATGTGCGGCTGGAGAAAAAGGGAACCTCCTGATCCGTAAATACCGGATTGGCGATGCCATCTCCTACCACCAAGCCTCTGCCGGCAGCTACTAGGATGTTTGCCTTCGACGGAGTTTGGCTATGACCCCGGCGATAGCCCAGCAGGCGACGGCGCTGGCCACGGGTACGACGGCGGCGGGCAGCAGAGTTGCTGCTATGGCGATGGTCGTGACCTCCGCGGCTAAGGCTTTACCGAGTACTACGGGGAGGAGACAGTGTATTACGGCGACGACTACAGGCATGTCGGCGGCAGGGGTTACTCCAGCCGGAGCTTCTCATATGCTGGGGCTCACAACGACTACTACCACTCGCGGGGTGACTACGATGTTGGCTGCGTGGACTTCTCTGGGATGTTGATTGCGGATTGGCGACTCTGCACTCTCCCATGCCTCGATGGACATGGCTCGGGCTCCAGCCAGTACGCCTACCGCTCCTCTAGATCCTCACTACCGGAATTACCCCTAATCCCGACGGCCTATGATATGCCGACGGCCCCCGTTGGCATATATGGAGGTATGCCGACGGCCTAGGGCAAGCCGTCGGTGTAGAAAAGCCGTCAGCATACCTCCAAATATGCTGACGGTCGCCGTCGGCATAGTCAGGCCGTCGGCATATCTGGACATACGCCTACAGTGGCCGTCGGCATAGACGTGGGCCCAGTGACCCTGTGGTTGACGGGCGTTTGACGCCGTCATAGCTATGCCGACGGCCCTAACGGCGGCCGTCGGCATAGCTATGAGGGCCGTCGGCATAGGCTTGGTCCACGTCATCGATCCGCGGCACGTGCCACGTCATCGATCCGAGGCATGTCGGTTGGGCACACATCATCGATCCGGCTTGCCGTCGGCATATCTGTGTATTATCTGTTTTTTTTGTTTTTTTTCATTTTTGATTTTTATCTTTTTTCTAAATTAAAATTTGATTAACTTAAATGTGCCTTATCCAAACATAAACATACATAAATTATATATAGATTTGGTGTAGAATTTTCCATAGATTATGAATATGTAGTTTGTATTTGTTTTCGAGTATGCTAGTAATGTGACCTCATGTTCTTTTGCATATAGGTTCCTATACTTTATTAAAATCGCAAACAATTGATAATTACAATTTTTTTTGACAAGTTTTATATGTTTTTTATAAGACTCTTGAAAGTGCTAGATCCGCCGGTCAACTGTGCCAGGGTTAGCCGGGACGGGGTACTTGGGGAGTAGCTATGCCGCCAGGTCTTGCGCTGGGCCCTCTTACACGTCTGCAGGTGTGGTGGCAGGTGCAAGCACCCGGCACGCGGCTCCGGAGTGTGCCCCCCTCACGGACGTCGCGGCCGCCGTCGCACGGAGGGGGGAAACGGCCACGTCGGGCAAACACGGAGGGAATCTTGCGGTGGGTTGGGCCCGGACCGTGTTCTGGGGTGTACCTATGGGCTGGCATATGACAACCAGGTGAAAAGGTCCATCGATCAAACCCTGTCCGGCGAAAGTCAAAGGCCTAGATTCGCCGGTCAACTGTGCCAGGGTTAGACGGGACGGGATACTTGGGGGGATAGCTATGCCGCCAGGTCTTGCGCTGGGCCCTCTTACACGTCTGCAAGTGTGGTGGCAGGTGCAAGCACCCGGCACGCGGCTCCGGAGTGTGCCCCTCCTCACGGACGTCGCTGCCACCGTCACACGGAGGGGGGAAACGGCCACGTCGGGCAGACACGGAGGGAATCTTGCGGTGTGTTGGGCCCGGACCTTGATCGGGGGTGTACCTATGGGCTGGCCTATCAGAACCAGGTGAAAAGGTCCATCGGTCAAAGCCCGTCCGGCGAAAGTCAAAGGCCTAGATCCGTCGGTCAAATGTGCCAGGGTTAGATGGGACGGGGTGCTTGGGGGGGTAGCTAGCTATGCCGCCAGGTCTTGCGCTGGGCCCTCTTACACGTCTGCAAGTGTGGTGGCAGGTGCAAGCACCCGGCACGCGGCTCCGGAGTGTGCCCCCCCTCACGGATGGCGCCGCCGCCGTCACCTGGAAGGGGGAAACGGCCACGTCGGGTCGACACGGAGGGAACCTTGTGGTGGGTTGGGCCCGGACCTTGTTCTGAAGTGTTCCCATGGGCTGACCTATCACAACCAGGTGAAAAGTCCATTAGTCAAAGCCCGTCCGGCGAAAGTCAAAGGGTTAGATCTCCGGGTCAACTGCTCCAGGGTTAGGTCGGCCGGGAGGCTTGGAGGGGTAGCAATGCCACCAGAGCATCACGACGGGTCCTCCCACATGTCTTAAGGTGTGGTGGCATATATGGAGAGGTAACACGCGGCTCCGGGGTGTGGTCCCCCCTCACGGACGGCGATGACACCGTAGTAACGTCCTGCGGTTCTACTGTTGCATGAATTATGCCGAACACTCGGAGCGTGGTAAAATCATTAGTTTCTTACACGTTGCAGACACACGCGATATAAGATGCATGTCAATTTTTTCAAAATTTTCTGAGACGCAGAAGTAAGTGGAAAAATTCCTCTTTCCGGATTGTTCCTCGCATGTCTACGAGTGTGGTCGGGGGCCTTCAGGGGGTAGCAATGCCGCCAGATCTTGCGCAGGGCCCTCTTACACGTATGGAAGTGTGCTGGCGGGTGCAAGCACCCGGCACGCGGCTTCGGAGTGTGCCCCCCCTCACGGACGTCGCTGCCGCCGTCGCACGAAAGGGGGAAACGGCCATGTCGGGTAGACACGGAGGGAATCTTGCGGTGTGTTGGGCCCGGACCTTGATCGGAAGTGTACCTATGGGCTAGCCTATCACAACCAGGTGAAAAGGTCCATCGGTCAAACCCCGTCCGGCGAAAGTCAAAGGGCTAGATCCGCTGGTCAACTGTGCCAGGGTTAGACGGGACGGGGGACTTGGGGGGGGGGGGGTAGCTATGCCGCCAGGTCTTGCGCTGGGCCCTCTTACACGTCTGGAAGTGTGGTGGCAGGTGCAAGCACCCGGCACGCGGCTCCGGAGTTTGACCCCCCCTCACGGACGTCGCTGCCGCCGTCGCACGGAGGGGGGAAACGGCCACGTCGGGTAGACACGGCGGGAATCTTGCGGTGGGTTGGGCCCGGACCGTGTTCGGGGGTGTACCTATGGGCTGGCCTATCACAACCAGGTGAAAAGGTCCATCGGTCAAACCCCGTCCGGAGAAAGTCAAAGGCCTAGATCCGCCGGTCAACTGTGCCAGGGTTAGACGGGACGGGGGACTTTGGGGGGTAGCTATGCCGCCAGGTCTTGCGCTGGGCCCTCTTACACGTCTGGAAGTGTGGTGGCAGGTGCAAGCACTCGACACGCGGCTCCGGAGTGTGACCCCCCTCACGGACGTCGCTGAGAAAAGTATCTATTCCGACGGATAGAATGCAGTCACTTTGTTTTTTGTGAGAACTAATACACATGTGTAATATTTATGTGTTAGGAAAATGCAACATAAAATAATGAAAGGAAATAAAAAAAATGAAAATACCTTTGCCTACGGCTTGGCCGTCGACATAGTTATACACGTGGCATAGCCGTCGGCATAGGCCCGCCTTATCCACTCGAACCGTCGGCCCTCCTCCACTCATTCCATTCGTCCCCACCCCGACCCCCCTTGCTCCTGCGCCGCCGCCCATCTCCACCCGCGCCGCCGCCGTCTCCACCAGTCCCGCCCCACCCTCGCCGCCCAGATCTGCCCGCGCCGCTGCCAGCCCAGCCGGCCACACCGCCGCCCCGCCCACGCCACCCCGACCCCCCATTCCTCCCGCGCCGCCGCCCGAAACTTCCCGCACCGCCGCCACCCCGTCCAGCCACACCGCCGCCCCGCCCTCGCCACCCCGGCCGGCCTCACCGGCGCCCCGCCTCGACCTCGGCCCGGCCTGCGTCGACCCCGCCCCGCCCTCCCCGACCCGCCTGGCCGTGGCTCCGGCCGACCCGAGCCCCTGCCTTGCCGGCCCTGCTGCTCTCCGGCCGGCCCTCCTCTGCTGCTGCTCCGGCCGGCCCTCCTCTGCTGCTGCTCCGGCCGGCCCTCCTCTGCTGCTGCTCCGGCCGGCCCTCGCCATCCCCTGCCCGGGCTCCCCTCCTCTGCCAAGGTAGTTTTTTTATGTATTTTGTTTTAATTTTTTCTGTAGTAATTTTGTAGATGAATACATGGATATATAGCAGTAGATGAATAGGTAGATGCATGTTAGATAGATGGATGAAATGGATACATACGCAATGCGATAGATAGAAGCTTTGTGGTGATGAGATGAGATGGAAGAGAACATTTTTTACGTTTTTTTAGATAGATAGACGAATGTTAAAAGTTGGATATGATGATTGGTTACTTCATGTCAAAATTTGGATCTGTTAAAAAATTTCCTAGTTTGAAGTGTCAATGCTTTATGTGATCGATGAGATGAATCTTGCAATTTTTTTTATGCTTCGATGATTTTTAGATGATGATGATGATGATAGATGATGGTGATGATAGATGATGATTTTTTTATGCTTTGATGATTGTTAGATGATGATGATGATTAATATATTGTTAATATTGTTAGTTTTTTTACCTACATGATGCAAAAATAAATGAATGCATGTTTAGATGCTTTAAATATGCTCTATGAGTTGTGATGGTCTAAAATTTTCACTCGGTGGTAATTACAGAAATTGTGGTGTTGCATCTTCCTGCAGTGATCGTCGTCGGAGCTACTTCCTCTACAGCCGAGGGTGAGCTACGAATCCACCTTCACCTCCTATGCTCTTTTAATTATGTCACTAGATTTCATTTTCACGTCAAGTCGCGTAACCTAGGCGTCTCCCGTCCGAAAGGGTTGCATTGATAAATATGCATTCAATTGCATATTTATCACCGTAACTTTTTCGGATTGTCCAGCGTTTTCCACGGACAGCCCGAGGATGTGTAGATTGGGTATGTTTTCCATGCTCTACCCCGTTCCGAGACAGGATTTCGGCCGCGCCTCCCTGTTGTTCTCCGGAGCACATTCTCTTGGCTTTTTGCCGAGACGTGTATTTGGAGAACAGCGGGGAGGTGCTGCCGAAATTTTGTCTCGGAACGGGGTAGAGCATGGAGAACGTACTCAATCTACACATCCTCGGGTGGGATTAGGACCCATCTTTACCTATTAGAGATGTAGGTGGATTCAATGCCGTCAACGCGGTAGAAAATAAAAATTTGATGTGATTAATTTAAATGAATCCTTAATTTTGTTGTGTGGCTCCCAATAAAGCAGGGGTGTTGTCTTCGAGACCCTCCTCAAGTGAGGTACCCTCCTCTACCGAGGAGGAGGAGGAGGAGGAGGTTCGCGAGGAGGTTCAGGAGGAGGAGGAGGAGGAGGTTTGGGAGGGGGACGAGGAAGAGGAGGAGGAGGTAGGCGAGGAGGATGGTGGTGGTGGGGAGGATGGTGGTGGCGGGGAGGATGGTGGAGGCAGCGAGGGGGTTGGCAACAAGAAAGGGTGGCTGCGCGGTAGTGCAAAGCTCCCTACCCTTCCTGCTACCGAGGAGCAGAAGTGGCTCATTGAGCCCACGGGGAAAGAGTAAGTGCCACTTAATCATAATTTAATTCTTTTGCTTGTACACATGCTAATATTTTCATTCTTTATATCTTTTGCAGCAACTGGATAATTCCTAATGGGGCCCGTCTTCCAAACGGCCTCATCACCGTCTTGCTGAAGGAACACTGGCCGGGGCTGTTCCTTCCGGATCCAGTCAGGCAGCCGGATCTCCGGGTTTTGGCCACGAGCTGGGACCACTGGGAAGCGCCCCCCCACCCGGACCATGATACGCATGCTAAGGCCGTGATCACAAATTTTTGGGTGAGTTCTCTTCAGAAGCACGAGTCTTCAGTTTTGTTCGTAGTTTATCATCGAATGGTTTAACTCATGGCTTCTTCCATTCTGGTTTTCTGAATGATTGTAGAAATACTATCGAGTTCTTGAGGAGCACAAGTCCACTGCTGACGAGATCGTGTTGCGCCAAGCGAGGAAGAAGGCCCGCTAGCTACAGTACGAGGTGCGCTGGGTGGCCATCTCGCAATATTATCACGTTGCTCTTGGCGAGAAGATGACCAAGGAAGAGGCTCGGAGGCAGAAGCTTACCTTGGAGAGGGAGGAGTACTTGATGGTAAGTATAACAGATTTTTTCATTCCCACGTTTGTGGTAAATTTCATCTTTTCTTGTTGACATGCCATTATGCCTTCATTATGTAGGTGTGTCCTGGTTGGTGTTATGGAAAAGACGATGGATGGGCGGCATTGGTGGATCTGTGGCTCGGTCAGGATGGAGAGTGGGCTACTAAGAGCATGATAAATAGGGCTAACCGAGGGACTGAGGGAGTACATGCTCAGGGAAACCGGAACCACTTTGTCCACAAGAAACTTCAGGTATATCTATGTACATTAAACATTCTTCTTCTATTTACCGTCACTTTCTTATGTATGAGTAACCTCTGTTTGGTGGTGCAGGAGGAGAAACTGAAGCGGCCGCTCTCACACATGGAGGCGTGGGAGATCGCCCATACGCGGAGGAAGCCCAAGGCTGGCGAGGGCCAGTACTATGGCAAGACTGCGCAGAAGAAGAAGGCCTACAACGAGGGGTATCTGAGGTTACATCCTGACACACCTGACCCCATGAAGGCGGCTCTGGACAACAGGGTGGTGGTGGGCATGGGGCCGAGGCTTCATGGTCGGCAGCCGGTTCTGGATGCCGTGATCACTCCTTCTATCTCCTACACACAGCTCCGAGCTACCGACCCGAGCCTGAGCCAGCACACGAGCACGACCACGACCAGTGCGCAGTCACACTCCCTCCTAGCCGAGCGGCACTCTGTAAGTATTTTCCCTCTTATCTTCATTGCTCACTTTATTTTCCGCATTGAGATGTTTTATGAGTTCCATCATGTCATATTGTAGGCCTACATGGAGTACACACGCCAGGTGACCATGGCGTGGAGCGCGAGAGTTGCAGCAGTCCAGGAGCACAACAGTCGCATGATGACGGTTAGTTTAGCCCCTTTCATTTCACTTCCATATTTGCACTTTCATTTCTTCTGACATTCGTGTTTGCTTTGTCAATTAACATGCAGCGCGTTTTTGAGAGCATGGCGGCCGGCACGGTTCCTGTAATGGAACCACCACCACCACCTGCTGGAGCACAACCAGTGCTGCTTACCTTTGAGGAATTTCTGGCACAGCACATGGGGACTACGGTGGTTAGTACATCCCCAAACTATTCAACCACCGCTTACCGTTTATTCAACAGAATCATATATCCCCTTAACATGTCTTTTCAAACATCCAGGGAACCGGTGGATCATCCGTTGGTGGTGGTGCCGGTCTTGGCATCACTCCTGAGTCACGGAGCCCGGTCACTCCGATCCACCGAGGAGGTGGCGGTGGCGGTCTTGGCGGTAGCAGTGCCGGTCTTGGCGGTAGCGCTGCCGCAAACAGTGACGACCTCGGCTTTGGCGGTCTGGGCGGTGACGACATTGGCGGTGGTAGTGCCCGTCGTTGATGATCATACTCTTATGTCACTGCTTGCGATGATGATGTGTATCGTGTTATTCTGATGATGATCATACTCTTATGTTATTGTGATGGTGGTGATGATATTTGTGATTGTGATGATGATGATGATACTTATGTTGTTGTGATGTTGGTGGTGATGATGATACTTATATGTGCTGTTTATGTGCATTTGATTATATATATGTGCTGTGAATTTGTTGTGCATTTGAATTGAATTCAAACATAAAATTATAAGAAAAAAATCAGACAACAGCTATGCCGTCAGCATAGTGGGAGGCCGTGCTACCAGATCGCGCCACGTTTCACCTATGCCGACGGCTTAGCCGTCGGCACAGATGTAAAAATTTGCTGACGGCTAGGCTGTCGGCATAGGTAACACATGGCGCGATAGATGTAAAACTATGCCGACGGCTGGGCCGTCGGCATACATCAGAGCCAGGCTGCACCAGTTGCCGACACGTGGCGTAACAATGCCGAGGGCCAGGCCGTCGGCACAGATATAAAACGATGCCGACGGCCAGGCCGTCGGCATGTATGGGCCACACGTCGCCCTTTCATTGGTCTGGACTTGACGACGGCGCCGTCAGCCGCCGTCATACGAACAACTTTGCCGACGGCTAGTCTATGCCGACGGCTGTACGGAGGCCGTCGGCATAGGCAGCTATGCCGACGGCTTTCCTACGCCGAGGGCCTGGCCAAGATACGCCGACGCAAATGTTGCCGACGGCCCTATGCCGACGGTGGCCGTCGGCATAGGCCTATCCCGACGGGGTTTGGGCCTTTGCCGATGGCTCGGGGCCGTCGGCATATTAGGTCATTCCGGTAGTGCCATCTAGGTGGCCGGTGCATGGAGGCAAAGGATCATCATCGCGTGGTGCAGCGGTGGTGGCCACCGATGGGGTGACGATCAAGACATTCTAGATGGCCGAACCAGCATGGTGGCGGCGGCGGCTACCACCTGAGCCTGGACGACGGCATACCACGATGACATCGAAGGAGCAACGACCTCGATTGAGAGCACGGTGTTGTAGATGTGATTCGCGTCGTCGACACCAAGGCGGCGGCACTAGACAGAAGGATGGTGGCGTGATGCACGCGGTCAGTGCGGAAAGACGACAGCGTGCGACAAGTCAGGCAGCGCCGGATTATGCAGCAGCGGCGGTGGCCCTGGGCGCAACAGATATTGGTGGATCCCAACCTAGACTTGGCGGTGACGGCGGCTCCCCAGGTTCAATGCGGCGAGGGCAGCGGCCCTTGATGGTCGCGACAAGGAGATCAAGGGGCACAATAACGCATCTGCAGACGCATCGGCGTATATGCAGGTATGATGTCACTGGTTGCCTGCTTTGCAGTGAGTGACCGCTGGTGGTGCAAAGGGAATTTATGCCTGGTATGAGGACAGCGGGTTTCGCACGAAGAGGTTCGTGGCACCAGCGACGGCGGTTGATATCTAGAGCAACGACTCCGATATGGATGTTGAAGTTTGACTTGTACCCGTGTGGAGTGGCAGCGGCTAGTTCTGCACCAAGACATGGGCAGCCCCTGACGGTCGTTGCGGGGTTCGAAGGTGGGATACAGTCTCACCAATTTGCTAGTGCCGTTTCGGCATGGCATGGAGTACTGGCAAATGTGACTATGAAAGATCCATCTACAAGTTATTGATTGGAGCACCACTTCATGGCCGGGCGAAAGCTCTTATTCTGGCCTTTACTAGTTGGGCTAAGCAACGACGAATTTGTGCCGTTATCTTGTTGAAGGCGTTGTCTATTTACATTGAGTTGGCCTTCGTTGGCTGGTCTCGGTATCCAGGATGAAAATCCTTGTTCAGGCCATGTCTGGCCGTACTTGACGACAACGGCACGTAGATGTTCATTCTTTCTTGAAGACGTTATTGTCGAAGAAGTTGACTTAGTCATTGGTGTTTTTTCATATCTTGTAATGGTTCAGAAGTAGTTACATTTGTTCTATATTTTTTTTTAATTATTAATAAAAATTGTTGTGTGCATCATACTGATGCAGAGGCCGGGAGTTCAACCACCTTTTCGAAAAGCAAAAATAATATATTAAAATATCATTTGATAATTAAAATTATTATTATTTGATAATTATGCCATTATATAATGGCTTTTATAATGGCCGAGGTCTGATCGTTGCATGTGTTTGCACCTGTTGCGCCAGGAGGAAGGGAAGCTTGGAGCCACCCGACCTTCACCGAATTTCTGCGGATTTTCTCGCCGGAGATCGCTTCGGCGAGTTTATTAATGGCTAATAGGATCGGTCTACTAGATCTAGGAATTTTTTTGATAAAGGGAATATATTAATATCGCACAGACACCAATTACACACAGGCTCTGTACCAACAAGATGCCTAAAAACATCCAAAAAAAGAAAAAAAAGGACCCTACCACGGTGATCAATCACCCGCAGCAGTAGTAATCTAAAATATAGAACTGATCAAGTTGATGATCGGCTGCGGCGCATCAGGGAAGGAACGTAATTTCCACGGGGCAAACCACGGACCGGTTAGACTAACCACCCTAATACCATGTGAAAATTATGAAATCATAGTTCAATCTAGTGACACATGGATGGACTGAAAATTAGATGCTTTGGAGAAGCTAGATCCTATGACAACTAACTCCTTGCGGCAAACACTAGATTTGAATTCACAGTTGCAACGTTGTACGAATGATCTTGAAGAAAACACATCAAAGTGGCTCCATGGAATATTGGGAAGTTGTTGGAAAACATAAGCAGAATCAGCCAAAGGAGAAAGGGAAATGGAGGCCGCCTGAAGTTGATGTACTGAAGTTTAATGTAGATGGGGCTCATGTGCCAGGGAGCTCGGAGTCTGCATGGGGGGTAGTTGCCCGAGACCATACTGGGGACGTAGTTGCATTCATTGCTGGCAAAGCTGAGCATGTATCTGAGGCTTTCGCAGCAGAGCTTCAGGCGGCAGCGGGAGCTGTGGAGCTAGCCTCGCATCTTGGGGCGATCCAAATCTGCATCGAGACTGATTCCCAGCTCCAGCATGCGGCCCTACCACAATTGACACCGAGCTTCTCTGCTTACGCATCAGCCCTGGAGGACCTGAAGATCCAGACGCGGCTATGGTTCTCAAAATGTGATGTTACTGCATGTAGGAGGGAGGCCAATGGCGCTGCGAATGAGCTTGCAAATCTTGGTTATAGTTGTAATGCTAATGAACCTTGTATCTGGGATGTTGTTCCGCCGTCTGTGGCTGGCGTTGTACTAGGCGATATGCCTATCTTGTTCACGTAATAAAGCTATGCTTTGACCCGAAAAAAAAAGGTGGCTGATCAAATATAGCCAAGAGAACGATAATCAAGTTTAGCACCACTAATTTGACAGAAGTTTTCAGAACAGAAGTCCATTGAGGAAGGCGTACACTACCCGCAGATTAGCACATTGTACCCTTTGTCGCCACCTTTTTTTTCCGATAAAAGGGTGGATTTTTTTTTTGAGGATAACTACCCAACAACACCCAAAGAATCATTTGGTGCATTCTGATAGCATCAGCGGACGGAGCTCTTCCGGCACGTCCGCAATCATCAGACAGTCTCCATATTTCCTTGCTCTGGCCGCAAGTTCATGTGCTAGTTGGTTCTGTCCCCTTTTGATAGCTTTGACCTGGACTGAACTGAAGGCTAGCATAGCGTTTTTTATTTCGCAGGCAATCCAGAAGCACTCCGAGCGGCTAATCCCGCTGCCACTCAGTTCCTTCGCCATCATTGCATTATCAGTCTCAATCATGATCGGTCCCTTGTACAATCTCGCCAGCGCCGTCAGACCCAGCAGGATGGCCAGACCCTCTGCCTCCTCCACTGATTTACATGTAATCATCGTCTTGCACGCAGAATGGAAAACTAGGCCCATGTTATCCCGCGCCACAGCACCCGCCCAGCTTTGTCCCGATCCTGACAGGAAGCTTGCATCTGTATTCGGTTTCACTACTCCGATTGGTGGAGCATCCCATTGGGCGGTCGTTTCAGGAGTCGATTGGTTCCTCGGAACAGTAGGACACATAGGGGTCAGGGACCAGGGTCTCTTGCTTTCATGTCCATCATATGGAAGTGACAGGTTTCTTATCTCATCCTCGTACTGCACCAGGAAAAGCACCGATCTGGACACAGATTCTTTGCCGTCGTTGTGCATGCAGTTGTCACGCAGAAACCATGCGCGCCACAGCAACAGCAAGATCTTTCTTCTCATGTCCGGGTCGTGTTTGTCTAGCATGATCTGTAACCAGTCCTTCCCTGTATACCTGAACTCCTTTTCCTCGGGCAGTCACCACTTCTTCCTCATATCAAATCTGAGCGCAGTACTTTTTGTGCATGAAATGACTGCATGGAACTCATCTTCATCTCCATTCCCACATATGTCACAAACACTGTCATGCACTATCGTGCGTCTGAACTTGTTCCCCTTGGTCGCCAAAGTATTTGTCGCAATTCGCCATCCGAAAATTTTGATTCTCTCCGGGATGTCCATTTTCCAGATTGTATCCCAAATACTCCTGTTGCCGGCATCGCTACACGAGCTTGAAGACTCCTCTTTCATGTTATTCTTCAAACTCACAGCAAGCTTGTAAGCACTCCAAACAGTAAAAATACCATTCTTTTCATAGTGCCAAGCGATGCAATCTTCAACCTCCACCGAGGGAATTTTTATTTTATAAATCTCCTCCGCATCAAAAGGATAGAAAATATTACCGATCAGGCTTCTGTCCCAGTTTCCTGTCTCATGGTTAATCAATTGGTTTACCCACCGTAACCTTGACCTTCTTATAAAACTCGCTGATTTCGGTCCACTATCTCTTGGCATCCATTGATCCCGTTGTATTTGGATATTTTTGCCATTTCCTACTCTCCAGATGAGGCCTTTTTTTAGCAGTTCTAGACCATGTTCAATTCCTCTCCAGACCGGTGAAGCGTCCGAAGCAAAAGGGTGGATTTTATTGACTTAAAATGAAGGATCAAGAGGATACAAACACCATGAGTACACACCCGGCCACTGCATAGCTAGGATGCACAGAGCCAACACCAACACACACAAAAACACGCCAACATCTAGCATAGTCATATAATACCAAAGGTATGCGTTGGCGAGAAAAAAAACCCAAGCAATCAAATCCGTCATCGGCAAATTATAGTAGAAAATTGTGGGAAAGGCACGGTCACTGCTACAATATGATTTGGCTGTGTGCATCCTAATTATGCAGAGGCCGAGTCTATGCTCATTGTGTTATGTGTCCTCTTGATGCTTCATTTTGCGCCACTAAAATCCATCATTTGTTGAAAAAACTTTAAGAGATGGAACTAGTCGGGACTTCTTCCTGTTTGTGCTTCTTCCAGCCAACGGCAGCCATATAGGACGGTGGCGGTGTGGGATGCGAGGGTTTGGATGCAGGGCGGCCCTGTGTGGTGGGAGCCATGGTGCCCGTGGGCGGGGTTGATGGCTCAGTTGCTAGCCACCTGACATGGCCGTGAGGGCGGCTTGGTGGTGGACCGCTTTTCTCTCCCCGCTGGTTCGTCCCACCCTCATGGTTTTCGCTCCCTGACCTGACCCTTGGGGGTGTTGGCGGCGAGGAGTTGTTTCTGGGAGAAATCCCAGGCCGTCCTTGCCGGTCTTGCCGGCGGCGTCCCCTGTCACTACCCCAAACTGACTTTTTCCTGACGGCCAAAATTCGTCAGGAATGAACAGATTTTGTCAGGAATGAGCCCCTACCGTCAGGAATTTCCCGTCAGCAACAGCTTGTCAGGAAAGATCAACATTCCTGACGGTGCCCGTCACGAATAGTGTTCCTGACGGTGTTTCCTGACGGGAGCCCCGAGCCACCCGAAATAATATTCCTGACGGCCACACCGTCAGGAGATGCCGTCAGAAAACTGGCCGTCAGGAACATGTTCTGTTCCTGACAGCTAGTGGCACTCAGGACCATACCTTCAGGAATGAGCTCAGCATATCCATGACAGCTAGCTTCGTCAGGAAAGAATAAAAACAGTTGTCAGGAATCAACCAAGAGAAAATAAAAATATTATTGAAAAGCGGTATATATATATCCATATTCACGACCATGCCAAATCATTTCACATTCATGCATACACAAAGGTCACAGAACCATCACATCCAATTCCTAGGTCACAATGTACCCATCCAATCTATTTAAATCTCATTGTTCACAAGATCCACACATTCATATCCAAGTCATGATTCCTGGAAGCTTAACTTAACAGGAGGTGTCACCAAGTCCAAAACACGCATACTAGTTGATTCCTAAATTACCATGAGAAGCAATTGACAAAGAAAGCCTACCTGCACCCTAGTTCACAATATTAACCACTAATTATACTACTGGAATTCCTAAATGTTGGAGTAGAACTATATATGCTCACCCGCATGAGTAGCATGAGGATGGTCTTCATCATGGGAAGATTCTGTCAATGGAGTACCAGCATTCCCTTGGGCTTGGAAGGTTCCATTCACCTATACAATAGAAAAACATAGGAGAAAGGCAAAACTGTGATATATACAAATTTTCAAACCAAAAGGTAAACTCTAGCCCAAGCGAAAAAACAAAGCGCGCTTTCCTCTCCCGCGCGCGAAATCAAGGCGCGTTTCCTAAATTGAAGTTCCTGAAGGCTGCTCGCCACGTTTCTGAAGGTGCGGAGTATTATTGGTGACGTGGATCCGGCCCCTTCACGAACGTCAGATTACATTCCTGAAGGCTGCTCGCATTGTGAAGGTTTTTATCGAGACCTTCAGGAATGACTCGCTTTTTCCCTTCGGTGCCCCATCCACGTCAGGAACATGCTACATTCCTGAAGGAGGCTTCATCACCTTCACGAATGTCTGCTACTGTCACGAAAAAGTCAGTTTGGGGTAGTGTGTGGGTGCTATGATGGATCCAGGGGGATGGTACGTGCTATGTTACGATCCAAATTCAAGTATAAAGATAAAGGCTAACTTCTGACGAGCGAGCGGAGCGAGGCCTGTTGCCGGTAGGCTTGGGCCGATGCGGAGCTCAAGCTACGGAGGTCCGGCGCCGTAACACGCCCAGGATGCCTATTGCTGCAGTTGACGCCCGGCCAGATACAATGGTGGATGCTGTTGTTCCAAGAGCGTAAGGCTCCTTTCGGATCCTTCGTGATGGCCTTTCTGAAATCGAGCAACGAACGTCGATCCGTGGTGTTATCAGAAACCACGGAGCAGTAGGAGTTACCAGCTCCATAGAGCAACGGTAACAGTATTACCGGTAGCACAAGGGTGCTGGGTACCAGGTAGCGCCGCATGCCCATGAATTAGGTATGTCAGCTACAAAGGGTAAGGCATAAAGCAGTTTCAGCACAGCAAGTTCCATCCAACTAAGAATCAACGTCGCGTGAGTTCTAGACAGCAAGGCACAAGCCAGAGTAGATGATTATTCAGTAAGTATAGCTGTACCGGTAATCAGGAGGAGAGATGATACGCAACTCTGCTTGCTCGGCCGGAGCACATGGCACGACAGCCTTCTCTGCTATGGTTTTCGCCGGATGGTGGTGGTGTGTGAGTTGGGTGCTGAAGCAAGATCAGGGCCCCTTAGGGGGCTTAAGAACACCTGTACAGCGTCCTCACATCGACACACTTGGGCCGCATCTGCCATTGTGAGAACACATGTACACACGTGAACATGTGTTCACGCCGCAGCTGCCATTTTCTCCCATTGCGAGTTGGATTTGAGAACGTGAGAACACATGTACAGCGTCCTCACGTCCTCAAATTCACCGGGTGGAACTCTGGTGAAGCTATGTTAGTCAAAACGCACATTATTTCAGCTTTGACGGACCTCCAATGAATACAGCGGAGACCTTGCACTACCGGAATGACCTACTATGCCGACGGCCCCGAGCCGTCGGCAAAGGCCCAAACCCCGTCGGGATAGGCCTATGCCGACGGCTACCGTCGGCATAGGGCCGTCGGCAACCACTAGTAGAAAACAGGGCTTTGGTCCAGGCCAGATAAGAGCATTAGTCCCGGTTCTGCTACGAACCGGGATCAATGGGTGCATCAGTCCCGGTTCGTGAGGTCAGGACGCCGGCCGGGCCTCGGCAGGACCCCTTTGGTGCCGGTTCCAGACACGAACCGGGACTAAAGGGCCTCGCTCCTGGCGCAGCCCCTTTAGTCCCGGTTGGTGGCTGGAACCGGGACTAAAGGTTGGCCTTTAGTCCTGGTTTTAGACACAAACCGGGGCTAAAGTTTTGCCTATATATATCCACCCCCCATCTACTCTGTTTTTTGGCCGTGGAAGGGTGGGAGGTTTGTGCTACTCTGTTCTCACCTCCTATGCACATGAGGTGTTTGATGAAATGCCCGAGCCACACTTAAACTTTCTCCTCTCCAAGCTCGACCTCCAAGCTACATTTTCCCCAAGATCTGTCTAGGTTTGGCGGTGCACCAACTACACAAGTGTTCTAAAAGGTTAGCAACTTCATCGTTTCATCTCTCACTGCTAGTTTAGCTCATTTCAAATGCTGTAGAAGTAGAGTGGTTTGTGGGTTTTAGTGGAGGAGTGTATGTGGGAGTTCTTTTGATTTAGATGCACAATTTGAGCTGAAATTGACTTTTTAGAGTCTGCACATGTGTAGGGTGCCGTCCCCGTCCCCGTCCTCACCGCCGTCGATCGCCCGCGCCGAACTCGTCGCCGGCACCACCGTGGTGAGCCTCTTGTTCTTATCTTCTTTTTAAAAGAAAAAAAATTCTTACTTGTATGATTTAGATAGATACTTGTATAATTTTCTTACTTTTATTATTGTTTGTTATTATATAGTGCCATGACTTTGGTATCCGCCCCCATCGGCCCTCGTCCTGTCTATGATTCGGATGTGGTATATTATCTTTTATTATGATTTGTTTCATTTAGTGTTTATGACAATTATGCCGACCAACGTGACATAGATGTTTTTATCTAGGAGGTATGTGAACTGGAAATTCCAACCGACCCTCTTGTCGAGAGGTTAAATTTAGTTGAAAAATAAAACAATTACTTGAAGAAAAAATTGAAAAGAATTGAGGAGGAGAAGATGGAATTGGAGTTGCATGTTGCCGATGTCGTCGATGATCACAAGATCAAGATGGATGCAATGCGCTTGAAGATTAGAAAGATTAGAAAATATGCCATTCATAATGAGGCTTGGTATCATTATGCCGTTGGATCAATTGTTACATTAGTTGCGATTATGATCGCATTTGTTGTTGCATTTAAATGTTTTTCATAGTTTCAATGTATGTTTTAATTAGATGCTCTAGAGAGCTATATGTTGTTCTATGAGAACTATATATGTATGAACTTTATGTATTTATTTTTTCAGTAATAACATTTGATCACTACTGTACTTTGGTTTTAATGTGATGATGAACTTGTATTAATTTGGTCACTTCTCTATTCATGATGTTCTGTAATGGTTTTTGATACACTTAATTATATAATGCACGCAGATGAACCGGCAATAGATGTACGGTGACCGACGCACCTCCGAGTATCTTGAGGGCCTGCATAAATTTCTCGAAGTGGCTGAGGCAAACAAGCAGAATAGTTTTATGTATTGTCCATACCCTGTCTGTGAGAATACGAAGGATTACTCTAACTTGAAAACCCTTCACGTCCACCTGCTTGAGAAGGGTTTTATGCCACACTATAATGTTTGGACCAAGCACGGAGAAAGAGGGGTTATGATGGAAGACAACGAAGAAGAAGAGGATGATGACAACTATCCCCCTGAATACGGTGATACTGCAACGGGAGAAGCTGAAGATCAAGAGGAACCAGACGATGTGCCCGATGATGATCTTTGCTGGGTCATTGTTGATGCAAAGAGACAATGCCAAAGTGAAAGGGAGAAGTTGAAGTTCGATCGCATGTTAGAGGACCACAAAAAAGGGTTATACCCAAATTGCGAAGATAACAACACAAAGCCCGGTACCACACAGGAATTGCTGCAATGGAAGGCAGCCAATGGTGTATCTGACAACGGATTTGGGAAGCTACTGAAAATAATGAAGAAGAAGCTTCCAAAGGATAACGAATTGCCCGACAGTACGTACGAAGCAAAGAAGGTTCTATGCCCTCTAGGATTGGAGGTGCAGAAGATACATGCATGCCCTAATGACTGCATCCTCTACCGCGGTGAGTACGAGGATTTGAACGCATGCCCGGTATGCGGTGCATTGCGGTATAAGATCAGACGAGATGACCCTAGTGATGTTGAGGGTGAGCGCCCCAGGAAGAGAGTTCCTGCCAAGGTGATGTGGTGTGCTCCTATAATACCACGGCTGAAACGTCTGTTCAGAAACAAAGAGCATGCCAAGTTGATGCGATGGCACAAGGAAGACCGTAAGAAAGACGGGAAGTTGAGAGCACCCGCTGACGGGTCGCAGTGGAGAAAAATCGAGAGAAGGTGGGGGGACTTTGCAGGTGACGCAAGGAACGTATGGTTTGGTTTAAGTGCAGATGGCATTAATCCTTTTGGGGAGCAGAGCAGCAATCATAGCACCTGGCCCGTGACTCTATGTATCTATAACCTTCCTCCTTGGTTGTGCATGAAGCGGAAGTTCATTATGATGCCAGTGCTCATCCAAGGCCCTAAGCAACCCGGCAACGACATTGATGTGTACCTAAGGCCATTAGTTGAAGAACTTTTACAGCTGTGGAACATAAAAGGTGTACGTGTGTGGGATGAGCACAAACAACAGGAATTTGACCTACATGCGTTGCTGTTTGTAACCATCAATGATTGGCCTGCTCTCAGTAACCTTTCAGGACAGACAAACAAGGGATACCACGCATGCACGCACTGTTAGATGACACCAAAAGTATATATTTGGAGAAAGGCAGGAAGAATGTGTACCTGGGACATCATCGATTTCTTCCGACCAACCATCAATGTCGAAAGAAAGGCAAGCATTTTAAAGGTGAGGCAGATTACCAGAAGAAGCCCGCCCTCCGTACTGGTGATCACATACTTGATATGGTCAAGGATTTACAAGTAATCTTTGGAAAGGGTCCTGGCGGACAATCTGTTCTGAATGACGCTGAGGGACGCGCACCCATGTGGAAAAAGAAATCTATATTTTGGGACCTACCCTATTGGAAAGACCTAGAGGTCCGCTCTGCAATCGACGTGATGCACGTGACGAAGAATCTTTGCGTGAACCTGCTAGGCTGCTTGGGCGTGTATGGGAAGACAAAAGATACACCGGAGGCACGGGAGGACCAGCAACGTGTGCACGAAAAAGACGGCATGCATCCAAAGCAGTATGAAGGTCCTGCCAGCTACGCTCTTACCAAAGAAGAGAAGGAAATCTTCTTTGAATGCCTGCTCAGTACGAAGGTCCCGTCTGTCTTCTCGTCCAATATAAAGGGAATAATAAATATCCCAGAGAAAAAGTTCCAGAACCTAAAGTCTCATGACTGCCACGTGATTATGACGCAACTGCTTCCGGTTGCATTGAGGGGGCTTCTACCGGAAAACGTTCGATTAGCCATTGTGAAGCTATGTGCATTCCTCAATGCAATCTCTCAGAAGGTAATCGATCCAGAAATCCTACCAAGGTTAAAGAATGATTTGGTGCAATGTCTTGTCAGTTTCGAGCTGGTGTTCCCACCATCCTTCTTCAATATCATGACACACGTCCTAGTTCATCTAGTCGACGAGATTGCCATTCTGGGCCCTGTATTTCTACACAATATGTTCCCCTTTGAGAGGTTCATGGGAGTCCTAAAGAAATATGTTCGTAACCGTGCTAGGCCAGAAGGAAGCATCTCCACGAGCCATCAAACAGAGGAGGTCATTGGGTTTTGTGTTGACTTCATTCCCGACCTTAAGAAGATTGGTCTCCCTCAATCGCGGTATGAGGGGAGACTGACTAGAAAAGGCACGCTAGGAGCGGACTCAATAATATGTAGGGACGGGCATTCTGGGCTCAAGCACACTACACAGTTCTACATAATTCTACCTTGGTGACCCCGTATGTCAATGAACACAAGAATATTCTACGCTCCAAACACCCGGAGCAGTGTGACGACTGGATTACATGTGAACACATCAGGACTTTCGGCAGTTGGTTGCAAACACATCTCATGGGTAACACCACTGTTGGAGATGAGCTGTACTCGTTGGCCAGGACACCATCTTCGACTGTATTGACTTACAAAGGGTACGAGATAAATGGGAATACATTTTACACGATCGCCCAAGATCAAAAGAGCACCAACCAAAACAGTGGTGTCCGCTTTGATGCAGCAACCAAAAGGGAAAGGACACATATTATGGTTACATAGTGGACATATGGGAGATGGGGGAGTTGTAACTGTCTTAGACTCGAGACGTAAAGATCCCAAGGATTATGCGGACATGACTGCAATGCTCCAGAAGTAAGTTCAATCAATACAAGGACCATATCGGCAACTTTCGTTCATTTCCTGATATCAAGTAATCATTTTCTTTGCCTGGCAGGGTTTGGAAATAGTTCACCGAAAAGGTTCCGGGTCTGAAGAACGAGCTGCGATTTACACACCCCAAAGTAAGTAGTACTAGCTAGTTCCGTGCATCTCTCATTGATTCTAGTTTCATCAATACCATTATCATGCTTGATTATCAGTTTGATTGAACTCTATTCTCGTAAAGTGCTGGTGGCAGGCAGGCGGGAATAATTTATGCGGATACTACGTTTGCGAGTTCATTCGCGACTCGACCACTGAGCGGGGTTTCTTGTCTGACAAACAATTTGAAGTACGTAAACAATATTCACAATTTTATTTTATTACCATCAATTGTGTTGAGTTTCATTAATATATATGTATTGACCCCCTTCTTTAAACTAGATCTGGCAGATGCGGGATGAACTCCTACCACATGATCGCATACGAGCAATTCAAGAGGAATTGGCGGGATTCTTTCTTGACCACGTCATACATGAAAAGGGAGAATACCATACGGAAATTCAATGGGAGTTTGGCGCTTGATGATGCCAGGGATGTTATGTTGTATATATGTAGTAGCGTCGGATAGATATACGAAAACTTGTTGTTCGACCAAGCACGGAGAAAGAGAGGTCACTTCTCTCTATATATGTTCATGACAATCTTGTGTAATTAATGGTTTCCTTCATTTGCTTACTAGCTAGTGTCGAGTTCTCTCTATATGTAGTATCTAGCGTCGACCAAGCACGGAGAAAGAGAGGTCACTTCTCTCTATTAGCTAGCTAACACAATATGAAACCCCTAAACCCTCCAAAAACCCTAACCCCCCCCCCCTTTCAAAAAAAAAACAAAAACCCCAGCGCCTGCGAGCTGCTGACGCGTGGCTGCCTTTTGGTCCCGGTTGGTGTTACCAACCGGGACTAAAGGTCCTCCTGCCTGCGTGCTGCGCAGCGGCCACGTGGAGCTCCTTTAGTCCCGGTTGGTGTTACCAACCGGGACTAAAGGTCCTCGTGCCTGGGCGCCCCACAGTGGCCACGTGGAGCACCTTTGGTCCCGGTTCGTAGGCCAACCGGGACTAAAGGTTTTGGGCATTAGTCCCGATCGTTTTGTCCCGGTTCCAGAACCGGGACTAAAGGCCCTCTGGAACCGGGACAGATGCCCTGTTTTCTACTAGTGAACATTTGCGTCGGCGTATCTCGGCCAGGCCGTCGGCATAGCTTCCTATGCCAACGGCCTCCGTACAGCCGTCGGCATAGACTAGCCGTTGGCAAAGTTGTTCGTATGACGGCGGCTGACGGCGCCGTCGTCAAGTCCAGACCAATGAAAGGGCGACGCGTGGCCCAGACATGCCGACGGCCTAGCCGTCGGCATCGTTTTATATCTGTGCCGACGGCCTGGCCCTCGGCATCGTTACGCCACATGTCGGCAACTGGTGCAGCCTGGCTCTGATGTATGCCGACGGCCCAGCCGTCGGCATAGTTTCACATCTATGCTGACGGCTTAGCCGTCGGCGTACTTTTTTGCCCGGATACACCAGATCGTGGCACGTGTCACCTATGCCGACGGCCTAGCCGTCGGCATAGTTCTACATCTGTGCCGACGGCTAAGCCGTCAGCATAGGTGACACATGGCGTGATCTGGTAGCACGGCCTCCCACTATGCCGACGGCATAACCGTCGGCATAGCTCCTGTCTGATTTTTTTTATAACTTTCTGTTTGAATTCAATTCAAATGCACAGCAAATTCACAGCACATATATATAATCAAATGCACATATAAGTATCATCATCACCACCAACATCACAACAACCTAAGTATCATCATCATCACAATCACAAATATCATCACCACCATCACAATAACATAAGAGTATGATCATCATCAGAATAACACGATACACATCATCATCGCAAGCAATGACATAAGAGTATGATCATCAACGACGGGCACTACCACCGCCAAGGTCGTCACCGCCCAGACCGCCAAAGTCAAGGTCGTCACTGCTTGCGGCAGCGCTACCGCCAAGACCGGCGCTGCTACCGCCACCGCCACCTCCTCGGTGGATTGGAGTGACCGGGCTCCGTGACTCGGGAGTGATGCCAAGACCGGCACCACCACCAACGGATGATCCACCGGTTACCTGGATGTTTGAAAAGACATGTTAAGGGGATATATGATTGTGTTGAATAAACGGTAAGCGGTGGTTGAATAGTTTGGGGATGTACTAACCACCGTAGTCCCCATGTGCTGTGCCAGAAATTCCTCAAAGGTAAGCAGCACTGGTTGTGCTCCAGATGGTGGTGGTGGTGGTTCCATTACAGGAACCGTGCCGGCCGCCATGCTCTCAAAAACGCGCTGCATGTTAATTGACAAAACAAACACGAATGTCAGAAGAAATGAAAGTGCAAATATGGAAGTGAAATGAAAGGGGCTAAACTAACCATCATCATGCGAGTGCTGTGGTCCTGGACTGCTGCAACTCTCGCGCTCCACGCCATGGTCTCCTGGCGTGTGTACTCCATGTAGGCCTACAATATGACATGATGGAACTCATAAAACATCTCAATGCGGAAAATAAAGTGAGCAATGAAGATAAGAGGGAAAATACTTACAGAGTGCCGCTCGGCTAGGAGGGAGTGTGACTGCGCACTGGTCGTGGTCGTGATTGTGCGCTGGCTCAGGCTCGGGTCGGTAGCTCGGAGCTATGTGTAGGAGATAGAAGGAGTGACCACGGCATCCATAAGCGGCTGCCGACCATGAAGCCTCGGCCCCATGCCCACCACCACCCTATCGTCCAGAGCCGCCTTCATGGGGTCAGGTGTGTCAGGATGTAACCTCAGATACACCTCCTTGTAGGCCTTCTTCTTCTGCGCGGTCTTGCCGTAGTACTGGCCCTCGCCAACCTTGGGCTTCCTCCGCGTTTGGGCGATCTCCCACGCCTCAATGTGTGAGAGCGGCCGCTTCAGTTTCTCCTCCTGCACCACCAAACAGAGGTTAGTCATACATAAGAAAGTGACGGTAAATAGAATAAGAATGTTTAATGTACATAGATATACCTGAAGTTTCTTGTGGACAAAGTGGTTCCGGTTTCCCTGAGCATGTACTCCCTCAGTCCCTCGGTTAGCCCTGTTTATCATGCTCTTAGCAGCCCACTCCCATCCTGACCAAGCCACAGATCCACCAATGCCGCCCATCCATCGTCTTTTCCATAACACCAACCAGGACACACCTACATAATGAAGGCATAATGGCATGCCAACAAGAAAAGATGAAATTTACCACAAACGTCGGAATGAAAAAATCTGTTATACTTACCATCAAGTACTCCTCCCTCTCCAAGTTAAGCTTCTGATGGAAATATGCCCTAGAGGCAATAATAAAGTTGATATTATTTTATATTTCCTTGTTCATGATAAAGGTTTATTATTCATGCTAGAATTGTATTGACCGGAAACTTAAATACATGTGTGAATACATAAACAAATACCGTGTCCCTAGTGAGCCTCTACTAGACTAGCTCCTTGATCAAAGATGGTTAAGGTTTCCTAACCATAGACATGAGTTGTCATTTGATAACGGGATCACATCATTAGGAGAATGATGTGATGGACAAGACCCATCCGTTAGCTTAGCATATGATCGTTCTGTTTATTGATACTGCTTTCTTGAATGTCAAATACATGTTCCTCAGACCATGAGATCATGCAACTCCCGGATACCGGAGGAATACCTTGTGTGCTATCAAACGTCACAACGTAACTGAGTGATCATAAAGATGCTCTACAGGTATCTCCGAAGGTGTCCGTTGAGTTGGCATGGATGGAGACTGGGATTTGTCACTCCGTGTTTCGGAGAGGTATCTCTGGGCCCTCTCGGTAATGCACATCATAAGAAGCTTGCAAGCAAAGTGACTAAGGAGTTAGTTACGGGATGATGTATTACGAACGAGTAAAGAGACTTGCCGGTAATGAGATTGAACTAGGTATGGAGATCCCGACGATCGAATCTCGGGCAAGTAACATACCGACGGACAAAGGGAATTACGTATGTTGTCATTGCGGTTCGACCGATAAGATCTTCGTGGAATATGTAGGAACCAATATGAGCATCCAGGTTCCGCTATTGGTTATTGACCGGAGAGGCATCTCAGTCATGTCTACATCATTCCCGAACCCGTAAGGTCCGCACGCTTAACGTTCGTTGACGATATAGTGTTATATGAGTTATGTGAATTGGTAACCGAATATTGTTCGGAGTCCCGGATGAGATCCCGGACGTCACAAGGAGTCTCGGAATGGTCGAGAGGTAAATATTTATATATGGGAAGTCATATTTTGGGTTCCGGAAAAAGGTGCAGTTTTTATCAGTATTGTACCGTGAAGCTTCCAGAAGGTTCCGGAGGATTCCGGAGGGGTCCTGAAGTCCACAAGTGGGTCCACCACGTCCCAAGGGATGGCATGGGCTAAGGGGAGGCGCCCTGGCCTTATTGGGCCAGGCGCACCAAGTCCTCAAAAGCCCACGCAGCTAGGGAAGGAAAAAGGGAGAGTCCTATTAGGAATAGGATTGGACTTTGGAGTCCAAGTCCACGTGTGTACTATTCACGGTTACTGTTCACGTGGCACTACTCCTTCTACTGCAAGCCCCTACACATATATAAATAGAGGAGAGGGGGCGCCCGAAAGGATACACAACATTGTCTTAGCCGTGTGCGGCGCCCCCCTCCACAGTTCCGTCCCTCGGTCATATTGTCGCAGTGCTTGGGCGAAGCCCTGCGGAGATAGCATTACCATCACCGTCACCACGCCGTCGTGCTGCCGGAACTCATCCACTACCTCGCCATCTTGCTGGATCAAGAAGTCGAGGACGTCACCGAGCTGAACGTGTGCTGAACGCGGAGGTGCCGTACGTTCGGTACTCGGTCGGTTGGATCGTGAAGTTGTTCGACGACATCAACCGCGTTGTTCTAACGCTTCCGCTTACGGTCTACGAGGGTACGTAGACACACTCCCCCTCTCGTAGCTATGCATCTCCATGGATAGATCTTGCGTGTGTGTAGAATTTTTTTTGTTTTCCATGCAACGTTCCCCAACAGTGGCATCATGAGCCAGGTCTATGCGTAGATGATATGCACGAGTAGAACACAAAGAATTGTGGGCGGTGATCGTCATATTGCTTACCACCAACGTCATATTTTGATTCGGCGGTATTGTAAGATGAAGCGGCCCGGACCAACCTTACATGTCCACGTACATGAGACCGGTTCCACCGACAGACATGCAACTTGTTTTGCATAAAGGTGGCTGGCGGGTGTCTGTTTCTCCTACTTTAGTTGAATCGAATTTGACTGCGGCTGGTCCTTGTTGAAGGTTAAAACAGCAAACTTGATAAATCACCGTTGTGGTTTTGTGCTGTAGGTAAGAACGGTTCTTGCTAGAAGCCCGTAGCTGCCACGTAAAACTTGCAACAACAAAGTAGAGGACGTCTAACTTGTTTTTGCAGGGTATGCTGTGATGTGATATGGTCAAGACATGATGTGATATACGTTATTGTATGAGATGATCATGTTTTGTAATTTATCGGCAACCGGCAGGAGCCTTATGGTTGTCTCTTTATTGTATGAAATGCAAGCGCCATGTAATTGCTTTACTTTATGGCTATGCGTTAGCAATAGTTGTAGAAGCAATAGTTGGCGAGACGACCACGACGCAACGATGGAGATCAAGGTGTCGAGCCGGTGACGATGGAGATCATGACGATGCTTTGGAGATGAAGATCAAAAGCACAAGATGATGGCCATATCATGTCACATATTTTGATTGCATGTGATGTTTATCCTTTATGCATCTTATTTTGCTTAGAACGACGGTAGCATTATAAGATGATCCCTTCACTAAATTTCAAGATAAAAGTGTTCTCCCTGAGTATGCACCGTTGCTAAAGTTCGTCGTTTCGAAGCACCTCGTGATGATCGGGTGTGATAGATTCTACGTTCACATACAACGGGTGTAAGCCAGTTTTACACAAGCAGAATACTAGGGTTAAACTTGACGAGCCTAGCATGTACAGACATGGTCTCGGAACACTGGAGACCGAAAGGTCGAACATGAGTCATATAGTAGATATGATCAACATGGAGATGTTCACCATTGATGACTATCCCATCTCACGTGATGATCGGACATGGGCTAGTTGATTTGGATCATGTATCACTTAGTTAACTCGAGGGATGTTAATTTAAGTGGGAGTTCATTAGTAATTTGATTAATTGAACTTAATTTATCATGAACTTAGTCTTGATGGTTTCTTTGCATATCTATGTTGTAGATAAATGGCCCGTGCTACTGTTCCGTTGAATTTTAATGCGTTCCTAGAGAAAGCTAAGTTGAAAGATGATGGTAGCAACTACACGGACTGGGTCCGTAACTTGAGGATTATCCTCATTGCTGCACAGAAGAATTATGTCCTTGATGCACCGCTAGGTGATGGACCTGCTGCAGGAGCTACTGCAGACGTTGTGAACGCCTGGCAGGCTCGATCTGATGACTACTCGATAGTTCAGTGTGCCATGCTCTACGGCTTAGAACCGGGACTACAAAAGCGTTTTGAACACCACGGAGCATATGAGATGTTCCAAGAGCTGAAATTGATATTTCAAGCTAATGCCCGGGTTGAGAGATATGAAGTCTCCAACAAGTTCTTTAGCTGTAAGATGGAGGAGAACAGTTCTGTCAGTGAACACATACTCAGAATGTCTGGGTACCACAACCACTTGACTCAGCTGGGAATTGATCTTCCGGTTGAGAGTGTTATTGACAGAGTTCTTCAGTCACTGCCACCAAGCTATAAAGGCTTCGTGATGAACTATAATATGCAAGGGATGGAGAAGACAATTCCCGAGCTCTTTGCGATGCTGAAATCAGCGGAGGTAGAAATCAAGAAGGAGCATCAAGTGTTGATGGTTAACAAAACCACTAGTTTCAAGAAAAAGGGCAAGGGAAAGAAGGGGAACTTCAAGAAGAACGGCAAGCAAATTGCCGCTCCCATGAAGAAACCCAAAGCTGGACCCAAGCCTGAAACAGAGTGCTTCTACTGCAAAGGGACTGGTCACTGGAAGCGGAACTGCCCCAAGTATTTGGCGGATAAGAAGGATGGCAAAGTGAACAAAGGTATATTTGATATACATGTTATTGATGTGTTCCTCACTAATGCTCGCAGTAGCGCCTGGGTATTTGATACTGGTTCGGTTGCTCATATTTGTAACTCGAAACAGGAGCTACGGAATAAGCGAAGATTGGCTAAGGACGAGGTGACGATGCACGTCGGGAATGGTTCCAAGGTTGATGTGATCGCCGTCAGCACGCTACCTCTACATCTACCTTCGGGATTAGTTTTAGACCTCAATAATTGTTATTTGGTGCCAGCGTTGAGCATGAACATTATATCTGGATCTTGTTTATTGCGATACGGTTATTATTTTAAGTCAGAGAATAATGGTTGTTCTATTTATATGAGTAACATCTTTTATGGTCACGCACCTTTTGTGAATGGTCTATTCTTGTTGAATCTCAATCGTAATGATACACATATTCATAATATTGATGCCAAAAGATGCAAAGTTGATAATGATAGTGAAACATACTTGTGGTAGTGCCGTTTAGGTCATATTGGTGTAAAGCGCATGAAGAAACTCCATGCGGATGGACTTTTGGAATCTCTTGATTATGAATCATTTGATACTTACGAACCATGCCTCATGGGCAAGATGACTAAAACTCCGTTCTCCGGAACAATGGAGCGAGCTACTGATTTGTTGGAAATAATACATACCGATGTATGCGGTCTGATGAATGTTGAAGCACGCGGCGGGTATCGTTATTTTCTAACCTTCACAGATGATTTGAGTAGATATGGGTATATCTACTTGATGAAACACAAGTCTGAAACATTTGAAAAGTTCAAAGAATTTCAGAGTGTAGTAGAGAATCATCGTAACAAGAAAATAAATTTTCTACGATCTGATCGCGGAGGCGAATATTTGAGTTACGAGTTTGGCCTTCATTTAAGAAAATGTGGAATTGTTTCACAACTCACGCCACCTGGAACACCACAGCGTAATGGTGTGTCCGAACGTCGTAACCGTACTTTATTGGATATGGTGCGTTCTATGATGTCTCTTACCGATTTGCCACTATCGTTTTGGGGTTATGCATTAGAGACAGCTGCATTCACGTTAAATAGGGCACCGTCTAAATCCGTTGAGACGACACCGTATGAACTTTGGTTTGGCAAGAAACCTAAGCCGTCGTTTCTTAAAGTTTGGGGATGCGATGCTTATGTGAAAAAGCTTCAACCTGATAAGCTCGAACCCAAAGCGGAGAAGTGCGTCTTCATAGGATACCCTAAAGAAACAATTGGGTACACCTTCTACCACAGATCTGAAGGCAAGGTCTTTGTTCCCAAGAATGGGTCCTTTCTAGAGAAGGAGTTTCTCTCGAAAGAAGTGAGTAGGAGGAAAGTAGAACATGATGAGGTAATTGTACCTTCTCTTGAATTGGAAAGTAGCTCATCAGAGAAAACCGTTCCCGTGATGCCTACACCAATAAGAGAGGAAGATAATGATAAAGATCATGAAACTTCAGATCAAGTTACTACTGAACTTCGTAGGTCGACCAGAGTATGTTCCGCACCAGAGTGGTACGGTAATCCTGTTCTGGAAGTTATGTTGTTAGACAACGGCGAACCTATGAACTATGAAGAAGCTATGATAAGCCCGGATTCCGACAAATGGCTTGAGGCCATGAAATCCGAGATAGGATCCATGTATGATAACAAAGTATGGACTTTGGTGGACTTGCCCGATGATCAGCAAGCCATTGAGAATAAATGGATTTTTAAGAGGAAGACGGATGCTGATGGTAATATCACTGTCTACAAAGCTCGACTTGTCGCGAAAGGTTTTCGACAAGTTCAAGGGGTTGACTACGATGAGACTTTCTCACCCGTAGCGATGCTTAAGTCTGCCCGAATCATGTTAGCAATTGCCACATTTTATGATTATGAAATCTGGCAAATGGATGTCAAAACTGCATTCCTTAATGGTTTTCTCAAAGAAGAGTTGTATATGATGCAACCAGAAGGTTTTGTCGATCCTAAGGGTGCTAACAAAGTGTGCAAGCTCCAGCGATCCATCTATGGACTGGTGCAAGCATCTTGGAGTTGGAATATACGCTTTGATGAGGTGATCAAAGCATATGGTTTTGTACAGACGTACGGTGAAGCCTGTATTTACAAGAAAGTGAGTGGGAGCTCTGTAGCATTTCTAATATTATATGTGGATGACATATTGTTGATTGGAAATGATATAGAATTTCTGGATGGCATAAAGGGATACTTGAATAAGAATTTTTCAATGAAAGACCTCGGTGAAGCTGCTTATATATTGGGCATCAAGATCTATAGGGATAGATCAAGACGCTTGATAGGACTTTCACAAAGCACATACCTTGACAAAGTTTTGAATAAGTTCAAAATGGATCAGTCAAAGAAAGGGTTCTTGCCTGTCTTGCAAGGTGTGAAGTTGAGTCAGACTCAATGCCCGACCACGGTAGAAGATATAGAGAAAATGAAAGTCATTCCCTATGCCTCAGCCATAGGTTCTATTATGTATGACATGCTGTGTACCAGACCTGATGTGTGCCTTGCCATAAGTTTGGCAGGGAGGTACCATAGTAATCCAGGAGTGGATCACTGGACAGCGGTCAAGAATATCCTGAAGTACCTGAAAAGGACCAAGGACATGTTTCTCGTTTATGGAGGTGACGAAGAGCTCGTTGTAAAGGGTTACGTCGATGCAAGCTTCGACACTGATCCGGATGACTCTAAGTCACAAACCGGATACGTATTTATATTAAATGGTGGAGCTGTCAGTTGGTGCAGTTCCAAGCAGAGCGTCGTGGCGGGATCTACGTGTGAAGCGGAATACATAGCTGCTTCGGAAGCAGCACATGAAGGAGTCTAGATGAAGGAGTTCATATCCGATCTAGGTGTAATACCTAGTGCATCGGGTCCAATGACAATCTTTTGTGACAACACTGGAGCAATTGCCATAGCCAAGGAGCCCAGGTTTCACAAGAAGACCAAACACATCAAGAGACGCTTCAACTCCATTCGTGAATATGTCAAGGATGGAGACATAGAAATTTGCAAAGTACACACGGATCTGAATGTAGCAGACCGATTGACTAAGCCTCTTCCACGAGCAAAACATGATCAGCACCAAGACTCCATGGGTGTTAGATTCATTACTATGTAATCTAGATTATTGACTCTAGTGCAAGTGGGAGACTGATGGAAATATGCCCTAGAGGCAATAATAAAGTTGTTATTATTTTATATTTCCTTTTTCATGATAAAGGTTTATTATTCATGCTAGAATTGTATTGACCGGAAACTTAAATACATCTGTGAATACATAAACAAATACCGTGTCCCTAGTGAGCCTCTACTAGACTAGCTCGTTGATCAAAGATGGTTAAGGTTTCCTAACCATAGACATGAGTTGTCATTTGATAATGGGATCACATCATTAGGAGAATGATGTGATGGACAAGACCCATCCGGTAGCTAAGCATATGATCGTTCTGTTTATTGCTACTGCTTTCTTGAATGTCAAATACATGTTCCTCAGACCATGAGATCATGCAACTCCCGGATACCGGAGGAATACCTTGTGTGCTATCAAACATCACAACGTAACTGGGTGATCATAAAGATGCTCTACATGTATCTCCGAAGGTGTCCGTTGAGTTGGCATGGATCGAGACTGGGATTTGTCACTCCGTGTTTCGGAGAGGTATCTCTGGGCCCTCTCGGTAATGCACATCATAAGAAGCTTGCAAGCAAAGTGACTAAGGAGTTAGTTGCGAGATGATGTATTACGGAACGAGTAAAGAGACTTGCCGATAACGAGATTGAACTAGGTATGGAGATACCGACGATCGAATCTCGGGCAAGTAACATACCGACGGACAAAGGGAATTACGTATGTTGTCATTGCGGTTCGACCGATAAGATCTTCGTGAAATATGTAGGAACCAATATGAGCATCCAGGTTCCGCTATTGGTTATTGACCGGAGAGGCGTCTCAGTCATGTCTACATCATTCCCGAACCCGTAGGGTCCGCACGCTTAACGTTCGTTGACGATATAGTGTTATATGAGTTATGTGAATTGGTAACCGAATATTGTTCGGAGTCCCGGATGAGATCCCGGACGTCACGAGGAGTCTCGGAATGGTCGAGAGGTAAAGATTTATATATGGGAAGTCATATTTTGGGTTCCGGAAAAAGGTGCAGTTTTTTTTGGTATTGTACCGGGAAGCTTCCAGAAGGTTCCGGAGGATTCCGGAGGGGTCCGGAAGTCCACAAGTGGGTTCACCACGTCCCAAGGGATGGCATGGGCTAAGGGGAGGCGCCCTGGCCTTATTGGGCCAGGCGCACCAAGTCCTCAAAAGCCCACGCAGCTAGGAAAGGAAAAAGGGAGAGTCCTAGTAGGAATAGGATTGGACTTTGGAGTCCAAGTCCACGTGTGTACTATTCACGGTTACTGTTCACGTGGCACTATTCCTTCTACTGCAAGTCCCTACACATATATAAATAGAGGAGAGGGGGCGCCCTAAAGGATACACAACATTGTCTTAGCCGTGTGCGGCGCCCCCCTCCACAGTTCCATCCCTCGGTCATATTTTTGCAGTGCTTGGGCGAAGCCCTGCGGAGATAGCATTACCATCACCGTCACCACGCCGTCGTGCTGCCGAAACTCATCCACTACCTCGCCGTCTTGCTGGATCAAGAAGTCGAGGACATCACCGAGCTGAACGTGTGCTGAATGCGGAGGTGCCGTACGTTCGGTACTCGGTCGGTTGGATCGTGAAGTTGTTCGACGACATCAACCGCGTTGTTTTAACGCTTCCGCTTACGGTCTACGAGGGTATGTAGACACACTCCCCCTCTCGTAGCTATGCATCTCCATGGATAGATCTTGCGTGTGCGTAGAATTTTTTTTGTTTTCCATGCAACGTTCCCCAACAGCTTCTGCCTCCGAGCCTCTTCCTTGGTCATCTTCTTGCCAAGAGCGACGTGATAATATTGCGAGATGGCCACCCAGCGCACCTCGTACTGCAGCTGGCGGGCCTTCTTCCTCGCTTGGCGCAACACGATCTCGTCGGTAGTGGACTTGTGCTCCTCAAGAACTCGATAGTATTTCTACAATCATTCAGAAAACCAGAATGGAAGAAGCCATGAGTTAAACCATTCGATGATAAATTACGAACGAAACTCAAGACTCGTGCTTCTGAAGAGAACTCACCCAAAAATTTGTGATCACGGCCATAGCATGCGTATCATGGTCCGGGTGGGGGGCCGCTTCCCAGTGGTCCCAGCTCATGGCCAAAACCCGGAGATCCGGCTGCCTGACTGGATCCGGACGGAACAGCCCCGGCCAGTGTTCCTTCGGCAAGACGGTGATGAGGCCGTTTGGAAGACGGGCCCCATTAGGAATTATCCAGTTGCTGCAAAAGATATAAAGAATGAAAATATTAGCATGTATACAAGCAAAAGAATTAAATTATGATTAAGTGGGACTTACTCTTTCCCCGTGGGCTCAATGAGCCACTTCTGCTCCTCGGTAGCTGGAAGGGTAGGGAGCTTTGCACTACCGCGCAGCCACCCCTTCTTGTTGCCAACCCCCTCACTGCCTCCACCATCCTCCCCGCCACCACCATCCTCCTCGCCTGCCTCCTCCTCCTCTTCCTCATCCCCCTCCCGAACCTCCTCCTCCTCCTCCTCCTCCTCCTCGTCCTCCTCCTGAACCTCGTCGCGAACCTCCTCCTCCTCCTCCTCCTCGGTAGAGGAGGGTACCTCACTAGAGGAGGGCCTCGAAGACATAACCCCTAAGTCGGTGAGGGCGCGCTGTTTCTGGCCCCGACCCCCTCTAGTGGCTCTCCCCCACCCCCTCCCCCTCTAGGGGCTCTCCCCCCACCCCCTCCTCCTCTAGGGGCACCTCTCCCTCGACCTCCCTATGAGGAGTCATCCTCAAGTAGTTGGAGGGAAGAGTAAGGGGTCGACCACTCCGACTAGCCATGCCGACGACCTTGGCTAGGAAACCCTTGCCGTCGGCCTTCCCCTTGCCCATGTTCCGCGAACCTGCATTGAAAAGAGAATAAATAATTAGTACATTAATAATGAAGAAAAAAGCATAATAATAAGGAATAAAAAACACATTAACAAATAAGCATAAAAAGGCATATTCCTAAACCATAGAAAAAAAGACATGAAACGTACATCTGCTAGAACCCATACGAATCATCACTGTTGTAACCGATTCCTCGATCGGTCTCATCATCACTATCACGCATATCATCTTCGTTGTCTGACGGAGGCTCCGGCTCTTCCTCGTCGTCAGAGTCTTCATTTAACTTTTCTAGCATAAGTATGTCATTTTCATTAACAATGGTCTCACCATCATTCCGGGCATCGTCATCGTTTGGATCCACATCATCATCACCCAAGGCGTCAGCGTCATCGTTTCTGACCACATCATCATCAGGTTGCTCTTGATAGAACACTCCCTCGTATGTCATGGGGTCTATGTTGTAGTAATAATCGTCTTCGTTCGGGTCCGGTAGCTTACCATGTGGCGACACCTTGAACACAACTTCCCAACCCTTTAGGTACTCTTTCTGGCATGGGTAAGGAAGATAATAAACTTGTGTGGCTTGGGTAGCCGCAATAAAGAGATCGGCTCCGGCATAGACGGTTGATGGTTTAACTTCGACCAAACCAATGGAAGGCGTATGTCTCAACCCCTCCCGCGGGTCGAACCATCGGCATTTGAATACAGGGAGACTTAGGGTTTCGCGCCCTTTGCTGAATGTAAGCTCGTATATTTTTCCTAACTTTCCGTAGTAGTCAACTGAATTTTGACCGGGGGTGTACACTCCGGTATTTATAGTTCTGGGATCAGGCCGGTTGTTCTGGTGCTCCTCTGTATGGAAGCGATACCCATTCACATCATACTTTTTACATGTCGTGACGGCAGGGTCAAAACCCATGGAAACCCATCTCAATTCGTCATCCATAGATTTGTTCCGATCTTTTCCCTACAAGTTTAATTGAAATTGCTGGGTGCATTAGTTCGGTTAACTAATAAATGTTGAACTAGGTATTTAATAGGGGAATGTGAAAAATTACTTTCTCCATGAACCAAGCAACAAATTTTTTACGTCTAGGGTTTCCATGCCGGAGAAGAGTAAGTGCCTCCGCCTCAGTAGGAGGAATCATTCCCGTCAATTCCTCTTGAACGAATTCACTAAAAGAAGAAAAAGCGTAGTTAGACCGGGACTAAGTGAACATAGAACATGATGTTGTGCAAGACATAAAGGAATGGTGTAGTGGTATTATCTCATCCACACATCCTCAACTTCCTTGATGTAGTGCAAGACATAGAACATGAGGTCCTCCCACTCTTGTTGTGGCATGTTATAAGGTGTCGAGCCCCCAGCCCTGCCACCTTGCCCGCTGAATAGATGGAGCTTGGGTTTATACTTGGGATCTTCTATATTGTATCGAGGCACCTTATTATGCAGAGTGGGAAAGTGGTCTGGATAGTACGATGTCCTCAGGTCTGACACCTCCTCTAGGATAACTGCCTCAGCTATGGAAGCTTCAATCTTAGCTTTGTTTCCACATTTCTGTCGGAGATGCTTGTTCTGTCTCTCAGGGCCGTACTGCCAACGATTCTGCACAGGCCCCCCCAACAATACCTTGTTCGCGAGGTGCAAAATGAGATGTGTCATCGGAGTAAAGAAGCCTGGCGGAAAGATCTTCTCTCGCTTGCATATCAACTCCGGTGCCTTCTTATGCAATTGTTCAATCACGTCTTTACTTACTTCTTTAGCACAGAGCGTGCGGAAGAAATGGCTTAGCTCGGCAAGCACTCGCCAGACATGCTCGGGGACATAGCCTCGAACCATCACCGGCATTATCCGCTCAATCCATACATGATAGTCATGACTCTTGAGCCCGGTCACTTTGCCCGTTGAAAGATTGACTCCCTTACTTATATTCGATGCATAACCATCAGTGAACTTCACTATGAGTTTGAGCCACTTCAATACCTCTGGCTTTTCTGGCTTTTTAAGGACGAAGTCAGCATCTGGCTTGAACCAGTTTATTCGACCACCTGTGGGAGGCTTCATGTTTAGACGTGGTCTATCACAAATTTTTTGTTGCGCGGCTCTAGCTTTAACGTTATCCTTCGTCTTATCAGGAATGTTGAGGATCGTGCGGAAAAGGGACTCTGCGACATTCTTTTTGGTGTGCATCACATCGATGTTGTAAGGAAGTTTGAGGTCCTTGAAATAGGGAAGCTTCGTGAAGGGGCTAATGTGAGTCCAGTTGTGCGTCTCACCATATCCCTCAAAGCCTTTGGCTTTCCCTTTCCCTTTGCCTTTAGGTTTTTAGAGCTTTTAGCTGAGCAAGAACATCTGCCCCCGAAAACATTGGAATCTCATTTACTTCATGGACAACCCGGCCTTTCGTGAAGTTCTTCTTGTCTTCCCTGTCTGGATGGTCTGGAGGGAGGAACTGTCGATGCAGGTCAAAGGCTACATACTTGCGACCCTTATTCAGCCAAATCAAACGTAGAGCCTGCATGCACACTGGGCATGGCATCTTCCCAATTGTACACCATCCGCAGAATAGGGCATAGCCGGGAAAGTCATGCATGCAATAGTGCAACCAAACTTTCATCAAGAAATTTCTCTGCAGATCCCGGTCGTATGTCAACCTCGGGAAGTACCAAGAATGGTGCAAATCATCCACCAACGGCTGCATAAACACACCCAAATTCTTCCCCGTTTAGTCAGGCCCCGGAATGATGAGCGACAAGAACATGGTCTTGCGTTGCATTAGGGCACCGGGAGGGAGATTGAGCGGAATAACAAACACGGGCCAGCAGCTGTATGCATTGGACGACATACCATATGGATTGAACCCATCACCTGATATGGCAATTCTGACATTCCCAGCCTCGGCTGCTTCCTCGGGGTATTCTTCATCGAACGACTTCCATGCTTCTGCTTCCGATGGATGTACGATTTTATTTGGATGGTACCTTATACCTTCCTTGTGCCACTTCATCATTTTGGCAGACTCCTCCGTGATGAAAAGGCGCTACAGTCTTTCTATGAAATGGAGATACCGAAGAACCTTTGTGGGGATGGCTAGCTGCCTCTTCTCACCATCCTCACCGACCACCTCAAGGTACCGAGAGGAACCGCACTCCCTACAGTACTTGTCATCCGCATACTTGTGCCTAAACAAAAGGCAATTCTTCGGACAAACATGTATTTTCTCATAATCCATAGAGAGTGCCTTCATGATTTTCTTTGTAGCGTACATGCTTTTTGGTAGTTCATGACCCTCAGGGAGGCTGTTAGCCCATACTCCCAGAAATGCTTCGAAGCATTTCTGGCTACAGCCGTACTGAGCCTTGACTGCAATCAGTTGCGAGATGGCATCCAGCTGAGATAGTTTGGTACCCGCATAAAGAGGTTTCTTCGACGAGGCCAAGACCTCCAAGAAGGCCTTTGCGGTTGCCTCCGGCTCCTCCGGTTCATTCTCTGAAGGTGTCGTATGTGCCGTTTCTGTAGCAATGACATCATCTAGCATGTCTCTGACCCCGTCGTCCGCATAACCACCGATGCGTTGTCGCATCACCTCCTCTCTACCACGGTCCCGCTCGGCAATGTTTATCGGTGGCATGTCAAAGTTTGGCATATATCCGTGCGTGCGAAGGTGCTCAGTCATGTCCTTATGATTTCTACGGTGACGTCTGGCACATTTCGCACAGGGGCATGGTGGGATAATTCTCATTGGACGACGGAATATCTCCTTCAAATACACATCGGTTTTCGCGACCCACTCTGGTGTTACTCGATTCCGACGGATAAAACCACTGTACATCCACTGATTATCTGCCATCCTCTGCTTTATTGGGAGCCACACAACAAAATTAAGGATTCATTTAAATTAATCACATCAAATTTTTTTTTTCTACCGCGTTGACGGCATTGAATCCACCTACATCACTAATAGGTAAAGATGGGTCCTAATCCCACCCGAGGATGTGTAGATCGAGTACGTTCTCCATGCTCTACCCCGTTCCGAGACAAAATTTCGGCAGCACCTCCCCGCTGTTCTCCAGATACACATCTTGGCAAAAAGCCGAGAGAATGTGCTCCGGAGAACAACAGGGAGGCGCAGCCGAATTCCTGTCTCGGAATGGGGTAGAGCATGGAAAACGTACCCAATCTACACATCCTCGGGCTGTTCGTGGAAAACGCTGGACAATCCGAAAAAGTTACGGTGATAAATATGCAATTGAGTGCATATTTATCGATGCAACCCTTTCGGACGGGAGACGCCTAGGTTACGCGACTTGACGTGAAAATGAAATCTAGTGACATAATTAAAAGAGCATAGGAGGTGAAGGTGGATTCGTAGCTCACCCTCGACTGTAGAGGAAGTAGCTCCGACGACGATCACTGCAGGAAGATGCAACACCACAATTCCTGTAATTACCACCGAGTGAAAAATTTAGACCATCACAACTCATAGAGCATATTTAAAGCATCTAAAGATGCATTCATTTATTTTTGCATCATGTAGGCAAAAAAATAATAATATTAACAATATATTAATCATCATCATCATCTATCATCATGTAACAATCATCAAAGCATAAAAAAAATCATCATCATCATCTATCATCATCTATCATCATCATCATCTATCATCATCATCATCTAACAATCATCAAAGCATAAAAAAAAATCATCATCTATCATCATCATCATCTAACATCATCTATCATCATCATCATCTAAAAATCATCATATATCATCATCATCATCTAACAATCATCAAAGCATAAAAAAATCATCATCTATCATCATCGTCATCTAACATCATCTATCATCATCATCATCTATCATCATCATCATGTAAAAATCATCATCTATCATCATCATCATCTAACAATCATCAAAGCATAAAAAATCATCATCTATCATCATCTATCATCATCATCATCTATCATCATCATCATCTAAAAATCATCAAAGCATAAAAAAATTGCAAGATTCATCTCATCGATCACATAAAGCATTGACACTTCAAACTAGGAATTTTTTTAACAGATCCAAATTTTGACATGAAGTAACCAATCATCATATCCAACTTTTAACATTCGTCTATCTTTTAAAAAATATGTAAAAAATGTTCTCTTCCATCTCATCTAATCACCACAAAGCTTCTATCTATCACATTGCGTATGTATCCATTTCATCCATCTATCTAACATGCATCTACTTATTCATCTACTGCTATATATCCATGCATTCATCTACAAAATTACTACAGAAAAAATTAAAACAAAATACATAAAAAAAACTACCTTGGCAGAGGAGGGGAGCCCGGGCAGGGGCTGGCGAGGGCTGGCCGGAGCAGCAGCAGAGGAGGGCCGGCCGGAGAGCAGGAGAGGAGGGCCGGCCGGAGAGCAGCAGCGGAGGGCCGGCCAGAGAGCAGCAGGGCCGGCAGGGCAGGGGCTCAGGTCGGCCGAAGAGCAGCCGGGCCGAGGTCGAGGCGGGGCGCCGGTGAGCAGCCAGGCCGGAGATCAGCCGGGCCGAGGTCGAGGCGGGGCGCCGGTGAGGCCGGCCGGGGTGGCGAGGGCGGGGCGGGGCGGCGGTGTGGGCAGTTACGGGCGGCGGCGCAGGAGGAATGGGGGGGTCGGGGTGGCGAAGGCGGGGCGGCGGTGTGGCCGGCCGGGCTGGCAGCGGCACGGGCAGATCTAGGCGGCGAGGGCGGGGCGGGACCGGTGGAGACGGCGGCGGCGGCACAGGAGGAAGGGGGGTCGGGGTGGGGACGAATGGAATGAGTGGAGGAGGGCTGACGGTTCGAGTGGATAAGGCGGGCCTATGCCGATGGCTAAGCCGTCGGCATAGATTGGATGCTACCTATGCCGACGGCCAAGCCGTCGGCATAGGTATTTTCATTTTTTTATTTCCTTTCATTATTTTATGTTACATTTTCCCTAACACATAAATATTACACATGTGTATTAGTTCTCACAAAAAACAAAGTGACTGCATTCTATACGTCGGAATAGATACTTTTCTCAGCGACGTCCGTGAGGGGGGTCACACTACAGAGCCGCGCGTCGAGTGCTTGCACCTGCCACCACACTTCCAGACGTGTAAGAGGGCCCAGCGCAAGACCTGGGGGCATAGCTACCCCCCAAAGTCCCCCGTCCCGTCTAACCCTGGCACAGTTGACTGGAGGATCTAGGCCTTTGACTTTCTCCGAACGGGGTTTGACCGATGGACCTTTTCACCTGGTTGTGATAGGCCAGCCCATAGGTACACCCCCGAACACGGTCCGGGCCCAACCCACCGCAAGATTCCCTCCGCGTCTGCCCGACGTGGCCGTTTCCCCCCTCCGTGCGACGGCGGCAGCGACGTCCGTGAGGGGGGTCACACTCCGGAGCCGCGTGCTGGGTGCTTGCACCTGCCACCACACTTCCAGACGTGTAAGAGGGCCCAGCGCAAGACCTGGCGGCATAGCTACCCCCCAACTACCCCGTCCCGCATAACCCTGGCACAGTTGACCAGCGGATCTAGGCCTTTGACTTTCGCCGGACGGGGTTTGACTGATGGACCTTTTCACCTGATTGTGATAGGCCAGCCCATAGGTACACCCCCGATCAAGGTCCGGGACCAACACACCTCAAGATTCCCTACGTGTCTGCCCAACGTGGCTGTTTCCCCCCTCTGTGCGACGGCGGCAGCGACGGTCGTGAGGAGGGTCACACTCCGGAGCCGCATGCCGGGTGCTTGCACCTGCCACCACACTTCTAGACGTGTAAGAGGGCCCAGCGCAAGACCTGGCGGCATAGCTACCCCCCAAGTACCCCGTCCCGTCTAATCCTGGCACAGTTGACCGGCGGATCTAGGCCTTTGACTTTCGCCGGACGGGCTTTGACCGATGGACCTTTTCACCTGGTTGTGATAGGCCAGCCCATAGGTAGACTTCTGATCAAGGTCCGGGCCCAACACACCGCAAGATTCCCTCCGTGTCTGCCCGACGTGGCCGTTTCCCCCCTTCGTGCGACGGCGGCAGCGACATCCGTGAGGGGGGGCACACTCCGGAGCCGCGTGCCGGGTGCTTGCACCCGCCACCACACTTCCATACGTGTAAGAGGGCCATGCGCAAGATCTGGCGGCATTGCTACCCCTGAAGGCCCCCGACCACACTCGTAGACATGCGAGGAACTATCCGGAAAGAGAAATTTTTCCACTTACTTCTGCGTCTCAGAAAATTATGTAAAAATTGACATGCATCTTATATCGCGTGTGTCTGCAACGTTTAAGAAACTAATGATTTTACCACGCTCCGAGTGTTCGGCGTAATTCATGCAACAGTAGAACCGCAGGACGTTACTACGGTGTCATCGCCGTCCATGAGGGGGGACCACACCCCGGAGCCGCGTGTTACCTCTCCATACATGCCACCAGACCTTAAGACATGTGGGAGGACCCGTCGTGATGCTCTGGTGGCATTGCTACCCCTCCAAGTCTTCCGGCCGGCCTAACCCTGGAGCAGTTGACCCGGAGATCTAACCCTTTGACTTTCGCCGGACGGGCTTTGACCAATGGAGTTTTCACCTGGTTGTGATAGGTCAGCCCATGGGAACACTTCAGAACAAGGTCCGGGCCCAACCCACCACAAGGTTCCCTCCGTGTCGACCCGACGTGGCCGTTTCCCCCTTCTAGGTGACGGCGGCGGCGCCGTCCGTGAGGGGGGGGGCACACTCCGGAGCCGCGTGCCGGGTGCTTGCACCTGCCACCACACTTGCAGACGTGTAAGAGGGCCCAGTGCAAGACCTGGCGGCATAGCTACCCCCCAAGCACCCCGTCCCGTCTAACCCTGGCACAGTTGACCGGCGGATCTAGGCCTTTGACTTTCGCCGGACAGGCTTTGACCGATGGACCTTTTCACCTGGTTCTGATAGGCCAGCCCATAGGTACACCCCCGATCAAGGTCCGGGCCCAACACACCGCAAGATTCCCTCCGTGTCTGCCCGACGTGGCCGTTTCCCCTCTCCGTGCGACGGTGGCAGCGATGTCCGTGAGGGGGGGCACACTCCGGAGCCGCGTGCCGGGTTTATGCACCTGCCACCACACTTGCAGACGTGTAAGAGGGCACATCGCAAGACCTGGCAGCATAGCTACCCCCCAAGTACCCCGTCCCGTCTAACCCTGGCACAGTTGACCGACGGATCTAGGCCTTTGACTTTCGCCGGACGGGGTTTGACCGATGGACCTTTTCACCTGGTTGTCATATGCCAGCCCATAGGTACACCCCCGAACACGGTCCGGGCCCAACCCACCGCAAGATTTCCTCCATGTCTGCCCGACGTGGCCGTTTCCCCCCTCCGTGCGACGGCGGCAGCGACGTCCGTGAGGGGGCACACTCCGGAGCCGCGTGCCGGGTGCTTGCACCTGCCACCACACTTGCAGACGTGTAAGAGGGCCTAGTGCAAGACCTGGCGGCTTAGCTACCCCCCCAAGTACCCCGTCCCGTCTAACCCTGGCACAGTTGACCGGCGGATCTAGCACTTTCAAGATTATTATAAAAAACATATAAAACTTGTCAAAAAAATTTGTAATTATCAATTGTTTGTGATTTTAATAAAGTATAGGGACCTATATGCAAAAGAACATGAGGTCACATTACTAACATACTCGAAAACAAATACAAACTACATGTTCATAATCTATGGAAAATTCTACACCAAATCTATATATAATTTATGTATGTTTATGTTTGCATAAGGCACATTTAAGTTAATCAAATTTTAATTTAGAAAAAAGATAAAAATCAAAAATGAAAAAAAAAACAGATAATCGATGATGTGTGCCCAACCGACACGCCTCGGATCGATGACATGGCACGTGCCGCGGATCGATGACGTGGACCAAGCCTATGCCGACGGCTTTGCCGTCCGCATAGCTATGCCGACGGCCGCCGTTAGGGCCGTCGGCATATCTATGACGGCGTCAAACGCCCATCAACCACTGGGCACTAGTGCAGAATCAGCCTTTAGTCCCGGTTCGTAAGGGCCTATAGTCCCGGTTCAACAACCGGCACTAAAGGGTCGGGACTAAAGCCCCCCCCCCCCTTTAGTCCCGGTTCGTCACGGCCCGGGACCAAAGGCCCACCACGTGGCACGAGCCCGCGCCGGGGGCTTGGTGGCCTTTAGTCCCGGTTGGTAACACCAACCGGGACTAAAAGGTATAGGGGTTTAGGGGTTTATGCTTTATTTTTCCTTTTAATTTTGTGTTTTCCATTTAATTCTTTTTCATTTCAAACATATTTTAGGCTACTACATACATACTGTTCACGTCATGCATATATAAATAGAATTTCTCATAGGACCAATCATATATATATCATAGAATTTCTCATACGACCATATGCATGCGCATACACATATATATATACAATTTGGTACATATATACAATTTCTCCTACAATTTGCAGATAATTACATGCAGGCACATTAATAGCAGTAATGGTATACTCCTTTGGGATGTATGACCTGGTCAACCAAAAATCCCGCAATTTCCTCTTGAAGTGCTCGTATGCGGTCCGTTGGTAGGAGCTTTTCCCGCATCTCCATCAGCTTTAAAGAAGGAGATCAAGATGAATATATTAGTTGTGTGTATATATATTAGATCATGATAAAAAAATTGTGGATAGTGTTCTGGCAAACGTACCCAAAGTTGTCTTTCAGATCTGCTCCTTTCGGACGTTATAATGCGAATGTTCTCGCAAACGTAGTATGCACATAAATTATTCCCCGGCGCCTGGCTCATGCACTTTACGAGAATAGAATTCAATCAGATAATAATTAATCAAGCATGATAATGATATTGAAACTAGAATTAAAGAGATGTGCGGACACGTAGCTAGTACTACTTAATTACGTACCCTGGGTCGCACCCATTCTAGCTCTTGTTTCCATGCGCCTGGGACCTGTTTGATGAAGCTTTGCCAAATCCTACCCGGCAAAGAAAATGAATAAAGGAGTTATTAATTAGTTGATATCAGGAAATGAACTAAAGAGGCTGACATAGTGCGATAATGATTGAAATTACCTGTCGACTATCCCCTTCACGATTAATTAGTCTTTAGGTTCTTTAAGTAGTGAGTCCAGTACTTTAACTTTTCCCTCGTCAACTTCAATGATTAGCAGGATCCAGTGGAAACTGCATGCGCACACGTTTGTATAATTAAGCGGGCATGTGCATAACTCATCAACTACACTTATTAACATCTAGTAAGCAAAATAGAATTTGTAGTACAAGGCAGTAGCACTCACCCGAAGTTGTAAGGAAATACTATTTCTGGTTCGGTATTTAGTTGCTTCAAAAACTGTAGCAAGTACTTCTCTGTCTCTTTTGGGTGACGTGACCACACCTCTTCATTAATGGTATTTGGGTCAATGAACCCAATGCCATAGTGTCCATCTCTTTTCATTTCATAAATCTTCATTCTGCATAATACCACAGAAAAGAATATAGTGAGGATAATTACAGGCAACGACCGAGCACAGCTAGAGACTTAAATTACAGAAAGAAATCACTTACAGACAATAGCAACTGACAAGAGATTTGTCGAGTGCGTCTTGATTGAATAACTGAACATTTCTTCAAACTCAACCCACAAATCTTTTGCATTGAAGTAATGCTCTTCCTTGACTTTCACCATGAGGGAATCTCGCCCCTTCTCGACTTCTCTCAGGTACCAGTCATGCAAATTGCGCATTCTCGTTCATAGATTCTCAACCTCCCTGACCAGATCTTGGCCGGGGACATATTTCCATGCTACTTCGTGATCTTGAATCTTGGGGAGTTCCTCGATGCCTAGGAGCTGTTCAACAGTGACACCGGCCTCTCTAGCCATCTGTCTATGAGCGTCGGTTATTACCGGCTGATTGGCGGTACTCACACCATGTGATTGTACAATGAGCGGGGGGGGGGGGGGGGGGCGTCGATTGCTCTGCCTGTTCTCCCAGCCGGGGAACAGTTTTCCCACATTTACTACTCCTTGCTTGGCTTGAGCTTGACTCCTTATCTTTTTGTGCCTTATATAACTTCTTAATAGAACGCTCATAGTCTGAGTCCGTCGTCTTCACAGCCGGTTGAGCATTATCAATAAAGTGTTGTATGACTTCATCAGATATTTTCTCCTTCGGCGGGGGCTGTTTCGATGCAAAATGGGCCTTCACTTGGGCAGCCACTTCGGCCTTGTTTTCCTCGATAGTCATCTCGTAAGGCAACTTCTTTTTGGTAGGAGGAGAGGCTTTCTTGCTTGGTGCTCTCTTCCGCTTTGGAGAAGGCTGACGCGCCCGAGATTGATATGGCGGATTCGCGCTGATGGGCTCCGTCTCGGGGTGGGGTGGTGGAGACAGCTGACGCGGTGGCGGACTAGCGCCGCGCTACGTCTCGGGCAGGGTTGGAGTCGGCTGACGCGGTGGCAGACTTGGAGGAGGAGTCGGTGGGCTTGGAAAGACGATGCAATCCTTTCTCCATAGAATGATACGATGTATGGCCTCTCCCAGTGTGCGCTCCTCGTCACCTCCAGGAATGTCAAGCTCTAGCTTGTAATATCCTGACATCACTTCATCAACCCCGACATGAGCATAGCCAGCTGGAATCGGATTGCAATGGAAGTTTGCTTCAGGAGGATTTGTTAAAGCATAGCCGTCTGCCACCTTCATGGATATGTTCTTCACTTTCATGTGTAGCTCACAAGGTGTCGTATCTTTGATATCATCCACAGGGTATCTATCCAGCAGTGCATCATCGGCCGGGGTGGAACCCACGCTGCTTTTCGGCATAGATGGGACGGTTGTATCCAATGCTGGATCTACTTGCTGCTGCCGCTGAGACGCCCTTTCCTGGCTATGTGAGTCGATCTGCTCCTGTTGCCTTAGGAAAGCGCGTTCCAACTCCGCGTGCTTTGATTCTACCAGTTTAAGGCGGTCTGCTTCCTGCTTCCTCCGCTCCTCCTCCTGCTTCCTCTGCTCCTCCTCCTGCTGCTTCTTTCTCTCACGGCTTCTGTAACTGGCGTTCCAATCCGCAAACCCCTCAAACCACGGAACAACGACTCTGCCTCGTGTTCGTCCCGGGTGTTCAGGATTCTTCAGGGCGCACGTAAGCTCATCATTCTCTCTGTTGGGCTTGTATTTTCCCGTTCGAGCATCTTCTATTGCAACAAGTAAAGCGTCGGAGGCTTCTTTAAAACTTGCCCTGTCTCTGGGTCCAACTTCCCCCCATGCGCATAAAACCAAGTCCTGCACCTGGGGGGCCAACTCAATGTAACTGGAGTGACCCCTGCAGCAATCATCTGTTCCTCAGCGAGATCCCACTTAGGCCGGCCGACCTGGTAGCCACCTGGCCCCAGAGTATGGTGCCACTTTTTTTTCGCAGCATTAATCTTGTTTATTCTCAACCGTTCCTTAGCTTCTTCCGATTCCTTGAACTGCACGAAAGCGTCCCAGTGATCTTTTGCCTTCTCTAGTGTTCCCTTGAATGCTGGAGTCTTCTTTCCGTCTGCTTGGTACTTGGCCCATATTCTTTTCTTGTGGTTGCTGAATGCTATCGCCATCTTCTTAAGTGCACTCTTCTTGACTTTCTCCTGTTCTTCATCTGTCAAATGATCTGGTAGGGTGAAATGTGCCATGAGCAATTCCCAAAGCAGATCTTTTGCTCTTCCGTCGACAAAAGTAACTCCTTGATCTCCCTTTGCTGGCTTATTCCATTCTTGAACGGAGATCGGGATTTGGTCCCTGACAATAACTCCGCATTGACGAGTAAATTTGTCCGCATTCTTTTTAGGAGCAAGCGGTTCGCCATTTTTATTGATGGCATCGATGTTGTACTTTATGCCAGCCTGCAACCTTCTGGCCGGGCCTCGTACTGCCCTGCTTGTAGAAGATTTGCTCGATCCGGAGGGCTAAAAGAAGAAAGATCAATTCGTTAATATATATAAATCAATTAATACATGTAATGATCACCAGAGGCCTTATATATATATACCTCCCCGGTCTTTGTTATTTGAAGAACATTTCCTTCGTCATCATTGTTGTGGCCTTCGTCTCTTCGTTCGTCTTCATCAAATATTAATACTCCCTCACCGGAATTATTAATGTTCAGATATTGCGAGCCGTCATCTTCGGGTTCATTCTCATCTGGGCTCGGGGAGCGTATGATGTCGAACATGGTCTCTTCTCCATCTCTGCCGGTATTGTCCATAGCTTATATTAACTAATCCAGAAGAAAGACAAAACAATTTAGTATTCAAATTAGAATGCAATCAATAAGGAAAAACTGAATCATAGTAGATAATATGCATCTCAAATAATCCAGATAATATGCATCATCGAATATAATCTCGAATACATCGTCTCGAATATTATCGAATATAATCTCGAATACATCTTGAGTATTAATTATCACTAATACATCTCGAATATTATCATATAACATCACTAGCTAATACAGATCGAATATTATCGAAGAATCTAGTTCACTCGCGGTTCCTGAGGCGCGGGCGGTGGACACCCAAAGAGAAGGAACCATCACAGGATCATAGCTCGGGTGAGATCCCTGAAGAACCTGCCAGGTATTGGAGAACCTGACGTCCAACGCAACCATGTAGCGACGGACGTGCTCATCCTCCTCCCTGACACGGCGACGTACCACCTCCGTGGGGGGCGGCTGCCTCCGCACCAAAAGTGGCCCACGCGACCGCCACCAAAGAAGCTCCGGGTCGACGACGGGAGCCCGGTTCCTCACCAAGCTGCGCACCCCGGAAGGTAGCACCTCCCAGTGCCAGCCCGGCGGAGCCCAGTCCCGGACATGGCGCCTCTCAAGCAGGTTCTCGCCACCGAGTCGATGACGAGGATGCGGGCCGGGCATCGTAGACGTCGAGAACAAATTCTACGCAAATTTAACATTTTTTAAATGCTTGATTGTGATTTTTGTAATTCTTATGCATGGTCAACTTTTTTCTATGCAACTTTTTTCTATAAGTATAAAAAACTAAAAAACAGAAAATCTATGCAAATTCCACCGTTCATCTACATATACATATATACATACATTGTATAAAAAAACTAGTGAAAAAAAAACTAAAACATACATACATATAGTGAAAAAATAATCATCTAAAACATCTAAAACATCAAAACATACATACATATATACATATATACATACATTGTATACTAGTTAATAATAATCTAAAACATATCTAGTGAACAAAAAATCACCGGAGGGGGCGGCGCCAGCTCACAGCGGGCGAGGTCGAGGCCGGCGACGGCGAGGTCGAGGCCGGCGACGGCGAGGTCGAGGCCGGCGGGCGCGGGCGGCGTGGGCGGCCGGCGTCGCGGCAGCCGGCGGCGCAGCAGCCTGGCGGCGTCTCTGTGTTTGGCGTCGAGAGAATGGAGAGGATGGGCGGAGGGGAATTCGTAAGTGCCGCTTATATATGAAAGCCTTTAGTCCCGGTTGGTGGCACCAACCGAGACTAAAGGCCTGGCTTCCCGTGTCGAATGTTTAGTCCCACCTCGCTAGTTGAGAGGAGCTCGCAGCGTTTTATAAGCCCCGCCGCGGCTACCATGTCGAGCTCCTCTCTAAGCAGGCCTTTGTGGGCCTACAGAACCTGTGCGTCCCTGTGGGGCCTATGGGGCCGTGCGGGCCTGCATCCTGGCCCAACTGGAGGTTGGGTTTCTAGTCGTATGCAGGCCGTGGCGGCCCAGTAGGCGGGCTTTTTTTTTATTTTCCATTTTTTTTGCTTTATTTATTTTCTTTTGTTTCTACTTACAGCCAAATATTTAGAGTTTGTGAGTGAATCTTTTTGATTTAGGTCACAAAAATTATAAACTTTCTGTTAGTGCCAGTACTTTTCAAATTTGAATAGTTTAAATTTGAATTATTTGAAATTTGTATGAATCACTAGTTTGTGAATAACTTTACTTTAAAAATAGATTTATCAGTGATTCTTTTTTCTGCTGTTTAATATTAGTGTGTTTTATCATTATATTCAATTTGGTAATTCTTAGGTTATTTTGAAAAATGAAATGCCTTTGTAACAAATGAGTTTTCGTCCGAAACCCTGATACTTCGAAAGAGATTGTCCATTTTGTACACGAAGTGCATCCAGTTTTTGCCGTAACCCTCTCAACTTTTTAGCACATGTTATCTGGGTGAAATGATGATACCATGCAAACTTTCAACCTTTTCAGAGTTCATTTGTAGTGCTTTCAATTTCAGGGTCATTTAGATCAAAAAATTCATGTAATTGCATGAAAAATAGCGAATGAAGTCAGAAAGGGTTGAAAATTGATGATGTGGCTTTGAATGGTGCATGTTGAACTCACAAAAAGTCTGGAGTTGAAATAAGTTAAAAAAATGAAATGCCTTTGTAACAGACGAGTTTTCGTCCGAAACCCTGATACTTCGAAAGAGATTGTCCATTTTGTACACGAAGTGCATCCAGTTTTTGCCGTAACCCTCTCAACTTTTTAGCAAATGCTATGTGGGTGAAATGATGATACCATGCAAACTTTCAACCTTTTCAGAGTTCTTTTGTAGTGCTTTTCAATTTCAGGGTCATTTAGCTCAAAAAATTCATGTAATTGCATGAAAAATAGCGAATGAAGTCAGAAAGGGTTGAAAATTGATGATGTGGCTTTGAATGGTGCATGTTGAACTCACAAAAAGTCTGGAGTTGACATAAGTTAAAAAAAATGAAATGCCTTTGTAACAGATGAGTTTTTGTCCGAAACCCTGATACTTCGAAAGAGATTGTCCATTTTGTACACGAAGTGCATCCAGTCCTTAAAGATATATTTCTTCGCCTTTCAACTGCCAAAACACATATATACCCAAACTTTTACAAAGATTCCATCCGGTTTGTCCGAAGTGGGACTTTCGAGATAAGTCAGGAAACTCACTAGAGAACAAAGTGATGACGGTGAAGCCGGTCACATCTCAGAGTGGGATCTTTGAGTATAAAACTTTTTCTTCCCGTGTGTCCCTTTGCGCCATAACCATGGACAATCTTCATCATTTAACAGGATGCTTGGGTCAATCTTCACTGTGAAGGGAACAATTTCATGAAACTTTTCATAATCTTCTGACATGTCTGTTTTGTCCTCCACTCCCACGATATTTCTTTTCCCTGAAAGAACTATGTGGCGCTTTGGCTCATCGTATGATGTATTCTCTTCCTTATCTTTTCTTTTTCTCGGCTTGGTAGACATGTCCTTCACATAGAAAACCTGCGCCACATCATTGGCTAGGACGAATGGTTCGTCTGCGTACCCAAGTTTGTTGAGATCCACTGTTGTCATTCCATACCGCGGGTCTTCCTTTACACCGCCTCCTGACAGATTGACCCATTTGCAGCAAAACAAAGGGACCTTCAATTGACGTCCATAGTCAAGTTCCCATATCCCCTCTATGTAACCATAATATGTGTCCTTTGGCCTATTGGTGTTTGCTGCATCAAAGCGGACACCACTGTTTTGGTTGGTGCTCTTTTTATCTTGGGCGATCGTGTAAAATGTATTCCCATTTATCTCGTACCCTTTGAAAGTCAATATAGTCGAAGATGGTAACTTGGCCAGCAAGTACAGCTCATCTCCAACACTGTCGTCATGCATGAGACGTGTCTGCAACCAACCGCCGAAAGTCCCCGTGTGTTCACGTGTAATCCAGTCGTCAGACTGCTCCGGGTGTTTGGAGCGTAGAATATTCTTGTGTTCGTCGATATACGGACCCACCAAGCTGGAATTTTGTAGAACTGTGTAGTGTGCTTGCGCCCAAGAATGCCCGTCCATACATATTACTTGGTCCTTTCCTAGCGTGCCTTTTCCACCAAGTCTGCCCTCATGCCGCGATTCGGGAACACCAATCGGCTTAAGGTCAGGAATAAAGTCAACACAAAACTCAATGACCTCCTCTGTTTCATGGCCCTTGGAGATGCTTCCTTCTGGCCTAGCACGGCTATGAACATATTTCTTTAAGACTCCCATGAACCTCTCAAAGGGGAACATATTGTGTAGAAATACAGGACCCAGAATGGCAATCTCTTCGACTAGGTGAACTAGGACGTGCGTCATGATATTGGAGAAGCATGGTGGGAACACCAACTCGAAACTGACAAGACATTAGACCAAATCATTCTGTAACCTTGGTAGGATTTCTGGATCGATTACCTTCTAAGAGATTGCATTAAGGAATGCACATAGCTTCACAATGGCTAATCCAACGTTGTCCGTTAGAAGCCCCCTCAATGCAACCGGAAGCAGTTGCGTCATAATCACGTGGCAGTCATGGGACTTTAGGTTCATGAACTTTTTCTCTGCCATATTTATTATTCCCTTTATATTCGACGAGAAGCCAGACGGGACCTTCATACTGAGCAGGCATTGAAAGAAGATTTCCTTCTCTTCTTTGGTAAGAGCGTAGCTGGCAGGACCCTGATACTGCTTTGGATGCATACCGTCTTTTTCGTGCATACGTTGCTGGTCCTCCCGTGCCTCCGGTGTATATTTTGTCTTCCCATACACGCCCAAGAAGCCTAGCAGGTTCACGCAAAGATTCTTCGTCACATGCATCACGTCGATTGCAGAGTGGACCTCTAGTTCTTTCCAATATGGTAGGTCCCAAAATATAGATTTCTTCTTCCACATGGGTGCGTGTCCGTCAGCGTCATTCGGAACAGATTGTCCGCCAGGACCCTTTCCAAAGATTACTTTTAAATCCTTGACCATATCAAGTATATCATGACCAGTACGGTGGCGAGGCTTCTTCCGGTGATCTGCCTCACCTTTGAAATGCTTGCCTTTCTTTCTTAAGACATGATTGATCTGAAGAAATCGACGATGTCCCAGGTACACATTCTTCTTACATTTATCCAAATATATACTGTCGGTATCATCTAAACAGTGCGTGCATGCGTGGTATCCCTTGTTTGTCTGTCCTGAAAGGTTACTAAGAGCAGGCCAATCATTGATGGTTACAAACAGCAACGCTCGCAGGTCAAATTCCTGCTGTTTGTACTCATCCCACACATGTACACTTTCTATACTCCACAGCTGTAAAAGTTCTTCAACCAATGGCCTTAGGTACACATCAATGTCGTTGCCGGGTTGCTTGGGGCCTTGGATGAGCACTGGCATCATAATGAACTTCCGCTTCATGCACAACCAACAGGAGCAAGGTAATAGATACATAGAGTCATAGGCCAGGTGCTATGATTGCTGCTCTGCTGCCCAAAAGGATTAATGCCATCTGCACTTAAACCAAACCATACGTTCCTTGCGTCTTCTGCAAAGTCCTTCCACTTTCTCCACTGCGATCTGTCAGCGGGTACTCTCAACTTCCCGTCTTTCTTACGGTCTTCTTTGTGCCATCGCATCAACCTGGCATGCTCTTTGTTTTGGAACAAACGTTTCAACCGTGGTATTATAGGAGCATACCACATCACCTTGGCAGGAATCTTCTTCCCGGGGCGCTCGCCCTCAACATCACCAGGGTCATCGCGGCTGATCTTATAGCGCAATGCACCGCATACCGGGCATGCATTCAAATCCTCGTACTCACCGCGGTAGAGGATGCAGTCATTAGGGCATGCATGTATCTTCTGCACCTCTAATCCTAGAGTGCAGACAACCTTCTTTGCTTCATACGTACTGTCGGGCAATTCGTTGTCCTTTGGAAGCATCTTCTTTAACATTATCAGCAACTTTTCAAATCCCTTGTCAGATACACCATTCTCTGCCTTCCATTGCAGCAATTCCAGTGTGGTACCCAGCTTTTTCTTGTCATCTTCGCAATTTGGGTACAACAATTTCTTGTGATCCTCTAACATGCGCTGCAACTTCAGCTTCTCCTTTTCACTTGCGCAATTTCTCTTTGCATCGGCAATGGCCCGACCAAGATCATCAGCGGGCTCATCTGATGCCTCTTCTTCAGCTTCTTCCCCCATTGCCGGCTCAGCTTCTTTCCCCATTGTTGTACCATTGTATTCAGGGAACCCATGGTCAGGATAGCTGTCATCATCCTCTTCTTCTTCATTCTCTTCCATTAGGACCCCTCTTTCTCCGTGCTTGGTCCAACAGTTATAGCCGGACATGAAACCGGACGTAAACATGTGGACGTGAATGGTTCTTGAGTTAGAGTAATTGTGATCATTCTTACAGACAGCACATGGACAACACATAAAACCATCCGCCCGCTTGTTTGCCTTAGCCGCAACCAGAAAAGTACACACGCCATTAATGAACTGGGGAGAGCATCGGTCATCGTGCATCCATTGCCGGCTCATCTTCATTACACAACACCGAAAAGACCAAATTAATACAAGTTCATACATATAGTTTATACACACTTATTCTCATAAAACAACATACAAACTCTCTAGCTAAAGCATTTAAATGCAACAACAAATGCGATCAAGATCACAACTAAGGTAACAATTGATCCAACAGCATAGTGATACCAAGCCTCTTGATTAACAGCATATTTTTTAAATTTTCTAATCTTCAAGCGCATTGCATCCATCTTGATCTTGTGATCATCGACGACATCGGCAACATACAACTCCAGTTTCATCTTCTCTTCTTCAATTCTTTTCAATTTTTCTTTCAAATACTCGTTTTCTTTTTCAACTAAATTTAACTTCTCGACAAGAGGGTCGGTTGCAATTTCCGGTTCACATACCTCCTAGATAAAAATATCTATGTCAACCTGATGGGCATAATTGTCATAAACACGAAATGCAACAAATAGTTATAAAAGAGAATATACCACATCCGAATCATAAACCGGACGAGGGCCGACGGGGACGGATATCAAAGTCATGGCACTATGTATAACAAACAATCATACAAGTAAGAAAATTATACAAGTAACTATCTAAATCATACAAATAAGATTTTTTTTATAAAAAGGATAAGAACAAGAGGCTCACCAAGTTGGTGCCGGCGACGGGACGGTGCGGGCGATCGACGGTGGTTAGGACGGGGACCGGAAGGCACTAAGTAAACCACACCTACACATGCAAACTAAGAAGTTAATTTGAGCTCAAATTGCATATAAATCAAATAAACTCCCACATATAATTACTCCCTAAAACCCACAAATCACTATACTTATAGAGCATTGCAAGAGCTAATCTAGCAATGAGAGATGAAAGGATGAAGTTGCTAACCTTTGTGAACACTTTGATTGATGGGGTGCCTTCAAATCTTGACAAATTTTGACAAAATGGAGGATGAGCTCGAGCAAGAGGGGAAGAACAGAGAGGAGAGGAAAGGGGAAAAACAGAGAGCTTCGGCTCGGGCTGGACGAAGGGTATATATAGTGACACCTTTAGTCCCGGTTCATGTAACAAACCGGGACTAAAGGTTAACCTCTAGTCCCGGTTTGTGACACGAACCGGGACTAAAGGGGCTCGTGGGGCCCCAGCCAGACACCACCCCTTTAGTCCCGCTTTGTGTCACAAACCGGGACTAAAGGTTCAACACGAACCGGGACTAATGATTCCCCTGCCCCTAGCCGTTGGAACCGGGACTAATGGTCATATTAGTCCCGGGCCGTAGTCAAACCGGGACTAATGATGCGAACGTAAAGTCGTTTTTCTACTAGTGGGGTCACCGGGCCCACGTTTATGCCGACGGCCACTGTAGGCGTATGTCCAGATATACCGACAGCCTGACTATGCCGACGGCGACCGTCGGCATATTTGGAGGTATGCCGACGACTTTTCTACACCGACGGCTTGCCCTAGGCCGTCGGCATACCTCTATATATGCCGACGGGGGCCGTCGGCATATCATAGGCCGTCGGGATTAGGGGTAATTCCGGTAGTGTTGACTCGTCCCCCGCCACTCGCGTCGCTGTTTGAGCTTGGCAAGATGTTCTCCTGCCACCGTCCATGCCGAGTGTCGACATGTAGTCCGTCGCTCTCAAATTTACCGGTTCCATTCCATACCAAACCGAACAAGCCCTCACTTTGTTTGGGAGAAAAATTACTTAACCCATTACCTTCTGTCAGTCTCCTCCTCTGTGTCCTCACTATCTTCTGTCAGTCCGGCCGGACGGCCGCCCAACCGGACCGACCTTCAACCTCCGGCAGCCACGCCATGGATCACGAACTGCGCCACATACTTCTTTGTGCCACGGATCTTCATACGTCCGGCTGTTGGGTTCCCTCGAGATTCATCAATGGATGAGGCTTTGCCCCGGTGCTAATTAGCACCACGAACTTCTCGTTTATTCCCTTTCAGGCTTGCGGCCACCAATTCTCTCCCTCGACACAACCATTTCCAGGAGCGACTATGCCTACTTTTCATCTCCCCCACCCTCACCATTGGCGTCGCTGTTTTAGCTGGACAAACATTGCAGCGGTAGAACGACTCTCTAGCCCGGCCCGGGCGGAGACCTTGTGCGTCAGCGCGTGTGGCAGTTTCCACACGGCCGGATAAAATGGCAGCAACTGGATTTTAGCAACATCGTAAAAGAAATCGCTGAACTCCGCTTATGTTGTCTCAACATGGCCGGTCCCAAGCCCGAGTAAAGGAGGAGGCTTGTGATAGGCATGGCGAGCCAACGTAAAAATTTAGCCACTCTTATGGAGATAAAACTCAAAAGATTTTCGTTGGGGCGTAACCCTCTCAGCGACGCACCACATCGGAACCCGGGTGTGGTGTCAAATGGGCAAGGGCCGGGCCGTCACCCCCCCACCCCGGTGACACGCCATATCTTGATCTGGATACGGTGGCAAGTGAGCGAGGATCGGGTCGTCGCATCCTTAGTGGCGCGCTACATCGGCGCCCGGATGTAGTGGAAAATGAGCAAGGGTCTTCGCATTTGACTCGACGAGTGCGAAGGGTAAGGAAGCTAGCCGAGCATAGGAGGATCCGCTTAGGTAGCTGGAATGTAGGGTCTCTGACAGGGAAGCTTCGGGAGCTAGTTGATGCAGCGGGGAGGAGTGGTGTTGATATCCTTTGCGTCCAAGAAATCAAATGGAGGGGACAGAAGGTGAAGGAGGTGGAGGATACCGGCTTCAAGTTGTGGTACACGGGGACGGCTGCAAATAGAAATGGCGTAGGCATCTTGATCAACAAGAGCCTCCAATATGGAGTGGTAGACGTCAAGAGACGTGGGGACCGGATTATCCTGGTCAAGCTGGTAGTTGGGGACTTAGTTCTCAATGTTATCAGCGCGTATGCCCTGCAAGTAGGCCACAATGAGAACACCAAGAGGGGGTTCTGGGAAGGCCTGGAGGACATGGTTAGGAGTGTACCGATTGACGAGAAGCTCTTCATAGGAGGAGACCTCAATGGCCACGTGGGTACATCTAACAAAGGTTTTGAAGGGGTGCATGGGGGCTTTGGCTATGGCATCAGGAATCAAGATGGAGATGATGTCTTAAGCTTTGCTCTAGCCTACGACATGATCGTAGCTAACACCCTCTTTAAAAAGAGAGAATCACATCTGGTGACTTTTAGTAGTGGTCAACACTCTAGCCAGATTGATTTCATCCTCTCGAGAAGAGAAGATAGGCGTGTGTGCCTAGATTGTAAGGTGATACCTGAAGAGAGTGTTGTCCCTCAGCATAAGCTGGTGGTTGCTAACTTCCGCTTTTGGATTCGTGTCCAGCGGGATAAGCGTGCCAAAGTCGCTAGAACGAAGTGGTGGAAGCTCAAGGGGGAGCTAGCTCAGGCGTTCAGGGAGAGGGTCATTAACGAGGGCCCTTGGGAGGAAGGAGGCGATGCGGACAATGTGTGGATGAAGATGGCGACTTGCATTCGTAAGGTGGCCTCGGAGGAGTTTGGAGTGTCCAAGGGAAGGAGAAGCGAAGCTCAGGATACCTGGTGGTGGAATGATGATGTCCATAAGGCGATTAAGGAGAAGAAAGATTGTTTCAGACGCCTATACCTAGATAGGAGTGCAGACAACATAGAGAAGTACAAGATGGCGAAGAAGGCCGCAAAGCGAGCTGTTAGTGAAGTAAGGGGTCAGGCGTATGAGGACCTCTACCAGCGGTTATGCACGAAGGAAGGCGAAAGGGACATCTATAAGATGGCCAAGATCCGAGAGAGGAAGACAAGGGATGTTGGCCAAGTCAAATGCATCAAGGACGGAGCAGACCAACTCCTGGTGAAGGACGAGGAGATTAAGTATAGATGGCGGGAGTACTTTGACAAGCTGTTCAATGGGGAGAATGAGAGTTCTACCACTGAACTGGACGACTCCTTTGATGATACCAACATGCGTTTTGTGCGGCGAATTCAGGAGTCTGAGGTCAAGGAGGCTTTAAAAAGGATGAAAGAAGGCAAGGCGATGCGCCCTGATTGTATCCCCATTGAGGTGTGAAAAGGCCTCGGGAACATAGCGATAGTATGGCTAACCAAGCTTTTCAACCTCATTTTCGGGCAAAACAAGATGCCAGATGAATGGAGACGGAGTATATTAGTACCAATCTTCAAGAACAAGGGGGATGTTCAGAGTTGTACTAATTACCGTGGAATTAAGCTGATGAGCCATACAATGAAGCTATGGGAGAGAGTCATTGAACACCGCTTAAGAAGAACGACAAGTGTGACCAAAAATCAGTTTGGTTTCATGCCTGGGAGGTCGACCATGGAAGCCATTTTCTTGGTACGACAACTTATGGAGAGATACAGGGAGCAAAAGAAGGACTTGTATATGGTATTCATTGACTTGGAGAAGGCATATGATAAGATACCGCGGAATGTCATGTGGTGGGCCTTGGAGAAACACAAAGTCCCAGCAAAGTACATTACCCTCATCAAGGACATGTACGATAATGTTGTGACAAGTGTTCGAACAAGTGATGTCGACACTGATGACTTCCCGATTAAGATAGGACTGCATCAGGGGTCAGCTTTGAGCCCTTATCTTTTTGCCTTGGTGATGGATGAGGTCACAAGGGATATCCAAGGAGATATCCTATGGTGTATGCTCTTTGCAGATGATGTGGTCCTAGTTGACAATAGTCGGACGGGGGTCAACAGGAATTTAGAGTTATGGAGACAAATCTTAAAATCAAAAAGTTTTAGGCTTAGTAGAACTAAAACCGAGTACATGAGGTGCGGTTTCAGTACTACTAGGCGCGAGGAGGAGGACGAGGTTAGCCTTGATGGGCAGGTGGTGCCTCAGAAGGACACCTTTCGATATTTGGGGTCGATGCTGCACAAGGATGGGGGTATTGATAAAGATGTGAACCATCGCATCAAAGCCGGATGAATGAAGTGGCGCCAAGCTTCTGGCATTCTCTGTGACAAGAGAGTGCCACAAAAGCTAAAAGGCAAGTTTTATGGCGCTGAGTGTTGGCCGACTAAAAGGCGACATGTTCAACAGTTAGGTGTGGCGGAGATGCGCATGTTGAGATGGATGTGTGGACACACGAGTAAGGATCGAGTCCGGAATGATGATATACGAGATACAGTTGTGGTAGCACCAATTGAAGAGAATCTTGTACAACATCATCTGAGATGGTTTGGGCATATTCAACGCAGGCCTCCAGAAGCTCTAGTGCATAGCGGACGGTTAAAGCGTGCGGATAATGTTAAGAGAGGTCGAGGTAGACCGAATTTCACATGGAAGGAGTCCGTAAAGATAGATCTGAAGGATTGGAGTATCACCAAAGAATTAGCTATGAACAGAGGTACGTGGAAGCTTGCTATCTATGTGCCAGAACCATGAGTTGGTTGCGAGATTTTATGGATTTCATCTCTAGCCTACCCCAAATTGTTTGGGACTAAAGATTTTGTTGTTGTTGTTGTCGTCGTCGTAAAAGAAATCGCTGCTCTTGTGTACTCATGTTCGTCCATCGGATCAAGATTTGTAATTTTCATATTGAACACTCAGCTTTCACACACAAAAAAGATTAAACACTCTGATCACCATTCATCTATTTCTTTCATCTATTTCTTCCGTGTTCTACGGATGCCGTCCATGACGTCTGGGATTTCTGAATAGTAGCTCTCGCCATCGCCGGATAGAAGCACCCAGCTGTCCGTTTCAGAAATATGCAGTTCGAACACCACGTGTGCCTGCCTCTCTTTTCTGCTGCCACGGCGCCGCGCCCGCCCACTCAGAAGAACGCCGCGCGGCCTATGTATTTTCTCGTGTCGTGACGACTCACCACTTAGAGAGAGGTGAGGAGGAAGAGAGGCCCCTCCGAGACCGCGCCCGCCGTGCGTCACTCCGACGCCGGCGTCCACCCCCATCCGCCGTCGGCCACTCCGGCGACGTCGTCCACCTTCCCCCCTCCCCTGCGCCTCGCCATGAGCTCCAGCCCAAACTCCGTCTTAGCTCCCTCCCGCAGAGGTGACCGGCCGGTGGTGTCGGGGCTGGGGATCTCCTCTTGTTCCGAGTCGTCCGGCGGCCATGGTGCTGAGGAGGTTTCGTCGGGCGCGCGTCGGCAAGAGGGCGGCCACGGCGTCACGGCGGACCCCGCTGGTGCTGCACGGGCGGAGGGCAGTCGCCGTCCTGGGTCGACCTGGGTCCCGGCCCCCCCTTCGAAGAGGACGCTCTGGAGGCGCCGCCACGACCGGGATCTGCAGGCGTTGAGGCCGCGTCTGCCTTCTCCCCCGTCCCCTCCGAGGCGTGAGGCATCCCCGGACATGGACGGGCGCTGCTACCGGTGGCTTCGGGAGGGTCACTTCCGGCGCGACTGCACGAACGACATCGTTTGCATCAGGTGCGGCTTCGAAGGCCACGGCTCCAGGGGCTGCAAGCGGCCTCGCAGTCCTTCTTCGGAGATGGAGCTAAGGCGCCTCGCGATAGCCATGGTGGCGCGCAGAGTGGCGGGCGGCCCGGGCCCCTCTGCTGCCGCACCACCGCCGCCGCCTCCTCCTCCGGCGGTCGCGCCTGTTGCGGAAAACCCGTGGCCTCGCCTCACCGCTCCGCGTCCCCTCCCGCCGGCGCCGAGACTGGAACTGCCCTTGGATACGGGCTTGGAGCATGGGGATCTGTGCATTGTGCGCCGTTCCCAAGCCATGGAGGATCTGGAGGGGCGTCTTCAACACGCCATGGTGGTTTATGCTGGAGGGGCCCGACGAAACATCTCGCCGGAGTTCATCATGGAAGCGCTCTTCGTCAAGGCTGGGATTGAGTCAGATTGGGTGTCCATCTACCGATACAGACCGGAAGACTACCTCATCGTCTTCGCGCGACAAGAGCACAGGAACAGAATGAGCGAGCTGCCCGCCGTCGACCACAGAGGAGTTCGGCTGTTCTTCAGGCCGTGGAACCGTCAGGCACAGGCGGTGCATGCTGCGTTCCAATTCAAGGTGAAGCTGGTGCTAGAAGGTGTCCCTCCACACGCGTGGGAGCGCGGCGTCGTGGAAAGCCTGCTGGGTTCTTCATGCCTGGTGGACACGCTCGAACCAGAAACCAGTTCTCGGGCTGACCTCTCGGCGTTCAGGCTCACGGCATGGACGGCGCAGCCGGATGAGATCCCATCACTTCGTTGGCTGGCAGTGCCTGAGCCTGGACTGCGGTCACCATTAATGGAGCCGTCGTTGCTACAATACAAGGTGTTAATCCACTTAGATGAGGTCCGTGACTACAGAGCGGCGGATGAGCCATTGTTCCTGGGCGGGGCTTCCTCGGACAGCGGGCAGAGTGGAATTCCAGAACAAGACGGCGTCTTGGGAGGTCGCGGTGGTGGCATCGCTTCGACGAGGGCTGGATGGCAGTTCGGTCTGCGGGACGTCTGTGGCGCTCCAGCCGGCGGGCGCCGTGCTGATGTCGCCGCCGGCGAGGCAGGGCTCAGAGCGGGGAGGGCCAGGGAGCTGCAAGATTGGCGCCTTCCCCACATGCAGTCAGCAACAGAGGTGGTCCCGACAGTTCGGATTGGGTCAGTTCACGATAGGGTCACGGTCAGGCCCTCGGCTTTTGACCGTCTGACCTTCCAGAATGCGGGCCCGATCACGACGGAGAATCACGCGGCCGATTCCAAAGTGGGTGCTGGGCACGCGGCCAACGGGTAGAATACTGGAGTTCAAACCGGAGGGAGCGAAGCAACGGCTGGTGCTGGTCCCCAACTGGCCTCGCTGGTGGTGGCACCCACTTGCCTAAGGCTGTCCGAAGCCCAGGAGGAGGGGGGCCTGCATGCTGACCAGAGGATAGAGACGGTTGAGCCCACAGAGAAGAGCGACAACCCATGCCAGACGGCAGCCGCGCCAACCCAGGAGGCTGCGAGGGAGAAGGAGGTGGTGGACCCGCTAGTGCCAATCATTGGAGAGAGATGCTTGGAAGCGGCACGACAGGAGCCAATCGGCGCGCAGCTCGCGGATCCCGAGCGCGCCCCGATAGAGGAGCTTGGAAACTCCAGGGAACGAGTGGATGGGGCCGAGGTGGATGATTTGGTGGGTGCCACAGATCACGTGGCCGCACTGTTGGGGAAGCTGGATGGAAATCATGCACATGAAGCACCCCGGATTGGTCAGCATCAGGATCTGCATGCTGGGGACGTGGAAGAGGGCATGCAGCTGAACTTGGTTGCTCCCCCAACTCTGAGCCTGGAACAGGTGGCTGCGGTGGGATCGACCGACCCATTGGCAGAACTGGAAATACAACCAGCGGAGGCATCCGCGAAGCAGATTGAGGAGAGTGTGAGAGGGGGCATGACACATCAGGAAGGGGTCGCATACGAGAGATTGAGGGCGTTCTGTGCAAACATCATGAAGAAGCTGGCGCCTCCTCTCTTGCGGGAGGTCCAGGCGTCCTCGCTGCGGCCGGAGGCGGAGCCATTCACGCCAAAACGCACTACCAGGGCGGCGAAACGCACCGCGGCATCGAGTGTGGCAAAGACAAAGCCAGCGGAGAATGTGCTCTTGCGCACATTGGGTCTAGTGCCGGACGACTTGGTCGCGGATGAGGCTGCGGTCCGTGAGCTCCAGAAGCTCTTCGATTCTCAGCTGCGGGAACAGCATGTGCGAGTCATAGCTGCACTCTTCGGCAAGACGGTGCCATCGGTGGAGGACCTTGCGAGCGGCACGGACACGGGGATCGCCGTGCGCTGAGCTCCTAGGGCTGGTGTGGGAGGTTTCATATGGATTACAACCCAGAAATCATCTGCTGGAACGTGCGCGGTCTCAATAATCCCGCGAAAAGGAAGGCGGTTAGGGAGTTTATAGCCTCGGTTAAAGTTAATTTGGTGTGTCTTCAAGAGACAAAACTGGATGTAATTGACTATTTCGTGGTGTTGCAATGTTTAGGCCCGTCTTTCGACGGCTTCGCTTACTTGCCAGCGGTGGAGACACGTGGAGGGATTCTTCTCGCATGGGACACTACCATCCTGGCCATTGATCATATTCAGCTTGACACTAACTCGCTGACCGGACTCGTGCACACCAAAGAGGGGGCGAACTGGTGGTTGACGGCGGTGTATGCACCCCAAGGTGACGATCTAAAAACCCAATTCCTGATGGAACTCGGTGCTAGAAGAGCTTTGTGCCAGGGTCCATGGATGCTTTTGGGAGACTTCAACATGATCCTGAGGGCTAGTGAAAAGAACAATACTAACATCAATCGGAGAATGATGGCCAGATTTAGGAGCTTCGTGGACGATCATGAATTGAAAGAAATCTACATGCACGGTAGTCTTTACACATGGTTGAACGAGAGGGATTCCCCCACCTTAACCAAAATCGACAGGGTCTTGGCGTCCGTTGACTGGGAGCTTACGTATCCAGACCACCTACTCCAAGCCCTATCTTCGAGTGTCCCGGATCACGCGCCGCTGCACCTTTTGACGAATATGCACTTCTACCAGGTGAAACGCTTCCGATTTGAGGTTTTTTGGACGAAGTTGGAGGGCTTCGAAGACGCGGTAAGGGAGGCTTGGGTGTGCGACGATTCAATTGTGGACCCGTTCAAAAGACTGGACGCCTTATTTAGAAACACGGCGACCTCCTTGCAAGCTTGGGGGCAGCGGAAAGCAGGAAATATCAAAGTACTCATGGCTGTTGCTAACTGGATTATATTCAGGTTTGATCAAGTTCAGGAAGCTCGTATGCTCTCGGAACTGGAACTGTGGCTAAGAAGAACGCTCAAGTTAGCGCTGCTCGGGTTGGCATCATTGGAGAGAACTATTGATCGTCAACGCTCCCGCATCAGGTGGTTAAGGGAAGGCGATGCAAATACCAAGCTATTTCAGGCCGTGGCCAATGGGCGGAGATCCAAGAACTTCATCCCACGTATTACTCACCATGGGGAGACCATCACGGATCAGCACCGGAAAGAGGAAGTGTTCTATCAGACCTACAATGGCCTGCTAGGTACGGCACAGGCGAGGGACTTTTCCCTGGACTTCCAATCCCTCGGCCTGACGCAGCTAGAGCTCTCGGATTTGGAAGACCTGTTCACTGAGGAGGAGGTTTGGAATGTGATTAAGGAGATTCCAGCCGACCGTGCGCCCGGCCCAGATGGATTTATCGGGTTTTTTTTACCACAAAGCCTGGCCGATCATCAAACACGACATCATGGCGGCACTACTCAAGCTCTTCGTTGGTGATGACAGAGGCTTTGGCAAACTCAACAAGGCGCATATGGTTCTGATCCCCAAGAAGGCCGATGCGACAGAGGTGGGAGACTACAGGCCGATCAGTCTACCTCACAGCTTCTCTAAGCTGTTCTCTAAAATGTTGGCAAATCGCGCGCGCAAAAGGATGCCAGAGATCGTCTCCATAAACCAGTCCGCCTTCATCAAAGGGAGGAATATCCATGACAATTACCTCCTCGTCCGCCAAGTGGCCCGAAAGATCAATGCCACGAAACAGCCAGGTCTATTCCTAAAGCTGGACATCTCGCGGGCCTTCGACTCGCTTTCCTGGTCCTTTCTGTTCAAAGTGCTAAGAGCGAGAGGATTCGGGAACCGGTGGCTGAAATGGATTGCTTCCATCCTCGGAACGGCGAGCACCAAAATTATAGTTAATGGAGTGCCTGGACGACCTATCTTCCATGCTAAAGGTCTTAGGCGAGGGGATCCGGTCTCCCCGCTGCTGTTCGTCATCTCCATGGATGCACTTACGACATTGGTTTGCAGAGCAAAAGAGGAGGGCGTTCTCAGCTCGTTCCGTGGCATCTCGTCCATGCAACGGTTGTCAATCTATGCGGACGACGTAGCCTTGTTCATCAAGCCATCGGAGCAAGATCTTTGCTGTGTTAGAGAGATGCTGCATGTGTTTGGAGTGGCTTCGGGATTGAGGATTAATTATGCCAAATCGGCTGCAATACCAATTGGTGGCTCGGACGAGGAAAAACAGAGGGTTTTGGATATCCTACAGTGCCCGGTTGCAGCGTTCCCTTGTCGCTATCTTGGTATTCCTTTGGCCATCAAAAAGCTAAGTCGAACAGATTGGCAACCTCTGGTGGATCACGCGAGAAAAACTATCCCTGCTTGACAACGAGGTCTTATTCAGAGGTCAGGCAGATTGATCCTTGCTAAATCAGTGATTGCGGCAAGACCAATTCACCATCTTATGGTCCTCGACGCACCGGCCTGGGTCTTTGAGGAGATCGAAAAGTGGATGCGCTCATTCTTTTGGGCAGGGAAGGAAAAGATCAATGGTGGTCAATGCCTGGTCGCGTGGGAAACGGTTGCTCGCCCCACTTGTTTCGGTGGTCTTGGGGTGAAGAACCTTCAGCTCCAAGCTTTGGCTCTCCGTGTCAGATGGGAATGGCTTCGGAGGGTTGATCCTAGTAGGCCATGGCAAGGAATCCCGATGGTCGAAGATAAAGAGGCAAAGATGGTATTCAATAGCATGGTGAAGATCAAGGTTGGCACCGGAGAGAGGGTACTCTTTTGGAAGGATAGATGGATTCATGGCTTCACTGTGGGCGAGATCGCTCCGACCATCATGGAGCTCGTTAACACGCGTGCACGAAACACCCGAACAGTCCAGCAAGCACTCATTGACAATGCGTGGTCTCAGGATGTGCATGGGGACATCTCATTTGTGGCCCACATGCAAGTGGTCCATCTCTGTTTGGCGATCACAACAGTGGAGCGAAACATGGATCAGCAGGACCAATTTCTATGGCCTGTGGACGTAACCGGATGCTACACGGCGAAATCAGTCTATGCACGACTTTGTTTGGGCTTTATCAGATCACCGATGGCTGAGTGCATTTGGAGGAGCTGGGCTCCATTGCGATGCAAAATCTTTGCTTGGCTCAGCGTCCAATATAGATTATGGACCTCAGATAGGCGTGCAAGGCACGGGCTGCAAGATGAACCTTCGCACTGTTACACTTGTTTGCAGGAGGAAGATAACGTTGATCACATCCTCACCCAATGCACCTACGCGAGAGAGGTTTGGCATCGCTGCTTCGAGGCTCTTCGGATCAACATTCATGGTCCCGCTCCAACGGACACGTTCACTGTGTGGTGGCTAGACAGGAGAAGGAGCTTTTCGGGCAAAATACGGCGTGGCTTTGATTCGCTAGTGATTGGGACGGCTTGGTCGTTGTGGAAACAGAGGAATGCCAGGGTGTTCAACAGAGTGCACGATCAGAGATCCCCATCAACTCTCGTGGAGCAGGTGCTTTCGGAAGTCAGAGACTGGAGGCTTGCTGGCTGGGGTGTTGGAGGTTTAGATCCTTTCGTGAGAGAGTGACCTAGTTAGCCTAGTTGGTGTGGGTGTGGGGTTGAGTCACTCGGGATGTTCGCATCTCGACCTGGCGTCTTGTAATTATGCTTCCTTTCTTCTATAAAAATATGGTACGTCATTGACGTACTCTCGAAAAAAAAACCCGACTCACCACTTGTAGAGGCAGCCAGGTAGGTGAGGTGACCTTGCTCGGTTTCTGATCGATGCATACCACGTCAGTAAATTTGGCTCGAAAGCATTTCAAGTTTCCAGATGGGACGGGACTGCACCTGCAAATACGTCAGTAATTTCACACATCTTTGCTCGCGCCCAGCAATGGAGCAGCCACCAGTCCTCTCTCTCAGTGCATTTCCCACAGCCAGGAACTCCGCACATACGGGTCTAGGATTTGAAGGGCAACCACGTACGCCTCTCTTTTTTCTGATGGAAATCTTTTTCTTATTGGTTACTCACAAAGTCGCAATGTATACAGATGATACAAATACCAAAAAGGGGTGCACTGCACACAGCCAAACCAGTATATGCCACACACACATTAGCAACCACACACGCCGACAAAAGTTGCAGCAGTGCAGGAACAGGGGAGGCACAGAGGTTTCCCGCCCGGTATCAATGGCTCGGCCATTTTTTTTTTTTTTTTAGAAAAGGAGGTTAAAACCCCGCCTCTGTATCAATCGATGCATACAACCATCTTTATTAATTATTCAGCACAAAGGTCTGACAAGAACATACATCAAGTCACCCGAAGCCATCACTCACACCTACAAACTCGATAATGTGTAATACTCTTATTCCCCATATCTAAAACCGGTGTCGTCGCCGATCCATCCACATAACGTATCGGAACCTACAGCCGGTGCAGCAAACCTAAAGCGTACACCACATGCACACGATTTAGAAGCCGCCATCATCATCGAACCGCTGATCCATCTTCAGGAAAGAGATCCGCATCATCCTTGCCAGTCTGGCCATCCGTCGACGCCACCACGGTGCCCAACTGCTGAGCACGTCGCGGTTGCCTCCGGTACACCACAGCACCATGCAGTCAAGTACCACCAGCCGACACAGCTTGAAGTCTCTGGAAGATCTGTTGTGCGTAGCACCTGCCGAACAGGCATGACACAGCGTAGCACCTGTCGGCCAGGCATGACTTGACATCTCAACCGAAGCTCCATGCAAGACGAAGCCGCTTCACCTCCTGCCTCTGTCTTCCAGCGCTACTTCACAAACGATGCTCCCAAGAGAGAAACGACACCGCAGTGCCGCCATCGTCCGATCTGGAAGACCAGATCCTAGGGTTTCCCCCGGAGCAGCACGAGTGGGTCGACAGTAGTTACACGACGATGCCTTCATCAAGATAACGGCGCAGAACGCCGCCATCGCCCGTCGTCGGCTCGGTTTTCACCGGCAACTATGTCTCCCCGACTCGCATCCGGGACTAGATGCCGGATCTCGAGATCCGACCACCCAGCCTCAGGCCGACCACCACCGACGAAGGAGATGACCACCGCCGCCATAATCCTCGTGATGCGTGGCAGAACCGGAGTACCTCCACGAACCGTCACCGAAGCCGACGAGAGGCAGCAGGTCCAGCGCCGTAACACGTCCTGGGTGTGTTCTGCTGCAGTTGACGCCCAACTACATACAGTAGTTGATGATGTCATTCCAAGAGCGCAAGGCTCTGTTGGATCGCCGGCCGGATCTCTCTCTCTCTCACGGCGACGAACACGAACTCACGCGACACACACACGGGAGACGAGTACAGACAGGTTTTTGCGACGCACACGTAATGCGTCTTTTCTGTTTTCCTTTCTTATTCTCTTCGGCAGCACGCACAACTGAACGTGGTCGATTACAACGCAAAGCCTCCGCACGATCCTTTTTACCCGCGCCATCCCACGGAGAATCGTTCGGGAGCTGACCAAACTAGCTACGACTCGATCTATACCAGTACGTGCACATACACGTGACATGTGCTAGTTATTTCCTACATGCAAACTAATTAAATGTAAGGCCAATGCATGCACGTACAAACACATGCACGTACTAACTAGCCTATACTGAACTAATGCATGAAGCTTAAGACTACTGCAATAGCTGACAAACCTTGTAACAAGATTAGCACCAACAGGCTCCTGTCGGATCGTTTGTGATGGCCTTTTTGAAAGCAAGCAATGAATGTCGATCCGTGGTGCTATCAGAAACCACGGAGCAGCAGGCGGTACCAGCTCCATGGAACAACAGTAATAGTACTGCTGGTAGCACAAGAGTGCCGGGTTCCACGGATCGCAGTGCGGCCATCAGTTAGATCTGTCACCTGCAAAGGGTACGGCATATGCATTTTCAACACAACGAGGTCCATCAAATTAATTAAGAATCTTCATCAGCGTCAGTTCTACACAGCAAGGCACAAGGCCAAAGTAGATGATTGTTCAGTACTAGTACTAGTTATCACGAGGACGAGGAGAGATGACATGATACGCACCTCTGCTTGCTCGGCCGCAGCGCACGGCACGAGCCGCACGACGGCCTTCTCTACTTTGGTTTTCGCAAGGTGTTGTACGTGGTGGTGTGTGATCGAGTTGGATGCTCAGCCCTAGATCAGGCCTCAGGGGCTTAAGAACACATTTGCAGCAATACACGCTTGGGCCGCATCTGTCATTGTCACGCAATATTTCAGCTTTGACGAACCTCCAATGCAGCAGAGACCACATGCGTCGTTGTTTGAGCTGGGCAAGACGGTCTCCCGCCACTTGCGTCGTTGTTTGAGCTGGGCAAGACGGTCTCCTGCCCCGCCGTCCACGGCGAGTGCCGACATTGAGTCCGTCGCTCTCAAATTTACCGGATGGAAGTCTGAAGAAGCATGTGCTGCAGATGGGATGCATTTCAATTTCAGCATATAGGATACTGAATGATGAATCAAATCATCCCCGAGGGACAAGCAAATCAATTTGCAACTAAGACACGCCCTAGGCCGTGTTAAGTTAATCCCTCTCAAGGAATTGGAGAGGATTAATTTATTTATTTTTTGAAAAGGAGGATCACCCCCGGCCTCTGCATCAGAATGATGCATGCAGCCATATTATTAAGCGAAGTATTCGAAAGGTTTGCGGTCCAGTACAACCTCGCTCGGAGCTAAAAAAGTTTAAAAAAAGGTAAAAGTTGCCACAACCGGCAAAAATAGGACGAGATGACTAAACACCTAGCCTATTATTGGACCGCCATCCAAATCGGTTGTAGATATCCCGAACTACCATCTCCCATCGAGTAGACCCAGTAACCAAAGGTTCCCTGACTTCCGCAGGAGTGAGTAACGACCACGTACGGATCCAAATAGTAGCCCTGTAGATAACCTGCAAAAAATTTATACGAGTTTGTCTGTTAAAAACCATATCATTTCTGCAGTTCCATATAGCCCAAAGTAATGCGCATACTCCTATCCGAATATGCCTCACAGTATTTGGCTCTACTCCATTTAGCCACATCCCAAATAACGTGTAAATAGTATTTGGAGGGGTGATATTAAAGGCTATATGAATTGAACGTCATAATAGTTTGGAAGCGGACAATCGAGAAAGAGGTGTTTAATAGTTTCATCTTGATCACAAAAGCAGCATCGTTGACTATCCTCCCAACTTCGATTTGCCAAGTTATCCTTAGTCAGAATCACCTCCTTGTGAACAAACCACATGAAGACTTTGATTCTTAAAGGCGCTTTAATCTTCCAAATATGTATCGATTTCGAAATTGGACCAGAGTCAATTAAGTCTACATACATAGATTTCACTGAGAAGATTCCGTTCACGGATAGTCTCCAATGAATAGTATCTGGCTCATCAGAGAGGTGAACATCCATCAACCTCCGCACCAGATGTAGCCATGCGACCCATCGGTCTCCTACTAAAGATCTCCAGAATTGAATGTTTAGAGGAGTAGACTGTAACACTGTAGCAACATAAGTCTCCTTACGATGTACAATATTATACAAAGACGGATATTGTGTGGCTAAAGGCGTCTCCCCTAACCAAGTATCCTCCCAGAATATAGTCAAATTACCGTTTCCAATGATGAATTTAGTCCTATGGAAGAAGGCTGCTTTCGTTCACATTAAACCCTTCCAGAAAGGTGAATCATTGGGTCTAACGGTAACCTGGGCCAAGGTCTTAAATTGTAGGTACTTGTTACGCAAAATTTGTACCCACGTGCCTTCGGTCTCAACAGAAAGCCTGTACAACCATTTACAGAGCAGACGTCTATTCTTTACCTCTAAATTCTCAATCCCGAGCCCACCCTAGTCCTTCGGTCTACAAATGATATCCCACTTAGTAAGCCTGTACTTTCTCTTTATTTCATCGCATTGCCAAAAAATCGTGATCAATAGAAATCTAACCTTTTCCGTACCCCTACGGGTACTTCAAAGAAAGACAAAAGGAACATCGGCATACTTGTGAGCACTGAGTTTATCAGTACCAACCGACCACCGTAAGACATAAGCTTACCCTTCCAACAGCTTAGTTTTTTTTTTCAAATCGATTTTCAATACACTTCAACTCCTTGTTAGAAAGCTTGCGATGGTGAATTGGTATGCCCAAATAACTAAACGGTAGGGTACCCAGTTCACATCCGAACAATTGTCTATAAGCATCTTGTTCATCTTTGGCTCTCCCAAAACAGAACAATTCACTTTTGTTAAAATTAATCTTCAATCCCGACAATTGTTCGAATAGGCATAACACGAGCTTCATATTTCTGGCCTTTGCCAAATCATGTTCCATGAAAATAATAGTGTCGTCAGCATATTGTAGCATGGACACCCCACCATCCACAAGATGTGGTACTAGTCCTCCTACTTGGCCGTCCTCTTTAGCTCTACCTATGAGAATTGCCAACATATCTGCCACTATGTTGAACAAGATAGGAGACATCGGGCCCCCCTGTCTTAGACCCTTTTGCGTCTGGAAGTAATGACCTAAGTCATCATTCACTTTAATCCCGACGCTGCCTTTTTGTACAAATGAATCGACCAGCTTCCTCCAAGCATCATCGAATCCCTTCATACGTAAGGATTGTTGGAGGAACGGCCATTTAACCTTATCGTACGCTTTTTTGAAATCCACCTTGAAGATCACCCCATCCAGTTTCTTCGAGTGGATTTCATGTAGGACAACCACAGCCTCTAGTATGTTTCTGCCCGGCATGAAAGCCGTCTGAGTTGGTTGCACCACATTATGTGCAATCCGCGTCAGTCGGTTTGTACCAATTTTAGTAAAAAAATTAAAGCTCACATTGAGCGGACATATCGGTCTGAACTGCTCAATACGCACTGCCTCCTCCTTCTTTGGCAACAACGTTATTGTTCCAAAGTTTAGGTGGACTAGCTGTAGTTGGCCATTAAACAAGTCATGGAACATTGGCACGAGGTCACCCTTAATGATATGCCAGTATTTCTTATAAAATTATATTGGGAAATCATCCAGGCCTGGTGCCTTATTATTCTTCATCTGTGATATGGCCTCAAACACCTCTTTCTCCGTGAATGGTGCGGATAAAATCTCATTCTCATCTGTCCCAAGCTGAGGAGTATCCCCTACCGTGTGTTCGTCGAGAGACACAAAATTGTCCTTAGGAGCACCAAAAAGTTGTTTATATTAGTTAGAGATGTACAATTTTAGGTTCTCATGTCCTACAATTGTACCCTCATCCTGCTCAAGCTGGAAAATTTTCTTCTTTCTATGTTTTCCATTTGCAATCAAATGAAAAAGTTGAGTGTTGTCGTCCCCTTGGACGACCTGCCGCAATTTAGCTCTAAGTGCCCATTTCATCTCTTCTTCTCTGAGAAGCGCACGTAATTTCTGCTCAGCCTCCGTCTTAGATGCCCGTTCGTCCACATCTAGTAAGATGGATTCGGCCTTTAGATCAAGTTCATTTATAAGGTGGATAAGCCTATCTTTTTTCACCTTATAAATCCCACTTTCATTTTTAGCCCAGCCCCTTAGAAACTGCAGCAAATGCCTAATCTTATTTTGCCATCGCTCAATATTCGACCTCCCTCCTGTGACCTTAGCCCATTCCCGGGCTATTAGATCAATGAAGCCCTCTCTCTCAAACCATGCTAGTTCAAAAGAGAAGACGTTCTTGTTTCCCACATGGGTCTCTTCCCCAAAGTCAACAAGCAAAGGAGTGTGGTCAGAAATTCCTCTCTGTAAAGCTTGCACCGTCACCAAAGGAAACTTCTGTTCCCACTCAATACTTGTCGTGGTTTTGTCACGGCAGATGTCCTCGTAAGAGAACTAAGTCGTGAAGCCATCGCAACTAGGTGACTTGAACGGGGTTGATCAGAAACGAGGGACACAAGTTTACCCAGGTTCGGCCCCTCACGACCGAGGTAAAGGCCTACTCCTGCTTGGTTGATATTGATGATGATCTTGATTACAAGAATGCGGATTCGCTAACCTAGCTTTCGAGGGATTGTAACTTAGTCTTTGGGTCCTAGGAATTCCCCTTTATATAATAGGTTGAGTTCCTAGGTTTACCGAGAATTCCGGGTTGTACTCTTAACCCGTATCCTACTATATTTCTTACTGGCCTTGCTCTTCAAGTTAGGAAAATTCTCCTCCTGGGCCTTCTGACTAGTTTGGCCCATGCGGCTCTCATGAGAACCGGCCTCCTGCCGGGTCTCGTGCTGGGCTTCCTGTAGGGTTACGCAGCAGAAAACAAAAAAAATTCGACCTACGCACCAGCCCAGGACCACTATGAAGATGCATATAAGGTTTTTGATCTTTTCGTTACCAACTCGTAGCACAGCGGAAGTAGAGTCGATGACAATCGGTGGTGCAGATCCTCGCTGCTAGGATTTTACAACCTCCCAACCGCGAGGATGTTCTCTCTCGTCTGCTCCTCGGACAGCCCTCCGGGAGGCGGTCGGACAGTCCCTCGGATGGTGTCACGGACAGCCCTTCGGGAGGACCCTCGAAACTCGGACGGTCACTCGGACAGCCCTTCGGGAGGACCCTTGAAACTCGGACGGTCACTCGGACAGCCCTTCGGGAGGCCCCCAGAATCTCGGACGATTACTCGGACAGCCCTTCGGGAGGCACACTCGAACTAAGATCGAAACTACGACCTCTCTACCAAGTTGCATACATACGGTGTCAGCTATCTGGCAGGTCTTCGCCGTCCAGAACTAGTTCCCACCAGAACCCAGACAGCCTTTCGGCTCTACGAAACTATTTCGTGGGAGGGAGAGAGAAAGCCAGATAATTGCATGGCAGTGTATGAGAACTCATGAGAGAACTTGGATGAAAATGGAGAGCAGCCTCCACCCCTATTTATTGGGTGAGAAGATATGGTGAAAATACCAAAATACCCTCAGATATTTTTGCACTATTCATAATAGTGTTTCCACTATTTCACGAGATATTTTCTCCCAATAGTGTTTCCACTATTCATAACACTATTCATGAAATATTTTCAGCGCCCGTTTAATCGGCAAATATTTCAGTAGGCCCAGAATAATTCCAGTACCCACTAAAACAATTCTGGACGCGTTCCGAAACATTTTTGGATCAATGATTTTCTTCAGCGAAAAGCAACCATAGCGATTCCGGCTGCTCCGGAACATTTCTGGTTTTTTCTCCAAAAAATTTCCAGAAGTTACCAGAACAATTTGGCAACCTCCAAAAAGTTCCCGGCGCATGCCGAAACCTTTTTGGCTCAATGGTTTACTCCAAAACAACTTTTCGGTTTTACCGAAACTTTTCCGGTGTTCTCGCCGGAACTTTTCCGTTATCCCCGAAACTTTTTCGGTGACTTTCTCTCAGACTCCCTGTCTAGTATTCAGCGGATAGATGAACCTTAAGCGTGTGACCCTATAGGTTCGGTGAAGTATAGACATGACCGGAACACTTTCCGATCAATGATCAACAGCGGAACCGTGGACACCCATATTGATCCCTATACCCACACGAATGAATATTCGAGTGAACCTCTTGTTGCCGTGTGCTATTCCTGTTGCTTCACGATATGTTACAAATACTCGAGGTGAGACTTATAGGCATCACCGTGGATCAACAACTTTGTCCACTATGCCAGTTACCTCGTTACCGGTATTGTTCTCTTTTCTCGTTCCCGTGTACCGGTATCCCCGTGATCAAATCACGCTGTGTCTGGCCAGACGATGATGGATACCGTGACACTGAGAGGGCCCAAATAATATCTCTCCATCGTCGGAGGAGGAAATCCCAATCTTGAGCTATCAAGTTACTTGTCATACTTTTCCATGAACCCATAAGCCGCTGTAATAGCCACCCTGTTACGGATGACATTTAACAAACCCCAAAGTTCATGAAGCAAGTGCGAAGGAACTCGATACTCTCATGGTCTAAGGAATTATGCAAACATTAACTTTCTCTGTGTTATTAACCATTAACTTGTGACGAAGATATCTCATAGCACAACATCAATTCGGGTCGATTCAACACAAGTGTTCTTCTAACATTGTGCCCTCAAAGTTGCCGGCACAGTCATGCCCATGATCAGGAAAATAGGACCATCATGCAACACTTGACCTAGTCTTAGAAGCATGACTAGGAATACATTTTACCATTTATTATTCCACACGTGCATATGAGTTTCCCTCCGAGCCTCGTGGTTATTGCAGACTCGAGAACCATAGCAGTTATAGCACGGAATATAAACATAATTACGAACATGGAGATAAATAATAACATTTATTATTGCCTCTAGGGCATATCTCCTACACTTCCAGCCTTTCCTGATAATCCCTGTCACGACTCGACAGTAGTATGACTCATAGAGCCCCTAAGCTCAAGGCCGGGTCACACTGACACCGGGTCTCGACCGTGAGGAACATCCCCAACATTAGCCCCCAGTTTAGCTTGGATTCATCCATGTTAAACTCCATTCTGAAAATAAGATGAAGGAAACGTGAAGGGTTGAGCTCCGGGTCTAGATTTCTTCTGAGCCGGTACCTGTTCCATCTTTCCATCCTTGTCATCCTTCTTCTGCCAAGTCTCCTGACCGGGTCAATACATTTGCCGGGTCTCGTGGTTCTCTTCACACTTAGCAGCTTTGTTGCTTCACCTCATGACATCACTTCCTCCACATTCACTAGTAGAAAACAAGGCATTAGTCCTGGTTCCAGAGGGCCTTTAGTCCCGGTTCTGGAACCGGGACAAAACGATCGGGACAAATGCCTAAAACCTTTAGTCCCGGTTGGCCTACGAACCGGGACCAAAGGTGCTCCACGTGGCCGCTGTGGGGCACGCAGGCAGGAGGACCTTTAGTCCCGGTTGGTAACACCAACCGGGACTAAAGGGTCTCCACGTGGCCACTGCGCAGCACTCAGGCAGGAGGACCTTTAGTCCCGGTTGGTAACACCAACCGGGACCAAAAGGTAGCCACGCGTCAGCAGCTCGCAGGCGCTGGGGTTTTTTTTTTTGAAAGGGGGGGTTTAGGGGTTTTGGAGGGTTTAGGGGTTTCATATTGTGTTAGCTAGCTAATAGAGAGAAGTGACCTCTCTTTCTCCGTGCTTGGTCGACGCTAGCTACTACATATAGAGAGAACTCGACGCTAGCTAGTAAGCAATGAAGGAACCATTAATTACACAACATCGTCATGCATGATCAATATATAGAGAGAAGTGACCTCTCTTTCTCCGTGCTTGTTGGTCGAACAACAAGTTTTCGTATATCTATTCGACGCTACTACAGATAGTACACGTTGATGCATATATCTATTCAACATGTTTGCAATTACCGATGGCATTTTCCGTCTTTAGGAATGATGTGGTCAACAAAGAATCCCACCAACTCCTCATGAATTGCGCGTAGGCGATCAGCTGGTAGGAGTACGTTCCACTTCTGCATGGTCTAATTTAAAGAAGGGGGGTCAATATATATATGAATGAAATCAACACAATTGATGGTGATAAAATAAAATTATGAATATTGTTTACGTACTTCATATTGTTGTTTATTGAAGCCCCTCTCGGTGGTCTTTTGGTGAATGAACTCGCAAACGTAGTATCCACATAACTCAGTTCCGGGTTCCTGCCACATGCACTTTACGAGAATAGAGTTCAATCAAAATGATAATCAACCATGATAATGGTATTGAAAATAGAATCAATGAGAGATGCGCGGAAGTAGCTAGTACTACTTACTCTGGGTTGTTTAAATCGCAGCTCCGGTCTCCATTCACCCTGAACCTGCGTGATGAACTTTTTCCAAACCCTGCCCGGCAAAGAAAATGATTACTTGATATCAGGAAATGAACGAAAGTTGCCGATATAGTGCGATAATGATTGAACTTACTTCTAGAGCATTTCAATCATGTCCGCATACTCCGTAGCCTCTTTACGTCTCGAGTCCAAGACAGTTACTGCTCCCTTGTCAAGCTGAATGGCTAGCAGAATAAAGTGGAATCTGCGCGCGCATAACTCATCAATTACACTTAACCTCGAGTCAGCGAAACAGAATATGCAGAAGACAGTAACACTCACTTGAAGTTGTAAGGAAAGAGTATTTCCCTTTTGTTTTGGTGTCGAAGGAACGAGCTGAGCAAGATTTTCTCAGTCTCCTCGGGGATCTTCTGTACCGACCATTCATTTACGATATTTGGGTTAATGAACCCAATGTCATAGATTTGTCCTTTTTTAAATTCGACGATCTTCAATCTGCATAATATAGTGAGGATAATTATATACATGCAATGAATGACCTGAGCTAGATACTTAATTACAGAAATAATACTTACAGACAATAACAAGCCACGAGACTTTTGTCGAGGGTGGCTTGATTGTATAACTGAAAGAGTTCGTCAAATTCAACGAAGATCGAGTCGACTCCAACGAACTCGTGCTCATCCTTAATTCCCACCAAGATACTTCCCGTCCCATCCTTGCAGGTTTCCAAGTACCATTTATGTAATGTTCGCATCATCGTTGGTAGATCTTGTTCCAGATCGTCACTTCTGACGAGACGCTTCCCGTGCTGGTATTTAAAGGTGTCTACCGGCTTAGCGATTTCAAAATGTACATCATCGCCTAGGTAATCACCAGGATTGAAACCAGGAGCAACGGCCGCTACCCCCGGGGTATCGGTAAACACCTTGAGCGGGGGGCACGATTGCTTTTCCTGTTCGCCGAGCTGGGGAATTGTTTTCCCACTTCTTGCACCAGTACTGCTACTTCTCGACCGACTCTTAGCTTTGTCATATGTCTTTGCAATAGTGCGGTCATAGTTTGATAGCAGCGGAGGCGGAGGTGGTCGTGTAAGGGCATCCAGAGTGCGATTCGCCTTTACCGGATCTATTTTTTCCTTCGGAGGTGGAACTTTCCGTGCGAAATGGGCCTGCACTTCGGCAGCACTGATGTCCTTGTTTTCCTCGTCAGTCCTCTCATATTGTAACTTTGGAGGAACCCTGAGGCTTGGACCATATTTGAATTTCTTCCCGCCTTTTGTACTGCTAGCCGCCGGAGCGGCGGCGGCTCTCTTCCGCTGTTGCTGACGAGGCGGAGTTCGCTGACGCGGCGGAGGCAGCTGCGGCGGTGGAGACGGCTGACGTGCCGGAGACAGCTGAGGCGGAGGAGGATTCTGCTGAGGGTCCTCCTCCGTTAGAGTCCGCTGAGGCGGCGGAGACGGATGACGTGCCGGAGACGACTCAGGAAGCGGAGATAGCACAACTGGACTGTGAGGAGGAGTCTGCTGAGGATCTGGTTGCGTCTGCTGAGGCGGCGTCCAGTTTGGAAGCTTGATGTACTCCTTTCTCCATAGACAGGTACTCCTTAAGGCATTTTCCAGAAGATCCTCCCCTTCACCTGTAGGGTAGTCAAGCTCCAGCCCCTCAAATCCCGCCATTATCTCATCCACTGTGACAATAGCATAGCCATGTGGAATCGGACGGCAATGGAAAGTTCCCTCAGTTCGAGGAGGTAAAACAGAGCCGACCGCCGCCTTCAAGGTCAGGTTCTGGCATTTCGCCATTAGCACACAATGTTCAGTCTCCGTGATACTATCCACGGGGTAGCGAGGAGCCGTGATATCAGGCTGAAGGAGCTCCGTGGAAGCCACGCTGCTTCTCCGCTGAGATGGTGGGGTAGCTTCTGGGGCAGTGTCGAAGGAAGGATCTTCGTGCCGCTGAGATGGTTGGCTGGTAGCTCGCTGGCTCTCAAGTTCCTCTAGTTTCGCTAATCTTGCATTGATCTTCTGCATTTCGCTTGCTTCCGCTTTCTTCTTTCTCTATCGGCTTCTATAACCATCGCTGTCGGGAAACCCATCCTTCCACGGAATGGATCCTGATGTGCCTCGTGTTCGTGCAGGGTGTTCAGGATTCCCGAGGGCATGTGTCAGCTCGTCATTCTCTCTGTCGGGATGTAACCTCCCTTCCTGCGCTGCCTGGATTGCTTCCTGAAGCTTCTTGACGGGTATTGCAAGTTGAGCTTTCGTCCAAACACACTCCCCTGTGTCTGGGTCCAAAGTTCCCCCAACCCCGAAGAACCAAGTCCTTGACCGATCTGGCCAGTGCAATGTCGCTGGTTGGACCCCTTTAGCAAGCAGGTCTTGCTCAACTTTGTCCCACGTAGGCCGGGCTTTGCCGTAGCCACCTGACCCCGTAACATGGTGATACTTCTTCTTTGCAACATTTAGCTTATTTGTCGCTGACCTTTGCTTGCCCTTGTCCGATTTCTTGTAGGCCACAAATGCGGGCCAGTGATCTTTTATCTTCTCATATGCACCGGTGAATTCTGGAGTCTTGTCTTTCTCGACAAACTTTTTGTTCAAATCTTTCTTCCAGTTCTTGAATAGTTCTGCCATCTTCTTAAGAGCAAACGCCTTGACCTTATTCGGATCCGCCTCTGGAGGTAGGCTGAAATTTGTCATCAGCGAGGTCCAAAGATCATCTTTCTGTCTATCCTGGACATAAGAAACTTCAGGGTCCTTCTTCTTATTCCATTCTTGGATGCTGATCGGGACGCGGTCCCTAACAACCACTCCGCACTGATGTATAAATGTGTCCCTGCTCCGCTTGGGAGCAATCGGTTGGCCATCTCGACCGACTTCTTCGATCGTGAACCTTTCATCCTGGCGCAACCTTTTCTTCGGGCCTCGTCTCCTTACGGAAGTTTGGCTCGATCCGGAGGGCTAATTAAAAGAAGAAAGAAGCGTTAATATATGTACATACAAAACAATTAATGCATCAAGTCAGCAGAGGCTTAATTAATATATGTATATATACCTCGCCGGACTTTGCAACAGTTAAGGCTCCCTCCTCCGTTCGGTCACCGGAGCCGTCATGATCTCCTTGCTCCTCCGTTCGGTCACCGGAGCCGTCATGATCTCCTTCCTCCTCCACTCGATCACCGGAGCCGTCATGATCTCCTTCCTCACCATCGGTGTCATTGAGAAATGACAAGGGATCACCTCCTTCGCGGATTATATCCCCCAACAACTCTTCTTTTTCTAAGTCTCTGTCCATAGTTTCTGCAAATGTTACAACATGGCAATATACAACCATGAGAGATGGATTAGTGGGAAACATAGACCTAGCTAATCACAACAAGGAATCATATGGATATATGAACAATGGATTAGTCGCAAACATCATGCAAAGTTATTGGGGGTTATACTTTGCGGACCGCCTCTCTCATGCATGTCCGACGTCCCCCCTCATGTCGAAGTTATCGGGGTTATACTTTCAGGAGAGGACACTTTACAAAAAATAATCGCTATGCAGGAGATCGAACTATCCATTCTACCACATTGACCTATGCCGGCCTCCTACCGAATAAATAAAGTCCCTTCGGCTCACTGAGGTAAGACCGGTGAATTAGACGCCAATATATAGTATTATACATAACAATTACGGGTAGGGTCGGGAGGGGGTAGATCGACAACGCTCTTTCTTCTAGGGGGTTATGTTTTAACGAACCACCCCCCCGGCCCCCTCATGTCGAAGTTATCGGGAATATGTTGAATTCCCGAGAGAGTTAGGGGTGTTCTAACGCGGCACTACACGATATAGGTGAGGGGGGATAACATCCAGGAATACATCTTTTTTTTGCTATGATATACATATACATCTACATACTAAAGTATACATACATACATATACATCTACATACATATATATCGGGATTATATATCGGGGTTATGTTTTAACGACAAGATGAATACAAGATTTATATACAAGATGAATACAAAATGAATACAAGATTTATACACATGGATGAATACACCACTCAACAAATGAACCAACCATGCATCATCCTATGAACAAAACTCAACATACAACAAATGGACACCTTTTGTCGAACAGCGGAGGGACGATCAGGGCCAACTCCACGGAGATGCAACACCACAACCTGTAATAATTCTACCGATTGAAAAAACATTAGGCAAAACCTAAGTATATATAGTAGCGCTTGCATGGCAAAAAAACCTAGTAAACCTAGTAAAACCTAGTAAACCTAGTAAAACCTAGTAAAACCTAGGCAACTCCATGGATTCGTCAAGGCAAGTTGCAAAGTTAAAACAGATTCTCAGACTTAGTGTAATTCACAGTGTGGCAGAAACAGATTTAAGATGCACACTTGGAGGCAAGAATTAAATATGCTACAGGGCAAGAACATGGCATCAAAAGGTATGGCATGATAGAGCATAACATAAACCACAAAATATGGTTACTGATCATGTTCAGAAGAGTCATGGATATGATGGTAGCATCAATAGAACATGGAAAGAAGATATAACAGATTTTAGACTTAGTGAAAAACTGGGCATGCTGACAACAACATCATGATGCTGACTTGGAAGGCACATAACAGCAAGCATAACAATTTTACAATTTATGAAACTGACATGAGCATGTAGTAGACATAGCAATCTTCAAATACTCCATTGGCACAAGTTCATATGATGCACATATCATTTACTATGGATTTTACAAAATGGAACATTCTGTTAACTAATAACCTATAATTGTACACTCTAAAAAAAGGAACAGAAGAATGTGTGTGTGTGTGTGTGTGTGTGTGTTCAATCTATAGCACCGGGGAGGGGCGGCCGGCTAGGTGGGGGATGGGCTCGGGGAGGGGCGCCCGGCGAGGTGGGGGATGGGCTCGGGGAGGGGCTTCGATCCAGAGGAGAGAGGGGGAGAGGGAGGAGGCTCACAGCGCGGGCTTGGCGGCGATGTCGAGGCGACGGCGAGGTCGAGGGCGAGGTCGACGGCGAGGTCGAGGTCGAGGTCGAGGGCGCCGGCGAGGTCCACGGCGAGGTCGAGGGCGCCGGGGAGGAGGCGCGGGCGGCCGGCGTCGGGGGCGGCGACGACGAGGACGGGCTTGGGGGCAGCGGCGATCCGGCAGCCTGGCGGCGTTGTGGGTGTGTGGGCGTCGGGGAGCAGATGACTTTGGAAAATTTCCCAAGTCCTAGTTATGTACCCCCACCTTTAGTCCCGGTTGGTGGCTCAAACCGGGACTAAAGGCCCCCCTTTAGTCCCGGTGCGAGCCACCAACCGGGACTAAAGGTCAATTTCGCCAGGCGAAAGGGCGGGAAGCACAGCCCTTTAGTCCCGGTTGGTGGCTCGGACCGGGACTAAAGGGGGGCCTTTTGTCCCGGTTGGCGCCACCAACCGGGACTAAAGGGCTACGGCTGGCATGGCGTCGGGCGGGTGGATGTTTAGTCCCACCTCGCTAGCTGAGAGGCCTCGATAGTGGTTTATAAGCGCGGCTGCGCCAGCCCTGTCGAGCTTCTCTCTTATGCAGGCCTGCGGGCCTAAACGAACCACCTCTGCCTGTGGGCCTACTGGGCCTGCTGCGGGCCTGCATCCTGGCCCAACAAGCGTGTTGGGTTTCTAGTCGTATGCAGGCTGTGGTGGCCCAGTAGGCGGCATTTTTTAAATTTTGTTTTACTTTTTAGTCCCGGTTTGTGGTAGCAACCGGGACTAACGGTCTTTTCCAGTATTTTTTGTTTTGTTTTTTGCTTTATTTATTTTCTTTTGTTTCTACTTACATCTAAATACTTAGAGTTTTTGAGTGATTCTTTTTGCTTTAGGTCACAAAAATTTATAAACTTTCTGTTAGTGCTAGTAGTTTTCAAATTTGAATAGTTTAAATTTGAATTCTTAGAAATTTGTGTGAATCACTAGTTTGTGAATAACTTTACTTTAAAAATAGATTTTTGAGTGATTCTTTTTCCTGCTGTTTAATATTAGTGTGTTTTATCATTATATTCAATTTGGTAATTTTTAGGTTATTTTAAATGGGTGTTTTAATCAAAAACAGATTTTGTTATTTTAGTTTGCTATTAAAGTTTCTAACAAAAAATACTTTATGAAAAATTCTTTTTGCTATTAAAGTTTTGAACAAAAAATACTTTGATAATTTTAGTTGCATAAATTTTATATAATTTTAGTTTCAAAAATTCTTTTATAATAACTAGAGGTTTATAAAAGCTTTTTAGTTGATTCTTTTTGCTCTTGAAGAATATTATAGTTTTGTTTTAGTTGATCATAAAAAATATATTTAATTGATTCTTTTTAGTTCTTTCTTTTTGCTATTAGAGTTTTATAAAAGCTTTTTAGTTCATTCTTTTCATGCATTTAATCTTTTTTTTGAGCTAAATGACCCTAAAATTGAAAAGCACTACAAATGAACTCTGAAAAGGTTAAAAGTTGGCATGGTATCATCATTTCACCCACATATCATGTGCTAAAAAGTTGAGAGGGTTATGGCAAAAACTGGATGCACTTCGTGTACAAAATGGACCCTGAAATTGAAAAGCAGTACAAACGAACTCTGAAAAGGACGAAAACTCATATGTTACAAAAGGCATTTCATTTCTTGACATGTAACTGCAGTGATATTCTAGATCAAAGCCATCATCAGAATAGTTGTGGAGAGAAAGTCTTCACTTTTTCTTCGCGCGTGTCCCTTGCTTATTGCGCTGTAACCATGGATAACCTTCATCGTTTAACAGGGTGCTTGGGTCAGCCTTCACTTTGAAGGGAGGAATTTCAAGAAACTTTTCATAATCTTCAGACATGTCTGTCTTGCCGTCCACTCCCACGATGTCTCTTTTCCCTGAAAGAACTATCACTACTAGGGAAAAGCCTAGTAGTAGCGCGGGGTAAAGGGCTTGTAGTAGCGCGGGTGCCCGCGCTACTACTACGGCGCTACAGCTAACTGGTAGTAGTAGCGCGGGTGCCACCCGTGCTACTACTACGTGTGTTAGTAGTAGCGCGGGTGCCACCCGCGCTACTACTAGTTATCTGTAGCATGTGTCCGGGACCCGCGCTACTACTATTAATTTCAAAAACAAAAAAAATCTCGATCCCGTGCGTGCTGTCAACGGTGGCAGTGGTTCGATTCAGCGATGGCAGGGGTCGCCGGAGGCGCGGACGGGTAGCGGCGGACCAGATCCAGCGGCGGCTGCTGGAGAGGGACCGGATCCAGGGCACAGCAAGGCGGCGGTGAGGGGCTCCTCTTCTTGCCAAGGCAGAGAGCTCCTGGTCGTCACGGCGACGACCTGCAAGGGCATGGACATGGGAGGGTGAGTCAAACCAGAGGGAGAGAAGGAAAAAGAGAAACGAGGGAGAGAGGAAGGAAATGGAGAGAGCGGCGGGGCCGGTCGCCGGTGGTGAGGTGCTCCGGCGTGGTGGCATGGATGCGCGGGGAAGACCAGCGAGCTCGTGGACACGCCGGCGGCGCGAGGCGGCGGCCTCCTTGGGCGCCATGGAGGAGGAGGCGCGCATGGGTAGGAGCGCCATGGGAGAGCCTATGGAGAGAGGAGGGAGAGGGGCGGGAGAGAGGAGGGAGGAGATGGGGATTTTGGGGCTGTTAAAAACCCTGCACTTTGTAGCAGTGCGGGGTTTAAACCCCGCGCTACTACTATGGCCTGTCCCGGGGGCACGGTGGAGACCACTTAGTAGCAGCGCGGGGTTCGTACCCCACGCTACTACTATGGCCTGTCCCGGGGTGCACGGTGGGATCAACTTAGTAGCAACGTGGGTTTTATACCCCGCGCTACTACTATCAACTTAGCAGTAGCGAGGGGTTTATACCCCACGCTACTACTAATTAGCAGTAGCGAGGGGTATATACCCCTCGCTACTGCTAAGCACCTATCTATAAGGTATTTCCTAGTAGTGTATGTGGCGCTTTGGCTCATCGTATGATGTATTCGCTTCCTTATCTTTTCTTTTTCTCGGTTTGGTAGACATGTCCTTCACATAGAAAACCTGCGCCACATCATTGGCTAGGACGAATGGTTCGTCTGTGTACCCAAGATTGTTGAGATCCACTGTTGTCATTCCGTACTGCGGGTCTACCTGTACCCCGCCTCCTGACCGATTGACCCATTTGCACCGAAACAAAGGGACCTTAAAAACATGTCCATAGTCAAGTTCCCATATGTCCACTATGTAACCATAATATGTGTCCTTTCCCCTGTTGGTTGCTGCATCAAAGCGGACACCACTGTTTTGGTTGGTGCTCTTTTGATCTTGGGCGATCGTGTAAAATGTATTCCCATTTATCTCGTACCCTTGGTAAGTCAATATAGTCGAAGATGGTGTCCTGGCCAACGAGTACATCTCATCTCCAACAATGTGGTTACCCATGAGATGTGTTTGCAACCAACTGCCGAAAGTCCTGATGTGTTCACATGTAATCCAGTCGTCACACTGCTCCGGGTGTTTGGAGCGCAGAAAATTCTAGTGTTCATTGACATACGGGGTCACCAAGGTAGAATTCTGTAGAACTGTGTAGTGTGCTTGAGCCCAAGAATGCCCGTCCCTACATATTATTGCATCTGCTCCTAGCGTGCCTTTTCCAGTCAGTCTACCCTCATACCGCGATTGAGGAAGACCAATCGGCTTAAGGTCAGGAATAAAGTCAACACAAAACCCAATGACCTCCTCTGTTTGATGGCTCATGGAGATGCTTCCTTCAGGCCTAGCACGGTTACAAACATATTTCTTTAAGACTCCCATGAACCTCTCAAAGGGGAACATATTGTGTAGAAATACAGGACCCAGAATGGCAATCTCGTCGACAAGATGAACTAGGACGTGCGTCATGATATTGAAAAAGGATGGTGGGAACACCAGCTCGAAACTGACAAGACATTGCACCAAATCATTCTTTAACCTTGGTAGGATTTCTGGATTGATTACCTTCTGAGAGATTGCATTGAGGAATGCACATAGCTTCACAATGGCTAATCGAACGTTTTCCGGTAGAAGCCCCCTCAATGCAACCGGAAGCAGTTGCGTCATAATCACGTGACAGTCATGAGACTTTAGGTTCTGGAACTTTTTCTCTGCCATATTTATTATTCCCTTTATATTCGACGAGAAGCCAGATGGGACCTTCATACTGAGCAGGCATTCAAAGAAGATTTCCTTCTCTTCTTTGGTAAGAGCGTAGCTGGCAGGACCTTCATACTGCTTTGGATGCATGCCGTCTTTTTCGTGCACACGTTGCTGGTCCTCCCGTGCCTCCGGTGTATGTTTTGTCTTCCCATACATGCCCAAGAAGCCTAGCAGGTTCATGCAAAGATTCTTCGTCACGTGCATCACGTCGATTGCAGAGGGGACCTCTAGGTCTTTCCAATAGGGTAGGTCCCAAAATATAGATTTCTTCTTCCACATGGGTGCGCGTCCCTCAGCGTCATTCGGAACAGATTGTCCGCCAGGACCCTTTCCAAAGATTACTTGTAAATCCTTGACCATATCAAGTATTTGATCACCAGTACGGAGGGCGGGCTTCTTCTAGTGATCTGCCTCACCTTTGAAATGCTTGCCTTTCTTTCGACAGTGATGGTTGGTCGGAAGAAATCGATGATGTCCCAGGTACACATTCTTCCTGCATTTCTCCAAATATATACTTTCGGTGTCATCTAAACAGTGCGTGCATGTGTGGATCCCTTGTTTGTCTTTCCTGAAAGGTTACTAAGAGCAGGCCAATCATTGATGGTTACAAACAGCAACGCATGTAGGTCAAATTCCTCCTGTTTGTGCTCATCCCACACACGTACACCTTGTCCATTCCACAGCTGCAAAAGTTCTTCAACTAATGGCCTTAGGTACACATCAATGTCGTTGCCGGGTTGCTTAGGGCCTTGGATGAGCACTGGCATCATAATGAACTTCCGCTTCATGCACAACCAAGGAGGAAGGTTATAGATACATAGAGTCACGGGCCAGGTGCTATGATTGCTGCTCTGCTCCCCAAAAGGATTAATGCCATCTGCACTTAAACCAAACCATACGTTCCTTGCGTCAACTGCAAAGTCCCACCACCTTCTCTCGATTTTTCTCCACTGCGACCCGTCAGCGGGTGCTCTCAACTTCCCATCTTTCTTACAGTCTTCTTTGTGCCATTGCATCAACTTGGCATGCTCTTTGTTTCTGAACAGACGTTTCAGCCGTGGTATTATAGGAGCATACTACATCACCTTGGCAGGAACCCTCTTCCTGGGGCGCTCGCCCTCAACATCACCAGGGTCATCTCGTCTGATCTTATACCGCAATGCACCGCATACCGGGCATGCGTTCAAATCCTCGTACTCACCGCGGTAGAGGATGCAGTCATTAGGGCATGCATGTATCTTCTGCACCTCCAATCCTAGAGGGCATAGAACCTTCTTTGCTTTGTACGTACGGTCGGGCAATTCGTTATCCTTTGGAAGCTTCTTCTTCATTATTTTCAGTAGCTTCCCAAATCCGTTGTCAGATACACCATTGTCTGCCTTCCATTTCAACAATTCCAGTGTGGTACCGAGCTTTGTGTTGTCATCTTCGCAATTTGGGTACAACCCTTTTTTGTGATCCTCTAACATGCGATCAAACTTCAACTTCTCCCTTTCACTTTGGCATTGTCTCTTTGCATCAACAATGACCCGACGAAGATCATCATCGGGCACATCGTCTGGTTCCTCTTGATCTTCAGCTTCCCCCGTTGCAGTATCACCGTATTCAGGGGGATAGTTGTCATCGTCCTCTTCTTCTTCGTTGTCTTCCATCATAACCCCTCTTTCTCCGTGCTTGGTCCAAACATTATAGTGTGGCATGAAACCCTTCTCAAGCAGGTGGACGTGAAGGGTTTTCAAGTTAGAGTAATCCTTCGTATTCTCACAGACAAGGCATGGACAATACATAAAACCATTCTGCTTGTTTGCCTCAGCCACTTCGAGAAATTTATGCAGGCCCTCAAGATACTCGGAGGTGCGTCGGTCACCGTACATCCATTGCCGGTTCATCTGCGTGCATTATATAATTAAGTGTATCAAAAACCATTACAGAACATCATGAATAGAGAAGTGACTAAATTAATACAAGTTCATCATCACATTAAAACCAAAGTACAGTAGTGATCAAATGTTATTACTGAAAAAATAAATACATAAAGTTCATACATATATAGTTCTCATAGAACAACATATAGCTCTCTAGAGCATCTAATTAAAACATACATTGAAACTATGAAAAACAACAACAAATGCGATCATAATCGCAACTAAGGTAACAATTGATCCAACGACATAATGATACCAAGCCTCATTATGAATGGCATATTTTCTAATCTTTCTAATCTTCAAGCGCATTGCATCCATCTTGATCTTGTGATCATCGACGACATCGGCAACATGCAACTCCAATTCCATCTTCTCCTCCTCAATTCTTTTCAAATTTTTCTTCAAGTAATTGTTTTCTTTTTCAACTAAATTTAACCTCTCGACAAGAGGGTCGGTTGGAATTTCCGGTTCACATACCTCCTAGATAAAGACATCTATGTCACGTTGGTCGGCATAATTGTCATAAACACTAAATGAAACAAATCATAATAAAAGATAATATACCACATCCGAATCATAGACAGGATGAGGGCCGACGGGGGCGGATACCAAAGTCATGGGACTATATAATAACAAACAATAATAAAAGTAAGAAAATTATACAAGTATCTATCTAAATCTTACAAGTAAGATTTTTTTTCTTTTAAAAAGAAGATAAGAACAAGAGGCTCACCACGGTGGTGCCGGCGACAAGATCGGCGCGAGCGATCGACGGCGGTGAGGACGGGGACGGGGACGGCACCCTACACATGTGCAGACTCTAAGAAGTTAATTTCACCTCAAATTGTGCATCTACTTTAAAAGAACTCCCACATACACTCCTCCACTAAAACCCACAATCCACTCTACTTCTAGAGCATTTGAAATGAGCTAAACTAGCAGTGAGAGATGAAACGATGAAGTTGCTAACCTTTTTAGAACACTTGGATAGTTGGTGCACCGCCAAACCTAGAGAAATCTTGGGCAAAATGGAGCTTGGAGGTCGAGCTTGGAGAGGAGAGAAAGTTTAAGTGTTGCTCGGGCATTTCATCGAACACCTCATGTGCATAGGAGGTGAGAACAGAGAGTAACACACACCCTGCACACGCTGGCTGGCCAAAAAACAGAGGAGTGAGCGGCGGGGGCAGGGTATATATAGGCATTTTATTAGTCCTGGTTCGTGGCTAGAACCGGGACTGAAGACAGACCTTTAGTCCCGGTTCCAGACACGAACCGGGACTAAAGGGGTTGCGCCAGGAGCCAGGACCTTTAGTCCCGGTTGGTAGCTGGAACCGGGACTAAAGGTCCCAGACAAACCGGGACTGATGCCCGCCGAGGCCCGGCCGGCTCCCTGGCCTCTCGAACCTGGACTGATGCACCCATTAGTCCCGGTTCGTAACTCGACCGGGTCTAAAGCTCTGATCTGGCCAGGATCAAAGCCCTGTTTTCTACTAGTGATTAACACGTGTGTATGACCTCATAACGAATTTTTGAGAGAGTATGTCAAATCCTGTCAACGCAAAAATCGAGGCGCCCTCTTAGCGGAAATTTACTACGCCACCCTGGGGTTTCACCCCGCCGCTTCGGGTTCTACTTCCCCTATAAATAGGCCGGCGGGCCCCCAGATCCACTTTTTATCTCTTCAAGCTCTTCTTCCTCCTCTCGCCTCTGACACCCCTGCGCACGCCTCGAGCTCGCCGACCCCTACCGCAACAGGAAAAGACTCCATCGACGCCACCGCCAAGACTCACCGGAATCCGCGGCCGCGCCGGCGAAGCTCAAGGCCTTCAACTTCCTCTCCGCAGATCTGTGAGTACCTTCGCAGCATTCTTTCACTGCCATGGTTCTCCATAGTTCATCAAGTTCATCAGAGATCTTGTTTTGGTAGAATGACCACTGCTCATCTGTAGATCTAGCGACCATCACATGTTAAAATCAATCCACAGTTGGGTTGACCCTGATTTGAATCATTTTACTGCCGAAATAGATCCCCTTTCGTAATAATCCCGCAACCGTTGCCATAGCCTAGGGCTTTTACTTCCTTTTTTCTTAGTATTTTTAGATCTGTAGCCAAAATCGAATCTGAACAGTAGTTGTTTGTGGTGGCCGTGACCCGGAAATTGATCTTGTGATCCTGCCGGCTTACCTTTTAGCTTTAGTACCGACTCTTGGATATTTTAGCCGGCTCATACTGCTTAAGTCAGTAACTGTCCTTGACTCGTATGATCCTTATGCTTTCAACCCGGCTCATAATTGTGTTCAACACCTTGTAGTTGAGCTTGTATGCGCTTGGAAACCATGGCTCCGAAGAGAGGATCTGATGTTGTTAAGCCGGTGGTCAGCAAGGCCGTCAACTGGGTCAAATTCTGCTTGACGGATCTCATGCTTGATGAGCTAGTGAAGAATGGTTTATTACCAGCCAAGGATCAGATCGGACGGCGAACTTCAGAGGAAGAGACCCGGCCAGTACCGGCTCAAAATGAGATTGTTATCTTCGCAAACCATCTAGACAGGGGTTTCCGTCCACCGGGTTCCAAGTTTTCTGTGATATTCTAAACTTTTATGATATCAGGCCACAAGACCTTGGTCCTAACTCGATTCTTAACCTCAGCAACTTTCAAGTTTTTTGCAAAGTCTACCTCCAGATAGAACCCACTGTTAGCCTTTTCCAAGAGTTCTTTTATTGCAATAGGCAGACTGAATGCAACTGAGGGCCGAGTTTGGAATTAGGAGGAGTCACGATCTAGAGGTGAAGGAATTGTGCCTTCCCAGAAATGAAGTTGGCGAGTCAAGCCAAAGCGTGGCACAAAACTTGGTTTTACTGCAAAGACACCTCCCCAGACCAACAAAGCCGGTTGCCGGGTTGTAGATATTAACGGCTTGGATCCACAAAACAGTTTGCTTCTGATGCATCTGCTGAAGAGAGGGTGGCAATTGAACCCTTATACTCTAGAATCAATGCCTTAACGGCTCATGGTCTCTCAGGGGTTGATCTAACCCGGCGCTGGATGAGCTGGCGGGTCCAGCCCCTTAGTCTCAGGAGCCGGCTCATGTATGAGTATACTGGCGAGCTAACTGATGACTTGCGCTTCAACAAGTATGACTTGTCTTCTAGTGACCTCATGAAGGCCATCAAGAAGCTTCTTGGTGAGACCCGCGAATCAATCGCAATCGTGGATCTTGCCCCTTTCTACACTAGTAACCAGGCACCCGATGTAAGCCGCCTTTACTCTACTTTTCGAATACTTGCATCATTTCCTTTGCTCTTTCTGATGTGCCGGCTCACACTTTAATCAGAAAAATTCTCCTTGGTGGAAAACTGAACCTGAAACTCCAACTCCTCCCAAAAATGACAATGTGGATGAGAGAGAAGGAGAAGATGAGGTAGAACTTGACTCCCTTGGCCACCTACATAATGAACTTGCTGACGCCACTTCTTCTCAGGAACAAGCCGGGACTAGCAGAACCGGCGAAGCTGAGGTAAATCCGTCTACTTCCGACTTGGAGACATTAGATTAAAGGAGAACCCGGCTTACGGTCTGGAAGGTACCATTTTCACACCCGGCAGCTTTTTAGACAAAAACTTATTTTTGAAGAAAACGCAGGACGCTAAAAATCTGAAGAGGAAGACCCGGAGCAGCTCCGGTGAACTTTCTGACGGCTTGTCATATGGACCATCTTCGCGCCGGGCGCGGACTCAAGAACAACTTAGCCCGAGATCCAGCCAACTCAAGAGGCCGCTGCACCACTCAGACCCGGAGTACCAGACGACTTCACCCTCGTCCGATGAGTCCTGCGCCAGCCAGTTGCCGGCTTTCAACATCAACCACAGGTAAGTTGTATAAAAAACTTTTAAATCATAACATGTTTCTTTCATTTATTGACCATCATGTCTTTGCTATTCTTAGGGCCAAAGCCTTTGTGAAGGAGAGAGTCGGTGACCCTTCTACTACCATAACAAACACCGGAAGAGCCCCTTCCAAAGACGTGGTGACAGACAACCCGGAAGCCCAGGATGACCCGGCTGGTCAGGCAGAGCCGGCTCATCAAGACAACCCGGTTAGTCCTGCTCACATTTCCACTCCTGCTGTGGAGGAGCAAGAAGATCCAATATTGGAGTAGCCTATTGAGAAGGCTCATGATGATATTATCACTGGTGAAAACCATGGCGCTCCTCCTGAGTCCTCGACCATTTTGGCAAAAATAATGGCCAAAGACGAATTGCCAAGCCGGGACAAAGGAAAAGCCGACCTTCATTTGGAGGTTTTTGAAAACCTGGATGTGAATTCGCTTCATCAAAGCTATCTGACCCGGCTGTCTGAGAACCGGGAAACTGAAAGTGCAATGGTCAATCTCCTGAAGAGAAAATATGAGGTAAAACTTGTTGCCTTTACTCATATATATTGATGTATCCCTCAAGTCTGAAGCTTAGAATGAAATGATTGCTTGAGACTTGTTTAAATATCACAAATACTTAATCGCCATTCACCAATATTCACTGTAAACAACCATGTAGTCCCCAAGGGCCGGCTTATCACTGATGATTGTCGGGTCTTCATTGCAGCCTTTTGTAGCTTGAAACAACTATGCTGTAGCCCCCAAGTACTGAGTCAAGACAATTAGTGACTCGGGACTTGTTTCTTAAAAATAGGTAAAGATTTATGAGATCCATCCTGGAGCCCCCAAGCGTCGTCTTATCATTTATGATGTGCGGGGTCTTTATTGACACTATATTCTATCTTAGAAACAATTAAATGCTGGAACCCCCAAGCGTCGGGTTAGCTAATATCAGCAACCAGGGACTTGTAGAATTGTAAACCTCCAAATAATGTAGTCCCCAAGTGCCGGGTTGACAGCCTGCAGCAACTCGGGACTTTTGCGAAGTGCGCTTGAATTGGGCCATGTAGCCCCCAAGTACCGAGTCGCATGCCGCGGCGACCTGGGACTTTGCATAAATTTTGTAGAAATTGAAGCTGAATAATGTAGCCCCCAAGCGCTGGGTTGACTGGCTGCAGCAACTCGGGGCTTTATATTGATAACGACCCTCCATTATAATGTAGAATAAAATCAAATCTCCTGTAGCCCCCAAGTGCCGAGTCGCCAACCTGCGGTGACTTGGGACTTCTGTATTATCATTAAGTACTTGTTTGATGTAGGAAATGTTGAACTAAGCCAACTCGAAGATTGCCGGGTTGAAGAAAAAGTTGAGCTTAGATTATAAACTGCGAGAGAAAGCTGAAAAGCTATCTTCATACTTCCAAGAGTCCTTACTCATGTATACAAACACACTGGAAAAAACTAAGACTTCATTTGCAGATGAGAGAGCCGCCTTGCTGGAACACGCTGAAGAGGCCGAGTCTAAGCTCGAGCCAGTGGCTAAAGAACTAAGTACTCTAAAAGGCCATATTCAGCAAATGTGCATAGCTATCTTTGGTAAGTGAGCTCTTTCCCTTTTATCAAGTCGGCCTATTAGTATTGGATATGATGCTGCAATGCAACCCGGCAAATCATGTTACTGATGTTTGTCATGTTGACTTCCAGGCAGAAGAAACCATAATGTGATGGGGCTTCCACTTGAGAAACCACAAGCCGTCTATAAATTTCTGGAGCAGCTGTATGTAGGTGGAGCACATTGCATAATGGAAGTGAAGAATGTAAAGGCTCCACCTCATAAGATTATGGATATGATCAATGAATTCTCCACGGTCCCGGAGTGGATCAGAAATTTGAAAAGGTCGGCTTGCAGACAAGGAGCAATGAGTGCACTTGCTTTGGCTAAGGCATACCACCCAGAGATGCAGCCGGCTCTTCTTGCGGACGGGTTCCCAGAGCTGAACATTGATAACTCGGAGTTTTCTGAGGCAGATTATCTTCGCTATGTACGGGAGACCCGGCCTGCAGCTGCTAACCCACAAGTATAGGGGATCAATTGTAGCTTTTTCGATAAATAAGAGTGTCGAACCCAACGAGGAGCTAAAGGTAGAATTAATATTCCCTTCAAGTTCTATCGACCACCGATACAACTCTACGCGCACTTAATGTTCGCTTTACCTAGAACAAGTATGAAACTATTTTGTAGGTGATAGGATAGGTTTGCAAGAATAAAACTAGAAGTACTTTGCGAGATAATAAAACTATGAGTAAATTGCAAGATAATAAAAGTTAGTTGTTTAGTAGAAAGCTTTTGTAACACAAGAGAATGATTTGTCCCTAGGCAATCGATAACTAGACCGGTAATCATTGTTGCAATTTTATATGAGGGAGAGGCATGAGCTAACATACTTTCCGTACTTGGATCATATGCACTTATGATTGGAACTCTAGCAAGCATTCGCAACTACCAAAGATCATTAAGGTAAAACCCAACCATAGCATTAAGTATCAAGTCCCCTTTACTCCCATACGCAACAACCCCCTTACTCGGGTGTAAGCTTCTGTCACTCTAGCCGCCCACCACAAGAGAATTATGAACGTATTGCAAACCCTACAGCGGGAATCCCTCATGCTTGCGTGACACGGAGGGCACCATAGGACAACACCAAAATAAAACATACAACTCAAACCAATCACGATCATCAATCAACCCATAGGACAAAACGAATCTACTCAAACATCATAGGATGGCCACAAATCATTGGATAATAATATGTAGCATTAAGCACCATGTTTAAGTAGAGATTACAGTGGGGAGAAGAGGTTTTACACCGCTGCCAGAGGGGGAGAGAGTTGGTGTTGACGGCGGCGAAGTTGTTGGAGTAGATCGCCGTCACGATGGTTCCCCCGGCGGCGCTCCGGCGCCACCGGAAGAGAGGGGGAGAGAGCCCCCCTCCTTCTTATTCTTGCTTGGCCTCCCCCTAGATGGGAGGAGAGTTTCCCCTCTCGTCCATGTCTGCCATGGCAGCGGAGGGGCAGGAGCCCCTCCGAGATTGGATCTCTCTCTCTCTGTTCTCTTCTGTTTCACGTTCCTGTTTTTTGGCCTTTCACCGTTTCTTAAATTCCCGGAGATCCGTAACTCTAATTGCGCGGAAATTTTAACACAATTTTTTTTCCATATATTAGCTTCCTTGCACCCGAAGAAGAGCCCCAACCGACTTACGGGGTGCCCATGAGGCACCACCGTGCGCCAGGGGGGGCACGCGCCCAGGTGGCTCGTGGAGGCTGTGGGCCTCTGTTTGTGATGATTCCACCTCCCAAAAATCACATATATTCCAAAATAATTCTCCGTAAAATTGTATTGCATTTGGACTTCGTTTGATATGGATTTTTTGTGAAACAAAAAACAAGCAGAAAACATGAACTGGCACTGGGCACTGGATCAATATGTTAGTCCCAAAAATAATATAAAATGTTGCCAAAAATATGTGAAAGTTGTAGAATATTGGCATGAAACAATCAAAAATTATAGATACGACGGAGACGTATCAGTAGCAACCACAATTGCCGATGACTTGGATCTGTCTAAGTTCCAAGTCGGTTATACGGAAGTCGGCAAGCGTATGAGCATACCGCAACCTCAACCCTTCGAGCTCATCCCACCATGTAAGCAAGTTTTCGCTTCTGAAACCAGCACCTCCAATGTGATCAATGAAGACATGGTGTTTGAAGCTTTATCTTCGATTCAGTGGGTGGCCGAAAGCCCCCAAACCGAAGTAGGTGATGCTGAGAAGGCCCCTGAGAAGCCTGACGAGCCGGCGCGCATCAACCCGGCATCAACCGAAACTGAAGAGCAAGCCAATGTCAACCCAGAAGAGCCAACTGCCGGGTCTCAGCCATCAACGGTCATTCCGCCGGCTTAAATGTTGAAAACAATGTCGCCCAGATGGGGTTTTGTAATAACTTGCTATTTGAAACTCGGTAGAGCTGCCAGTGCCATCGAGCACTTAGTATTTCACATTGGAACTGACGATGCTTTTGATGAAGGAAAATCCTTGGCCGTGGCTGCAGTGCAACCCGGAAATTTGTAGTTTGTATTTGACTCCTCAAGTTTACTCTTGCTTGAAGATGAATCATAAGCCGTAGTTGCAATGCAACCCGGCAAATCATGTTGCCTTTGACGGTATACTTCATAGGGGAATTAATGAGGCCCGACCTCTTTTAAGATAGAGCCGGGTTCTGCAAAAATATAATAAATATATACCAATAATAAATAAGTTAAAATTAAAATTACTTAGTAAAAGAAAGTAAATTTGAAATAAAAAGTCGGTTTTCGAGGCTCGACATAGAGACCGGCTTTCGAGGCTCGAGTATGAAATTTGCTTTCTTGTGGAAGCAGGCCTTGTAGCCTCTTTTGGTTTGTCCTCGCTATCTAGAAAGCCGGCTCTCACGTGACTTAAGCCGGTGTTTTAACTTTGATGAGTTCAGGGTCAACACAGTCCATAATAGGCATCAATGTGATTAACTCATCAAGCGTTCAGCCGGGTCACCTTGTTGTGAGTAGCATCGAGCTAACAGACAGGTATAACCAAGTATTATGATGGCATATACCGGGTCAAGAGGGATGTTATAGCTAAACTCGATGAGTTGGAAGGCCCCAAGTGACCAATGATCAAAGAATAAAGACTCAACATAGAAGTTTTTGAGGTGAAACGACAAACTCCAGGGTCCAGAGACGCCGGCATTATTTCATTGATCATCATATATATATACATGAGGTATGTACAAATAGAAGATAATTAAGTCAATGACTTAAGTGTAGTAGGGCCGAAGATGTGCAATATTCCAGGGCCTGCTGCTCTCCTCTTCAGAGGTATGGGATTTATTTGCTTCACGTATGTCAACGAGGTAATATGACCCGTTATTGAGATCCTTGCTGATGACGAAGGGTCCTTCCCATGGAGGAGAGAGCTTATGCATACCTGTCTGTTCTTGCACCAGACGGAGCACTAAGTCACCCTCCTGAAAGGTACGGCTTCGGACTCTACGGCTGTGATAGCGACGTAGGTCTTGCTGACATATTGATGATCGTGTTGCTGCAAGATCACGTTCTTCTTCCAGGGCATCAAGAGAATCTTGATGAGCTATCGCATTGTCTGCCTCAACATATGCTGCTACTCTGGGAGAGTCATGACGGATATCACTTGGTAGCACAGCTTCTGCACCGTGGACCAGGAAGAATGGTGTATAACCTGTTGACCTGTTGGGAGTAGTCCGTACGCTCCAAAGTACCGCAGGAAGCTCTTCAACCCAGCACCCAGGGGTGTGCGCAAGTGGGACCATAAGTCATGGCTTAATTCCTCACAGCAACTCCTGATTAGCGCGCTCCGCTTGCCCGTTGGACTGTGGATGTGCAACTGAAGCCAGATCTAGCCGAATATGCTCTTTTTGACAACTGCTTCATAGCTCCCTTGGACAGATTAGTGCCATTGTCAGTAATAATGCTGTGAGGATATCCGAAGTGATAGATTATCTTCTTTAGAAACTTGACTGCTGTTGCAGCATCACAATTGCTGACTGGCTCTGCTTCAACCCACTTGGTGAATTTATCAACTGCGACCAAAAGGTCAGTCTTTTTGTCAGATGATGGTTTGAAAGGACCAACCATGTCAAGCCCCCAGATTGCAAACGGCCAAGTAATTGGGATCATCCGGAGTTCCTGAGCCGGCACATGTGCTTGATGTGCAAATTTCTGGCACCCATCACACTTGCGAACGATGTCCTCTGCATCTGCATGAGCTGTAAGCCAGTAAAAACCATGGCGAAAAGCCTTCGCAACCAAAGATCCGGAACCTGCATGATGCCCACAGTCACCAGAGTGGATCTCATTCAGAATCTGACGGCCTTCTTCAGGAGAAACACAATGCTAGAAGACGCCTGTAATACTTCTCCTATGCAACTCGCCATTGACGATGGTCATGGATTTAGACCTCCAGATGATCTGTCGAGCGATGATTTCCTCTTCCGGGAGCTCGCTACGGGTGAGATAAGCCAGGTAAGGTACTGTCCACTCAGGGGTACCATGAACTACAGCCACCAATGCGGATTCTGGGTCAGGAATAGCTATGTCTTCCTCCGTCGGTAGTTTGACTGACGGGTTATGCAGAACATCTAGAAAAACATTTGGCGGAACAGGCATGCGTTGAGAGCCCAAGCGAGACAGTGCATCAGCTGCCTCATTCTACCGACGATTGATGTGATCAACCTGGTAACCCTTGAAGTGTCTAGCAATAACTATGACGGCATGCCTGTAAGCCGCCATAAGGGGGTCCTTGGAATCCCAAGTCCCAAAAACTTGTTGGGCCACCAAATCTGAGTCGCCCAAACATCTGACCCGACTGAGATTCATCTCCTTAGCCATACAGAGCCCATGAAGCAATGCCTCATATTCTACTGCATTATTAGTACAGGGAAACATTATTCTCAAAACATAACAGAATTTGTCACCTCGTGGGGAAGTCAAAACAACTCCAGCCCCCGAGCCTTCCAACTTTCTGGACCCATCAAAGTCTATTGTCCAGTATGTATTGTCCGGCTTCTGCTCAGGAGCCTGCAACTCAGTCCAGTCGTTGATGAAATCCAACAAAGCTTGGGACTTGATGGCCGTTTGTGGCACATATTTCAGGTGATGCGGACCGAGCTCAATAGCCCATTTGGCAACCCGGCCTGTGGCCTCCCGGTTCTGAATAATATCTCCCAGAGCTGCTGAGCTGACGACGGTGATGGGGTGCTCCTGGAAATAGTGCTTCAACTTGCGACTAGCCATAAAGACCCCCAAAACCAATTTCTGCCAATGAGGGTATCGCTGTTTGGACTCTGTCAAGACTTCACTGACATAATACACTGGCCGCTGCACCGGGTACTCCTTGCCTTCTTCCATGCGTTATACCATGACTGCTGCACTGACAGCTTTGTTGTTGGCGGCGATGTACAATAACATCGGCTCCTTCTGATGAGTGCTACTTGTAGCTTGCGTTGGTTTTATCCCCGAAGAGGAAGGGATGATGCAGCACAACAGACGTAAGTATTTCCCTCAGTTATGAAACCAAGGTTATCAATCCAGTAGGAGAAGCACGCAACACCTCATTAGCAGTACCTGCACACAAACAACAAATCCTTGCACCCAACGCAAACGAGGGGTTGTCAATCCCTCGGCGGTTAATTGCAAGATTAAATTGTATGTGATAGATAGATAGATAGAAACAAAAATATAAAATAAAATAAATAAAATAAAATGGCAGCAATATTTTTAGGGTTTTAGTAATATGATTTAGATAGACCCGGGGGCCATAGGTTTCACTAGACTCTTCTCTCGAGAAAATAGCATACGGTGGGTAGACAAATTACTGTTGGGCAATTGATAGAAAAGCAAATAATCATGACGATATCCAAGGCAATGATCATGTATATAGGCATCACATCCAAGATAAGTAGACCGACTCCTGCCTGCATCTACTACTATTACTCCACACATCGACCGCTATCCAGCATACATCTAGTGTATTAAGTCCATAAAGGAACGGAGTAATGCCTTAAGAACGATGACATGATGTAGACAAGATAAACTCACGTATGAATAAACCCCATCTTTTTACCCTTAGTAGCAACGATACATACGTGTCATGTCCCTTTCTGTCACTGGGATTGAGCACCGCAAGATCGAACCCACTACAAAGCACCTCTTCCCATCGCATGATAAATCAATCTAGTCGGCCAAACCAAATCAATAGATCGGAGAAGAAATACGAGGCTATAATAATCATGCATAAAAGAGATCAGAAAAGACTCAAATATATTCATGGATAATCTAATCAAAAACTCACAATTCATCAGATCCCAACAAACACACCGCAAAAAGTGATTACATCGGATAGAACTCCAAGAATACCGAGGAGAACATTGTATTGAAGATCAAAAAGAGAGAAGAAGCCATCTAGCTACTGCCTATGGACCCGAAGGTCTGTGGTAAACTACTCACGCATCATCGGAAGGGCAGCAAGGTTGATGTAGAGCCCCTCCATGATCGATTCCCCCTCCGGCGGAGTACCAGAGAAGGCCTCCAGATGGGATCTCTCGAGAACAGAAACTTACAGCGGCGGAAAAAGTATTTCGTGGACTCCCTTGAGGGTTTCTGATTTTTTGGGAATTTATAGTGCAGGAATTAGGTCAAACGGAGCAAAGGGGGGCCCACGAGGCACCAGGGCGCGCCTGGCCCCAGGCGCGCCCTGGTGGCTCGTGGCCACCTCCTGGGTTTTCTGGCCCTCTCCCGAAGCTTCTAGTGTTTATCTTGTCCAGAAAAAAATCTCTAAAAAGTTTCGTGGCATTTGGACTTCATTTGGTATTGATTTTCTGTAAAACAAAAACAGGGCAGAAAACAGCAACTGACACTGAGCACTGAGTTAATAGGTTAGTCTCCAAAAATGATATATAATTGTTGTAAATGAGTATAAAAACTACCAAGATTGATAATATAACAGCATGGAATAATAAAAAATTATAGATACGTTGGAGACGTATCAGCATCCCCAAGCTTAATTCCTGCTCGTCCTCGAGTATGTAAATGATAAAAACAGAATTTTTGATGTGGAATGCTTCCTATCATATTCATCACATATTCTTTTCTTTTGTAGCATGGACATTGGACTTGAATGATTCAAAGCAATAGTCTATAATTTGATATGAAGATATAAAATACTCAAGCATGCTAACAAGCAACCATGTCTTTCAAAATATCAACGCTAAAGAAAGTTATCCCTAGCCCATTATGCTCAATCATTCATCCATTCATGAAACACACTCAAATATTAGCTACATCCAATGCACAAGTATGACAATAGTGATCTCTAGTTGGTGCTTTTGTAAGAGAAGATGGAGACTCAAGTAAAAATAAAAATTGCATAAAAGTAAATAGATAGGCCCTTCGCAGAGGGAAGCAGAGATTTGTCAAATGTGCCAGAGCTCATGGCTTAAATTAAAGAGATAAAAATATTTTGAGAGGCATGCTTTTCCTGTCAACGAAAACGACCGAGAATTCCCAATATTTTCCATGCTAGACACATCATAGGTGGTTCCCAAACAGAAAGTAAAGTTTATTTCCTTTCCACCATTTCTTTCACAATCCATGGCTAGCCGTATCCCCGGGTGCCCACCATACCAACACTTTCCAAGGAATTTTGTTGTTATTAATTTTTGATTTCAATGCGGGACTGGGCATCCCTATTACCAACCATTCTCTCGTGCAATGACAAGTGAAAAAACACTCATCGTGAGAATAACACACCTAGCATGGAAAATAATGGCCACCCCGTACCACTTCATGAGCGGTACGGGCACACAAAACAGAAAAATTATTTTGAAAATTAGAGTTGGCACACGCAAATTTACTTGGCACGGCATTGAAATACCGCATATAGGTAGATATAGTGGAATCATTTGGCACAACTTGGGTTTAAGGATTTTGGATGCACAAGCAGTATTTCCGCTTAGTACAAATGAAGGCTAGCAAATAGATTGAGAAGCAACCAACCAAAAAGTGAAAACGGTCATAAACATGCATTGAACATAACTAACACTGAATAATGCACCATAAGTAGGATATAATTTATTTGCATAACTATTGACTTAACGTGCATGCATAGGGAATCACAAACCTTAACACTAATATTCTTACTAGATCACAATTACTCACTAACATGACTCACATATTATCATTTCCATGTTGCAAAACTATTGCAAGGAATCACACTTATCATATCCAATGATCTATATGAAAGTTTTTATTATATCCCTCTTGAATATTCATCACTTTGGGACCAATTTCATATCTTGTGCAAATTACCGTTACTATCATAAACTCTCAAAAAGATTTAAGTGAAGCATGAGAGTTCAAATATTTCTTCAAAATTTCAATCTTATCAATTCTCAAAATAATATAAGTGAAGCATGAGAATTCATTTCTTCAAAATTTCAATCAACTCTCAAAATAATATAAGTGAAGGATGAGAATTCATTTCTTCAAAATTTCAATCAACTCTCAAAATAATATAAGTAAAGCATGAGAGTATATTTCTTCAAAATATAGCCACCACCATGCTCAAAAAGATTTATGTGAAGCACTAGTGCAACTGCCTAGCACAAAAAAAATTAAGCGAAGCACATAGAGTATTCTAACAATTGATGATGAACGTGTGGCTCTCTTAAGATAGGTGTGTTCAGCAAAGATGATTGTGACAAACTAAAAAGCAAACAAAGAAAAGACTCATATAATACAAGATGCTCCAAGCAAAACTCATATCATGTGATGAATAAAAATATAGCTCCAAGTAAAATTACCGATGGTTGGTAGAAGAAAGAGGGGATGCCTTCCGGGGCATCCCCAAGCTTAGATGCTTGAGTCTTCCTTGAATATTACCTTGGGGTGCCTCGGGCATCCCCAAGCTTAGGCTTTTACTACTCCTTATTCCTTCATCCATCGTGATATCACCCAAAACTTGAAAACTTCAATCACACAAAACTCAACAAAACCTTCGTGAGATCCGTTAGTATAACAAAATAAATCACTACTCTAAGTACTGTTTCAAACCCATTCATATTTTATTTTTTCATTATACCTACTGTACTATAACTTCACCATGGCTTATACCCCCCGATACAATCCATAGATTCATCAAAACAAGCAAGTATTGCATCAAAAACAGAATCTGTCAAAAACAGAACAGTCTGTAGCAATCTATTTAAAAGCCATACTTCTGTAACTCCTAAAATTCTTAAAAATTAGGACAACGTGGGAAATTAATATACCAATACTGTGTAAAAATTTCAGATTTTTCTGACGCTCACTGGACGCAAAACTTTCTGTTTTCCAAACAGCATCAATTATACTATCTTCCAAATCATCCTAAAGGTATTACTTGACACAAACACTAATTAAAAACACAAAAACACAATAATACCAGTATCATAATTTTGAAAACACACAATAACAGAAGAAATTTATTTTATTCATTGGGTTGCCTCCCAACAAGCGCTATTGTTTTATGCACCTAGCTAGGCATAATGCATAATTTCAAGTATTGTCATCCTTCAAGTTGATTCCATAAGTGGCCCTCATAATTGATTCATATGGTGCTTTTATTCTTTTCCTAGGGAAATTCTCCATACCCTTCTTTAATGGAAATTGAAATTTTATATTCCCTTCTTTCATATCAATAACGGCACCTATAGTTCGTAAGAACGGTCTACCAAGTATTATGGGGCAAGAAGAATTGCATTCAATATCAAGAACAATAAAATCAACGGGCACATAGTTCCTATTTGCAAGAATAAGAACATCATTAATTCTACCCAAAGGCTTTTTAATAGTAGAATCCGCCAAGTGCAAATTAAGAGAGCATTCATCTATATTGGTGAAACCTAGCACATCACATAAGGATTTTGGAATTGTGGAAACGCTATCACCCAAATCACATAAAGCATTGCACTCATAATTTTAATTTTAACTTTAATGGTGGGTTCCCATTCATCATATAATTTTCTAGGAATAGAAATTTCTAGTTCTAGCTTTTCTTCTAATGCTTTCATCATTGCTTCTACGATGTGTTTAGTAAAAGCCTTGTTTTGCTCATAAGCGTTGGGTGAATTTAACATGGATTGTAACAAAGAGATGCACTCAATCAAAGAACAATTATCATAATTAAAATCTTTGTAATCCAAGAGAGTGGGCACATCGCTATTTATAGTTTTTACCTCTCCAAACCCACTTTTAGCAATTTTTTCATTAAGATTTTCACCCTCCGAATTATGGGAACGCCTACTAGCTAAAGTTGACTCTTCTTCAGTCCCCTTTTAATCAAGTTTTATATATCTAAACAAAGAATCAATAGATGAAACACCAATCATTTTAATATCCTCATCATTACTATGATACAAACCGGGAGGAATCGCTTTTTCTAAAAATTCTCATTTAGCTTTTAGCATGGCGGTTCTTTTCTTACTCTCATCCATGGAGACATATAAAGCTTTAATTGATTCATTAATATCAACTTTGGGTGGCAAAATTTTAGTCTTAAGATTTTCCACATCATGAATAATTCTATCAATGCTCCTAGACATATCATCAATTTTACTCAATTTTTCTTCTATCGTAGTGTTGAAAACTTTTTGAGCATTAATAAATTATTTAATATTACTTTCAAGATCAGAAGGCATCCTATTATTATTATAAGAATTACCATAAGGATTGCCATAATTATTAGAGAAATTTCCAGGAAACGGCCTAGCGTTGAAATTACCTCTATAAGCATTATTATTAAAATTGTTTCGCGAGACAAAATTCACATCTATGTGATCATTATTTTGCTCAATAAAAGTGGACAATGGCACATCATTAGGATCAATATTAGCATTTTTACTAGCAACCAATTTCATAAGCGCATCAACTTTATCACTCAAAGTACTGATTTCTTCAATAGAATTCACCTTTTTACGAGTACGAGTTCTTTCAGTATGCCATTGTGAATAATTTGCCATAATATTATCAAGCAATTTAGTAGCTTTCCCCAAAGTAATTTCCATAAAAGTGCCACCCGCGGCGGAATCTAAAAGATTTCTAGAAACAAAATTCAATCCCGCATAAATTTTTTGTATGACCATCCATAAATTTAGACCATGAGTAGGGCAATTTCTTAACATTAATTTCATCCTCTCCCAAGATTGGGTAACATTTTCATGATCAAGTTGCTTAAAATTCATAATTTTATTTCTAAGAGAAATAATTTTCGCGGGAGGAAAATACTTAGTAATAAAAGCATCTTTACACCTATTCCAAGAATCGATACTATTTTGTGGTAAAGATGAGAACCCATTTTTTGCACGATCCCGCAACGAGAATGGGAATAATTTTAATTTCACAATATCATTATCCACATCTTTTTTCTTTTGCATGTCACACAATTCTACGAAAGTGTTAAGATGGGATGCAGCATCTTCATTAGGACTACCGGAAAATTGATCTTTCATGACAAGATTTAGCAAAGCAGCATTAATATCACAAGTCTCCGCACTAGCGGCGGGAGGAGCAATCGGGGTACTAATAAAATCATTATTATTAGTATTGGAATAATCACACAATTTTGTATTTTCTTGAGACATCGTGACTACGCGAACAAGATAACAAGCAAGCAAACAAGCAAACGAGAAAAAGGCAAACGGAAAATATTTTTGTATTTTTGTAAAAACGTTTTAGAAGTGGGGGAGATGAAAACGAGAGGCAAATGGCAAATAAAATAAATGCAAGGAGATGAGAGTTTGTGCAAAGGTACTTGATAGATGTTGATGATGTCTCCCCGGCAACGACGCTAGAAATTCTTCCTGCTACTTGTAGCTTGCGTTGGTTTTATCCCCGAAGAGGAAGGGATGACGCAGCACATCAGAGGTAAGTATTTCCCTCAGTTATGAAACCAAGGTTATCAATCCAGTAGGAGAACCACGCAACACCTCGTTAGCAGTACCTGCACACAAACAACAAATCCTTGCACCCAACGCAAACGAGGGGTTGTCAATCCCTTGGCGGTTAATTGCAAGATTAAATTGTATGTGATAGATAGATAGATTGAAACAAAAATACAAAATAAAATAAATAAAAGAAAATGGCAGCAATATTTTTAGGGTTTTAGTAATATGATTTAGATAGACCCGGGGGCCATAGGTTTCACTAGAGGCTTCTCTCGAGAAAATAGCATATGGTGGGTAGACAAATTACTGTTGGGCAATTGATAGAAAAGCAAATAATCATGACGATATCCAAGGCAATGATCATGTATATAGGAATCACATCCAAGATAAGTAGACCGACTCCTGCCTGCATCTACTACTATTACTCCACACATCGACCGCTATCCAGCATGCATCTAGTGTATTAAGTCCATAAAGGGACGGAGTAATGCCTTAAGAACGATGACATGATGTAGACAAGATAAACTCACGTATGAATAAACCCCATCTTTTTACCCTTAGTAGCAACGATACATACGTGTCATGTCCCTTTCTGTCACTTGGATTGAGCACCGCAAGATCGAACCCACTACAAAGCACCTCTTCCCATGGCAAGATAAATCAATCTAGTCGGCCAAACCAAATCAATAGATCGGAGAAGAAATACGAGGCTATAATAATCATGCATAAAAGAGATCAGAAATGACTCAAATATATTCATGGATAATCTAATCATAAACTCACAATTCATCGGATCCCAACAAACACACCGCAAAAAGTGATTACATCGGATAGAACTCCAAGAATACCGAGGAGAACATTGTATTGAAGATAAAAAAGAGAGAACAAGCCATCTAGCTACTGCCTATGAACCTGAAGGTCTGTGGTAAACTACTCACGCATCATCGGAAGGGCAGCAAGGTTGATGTAAAGACCCTCCGTGATCGATTCCCCCTCCGGCGGAGTACCGGAGAAGGCCTCCAGATGGGATCTCTCGAGAACAGAAACTTGTGGCGGTGGAAAAAGTATTCCATGGACTCCCTTGAGGGTTTCTGATTTTTTAGGAATTTATAGTGCAGGAATTAGGTCAAACGGAGCAAAGGGGGGCCCACGAGGCACCAGGGCGCCCCCCCCCCAGGCACGCCCTGGTGGCTCATGGCCACCTCCTGCGTCTTCTGGCCCTCTCCCGAAGCTTCTAGTGTTTATCTTGTCCAGAAAAGAATCTCCAAAAAGTTTCGTGGCATTTGGACTTCGTTTGGTATTGATTTTCTGTAAAACAAAAACAGGGTAGAAAACAGCAACTGGCACTGGGCACTGAGTTAATAGGTTAGTCTCCAAAAATGATTTATAATTGCTGTAAATGAGTATAAAAACATCCAAGATTGATAATATAACAGCATGGAACAATCAAAAATTATAGATACGTTGGAGACGTATCAATGAGGAGCAGCAAGGATTGGTGGCTCAGATAACTGTTTCTTTAGGGACTCAAAAGCTCTGTCTGCAGCAGCATCCCAGATGAAGCTATCCATTTTCTTCAGTAGCTGATACATGGGAATCGCCTTCTCACCAAGCGGGTTATAAACCAACTTAAAGCCACGACACAACATGTCAACTTCTGAACTGCGTTGATATTTGCTGGCTTCTACAAGGTTGTGATTTCCTTGATTTTGTCCGGGTTAGCTTCAATGCCATGCTCGGAAACAAGGAAACAAAATAATTTTCCCGCAGGAACTCCGAACACACACTTGGTCGGGTTTAACTTCATCTGGTATACTCGGAGGTTATCGAAGGTCTCCTTCAGATCATCGAGCAGGGTTTCTTTTTTCCGAGACTTGACCACAATATCATCAATATAAGCATGAACATTGCGGCCAATCTGTTTGTGAAAGCAATTTTGCACACACCACTGATAAGTTGCTTGTGCGCTCTTTAAACCAAACGGCATGGACGTATAACAGAACGCTCCAAAAGGCGTTATAAACGTTGTTTTCTCCTGGTCCTCCTCTTTCATCTTGATCTGATGATAACCAGAGTAAGCATCCAGGAAACACAGACTCTCACAACCAGCAGTAGCGTCGATAATTTGATCAATGCGAGGAAGAGCAAACGGATCCTTAGGGCAGGCTTTCTTCAGATCAATGTAATCAACACACATCTGCCAAGTTCCATTTTTCTTTAGAACAAGCACTGGGTTAGCCAACCACTCTGGGTGAAAAAGTTCAACAATAAACCTAGCAACTAGGAGCCGTGCTACCTCTTCACCGATAGCTTTGCGTCTCTCCTCATTAAAATGACGGAGGTATTATCGGACAGTCTTCATTCTGGGATCAACATTTAGGCAGTGCTCAGCAAGTTCTCTCGGTACACCTGGCATGTCAGACGGCTTCCATGCAAAGATGTCCCGATTCTCATGGATGAACTCGATGAGCATGCTTTCCTATTTGGGATCCATGTTCGCCCCAATAGTGAACTGCTGAGAGGAGTCACCAGGGGTGAAATCGACTTGCTTGGTATCTTTGGCAGATTTGAACTTGAGCAGAGGATCTGACTCAGTAGTGGGCTTCTTGAGAGAGGTCATGTCTACAGGATCAACATTGTCTTTGTAAAATTTTAACTCCTCCGCCGCACAGGCCGACTCTGCATATGCTGCATCTCCTTCCTCACACTCAAGAGCAATTTTCCTGTCACCATTGACTGTGATAGTTCCCTCCAGTCCTAGCATCTTCAGCTTCAAATAGACATAGCAAGGACGCGCCATGAACCGTGCATAAGCCGGCCGTCCAAAAAGAGCATGATAAGGGCTTTTGATTTTAACCACCTCAAACGTCAGAAACTCAGATCTGAAGTTGAATTCTGTGCCAAAGGCGACTTCCAGAGACAATTTTCCAATGGGAGAAGCCGACATGCCAGGGACGATACCATGAAAGACTGTAGGGGACGGCTTTAACTGTTTCTATGATAGATTCATCCGCTTGAAAGTATCATAATAGAGTATATTGATGCTACTCCCTCCGTCCATGAGTACCTTGGTTAACTTATAACCGCCGACTTGGGGGGCAACCACCAAAGCGAGACTCCCGGGATTATCAACCCGGAGAGGATGATCCTCTCTACTCCATGTGACTGGCTGCTCAGACCAGTTTAAGTAAACTGGGGCGGCCGGCTCAACCATGTTAACAACACGTCTCTGGACCTTCCGGTCATGCTTGCAAGTGTTGGTTGTGAACACGTGATACTGTCCACTGTTCAATTGCTTGGGATTGCTCTGAAACCCAGAGGGACCTCCCTGGTTCTGATTTCCCTGGGCAGAGCACTGGTTAGTGCCTCCATTGTTGCCAGCCCCCTGGAATCCTGAGTTTTGGCCGCCTCCTCCCTGGAAGCCGGTGCTTGGGAACCCGCTGTTCTGGAACCCGGCACCTGAGAAGCCGGCTCCTGAGCCTTCGGCTCCTATATTGCCGGGTTGTCCACCGTTGCCACCACTATTGTGGTGATTCTAAAAAGCTTGATTTTTAAATTCCTGCATGATAAAGAAGTTTTCCCAGGAATGATTGGCCGGCTTGCCGTCCACGCTGTGTTTCGGACATGGGCCTTTGAGAGCTTCCTCATAGTTACGAGGACGATGACCCGAATAAGGCTTTCCAAAATTACCATTCCGGCGCTGATTCTTGAAGCTAGTATTCATATTGGCGACAAAATCTGAACCTCCTTCAGTGCTCTTGCGCTTATTATTAGTGTTACCATTATTGTTTCCGTGGCCATTCTGCTGGTGACCCTTGCCACCACTGTTTTTCTTGGCTTTACCAGACTTCTCTTCATCTGAAGTTGGATCCTTTGTGTTATCAGACTCGGCGTACCTGGTTAAGATATCCATGAGATCGCTCATCTCTTTAACCTTCCTCTTCAGATGCCCGAGCTTCTGGACCAAAGGCTGGAATCGGCAGTTTCGTTCCAGTACAAGAACAGCTGTTTGGGCGGTGATGCTGTCCGAAGAGTGGATAATCTCTGCCACCCGGTGTGCCCAATGATGGGCTGACTCATCATCCCTTTGGACCCAATGTTCTAAGTCAACAATTGTCATAGGACGCTTGCAAGTTCCCTAGAAGTTTTTGATGAAGCACTCCTTCAACTCTTGCCAAGTATTGATCGAATTTGCAGGCAGGTTTTTCAACCATGTTCGTGCTGGACCTTCAAGCATCATGGTCAAATACCGAGCACATACAACATCGCTAACTTCCAGCATGTCCATGGCTAGTTCATAACTTTCAATCCACTCAGCAGGCTCCAGATCAGCAGTATAGTTTGAGACCTTGCAATGGCTCTTATAATCCGGCGGCAAATGCTCGTTCCACAGAGCCGGTCCTAAACACGGAGTTCCGATAGTCCGGTTTGTAATGCCAGTGCTTCGTGACGCAGGTTGGGTTGTGGCAGGTGGGGTTTGTACTGCTGGATGAACGTACCCAGCGCCCATGTTACCTGCATCAGTCATGCGCAAAGCACGTGCATTATCGACGATGGCTTGTGCATCTGAGACTGCCGGTTGTGGCAAATGTTGCTGGAGTGGCCGTTGCTCCCTCTGACGTCGTGCACTGCTCGAGACTGCCAGAGACTCTCCATGCCGGCTCCTTGTTCGACTCTCACGAGGAGTAGAGTGGAGACGGTTCGGGCTATGGGAGTAATTTGCCTGCTGTGTGACCGCTGTTTTGAACATCTCGATTGCATTCCTGGCTTCTATCTCCATCGGGCTATTTCCATTGATAGGAATTGCAGCAAGGTTGCGTGTCGCTGCCAGCACGTTATCAAACGGGTTTGAATAATGACAAGTCAGGGTCTGAAAACATCTGGGTTGATACTGGATCGGCTGGCATTGAACTGGCGTTTGCAGGTGAGCCAGCGGTTGCAACTGGGCCGTATTTGGGGGAACCTCTCGTGTCAATTGGGGTATAACAGGTCCCTACACCCGGCGCACCAAGGCCGGCTCCTTGCACCGCTGGAGGGGGAAAATCTCGTGGGGTTTTAAACAATCTCACCGGCTCCAAAGCTGCCGGAAGCCGGCTCTGAAACCTCCTCTGATGAACTGCAGATGCTTCGTTTTGGCGGAAACTGAGATGAATCCCCTCCGTTTCTAGATGCTGAGCCTCCTGAAGGACCTCGGCCCGGGCTTCAGCCAGATGTGTGTTCTCTGCATTGATATCCTCCTGGATCTTGGCCAGCTGCTCATGACACTTCATGATCTCTGCGTTACATGCATCAGCATTCTCTGGGGTTACTGGATCCGTGAGGAGCGTGCTGAGAGTAGTTGCCATCTCCACCAGCGCCTGAGCCCCCGTCTTTCCCGGGTCAGTAGCCGTCAGTGCTGCTGCTGCGTCCCCTACCGCCTCAGATGGTTGACACGGCGTGGCCCCGGCCAGGTTTTGGTTAGTCGACGTGTCTGTGACCAGGCGTCCCTGCGTGTCGTACCGAGGCTGGTTCTGATTTCCAGCCATGTAGACCACTTCATGATGAGTCGGCTCATCGAATTCTGGATAGATTTCATCATCTGAGTAACCACCAAGTCTTTCATCAAAAAGTGGGAGAATCGACTCGGTATCCCCGACCGACTCGTCATCTGAATTGACGAGCGTGTTGCCTCCCAGTATCGAACCGTAAGCCGGCTCGTGCTCCTGGCTAGCTCCGCCGACAAAACTGACGAAGGCATGAGTTCGGCTGGGTCTTGCCTGGCCAGGTTCGGCACGGCGAGCTGACTCGACGAGATCGGTGGTCACATTCGGCTCCAGGCCAGACCCGCCGATTATGCCGATGAAGACATGGATCTTGCCGAAGGGGACCTGGTATCCGGACTCAACAGAGTCGGCCTCGGGACCCCAGCCAGAGTCGTGGATGTAGAGCTTCCTGCACCGGCTCTTGGTCATCCGGCCGATCGCGTATCCCTCAATCCCTGGAAGAGCTCCCTCCAAGAACTCAACACCACCATGCGCAAGCCCCACGGTGGGCACCAACTGTCGTGGTCTTGTCATGGCAGATGTCCTCGTGAGAGAACTAAGTCGTGAAGCCATCACAACTAGGTGACTTGAACGGGGTTGATCGGAAACGAGGGACGCAAGTTTACCCAGGTTCGGCCCCTCACGACCGAGGTAAAGGCCTACTCCTGCTTGGTTGATATTGATGATGATCTCGATTACAAGGATGCGGATTCGCTAACCTAGCTTTCGAGGGATTGTAACTTAGTCTTTGGGTCCTAGGAATTTCCCTTTATATAATAGGTTGAGTTCCTATGTTTACAGAGAATTCCGGGTTGTACTCTTAACCCGTATCCTACTCTATTTCTTACTGGCCTTGCTCTTCAAGTTAGGAAAATTCTCCTCCCAGGCCTTCTGACTAGTTTGGCCCACGTGGCTCTCATGAGAGCCGGCCTCCTGCCGGGTCTCGTGCTGGGCTTCCAGCCTTTCCTGATAATCCCTGTCATGACTCGGCAGTAGTATGACTCACAGAGCCCCTAAGCTCAAGGCCGGGTCACACTGACACCGGGTCTCGACCGTGAGGAACATCCCCAACAATACTGGTGAGAACTCGATCCAACTTCTCGTAGGTTGGATTCTGCAATGAGTTCGCCCAAGTGAACTGTCTGCCTGTGACGTCTATCTCCCTCAGGTCCAGACTTTCAATAATGGTATTAAATATGAATGACCATCTGCCATCAAAGTTATCATTAATTTTTCTTCTCTCCTTCTAATGATGTTAAAATCACCTCCAACCAAGATAGGTAGCCTCTCATCCCCGTAAACCCGCACAAGGTCGGCTATGAAATCCAGCTTGAGTTCCGGTTGTGCGGCTCCATATACGGCAACTAGCGCCCATCGGAACCCATCAACTTTCGAGCGCACCCTAAATTTGATGGCAAAGTCACCAAGTACAACATTCACCACTTCTAGCGTCTCGCAGTTGACCCCAAGTAAAATCCCGCCGGATATTCCTCTTGGGGGTAGACAGTGCCAATCAAAGTCAACACCACCAGTTATGGTGTTAAGAAATTGTGACGTAAAATTATCCCTACTCGTCTCAAGTAAGGCAATAAAGTCCAACTTATGTTCTAATGATGCTTCCGCAAGGAACCTTCTTTTAGCCAAGTATGCTAGACCTCTGCTATTCCAAAAGATTCCTTTCATTTTTCATCGTGAAATTTTTGTTTGAACCATATTCTCGCGCTTCTACGCACTTCTACGCTTGGCAGATGTAGGATAAACCTTCCTCTTCCAGGACCGTTTTGGCTTATCGTGCACCACATCATGGTCCGTATAATCGAGGTCCGTCTGCGTGCCCACTTCTGGTTGCAGGGGGGCGTATACCCCTCTGAAACCGTCTCGGCATCCTCCTGCTGTAACACACTAGTGGGTACTAAGTCCTCACAAAGGCACTCTAGTGCCCCAACCCCTAGAGCATTAATATCAGTGTCATTCATTGGTTTTACAGCCGCAATATTACAAATCATCTCCATGGCTCTATCGGCTTCTAAGCCAAGCAAGTCATTTACTGATTTAGCTACTTCTTTCCCATTATTACCCAGTGAAACACCCAAGTTATTAGCATTACGAATGATTTCATCATTAGAGAAATGCAAAATAGAGCAACTCGTATTGACTACCATATCTATAGTGGCTTCGATGTCACGAAGCTTGGCCGCCCGCATGGCGCGCCCCAACTGCAGGTCATCAGCATCCGGTTGAGCCTGAATCCGGTGAATCACCCGTCTGTCACCGGACATCGGGTCCAGAATCCCTCCGAAGGCGATGATGTCATCCGTAGTAGGCTCAGCTGGGGTATGGCCGCCTGCCAGGTGCCCAACTGGACCCACCGCCACCGAATCCGCAGCAGGCGCCCTCACAGGTGACCGCGCGCTCTGCATGCGCGGAACGTGAGGCGAAACCGGCTGCCCGAGACTGGCCACCAAAGAAGAACTCCCGTCTGCGAGTTGTTGGAAATATGCCCTAGAGGCAATAATAAATTGGTTATTATTATATTTCCTTGTTCATGATAATCATTTATTATCCATGCTATAATTGTATTGATTGGAAACTCAAATACATGTGTGGGTACATAGACAACACTGTGTCCCTAGTAAGCCTCTAGTTAACTAGCTCGTTGATCAAAGATGGTTAAGGTTTCCTAGCCATAGACATGAGATGTCATTTGATAACGGGATCACATCATTAGGAGAATGATGTGATGGACAAGACCCAAACTATAAACGTAGCATATGATCGTGTCAGTTTATTGCTATTGTTTTCTGCATGTCAAGTATCTGTTCCTGTGACCATGAGATCATGCAACTCCCTGACATCGGAGGAATACCTTGTGTGTATCAAACGTCGCAACGTAACTGGGTGACTATAAAGGTGCTCTACAGGTATCTCCGAGGGTGTCTGTTGGGTTGGCATGGATCAAGACTGGGATTTGTTACTCCGTGTGACGGAGAGGTATCTCAGGGCCCACTCGGTAATACAACATCACAATGAGCCTTGCAAGCAATGTGACTAAAATGTTAGCCACGAGATCTTGTATTACGGAACGAGTAAAGAGACTTGCCGGTAACGAGATTGAACTAGGTATAGAGATACCGACGATCGAATATCGGGCAAGTAACATACCGAAGAACAAAGGGAACAGTATACGGGATTAACTGAATCCTTGACATAGAGGTTCGACCGATAAAGATCTTCGTAGAATATGTAGGAGCCAATATGGGCATCCAGGTCCCGCTATTGGTTATTGATCGTAGAGGTGTCTCGGTCATGTCTACATAGTTCTCGAACCCGCAGGGTCTACACACTTAACGTTTGGTGACGATTAGTATAGTTGAGTTATTTTGTTGGTGACCGAAGGTTGTTCGGAGTCCCGGATAAGATCCCGGACATGACGAGGATCTCCGGAAGAGTCCGGAGGTAAAGATTGATATATGTGATAATAGTGTTTTGGTTTCCGGAAGGGTTCCGGAATTCACCGGAAGGGGTTCCGGATGTTTACCGAAGTGTTCGGGTGCAGCAACACTTTATAATGAGCCAAAGGCATAAAGCCCACGAGGTATTGGAAAGTGCAAAAGGAAGTTTTGCTGCTGCCTTAAGCGGTACTACCGCTGGTAAGGCAGTACTACCGCGTAAGCGGTACTACCGCTTGTGTGAAGCGGTACTACCGCATAAGCGGTACTACCACTTGTGTGAAGCGGTACTACCGCTCGTGAGCGGTACTACCGCTTGTGCGCGGTACTGCAGGGATCCGAGTTGGACTCTTTCCCTGCGGGCCAAACCGACCTTGTGCGGGCAAAACCGACCTGGAGGAGGCTTTTACTCCAAGTTTAGACCCCAAGGCTCAACATATAAATAGAGGGGCAGGGCTAGCACACGAGACACATCAAGATTTCCCAAGCCGTGTGTCGGCAACCCTAACCCTCTAGTTCTCCCGTCATAATCTCCGTAGTGCTTGGCGAAGCCCTGCAGAGATTGTTCCTCACCACCATCACCACGCCGTCGTGCTGCCGGAACTCATCTACTACTTCACCATCGCTCGCTGGATCGAGGAGGTGAAGGCGTCATCAAGCCGTACGTGTGTTGAACGCGGAGGTGTCGTCCGTTCGGCACTAGTTCGTGATCGGATCGAGGGACGACTTGCGATTTGGATCGCGGAGACGTTCGACTACATCAACCGCGTTTCTTAACGCTTCCGCTTAGCGATCTACAAGGGTATGTAGATTCACTCTCCCTCTCGTAGATGCTCATCACCATGGATAGATCTTGTGTGTGCGTAGGAAATTTTTTGTTTCCCATGCAACATTCCCCAACAGTGGTATCAGAGCTAGGTCTATGCGTAGATGAGATCTCGAGTAGAACACAAACGAGTTGTGGGCGTGGGTGTATACATATTGCTTGCCATTACTAGTTGATACTTTATTCGGCGGTATTGTGAGATGAAGCGGCCCGGACCGACATTACGCGTACGCTTACGCGAGACAGGTTCCTTCAACTGACATGTAACTTCGTTGCATAAAGATGGCTAGCGGGTGTCTGTCTCTCTCACTTTAGTTGAATCGATTTCAATGAAGAGGGTTCTTTTAGAAGATCAAAAAGCAATCACTACACCACGTTGTGGTTTTGCGTAGGTAAGAACGGTTCTTGCAGACCCGTAGCAGCCACGTAAAACTTGCAACAACAATTAGAGGACGTCTAACTTGTTTTTGCAGGGTATGTTGTGATGTGATATGGCCAATTACATGATGAGATATATGTGATGTATGAGATGATCATGTGTTGTATAGAATATCACGACTTGCATGTCGATGAGTACGGCAACTGGCAGGAGCCATAGAGTTGTCTTTAATTATTTTCGCCGTTTTGCTTTACTTTATCGCTATGAGTTAGCAATAGTCGTGGAAGCAACAGTCGGCGCGACAACCTCATGGCGACACGTTGATGGAGATCATGGTGTCATGCCGGTGACGATGGAGATCATGCCGGTGCTTTGGAGATGGAGATCAAAAGCACGAGTTCATGGCCATATCATGTCACTTATGATTTGCATGTGATGTTAATCCTTTTATGCATCTTATTTTGCTTAGGACGACGGTAGCATTATAAGGTGATCCCTCACTTAAATTTCAAGATAAATTGTGTTCTCCCCGAGTGTGCACCGTTGCGAAAGTTCGTCGTTTCGAGACACGCCGTGATGATCGGGTGTGATAGACTCTACGTTCACATACAACGGGTGTAAGCCATGTTGCACGTGCAGAACACTCGGGTTAAACTTGACGAGCCTAGCATGTATAGACATGGCCTCGGAACACAAGAGACCGAAAGGTCGAACATGAGTCATATAGTAGATATGATCAACATGAAGATGTTCACCATTGAAACCACCTCAACTCATGTGATGATCGGACTTGAGTTGGTGGATTTGGATCATGTTACACTCGAATGACCGGAGGGATGTCAATTTGAGTGGGAGTTTTTAAGTAAATATGATTAACTAAACTCATTATCTTGAACAATAGTCTAAGTTGTCTTTACAATATTTATGTTGTAAATCATGGCTTGCGCAGTAGCACCCCTGAATTTTAATGCGTTCCTAGAGAAAGCTAAATTGAAAGATGATGGAAGTAACTTTGTGGACTGGGCCCGTAATCTAAGGATTATCCTTACGGCTTCCCAGAAGGCTTATGTCCTTGATGCACCGCTTGGTGATCCACCCGCTCCAGTTGAGTCTCTAGACGTTGTGAACGCCTGGCAGGCTCGTTCTGAAGATTACTCAGTAGTTCAATGTGCAATATTGTATGGCTTAGAACCGGGACTTCAAAGACGTTTTGAACGTCATGGAGCATATGAGATGTTCCAGGAGTTGAAGTTTATCTTTCAGAAGAATGCCCGGATCGAGAGATATGAGATCTCCGATAAGTTCTATGCTTGCAAGATGGAGGAGAATGGGTCTATCAGTGATCACGTACTTAGAATGTCTGGGTACTCCGCCCGTCTGGCTGAATTGGGGATGCCCCTTCCGCCAGAGGCTATCACTGACAGAGTTCTTCAATCATTGCCACCTAGCTACAAGAGCTTCGTGTTGAACTATAACATGCACGGGATGAACAAGTCAGTTGCCGAGCTGTTTGCGATGCTGAAAGCCGCTGAGTCTGAAATTCAGAAGGAGCATCAAGTGTTGATGGTCAATAAAACCACTAGTTTCAAGAAAAATGGCAAGGGTAAGAAGGGTAACTCCAAGAAGAGTGGCAAAGCAGTTGCTCCTCCCGTGAAGAAACCCAAGGCTGGACCCAAACCAGAAACTGTGTGCTTTCATTGCAAGGGAACTGGACACTGGAAGCGGAACTGCCCCAAGTATTTGGCTGACAAGAAGGCGGCCAGAAACAAACAAGGTATATATGATATACATGTTATTGATGTGTACCTTACCAACTCTCGTTGTAGTGCCTGGGTATTTGATACCGGTGCGGTTGCTCATATTTGCAACTCAAAACAGGAACTGCGGAATAGACGGAGGCTGGCAAAGGACGAAGTGACGATGCGCGTGGGAAATGGTTCAAAGGTTGATGTGATCGCTGTCGGCACGCTCGCTCTTCGATTACCATCGGGATTAGTGATGAACCTGAATAAATGTTATTTGGTGCCTGCGTTAAGCATGAACATTATATCTGGATCTTGTTTATTGCGAGACGGTTACTCATTTAAATCAGAGAATAATGGTTGTTCTATTTATATGAGTAATATCTTTTATGGTCATGCACCCAATGTGAGGGGTTTATTCTTATTGAATCTCGATAGTAATGATACACATGTTCATAACATTGATGCCAAAAGATGTAGAATTGATAATGATAATACCACTTTCTTGTGGCACTGCCGTTTAGGTCATATTGGCGTAAAACGCATGAGGAAGCTCCATGCTGATGGACTTTTGGAGTCACTTGATTTTGAATCACTTGACACATGTGAGCCATGCCTCATGGGCAAGATGACTAAAACGCCGTTCTCTGGTACAATGGAACTGGCAAGTAACTTATTGGAAATCATACATACTGATGTGTGCGGTCCGATGAGTATTGAGGCGCGCGGTGGTTATCGTTACTTTCTCACCTTCACTGATGACTTAAGTAGATATGGGTATATTTACTTAATGAAACACAAGTCTGAAACATTTGAAAAGTTCAAACAATTTCAGAGTGAAGTTGAGAATCATCGTAACAAGAAGATTAAATTCCTACGATCTGATCGAGGAGGAGAATATCTGAGTTATGAGTTTGGCAGTCACTTAAGACAATGTGGAATTGTTTCACAACTGACACCGCCTGGAACACCACAGCGTAATGGTGTGTCCGAACGTCGTAATCAAACCTTATTGGATATGGTGCGATCTATGATGTCTCTTGCCGATTTGCCACTATCGTTTTGGGGTTATGCATTAGAGACAGCTGCATTCACTTTAAATAGGGCACCATCGAAATCCGTTGAGACGACGCCATATGAACTTTGGTTTGGCAAGAAGCCAAAGCTGTCGTTTCTTAAAGTTTGGGGATGTGATGCTTATGTCAAAAAGCTTCAGCCTGAAAAGCTGGAACCCAAAGCGGAGAAATGCGTCTTCATAGGATACCCAAAAGAGACAGTTGGGTATACCTTCTACCTCAGATCCGAAGGCAAAGTGTTTGTCGCTAAAAACGGAACATTTCTTGAGAAAGAGTTTCTCTCGAAAGAATTGAGTGGGAGGAAGATAGAACTTGATGAGGTTGTTGAACCTTTACTTCAACCTGAAATAGCGCAGCGCAGAAAGATGTTTCTGTAGAGCCTACATTAGCTGAAGAGGAAGTTAATGATGATGATCATGAAGCTTTGGATCAAGTTGCTATCGAACCTCGTAGGTCGACAAGGACGCGTACTGCTCCTGAGTGGTACGGCAACCCTGTCTTAAAGGTCATGTTGTTGCACAACGATGAACCTACGAGCTATGGAGAAGCGATGATGGGCCCGGATTCCGAGAAGTGGTTAGAGGCCATGAAATCCGAGATGGGATCCATGTATGAAAACAAAGTGTTGACTTTGGAAGTATTACCTGAAGGGCGTAAGGCCATTCAGAACAAATGGATCTTTAAGAGGAAGACGGACGCGGACGGTAATGTCACCGTCTATAAAGCTCGACTTGTGGCAAAGGGTTTTTCACAAGTTCAAGGAGTTGACTACGATGAGACCTTCTCACCCGTAGCGATGCTTAAGTCCGTCAGAATCATGTTAGCAATAGCTGCCTTTTCAATTATGAAATTTGGCAGATGGATGTCAAAACAGCGTTCCTTAACGGTTTCCTTAAGGAAGAGTTGTATATGATGCAACCAGAAGGTTTTGTCAATCCAGAGAATGCTGACAAAGTTTGCAAACTCCAGCGATCCATTTATGGACTGGTGCAAGCATCTCGGAGTTGGAATCTTCGCTTTGATGAGGTGATCAAAGCGTTCGAGTTTATACAAGTTTACGGAGAAGCTTGTATTTACAAGAAAGTGAGTGGGAGCTCTATAGCGTTTCTAATATTATATGTGGATGACATATTGCTGATTGGAAACAATATAGAAATGTTGGAAGGCGTGAAGGAATATTTGAACAAGAGTTTTTCAATGAAGGACCTAGGAGAAGCTGCTTTCATATTAGGCATCAAGATCTATAGAGATAGATCGAGACGCTTAATAGGACTTTCACAAAGCACATACCTTGACAAAGTTTTAAAGAAGTTCAAAATGGATCAGTCCAAGAAGGGGTTCTTGCCTGTATTGCAAGGTGTGAAGTTGAGTAAGACTCAATGCCCAGTGACTGCAGAAGATAGAGAAAAGATGTGTGTCATCCCCTATGCTTCAGCCATAGGCTCTATCATGTATGCAATGTTGTGCACAAGACCCGATGTCAGCCTTGCCATAAGTATGGTCGGAAGGTTTCAAAGTGATCCAGGGATGGAACACTGGACGGCGGTCAAGAATATCCTGAAGTACCTGAAAAGGACTAAGGACATGTTTCTCGTTTATGGAGGTGATCAAGAGCTCGTCGTAAAGGGTTACGTCGATGCAAGCTTTGACACTGATCCGGATGACTCTAAGTCGCAAACCGGATACGTGTTTATTCTTAATGGGGGTGCGGTTAGCTGGTGCAGTTCCAAGCAAAGCGTGGTAGCTGATTCTACATGCGAAGCGGAGTACATCGCTGCCTCGGAGGCGGCGAAGGAAGGTGTCTGGATGAAGGAGTTCATGACAGATCTTGGAGTAGTGCCTAGTGCGCTTAACCCAATGACTCTGTTTTGTGATAATACTGGTGCCATTGCTCTAGCCAAGGAACCAAGATTTCACAAGAGGACCAGACACATAAAGCGACGTTTCAATTCCATCCGCGATTACATCAAGGAGGACGACATAAATATTTGCAAAGTACACACGGATCTGAATGTTGCAGATCCGATGACTAAACCTCTTCCAAGGGCTAAACATGAACAACACCAGAACTGCATGGGTGTTCGATTCATTACAATGTAAATCACATAGTGATGTGAACTAGATTATTGACTCTAGTGCAAGTGGGAGACTGTTGGAAATATGCCCTAGAGGCAATAATAAATTGGTTATTATTATATTTCCTTGTTCATGATAATCGTTTATTATCCATGCTATAATTGTATTGATTGGAAACTCAAATACATGTGTGGGTACATAGACAACACTGTGTCCCTAGTAAGCCTCTAGTTAACTAGCTCGTTGATCAAAGATGGTTAAGGTTTCCTAGCCATAGACATGAGATGTCATTTGATAACGGGATCACATCATTAGGAGAATGATGTGATGGACAAGACCCAAACTATAAACGTAGCATATGATCGTGTCAGTTTATTGCTATTGTTTTCTGCATGTCAAGTATCTGTTCCTATGACCATGAGATCATGCAACTCCCTGACATCGGAGGAATACCTTGTGTGTATCAAACGTCGCAACGTAACTGGGTGACTATAAAGGTGCTCTACAGGTATCTCCGAGGGTGTCTGTTGGGTTGGCATGGATCAATACTGGGATTTGTTACTCCGTGTGACGGAGAGGTATCTCAGGGCCCACTCGGTAATACAACATCACAATGAGCCTTGCAAGAAATGTGACTAAAATGTTAGCCACGAGATCTTGTATTACGGAACGAGTAAAGAGACTTGCCGGTAACGAGATTGAACTAGGTATAGAGATACCGACGATCGAATCTCGGGCAAGTAACATACCGAAGAACAAAGGGAACAGTATACGGGATTAACTGAATCCTTGACATAGAGATTCGACCGATAAAGATCTTCGTAGAATATGTAGGAGCCAATATGGGCATCCATGTCCCGCTATTGGTTATTGATCGTAGAGGTGTCTCGGTCATGTCTACATAGTTCTCGAACCCGCACTAGTAGAAAAAGGGCCATTTGTCCCGGTTCGTAAGGGCCTTTAGTCCCGGTTCTGGAACCGGGACTAAAGGGTCGGGACTAAAGCCCAAAACCTTTAGTTCCGGTTTGCTTACGAACCGGGACCAAAGGCCCTCCACGTGGCGCTGCCTGGGGCGGGGGAGGGAGGACCTTTAGTCCCGGTTGGTGTTACCAACCGGGACTAAAGGCTCCACCTTTAGTCCCGGTTGGTAACACCAACCGGGACTAAAGGTCCTTGCCGGGGGAAAAAAATTGAAATTTTTTTTTGAATTTTTTTTGATTTGTTTTTAAGTTTTAATCTCTAATCACCCCTCCTCACTGCTTCAGAATTTAATCTCTAGTCTCTAATCAGCACACATTCCAAATCGTCTAACTTCCCGGCCGGTCACCCATCCTCTCACTACTCCAGCCCCAGCACGCTTAACTTTCAGGTTCTATCTCCCCTAGTTTCCAAGTCTGCACTTGTTGTTTTCCTGACAATCTTAAGCTATCAATCCTGTTAACCCTTAGGTCTTGATGTCACATGATTTAATTTTTTGAATTCTAAACAATTATTAAAATAAACAAAATAAGTACTAATAATATTGAATTTCAATGAAAATAAAATAAGTAATAATATTATTTTATTAATTTTTTTGCCATTTATTCATTTAATATGACATAATTAATATCTTTAAATCTGTAAATCGAAATTCGACAAATAATATATCCATTATTATCAGAAAAATGTGAGGAATCCAAATATGACATCATTTATTTATTTTAAATAAAATTAATTTTTAAAATTATTAATTTTTTTTTTGATTTGAAATAACTTTTTTTACTTTTGGAATTTTGAGAATCTGAGAAAACTTCACCGGGTAAACCCGGGTGAAATCGAGTCCCAATTTTTCTCTAGTTTTTTTTGATATATTAAACTTTTTTTTTCGACGTCGTATGCAAAAGTTATGGCCATTTTACATTTTTTTTTCGTTTTTTTGCAAAAAAGGTCAAAATTCATATTTCAAAATTTCTATACCAACTAGACACTAAAACCTAACTACATCTCGAAGGATTTTATTTTTTGAAGATTTTATCATTTTTGTTTATTTTCTACAAAACTAAAAAAGGCGATCCACGGGGGGGGGGGGGGGGGGTAGAGTTTGAAAATTTCAGAACCCCTTCAGACGAAAACTCGTCTGTTACAAAGACATTTCATTTTTTTAAACTTATTTCAACTCCAGACTTTTTGTGTGTGCACCATTCGAAGCCACGCCATCAATTTTCAACCCTTTCTAACTTCATTTGCTATTTTTCATGCATTTACTGATTTTTTTGAGCTAAATGACCCTAAAATTGAAAAGCACCACAAATGAACTCTCAAAAGGTTGAAAGTTGGCATGGTATCATCATTTCATCCACATAGCATGTGCTAAAAAGTTGAGAGGGTTACGGCAAAAACTGGATGCACTTCGTGTACAAAATGGACAATCTCTTTCGAAGTATCAGGGTTTCAGACGAAAACTCGTCTGTTACAAAGGCATTTCATTTTTTTAAACTTATTTCAACTCCAGACTTTTTGTGTGTTCATTATGCACCATTCAAAGACACATCCTCAAATTTCAACCCTTTCTGACTTCATTTGCTATTTTTCATGCATTTACTGATTTTTTTGAGCTAAATGACCCTGAAATTGAAAAGCACTACAAATGAACTCTGAAAAGGTTGAAAGTTGGCATGGTATCATCATTTCACCCACATAGCATGTGCTAAAAAGTTGAGAGGGTTACGGCAAAAACTGGATGCACTTCGTGTACAAACTGTACCATCTCATTCGAAGTATCAAGGTTTCGGACGAAAACTCGTCTGTTACAAATGCATTTCATTTTTTTAAACTTATTTCAACTCCAGACTTTTTGTGCATTCAATATGCACCATACTACAACATGTTAAAATCTACAGAAAGAACTAACTAAAAATAATAAAAAACAACAATTAAATGACTAAAACAACTATATAAGCAAAACAGTATTGTTTTAATTAAAATCCTAATTTAAATTATTCTAAAAATAACCAAATAAATCTTACTGTGACAACAATCTAACACGTGACTAGGAGCAAAAAGAATTAAATTAAAAACTATTTGTAAACTCAAGTTATTCACAATCTAGGGTTTGAAGCAAATTTGAACAAATTCAAATTTAAACCATTCAAATTTGAAAACTAATGACACAAACAGAAACTAGACAAAATTTTGAATCTAATGCAAAAAGAATCACTCAAAAACATCAAATATCTTAAAAGATATAAGCAATTTAAAACAGAAACTAAAAACAGAAAACAAATGTAAAAACAGGAAAAAAAAACTTTCAGAACCCCTTTAGTCCCGGTTGGTGTCTCCAACCGGGACTAAAGGTCCAACCTTTAGTCCCGGTTGGTAACACCAACCGGGACTAAAGCCTCAACCCCTTTAGTCCCGGTTGGTGTTACCAACCGGGACTAAAGCCTCACCATTTGGTCCCGGTTCCAGCCACAAACCGGGACCAATGGCCCACGAGGCGCATTGGTCCCGGTTCGTGTCTGGAACCGGGACCAAAGGGGTCAGACGAGGCCCGGCCGGCGCCCTGGCCTCACGAACCGGGACCGATGCCCCCATGGGTCCCGGTTCATGAGTGAACCGGGACTAATGGGCTTTTCAGGGTGGACCAAAGCCCTGTTTTGTACTAGTGCCGCAGGGTCTACACACTTAACGTTTGGTGACGATTAGTATAGTTGAGTTATTTTGTTGGTGACCGAAGGTTGTTCGGAGTCCCGGATAAGATCCCGGACATGACGAGGATCTCCGGAAGAGTCCGGAGGTAAAGATTGATATATGTGATAATAGTGTTTTGGTTTCCGGAAGGGTTCCGGAATTCACCGGAAGGGGTTCCGGATGTTTACCGAAGTGTTCGGGTGCAGCAACACTTTATAATGAGCCCAAGGGATAAAGCCCACGAGGTATTGGAAAGTGCAAAAGGAAGTTTTGCTGCTGCCTTAAGCGGTACTACCGCTGGTAAGGCAGTACTACCGCATAAGCGGTACTACCGCTTGTGTGAAGCGGTACTACCGCATAAGCGGTACTACCGCTTGTGTGAAGCGGTACTACCGCTCAAGCGGTACTACCGCTCGTGAGCGGTACTACCGCTTGTGCGCGGTACTGCAGGGATCCGAGTTGGACTCTTTCCCTGCGGGCCAAACCGACCTTGTGCGGGCAAAACCGACCTGGAGGAGGCTTTTACTCCAAGTTTAGACCCCAAGGCTCAACATATAAATAGAGGGGCAGGGCTAGCACACGGGACACATCAAGATTTCCCAAGCCGTGTGTCGGCAACCCTAACCCTCTAGTTCTCCCGTCATAATCTCCGTAGTGCTTGGCGAAGCCCTGCAGAGATTGTTCCTCACCACCATCACCACGCCGTCGTGCTGCCGGAACTCGTCTACTACTTCACCATCGCTCGCTGGATCGAGGAGGTGAAGGCGTCATCAAGCCGTACGTGTGTTGAACGCGGAGGTGCCGTCCGTTCGGCACTAGTTCGTGATCGGATCGAGGGACGACTTGCGATTTGGATCGCGGAGACGTTCGACTACATCAACCGCGTTTCTTAACGCTTCCGCTTAGCGATCTACAAGGGTATGTAGATTCACTCTCCCTCTCGTAGATGCTCATCACCATGGATAGATCTTGTGTGTGCGTAGGAAATTTTTTGTTTCCCATGCAACGTTCCCCAACACGAGTGTGGCTGCCTTCGCGGAGGCACCCCTCCCACCGGTCAAGTCGATGGTAGAACTACGGGCCGGCGTCGATAGCAGCGGGCTAGTGGAGGAACTCAAGGCCTCCTGCCTGGTGGCCCCCACCACCCCCGCCTGAGAGCCCAACCGAGGCGACTGGTGAAGCTGAGCCGAGGCGCCCCACTCCAGGCCCACGCCGGAAACCAGCAGTCCAGGCGCCCCTGGTGAAGCCACTGGCGACAACGGTGGCAGCTCCTGGTCCACGGGATCCTCCATCTCGAACCGGTCACCCCATAGGCGGCTGGGAGCAGATGATGCTCCAAAGGATCCAAACCTCAGAGCATTCATCGGAGTCGACGGGGGTGCTGCCCCCTTGTCTGCAGAAGCCTCAGCTGGATGAGCAGAATGTCCCTCAGCCCTCGCAGCGCCATCGCGCTTACTGTGCTCCGCACTCTTATCCTGATTCCCATTACCGTCACCGCCCTCAGCCATATCCACATCGTTGTCCTTGGCCACCTCATCAACATATGGGTGGTCCTCAATCTCGATCTCAAGATCATAACTCTTACCCTCATAGGTCCATCTCACTAAATCCGGAACAAGCTCGATGTCCACAACACTGACAAGCAGACGAGCAATGCCCTGAGCGTGAGTGAACGGCATGTCCACCTGCTCCATCTTGCCTATGAGTGAATCAAGACTCCAGGTAACCAGAAAATCATTCAGAGGCGTAGGCGGTACCCCTGAAAATCTGACCCAAATCTGTCGAAGAGGTGTTCCCTCAAGTTCCTGCTTAGTCCATGCATCAAACTCAAGAACACAAGTGTTGTTTGGTACCCTGCTCAAACCAAACTTAAGAAGGCGAGCTAGATCCTCCCTTGTAGGAAAATCCACTCTGAACACCTGATCCTCAAGTCTCACCGGAGCCCACTAAAAAGTGGCCGAAACCAACTCCCTAAGCTGTTGCACAATTTGCTCCTCCATCATCGTCCCACGTGTCACCCTCACCACGCCAATCCTCGAGCTCTCCATGCGAGGCGTAACCGAGGTGGTGTGAGGGGACTCAAAGAACATCAACTCGGGGCAACACACCCCGTAGATCGTGACCACCGGTTTCGGTCCCAGCAGAAGGGGGCACTCTCCTGAACCATGCTTCGGCTTGAGATATATATCGCAGAGCTCCGCGGTGCACTCAACCACAAAGTATCCCGGTTCTCCGCACCGATAGCAGCACATTTTTTCCTTCTTGCGTGCCAATTTGGTGGCACGCTCTTATCCGTATTTTCACTACCCTTGTCAATAGCCGCATCCGGAGATGCAGCCGCAGTCGCCGTTGACACCGAGACCGCTGCGATCGCTTGGACCGCGTCCATCGCCGCATCCGGTAGCGCTGCCGGTGGTGCACCCGACAGCGGTACTGTCCCGCCTGTCGGTGCAACGAGAACCTCAGACCCGGTCTACTCCACTGCCGGGGGGGGTGGTGGTGGGAGGGTCAGCACGAGGTGGCAGTGGGTCTTGCCGCGGTGGATGCTGGCCGGTCGCCGTAAACCGTCCCCCGCCACCACGGCCCCCCATGATGAGCACAGAAACCACCGCGGGGTCGGAGTTGGGGTCCGGTAGCCACCTCGACAAAGTTTCCCGGTGGAGCAGTGAAACCGCGACCGCCATTGCCGCTGTTCTGCCCGTGATCACCGGAGTAACCCCGGCCGCCCCCGCCCGACGACGACCCTCGGTACCGGTCATCACGGTAAGCTCCAAAGCCATCATCTCCCCACTGTCCACGTCCGTAAAAGTTGCTGTGATTCTGCCTGCTAGTGAACCCGGCATCCCTAGCCCGGCCGGTGCCATGGCCGCCCCGGCCGCGCCTGACCAGCAGCCTCAGGGCCTGCTGCCCGATCATCGCGCATAGGAGGCGGCGGGCGCTGCACAAGCGCGTCAAGTCGAGTCACCGGGGGAAGGGGACGAGGGGGCGGCTGCTTTCCGTTCCCTTGCCCTGCCATGGCCGTAGGACTCACCTCCGGCAGCGCTAGACGAGCCGCACGCCCACGTCGCAGAGATGGAAGCCCAGGTCATGCCCGTCGTGGCCGAACCCTAGCAATAGGAGATGCCGAAACAGCCACTCGCCCGCTCGGTATCTCATTGGCCAAAGGCCCAGTATCCATCGGCCCAAAGGCCGCAGCTCGCGACTGGGCCGAATACCCAGTTGTCAACGAACCCGAACCATCCACACCAGTCTCCGGCCCAACCAGGCCCAACAGGGAATTGAAACGGCATCTCCTCGCCGCTCTGATCCCCTCGATCCGATCCGCCGGCTACGCCAGCAGCGGCACCGCCGCCGGTCGCGATTTCTTTCTACGCCTGGAAACAACTGTCCAAGCATTCGGATGGATGAAATCTTGCAGAGTAAGGAACGGAAGACGTACCTTGGGGAGTGGACCCTTCCATGGCCTAACCGCCGTCGGTGCCGTTCGCCGGTGTACTATGCGTCGCAGCACCTCCACCCTGTCCTCTGCGCCTAACCCTTCTCTTGCTGGATCGCCGATCGGGACGACGGTGTCGACCAAAGCGACAACATCCTCCTCCTCGTATCCCACGTTGAATGCTTCACAGATGGTGTCGGAGGGAGTCGGTGACGGCACCTCCGGCAACCCGGCGATGACCTCCCCGGCATCTTCCTCATCGTCACTGTCCTATCCATGGGCAAGCGCGCAGAACCTCCCGCCGACACGCCGGCCGGCGGAGGAATCGCGGCCGCGCGCGGCGGTCGCCCGGTCCGCCTCACGCATCGCCCGGTCAAGACTTTTCTGCGCCCGTAGAATATATCTGCCTGAGAGGATTAATTGGAGAGGATTTAGGGAACTCTCCATCAATCCTCTTTCATCCCAACTAAACCGAACAACCCTTCCATCAATCCTCTTCTGTCAGTCTCCTCCGGGTCGACCTTCAATCTCCGGCGGCCACGCCATCGATCACGAGTAGCTTTGTGAGACGGCCATGAAGAAACAAGAACAAAGTTGACGGTATGAAAGAAGTAACGGAACCACGTACGTACCGGCCGGCCGGAGAAGAACAAATTAAACTAGTGTTCGCTGTGCCTGTGGGATGGATCCACGGCGGCCGTCGTACAGGAAAGGGAAAGGAGCAAGACTGGCCCCGTTTGATAGCCCTGCATTTTCTAAATATTTTGGGAATACTACAGTTTTTCCAAATACTATGGTTTTAATTACTTTGAGCTGTTTGGCCTCCACAAAAAACTGTAGTATATATACTACAGTATTCCTCAAAACGCAGCATTTCCTCTGTCTAAAAAAAAGAACCCCGGACGTCTTTTTTTTAAACCGAGCAGGCGAGAAAAACGAGAATGTTGCTTCTTCCTCGTTCGCTCCCAAGCTGCCGCCGCTCTCTAGTCGCTGGAGATCGTCTCTCCCTCGATAGCCGTGGACAGACAAAGAGACGACCATGGAGAAAACGGCGAGTACGCTCGGCTAAATCATCCGTTCCCTTCTCTTCTCGAGGAGCCGCGTGGCATGAACCATGAAGCCAGCAGGCCTTACTCGCAGAAGAAGACACCTCCTGTCGCCTCATGAAGATTCCAGTCACCGCCACTCCTACTTCTCTTTGTGCGACTGCTGTGGTGCCAGCCGGCCGACGGCACGTCGAGCCACCTTGCCATAACTGAGAGGAAGGAGTTGGTGACTAGCGCAGTGCACGGTGTTCCTCATCTTTCGTAAGCTGCACTGCTGCAGGCCGAGCTTTGGGCATGGTCGTTGACAGTTTGGCAGTGGACTTTGTGCATGGCCGTTTAAAGTCTGTGCATGGCCGTTGAGTTTGCAACAAATGGGTAAGCTAAGGAGAAAACGGCTAGCTAGCTATTACGTACGTCGATATATACAGCACTAGCCAAACAGCTCAAAGTATTCTCAATACATCAAAATAATGTGGTATGTCAAAACTGTGGTATCTTATACCTACATGCTAAAATGCTGTAGTTTTCAATACTTTGGTTTTTTTAATACTTTACTATCAAACACAGCCTAAGTTAGTTTTAGGCTGTTGCAAGACGAAAGTAGGTCTCACCCTCTCGCGCGGCGGCGCTACTGGTCCGGCCCAATACTGTAGCTACCACACGACTTCTTTCTGTGGTTTTCTTTACGGTTTTGTGCTGTTTTGCATCGGTTTTCTTCAGGTTTTCTCTGGTTCTCTTCGGATTTTTCTCTTTCCTTTTCATTTTTGTTCGTCTTTTTATGCTTAGGTGTTCTTTGCTTCTTTCTTTGGTTTTCACTTTTTTTTACATGTCTAATTTTTTATACACATTGTACAATTTTTTATACACCAGGAATATTTTTTATACACATTTAACATTTCTAAAAATATATGTTTTGCCATCTAATTTTTTTCATACACATTGTAAAAAATTTGTAGGTATCTAATACATTTTTTATATAAGTTTAATATTTTTAAAATACATAATTAACATTTTTCAAATACATGTTTTTTCAAACAATACGTGATAAAGGTTTATCAAATACAGATTGAAACCTTTTTTGAATGATACAAACATTTTTTAAACAATGTGAACATTTTTAATAATGTATAAATATTTTTGAAAAATGTCAAAATCATATTTTTGAACTGTGTGAGCAGTTTTTTAATGTAACTTGCATTTTACAGAATAGTATGAAACATTTTTTTTGAATTACACGAAGATTTTTTTAACACTGTATAATATTTTTCGAAAAAGTCACATACATTTTTTGAAATCCGTGAATAGTTTTTTAAATGTCCGATATTTTTATTTTTAATGATACAAAACAAGACATATATTTGAAAAGAAAATGTTAATCATGTATTTAAAAAATGTTAAACGTGTATAAAAACAAGACATACCATGCAACTTCCAGGTCGATTCCATTATGGGCCACCCTGGGCGGCCCATGGAGAATTATGTAGAGACTCCGGAAGGCTTTACTTACAAGACAAGAAGACGGAGCGGTGGAGGACTCGACCTCCACCTATGTAGCCGACTAAGATTTGTAACTCTAGGACCCCCGGTATGTTATATAAGCGGGAGGTCGTGCTCGTAGATAAACAAGATACAATCTCTTGGTACTTTACCTATATTTTGCACACACCCCAACGCAATATACACAAGAAGGAATTTGGGTAAGACCTTGCCCCTATTACCATCGTGCCAAGTTGCCTAGCTAGGATACTCTACCGAGGGATCTTCCGGAATTAGCTCCGACAATATGGCCCATGCAGATCCTATTAGGTGAATGTCACGGCTCGATGGGAATCAAGATCGGCACTCATATCGGTTCCGGTAAGATCTTCTTGTTGGGGCAGATGTTTGTTTTCGGCGTCACCACCTTAGTTGCGGACTCTAATGGCTTCCTCGGCCAAGTCGAGACCTTCGCTCCAGGTCAGATCATCAGATTCGGCAATCTGGAGTACTCCGCGGACCCCCGCGGAGAGTTGATCCTCTAGGGTCTCGCGTTGAGCCTAATCCAAGAGCAGCAGGGACCAGGTTTCCCAGATTCGATCCAGAGATGTCGGAAGAGGTCAATTTTTCGACCCACCCATCTCATCGCCAACGCTGAGGATCTCGCCGCCATCCTGGAAGGCGCCACCGAAGAGGCTGGAGGTATGGAAGAGGAATCTAGTGAGCGTGCGGATAGCCGGTCACCAGCCAAGGTGCTTTCACGCAGGTGATAGGTGACCTCGACCTACGAGTGCTACATGGTGGACTCCAGCCGGACGGGCCAGGCCTCTGGCAATAACACGGATGCATTGTCTAGAAGGCCACTTGGTCCATCTCAATTGTTGTTGCAGATGCATTGTCTAGAAGGCCACCAGATCCATCTCAACTGATTTTCACTACTCAACCTACTTGGTTATCTGAAATCATTGATAGCTATAGGTATGATACTAAAGCTTTGGAGATCATGCAACAGTTAGCTGTTCAACCAGCTTCAAAACCTCCCAATCAGTTGATCAATGGATTACTCAAGTACAAAGGGAGCATCTGGGTGGGTCCTGTGCCTGCATTGCACCTTAAAATATTTTCTGCTTTTCATGATAGTCCAATGGGTAGCCATTCTGGATTTCCTGTTACTTACAAGATAATACATGCCCTGTTTTCCTGGTCTGGAATGAAACAATTTGTTAAATCTCAAGTACAATAGACAGAAAGACTAAATTATAATGGCCTCTTGTCTCCCTTACCAGTACAAAAGAAGGCTTGGGATAATGTTAATATAGATTTTATTATCAGTGGCCTGCCTTCCTCTTCTCAGTATAATTGTATACTAGTGGTCATCGACAAATTCCCCAAGTATGGACATTTCATAGCTCTTAAACATCCTTTCAATGCTCAAAAAGTTGCTAAGGTTTTCTTGGACAATGTGTACAAGTTACATGGTATATCTAGGGTTATAGTTTATGACATGGATCCTATTATCACTAGTCAGTTCTGTAAGTTACTGATTACTAAAACTGGTTCTCATAAGAATATGAATACTGCCTATCATCCCGAGACTGATGGTTAGACAAAATGATGAATCTAGGTGGAATGCTATCTCAGATGTTATATTTGTGCCCAAGCTCACAAGTGGAGTAAGTGGTTGCCCCTGTGTGAATTTTGGTATAATTCTAATTGGCACTCTTCCCTGGGTAAATCTTTGTTTGAAGTGGTTTACGGACATGCTCCAAGCTACTTTGGTATCTCTGATACTGATACTGTAGGAGATATGCCCTAGAGGCAATAATAAATGTTATTATTTATCTCCATGTTTGTAGTTAAGTTTATATTCCGTGCTATAACTGCTATGGTTCTCGAGTCGGCAATAACCACGAGGCTCAGAGGAAGACTCATATGCACGTGTGGAATAATAAACAGTAAAATGTATTTCCTAGTCTGGCCTCTAAGACTAGCTCAAGTGTTGCATGATGGTTCTGTTTTCCTGATCATGGGCATGCCTATGCTGGCAACTTTGAGGGCACAATGTTAGGAGAACACTTGTGTTGAATCGACCTGAAATGATGTTATGCTATGAGATACATTCGTCACAAGTTAATGGTTAATAACACAGAGATGGTTTACGTTTGCATAATTCCTTAGACCATGAGAGTGTGGAGTTTCTTCATGCTTGCTTCATGAACTTTGGGGTTTGTTAAACGTCATCCGTAACTGGGTGGCTATTACGGCGGCTTACGGGTTCATGGGAAAGTATGTCAAGGGACTTGATAGCTCAAGATTGGGATTTGCTCCTCCGACGATGGAGAGATATCTATGGGCCCTCTCGGTGTTACGGTATCCACCATCGTCTGGCCAGACACATTGTGATTTGATCAGAGGGATGCCGGAACACGGAAACGAGAAAAGAGAACAAAACCCGTAACGAGGTAACCGGCATTGTGGACAAGTGTTGATCCACGGGGATGCCGATGATTCTCACCTCGGGTATTTGTAACATATCGCGAAGCAACAGGAATAGCACACGGCAACTGGAGGTTCACTCGAATATTCATTCGTCTGGGTATAGGGGTCAATATGGGTGTCCACGGCTCCGATGTTGATCATTGATCGGAAAGAGTTCCGGTCATGTCTATACTTCACCGAACCTATAGGGTCACATGCTTAAGGGTCATCTATCTGCTGAATACTAGACAGGGAGTCTGAGAGAAAGTCACCGGAAAAGTTTCGGAGACAGCGGAAAAGTTCCGGAGAGAGAACACCGGAATAGTTTCGGTAAAACTGAAAAGTTGTTTCAGGGTATACCATTAAGTCAAATTGGTTTCGGCACACGTCTGGAAATTCTTGGAGGGTGCCAGAATTGGTCTGGGAACTTCTGGGATTTTTCGGAGAAAAAACCCGGAAATGTTCCGGAGCTGCCGGAACCGGTTTGGTTGCTTTTCGCAGATGATAATCACTAATCCGGAATTGTTTCGGAACGTGTCCAAAATCATTTTAGTGGGTTCTGGAATTATTCTAAGACCCACAGAAATATTTTCGGATTTAACGGTCGCGGAAAAATGTTTCCGTGAATAGTGAAAGTGCTTTTTGGGTGGCTTCTTGGAGAAGCCACCTTGAGGGCCTTTTGGTATTTTTCCCCTTGGCTTCTTGGAGAAGCCACCGTTGGGCTTGGCCTATAAATAGGCGTGGAGGGGGCTGCCTAAAGACACACTCTTTCTCAACATACACAAGCCATGCATGATCTGGCCTTCTCTCTCCCTCCCCGCGAAATAGTTTCGTAAAGCCGAAAGGCTGTCTGGGTTCCGACAGGAACTAGTTCTGGACGGCGATGCCCTGCCGGATAGCTGACACCGTATGTGTGCAACCCCGTAGAGAGGTCGTAGTTTCGATCCTATGCCCGTGGGGCTGCTTGAGTACCTGCCCGGAGGGCTGTCCGTGCGGCCTCCCGGAGGGCTGTCCGAGGATCGGTCCGGTGGGACTATCCGAGGGACTGTCCAGAGGCCTCCCGGAGGGCTGTCCGAGGATCCGTCCGGTGGGACTATCCGAGGGACTGTCCAGAGGCCTCCCGGAGGGCTGTCCGAGGATCTGTCCGGTGGGACTATCCGAGGGACTGTCCAGAGGCCTCCCGAAGGGCTGTCCGAGGATCCGTCCGGTGGGACTATCCGAGGGACTGTCCCGAGGCCTCCCGAAGGGCTGCGCGGAGATCCGTCCGGTGAGCTGACGAGAGAGTACATCCTCGCGGTTGGGAGGTTGTAAATCCTAGCTGCGGGGATCTGCACCGTCGATCGTCTTCGACTCTACTTCCGCTGCGCTGTATGCAGTCTCCATAGTGGTCCTGGGCTGGTGCGTAGGTTGGAAATTTTTTGTTTTCTGCTGCATTCCCCAACAGTGGCATCATGAGCCGTGCTATGCGTAGATGCATGTTACGATCTAGAATACATGAGATGTATGGGTGTTGCACAATATAATTTGTAGTAGATGAGTTCTACAGCTGATAATTATTTGTGCAGGCAACAGATGAAATCTGTTACCCGATGTTCTTGTTGCTTCCCTGGAATTTGCATATTTCGGATCTTGATAACAGCATGGTGAATTTTCAAAGTTTTGGCCATCCGTGATCCTGATTGATCAACGAAGTGCTAACAGTTCGTTGAATTCCACCATAGTTAAAAAGAAAGATGAAATTTTGCAGACGAAAGGGCAATGCAGATATGATCTGCACGGGGGTCATGCGTATGACGAAGTTCAGTATGGGGCTCGAGATTTTATTATCTCGTGTTTCATACACCCCATAAAGTTAATCTTGCGACTTGAATAATCATACTTTATGATGGACGTTGGTAGCTTCGGTTTGCTTCGAAACCTTAGAAGCCACGTAAAATGAAATTTTGTATGAACCGATTAGAGGCATCTAACTTGGTTTTGCAGGATGTGCATGTGATGTGGTATAGCAGTTCTCATATTAATTTGATTATGTATGAGATGACTATACAATGTAAATTAACATGACCTGCGTGTCATGATTCGGCATGATGGCTGGAGCCATATGATTGTCACTTTAATGACCTGCGTGTCAACCTGAAGTAATGCACTTATTCTATTAGCTATAGAGATAGCAATATTATCTGGTGCATCGACAAGGTGGTGGCAAACTTCGCGAAGGTGAACACCGACGCGAATGCCGAAGACGAAGAAATAAAAGACTTCTCCGTCAGAAAGGGCTATACCATATCATGCTATTATGAATTGCCTGAGATGTTTATCCCTTATGATGCACCCTTCTTGATTGCGCGGTAGTCGCTTTTATTAGGGTGATCTCTCACTTAAAATATCAAAGTAGTTAGTGTTCACCCAAGTGTAGCACCGTCTGAAATTCGTATCTTTTCGGGGTGCGCCATGTACACATGAGCACGAACGAATCGAGAGGAATGAGGCAGGTGAGGTCAGACCTCGCAGCAAGATCACTTGGTTGTCTTTGACATTCAGGCAGGAGAGTCCTGAGCTCGGAACACGCCCATCGAAAGATGAACAAGAATCACATAGAGATGTGATCGGCAAGTTGGCCTACCGATTGAAATTCGCGTCATCAGTGATGAACCCGTCAATGGCGTCGAATTGAAATACGGATCTTGTATCACTCGCAATCAATTTTGAGAGATATTGATTTCAGTGGGAGCGCACTATAGAATTAAATTGTTTAATTCTCGGTGCAATTAATTGTGAACACTTGTCTAAGTGAAATTTGCATAATAGTTATAGAATAATGGCTCGCGTTTCCACCTTCCCCTTAAAATTGAATAGCTATTAAATATCTGGTTAAAACTTTACGGTTGGTAACCTAATGTGAGGATTGTCCTCAAAAGTGCCGAGAAGGACTTTGTCCTATCGCATGCTTTTGGTATTCTCCCGCTAATGCTATGGATAATGTGACTCTCGTCCTTCGATCCAAAAGCTAGAATTCCGTTACGGTCAAGTGCAATATGTTTGCTTCCATGAGACCCGAACTTCAAAAGTTTGGGATAGTTATGTGATATTCATGGAACTGAAAATCATTTTCAGACACAAACAAAGGCTAAAAGATATGGGATATCCTAAGCAATGTTTGTTTTCCAAACTATTAGTAAAAGTGTTTACTATGCATTTGACTAATAACAGAGGGATCCTGTAGAACGCCTGTCATATGATGATGGTGAATAAAACAACAACTTAAGAGAAAGGAAATGTCCGAAGGGTGTTAGTATGACTTACACACCTAGGAAGTCCGAGGCTGACGCCGCTCTTCAAGTTGGTGCTTCTTCTGAGAGTAGGAGAATTATTGGAAGTAAAACTGTTAGAAGTATAAAGGCAAAAAGAAAGAAGACTGGAATGTCCAGCACATGTATGAAAGTCATACAAGTTATTGATGTATGGAAGGCTGGTCAAAAGAAATAGTTCTTGAGAATTGTGATTAAATTGTTAGTCACTAATTCTTGAGTATTGTGAGTTGATCACAAAGATACCCACTCGATTGCATTCTATTGCGACTCGATGCAAGAACTACTACGGCCTAAAAGGCTTGTCGGGAATGAGGTTAAGATACGCGCTGGGAATATAGTAAATGTTACTATACATTCCATCAGTGTATTACCTATGTATTTATTTTCATAAATTCATTTTTGTGTTTTACACACTCTAGCCCATTGCATAAGGTATCTTGCAAGAAGGTTGTTCATAAGAGAACTTTTGATGTTCGATGTTATGAATAACTTAAGGGCCATACTTTCATTATGAATGAGATGTATGTTATGAATATTGATAATAATACATTACCTATGTATTTACTTTCATAATTCATTTTAGAGTTTTACACACTCTAGCCCATTGCATAATGTTTGTTGCAAAAGTGTTGTTCATAAAAGAAAAATTGTTGTTCAGAATTATGAATAACATAAAGGCCATACTTCCATCAGGGATGGGATGTATGTTATGAATATTGATGGTAATATGATACATCCATAACACTGACGCTAAATGTCGCAAGACTAAAAGAATACCACACATGTGTGGCACTGCATTTGGTCACATTGGAGAAACCCGCATGGAGAAATTCCATAATGATGGATTTTGAAGTCGTTTGATTATAAATCATCTGACACTTGCAACTTTCCTCCGAAAAGTGAAGTGACTGAAATACCGTTCATAGGCCATAAGGAACGAGCAACAAACTTATTGGTGATCATACATTTTGATGTGTGTAGTCCAATAAATGTTGTTGCTTGCAGTGGATTTATCTATCTTCAGAAATGACTCAAGTTGATATATGGATATTTACTTGATGAGACATAAGTCTGGATCTTTTGAAATCATTCATAAGGTTTTCAAAAATGAAGTAGAAATTATTGTAACAAGAAAAATATGTTTCTGCAAACTAGATTGCCGAAAGGAATATTTGAGTTACAAGTTTAGCGAATGTCTGATGAGTTCTGAAAAGAGTTTCATAACTTACACCTCCCAGAACTCCACTGTGAGTGGTACGTCCGTGAAGATGTATTAACCATTTGTGACATGGTAAGATCAAAGATGACATAAATCAATTTGCCATTATCCCTTTTAAAAGTAATGCTTTAGAGACTGCGGTTTTACCCTGAAAAGAGCACCATCAGGTCTGTTGAAATGACGCCATGGTATGTTACGCCCAACCATGCTTTGTCTTTTCTTAACATTTGGAATATGGGGCTTGTGTAAAATATTTACAAACCTATTCCAAATCAGACAAGTACTATTTTGTAGGTTATCCCAAGTAATTTGGAATTCCTCCACCACTATACTGAGGCAAAAAGGTTTGCCACCAAGATCGGTATGCTTTTAAAGAGAATGGTTCTTGCAAAAAGGTGAGTGGGAGAACAGTGCAACTCGACGAGATAACAGTATCTTCGTCATCAGATGAAAGGAAAGAAACCTTGGAAGTAATTCCAGAATTTCCTATTGCGATTGATACGGAAGCCTCTACATGAGATGTATGGATTTCGATCGAACTTGCAACTGAACCACGTAGGCCAAACTCGTGCAAACCTCTCAGCTGCGCAAGCGAGATATTGTTGTTAGACAACAGTATACCTACGATACACATGGAAGAGTTGATAGGCCCTGACTCCGGAATTGGCTAAATGCCAATATAATCCGAGATAGTTTCCATAAATGATTCAAGATTATATCTTGATAAACCCTTCGGAAGACTTAGAGTCTAACGAACATTAATGGAACTATAAACTGATGTGGATAAAATGTTTTATCCATAAAGCTCGACTTGTTGCAATAACAAGTTCAAGGAGTTGACTACGATGAGGTTGTCTCACCATAGCGATGCTTAAAGTCAGATCGGGTTAAACTAGCAATTAATACATATTTCAATCTTGAGATATGATACATGGATGCGAAAAGGATTTCCATGTGATGGAAATGCAACCTAGGACTTATATGTGATACAGTCCTGTGACGCCCCCGACTTAATCGTGCGCTAATCATACACGCAAATGCACACGATCAAGCCTAGGGACTCACTTGAAGATATCACAACACAACTCTAGACTCAAAATAAAATAATTCAAGCTTTATATTACAAGCCAGGGGCCTCGAGGGCTCGAATACATAAGCTCGGATGTCATACAAGCAACAGCGGAAGCAAAAGTATCTGAGTACAGACACAAAGTTAAACAAGATGCCTTAAGAAGGCGAAAACAAACAACGGCTCTGACCGAAAGAGGCAAGGCCTCCTGCCTGGGAGCCTCCTAAACTACACCTGGTCGTCGGTCTCCATGTAGTAGCAAGCTCCGTCGGTGTAGTAGTAGTAGTAGTCGTCGACGGGGGTAGCTGGCTCCGGGGCTCCGTCATCTGATCGCAGCAATGAGGTATGGGGAAAAGAGGTAGCAAAGCAACCGTGAGTACTCATCCAAAGTACTCGCAAGACTGACATCAGAACTATACTAAGTATGCATCGGTATCAAAGGAATGGGGCTATATCTTTGGACTAAACTTCAGAAATGCCAGAACAGAGGGGGAAAAGCCTAGCCTATCGAAGACTAGCATCTTCAGCGTCTTGCGGCATTAGAAGAGTGCAGATTAGCAACATAATTAAAGTAGCAAGCATGTTGTAGCAAAGCCTAGGGATCCTTCCTCGGCTCCCTGCGAGAAAGAGGTCCCGTAGCTTAAAGTTAATTATCAAGTATCCAGTTCAAGTAGTAGTAGATCGGGATACAACACTGAGCGTCCTTTTACCGTGGACACGGCTATTCGAATAGAAAACTTCCCTGCAGGGGTGCACTACTGTTACCCAACACGCTCGATTAACTCTGGCCGGACACACTTTTCTGGGTCATGCCCGGCCTCGGCTGATCGACACACCGTGGCCCTACCTAGAGCTCAGTAGAGAGGTCCCCGCCGGTCTACATCCTAAGTGCTCAGGGGTCTTGGGCCCATCGCCCTTTGCACTCCAGGTCGTTATGCGACGAGCCGGGACAAGCACCACCTCATCCTGGATGGCACTGGCCCGACAGATCGACAATGTTGAACTGGACATCTGACAGAGCTTTCGGCTGATACATACGGCGTAGAGGGCCCCATAAACCATTATCCTTCGTGGTGGTAGTGCGTATAGGCCAGTGGCCAACTCAGATCAAATACCCAAATCCGTTAGTGAATTATTAGGAGCTCGCGGTGACGACCAGTACTCCTGTCGTCCCGTCTCGAGTAAGTGCAACAAGGGTCAGGCCCATCCCTCTCTAGGGCAATCTCTGCCTGCCCAGCCGCGCCTCGTAATTATCTCGCGGATACCCTCATGGTCAACCCGACTTCACACCTCTCGCGGGTACCCCTCGGGGTCGACCCGACTTTATTCAGTAAATGTAGTAAATCCCGGTAACTGTGTGTTCAGAACATCAAGGAGGAATTCGAGGAATCACCCTCGTTGGATTCCTACTCGATGTACCCGTCAGGGCGAACCCAGAGGAATCACCCTCGATGGTATTCACACTTACAGCGTTGCACGACCGAAGCTTCATCGGAGGTGGAGGAAGAGGAATCACCCCCGGTAATCCACGTCCGACTAGCTGTGCTACAAAGGCATCATCGGGAGTGAGTTAAGAGGTGTCACCCTCGTTACTCGAGGATAACTCTGTAGAGTCGAACAACTTAGGGGGTGTGCGGTGCTGTGCTGGTCTCAGCCCGTCGATCACATCGATCGGGGCATTAGTAACTAAGCGGGGCAACTGAATCAAGGAGGAGGGGCCACCGATGGATTATCAACCAACCATACTAAGTATCTCAGATAACAGGCAGGTACCAATAACAGTTACAAAAATAGGCTATGCAGCAGAATAGGATAAAACAGAGCAGTAGCAATTTCTAATGCAAGCAGGAGGGAGATAGAATAGGTGATATAGGCACGCGTCAAGGGGGTTTGCTTGCCTGGAAGCTTTGCTGAAAAGGAAGGAGGGTCGTCGGGGACGTAGTCGATCACAGGGGCAGCGTCGGTCTCGGGGTCTACCGGAGAGAAGAGGGGGAAGAAACAATAAATAGAAGCAACAAATGCAACCACAGATGCATGGCACAGTAGCACGCTATTCGAGGGGTGCTCTAATACAGTACTATGCAAGTTAGTCGGAGCGGGAAACATCTGGAGGTGTTTTACCAGCTCCGGGCATTTATCGGACAGATGAATCGGAGGGGAAAGTTCCATGTTCATCATGTTAGAGGGGAGTGGTAGGTATGTGGGTAGGATATTCGGATTCCTCATATTTTTCTGATCGTTTTTCATATATAAATTATTTTCATCCGAGTTACGGTTTATTTTATATGATTTTTCAAAGTTTTATTTAATTTCTGGAATTATTTTAATTATTAATTTAGAATTATCCGAAACAGTGTAAGGGTGATGTCAGCATGACGTCAATGTGACGTCAGCAGGTCAAACCCGGCTGACCAGGTCAAACCAGACCAGTGGGGCCCACTGGTCAGTGACTGTGCTAATTAACAGTGGTTTAATCTAATTAATTAAGTTAATAAACAGGTGGGCCCGCACTGTCAGCGATTGATTTAATTAACCGGTTTCATTTAAATTCAAATTAGTGTTAATTAAGCGCTAGGGCCCGCATGTCAGCGACACAAGGCAGCCCAGTCAGCACCGTTGACTGGTCAACCCAGTCAACGGGGCCAGTGGGGCCCAGCGTCAGTGACACAGGGTGGGGCCCGGCCAGTGCCACGTCGGCGACTCGCCGGAATCGCGCCGGCAAGCGTTTTCCGCGGCGGCGCGCGTCGGGGGTGGCCGGAAATCGCCGTCCGGGGACCAAAATCACGGCGGATGGTCGCGTTCGAACGGGCACGAAGTGGCGCATCCACTGGTGGCACGGGCTCGGTCGAAGACAGGCCAAATCGACGGCGGCGGCGCCCGCGGCGGACGCCGGAGTTCGGGCGTCATCGGGATCCGCGAGGTGGGGCACGAGGAGGCGATCTAGTGGCACGGGCGGCACCAGCGAGGTGCCCTGAGCACGTTGTCGTGCTTGCCCGGCCACGACACCGGCTACAACGACGGCGACGAGCTGCGCGGCGGAGCAAGCTTCGGACGGCGATGGCAGCGGCGGCTAAAAGCAACGCGGAGAGAGGGGAAAGGAGGGACTGCTCACCGGGGAGGCACACGGGGGCCCGGCGGAGGCTTAAGAGCAGCAGGGCGGTGGCATTTGATGGAGGAACGCTGTCGGGGCCGGATTTCCGGGACATGATATCCCAGAAATTAACCCCTCGTGTCGTCACCAGCCCAGGATTACTGTTACTGGTGGACACGTCCTTGTTACAGATTACCAAGCAATTACAAGAATTGGACACAAGATCATAAAGGTCTAATGATACAACAATGATTTCTGGTGACGGTTGGCGGAAGCGACTCGTGGTTCTCCAATGCCAATGGGGCTCCATTCCCATAGGAACAGCTGACCCGGATAAATCCTATCCTGCGTGGCTGCTATCCTAGGCTCCGCATGGATGTCGTGGTGATACTCCTTGTAGAGATCCTGACCTGGCCAAGTAAATAGCCAGGGACAAGCCAGTGAGTACGTTTGAATGTACTCGCAAACATCATGAACAAAAGATATACCGAATGCATATGATCATGATGGGTTAAATTATATACATATGCTGAACGAAATTAAAGCATGGCAAGATGAATATTAATACGGTGCAGAAGGATAAATATGAAATGTTAGTGACAAACAAGGAAAGTTAAAAGTGGATAATCGGGCGAGACCAGACCGCCCGAGAATCCAAAAGGAAATATAAAAGAAATGCCAAACGGGTGTCTAAAAGAGAATCGGGCGAGACTGGACCGCCCGAAAAGTCAAGCGACGCCACGAGAGGTCTTGAAAAGAAATGCCAGTCGGGTGTCTAAAAGTGACACCACGGTAAGACTTGAAAAGAAATGCCAAATGGGTGTCTAAAAGAGAATCGGGCGAGACAAGACCGCCCGAGAACTCGAGAGACGCCACGAGAGGTCTTGAAAATAAATGAGTGCCCGGGTAGTCTAGCGAGCCCATGAGACACTCAGAAAATGAAATAAAAGAAAAGGATTAGTCAACAATAATATAATGACAATAATATTCACAACAATAGTATTCATTATAACAAAAATAACCATGATGCGTTAGTGACGATAATAATATTCTGCAAAGTAATTTATGCTCAATTTAGTTATTTCCTCCGGAGACCGACACTTGACCAACCCAGACTATAGTCCTTAACCGCGGACACGGCTATTAAAATAGATATAACTCTGCAGAGGTTGTACTCTTTACCCACAAGTAAAGGATTTCTTTAGTCAGCAGCGAGACACTGACTAATTACCATTATGGTCTTTGGGTTGAAAACACACCTGACCCGCACGCACCTGCCTTAACTTACCAAAGCCAGGAATCACCCAAGGCAATGATAAAGCAAAACTCTAAGTGGGAAGGCTTCATTCAGCGGCCTCCAATAGCATGGGATCACAATATTTATATCGGCACGCAAATAGGGGTGCGACCCCCTCGGTCCCAGACCGGATACACCCATGCCCCCGGACCAAGTGACATGCCTACCATGGGCCAATGGTATCTTTCACTATGGCCTCTCTGTACGGTGTGTGCAGGAAAGGGGTTAACAACTTACTAAACCGTACCCTACCTGCGGCAGGGACAAGTGGCAGCACGAAACAAGTATAGGGGTTACCGGAACAAGACTCGATCTACGGTCGACTCAGGAGGTTTATTTTTTCCTACAGTGGTTAGCACAACATATTTCCTCGGTAATACCCAACAGGGTCACCATCTGGCATGTCCCAACATGCACTCACTGATCATTCTCGTCACAACAAGATTTCAGTTTCACGGTCACGTCTCTCGTGGCTGATTCTTTCCTGTAGATTAGTCCGGGCCAACATGGGCATGTGAAAATAACCATGCTCACTCATACTTCATATTTAACTGAAGATAAAATATTTTCAAGGATTCATGCATGCATAACTAGCAATATGCAAATTTTTATTTGAATTCAACCTATTCATGTTTCAATTATTCGAGCAATATTTAACCATGCAAACACCATATCAAGTGTTCAAGATGCTTGCCTTGATCATGCAGAAATATTGGGTGCACTCCAAAAGTTTTGAAATTTTTATCTTCCCTCCATTTCCTATTTCCAAAAATATTGAAATTACCACATAAAGCCAAAACAGTGCTAAGAAGTTGTCTGGAAAATTTTACAATAAATCCTAAAATAAACTAGATGAAAAATTATGAATTACAGAAAAAGAATCAAATTATTTGGAGTTCATATGAATTTCCTAGAGAGTTTCTAAGCTAAAATAAATGATTAATTGGACTGTTCAATAGACCCAACAGAAACTAAGCTTAGCTAAAATGTTCACCGTAGCTAGATTAATAGAGCATGATTTTATGAGCATGCAGAAATTTGAATCATTAGATTTGGATTTGAAATGGACCCTATGGAAATATTTGAAATCTGCAGAAATTTCAAAAAGGAAAGAGGGAGAAGCGCGCCCTGAGCGCAGTTTAGTCGCACGGCACTACTGGGCCGAGCCCAGCCGTCTGGCCGGGCGGAAGGCTGATGACGTCAAAGACGTACTCGGGGAATACGTTTCCCTCGCGTGGAAACGGCTCCGAGGAGACCCCGTCTCCACTTACAGACGCGCTGGCTCGCGCTGGTCACTGAGGCCACCGTCGTGCTCAGAAGAGAGAGGCGGTCCTTCCGGTACCTGTCACGGTAGCCGGGGTGGAGGGAGTCGCCGACGGCGAGGTCCTCGGCGGAAAGGGTTCGTGGGATCAAGAGGAGTCCGTTGGTGGAGAGAGTGGAGAGGGGGAGGCCGTGGCTGGCTCGGAATCATCCGAGGGGTGGCGGCGGCAGAAGTTGCCGGAGACGAGGGGGACGGCTATCTCCGGCCGGGTGGCTGCTTGGGGAGGTGCCTAGGGGTGGGAGAGATGATCTGGTGTCGCGATACGAGCTCGTGGAGGCCTTTTTATAGCCGTGCGACGTCGGTTCCGTGGATTACCGAGGAAGGTTCATGGCGGCGGCCATTCATGGCGTCATCGAAGTAGTTGTGGGTGGTGGCGAGGCCGTTGGGGTCGGTGGGTGGTCGGTGGGCTGCGGATATGCTCAGGTAGGTGAGGGTTAAGGCGAGGGCGAGCTGGCGGCTTCGGTTGACTCGGACGGTGGTGTGACAGAGAAGGCGGCGGTGGCGGCGGTGATAGCGACGGCTAGCCGGCGCTAGAAGCCAGGATGGGGTGTTGGCGAGGTGTAGGAATGACTGGTTGATCCATGAGAGGACTGGGGTGAGCAGGAAAGGCATCAGAGGTGCGGCGGTGGCTCGATGCCAGTGACTGCCATACTCGCGCTCTGTGCATGCCCTCGAGGTGCTCGATGAATTGCCACAGTGGCCAAATGATTTTATTGGAATTTTGAAGTTTGACATGGTGATGATTCACTCTGTAATAGAGCTACTCGACATGGTGGTTTGGCAGGAGAAGCAAATGTCCAGTGCAAGTTTAGGTCCTAGCCAAATTCTGCCATGTCTGCAAGGTGCTTGACAAAACGCTAGGGCTATTTAGGGGATTTTGTTGGAAGTGATATTTGGCAGGATGGTGTCTCACTGGATGATAGAGATGATGGTGCTGTTGGGTGGACAAAATGAAAAACTTGATAGTGCAAGTTTGGAAGAATTTCTATTCTGGACAAAAAGTTGGGGGCTTTATTTGGTGATATAAAAAGACTCAAATGGAGCTGATCTTATGGACTTAAGGGTTTCTTAGGAAGGACTAGTGGTGGGTATAATTGCAGAATTTTTGGAGCAAGAAAAATTGGGGTTGTAGTTCAAAGCTGAATCTGGACCAGAAAAGGAAAGAGGATGTTTTGCTCAAAATTTTCAAAAGACGAAGTTGGGTTTTTGCATAAAAGTGATCTATAGGCCTCACATGAGTCCTCATAATTTTTTTGGAATTTTTAAAGAATTATTTAAAATAGTTGTAGTGCAACAGAGGCAATTAAAGAATTGAAAAAGCTATTAAAAGAATTATCTTGGGCAAAATTTTATTATGAAAATATTTCCTACTGTTATTAAAATATATATGAAATGATTTAAGAAAACTACCAAAGCCCATAATATTTTACCAAATTTTTTTTATATGCAGGGAAGAATTTTGGAAAACAGAAACAGAAAATACTCTGAGATAATAAAATGACCTAATAAAATTCAAAATTTTTATTTCTGGCCAAATTTTACTTAATAAAAACATGGTTAAATTTTTGGGGTGTTACAAACTCTACCCCCTTAAGAAAATCTCGTCCTCGAGATTTGTTAAGGGCGGAAGAATTAAATGTATATCACAACAAACAATATTATGCAGAATGCAAACATCGCAATGCGCTTATGACATACGCCCTAAAATACATCGCAAAAATTGCGTCACGAAAATAAGTGTTGGATGCAGCAGCAACCATGCCCATAACCGTCTATGCTTCGAAGGTAAGATCTACGGGGTCTTGCGAAAGGGTGCCGGGTGCTGGAGCACATTCTTCTTCTTCCGGAGGGAGTGGAGGAAGTGGAGGAAGCAGACAAAGAACGCGTCCCTCTTGGGTTGGTAGAGGGGGTCCGCCAATGGCGATCCGGGGATTCAGAACAGCAAGATAGTGGAGATACTCTGCTAATTGCTGGGTGAAACGCTCCTGGGCCATCACATACTGAATGAGATAGTCCAGGGCTGGATCGCTCTCATTACGTCCACAGCGGAACGTAGCTTCTGCTCCTAAAGCTGCGCGGCTCGGAAAATAGCAATATTCCCTTCCGCTGGCACAGGGTACCACGGATCGAAGACGGGTAATTGCTTCATAAGCAGCAGACTCAATGGCCATGCCTGAGGTTGGCATGGATCTTCCGATGAAGATAACATATGGAGGGCCTTGGTTTAAATCTGCTGGTGGGATGTGCACTGCTACCCAGTATTTCGAGAGACCAGGAGTGATCCTCGATTTGAACAGCTCATACTGGGGTGGGTGGGTGGAGCCAAGAGTATTGCGGGTAAAATCCCACAATATCTTAACAAAACTACCAGGGCTAGCATCGGGGGTTCTCAGGTAAGCTCCAGGGTGAGACATGGATGAATGGATGGGGAAAAGCAGTGCTCGAGGTGATGATGGCTGGTGTGATTTGCGGATATGGCCTCTTATAGAGTGCCTGGGTGAGGAAATATGAAGCGGCGCCAGTACGACTTGTGCACCGGTTTCGGCGCAGGGCTGTCTGGTCAAAAACTCAGATCTCGATTCCATCAAGGAATGTGACGTATTACTGTGCGTGTCGGTTAGGGGGGGGGTTCAGCAGTCACGACCAGAATCTACTCAGTCACCACACGTCAACAATTAATGCCAGGGCACGCATACTACCATCGGCACACAAGTGGTTTACAAACTTACTACACCATACAACCGCTACTACGAAAATACAGGTAACAGGGCCACTAAGGCTCGACAACAATACTGGTGGACTCAGTCCACCTCATTGACATCTAGACGGGCGCGTCTTGTAGATGTCGAGGCCTCTCCGTGTGCTTCAGCGTCGGAGTTGACCGGGGTCGGATGTGGAGCTACTGGGCTGGGGTAGCGGTGGTGCCCTTCGCGGGGTGCTGAGGTCACCGTCCCATTGGAGTGGGTCTCCAAGAGACGACGGAGTTCCTCGGGGGAGGCAAAGGCACTGCCCGGGAAGATAACAGGGGCGGAACTTGGGGCCTCAACAGGCCTCCCAAGCAACACTACCGGGGTGTCGGTGGCGGGTGCAGCTTCACTTCTCACCGGGGTCAGGAGAGCGAGCGTCCTGCGGGTCGCAATCAGATCAATGGTGACCAGATCAAATAGTGCCTCTTGCGCTCTCAGGTAGCGCACCAGATGCACCAGGGCAGGATCCGACTCATGGTCTCCGTTGGCAACCTGGGTCGGGCTACCATAGCCTTCACGGCTAGGGTAGTAGTAGCAGGGGCGGATGTTAACTCTCGGCGACAGATGCCGAAGTTGAACGACATCCTCTCTGGCTACAATTTGGATGGCTTGGGGCTCGTCGGAGGTCGTCCTCCTGGTGAACCGGTAGGGGCGTTCCGATGCGGTGCCCCTCCCGTAGATGTGCACCGTGGCCCAAAAGTGGTGGATGGCATCACTCGTGTGCTCCTGGTACACAACATACTCAGGCGGCTCTTCGATGACGAAAGCACGACGGGTGAGATTGGCGAGGATGACCACAAAGTCACCAAGCTCGACTGCGGTGGTCTCGTTGTGAACGACGGGGCCAGGCATCTTAGTGGTTGGATATCGAACTGAGAGTAAGGCTGTGATGTGCTGAGTTGGGCAAGGGTTTCTTTATAAGCCAGCAGAGTCTTCCATCGCACGCTTGTGGATGGGACAACTCAGGTGCCGGCCACAGGCACACGGCCTATGGGTAGGACTGATAGGTTGGGCACCGACTGCCAAAAAGGTGTCGGCTGGCTACCGTGCAGACTTACCGAATGAGATGGGCTTGGCTACGGACAGGAAAGATTTGGACAGTGTGGAAACCTAAGGATATTGACCAGGCTAGGATAGGATTAGCCAATGGTCAGCCTGGCTCTGATACCAAGGCTGTCGGGGCCGGATTTCCGGGACATGATATCCCAGAAATTAACCCCTCGTGTCGTCACCAGCCCAGGATTACTGTTACTGGTGGACACGTCCTTGTTACAGATTACCAAGCAATTACAAGAATTGGATACAAGATCATAAAGGTCTAATGATACAACAATGATTTCTGGTGACGGTTGGCGGAAGCGACTCGTGGTTCTCCAATGCCAATGGGGCTCCCACTACTGGAATCAGGATCTTTGCCGTCTGCCATGGCTGACGGCAAAGGCATGCATTGCGGACGGCAAAGGTCTTTGCCGTCAGCCAGCAGACGGCACCACATCCGGCTGAACAAGCCACGGTAAAGGGCACTTTGCCGTCTGCTGGCAGACGGCAAAGATGCAAAGGTCTTTGCCGTCTGCCAGCAGACGGCAAAGGGCATGGACGGCACACGCGGCAGCTTAGGTCCGTTAAGGGGTTAACGGCGTGCTTTGCCGTCTGCTAGCAGACGGCAAAGTGGCCAAATAGGCCAGCCCAGGTTCCCCCCAGATAGCTGCTACGTGGCTCGCTATGCCATCTGCTGGCAGACGGCAAAGATGCAAAGTTCTTTGCCGTCTGCCAGCAGACGGCAAAGCAACCACATAGGCCAGCCCATTGCCCCCCAGCTTGCACAGGTAGCTGCCACGTGGCAGCTTTGCCGTCTGCTGGCTCATGGCAAAGCTCTTTGCCGTCTGCCAGCAGACGGCAAAGAGCCTGTATAGCCCCTATTTTTTCTGTTTTTTTCTTAAATTCATTCAATTTCACAGAATTTCATAGATATATATATATATATATACACATTTGAAAATACTTTCAACAAGCATACCAACACATATCCAACAACAAGTTTCCAACAACAAGTTTCCAACAACATATCCAACAACAAGTTTCCAACAACAAAGTTCATCGTACAAAATCAAAACAAAAAGGAAGCACAAGGAGAAGAGTAGACTCCATCAACGCAAGCTTCCTCATCTAAAGCAAATCTGCAAATTGGGAAAGAAGAAAGTTAGAAGAAGAAGAAGAAGAAGAAGAAGAAGACTAGCTAGAAGAAGAAGAAGAAAAAGAAGAAGAAGAAGAAGAAGAAGAAGAATTTTTCTTCTCTTTCTTTTTCTCCTCTCCTCTTCTTTATCTTCTTCTTCTTCTAACTAAGGTAGGTAAAAATGCCATTTTTTAGCTAAGCTAGGTAAAAATGCTAAGTGTAGGTCATTTTAGAGCTAAGCTAGGTAGTTATGCCATTTTTGAGCTAACCTAGGTAGTTATGCCATTTTTGAGCTAACTAAGCATATTTATAGCTATCCTAGGTAAAGTATGCCAGTTTGGAGCTAAGTAAGGTTATTATGTCATTTTCGAGGAAAATAAGCTAAGTATAGGTCATTTTGGAGCTAAACCAAGGTTATTATGCCATTTTTTAACTAAGTGAGCTAATTATGTCATAAATGAACTAGCTAAGCTGAGTATAGATCATTATTGAGCTATCCTAGGTAGTTATGCCATTTTTTAGCTAACTAAGCATATCAAGTCATATTGGAGGAAAAAATGCTAAGTATAGGTCATTTTATAGCTATCCTAGGTAAAATATGTCATTTTCGAGCTAAGTAAGTTATTATGTCATTTTCGAGGAAAATAAGCTAAGTATAGGTCATTTTGGAGCTAAGTAGGTCATTTCTTAAGCTAAGTATGCATTTGTTAAGCAAAACACTTGGGAAAACTTACCATCATCACGGAGGTGAAGGACCGGTCGGGCTTGCGCCAGTGTGAGACGGAGAAGGACCAGTCGGGGTTGCGGCAGACACAGAAGGATCGGTCGATGCTTGTCGGGAGGCATGCTGCACCAAAGATCATTTGCAATGTCTCATTAGCATGATGGAACTCAAATGTGAATACTAGTAACTAATGACCATTCAAATGAAACTCACCGTGGGCGCTATACCAATCTGGGGCATCGGCGGAGGGGTCTGACCGTTGTTCTGGCACACGGTCTGCACATTTTGTTTTCATGAGTCAGTCATATTAGTTAGTGATGAAACAAACATTACGTGCATGATTTGGCTAATATGCAGGAGAAACTTACCACGAGGAGCTCGTATAGGGCCCGGTGAGACGCGTCGTTCCGGTTCCTCTCCTCCTCCACTAGCCTAGCCGTCCTCTCCTCCATGTCCCTCTCCCTCTCCGCTGCCTGCTTGTTTGCCTCCGCCAGAAGCTCCTGGGCCCTAGCCTCGATGGAAAGCTCCATTGGCCGTGGACGAGGCCTTATCTCAGGATCGGAGCTCATCTGGCGCTTCTTGATCTCCGGGAGAGTTCTAGGACAACGTATCAGACCATCCCCAATGGCTATCGAGCCATGGGGCCTCCCGCCACTAGATATCATCACGAGCTCTGGATCAAAAGGACTCTGGCTCAGGTTGAAGTCCTCCCCTTTCCTCATCTTCCCCTCATCTCTGTACCTCACGAGCTTGTTGTGGGAGGAGATGTTGCTGAAGCCTCCTGGATGATCGAGGTCATCCTCAGAGAATGCCTTGGTCTTCTTGTACGGGGCAGTATGGGTCATGCCATAGAGGTCGAACAGCGGTGGCACCTCCTTCTTGTTGTGTCGCGCCTAAAAGAGAGGAACAAAATATTAGTTAAGGGCTCAAGCTAGCATGAAGAATGAAATTGCATGAATCATGAAGCAAACCACATACCCAGTGATCCACGAACTCAAACAGGTTGGAGCTCCCTTGATGGTGTGGCACACCTTTCATTTGGGCATGATTATCCTTGGCCTTGATGTGGACGGCTAGCCATTGAGGAGAGCAGCACTCATCCACCAACGCCTCCCAACAGTCCATCCTATCCGCACACCATCTCGGGGGCACCTAAGTTAGACAAGAGAAATTTCAGCGCTACGCCTACGAATCAAATCAAGGAAACTAAGTACAAGGCCTTAAGAATAGGTAATTACCTTCATGTACTTCTCCTTACTCAGAAACTTGGCGCGGCACTTCTTCTTGGCCCTCTTAATGTTAGTCGAGGCGTAGTAGTCTCGAACAGCCTGCACCTGAGTCTCGTGCCGTAAGTTCTGAAATAGGCGCTTGCACTCGGCTACGAGAACAATAGCCGCGTCCGCCTCGTGTTCCTCAAGACACCTGTAGAAGGCCTGCAATCAAACAAGACAACACTGATTAGTACAATCACTAGGTGTTGTTGATTTTTAATTCTGTAAAGGAGAAATTACCCAAAACCGCCGGATCACAATGTCGGCCACCGTCTCGCACAAGACACCGTCGACCCTCTCCTCCGGCGGGGCCGGGGCAGCCACGCACAGCTCCCAGCTCAGTGCTAGCTGTGGAACCTCACCCTCACCGAGCAACTTGACCCACCCCGGGAAGTGGTGCCGGAGAAGCACACCAAGGACCTGGTTAGGCCTGCGGACACCAGGGGCGTGTTTCCAACCCCTGCAGTATGACAAGGCCAACACATTAGATATTAATTTGAAGAAACATGAAGGCAAAAGGTTAAAAAAGAGTAAATGCACTTACTTCTCCCCATTAGGCACAATCAACCACCTCTGATCGCGGGTCGCCGGCACGGGCGGGAGCTTTGTACCACCACGCTGGTAGACCTTCTTGCCCTCCTCAACCAGCTCGCCCGCCGCCACGTCCACCTCTAGCACCCCTCTTCGTCTTCCCCCGACCTCTCCCGGCCGAAGAAGAAGCGCCCGCCGGTGTCTGCATACTATGTACCAGCGCTATCCGGAGGTGCTCGGGTGGAATAATAGCACCCCTCCCAGCACGCGCCGAAGAAGGAGGCTCGGAGCGCTCTCGACCCGCGCCCACCATCTGTCAACACCTGCAATGACAAAGAGTAAACGAAATTAGTACAACATAAAAAAATTGAATACCTAATAACATGAACTAATTAATAATATATATGTACATAATAATAATTGAATACCTGACATTACTAATATTAGGTGTGGTGTCGGGCTGTCGGGGTGTTGTGGTGTCGGGGTGTCGGGGTGTCGGGTCGGGGTCGGGGTGTCGTGTCGGGGTCGGGGTGTCGGGGTGTCAGGGGTGTCGTGTCTGGGTGTCGTAGTGTCGGGGTGTGGTGTCGGGCTGTCGGGGTGTCGAGGTGTCGGGTCGGGGTCGGGGTGTCGGGTCGGGGTTGGGGTGTCGGGTCGGGGTGTCGTTTTCTTCTTCCTCCTCTTCTTCTTTTTTTCCTCTTTTTTCCTTTTCTTCTTCTTCCTCTTCTTCCTCTTCTTCCTTTTCTTCCTCTTCTTCTTCTTCTTCTTCTTCTTCTTCTTCTTCTTCTTCTTCTCCTCATCTCCTCTTTCTTCTTCTTCTTCTTCTTCTTCTTCTTTTTTCTACTCCTCCTCTTCTTTTCCTTTTTCTTCTTCTTCTTCTTTTCTTCTCCTCCTGTTCTTCTTCTTCTTCCTTCTTTTCCTTTTTCCTCTTCTTCTCCTTCTCCTTCTTCTTCTTCTTCTTCTTTTCCTTTCTCCATCTTCTTCTACTTTTTCTTTTTTTTTCATCTTTCTTCTTCCTCTTCTATTTATCTAAACCTAAACCTAAACCTAGCATTAAACCTAAAACTAAACCTAAACCTAGCACTAAACCTAGAACTAAACAGGAAATAACAGAAAAAAACAGAAAAAAATGGAGCTCACCTTGCTCCGGCGAGGTCGGCCCGTGGAGGCTGGCCGTGGGGAGGGGGGCGCTGGAGGAAGGCCGAGGGCTCCGGCGGTGGGGCGGGGCGGCGCAGGGGCCGCGGGGAGGGTTCCGGCGGCGGGGCGGGGCGGCGCAGTGACCTTCGGCGATGGGGCGCGGCGGGGTGGCCGCCGCGGCCTGGGTCCGGTGGGCGGGACGGGCGGGCTGGCCGGCGGTGGGGCGGGGCGGCGCAGTGACCTCCGGCGATGGGGCGCGGCAGGGTGGCCGCCGCGGCCTGGGTCCGGTGGGCCGGACGGGCGGGCAGGCCGGCGGCGGGGCTGGCTCCGGGGGCGGGACGGGCGGGGCTGGCTCCGGGGGCGAGACGGGCGGGCTGGCCGGCGGCGGGGCGGGCTCCGGGGGCGGGGCTGGCCGGCGGCGGCGACTGGCGGCGGTGACAAAAGGAGGAGAGGGCGCGGGAGGGAGAGAGAGAGGGGGGAGACGGCCGCCCATTAAGTGGCCCCTCTTTGTCGTCTGCTAGCAGACGACAAAGAGGGTGACCGTTAGGGCTCGCCCATGTCACTTCTTTGCCATCTGCTAGCAGACGGCAAAGGAGGGACATTGCCATCTGTCCCCTCTTTGCCGTCTGCCAGCAGACGGCAAAGAAGTTGACCTAGCCACGCCGTGCCCCATGGGGCCCACCTGGCTCTTTGCCGTCTGCCTTTGAGCTTTTTGCCGTCAGCTGGCAGACGGCAAAGAACCAGCTGATGGCAAAGAGCCTCTATGCCATGAGCTGGTTCTTTGTCGTCTGCTTTCCCCAAGCAGACGGCAACGAGCCACTTTGCCATGAGCTGGCAGACGGCAAAGAGCTGGCAGACGGCAAATCTCCTGATTCCAGTAGTGTCCATTCCCACAGGAACATCTGACCAGGATAATTCCTATCCCGCGTGGCTGCTATCCTAGGCTCCGCATGGATGTCGTGGTGATACTCCTTGTAGAGATCCTGACCTGGCCAAGTAAATAGCCAGGGACAAGCCAGTGTGTACGTTTGAATGTACTCGCAAACATCATGAACAAAAGATATAACGAATGCATATGATCATGATGGGTTAAATTATATGCATATGCTGAACGAAATTAAAGCATGGCATGATGAATATTAATACGGTGCAGAAGGATAAATATGAAATGTTAGTGACAAACAAGGAAAGTTAAAAGTGGATAATCGGGCAAGACCAGACCGCCCGAGAATCCAAAAGGAAATATAAAAAGAAATGCCAAACGGGTGTCGAAAAGAGAATCGGGCGAGACTGGACCGCCCGAAAACTCAAGCGGCGCCATGAGAGGTCTTGAAAAGAAATGCCAGTCGGGTGTCTAAAAGCGACACCACGATAGGACTTGAAAAGAAATGCCAAACGGGTGTCTAAAAGAGAATCGGGCGAGACTGGACCGCCCGAGAACTCGAGAGACGCCACGAGAGGTCTTGAAAATAAATGAGTGCCCGGGTAGTCTAGCCAGCCCATGAGACACTCAGAAAATGAAATAAGAGAAAAGGATTAATCCACAATAATATAATGACCATAATATTCACAACAATAGTATTCATGATAACAAAAATAACCATGATGCGTTAGTGATGATAATAATATTCTGCAAAGTAATTTATGCTCAATTTAATTATTTCCTCTGGAGACCGACACTTGATCAACCCAGACTGTAGTCCTTAACCGCGGACACGGCTATTCGAATAGATATAACTCTGCAGAGGTTGTACTCTTTACCCACAAGTAAAGGATTTCTTTAGTCAGCACCGAGACACTGACTAATTCCCATTACGGTCTTTGGGTTGAAAACACACCTGACCCGCACGCACCAGCCTTAACTTACCAAAGCCAGGAATCACCCAAGGCAATGATAAAGCAAAACTCTAAGTGGGAAGGCCTCATTCAACGTCCTCCAATAGCATGGGATCACAATATTTATATTGGCGCGCAAACAGGGGTGTGACCCCCTCGGTCCCAGACCGGATACACCCATGCCCCCGGACCAAGTGACATGCCTACCATGGGCCAATGGTATCTTTCACTATGGCCTCTCTGTACGGTGTGTGCAGGAAAGGGGTTAACAACTTACTGAACCGTACCCTACCTGCGGCAGGGACAAGTGGCAGCACGAAACAAGTACGGGGGTTACCGGAACAAGACTCGATCTACGGTCGACTCAGGAGGTTTAATTTTTCCTGCAGTGGTTAGCACAACATATTTCCTCGGTAATACCCAACAGGGTCACCATCTGGCATGTCCCAACATGCACTCACTGATCATTCTCGTCACAACGAGATTTCAGTTTCACGGTCACGTCTCTCGTGACTGATTCTTTCCTGCAGATTAGTCCGGGCCAACATGGGCATGTGAAAATAACCATGCTCACTCATACTTCATATTTAACTGAAGATAAAATATTTTCAAGGATTCATGCATACATAACTAGCAATATGTAAATTTTTATTTGAATTCAATCTATTCATAATTCAATTATTCGAGCAATATTTAACCATGCAAACACCATATCAAGTGTTCAAGATGCTTGCCTTGATCATGCAGAAATATTGGGTGCACTCCAAAAGTTTTGAAAATTTTATCTTCCCTCCATTTCCTATTTGCAAAAATATTGAAATTACCACATAAAGCCAAAACAGTGCTAAGAAGTTGTCTGGAAAATTTTACAATAAATCCTAAAATAAACTAGATGAAAAATTATGAATTACAGAAAAAGAATCAAATTATTTGGAGTTCATATGAATTTCCTAGAGAGTTTCTAAGCTGAAATAAATGATTAATTGGACTGTTTAATAGACCCAACAGAAACTAAGCTTAGCTAAAATGTTCACCCTAGCTAGATTAATAGAGCATGATTTTATGAGCATGCAGAAATTTGAATCATTAGATTTGGATTTGAAATGGACCCTGTGGAAATATTTGAAATCTGCTGGAACTTGAAAAAGGAAAGAGGCAGAAGCGCGCCCTGAGCGCAGTTTAGTCGCACGGCACTACTGGGCCGAGCCCAGCCGTCTGGCCGCGCAGAAGGCTGATGACGTCGAAGACGTACTCGGGGAATACGTTTCCCTCGCGTGGAAACAGCTCCGAGGAGACCCCGTCTCCACTTACAGACGCGCTGGCTCGCGCTGGTCACTGACAGTGGGCCCGCCTGGCCCATTGGTCAGGTTTGACCGGTCGCCGCGCGCGCCCTCTCCTTTGGCCGAACAGAGGCGGCGCTCCGGCGAGGCTCGCCGGCGAACGGCGACGACGTTCGGAAAACTGAGGCCACCGTCGTGCTCAGAAGAGAGAGGCGGTCCTTCCGGTACCTGTCACGGTAGCCGGGGTGGAAGGAGTCGCCGGCGGCGAGGTCCTCGGCGGATGGCGGCGTCGGGCAGGATGAGGCTCTCGTCTACGGCGGCTCCCGAGCAAAATCAAGAGGGGGAAAGGGTTCGTGGGATCAAGAGGAGTCCGTTGGTGGAGAGAGTGGAGAGGGGGAGGCCGTGACTGGCTCGGAATCATCCTTGGGGTGGCGGCGGCAGAAGTTGCCGGAGACGAGGGGGACGGCTATCTCCGGCGGGTGGCTACTTGGGGAGGTGCCTAGGGGTGGGAGAGATGATATGGTGTCGCGATACGAGCTCGGGGAGGCCTTTTTATAGCCGTGCGACGTCGGTTCCGTGGCTTACCGAGGAAGGTTCATGGCGGTGGCCATTCATGGCGCCGTCGAAGTAGTTGTGGGCGGTGGCGAGGCCGTTGGGGTCGGTGGGTGGTCGGTGGGCTGCGGATATGCTCAGGTAGGTGAGGGTTAAGGCGAGGGCGAGCTGGCCGCTTCGGTTGACTCAGGCGGTGGCGTGACAGAGAGGGCGGCGTCAGCGGTGGTGATAGCGACGGCTGGCCGGTGCTAGAGGCCAGGATGGGGTGTCGGCGAGGTGTAGGAATGACTGGTTGATCTAGGAGAGGACTAGGGTGAGCAGCAGAAGCAGCAGAGCTGCGGCGGTGGCTCGATGCCAGTGACTGCCATGCTCGCGCTCTGTGCATGCCCTCGAGGTGCTCAATGAATTGCCACAGTGGCCAAATGATTTTATTGGAATTTTGAAGTTTGACATGGTGATGATTCACTCTGTAATAGAGCTACTAGACATGGTGGTTTGGCAGGAGAAGCAAATGTCCAGTGCAAGTTTAGGTCCTAGCCAAATTCTGCCATGTCTGCAAGGTGCTTGACAAAATGCTAGGGCTATTTAGGGGATTTTGTTGGAAGTGATATTTGGCAGGATGGTGTCTCACACTACTACAAGAACCCCCATATAACAACGAATCCTTTGCAACGCTCTAAGGATATGTTGCAAGCATCTGCCTTAGCTACGCATATATGCGTTGGGAACTGTATGTGTTGGTATACAATGTAAGGAACAACCAATATACTTTGGGATATAGTTTTGTACCCCTATGGAAACTCTATATAGTTATTATCCTCAACACATAAATAAAAAATAAATAGGTTAAAAAGAAAGGCGCACCTGTAAATCGAACCAGCGACCTAACAGTTACCAAGAATGACAACGAGCCACCTCACCTACGCCCAACAAGCGATTAGCTTTCAGATTCAGCTTTAATGTACTAATACCGTCTCATCTGGGCCTTCACAAATTAGTTCCCACGGACCGTGCGCACGGCCTGGCAAATCGGGCCGCCGCTGATTTAAATATTGCTCAGTTATACTTGCGCTTTATGCTCGCTAAAAAGGCTTATTTGTACGACTTCTTAGAAAAGAAAAGTTGCACATCTCAACAAAAAAAAAATTGCTGCCTGTACGAAGTAGTTGAACCATGCTAGTACTTGTAAGTTACACTCAAACTAAAGTTGCTACCTGTACGTGTATGATCTTTTTTTATTGGGTACATGCCTAATCTTTTCAAATCCAACACACACACACACACACACACACACACACACAAATATTTGAAATCCACAATTTTACGGAATTAATAATATATTTAATAAAGTTATTTTTAATTTACTAATTTTATATAACTAGGTCAAAATAATAAGAAGAGAAAAATGTGTTCGTGCAAGTAATTTTTTTTTTCTAAATTTAAAGAGTGTTCTAACTTCATGAAAATAATGGCATTTTCAAAATGTGCTCACACGTATTTTTTAAAAGTATTCATTGTTTATTACAAAAAAAATTATTATGTAATTTATTAATTTCCAGCGTCTATTTCCAAAATGTGGATCTTCTACTAAAAAAACCATCATGTATTTTGCAATTGTTCATTGTATATTTCAGTAATGCTCATCATGCATTTCAAAAAGTTTGTGGTGTATATACAAGTATGTTATTTTGTATTTCAAGTTCATCATGTGATTTAAAAAATCACACATTTTAAAGGATAAAATGTATTTCATAAAAAAGAAGTACATGGTCTATTTGAAACGTGTCATCATCCATTTCAAAATGTTCGTCAATTATTTCAAATTGTTTAATATATATTTCAAAGTATTAATAGTGTGTTCTAAAATGTTTGTCATATATTTGAAGATGTTTATTGTGTACTTGAAGAAAGTTCATCATAATTTTAAAGATTTCATTTTTTTATTAATAATGGGAAAAGGAAGCATGGAACATTGTCACCAGATTTTGGCATGGCAAGGAACATAATTAAGATAGCCTCACATGGAAAAATGCTCTGCATGGAAATTCTTCGCCCTGTCGAGGACGGCGATTTTATTGTTTGAATCAACTCAATCCAAGATTATGCAAAAATTACAACTAAAATTGTGTGCTGCAATAGATGGTCAGGTTTTCCGGCCCAAGGACGGACGTTCGAGATATTGTCTCGGAAGTTGCTCGGAGACATCAAAAGCCGGAAATTTGAAGTTGAATGCCACACTTGGAACCCGGACATCCAGGCAATTATCCGGCCAAGAACTTTTGTTTTCATTGTGCAGAAGTTACAAAACATGCCATAACACCTTCAAGACGACCTGAAATCAAAAAGTGTTCAACATGATAGTAATCCGCCCCGTGAAAACATATAAAATTTTCCTTTTGGGTCGCGTCTATCCAAGGTCATATGCAAATTCTACTGCCCGAAAATGACTTGATGTAGGAAAATCTAAGCAAGGCCGGATTGTCCAGCTTGGTAGCTAGATATCTGGACCGACGCTCGTGATCACTCGGAGTTAGGTTCAAAGTTGACCATTTGGACTGAAATCCAAGTCCCTTTCTAGTAGGAAAGTCCATCTGCATAATATGGAGATAAGGGGCGACAGTTGATTGAACAACACCCAATCGCAAACCCATCTATACTACTTCTTCTTCTACTTTTGACACGTCTCCCTTGCTATTTTGTCCTTGTTCTCTTTTCGTTTTTGTGTTGGAGAGAAGTAATCCTCAAGGCTTTAAGGGCAGGTGAATTGACCTTGGGTAGCCAAAAGCCACCGCACTCCCTGGCGGGGCCCCTCTCGGACGTGTGGGGTTTCATGTCTCAAAAGTTCTCGCGCGGCATATCTTGTGTATCGCCCTCCCGGCGAGGCTCCTTTGACTTTGGCTAGTAGTTTAGGTTGTGTTTTTTTTGTCCTCCTAGGTATGGCGCTCGAGCGAATGGTGCACCTTCTTCTTTGAGTTTTCATCTGGGCTCCACTCCTCCCCGAGTTTGTCCATCTGGACGTAGTCGATGGAGCTCTGGAGTAGATTCCTGCTAGCGGCTTGGGACGGTGAGGTTAGGGTATTTCATCACACATACGCGATGAAGAGATTTGGTGTCAGTCGTTTCAGGTATATTCAAGGTTTCAACCACAATGATTGCGGCTAGGGCACGCTAGGCACGTGCATGGAGACTTCTCAGCTGTTATCGACAAGGTCAAGTCGGCTTCGTTAGGGGAGAAACAACAATGGCTTGTTCTGACGACGATAGTTATCGTCCTGTGGTATATAGGTCCCGATGTAATTTTTCTTTATATTTGAGGTGCTTTGTATTTATGATGAATATTATAATAGATCAAAATGGTAAGGTTTTTTGTGGTCAAACCAACCTATCAGGGTTCAAATAATAGATTTAGCATTGGTGTTTCCATTTTTCTGAATTTATTCAGTCTTTCCGACGATGTTTGCCAATGGAAGGAGACGTTTTCGTTGAGTACAAGTCATCTATGATGACTTTGCCAATCTGAAGATGTGATGCTCACTCAATATCTCAGTGCTCACAGAGGGTAAGGTGCGCATGTGTGCATTTAATATGGATGAGTATATGTGCGCGTATATTCACATTTGCGATTGTACTGCGTTATAAAAAAATACATGAGATAAAAAAATATACCATGCAATATATATATACACTAAAAGAATAATAAGCCGCCCCGTCTGAAAAATAATAATAAGCGCGCGGAGTGAAAAGTTTTGGACGCGCGTGGCGGGATCAGGGAAATTTCCGGCCACCATATATTACTTTCAGCTCTAAAGAAAATCTTATCTCCCTCAAACCCACCACCGCAACGCCGGCCCTCTCCATGCAACCGCCTACTGTACAGCGCCGCCGATCTCGTTTGGCCCGCCACCGCTCGCTACTCTACAGCCCGCCTCCTCGCCGGATCTAGCCTCTCCGGTGCTTTTCCTCTCGTACAGGCTACCGCCCTCCCCGTCGTCGTCTCACTGCCCTCCTACCCGGCGCCGCCGGAGACGAAGTGGAGCACGGTGGGGAAGCCGGTCAGCACCTTTTCCCTCAATACCTCCGTCGTTCCCATACACCTCCATCTGTATTCCTGGATCTCGCGGCAGCGGCGAGGTTGTCAATGGGCAATTTCCGGTGTGGGACAGCGTCAGATTCGGCGCCGTCCAGATCGCCTCCTCAAGATTCTCCGTCCGGCAACTCGCTCGTGGTAAGTCCGTTCGCCTCAGGTGATCAGGTCTCCCCACCTCGCCGATGCCTCCTCCTCGGGTCAGAGGGAACCGCTCAGGATATTGTATTGTATGGATTACTGTCCAGGCAGTTTCCCTGCAGTGAGATGGCTGAATTCTGGTAGGTGAACAAGCTCTTCTCGTTAAGTGTCCACCAATTCTGTGCTTACAAGGTACTAGTAATTCTTCACAAGTTTATGATGTAGCCCCAGCTAGTATGTATGTTTGATTTCTGTGTGTTTAATCCTAGCTAGCTACAAGGCACATGCATATCTAATACAGTGTCCGATTGATAACTGAATGGTAGATGCAATGTGTTGAAATAGGTGTGATTCTCTCAAGTATGCCTGCAGTACTACACACGAGGGAGTCTCCAACTAGTCTGATTGATCTTTGAATGTATTCTGATGACCATATTCTTTCCGTATACATGTTGATATTTTTGGTTGGTCTTCAGGGGGCCAAGCTATGGTTACCGAGGCAGAGTAATTGTTGAAGAAAATGGATCGTTCCAAAATGGGTGTCCAATTCGACAAGCAGATACCTGATGGTAATGATCTTTGTGGTTTTTGTGAGGAAGATCATGTCTTATTCTGTTCTGGTTAGCTTATAAGGTGCTATCTCGAGCCACTAAATTTATTATTTGGATATGGTTCTCTTATCAACATAGGTTAGATGTCATATAGTTAATAAAACTGGTGCATTTTAACATGCGCAATTTTAGGTAATATTTACATAAGTTGACAACATGGTTAATATGATAATGTGGAATTTTGTTGCAATGGTAGGTCATTTTTTGTACTTCATGCTAACGGATTTGTTTATGTTTTAGTTTACAATTCTGGGCCCATTCTCTTGACAGGATGATATGCAAGTCGTCTTTAAGAAGTTAGGATGGACAAATAAGCAAGTCAGGAGGAGATGCCTCCAGCAAATGTACCTTTGATGAAGAGGAAAATAATATAGTTATGTTCGTCAATCAAGACAGTGCACATTTGTTAATCTAGTCCTTAGTGTATTGATGCTACATGTTGTATCAGTTTGCTATGTAGCTTGTGTTCTTTGGCTTATGGGAATGTTAACTATGAACCGTGATGTGGAATATGGTATTGTTGTTTATAAACTAACTGATTGTCATGTGTGTTGTTAAAATACCATGTGTCGGACCATTAATTTGCTCAATGGGGAAAAAGATACCCTGTACGGAATAGGGCCAACAATTAACCGAGGAGGAAATAACAGAAAAAAAACTGAGAAGGAAAATAATTCCAAGAAAAAATACTAGCACTTTTTTTTAGACAACAAAACATAGCAGAACTGTCATGGCCTAATAGAAAATTGGATTGGATCAGCCAATATTGGGCTGGATTTGTGTTGGGCCTAATAGAAATATGGAATGGATAATCCAATATTGGGCTGGATAGGTGTTGCAATGATCTGCTATGTCCATTTGGAAATCCTTATGGGCTCGCCCTGAGCAGCGCATGTGAAGTGTTGTTAGGCTCTAATTATATGTGTTGCTATCTAGCAACGCTATTTGACATTATTTACCAACGCACGAATATACGTTGTTGTAGACCCTTGCAACGCCACCAACGGCAACGCATATCAATCCGTTGGTGTAGATCTTTGCAACGCTTATGTGTGCAAACAACAACGCATTGATGCGTTGCTGAAGGGGGGTTCCTGTTGTAGTGTCACTGGATGATAGAGATGATGGTGTGGTTGGGTGGACAAAATGAAAAACTGGATAGTGCAAGTTTGGAAGAATTTCTATTCTGGACAGAAAGTTGGGGGCTTTATTTGGTGAACTAAAAAGACTCAAATGGAGCTGATCTTATGGACTTAAGGGTTTCTTAGGAAGGACTAGAGGTGGGAAAAATTGCAGAATTTTTGGAGCAAGAAAAATTGGGGTTGTAGTTCAAAGCTGAATCTGGATCAGAAAAGAAAAGAGGATGTTTTGCTCAAAATTTTCAAAAGACCAAGTTGGGTTTTGGAATAAAAGTGATCTATAGGCCTCACATGAGTCCTCATAATTTTTGTGGAGTTTTTAAAGAATTATTTAAAATAGTTGTAGTGCAACAGAGGCAATTAAAGAATTGAAAAAGCTATTAAAAGAATTATCTTGGGCAAAATTTTATTATGAAAATATTTCCTACTGTTATTAAAATATATATGAAATGATTTAAGAAAACTACCAAAGCCAATAATATTTTACCAATTTTTTTTATATGGAGGGAAGAATTTTGGAAAATAGAAACAGAAAATACTCTGAGATAATAAAATGACCTAATAAAATTCCAAAATTTTATTTGTGGCCAAATTTTACTTAATAAAAAACAGGGTTAAATTTTTGGGGTGTTACAAACGCCGGCGAGCGAAGACGGGGGAGGAGCTCGATCCCGGAGCTGTGGTGGCGCAGAGCTCGTTCCTGTGGTCGGAGAGGAAGTAGAGGAGGAAGGCGGAGCGAAGGGGCTCAATCTCAGTCGCGGGGGAGGTCTGTGGCCACGCCGGCGAGCTCGGCCATGTCGACGGCGTCGGGTGTCTGTGCGGGGAGGAAGAAAGCGGGCGAAGGGGGGAAAAGACCTGAGGGGGGGCGGCTAGGGCGTCCGTGGTGGCGGTCTTATCCACCAGAGGGGGGCTGTAGCGACGCCGGGCGAGGGGACACGGCGGGAACGGCGACCGGCGACAGGGGCAGCGCGCGCGAGCGACCGTGCTTTAGCAGTAGGAAGGAGACGCTGGGGTGGGCTGGGCCGTATTTTGCTCTGACTAGAGCCCAGTAGCAGCGGCCTTTTTCTTTTTCTTCTTTTCCTTTTCTGTTTTCTGTTTTGCAAATAGTTTAGGCACAAATTGAGTTTAGTAAAATATGTGACTTGGCCCAATAATTACAGTGCTATATTTGTTACTGCCAGAAAATGGTTTGGAGACCAGATAATTTCATTTAAATTTTTGTTAAATAAAACAGGATTAAATATTGCTGATTGGTACTATTTTTGGATGATAGAGTCATCTAGTGATTTTTAGTGATGTTGTTTTTCTTAACACAATTAGTTATGGATTATTTCCTATTTAATGAACATTTTAGGTTTTCAAATTTGAACAACTTTTATTTTCACCTCAAATTTGAATTTCAATTTGAATTGGAATTTGAAATGAGATATGATTCCAATGTGATCAAGCATGGTAATTCAAAATGATTAAGCATAATCTTGGTGATCACTGTAGCTAATACCTGGGGATGTTACAAGTCCGAAGTATTTTGTCAGTCCAGAGGATGCTAGTAAGTATGCAAACTTCAGAGTTCCAGCAATGGACAGAAGAGAGCAAAATGGAGTTGGAATCTTCGTTTTTGATGAAATAGTCAAAAGAGTTTGATTTCATCAATGGATAACGAAGATGCTTGTGGTTACAAGAAAGTAAGTGGGAGCATAATAATATTTCTAAAAACCTTGTGTGCTTGACACATTGTTGATTGGAAATTTCTTGACACGAATTAGGACTTCATTGAAAATAATTTTTCGATGAAGTGCATAGGCTAAATAGCCTTGATATTAAGCATATTTATCTACGAGATAGAATTGCCTAATAGGCTAAGCCAAAAATACATATTGACAAGATGCTAAAACAGTTTAGCATAAGAGCGCCAAGGAGTGATTCCTGCCGAAGTCACATGGAAAGAGTTTTGCAAGACTCGGTGTCCCAAAACACTGATGAGCAAAATACATGATGGATTTTCCACACACCTTTATGTTTGGATTAATCATGTATTCCATGGTATGTAAAACAACCAGATATGTCCAGTACTCCCAAGGAGTTGCGAGTATAGATACCAAAGTGATCAAAGTACTGATCATGGGACAACAATGAAAAATGTCATTGAGTACTAGAGTAGCATTGATGACATGTTTTCTCGCAAGCAGAGATTATGAAGTGCTCGTTGTAAGTAATTGCATCGATATAGTCTTCATCAATACTCCATGCGATTTTCGATTTAAGTTAAGGGTTTTGTGTAATACACGATATGGTGGCACGGTGTTTGGAAATCATTCCAAACAGGTTACTGTGGCGAATTCTATAACAAAGGCTAAGTATATTGCCGCTTTCAAAGCGACATAGAAGATGTTGAATCGTACAGTTCGTTCATGAACTTAGTATGATTCCAAGATGGCTTTGGTTAATGGAACACTATTGAAGATAGTTGCTCCATAGCTCAGTCTGAGGAATCAAGGTTTGACCAGTGATTCACATATATATGAAGCCAAGTCCACACAAAATATGAATTTTGTGAAAGCTTGAAAGCGCGAGGATATGCGGAGATGCACACGGAACTGAAGTGACAGAAAGGGACATGTGTAGGAGATATGCCCTAGAGGCAATAATAAATGTTATTGTTTATCTCCATGTTCACAATTATGTTTATGTTCCATGCTATAACTGCTATGGTTCTCGAGTCTGCAATAACCACGAGGCTCGGAGGAAGACTCATATGCACGTGTGGAATAATAAACGGTAAAATGTATTCCTAGTCTAGCCTCTAAGACTAGCTCAAGTGTTGCATGATGGTTCTGTTTTCCTGATCATGGGCATGCCTATGCTGGCAACTTTGAGGGCACAATGTTAGGAGAACACTTGTGTTGAATCGACCCGTATTGATGTTATGCTATGAGATACATTCGTCACAAGTTAATGGTTAATAACATAGAGATGGTTTACGTTTGCATAATTCCTTAGACCATGAGAGTGTCGAGTTTCTTCATGCTTGCTTCATGAACTTTGAGGTTTGTTAAACGTCATCCGTAACTGGGTGGCTATTACGGCGGCTTACGGGTTCATGGGAAAGTATGTCAAGGGACTTGATAGCTCAAGATTGGGATTTGCACCTCCGACGATGGAGAGATATCTCTGGGCCCTCTCGGTGTTACGGTATCCACCATCGCTTGGCCAGACACATTGTGATTTGATCACAGGGATGCCGGAACACGGAAACGAGAAAAGAGAACAAAACCGGTAACGAGGTAACTGGCATTGTGGACAAGTGTTGATCCACGGGGATGCCGATGATTCTCACCTCGGGTATTTGTAACATATCGCGAAGCAACAGGAATAGCACACGGCAACTGGAGGTTCACTCGAATATTCATTCGTGTGGGTATAGGGGTCAATATTGGTGTCCACGGCTCCGATGTTGATCATTGATCGGAAAGAGTTCCAGTCATGTCTATACTTCACCGAACATATAGGGTCACACGCTTAAGGGTCATCTATCTGCTGAATACTAGACAGGCAGTCTGAGAGAAAGTCACCGGAAAAGTTTCGGAGACAGCGGAAAAGTTCCGGAGAGAGAACACCGGAATAGTTTCGGTAAAACTGAAAAGTTGTTTCAGGGTATACCATTAAGTCAAATTGGTTTCGCCACATGTCTGGAAATTATTGGAGGGTGCCAGAATTGGGCTAGGAACTTCTGGGATTTTTCGGAGAAAAAACCCGGAAATGTTCCGGAGCTGCCGGAACTGGTTTGGTTGCTTTTCGCAGATGAAAATCACTAATCCGGAATTGTTTCGGAACGCGTCTAAAATCATTTTAGTGGGTTCTGAAATTATTCTAAGACCCACAGAAATATTTTCGGATTTAACGGTCGCGGAAAAATGTTTCCGTGAATAGTGAAAGTGCTTTTTGGGTGGCTTCTTGGAGAAGCCACCTTGAGGGCATTTTGGTATTTTTTCCCCTTGGCTTCTTGGAGAAGCCACCCTTGGGCTTGGCCTATAAATAGGCGTGGAGGGGGCTGCCTAAAGACACACTCTTTCTCAACATACACAAGCCATGCATGATCTGGCCTTCTCTCTCCCTCCCCGCGAAATAGTTTTGTAAAGCGGAAAGGCTGTCTGGGTTCCGGCAGGAACTAGTTCTGGACGGCGAAGCCCTGCCGGATAGCTGACACCGTATGTGTGCAACCCCGTAGAGAGGTCGTAGTTTCAATCCTTTGCCCGTGGGGCTGTTCGAGTACCTGCCCGGAGGGCTGTCCGAGTGACCCGCCCGAAGGGCTATCCGTGTGGCCTCCCGGAGGGCTGTCCAAGGATCCGTCCGGTGGGACTATCCGAGGGACTGTCCAGAGGCCTCCCGGAGGGCTGTCCGAGGATCCGTCCGGTGGGACTATCCGAGGGACTGTCCAGAGGCCTCCCGGAGGGGCTGTCCGAGGATCCGTCCGGTGGGACTATCCGAGGGACTGTCCAGAGGCCTCCCGAAGGGCTGTCCGAGGATCCATCCGGTGGGACTATCCGAGGGACTGTCCCGAGGACTCCCGAAGGGCTGCCCGGAGATCCATCCGGTGAGCTGACGAGGGAGTACATCCTCGCGGTTGGGAGGTTGTAAATCCTAACTGCGGGGATCTGCACCGCCGATCGTCTTCGACTCTACTTCCGCTGCGCTACGAGTCGGTAATGAAAAGATCAAACCTTGTATGCAGTCTCCATAGTGGTCCTGGGCTGGTGCGTAGGTCGGAAATTTTTTGTTTTCTGCTGCGTTCCCCTACAGATACAGTGGCTCCTTCTGATTTATAGCAGTGGTTAGATTCCAGACAGACACTAACTAAAAATATAAGATAACATCTGCTTCATACTCAATAACGAATGAAACATCAAGCTGATAAAAACAAGACAGGGAGAAGTTTTTGAGTGGATGATGCAGTTTTCCTCAAGTTACAACCATATGCTCGGGATTCTGTTGCATCCAGGGCCAATCACAAACTGGCTTTCAAATTTTATGGTCCTTTTTGATGGAACCTCGTCAGAGGGCCAGGAGCTCTAGCATTGCATTATAGAAGAAGAGAGAAGATCCTGGAGAAGATTGGTGATGTGGCTTATAAGTTGGAGCTACCTGATACAAGCAGAATACACCATGTATTCCATGTATCCCAGCTTAAGTGCTACCTTCCTCGGGATACCATCATTCAACAAGTTCTACCACGTGTTGCTTCTCCACAGGTTTCTCTTCGGGTGCTTCAACATCGTGTGCGTTAGGTGGGTAATCATGCAGTAGCTCAAGATCTTGTTGAGTGGACTGATTCTTGGCCATCTTCGGCCACCTGGGAAGACTTGGAGTTCCTACGTCAACAGTTCCCTCGTGCGTCGGCTTGCGGACAAGCCGGTATCAAGGAACGGGGGATGTCAGCATCGCTGATCATCTGCCAGAGACTACTGAAGAACATATGCCCACGATGACAACAGGTTATTGCCTTGTAAATGATCTGAGAAGGAAAGAAGGCGCGATAGCGTTTGAAGACGCTCGTGGGCCGGGAACGCAACCCACCCATAAGAAGACCAAGCCCAGCTGGCTCTCCGACACCGTTTGGGCCCAGTAACTATTGTTACGGTAGATTCGTTTAAATACCGATCATTAGCGTTGTAATCGTTGGCTTGGAACTGCACGGCGGCTTCGACTGATGCTTCTAAGGTTGTAGCAGAGTAGCAGTGCGGGTGGATGGGTGGAACAGATACAACGTAATCCAGTTCTCCATTCAAACTCAACAACCCTAGCCAAATTCCTAGATCAAGAGAGAGTGGCTTACAGTTTAGATGGATGGCCGCAGGGGCGGCAGCATGGCGGAGGTGGCGGTGGGGGTGGCCCAGGCCAGTGAGGCACGCATGGCAGCGCTGTCGGCCATGCATAGCGGCGACTCCCGAGAAGGGACAAGTATACGGCAAAATGGCAATCTGATTCTCATGCAACTTCCAGATAGTTGGTCCCATACGATATCCATAAAACACATTCAATACTGTGACTTTGTGACACGAGAGAGTATCAACAAGAGTACAATCATTTATTAGCATCAAGATTGCTCCTATGAGTAATGATGTGCATTCTGAAATGCATAGAAAACCTGCTAGCATTAGCCGATGAAGCTATGAAATATTACAGAAAACATGGTGAAGGGATTGATGACGGTGCTGCGGTATGGCTTTGGCTCTTCCACAACATTGCCGGCAGCCATGGCGTTGTCGAATCCCTCCTGCGTCGCCATCGTCACAAACCCGAACCCTTGTGATTGGCCACGCTTGTCATACACGACTCTTGCGCGGGCCACCTTCCGGTGCTTGTTGAACATGTCTCGTAGCCGGTAGTAATCCACCTTCGGGGACAGATCGCCGGCGTAGATCGTCAACAACAAGAGTATAATCATTCATTAGCATCAAGATTGCTCCTACAAGTAATGATGTGCGTTCTGAAATGCATAGAAAACCTGCTAGCATTAGACGATGAAGCTATGAAATAATGCAGAAAACATGGTGAAGGGATTGATGACGGTGCTGCGGTATGGCTTTGGCTCTTCCACGGCGTTGCCAGCAGCCATGGCGTTGTCGAATCCCTCCTGCGTCGCCATCGTCACAAACCCGAACCCTCGTGATTGGCCACGCTTGTCATACACGACTCTTGCGCGGGCCACCTTCCGGTGCTTGCTGAACATGTCCCGTAGCCGGCAGTTATCCACCTTCGGGGACAGATCGCCGGCGTAGATCGTCATCAACAAGAGTACAATCATTTATTAGCATCAAGATTGCTCCTACGAGTAATGATGTGAGTTCTGAAATGCATAGAAAACCTGCCAGCATTAGCCGATGAAGCTATGAAATAATGCAGAAAACATGGTTAAGGGATTGATGACGGTGCTGCGGTATGGCTTTGGCTCTTCCACGGCGTTGCCAGCAGCAATGGCGTTGTCGAATCCCTCCTGCGTCGCCATCGTCACAAACACGAACCCTCGTGATCGGCCACGCTTGTCGTACACGACTCTTGCGCGGGCCACCTTCCGGTGCTTGCTGAACATGTCTCGTAGCCGGTAGTTATCCACCTTCGGGGATGGATCGCCGGCGTAGATTGTCATCAACAAGAGTACAATCATTTATTAGCATCAAGATTGCTCCTACGAGTAATGATGTGCGTTCTGATATGCATAGAAAACCTGCTAGCATTAGCCGATGAAGCTATGAAATAATGCAGAAAACATGGTGAAGGGATTGATGACGGAGCTGCGGTATGGCTTTGGCTCTAACACGGCGTTGCCAGTAGCCATGGCGTTGTCGACTCCCTCCTGCATCGCCATCGTCACAAACCCGAACCCTCGTGATCGGCCACGCTTGTCGTACATGACTCTTGCGCGGGCCACCTTCCGGTGCTTGCTGAACATGTCTCGTAGCTGGTAGTTATCCACCTTCGGGGACAGATCGACGGCGTAGATCGTCATCAATAAGAGTAGAATCATTATTAGCATCAAGATTGCTCCTACGAGTAATGATGTGCTTTCTGAAATGCATAGAAAACCTGGAAGCATTAGCCGAAGAAGCTATGAAATAATGCAGAAAACATGGTGAAGGGATTGATGACGGTGCTGCGGTATGGCTTTGGCTCTTCCACGGCGTTGCCAGTAGCCATGGCGTTGTCGAATCCCTCCTGTGTCACCATCGTCACAAACCCGAACCCTCCTGATCGGCCACGCTTGTCGTACACGACTCTTGCGCGGGCCACCTTCCGGTGCTTGCTGAACATGTCTCGTAGCCGGTAGTTATCCACCTTCGGGGACAGATTGCCGGCGTAGATCGTCATCAACAAGAGTACAATCATTTATTAGCATCAAGATTGCTCCTACGAGTAATGATTTTTGTTCTAAAATGCATAGAAAACCTGCTAGCATTAGCCGATGAAGCTATGAAATATTGCAGAAAATATGGTGAAGGGATTCATGACAGTGCTGCGGTATGGCTTTGGCTCTTCCACGGCGTTGCCAGCAGCCATGGCGTTGTCGAATCCCTCCTGCGTCGCCATCGTCACAAACCCGAACCCTCGTGATCGGCCACGCTTGTCGTACACGACTCTTGCGCGGGCCACCTTCCGGTGCTTGCTGAACATCTCTCGTAGCCGGTAGTTATCCACCTTCGGGGACAGATCGCCGGCGTAGATCGTCATCAATAAGAGTACAATCATTTATTAGCATCAAAATTGCTCCTGCGAGTAATGATGTGCGTTCTGAAATGCATAGAAAACCTACTAGCATTAGCCGATGAAGCCATGAAATAATGCAGAAAACATGGTGAAGGGATTGATGACGGTGCTGCGGTATGGCTTTGGCTCTTCCACGGCATTGCCAGCAGCCATGGCGTTGTCGAATTCCTCCTGCGTCACCATCGTCACAAACCCGAACCCTCGTGATCGGCCACGCTTGTTGTACACGACTCTTGAGCGGGCCACCTTCCGGTGCTTGCTGAACATGTCTCGTAGCCGGTAGTTATCCACCTTCGGGGACAGATCGCCGGTGTAGATCGTCATTAACAAGAGTACAACCATTTATTAGCATCAAGATTGCTCCTGTGAGTAATGAGGTGCGTTCTGAAATGCATAGAAAACCTTCTAGCATTAGGCGATGAAGCTATGAAATAATGCAGAAAACATGGTGAAGGGATTGATGACGGTGCTGCAGTATGGCTTTGGCTCTTCCACGGTGTTGCCAGCAGCCATGGCTTTGTCGAATCCCTCCTGCGTCGCCATCGTCACAAACCCGAACCTTCATGATCGGCCACGCTTGTCGTACACGACTCTTGCGCGGGCCACCTTCCGGTGCTTGCTGAACATGTCTCGTAGCCGGTAGTTATCCACCTTCGGGGACAGATCGCCGACGTAGATCGTCATCAACAAGAGTACACTATTACAAAACAGGGCATTGGTCCAGGCCAGATCAGAGCGACAGTCCCGGTTCTGTTACGAACCGGGACTCATGCGTGCATCAGTCCCGGTTCGAGCGGCCAGGACGCCGGTCGGGCATCGGCAGGCACCGGTCCCGGTTCGGCTGGGACCTTTAGTCCCGTTTCCAGCCACCAACCGGGACTAAACGGCCTCGCTCCTGGCGCAACACCTTTAGTCCCGGTTGGTGTCTGGAACCGGGACTAAAGGTCAGTCTTCAGTCCCGGTTCTAGCCACGAACCGGGACTAAAGAGATGCCTATATATATGCTCTCCCCTGCCCGCTCACTCCTCTGTTTTTTGGCCGGCCGGTGTGGGAGGTGTGTGCTGCTCTGCTCTCACCTCCTATGCACATGAGGTGTTCGATGAAATGCCCGAGTCACACTTAAGCTTTCTCCTCTCCAAGCTCGACCTCCCAGCTCCATTTTCCCAAGATTTGTCTAGGTTTGGCGGTGCACCAACTACACAAGTGTTCTAAAAGGTTAGCAACTTCATCGTTTCATCTCTCACTGCTAGTTTAGCTCATTTCAAATGCTGTAGAAGCAGAGTGGTTTGTGGGTTTTAGTGGAGGAGTGTATGTGGGAGTTCTTTTGATTTAGATGCACAATTTGAGCTGAAATTAACTTCTTAGAGTCTGCACATGTGTAGGGTGCCGTCCCCGTCCCCGTCCTCACCGCCGTCGATCGCCCGCGCCGATCTCGTCGCCGGCACCACCGTGGTGACCCTGTTGTTCTTATCTTCTTTTTAAAACAAAAAAATTCTTACTTGTATGATTTAGATAGATACTTGTATAATTTTCTTACTTTTATTATTGTTTGTTATTATATAGTGCCATGACTTTGGTATCCGCCCCCGTCGGCCCTCGTCCTGTCTATGATTCGGATGTGGTATATTATCTTTTATTATGATTTGTTTCATTTAGTGTTTATGACAATTATGCCGACCAACGTGACATAGATGTTTTTATCTAGGAGGTATGTGAACCGGAAATTCCAACCGACCCTCTTGTCGAGAGGTTAAATTTAGTTGAAAAAGAAAACAATTACTTGAAGAAAAAATTGAAAAGAATTGAGGAGGAGAAGATGGAATTGGAGTTGCATGTTGTCGATGTCGTCGATGATCACAAGATCAAGATGGATGCAATGCGCTTGAAGATTAGAAAGATTAGAAAATATGCCATTCATAATGAGGCTTGGTATAATTATGCCGTTGGATCAATTGTTACCTTAGTTGCGATTATGATCGCATTTGTTGTTGTTTTTCATAGTTTCAATGTATGTTTTAATTAGATGCTCTAGAGAGCTATATGTTGTTCTATGAGAACTATATATGTATGAACTTTATGTATTTATTTTTTCACTAATAACATTTGATCACTACTGTGCTTTTCTTTTAATGTCATGATGAACTTGTATTAATTTAGTCACTTCTCTATTCATGATGTTCTCTAATGGTTTTTGATACACTTAATTATATAATGCACGCAGATGAACCGGCAATGGATGTACGGTTACCGACGCACCTCCGAGTATCTTGAGGGCCTGCATAAATTTCTCAAAGTGGCTGAGGCAAACAAGCAGACTGGTTTTATGTATTGTCCATGCCTTGTCTGTGAGAATACGAAGGATTACTCTAACTTGAAAACCCTTCACGTCCACCTGCTTGAGAAGGGTTTCATGCCACACTATAATGTTTGGACCAAGCACGGAGAAAGAGGGGTTATGATGGAAGACAACGAAGAAGAAGAGGATGATGACAACTATCCCCCTGAATACGGTGATACTGCAACGGGGGAAGCTGAAGATCAAGAGTAACCAGACGATGTGCCCGATGATGATCTTCGCCGGGTCATTGTTGATGCCAAGAGACAATGCCAAAGTGAAAGGGAGAAGTTGAAGTTCGATCGCATGTTAGAGGATCACAAAAATGGGTTGTACCCAAATTGCGAAGATGACAACACAAAGCTCGGTACCACACTGGAATTGCTGCAATGGAAGGCAGACAATGGTGTATCTGACAACGGATTTGGGAAGCTACTGAAAATAATGAAGAAGAAGCTTCCAAAGGATAACGAATTGCCCGACAGTACGTACGAAGCAAAGAAGGTTCTTTGCCCTCTAGGATTGGAGGTGCGGAAGATACATGCATGCCCTAATGACTGCATCCTCTATCGCGGTAAGTACGAGGATTTTAACGCATGCCCGGTATGCGGTGCATTGCGGTATAAGATCAGACGAGATGACCCTGGTGATGTTGAGGGCGAGCGCCCCAGGAAGAGGGTTCCTGCCAAGGTGATGTGGTATGCTCCTATAATACCACGGCTGAAACGTCTGTTCAGAAACAAAGAGCATGCCAAGTTGATGCGATGGCACAAAGAAGACCGTAAGAAAGACGGGAAGTTGAGAGCACCTGCTGAGGGGTCGCAGTGGAGAAAAATCGAGAGAAGGTGGGAGGACTTTGCAGGTGACGCAAGGAACGTATGGTTTGGTTTAAGTGCAGATGGCATTAATCCTTTTGGGGAGCAGAGCAGCAATCATAGCACCTGGCCCGTCACTCTATGTATCTATAACCTTCCTCCTTGGTTGTGCATGAAGCGGAAGTTCATTATGATGCCAGTGCTCATCCAAGGCCCTAAGCAACCCGGCAATGACATTGATGTGTACCTAAGGCCATTAGTTGAAGAACTTTTACAGCTGTGGAATGGAGAAGGTGTACGTGTGTGGGATGAGCACAAACAGGAGGAATTTGACCTACATGCGTTGCTGTTTGTAACCATCAATGATTGGCCTGCTCTTAGTAACCTTTCAGGACAGACAAACAAGGGATACCATGCATGCACGCACTGTTTAGATGATACAGAAAGTATATATTTGGACAAATGCAGGAAGAATGTGTACCTGGGACATCGTCAATTTCTTTCGACCAACCATCTCTTAAGAAAGAAAGGCAAGCATTTCAAAGGTGAGGCAGATCACCGGAAGAAGCCCGCCCTCCGTACTGGTGATGCCATACTTTATATGGTCAAGGATTTACAAGTAATCTATGGAAAGGGTCCTGGCGGACAATCTGTTATGAGTGACGCCGAGGGATGCGCACCCATGTGGAAGAAGAAATCTATATTTTGGGACCTACCCTATTGGAAAGACCTAGAGGTCCGGTCTGCAATCGACGTGATGCATGTGACGAAGAATCTTTGCGTGAACCTACTAGGCTTCTTGGGCGTGTATGGGAAGACAAAAGATACACTGGAGGCACGGGAGGACCAGCAACGTGTGCACGAAAAAGACGGCATGCATCCAAAGCAGTATGAAGGTCCTGCCAGCTACGCTCTTACCAAAGAAGAGAAGGAAATCTTCTTTGAATGCCTGCTCAGTATGAAGGTCCCGTCTGGCTTCTCATCGAATATAAAGGGAATAATAAATATGGCAGAGAAAAAGTTCCAGAACCTAAAGTCTCATGACTGCCACGTGATTATGACGCAACTGCTTCCAGTTGCATTGAGGGGGCTTCTACCGGAAAACGTTCGATTAGCCATTGTGAAGCTATGTGCATTCCTCAATGCAATCTCTCAGAAGGTAATCGATCCAGATATCCTACCAAGGTTAAAGAATGATTTGGCGCAATGTCTTGTCAGTTTCGAGCTGGTGTTCCCACCATCCTTCTTCAATATCATGACACACGTCCTAGTTCATCTAGTCGACGAGATTGCCATTCTGGGTCCTGTATTTCTACACAATATGTTCCCCTTTGAGAGGTTCATGGGAGTCTTAAAGAAATATGTTCGTAACCGTGCTAGGCCAGAAGGAAGCATCTCCATGGGCCATCAAACAGAGGAGGTCATTGGGTTTTGTGTTGACTTTATTCCTGATCTTAAGCCGATTGGTCTTCCTCAATCGCGGTATGAGGGGAGACTGACTGGAAAAGGCACGCTAGGAGCGGATGCAATAATATGTAGGGACGGGCATTCTTGGGCTCAAGCACACTACACAGTTCTACAGAATTCTACCTTGGTGACCCCGTATGTCAATGAACACAAGAATTTTCTGCGCTCCAAACACCCGGAGCAGTGTGACGACTGGATTACATGTGAACACATCAGGACTTTCGGCAGTTGGTTGCAAACACATCTCATGGGTAACAACATTGTTGGAGATGAGCTGTACTCGTTGGCCAGGGGACCATCTTCGACTGTATTGACTTACCAAGGGTACGAGATAAATGGGAATACATTTTACACGATCGCCCAAGATCAAAAGAGCACCAACCAAAACAGTGGTGTCCGCTTTGATGCAGCAACCAACAGGGGAAAGGACACATATTATGGTTACATAGTGGACATATGGGAACTTGACTATGGACATGATTTTAAGGTCCCTTTGTTTCGGTGCAAATGGGTCAATCGGTCACGAGGCGGGGTACAGGTAGACCCGCAGTACGGAATGACAATAGTGGATCTCAACAATCTTGGGTACACAGACGAACCATTCGTCCTAGCCAATGATGTGGCGCAGGTTTTCTATGTGAAGGACATGTCTACCAAACCGAGAAAAAAAATAGATAAGGTAGCGAATACATCATACGATGAGCCAAAGCGCCACATAGTTCTTTCAGGGAAAAGAGACATCGTGGGAGTGGAGGGCAAGACAGACATGTCTGAAGATTATGAAAAGTTTCATGAAATTCCTCCCTTCAAAGTGAAGGCTGACCCAAGCACCTTGTTAAACGATGAAGATTATTCATGGTTACGTCGCAATAAGCAAGGGACACACGCGAAGAAAAAGTGAAGACTTTCTCTCCACAACTATTCTGATGATGACTTTGATCTAGAATATCACCGCAGTTACATCTCAAGAAATGAAATGCCTTTTGTAACATATGAGTTTTCATCCTAAACCGTGATACTTCGAAAGAGATTGTCCATTTTGTACACGAAGTGCATCCAGTTTTTGCCGTAACCCTCTCAACTTTTTAGCACATGCTATGTGGGTGAAATGATGATACCATGCCAATTTTCAACCTTTTCAGAGTTCATTTGTATTGCTTTTCAATTTCAGGGTCATTTAGCTCAAAAAAAAACAGTAAATGCATGAAAAATAGCAAAGTTAGAAAGGGTTGAAAATTGATGATGTGGCTTTGAATGGTGCATGTTAAACGCACAAAAAGTCTGGAGTTGAAATAAGTTAAAAAAAATGAAATGCCTTTGTAACATATGAGTTTTCGTCCGAAACCGTGATGCTTCGAAAGAGATTGTCCATTTTGTACACGAAGTGCATCCAGTTTTTGCCGTAACCCTCTCAACTTTTTAGCACATGCTATGTGGGTGAAATGATGATACCATGCCAACTTTCAACCTTTTCAGAGTTCATTTGTAGTGCTTTTCAATTTCAGGGTCATTTAGCTCAAAAAAAGATTAAATGCATGAAAAATAGCAAATGAAGTCAGAAAGGGTTGAAAATTGATGATGTGGCTTTGAATGGTTCATATTGAACGCAAAAAAAGTCTGGAGTTCAAATAAGTTTAATAAATATGAAATGCCTTCGTAACACATGAGTTTTCGTCCGAAACCCTGATACTTCGAAAGAGATTGTCCAGTTTGTACACGAAGTGCATCCAATTTTTCCTGTAACCCTCTCAACTTTTTAGCACATGCTATGTGGGTGAAATGATGATACCATGCCAAGTATTTTTTGTTCAAAACTTTAATAACAAAAAGAATTTTCATAAAGTATTTTTTGTTAGAAACTTTAATAGCAAACTAAAATAAAAAAAATCTGTTTTTGATTAAAACACCCATTTAAAATAACCTAAAAATTACCAAATTGAATATAATGATAAAACACACTAATATTAAACAGCAGGAAAAAGAATCACTCAAAAATTTATTTTTAAAGTAAAGTTATTCACAAACTAGTGATTCACACAAATTTCAAAGAATTCAAATTTAAACTATTCAAATTTGAAAACTACTGGCACTAACAGAAAGTTTATAATTTTTGTGACCTAAAGCAAAAAGAATCACTCAAAAACTCTAAGTATTTAGCTATAAGTAGAAACAAAAGAAAATAAATAAAGCAAAAAACAAAACAAAAATACTGGAAAAGACCTTTAGTCCCGGTTGCTACCACAAACCGGGACTAAAAAGTAAAAAAAATTTAAAAAAATGCCGCCTACTGGGCCACCACGACCTGCATACGACTAGAAACCCAATCCGCTAGTTGGGCCAGGATGCAGGCCCGTAGTAGGCCCAGAAGGCCCACAGGCAGAGAGAGTGCGTTTAGGCCCGTAGGCCTGAATAAGAGAGGAGCTCGAGAGGGTTGGCGCAGCCGCACTTATAAACCACTCTCGACGCCTCTCAGCTAGCGAGGTGGGACTAAACATCCACCCGCCCGACGCCGTGCCAGCCGCAGCCCTTTAGTCCCGGTTGGTGGCACCAACCGGGACTAAAGGCCCCCCTTTAGTCCCGGTCTGAGCCACCAACCGGGACTAAAGGGCTCTGCTTCCCGCCCTTTGCGCTGCTGAAAATGACCTTTAGTCCCGGTTGGTGGCTGCAACCGGGACTAAAGGGGGGCCTTTAGTCCCGGTTGGAGCCACCAACCGGGACTAAAGGTCTTTGTATATAACCGCGCACTTAGAAAATTTTCAAACACAATTCACTTCGATCCTCCTCTCCCCCGACGGCGCCGACGACCACCTCGACGCCGCTAGGCTGCCGGACCTCGCCGTCCATGCCCTGCCCTGCCCCGACGCCCCTGCCCTGCCCCGACGCCGCCGCACCCTACCCTGCCCCCGCCGCCGCCGCGCCCCTGCCCTTCCCCGACGCCGCCGCGCCCCTGCCTTGCCCCCGACGCCGCCGCTCCATAGCTAGCCGGCTGGCCAGGTACTCCCTCCTCCCTCCCACCCCTCTCCTCCCTCCTTCCTCCTTGTATGTATAAAGTTGCCCCTGTTCAGAGAGTTGCAAGATTTCACAGAGTTTGTTGAAATGTGTTTGCCATGTCCACAAGGTGTTTGTTGAAATGCTAGGGCTAGCTAGGGAACTTTGTTGTATGTGAAACTTGGCAGGATGATGTCTCCTTGGATGTTAGAGATGATGGTCAACTTGGTTTGATAAAAGGAAAAACTTGTTAGTGCAAGTTTTATTAGAAATTAGTTCTGGACAGAAACTATAGGGAATTTTTTGGTGGACTTGCAAGATGAAATTGGGGCTGCCCTTCTGGACTTAAGGGTTTAGTTGGAAGGACTATAAGATGCAAAAAATTCAGAATTATTTGAGCAAAGAAAAATAGGGTTGTAGTTCAATGCCAAGATTGGACCAAAATTGAAAAATGGAAGTTATGCTCAAAATTTTCAAATGACCAAAGTGGCTTTTTGCATAAAAATGATCTATAGGCATCAGAGGACTTCTCAAAAAATTTGTGGCATTTGAAAAGAATTATTTGAAATAGTTCTAGTGCAACAGGGTCATTCTAGAGTTTGAAAATACTAATAAAAGATTTTTTTAGGCCAAATCATTATGAAAATAATCACTACTGATGTTTATAATATAATTAAAAGGATTGGGAGAAAATTTTAAAACCCACATTAAAAGGATTGTGACAAATATACTTGGTCAATATTTTGTCTTTAGAGTTGATTTAGAGTTCATTTTGATGTTCATTGTGATGTATGAAAACTTGGTCAATATTTTGTCTTTAGAGTTTATTTAGAGTTCATTTTGATGCATGCAAACTTGGTCAATATTTTGTATTGTGGATGCCATGCCATGCTATTTTCTCTAAGTTTGAAACTTGCTTTCAAATTGGTATCTAGCTAGCTACAATTTTTTTTATCAGGTTCTGGTGTTACATTCATGTCATGCCATTTGTTGCCATGCTAATTTTCACTCTCGGTGGAATTACAGGTTGTGGTGTTGCTTCTCCGTGGAGTTGGTCACATATCGTCCCTCCGCTGTTCAACAAAAGGTGTCCATTTGTTGTATATATGTTGAGTTTTGTTCATAGGATGATGGTTGGTTCATTTGTTGAGTTGTGTATTCATCTTGTGTATAAATCTTGTATTCATCTTGTGTATAAAGCTTGTATTCATCTTGTCGTTGAAACATGAGAGAGGGGGTCGTTAAAACATAACCCCGATAACTTTGATTTTCTCTCGAATGTGAAGCAAGTCTTTTTTTGCCATGTCAAGTGTTGTATTTGCAGAAACTATGGACAGAGACTTAGAAAAAGAAGAGTTGTTGGGGGATATAATCCGCGACGGAGGTGATATCACCTTGTCGTTTCTCAGCGACACCGATGGTCGGGAAAGAGAGGATGACGGCTCCGGTGATCCAACGGAGGAGGAAGGAGATCATGACGGCTCCGGTGACCGAATGGAGGAGGAAGGAGATCATGACGGCTCCGGTGACCGAACGGAGGAGGGAGCCTTAACTGTTGCAAAGTCCGACGAGGTATATATACATATATTAATTAAGCCTCTGCTGACTTGATGCATTAATTGTTTTGTATGTACATATATTAACACTTCTTTCTTCTTTTAATTAGCCCTCCGGATCGAGCCAAACTTCCGTAAGGAGACGATGCCCGAAGAAAAGGTTGCGCCAGGATGAAAGGTTCACGATCGAAGAAGTCGGTCGAGATGGCCAACCGATTGCTCCCAAGCGGAGCAGGGACACATTTATACATCGGTGCGGAGTGGTTGGTAGGGACATCGTCCCGATCAGCATCCAAGAATGGAATAAGAAGAAGGACCCTGAAGTTTCTTATGTCCAGGATAGATAGAAAGATGATCTTTGGACCTTGCTGATGACAAATTTCAGCCTACCACCAGAGGCGGATCCGAATAAGGTCAAGGCGTTTGCTCTTAAGAAGATGGCAGAACTATTCAAGAACTGGAAGAAAGATTTGAACAAAAAGTTTGTCGAGAAAGACAAGACTCCAGAATTCACCGGTGCATATGAGAAGATAAAAGATCACTGGCCCGCATTTGTGGCCTACAAGAAATCGGACAAGGGCAAGCAAAGGTCAGCGACAAATAAGCTAAATGCTGCAAAGAAGAAGTATCACCATGTTACGGGGTCAGGTGGCTACAGCAAAGCCCGGCCTACGTGGGACAAAGCTGAGCAAGACCTGCTTGCTAAAGGGGTCCAACCAGCGACATTGTACTGGCCAGATCGGTCAAGGACTTGGTTCTTCGGGGTTGGGGGAACTTTGGACCCAGACACAGGGGAGTGTGTTTGGACGAAAGCTCAACTTGCAATACCCGTCAAGAAGCTTGAGGAAGCAATCCAGGCAGCGCAGGAAGGGAGGTTACATCCCGACAGAGAGAATGACGAGCTGACACAGGCCCTTGGGAATCCTGAACACCCTAGACGAACACGAGGCACATCAGGCTCCGTTCCGTGGGTGTATGGGTTTCCCGACAGGGTTGGTTATAGAAGCCGAGAGAGAAAGAAGAAAGCGGAAGCAAGCGAAATGCAGAAGATCAATGCAAGATTAGCGAAACTAGAGGAACTTGAGAGCCAGCGAGCTACCGGCCAACCATCTCAGCGGCACGAAGATCCTTCCTTCGACACTGCCCCAGAAGCTACCCCACCATCTCAGCGGAGAAGCAGCGTGGCTTCCACGGAGCTCCTTCAGCCTGATATCACGGCTCCTCGCTACCCCGTGGATAGGATCACGCAGGCTGAACATTGTGTGCTAATGGCGAAATGCCAGAACCTGACCTTGAAGGCGGCGGTCGGCTCTATTTTACCTCCTCGAACTGAGGGAACTTTCCATTGCCGTCCGATTCCACATGGCTATGCTATTGTCACGGTGGATGAGATAATGGCGGGATTTGAGGGGCTGGAGCTTGACTACCCTACAGGTGAAGGGGAGGATCTTCTGGAAAATGCCTTAAGGAGTACCTGCCTATGGAGAAAGGAGTACATCAAGCTTCCAAACTGGACGCCGCCTCAGCAGACGCAGCCGGATCCTCAGCAGACTCCTCCTCACAGTCCAGTTGTGCTATCTCCGCTGCCTGAGTCGTCTCCGGCGCGTCATCCGTCTCCGCCGCCTCAGCGGACTCTAACGGGGGAGGCCCCTCAGCAGAATCCTCCTCCGCCTCACCTATCTCCGGCGCGTCTGCCGTCTCCGCCGCCGCAGCTGTCTCCGGCGCGTCAGCGGTCTCCGCCGCCTCAGCGGGCTCTGGCGCGTCAGCAACAGCGGAAGAGAGCCGCCGCCGCTCCGGCGGCTAGCAGTACAAAAGGCGGGAAGAAATTCAAATATGGTCCAAGCCTCAGGGTTCCTCCAAAGTTACCATATGAGAGGACTGACGAGGAAAACAAGGACATCAGTGCTGCCGAAGTGCAGGCCCATTTTGAACGGAAACGTCCACCTCCGAAGGAAACAATAGATCCGGTGAAAGCGAAGCGCACTCTGGATGCCCTTAAGCGACCACCACCGCCTCCGCCGCAATCCAACTATGACCGCTGTATTGTAAAGACATATGATGAAGCGCGGCGGTCGGGAAGTACTGCCTGTGCTTCAAGACGAAGAAGTGGGAAAACAATTCCCCAGCTCGGCGAACAGGAGAAGCAATCGTGCCCCCCGCTCAAGGTGTCTAGCGATATCGCTAATCATCCGGGGCTACTACCCGGTACCACTCTTGGTGATTACGTGGGCGATGATGTACAGTTTGAAACGGCTGAGGTAGTAAAGATCTTTAGATACGAGCACGGGAAGCCTCTCGTCAAACCTGATCATCCTCCTCAAACAACGATGATGCGAAGATTGCATGAGTGGTACTTGGAAAGCTGCAGGAAGAATGGGTCCGATAGTTTGATGGTGAGAATTAAAGATGAGCACGACCTCATTGGAGTCGACCTGATGCCTGTTGAATTTGTGGAGTTATTTCAGTTATTCAATCAAGAGGCCCTCGACAAACAAATCATGACTTGCTACTGTCTTTAAGTATTACTTCTGTAATTAAGTCTCTAGCTCAGCTCGTTCATTGCATGTATATAAAATTATCCTCACTATATTATGCAGATTGAAGATCGTCGAATGCCTAAAAAGACAAATCTATGACATTGGGTTCATTAGCCCAAATACCGTAAATGAATGGACGGTACAAAACAATGTTAAAGAAACCGAGGAAAACTTGCTAAAAGCGTTCCTTCGACATCAAAACGAAAGGGAAATACTCTTTCCTTACAACTTCAGGTGAGTGTTACTGTCTTCTGCATATTCGGTTTCGCTTACTCGAGGTTAAGTACTGTAATTGATGAGTTATGCGTGCGCAGGTTCCACTATATTCTGCTATCCATTAAGCTTGACGGGGGAGTAGTAATTGTCTTAGACTCGAGACGTAAAGATCCCAAGGATTATGCGGACATGACTGCAATGCTCCAGAAGTAAGTTCAATCAATACCGGGACCATATCGGCAACTTTCGTTCATTTCCTGATATCAAGTAATCATTTTCTTTGCCTGGCATGGTTTGGAAACAGTTCACCGGACAGGTTCCGGGTCTGAAGAACGAGCTGCGATTTACACACCCCAAAGTAAGTAGTACTAGCTAGTTCCGCGCATCTCTCATTGATTCTAGTTTCATCAATACCATTATCATGCTTGATTATCAGTTTGATTGAACTCTATTCTCGTAAAGTCCTTGTGGCAGCAACCCGGGAATAATTTATGTGGATACTACGTTTGCGAGTACATTCGCCACAGGACCTCTGAGCGGGGCAGATCTGAAGAACAATTTGAAGTATGTAAACAATATTCACAATTTTATTTTATTACCATCAATTGTGTTGAGTTTCATTCATATATATGTATTGACCCCCTTCTTTAAATTAGATCTCGCAGATGCGGGATGAACTCCTACCACATGATCGCATACGAGCAATTCAAGAGGAATTGGCGGGATTCTTTCTTGACAACGTCATACATGAAAAGGGAGAATACCATATGGAAATTCAATGGGAGTTTGGCGCTTGATGATGTCAGGGATGTTATATTGTATATATGTAGTAGCGTCGGATAGATATACGAAAACTTGTTGTTCGACCAAGCACTGAGAAAGAGAGGTCACTTCTCTCTGTATATGTTCATGACGATCTTGTGTAATTAATGGTTTCCTTCATTTGCTTACTAGCTAGCGTCGAGTTCTCTCTATATGTAGTAGCTAGCGTCGACCAAGCATGGAGAAAGAGAGGTCACTTCTCTCTATTAGCTAGCTAACACAATATGAAACCCCTAAACCCTCCAAAACCCCTAAACCCCCCTTTTCAAAAAAAAAAAAAACCCCAGCGCCTGCGAGCTGTTGACGCGTGGCTGCCTTTTGGTCCCGGTTGGTGTTACCAACCGGGACTAAAGGTCCTCCTGCCTGAGTGCTGCGAAGCGGCCACGTGGAAACCCTTTAGTCCCGGTTGGTGTTACCAACCGGGACTAAAGGTCCTCCTGCCTGGGCTCCCCACAGCAGCCACGTGGAGCACCTTTGGTCCCGGTTCGTAGGCCAACCGGGACTAAAGGTTTTAGGCATTAGTCCCGATCGTTTTGTCCCGGTTCCAGAACCGGGACTAAAGGCCCCTTTTCTACTAGTGGTACAATCATTTATTAGCATCTAGATTGCTCCTACGAGTAATGATGTTCGTTCTGAAATGCATAGAAAACCTGCTAGCATTAGCCGATGAAGCTATGAAATAATGCAGAAAACATGGTGAAGGGATTGATGACGGTGCTGCGGTATGGCCTTGGCTCTTCCACGGCGTTGCCAGCAGCCATGGCGTTGTCGAATCCCTCCTGCGTCGCCATCGTCACAAACCCAAACCCTCGTGATCGGCCACGCTTGTCGTACACGACTTGTGCGGGCCACCATCCGGAGCATGCTGAACATGTCTCGTAGCTGGTAGTTATCCACCTTCGGGGACAGATCGCCGGCGTAGATCGTCATCAATAAGAGTACAATCATTTATTAGCATCAAGATTGCTCCTACGAGTAATGACGTGCGTTCTGAAATGCATAGAAATCCTTCTAGCATTAGCCGATGAAGCTATGAAATAATGCAGAAAACATGGTGAAGGGATTGATGACGGTGCTGCGGTATGGCTTTGGCTCTTCCACGGCGTTGCCAGCAGCCATGGCGTTGTCGAATCCCTCCTGCGTCGCCATCGTCACAAACCCGAACCCTCGTGATCGGCCACGCTTGTCGTACACGACTCTTGCGCGGGCCACCTTCCGGTGCTTGCTTAACATGTCTCGTAGCCGGTAGTTATCCACCTTCGGGGACAGATCGCCGGCGTAGATCGTCATCAACAAGAGTACAATCTTTTATTAGCATCAAGATTGCTCCTACGAGTAATGATGTGTGTTCTGAAATGCATAGAAAACCTGCTAGCATTAGCCGATGAAGCTATGAAATAATGCAGAAAACATGGTGAATGGATTGATGACGGTGCTGCGGTATGGCTTTGGCTCTTCCACGGCGTTGCCAGCAGCCATGGCATTGTCGAATCCCTCCTGCGTCGCCATCGTGACAAACCCGAACCCTCGTGATCGGCGACGCTTGCCATACACGACTCGTGCGCGGGCCACCTTCCGGTGCTTGCTTAACATGTCTCGTAGCCGGTAGTTATCCACCTTCGGGGACAGATCGGCGGCGTAGATCGTCATCAACAAGAGTACAATCATTTATTAGCATCAAGATTGCTCCTACGAGTAATGATGTGCGTTCTGAAATGCATAGAAAGCCTGCTAGCATTAGCCGATGAAGCTATAAAATAATGCAGAAAACATGGTGAAGGGATTGATGACGCTGCTGCGTTGTGGCCGGCTTTGGCTCCTCCACGGTGTTGCCAGCAGCCATGGCGTTGTCGAATCCCTCCTGTGTCGCCATGGTCACAAATCCGAACCTTCGTGATCGACCACGCTTGTCATACACGATTCTTACGCGGGCCACCTTCCCGTGCTTGCTGAACATGTCTCGCAGCCGGAAGTTATCCACCTTCAGGGACAGATCGCCGGCGTAGATCGTCAGCTGTTGCGACTGCGACTTAGTGTCGATGTCCTTGCAGGTTGCTGGGGTTCCTCGCCGGCCCCGAGTCGTCGGCGCATACAAGACAGATATCTGGGGATCGGGTAGGAACCACATGCACCTTGCGTCGTGCCATCCGGGCGGCAGCGTCTCCACGAGCGTGACGGCGCCGTCCTTGAAGTTGTACGTGTACCAATGTTTTAAATAGCGGGCTATGGCAAATAGCGGCGGACCTCCAAAAAGACTATAGCGGAGCTATAGCAGGCTATAGCGGGCTATAGCGTGCATTTTGTACATGAGACCATTTAACGGCACCCTGTTGAAAAGGCTATTATAGCGAGGCTATAGCGGGCTATTTAAAACTATGACCTGTACACGTTGCACGGCTGCGGAGGGCCAGAACGTCCGTCCTGCTCCGACGAGTTGTCCATGACAAAGTAGGCGGTGCCACCGCTCACCTCCCCGCCGAACCACTCGGCATCCGCGGCGAAGCTGCCCGGGAAACCCAAGAGCAGGACATCGCACTGGAGCAGGCTCTCCCAATAGTCTGATTCATCACTGCGCGCCCACTCGACCACCCGCTCCTCCTCCCCCTAGCTGCCGCTCCTCAGACACAGCTCGTGCAGTGACACCGACAAGTCGGTGCTGCTGTCCCCTTGAAGAACACTGGCCAGCAGCAGCGCGTCCCCAAATTCAATGAGGTAGCTGCACCGGCGTACCTTTCCGGGCTCATCCGGCAGCGCCGCTTGCAATTCCCTGGTTTGTGTCACGTACAGGCCTTCACCGATTGGTACCCTTTCCGGCCATAGGACGTGACAGTTACCCAATTAAGCCCACGCACACGATGTAACCGTAGTAATACGCGGCCGCGCAGCAGCGATCAGTGCCAAGATTTGATGATACACGGCGCCATAGGCCGGCGTCCTCGTCGTGGGGCAGGAAGGATGCCCGGAATCTGCGGGGTGAATAGAATTCCTCTGGCTGGCTCGGAGTGAAGTCGTATGAAAGGACGGCGCCGTCACCGGAGATGATGCGGTGCTTGTGGTCCAGCCACTTGGGGTTCAGACGTTCGCGGGGGAATGGCAGAGTGTCGGCGGTCAGAGGGTTGACGAGGCAGAGCTCCTTGTGGGCGCTGAGCAGCCACGCCGCCGTGCCGTCGGGGCAGGCGACCCTCCTGTCCCGTACGCAGATGCCAGGCGCGCGGTAGCTCGTCTTGGAGAAGACGCAGCGGCACCGCTGGTCCTCCGCGGAGTCGTCGGTGTCCGAGGGCGCGACGAGCCACGGCAGGAGGACTTTTCTATATTCAAGCGCGTTGCGCCATGGCCTGCAGACGGCGTCGAAGCGGACGGCGTCGAAGCGGACGGCGTCGGACGCGGCGTGGAGACGACAGGAGATGTCGCGGTGCAGGTCGGCCGGCAGATCCGCCCAATGGCGGAGGTCGTTGTTGACGCCATGGTGCGCGCACAACGGTCGTCGTCTCGTCGATCCGGTGGTTCGATTGTCTTCTCTCTCTCGTGAGATCCGTCGGGGTAGTAGAGGGAGGTTGACGCGACGATTATATAAGTGTGCGGAGTGCATCCATGCACGACAAGAAAACCATTCGGACTCGGTACCGACTCTTTCTCTACGGCATCCAGTCTTGAGTTAAACAACTTCTGCTGCTGTAAGTTGTAACTACGTGCCTAACAGATACGGGTGAGATATTACTGGTTATTTTACCCATATGTATATGCTTCTGGCGGGTGATAAGCGCCGGTCGACCGGCCCAAATTTGGGCCGGTCGGCCCGCAGCCATCCGATTTGGTGGATCGTAACCGTCTGATGACTTCGTCTTCCTCACACGCGCGTACGAAGGATTCCCCCAGCATCTCATCGCTCTCTTTTGTCTCGCCGGCCGCACACGCTCTCTGGTGGCCGCCCTCGCCGGTCGTCCTCGTCGCCAGTCCCCGCCCACATCGGCCGTCCTTGTCGCCGGTCCCCGCCCTCGCCGGCTGTCCTTGTCGCCAGTCACCACCCTCGCTGGCCGTCCTCGTCGCCGGCTTCACCCATGCAACAGCTGCACCTGCGGGTGCAGCTCTCGGCGGCGACGGTTGTAGCTCCGGTGGCGACGGCCGCAGCTCGCCGGCGCACTAGCCATCGCTCATGCCCGTCAGTCGCAGCTCGTCGGTCGCACCCCTCACCGTTGCAACATCTCACTCGCCCCGTTCCAGGAAATTCGAGCGTCGGTTCCAGCAAAAAAACGTATCGTTGTGCAATGCAGCAAACCGTGACGGCGGTTGTAGCCAGATGGGACGCCGGTGGTAGCAATTTCCAATGCCGGTTGTAGCATGTAGCATAAAACCATGACGCCGAATGTTGCTTGGAGCAGCGCCGCCCGTCCTCGCCGCCCACGGTCACCACGCTCACCGGCCTCGGCTGTAGCAAAAAACGAAGCCGGTCGTAGCAAGAAACGAAGTCGGTTGTAGCGAAAAACAAGTCGCCGTGCATGGTCACCACGCTCGCCATCCTCGGTTGTAGCAAGAAACGAAGCCGGTTCTAGCAAAAAACGGATCCGGTTGTAACAAAAACAAAGTCGCCGCGCGTGCGTTGTAGCTTCCCCTCGACGCTGGTGTCGGTACCAAAACCGGCAGATCTCGGGTAGGGGATCCGAACTGTGGGTCTAGGAATCAACGGGTAACAGGGAACGTAGAGACGACGATTTACCCAGGTTCGGGCCCTCTCGAAGAGGTAATACCTTACGTCCTGCTAGATTGTATTGATGTGATTGTATGAAGGTTACAGAGTTGATCTACCTCGAGATCGGATGGGCTAAACCCTAGGCAATGGATATGATGATCCTCTACGGACTAAACCCTCTGGTTTATATAGACACCAGAGGGTCCTAGGGTTACATATGGTCGGTTACCATCAGGGGATGAACATGTCGGCCACGCCAGCTATTCCTTGGAGGAGACGCCAAGTCTTCGGAGGTTTCCTTCTGATACACGGGGTCGCCCACAATCCAGCCTTCCATCGACGAGTAGAGAGCGGCCCACCAGCCCGGCCTACGAGAGATAGGCCGGCAGCCCGAGTACCCCCTAGTCCGGGACACCCTCAGCTGGTTGCAGCTTCCCTGGGAGGCGGTTGTAGCATTCGGCGCCGTGTTTGTACCAAACCACGGGTGCCGTCGCAGCTTCGCCGGTTTGGGAACAATAAAACTGTCACCGTCGTCGAGGGGCGCATCTCCGGCGTGAATGGATGTAGCAGCCATCCGCGCTTGTGTAGGGGGGAGGAGAGAGGAGGTGCACGCTCGCCGGGGAGAAGAAGGGAGGAGGGCTGCTGCAGATCAGCACAAGGGAAAGAGAGATGTGGGAGGTGGAAGAAAAAATGGAGAGGGCAGCGTCGATGGGGCCCCGCATCCTACGTGTCGCTTGTTGAGTCGCTGGGAGGGAGCGCGCGTGGACGTGACCGGTCGAAGCTTCGGCCTGTCGGTCGGCGCAAAATGTTTCCCTATGCTTCTTGTGGATCAAGGAATATCTCCCACAAATCTCCCTTGTATTACCTCTGTCCCAAATTACTTGTCTTAAATTTGTCTAGATACGGATGTATCTAACACTAAAACGTAAGACAAGAAATTCGGGATGGAGGGAGTATTAGTTTTGACTTACACATTATGTATTAGCTAGTTTTGTCTTAAGTCAAACATAAACATTCAGTATTTGTAAAGTTTGATGAAGTTTATAGAAGAAAAAGTCCATATTTCAATCCTGAACTGCCACAAATGTCTAAGAATCAAACCTAAACTTTGAAATCGTCTAAGTTAATTATAACCCTATACTATCATAACCGGTCAAGTTTCAAACATGCCCTCTCTTCAAACCAATTTTTGATGAGTTGGAGTAGTTTGACTAGGTACCGCCCAGTCAGCTGCCACGTCGCAAAAATGAAAGTGTTCAGAATTATTATTTTTGTAAAATCAACACTATCATGGTAATCAGTCTTCTAATGTTTCAAACTTTTTTGCCAAACAAATTTAAAAATACAAGCAAAATACATATTTAGCCCCTTTTTTGGTCAAAGTTTGACAAAAAAAATGAAATGTCCATGAAAACTTTATGTAAAATGAAAACTACCATGATGATCGTTCTGGTAAAGTTTGAAACCTTTTTGCCAAAAAGAATAAAAAAAATACAAGCAAAATACACCTTCAGCACCTTTTTTGGTCAGAATTTGCCCAGAAATGAAAGTGTCAAGAAAGCATTGAAAAGTTTCTATAAAATGAACACTGCCATGCTAATCATTCTGGAAAGTTTCAAACCATTTCGCTTAACAGATTAAAAAAATACAAGGAAAATACATGAGTGTCGACATGGAGTCCGCTGCTCTCAAATTCATCGGATGGAAGTCCGAAGAAGTTATATATCTTAGTCAAAAAACGCATTAAGATGTTGCAGATGTGATGCATCCCAACAGATAGGATACAAAATGATGAATCGAATAACCCGAGGGACAAGCAAATCAATTTGCAGCTAAGACACACCTAGGCCTTCTTTGAGTTAATCCCCTCGCAAGGGGATTGGAGAGGATTTAGGGGACTTTTTACTTGCAAGGGATTTAATCCCCATCAATCCTCTCTCATCCCTACCAATCCGAACAAGCCCTCACTTTGTTGGAAGAAAATTAGTCCTGTACGAGAAGAAGTGATTGATTCGCTGTGTTTTCTTGTGTCACGAGTCACGACTCAAAAAAGAAAAATACAGGAGGTACCGCTACACCAGAACACATTATTAACTTGATGACAACAACCTCATAAGCACAGGCCGGGGGCAACTCCACGGCGGGCCAACACCACGCATCTTATTTGGCCGCGCCTATGATTAACCTCCACAGGTCTTCTCCCAACGTCCTACTGTTGGATTCTTTCCAGGCTCACCAATGGATGAGGCTTTGCCCTGTTTTTAGCACCACGAACTTTTCATTTATTACCTTCCAAGCTCGGGGCCACCAATCATCTCCCTCAATACAACCATTTCCGGGAGCAACCACACTATTGTTTTCCCAAATGGAAGCCTTTTATTCAATTCCTCTAGGTGACAAAAATACAAATGAGGTGCACGCATCCACCCACCGTACATACCACACATATACATGGGGACAAACCTGCTGAAAAATATAGGAAACCGCTATGGAAAACAAGAAAAAGATAACTGCAGTCCAGATAGAGCAACCACACCCGCTGAGATAAACCGCGGTGCAGCCATGCAAGGACAGGGAGGTGCAGAGCTCTCATCGGGTCGTTGTACTCGCACAACAAACAACATCTCCTGGCTCGGCCAGCCACATCGAATCAAGTTGTTGGCTATCAAGCAATGCTGTTGCGCTACCAACTGTCAAAATGATTATTGGATAGATCGAGCTTCCATAACTTTGCCAGATTGCCGATGGAGTACGGTATTGGTCCAATGAAGTTGTTTCCTCCGAGATCTAAAGCTGTTAGGTTCTTTAGGGACCCAATGCTCGGTGGCACTGTCCCGGACAAGTTGTTTGCACCCAAAAATAGCCATTGAAGCGCGACGGGTAGATTACCAATATCAGATGACAATGTTCCCCTTAGCTTATTTGTACTCAGGTCCAGTATTATAAGTTTGGATAGATTAAACAATGTTGTCGGAACTCTACCTGATTGCCTATTCTGACCGAGATACACCGCCCGGTCCTCCCCCATATCCGGCAATTGCCCAAGCTCTTCGGGAATACTTCCTTTGAGTTGATTGTGGGTAAGTCGTAGCTCTGTTAAGTGAGGGTTGTTGCCGAAGGTTGGTGGAATGTTTCCGGTGATGCTATTATTGGAAAGGTCGATTCCTATCAGTTTGGAGAGGGAACCTATATTTCTGGGAATCAAACCCACTAGCATGTTAAAAGATAGGTATACCTCCCAGAGTCCAGAACAATTTGTAAGTGCATTTGGAATGATCTCTAATCTTATAAGACGATTGAGAGGGGGCAATTGGCCAAGAAGAGATTGTTGGATAGTGTAAGTTCCCTAAGGAAGGTTAGGTTTCCAAGAGAGGGTGTGATTTGGCCTGTCAAGCTCAGGTTGGCGAGGTTTAGCACCGTCACGTGATCTGGGTGCCATTTGCTGCACTTGATGCCCAACCACATACAGTAGTTAATGTTGTCATTCCAAGAGCGCAATGTTCCTCTCGGGTCCGCTGTGATGCCCCCTTTGAAATCAAGCTGTGAATGTCGATCTGTGGTGTTACCATGAACCACTGAGCAATTGACGTCACTGGTTCCATAAAACAACCCTAAGAGCACCGGTAGCACAAGAATGCCGAGATGCATGGATAACCAATCACCCATTAGGTCTATGTTTCCCGCAAAAGGCCAGACATGCATTTTATAAACATAATAAGCTCCATCAAATTGCAAACCTACATTAGTGCCTACCGCGTCACTTCACTAGTAGAAAACAGGGCATTGGTTTTTGCCAGATCAGAGCAACAGTCCCGGTCTACTTACGAACCGGGACTAATGCTTGCATCAGTCCCAGTTCGAGCGGCCAGGACGCCGGCCGGGCCTCGGCAGGCACCAGTCCCGGTTCGGATGGGACCTTTAGTCCCAGTTCCAGCCACCAACCGGGACTAAAGGGCCTCGCTCCTAGCGCAACCCCTTTAGTCCCGGTTGGTGTCTGGAACCGGGACTAAAGGTCAGTCTTCAGTCCAGGTTCTAGACACCAACCGGGACTAAAAAGATGCCTATATATATGCTCGCCCCTGCGCACTCACTCCTCTGTTTCTTGGCCGGCCGGCGTCTGGGAGGTGTGTGCTACTCTGTTCTCACCTCCTATGCACATGAGTTGTTTGATGAAATGCCCGAGCCACACTTAAGCTTTCTCCTCTCTAAGCTCGACCTCCAAGCTACATTTTCCCCAAGATTTGTCTAGGTTTGGCGGTGCACCAACTATCCAAGTGTTCTTAAAGTTTAGCAACTTCATCCTTTCATCTCTCACTGCTAGTTTAGCTCATTTCAAATGCTCTAGAAGTAGACTGGTTTGTGGGTTTTAGTGGAGGTGTGTATGTGGGAGTTCCTTTGATTTAGATGCACAATCTGAGCTCAAATTAACTTCTTAGAGTTTGCACATGTGTAGGGTGCCGTCCCGTCCCCGTCCCCGTCCTCACCGCCGTCGATCGCCCGCGCCTATCTCGTCGCCAGCGCCACCATGGTGAGCCTCTTGTTCTTATCTTCTTTTTAAAAGAAAAAATTCTTACTTGTATGATTTAGATAGCTACTTGTATAATTTTCTTACTTGTATTATTGTTTGTTATTATATAGTGCCATGGTTTTGGTATCCGCCCCCGTCGGCTCTCGTCCGGTCTATGATTCGGATGTGGTATATTATCTTTTATAAGTATTTGTTTCATTTAGTGTTTATGACAATTATGCCGACCAACGTGACATAGATGTTTTTATCTAGAAGGTATGTGAACCGGAAATTCCAACCGACCCTCTTGTCGAGAGTTTAAATTTAGTTGAAAAAGAAAACAATTATTTAAAAGAAAAATTGAAAAGAATTGAAGAAGAGAAGATGAAATTGGAGTTGCATGTTGCCGATGTCGTCGATCTACACAAGATCCAGATGGATGCAATGCGCTTGGAGATTAGAAAGATTAAAAAATATGCCATTGATAATGAGGCTTGGTATCATTATGCTGTTGGATCAATTGTTACCTTAGTTGCGATTTTGATCGCATTTGTTGTTGCATTTAAATGTTTTACATAGTTGTATGTTAGTTTCAATGTATGTTTTAATTAGATGCTCTAGAGAGATGTATGTTGTTCTATGAGAACTATGTATGAACTTTATGTATTTATTTTTTCAGTAATAACATTTGATCACTACTGTACTTTGGTTTTAATGTGATGATGAACTTGTATTATGCTATTCAATACCCTACTGATCTTGAGCATGTTGATGAGTTGTGAGTAGTTACTTTTGTTCTTGAGGACATGGGAGAAGTCTTGTCATAAGTAATCATGTGAATTTGCTATTCGTTCGATATTTTGATGATATGTATGTTGTTGATTCTCTTAGTGGTGTCATGTGAACGTCGACTACATTTAGTCATTTTTCTATTCATGATGTTCCGTAATGGTTTTTGATACACTTAATTATATAATGCACGCAGATGAACCGGCAATGGATGTACGGTGACTGACGCACATCCGAGTACATTACGGGCCTGCATAATTTTCTCGAAGTGGCTGAGGCAAACAAGCAGAATGGTTTTATGTATTGTCCATGTACTGTCTGTGGGAATACGAAGGATTACTCTTCCTCGAAAACCCTTCACTTCCACCTGCTTGAGAAGGGTTTCATGCCACACTATAATGTTTGGATCAAGCACGGGGAAAGAGGGGTTATGATGGAAGACAACGAAGAAGAAGAGGATGATGACAACTATCCTATGTTCCCTGAATACGGTGATACTGCAACGGGGGGAGATGAAGATCAAGAGGCACCAGATGTGCCCGATGATGATCTTCGCCGGGTCATTGTTGATGCACAGAGAGGACGCGAAAGTGAAAGGGAGAAGTTGAAGTTCGATCGCATGTTAGAGGATCACAAAAAAGGGTTGTACCCAAATTGCGAAGATGGCAACACAAAGCTCGGTACTGCACTGGAATTGCTGCAATGGAAGGCAGAGAATGGTGTATCTGACAAGTGATTTGGGAAGCTACTGAAAATAGTGAAGAAGAAGCTTCCAAAGGATAATGAATTTCCTGACAGTACGTACGAAGCAAAGAAGGTTCTCTGCCCTCTAGGATTAGAGGTGCAGAAGATACATGCATGCCCTAATGACTGCATCCTCTACCGCGGTGAGGAGTACGAGAATTTGAATGGATGCCCGGTATGCGGTGCATTGCGGTATAAGATCAGACGAGATGACCCTGGTGATGTTGAGGGCGAGCGCCCCAGGAAGAGGGTTCCTGCCAAGGTGATGTGGTATGCTCCTATAATACCACGGTTGAAACGTCTGTTCAGAAACAAAGAGCATGCCAAGTTGTTGCGATGGCACAAAGAAGACCGTAAGAAAGACGGGAAGTTGAGAGCACCCGCTGATGGGTCGCAGTGGAGAAAAATCGAGAGAAAGTGGCCGGACTTTGGAGGTGACGCAAGGAACTTATGGTTTGGTTTAAGTGCAGATGGCATTAATCCTTTTGGGGAGCAGAGCAGCAATCATAGCACCTGGCCTGTGACTATGTATCTATAACCTTCCTCCTTGGTTGTGCATGAAGCGGAAGTTCATTATGATGCCAGTGCTCATCCAAGGCCCTAAGCAACCCGGTAACGACATTGATGTGTACCTAAGGCCATTAGTTGAAGAACTTTTATAGCTGTGGGACATAAAAGGTGTACGTGTATGGGATGAGCACAAACAGCAGGAATTTGACCTACGAGCGTTGCTGTTTGTAACCATCAATGATTGGCCTGCTCTTAGTAACCTTTCAGGACAGACAAACAAGGGATACAACGCATGCACGCACTGTTTAAATGAGACCGAAAGTATATATTTGGACAAATGCAAGAAGAATGTGTACCTGGGACATCGTCGATTTCGTCGGACCAAGCATGCCTTAAGAAAGAAAGGCAAGCATTTCAAAGGTGAGGCAGATCACCGGAAGAAGCCTGTCCTCTGTACTGGTGATGATATACTTGATATGGTCAAGGATTTACAAGTAATATTTGGAAAGGGTCCTGGCGGACAATCTGTTCCAAATGACGCTGACGGACACGCTGCCATGTGGAAGAAGAAATCTATATTTTGGGACCTACCCTATTGGAAAGACCTAGTGGTCCGCTCTGCAATCGACATGATGCACGTGACGAAGAATCTTTGCGTGAACCTGCTAGGCTTCTTGGGCATGTATGGGAAGACCAAAGATACACCGGAGGCACGGGAGGACAAGCAACGTATGAACGAAAAAGACGGCATGCATCCAAAGCAGTATCAAGGTCCTGCCAGCTACGCTCTTACCAAAGCAGAGAAGGAAATCTTTTTTGAATGCCTGCTCAGTATCAAGGTCCCATCTGACTTCTCGTCAAATATAAAGGGAATAATAAATATGGCAGAGAAAAAATTCCAGAACCTAAAGTCTCATGACTGCCACATGATTATGACACAACTGCTTCCAGTTGCATTGAGGGGGCTTCTACCAGAAAATGTTCGATTAGCCATTGTGAAGCTATGTGCATTCCTCAATGCAATTTCTCAGAAGGCAATCGATCCAGAAATCCTACCAAGGTTACAGAATGATTTGGTCCAATGTCTTGTCAGTTTCGAGTTGGTGTCCCCACCATCCTTCTTCAATATTATGACGCACGTCCTAGTTCACCTAGTCGACGAGATTGCAATTCCGGGTCCTGTATTTCTGCACAATATGTTCCCCTTTGAGAGGTTCATTGGAGTCTTAAAGAAATATGTTCATAACCGTGCTAGGCCAGAAGGAAGCATCTCCACGGGCCATCAAACAGAGGAGGTCATTGAGTTTTGTGTTGACTTTATTCCTGACCTTAAGCCGATTGGTGTTCCTGAATCGCGGCTTGAGGGGAGACTGGGTGGAAAAGGCACGCTAGGACCGAACTCAATAATATGTAGGGACGGGCATTCTTGGGCGCAAGCACACTACACAGTTCTACAGAATTCTACCTTGGTGGCCCCGTATTTCAATGAACACAAGAATATTTTATGCTCCAAACACCCGGAGCAGTCTGACGACTGGATTACACGTGAGCACATGGGGACTTTCGGCGGTTGGTTGCAAACACATCTCATGGGTAACACCACTGTTGGAGATGAGCTGTACTTGTTGGCCAGGACCCCATCTTTGACTGTATTGACTTTCCAAGGGTACGAGATAAATGGGAATACATTTTACACGATCGCCCAAGACAAAAAGAGCACCAACCAAAACAGCGGTGTCCGCTTTGATGCAGCAAACACCAATAGGGCAAAGGACACATATTATGGTTACATAGAGGACATATGGGAACTTGACTATGGACGTGATTTTAAGGTCCCTTTGTTTCGGTGCAAATGGGTCAATCTGTCAGGAGGCGGGCTACACACTACTAGAAAAACGGCTATAGCTAATATGGACATTAATGGCGCACCATGTATGTGGTGCGCCACTGCTATATAGCAGTGGCGCACCAGATATGGGTGCGCCATTAATGTCCATATTACTAATGGCGCACCTGGTGTGTGGTGCGCCACTGCTAAGTTTCTCCTGGGCACACCCCCCTCCCCAGACTTACCAGTGGCGCACCGGGGTGTGGTGCGCCATTACTAGTTAAAACTAGTAATGGCGCACCACACCCCGGTGCGCCACTACTAACAAAAAAAAATTCAATTTTTTTTTTCAAAACTAGTAATGGCGCACCACACACCAGGTGCGCCATTAGTAACCCTGGTTACCAATGGCGCATTCTTAGGAGGTGCGCCATTGGTAACCTGAGAGCAGCTAGATATTTTTGACAGCCACCTACCACACTCACTTTCCCCACTTCATTCTCTCCACCTCTACCAAGCTTGGTCTCGGCTGCCTCCTCCTCCTCACCTCATTTGCACCATAGATTCACACAAATTAAGTGGTTAAATTTCCTTTTTTTGATAGGTAAGTAAGGGGAAAGCTTTCTTTATGTTCTAGATCTACTTTTTTCTCCCTCCAACGTACACACTTTTTATGGCCTAGATCTACACTTTTCTCATTGAGCTAGATCTACATATGTTTGTGGTGTTGCATATGTTTGTGTTTGCAGGTACCGGTATTTGAAATGCGATAGTTGCCAATATTTTGCCGGAATGTTGATTCATTTCCGTTTCGGCGAGAATTTGGCACTATGCATTCTTTTTGGTCCTATTTTTAGGCAAAGTCATGCCAAATTTTTTTTGGTTCTAAAATATCGTTTTGCTCTACCCCGCAGGCGACCATGGTCCGCACGATGACCGAAGGCATCGTGAATAGGTTTTTGAGCTCCGCGAAGGCCGAGATGCTTCAAAAGAACGAGACGGAGATAAGATGTCCGTGTCGAAGATGCAAGCTGAAGAGCCTTATGGACCCGGATTCCAGACAGGTGCGGGACCACCTACTCGTGCGTGGTTTCATGGATGGCTATCGGTGGCAAGGTGATGAAGATGATTATGAAGTCGTCCATGGGGGCCGGGCAAGAAATAAGGAAGGGCAGCAAGACAATAGCGGCGAGGGCGGGCGAGAAGACGAAGAATCTCCAGGACATGATGACGAAGTAGATGCAGGACACAGTCATCATGTAGAAGATGCCGGACATGATGATGAGGAAGATCAAGACGAAGGGCATGATCATGAAGATGAAGATGCCGGAGCAGACGACGATGGACCATCGATGGGCTGGGTGCAGGACCCTCATATTCAAGAGCTGCTTCTCAAGCAGACAGGTAACGAAAGAGCTGCCGCCCGAGAGAAAGCCAAGCTGGATCAACTGGAGATAGACGCGGTTACTCCATTGTATGAAGGATGCAGGCCCGAGGATACCCGCCTGAAAGTAACGCTCATGGCTCTGGAGATGAAGGTAAAACACAAAATGACCGACGCATGCTTCGACGAGAACATGTCATTCTGGCACGAACGTCTTCCCAAGGGGAACAAGTGCCCGACCAGTTTCGAGGAGGCGAAGAAAATCGTGTGTCCTCTGGATTTACCGCACGTGAAATACCATGTGTGCATGAACGATTGCATCATTTATCGGGACGAGCACGCGGAGTCTACCATATGTCCGGTGTGCGGCGTCACTCGATACAAGAAGAGGAAGAAAGCTCCTCGAAAAGTGGTGTGGTACTTTCCGATCACTCCTCGTCTGCAGCGGTATTTCGCAGACCCTAAGCTAGCAGAGCTCCTGCGTTGGCACGCGGATAGGAAGGAGAAGAAGCGAGAAGATGACGGAAATGATCCGGAGATAAATAAAAAAGACAAGATGCTGAGTCACCCTAAGGATGCGAGCCAGTGGCAAGCGTTGAACTTCGAACACCCAGAATTTGGGGACGATCCAAGGAACATCATGCTGGGCGCGAGCACCGATGGAGTCAATCCGTTTGGCAGCCAGAGAAGCACACATAGCACCTGGCCTGTGTTTGTGTGGATGTACAACCTTCCCCCCTGGATGTGCATGAAGAGGAAGTACATTCACATGAGTATGATAATTGAAGGGCCGAAACAACTAGGGAACGACATCAATCTGTATCTGGGGCTGCTGAAAGAGGAGCTAGACACACTGTGGAAAACGCCAGCCAATACGTGGGACGCCGCAGTGAAAGAATATTTCCCTATGAGAGCCGCACTGCTCACGACGGTGCACGACTATCTCTGTTACGGATATGTCGCGGGGCAGGTGGTCCACGGATTTTGTGCATGCGTCAGGTGCATGGATGACACAACGTATCGCTAGCTAGATAGAGATCCCGGGTCTTCGAAAACCGTGTTCATGGGACATCGAAGGTGGCTTCGCGACGATGACGCATGGAGAAAACGCAAGGATCTGTTCGATGGTGAAACCGAACCCCGAAGACCCCCACGTACAAGGAGCGGCGAGGAAATAGACGAGCTGTTGAAAAATTGGAAAGAGTGCCCACCGCCGGGAAAGAAGCGAAAGGCGCCAGAGCCGCTGCTGAAGGTATGGAAAACGAGGTCTGTTTTCTGGGACTTGCCGTACTGGAAGATCCTCCGTGTGCCTCACAGCCTTGATATCATGCATATCACGAAGAACGTGTGCGAGAGTTTGCTTGGTACCCTGCTCAACATGCCAGAGAGGACCAAAGATGGGCCGAAAGCAAGGGCAGACTTGCAATCAATGGGCATCAGGGAGGAGCTTCACGCAAAACGCCCTAATGATGATGATGATGATGATGATGATGAGGCGAAGGACACGGAAAGTCGTCGCAAAGGCAAAAAGGCCAAGAAGATCGAATATGACTGCCCTCCCGCGTGCTTCACTCTAAGTCAGAAGGATGAGGATGGCTCCAACAACTCACAAGGGCCAGCTGATGCTAATTTAATCCTTCGATTGGAGTTTTTTCCCCCTCTCGTAATCCCGAGTTTTATGGTTGATGACCCACATGATGCCAATTTGCTCAAAATTCAAATCTGCTACTTGCACGCATTGAGCTCTAATCAGGCATCAACACTTCAGTCCTTGTCCAGAAGTGTGATGTTTTTCCTGTTTTTTGAATTTTCAGTGCAGAGAGCTGCTGCGATCATTCTTCAGGAAGAGTGTTGGCCTTGGCTTCAAGACCCCAAGGGTGCCACTGAACATAGTTCATCCGCTGATCTTGGTCTACAGTAGCATTCTTTATGGTAATTTTGGAGCAGCACATCTATCTTGTACTCATGTCCTCTGTAAATCTTTGTGGTAATTTTGGAGCAGCACATCTATCTTGCACTACTAATGCATTATGGTGTTATCTGGATGTATAAACAATATTCCAGTGCGCCATTACTTGTGATATTGGTCTGAGGCCTCCTGTTCATGGCACAAAACATGCATGCTTGTCTTGTACTCCTATATATGAATACATTTTGTGCAGGGATTTGTGCCCGTTATCGCCAAAATGTTGATTCATTTCCGTTTCGGCGAAAAACGGGCACTCCTAGGTCAAGAAATTAGCAAAGGTCATGCCGAATTTTTCCTTGAATTAAAATTAGCAAAAGGGTTAAAGCTGGGTGGGTGTTGGGTGATGTTCTGCCCTGGTATAGTTGTTGGCCTGGGTGATGTTCTGCCCTGGTGGGTGCTGGTGTAGCTTCAAAAAAACAGGATTTCCTATAATTTTTGCCCTGCTGCTATACAAAGCACAATCTGCTGCTACTACAAGAACAGCCTACTAGACTGGGCTGTTGTGCTAGCTACCGCAACTCTTCTTCTACTTCTGCTTAAGCTAACCAATGACCACAGGGAACCCACCTACAGCAAGCAAACAAGTTTGTTTATTGCTACATATTTTGGAAGCATAATCTCCTTCCCTTCAAAATAACCCCACTAATAACCTACACAAAATTCCCCATGGAAAAAAAGATCCAGCTCCTCCTACACATGTGTAGTCACTAGCAGCAATTTGTTTTGCCACTAAACTAGCAGCAAGTGCGAGACTAGTAGCTATGGGTGAAAGCCTGACAACCTTGACTACTAGTATTCATCCCCTGAAAGTATCATCTCAGGCTTTCAGCTACTAGTATTAATTGTAGATCACCATGGCACTAATTATTAGCCATTTTTTCCTATTTAGAGCGAACATGGCCGACAACGATGAGGCCGGCGGTTTGGGCAAGCCATTCTGGGAGCTGTCCCAGGAGATGGAGGAAGAAACTCACCGCTACGAGGACGCCGCGGAAGACACCGATCCCGACTACACAACCCCTAGTGGCGTCGGGGATGACACCACTGATGGTGCCGCCGGGGATGCCACCACTGATGATGGCAGCGAACGCACAGATGGCAGCCAACCGAAGAGGCAACGGAAGGACCGGCGCCCGAACGTGCTCGGCACCATCAAGGAGGAATTTACTGAAGTGTCCTCCAGTGGGCATCCAACGGCGCCCAAAGAATTAGTCGGTGGGTACGCGGGACAACTCGGGTGCATTCTCCGGAGCACCGTCTCGATCAACACCGAGAACCTAAGGCATCGTGACCGAGGGAATTTGCGCAACCTCCTCTTCAAGAAGCTGCACGAACGATACAAGTTCCCCGGTGACTTCGCAAACACACGCCTCTCAGGGAATAAAGTGAACAGTGCCGCCCTCACGAAGATGAGCACAACCCTGGCTACTTGGAGAGCCGCGGTGAAGAGAATGATTCTAAGAGGTGATAGTTATGAGAAGATCAAGGAGAAAAATCCTTCGATCAGCGAAGCTGACTACCTGGAGTTCAAGATCAAGTGCGAGAGAAACGCATCCGCGGAATCAAGTCAGTGGGGGAAAGATATGCGGGACTTGAACTTAGGGGTCCACAAACTCGGTCCCGGCGGTTACAGAGTGGCGGAACCTAAATGGGAGAAGGAGGACGCGGAGCGTGCCGAGCAAGGCCTACCGCCCCTCTTCGATAAATACCATGAAAAGCAGACCAGGAACTATGTCAGGGCCCGGTACAAGGTGGACCCGGTAACAAAGGAGCTTACCACGGATCCGAAGGTGAAGGATCTTGAGCGTGTTCTGGTAAGGAATACACCCCCGCGTAATTAGCTCCATATGGTTGCATTCTAATTAATGAAGCCAAATTTCTAAATGGTTCACGTTCCTTCCGCAGGAAACTGAAAGCAGTAGCGCGGGGTCTCATAGCTCCCCGTCTGCCCCTTGGGACACCACTTTAAATAGGGCGTTGAACGTAATGAAACACAAGGATAAGTTCAGTAAGCCGTGGTCAGCTGGTCGTGTGGCCAGCGAAGGCTTGTCCACGAAATGGTCGGAATACTATAAGGCTGGGCGAAAGGAGAGAAAGACCAGCTCGGAAAGCCAGGAGCGCGAGGTTAAAGAACTCAAGGCAAAAGTAGCGCGGATTCCGGAGATAGTCCAAGAGCAAGTGCGAGACCAACTGGGAGCGACGATCACCGCCATTATGCCTACCTTGCTTGAGGGGCTGCGGGGGTGGATTGCGGGCGGCCAACAGGGGCCGCCCCCGATTCCCAGCTTCACGGGCAGCAACTCGCACAACGCGCCGGCATTGGTGTCTCCGGCGGAGGCGGCATTGGTGTCTCTGGCGTCGGCGCCAGTATTGGAGCTTAATGCACCCGGGTGTGGGAAGAATACGCCGGCCGGCACTTCGGCAGCAAGCGACCCCTCCGTCACTTGCACGCCCGCCGTTGGCGGTGCCTCGACATTAGCCGAGCTCGACGCCATCACGGTAACTAAGCCTCGGCCGATGACTTCATCTCCTTGCCTTTGACTGGGCATCCCTGACGCCCTACATGTTGTCGCAGGGCGCCGCCAACGTTCCATGCACTCTCCTGCACTTCGTGAACGGCGAGTTGATCGATGTCGCCAAGGCCAAAATCGTTGAACCGGGCAACCGCGTGTTCCACGGTGATCCGATGCCACCCACCGTGTATAGGGTACAACTGGTTCGGGTGCTGCGGGGCTGCGACGACTTGTTACCTCCGTATCGACCCCCTGGGGCCGACGAAGATGATATGATTACCCTCAGTGCCTGCTTAAACTGGTCCATGCTTTGGCCGAAGAGCTAGATTCGTTTGGGGGCGGGGGACACCACCCCACAGACAACACCGCCAGTCGTGCTGGCGCCAAGCCATGGCAAGACCGCCGCAACGCTACCGCCGTCAGCTGATCCGGACATGCATATGGCACAGGATCCGGACGACGACGACGATACATTTTCCAACGTCGATAAGTACTTCAACGAACATGGGTACGGTGACGAATTCTTGGGGCCTCCTTCTCAAGAACCCAACCCTGCAAAAGACGATCGCGATCTAGCTGGTACCGCAGAGAAACCCAATTGCAACAGGCGTCGTCTGTTCAGTTCTCAGGAGACGCCTCCAGCTGCCGCCTTCACCGAGACTCAAACAGCCGAGGTGCAAAATATTATCAGCCCCAACACACTCAATAAGGTGGTCTCTGAGCAGAACTCGATCCCATTACAGCAGAAGAAGCAGAAGGAACGGAAAAGAAAAAATAACAAGGTTGCGAGCCAGCCGGCACCGAGTACGATCCGTGCTCAGGACGGGCCACCAATACCTAAGGATATCTCGAGGAGGGTGCATGTGGCGGGTAGGCCGATGCTACCGACTAATCTGCTCAATGCTGCAACCGGTGCTATGCGGAGTCTGCATGACGGTGTTCTTTCTATGGAGAAGCGGCGTCTCTCCGAGAATGATGTGGCATACCCGGTTTTCGTGGCCAAGGTGCCAGAGGGCAAGGGCTTTGTCGATAGCCCCATCGGGCGTATGATCGTCCTGCGGTTTGATGACATCTTCGCTATGTTTAACCTTTATCCGCTGCACTACACCTTCATTCGGCTATTTTTGCTCAGTATGGAGATGCGGATCATTAGAGACAAGACCCTGGACATCGTGATAGTCGACCCATTCTACATGCGTGCCAAGATCTTGGGCAGCGCTGGGGACCGGCAAGTCGCGAGTTCATACCTCGAAGGCGTCATTCTGGCGAACCCAGATAAGGATAACTTCCTCGTGCCTTACTTTTCCGAGTAAGTCATCCCCTCACCGCCCCGTAACATATGATTTCTTAGATTTCGATCGTTCTTTTTTTTCTAACATTCCGTGTTTTGTGCAGTGACACACGGTGCACACTCATCCTCTTAAGCCCGAAATATTCCATGGCCACGTATTTCGACTCGGACCGTCAGTCGAAGAAAGACTACACAAATATCAAGAAAGTTCTTGATGATGCTCTCCCCGGCTACGCCAAATCTGGAGGCACCTTCAGGAGGCCAATTTGTAGGTACGGCAAGCACGTGTTCACCCACGTAACGACGTTCCCCTGCGTCAAGCAGCCGCCTGGCAGTCAGAAGGATGCCTACTACGCCCTCCATCACATGCAGGCGATCGTACGGAACCATCATCAGCGTATGCTACCAAATAATCTCAAAGAATGGGCCGCACGCTTGTCGGCAATCCAGGACGAGGACATCAGACAAGAATTCTTTCGCATCCAGTCGGAGTTAGCGGACATCATCTATCAAGATGTCCTTCGTACCTCGGGGCAGTTCTACCTCAACTATCAACCGTCCAACAGTGAAATAGAAACAACGCTACAAATGCAGGCTGACAACGACCGCACATTCATGACCATCACGAAAGACGGCGGCTTCATCCATGCTCCGGTCCCTGAGTCGAGTCGAAAGTATTGATGCTATGTAGTTCTGAAATATCGATTAGCTCATGTTGTAATTAAACTTTAATGAACTTGTATGTCTCTTTAGTTTGGACAGTCGTTCAACTTATATGTAATCGATGCTATTTATTAGTAGGACCATGAACCGTGCTATTAATGTGTTGCTTTTCTCTTCCGATCCTTTTGTTGCATACTTATATATTGCTTATATACTAACGTTTTGTTTGTCTAGTGCATAGAGATGCCGTCGTATGTCGTGTACAAGGGTGAGGTTCCCGGAGTCTACGACGACTGGGAGGAGTGTCGGAAACAGGTTCACCGTTTCAGCGGTAACAGTTACAAAGGGTACACCACTAGGGCGGAGGCGGAAGCTAGATACGCGCGCTATCTAGCGGGAGAGAGGAGGGAGCGGAGGAGGAACCGGATGAAGACCAGTTTCATCGCGATGATGCTCATCGTGACCGCAGCTCTCTTCTATGTGATGGTAGTTTAGATGATATCGACTTTGTAATGTGACGACAAACTCGCTACTCGGTCTCGAGACCTAAACTTGTCTAATATTTGAACTTTGTTCGCTATTTCGAATTCGGAGACTAATATGACGAATTGTATTATATATGTGCTGTTTATATTATGTGTTGTTTTTATTCTGTGCTGTGTATTGTATTCTGTAACCTGTGCAAATACTAGAAAATAAAAAAAATCCTAGAATTAATATTAGTGGCGCACCATAATTCATATTAGTGGTGCACCCAGTTAAATACCAGGGCCCCTAGGAGGCATATCAATGGCGCACCAGGAGGCATAGCAATGGCGCACCCGGTTAAATACCAGGGCCCCTAGGAGGCATATCAATGGCGCACCAGGAGGCATAGCAATGGGGCACCCAGTTAAATACCAGGGCCCCTAGGAGGCATATCAATGGCGCACCAGAAGGCATATCAATGGCGCACCATGTGGTGCGCCACTATTATCTGTGATACTAATGGCGCACCAGTGGTGCGCCATTAGTATTTGTTACTAGTGGCATGATAATAGTGGCGCACCTATAGTGTGCCATTAATAGCCAAAATAGGTGCGCCACTAACAGCCTTTTTTCTAGTAGTGACAGGTAGACCCGTAGTACGGAATGACAACAGTGGATCTCAACAATCTTGGGTACACAGACGAACCATTCGTCCTAGCCAATGATGTGGCGCCGGTTTTCTATGTGAAGGACATGTCTACCAAACCGAGAAAAAGAAAATATAAGGAAGCGAATACATCATACGATGAGCCAAAGCGCCACATAGTTCTTTCAGGGAAAAGAAACATCGTGGGAGTGGAGGACAAGACAGACATGTCAGAAGATTATGAAAAGTTTCATGAAATTTCTCCCTTCAGAGTGAAGACTGACCCAAGCATCCTGTTAAATGATAAAGATTATCCATGGTTACGGCGCAATAAGAAAGGGACACACGCGAAGGAATAGTTTTACACCCCAAGATCCCATTCTCGGATGTGACCAGCTTCACCGCTATCACTTTCTCTCTAGTGTGAGTTTCCGGACTTGTAGCTGGAAAGTGCCACTTCGGACAAACCGGAGGGAATCTTTGTAAGAGCTAGCTAGGGCATTTTGGCATTTGAAACATGATTTTATAATAATTATTTATTAAGTTATGAAATTTCAATTATTCATATCCTTTTAGTATTTTAATTATACAGAGGAGTTAATCAATGCAATTATGTCCAAACAAAATATGAATGTCTTTTGAGCACCGGTTGGTTGCTCAATATTTTCAAAAACATATTAACAAACCACCAACAGATAATATTCTTCAATCGCAAAAATAATCAACTAAAAATCTTTTATAAAACTCTAGTTATGATCAAAATAATATTAACTTCAAATTATATAAAAATGAGGTACATACCTCCGACTTTACCTCAAGCCCGCGCTCCTCTCTATAAAATTGACATAACATATGCAAAACATAAAATTGACATAACATATGCAAAAAATAACATAAAAAATAAAATAAAATAACATATGCAAAAAAATTAAAATTGCCATAACATAAAAAAAAGACATAACATATGCAAAAAATTAAAATTGCCATAACATAAAAAATAACATAAAAAAGAAAAAGACATAACATGTGCCATATATTTTATAGTGGTTATGAAAGAATATTAAAATTGACATAACATATGCAAAAAATAACATAAAAATAAAAAACATAACATATGCAAAAAAATAAAATTGCTATAACATAAAAAATAAAAAAGACATAACATGTGCCATATATTTTATAGTGGTTATGAAAGAATATTAAAATTGACATAACATATGCAAAAAATAATATAAAAATAAAAAAAACATAACATATGCAAAAAAGTAACATAAAAAATAAAAAAATACCCGCCTACTAGCAGACACCACGGCCTGCATACGACTAGAAACCCAACTATATATGGGCCAGGATGCAGGCCCGCAGGGCTAGTAGGCCCAACAGGGCAGAGGTTAGGCAATTAACTGCCTGCTTTAGAGAGGAGCTCGGGAGAGAGATCGCAGCCGCATATATAAACCGGTGCAATCTCCTCTCGCTTGGCGAGGTGGGACTAAACTTTCACCACCCCACGGCTGTGCCACCCTTTAGTCCCGGTTGGTGGCTCCAACCGGGACTAAAGGCCCCCCTTTAGTCCCGGTCCGAGCCACCAACCGGGACTAAAGGTGAATTTCACCAGCCCAAAGGGCGCGAAACCCAACCCTTTAGTCCTGGTTGGTGGCTCGGACCGGGACTAAAGGGGGGGACTAAAGGGTTGGGTATATAAGCAGCACTTCAAATATTTTCTCCCATTCTCTCCCCCGACGCCGAACCACAGCACGACGCCGCCAGGCTGCTGCGCCGGAGATCGCCGTCGCCTCCGAGCCGTCCCCCACCCTCGCCGCCGCCCTCGCCGCGCCATAAACGTTGCCGTCGTCGAGCCCTGCCCTGCCCCGACGCCGTCGCCGACGCCTCCTCGCTATGAGCGCCGCCCCGATCCCCTCCTCCTCCTCCTATTCCCCCCTCCCACCCCCCCCCCCCCCGCGGTGCTGGCCGACCCCGATGCCGACGCCGACCCCGACGCCGCCCGCGCACGGCGCCGTCTCCCTCTCTCTCTGAATCTTCTGCATTTCTGAATATTTCGACAGGGTGAACAGTGTGCACACCACATGTATGATGAAATGCCAGAGGGTCCTAGGGATTTTAGGAATTCTTGGGAATTTTTGTGGTGAGGTGTTGAAGCATATAAGAGGGTCTGGCAAAGTTTCAGAATTTTTGGAGCAATTCAAAATAGGTTTTGGTCATGGAGTTTGAATCTGGACCAAATTTGAACTGGATGGAATTTGAAAATTTTGAACTGTGGAACTCAAAGTTTTTGGTGAAATGGGTTGTGGGTACTGCCTAGTTGCTAGGATAATTTTTGTGCGTGTAGAAGAATTATAAAAAATATGGTTCCTTTGTAAATCAAAGAAACTAGGATAAATATAAATTCCAACTTAGTTTCTAAAATAGATTCATTAGCTTTTTTTTCAATTTGAGATGTTGTTAAATAGCTATGTGAGATGTGCTCCAAAATTGAGATATGATGAGTGGTTACTAAAACAAATTGAACAACAATTTTTTTGCATTGGAGTTCATTTTGTCTTTTTTGTATGTTTTAATGCAAGCATCTTTTGGGCAATCTTTGAACATGAAGTAGGAGCATTTTGATGTCATCTTGCTCGTAGATTTTAGTTCATGACATGTTAGGACCTGTAGTGAGTGCTACAAGCTTGTAAACTTGCTACCTATTCATTTCTGCCATGCCATGCAAATATCACTAAGTCTGAAAATCTGTTAATACTTGTTAACTTGTCATGATGATTGCCATTGATCTAGGGGTCATTTGAATTAGTTCAGTAAGCATGTTTTTCCATGTGTTACATGTACATTCGTGTCATGCCATTTGTTGCCATGTAGAAATTTTGTAGCATGTTCAAATCTTGCTTTCAAATTGGTATCTAGCTATAATGGACAGATTTGCATTGCATATTGCTTTGATCACCATTTGAGTTCCGTGCATCCGTTTTCCATGATCTTTATAGGTCCATTTCAACTAAAATCTTCCATTCTATCCAGTGGCATACTTGGGTTTGCCTAATTTTTTTCCACTCGGTGGAATTACAGGTTGTGGTGTTGCATCTCCGTGGAGTTGGTCCCTGATCGTCCCTCCGCTGTTCGACAAAAGGTGTCCATTTGTCGTATGTTGAGTTTTGTTCATACGATGATGGTTGGTTCATTTGTTGAGTTGTGTATTCATCTTGTGTATAAATCTTGTATTCATCTTGTATTCATTTTGTATTCATCTTGTGTATAAATCTTGTATTCATCTTGTACAAATATCGTCGTAACTTCGACATGAGAGGGGGGGGGAGTCGTTAGAACATAACCCCGATAACTTTGATTTTGAGGCATATGAAAACCTGATTTGCACGTCGGACAGGCATGAGAGAGGCGGTCCGCAAAGTATCCTCTCCCGAAATATAGGACGAATCATCAGATATGATTCTAGATAATGTCCAATGCCTCATATCACGAACATAGTTATATTGGATAATTGATCTTCATATAAATGAAGCATAAAAGTTTAGCAATCACTTAGAAATTTTCATGTTGTTCATTGACTTCGACATGAGGGGGGGGGGTCATGTTAAAACATAACCCCGATAATTTCGGTATAACTTCGACATGAGGGGGGAGGGGGTCGTTAAAACATAACCCCGATAATCCACTAATCCATTGCTCATACGCATATGATTCCTTGTTGTGATTAGGTCTATGTTTGCCACTAATCCATCTCTCATGGTTGTATATTGCCATGTTGTAATATTTGCAGAAACTATGGAACACGACAGAGACTTAGAAAAAGAAGAGATGTTGGGGGATATAATCCGCGACAGAGGTGATGATAGCCCCTCACAGTTTCTCAACAACTCCGATGGTGAGGGAAGAGAAGATGACGGCTCCGCCAGTGTTGGAGCCTTAACTGTTGCAAAGTCCGGCGAGGTATATATATTAATTAAGCCTCTGCTGACTAGATGCATTAATTGTTTTGTATGTACAGATATTAACACTTCTTTCTTCTTTTAGCCCTCCGGATCGAGCCAAACTTTTATAAGGAGATGAGGCCCGAAGAAAAGGTTGGGCGAGAATGAAAGGTTCACGATCGAAGAAGTCGATCCAGATGGCAAACCGACTGTTCCCAAGCGAACCCAAGACCGATTTATACATCAGTGCGGAGTTGTTGTTAGGGATAGTGTCCCGATCAGCATCCAAGAATGGAATAAGAAGAAGGACGATGGAGTTTCTTATGTTGACGATAGATGCAAAAATCAGCTTTGGAACTCGCTCATGATAAATTTCAGCCTACCGCCAAAGGAGGATCCAAATAACCCAGTTATACAGCGAAAAGTCAAAAAATGGGCTCTTAAGAAGATGGCAGAACAATTCAAGAACTGGAAGAAAAGATTGAACGAACAGTTTGTCGAGAAAGACGAGACTCCAGAATTCACCGGTCAATATGCGAAGATAAAAGATCACTGGCCCGCATTTGTGGCGTACAAGAAATTGGAGAAAGCTAAGAACAGGTCACAGACAAATAAGCTAAATGCTGCAAAGAAGCAGTATCACCATGTTACGGGGTCAGGTGGCTACAAGGTTGCCCGGCCTACGTGGGACAAAGCTGAGAACGACCTGCTTGCTAAAGGGATCCATCCAGCGACATCGAGCTGGCCCGAACGGGCAAGGACTTGGTTCTTCAGGCATGGGGGAACTTTGGACCCAGAAATAGGGAAGTGTGTTTACACGAAAGAACAACTTGAAACACCCGTCACAAAGATTCAGGAAGCAATCAAGGACGTGCAGGAAGGGAGGTTCCATCCCGACAGAGAGAAGGACGTGCTGTCACGCGCCCTCGGGAATCCTGAACACCCTGGACGAACACGAGGCACAGCAGGCTCCGTTCCGTGGGTGCATGGGTTTCCCGACAGCACTAGTTATAGAAGCCGAGGGAGAAAGAAGAAAGAGGAAGCAGACCGGATGCAGAATGTAGAACAAAGATTAGCGTTGCAGGAGAAGAAACTAGAGGCACTTACGAGTCAGCGAGCTACCAACCCACCATCTCAGCAGCACGAAGATCCTTCATTCGATACTGCCTGTTGGAAATATGCCCTAGAGGCAATAATAAATTAGTTATTATTATATTTCCTTGTTCATGATAATCGTTTATTATCCATGCTATAATTGTATTGATTGGAAACTCAAATACATGTGTGGGTACATAGACAACACTGTGTCCCTAGTAAGCCTCTAGTTAACTAGCTCGTTGATCAAAAGATGGTGAAGGTTTCCTAGCCATGGACATGAGATGTCATTTGATAACGGGATCACATCATTAGGAGAATGATGTGATGGACAAGACCCAAACTATAAACATAGCATATGATCGTGTCAGTTTACTTCTATTGTTTTCTGCATGTCAAGTATCTGTTCCTATGACCATGAGATCATGCAACTCCCTGACATCGGAGGAGTACCTTGTGTGTATCAAACGTCGCAACGTAACTGGGTGACTATAAAGATGCTCTACAGGTATCTCCGAGGGTGTCTGTTGGGTTGGCATGGATCAAGACTGGGATTTGTTACTCCATGTGACGGAGAGGTATCTCAGGGTCCACTCGGTAATACAACATCACAATGAGCCTTGCAAGCAAAGTGACTAAAGAGTTAGCCACAGGATCTTGTATTACGGAACGAGTAAAGAGACTTGCCGATAACAAGATTGAACTAGGTATAGAGATATCGACGATCGAATCTCGGGCAAGTAACATACCGAAGAACAAAGGGAACAGTATACGGGATTAACTGAATCCTTGACATAGAGGTTCAACCGATGAAGATCTTCGTAGAATATGCAGGAACCAATATGGGCATCCAGGTCCCGCTATTGGTTATTGGCCGTAGAGGTGTCTCGGTCATGTCTACATAGTTCTCGAACCCGCAGGGTCTACACACTTAACGTTTGGTGACGATTAGTATAGTTGAGTTATTGTGTTGGTGACCGAAGGTTGTTCGGAGTCCCGGATAAGATCCCGGACATGACAAGGATCTCCGGAAGAGTCCGGAGGTAAAGATTGATATATGTGATAATAGTGTTTTGATCTCCGGAAGGGTTCCGGAATTCACCGGAAGGGGTTCCGGGTGTTTACCGAAGTGTTCGGGTGCAGCAACACTTTATATGGGCCAAAGGGGTAAAGCCCACGAGGTATTGGAAAGTGCAAAAGGAAGTTTTGCTGCTGCCTTAAGCGGTACTACCGCTGGTAAGGCAGTACTACAGCGTAAGCGGTACTACCGCTTGTGTGAAGCGGTACTACCGCTTGTACGCGGTACTGCTGGAATCCGAGTTGGACTCTTTCCGTGGGGGCAAAACCGACCTTGTGGAGGCTTTCTCTCCAAGTTTAGACCCCAGGGCTCAACATATAAATAGAGGGGCAGGGCTAGCACACAGGACAGATCAAGATTTCCCAAGCCGTGTGCCGGCAACCCTAACCCTCTAGTTCCTCCCGTCATAATCTCCGTAGTGCTTGGCGAAGCCCTGCAGAGATTGTCCCTCACCACCATCACCACGCCGTCGTGCTGCCGGAACTCATCCACTACTTCACCATCGCTCGCTGGATCGAGGAGGTGAAGGCGTCATCAAGCCGTACGTGTGTTGAACGCGGAGGTGCCGTCCGTTCGGCACTAATTCGTGATTGGATCGAGGGACGACTTGCGATTTGGATCGCGGAGACGTTCGACTACATCAACCGCATTTCTTAAACGCTTCCGCTTAGCGATCTACAAGGGTATGTAGATTCACTCTCCCTCTCGTAGATGCTCATCACCATGGATAGATCTTGTGTGTGCGTAGGAAATTTTTTGTTTCCCACGCAACGTTCCCCAACAGTGGCATCTGAGTTAGGTCTATGCGTAGATGAGATCTCGAGTAGAACACAAACGAGTTGTGGGCGTGGGTGTATACATATTGCTTGCCGTTACTAGTTGATACTTGATTCGGCGGTATTGTGAGATGAAGCGGCCCGGACCGACATTACGCGTACGCTTACGCGAGACAGGTTTCACCGCTACGTGCACTCGTTGCATAAAGGTGACTGGCAGGTGTCTGTCTCTTTCACTTTAGTTGAATCGATTTCAATGAAGAGGGTTCTTTTAGAAGATCAAAAAGCAATCACTACACCACGTTGTGGTTTTGCGTAGGTAAGAACGGTTCTTGCAAACCCGTAGCAGCCACGTAAAACTAGCAACAACAATTAGAGGACGTCTAACTTGTTTTTGCAGGGTATGTTGTGATGTGATATGGCCAATTACATGATGAGATATATGTGATGTATGAGATGATCATGTGTTGTATAGAATATCATGACTTGCATGTCGATGAGTACGGCAACTGGCAGGAGCCATAGAGTTGTCTTTAATTATTTTCGCCGTTTTGCTTTACTTTATCGCTATGAGTTAGCAATAGTCGTGGAAGCAACAGTCGGCGTGACAACCTCATGGCGACACATTGATGGAGATCAAGATGATGGAGATCATGGTGTCATGCCGGTGACGATGGAGATCATGCCGGTGCTTTGGAGATGGAGATCAAAAGCACAAGTTCATGGCCATATCATGTCACTTATGATTTGCATGTGATGTTAATCCTTTTATGCATCTTGTTTTGCTTAGGACGACAGTAGCATTATAAGGTGATCCCTCACTTAAATTTCAAGATAAATTGTGTTCTCCCCGAGTGTGCACCGTTGCGAAAGTTCGTCGTTTCGAGACACCACGTGATGATCGGGTGTGATAGACTCTACGTTCACATACAACGGGTGCAAGCCAGTGTTGCACGTGCGGAACACTCGGGTTAAACTTGACGAGCCTAGCATGTACAGACATGGCCTCGGAACACAAGAGACCAAAAGGTCAAACATGAGTCATATAGTAGATATGATCAACATGAAGATGTTCACCATTGAAACCACCTCAACTCACGTGATGATCGGACTTGAGTTGGTGGATTTGGATCATGTTACACTCGAATGACCGGAGGGATGTCAATTTGAGTGGGAGTTTTTAAGTAATATGATTAACTAAACTCATTATCTTGAACAATAGTATAAGTTGTCTTTGCTATATTTATGTTGTTAGATCATGGCTCGCGCAGTAGCACCCCTGAATTTTAGTGCGTTCCTAGAGAAAGCTAAGTTGAAAGATGATGGAAGTAACTTTGTGGACTGGGCCCGTAATCTAAGGATTATCCTTATGGCTTCCCAGAAGGCTTATGTCCTTGATGCACCGCTTGGTGATCCACCCGCTCCAGTTGAGTCTCTAGACGTTGTGAACGCCTGGCAGGCTCATTCTGAAGATTACTCAATAGTTCAATGTGCAATATTGTATGGCTTAGAACCGGGACTTCAAAGACGTTTTGAACGTCATGGAACATATGAGATGTTCCAGGAGTTGAAGTTTATCTTACAGAAGAATGCCCGGATCGAGAGGTATGAGATCTCCGATAAGTTCTATGCTTGCAAGATGGAGGAGAACGGGTCTATCAGTGATCACATACTCAGAATGTCTGGGTACTCCACCCGTCTGGCTGAATTGGGGATGCCCCTTCCGCCAGAGGCTATCACTGACAGAGTTCTTCAATCATTGCCACCTAGCTACAAGAGCTTCGTGTTGAACTATAACATGCACGGGATGAACAAGTCAGTCGCCGAGCTGTTTGCAATGCTGAAAGCCGCTGAGTCTGAAATTCAGAAGGAGCATCAAGTGTTGATGGTCAACAAAACCACTAGTTTTAAGAAAAATGGCAAGGGTAAGAAGGGTAACTCCAAGAAGAGTGGCAAAGCAGTTGCTCCTCCCGTGAAGAAACCCAAGGCTAGACCCAAACCAGAAACTGTGTGTTTTCATTGCAAGGGAACTGGACACTGGAAGCGGAACTGCCCCAAGTATTTGGCTGACAAGAAGGCGGCCAACAACAAACAAGGTATATATGATATACATGTTATTGATGTGTACCTTACCAACTCTCGTTGTAGTGCCTGGGTATTTGATACCGGTGCGGTTGCTCACATTTGCAACTCTAAACAGGAACTGCGGAATAGACGGAAGCTGGCAAAGGATGAAGTGACGATGCACGTGGGAAATGGTTCCAAGGTTGATGTGATCGCCGTCGGCACGCTCGCTCTTCGATTACCATCGGGATTAGTGATGAACCTGAATAATTGTTATTTAGTGCCTGCATTAAGCATGAACATTATATCTGGATCTTGTTTATTGCGATTTGGTTACTCATTTAAATCAGAGAATAATGGTTGCTCTATTTATATGAGTAATATCTTTTATGGGCATGCACCCGATGTGAGGGGTTTATTCTTATTGAATCTCGATAGTAATGATACACATGTTCATAACATTGATGCCAAAAGATGTAGAATTGATAATGATAATACCACTTTCTTGTGGCACTGCCGTTTAGGTCATATTGGCGTAAAACGCATGAGGAAGCTCCATGCTGATGGACTTTTGGAGTCACTTGATTTTGAATCACTTGACACATGTGAGCCATGCCTCATGGGCAAGATGACTAAAACGCCGTTCTCTGGAACAATGGAACGGGCAAGTGACTTATTGGAAATCATACATACTGATGTGTGCGGTCCAATGAGCATTGAGGCGCGCGGTGGTTATCGTTACTTTCTCACCTTCACTGATGACTTAAGTAGATATGGGTATATTTACTTAATGAAACACAAGTCTGAAACATTTGAAAAGTTCAAACAATTTCAGAGTGAAGTTGAGAATCATCGTAACAAGAAGATTAAATTCCTACCATCTGATCGAGGAGGAGAATATCTGAGTTATGAGTTTGGCAGTCACTTAAGACAATGTGGAATTGTTTCACAACTGACACCGCCTGGAACACCACAGCGTAATGGTGTGTCCGAACGTCGTAATCGAACCTTATTGGATATGGTGCGATCTATGATGTCTCTTGCCGATTTGCCACTATTGTTTTGGGGTTATGCATTAGAGACAGCTGCATTCACTTTAAATAGGGCACCATCGAAATCCGTTGAGACAACGCCATATGAACTTTGGTTTGGCAAGAAGCCAAAGCTGTCGTTTCTTAAAGTTTGGGCATGTGATGCTTATGTCAAAAAGCTTCAGCCTGAAAAGCTGGAACCCAAAGCGGAGAAATGCGTCTTCATAGGATACCCAAAAGAGACAGTTGGGTATACCTTCTACCTCAGATCCGAAGGCAAAGTGTTTGTCGCTAAAAACAGAACATTTCTTGAGAAAGAGTTTCTCTCGAAAGAATTGAGTGGGAGGAAGATAGGACTTGATGAGGTTGTTGAACCTTTACTTCAACCTGAAAGTAGCGCAGCGCAGAAAGATGTTTCTGTAGAGCCTACATCAGCTGAAGAGGAAGTTAATGATGATGATCATGAAGCTTTGGATCAAGTTGCTATCGAACCTCGTAGGTCGACAAGAACGCGTACTGCTCCTGAGTGGTACGACAACCCAGCGCAAGACGTGGCAGCATAGCTACCCCCCAAGTCCCCCGTCCTGTCTAACCCTGGCACTGTTGACCGGCGGATCTAGGCCTTTGACTTTCGCCGGATGGGGTTTGACCAATGGACATTTTCACCTGGCTGTGATAGGCCAGCCCATAGGTACACTTCGGATCAAGGTCCGGGCACAACCCACCGCAAGATTCCCTCCATGTCTGCCTGACGTGGCCGTTTCCCAATCCGTGCGACGGCGGCAGCGACGTCCGTGAGGGGGGTCACACTACGGAGCCGCGTGCCGGGTGCTTGCACCTGCCACCACACTTCCAGACGTGCAAGAGGGCCCAGCACAAGACCTGGCGACATAGCTACCCCCCCCCCCCCCAAGTCCCCCGTCCCGTCTAACCCTGGCACTGTTGACCGGTGGATCTAGGCCTTTGACTTTCGCCGGACGGGGTTTGACCGATGGACATTTTGACCTGGCTGTGATAGGCCAGCCCATAGGTACACTTCGGATCAAGGTCCGGGCACAACCCACCGCAAGATTCCCTCCGTGTCTGCCCGATGTGGCCGTTTCCCCCCTCCGTGCGACGGCGGCAGCGACGTCTGTGAGGGGGGTCACACTACGGAGCCGCGTGCCGGGTGCTTGCACCTGCAACCACACTTCCAGACGTGCAAGAGGGCCCAACGCAAGACCTGGAGGCATAGCTACCCCCCAAGTCCCCCGTCCCGTCTAACCCTGGCACTGTTGACCGGCGGATCTAGGCCTTTGACTTTTGCCGGACAGGGTTTGACCGATGGACATTTTCACCTGGCTGTGATAGGCTAGCCCATAGGTACACTTCGGATCAAGGTCCGGGCACAACCCACCGCAAGATTCCCTCCATGTCTGCCCGACATGGCCGTTTCCCCCCTCCGTGCGACGGCGGCAGCGACGTCCGTGAGGGGGGTCACACTACGGAGCCGCGTGCCGGGTGCTTGCACATGCCACCACACTTCCAGACGTGCAAGAGGGCCCAGCGCAAGACCTGGCGGCATAGCAACCCCCGCCCCAAGTACCCCGTCCCGTCTAACCCTGGCACTGTTGACCGGCGGATCTAGGCCTTTGAGTTTCGCCGGACGGGGTTTGACCGATGGACATTTTCACCTGGCTGTGATAGGCCAGCCCATAGGTACACTTCGGATCAAGGTCCGGGCACAACCCACCGCAAGATTCCCTCCGTGTCTGCCCGACGTGGCCGTTTCCCCCCTCCGTGCGACGGCGGCAGCGACGTCCGTGAGGGGGGTCACACTACGGAGCCGCGTGCCGGGTGCTTGCACCAGCCACCACACTTCCAGATGTGCAAGAGCGCCCAGCGCAAGACCTGGCAGCATAGCTACCCCCCAAGTACCCCGTCCCGTCTAACCCTAGCACTGTTGACCGGCGGATCTAGGCCTTTGACTTTTGCCGGACAGGGTTTGTCCGATGGATAATTTCACCTGGCTGTGATAGGCCAGCCCATAGGTACACTTCGGATCAAGGTCCGGGCACAACCCACCGCAAGATTCCCTCCGTGTCTGCCCGACGTGGCCGTTTCCCCCTCCGTGCGACGGCGGCAGCGACGTCCGTGAGGGGGGTCACACTACGGAGCCGCGTGCCGGGTGCTTGCACCTGCCACCACACTTCCAGAGTGTAAGAGGGCCCAGCGGAAGACCTGGCGGCATAGCTAACCCCCAAGTACCCCGTCCCGTCTAACCCTGGCACTGTTGACCGGCGGATCTAGGCCTTTGACTTTCGCCGGACGGGGTTTGACTGATGGACATTTTCACCTGGCTGTGATAGGCCAGCCCATAGGTACACTTCGGATCAAGGTCCGGGCACAACCCACCGCAAGATTCCCTCTGTGTCTGCCCGACGTGGCCGTTTCCCCCCTCCATGCGACGGAGGCAGCGACGTCCGTGAGGGGGGTCACACTACGGAGCCACGTGCCGGGTGCTTGCACCTGCCACCACACTTCCAAATATCTATCTGCCGGGCAAAAATATGTAGGTCAATATATCTGGCAGGAATGCTAAACTTAGAAGGGCAGCCCATCTGCCGGCATCTTTAGGGTCAGCCCAACTGCCCTGAAAACCAAATGAGGTGAATGCTCTGCCGTAACCACGTTGGTGGGGACGAGAAATTTGAGGCCCAAAAAAGCGCGCGAGGCGTGCGCGGGAGAGGAAAATAAAGAACTTACTGGAAGCCCACCGCGCGCGGCCCTTTTCTTTTCCACTTCTCTCTATCCCCAGCCGCTCTCTCTCCATATTCTGCTCAGCAGCCGCCAACCCTAGCAACAGGCCGTCGCCGACTCAACGCCCACCCGCACCTCCCCGCCCAGCGCCGCCGCCCCCATCCACAGAGCCGCCGCCCTTCGTCACCCACTCCGCCGCCCCCATCCACAGAGCTGCCGCCCTTCGTCAGCCACGCTGCCGCCCCCATCCACAGCGCCGCCGCCCTTCGTCACCCACGCCGCCGCCCCCAGCCACAGCGCCGCTGCCCCTTCGTCACCCACGCCGCCACCCAGCGCCGTCTCCCCAGCGCCGTGCCCCCGCATCCACCGTCCACTGGTCCACACCGCCCAGCCCAGGGCCGCAATCCACATCTGCCACGCCGCCGTCGAGCGCCCTAGACTCCGCATCCCCCACCCCCGTCGCTGTTCTCGCAGTCCCCTCGCCTGGCGCCTCTTCTCTAGCTATCTTCTCCCAGCTGTGGGTCGCTTCCTCTCCATTTTCACCCCTCACAAAGCAGCGGGGCAAGGTCAGGTGAAGTAGCAGCAGATCCGCAGCAGCACCATCTACCTTTGTTTGTGTTCCCTCAATTTAAATAGGTGTGCATCTTATAGTTTCAGTTATGCAATAGCAAATTATCAAACCTTGTTTTGTTGTGGTATGCAATCAATTTGTTCTGGAGGTAGCAAATTTGGCCTGGAGTAGTGATATGAAATTTTGTTGTTCTGCAGAGGTATGGATCTAAAGTTTCGAAATTTGGTTGTCGTTTTGTTGTGCTGCGATATGCCGATATGTAATGGATGAGTCCAATAGCAGTGTGTGATAAGTTGATCAAGGATAATTCTTTCTTGGGAGTCAAATTGGTTATATTCGTTCATACTTTTGCTTGTATGCAAAATCTCCTTAACTCCAGGATACAATTTTACAGATATGGTCCAATTAGTACTTCACTAGTATTATGTAAAGATGATCTCTGTTGTTTTTTAGACTTTTTAATTTAATACGTAGATCGATACTTTGAATGAGGCTTTGGTCTGTAGCAAAATTACTTATTCAGATTAAAAGTGTTGTTGTACATTGTTAACTTATTCAAATTTAAACTGCTGATGTACATTGTTAACTATCTTTTGTTGCTTTGCAGGCTGACCAGCCTAAACTGAATTTGAAAGACAAGTTTTAAGGTCTAGGTTAGCAAGTGAAGAAGGTATCAAGCTGCAGCCATCAATATTGGACAAGTGCCACTTGTAGATTTTGGTGAGATTGTTGATCATAACTTAAGACTCGAAGGGGTCAAACAGTTCATACAATTTGCATTTACCAATTCATACAATTTCAGCAGTTGTAGGTTTCTCAAATTGCTTCCTATTGATAATTCTATGTATGCTGATCGAGGTTGTTCATAAAGTTATGCAGAAGCAACCATAACAGCCGATAGCAGTCCCCACATCTAGAAGGTATTGCATCTTCTTAGAATTCTTGAATATTACACTAACGAAAAGATAATTTTGTTTTCGTTATTATATAGACAAGGCGTATAATGAACTAGCTCTTGCAAAAATTAGACCTTATCATGGGTCCCTTTATATTTAGTTCATTTGAAATTACAAATTTAGTACCGATCACATGGGCCATTCTATTGAAGAGCAATCATAGCAAGATATGTTTCTCCTCTCACATGCTGAAGACTTATTATTTTCTGAATCAAGCATGTGCTTGAAAGTAGGAACCTACAAGTTTCTTATTTTCTCTTGAGAAACTAGTACTTTTATTGTTTTCCCAGTAGATAAAAAATGTGCATACTTCCAATCAAATGCTGTAGTCCTTTTATTCTGAATCAATGAGCAACTCTGTTTCTTAAACAATTCTGCAGCTACTACTTAAACTTTGCACACTTTAAACAACACATCATGGACTAATAAAGGGACCACACAACAACATATTCAGTAAACCAACATTCTTTTATTTTGAGCAACCTATATTGATTTCAGCAAATGATTTAAGTGCCTGCAAACTCTTTTTCTTTTTGTTGGATCAACATTTTTTCTGAAACCAAGCAGCAGATTTAATTAGAGGACTGTTCAGTTGGTATACATTCTCATAACTATTGATTCCCACTGTCTAGCACTAGTACACACTACACAGAGCAAACATGTACAAAAAAAAAGAACGGAGGACACCCTGCATTGCCACTGGATTGCTAGTGATTACCTGCAGTTTTTGAATGTTCTATTTACTTCACAGCAATCAGGAGAAAGTAATACCCAAAAGAAGATCACTATTGGTAAATATTTATAGTGATAGGTTATATAGTGCATAATCTATTCCTATGAGTACATACTCACATTCTGTTTGTGCCTATTATTATGCTTTTTTCTTCATTATTAATGTACTAATTGTTTATTCTCTTTTCAATGCAGGTTCGCTAAACATGGGCAAGGGGAAGGCCGACGGCACGGGTTTCCTATCGAAGCTCACCACGATGACTAGTCGGAGTGGTCGACCCCGTACTCTTCCCCCCCGACTACTTGAGGATAACTCCTCACAGGGAGGTCGAGGGAGAGGTGCCCCTAGAGGTGGAGGGGGTGGGGGGAGATCCCCTAGAGGAGGACAGGGCCAGGGCTAGAAACAGCGCTCCCTCACCGACTTAGGGGTGTCCTCTTCGAGGCCCTCCTCTACTGAGGTACCCTCCTGTGGTGAGGTACCCTCTGCCGAGGAGGAGGACGAGGAGGAGGAGGTTCGCGAGGAGGAGGAGGTTCAGGAGGAGGAGGAGGAGGAGGAGGTTGGGGAGGGGGGCGAGGAGGAGGAGGAGGCAGGCGAGGAGGATGGTGGTGGCGGGGAGTGTGGTGGTGGCAGCGAGGGGGTTGCCCACAACAAGGGGTGGCTACATGGTAATGCAAAGCTCCCTCCCCTTCCTGCTACCGAGGAGCAGAAGTGGCTCATTGAGCCCAAGGGGAAAGAGTAAGTGCCACTTAATCATAATTTAATTCTTTTGCTTGGTACACATGCTAATATTTTCATTCTTTTGATTGTACACATGCTCATATTTTCATTCTTTCTATCTTTTGCAGCAACTGAATAATTCCTAAAGGGGCCCATCTTCCAAACGGCGTCATCACCGTTTTGCTGAATGAACATTGGCCGGGGCTGTTCCGTCCGGATCCAGTCAGGTAGCCTGAGCACCGGGTTTTGGCCACGAGCTGGGACCACTGGGAAGCGGCCCCCCACCCGGACCATACCACGTATGCTAAGGCCGTGATCACAAATTTTTGGGTGAGTTCTCTTCAGAAGCACGAGTCTTGAGTTTCGTTCGTAGTTTATCATCGAATGGTTTAACTCATGGCTTCTTCCATTCTGGTTTTCTGAATGATTGTAGAAATACTATCGAGTTCTTGAGCAGCACAAGTCCACTGCCGACGAGATCGTGTTGCGCCAAGCGAGGAAGAAGGCCCGTCAGATGCAGTACGAGGTGCGCTGGGTGGCCATCTCGCAATATCATCACGACGCTCTTGAGACGAAGATGACCAAGGAAGACGCGCGGAGGATGCATGTTACCTTGGAGAGGGAGGAGTACTTGGCCGTAAGTATAACAGACTTTTCATTCCGGCGTTTGTGGTAAATTTCATCGTTTCGAGTTGACATGCCATTATGCTTTCATTATGTAGGTGTGTCCTGCTTGGTGTTATGGAAAGGACGATGGATGGGCGGCATTGGTGGATCTGTGGCTCGGTTAGGATGCAGAGTGGGCTGCTAAGAGCAAGAAAAACCGGGCTAACCGAGGGACCGACGGAACACATGGTCAGGGAAACCGGAACCACTTTAGCCACAAGAAAGTTCAGGTATATCTATTTACATGAAACATTCTTCTTCTTCTATTTACCGTCATTTTCTTATGTATCACTAACCTCTCTTTGGTGGTGCAGGAGGAGAAACTGAAGCGGCCGCTCTCTGACATAGAGGCGTGGCAGATTGCCCATACGCGGAATAAGCCCAAGGAGGGCAAGGGCAACTACTACGGCAAGAGTAAGGAGAACCTGAAGGCCTACGAGGAGGAGTATCCGAGGGTAAATCCTGGCACACCTGACCCCTTAAAGCAGGCTACGGACGAGAGGGTGGTGGTGGGCATAGGGCCGAAGCTTCATGGTCGGCAGGCGGTTCTGGATGCCGTGTGTACTCCTTCTATCTCCTTCACACGGCTCCGAGCTACCGACCCGAGCTTGAGCCAGCGCACGAGCACGACCAGTGCACAGTCACACTCCCTCCTAGCCCAGCAGACCAGCGTAAGTATTTTCCCTCTTATCTTCCTTTTGGCTCACTTTATTTTCCGCATTGAGATGTTTTATGAGTTCATCATGTCATATCGTAGGCCTACATGGAGTACACACGCCAGGAGACCATGGCGTGGCAGGCGAGAGTTGCAGCAGTCCAGGAGCACAGCAGTCGCATGATGACGGTTAGTTTAGCCTCTTTCATTTCACTTCCATATTTGCACTTTCATTTCTTCTGACCTTCGTGCTTGCTTGGTCAATTCACATGCAGCGCGTTTTTGAGAGCATGGCGGCCGGCACGGTTCCTGTAATGGAACCACCACCACCACCTGCTGGACCTGCACCAGTGCTCCTTACCTTTGAGGAGTTTTTGGCACAGAACATGGAGACTCCGGTTAGTACATCCCCAAACTCATCAACCACTGCTTACCGTTTATTCAACACAATCATATATCCCCTTAACATGTCTTTTCGAACATCCAAGGAATCGGTGGATCATCCGTTGGTGGTGGTGCCAATGATGGCATCACTCCCGAGTCACGGAGCCCGGTCACTCCGATCCACCGAGGTGGCGGTGGCGGTAGCGGTAGCGGTAGCGGTGCCGGTCCTGGCGGTGAGGACCTGGGCTTTGGCCGTCTGGGCGGTGAGGACCTTGGTAGTGGACCTCGTAGGGCTTAAGCCCTTTGTATGCTCGTAGGACTTGTGTGCTTCTCCTTATGTTTTTGTTATTGTGATGATGATGATGATGTTATTGTGATGATGATACTTATGTGATGACGATACTTATTGTGATGATGATGTTATATGTATATGTGCTGTGAATTTGAATATATGTATATGTATATGTGCTATGAATTTGAAATGAATTCAAACAGAAATCAGAAAAAAAAAGGCAGCATCTATGCCGACGGCTTTGCCGTCGGCATAGCCACCCGCCGAGGCACCAGTGGGCGACACGTGGCATCTATGCCGACGGCTAAGCCGTTGGCATATATTTAAATCTATGCCGACTGCTAAGCCGTCGGCATAGGTACCACGTGTCACGCAACTGTACTCCCTGGCACTAGTATATGCCGACGGCCTGGCCGTCGGCATATGTTCAAATCTATGCCGACGGCTTAGCCGTCGGCATATGCTGGCGCCAGGGAATGCCAGCATTCGCCACGTGTCAGCACTAAGCCGTCGGCATAGATTTGAACATATGCCGACGGCTTATCCGTCGGTATAGTGCTGACACGTGGCGTGTTTTTATTGGGCGTAACTTGACGACGGCGCCGTCTGCCGTCGTCATACGTACGAGTTTGCCGATAGCCAATCTATGCCGACGGCCGTACGGACACCGTCGGCATAGGTACCTATGCCAACGGCAGGCCCAGGTACGCCGACGTATACGATGCCGACGGGTCTATGCCGACGGCAGCCGTCGGCATAGGTCTATCCCGACGGGATTTGGACCTATGCCGACGGCCGTCGGCATAGCCAGTAATCCCGGTAGTGTGATAGGGACGCTCTGGTCCAGATGTGATGCATCTCAACAGATAGTAGGATACAAATTGGCACAAGCTTCGACAATTGAGGGCAGTCACAATTCAACAGCATCAGAAATAGCTAGAAGATATATAGGTCCTTTATTAATCAACTCAAGACAGGTCATGCCTTTTCTCTCGCAACATATCAAATTACAGCTCCTTCGGACACTACAGTAAGATAAACCATCAGGAGAATAGTATCGAAAGTTCGAAACACAATCTTTCGATGCTTGTGAAAACAACCCTCAAGAAGCTCCGAGGGCTCTTGGGGATCATTGACTCCTTGCATCAGCTAAGCGTCCATGTTTTCTCTTAAAGACTGCTAGATATTACATAATTTAAAATTAGCTAATGTTACAACAACAATACACATGTTTCAATCAGTCGCAATGCTCGCAGGCTACAGTTTAACAACCCTAGTCGATCATAGCTAGGGTTCACTGAGATCAGTGATGGACAATGTAATAAGCTCTACAACAGGAGTCAGCCGAGTAAACATCAGCTTCACTACTTTAGTTTAAGGTCAAAACTGAAAGAATGTGAATTGTATTCTAGAGAGCATACAGCAAGCTTAGGAGCCTATAGCGATAGAGCGCCTGACGCAAATAAGAGATTCCTTCGAGAAAACTGCAGTTGCGAGAAAGCAGTTAGTTCTTGGTTTCCACAGCAACCATGAGTTAACTGAAATGATGCATGGAAGGAGAACGGATTTCTCACCCGCAATTTATAAACAGGAGTCGATTTTGTAGGGAGAGCTTTCAGCAACCTCAGTCGGTTCGTAGAACCAGCTTTGCTGTGTCACAAAAATAAAGGATGTTTTACAACTAGAGTAAAGCTAACTAGAGCAGCATTTTACAAGCAAGTCATCCATCTTCAGGGCCTTTGTGCTGGACGCGACATCCCAGAGTTTAACAGAGCTGCGAGGGATGCAAGCAATGCTCCCTCGCAGCTAGAACAAAGGAAGAATGGTTTAACTAAGATGATTCTTTGGGGTAGCATATTACCATGCAATTAAGTAATCACGCTTCTCCAAAAACAAAAATCATATGTAGCTAGACAGAACAGCACAGCATGATCGACTTGTCACTGAAAGAAAAAAAAAGTACATTTCAAAACAGAAGTATCAGTGATACTCAATCTAATCCGTTGGTAGAAGACATTTTTTTTACAGAATTTCTACTGAAAACAGTGGTTAAAACATGGAAGAATTTTTTATATAGATTTTTTTAAACAATAGATCCAGAAGAAAATCTACTGTGATCAACCAACAACTGCATTGCGGCCAAGTGCATATAAGCCTGGACCATCATTGTATATTCAAGAAAAAACAACCACACCACGGGCATTCAAGTTCCATGTGTGGTCATTTGAAGACAAAATCACGCAACCTTCCAGTTAAATACTCCAAAAAAGGATGGCCAAAATGCTTAGTAAACCCATTGCTCATTTATAGACAAATCTAATCCAGTGTGAATTCAAGCAGCTGCTCAGCAAACTGATTACAGGCAGCAGACAGGACAGGCCAGTTTGTCAAGCCCTAGCATAAACTAATAATCTTTACACATATTTGGTATATCAGCTATTGTTTGACTACCATCAGCAACAAGGACACATGGGATGCTAAGCAAGCAAAACAATGTATAATGGTGATTACCTGAAAGCAAGTGACCACACACAAGAGTTTGTGTCCCACTAGTGGTGAAACGCAGCGACCAGTAGAGAGATCCCACATCCACTACACCATGACAAAAACTTTGGGGTCACCATATCTGCCGGGAAAACTAGCCAATGGAGGCAGAATATCCGCCGGGAATGATTTTTGCCGGCATTTACAGACTGCCCTAGAAAATCCCGTCGGGAAAGACAATTCCCGGCAGTTACAAGAATGCCCGGCAGTTACTCTGACCTACATGTTAGAATCTTTACCGGCAGATAGAACTATTCCCGGCATATAGTTTTTTCCCGGCAGTGTTATAATTCAAGGCAGATAGAAGTAGTTCCCGGCAATTATCCTGCCCTTAATTGTGTACGCTGCTAGCACACGGATCCCCTTCCAATTCAAAAGCTAACATTTATCTTCACTCCATTTTGTGCCATAAGTATAGTATATATGTATAATGACACGCATGCACAGTAATTAGTGTTGCATCACTTAGGCATAATATATATGTATCTCAAGAATCCATCATGTTTACAAGCATATGTAGGTTCACAAGCCCAGTATTACAGCACAATGATCCTTCATGTATTCCACTATTCCCATGCGCACACAAGCATACATATGTAGGTCAATAGGTTCAATATTGCATAATAGAGAAAAGCGCAAAATACAACATCTGGTTTCAGCTAGAAACAAATCCCAGCAGAAGATCCTTTTAGCTCACAAAACACAACTATTTAAAGTTGTGGATGCAAGAGAATTACACCGGTGACCTATAAAAAAAGAAGCGGCCAATTAGATAAGCTCGGAAGAACACATGTTCCACGAATCCACTGCACAACTACTTGCAAGCAAGAGCAGATCAGAATTCCACAAGGCACACACATAATGTGTGTTATGTACTCATAAGAATAGATAAGGCACATGGTGATCATAGTTAAGGTTCTCACTTGGGAAATCATCACTAACTTACTTGGATCAAGGTTTACTTCTCCAATTTAATAGAATAGAATGATTAACTTGGAAGTTGCTATGTTTGTTATGAGCAAAGATGGCAAAGCTATAATTATTTTTCAATAGAATGGCCCTTGTGATCAGAAGAAAAATTGTAATTTTAGATGAACTAAATATGAAGGGATCCATGGTAATCTATCTTGATTGAAAATTACAAGCTCAGGTAGGCTCTATTCAGATAGCGTGAGAATAGCTCTCGCAGAACAAAAAGAAAGAAGAGCGTTGGCCCTAGTCTCTGCTAGCATTCATCCCAAACAACCAGGAAAAGTAAGGTCTAATTTTTTCAAGAGCTAGTTCATTATACACTTTGTCTAGATGATAATGAAAACAGAATTAGCAAGAATTCTAGAATCTGCAATACCTTCTAGATGTGGGGACTGCTACCGACTGTGATGGTTGCTTCTGCATAACTTTACGAACAAACTCCAGAACGAGTGAAGCAAATGGTTTCACAAGGTGACTAGACCAGCCTTGTAGCAACGTTGCCAACCTGAAGAGGAAATAAGTCAATTAACATGTACATGTATTGTAGAGGATTCATGCAAGAGAGTTCATGCAGAAAAAAACAAGTGCACCCCATTTAGGAAAATGAAAAGAAGGACGTGCAGAAAAAATCCAGAATGAAAAAGCAAAGGGAAACAATTCCTTTATTTTGTGTTTCACTTTCCAAGATAGTTAAGGAGAAAATCTGGGCCGGTCACTTTACACAAGCTTGCATGAAACTACAAACAAACAGGTCATTTTACTATATCATCAAGCAGACCATAAGAATGGCAGCTCAAACAAGTACATGTTTTACAAACAAAGTGGTTATTCTATATTAGAAAAATTGTCGGTCAGTGATTAACAAATACATGTTCGCTCAACCTAAAAGTTGAAGAATTGATGTCCAAATGTGAGTACGTGACTAACTAGACAACAAATTTTGCTAGCTGAAACTGAACAAGGATATGCTGTTTTGGTTTTATCTGGGATTTTTTAAACCATCCAGCAACAGCCAGCCTATGTATGTACTAGCTGAAGGAGTAGTACTGTTCAGACTACTCTAGTAGTATTTGTTTTCCGAAGAGATCTCTTTTCTGAATGACAGCCGATGTACCATGTACCAAGAATGGGTGTCTTAAGCAAGAAAGTTTCAGCTAGGTTTAGAAACAACTTCCTAGTTTTCACACTAACTATTATGAATAAGAAAATTCGAAACTTTAGATTTGTGGTACTGAAGCTTAGGCAATTAGCAAGTTGCATAGCTAACAGGCTTAGCGTTTGAAGATGAGCCCTCGCGTCGCCCTAGGCAGGGACAAGGCTTAGTCTTTATAGATGAGCCCTCGCGTCGCCCTGGGCAGCGACGAGGCTTACTGTTTATAGATGAGCCCTCCCGTCGCCCTGGGCAGGGACGACGCAAGTAGTGTGTTCTCTGTCTAGAGTACAGACGGATGGTGAATGGCAGCAAGCAACAATAAAAACGAGTTTTATTTTGTATGCTCGCGGCACAAGAATCATTGGGCCTGGAATGTGAAGCCACAGGAAGTTGCACAGCAGTACAACAATCCATCCAACCGAAAACTCTATCCAGCACTAGCAGGACAACACAATTTTCAACCCTTGCCTAAATATCGCCAGCCAACACAAATCAATATTTTTTACGAAACTAACTAAGGCCGTGAAATCATAATTACAAACCAAAGCAACCTTAGACGTATTCAAAACATAGTCAAACGATACCATACAACGATAGAACCAATTATGAGATATTCTAAATATAGTCAAACCATTGGTCGATAGCACACAACGATATAAACGAGTCAAGTCTTCAGTTAAGATCAAGAATCTCACCAAAAGATGCAGTTGGCACTTGTTCAGTTACTGATGGCTGCAGCTTGATACCTTCTTCACTTGCCAACCAAGACCTTAAAACTTGTCTTTAAAGTTGAGTTTATGCCGATTAGCCTGCAAAGCAGAAAAACATAATAAGCATGGGTGAAGAACAATCAACAACACATGTAATATTAATAGAAAATATAAGTTAACAATGTACAACAGTTTATATTCGAATAAGTAATTTTTCTACAGGCCAAAGCCTCATGCAAAACTAAACATTGGCAAAACATTACACCAATGGTGCATATCACATAAGTATTTGTCCAACTAGCAAGAGCAGCAAGACGAACCTAACTTCTCCGGATAATCATCATAAGGTCACAAACCTTACTTGTGCAAGATAGGACCAGGAAATGGCAACCGATATACATGAGAAGACAGTCAGTATCAACAACATATAAAATGGGCAAAGGTGGAAACATACACCAGCAGTATTTATGGCATGAAATGTTCTGTTGTAGATGGATTTATATTTAGCCCAGCAAGAAGTACCACAAACTTGTCTAATGCATCATCCAGATCATTAATGAAACTAAATCAAAAGTACTAAATTATATACTCTACATAGCACCTGATAGGCATTAACTACGAATCATGTTTTTGGCAGTCATGCAAATTTTTCCTAGTGGAGGAAAGTTCAAGTTACAAGAATCTATTAGACTCATAGCTCATAGCCAAATTTACTACGTCAGCACAACAAGACAATCTTTGCCTGTCCGCACAATAAGAACATGGTTCTAAAAGCATACCTGTGCGAATCTGAGGTTATTGTTGCTGCTGCTGCTTCAGTTAACGAACATGTGGCAGAGGACAATCCTGGTAGCACGAACAGACAATCGATTAGATCTTAGTCACGCCGTGCTGTAGTGCGAGGCAAAGCAGGTGACGGGGATGGCGAGTGGGATGGGGAGGCGTCGTTGTTGGGGATCGGGACGGCGTTGTGGGTGATAAGGAGGGGATGGGGCGGTGTCATGGTTGGCGAATGGGGCACCGACGCTGGATTGGGGGATGCTGGTGCGGCATGGACGAAGATGGGGGGCCTCCTGGTTGGGGAATGCGCGGCGGCGGCTCTGGGAGTGGGATCCGGGTGCGGTGTGGATGGGGATGGGCAGCGGCGTGAGTCGGAGGTGCGAGTGTGGGGGGTCGTCGATGGGGATTGGGTGGCGGCACGGCTGGGTGGAGGCGTGGATGGAGGATGCAGGGGCGATGGCTGGGTGATGAAGGGAATGGTGGCGGCAGTGCCGGGCGGGGCGGCAAGGATGGGGGTGAGTCGGCGACGGCGCTAGGGTTGGCGGCGTCGATGGCGAGCGGCTGACAAGGGAGGGAGAGCGGCTGAGGAAATTTTTTTTTTTTTTGAGCAACAGCGGCTGAGGAGATATGTGGAATTGTGGAGAAGGGGGAAATTAAGCCCGCGTGGCCGCGGTGGGCTTCGAGTGGCTTCTAATTTCCAATCTCCCGCGAGTGCCTCGCGCTCCTTTTTTGGGCCTCAATTTTTTCGTCCCCGCCAGCGTGCTTAAGGGCAGTGTATTCGCCCTCAAATGGATTTCAGGGCAATTGGGCTGACCGTAAAGATGCCGGCAGATGGGCTGCCCTTCGAGTGGCTTCTAATTTCCAATCTCCCGCGAGTGCTTCAACTGTGGGGAGTTTGGGCACTAGTATGAAGAATGTGGGGATGGAGAGCATGATGAATCAACCTTTGAATGGGGGGAATTTGTGCTAACTGATGCCTTCAGAGCTGGCCATATTGGACGAGGGGTGGCTGGACCTCAGAGAGGACGTGCTGCCATGGGTGGAGCTGGAGGTAGAGGAAGGGGGAGAGGCACTTACAACCCCAACCAAAGCTGGCGTTTCAACGCCCAGAACCAGAACCCGGGGAACACAGGGGCAAGGAGGGCAGATGATACGAGGAAGGGGGATGTCACTGATGCAGATACAGAGAAGAATGCTTTGGTGGTAGCGAAGGATGGTTCGCAGGCTTCAAACAAGCGCCCCTCTGTTTAAAATGCACCGAGCTCTAGCTCAGCGGTGAACGCCGACGCAAGTGATCATGGGGAGAACCCGCTGGCGATGGTGGCGGCAGCGACCTTGCCGGCTGTACCCCCGATGCCACCAGTGTATGTCTCGCCGCGCAAACAACACAAGAGATACAAGCAGGGGCAAGGGAAGGAGGAGGATGGACAGATGGAAGGGAATGATGCCTCTAGCGGAGGCGGCTCGGTCTCAGAAACTACACAAACCAATGATGCACCATCGGCGGGTTCCCCCGAGGAGTACCGCCGGGCACAATGAGTCTTCTAGTTTGGAACTGTCGCGGTGCAGGCAAACCCGCGACAGTTCGCGAGCTTCGTGATATGACGAAGCAGTTTGCCCCCTCTATACTATGTATTGTTGAAACTCAGATAGAGGGATCGAGAGTTGAAAATTTAGCAAGTACTATAGGCTTTGATAGTAGCTTTGCTGTGAGTAGCTTTGGTAGGAGTGGAGGAATTGGCATTTTTTGGAATAATTCAATAAAGGTTGAGGTTATTGGCTACACTAGGTATCACATTGATGTGCTGATAGATGATATGGTTGAATCCAGAACCCGAGTCACTTTTGTCTACGGCAAAGCACAAGTCCAGGACAGATACAAAACATGGGATATGTTGAGAGGGATAGCAGGCATCAGCAACCTCCCGTGGGCTGTCATAGGAGATTTCAACGAGGTATTACATGCACATGAACATGATGGAGTTGGTCAGCGCAGCCAAGCCAAGATGGATGCTTTCCGTGATGCTATGGACACGTGTGGTCTCACTGACATTGGGTATAAAGGAAACTTCTGGACTTTCGAGAAGAAAGTAGCGGGAGGGACGTACACGAGAGTGCGCTTGGATAGATGCTTGGCGAGTCCAACGTGGTGCCTGGCTTTCCCGACGCCAGTACTGGAGCATAAAACTGCTGCTACGTCCGACCATGTCCCAATCTTGCTCCGCTATTCCGATATGCATGCATGTAGTAAAATCCCGAGGTCATTCAGATACGAGCTGATGTGGGAGCGGGATCCAGACCTTTTCAACTTCGTTGGCACGGGATGGAAAGAGAAGGCAGGGAGCACAGTAGCGGAAGTCCGGGATAAATTAAAGGACATGTCAGGGAATCTTGCTACTTGGGATCGAACCCATTTTGGTTCAGTGAGATTAGAGATTGGGCATTTAAAGGCGGAACTGGACCGACTGCGTTCTTCTCGAGGAGGAGCTGGTCCTAATCATTTGGAAATTAAGATCATTGACAGACTTGTTGAATTGTACCATAGGGAAGAAATTCTTTGGAGGCAACGAGCTAGGCTGGAATGGCTATAGCACGGAGATAAAAATACTTATTATTTCCACTTGAGGGCCAGTCGAAGGAGGAGAAAAAACCAGGTCAGGGCCCTTCAGCGCCCGGATGGACAGATGACAGAAGATACGGCTGAGATGGAGGCGCTCACTACAGCTTTTTACACAGAGTTATACACGTCTAATGGGGTGCAAAATATGCATCATGTGCTTGATACTGTCCCATGCAAGGTAACAGTGGAAATGAATGAACAACTTAATGCACCCTATAGTCAGAAGGAAGTGAAGGAGGCCCTATTTCAGATGTACCCAACAAAGGCCCCTGGTCCGGATGGGTTTTCTGCACACTTTTTTCAGCGACACTGGGAAGTCTGTGGTGAGGAGGTAACAAGAGCTGTGTTGAGAATTGTCGAGGGTACTGAATCAGCTGAATGCATTAATGAGACGACCTTGGTTCTGATCCCTAAGGTAAAGAACCCAACTCTTCTGTCACAATTCTGCCCTATTAGTCTATGCAATGTCTTGTATAAGATAGCATCAAAGGTTATCTCAAATCGTTTGAAGTTGGTATTGCCTGATATTATCTCAGAAGAACAATCAGCTTTTGTTCTAGGTAGACTAATTACTGATAATATCATTACTGCCTATGAGTGCCTCCACTTCATGAAAAGGAACAAGGCAAAGAAAAACCAACATTGTGCATTAAAGTTGGATATGATGAAGGCTTATGACAAAGTGGAATGGGCTTACTTGAAAGCTATAATGCTAAAACTGGGCTTCACAGAAAAGTAGGTGGAAATAGTCATGGGAATGGTAAGCTCAGTAAAATTCTCTGTTCTGTTCAATGGAAGAAAACTTCAGCAGTTCCAGCCATCCTGTGGGATTCGGCAGGGGGATCCAATTTCCCCATACATGTTCTTGATTGCAGCAGAGGGCCTTTCGTGCCTGTTAAAATCAAAAAGTGAGTCATCAAATCTTCATGGACTACAAGTGGCACCGTCGGCGCCACCGGTGAGCCATCTTTTGTTTGCAGATGGCAGCCTGCTGTTTTTTAAGGCCAACGGTTTGGGTGCAAATGAGGTGAACCAAGTGTTGGATGTTTATTGTCAAGCCACTGGGCAGCGAATTAATTATAACAAGTCCTCAATTTTCTTCAGCAAGGGTGTGCCTGAAGATGTACGTGATGAAATAAAAGGTCTACTCAATGTTCCTAATGAGACTCTTAATGAAAAATACTTGGGTATGCCTTCGGATATTGGAGCTTCAAAAAACGGTGCTTTCAAATACTTGAAGGACCACTTGTGGAGTAAAATCCAGGGATGGATTGAGAACACTATGTCTACGGCAGGCAAGGAGGTGCTAGTAAAAGCAGTAGCTCAAGCTGTTCCAGTTTTTTCTATGTCTTGCTTCAAACTTCCAAGGGGCCTTTGCGAGCATCTGAACATGCTCATACGGAAGTTTTGGTGGGGCAGCAAAGATGGAAATCATAAACCGCATTGGGTATCTTGGAAGGAAATGACTCAACCAAAAGCAATGGGGGGTTTGGGTTTTAAAGATTTTGAGTTGTTCAATTTGGCAATGCTAGCAAGACAGGCGTGGCGCATCCTACAACATCCTGAGTCTTTAAGCGCACGCCTGTTGAGAAGTATATACTACCCAGAACCCACCATATTGGAAGCAAGTATCGGAAATCACCCAAGTCAGATCTGGAGGGCTATCATAGAAGGGAGAGATGTGTTGAAACAAGGGCTGATAAAACGCATTGGTAATGGGCAGACTACTAACATTTGGGCAGATAATTGGTTGCCAAGAGACGAGATGCTACGACCTTACGGTTGCATATCAGCAAACCCTCCGGAGCTTGTGTCCGAATTGATAGATGCGACTTCGGCTACATGGAATATAGGGCGCGTCCGCGAGGTATTCATGCCAATGGATATTCCGGTGATCTTGAGCATACCTATTTGCACGCAGAATATGGAGGATTTTTGGTGCTGGCATTTCAAGCGATCGGGTCAATTCTCGGTTCGATCGGCATACAATATGCTGGTGTCTACTAGACGGAGGCGAGAGGCGTGGCTGGAAGGTACAGAAGGCTCAGGTGCCAGGAAAGATTAAGATGTTTCTATGGCGGTTGTCGAAGCACTCCATCCCGACAGAGGACGTTAGAGCTCACAGGCATATGTCGAATTCAAGCTCATGCGGTCTGTGTGGAGGACCTGACTCATGGAGACATTCACTCCTAGAGTGCACGATGGCACGATGTACCTGGGTGCTAGTGGACGACGAACTGGCAAATAACTTGATATCATGCTCGGTCCCAAGCGCCAAATGCTGGCTGTTCCATTTAATGGAGACGCTGTCTCACTCAGACTTTATCAAAGTGGCAGTGACACTATGGGCGATCTGGTCCTCTCGGAGGAAAGCGATTCACGAGGGCATTTTCCAAAGCCCACAAGGAACGCATGCATTCATCAACAGATACTTGGCTGATCTTGAGATTATAAGGGAGAAGATACCTACACAAGGGGCAGCTGGCTGTCAGCAGCCGAGGAGAGGTAGTCGACCGAAGGCCCCTCCGGCCGGGATGGTGAAGATACACGTTGATGCCGGAGTGTCTCGTCGAGGTGGAGGTACAGGCGCAGCTGTGTGCAGGGACGAACGGGGCTCTTTCCTTGGGAGTTCGGCACTTGTTCTCCAAGGTGTAACAGACCCGGCTACATTAGAGGCTATCGCGTGTCGGGAGGCGCTATCCTTAGCGGAAGACCTGAACATTCATCATATGATCATTGCTTCGGACTCCAAACAAGTGGTAGGTGACATAAACTCAGGAAATCGTGGAAGATATGGCACTGTTATCAAGGAAATTCAGCAGAGAGCTAATCATTTTATGTGTAGTTTTACTTTTGAAAGTCGTGACTCGAATGTTGAGGCACATAGCTTAGCAAAATATGCTCTTTCTTTAGGCCCAGGATGCCATGTGTGGCTAGGCTTTTCCCATGATCCGAGATGTATTCCACAAACTGTGGTTATTGATCGTTAATAAAGCTCGGTTTACCTCTCAAAAAAAAAGTTATCATGACCTACATAGTCTTTCCGGACACATACAGCTTTGCAGGCAGTTAATTGCCCCTAATTCTTAATCATCCCCGGCAGTTAATTGCCCCTAAACTTTTGTCATGGTGTAGTGATCATGATGGCCCCATCTTCGTCTCCGGAGGCCATGTATCGCCCATCAGGAGACATTGCCAGTGACAAGACCATACTCCTATGACCAATAAACATCCGTATACATTCACCAGTTTGAACATCCCATAGCCTTACAGTTTTGTCACTAGAACCGGTGGCAATGTAGTTACAGTTTACATGCCATTGCACACACTGTCAGATAAGTAGTTTGCAGAAGAAAGCATCAGTCAGAACATGCAGACATCAGTACATGGCATTGAAAGCATTCCCATAGGCAGACTACCAATTCTCAAATCACTGCAAGTTCAGAGCTAGAAGCACACTTACATCAACATCAGCAAGATGCCCAGCCATTATCCGCAAAGGTTGGATTTTATCCATTGACCAGATTCGAGCAGTCCTGTCGTGCGAGGCACTGGCAAAATAATGGCCGACTGGACTAAACTGCCACAAAACATAAAAACAAATGTCAGCAAATACTACAATGCACAATGATGGCATGGGGTTCAACAGAATAGAATTAGAAAGCTACGCGACACAAATATCTGTACCGATCATAAGCTGTTGAAAAGAACATCAAGCCCAATGGACCTATTCCAAATCCCATCATCAGAAGTGTTCACAAAATGAAGAGCGAACTAGGAATATTTATCACAAGTATTTGCAGTTTTGCACTCCTCGCACCAAGATCAAGACTAAAACAATAGTAGGGCATGGACATTGTTTGTAACAATGAGGCCACTATTAGAACTTCAGAAGAGTTCATTAAAAACTACTGAAATGAGGCCACTATTAGAACTTCAGAAGAGTTTATTAAAAACTACTGAAATGAGGCCACTATTAGAACTTCAGAAGAGTTTATTAAAAACTACTGAACAACTGATTGATTGTATGGCATCGACATTGATTGTAACAACAGATCTGAGCACCATTCAAATAAAAACTACTGAAAAATCAACTAACTAATCAAATGTTTTGGCCTGAACTAGGCAGTCAAGACACCCCATGAAGAAAGAACTCAAATGTTGTTTTCACAACAACACAGAGAAAGGGTTTGTTCACATACTTGGACATCCCAAACTGGGTAATTGTGTCCTTTGTAACAAACAAGATTGGCATTTAGCTTGGTACTCCACAGCCGAACTGTAACAAATATATAAAAAAATAGACGAACTGTTAGTTCGGTTAAATAAATGAACAAGGAAATGAATAGTACAAAATAAGCATAATGTAAGTGATGCTTTACTTGTTGAATCTGAAGATGATGATAGGAGAAAATCTCCATATGGACTAAAGGCAGCGGAATAAACTGGTCCAGAATAATCTTGGAATAATGTATAAGGTCGTTTCCCCTCAGATGTTGATGACAAGTGCTCGCCCTGTGAAGATACATTCTCTCCTTGTGAACTAGTAGCTGAGAGTCCAAATTTGCCCAATCAGCAAATACCATCAAGATATAAATGAAAACGCTACTATGTTAGCAGAATTAATGTTCTAACATTATTCTGAGGTTCTGGACATGTTCCAGTCGAATACTGCAACGCCATTAAAATATTCTAGCATGTCCAGAAAGTAGGTCTAGAAGACATTTTTGCATTGTTCGAGGCATGCATCAGTGCTGCAACGCCACCTTAAACTTCTAGGTCATAACTTAAACTGAATGAAATAAACTAGGATCCATAGAACAAAAGGCTACCATGACCTAAATCGGATGCGCAATTACAGAAACATTTCACCATAACACAGTGGAACAAAAACATCAGCAATATGTAGTGCAGAACGACCAACATGTTTTGGCTTGTTGACCAATCTTTGCCATATCCCAAACCTAGTGAACAAGGAAGTTTTACCAGTTAATATAGTGATCACATGAAAAACAAAATATCACCTAAAGGGACTAACCTTTACTGATGAGTCTGAGAACCCAACAAGGCAACAACAACCAATGATCCATCGTTTGAGATCAATGAGCAGCTCAATCTGCGTTCCACAGGATAATGTTCAAACCAAAGTATGCACACTGAAACAGTTGATACTAAGTTACAGCTATGCTGGAAGGGTTAGCTCCGGTTTCACACGAGGTGCCGCGGAAATCATGCTTGTTTCGGATTTGGTGTTTTTCCCTGTTGCACCTACAAACTTATCCTTTTTGAGCTTTTTAAGAGAACCACCAAGCTTTCCACCTTCCGAGGATTTTTTTTCTGTAGCAAAAACAATAAGAAATAATGAAAGATCGATCGTGAGTAACAAACAAGGGCACATGCATAGTGGAACCAAGCAATGAAAAATAGCATTCCTGTTCACAAGCTAACAACCACTAGTGCAGAATCAGCCTTTAGTCCCGGTTCGTAAGGGCCTTTAGTCCCGGTTCAACAACCGGCACTAAAGGGTCGGGACTAAAGCCCCCCCCCCCCCTTTAGTCCCGATTCGTCACGGCCCGGGACCAAAGGCCCACCACGTGGCACGAGCCCGCGCCGGGGGCTGGTGGCCTTTAGTCCCGGTTGGTAACACCAACCGGGACTAAAAGGTCCACGTGGCACGAGCCCGCGCCGGGGGCTGGGGGGCCTTTAGTCCCGGTTGGTAACACCAACCGGGACTAAAAGGTATAGGGGTTTAGGGGTTTATGCTTTATTTTTCCTTTTAATTTTGTGTTTTCCATTTAATTCTTTTTCATTTCAAACATATTTTACGCTACTACATACATACTATACACGTCATGCATATATAAATAGAATTGCTCGTACGACCATATGCATGCGCATACACACATATATATATATATACAATTTGGTACATATATACAATTTCTCCTACAATTTGCAGATAATTACATGCAGGCACATTAATAGCAGTAATTGTATGCTCCTTTGGGATCTATGACCCGGTCAACCAAAAATCCCGCAATTTCCTCTTGAAGTGCTCATACGCGGTCCCTTGGTAGGAGCTTTTCCCGCATCTCCATCAGCTTTAAAGAAGGAGATCAAGATGAATATATTAGTTGTGTGTATATATATTAAATCATGATAAAAAAAATTGTGGATAGTGTTCTGGCAAACGTACCCAAAGTTGTCTTTCAGATCTGCTCCTTTCGGACGTTATAATGCGAATGTTCTCGCAAACGTAGTATGCACATAAATTATTCCCCGGCGCCTACCTCATGCACTTTACGAGAATAGAATTCAATCAGATAATAATTAATCAAGCATAATAATGATATTGAAACTAGAATTAAAGAGATGCGCGGACACGTAGCTAGTACTACTTAATTACGTACCCTGGGTCGCACCCATTTCAGCTCTTGTTTCCATGCGCCTGGGACCTGTTTGATGAAGCTTTGCCAAACCCTACCCGGCAAAGAAAATGAATAAAGGAGTTATTAATTAGTTGATATCAGGAAATGAACTAAAGAGGCTGACATAGTGTGCGATAATGATTGAAATTACCTGTCGACCATCCCCTTCACGATTAAGTAGTCTTTTGGTTCTTTAAGTAGTGAGTCCAGTACTTTAACTTTTCCCTCGTCAACTTCAATGATTAGCAGGATCCAGTGGAAACTGCATGCGCACATGTTTGTATAATTAAGCGGGCATGTGCATAACTCATCAACTACACTTATTAACATCTAGTAAGCAAAATAGAATTTGTAGTACAAGACAGTAACACTCACCTGAAGTTGTAAGGAAATAGTATTTCTGGTGCGGTATTTAGTTGCTTCAAAAACTGTAGCAAGTTCTTCTCTGTCTCTTTTGGGTGACGTGACCACACCTCTTCATTAATGGTATTTGGGTCAATGAACCCAATGCCATAGCGTCCATCTGTTTTCATTTCATAAATCTTCATTCTGCATAATACCACAGAAAAGAATATAGTGAGGATAATTACAGGCAATGAACGAGCACAAATAGAGACTTAAATTACAGAAAGAAATCACTTACACACAATAGCAACTGACGAGAGATTTGTCGAGTGCGTCCTAATTGAATAACTGAAACATTTCTTCAAACTGAACCCACAAATCTTTTGCATTGAAGTAGTGCTCTTCCTTGACTTTCACCATGAGGGAATCTCGCCCGTTCTTGGCTTCTCTCAGGTACCAGTCATGCAAATTGCGCATTCTCGTTGATAGATTATCGACCTCCCTGACCAGATCTTGGCCGGGGACATATTTCCATGCTACTTCGTGATCTTGAATCTTGGGGAGTTCCTCGATGCCTAGGAGTTGTTCAACAGTGACACCGGCCTCTCTAGCCATCTGTCTATGAGCGTCGGTTATTACCGGCTGATCGGCGGTACTCACACCATGTGATTGTACAATGAGCGGGGGGGTCGATTGCACTGCCTGTTCTCCCAGCTGGGGAACAGTTTTCCCGCATTTACTACTCCTTGCTTGGCTCGAGCTCGACTCCTTATCGTTTTGTGCCTTATATAACTTCTTAATAGTACGCTCATAGTCTGAGTCCGTCCTCTTCACAGCCGGTTGAGCATTATCAATAAAGTGTTGTATGACTTCATCAGGTATTTTCTCCTTCGGCAGGGGCTGTTTCCGTGCAAAATGGGCCTTCACTTGGGCAGCCACTTCGGCGTTGTTTTCCTCGATAGTCATCTCGTAAGCCAACTTCTTTTTGGCAGGAGGAGAGGCTTTCTTTCTTGGTGCTCTCTTCCGCTTTGGAGAAGGCTGACGCGCCCGAGATCGATATGGCGGACTCACGCTGATGGGCTCCGTCTCGGGGTGGGATGGTGGAGATAGCTGACGCGGTGCCGGACTAGCGCCGTGCTGCGTCTCGGGCAGGGTTGGAGTCGGCTGACGCGGTGGCAGACTTGGAGGAGGAGTCGGTGGCCTTGGAAAGACGATGCAATCCTTTCTCCATAGAATGATACGATGTATGGCCTCTCCCAGTGTGCGCTCCTCGTCACCTCCAGGAATGTCAAGCTCTAGCTCGTAATATCCTGACATCACTTCATCAACCCCGACACGAGCATAGCCAGCTGGAATCGGATTGCAATGGAAGTTTGCTTCAGGAGGATTTGTTAAAGCATAGCCGTCCGCCACCTTCATGGATATGTTCTTCACCTTCATGTGTAGCTCACAAGGTGTCGTATCTTTGATATCATCCACAGGGTATCTATCCAGCAGTGCATCATCGGCCGGGGTGGAACCCACGCTGCTTTTCGGCATAGATGGGACAGTTGTATCCAATGCTGGATCTGCTTGCTGCTGCCGCTGAGACGCCCTTTCCTGGCTAAGTGAGTCGATCTGCTCCTGCTGCCTTAGGAAAGCGCGTTCCAACTCCGTGTTCTTTGATTCTACCAGTTTAAGGCGGTCTGTTTCCTGCTTCCTCCGCTCCTCCTCCTGCTTCCTCTGCTCCTCCTCCTACTGCTTCTTTCTCGCACGGCTTCTGTAAGTGGCGTTCCAATCCGCAAACCCCTCAAACCACGGAACAACGCCTTTGCCTCGTGTTCGTCCCGGGTGTTCAGGATTCTTCAGGGCGCGTGTAAGCTCATCATTCTCTCTGTTGGGCTTGTACTTTCCCGTTCGAGCATCTTCTATTGCAACAAGTAAAGCGTCGGAGGCTTCTTTAAGACTTGCCCGCTCCATAACCAGCCCTGTCTCTGGGTCCAACTTCCCCCCATGCGCATAAAACCAAGTCCTGCACCTAGGGGGGCAACTCAATGTAACTGGAGTGACCCCTGCAGCAATCATCTATTCCTCAGCGAGATCCCACTTAGGCCGGCCGACCTGGTAGCCACCTGGCCCCAGAGTATGGTGCCACTTTTTTTCGCAGCATTAATCTTGTTTATTCTCGACCGTTCCTTAGCTTCTTCCGATTCCTTGAACTACACGAAATCGTCCCAGTGATCTTTTGCCTTCTCCAGTGTTCCCTTGAATGCTGGAGTCTTCTTTCCGTCTGCTTGGTACTTGGCCCATATTCTTTTCTTGTGGTTGTTGAATGCTATCGCCATCTTCTTAAGAGCACTCTTCTTGACTTTCTCCTGTTCTTCATCTGTCAAATGATTTGGTAGGGTGAAATGTGCCATGAGCGATTCCCAAAGCAGATCTTTTGCTCTTCCGTCGACAAAAGTAACTCCTTGATCTCCCTTTGCTGGCTTATTCCATTCTTGAACGGAGATCGGGATTTGGTCCCTGACAATAACTCCGCATTGACGAGTAAATTTGTCCGCATTCTTTTTAGGAGCAAGCGGTTCGCCATTTATATTGATGGCATCGATGTTGTACTTTATGCCAGCCTGCAACCTTCTGGCCGGGCCTCGTACTGCCCTGCTTGTAGAAGATTTGCTCGATCCGGAGGGCTAAAAGAAGAAATATCGATTTGTTAATATATATAAATTAATTAATACATGTAATGATCACCAGAGGCCTTATATATATATACCTCGCCGGTCTTTGTTATTTGAAGAACATTTCGTTCGTCATCATTGTTGTGGCCTTCGTCTCTTCGTTCGTCTTCATCAAATATTAATACTCCCTCACCGGAATTATTAAGATATTGCGAGCCGTCATCTTCGGGCTCATTCTCATCTGGGCTTGGAGAGCGTATGATGTCGAACATGGTCTCTTCTCCGTCTCTGCCGGTATTGTCCATAGCTTATATTAACTAATCCAGAGGAAAGACAAAACAATTTAGTATACAAATTAGAATGCAATCAATAAGGAAAAAATGTGAATCATAGTAGATAATATGCATCTCGAATAATGCAGATAATATGCATCATCGAATACATCGTCTCGAATATTATCGAATATAATCTCGAATACATCTCGAGTATTAATTATCACTAATACATCTCTAATATTATCATATAACATCACTAGCTAATACATATCGAATATTATCGAAGAATCTAGTTCACTCGCGGTTCCTGAGGCGCGGGCGGTGGACACCCAAAGAGAAGGAACCATCACAGGATCATAGCTCGGGTGAGATCCCTAAAGAACCTGCCAGGTATTGGAGAACCTGACGTCCAACGCAACCATGTAGCGACGGACGTGCTCGTCCTCCTACCTGACACGGCGACGTACCACCTCCGCGGGGGCCAGCTGCCTCCGCACCGAAAGTGGCCCACGCGACCGCCACCAAAGAAGCTCCGAGTCGACGACGGGAGCCCGGTTCCTCGCCAAGCTGCGCGCCCCGGAAGGTAGCACCTCCCAGTGCCAGCCCGGCGGAGCCCAGTCCCGGACATGGCGCATCTCAAGCAGGTTCTCGCCACCGAGTTGACGACGAGGAAGCGGGCCGGGCATCGTAGACGTCGAGAACAAATTCTATGCAAATTTAACATTTTTTAAATGCTTGATTGTGATTTTTGTAATTCTTTTTCGCTTGATTTTGCAAATACATGACAAACTTTTGTAAATACAACATTAAGTTATATATTAACATTAAAATATTATTAATACATGGTCAACTTTTTTCTATGCAACTTTTTCCTATGCAACTTTTTTCTATAAGTATAAAAAACTAAAAAACAGAAAATCTATGCAAATTCCACCGTTCATCTACATATACATATATACATACATTGTATAAAAAAAACTAGTGAAAAAAAAACTAAAACATACATACATATAAAGAAAAAATAATCATCTAAAACATCTAAAACATCAAAACATACATACATATATACATACATTGTATACTAGTTAATAATAATCTAAAACATATCTAGTGAAGAAAAAATCGCCGGAGGGGGCGGCGCGAGCTCACAGCGGACGAGGTTGAGGACGGCGATGGCGAGGTCAATCGAGGCCGGGGGGGCGAGGTCGAGGCCGGCGGGCGCGGGCGGCGTCGGAGAGGAGAGGCGCGGGTGGCGTCGATCGGGGAAGAGGCGCAGGCGGCGTCGGGGAGGAGGGCACGGGCGGCCGGCGTCAGGGGCGGCGTCGGGGAGGAGGGCGCGGGCGGCGTCGCGGGCGGCGTCGGGGCTCGAGGAGGAGGGCGCGGGCGGCGTCGGGGATCGGGAAGGAGGCGCGGGCGGCCGGCGTCGGGGGAGGCGAGACGGCGTCGGGGCAGTGCGTACGGCGGCAGCCTGGCGGCGCGGCGATCTCCTCTGTAGTGGTCGAAGAAGCAGAGAACTGTGAAAAAATTTCTAGTGTTGTATATATATGCGGAGACCTGTAGTCCCGGTTGGAGCCACCAACCGGGACTAAAGGTGAATTTTGGCCAGGCCAAGCGGCGGGAAGCCAGGCCTTTAGTCCCGGTTGGTGGCTCCAACCGCGACTAAAGGTGGGTCTTTAGTCCCGGTTGGAGCCACCAACCGGGACTAAAGGCCTGGCTTCCCGTGTCGAATGTTTAGTCCCACCTCGCTAGTTGAGAGGAGCTCGCAGCGGTTTATAAGCCCCGCCGCGGCTACCGTGTCGAGCTCCTCTCTAAGCAGGCCTTTGTGGGCCTACCGAACTTGTGCTGCCCTGTGGGGCCTATTGGGCCATGCGGGCCTGCATCCTGGCCCAACTAGAGGTTGGGTTTCTAGTCGTATGCAGGCCGTGGCGGCCCAGTAGGCGGGCTTTTTTTCCATTTTTTTTGCTTTATTTATTTTCTTTTGTTTCTACTTACAACCAAATATTTAGAGTTTCTGAGTGAATCTTTTTGCTTTAGGTCACAAAAATTATAAACTTTCTGTTAGTGCCAGTACTTTTCAAATTTGAATAGTTTAAATTTGAATTATTTGAAATTTGTGTGAATCACTAATTTGTGAATAACTTTACTTTAAAAATAGATTTATCAATGATTCTTTTTTCTGCTGTTTAATATTAGTGTGTTTTATCATTATATTCAATTTGGTAATTCTTAGGTTATTTTAAAAAATGAAATGCCTTTTGTAACAGATGAGTTTTCGTCCGAAACCCTGATACTTCGAAAGAGATTGTCCGTTTTGTACACGAAGTGCATCCAGTTTTTGTCGTAACCCTCTCAACTTTTTAGCACATGCTATGTGGGTCAAATGATGATACCATGCCAACTTTCAACCTTTTCATAGTTCATTTGTAGTGCTTTTCAATTTCAGGGTCATTTAGCTCAAAAAATTCATTAAATGCATGAAAAATAGCGAATGAAGTTAGAAAGGGTTGAAAATTGATGATGTGGTTTTGAATGGTGCATGTTGAACTCACAAAATGTCTGGAGTTGAAATAAGTTAAAAAAATGAAATGCCTTTGTAACAGATGAGTTTTCGTCCGAAACCCTGATACTTCGAAAGAGATTGTCCATTTTGTATACGAAGTGCATCCAGCTTTTGCCGTAACCCTCTCAACTTTTTAGCACATGCTATGTGGGTGAAATGATGATACCATGCCAACTTTCAACCTTTTCAGAGTTCATTTGTAGTGTTTTTCAATTTCAGGGTCATTTAGCTCCAAAAATTCATTAAATGCATGAAAAATAGCGAATGAAGTCAGAAAGGGTTGAAAATTGCATCCAGTCCTTAAAGATATATTTCTTCGCCTTTCAAATGCCAAAACACATATATACCCTAACTATTACAAAGATTCCATCCGGTTTGTCCAAAGTGGGACTTTAGAGATAAGTCCGGAAACTCACTAGAGAAGAAAGTGATGACGGTGAAGCCGATCACATCCCAGAGTGGGATCTTTGGGTATAAAACTTTTTCTTCGCGTGTGTCCCTTTGTGCCGTAACCATGGACAATCTTCATCATTTAACAGGATGCTTGGGTCAATCTTCACTGTGAAGGGAGCAATTTCATGAAACTTTTCATAATCTTCTGACATGTCTGTCTTGTCCTCCACTCCCACGATATTTCTTTTCCCTGAAAGAACTATGTGGCGCTTTGGCTCATCGTATGATGTATTCGCTTCCTTATCTTTTCTTTTTCTCGGCTTGGTAGACATGTCCTTCACATAGAAAACTTGCGCCACATCTTTGGCTAGGACGAATGGTTCGTCTGCGTACCCAAGATTGTTGAGATCCACTGTTGTCATTCCGTACCGCGGGTCTTCCTTTACGCCGCCTCCTGACAGATTGACCCATTTGCAGCGAAACAAAGGGACCTTCAATTCATGTCCATAGTCAAGTTCCCATATCTCCTCTATGTAACCATAATATGTGTCCTTTGGCCTATTGGTGTTTGCTGCATCAAAGCGGACACCACTGTTTTGGTTGGTGCTCTTTTTATCTTGGGCGATCGTGTAAAATGTATTCCCATTTATCTCGTACCCTTTGAAAGTCAATATAGTCGAAGATGGTAACTTGGACAGCAAGTACAGCTCATCTCCAACACTGTCGTCATGCATGAGACGTGTCTGCAACCAACCGCTGAAAGTCCCCGTGTGTTCACGTGTAATCCAGTCGTCAGACTGCTCCGGGTGTTTGGAGCGTAGAATATTCTTGTGTTCGTCGATATACGGACCCACCAAGCTGGAATTTTGTAGAACTGTGTAGTGTGCTTGCGCCCAAGAATGCCCGTCCATACATATTACTTGGTCCTTTCCTAGCGTGCCTTTTCCACCAAGTCTGCCCTCATGCCGCGATTCGGGAACACCAATCGGCTTAAGGTCAGGAATAAAGTCAACACAAAACTCAATGACCTCCTCTGTTTCATGGCCCTTGGAGATGCTTCCTTCTGGCCTAGCACGGTTATGAACATATTTCTTTAAGACTCCCATGAACCTCTCAAAGGGGAACATATTGTGTAGAAATACAGGACCCAGAATGGCAATCTCTTCGACTAGGTGAACTAGGACGTGCGTCATGATATTGAAGAAGGATGGTGGGAACACCAACTCGAAACTGACAAGACATTGCACCAAATCATTCTGTAACCTTGGTAGGATTTCTGGATCGATTACCTTCTGAGAGATTGCATTGAGGAATGCACATAGCTTCACAATGGCTAATCGAACGTTGTCCGGTAGAAGCCCCCTCAATGCAACCGGAAGCAGTTGCGTCATAATCACGTGGCAGTCATGGGACTTTAGGTTCTGGAACTTTTTCTCTGCCATATTTATTATTCCCTTTATATTCGACGAGAAGCCAGACGGGACCTTCATACTGAGCAGGCATTGAAAGAAGATTTCCTTCTCTTCTTTGGTAAGAGCATAGCTGGCAGGACCCTGATACTGCTTTGGATGCATGCCGTCTTTTTCGTGCATACGTTGCTGGTCCTCCCGTGCCTCCGGTGTATCTTTTGTCTTCCCATACACGCCCAAGAAGCCTAGCAGGTTCACGCAAAGATTCTTCATCACATGCATCACGTCGATTGCAGAGCGGACCTCTAGTTCTTTCCAATATGGTAGGTCCCAAAATATAGATTTCTTCTTCCACATGGGTGCGTGTCCGTCAGCGTCATTCGGAACAGATTGTCCGCCAGGACCCTTTCCAAAGATTACTTTTAAATCCTTGACCATATCAAGTATATCATGACCAGTACGGAGGCGAGGCTTCTTCCGGTGATCTGCCTCACCTTTGAAATGCTTGCCTTTCTTTCTTAAGACATGATTGATCTGAAGAAATCGACGATGTCCCAGGTACACATTCTTCTTACATTTATCCAAATATATACTGTCGGTATCATCTAAACAAGGCGTGCATGCGTGGTATCCCTTGTTTGTCTGTCCTGAAAGGTTACTAAGAGCAGGCCAATCATTGATGGTTACAAACAGCAATGCTCGCAGGTCAAATTCCTGTTGTTTGTGCTCATCCCACACACGTACACCTTCTGTACTCCACAGCTGTAAAAGTTCTTCAACCAATGGCCTTAGGTACACATCAATGTCGTTGCCGGGTTGCTTGGGGCCTTGGATGAGCACTGGCATTATAATGAACTTCCGCTTCATGCACAACCAAGGAGGAAGGTTATAGATACATAGAGTCACAGGCCAGGTGCTATGATTGCTGCTCTGCTCCCCAAAAGGATTAATGCCATTTGCACTTAAACCAAACCATACGTTCCTTGCGTCATCTGCAAAGTCCTTCCACTTTCTCCCGATTTTTCTCCACTGCGATCGTCAGCGGGTACTCTCAACTTCCCGTCTTTCTTACGGTCTTCTTTGTGCCATCGCATCAACTTGGCATGCTCTTTGTTTTGGAACAAACGTTTCAACCGTGGTATTATAGGAGCATACCACATCACCTTGGCAGGAATCTTCTTCCTGGGGCGCTCGCCCTCAACATCACCAGGGTCATCGCGGCTGATCTTATAGCGCAATGCACCGCATACTGGGCATGCATTCAAATCCTCGTCCTCACCGCGGTAGAGGATGCAGTCATTAGGGCATGCATGTATCTTCTGCACCTCTAATCCTAGAGGGCAGATAGCCTTCTTTGCTTCGTACGTACTGTCGGGCAATTCATTGTCCTTTGGAAGCATCTTCTTTAACATTATCAGCAACTTTTCAAATCCCTTGTCAGATACACCATTCTCTGCCTTCCATTGCAGCAATTCCAGTGTGGTACCCAGCTTTTTCTTGTCATCTTCGCAATTTGGGTACAACAATTTCTTGTGATCCTCTAACATGCGCTGCAACTTCAGCTTCTCCTTTTCACTTGCGCAGTTTCTCTTTGCATCGGCAATGGCCCGACCAAGATCATCAGCGGGCTCATCTGATGCCTCTTCTTCAGCTTCTTCCCCCATTGCCGGCTCAGCTTCTTTCCCCATTGTTGTACCATCGTATTCAGGGAACCCATGGCCAGGATAACTGTCATCATCCTCTTTTTCTTCATTCTCTTCCATTAGGACCCCTCTTTCTCCATGCTTGGTCCAACAGTTATAGCCGGACATGAAACCGGACGTAAACGGGTGGACGTGAATGGTTCTTGAGTTAGAGTAATTGTGATCATTCTTACAAACAGCACATGGACAACACATAAAACCATCCGCCTGCTTGTTTGCCTCAGCCGCAACCAGAAAAGTACGCACGCCATTAATGAACTGGGGAGAGCATCGGTCATCGTACATCCATTGCCGGCTCATCTTCATTACACAACACCGAAAAGACCAAATTAATACAAGTTCATACATATAGTTCATACACACTTATTCTCATAAAACAACATACAAACTCTCTAGCTAAAGCATTTAAATGCAACAACAAATGCGATCAAGATCGTAACTAAGGTAACAATTGATCCAACAGCATAGTGATACCAAGCCTCTTGATTAACGGCATATTTTTAAAATTTTCTAATCTTCAAGCGCATTGCATCCATCTTGATCTTGTGATCATCGACGACATCGGCAACATACAACTCTAGTTTCATCTTCTCTTCTTCAATTCTTTTCAATTTTTCTTTCAAATACTCGTTTTCTTTTTCAACTAAATTTAACTTCTCGACAAGAGGGTCGGTTGCAATTTCCGGTTCACATACCTCCTAGATAAAAATATCTATGTCAACTTGATGGGCATAATTGTCATAAACACGAAATGCAACAAATAGTTATAAAAGAGAATATATATACCACATCCGAATCATAAACCGGACGAGGGCCGACGGGGACGGATATCAAAGTCATGGCACTATGTATAACAAACAATCATACATGTAAGAAAATTATACAATTAACTATCTAAATCATACAAATAAGATTTTTTTTATAAAAAGGATAAGAACAAGAGGCTCACCAAGGTGTGGTGCCGGCGACGGGACGGTGCGGGCGATCGACGGTGGTTAGGACGGGGACGGGAAGGCACTAAGTAAACCACACCTACACATGCAAACTAAGAAGTTAATTTGAGCTCAAATTGCATATAAATCAAATAAACTCCCACATATAATTACTCCCTAAAACCCACATATCACTATACTTATAGAGCATTGCAAGAGCTAATCTAGCAATGAGAGATGAAAGAACAAAGTTGCTAACCTTTGTGAACACTTGGATTGATGGGGTGCCTTCAAATCTTGACAAATTTTGACAAAAATGGAGGATGAGCTCGAGCAAGAGGGGAAGAACAGAGAGGAGAGGAAAGGGGAAAACAGAGAGCTTCGGCTCGGGGTGGACGAAGGGTATATATAGTGACACCTTTAGTCCCGGTTCGTGTCACAAACCGGGAAAAGGTTAACCTCTAGTCCCGGTTTGTGACACGAACCGGGACTAAAGGGGCTCGTGGGGCCCCAGCCTGACACCAGCCTGCCACCACCCCTTTAGTCACGGTTTGTGTCACAAACCGGGACTAAAGGTTCAACACGAACCGGGACTAATGATTCCCCTGCCCCTAGCCGTTGGAACCGGGACTAATGGTCACATTAGTCCCGGGCCGTAGTCAAACCGGGACTAATGATGCGAACGTAAAGTCGTTTTTCTACTAGTGAACAGAAGAACAAAAACATGCTGCTGACAGTAAGACACTGAAAGAAAAGGAATGTTCATGTTTCAAACATAATATAACAAGGTTCCCATACTATGAGAGAGTTTCTTGCCTTGTTATTATCTTCTACGTCTGCATCCTTGATTTTTGCTTCAGTTTTATCAGAATCTGAGAGTGCTTTCTCCATACGCTCCTCAACCCAATATTCAATCAACAGCATACCAAAAATTTCGGGTATTGAAGGGCTAACGGGGTATCCCCCAACCAGATATCTTCCCAGAAGCTAGTCGTTTGGCCATTACCAACTGAAAAAGAACTCTCTCGAAACAGGCTTTCGCTCCGCTTTATAAATAAAGCAACATCCAAAAAAGTACACGGCCGAACGATACAAGATGGTGAGGTAGCCCTCTTACAAAGCCGATCCTGAGATATCCGGCACACGTAGAACGCACGCGACTACGCTACTAGCAATGAGCACCGGACAAACTAAACACCCCCACGCTACGACCTAGAACGCCTAAGCTCCACGACAACGCCCCCAAGAGGGAGAACGGCGCAGAGCGTCGCCGCTGCAGAGTCCACCAGACAAAGGTCTTCACCCGGAGCCCTGACACAGAGAGAAGAACCACAATAACGCCTTCAAGAAGAGCGCGGCACCCATGGGTGTCACCATCGTTGGCGCCAAGGCACGGAGCTTTCGCTCGGCAACTCACCCGTGCCACCACGAGGCCACCAGGAGGAGCGCGACGATGTCAGATCCCCAGATCCGGATCAGGACGCCGCCCCTCTGAGAGAGAGGGCACGTTCGAGCTACCCGCCGCAACACCTCCCGTTGCCCACACAACCCGGGAGGAGAGCCACCAAAACCGCAATGATGCCCGCTGAAGAGCAACCATGCGGACCGCCATCCGGGGCCGCCGCCCCGGCATCCCTGTTGCGAGATACCGTAGGTTGCTCACATCACACCACACACAACCACGGTAGGAAGAGCGACGGCACTCCATCTAGTCCTAGCCCGGGATCAGTCCCTGAGTCTGGGTAGGCGCCTCTACTGTAGGAGGCGCCCACACCTGCGTCCCCAGCCAATACCCGGTGGACTGGGGGGGGACACGACTCCGAGACTGCCGACGGCCGCCGACGAGCCAGCCCCGAGCCCATGGCCAGGCGAGCTCACAAGACGCCATGTCCGTGGTCACCGGCGCCGATCCGCGCACCGACGCAACGGTATCACGACCACCACCATCGAGCACCGTACCCGCAAGGGAGCACGAGCACCACCCGCGAACACATCCCGGGCCAAGCCCAATCACTCCTACCCGAAGCACATGCTCCGATCTGCCCCGGGCCCCGATCTGACCCGTCCGAGCACAAACCCTAGATCTGGACCATCCCCGTCACGCGTGCGGCCGGCACCACCGGAGCCCGCCCATCCCCGTTCACCGTCGGTGCAGATCCAGGAGAAGGAGGCCGACACCGCCACCCCGCGCCGCCTGAAGAAGCCTGGCCGCCGCGCCGCCACAGCCAACCCTGGCGTGCACCGCCGCCCTGCCCAGGTGCGGCCCTGGATAAACCCGCGTGCAAGGCAGAGCACCACCACCGCCCGCGGCCACTGCTGCCGAAAGGGGAGCAGTAGCCACCGCGTTGAGGCGCGCACCACCCACCATGCAACCATTCACGCCTCGCCACGCACCGTGCCCTGACCCGACTGGGACGGCCCGCGCCACCCCACCGCGTAAGAGGAAGGCCGAGCCCAGCCGCCGCCGGCGCCGGTCGGGCTTCGCCCGGCCGCACCCTTTGGCGGTGGCGAGGGAGGAGGAGGGAGGAGGGGGGAGGCTAGCGGTGGGGATGCAAAAGCCCTCCCCGGCCGCCTCACGGGTGGCGGCGCGGGAGAGGGTAGGGTTCAGGGGGAAATCTCACGGAAAAAGAACCTCTATTAAGAAATGAAGGTTTGACCCCACGAGTCAGCAGGCCTTGCCTCCACCTGTGACACAACATGACCTCCAACTTTTCATCTCCCATACCCCCACCGCTTGCGTCGCTGTTCGAGATTGTCACGGCATGTCCAGCTCAATGCTTTATCTAAGAGCATCTCCAATAGACGGTCCATATGTAAAAATAATCAACTTTTGGATCTTCTGAGGCAAAAAACAGCTCTCCAACAGATGGTCCATATGCAAAAAAAATTACATCTCCGCCTCCCGGAGATGTAAAATACAACACCTTGCGGTGCAAATTTACATCTCCGGAGGCAGGAGATGTAAAAACCGCAGCCGCGCGCCAACGCCCAACCGCCCTTCAGTTCATTTCCCCCCTTCTTCCTCCCGCCCGCCGCCGCCCCGCCACAGCTCCCCGCTCGGCCGCCGCTCCGCCGCAGCTCCCCGACGCCACCCCGCCGCCGATCCAGCCCCGCCCCTACCCTCGCCGCCGATTCCACCCCGCCTAGGCCGCCGCCCGCTGTCGTACGGGCGGATCGGGCCGTCGCCGCACCGCGCCGCCCCGGCCCCGTCCGCCTCCGCTCCGGCCGCCTCGGCCCCGCGCCGCACGCCGCCGCCCGCTCCCCGCTCGGCCGCCGCCCCGACCTCTCTCCACCTGCCGCCGCCCCGACTCGCTCCGGCCGCCGCCGCCACCCGATGGCGCCGAAGAAGACGCCGAAGGGCAAGTCGGGTTTCTTCGGCGTGAGGGCGAAGCCCTCCGGGAACTTCGGAGTGGAGTTCTCCGACGCCGGGCGGCGTTGGTGGCTCGGCACGTATCCCACCGCCGACGAGGCCGCGCGTGCCTACGACGTGGCGGTGTGGCGTGCCGGACGGCCGAAGACGGACCTCAACTTCCCGGAGATCGAGACCCGGGCGGTGGCGGAGTGGCTCGTGCCGCAGGGCATCCAGATGGAGGAGATGCCGGCGAAGAAGAAGAAGAAGAGACCGGCGGTTGTCGTCACTCCCGGCGAGAGCGACGAGGCGGCGATGGCTCGGTTTGCGCGGGAGCATCCCGAGTACGTCCAGGCCGAGCAGGAGTTCTACTGGAAGCGTGATGCCGAGGAGAAGAAGAAGAAGAAGGAGGTGAAGAAGGAGGACGAGGCCGGCCCCTCGACGATGATCCCCATCGAGTCATCGTCGGAGGAGGACGAGGAGTTCTGGGGGCTCTCAGATGACTCTGAAGAATCATACTGGATGCCCTCGGACGACGAGTAGTTTAGAGTAGTTCTGCTAGTTTAAATTTATGTCATCTATGTTTGAACTATGTTTGAATTTGATGTTTGAACTATGTTGAGATGAAGTAGTACTTGGTCGTTTTCAGAATTTTACATCTTCATTTTGGACCATCTGTTGGAGTTGCTCTTTTACATCTCCGTTTTGGACCATCTGTTGGAGTTGAGCCTTTTTCGGAGATGTAAAAAGCACTTTTTGGTGATGTAAATTTTTACATCACCGGTTTGGAGCACCAAAATATACATCATCTATTGGAGATGCTCTGAGTCGTCAAACCCAGGATCGGACGGCACAAGACATGTAGTGTAGCATAAAGATCTCTAGCCGTGCCCTCGCTCGCACTTCATGTATTTGTCTGGAGCCGTCCACGACGAGCGTCTGTAGCTACCGGATGGATATCTGAAGAAGACTTAGTCGACATTTAGTCAAAACGCATCTAAACAGATAGGATACAAAATGACAAAAGTTTTGAATTCACAGTGGCAATGTTGTACTTTGTACGCATGATATGAAACAAAACAAAGCAAAACAAAAAAGTCCCGTCCATACAGTGAAAATGATAAAAGTTCAGCGCCATTACTTTGTGGGAAATTTTCAGAGCAGAAATTAATCACGGAAGATCAGCATATCGTGTTATTTGTCGTCACCGTTTACATATGCACTTTGTACTTGGGCTATGTAAGTTATGGGCTAAAATAACAGACATGAGTGGGAAAATGCACTATCAATACGATCAGCATATGCTCAAGATCAACTCCCATTTGCTGGCGGTAGGCTGGGGCGTGAAAGAGGCCGACAGAAAGAGGAGAGAGCACGCGCCGGGGATGGCATCGCCGCGATGCCATCCTCCTCCGTGTGCTCACTCTCTTCTGTCAATCCCCTCCGGATCCGGCCGGCCGACTGCCCAACCTGGTCGACCGTCCACCTCCGGCGGCCGCGCCATCGATCACGAGCAGCGCCGCACTTCTCTAGCTCAAGGAAATTTGCGAGATGCCCTGAAGAAACAACAACAACAACAACAACAAATATTATCCACACGAAACATGCATGGAAGCACGTACGTACAACACCAGACCGGCCGGAGAAGAACAAAGTATTGGACGTGTGCCTGTTGGATGGATTCACGGTGGCCGTCGCACAGCAGGAAAGGAACCGAACCGGGGGAAACATGTGTGAGAGGAGAGGAGTGAAGAAGGGTAGGGAAAGCGCAGGCCGGAGATCGATCAGTTTGGTCGGTCTCCTTGGTGTTTGGGTTCGTCGAATGTATATGTGGATGGATGGATGAGGGGGCCGGAGCGCGCGCACGGCCGACGAAAACACGGCGGCAAATGCTTCAGGTGCACCGAACTTGAGGTACGTCACGTACGACAAGTTTCAGAGGTTTGAGCTCCCTTCTAGATCTACTCAATCACGCGAGGATTTCATGGAGCTCGAGCTAGGAAATTCGAATTTGGTAGAGGAATTCCACCCAACCTCCCACACCTCTATCCGATTACAACGTGAGACAAGCCACGGCTCAGGCTGGACGCGGTCCGGGCCGGTCCGGTCTTTGACCGAGCCTCACGTTGGACCGGCCGCGGCCGGTCCGGACCGGACCGGACCGAACTGTCGAGCGGGCCGTTTTCTCAGGACCGGACCGGCAGCACCCCAGCTCGGTGAAGACCGAGAGGACCGAATGGACCGGCTGCTGTTGTTGGTTTTTATGCACAAGTGCAAGCTAGCTAAAGAAGCAGAGTAGCAGGCAGCTTGATTGATTCCTTTGGGGCAGAACGTGCATGTTAGCCGGAAGCTCACGTACGTACGCAGCCAGAACGTGCATGTTAGCCGGAAGCTCACGTACGTACGCAGCCTGGTAGAGCTAGCCTGATCGATCCTTTTCATACAACCTGGTTAACTTCAAACGCTGTTGCCTGGGAGTGCTGTAGTGAGCGTTTTTGCCACTGTGTAGGCATCTCTTTTGATTTTCTAAAGCAAATGGACAGCAAATTGATAAAATGTGAATATTTAGAACTATTTGACAGCAAATTTGAACATATAGGTGCTAAAATTTGACAGTTTTGGTACATGTTCAACGGCTAGTTTACAAATGGATCAAATATGACAACTGACAGCTGTACAAGACGGTTGCGAGAGCCCTCCGGTGCCACTGCCGAGCTGCCAGGTGCCCCCTATGGGAGTCGCTGCTGCACTGGCTGGCCGCGTAGAACCCCGGGTACGACTTGCAACTCCTCCGTCAGTAGCTTGTCTACAAGAATTTGGGCCAAACTGATGAAACGTTTCTTGTAAATCTCAGAATTTCTGATACTTCGGTAACTGCTCCCATCCTGAACATTACATTGGGGACAAAAACAATTTCATGTACCCAGACAACTCCTAGTCTGGAATAACAAACGAAGCCAAGTTGTCAATCGTACGAGCTGCATCATACTATTTTCATTATTCCATTTTCGACATTGTGGAGATCAACATCAGGTCAAGCCTGAACTCTGTAGAATGCACAGTGTGAAACAACCTTTGATCAAATACTGAACTAGCACAATATAAACCACATATACTGATTGGGTTCTGAAGAAACCAAAGGAGCAACTGTACAAACCAATAGGTTACATGCATGTGCCCTGAAGCATGGAGTTCCAGATGAGTTGCGCTCTGCTTTTCTTCACTGAAGTTCATCTGCAAAAACCGAAACAATTTCGACTGACAAACTTTGCTAGTGGAGAGGCACATATACTGGATATGCCGTGTACATCAATCATCACTTAAATTAAATTACCTATACAAGTGTACATCAATCATCCATCACTTCATCAGTACAAGTGTAGATCAATCATCAATAAAGCAGCAGCCTATACCTCTACCTCTACCTCATCACTTCATCACTCATCACTCATCAGTACAAACAAGTGAACTACTGAACTTGGTTAAGCAAGAGGAACATCCACTCTGACAGAAAACTACATCGTCAGGCATTCATTTTAGCAAACAGAAAACTGCATCTTCAGGTATTCATTTACCAGTGTACTTACTAAAATCGACATTGTTTCCACTTTCAGAATAGAGGAGGAGAGGACATACTAGATACTACACACTACAGAGTACAGAGGAGGAGATGGTCGAGGATCGAGGTTACCTGAGTTCCTTCCTCTTCGTGGCGCTCGGCGAGGAACCAGGGGAGGCGGGACCGACGGCGTGTTGGCTTCCCTGCTGCGTCCCCGGCGTCCCCGTGCTCGTCCAGCTCGGACGAGGACGAGATGGCGCTGGCGCGGTAGAGGAGAGGTCCGAGAGGAGGCAGGAGAGGGGAGGCTGGGAGAGGGCGCTGGGATGTGAAAGGCACGGCCGGACGGGCGACGGTGTCGTCGCCTTGGACGATTGGAGAAGACGCGCCGCTGCCTCTGGGAGGAGGGAATTGACCGAGTTGAGGCTCGCTGTGTCTGTCGCCTGCCCTAGCGAGCAGCTGGACTGCTGTGCTGGGCCTTCGGCCGTCGGTCCGCTTGGTCGGCCCGGTTAAAGACCGGACCGGACCGAATTTTTTCGGTCTGAAATTCAGAGACCGGACCGACATGTTTTTCTACCGGGCCTGGACCGTACGGCCCGGTCCCTAACGGGCCACGAGCGGGCCGAAAAGCCCGCTCGCTCCGTCCAGCCTGAGCCACGGCCAGAGCCGTCCAAATCCTAGTGGAAAACCAACGCTACCAGCTCAACGGCTATAAGTACAAGAATTGATCTAGCGGACCCAACTTGGGCTAGCCAGCCACTGCGGTGGCTTCTTGGGCCGAGTAGACTTGGACTGGCCTTCAACCTCTTCGCCACTAGACGAGTTGTCGACAACTGTTGGAACAACAGCAGTGTCTTCAGTCGAGTCGCCCCGATTGCCGTCAGGTTCAGGATCAGGTATAGTGGGTATGCTGACACCCCCCCTTCCTTGAGACGAGGCTTGATCCCAAACCGGAGCCCATGGAAACTACTGCTTCAGTGACTCCAAATCTTCCCAGGTCGCATCAGCCAGTGAAGAATCGCTCCAGCAATCAATCCTTGCACAATAGTGCGACGGCCAGATCGGCGAACATGTTTCTGAAGGATTTCGACAGGAACCTGCAAATGAGAGAAGGAAGATGGTAATACCTGAGGGACCTCATGAACTGGCTTGGCACAAATCGCTTCAACTGAGAAACGTGAAAGACTGGATGTATCTTGCTGCTGTCAGGAATATCCAGTCGCTAAGCAACATCTCCAATGCGCTCAAGAACCTTATAAGGGCCATAAAACTTGAATGCCAACTTATGGATAGCACGGCGCACCACTGAAGACTATACGTACGGTTGCAACTTGAGAAACACCAATTCACCAGGAACAAAGACTCGATCAGTTCTGTGCTTATCTGCATATTGCTTCATACGCTGCTGGGTACGAAGAAGATGTTGTCTGACAAAATCTTGTACCACTTGGCGCTCATCCAACCAATTCTGAATATCTACTGGTTCCACGGTATCAGAAGTTGAAATTCCAAAGTATCTTGGGGAGTGGCCATATAGAACTTCAAAGGGAGACTTGCCCACAGCAGAGTGCCAGTTGGTATTATACCAAAATTCACACAAGGAAAGCCATTTGTTCTATTTAGTAGGATGGGCACTGATAAAGCAACGTAAATAGCCTTCCACTTGTTGATTCACCCTCTCAGTCTGACCATCAGTAGCAGGGTGATATGCAGAACTCATGTTGAGAGTGGCTCCAGTTCTGGTGACCAAGGTTTGCCAAAAAGCACTGGTGAAAATAGGATCTCTATCAGATACTATAAGAGCTGGCATTCCATGAAGCTTGTAGACATTATCCAGAAAAATTTCAGCTACTGACTGGGCAGAATAGGGGTGTTTGAGTGCCATGAAATGCCCATATTTTGTAAACTTGTCAATGACCAGTAGAATACAATCAAAAAGACAAGAGGGTGGCAGACCTGTTATAAAATCCATGGTAACAGTGTTCCAGGCCTTCTTGGGAACTGGCAAGGGTGAAAGTAACCCAGGATAATTGACCCTCTCAGGCTTAGGCTGTGTTTGGTTGGACTTTTGTAGCCAACTTCTGGCTTTTCAAAGCTATAAGCTAGCCAAAGGGTGAAAATGAGAAGCAGAAGTTGTAAAAGTTGTAGCTTCCTCGTAGTGCAATTGTCGCAGTCGGTGTACCCCCAACTTCAGCTTGGTGTGTTTTAGCTGTCCCCTGATAGTTGTGTGGTATTTACCCACCTTTGCCACTGGTAAGTGGAAAACCTTTCGTTCTGTTCTCTCCCCCCGAACGTAAGCCCACCACGACGACACGAGAGTGCCTCGTCCCCGTCTCCTTCCACTCGTCCAGAGCGCGGGCAGCTAGAGTTCCTAGCCGCCGCACGCGTCGCCGCCTAACCTCCGCCGTCGGCGTCGCCGCCTACCCTCCGCCGTCGGCGCCGCCTCCTGCGTCCGCCGCCACGCCGGACCCTCCTCCGCCCCTCCTCGAGCGCCTCCCTCGGAGCAGCCGCCCCCATCCCAGTAGCGCCGCTCCCGCCCAACAGCACCGCCCCGGGAGCTACGCCGGCGCCGCCTCCCGCGTGCGCCTCCATCTTCCCTCACCCCCCTCCCTCCCTCCATCATCTTCTGTTTGTTCAGTACATGGTATGGAGTATGTTTGAAAGGTGTTTGTGAGAATGCCTGTCGGAAGAATAGTGTTCGTTCTGTAATGCTGTGTCGGTACAAGAGGGAGATGTGTGTACAGAATGGTTAATTGGCATGTAATTGATTGTTAGATTGTACATCGATGCCATATTTTTTCACGAGAGCAGGAGCGAAACATGATCATAGCGTTGGTGTTTCATGTTGTCGTCAGTATAGTTTCTTGTTTGTTTGAGATGGAATACACACGACTCTTGACCTCTAGTTAATTTTTTGTCTTGCCTTTGGCTCAATTCACAGTCAAATCTACAGTTCCACAATAGTAATTTATATGTCAATTAACTAGCATATCAGTGTTTTATAGTCAATTAGCATATAAACAGACTCGGGGGCATTACAGACAATTCACAGTCAAATCTACAGTTTCACAGTTGTTTTAACCAAACAGCTTCCAGCTTTTTCACAGCTGAAAGTTCACAGCAGCTTTCTCACAGCTCACAGCTCACAGCAGCTTTTTCAGAATCTGCAGCTCAACCAAACACAGCCTTAGCTTGTTGGCAGATCAAACAAGACTGTCCTTTCTCTTTAATGAAAGACTTCATCCCTTGCCATTTGAACAAAGATTTAATTCTCTTGTATGTAACAGGAAATCTAGAATGCCCCCCCCCAATGGACTGTCATGAAAAGCTGAGAATATTTTCAGATGTAGTTCAGTATGCTTACCAATCCAAATACAGTTTTTGTATCTAATCACTCCATTAAGCAGTTGATAATTAGGTTTATCAGCTGGTTGTACTGACAGTTGTTGTAATAACTCAACATCTTTATCATCATGAGCATAACTAGCCACAATCTCCTCTAACCAGGTAGGTTGTAAACTAGACATATGAAAAACTTGTGAAGAAACATGTCTTCTGGATAAAGTATCAGCTGCATTATTATCAGCACCCTTCTTATAAGTGATCTGGTAGTCAAGCCCCATCATTTTAGTAAGAGCTTTCTGTTGCCACACAGTGTGCAGTCTCTGGTCTTGCAAATGCACTAAACTTTTTGATCTGTCCTAATAACAAATTCTTGAATTTATAGATAAGGCCTCCATTGCTCAACTGCTAGAAGAATAGCCATATATTCTTTTTCATACACAAACAAAGCTCTATTCTGAGGGCTCAATGACTTACTGACATAAGCCAAGGGATGTCCACTCTGGATAAGAACAACCCCAATACCTCTATCACAAGCATCAGTCTCTATCACAAATTGTTTGTCAAATTGTGGCAAGGCCAGAACAGGAGCCTGAATTAATGCTAGTTTCAATGTTTGAAATGCTTCTTCAGTCACACTGGACCAAACAAAGGGCACCCCCTTACTTGGCAACTCAGTAAGAGGTTTACTAATAAGGCCATAGTGCTTAATAAATTTCCTGTAGTAACCACTTAGGCCCAAAAAAACCCTAACATCCTTCACATTTTGAGGTGTAGGCCATTGTTTCACTGATTCCACCTTGCTAGGATTAGTAGACACACCTTCAGAACTGATAACATGACCAAGATATGCTATCTGATTTTCAGCAAAAGCACACTTAGATAACTTAACTTTCCATTGGTCAGTTTGTAACAATTGCAAAACCTCCTTAACATGTTGTAAATGCTCCTCAAGAGTTTTACTAAAAACCAAGATATCATCAAAGAAAACCAGAGTAGTTTTCCTAAGAACTGGAGACAGAGTAGTGTTCATTGCCCCTTGAAATGTGCTAGGACCACCAGTAACTCCAAAGGCCATAACTACAAATTCATAATGACCATTGTGAGTCTGAAAAGCTGTCTTATATTCCTCTCCTGGAGCTAATCTGATTTGGTGATAACCAGGCCTTAAATCCAGCTTAGAAAACCAAGCAGCACCAGACAACTCATCAAGCAGCTCATCTATAATAGGCAATGGATATTTACCTTTAACAGTAATGGCATTGAGCATTCTATAATCCACCACTAATCTCCATTCTCCCCCTTTTTTCTTAACTAATAAAACTGGAGAAGTAAAAGGACTAGTGCTGGGCCTAATCATACCAGACTTGAGCAACTCAGCAATTTGTCTTTCCAGCTCATCTTTGAGGTGAGGAACTATTCTCTAGGGTCTTTTAGTAACAGGCCTTGCTCCAGGTAATGGTATAGTGTGATCACAAGATCTTCTTGGTGGCAATTCAGTGGGGGCTGCAAAAACAGATGCAAACTCATCAAGTACAATCTGCATCTCTGGAATAACTGTCTGTTGTTCTTCTAACTGAATAGTAGAAACAGATACATAAGTCAGAGCAAATTCTTTAGTCAAAAGTCCTTGCAGTGTAATTGTTTTGCCTTGCCACAGAAATGACATCCACCTCTGAACCCAATCAGTGTACATAGGGCTATGCCGAGCCAGCCAATCCAATCCCAAAATGCCATCATATGTGTGCAAGGGAAGTAATCTGAAGTCAGAAGAAAATGTGTGTCCATTGCAGATCCAAGAGCAGTTAGACAGTTTATGTTGGCATTTGATAACTGAACCCCCAACTACAGTAACTGAAACAGGTGCAGTAGCAGTAACTCCTTCCAGAGACACAAACTTATGATCCATAAAAGAGTGAGTGCTGCCTGAGTCAACTAGGAATACCATATCATGGCCCTGCACTTGTAGTTCTAACTGGAACACAGGAGCTTCAGGTTCTCTGCCCACAGTTGCAGCTGACAATTTCATAGCATGAACAGAACTAGCAGACTGATGATCACTGTCAGAAAATTCAGACTCATCCACTATAACAGCTGGAGCTGCGCAATTAATTCTTGGACAAAATGTAACTGAACAGTAGACTTGCATACATGATCTTTAGACCATTTCTCACCACAAACAAAACACAAGCCCTTTGACTTCCTCTAATTCCTGAGTGCAGACCATCTATCATCAGTACTCACAGCTTTAGGAGTTTCAGTAACCGTGTGGTCTTCCACACTGTTCCCCTTATAAGGAGATGAAGCAGGAACTCCTGAAGTTTTTCTAGGGTACATAGTATTCACGGGTGTAAACCCTTCTCCCAGCTCTTCATGCAACAATGCTAGCTCATAAGCTGCATCGAGGTCTTTAGGTTTCTGTGGGGGTCGGTTCCCGGAAACAATCGAGAAATAACCCCTCGTGTCATCACCAGCCCCAAGATCATTTTTACTGGTGGACACATCCTTGATACAGATTACCAAGCAATTACAAGATTTGGATACAAGACCATAAAGGTCTAAAGGTTACAACAGTGGTCTCTAGCAGCGGGTGGCGGATCGCCAACTCTGATGGGGCTCCATTTCCACAGGAATGGCTGACCGGAATAACTCCAAATCACGTGGCTGCTATCTCAGGCTCCTAGGCTGGCTCCTTATTTCCAGAATCTGTCCAATCAACAAGCCAGGTGAGTACTTTGAATGTACTCACAAGGCATCATGGACAAAAGATATAATGAAAGCAGGCAAAGTGCATGCAAGTATATTTTCAAGCAGACAAGCATTATGATGACACGGCATGAGGTCAATCAAAGCATACTATTAATTTAGCGAAGATACATGGTTAAAGGTAGATTACTACTCCATTTCTTAATCACAGGCTAGAAATATTATGTATTAACAACGCAACCAAATCTTATGTGATCTCAAATTTGTGAGGGAAATCCAACTTCATCTCAATTATGGGTTATGACAAGCAATTCAAACAAGATCAACTACTTCCTTCGAACGTTCCTATCATCAAACTGATAACAAAACATAACATCAATCATTCCAAACATATAGGTAAGGAGATAACAGTACGCAAACATATATAAGAATATTATATCTGCATAGAAATATAACGGTTAGCCGAATGATATCAACAGGGTATCGGTAATCATATTGTCACAAAATATAAAAATCAGGTTTCAGGCGGTGGAACCGTCCCTAAAGATCCCAAGAGAAAAATATAAAAGAATGCCACAGTTGGGTGTCTTCGAGACGCCACGCAAAGGGCTTTAATCCAAATAAACCAGGGGCAAGATGGGTTCCAGGAGGTAGGACCGTCCCGTGAATCCCAAAAGAAAATAACATACAAGCCAGTCGGGTGTCTGTTGTGACACCTCGAAAGATCCTAAATAATTGTAAAAGCGGAAAATTAGGCGATAGACCGCCCGAAGATTCAAAAGAAAATGGACACACAAGCCAGTCGGGTGTCTGAAGCGACGCCACGAAAAGTCTTGAAAATAAATGCCACAGTCGGGTGTCTGAAGCGACGCCTCATAAAGGGCTTATATAAGAAAAGTAAAACACCCAATATCAAGCAGGGTATAATGAGTATCCCGGAGGTAGAACCTTCCCAGGAGATACTCAACAATACATAATAGAGAGGGGGTTGGTCCACAATAGCATCAATAATAATAATATCAATAATAATCATTAAGTATAAATGATTCATGATAAATTCTTTATTTGGTTATTTCCTCCAAGGACCGACACTAAGACCGACACTTGACCTTTCCCAACTGACGTCCTTGGCCGTGGACACGGCTATTCGAATAGGTTAGACTCTGCAGAGGTTGTACTCTTTACCCACTAGTAAAGGATTTCTTTTGCCAACACCGGAGTGTTAATGAGAGATTTCCAATTATGGCCTTTGGGATGCAAACACACCTGACCAACACACACTAGTTTTAATTCCCCAAGCCCGGAATCACCCAAAGCATCGGACAAGAAAAACCCTAAATCAGGGAAGTCACAACCTCGATTAGCATGAGTAGACGACGATATTTATAACGCGCGCGCAACTAGGGGTGCCCCCCTCTTCGGTCCCAACCAGAAACACTCATGCCCCTGACCCGATGACTGGCATTATCCAGGGCCATGGAACTGTCATCGTGGCCTCTTTGTATGGTGTGTGCAGGGAAAGGGTTAACAACTTATTAAACCATACCGTCTACGGAGAGACATGTGGTAGCACGAAAATAGTTAGGAAGTAACGGTAATAAGACTCGATCTATGTCGACTCTGGAGGCTTATGTTCCCTGGAGTGGTTAGCACAATAATTTGATCTTGTCAGCAGCACCAAAACAGGGCCACGGCCCTAGCATGTCCCAACATGCATAACGACCAAGGCTTGATCATGCTTCGACGTGATCACCCTTCTGCCGGTCACGCTGCAACATGACTTCTTGTTCCTGTCCCTACAAGATAAACCTGACAAGTACCATACTTTACTTAGACAACAGGTCACTACCACCAGGCATATCTTACTGAAGTCATAAGAGGAACCATACAAACATGCATGCATGCCATGATTGAACTATATATGTCACTTAATATGTGATCATTCAATTATCACCATACGAATGTCAAAATTTCGTTGCAAGCAATCAACCAAGATATCACCATATCAAGTGTTCAAGATGCTTGCCTTGGGTATTTAGAAGAGTTGGGTTCAATCCACAAGTCTTGGAAAAATCATTTTCCCTCCATTTTTCCTATTTTCAAATAATTAAAGAAAGCATATAAATTTAAAATAGTACATAAAAGTATTTGATAAAATTTTGAAATAAATACTAAAATAAAATAGAAGAAAATTAAAGAATTTCAGAAAAGAATCAATTAAAAAGGAGTTATAATTGAAAAGTTATTAAGGATTCTAGGGACCTTTCTATAATTAAATTAGTTACTACAGGGTCCTCAACAGTTTAAATAGGAAACGGCTCGGTCTGAAATACGTTACCGTGAATTGAAGGCGTATTTCGAATCGGTACAAGCGTATTTCTGAAAAATTATTAAAATCCTGATGGGTGGGTCCCACCGGACCCACCTGTCAGGTTTGACCGGTCAATGCGGTCGTCTCCCACCTCTCGCGCACGTCTGGACAGGAACAAAGAAGGGGAGCAGGGGACTCCGGCGACGGCTAGCACCGGCGATGGGCGATGCCTCCGTCGACGGAGACCACGCTGGGAGGACCGCTGCGCCTCCCACAACTCAGCAAGGTAGCGCACGGACGGCGAGGGCCTCTGGTGGCGACGTCCCCCTTCTTCTCCGCGCACGGCCATGGCTGCCCGAGGTCAAAATCATGGCCAATGCAAGGGAAGCTTTGTTCTGATCGTGCCAAAATCTTTCTCTAGCTTCACTCACTCTGCTGGTACACTGAATTGAACAGGGGTTATCTGGTTAGGTCGGAATCGATTGAAGATCGCCGTCGGTCCCCATGTCTGTAGGTGAGGATACCGGGGGTCTCCACTAGTTTCAACAGTCAAGGAAGCACTAGTGGAGAAGGGGAATGGTGTGGTGGAGCAAAACGAGCTCGGGAGTGAGCTTTATAGCAGCAGCCGAGGTCGGTTCTTAGGCGGCCATCCAACTGGAGTTCGCCACAATGGCAGAAGCCATTAAAGGCATTCGAGAAGGTGGTTGAGGGGGTCGGTGCGACGTGTCAAGTCTACAGAGGCGAGTAGATAAGCTCAGGGTGCTCCGGAGCTTGTGGTTGCGACGAGTGGCAGAGAGCTGACACGGTGGTGACGCGGTGATAACGCCGGCGGCTTGTCGGCGCTAGAGGCCGAGCGAGTGTGTCGGTGAGTGTTGTGGCTGCCCCACGAAGCTATCAGAGGTGGGACACGTGCAGGGGAGGCAGCAGGAGCATGGCTCGCTAGCTATGTCAATGCCGGCCAAACCGGTGCTCTGGAGGTGCTCAACGTGCTCTGGGCATGCACCCAGGGCGTTCGACCAAATGCTATGGCTACCTAGGAAGGGTTGCTGGCTACCAAACTTGGCAGGATTGAGCTTTTCTAGATGATAGATATGATGGTGGATCTGGTTCAGCAAATGGAGCTAGCTATATGAGGATTCAGAAGATTGTAAGTTTCTATCATGCACAGATGGTGTTTGATGAAATACTAGGGCTAACTAGGAAATTTTGTTGAATGTGAAACTTGGCAGGATGGAGCTTCATTGGATGACATTGATGATGGTGGAGTTGGTTTTACAAAAATAATAAGTGCCAAATGTAAGTTTTGACAGAATTCAGATCTGATCCAAAGTTCTGGTGAATTATTTGGAGGCCTTCCAAGATGCAAATGGAGCTAATTTTTTGGACTTAAGGGTTTCTATAGAAGGACTACGAGATGGAAATTTTTGAGGATTTTTAAAGCAATATCTAATATAGTTGTAGTTATAGGCTTAAATTGGTCCAGAATTGAAAATTGGGTGTTGTGCTCAAAATTTTCAAAAGAGTGGGATGGATTTTTGCATAAAAGTAATCTATAGGCCTAAGAGAATCTCCCAAAGTTTTGAGGCATTTTTATAAAATTTATTTGAAATAGTTTCGAGCCAACAGAAGCATTTCAGGGTTTGAAAATATAAATAAAAGCATTCTTTTTTAGATACTTTATTATGAAAATATTTCCTACTGAATTCTAAGAAGTGATAGAAGAATTGAGGAAAGTTTTTAAAGCCATCAATATTTTTGAAAAAAATTTGTAAAGGGAGAAGGAATTTGAAAAGAAGAGAACTCTAAAAGGATTTTAAAATTATTAAAACTTCCAACTTAATTATCAAAATTATTTATAGCAAATTTTTATTTTGCAAAACTTTGCATCAAAATTTGGGGTGTTACAGTTTCTATAGGGCAACAGCAATACGCACTCCAGGTTTAAGGCCATCGAGAAACCGAGTGGTATAATGCAATGAATTAGGTGCATCTTCATAGGCAGTCAACTGATTATACAGCTCAGCAAAGCGCTCAACGTAATCTTCAACCGAACTAACTTGAGCAATGCGAAATAATTTCCTGAGCAACGTTTGATGTTGGTTGCGGCCAATCCAGCTATGAAGTGCCGAACAAAATTCAGGCCAATTTGCAGTCGGCATACGTCTCTACACACATTCTAGCCAGTGTGCCACAGGACCTTCAAACTGAGCAGTTGCCAAAGCGATCCAGTGATGAACAGGTGTGCTCCACAGCTTGAATTGATCCTCACAACGGTTTTGCCACAGACGAGGATTAGTGCCGTCGTATTTGGGCATTTCCAGGTGCAGAGAAAAGGATGATGGTTCAGAAACATCCACAGCAGAAAAATCACGAGGAGAAAATTGTCTGGGGGACGGGTTGGACTCACGCGCACCTCTGACCAGAGGAGGCACATAGATGTTATGCGCCTTCCCCATGAGTTCCTATTTAGAGCCAAAGGCGTCAGTGGCGGTGTTGCCATGACTTGGCCCAATGTTGCGCGCAGACGAACTCCCATCCGGCTTGAGGAATGGATCCGCGGTGTCGGCCTTGCGCACATCCGCCTTGAACTGCTCCATATAAAACACTAGCTCCTCCCGAATCCCTTCGACCCATGCCGACATGAGCGAATCGAGGGTGGAATTGTTCGCCTCCAGAAGCTTGCCCATGGACTGCATTAGGGACACACCTTGTTCCTGGAGCTTGGTGTCGAGCTCAGAGCGTAGCAGGTCGAAGACGACGCACCCTTCGGGGCTTAGGCCTTCCATGGCCTGCTGACACCGCCCCCATCTCACTCTGCACATGGCTCGCTTGAGAGTGCCACCAGTGGACACAGGTGACGCTCGTTGCATCTCTGCCTTGTAGATAACTCATCGTGCATCGGCGACCGGGGTCACCGGCGAGCACCACCGCCCGCATCGAAGCACTGGTGAGAACAACCGGAGGGCTTTGCAGCATCATAGCATTCTCACGCGCTGGTAGTAGCATCCTCGCACGCCGGATGTTGCAGGCTGCACCTCGCGGCGCACGGTTACCGCGATCGCCCTCGTCGGCTGGCTCATATTGTCCTGTTTGCATCTCATGCCAATAGCCATTCCAGCACTGTCATCACCTGGTTCCAGCATGCCCACGCTGGTGCCATTGTCTCCAGCATCGGTGGGAGCTGGTTGAAGCTCCGCCCCTCACCGGATGCAGCTACTGTGGTAGCCCGTTGCAGCTCCCGCCATGGCCGTCGCCGTAGCCGGTCGCAGCATCGGCAAGTGTGGTTCTAGCATCCGGCCATTGTGGTTGCAGCACCTCGCCGGTCATGGTCACCGCTAGAAGCTCCAATGGTAACGATTCCAGCATCCCGCCGTCTCGGTTGCAGCATCCGTCGGTCGTGGTCACCATCGAAGCTCGCACACGTTCGAGGGTCGCAGCAACTGCCAGTCATAGTTCCAGCATCTGGGCATGGTAGTGCCAGCATTCTGGCATCACAGTTGTAGCTTGCCTCCTTGCCTGATGTAGCTCCCCGCCGTGCCAGGTACAACTGCATTGGGTGCCTGTCGCAGCTCACTGCATTGCGAGATGCAGCTGAGTCGGGCGCCGGTCATAGCTCGCAATCGTGCCGGATGTAGCTCAACGCGGTGCCGCGTGGCCCTTGCAGCACCGTACCCCTACATGCGTCGCGTGTAGCCGTCCAGCCTTGCAGCAGCTCAAAGCAGAGCCATGGCGGAGGTGGCTGGGAGAAAGAAGAAGGTGCACTTGGGAAGCACGAGAGTTGCGGAGGTGAGGGTGTCAACGGTGGGACAGAGCACGGGCCATCCGAGAGAGCGGGGGGAAGAGGAACGGGGACTAGGATTTGGCAATGGTGGAGCAGCGAGAGAGATAGAAAGAGAGGAGGGGGTCAATGCTTGGGGATAAAATGAGGGGATAGAGCAGTGGCGTATTGTCTCGTAGCTTCCTCTGATCTCACATGATCGAACGGCGAGCGAGCGACCGGCGCGAGATGAGTACGGTCGCCCGGCCCCGCAATGTTTATCAAATGTCTTCGATTGAGCCAAATTCACTCATGTGGTCTTCTGATCGCTCGGGGAAAACAACAATAAAAAACATTTAGTCTCTAGACGGGGCTAAACATTAAGGCTGTTTGAACCCGTGCCAGCCCCACTTGTTGGGTAAAACCCTATCTCCCGTAGGGCCCCATGTGCTATCATAAAAAATGGGGTGGCTCGTGATGGTGTCCTGGACTAGGGGGTGCTAACCACATCGGCCCCTTAATCATGGGCTGGCCGAGTACCCCCAGGGAACCGGTGAGTAGGCCACGTTCGCCATGTCCCGTGACGTGCTCAAGATGGAACCCCCTCAGAGACTTGACGCATACTCCAAGACACGTTTAAATCATCGGCATGTTTATCCCCTGATATAACAGACCTACATGTAACCCTAGGTACCCCTGGTGCCTATATAAGCCAAGGGTTTTAGGCCATAGGGTAGAAGAAGATTCATTTACATACGATCTCGAGGTAGATCATCCTGTACTTTTGTACTCCATCACAATCAATAATATAGAAGCAGGACGTATGGTTTTACCTCTTTGAGAGGGCCTGAACCTGGGTAAAAATACCGTGTCCCTCTTTGTCCTGTTACCATCTAGCCAAGATCACCAGCTCGGGACCCCCTACCCGAGATCCGCCAGATTCAACTCCGACATTGGTGGCCCATGCAGGTCCCGCTGTGTGGTCAAAACGGCTTGATGGTGTCATCGTTCGACGATCAAATTCGCTCTGGTGTAGATTCTACGCCAGGGCACCCAGATCTCGGTTCAACCAAAACACCGGAGAACTTTGAAGCTCCAACCATTCATCGGGACATCGATCTCGACGACCCATACTCTGTAGGTACACCCTCGGCCATGACATTGGATCTAGTTAAGGAGCCACAAACGATCATCGCCCAGGCGCCGGTTTCACACCAGCAGCAGGGTGGAATTGACACTTCACCGGACCAAACCTGGAGCTTGGATCCAAAGATTTACAGCGATGACCAGGATAGCCGGGCCGCGCATGCGACCCCGAGGACTGTACTAGATCAACCTCAGGAAAACTCACAAGGGAGGTCGATGTTAGATCGGTTTGGAATAATTTTTTCTCCCCCACCCACCCCCATGTCGCGTACTATCCCGATAATTCAGGGCCAACCGACATCTGGGATCTAGTTTTTGTCATACAAAAACCAATAGAAATAGTCTGGCAGTTTTGGATGAGATTCTTGTTTATAAAAAACAAAATCACTGATTGCCCGGACAAGGAAGCCCTGGCAGCATTCCGACACCAACTATCATGATGAAGGAATCGGGAGAACTATAGGACGGAAGCGCCTTCGAACGTTTGCCGAGCTATCCGATATAGTAACAAGGTACTGCATCATGGAAGACTCCTGGTTGGCCAATCAACAGCACCAGAATCTGAGTCAGGACCAATTCGAGTTAGGCGAGGATGGTAGACACCCGCATCATAACTGACACCCAAAGCGCTCCAGCATTGGTCGACCCAACGATCCGCCAGCACGGAAGAGAAAACAACCAGGCAGAGGACCCAAATCGACGCTAGACGCAATATTGGATGAACCATGCGCAATTCACTCTATCTCCTCGGACAAACCACTGACACACAAGCTTCGAGCATGTTGGATTGTCAGGCAGGTAGCAAGGGGAGGAGTGGAGCTTCTAGACAACCTCGGCACATATATGAGCCGAGGTATCACTCTAAATCAGATTGAGCAGCTATCCGAAGACAAAGAGATCCTAATGATATATGAGACTCACTCCTCGAGAAATCATCGAAAAAGAGCTCTTCGAGAGATCTGTCACATTGACCATGCCATGACCTCGGATAATAGATGGTCGGACATGCCGATCACCTTCGATCATGAGGTTCAACCGATAGGAATCCATAACCAAGGAGTTGTGGCCCTCATCCTCGATCCTATCATTGATGGCTATCGATTGAATAAAGTCTTGATGGACGGCGGAAGTAGCCTAAACCGCATCTATGAGGACACTTTGCAAAAAATACAGTACGATAGATCATGCATTGAACCTAGCCGGACTACCTTTAAGGCATAGTCCCAGGAAAGGAAGCATGGTGCACAGGCAAGGTCATGCTAGACGTGGTATTCGGAACACCCGAAAATTATCAGCTCAAGGAGTTAATCTTCGACATCGTGCCCTTCTGAAGCGGCTAACACGCGCTCCTCGGACGAGGCGCGTTCGCCAAATTTCACGCCATACCCAACTATGCCTACATGAAGCTTAAAATGCCAGGGCCCAACGGCGTGATCACAGTAAAAAGCATCGTGGGTCGATCGCTTAAAGCTAAGAACAAAATAGCAGCACTGGCCCTGGAGGCAGAATCCGAGGCCCTTGCGGCCGAGGAGTTATCGGTGCTACGGGCAACCGTCAATAAAGATGATGTCTTCCTCGACAAGCGATCCAAATCAACGTCCTTCAAACCAGCCGATGAGATTGTCAAATTCCAAGTTCACCCCGAGGATCCATCTAAAACGGCCTCCATCGGAACTCGGCTGGACGCAGCTCTCGACGAAGCACTGCGGGCTTTCCTTCGGGAAAATTGGGATATTTTTGCCTGGCACCCCTCTGACATACCAGGAATCCCAAGAAACCTCGCGATGCACAGCCTCAACATTGTCAAGGGATTCAAGCCTGTTAAACAAGCACTCCGGAGGTTCTCGGAACCAAAGAGGCGCAACCTGCCAGTGCATGATATAGACATGTTTAGAGCCGTAGATCGGCAAGACAGCCGAGGCCTATGTGGATGACGTGGTTGTCAAAACCAGGCAGTCTGACACACTCATCGATGATCTTCAGAAGACTTTCAAAAACCTCCAAGCATATAACATCAAGCTTAATCCGAAAAAATGCGTCTTCGGCGTCCTGATACGTCCATTTTGCATCATGTTTTCCTACTGTTATTTATAGTGTTTTTGATCAATATAACACTTTGTGGAGCAATTCTAATGCCTTTTCTCTCTTAATATGCAAGATTTACACAAAGAGGGAGATTGCCGGCAGCTGGAATTCTGGACCTGAAAAAGCTATGTCAGAGATACCTAGTCTGCACATCTCCAAATGAGCTAAAATTTCACGGAGATTTATTTTGGAATAAATAAAAAATACTAGAAATAAGAAGTACCAGAGGGGGCCACCCAGGTGCCCACAAGGCACCAGGGCGCGCCACCCCCCCTCCAGGCGCGCCCTGGTGGCTTGTGGGGCCCCTGGCCAGCCTCCGGTGCCCATTTTCTGGTATATAAGCCCATTTGCCCTAGAAAAAAATAAGGAGAAGACTTTTGGGACGGTGCGCCGCTATCTCGAGGCGGAACTTGGGCAGGAGCTATTTTGCTCTCCGGCGGAGCGATTCTGCCGGGGATACTTCCCTCCGGGAGGGGGAAATCGAAGCCATCGACATCACCAACGATCCTCTCATCGTGGGAGGACCAATCTACATCAACATATTCACCAGCACCATCTCATCTCAAACCCTAGTTTATCTCTTGTATTCAATCTTTGTCTCAAAACCTCAGATTGGTACCTGTGGGTTGCTAGTAGTGTTGATTACATCTTGAAGTTGATGCTAGTTGGTTTATTTGGTGGAAGATTATATGTTCAGATCCAATATGCTATTCAATACCCCTATGATCTTGAACATGAAAATGATGTGTGAGTAGTTACTTTTGTTCTTGAGGACATGGGAGAAGTCTTGTCATAAGTAATCATGTGAATTTGGTATTCGTTCGGTATTTTGATGATATGTATGTTGTTGATTCTCTTAGTGGTGTTATGTGAACGTCGACTACATGACACTTCACCATCTTTGGGCCTAAGAGAATGCATTGTTGAGTAGTAATTAGATGATGGGTTGCTAGAGTGACAGAAGCTTAAACCCTAGTTTACGCGCTATTCTGTAAGGGGCTGATTTGGATCCATATGTTTCATGCTATGGTTAGAGTTATCTTAATTCTTCTTTCGTAGTTGCGAATGCTTGCGAGAGGGGGTAATAATAAGTGGGAGGCTTGTTCAAGTAAGAACAGCACCCAATCACCGGTCCACCCACATATCAAATTATCAAAGTAGCGAACGCGAATCAAACAAACATGATGAAAGTGACTAGATGAAATTCCCATGTGTCCTCGAGAACTCCTTGCTTACTATAAGAAACCGTTCCGGCTTATCCTTTGCTACAAAAAGGATTGGGCCACCTTGCTGCACTCTTTGTTACCGTTACTACTTGTTACTTGTTATAAATTATCTTGCTATCAAACTACTCATTACCGATAATTTCAGTGCTTGCAGAAATACTTTGCTGAAAACCGCTTGTCATTTCCTTCTGCTCCTCGTTGGGTTCGACACTCTTACTTATCGAAAGGACTACGATTGATCCCCTATACTTGTAGGTCATCAAGACTCTTTTCTAGCGCCGTTGCCGGGGAGTGAAGCGCCTTTGGTGTGTGGAATTTGTTAAGGAAACATTTATATTACGTGCTGAAATTTACTGTCACTTGTCACTATGGAAAGTAATCCTTTGAGGGGCTTGTTCGGGGTATCTTCACCTCGACCGGAAGCAATAAAAGTTGCTCCTCAACCTACTGAACCTACTGAAAATATTTATTATGAAATTCCTTCGGGTATCATAGAGAAACTGCTAACTAATCCTTATGTAGGAGATGGAACGGTACATCCTGATATGCACTTGATCTATGTGGATGAAATTTGTGGATTATTTAAGCTTGCAGGTATATCCGGAGATGGAGATAAGAAGAAAGTATTCTCTTTATCTTTGGAGGGAAAGGCATTGACATGGTATAGGCTATGTGATGATACTGACACATGGGATTGGAACCGGTTGAAGCTGGAATTCCACCAGAAATTTTATCCTATGCATTTGGTTCATCGTGATAGGAATTATATATATAATTTTTGGCCTCGTGAAGGAGAAAGTATCGCCCAAGCTTGGGGGAGGCTTAAGTATATGTTGCATACATGCCCCGATCATGAGCTCTCTAGAGAAATAATTCTTCAAAACTTTTATGCTCGGCTTTCTCATGATAATCAAATCATGCTCGATTCTTCTTCGACTGGCTCCTTTATGAAGAAAACTATTGAATTCAGATGGAATCTTCTGGAAAGAATTGAATGCAACTCTAAAGATTGGGAACTTGACAAAGGTAATGAGTCAAGTATAATACTTGAGTTCGATTGTGTTAAATCTTTTATGGATACCGATGCTTTTCATAAGTTTAGCACTAAATATGGACTTGACTCTTGAGATAGTATCCTCCTTTTATGAATCCTTTGCTACTCATGTTGATCTCCCTAAGGAGAAGTGGTTTAAATATCATCCACCTATTGAATTGAAAGAAGAACTTGCTAGTGTTAAAGAAGAAACAATTGTTTACCATGTTGATCCAGTTGTGCCTACTGCTTATATTGAGAAACCTCCTTTTTCCTGTTAGGATTAAGGAACATGCTAAAGTTTCAACTGTGGTTAACAAAAGTAAAATGAAAGCACCTAGACCCTCTGAACAAATTAAAGTTGAACCTAATGTTGCTATGGTTAAAGATCTCTTGGTCGATAATATAGATGGGCATGTTATTTACTTCTGTGAAGAAGCTACTAGAATTGCTAAGCCCGATCCTAAAGATAAGAATAGTCCTGTCGTTGGCATGCCTGTTGTCTTTGGTAAAATAGGAGATCATTGTTATCATGGCTTATGTGATTTGGGTGCTAGTGTGAGTGCTATTTCATTTACCTTATATCAAGAAATTATGAATGATAATGCACCTGTTGAGATTGAAGATATTGTTGTTACTATTAAGCTCGCAAATAGAGATACTATTTCACCACTTGGGATTGTTAGAGATGTTGAAGTCTTGTGTGGTAAGATCAAATACCCTACTGATTTTCTTGTTCTTGGATCACCACAAGATGATTTTTGTCCCATTATATTTGGTAGACCTTTCTTGAACACTGTTAATGCTAAGATTGATTGCGCTAAAGAAACTGTCAGTGTTAACTTTGGTGATATATCTCATGAGTTTAATTTCTCTAAGTTTCGTAGACAACCTCATGATAAAGAATTGCCTAGTAAAGATGAAATTATTGGTCTTGTTTCTATTGCCGTACCTCCTATTGATCCGTTAGAACAATATTTGCTAGACCATGAAAATGATATGCACATGAATGAAAGAAATGAAATAGATAAGATGTTCTTTGATCAACCACCTATCCTTAAACACAATTTGCCTGTTGAAACTCTTGGAGGTCCTCCTCCACCTAAGGGTGATCCTGTATTTGAGTTGAAACAATTGCCTGATGAAAAGAAGATATATCCTGTTATTATTAGTGCTAACCTTTCAGAGCATGAAGAAAAGAGATTACTAAAAACTCCGAGGAAGCACCGTGCTGCTATTGGATATACTCTTGATGATCTTAAGGGCATTAGTCCCACTCTATGTCAGCACAAAATTAATATGGAGCCTGATGCCAAACCAGTTGTCGACCACTAACGACGATTAAATCGTAAGATGAACGAGGTGGTAAGAACTGAAATATTAAAGCTTCTGGAAGCAGGTATAATTTATCCCATAGCTGATAGTAGATGGGTAAGTCCCGTTCATTGTGTCCCTAAGAAAGGAGGCATTACTATTGTTCCTAATGATAAAAATGAACTTATTCCTCAACGAATTATAACTGGTTATAGGATGGTAATTGATTTTAGAAAATTAAACAAAGCTATTAGAAAAGATCATTACCCCTTACCTTTTATTGATCAAATGTTAGAAAGATTGTCTAAGCGTACACACTTTTGCTTTCTTGATGGATATTCTGGTTTTTCTCAAATACCCGTATCACAAGCCGATCAAGAGAAAACCACCTTTACTTGTCCTTTTGGAACTTATGCTTATAGACATATGCATTTTGGTTTATGCAATGCACCTGCTACCTTTCAAAGATGTATGACTGCTATATTCTTTGACTTTTGTGAAAAGATTGTTGAGGTTTTCATGGATGATTTTTCCGTTTACGGAACTTCTTTTGATGATTGCTTAAGCAACCTTGATCGAGTTTTGCAGAGATGTGAACAAACTAACCTTGTCTTGAATTGGGAGAAGTGCCACTTTATGGTGAATGAAGGTATTGTCTTGGGGCATAAAATTTCTGAACGAGGTATTGAAGTAGATAAGGCTAAAGTTGATGCGATTGAGAAAATGCCATGTCCTAAAGATATTAAAGGTATAAGAAGTTTCCTTGGTCATGCTGGTTTCTATAGAAGCTTTATTAAAGACTTCTCTAAAATTTCTAGGTCTCTAACTAATCTCTTGCAAAAAGATGTTCCATTTGTTTTTGATGATGATTGTGTAGAAGCCTTTGATACACTTAAGAAAGCCTTATCCTCTGCACCTGTTGTTCAACCACCTGATTGGAACTTACCTTTTGAAATTATGTGTGATGCTAGTGATTATGCTGTTGGTGTTGTTCTAGGACAAAGAATTGATAAGAAATTAAATGTTATCCATTATGCTAGTAAAACACTAGATAGTGCTCAAAGAAATTATGTTACTATTGAGAAAGAATTTTTAGCAGTTGTGTTTGCATGTGATAAATTCAGATCTTACATAGTTGATTCTAAAGTAGTTGTTCACACTGATCATGCTGCTATTAAATACCTTATGGAAAAGAAAGATGCTAAACCTAGACTCATTAGGTGGGTACTATTGGTACAAGAATTTGACTTGCATATTACTGATAGAAAGGGAGCTGAAAATCCCGTAGCAGATAATTTGTCTAGAATAGAAAATGTTCTTGATGACCCACTTCCTATTAATGATGATTTTCCTGATGAACAATTAGCTGTCATAAATGCTTCTCGTAATACTCCTTGGTATGCAGACTATGCTAATTATATTGTTGCTAAATTTATACCACCTAGTTTCACATACCGACAAAAGAAAAAGTTCTTCTTTGATTTAAGATATTACTTCTGGGATGACCCACATCTCTATAAAAAAGGTGTAGATGGTATTGTTAGACGTTGTATACCTGAGCATGAACAGGAACAAATCCTACGGAAGTGTCATTTCGAGGCTTACGGAGGACACCATGTGTCGTGGGTACGACCATCTATGGGGCCATCTAGCCCCTTGTGGTTCAGCTAGGGAGATCGGCGAGCACAAAGAGCAGAATCAGTAGAGAGACGCCAGGGATTTACCCAAGTTCGGGCCGCCGTGAGGCGTAAAACCCTACTCCTGCCTTGGGTGTATTGAGTATGTATGATCACTAGTACAAGGAGCACTTCCCCGACAAGGTGCGGGAGGAGGCAGCTACGCATGCAGATTGTGTAAAGGATCGATCGGCCGAATCCCTCTAAATGTTGCCCTGGTCCTCCTTTTATAGCTCAAGGGGTTACCACAGTGGCAAAATGGTCATTACATAGTGATTAGATAGCAAACAGTGCTATCATACCTAACTCTGCCAGTCTAGGACAAAAGCATTAAATGGCCCGTTAGGTGTCACGTAGAGGGGCAGCCTCGGGAAACTTCTTGCACCGCTTGCCCAGCTACCATGTATTATCTTGACACGCCTTCTGGACAGGTGTCATTAAAGGTAAAACCTTCTTCCGGTGAGCTGACACGTGCCCGACAAATCACAACAACCAGCCTGCACGGTCGACACCTCACCGATTAGCGACTAGCCGCTCGGTGAGGTGGAGCGCTGCCGAGCTGGCGAAAGCTTGTCGGCACAGAGCTTGCCGGGTCTTCACCTTGCCGGGCCATACTTGCCGGCAAGAAATGTCCTCATCTTTAGTATTAGTTGAATCCTTGTTGATGCTTCGTCTTGGTCCTTTTCTCTAGTAGCTTCTGCAACTGGGCCTTAATTCTTGATCTTGGTGGTTTCTGGCAAGCCCCCTTGCCGGGGAGTCGCTACTGTCTATGCATAAGTCAGGGTATAAAATACCCACGTTTTATACACCGACAGGAGCCCCCGGGCCTGGGCCATACGCGCGTCCAAAGCGTCGTTGGGCTAGGCCCAAACAATGCACAGACACGCGGCAGGAAACCGCCGTTGTGATTTTGGTTATGACGATCTTAGAGATCTTCTTTGCTTCTCCACTAATCTGGTCTTGTGTCCGCCCCCTACTGCTCTCTGGTTAACCTTGCCGCTGGGTAGGCAGCTACTGCTCGGGCCAGACTTGAATGGGTGCTTCACTACGCATGGTGAGGAGTAACTACCATTCGTGTCAATGCTTCCCCTTTTTCTGCACCCTCCCATTACTTGCCTTTACATGCGGGGTAATGGATTGGCGAAGAGGGGCGGTCGTTGGAGCGGCGCGCCTGGCAAGGGATGCAGGGCGCCGGATTGGCGTATTTGGATGGTTGCTGGGGTAGTGCATCCGGCCATGAATGCCAGGCACGGGATTGGAGGAACTAGGCGGCCGCCCATCAACGGTGAAGAGCCAGCCCCCGCGCTCCTCCTATAAAGAGGTGGCTACGGAGGGCGATGCTCATCCACCTCTCCCCATTCCAATCTCCTTGCAACCGTCGTTTCCTTCCTCTTCCTCCTCCTCCTGCATCCGCCGCCATTATGGCGAGAGGAAGAGGTCGAGCTCGTGGATCTGCTATTGCTGCAGAAGTCGGCTCTAGCGCTCGAGGGGGAGCCGCGGCTCGTGGTCGTGGAAGACGCGACGCCCGGGGTCGAGGTGGTCGTGGCGGAGCGTGCTACTTGGAGCTTGCGTTGGTATTTCCCCGAAGAGGAAGGGATGATGCAGCACAGTATAGATAAGTATTTCCCTCAGTTATGAAACCAAGGTTATCGAACCAGTAGGAGAATCACACAACACCTCGTTAGCATCAACTGCACACAAACAACAAATCCTTGCACCCAACACAAACAAGGGGTTGTCAATATGCTTAATGGTAGGCATTTTATTTTCAATAGCATCTAGCCTTTGCATAACATGTTCCAAGGTCAAAGTTGTTTCATTAACAGTGATAGGTGGTGATCCCACTAAATTTCCCATGGCATTAAAAGCATCTGTAGAGGGACACATCAAGAAATTCCCTCCAGTAATAGTATCAAGCACAAATCTATACCAAGTAGTAATTCCCACATAAAAATTGCGAAGAAGAATAGTGGAGGATTGATTACGAGTTGATCTATTATAAGCATCGCAAATCCTATACCAAGCATCTTTTAAATTCTCTCCTCCCCTTTGTTTAAAATTAAGTACTTCATTTTCGGGGGTAATAGTGACGAGCGAAGAACTAGCCATGACGATAAACCGAGCAAGCAAACAAACAAACGAGAAAAAGGCGAACGAAAAATATTTTTGTATTTTTGTAAAAATGTTTTAGAAGTGGGGGAGATGAAAACGAGAGGCAAATGGAAAATAAAGTAAATGCAAGGAGATGAGAGTTTATACAAAGGTACTTGATAGATGTTGATGATGTCTCCCCGGCAACGGCGCCAGAAATTCTTCCTGCTACTTGTAGCTTGCGTTGGTATTTCCCCAAAGAGGAAGGGATGATGCAGCACAGTAGAGATAAGTATTTCCCTCAGTTATGAAACCAAGGTTATCGAACCAGTAGGAGAATCACACAACACCTCGTTAGCATCAACTGCACACAAACAACAAATCCTTGCACCCAACGCAAACAAGGGGTTGTCAATCCCTTGGCGGTAAGTTGCAAGATTAAATTGTATATGATAGATTGATAGATTGAAATAAAAATACAAAATAAAATAAATAAAAAGATAATGGCAGCAATATTTTTAAGGTTTTAGTAATATGAGATAGATAGACCCGGGGGGCATAGGTTTCACTAGAGGCCTCTCTCGAGAAAATAGCATACGGTGGGTAGACAAATTACTGTTGGGCAATTGATAGAAAAGCAAATAATCATGACGATATCCAAGGCAATGATCATGTACATAGGCATCACGTACAAGATTAGTAGACCGACTCCTGCCTGCATCTACTACTATTACTCCACACATCGACCGCTATCCAGCATGCATCTAGTGTATTAAGTCCATAAAGGAACGGAGTAATGCCTTAAGAACGATGACATGATGTAGACAAGATAAACTCACGAATTAATAAACCCAATGAATAAAACCCATCTTGTTACCCTTAGTAGCAATGATACATACGTGTCATGTCCCTTTCTGTCACTGGGATTGATCACCGCAAGATCGAACCCACTACAAAGCACCTCTTCCCATGTCAAGATAAATCAACTCAGTTGGCCAAACCAAATCAATAGATCAGAGAAGAAATACGAGGCTATAATAATCATGCATAAAAGAGTGCAGCAAAGACTCAAATAATTTCATGGATAATCTGATCATAAACTCACAATTCATCGGATCCCAACAAACACACCGCAAAAAGTGATTACATCGGATAGAACTCCAAGAACATCGAGGAGAACATTGTATTGAAGATCAAAAAGAGAGAAGAAGCCATCTAGCTATTGCCTATGGACCCGAAGGTCTGTGGTAAACTACTCACGCATCATCGGAAGGGCAGCAAGGTTGATGTAGAGCCCCTCCGTGATCGATTCCCCCTCCGACAGGTTACCAGAGACGGCCTGCAGATGGGATCTCTTGAGAACAGAAACTTGCGGTGGCGAAAAAAGTATTTCGTGGACTCCCCTGAGGATTTCTAATTTTTTTCTGAATTTATAGTGCTGGAATTAGGTCAAACGGAGCTGGGTGGGCCCCACGAGGTACCAGGGCGCGCCTGCCCCCCCCCCCCCCAGGCGCGCCCTGGTGCCTCGTGGCCCACTCCTTCATCTTCTGGCCCTCTCCCAAAGCTTTCAGTACTTGTTATGTCCAATAAAAAATCTCCAAAAAATTTCGTGGCATTTGGACTTCATTTGGTATTGTTTTTCTGTAAAACACAAACAGGATAGAAAACAGCAACTGGCACTGGGCACTAGGTTAATAGGTTAGTCTCCAAAAATGATAGATAATTGCTGTAAATGATTGTAAAAACATCCAAGATTGATAATATAACAACATGGAACAATAAAAAATTATAGATACGTTGGAGACGTATCAGAGCGCTCGCAGCTCCATCTCCGGCCATCCCACCTCCGGCAGAAGGCCACACGGAGGACACGGCGCACGAGTTCGTCGTAGAACTACATGACAGACTGCGGAGCTGGCTGCGCGTGGACGACTGCTGCAACGGCCCAGTATGGGTGGCCGTAGAGATCTCCAACAACAGCATTATGTACCTCACGCGTGGGTGGAAATCCTTCGTCCGTGCCCGTTGCCTCGGGCAGGGACACCTCCTTCACTTCAAGCTAGTTGAAGCCGATATGCTTGTTGTGAAGTTCTTCGGGGCTTCAGGCGCTCGTCTGGATTGCTGCGTGGAAAGCTTGAGCGACAGCAACACCGCTCCCTCCAGCGATGCTGAGGATGACGATGATGACGGCGATGACGACGACGACACTCCGAACGTGAAGATCAAAGACGATGGCTCCGACTCCAGCTGGTCGCCGGCAGCACCATCATCTGGTCTTCCGGAAGCGAGCCGACCTCCACCTAGGCGCCCCTTTTGCCCTCCTTGCACTTAAGATAAACCCTGGGTAAAGGGCCAAGAAAATGTAATCATGCACCCTTCAATGAATATCTAATGTTTGTCGAGCTTAGATAAATGCATGCTGTTTCCCTTGTTTTATCTTGTCTTTGTATGATTGTGTTCCCTACGCTTGTGTGGAAACTTGCCGGTGCGCACACTTGCCGCGAGCACTTTGAGGAACAGGTCCTTAGGAGCCTGCTGGGAGTGCCGCCTCTGGCAAGGTGACTTGCCGGGCCTGAATGCAGCTGCTAAGCTTGCCGAGTAGACTCGAGGCAGAACTAGAGCGCAAGCTGACCGCGACAAGGTTCCTTCGCGTGCAAGTTTTTCATACAAACACTGAATTGTTCAAGGGAAATCACAAATGTAACAAAGAAAATGCTCCAAAGTTTTTCAACTTAGCTTTTCCTTGCACTGTCTTTCTTGTCGTACGAGATGATCTCTTGAACGTCATTACCCATGTCACTCCCCCCCGGGAAACTTGCACGCGAGGGATCCTTCTGTCTTTTGAGAAGAAAGAAGAGAAAAAGAGTGGTTTGGCAACCTTGACGATCCATCAGCCATCTTATACAAACTAAAGTGTAATCACAACATTCATGCATATATAAAGGAAAAATGTACGGTTGGTTGCGACGCACTTATCTTTATTTCAGTTATGCACAGGGTTTGCGCCTGGCTTTGTACAAAGGGTTACATGTCTTGCCGACAAAGCTTGTACAAAAGGGGTTGCCGGGAGACCCGGCAACTGCGCCTTATGGGTAGAACTTGCGAATATGCTCAATATTCCATGAGTTTTGCACTTGAATGCCATCTTCGGTCTCCAGACGGACTGCGCCAGGTCTGGTGACTCGTACTACCCGATAAGGGCCTTCCCACTTCGGCGTCAACTTGTTTGATCTCTTGGCGGACTGAACGCGCCGAAGAACAAGGTCACCTTCCTCAAGGCTTCGGGCATGAACCTTGCGGCTATGATAGCGATGCAAAGCTTGCTGGTAGCTAGCAGCTCACACAGCCGCCCGAAGACGATCTTCCTCAAGGAGCGTGGCGTCATCTTGCCGCAACTGCTCTTGCTCTGCCTCATCGTAGGCGAGTACTCGCGGTGACCCGTATATGAGTTCCATGGGGAGCACCGCTTCTGCACCATAGACTAGGGAGAAGGGTGTTTTGCCGGTGGCTCGATTTGGTGTCGTCCCGAGTGACCAAAGAACTGTCGGCAACTCATCAATCCAGCGTCTTCCACACTTGCGCAGCCTGTCAAAGGTTCTCGTCTTGAAACCATGCAGCACTTCAGCATTCATCCTTTCCGCTTGACCATTGCTTCTCGAGTGAGCAACAGATGCAAAACAGATTTTCCTGCTAAGGTCCCGGATGTACTGCATGAAGGCGTGGCTCATGAACTATGTGCCGTTATCGGTGATGATTCTGTTAGGAACCCCGAAACGGCAAACTAATCCTTTGAAGAACTTGACGGCCGATTGCGCTGTCACCTTTCTCACTGGCTCCACTTCAGGCCACTTTGTGAACTTGCGATGGCGATGTACAAGAACTCAAAGCCCATGGTAGCACAGGGGAAGGGGCCTAAAATAACGAGCCCCCAGACCGAAAAAGGCCAGGAGAGAGGGATTGTTTGGAGAGCTTGAGCTGGCTGATGTATGTTTTTCGAATGGAACTGACATGCTTCACACTTGGTTACTAGCTCAGTTGCATCCTGGAGGGCAGTGGGCCAATAGAAGCCTTGCCAGAAAGCTTTTCCGACAAGTGCCCTTGATCCTATGTGAGAGCCACATATGCCTCCATGTATCTCCGCCAACAGCCTTAGTCCATCTTCCTGGCAGATACACTTCAATTTCACACCGTCTGGTCTTTTTCTGTATAGAATGCTATCCACAAACTGATACATACTTGACTGACGTGCTACCTTTTCAGCTTCTTCTTGATCATCGGGAAGTTCTCCTGTTTGAAGGAAATGAACTATCAGCTGTGCCCATGCCGGAGCCTGTGGCTCGACGACAAGGACCAAAGGCGTCGCTTCGGCCGTGGGAGCGCTTGTCTGAGCGGCAAGAACTTGAGGTTCTGCGCGAGGCTGCTGCTCACCATCTGCCTTGTCGTTGTTCCCGGCAACATTTTTGCCGGCGGCTTCTGGGAGCTCTGCCGGAAAATACTTGCTGGTGTTCAACTTTCTTCTTTTACTGGCATGAGTTGACGGGGTGACTGATGGTTGATTCAAATGGAGCACAAAAGTTCCTGGTTCCACAGGAAGCGTTTGAGCGGCACACTTTGATAGGTGATCAGCAATGCTGTTTTCCGCACGAGGAACATGTTCTGTTTGCAATCCGTTAAAGTGTTCTTCTAATTTCCTCACTTCTTCCACGTACGCTTCCATCAACGGGCTCTGGTAATCTTTGTTTACTTGCTTCACAACAAGCCGCGAGTCGCCACGGATGATCAATTTTTTGATTCCAAGGTCCATTGCGATCCTAAGACCGGCAAGGAGTCCTTCGTACTCGGCAGTGTTGTTTGTAGCATGCTCCCTAGGAAAGTGCATTTGAATTACGTACTTGAGGTGTTCTCCGGTGGGTGCGACAAGCAACACTCCAGCACCAGCGCCTTGTAGTGAGAAGATACCGTCAAAGTACATGATCCATTCTTTTGCTGTTTCTTTGCCGGGGAGGGCTGTCTCTTGAATTTCTTTGTCTTGCGTCGGCGTCCATTCTGCAATGAACTCCGCCAAGGCTCTGCTCTGAATAGTTGACGTGCTTTCAAACTTGAGTGCGAAGCTTGACAGTTCCAACGCCCACTCCACTATGCTGCCGGTTGCATCTGGATTTCTCAAGATACGTTGCAGCGGGAAGCGAGTGACAACGGTAATCTCGTGCGCTTGGAAGTAGTGGCGTAGCTTTCTCGAGGCCATGAGAAGGCCGAAAAGCAACTTCTGCACTCCAGAATATCTTGACCTAGCCCCCTACAGAAGGGAGCTAACAAAATATACTGGCCGCTGCACCACTTTCTTCTTCGGCACTACTTGCTGATTGACTTGCTGATCGGTCTCGTTTGCTTGCGCAGCTTCGGGATCGTCGGCCCCACACCTTGCCAGAGAGGATTCCAACTTTTCATTGGACGGGCTTGCCATCGGCTTCCCTCTGCGCCACTAATGCATCACTGACCACTTGATTTGTTGCCGCTAGATATAGCAGCAACGACTCTTGTGGTTTAGGCGCAACTAGTGTTGGCGCGGAGGAGAGGTATCTTTTCAAATCCTGCAGCGCGGCCTCCACTTCTGGAGTCCATTTCATCGGACCTGCCTTTTTCAAAATCTTGAAAAACGGCAAGGCGCGCTCAGCAGATTTTGAAATGAACCTACTTAAGGCAGCAATACAGCCGGCAAGACGTCGTACATCCTTTATGCTCTTTGGTGCCCGAATTTGCTCAATTACTTTGATCTTGTCGGGATTCGCTTCAATTCCACGTTGAGATACAAAGAACCCGAGATGCTTGCCGGATGGAACACCGAAGACACAATTCTCAGGGTTGAGCTTCAAATTGATCTTGCCCAAGTTTGCAAATGTTTCTTCTAAGTCTTGAATGAGGGTTGATCTGTCCTTGGTTTTGACCACTATATCATCCATATATGCTTCCACATTTCTATGCAGCTGGGGCTCAAAACCGATCTGGACTGCTCTTGCAAATGTTGAACCAACACTTTTTAATCCAAAAGACATACGCACAAAGAAGTATGTGCCACATGGAGTAATGAATGCGGTTTTCTCCTCATCCTCCTTGGCCATGAATGTCTGATGGTATCCAGAATATGCATCAAGGAAAGAGAGTTGGTCACAGCCGGCGGTAGAGTCTACAATTTGATCAATGCGCGGCAAGGGGAAAGGATCCTTCGGACATGCTTTGTTAATATCAGTTTAGTCAATACAAAGTCTCCACTTCCCATTTGCTTTGCGCACCAAGCCAACCAGGTTGGGTGTAGTACTCCTCTAACCAAACTGGCCGCTTCGAGTTTCTTGATTTCTTCGGCAATGAACTGTTGCCGCTCCAAAGCCTGTTTCCAGACCTTCTGCTTGATGGGTCAAGCGTGGGGACAGATGGCTAGGTGGTGCTCAATTACCTTCCTGGGAACACCGGGGATGTCAGATGGTTGCCATGCAAACACATCGTCATTCGCCCGCAGGAAGGCAATGAGCGCGCTTTCCTATTTGTTGTCAAGAGAGGCGCTAACGGTGAAGGTATCGCCAGTGCCATCCTCTTTCGCTGACACCTTCTTCGTTGCTGGTGGTGAGACCTTGGATTTCTTGCCGGTAGAGCACTCCGGCAAGTCTTCAACAGGTGCACAACACTCTGAAGAGGTGCGCTTCCCGGAATCCTTGTCAGAGGTCTTGCCGGACTTCTTGCTTTTCTTTTCCTTGGCGGGAGCTGGCGCCTTAGTGGCCTCGGCTGCAACCACATCTCTATAGAGCTTGTCAACGCAGATGACTGCATCTTTCTTGTCGGAGTTGATGGAAATGACACCCATCGGTCCTGGCATCTTCAGCGTGTTGTACGCATAATGGGATGCCGCCATGAATTTTGCCAGGGCTGGGCAGCCAATAATTCCATTATACGGCAATGGGATCTTGACAACATCAAACACAATTTTCTCTGTTCTGTAGTTCAATTCCCCGCCAAACGTCACCGACAACGTGATCTTCCCCTTGGGCTGGCTCCTTCCCGGATTCACTCCTTGAAACGTGCCTGTCTTCTCGAGTTCTTCGTCGGGAATTTGCAGCCTCTTGATTACTTCTGGAGAAATCAAGTTTAAGCCGGGCCCACCGTCAACTAGCATTTTCGTGACCTGGAGGTTGCGAATTGTTGGTGAAACCAACAACGGCAAACACCCGACCGCAGCTGTGCGATCAGGGTGATCCTCGGCCTCGAAAATGATAGGCGTGTGCGACCATTTGAGCGGCTTCTTGGCACCTATTGCCGGTTCCGCCGCATTAACCTCACGCGCCCACTGCTTGAGTTGGCGGTGAGAGGAGTGCAAAGATGCACCTCCGTCAATGCACATGGCCTCTGTTGCCTTCTGGAATTCCTGCTTACTGGTTTCATCGTCATCCTCTTCATCACTCCCATCATCCTCTTCTTTCTTTTCGCGGCCTCTAGCAGGTTTCTCTTTCTGCTGCTTGGCCTTGCCGCAGCGGCCTCCTCGGTCACCACGACCTTTCTTGCCAGATCCGCCAGCACCGTCCTGGCCCTTCTCCTTGTCGCGTTTTTCATACTCAGCTTTCTGCTTCTCAACGAGGTGCTCGATTTGTCGGCACTCTTGGAGATCGTGGCCCTTGGTGCGGTGAATCTTGCAGTATGGCCCATCAAATTTGTCGGCCTTCTCGTTTGCCGCCGCCTCCTGACAAGCGGTGCATACAGCAGCCTCCTTGTCGGAGTTTTCTGTCTTGGCTTTCTTGGCGGACTTAGAGTTGCCGGAGCCTTAGACAGCCATTACTATTCTGCCATTGTGCTTCCTGTTGCGCTTTTGGCCTTTGTTTCTCGGGGTGGCGGCGTCGTCGTCTTCCGAGTTGACTTCTGCACCTGCATCTTCCCCAGGAAGTCTCCTCCCTTCTTCAGCATGTGCACACTTATCCGCCAACGTATAGAGCTCGTTGACGGTCTTCGGCAGCTTGATGTCCATCTTTTCCCGCATCCTCTGATTGCGCACATTCGTGTGAAAGGCGGCAATGACGGCTGCGGGGTGCACATCTGGAATATTGCGGTGCACTCTGCTGAACCTCTGGATGTACTTGCGTAAGGACTCGCCATCTCTTTGCGGGATCACTTGCAGGTCACTGGGCTGACCAGGAGCCTTGTGGCCTCTGGTAAAAGCACCAACAAACTCATTGCAGAGATCTGACCACGAAGAAATGGAGTTCTCCGGCAAGTTCATCAGCCAAGATCTCACGTTGGGCTTGAGTACCAATGGAAAGTAGTTGGCTAGAATCTTCTCGTCTCTTCCCCCGGCAGCTTGCATGACAATCGTGTAGATGCCTAGAAACTCTGCCGGGTTCAGCTTGCTGTTGTACTTCTCTGGTACTTCCGGCTTGAAGGCCCGGGCGGATGGCTAGCGGACTTGCCGCAGCTCATGAGTGAAGGTAGGACATCCAACCTCGTAAGGTAGATATCCGCCAACCTTGGGTGCAGGCTCATCAATGACTAGGCCGTTGCGCACGTCAGATTGACGGCGCGCCTCCCGACGCCATTCGATGGTAGTGCGGGCATCCTCTACCCGCCTGTTTTGCAGCACTTGCCGCTGATCTTGCCGCGCTCGCGGGTCTGAAGAGGCCATCGATATCTCATCGGGCTCAAAAGACTGCTGAGTTTGCCACGGCTGCTGACGTTGCTTCTGTTGAGGTTGTTGCCGTGGAGGCGATTGCACCGTTGGTGCAGCGTCATCAACGCGGCCACCAGTTGGAGCCACCGGTGCCGTTCGCGGATGTCGTGAGGGCTCCGCTTGCTATGACTTGCTTGCCTCGGCAAATCCAATCAGGTTCTGGATTGTGGCTCTCGACTCATCCATCTTTTCTGCCGCTGGAGGAAAGTTCAGGAGCATCTGGGCTCACGCCATTGCCTCTACTGCTGTTGCAGGCATGCCCACAAGCAAAGAACGCGACGTCGCTCCACTCCTGGCAGAGCCAGCAGGATGCCATTGCGATCTTGCTGTCATGGTGCCTGTTCAGCAGTGGGCTGCCATGGCGGAGGTGGTGCCTGAGGATCTGGAACTTGATCGACAGGTGTTTTGCCATGTGGCCGCCGCCGCCCGGAGTCGTCGACGCCGCTCGGAGTTGCGCTATGTCCGTCACGTGACGGGCGCAGCGTGTGTCTAGACGTGGCATCTCTAGACGTCGTCATGGCAGGGTCTTGGCTCGTGCCGGCCCGGGCATTGTTGCTCCGGTGGCTACGTTCGTCGGCGCGGCGAGGAGGAAGAAGGCATCCATCCGCTCCGCCCACGCCATGGTGGTCTTGCACGCCAGAGGGTCGAGGAAGTCGATCGCCTCCAGCGCTTCCGCCTCCCGCTCCGTCCATGGTGGGCACGGCGACCACGCCGCCTGTGCTGGTCATGCCAACCGCGGCGTCCGCACTGCCCGCACCGGCTGCGCCGCCTGCGCCGCCCGCGAACGCGTGCAAAGGAGCCTTGGAGGTGGAAGGAGCCATCATCGTGATGGCCTTCTTCTTGGGGGCCATCGACGACGAAGAAAGGTAATGGAGCCGATGAAATCGACGCGCAGGATGCTGACTCAGGTTCGTGCAAGCGATCCCCCTAGCTGGCGCGCCAAAGATGTCGTGGGTACGACCATCTATGGGGCCATCTAGCCCCTTGTGGTTCAGCTAGGGAGATCGGCGAGCACAAAGAGCAGAATCAGTAGAGAGACGCCAGGGATTTACCCAGGTTCGGGCCGCCGTGAGGCGTAAAACCCTACTCCTGCCTTGGGTGTATTGAGTGTGTATGATCACTAGTACAAGGAGCGCTTCCCCGACAAGGTGCGGGAGGAGGCAGCTACGCATACAGATTGTGTAAGGGATCGATCGGCCAAATCCCTCTAAACGTTGCCCTGGTCCTCCTTTTATAGCTCAAGGGGTTACCACAGTGGCAAAATGGTCATTACATAGTGATTAGATAGCGAACAGTGCTATCATACCTAACTCTGCCAGTCTAGGACAAAAGCATTAAATGCTCCGTTAGGTGTCACATAGAGGAGCAGCCCCGGCAAGCTTCCTGCACCGCTTGCCCAGCTACCACGTATTATCTTGACACGCCTTCTGGATGGGTGTCATTAAAGGTAAAACCTTCTTCCGGCGTGCTGACACGTGCCTGACAAATCACACCAACCAGCCTGCGCGGTCGACACCTCACCGATTAGCGACTAGCCGCTCGGTGAGGTGGAGCGCTGCCAAGCTGGCGAAAGCTTGCCGGCACGGAGCTTGCCGGGTCTTCACCTTGCCGGGCCATACCTGCCGGCAAGAAATGTCCTCATCTTCAGTATAGTTGAGCACTTGTTGATGCTTCGTCTTGGTCCTTTTCTCCAGTAGCTTCTGCAACTGGGCCTTAATTCTAGATCTTGGTGGTTTCCGACAAGCCCCCTTGCCGGGGAGCCGCTACTGTCTGTGCATAAGTCAGGGTATAAAATACCCATGTTTTATACACCGACACCATGCGGGAGACAGAACTGCACATAAGGTACTAAAATCTGGTTTTTATTGGCCTACTCTTTTCAAGGATGCTCGTAAGTTTGTCTTATCTTGTGATGAATGTCAAAGAATTGGTAATATTGGTAAACATCAGGAAATGCCAATGAATTATTCACTTGCTATTGAACCATTGGATGTTTGGGGTTTTGATTATATGGGACCTTTTCCTACAATGGGTATACTCATATTTTAGTTGTTGTTGATTACGTTACTAAGTGGGTAGAAGCTATTCCAACTAGTAGTGCTGATCACAACACTTCTATGAAAATGCTTAAAGAAGTTATTTTCCCGAGATTTGGAGTCCCTAGATATTTAATGACTGATGGTGGTTCACATTTTATTCATGGTGCTTTCCGTAAATTGCTTGCTAAATATGATGTCAACCATAGAATTGCATCCCCCTATCACCCTCAATCTAGTGGTCAAGTTGAATTGAGCAATAGAGAAATAAAGTTAATTTTGCAAAAGACCGTCTATAGATCTAGAAAGAATTGGTCTAAGAAACTTGACGATGCATTATGGGCTTATAGAACTGCTTATAAAAATCCTATGGGTATGTCTCCTAATAAAATGGTTTATGGAAAAGCATGTCATTTACCTCTTGAGTTAAAACATAAAGGATATTGGGCAATTAAAGAACTCAACTATGATTTCAAACTTGCTGGTGAAAAGAGGTTATTTGATATTAGCTCGTTAGATGAATGGAGAACCCAAGCTTATGAAAATGCCAAATTGTTTAAAGAAAAAGTTAAAATATGGCATGATAAAAGAATTCAAAAAGGGGAATTCAAAGTGGGTGAGTATGTTCTATTGTACAATTCTCGTTTTAGATTTTTTGCAGGAAAACTTCTCTCAACATGGGAAGGACCGTATATCATCGAGGAAGTTTATCGCTCTGGAGCCATTAAGATCAACAACGCCGAAGGCACTAATCCGAGGGTGGTCAATGGGCAAAGAATTAAGCACTACATCTCAGGTACACCTATTAATGTTGAAACTAACATTATTCAAACCATGACACCGAAGGAATACATAAGAGAAACCTTCCAGAACACTCCAAAACCCTGAAAAGGAAGAGGTACATGATACGGTAAGTAAACCGACTCGAAAAATTCCAGAAAAATACTTTCTGTCAGTTTTGGAATATAAAAAAAATAAAAAAAATAAGAAACAACCGAGGGGACCCATGAGGTGCACACAAGGCACCAGGGCGCGCCACCCCCCCAGGTGCGCCCTGGTGGCTTATGGGCCCCTCGTGAGCCTTACCGACTCCGTTTTCTTCTGGAATACTTGTTTTTCAAGATAAAAATTCTTTATGTATACTCCTGGATGTTTTGACCACCGTATCACAGAAATCTCCTCTGTTCTTGTTTTGTGCTATTTTTCTGACAGATCTAGATCGCCATGGCTCCACCAAGTTCTTCCAAGGACAAGTTCTATGAGAAGGTCATCAACCCCTACCTACCGAAGGTGATGAAACACCCTCAAGCCATCGAGATGCGTGAGGGGGTGCTTCACATCCGGGACGTTCAAGTGACCAAGAAGACCGGAAGCGTGGAGGCCAGGCTCGAAGCGGTGGAGCAGGAGATTTTCAAGTGCCAAGGGATGGTGGAACGTGGACTCAACACCAACCACTCCATGATCAAGGAATTCACCCGCGATCACATGGTGGATGGCCAATCAATGGGGGAAATCGTCTTCAAGCTCAATTAACGAATTGACTATCTTCAAGGCCAAATCTATGATCTCCAAAACCAAAATTTTGAGTATGAGGCAAGATTCAAAGGTATGAGTTTAGCTGCAAGTTAAAGGACTCTGGAGACTCGTTCATCCTTTTATGATGGGGAACCTATGCCATGGAAGCCGGAGGACAAGCTCACCACCTCATCACCACCACCATCACCGAAGAAAGAAACCTGAGTACATGGGTATGGGCACTCCCCTTGGCTAGTGCCAAGCTTGGGGGAGGTACCCCGGTATCGTATCACCATCACTTTTATTATCTTTACCTATTTTTAGTTCGATCCTTAGTTATTTCATGATTTAGTTGAATAAAAGTTTAGTATGATCTATTTTCGAGTGCTAGTTTCGTGATCTATCCATCTATGTAATCGAGTTGAGAGTTATATAATAAAGAGTAGTTTGAGTTTTTGCTTCTTTACTTTTATGTTTCAATTCTAGCAATGAAAATAATGAAAAAGATCATATGCTAATCTTATGGAAAGTAATGACATTACACAAAGAAAAGTATAAGTGGTAAAATTTATTGGAAGTTAACAAACATAGCATTGGTCAATGATGCAATTCATGAAAGAAATTAATAAGGGAAGAGAAGATTCACATGCAAATATACTATCTTGGACATCTTTTATGATTGTGAGCCCCCATTAAGTATTTTATGTCAAATTGTTGACGTTGGACAAGGAAGACAATGTAATGAATTATGTTTGCTTATATTCACATAGAAGTTATATTGTTATAGATCCTCCAACATGTGGTGCTTGCCCAATATCTTTGCTAGCCAAAAAATCCGCACCAAGTAGAGATACTACTTGTGCATCCAAAAACCTCGAACCCAATTTCATGTCATGAGAGTCCACTATACCTACCTATGGATTGAATAAGATCCTTCAAGTAAGTTTTCATCGGTGCATAAAGCAATAAAAATTGCTCCTAAATATTTATGAACTTTTATTGCAAGGGAAAATAAGCTTTGTACGAACTTGTGATGGCAAAGAAATAAAAGCGATGGACTGCATAATAAAGGTTGCTATCACAAGGGGCAATATAAAGTGACGTTCCTTTGTATTAAGAGCTTGCACATCCAAAAACAAAAAGCGCATGACAACCTCTGCTTCCCTCTGCGAAGGGCCTATCTTTTACTTTTTATGTATTTACTTTTTATGCATGAGTCAATAGTGTTCTCCCCTATTCCTTTTTATTTTTCTCTTTTGCAAGCATCATGTGGTGGGAAAGATCTAGGCATATATATCCAGTTGGATATGAGTGATCATGAGTTATTATTGTTGACTTCATCCTTGAGGTGAATAAGTTGGGAGGCGAAATCATAAGCCCCTATCTTTCTATGTGTCTAGCTGAAACTTTTGCTCCATATATGTGTTGTGAGTGTTAGCAATCATAGAAGACTAAATGATAGTTGAGTATGTGGACTTGCTAAAAAGCTCCTACATGAGACCCTTCCTGAAAATATGATGAATTGCAATTGCATTGTTGACTAAGAACATAGTTTGTTAGTTTTCAAGAAAGTTTATGCCTTATACCTCGTTGTTGTGATGAATTGTTACTTGCTCATGAGAAGTTATATGATAATAAATATTGCTGTTACAATAATGATCATGATGCTACTATGTCCGTATTTTGTTTTTATCGACACCTCTCTCTCTAAACATGTGGACATGATTATCGATATCGGCTTTCGCTTGGGGACAAGCGAGGTCTAAGCTTGGGGGAGTTGATACGTCCATTTTGCATCATGTTTTCCTACTATTATTTATAGTATTTTTGATCAATATAACACTTTGTGGAGCAATTCTAATGCATTTTCTCTCTTAATATGCAAGATTTACACAAAGAGGGAGATTGCCGGCAGCTGGAATTCTGGACCTGAAAAAGCTATCTCAGAGATACCTATTCTGCACATCTCCAAATGAGCTAAAATTTCACGGAGATTTATTTTGGAATAAATAAAAAATACTGGAAAGAAGAAGTACCAGAGGGGGCCACCAAGGTGCCCACAAGGCACCAGGGCGCACCACGCCCCAAGCTCGCCCTGGTGGCTTGTGGGGCCCCTGGCCAGCCTCCGGTGCCCATTTTCTGGTATATAAGCCCATTTGCCCTAGAAAAAAAATAAGGAGAAGGATTTTGGGACGGTGCACCGCCGTCTCGAGGCGGAACTTGGGCAGGAGCTATTTTTCTCTCCGGCGGAGCGATTCTGCCGGGGATACTTCCCTCCGGAGGGGGAAATCGAAGCCATCGACATCACCAACGATCCTCTCATCGTGGGAGGACCTATTTACATCAACATCTTCACCAGCACCATCTCATCTCAAACCCTAGTTCATCTCTTGTATTCAATCTTTGTCTCAAAACCTCAGATTGGGACCTATGGTTTGCTAGTAGTGTTGATTACATCTTGTAGTTGATGCTAGTTGGTTTATTTGGTGGAAGTTTATATGTTCAGATCCAATATGCTATTCAATACCCCTCTGATCTTGAACATGAACATGATGTGTGAGTAGTTACTTTTGTTCTTGAGGATATGGGAGAAGTCTTGTCATAAGTAATCTTGTGAATTTGGTATTCGTTCGATATTTTGATGATATGTATGTTGTTGATTCTCTTAGTGGTGTTATGTGAACGTAGACTACATGACACTTCACCATATTTGGGCCTAAGAGAATGCATTGTGGAGTAGTAATTAGATGATGGGTTGCTAGAGTGACAGAAGCTTAAACCCTAGTTTATGCGCTATTCCGTAAGGGGCTGATTTGGATCCATATGTTTCATGCTATGGTTAGAGTTATCTTAATTCTTCTTTCGTAGTTGTAGATGCTTGCGAGAGGGGGTAATCAGAAGTGGGAGGCTTGTTCAAGTAAGAACAGCACCCAAGCACCGGTCCACCAACATATCAAATTATCAAAGTAGCGAACGCGAATCAAACAAACATGATGAAAGTGACTAGATGAAATTCCCATGTGTCCTCGAGAACGCCTTGCTTACTATAAGAAACCGTTCCAGCTTATCCTTTGCTACAAAAAGGATTGGGCCTCCTTGCTGCACTCTTTGTTACCGTTACTACTTGTTACTTGTTACAAATTATCTTGCTATCGAACTACTCGTTACCGATAATTTCAGTGCTTGCAGAAATACCTTGCTGAAAACCACTTGTCATTTCCTTCTGCTCCTCGTTCGGTTCGACACTCTTACTTATCGAAAGGACTACGATTGATCCCCTATACTTGTGGGTCATCACGTCCCATCCGGCAAGCTACTCGGCTTCGTCATATCGCATAGGGGAATCAAGGCGAACCCCGATAAGATTAAGGCATTGGCACCGTTAGCAGTACCGACAGAGCTCAAAGATGTACAGAGATTAACAGGGTGTGTAGCCTCCCTAAGCCGATTTATTTCATGGCTCGACGAAAAGGCTCTTCCGCTATATAGACTACTTAGGCAGACCAAGAACTTCAAGCGGACTGAGGAGACCAGCACTGCCCTAGAAGAGATCAAGGCACTCCTAGCTACGAATCCAATCCTAGCCGCCCCTCACCCTAGCGAACCAATGTTGCTATATATCTCGGCAACCAATCAAGTCATCAGTGCAATCTTAGTTGTTGAGCGCAACATGGACGGTCATAAATTAAAGGTACAAAGGCCGGTATATTATGTTTCTGAAGTGCTTACCCCATTTAAAACAAGGTACCCGCACTACCAGAAGATAGCATATGTAGTCTTGATGGCCTCTCAGAAACTTAGGCACTACTTTCAGGAGTGCTCCATCACCGTGGCCTCGGAGGTACCATTAAATGACATCATCAATAACCGTGATGCCATTGGCAGAATTGCAAAATGGGCCATTGAGCTATTGCCTTTCGAAATCACGTATCGACCACGTCGGGCTATTAAATCCCAGGTAATGGCCGAATTCGTGGCCAAGTGGACAGAGGCCAAGCTCTCTCGAGACAACATCCCTTATTCAAATTGGATAATGCACTTCGACGGCTCCAAAATGCTCACCGGGCTAGGAGCGGGAGTGGCCCTCACCTCGCCGACTGGCGACACAATTAAATATGTACTTCAAATCATGTACCCCGACTCCAACAACGAGGCGGAGTATGAAGCTCTGCTTCATGGACTTTGAATGGCTGTTTCCATGGGCATCCATCGTCTCAAGGTCCGAGGTGATTCCAACCTCGCAATCTCCCAAGTTAATGGGGAATTCGATGCAAAGGACCAAAAAATGGTGGCGTACTGGAGCATCATCATGACTCTATCAGCCTGATTTGAGGGTCTAGAATTTCACCATATCCAAAGAGACAACAATCAAGCTGCCGACATCCTCGCTAGGATGGGTGCCAAACAGGAGCCAGTACCTAAGAACACTTTCCTTGAATGATTGTTTAAACCATCGGTCAAATGGCAAGGTGACGCCAAGCAAACTGCTAAGACGGCCGAGCAATCGGAGCCCGTGCTAATCACCCCGCCGGCCATAGTGCCAGACAAGGAGATAATCGGGGGCTCGGTGGTAGAGGAAACCTCCTCGGCCCATGAGATTATGGCCATGATCGCACCTTGGACTGGGCCAATACTTGCGTACTTGCTGCGCAAGGAGCTGCCCGAAGATGAGACCGATGCACGATGAATCGTTCAATGATCGAAAGCATATAAGGTCCATGAAGGGGAACTATACAAATGTGACTGGCATACTGCAACGCTGCATCTCTGAGGAAGAAGGAAAAGAGCACCTCTCGGAAATTCACTCTGGCATGTGTGGCGATCCTGCAACACCACGGACTTTGGTAAGCAAACTTTTCCAAGCAGGGTTTTATTGGCCCACAGCGCAAGCCGATGCATGGGAACTTGTTGATGCATGCGTGGGCTGCCAGCTCTTCACTAAACAAAGAAACGTGCCAGCCACAACCTTAAGAACCATCCTGATCACCTGACCATTCACGGTCTGGGGGCTGGACATGGTCGGACCGCTCCGTGGAGGAACACATAAGAAGAAATACCTCTTGGTTATGGTCGACAAATTCACAAAATGGATCGAGGCAAAACCTGTGACATCGGCTAAGGCTGAACCAGTGATTGACTTCATTTCTGGCGTAGTACACCATTATGGGGTACCCCACAACATCATTATGGACAATGGATCCAACTTTACCACCAAGGAGGTAAAGGATTGGTGTACCAAACAAGGCATTAACCTTGATTATGCCTTGGTTTATCACCCACAAACCAATGGTCAGGTTGAATGAGCAAATGGCTTAATCTTAAGCGGCATCAAGCCCCGCCTAGTTCGATCTTTGGAGAAGGCCGACAACAAGTGGGTCGAGGAGCTTGACTCCGTATTGTGGGGCTTGCACACCACGTCTAACAGATTCACAGGCTATACTCCATTCTTCATGGTTTATGGAGCCGAGGCCATACTTCCTAGTGACCTCATCCATGACGCACCTCGAGTACGCATGTATGAGGAATAGGAAGCTGAGCGTAGTTGGCAAGATGACCTCGATGCCCTTGACGAGGAATGTGACGTCGCCTGAGCACGCTCAACCTTTTACCAACAACAGGCACGGCGATACCAGAATCGTGAGGTCCAGACGAAGGCATACAACATCGGCGACTTAGTCTTGTGACGCCACCCAGACAAGCCTGATCAACATAAACTATCTGGACCCTGGGATGGGCCATTCATCATCGACAAGGTGCTCACTGGAGGGGCATACCTGATCCGGAATGTTAAAGAAAATCGTCTAGAGACGAACCCGTGGAACGCCGCCCTGTTGCGCCGATTTCACAGCTAGCAAGAACTTTAGCTTTATCTTTTTTTGTTTTTAAATTTTAGCTAGAAAGTCTTTTGCATGCAAAGTTAGAATCGATATATCATACTACTAATAACTTTTGTTTTCTTCTAGCTCTTTTCGAATAATAGGACATGCACAATGTGGCTCGTGGCCACACATTGCGCGTCATTAGATTCGAGCCAGGGGCTCTTTGAAGATCCTCAGCAGAAATATGTCAGATCTATTAAAAGAATCCGACAAATACGTACTATCCGCTGATACGTCTCTGTCGTATCTACTTTTCCAAACACTTTTGCTCTTGTTTTGGCCCCTAATTTGCATGATTTGAATGGAACTAACCCGGACTGACGCTGTTTTCAGCAAAATAGCCATGGTGTTGTTTTTTGTGCAGAAATAAAAGTTCTTGGAATTGGATGAAACTTTTTGGAGATTTTTTATGGAATATATAAAAAATATTGGCACCAAGACCCACTGGAGGGGGGCCACCCAGTGCCCACGAGGCACCAGGGTGCGCCACCCCCCCAGGCGCGCCCTGGTACCTCGTGGGGCCGACGTGGCTCCGTCTGACCTAATTCCAACGCTATAAATTCATAATTCCAGAGAAAAAAAATAAGAGAGGAAGTTTTATTGCGTTTCATGATACGGAGCCGCCACCACCTCCTGTTCTTCATCGGGAGGCTAGATCTAGAGTTCGTTTGGTGCTCCGGAGAGGGGGATCTTCCGGCATCATCATCATCAACCATCCTTCATCACCAATTTCATGATGCTCACCGCCGGGAGTGAGTAATTCCTTCGTAGGCTTGCCGGACGGTGATGAGTTAGATGAGATTTATCATGTAATCGAGTTACACTACAAGAAATATGCTAACTTGTGACCTTCTGTCAGTGAACCTAGAAGAAATAGTCATAAATCTATGACCATTTCGAACCAATTGGTCGTAAGCTGTTTGGGAGGGTCCAAACCCGAAAACATAACGACCATTTTGGCCAGAAAGGTCATAGTAGTTCCTTATACGAAATGGTCATAAGCGCATAGCCTTGTTTACTTCCCCTATTTTTACCCGGTTACGACCAATTTAAATGGTCGTATTTGCTAATTTGCAATGCCATGAAATATTTGGACGGCCACCTTAGCAGATTTGACTACGTGTCATGTCCATGTATCAGCCACCTCAGCAGTTTCGTCTGTGTGTCATGTCCATGTGTCAATTTCCGCTTACGTGTCTAGATAATACTAAGTTTGACATATCACTGACGCGTGGGACTGTAATGACCCGTAGTTACATGAGAGCGGGGGGGGGGGGGAATTCGATTGCATTGCATTCATGCATATGAGTTTGGGGTTAATTTCAAACTTGCATTCAAATCACTAAGTTAAATTTGCATTCAAATACAAAATTGGACAAGACCTTTGCTCTTATTTAGAGTTTTGGGTTCAATTACGATTAAGAAATCAGTTGGAGGACCTAAGTGCTAAAAGTAAAATTCAATATGAATTGGAAATGCATTTATAAAAAAAAAATAATTGATAATGGGAATTCAAACTTTATTAATAATTGAAATAAATAATACAAAGTTATATCACAAAAGAATAAAGAAATCTTTATTAGAAATTACAATTACATTTCTTGAGTTACATAAGCTTGAGAAGGAATAGACCTAGACTAAACTATTTATTCCCTAAACTAATTCTATCTTCTTGATAATCTTCAACCTGCAAAATAGACACCAAAGACAAAAGAAATAGTTATTGTTAAAATGTAGCATTTCCATTTCTGGAAATGCATTGATTTAGGAGCTACCACTTTGAAGTTGTAGCAATGATAGCCAAAATCCATTTGTTATATAATAGACTGATCAGAACTTTGAGAGTAGCCAACCAGGAGTAAGTAGTAAACCAAATGACCATTGAATAGTAGCAGCCAAGAATCAATCCATGTTTAGGAAGAAACACAAAGCCAACAAAGTAGTAAACCATTGGATAAAAGCCATAAGTAGATAAAGATCCAACCCATCCGGCCAGGGCCAAGTCCCAAAGCAATTAGCCACCCATCAGCTTATAAGATAGACATCAAGGAGAGCTTAACAGCACACAAGCAGCTACTATCTACAGCACACGCACCAGACCTCCAAGAGGTGCCCAAGCACACAGTTGAGTCACTCATCCAGAGCACTATAAATAGAGCAACCCAGCCGTGCAGAGAGTTTGATAGCCACTGGTACAATAGTACCAAACAGGAGTTGGACCAAACCCAAACCAGAGAAACTAGTGTGTAGCAGCGAGGAGGAGGAGGCACACCCCAAGAAGGAGGTTTTGCTAGAATCCTCAAGACCAAGCTGCAACAAGACCCCAATGTAGGATTTTGCGGGATTTGTCCTCAGATAGCCTAGAAGTGCTAGGACTATGACATCATAGGGGCATGAGTGTAGCATCTGTTAATATCCCAGTGAGAGTAGCCTCAGACCAGCATCATTGGCTTGGCAAAAGATCGAGAAAAGCATCTGTTCTTATTAGATTTTAGGAGAGAAAGAAGAGAAGGAAGAGAAAACACTAAGACCAAGAGAGTATCTGTTCAATACCAAAATTAGGAGAGAAGGAACTGGGCAAGATGAGATAATATCCATATATATAACCAGTAGAAAAAATTAGGCCTTTGTAGCACACATAAACAAATCTGCTATATGCAGAACACCAAGCACAATTTACACTTGGTAAATTCCTGCAATAGGAACACATGCACCCACTAGCACCTAGGCTAGATATAAGTACTGTACCTATATAAGAGCAGTAATAGCAATAGTATATATGTGTGTGTCACCACACAAGTACATAAATACAGTATATAGGGGTTGAATCTTGCAAAACTTTTGGAGTTTCTCTGATTAAATAGATACTTATGTACCTAGAAATGATTTTTGGAAAAAGTAAAGAGCAAACTATGAAGCAGCTGTAGTTCAAATTTGACCCCTTCCTGCTGAATCGGCGGAAATTTGTCTTTTTCACGAGAGGTGGATCAAAAGCTTTTGACACCCAACCATTTGGTCAATTATACATTAAATATGGCCTAGTATTTTATAAAATTTATTTGGTCCAATTTTGCAACAAATATTTGGTAGCTGTAGTTCAAATTTGACCCACTTCCAACTGAATCGGCAGAAATTTGTCGTTTTGATGAGAGGTGGATCGACAGCTATTGACACGCAAACATTTGGTCAATTGTACATAAAATATGGTCTAATATTTTCTAAAAATGGTGTGGTGCCATTTTGCATCAAAGATTTGGTAGGTCCTTCACAAAAAAACTCATTTTGGGCACTCGGAAAAGGGAAAACGAATTTTTTATGCAAAGAAAATGAAAACTCCCTTTGGCAACATCATTTGCCATTCCAAGATGCACCCTTGTGCACAATATGAGGTCATTTGAACAAACTATGCCATGAATGTGGCCATAAGATTGATCATTTGGCTTGAAAGCCATGAATCTTCCCACATGATAGCTCATTTCTGAGAACACTTTTTTAAAATATTTGCCGTATTACAAGTTTATTATTTTTCCTGGTAACTTGGTCACATATAATGACACAATGCGAAGGTTTTCCTATTTTTTGATTTTTTTGAAATTTTCATGCCCATTTCAAAATGCGGTCAAAACGGCGGGCATGACCGTTCCTAGCTAGTGGTTGAATCTTGGAAATGGTGTTTACTAATGAAATAACTATTTTTGTACCTAAAAATGATTTTTGGAAAAAATCATGAGAAAACTATCAAGCACCTGTAGTTCAAATTTGACACACTTCCAGCTGAATCGGCGGAAATTTGTCTTTTTGATGAGAGGTGGATCGACAGCTATTCACAAGCAATCATTTGGTCAATTGTACATAAAATATGGTCTAATATTTTCTAAAAATTATGTGGTGCCATTTGCATCAAAGATTTGGTAGGTCCTTCACAAAAAAACTCAATTTTGGCACTCGGAAAATGGAAAACGAAATTTTTATGCAAAGAAAATGAAAACTCCCTTTGGCAACATCGTTTGCCATTCCAAGATGCACCCTTGTGCACAATATGAGGTCATTTGAACAAACTATGCCATGAATGTGGCCATAAGATTGATCATTTGGCTTGAAAGCCATGAATCTTCCCACATGATAGCTCATTTCTGAGAACACTTTTTTAAAATATTTGCCGTATTACAAGTTTGTTATTTTTCCTGGTAACTTGGTCACATATAATGACACAATGCGAAGGTTTTTCCATTTTTTATTTTTTTTGAATTTTTCATGCCCATTTCAAAATGCGGTCAAAACGGCGAGCATGACCGAGCTTCCCCGAGCAACCCGTCCCCGGCGGAGGCGCTCTTTGATGCTGCCGACCCCCTTTCGCCAACCTCCCTCTCCCCCGATTTAGATCGATGGAGCCGGGCATGTCCTGTCCACCCCTTTTTCGCACTCCGAAAATGAAAAATGTTTTTTTGTGCAAAGAAAATAAAACCCCCCAAATCAACATTGTATTTCATCCCAAGATACAAAAACGTGCACAATATTGGTTCATTTTAACAAACTATATAAGAGGGTAATATGTTGAATGTTTACCCGGAATAAGAGGGTAAAAAATATAAGAGAAACAAAAGGAAAAAACAGAATTACATAAGCTTAATTCTGATTGGTGGAATCAGTTGTGACATGGATCGATGACATGGCAAACATCCGTCCATCCATTCATCCATCCATCCGTCCATCCATCCATCCATCCAACCCACCAGAGCAAACCCCACTCTCTCCACCCAACCCCCATCCTGCTCTGTCTCTCTTGCGCGAACCCTAGCGCTTCGCTCCTCACTTGCCGCCGCCCGCGCCCGCACGGCTCCTCCTATGGCCAATGAGCCTCCCTCGCCCCGGCTCCCTGCTCCGCCTGGACTGGCCGACGCGCCTCGGTGACCGCGGCCAGCCCAACCTCGCGCCACCCGCTCCGTCCGCGCCCGTGACCTCCTCCTCGACGCCAAGAGTTGGAGCCCTGCATGGATCCGGCGCCCCCTTCCCCTCGGCTAGCTCCAGCCACCGAGAGTTGGAGCGCTGCATGGATCCAGCGTCTCCGACCTCCGCCTCGTCTCCTCCACCAGCTGTCGCTTCTCCAGGCTCTGCACGGCGCCGAGACAGCCGCGTCCCCGACTCTCCCTCCTCCCCGACGGCCTCTCATCCATGCTGGAGACAGTCGCGTCCCCGATGGTTGCTGCTAGACCGACCCCTCCTTGTTGCCTGGGCGCATCCCCGACTCTCCCTCTGACCCGACAAAGCCGTCGTCGGATACCTTCTTCCTCGACATAGACGACTCAGATCCACTCCTCCATTTTCTTCTCGCGGTTGTCCACAGCATAGACGACCCAGATCTGACGTTTTTGTTGGCTGACTGGTTTTTCAGGACACGGGTGGTGCAGTGGCCCCTAGAACACGCTCAGCAACGTCTAGGCCAGGTCAACTAGGGCGGCAGCTGTGGTCGCTGCCGGCGTCTACTTCCACTACAAGGACTACAAGCTTGCCCACGACTCCATGGCCCTCCAGGACCTGGAGCGAGACGGAGGGGTTGAGCCCGGCACCCTCACCGTCGATGGCGTTCCGGTCGACAGCTACCTCACCAGGTCCCTCCGTTTGCCTGTGGCTAGTGCCGCTGCTTACATTCTTCATCTGCCCATTGCTTACATTCTTCAACTGTACCGGATGGATGTAGATTCATGTGGGACGAGGGCAAGTACCCTGTGAACGCCCCACTCAAGGAGACCGTCGCCAGCATCCAGTCCCAAAGTTGCCAAGATTGAGGTCTGCTTTTGTGTGTCTTCATTAGTCCAGTTCTTCTTCATACTGACCAAATTACACATGGATGCCAATAAGATTTTGGAACATTGGCAGCAACTTAACACTATATTAGTTAATATGAAGATAGCATTGAGTTTAATCTAGTACTGATGATTGTCGTGGTTTGTCTTCGAACAATGCTTGTGTTTTAGCTACTACCACTTTAAGCTGCTGTAGGCTTGTAGTTATCAATTGCAGCTGGGCTTCTATATTGTATGGGGTTTAATTTAGGTTTCAGGACAATTACTAGTTTGTAGGATGTTATAGGAATGGACAGTTTCATGCAAGGGTAATTGATTTGTAAGAGTTCATTCTGTATATATGAGACTCCTTGCATCACAACTGGATAGCACAAACCTTGTCTATTTTTACGTCTAGTCCGTTCATGCCTGCTTGCTCGCACATCTATTGAACTGTACTTAATGGCTCACCACATCCCCTGATTACATGGTTCTTTTTCTGGCACCAACAATGCAGGGGTGTTGGCAACAACTTTCTCCCTCACAAAGGATGGCATCGAGATGCAGATTGCGGCCAACCATGTCGGTATGGCTACAAACTCACATCTACCTTTTACTAGCTGATTGCGACCATCCATTGGTACCTACACATACCTGCGCCCGCTGGCTTGATCTCGCCGGAGCATATTTTTTGGCTTAGTTTTACTTCAGGAATAGGCATATTGTGGCCCTTGGATACAAGGGAATAGTCAAATACTTCACTGGATTGTTCCTTTTGTGTCATCATTGTTCTGTTAGTTCCTTGAAATTACATTCTTGTGTAACTCTGTTCATTGCTTACTATATCTGCCCCCATAGTTTTGTGTCATAGTACATTCGCAATATAATAGTTTCCTTGACTTGGATCATACCCTTTTGTTATGACTTAATTGATCCAGACATGCTCAAATGCAGTCGCACGTACAAATTTGTGTGGCTGAGGTACAGTTTTAAGATGAGATATGTATATATGGAACTCATGTAAGGGAATTAGAATTAGAGAAATATATATGTATGGGTACCTCGGCTATTGGAAATACCAACTATACAATCATCTTGTTAATTACTACACATCATCTTGTTGCAGCATCATTGGTGAAACAAATTTGTTTTTTTTTGTCTGGCAGATGTGCAGTTGGCTGCACTATCTAGACAAGTTGTACCTTTGGAGTAGTACTACATGCAACCTGATGGAACCTTCATGTTGTTTCATTGATCTACAATGAATATATACTACTACGGCAGCCTGTTACTATTACTACATGCCATCCTTCTTATTTTTAGTAGTGATTTTGATGCAGAAATGCTGGTGAAAATATGATGCTATAGTCTAGATATATGATGCAAAGTATGTTGTATTTACACACTTGCATCCAACTGCAGTAGTCGCACGGGCGAGTTGAGGTGGGGGGCAGAGAGGTTGAGCCGCGCGGGTGATGATCATGTACAGCGGCGCTCTTTCCGGCGTTGACCCGACCAAACTGATGATGCAAGGCTGCTCCTCCTTCTGCTGCATGTCTTCATCGACTTTGTTCTTCCACAGGGAGAGAGATAAATCCTTCACTTGTTCACTGTGTCATCTGCTGATTACTTCTTCTATTAATCACCTAGTGCTCCTGTTAGTGAGATTCATCTAGTATTTTTTTTGCAAAGCACGGAATGGTTTGGAGTAGTTGATCATTGCCTGATGGAACCTTCATGTCGTTAGCATGTAGTACTGCAGCAACCAGATGCAATCCATTTTATTAAATGCATTCTGGTTAGGATTTGGTCATGGCATGACCTTGCTGTTCTATTTTCTACAGATCTGGTCACTACTGGAATTTCATTCTAGGACTTCGCCATGTGATTATTACTTATTTTTAACCAATGCTAGACCTAGCATGTGTAGACTCTAATGTTGTTAGTCCTTGTGTTCACTCTTTTGCAGGAGCTTCAGGCCTAAGAAAGTTGAAGTTCGAAGCCGTGTAACCCTACTTAGTGAAGAATTGCCTGTTCTGACTGTAAAGATTGTAATATTGTAATAGTAGTCATATCTGGGTTGTAAGAGACTATGTATAGATTGTAGTAGACTAATTTAGTGTTAATTGCTGAACTACATTTGTTCTGTTCTGTTTGAAATATTGATTATGTCTGTGATTTGAAAACCTGTGAAATGGAAACCTGACTAGTGGGACCCACTCATGAAATTAATCTGAGCAATTCTGAAATTTCTGACATGTGGGACCAATGTATGAGATTATGATAAGTGGGACCCATCTAACTAGTGGCACTAGCTCTAAATTATAATGGCCCAAACAGTGTAAAAAGGCCACGGCCTAGAAATAAAACGCCTGAAATGTTGGGCCAGGCCCATGTAGCCCCATGTAGCTGATCAAAATTGATAGGGAAAAAATATATAAATATGCTGGATTGTTGGGCTTGGCCCATATAGACGACTAGACTGGACCTGGCTGATTCTAATCTATGACCAATTCATTTCGTCGTAATTTTGCCACGTCAGCTTGCCATGTTGGATCTGACGTGGTCTGGCCAGACTGCCAGTGACCAAAACAATTGGTCGTAAAATCTACGACCTTTTATTTTGGTCGTAACCGTCTACGACCATTTCACAAGAAAGGTCGTTAAGTTTCATTAAAGATGGCCAGCTTTTGACCAACTGTTTTTGGTCACAAAAAGGTCACAAATGGAAAACAATGACCATTCACTGACCAATATTGATGGTCGCAAGTTGACATATTTCTTGTAGTGTTAGTTTTGTTAGGGCTTGATCCCTACTATCCACTATGTTCTGAGATTGAAGTTGCTATGACTTTGCTATGCTTAATGGTTGTCACTAGGGCCCGAGTGCCATGATTCTAGATCTGAACCCTTTATTTTTTCATGAATATATTTGTGTTCTTGATCTGATCTTGCAAGTCATACGCGCCTGCTATGTGTTATGATCCGCATACCCCAAGGTGACAATAATTGGGATTCTTTCCGGTGATTGCCATAGTTTGAGGAGTTCATGTATTCACTAAGTGTTAATGCTTTGTTCTGGTTCTCTATTAAAAGGAGGCCTTAATATCCCTTAGTTTCCTTATGGACCCCGCTGCCACGGGAGGGTAGGACAAAAGATGTCATGCAAGTTCTTATCGCAAGCACGTATGACTATATACGGAATACATGCCTACATTACATTGATGAATTGGAGCTAGTTCTGTGTTGCCCTAGGTTATGACTGTTACATGATGAATGTTATCCAACATAATCACTGATCCAATGCCTACGAGCTTTTCACATATTGTTCTTGCTAAGTTACTACTGTTGCTACTGCTGTTACAATTGCTACTACTGCTATCGTTACTATTATTGCTACTACTATCAAACTATCATACTACTGTGCTACTGATCACTCTGCTGCAGATATTTAGTCTCAGGTGTGGTTGAATTGACAACTCAACTGCTAATACTTGCAAATATTCTTTGGCTCCCCTTGTGTCGAATCAATAAATTTGGGTTGAATACTCTACTCTCGAAAACTGTTGCGACCCCCTATACTTGTGAGTTATCAAGACCTTTTTCTGGCGCCGTTGCCGGGGAGCATAGCTTTATTTGCTAAGTCACTTGGGGAGGTAAGGAACTGCCATCTAGCTCTGCACTTGATTCACCTTCTGTTTTGAGTAAACTTGCAACACCACCACCACTACTAGGAAAAGGCTTATTAGTGGCGCACCTGTTTTGGCCATTAATGGCGCACTACAGGTGCGCCACTATCATCACGCCACTAGTAACATATACTAATGGCGCACCCCTGGTGCGCCATTAGTATACCAGACTATAGTGGCGCACCAGGTAGTGCGCCATTAGTAAGTCACACGGTGCGCCATTAGTATGCCTCCCAGGGGGCCATATTTACCTTGTGCTCTGGGTTACTAATGGCGCACTAACAGATAATGCGCCATTAGTATTTTTATAGCAGTGCGCCACTAATGTGCTGTATGGTGCGCCACTAGTATGAATATTAGGAATTTTTTTTTTCTTTTCTGATATTTGCGCAGGTTCATATATATTAGTGCACAGAATATAGACAGCACAGAATATATTAGTGCACAGAATATAAACAGCAGATTCATCGAATACAATAGAAGATTAGTCTCCGAATACAATTCATCATATTAGCTAGTCTCCGAATTCAAAAGACCGAACAAAGTTAGAACATTTACAAGTCTCGAGCTAGACCGCGAGTAGCGAGTTTGTCCACATTACAAGTCGATATCGATCATCTAAACTACCATCACATAGAAGAGAGCTGCGGTCATCACGATGAGCATCATCGCGATGAAATTGGTCTTCATCCGGTTCCTCCTCCGCTCCCTCCTCTCTCCCGCTAGATAGTGCGCGTATCTAGCTTCCGCCTCCGCCCTAGTGGTGTACCCTTTGTAACTGTTACCGCTGAAACGGTAAACCTGTTTCCGACACTCCTCCCAGTCGTCGTAGACTCCGGGAACCTTACCCTTGTACACGACATACGACGGCATCTCTATGCACTAGACAAACAAAACGTTAGTAGCAATTCACAGACAATACATGAGCAATATATAAGTATGCAACAAAAGGATCGGAAGAGAAAAGCAACACATTAATAGCACGATTCGTGGTCCTACTAATAAATAGCATCGATTACATATAAGTTGAACGACTGTCCAAACTAGAGAGCTAATCGATATTTCAGAACTACATACCATCACTACTTTCGACTCGACTCAGGGACCGGAGCGTGGATGAAGCCGCCGTCTATCGTGATGGTCATGAAATCGCGGTCGTTGTCAGCCTGCATTTGTAGCGTTGTTTCTATGTCACTGTTGGACGGTTGATATCTAAGGTAGAACTGCCCCGAGGTACGAAGGACATCTTGATGGATGATTTCCGCAAACTCCGACTGGATGCGAAAGAATTCTTGTCTGATGTCCGTGTCCTGGATTGCCGACAAGCTTGCGGCCCAATCTTTGTGATTATTTGGTAGCAGAAGGTGATCATGGTCCCGCACGATCGCCCGCATGTGATGGAGGGCGTAGTAGGCATCCTTCTGACCGCCAGGCGCCTGCTTGACGCAGGGGAACGTCGTAGTGTGGGCGAACACGTGCTTGCCATACCTACGAATTGGCCTGTTGAAGGTGCCTCCAGATCTGGCGTAGCCGGGGAGAACATCATCAAGAACTTTCTTGATATTTGTGTAGTCTTTCTTCGACTGACGGTCTGAGTCAAAATACGTGGCCATGGAATATTTCGGGCTTAAGAGGATGAGTGTGCAATGTGTGTCACTGCACAAAACACGGAATGTTAGAAAAAAAAAGAACGATCGAAATCTAAGAAATCATATGTTACGGGGCGATGAGGGGATGACTTACTCGGGAAAGTAAGTCACGAGGAAGTTATCCTTATCTGGGTTCGCCAGAATGACGCCTTCGAGGTATGAACTCGCGACTTGCCGGTCCCCAGCGCTGCCCAAGATCTTGGCACGCATGTAGAAGGGGTCGACTATCACGATGTCCGGGGTCTTGTCTCTAATGATCCGCATCTCCATACTCAGCGAAAATAGCCGAACGAAGGTGTAGTGCAGCGGATGAAGGTTAAACATAGCGAAGATGTCATCAAACCGCAGGACGATCATACCCCCGATGGCGCTATCCACAAAGCCCTTGCCCTCTGGCACCTTGGCCACGAAAACCGGGTATGCCACATCATTCTCTCGGAGACGCCGCTTCTCCAAAGAAAGAACACTGTCATGCAGACTCCGCATAGCACCGGTTGCAGCATTGAGCAGATTAGTCGGTAGCATCGGCCTACCCGCCACATGCACCCTCCTCGAGATATCCTTAGGTGAAGGTGGCCCGTCCTGAGCACGGATCGTACTCGGTGCCGGCTGGCTCGCACCCTTAATCTTTCTTTTCCGTCCCTTCTTCTTCTGCTGTAATGGGATCGAGTTCTGTTGAGAGACCGCCTTCTTGAGTGTGTTGGGGCTGATAATATTTCGCACCTTGGCTATCTGAGGCTCGGTGAAGGCGGCAGCTGGAGGCATCTCCTGAGAACTGAACGCCAGACGACGCCTGTTGCAATTGGGTTTCTCCGCGGTACCAGCTAGATCGCGATCGTCTTTTGCAGGGTTGGGTTCTTGAGAAGGAGGCCCCAAGAATTCATCATCGTACCCATGTTTGTTGAAGTACTTATCGACTTTGGTAAATGTACCGTCGTCGTCGTCGTCGTCGTCGTCCGGATCCTGTGCCATATGCATGCCCGGATCCTGTGCCATATGCATGTCCGGCATGTCCGGTAGCGTTGCGGCGGTCTTGCCATGGCTTGGCGCCGGCACGACTGGCGGTGTTGTCTGTGGGGTGGTGTCCCCCGCCCCCAAACGAATCTGGCTCTTCGGCCAAAGCAGGGGCCAGCTTAAGCAGGCGCTGAGGGTCATCACATCGTCTTCGTCGGCCCCAGCGGGTCGAAACGGAGGTAACAAGTCGTCGCAGCCCCGCAGCACCCGAACCAGTTGAACCCTATACACGGTGGGTGGCATCGGATTACCGTGGAACACGCGGCTGCCTGGTTGAACGATTCTGGCCTTGGCGACATCGATCAGCTCGCCGTCCACGAAGTGCAGAAGAGTGCATGGAACGTCGGCGACGCCCTGCGAAAACATGTAGGGCGTCAGGGATGCCCAGTCAAAGGCAAGGAGATGAAGTCATCGGCCGAGAGGCTTAATTAGTTACCGTGATGGCGTCGAGCTCGGCTAATGTCGAGGCACCGCCAACGGCGGGCGTGCAATTGATGGAGGGGCCGCTTGCTGCCGAGGTGCCAGCCGGCGTATTCTTCCCACACCCGGGTGCATTAAGCTGCAATGCCGGCGCCGCCGCGGGAGACACCAATGCCGCCTCCGCCGGAGACACCAATGGCGCCGCCGCGGGAGACACCAATGGCGCCGCCGCGGGAGACACCAATGGCGCCGCCGCGGGAGACACCAATGCCGCCTCCGCCTGAGACACCAATGGCGCCGCCGGCGCGTTGCGCGAGTTGCTGCCCGTGAAGCTGGGAATCGGGGGCGGCCCCTGTTGGCCGCCCGCCACCCACGCCTGCAGCCCAGAAACCAAGGTAGGTATAATGGCGGTGATCGTCGCTCCCAGTTGGTCTCGCACTTGCTCTTCGACCATCTTCGGAATCCGCGCCACTTGTGCCTTGAGTTGTTGAACCTCGCGCTGCTGGCTTTCCGAGCTGGTCTTTCTCTCCTTTCGCCCAGCGGTATAGTATTCCGACCATTTCGTGGACAAGCCTTTGCTGGCCACATGACCAGCTGACGACGGCTTACTGAGCTTATCCTTGTTTTTCATTATGTTCAACGCCCTATTTAAAGGGGTGTCAAAAGGGGAGCTCTGAGACGACCCCGCGCTACTGCTTTCAGTGTCCTGCGGAAGGAACGTGAACCATTTAGAAATTTGGCTTCATTAATTAGAATGCAACCATATGGAGCTAATTACACGGGGGTGTATTCCTTACCAGAACACGCTCAAGCGCCTTGGTCTTCGGATCCGTGGTAAGCTCCTTGGTTACCGGGTTAATCTTGTACCGGGCCCTGACATAGTTCCTGGTCTGCTTGTCACAGTATAGCGAAAACATGCTATTAATTCTGATATGTCGCAAGTTATTGATGATACCACTTCTGCTATGAATGATACTCATGATGATGCTAGTACTATGCTCGATAATGTTGTGCCACTTGGTGAATTTCTTACTGAACAAATTGCTAAAGCTAAAGAAATTGAAAATGTTGAAACTCTTGAGAATTTTGATTCACCTATTATGCCTAGCTCTCCTACTAGAGTTGAAACACCTGATGAACATTGCTTTGATAGGGAGACGGCTAGAGCCATTCTTGCTTGTAATGATAGACATGAAGTTATAAAATTGCTTGCTGATATGAAAGAAAAATCTATGAGGGAGAGAATGAAATATGATCCTAAGTTTGCTACATCTCCCATATTTGTTACTGATAAGGAATATGAATTCTCTGTCGATCCTGAGTTAATTACTTTGGTTGAATCTGATCCTTTCCATGGTTATGAAACTGAAACCGTTGTGGCACATCTTACTAAATTAAATGATATAGCCACCCTATTTGCTCATGAGCAAAAAATTCGCTATTACTATATTCTTAAGTTGTTTCCTTTCTCATTAAAGGGTGATGCTAAGGAATGGTATAATACTGTTGCTCCTGGATGTGTGCGTAGTCCCCAGGATATGATTTATTACTTCTCTGAAAAATATTTTCCTGCTCATAAGAAACAAGCTGCTTTACAGTAAATATTTAACTTTGTGCAAATTGAAGAATAGAATCTCCTTCAAGCTTGGGGGAGGCTTCTCCAATTACTTAATGCTTTGCCTGATCATCCTCTTAAGAAAAATAAAATACTTGATATCTTCTATAATGGACTAACCGATGCTTCTAAGGATTATCTTGGTAGTTGTGCGAGTTGTGTTTTCAGGGAACGGACTATTGAACAAGCCGAGGAACTATTGAATAATATATTGAAGAATGGTAATGATTTGACACTTCCTGAACCACCGCCTAAACCCACTCCGAGGAAGAGGGGTATTTTATATCTCAGTCCTGAAGATATGCAAGAAGCAAAGAAGTGTATGAAGGAAAAAGGTATTAAAGTTGAAGATGTTAAGAATTTACCACCTATTGAAGAAATACATGAACTTGACACACCGCCATAGGTAGTAGAGGTAAATTCTCTTATAAAATTTGATGAAGGTGATATTCCTTATAACAAATCTCCTAGTCAATGCTTATATGAATTTGACAATTATATTATTAAGCAAGATCACTTCAATGCCAATGTTATGAAACAATTGAAACGAAATGCCTACATGATTGATCGGTTGAGTGACTTGTTATTTAGAATTGCTAATGATGTCAAAGGTGTGAGTAAACATGCATCTATGGTTCAAACTCAATTAGAACAAGTTGCTAAATCTCAAAGTGAATTGCTCAATGAAATGAATAACAATATGAATGATCATGCTGTTACAGTAATGACTCGAGGAGGTAGAATGACTCAGGAGCCACTTTATCCTGAAGGTCACCCAAAAAGAATTGAACAAGACTCTCAAAGAATTAATGTTGATGCACCTAGTCCATCTAAAAAGAAAAAGAAAAAGAAAAATGATAGGACTTTGCAAACTTCTAGTGAACCCGAGGTAGAAAAACCCTCGGAGGATAGTAATGATGTTTCTATTTCTGATGCCGAAACACAATCTGGTAATGAACAACCACTCGATGATAATAATAATGATGATGCTCATGTGGATACCCAACCAGATAATGATAAAGAACCTGATAATGATGTTGAAATAGAACCTGTTGTTGATCTTGATAACCCATCGTCTAAAAATAAACGTTATGATAAAAGAGACTTCGTTGCTAGAAAACATGGTAAAAAAAGAGAACCATGGGTTCAGAAACCCATGCCCTTTCCTCCTAAACCATCTAAGAAAAAGGGTGAGGAAGAATTTGAACGCTTTGCTGAAATGCTTAGGCCAGTCTTTTTGCGTACTCGTTTGACTGATATTATAAAGATGCCTCCTTATGCTAAATACATGAAAGACATTATCACAAATAAAAGAAAGGTACCAGAAGCTGAGATTTCTACCATGCTTGCAAATTATTCTTTTAAGGATCCAGGAATACCAACTATACCATGCTCCATTAAAAGGAATTATGTCAAAACTGCTTTGTGTGATTTAGGAGCCGGTGTTAGTGTTATGCCTTTCTCTTTATATAAAAGACTTGATTTGAATAAACTCACTCCCACTGAAATATCGTTGCAAATGGCTGACAAATCAACTGCCATACCTATCGGTGTTTGTGAGGATGTGCCCGTTGTAGTTGCAAATATTACTATTCTAACAAACTTTGTTATACTTGATATGCCCGAGGATGACAACATGTCGATTATCCTTGGTAGACCCTTCTTGAATACTGCAGGGGCTGTTATTGATTGCAACAAGAGCAGGGTCACTTTTCATATCAATGGTAATGAACATACGGTGCACTTTCCGAAGAAACAATTTCAAGTAAATGGTATTCATATTATTGAAAAGACTCCGACAATTACTATTGGAAGTTTTCAAGTCCCTCTTCCTACTGTCAAAAAGAAATATGAAACTCTTATTATCGGGGAGATGCATATCCCCGTTGAGGTAACCTAGTGTTATACGAAAGTTCTTCGGTTTCATGTTACTCGGAAATGGTTTGTTAATAAGACCTGATCAACCTTATTAATGAATTCTTCTCGAGGGGCATGTGGTCGATGAATTTAGTAGGCACAACCTTCTGTACCCACTTTTTTATTTTCTGTTATTTTTAGTTAAATGCAATAAAATGCCATCATTATCCTGTTTTCTGAATTTTTCATGCAATAAAAAAGTGCCCAAAAATAAAAGTGCTCAGAATGCAATAAAATTTTGATATGAATTTTTATATAATATTTAAGAATTTTTGGCACTGGGCACATACCAGGGGGTGCCCCAGGTGCCCACGAGGCACCAGGGCGGGCCACCCCCCTGGCGCGCCCAGGTACCTCGTGGGCCCCACAGGGACCCCCTCACTTAGCTCTTCAGCCCATTTCGTCTCTTACCTCCAGCAAAAATTCCTGGTAGCTCTCTCTCTCTCGTGTTCTTGCTCACAAACCTGAAATTTTTGATCTCTTTGCTCGGAGCTCCGTTTTTGAAATTGTTTTGGGAGATTGCTCCTTGGTATGTGACTCCTCCATTGCTCCGATTAGTTTTTGCTTTAGTGGTTTATATTTTGCATAATTAGCTGCTCTTGGTGCTACTGAAAATGAGCTTGCATGTTGAATTCTTTGAGTTCCAAGTAGTTTGAATGTTTGATATAGCCTCTAGACATCCATATGAGTAGTTGCTATCAATCTTGTGAAGTTTTATTGATAACATTTTGTGGCCCAAAAATTTTCAGAAAATTGTTCATAGGAAAATGAATATCTTTCAGTGGAGTTCCTCGAAGCGGAACGCCAAGGGAGTCCTCGGATAGTGACCTCAACATTCCACGTAGGACGGGGGTCCGACCGTGCGAATGGCTGCACAATGCCTTCATGAACGAAGCCGGATTCTACCAAGAGTTTGCGCAATTCATTGCAAATGCCGGACTGACTGGCTTCCTCGCAGATGAGTGTGACCAGCACCGCATCCTTACAAATTCCTTTGTGCAAAATTTTCATTTTCTGAGTAGGCTCGAACCCCCTGAGGTGCGCGTTGATTTATATGCTGAACATTATCAGATACCTCTGGCTGAATTTTGTCAGATATGTTGATTCACTTTGATGGGGAAATTAGAGAGCCTCGGCCGGAGGAGTTTGAGGGTTTCCTCCACACTTTAACTGTGGGAGAAACAAGGGGAGTGTCAAAAGCCTGAGCCACTAGCTTGCAATTTCCCTCTGTTCATTACTTTGGTTTATTCTTAGGGAAATGCTTGATTGCTAGGGAGCAAGGTAGTGCGTTGGCTGCACCTGACCTTGCCATTTTACGCCGCGCACTGCATAATGACAACACTTATAACTTGGGAGCTATCATTGCACGCCGCCTGCACACTAATAGAACTAGGGGTAAAATTCATGGTGGTATTTATGCTACTCGCATAGCGAGACATTTTAATGTTAACATACGCCCTCATGATTGTTTGTTGCCCAGAGTTTACTTAGATCACCAGTCTATGAGGGACCACCACTTTCTTGATGCTCCTGAGCCCCCTCACAACCTTCGTTATAACTTGGTTTTTAGTGAAGATACTCGTGATATTATTCTGTTGCCTGCACCTGCTTTGTTAGATTCTCATGCCAGGAACGGATATACTGTGATGCCACCGGACATCATTGCTTACCGAAACACGTTGGCAGCGGCCGAGGAGGAGACCCAGGATTGGGACGCTCGGGTGCCGCCGCCTCAGGACTTTCACATGGGACCGGATGGTTACTACGGATGGCCGTAGACCAAGCTAGGCAAAAGCCTAAGCTTGGGGGAGTACGTATCTCTCACCGACATTACATTCATGCTCACACATTTCATTCCAGTTGTCGGTGTTCATACTTTTTCATTGTATAATCCATGCTAGTTTTATTTTTCGCTTTATTCTTGTGTGTTCAAAAAACTTGAGAAAACCCAAAAAATATTTCTCTCTTCTTTTCGGTTTTTCTTTCTAGTTTAATTAGTTGTAGTTTCGTAGTAGTAAAAGAAAACCCAAAAGATTTCCCGTTTCTTCTTTTACTTGTTGCGAGCTTTCCTATGTAAATAGTTTTCCTCGTTTTTCGTTTTTCTTCTTTATTTCATTTTCTTTAGAAAAACTAAAAACTCCAAAAATATTTCAGTGTGTTTCTCTGAAATTCTCTTCTTTTGTTGAGTCATTGTAAGGAGAAGACCACGATGAAAATGTTGAGTGGCTCTCATATGCATTATTGTTGATCTAACAAAGAGCCCATATTACCTTGTCTTCTCCTTTGAATAAAATGCTTGCAGATTCCAGCTTAGTCCACGGCACTCTTGCACAATTATTATTTTTATATCATTCGGTCGTGCATGTGAAAGGCAATAATGACGATGATTTGACGAAGTGACTGTGGCAAGGAAAAGCGGGTATGAACTCAACTTGTTCTTTGTTTTTGTAAATATCTTAAACTCAGTATCCATGATTCAGCATGTTATGATTAAACATGTTTATGATGACAATTAGAGATTATAGTTGCTCATGCCATGCTTAAGTAGCTAGGAGTGGATAATGATTTATCTTGAGTGTCAACATGCATTAAAATGATTGTGATGTAGTATGATGATATGGTATCCTCCTCTGAATGTTTCAAGTGGCTTGACTTGGCGCATGTTCATGCTTGTAGTTGATTCAAAATCAACATAGCCTTCACGATATTTATGTTCATGGTGTTTATATCCTACTCATGCTAGTGTCCAATGTTGATTATTCATAATGCACGATTATGACAGTTTTCGCTCTCTAGCTGGTCGCTTCTCAACCTATTTCCTAGCCTTCGCCTGTACTAAGCGGGAATGCTGCTTGTGCATCAAAACCCTTAAACCAAAGTTATTCTAGATGAGTCCACTATATCTACCTATATGCGGTATTACTCTGCCGTTCTGAGTAAATTTGCATGTGCCACCTCTAAATATTCAAATGAACATCTGTTTTGTGTGCCCGTACCGCTCATGGAGCGACAGGGGGAGGTCAGTATCTTCCATGCTAAGCGGGTTATTCTCATGATGAGTGTTTATTCACTTATCCTTGCATGAGAGGGGCTGGTAATCGGGATGCCCAGTCCCATTATTAAAATTGCAAAATAATAAAACAAACTCCCCCGGAAAGTTGTTGGTATGGAGGGCACCCGAGGATTCGGCTTGCCATGGCTTGTGATTGTTGGTGGAGGGGGAGTAAAACTTTACTTTACCGCTTGGGAACAGCCGCTAATGTGTTTAGCATGGAAGATATTGAAAACTCTCGGTCGTGACGTCGACAGGAAAGGCATACCTCCCAAAATTTTATTTATCTCTGATTTAAGGTTCGAGCTCTGGCACCTCTGCAAATCCATGCTTCCCTCTACAAAGGGCCTATCTATTTACTTTTATGTTATTTTACTTTTATTGTTGAGTCATCACCTTCTCAAATTAGCACCGGTCCTGAGAGCACTATTGTCATTCTCATGCATTATGAATAGTTAATGTTGTGTGCATCATGACTGGATCTCTTCTACCATGAATTATAATGTTTAGTCACTGCTTGAACTTTGGAGGTGCCCTGCATTTATGTTTTGCAGTCTCAGAAAGGGCTAGCGAGATACCATGTTGTCATCTTATATCATGATCATTTTGACGAAGTGTTGGCATTTGAAATATCTTATTATTGCTCGCTAGTTGATTATGCCATTGATATGAGTGAATATAATTTCTAAGAGTTATCATTTGCATGGTTAGTTATAATCTTTGCTGAAAACTTGGGTTACTTAAGCATATATATAGATACAAGAACAAAAGAGTTTGTAAAAGTTTTTCTTTATCACTTTCAGTTTGTCAACTGAATTGCTTGAGGACAAGCAATGAGTTAAGCTTGGGGGAGTTGATACGTCTCCGTCGTATCTACTTTTCCAAACACTTTTGCTCTTGTTTTGGCCCCTAATTTGCATGATTTGAATGGAACTAACCCGGACCGACGCTGTTTTCAGCAGAATTGCCATAGTGTTGTTTTTTGTGCAGAAATAAAAGTTCTTGGAATTGGATGAAACTTTCTAGAGGGGGCCACCCAGTGCCCACGAGGCACCAGGGCGTGCCACCCCCCCAGGCACGCCCTGGTACCTCGTGGGGCCCACGTGGCTCCGTCTGACCTAATTCCAATGCTATAAATTCATAATTCCAGAGAAAAAAATAAGTGAGGAAGTTTTATTGCATTTCACGATACGGAGCCGCCGCCACCTCCTGTTCTTCATCGGGAGGTCAGATCTGGAGTCCGTTTGGGGCTCCGAAGAGGGGGATCTTCCGGCATCGTCATCATCAACCATCCTTCGTCACCAATTTCATGATGCTCACCGCCGGGAGTGAGTAATTCCTTCGTAGGCTTGCTGGACGGTGATGAGTTGGATAAGATTTATCATGTAATCGAGTTAGTTTTGTTAGGGCTTGATCCCTAGTATCCACTATGTTCTGAGATTGATGTTGCTATGACTTTGCTATGCTTAATGCTTGTCACTAGGGCCCGAGTGCCATGATTCCAGATCTGAACCCTTTATGTTTTCATGAATATATTTGTGTTCTTGATCCGATCTTGCAAGTCATACGCACCTGCTATGTGTTATGATCCGCATACCCCAAGGTGACAATAATTGGGATTCTTTCTGGTGATTGCCATAGTTTGAGGAGTTCATGTATTCACTAAGTGTTAATGCTTTGTTCCGGTTCTCTATTAAAAGGAGGCCTTAATATCTCTTAGTTTCCTTATGGACCCCGCTGCCACGGGAGGGTAGGACAAAATATGTCATGCAAGTTCTTATCGCAAGCATGTATGACTATATACGGAATACATGCCTACATTACATTGATGAATTGGAGCTAGTTCTGTGTCGCCCTAGGTTATGACTATTACATGGTGAATGTTATCCAACATAATCACCGATCCAATGCCTACGAGCTTTTCACATATTGTTCTGGCTAAGTTACTACTGTTGCTACTGCTGTTACAATTGCTACTGCTGCTACCGTTACTGCTACCATTACTATTATTGCTACTGCTATCAAACTATCATACTACTGTGCTACTGAGCACTCTGCTGCAGATATTTAGTCTCAGGTGTGGTTGAATTGACAACTCAACTGCTAATACTTGCAAATATTCTTTGGCTCCCCTTGTGTCGAATCAATAAATTCGGGTTGAATACTCTACCCTCGAAAACTGTTGCGATCCCCTATACTTGTGGGTTATCATCCGCTCCATACCGGGGGTTCTTCGAAGCATCCCGGCATGGATACCTCGGATCTATAAAAGAGTCTGATAAGTTTCATGGCGTAACATCAACCGATGCATGCTCATCCTTCCTACATCATTTTTAAGCGACAATATGCATCAATTTGACTTGAGATTTTTTGCCAAGCTGGGTTGCCTGGCTCCTATGTTGACCCCTTACGTTTCCTCATGTTCGGCTAAGGGTGTAACAGGAGAACCTCTGTGATTGATACTTCTAGGGGTAACCTGGTTAAGTACCTCAGGTGGGTGAAGCCGAAAGCTAGCGGTCACAAGGTATGAAATTGGTGGGCACGAAGGAAGTGAAAATTTCTCACCTTCCAGTGTGAAGGTAATGGCGTAGGATTGGAACCTACCTTATGAGCTGATAGTAGCTCTGAGCACCATTTCCCGATAATATATCAAGGAATTGGCAGATGATCATAGTAAACATGACACCTCGGAAAAAGAAACCGATGGAGGAACTCTTTTCTTTTCCGACCATATGGTTTGTGTTAAATAGCACAACCATATTCCTCGCCGTAGGACTTTCATTTTGACCTAATGGCTGGATTGCCTTGTTCCATAGTGGTTCGCTCGAGGGATCGGGATGATACCAGGAACACTCTTCGTCCTCTGGCCGAAGAGGTAGAAGCCGATGGACGGTTAACGAAAGTACTTTGACTACATATGCGAGCAAAAACGACAACTTTAAAGCTATGTAAATACAAAACATCATAACCAGCTTAGGCTGTATACAAGAATTCATTCTAGACCATCTATTAGTTTGTCTAGATGGCAATCTTGCTCTGAGTGGCGAGCAACAGCCATAACATTCTCATAGTTGACCCTGGGCCTGATCTCTTTTCCTTGCGCCCCTTTGGACCGACGGTGAGCTCCTCGATGGGCAGAGAGCGATAGTGAGTCATTACCATTGCCCAAGCTTCCCGAGCACCTTTTCGGCAGGCCGATACCTTCCACATCTGGATTCGATCCTTTGCTCCTTGAAGGTGTTGAGCGAGCGTGGTCAGATCCCTGGGCACGGTTTCCTCTGGCCATAGAGCTTGTAAGATCTTCTCCATGGACAACTGGCTAAGTTGGTGTAGCTCACTGAGCTTCACCATGATGTCTTTTAAAGACATCTTGCCAGCCTCACCTGGTTGACCGGGAAGGCCAGCTGTATAATGAACAGTGTGCATCTTAGAACAAACATACGTTGATAAATGAAAAGAATAGCCCACAGGTTAGGTTATCTACCTGTGAGAAATTGGCAGGTATGCCTGGCCTCTTCTTCGGAAGCTGCCAACTGCAACTTGAGCTTTTCAATCTCAAGGGCCTGATGGTTCTTCTCCTTGGCTAGCTTGGCATTCGCCTTCCTCAATTGATTACCGTCGGTGTAAAAACCGGCAGACCTCGGGGTTGGGGGTCCCGAGCTGCGGATCTTGGATCGATGGTAACAGAGACAAAAGGAGACGATGTTTACCCAGGTTCGGGCCCTCTTGATGGAGGTAAAACCCTACGTCCTGCTTCTGTTTATATTAATGGAGATGTATCAAGTACAGAGTTGATCTACCTCGAGATCGTAATATGTATCTAACTTCTAAAGCTAGGTGTTTGATATTGCGTTGATGTCCCCTATGGGCTAAACCCTATGGCTTATAAACACGCCAGGGAGGGTATCTAGGGTTACAAGGTCGGTATCTTGGAGTAAGGCGGCTGGAGTAATCTTGAAGTGTACTACAAGTATTCGGTAGAGGCAGCCTTGATCACGTCTCCCATGTATGGCTTCCGGAGTCCATCTTGGTCACGCACGGGGGTACATCGGCCCAACCGAGGAGTCGGGTTGGCCCGGTTAGCACCCCCTAATCCAGGACACCGTCAGTAGCCCCCGAACTGGTCTTCTACGCCGAGGACGATGGTTGACAGGTATTACTTCGGATCCGGAGTCTTTGGCTTGACAGACGAGTTCCACTTCACATTTCGGATTTTCTTTAACAGAACATCGACAGCCGTGGTCCAACCGAGTTGGTACCCTGCCCGAGGGGTGTAGGAATCTTAGCCTCGAAGGCTAGTCGTATAGGTATGAACAATCCAATCCTGTCTGACAACTTTAGCGGAGAGGCTTGCCCCATACTGGGTCGAGCAGTTACTGCCTCATCCTCAAATCGCGGTTCGAGGCAGCTTATTTACTGGCACGTCCCTTCGAAACAGAGATCATGCCCACTTTCTTAGGGATATCATCAAGATTTTGTTTCCCCCCATATGTTTCAATGGCATTTTTGGTGGCGGCCACGAATTTATCGGTGCAGCAGGGGGACTCTTGGCCTTTTACAGGTCTATAAGAACCAAAGGGAGAATAGCGCAACGACGCACGCTCCCATTCCTTCCCTACTACTACGTCGTCTAGCTCCAGCACCTAGATCCAACTAGCACGCCCGCCTTTTTCGGGAGCTCAGCTTCTCAACCAGCCATGGACGACACCCTCAAGGGGCACTAGGGCGGCTCCATAGTGACAGCGGCGACTATCGCCGAGCTGCGCGATGCGGTGTATCTAGCCCGCACCATCGCTACCCGCGCTCCAGAGGCCAACCAGCTGGTGCCCGCTCCCAACGCCGGGGAACAGGTGGCCTTCGTCCCCCACCTCATCTGAGGCCTGGGGTTCCCGCTGCACCCCTTCGTGCGTGGGGTAATGTACTACTATGGGTTAGATTTCCACCATCTGGCCCCTAACTCCGTTCTCCACCTCACCGCTTTCATAACAGTCTGCGAGGCCTTCCTCCACTGCGAGCCACACTTCGGCCTATGGCTGAAGCTCTTCGGGATCAAACCGAAGTCAAGCGGCTCCGAACTCGCGGAGTGCGGAGGGGCCATGATCAGCAAGAACCAGGGGGGCACCTGGTTCAAGGGCACCTTCATCGAAACGGTGAAGGAATGGCAAAAGGAGTGGTTCTACATCACGAAGCCCCTTGCCGCTAGTCAAACTGAGGTCCCGGCCTTCTTAGCCGGGCCTCCCAATAAACTCAAATCTTGGAAGGAAAAGGGCGTCGCCTGGGGGAAGCCCGAAGAGGTAGAGACCCTGGTCGAGAGGATCGTGTGGTGGACCACCACAGGGAAGGCTGAGCGGGCCGATGTCATCAACGTCATGCTCAACCGCCACATCCTTCCCCTCCAACTTTGGGCCACCCCGATGTGGGCACAGAAGCCCGAGGACATGGACACCATCAACACCTTCTTCCGCTCCACCTTGGCCACTATGTGGACAAAACTCATGAAGCTGGCCAACGACAAGATTCCCAAGGAGGGAGAGGACCGCGGCATCGAGAACGGCTACGAGGCCCCCCCGGTGAGTGGTTCCATCCTTCAATCTTTCATTCTCTGCTCATTGCTCCGAGGAGTAAAGTTTCTATCTGAGCCGTCATGTTTTGACATTTTACAGAAGTGGTCGGCTTGGGTAAAAGGGGTACGATGCCCCGCCCCACTGCCGGAACAACCCCCAACTCCCCTGCTCTCGGCACTTCTGACCGAGGAGCCACACGTAGTGGCCTCCAAAGGGACGAATTCCCAGACGGGGAAGTCCAGTGCTCGGACCCGGGGGACCTCGGTCACCCGGTCAGAAGAGACGCACACCTCTGCCACTCAAGACAGCGGCGCCGAGGAGGACGAGGAGGAGATTCCCCCCCCCCCCCCCGAAGGGGAAGAGGTCGGTGTCAGAAGACGCCGACGTGGTCATGCCGCCCAAGGGCCAAAAGAGGCCGAGGCGAGCCTCGTCCGAGGCCACCAACAAGGCGTCGGAGAGAGCCGAACTCTCCGGTGACTTAGAGGAAGATCCCCTCGCAACGGATAGGAAGAAGCCAACACCTCAAGGGTAAGCCCTTATCCTTGTCTTCCTTGTTTGAGTCATTGTTTCATCAAGGGAAATTTCACAGAAGCAACTTTTCATACACAGTCCGCCGAAGGTGATCCCCAGCGGCTCCTCGAGCGGGTTGCCGTCCGCCAGCGGGGCTCCAGAGCCCGCTGCTTCTCCCCCGATGCAAGTCGGTTTAGGGGAGGCAACATCTACCCTGGCCCCCGAGGTCAACACGGCGGGGGCCGAAGAGGCGGCGGTCATGGCCGAGGTCGAAACCTCGACCTAACAAAACCTGGGGACGAAGCACCCCGAGGTCATCGAAGAAGGGCTGGGCCAGACATCGGCCCAGCCGGAGTCTACCTCGGCGCCGCCCCCACAGACGGAGGCTCCTCGGGTGGATCCATCCGAGGTCATCCCTTCACCCCAGCCTGCTGTCCGAGGACGGACCGGCGCGGGGTCGGCCGAGGAGGTAGAGAAGGCCCTAAAGGGCTGCTCCCTCAAGGAGGAGCACCGTGCCTTGATAGGCACGGCGCTAGAAGGCTACCGGTCCGTAGAGGCCGGCCTGCACGAGGTCTTTAAGAACCTCGTAGCAGGTTTCGAGGTACGTCTTCTGCGCATTCAGTTTCCTTTATTTTTATGAATTTTGTCCGAGGACATAAAAGTGTAGCCTGCTAAATGGCGTAATGAGTGAGTAGCCCCCGAGCCCGAAGTCGGTTTCGAGAAACCATCGTCGGGGTTGCTTGAGAAAATAGGAGCCTGTGGAGTAGCCCCCAGGGCACTACTCGAAGCAGCGGTCCTAGAGCATGTTGATGGCCTAGACCGTTTTCTTTCTAACAAGGATCTGTGCCATTCCAAGTTTTGACTTTGATTCCAGACTCCGTCTCCGAAGAAATGGCGGAGATGAACTGGAGACTTGAGCGATCTCAAGGTAAGCAAGGTTAAACTTGCATTGTATGTTGTATGTTTAAAGGAAACAACTAAGACTTAAATATGTTGACAGCGGAGTTGGAGACTCTCAAGGCCGAGCTTGAGAGGGCTCGGAAGGAAGCGCGGCAGCAGAAGGCTGCTGTCGCCGCAGCCGAGAAGGCGCGGGCCGCCGAGAAGGCGGCCGGGGAGAGGCACCAGGCACGGGTGCTAGAGGTAGAGGAGACCCTGAAGGGCGTGTTCGAAGCACGTGACAAACTTCAGGAGGAGGGGCAGCGGACGAAGAAGGAGCTCGAGAAGCTACAGCATGCCCACTCCGAGCTCAAGACCTCAGCCCGAGCGGATTGCGAGGTGCTCCAGCAAGTGGAGCAAATCGCCTCGGGTAAGAAATTTTTGCTGCAGTGTACGTTTGGCAGCAAAGGGTGTGTCGAGCTCACCCAATTATGGCGTTCCGCAGAGGTCTTCGAGGATCTCCCGCAGAGCACGGAGGATGCGGTGGCCTACTTCGGCCAACTGACGGGCCATGAGGCGGAGAAAGCCTTCTGGGGTCAATTCCCGGGGTCGCCGTCTGCGCAGCTGCTGAATCATCGAGTGAAGCAGCTGGTCGAGATGTTCCGCATGACAAGGCTAGCGCTCTAGGACCTCTGCGTCGCTCTGTGGCCGGCCGAAGCCATGCCGAGGAGCTTCTTTGGCCTGACGGCTCGTCTCCGAGATGCCGTGCCCTGCGTGGACCGCTGGAAGAGGTTCGCGTGCTTCGAAGGGGCTCGGAGGGCATACGCTTGCGTGAAGACTCACTTCCGCAAAGTTGATGCGGAGACTTGCGCTGCTGGCCCGCCTGCCGATAAACCGCGGACCGCCGAGCAGTTCTTCACCGAAGTGGAGGCGGGAGCTCGGACCACCGAGGCCATTTTCCCTAAGGACACCTTATTTCTTTAGGTACTCCGGAATGCCGGAGTGTATGATGTAAAAACTTTATCGTTTGTTAAATGAAAATGGCTTGAAGTTCCATATGTATTTATTTAGTAATTCGATTATTCCTCCAATATGACTTTTTTAAAATGAGAGTGGCCAGTCGTCGGCTTCAGCCCCAGTGTAGGTCATACAAAGGGTGTTCCCTAAGCCATGCTTGACCCTTAGCCGACGTCTCGGTACCCATGGGCGGTCAATGTCTTAGAGGAACGAGGCAATCGGACTATAGTGGCTTGATGTCTTTCACTTAAGCATAGGAGTTTGACTGTGGGGGTGATGACCAGCCCCCAGTGTGGGAAGTATTCGGCCTAATTGGCCGAGGTCTAGGCCATATCATACTTCGGCTAAAAAATAAAAGCCCTTCGTTTAACACGGGTGATCTCTATGATCACATCGCTTGACGCGGTCTCCGGATGGCAGACCAGTTTACGCACACCTAGATAGTTAGTTTTCGGCTTTCTCCACTGAGGCGCCACGCCAATTGACCTGGCGGCACAATCGCAGTGGTTCTCCCGTTACGCCCTTAGCCGAATTTATCGGAAACGTAAGGGGTACACATAGGAGCCGGGCAACCCAACTATTGACCAAAATCTAGGTTCGAAACTGATGCATATAAGGCCAAAATCCGAGACGCCGAATACATCGGACTTTATTATACAATTGCATCTTTTTAGAGAACTTCATCGTCCCAGAGCTATGCTAATAAAGAAATACAATAGAGACCTTGAAAGGGTACAGTTTCTTTATTTCATAATATCAATCATGTACATGCCCAGTTGTGACGAGAGTAGTTGAAAGAGTACAACGTAAATAGTAAGGAAGAAAGAGGGAAAAAATAGGTCGGATAATTACTGACGGATTTTAAAGGATCCGGACCGAAGCCTGCCGCACGTCTACATTTCTGAACTGTTGACCAGATCATCCCGATTGACGACGAAGGGTTTTGCGAAGGTCGATGCCCGACTGGCCCTTTACACAATCTAAGTGTTTGATTGGCCGAGTTCCTCGAAGGGCTTTGTTTGCCGTAATCGTTCTGTTGTTAAGGCCACAGAGACGGAATGACGCTCGGCTACTTCTTTTACAGATACCTGACTGTGCAGGGGCTCTAAGCCTTGTCTTCGCGTGGTTAGTCCGCGCGTGATGCGTGGGTAGTTGTATTGGCTCCTCGGTGTCCCAAGGAATTTTGAGTGCAAAGTTGTGTACCCTGGGGATGTAGTGCCCGTAGCTAGGGCATGCGAGGAGCCCGCATCCCTATTTCGGGTGTGGGGGTAGCTAGCCGAGGTCGACTTGTGCACCCTGGGCTCGATTCAAAGAGCGAGTGGCGTGTTTATCGCTGCGGGCTGCCTCCTCGAACGCTTGGACCTCGGCTGCAAAAGCCGCGGTCTGTTCCTCTGTCCGGAGTGAATGTTCGGTATTACCATTGACTGTGATGACACCATTGGGTCCTGGCATTTTGAGCTTGAGGTAGGCGTAATGCGGGATTGCGTTGAAGCATGCAAACACTATGCGCCCTAGGAGCGCGTGGTATCCACTCCGGAAGGGTACGATGTCGAAGATTAACTCCTCGCTTTTGAAGTTCTCGGGCGAACCGAAGACTACCTCGAGGGTGAATGTCCCGGTACAGCGGGCCTCGATGCTGGAATGACACCTTTAAAGTGGTAGAGCTCGGTTTTATCCAAGATGAGTCAATGCCCATCTTCCGAACAGTGTCCTCGTAGATGAGGTAAAGACTGCTTCCCCCGTCCATCAGGACGCGTGTTAGATGATAACCATCAACAATAGGGTCCAGAACGAGCGCCGCAGATCCACTATGCCTGATGCTAGTCGGATGATCGTGCTTGTCGAAAGTGATCGGGTAAGCCGACCATGGGTTATACTTCGGGGCGACTGGCTCCAACGCATAGATGTCCCGAAGCACACGCTTTCTCTCCCGTTTAGGGATGTGGGTGACATAGATCATGTTGACCTCTGTTACCTTGATGGAAATTTCTTTTGCTCTCCATTATTGGGCTGCCGAGGTTCATCCTCGTCGTCGCTGCGGTGTTGGGTTTTATTCTGACCCTCTGCCACTATCTTGCCAGCTTGTTTGAAGACCCAGCAATTCCTATTAGTGTGTGTTGCTGGTTTTTCCTGAGTACCGTGAATCCCACATGGGCGGTCCAGGAGCCTGTCAAGCTGGCTAGGTCCGTCTTTGTTCCCCTTATAGGGTTTTCTTTTCTGCCCGGATTTAGGTCCGGCGAATCCAGCTATCCTCTCCGTTATGAGTACTTCGGGCGAGCCAGCTATCCTCTCCCGCGCAAAAGCGGGTCATCAGAGTGGTCAGGGCAGCCATAGTCCTCGGCTTATCCTGGCCGAGCTGTCGAGCTAGCCATTCATCTCGAATATTATTTTTGAATGCGGCGATGGCCTCGGCTTCGGAGCAGTCTATGATCTAGTTCTTCTTGGTGAGGAACCTGTTCCAGAATTTCCGGGCTGATTCGCCAGGCTGCTGGGTAACACGGCTGAGGTCATCAGCGTCCGGAGGTCGGACATACGTGCCCTGGAAGTTTGCTCGAAAAGCGTCTTCGAGGGCTTCCCAGCTGCCAATAGAGTGAGGAGGGAGGCTATTAAGCCAGTGTCTCGCCGGCCCCTTTAACTTGAGCGGCAGATATTTGATGGCATGGAGGTCATCTCCATTGGCCATGTGTATGTGTAAAAGGAAATCCTTGATCCAAACTGCTGGGTCGGTGGTACCATCATATGATTCTATGTTAATGGGTTTAAACCCTTCCAGGAATTGATGCTCCATCACCCTGTCTGTAAAGCAGATTGGGTGAGCTGGACCTCGGGACCGAGGAGGATCTCGTCGGGTTTTGGGAGAGAGCCGTGAGTAAGCTTGATCTCGGGCACGGCCGTTCCTGTCCATCCAGGCATCATAGCCATTGGGCCCAGCGGTGGCACGTCCCCTTGATCCGTAGATGGACCGAGGGGGTGCCCTATTTTCTTCAATACGACGTCTAGCATCGCGAGGATCCAGGTAGTCCACGGGGTCTTTACCATGACGGCGTGGAGGTGGCCTTTCACCATGATCTTCTCATCTTGGCCTGTCCCGGCATCTAGGAGGCCGATCGAGGTCGTCAGCGAGCTCTTCATCAAATTCTGGTAGGAGGCGCCTGCGTGGGTAAGACTTCGGCGCACTATGGCGTCGGTTCTCCATATCCTGCTCGGCGGAAAGCAATTCAACCCACTTTTCATTCAGCGCGTCGGTATTGTCCTGCAGCTGCTGCTGCTTGCGTTTTAAGCTCCGGGCCGTCGCAACGAGGCGTCGCCGGAAGCGTTCTTGTTCGAAGGGGTCCTCGGGGACGATGAAGTCCTCGGTACCGAGGCTGTCTTCCTCCTCGGACTCCGGCACGTAATTGTCGTCGGCCCCTTCGAAGAGGTCATCGGGATCTGAGTCCACAAGAGGTCGGTCTGGTGTGCCGTTCCTTACTAGGGAGGCTTGAATGTCCTCCTCAAGGTTATCGGCGTCGCCGTTATTGGCTGTTGCGTCATTGCCACTGGGTTCCCCATTATTGCCCCTTCGGCGTCGTCGCCGGCGTCTTGGAGGGGATTTGGGGGTGTCCACCATGTAGACATCATAAGTTGATGTGGCGGTCCACCTGCCCGTGTTGACCGAGGGCAAGGTGTTCTCGATGGGATCATCAGCGTCCTCTTCCATATCTGAGGGTTCGCCGTTGTCCAACATGTCGGTTAAATCATCGATCGTGGCGACCAGGTGGCTGGTGGGTGGGATGTAAATTTCCCTATCGTCGGCTTTAAGTCCGATTTGATCGTAAACCGAAGTCTTGCCGTCCGAGATGGACATGCTCTGGATGCGGCAAAGCATCTCGTCAAGGTGAGATAGATCTTCGGGATCCATGGAGGCGCCATAGGCAGGGCTGATTCGAAGTACATCCAGCGTGTGACCAGGCGCGTCTTCGGAGCGAAGGGAATCTGGACATAATTCGGAGTTTTGATTCGAAATCATCTCTGGCATCGGCACCGCTTCGGGAGTGGGAACCGGATCTCTCTCCGGACTAGTGGTCGGGGAGAGATCAGTCGGAGTGGCGGCGTCAGTGGTCTCAAAAGACGTCATGACAGAGTTCGGTTCCGGAGTCGAGCCTCCAGAACCGGCCGAGCTCTCGATCAGGCCGGGCGTCAATCCCGATAGGACGAGTTTGCCGCGGGGATCGGTAGTGTACTCGAGGTCACCGAAGGTAATGACCCGTCCTGGGGCATAGTTCTCGACGGAAGTCAGGTGTCCCCTCGAATCGGCACAGAACATCATGCTGCCGAAGACGAAAAGCTGTCCGGGGACGTAGACGTCCCGACAGGTGTTATCGTGATTGATTCGTAGATGAGCCATTGATCCCTGCGGTGATCACGCAGCGGAACTGTCAATGAAAGCACCAGCGTCGGTGTAAAAACCGGCAGACCTCGGGGTAGGGGGTCCCGAGCTGCGGATCTTGGATCGATGGTAACAGAGACAAAAGGAGACGATGTTTACCTAGGTTCGGGCCCTCTTGATGGTGGTAAAACCCTACGTCCTGCTTCTGTTTATATTAATGGAGATGTATCAAGTACAGAGTTGATCTACCTCGAGATCGTAATATGTATCTAACTTCTAAAGCTAGGTGTTTGATATTGCGTTGATGTCCCCTACGGGCTAAACCCTATGGCTTATATACACGCCAGGGAGGGTATCTAGGGTTACAAGGTCGGTATCTTGGAGTAAGGCGGCTGGAGTAATCTTGAAGTGTACTACAAGTCTTCGGTAGAGGCAGCCTTGATCACGTCTCCCATGTATGGCTTTCGGAGTCCATCTTGGTCATGCACGGGGGTACATCGGCCCAACTGAGGAGTCGGGTTGGCCCGGTTAGCACCCCCTAATCCAGGACACCGTCAATTACACTTCTCGGTCTTTCGACTGAGGAATCGATGGCCCGTAGCCTCCTATGATTGGGAGTGGCGAGCGTCCCCCTGAGCCTATTGCAGGTCCTTCTTGAGCTGGCTGATTGTCTCCGCTGCTAAGAAATAGTACGTTGTCAGCCACATCACTACACTTTTCATAAAAAGTGGTCAAACTAAAATTTTACCATGTGCCTCACGGGTGAATTTCTTGACGTCCACGGCTTCCTTTCGGGACTCGGCAAGCTGGGCCTTGACCCACGCCAACTCCTTGGATAACTGCTGAGCTTGCTGTTGAGATGCCTGCGTAAAATAGTCGACATGGTTAAACCAAAAAGATCGACCCTCAGTTCGGCCACTTACCTAAGGCTCAGGGGCTACTGGATTTTGCGCCTTTTCAATTATGAGGATACGGGGAAGGGATTATGTCGATCCCTTGGCCTGGTATAGGCACCCATTCAGTGACTCGGGGGATACTGGACTTTGCATTTTTTGCATCAGTTCCAAAGTTACCTCAGAAATTTCCCGACAGGATGTTCCCTATTCGGTGAATGCTGACGTCACTTCAGCATACACCTCGAGGGCTACTGGGTTGATTAAGAACTCAGATTTGTAGGGAAAGCTTTACTTACCTGCAGATCATTCGCCAGAATGTCGGCGGCTACCTTAAGCCCCATCTGTACTACGCCGAGATGTGCATCCACCATTCGGAGTGCATCAAACTGCTGGTCGGTGAAAACAGGATTAACCAGCGATGCTCTCCTTACTCGGCAACGCATCATACTCTCGACCTCAGAATGATTCGAGGAGTGCGTTATCGAAGGCTCTAGTTGAAGAACAACTTGAGGTTCCTCGGGAGGCGGTGGTTGGGCAGGAGCCGCCTCGGGGGCCGGAATATTCGTTTCCGAGGCCTCTGGAGCAGGTGCGTCAGCAGATGGGGGAGGCCTACAAATTAAACACATATAAAACTCACCAGCTAATAAGGGAAAGGAGTCTTTTCAAAGCTACAAGAAGGTCACACTTACGGAGTGGAGGAAGGTGGCTCTTGCGTCACATGCTCCTCGGCAGCACCCTAGCCGATGACTGGCCCAGGACTCCTCCTCGGCTCGTTCCCCTCCTGGGTCGGAGAGTTCCTTAGGCGCTTAGACCTACGACCCCTGATGGAAGGGGCATAAGTGCTCGCGGCTAGAGCGGCACTTGTGATGGTTCGTGATACGTCTCCAGCGTATCTATAATTTATGAAGTATTCATGCCTTGTTTATTATAGTTTTGTATGATTTTGGTGCACTTTTATATGGCTTTTATATGATTTTCATGGACTAACATATTGACCTAGTGCCCAGTGCCAGTTGTTGTTTTCTGCTTATTTTTGGTTTTCCAAAAAATCCATATCAAATGAAGTCCAAATGCAGCGAAAATTTTTGACGATTTTTTCTGGAAGGAAACAAACCCAGGAAGCTTCGGGGGATCAGCAGAAGACCCACAGGGGCCCCACAAGACACCTGGGCACGCCAACCCCCAGGCGCGCCCTGGTGCGTCATGGGCCCCTTGTGGCCCCTCTTCGCATGATTCCAACGCCAAAAATTCTTATAAATACCAAAACCCGCAGAAATAACCCTAGAACTTTGACTCCACTACCGCAAGCCTCTGTACCTCCACGATCTCATCTACAGCCCTTTTCCGGCACCCTGCCAGAGGGGGAAATCATCACCAGAGGCCATCTTCATCATCCCGGCGGTCTCCATGACGAGGAGGGAGTAGTTCACCCTCGGGGCTGAGGGTATGTACTAGTAGCTATGTGTTTGATCTCTCTCTCTCGTGTTCTTGATTTGGCACGATCTTGATGTACCGCAAGCTTTGTTAATATAGTTGGATCATGTGGTGTTTCTCCCTCTCTATCTTGTTGTGATGAATTGAGTTTTTACCTTTGAGCACTAGTAGAAAACAGGGCTTTGGTTCTAGCCGGATGGGAGCAATAGTCCCGGTCGCATTACGAACCGAGACTAATGTGAGCATCAGTCCCGGTTCGAGCGGCTAGGATGTCGGCCGGGGCTCGGCAGGCATCAGTCCTGCTTCGAATGGGACCTTTTAGTCCCGGTTGGTGACACCAACCGGGACTAAAGGGGTTGCCACCCTTTAGTCCCGGTTGGTGTCTCCAACTGGGACTGAAAGGTCTGTCTTCAGTCCCGGTTCTAGACACCAACCGGGACAAAAAAAATGCCTATATATATCCTCACCCCTGCCCGCCCTCTGCTCTGTTTTTGGCTCATAGAAGGTGGGAGGTGTGTGCTACTTTGCTCTCCCTTCCTATGCACATGAGGTGTTCGATGAAATGCCTGAGAGCATGATGCCACTTGAGTTCACACAAAACAAACATGATATGAGGTGCCCGAGCCACACTTAAGCTTTCTCCTCTTTCTTCTCCTCTGTTATTCCTCCAAGCCCGTCCCCGTCCCCGTCCTCACCGCCTTCGATCGCCCGCGCCGATCTCGTCGCCGGCACCACCGTGGTGAGCCTCTTGTTCTTATCTTTTTTTAAAAAGAAAAAATTCTTACTTGTATGATTTAGATAGCTACTTGTATAATTTTCTTACTTGTATTATTGTTTGTTATTATATAGTGCCAGGGTTTTGATATCCGCCCCCGTCGGCTCTCGTCCGGTCTATGATTCGGATGTGGTATATTATCTTTTATAACTATTTGTTTCATTTAGTGTTTATGACAATTATGCCGACCAACTTGACATAGATGTTTTTATCTAGGAGGTATGTGAACCGGAAATTCCAACCGACCCTCTTGTCGAGAGGTTAAATTTAGTTGAAAAAGAAAACAATTATTTGAAATAAAAATTGAAAAGAATTGAAGAAGAGAAGATGAAATTGGAATTGCATGTTGCCGATGTCGTCGATCTACACAAGATCCAGCCGATGTCGTCGCATTTGTTGTTGCATTTAAATGTTTTACATAGTTGTATGTTGTTTTATGAGAACTATGTATGAACCTTATGTATTTATTTTTGCAGTAATAACATTTGATCACTACTGTACTTTGGTTTTAATGTGATGATGAACTTGTATTAATTTGGTCATTTCTCTATTCATGATGTTCTGTAATGGGTTTTGATATACTTAATTATATAATGCAGATGAACCGGCAATGGATGTACGGTGACCGACGCACTTCCGAGTACATTACGGGCCTGCATAATTTTATCGATGTGGCTGAGGTAAACACTCAGAATGGTTTTATGTATTGTCCATGTGTTGTCTGTGAGAATACGAAGGATTACTCTTCCTCGAAAACCCTTCACTTGCACCTGCTTAAGAAGGGTTTCATGCCCCACTATAATTGTTGGACCAAGCACGGAGAAAGAGGGGTTATGATGGAAGACAATGAAGAAGAAGAGGATGATGACAACTATCCTATGTTCCCTGAATACGGTGATACTGCAACGGGGGAAGCTGAAGATCAAGAGGCACCAGATGTGCCCGCTGATGATCTTCGCCGGGTCATTGTTGATGCACAGAGAGAATGCGAAAGTGAAAGGGAGAAGTTGAAGTTCGATCGCATGTTAGAGGATCACAAAAAACGGTTGTACCCAAATTGCGAAGATGGCAACACAAAGCTTGGTACCACACTGGAATTGCTGCAATGGAAGGTAGAGAATGGTTTATCTGACAAGGGATTTGAGAAGTTACTGAAAATAATGAAGAAGAAGCTTCCAAAGGATAACGAATTGCCTGACAGTACGTACGAAGCAAAGAAGGTTCTTTGCCCTCTAGGATTAGAGGTGCAGAAGATACATGCATGCCCTAATGACTGCATCCTCTATCGCGGTGAGGAGTACGAGAATTTGAATGCATGCCCGGTATGCGGTGCATTGCGGTATAAGATCAGACGATTTGACCCTGGTGATGTTGAGGGCGTGCGTCCCAGGAAGAGGGTTCCTGCCAAGGTGATGTGGTATGCTCCTATAATTCCATGGTTGAAACGTCTGTTCAGAAACAAAGAGCATGCCAGGTTGTTGCGATGGCACAAAGAAGATCGTAAGAAAGACGGGATGTTGAGAGTACCCGTTGATGGGTCGCAGTGGAGAAAAATCAAGAGAAAGTGGCCGGAGTTTGCAGATGACGCAAGAAACTTATGGTTTGGTATAAGTGCAGATGGCATTAATCCTTTTGGGGAGCAGAGCAGCAATCATAGCACCTGGCCTGTGACTCTATGTATCAATAACCTTCCTCCTTGGTTGTGCATTAAGCGGAAGTTCATTATGATGCCAGTGCTCATCCAAGGCCCTAAGCAACCTGGCAACGACATTGATGTGTACCTAAGGCCATTAGTTGAAGAACTTTTACAGCTGTGGGATATCAAAGGTGTACGTGTGTGGGATGAGCACAAACAGCAGGAATTTGACCTACGAGCGTTGCTGTTTGTAACCATCAATGATTGGCCTGCTCTTAGTAACCTTTCAGGACAGACAAACAAGGGATACAATGCATGCACGCACTGTTTAGAGGAGACTGAAAGTATATATTTGGACAAATGTAAGAAGAATGTGTACCTGGGACATCGTCGATTTCTTCCGACCAAGCATGCCTTAAGAAAGAAAGGCAAGCATTTCAAAGGTGAGGCAGATCACCGGAAGAAGCCTGTCCCCCATACTGGTGATGATATATTTGATATGGTCAAGGATTTAAAAGCAATCTTTGGAAAGGGTCCTGGCGGACAATCTGTTCCGAAAGACGCTGACGGACACGCACCCATGTGGAAGAAGAAATCTATATTTTGGGAGCTACCCTATTGGAAAGTCCTAGAGGTCCGCTCTGCAATCGACGTGATGCACAAGACGAAGAATCTTTGCGTGAACCTGCTAGGCTTTTTGGGCGTGTATGGGAAGACAAAAGATACACCGGAGGCACGGGAGGACCAGCAACGTATGAACGAAAAAGACGGCATGCCTCCAAAGCAGTATCAAGGTCCTGCCAGCTACGCTCTTACCAAAGCAGAGAAGGAAATCTTTTTTGAATGCCTGCTCAGTATCAAGGTCCCGTATGGCTTCTCGTCAAATATAAAGGGAATAATAAATATGGTAGAGAAAAAATTCCAGAACCTAAAGTCTCATGACTGCCACGTGATTATGACACAATTGCTTCCGGTTGCATTGAGGGGGCTTCTACCAGAAAATGTTCGATTAGCCATTGTGAAGGTATGTGCAGAAGGTAATCGATCCAGAAATCCTACCAAGGTTACAGAATGATTTGGTCCAATGTCTTGTCAGTTTCGAGTTGGTGTTCCCACCATCCTTCTTCAATATTATGACGCACGTCCTAGTTCACCTAGTCGATGAGATTGCCATTCTGGGTCCTGTATTTCTACACAATATGTTCCCCTTTGAGAGGTTCATGGGAGTCTTAAAGAAATATGTTCATAACCGTGCCAGGCCAGAAGGAAGCATCTCCAAGGGCCATGAAACAGAGGAGGTTATTGAGTTTTGTGTTGACTTTATTCCTGACCTTAAGCCGATTGGTGTTCCTCAATCACGGCATGAGGGGAGACTGAGTGGAAAAGACACGCTAGCACCGAAAGCAATAATATGTAGGGACGGTAATTCTTGGGCGCAAGCACACTACACAGTTCTACAAAATTCAACCTTGGTGGCCCCATATATCAATGAACACAAGAATATTGTACGCTCCCAACACCCGGGGCAGTCTGGCGACTGGATTACATGTGCACACATGTCGACTTTCGGCGGTTGGTTGCAAACACATCTCATGAGTAACAACACTGTTGGAGATGAGCTGCACTTGTTGGCCAGGACAGCATCTTTGACTGTATTGACTTTTCAAGGATACGAGATAAATGGGAATACATTTTACACGATCGCCCAAGATAAAAAGAGCACCAACCAAAACAGTGGTGTCCGCTTTGATGCAGCAAACACCAATAGGGCAAAGGACACATATTATGGTTACATAGAGGAGATATGGGAACTTGACTATGGACGTGATTTTAAGGTCCCTTTGTTTCGGTGCAAATGGGTAAATCTGACAGGAGGCGGGGTACAGGTAGACCCGCAGTACGGAATGACAACAATGGATCTCAACAATCTTGGGTACACAGATGAACCATTCGTCCTAGCCAATGATGTGGCACATGTTTTCTATGTGAAGGACATGTCTACCAAACCGAGAAACAGAAAAGATAAGGAAGCGAATACATCATATGATGAGCCAAAGCGCCACATAGTTCTTTCAGGGAAAAGAAACATCGTGGGAGTGGAGGACAAGACAGACATGTCAGAAGATTATGAAAAGTTTCATGAAATTCCTCCCATCACAGTGAAGACTGACCCAAGCATCCTGTTAAATGATGAAGATTATCCATGGTTACGGCGCAATAAGAAGGACACACGCGAAGAAAAAGTTTTAGCTGGAAAGTGCCACTTCGGACAAACCAGAGGGAATCTTTGTAAGAGCTAGCTAGGGCATTTTGGCATTTGAAACATGATTTTAGAATAATTATTTATTAAGTTATGAAATTTCAATTATTCCTATCCTTTTAGTATTATACAGAGGAGTTAATCAATGCAATTATGTCCAAACAAAATATGAATGTTTTCTGAGCATTCCAGATAAGTCGCTTGAGGTTGACAGGCATAGGCCATACACACCCTCACCAGTTGTAGTGATTTCAGTCCCAAGTTTTGCAAGGTTGATCATACGCGGTTAGTCCCGGTTGGTGGCTCCATATAAAATAACAAGGTTAATATAGACATGGCTTAAACGTCTTGACATAGATGAATACAGCATAAGCATCGGAGATGATAAGAGAGAAACGTTGTATGACATAAAGTTGGAGGTCCAGATGAGGAGTTCTCTGGTTGCTTTCTGGTGAAACTGAGGACAACATATCAGATGGCCATTCTCGAGAATAGTCTATTGTTTTGGCATATCTCATGAACATCCAGGCACCTTTATATTATCTTACATCAGGAGTATGTTGGGTTATACTCAAAGGGCTTTAGATTCCGGAAGAAAGATTTTGACAGCATTGATCGCCTTGTGTCATATTTTCAAAAACATATTGACAAACCTCATGCTGGCCCTTCAATGCGAAATGTTGCGGCAATGGTACCTATGAAAAATAACTTGATAGAACTATTTGTTACTATCTGATGAAAATCTATATCATCAAATAAAGTTATATAAAATTCTAGTTATGATCAACTAAAACAAAACTATAATATTCTTCAATAGCAAAAAGAATTAAATCAAAACTAGGCATGTATGCTACTATTTTTGAATCTGTTTAAAAGAAAACTAAAACTAAAATATCATAAAAAGGTCTAAAACCAAAAATAGGAAAAACAGATTTAGTCCCGGTTGGTGCCCCCAACCGGGACTAAAGGCCTACCTTTAGTCCCGGTCCGAGCCACCAACCGGGACTAAAGGCCTGGGTTTCGCACCCTTTGGGCTGCTGAAATTTAGCTTTAGTCCCGGTTGGTGGCTCGGACCGGGACTAAAGGTAGGCCTTTAGTCCCGGTTGGGGGCACCAACCGGGACTAAAGCTGTGGGTATTTAACCGCGCCTTCTCCCTCACCCCCCAATCTTCCTCTCCACTCCAACCCCCGACGCCGAACCACACCACGATGCCACCAGGCTGCCGGAGATCGCCGTCGCCTCCGAGCCGTCCCCGAGCCCACTGACCGTCGCCGGACCTCCTCGCCCTCCTCCCCGAGCATCGCCGCCCCCGAGCCGCTCCTCGTCGCCGCCCCCGAGCCCGTCCTCGTCGTCGCCGCCCCCGCTCGCCGGACCTCCTCGATCGCCCTCCTTCCCGAGCCTCGCCGCCCCCGCTCCCCGGCAACGCCGCCCCCGCTGTGTGAGCCGCCGCCGTTCAATTCCCCTCGATCGGGCTTATATATTTTTCTGACATAGAAATTTTTGTAACATGTACGTACGTATGTGTTTGCATTGATCACCGCGGGCTTATATAGTTGATTGCACTTTGGAGTACTTAGTTTAGTCCAACATCAATATTAGTGAATGATTTCAGATTGTTGGGCACCGCGGGCATTTTGAAGTTTCATGTTATATTGAGAAGACCTTGATAAAACGTCTTCATATAAATGTCTTGAGAAGACTTGATGAAACCGGCCATTTGTGTATGACACTACATAGTTATATTGGATAATATTGATCTTCATATAAATGAAGCATAAAAGTCTTTTGTTTGAATTGACTAAATACATCCGATAGATATAACAGAGTGTGGCAGAAAATTATACTTCATCTAAAATTATGAGTAAATATGCATGATTTGCTTGAAAAGAACTGAAAAATATTTGAAATAGTTCAAAGAAATTCAGGATGAAGATATAATATCATTATGATGAAAGATAAAATAATTCTTCTTTCATGAAGAAATATGTCTAAGTCATAAGTTTAGCAAACAATCGAGTAATTGCGGAATTATTATTACCGATCGCCGGAGGAGTCCTCGACGATCACCGGAGGAGGCCCCGACGATCGCCGGAGGAGTCGTCCCCGACGATCGCTGAAGGAGGCCCCGACGATAGCCGGAGGAGTCGTCCCCGACGATCGCCGGTGAGGAGTCCCCGACGATCGCCGGAGGAGTCCCCGACGATTGCCGGTGATGAGTCCCCGACGATCGCCGGAGGGTTACCTAACATGCAACTGATAAAACTTGCCATTTTGTTATTATTGTGTGATTTAATGCAAGCATCATATGAATAAACTTTGTACATGTGTTTGGTGCATTTTACACTTGCTGAAAAACTGCTAAGTCTGAAACTGACTGTTATAAAACTTGTCAACTTTGCATGATGTTTGCCCCTAATCCATTGCTCATATGCATATGATTCCTTCTTGTGATTTGGTCTATGTAATGTGTACTTTGATGCCATGCCCTTGGTTGCCATGTAGAGTTGCTATAGCATGACTCAATCTTGCTCTCAAGTTGTCATCATAATGTTACTGTTTTGCCATGTTGTAATATTTGCAGAAACTATGGAACACGACAGAGACTTAGAACAAGAAGAGATGTTGGGGGAAATAATCCGCGACGGAGATGATGATATCACCTCACAGTTTCTCAACGACGACTCCGATGGTGAGGGAAGAGAAGATGACGGCTCCGGTGATCGAATGGAGGGAGAAGATGACGGCTCCGGCGGTGTTGGAGCCTTAACTGTTGCAAAGTTCGGTGAGGTATATTAATTAAGCCTCTGCTGACTAAATGCATTAATTGATTTGTATGTACATATATTTACGCTTCTTTCTTCTTTTAGTCCTCTGGATCGAGCCAAACTTCTATAAAGAGACGAGGCCCGAAGAAAAGGTTGGGCGAGAATGAAAGGTTCACGATCGAAGAACTCGCTGCAGATGGCAAACCGACTTCTCCCAAGTGGACCGCAAACCGATTTATAAGTTAGTGTGGAGTTGTTGTTAGGGACAACATCCCGATCAGGATTCAAGAATGAAATAAGCCAAAGGTGGATGGAGTTTCTTATGTCGACGATAGATCCAAAGATAAGCTTTGGAATACGCTCATGACAAATTTCACCCTACTGCCAGAGGTGGAGCAAAAATTCAAGGCATGGGCTCTTAAGAAGATGGCCCAACAATTCAACAACTGGAAGAAAAGGTTGCACGAAAAGTACGTCCTGAAAGGGAAGACTCCAACATTCACCAGAGCAGATGAGAGGTTAAAAGATCACTGGCCCGCATTTGTGGAGTACAAGACATCGGAGGCAGGTAAGAAAAGGTCAAATATAAATAAGCAAAATGCTGCAAAGAAGGAATATCACCACGTTACGGGGTCAGGTGGCTACAAGGCTGCCCGGCCTAAGTGGGAGAAAGTTGAGAACGACCTGCTTGATAAAGGGATCCGTCCAGAGACATTGGACTAGACCGAACGGGCAAGGACTTGGTTCTTTGGGCATGGGGGAACTTTGAACCCAGAAACAGGGAAGTGTGTTTATACGAAAGCTCAACTTGCAACACCCGTCAAAGCCATTCAAGCTGCAATGAAGGACATGCAGGAGGGGAAGTTCCATCCCGACAGAGAGAAGGACGAGCTGACACGCGCCCTCGGGAATCCTGAACACCCTGGACGAGCACGAGGCACATCAGGCTCCGTTCCATGGAAGGTTGGGTTTCCCGACAGCAGTGACACTTACAGAAGCCGAGGGAGAAAGAAGAAACAGGATGCAAACCGGCTGCAGAAGGTAGAAGAAATAGTAGCGTTACAGCAGAAGCAAATAGAGGCACTTACCAGCGAGCGAGCTACCGGCCCATCATCTCAGCGGCACGAAGATCCTTCATTCGATACTGCCCACGGAGCTACCCCACCATCTCAGAGGAAAAGCAGCGTGGCTTCCACGGAGCTCGTTCGGCCCACAGATGATATCACGGCTCCTAGCTACCCCGTGGATGATATCACGCAGAGGGAACATTGTGATCTACATGCGAAATGCATGAACATATCCTTGAAGGTGGCGATCCGCTTTTCCTTACCTTTTGGACCTGATGCAACTCACCATTTCTCTCCGATTCCAGATGGCTATGCTGTTGTCGGGGTGGATGAAGTTCTCAGTGGATTTGAGCAGCTGGAGCTTGACTTCCCTATAGGTGAAGGGGAGACTTCACTAGGAGATGCCATACGGACTACGATTCTATGGAAAAAGGAACACATCGTGCTTCCACATTGGACGCCGCATCAGCAAACTCTGCCGGAGGAGGGCCCTCAGCAGACTCCTCACAGTAGCAATACAGCTCTATCTCCGCCGCCTCAGCTGTCTCCGTCGTGTCAGCATACTCCACCGGAGGAGGCCCCTCAGCAGACTCCGCCTCGACGTCAGCAGACTCCGCCTCTTCCGCCGCCTCAGCACCGGCGGAAGAGAGCCGCCGCTCCGGTGGCTAGTAGTACAACTGCGAAGAAATCTAGAGCAGATACAAGCATCAAGAAGGCTCCTGCCAAGTTACCATACGATATGACTGATGAGGAAACCAAGAAGGTCGTGGATGCCGATGTGAAATGCCAGCTTGCACCGAAACGGCCTGATCCAAAGGAGAAATTAGATCCGGCAATAGCGAAGCGCTGTATAGAAAACCTTACGCGACCACCACCGCCTCCGCTGCTATCAGACTATGACTGGTCTATTGTAAAGTCATATAGAGAACATGTGAAGCGGCCGGGAAGTAGTAGTAGTGCAAGTGGGAAAACAATTCCCCAGCCCGGCGAACAGAAAAACCAATCGTGCCCCCCACTCAAGGTGTTTACCTATATCGATTATGATCCGGGGGTAGCGGCCGATGATGTTGGTTTCACTCTTGGTCAATTGTTAGGCGAGGAGGTAGAGTTCCCCATGGCTGAGTTAGCATACAGATACCAGCACGGGAAGCCACTCGTCAAACCTGAGGAGGTCCGGCTACTACCAACACAAATGCGAAAATTGCATGAGTGGTACATGGAAGCCTCAAAGGAAGGGACCAACTATATCATTGCGGGAGTTAAAGATGAGCATTACTTCAATGGAGACAAGGAGATTTACGTTGAATTTGATGAATTATTTCAGTTTTACAATCAAGACGTCGTCGACAAATCTATCGTCAGTTGCTATTGTCTGTAAGTATCATTTCTGTAATTAAGTCTCTAGCTCAGCTCGTTCATTGCATGTATAATTATCCTCACTATATTATGCAGAATGAAGATCCTCGAATGCAAAAGAGGACAAATCTATGACATTGGGTTCATTAACCCAAATACTATTCATGAAGTTATGGTACAAATGAACACCAAGGATACAGAGAAGATCTTGCTAAGGGCGTTAATTGAACAACAAAACAAAAGGGAAATACTATTTCCTTACAACTTCAAGTGAGTGTTATACTGTCTTGTACACATTCTGTTTCGCTTACTCGATGTTAAGTGTAATTGATGAGTTATGCTGCGTGCACAGGTTCCACTTTATTCTGCTAGTCATTCGGGTTGACTCAGGAAGCGTACTTGTCATGGACTCGCTACGTAAAGACCCTAAGATGTGGGCGGACCTGCGTGATATGCTCCAGAGGTAATTTCAATCATTATCGCACTATATCGGCAACTTTCGTTCATTTCCTGATATCAAGTAATTAATAACTCCTTTATTTATTTTCTTTGCCGGGTAGGGTTTGGAAACGGTTCACCAAGAAGGCTAGGGGTGAATGGAAAGAGGAGCTGCAATTTCGACAACTCACTGTAAGTAGTACTAGCTAGGTCCGCGCATCTCTTTGATTCTAGTTAATTTCAATACCATTATCATGCTTGATTATTATTTTGATTGAACTCTACTCTCGTAAAGTGCTTGAGGCAGGAAAGGGGGACTAATTTATGTGGATACTGCGTTTGCGAGTTCATTCGCATGACGACCAGTGAGACTGGCAGAAATTTACAACAACTTGAAGTACGTAAATAATATTCACAATTTTATTTTATTACCATCAATTGTGTTAAGTTTCATTCATATATATTGACCCCCTTCTTTAAATTAGATCCAACGGATGCGGGACGATCTCCTACCAAAGGATCGCGTAAAGGCAATTCAAGGGGAATTGGCGAGATTCTTCCTTAAAGCGGTCATAGCTACAACCGGAGAATACCACCGGAAATTGGTAGTGAATGTTGGTAATTAGATATTAGGGATCGTAAGAGATGTTATTTTGTTGTTCGACCAAGCACGGAGAAAGAGGTCACTTCTCTATATTCATGACGATGTTGTGTAACGGTTCCTTCATTTCTATTAGTAGCTAGCGTCGAGTTGAATGGAAAACATAAAATAAAAATGAAACCCCTAAACCCTCCAAAACCCCTAAACCCCTAAACCCTAAACCCCTCCTTTCAAAATAAAATAGCACTTGGCAGGGGCTGACGCGTGGCGGCCTTTTAGTCCCGGTTGGTGTTACCAACCGGGACTAAAGGTCCTCCTGCCTGAGCGCTGCGCAGCGGCCACGTGGAGACCCTTTAGTCCCAGTTCGTAACACGACCGGGACTAAAAGTGGGGGCCTTTAGTCCCGATTCCTTAGTCCTGGTTGCACAACCGGGACTAAAGGCCCTTACGAACCGGGACTAATGCCCTGTTTTCTACTAGTGGAGGTTTCACTATTATCGGATTAGTGCACCTATACAATTTGCCATTGTATTGGGTGTGTTGGGGACACAAGAGATTTCTTGTATTTGATTGCAGGGTTGTTTGAGAGAGACCATCTTCATCCTACGCCTCCCACGGATTGATAAAACTTAGGTCATCCACTTGAGGGAAAATTGCTACTGTCCTACAAAACTCTGCGCTTGGAGGCCCAACACGACTCTACAAGAATAAGTTGTGTAGTAGACATCAAGCTCTTTTCTGGTGCCGTTGCCGGGGAGGTGAGTGCTTGAAGGTATATCTTTAGATCTTGCAATTGAATATTTTAGTTTCTTGTTTTAACACTAGTTTGGTTTATAAAAGAAAACTACAAAAAAAAATGGAATTGAGGTTGCCTCATATTACTCGTCTTTATAATGTTTTTCTTGAAAATGATGGATCGGAAAACTTTGCTCAATTGCTAGAGGAAGAATTTAATAAAATGTTTAAAGTGAGTTCCTTGAATGATGAGAATGATTGCAATGTTGTTAATATGAATTCTATGAATATCCAAAATACTAAAGATGATTGCACTAGTCATGACAAAAATGTTTCTTATAAGCATGTCAATTTTTATGGAGTGCATAAAGTTTGTGAAGACATGCCTTATAGGGATTATAGATTTTGTAAGAAGCATAAACATGATATAACCAATTTTTTGCTCAAAGTGATAGATGAATTTGCTACGAAATTATGCTCTCTTCATCGCATTACTTGTGAACTTTGCAATAAGGTTGGTCATCTTAATTTTCAATGCATACTTTTTCATGACCGAATCATGGCCAAATACTGTAATGACTTGACCGCCCTTGAACTTTATAATGAGCTTTATCTATTTTTGAGGTGTGAAGAATTGACACATAAAAATAGTTGGTTTGAAGTATTCATTCTCACAAAAGACATTGAAAATAATTTAGAGGAAATTTATATGTTTTGTATGGTAAATTGCAATGAGAATGCTTATATTGCCAACTATAGAAAGACGGGAAAACCAATAGAATATAAAAGGAACACTAATGAAAGGGTAAAGATTTCCACTTTCCCTCCTATTGTCTCTCATGATGAAATAGGTAACGAGGAGGAGCTTCCTATTCAACCAATCTCATCAATAAGAAGCTCGGAAAAATTGATTAAACCCACACATGTTGTGGTAAAGAAGAAGAAAAGAAGAAAGAGTAGAGGTAAAAAGGTATCCCTCCCAAATAATGTTGCTCCTATTATTGTTGTGCCTCATGAGAATGAATCAAAAATAATTGTGGAAGATGATACACTTGATGATGATATTGCTTCTTTGTCTTATGGCATAATGTCCGAAGGAGCTATTGATGGTGATTTTATTATACCTATTACTTGTTGTGATAATTATGATTGTGAAGATAATGATACTTCTTATAATCTTGAGAATATTTTTGGCAGCAACTTAGAAAATTATGATGATAATTGTTATACTATTGGTGCTATTCATACTATTAATGATGAGAGCGATTATGCTTATGATATGCCAAGCCACAAGCTTGGGGATGCTATGTTTGATGAGAATGACATGTTTGATAATTTATTTGCTGCAATTAATGTTTGTCCCAAGCTTGGGGATGCTATGCTTAATGAGGATGATCTTTTTAGTCCCCCTACTTTGAATGATTTAATTTGTTATGATGATTGCATGCCTCCTATTTATGATGATAGCAATATTCATGAAAGTGGGTTAGGAAGAGTGTCAACTTTAGATAATAATTATACCACTATTTTGGAGGGTGTTTAATCTTATTATAATGATAAAAGTGGATTTGGAGAGGTCATGACTTTATTTAGTAATGATTCCACTATCCCGGAAGAGGTTTCAATTGACTATGATGAGAACAAAGTTGCAACTTATGATGATTATTGTCATGATACTTATGTTATAAAAAGTTGTGAAGATTATCTTTATAAAACTTGTCATAATTATGAATATCCGTTTACTAAACATTACCCCTTTAATTTGGAAACAATTTGTAGTATTCAAGTTTCATATGATACTCCCACTATTACTAATGAGAAGAAATTTGCTTGTGTGGAGAGTAATAAAATTTCTATGCTTGTGGATCATGAAAAGAATGCTTTATGTGATAGCTATATTGATGAATCCATTCATGATGCTACTGAAAATTATTATGAGAGAGGAACATATGATTCATGATGCTCCCGTTGTGTTTCAATTCTTTACTTTTATGCGAGCATCATTGAAATCAGCATGCCTAGCTAAAAGGCATTAAAGAAAAGCGCTTGTTGGGAGACAACCCAATATTTATAACTATTGTTTTTCTTGTGTTCACATGATTAAGATACTGTAGTAATAATGTTTCATATGTTTTGTTTCAATAATGTGCCAAGTAAAGCCTTTGGGCTAGTGTGGATGATAGTTGACTTGATTCTGTGCAAAAACAGAAACTTTTGCGTCCAGTGCTGGAATTGTTATTCTGTACTGGAGCGTGATAAAATTTTGAAATTTTTAAACAGTATTTGGTTACAAATTTTTTACGTTCTCCTAAATTTTCAGAATTTTTTGATGTACCGAAGTATTCCTTTTAATTTTCCCAGTACATGCTGTTCTGTTTTTGACAGATTCTGTTTTTTATTGCATTGTTTACTTGTTTTAGTGTTTCCATAGCTTATATTATGAGATTTAAATTGTGGAAATGATATAATACAGTACACTACTGGAATCAGGGACTTTGCCGTCTGCCTGCTCTTTGCCGTCTGCTGGCAGACGGCAAAGAGGTTGTTTGCCGTCTGCTTTGGGAAAGCAGACGGCAAAGAGCTGGCTGATGGCAAAGGGAGATTTGCCATCTGCCAGTTCTTTGCCGTCTGCTTGCGGACGGCAAAGAAGGTCTTTGCCGACCGCTATAAGAAAGCAGACGGCAAAGAACCCAGCAGACGGCAAAGAACTTTGCCGTCCGCCAGCAGACGGCAAAGATCCGGCAAAAAAAATTCAAAAAAAAATTCAAAAAAAAAATTCAAAAAAAAATTCAAAAAAAAATTCGGAAAAAAAATTCAAAAAAAAATTCAAAAAAAAAATTCAAAAAAAAATTCTTTGCCGTCTGCTGGCAGACGGCAAAGAGCCGGCAAAAAAAATTCAAAAAAAATTTCTTTGCCGTCCACTGCGGCGGGCTCGGTCATGGAGGCGGCTAGCTTCCATGGTCTCGCCGAGGGGGTTGCACGGGGAGGCGCACCGCATATTCACATTGTGATGTACAAGTCTTTCTCGGGGACTGATGGCGATGGCAGTACGGCCACTATGCTTGCCGCCATCGGAGTATATAGCAAAAAACTACCACATTACAGGCTAGGTCAACAAAAAACTACCACTTTTATTAATCTTTCAAAAAACTACCACTTTTTTGGTTCGCGGTTCCAAAAAACCCTAGTCGCTGAACGGTTACATTTTAAGCGCGGTTATGACATGTAGGGCCCGCCCGTCAGGGTTCTGTCGGCTAGAGGCTGACGGCGCGCGTGCGGACGGCCGTTAGGGCGCGCCGTTCCGACCGGGGTCAAAGTGACCGAGCCGGCTCCTTCTCTCTCTCACTCCCACTCACTCCCACTCTCTCCCTCGCTCTGCTCTCCCCTGCCCGAGCTCGCCATCGTCGCCGACCACGTCTCTTCCTCGTCGCCGGCAAGGATGCCTTCTTGGAATGATGGGGATGAGAGCTCCGACGACGACAGCATGGGTGGCAACCTGATGGACATGGCGTACTTTGTAAGAACTTTGCCGTCCGCCAGCAGACGACAAAGATCCGGCAAAAAAAATTCAAAAAAAATTTCAAAAAAAAAATTTCAAAAAAAATTTCAAAAAAAAATTCGGAAAAAAAATTCAAAAAAAAATTCAAAAAAAAAATTCAAAAAAAAATTCTTCACAGATTATTGATAATAATGGATATATTATTTGTCGAATTTCGATTTACAGATTTAAAGATATTAATTATGTCATATTAAATGAATAAATGGCAAAAAAAATTAATAAAATAATATTATTACTTATTTTATTTTCATTGAAATTCAATATAATTAGTACTTATTTTGTTTATTTTAATAATTGTTTAGAATTCAAAAAATTAAATCATGTGACATCAAGACCTAAGGGTTAATAGGATTGATAGCTTACTATTGTCAGGAAAACAACAAGTGCAGACTTGGAAATGAGGGTCGATAGAACCAGGAAGTTAAGCGTGCTGGGGCTGGAGTAGTGAGAGGATGGGTGACCGACCGGGAAGTTAAGCGTGCTAGGGCTGGAGCAGTGAGAGGATGGGTGACCGGTCGGGAAGTTAGACGATTTGAAATGAGTGGAGCAAATTGTCAAAAAAAAATAAAAAAAAAATTCAAAAAAAAAATTCAAAAAAAAAATTCTTTGCCGTCTGCTGGCAGACGGCAAAGAAAAAATTTCAAAAAAAATTTCAAAAAAAAATTTGAAAAAAAAATTCAAAAAATTCTTTGCCGTCTGCTAGCAGACGGCAAAGAGCCTGGGTTGGCCCAGCTGCCGCCTGACGTCAGCTGACGTCAGCTGCAGCTCTTTGCCGTCCGCTGGCAGACGGCAAAGAAGCAAACCTCTTTGCCGTCCGCTAGCAGACGGCAAATCAGCCTTTGCCGGCATCTGTTCGGCCGGAGTGTTTGCCGTCTGCTGGCTGACGGCAAAGCCTTTGCCGTCCGCCAAGCAAAGTGCCTGATTCCAGTAGTGGTAGGTATTATGTGAGAACAATTATGAATCTTGTCTTGACAGTACCTAAGTGGATGATTTATTTTTATCATATTAGCCTATCTCACGAAGTTCCATTAAGTTTTGTGTGATTGAAGTTTTCATGTTTCGGGTGAGATATCGATATGAGGAGAATAAGGAGTGGTAAGACCCTAAGCTTGGGGATGCCCAAGGCACCCCAAGGTAATATCCAAGGAAGACTCAAGCGTCTAAGCTTGGGGATGCCGCGGATGGCATCCCCTCTTTCGTCTTCAACATTATCGGTAACCTCACCTGGAGCTATATTTTTTTTATTCGTCACACAATATGAGTTTTGCTTGGAGAATCATTGTATTTTGTTGAGATTTGCTTGCTGTTATCAATAATCATGTTTTGTATCTTTTAGTTCATTAAAATTCCAGTTATAGCCTTTACCATGCTCAGTTTGCAAGTTCATGTGTTGCTGTTTGAAAACAGAAAGTTTTCTGTTATGTTCAGAATATTCCTGAATAGTCCGAACATGATAAAAATCTGAAATATTTACACAGTAAGCGTGCATGAGTTCTCTGTCACGTGGTAATTTTTCAGAATTTTTGGAGTTAGGGAAGTATGAATTCTTATTCACCCTTTACAGACTGTTCTGTTTTGGTAGATTGCTGTTATAGTTGCATTGTTTGCATATGTTTGCATGTTTAATGTTTCTATTTGTGGATAGGAGTATTAAATATGCAGAGGCATTTAGTATGCAATGTTTTATTATAATTTTAGTGATTTTCTACAGTAGAGAATGTTAAGGTTTTGAGTTGATTTATACTAACTTATCTCACGAGTTCTTGTTGAGTTTTGTGTGGATGAAGTTTTTAAGATTTAGGAGAAGCCATGATATGAGAGGAATTAAGGAGACACAAGAGCTCAAGCTTGGGGATGCCCAAGGCACCCCAAGATAACATTCCAAGAAATCTCAAGCAACTAAGCTTGGGGATGCCCCGGTACGCATCCCACCTTTCTTCATCAATAATTATCGGCTAGTCTTGGTTGAGCCTAAGTTTTTGCTTCTTCACATGAGATGTGCTATTCTTGGAATGTCATTTTATTTTGTTTTCTTTGCTGTTTGAATAAACTACCAAGATCTGAAATCTTTATTGAGAGAGAGTCTTCACATAGCAAGTTAATTGTTTGACTACTCGTTGATCTTCACTTATATCTTTTTGGAGTAGTTTGTCATTTACTCTTGTGCTACACTTATATCCTATGAGTAAATTGTTGAATGAATTGAATATCATAAAGTTGAAATTATATGTGCTTCATATGCTTGTATCATGCCTAGTAGTAATTTCACATTTGGTTTAGAAAGCAAAGCCTATTGAAGTTTGACAACCACAATACTGGTCATACAAGCAATTTATGAATGATTAGTATAAGGAAGAGAACATTCACATATAAATATATTATCTTGGACATCTTTTATGATTGTGAATACCCATTAATTATTTTCAAACTTGAGAAAATTAGTTGAAATTGGACAAGGAAGACAACGTAATGAGTTATGTTTGGGTATATTTGCATAGAAGTTATATTGTTATGGATCCTCCAACATGTGGTGCTTGCTTAGGATCTTTTGCTAGCCAAAAAATCATACTAAGTAGAGATACTACTGGTGCATCCAAAAACCATTAAACCCAGTTTCTTGCCATGAGTGTCCATCATATCTACCTATGGATTGAATAAGATCCTTCAAGTAAGTTGTCATCGGTGCAAAAAGCAATAAAAATTGCTCCTAAAATATGTATGATCTTTTATTGCAAGGGAAAATAAGCGTTGTACGAACTTGTGATGGTAAAGAAATAAAAGCGATGGACTGCATAATAAAGGTTGCTATCACAAGGGGCAATATAACGTGACGTTCGTTTGCATTAAGAGCTTGCACATCCAAAAATCAAAAGCGCATGACAACCTCTGCTTCCCTCTGCGAAGGGCCTATCTTTTACTTTATGTATTTACTTTTATGCAAGAGTCAATAGTATTACTTCTCATTTCAACCTTAATTATTCTTTAGTTGGCAAGCATCATGTGGTGGGGAAAGATCCAGGCACATATGGCCAGTCAAATATATTTGATCATGAATTATTATTGTTGACAATTATCTCTATGATAAATAAGTTGGGAGGCGAAACATTAAGCCCCTATCTTTCTCTTTGTTCGATGGATGCCATTTGTTCTAAAAATACGCATTGAGTACTAGCAATCATAGAAGACTATATGATAATTGGGTATGTTGAGCTCTTACTTAAACTTTGTTGATGATAAGTTGAATTTCAATTGTTTGGTGACTAAGAACATAGGTTGTTAAGTTTCAGGACAATGCATTGTTTGAACCATAACATGTAAATTGATTGCTACTTTATCATGATGAGTTTTATGAGAAAAAGTTGCTGTTATGATGCTAGAAAAAGTGATTGAAATTATCATTGATCAAACTTATGCACTATGCTAGCATTCACACTTCATAAATTATTTCTTTTATCATTTACCTACTCGGGGACCAGCAGGAATTAAGCTTGGGGATGCTGATACGTCTCCAACGTATCTATAATTTATGAAGTATTAATGCCATGTTTATTATAGCTTTGTATGATTTTGGTGCACTTTTATATGGCTTTAATATGATTTTCATGGACTAACATATTGACCTAGTGCCTAGTGCCAGTTGCTGTTTTCTGCTTGTTTTTGGTTTTCCAAAAAATCCATATCAAATGAAGTCCAAATGCAGCGAAACATTTTGACGATTTTTTCTGGAAGAAAACAAACCCAGTAAGCTTCGAGGGAGCAGCAGAAGACCCACAGGGGCCCCACAAGCCACCTGGGTGTGCCACCCCCCCAGGCAAACCCTGGTGCCTCGTGGGCCCCCTGTGGCCCCTCTTCGCGTGATTCCAACGCCAAAAATTCTTATAAATACCAAAACCCCCAGAAATAACACTAGAACTTTGACTCCGCCGCCGCAAGCCTCTGTACCTCCACGATCTCATCTACAGCCCTTTTCCAGCACCCTGCCAGAGGGGGAAATCATCACCGGAGGCTATCTTCATCATCCCGGCGGTCTCCATGACGAGGAGGGAGTAGTTCACCCTCGGGGCTGAGGGTATGTACTAGTAGCTATGTGTTTGATCTCTCTCTCTCTCTCTCTCTCTAATGTTCTTGATTTGGCACGATCTTGATGTATTGCGAGCTTTGTTAATATAGTTGGATCATGTGGTGTTTCTCCCTCTGTATCTTGTTGTGATGAATTGAGTTTTTACCTTTGAGGTTTCACTATTATCGGATTGAATACTTTTATGGATTTGAGAACACTTGATGTATGTCTTGCATATGAATACCCATGGTGACAATGGGGTATTATATTGATTCACTTGATGTATGTTTTGGCACTCAACTCGCGGATTCCTGAGGTGACATTGGGGTAATCTATGCATAGGGTTGATGCGCGTTTTCGTCCTACTTTCTCCGGTAGAAATCTTGGGGCACTCGTTGAAGGTCTTTGTGTTGGATTGAATATTATGAATCTGAAGTTGTTTGATGCATATCTAATAATCAACTCATGGATACTTGTGGTGACATTGGAGTATCTAGGTGACATTAGGGTTGGTTGATGTGTATCATATGGTGTTATTTTAGTACAAACTCTAGGGCTGTTCATGACACTTATAGGAACAACTCAATAGATTGATCGGAATGAATAACTTTGAGGTGGTTTCGTACCCTACAAACAATTTCATCTTATGTTCTCCGCTAGATAAGAACTTTGGAGTGATTCTTTGTCGCACGTTGAGGGATTGTTATATGATTCAATTATGTTTGCACTGTTGAGAGATTGCACTAGTGAAAGTATGAACCCTAGGCCTTGTTTTCAAGCATTGTAATACCATTTGTGCTCCATTTTATCACTTGCTACCTTGCTGTTTTTATTTATGCAGACTATAAAATTATATTTCTACTATCCATACTACACTTGTATCACCATCTCTTCGCCGAACTAGTGCACCTATACAATTTGTCATTGTATTGGGTGTGTTGGGGACACAAGAGATTTCTTGTATTTGATTGCAGGGTTGTTTGAGAGAGACCATCTTCATCCTACGCCTCCCACGGATTGATAAACCTTAGGTCATCCACTTGAGGGAAAATTGCTACTGTCCTACAAAACTCTGCGCTTGGAGGCCCAACACGAGTCTACAAGAATAAGTTGTGTAGTAGACATCAAGCTCTTTTCTGGCGCCGTTGCCGAGGAGGTGAGTGCTTGAAGGTATATCTTTAGATCTGGCAATTGAATCTTTTAGTTTCTTGTTTTATCACTAGTTTGGTTTATAAAAGAAAACTACAAAAAAATGGAATTGAGGTTGCCTCATATTATTCGTCTTTATAATGTTTTTCTTGAAAATGATGGATCAGAAAACTATGCTCAATTGCTAGAGGAAGAATTTAATAAAATGTTTAATGTGAGTTCCTTGAATGATGAGCATGATTGCAATGTTGTTAGTATGAATTCTATGAATATCCAAAATACTAAAGATGATTGCACTAGTCATGACAAACATGTTTCTTATAAGCATGTCAATTTTTGTGGAGTGCATAAAGTTTGTGAAGACATGCCTTATAGGGATGATAGATTTTGTAAGAAGCATAAACATGATAGAACCAATTTTTTGCTCAAAGTGATAGATGAATTTGCTATGAAATTATGCTCTCTTCATCGCATTACTTGTGAAGTTTGCAATAAGGTTGGTCATCTTCATTTTTAATGCATACTTTTTCATGATCGAATCTTGGCCAATTACTGTAATGACTTGACCGCCCTTGAACTTTATAATGAGCTTTATCTATTTTTGGGGTGTGAAGAATTGACACATAAAAATAGTTTGTTTGAAGTATTCATTCTCACAAAAGACATTGAAAATAATTTAGAGGAAATTTATATGTTTTGTATGGTAAATTGCAATGAGAATGCTTATATTGCCAACTATAGAAAGACGGGAAAACCAATAGAATATAAAAGGAACACTAATGAAAGGGTAAAGCTGTCCACTTTCCCTCCTATTGTCTGTCTTGAAGAAATAGGTGACGAGGAGGAGCTTCCTATTCAACCAATCTCATCAATAAGAAGCTCAGAAAAATTGATTAAACCCACACATGTTGTGGTAAAGAAGAAGAAAAGAAGAAAGAGTAGAGGTAAAAAGGTATCCCTCCAAAATTATGTTGCTCCTATTATTGTTGTGCCTCATGAGAATGAATCAAAAATAATTGTGGAAGATGATACACTTGATGATGATATTGCTTCTTTGTCTTATGGCATAATGTCCGAAGGAGCTATTGATGATGATTTTATTATACCTATTACTTGTTGTGATAATTATGATTGGGAAGATAATGATACTTCTTATAATCTTGAGAATCTTTTTGGCACCAACTTAGAAAATTATGATGATAATTGTTATACTATTTGTGCTATTCATACTATTAATGATGAGAGTGATTATGCTTATGATATACCAAGCCACAAGCATGGGATGCTATGTTTGAGAATTTATTTGCTGCAATTAATGTTTGTCCCAAGCTTGGGGATGCTATGCTTAATGAAGATGATCTTTTTAGTCCCCCAACTTTGAATGATCAAATTTGTTATGATGATTGCATGTCTCCTATTTCTGATGATAGCAATATTCATGAAAGTGGGTTTGGAAGAGTGTCAACTTTAGATAATACTTATCCCACTATTTTGGAGGGTGTTGAATCTTATTATAATGATAAACGTGGATTTGGAGAGGTCATGACTTTATTTAGTAATGATTCCACTTTCCCCGAAGAGGTTTCAATTGATTATGATGAGAACAAAGTTGCAACTTATGTGTGGCGCCCCTGCTCGACCATGCACTAATCATACACGCAAATGTGCACGATCGAGATCAGAGACTCACGGGAAGATATCACAACACAACTCTAAACACAAATCTAAACATAAATCTTCATATTACAAATCAGGGGTCGCGAGGACCCGAATACATAGGTCATACAAACAAAAATTATCTGGGTACAGACATAGTTAGTCAAGTTTGCCTTAAGAAGGCTAGCATAACAACGACACTGATCGAAAAGGCGAAGGCCTCCTGCCTAGGGCCTCCGAACTACTCTTGGTCGGCGGGCTCAACGTAGTAGTAGGTGCCTCCGGGGATCTCCTGCTCCCGGGCTCCGTCGTCGGATCGCGGCAACCGGGTAGGGGAAAAAGAAGTAGCAAAGCAACTTTGAGTACTCATCCAAAGTACTCGCAAGACTTACATCAGAACTACACTAGGTATGCCTGGGTATCAAAGGAATGGGCCTATATCTTTGGACTAAACTGCAGAAATGCCGGAACAGAGGGGGAAAGGCCTATCCTATCGAAGACTAGCATCTTGAAGCAATCTTGCAGCATCAGAAGAGAATAGAACACAGCAGCATATAATATTATGTATATATTAGCAATGCCCTGATATCCTTCCTCGACTACCTGGCGAGAATGTGATCCCGAGAGCAGTAGTACCAGTTTAACATTGTAACAGTATCCATTCATAGTTGTAGTAGATCAGGATACAACTCCGAGCGTCCTGTTACCATGGACACGGCTATTCAAATAGATCACTTCCCTGCAGGGGTGCACTACTGTTACCCAACATGCTCGATTACATCTGGCCGGACACACTTGCTGGGTAATGCCCGACCTCGGGTAATCGACACGCCATAGACCAACCTAGACTCTCCAGAGAGGTCAACACGCCGGTCTAAATCCTAAGTGCGAAGGGGTCTTGGGTCCATTGCCCTCTGCACTCCTGCACGTTGCGTGGCTGGTCGGGGCCCAGGCGCTGTATACACAAGTGACGTAAGCAACCCACCCCAAAAATCAGCCCGCATCTCTGAACTGTGACATCTGGATCGCTTTCGGAAGGAACGTACGACGTAGAGGGCCCCATTAAACCATTATCCCGCGTGATGGTATTGCGTATAGGCCAGCGGCCAACTCAGATCAAATACCCAAATCCGTTAGGCATGTTTAGTAACTCGCGGAGACGAACCGGATCCCTACCGCTCCGACTTGGTAACTCGCGGATCACGACCCGGGACCAAGCCCACCTCTCTCCTAGGTGGTCTCCGCCTGCCCTGTCATTCCGCCACAATATCACTCGCAGGTGCTCTTGGAGCCGACCCGTCTTTAATATTATTCTCTCGCGGGCACTCTTGGAGCCAGCCCGACTTTAATAGTTTAAAGTATGGCAGTAATGTAAGCATTTCCGTGATCATCACCCAGAGTGATCACGGCCCGATAACAAGCATGGAAATCGGACAAGGGTGAAGGGCTAGCTGATGAAACATAGCATACCTAACTAAGCATCATAGGATAGCAGGTAAGGTACCAATAGCAGGCGACGAAATCAGGCTATGCATCAGAATAGGAGCTATCGGAATATCAACAGGAGCAATTCTAATGCAAGCAATAGAGAGAAAGAGTAGGCAATATCTGGATGATAAAGGGGGTTTTGCTTGCCTGGAAGCTCTGCTGAAGGGGTCTGGTCGTCGTCGACGTAGTCGTACTCAACAGTGTCGTCGGCAGTCTCGGGGTCTATCGGGAGAGAAGGAGGGGTAAGAAACAATAAATACACGGCAAACAATGCAACAGGGATGCATGCCATGTCAACATGCAGTGCTAGGGGTGTTCTAATGCAGTGCTAGGTTTTTTGGTGGAGCGGGAAAATATCTGGGATTGTTCTCCCAGCTCCGGCCGGTGATTATCGGACAGATGATCCGGAGGGGAAAGATCCATGTTCATCATGTTAGAGGGGTGTGGCAGGTATGTGGGTGGCATATTCGGATTCGTCATATTTTTCTGATCATTGTTCATATATAAATTATTTTCATCTGAGTTACAGTTTATTTTATATGATTTTTCAAAGTTTTATTGAATTTCTAGAATTGTTTTAATTATTAAATTCGAATTATCCAAAACAGTGACTTGTGATGTCAGCATGACGTCAGGGTGACATCATCGGTCAATTCCAGCTGGCCAGGGTCAAACCTGACCAGTGGGCCCCACTGGTCAGTGACTGATTTAACTTAACAGAGCTTAATTTAGCTAATTAGGTTAATTAACAGGTGGGACCCCACTGTCAGCGACTGTTTAATTAACAGATTAATTAGCGATTTTATTATTTATAAAAACATTTTAATTACTGCGGGGCCCGCATGTCAGTGGCTGGGTTGCCCAGTCAGCACAGTTGACTGGTCAACCCAGTCAACTGGACCCACTGGGCCCACATGTCATAGACATAGGGGGGCCACGTGGCGCCAGGTCAGCACCGGCGACCGGAACATCGCCGGCGACCGTTTCCGCGGCGGGGCTTCACCGGACTTGGCCCGAAATGGCTACAGAGGGTCTCCGGGGCCGCGGTTGGGCTCGTTCGGCTACGGGCGGACTCGCGCATCCAATGGCGGTGGTTGCGGGGGCTGCCGTGGCCGGAGTTGGCACCGGCGATGACGTCTGGCAGCGGCCGGATCGAGAGCTCGGCGAAAATGACAACGCGGGCGCGTTCAACTCGAATGGATGGGTCAAAGGGCATCTACGCGCGCGGGCGAGCTCAACGGGCACTAACGCGGGACAATTTGGTCATCGGGAGCTTGCCGGCGACGAGCTCGCGGGGTGGCGGGCTCGGCCACGTCGGGGACGGCATCTACGGCCACGGAGACGGACAGGGGAGAGGGGGGAGAAGAAGGGGAGCTCACTGGGCGCCTGTAGTTGAGCTCAGTGTGCTCGGGGAAGGCTCGGATTGGCCGGGGACGACGACGAACGGCGGCGGGGATCCGAGGAAGATGACGACGCGATCTGGCTCAGTGGTGCTTCCTGGCTTGAGATGAAGACAGAGGAGGACGTGGCAGTCGACGGCGGTCCATGTAGACACGGAGACACGACGAAACAGCAGCGGTGGCTACGCTAGCGTTGGCGGCGCAGCCATGGCCTCTCGGGCGAGCTCGATGGCGAGCGAGGGAGAGAAGGGAGGAGGGCTAGGGTTCCCCAGGGGGAAGGGGGCATGGGTTAGTAAGTGCCCGCGGCGCTATAGCAGCACGCTGTCGAGCGTGCGGCAGGGGGGCCAGTGCTCGTGCGCGCCCTGTGGGCGACTGCAGTGCTGGGAGGAGCAGTAGGAGGGAGACGACAGCTTAGCGGGCTGGGCCGCACTGTTGCAACTAGAAGCCCAGCCGCACAGTGCTCCTTTTCTCTTTTCTTTATTCATTTTTCTGTTTTCTGTTTTTGTTTCTGTTTTGTAATTCTTTTAGCACTAATTCACTTTTGTAAAATATGAGTCTTGTCCAATTAAATACTATGCAATATTTATCACTGCCAGAAAAAGGTTTTGAGGCAAAATGATTCCATTTGATTTTTGATTAAATGAAATGGGATTAAATGCTACTGTTTAGTACTGTTTTTGGATGTTAGAGTCATCTAGGGAATTTAGGTGATGTTGTTTTCCTGAACATTATTTACAACGGAATATTTCCAAAATTATGAACTATTTAGTTTTCAAATTTGAACAACTTTTATTTTTACTTCATATATGAATTTCCAATATGAGTTGGAATTTGAAATGAGATATGACTCAAATGATGATCAAGCACTGTTATACATGGTGACTTGGCATGATCAAAAGGTGATCACTGTAGTTAATACATGGGGGTGTTACAATTCTCCTCCTCTAAAAGAAATTCTTGTCCCGAGAATTAAGAGGTAGAAGGAAAGAGAGCGGGGTATTGTTCACGAAAACGATCTTCGCGTTTCCAAGTGGCTTCATTTTCAGAATGATTCAACCACTGATCTTTAAGGAACTTGATTGCCTTCTGACGGGTTCGACGTTCAGCTTGATCAAGAATGCGGATCGGATACTCTTGATAAGATAGATCCTCTCGCAACTCAAGCATTTCATGATCCACTGCTCGGATAGGATCCTTGAAGCAGCGACGGAGTTGCGACACATGGAAGACATCATGAACTTGAGAGAGATTTGGCGGCAATTCCAATTGATAGGCCACTTCTCCACGTCTGGCGAGGATACGGAATGGGCCAATGTAGCGAGGAGCTAACTTGCCCTTGATTCCAAATCGATGAGTGCCCTTCATCGGAGTGACACGAAGGTAAGCTTGTTCCCCAGGTTGATAGATGATTACCTGGTGTTTTCGGTCATAATTGCTCTTCTGACGAGACTAAGCAGTTTTCAAATGTTTACGGACGATGCGGACTTGTTCTTTAGCTTGTTGGATAATATCCGGGCCGGAGAGTAGCCATTCCCCAGTTTCTGACCAATTCAGAGGGGTTCGGCACTTACGTCCATATAAAACTTCAAAGGGTGCCATCTTCAAACTAGCCCGATAGCTATTGTTGTATGAGAATTCAACATACGGGAGAGATTCCTCCCATTTCTTACCGAATGAGATGACACAAGCTCGAAGCATATCTTCAAGCACTTGATTGACTCGTTCAACTTGTCCCTGGGACTAGGGGTGAAAAGCGGTGCTGAAGGACAGATGAGTTCCCATAGATTCTTGAAAACTGTTCCAAAACCTTGAGGTAAAGAGGCTGCCACGGTCTGAACTGATCTCCAACGGAACACCGTGTAGTGACACAATTCTGGAAACATACAAGTCTGCTAACTGGCTAGCAGTGATTGTCTCCTTGACTGGCAGAAAGTGAGCAACCTTGGAGGATCGGTCAATGACGACAAAAATAGCATCATGACCCTTCTGCGATCTGGGAAAACCAGTGATGAAATCCATTTCAACTTTGTCCCATTTCCATTCGGGAATAGCAAGTGGTTGCAGAGTTTCAGCAGGACTTTGATGTTCTGCTTTGATGCGACGGCAAACGTCACACTTAGCAACATAACGAGCAATGTCTCGCTTCATACAAGGCCACCAGTACCGCTGACGAATGTCTTGGTACATCTTGGTACTACCCAGATGAATAGACAAAGGTGTGTCATGTGCTTCTTTCATAACATCCGAGCGAGAGTCCAAATTGTGCTTTCTGGGGACCACTAGGCGGCCTTTGAAGAGCAAGGTACCATCGTCATCAACAGTGTAGAACGAAGAATTTCCCTTGGAGAGGTAGTTCTTAATCTTCTCGACTTCAGGGTCATATTTCTGCCTTGTCTTGATGTTGCGCTCGAGGTCCGGTTCAACAACCAGGGTATTGAGATAACCCTGAGGAACAATGTGAAGGTTCAACTTGCGAAGTTCTTCATAGAGAAGGGGTTGTGTTTGTTGAACCATGAGGTTGTTGCAATAAGACTTGACGCTCAAAGCATCGGCCATTACATTAGCCTTGCCAGGGGTATAAGAAATATCCATGTCATAGTCAGCTATTGTCTCGAGCCATCTTTGTTCACGGAGGTTCAAATCTGGTTAAGTATACAGATACTTCAGACTTTGGTGGTCCGTGTATATCTCGCAACGATAACCGAGAAGGTAATGTCGCCACAGCTTCAGAGCATAGATAACTGCTGCTAACTCGAGATCATGTGTTGGATACTTATCTTCGTGAGGACGCAACTGATGAGAGCCATAGGCAATCACCTTGCGCTCTTGCATTAGGACACAGCCTAATCCTTTATGAGATGCATCACAGTAGATCACGAAGTCCTTTCGGGAATCCGGGGGTCCTAGCACTGGGGCAGAGGTCATCTTGTCTTTAAGTGTCTGAAAACTTTCTTGGCACTTTTTTGTCCACTCAAACTTCTTGCCTTTATGGAGCAAATCAGTCAATGGTTTAGCAATCTTGGAGAAGTTCTCGACGAAACGGCGGCAATAGCTAGCGAGACCGAGAAAACTTCTGACCTGCTTGACAGTTTGCGATGGAGTCCAGTCAAGAATAGCCTGAACTCGTTCTGGGTTAACAGCAATGCCATCTTTGGAAATCACATGACCAAGATAGGTCACCTCAGATAACCAGAATTCACACTTGGAAAATTTGCCATACAGTTGATGTTCTCAAAGTTTCACCAATACAAGCCGAAGATGTTCGGCGTGTTGTTCTTCATTCTTGGAATATATAAGGATATCATCCGAATAAACCATGACAAATTTGTCGAGGTAGTCCAGGAAGATATAGTTCATCAATCGAGAGAAGGTTGCTGGAGCATTAGTTAATCCGAAGGACATGACGGTGTACTCGTATGATCCATAATGGGTAAAGAAGGCGGTCTTCGGAATATCCTCTTTACGAACTCGGATCTGATGGTAACCCAACCTTAAGTTGAGTTTAGAGAACATAGAGGATCCAGCAAGTTGATCATAAAGATCGTTGATCCGGGAAAGTGGATATTTGTTCTGGATTGTTGCTTGGTTAATAGACCGATAGTCCTAGACCAATCAGTTAGTTCCATCCTTCTTCTTAACAAAGAGAGAAGGTGCTCCCCAATCAGAGGAACTTGGACGAATGAAGCCTTGATGAAGCGATTTGTCGATCTCCTCCTTAAGTTCAAGGAGTTCATGCGGCGGTATCTTGTAGGGACGCTTAGCAATAGGGGTAGTGCCTAGTTTTAAGTCGATAACGAGCTCGACAGCTCTAATCGGGGGTATTCCTGGAAGTTCTTCTAGAAAGACGTCTGGAAATTCGTGAACGACTGGAACATTCTCAATTCCCTCAAGATGTGAAGCGTTCAAAGCATTCAGAGCATATATCTGATCTTCGGCATTCCAGATAACTCGGGCGGTGTAGTTCACTATCTCGTCGGAGGGGTGAAGGAGTTGGACAACTTTGGTGGCACAATTGATCAAAGCAATGTGAGTTTTCAACCAATCCATTCCCAGAATGAGGTCTGTCGTGGAAGATTTCAGGATGATGGGTGAAACAAGGAATCCAAATCCTTCGATTTCAACAGTGACATTATGTGCCATCATGGAGGTTTGACATTGGCCTCCAGGGGTGCGGACAACTATTGGTTGGTTCATCTTTTCAAATGCAATGTCATGTGATAATGCAAATGCTTCTGACATTAATTAATGCGATGCTCCTGAATCAAATAAAATAGAAGAGGGTACTGAGTTAACGAGAAGGGTACCCATCACAGTAGCAGGTTGATCCTAAACTTCTTCAATATCAACGTGGTAAGACTGTCCATGACCATAAGCAGAAGGCCCGGTATTATAGTTGCGGGTTTGGTTGTAACCACGGCCATTTCCACGGCCAGTAGGAGGAAGTGCCAACTGATTCTGATTCTGGCGGCAGTCTTTGGCACGGTGACCTGGGCTGCGACACTTGAAACGCAGTCCACCTTCAGGACGAAGAGCAGCAGCATTTGGTGGAGCAGCTTGAGCTCTCAGCTGCCTCGATGGTGGAGGAGGCAGACGAGGTGCCGCATAGGAAGGCCTTAGCGCAGGGGCAGCTAGACGATACATGCTGTGGGGAATCCAGATTCTACGCCTTTGTGCTGAGCTCGAAGATGAGGCAACGTCATGTTGGCGCTTTCTGTGACTCCTTGTGCTCCATCTGAGCGGTCTCAACCTGGATAGCCTTGTTCACCAGGGTGGCGAAGTCGGTGAAGTCATGAACAGCAAGTGCAAGCTTGAGGTCTGGGTGAAGTCCGTCACGGAACTTTTCCTGTCTGCGGGCATCAGTGGCAATGTCTTCTTCAGCATAGCGAGATAGGTTGAGGAACTCCCGCTGATAAGCTTCGACAGTCTTACTGCCCTGAGTGAGGTTGCGAAACTCTCTTTTCTTCCGGTCCATGATTCCCTGAGGAATGTAATGGGCATGGAAAGTAGTCTGAAACTCGATCCAGGTAACGACTGCCCCAATAGGTAGTGAACGCCTGTGGGTGTCCCACTATTGAGCAGCGGGACCCTTCAAGAAGTAGGACGCGAAGGTGACAAGGTTGGCAGGGGCGACATTGGCAGATTCCATCTCGAAGGTGATATCGCAAAGCCGGTCATCAGCATCCAGTGGCTGTTCCAAGTTACGGAAAACAGTAGGGTTGAGACGCGCAAACTCCTGCAGAGTTATTGGAGCATGTTGCTGATTCTGAGCATTCTGGTTCTGGTTTGGGAACTGAGCCATGATTCCAACCATGAACTGGCGGTTTAGCTCGAATTGCTGCATCATAGCTGCCATATAGTCTGGCGGGGGTGGAGCGTTGGCACCACGGCCACGACCATGACCTGCGGGTCTAACCTGTTGGAAATATGCCCTAGAGGCAATAATAAATTGGTTATTATTATATTTCCTTGTTCATGATAATCGTTTATTATCCATGCTATAATTGTATTGATTGGAAACTCAAATACATGTGTGGGTACATAGACAACACTGTGTCCCTAGTAAGCCTCTAGTTGACTAGCTCGTTGATCAAAGATGGTTAAGGTTTCCTAGCCATTGACATGAGATGTCATTTGATAACGGGATCACATCATTAGGAGAATGATGTGATGGACAAGACCCAAACTGTAAACGTAGCATTTGATCGTGTCAGTTTATTGCTATTGTTTTCTGCATGTCAAGTATCTGTTCCTTTGACCATGAGATCATGCAACTCACTGACACCGGAGGAATACCTTGTGTGTATCAAACGTCGCAACGTAACTGGGTGACTATAAAGGTGCTCTACAGGTATCTCCGAGGGTGTCTGTTGGGTTGGCATGGATCAAGACTGGGATTTGTTACTCCGTGTGACGGAGAGGTATCTCAGGGCCCACTCGGTAATACAACATCACATTGAGCCTTGCAAGCAAAGTGACTAAAGAGTTAGCCACAGGATCTTGTATTACGGAACGAGTAAAGAGACTTGCCGGTAACGAGATTGAACTAGGTATAGAGATACCGACGATCGAATCTCGGGCAAGTAACATACCGAAGAACAAAGGGAACAGCATACGGGATTAACTGAATCCTTGACATAGAGGTTCGACCGATAAAGATCTTCGTAGAATATGTAGGAGCCAATATGGGCATCCAGGTCCCGCTATTGGTTATTGGCCGTAGAGGTGTCTCGGTCATGTCTACATAGTTCTCGAACCCGCAGGGTCTACACACTTAACGTTTGGTGACGATTAGTATAGTTGAGTTATTATGTTGGTGACCGAAGGTTGTTCGGAGTCCCGGATAAGATCCCGGACATGACGAGGATCTCCGGAATAGTCCGGAGGTAAAGATTGATATATGTGATAATAGTGTTTTGATCTCCGAAAGAGTTCCGGAGTTCACCGGAATGGGTTCCGAATGTTTACCGAAGTGTTCGGGTGCAGCAACACTTTATATGGGCCAAAGGGATAAAGCCCACGAGGTATTGGAAAGTGCAAAAGTAGTTTTGCTGCCGCGTAAACGGTACTACCGCTTGTGTGAAGCGGTACTACCGCCCGAGCGGTACTACCGCTTGTGTGAAGCGGTACTACCGCCCAAGCGGTACTACCGCTTGTGTGCGGCTGTGCACGGTTCGGCAGGGATCCGAGTTGGACTCTTTCCCTACGGGCCAAACCGACCTTGTGCGGGCAAAACCGACCTAGAGGAGGCTTTTACTCCAAGTTTAGACCCCAAGGCTCAACATATAAATAGAGGGGCAGGGCTAGCACACGGGATACATCAAGATTTCCCCAAGCCGTGTGCGGCAACCCTAACCCTCTAGTTCCTCCGTCATAATCTCCGTAGCGCTTGGCGAAGCCCTGCAGAGATTGTTCCTCACCACCATCACCACGCCGTCGTGCTGCTGGAACTCAACCACTACTTCATCATCGCTCGCTGGATCGAGGAGGTGAAGGCGTCATCAAGCCGTACGTGTGTTGAACGCGGAGGTGCCGTCCGTTCGGCGCTAGTTCGTGATCGGATCGAGGGACGACTTGCGATTTGGATCGCGGAGACGTTCGACTACATCAACCGCGTTTCTTAAACGCTTCCGCTTAGCGATCTACAAGGGTATGTAGATTCACTCTCCCTCTCGTAGATGCTCATCACCATGGATAGATCTTGTGTGTGCGTAGGAAATTTTTGTTTCCCATGCAACGTTCCCCAACAGTGGCATCATGAGCCAGGTCTATGCGTAGATGAGATCTCGAGTAGAACACAAACGAGTTGTGGGCGTGGGTGTATACATATTGCTTGCCGTTACTAGTTGATATTTGATTCGGCGGTACTGTGAGATGAAGCGGCCCGGACCGACATTACGCGTACACTTACGCGAGACAGGTTCCTTCAACTGACATGTAACTTCGTTGCATAAAGATGGCTAGCGGGTGTCTGTCTCTCTCACTTTAGTTGAATCGATTTCAATGAAGAGGGTTCTTTTAGAAGATCAAAAAGCAATCACTGCACCACGTTGTGGTTTTGCGTAGGTAAGAACGGTTCTTGCAAACCCGTAGCAGCCACGTAAAATTTGCAACAACAATTAGAGGACGTCTAACTTGTTTTTGCAGGGTATGATGTGATATGATATGGCCAATTACATGATGAGATATATGTGATGTATGAGATGATCATGTGTTGTATAGAACATCACGACTTGCATGTCGATGAGTACGGCAACTGGCAGGAGCCATAGAGTTGTCTTTAATTATTGTATGACCTGCGTGTCAATCATTAAGCGCTATGTAATGCTTTACTTTATCGCTAAACGTTAGCTATAGTCGTGGAAGCAACAGTCGGCGCGACAACCTTATGGCGACACGTTGATGGAGATCAAGATGATGGAGATCATGGTGTCATGCCGGTGACGATGGAGATCATGCCGGTGCTTTGGAGATGGAGATCAAAAGCACAAGTTCATGGCCATATCATGTCACTTATGATTTGCATGTGATGTTAATCCTTTTATGCATCTTATTTTGCTTAGGACGACGGTAGCATTATAAGGTGATCCCTCACTTAAATTTCAAGATAAATTGTGTTCTCCCCAAGTGTGCACCGTTGCGAAAGTTCGTCGTTTCGAGACACGCCGTGATGATCGGGTGTGATAGACTCTACGTTCGCATACAACGGGTGCAAGCCATGTTGCACACGCGGAACACTCGGGTTAAACTTGACGAGCCTAGCATGTACAGACATGGCCTCGGAACACAAGAGACCGAAAGGTCGAACATGAGTCATATAGTAGATATGATCAAACATGAAGATGTTCACCATTGAAACCACCTCAACTCACGTGATGATCGGACTTGAGTTGGTGGATTTGGATCATGTTACACTCGAATGACCGGAGGGATGTCAATTTGAGTGGGAGTTTTTTAAGTAATATAATTAACTAAAACTCATTATCCTGAACAATAGTCTAAGTTGTCTTTTCTATATTTATGTTGTAGATCATGGCTCGCGCAGTAGCACCCCTGAATTTTAATGCGTTCCTAGAGAAAGCTAAGTTGAAAGATGATGGAAGTAACTTTGTGGACTGGGCCCGTAATCTAAGGATTATCCTTACGGTTTCCCAGAAGGCTTATGTCCTTGATGCACCGCTTGATGATCCACCCGCTCCAGTTGAGTCTCTAGACGTTGTGAACGCCTGGCAGGCTCGTTCTGATGATTACTCAATAGTTCAATGTGCAATGTTGTATGGCTTAGAACCGGGACTTCAAAGACGTTTTGAACGTCATGGAGCATATGAGATGTTCCAGGAGTTGAAGTTTATCTTTCAGAAGAATGCCCGGATCGAGAGATATGAGATCTCCGATAAGTTCTATGCTTGCAAGATGGAGGAGAACGGGTCTATCAGTGATCACGTGCTCAGAATGTCTGGGTACTCCACCCGTCTGGCTGAGTTAGGGATGCCCCTTCCGCCAGAGGCTATCACTGACAGAGTTCTTCAATCATTGCCACCTAGCTACAAGAACTTCGTGTTGAACTATAACATGCACGGGATGAACAAGTCAGTCGCCGAGCTGTTTGCGATGCTGAAAGCCGCTGAGTCTGAAATTCAGAAGGAGCATCAAGTGTTGATGGTCAATAAAACCACTAGTTTCAAGAAAAATGGCAAGGGTAAGAAGGGTAACTCCAAGCAGAGTGGTAAAGCAGTTGCTCCTCTCGTGAAGAAACCCAAGGCTGGACCCAAACCAGAAACTGTGTGTTTTCATTGCAAGGGAACTGGACACTGGAAGCGGAATTGCCCCAAGTATTTGGCTGACAAGAAGGCGGCCAACAACAAACAAGGTATATATGATATACATGTTATTGATGTGTACCTTACCAACTCTCGTTGTAGTGCCTGGGTATTTGATACCGGTGCGGTTGCTCATATTTGCAACTCAAAACAGGAACTGCGGAATAGACGGAGGCTGGCAAAGGACGAAGTGACGATGCGCGTGGGAAATGGTTCCAAGGTTGATGTGATCGCCGTCGGCACGCTCGCTCTTCGATTACCGTCGGGATTAGTGATGAACCTAAATAAGTGTTATTTGGTGCCTGCGTTAAGCATGAACATTATATCTGGATCTTGTTTATTGCGAGACGGTTACTCATTTAAATCAGAGAATAATGGTTGTTCTATTTATATGAGTAATATCTTTTATTGTCATGCACCCAATGTGAGGGGTTTATTCTTGTTGAATCTCGATAGTAATGATACACATGTTCATAACATTGATGCCAAAAGATATAGAATTGATAATGATAATACCACTTTCTTGTGGCACTGCCGTTTAGGTCATATTGGCGTAAAACGCATGAAGAAGCTCCATGCTGATGGACTTTTGGAGTCACTTGATTTTGAATCACTTGACACATGTGAGCCATGCCTCATGGGCAAGATGACTAAAACGCCGTTCTCTGGAACAATGGAACGGGCAAGTGACTTATTGGAAATCATACATACTGATGTGTGCGGTCCGATGAGTATTGAGGCGCGCGGTGGTTATCATTACTTTCTCACCTTCACTGATGACTTAAGTAGATATGGGTATATTTACTTAATGAAACACAAGTCTGAAACATTTGAAAAGTTCAAACAATTTCAGAGTGAAGTTGAGAATCATCGTAACAAGAAGATTAAATTCCTACGATCTGATCGAGGAGGAGAATATCTGAGTTATGAGTTTGGCAGTCACTTAAGACAGTGTGGAATTGTTTCACAATTGACACCGCCTGGAACACCACAGCGTAATGGTGTGTCCGAACGTCGTAATCGAACCTTATTGGATATGGTGCGATCTATGATGTCTCTTGCCAATTTGCCACTATCGTTTTGGGGTTATGCATTAGAGACAGCTGCATTCACTTTAAATAGGGCACCATCGAAATCCGTTGAGACGACGCCATATGAACTTTGGTTTGGCAAGAAGCCAAAACTGTCGTTTCTTAAAGTTTGGGGATGTGATGCTTATGTCAAAAAGCTTCAGCCTGAAAAGCTGGAACCCAAAGCGGAGAAATGCGTCTTCATAGGATACCCAAAAGAGACAGTTGGGTATACCTTCTACCTCAGATCCGAAGGCAAAGTGTTTGTCACTAAAAACGGAACATTTCTTGAGAAAGAGTTTCTCTCGAAAGAATTGAGTGGGAGGAAGATAGAACTTGATGAGGTTGTTGAACCTTTACTTCAACCTGAGAGTAGCGCAGCGCAGAAAGTTGTTTCTGTGGAGCCTACATTAGCTGAAGAGGAAGTTAATGATGATGATCATGAAGCTTTGGATCAAGTTGCTATCGAACCTCGTAGGTCGACAAGGACGCGTACTGCTCCTGAGTGGTACGGCAACCCTGTCTTAGAGGTCATGTTGTTAAACAACGATGAACCTACGAGCTATGGAGAAGCGATGATGGGCCCGGATTCCGAGAAGTGGTTAGAGGCCATGAAATCCGAGATGGGATCCATGTATGAAAACAAAGTATGGACTTTGGAAGTATTACCTGAAGGGCGTAAGGCCATTCAGAACAAATGGATCTTTAAGAGGAAGACGGACGCGGACGATAATGTCACCGTCTATAAAGCTCGACTTGTGGCAAAGGGTTTTTCACAAGTTCAAGGAGTTGACTACGATGAGACCTTCTCACCCGTAGCGATGCTTAAGTCCGTCAGAATCATGTTAGCAATAGCTGCCTTTTTCGATTATGAAATTTGGCAGATGGATGTCAAAACAGCGTTCCTTAACGGTTACCTTAAGGAAGAGTTGTATATGATACAACCAGAAGGTTTTGTCGATCCAGAGAATGCTGACAAAGTTTGCAAACTCCAGCGATCCATTTATGGACTGGTGCAAGCATCTCGGAGTTGGAATCTTCGTTTTGATGAGGTGATCAAAGCGTTCGAGTTTATACAAGTTTACGGAGAAGCTTGTATTTACAAGAAAGTGAGTGGGAGCTCTATAGCGTTTCTAATATTATATGTGGGTGACATATTGCTGATTGGAAACAATATAGAAATGCTGGAAAGCGTAAAGGAATATTTGAACAAGAGTTTTTCAATGAAGGACCTAGGAGAAGCTGCTTTCATATTAGGCATCAAGATCTATAGAGATAGATCAAGACGTTTAATAGGACTTTCACAAAGCACATACCTTGATAAGATTTTGAAGAAGTTCAAAATGGATCAGTCCAAGAAGGGGTTCTTGCCTGTTTTGCAAGGTGTGAAGTTGAGTAAGACTCAATGCCCAGTGACTGCAGAAGATAGAGGAAAGATGAGTGTCATCCCCTATGCTTCAGCCATAGGCTCTATCATGTATGCAATGCTGTGCACAAGACCCGATGTCAGCCTTGCCATAAGTATGGCCGGAAGGTTTCAGAGTGATCCAGGAATGGAACACTGGACGGCGGTCAAGAATATCCTGAAGTACCTGAAAAGGACTAAGGACATGTTTCTCGTTTATGGAGGTGATCAAGAGCTCGTCGTAAAGGGTTACGTCGATGCAAGCTTTGACACTGATCCGGATGACTCTAAGTCGCAAACCGGATACGTATTTATTCTTAATGGGGGTGCGGTTAGCTGGTGCAGTTCCAAGCAAAGCGTGGTAGCAGATTCTACATGCGAAGCGGAGTACATCGCTGCCTCGGAGGCGGCGAAGGAAGGTGTCTGGATGAAGGAGTTCATGACAGATCTTGGAGTAGTGCCTAGTGCGCTTAACCCAATGACTCTGTTTTGTGATAACACTGGTGCCATTGCTCTAGCCAAGGAACCAAGATTTCACAAGAGGACCAGACACATAAAACGACGTTTCAATTCCATCCGCGATTACATCAAGGAGGACGACATAAATATTTGCAAAGTACACACGGATCTAAATGTTGCAGATCCGATGACTAAACCTCTTCCAAGGGCTAAACATGAACAACACCAGGACTGCATGGGTGTTCGATTCATTACAATGTAAATCACATAGTGATGTGAACTAGATTATTGACTCTAGTGCAAGTGGGAAACTGTTGGAAATATGCCCTAGAGGCAATAATAAATTGGTTATTATTATATTTCCTTGTTCATGATAATCGTTTATTATCCATGCTATAATTGTATTGATTGGAAACTCAAATACATGTGTGGGTACATAGACAACACTGTGTCCCTAGTAAGCCTCTAGTTGACTAGCTCGTTGATCAAAGATGGTTAAGGTTTCCTAGCCATTGACATGAGATGTCATTTGATAACGGGATCACATCATTAGGAGAATGATGTGATGGACAAGACCCAAACTGTAAACGTAGCATTTGATCGTGTCAGTTTATTGCTATTGTTTTCTGCATGTCAAGTATCTGTTCCTTTGACCATGAGATCATGCAACTCACTGACACCGGAGGAATACCTTGTTTGTATCAAACGTCGCAACGTAACTGGGTGACTATAAAGGTGCTCTACAGGTATCTCCGAGGGTGTCTGTTGGGTTGGCATGGATCAAGACTGGGATTTGTTACTCCGTGTGACGGAGAGGTATCTCAGGGCCCACTCGGTAATACAACATCACATTGAGCCTTGCAAGCAAAGTGACTAAAGAGTTAGCCACAGGATCTTGTATTACGGAACGAGTAAAGAGACTTGCCGGTAACGAGATTGAACTAGGTATAGAGATACCGACGATCGAATCTCGGGCAAGTAACATACCGAAGAACAAAGGGAACAGCATACGGGATTAACTGAATCCTTGACATAGAGGTTCGACCGATAAAGATCTTCGTAGAATATGTAGGAGTCAATATGGGCATCCAGGTCCCGCTATTGGTTATTGGCCGTAGAGGTGTCTCGGTCATGTCTACATAGTTCTCGAACCCGCAGGGTCTACACACTTAACGTTTGGTGACGATTAGTATAGTTGAGTTATTATGTTGGTGACCGAAGGTTGTTCGGAGTCCCGGATAAGATCCCGGACATGACGAGGATCTCCGGAATAGTCCGGAGGTAAAGATTGATATATGTGATAATAGTGTTTTGATCTCCGAAAGAGTTCCGGAGTTCACCGGAATGGGTTCCGAATGTTTACCGAAGTGTTCGGGTGCAGCAACACTTTATATGGGCCAAAGGGATAAAGCCCACGAGGTATTGGAAAGTGCAAAAGTAGTTTTGCTGCCGCGTAAACGGTACTACCGCTTGTGTGAAGCGGTACTACCGCCCGAGCGGTACTACCGCTTGTGTGAAGCGGTACTACCGCCCAAGCGGTACTACCGCTTGTGTGAAGCGGTACTACCGCTTGTGTGCGGCTGTGCACGGTTCGGCAGGGATCCGAGTTGGACTCTTTCCCTGCGGGCCAAACCGACCTTGTGCGGGCAAAACCGACCTAGAGGAGGCTTTTACTCCAAGTTTAGACCCCAAGGCTCAACATATAAATAGAGGGGCAGGGCTAGCACACGGGGTACATCAAGATTTCCCCAAGCCGTGTGCGGCAACCCTAACCCTCTAGTTCCTCCGTCATAATCTCCGTAGCGCTTGGCGAAGCCCTGCAGAGATTGTTCCTCACCACCATCACCACGCCGTCGTGCTGCTGGAACTCAACCACTACTTCATCATCGCTCGCTGGATCGAGGAGGTGAAGGCGTCATCAAGCCGTACGTGTGTTGAACGCGGAGGTGCCGTCCGTTCGGCGCTAGTTCGTGATCGGATCGAGGGACGACTTGCGATTTGGATCGCGGAGACGTTCGACTACATCAACCGCGTTTCTTAAACGCTTCCGCTTAGCGATCTACAAGGGTATGTAGATTCACTCTCCCTCTCGTAGATGCTCATCACCATGGATAGATCTTGTGTGTGCGTAGGAAATTTTTGTTTCCCATGCAACGTTCCCCAACATAACCATCCTGCTAAAATTCAATAGGGGGTAGTTTAGCAACGAGTAATTGCAGGTGTAAGGACTCATTCATGAAGTAATACGCACAACAAAAGGAAGTGCAATAGATACATCATCATAGTCCAACACGACATACAGATCCATACATAAGTTCGGTTACAGGCCAGCGTTACGACAGCGAAAAGGAAAGCTAGGCACACTAGGCGGCACGCAGGCACGCGGTGGAGGGATACAACAACGGGACATAGCGATAGCTACATCAACGTCGGAGAAAACCACTGAAGCCAGGAACTACAGGTGACGACGCAGGGTACCCTCGATACAAGGATCCTGCGCTCCGTGAACACTTTGATGCAGAACCAAGTCCCGAACTGGAAGAAGAGGACCACGTGGAGGAGTAAGACCTCCAACAGCAGGCCACTCAAGACCTGGTGCCATCTCCGTCCTGCGTGGGTAAAGAATGTACTCTGGGTGCATCCGTGCACTGACTGCTGGCAGGAACTGTGTTAGAGCGTCGTAAAGACGAGCATGAGTGGCGTGCAACTCGACAGCAAGAGCTCAGGCAGTGCGATCCAGAGTCTGAGTGTACTGAACCAAAACCTGCGGGTCATAACGACGCGGCACGTAAGGTGTACAAACAGCAGTGTAGTATCCACTCTCATCCCCAGCGGGGGCATATGGGATTTATTTGAAACCAGTCTCCTCCAAGCGACTGTGCTCTCTACGGAGATGGGCAATAGCAGTATAAGCAGCATCATGAATTGCCATGTCAACAGTCACTCCAACACCATGAAAGGTGTGCAACTCAGTGATGGATCTGTCCTGCCGATCAAAGATATGAACCACAGCATTGTACTGCTCCTGGTTGAACTCGCGGTAGTCCTAGTAAACAGTGTACTCGGGGTACCAGCAATATCCCAGCCTGGTCAAGAGGTCGACCAAGATAGCAGGGAACCCAGTCGCATCAACAGCCATAGTGTGGCATACGAGCTGTCTTGCGGGACGCATCTGAAACAAGGGAGTGCAACATGTCATGAGACAGTGCGAGAATTATAAGATTACTTTGAAAGGAATGATTGCAGATAATCTAGCTCTTTGGGTGAATGTGATCACGAGAACCTAATGTTAGAGTTAGTAAAATCATTTAACCCAAAAAGAAGAGAGATCAGAATCCCAGACTAAGGAAGAGGAATAAAAGATCCTAATCCCATCCATTGGCGACGTGGGCCCGTAAGCCACACAGTCATGTTAGTAAAATAGTTTTTTCAAAGACTAGACTCAACTTGGAGTTGGAAAGGGGCTTCCTACAGGCAGTCGGCTCTGATACCAGCTTGTGGCGCCCCTGCTCGACCGTGCACTAATCATACACGCAAACGTGCACGATCGAGATCAGAGACTCATGGGAAGATATCACAACACAACTCTAAACACAAATTTAAACATAAATCTTCATATTACAAAGCAGGGGTTGCAAGGACCCGAATACATAGGTCATACAAACAAATATTATCTAGGTACAGACATAGTTAGTCAAGTTTGCCTTAAGAAAGCTAGCATAACAGTGACACTGATTGAAAAGGCGAAGGCCTCCTGCCTAGGGCCTCCGAACTACTCCTGGTCGGCGGGCTCAACGTAGTAGTAGGTGCCTATTGGGATCTCCTGGTCCTGGGCTCCGTCGTCTGATCGCGGCAATTGGGTAGGGGAAAAAGAAGTAGCAAAGCAACCGTGAGTACTCATCCAAAGTACTCGCACGGCTTACATCAGAACTATACTAGGTATGCATCGATATCAAAGGAATGGGGCTATATCTTTGGACTAAACTGCAGAAATGCCGGAACAGAGGGGGAAAGGCCTAGCCTATCGAAGACTAGCATCTTGAAGCAATCTTGCAGCATCAGAAGAGAATAGAACACAGCAGCATATAATATTAAGTATATATTAGCAATGCCCTAAGAACCTTCCTCGACTACCCGGCGAGAAAGTGATCCCGAGAACAGTAGTAACAGTTTAACACTGTAACAGTATCCATTCATAGTTGTAGTAGATCAGGATACAACTCTGAGCGTCCTATTACCATGGACACGGCTATTCGAATAGATCACTTCCCTGCAGGGGTGCACTACTGTTACCCAACACGCTCGATTACATCTGGCCAGACACACTTGCTGGGTAATGCCCGGCCTCGGGTAATCGACACGCCGTAGACCAACCTAGACTCTCCAGAGAGGTCAACACGCCGGTCTAAATCCTAAGTGCGAAGGGGTCTTGGGCTCGTCGCCCTCTGCACTCCTGCATTATGCGTGGCTGGTCGGGGACCAGGCGCAACACTGTATACACAAGTGACGTAACCAGCCCACCCCAACGATCAGCCCGCATCTCTGAACTGTGACATCTGGATCGCTTTCGGAAGGAACGTACGACGTAGAGGGCCCCATTAAACCATTATCCCGCATGGTGGTAGTGCGTATAGGCCAGCGGCCAACTCAGATCAAATACCCAAATCCGTTAGGCATGTTTAGTAACTCGCGGAGACGAACAGGAACCCTGTCGCTCCGACTTGGTAACTCGCGGATCACGACCAGGGACCAGGCCCACCTCTCTCATTGGTGGTCTCCGCCTGCGCTGTTGTTCCGCCACAATATAACTCGCGGGTGCTCTTGGAGCCGACCCGTCTTTAATATTATTCTCTCGCGGGCACTCTTGGAGCCGGCCCGACTTTAACAGTTTAAAGTATTGCAGTAATGTAAACATTTCCGTGATCATCACCCAGAGTGATCACGGCCTGATAACAAGCATGGCAAACGGACAAGGGTGAAGGGCCAGCTGATGAAACATAGCATACCTAACTAAGCATCATAGGATAGCAGGTAAGGTACGAATAGTAGACGACAAAATCAGGCTATGCATCAGAATAGGAGCTATCGGAATATCAACAGGAGCAATTCTAATGCAAGCAATAGAGAGAAAGAGTAGGCGATATCTGGATGATCAAGGGGGTTTTTCTTGCCTGGAAGCTCTGCTGAAGGGGTCTGGTCGTCGTCGACATAGTCGTACTCAGGAGTGTCGTCGGCAGTCTCGGGGTCTATCGGGAGAGAAGGAGGGGGAAGAAACAATAAATACACGGCAAACAATGCAACAGGGATGCATGACATGTGAACATGCAGTGCTAGGGGTGTTCTAATGCAGTGCTAGGTATTTTGGTCAGAGTGGGAAAATATCCGGGAGTGTTCTCCCAGCTCTGGGTGATTATCAGATAGACGATCCGGAGGGGAAAGTTCCATGTTCATCATGTTAGAGGGGTGTGGCAGTTATGTGGGTGGCATATTCGGATTCATCATAGACACAGGGGGGCCACGTGGTGCCAGGTCAGCGCCGGTGCCCGGAACATCGTCGGCGACCGTTTCCGCAGCGGGGCTTCGCCGGACTTGGCCGGAAAATGGCTACAGAGGGTCTCCGGGGCCGCGGTTGGGCACGTTCGGCTGCGGGCGGACTCGCGCATCCAATGGCGGTGGTTGCGGGGGTTGCCATGGCCGGAGTTGGTGCCGGCGACGACGTCGGGCAGCGGTCGGATCGGAAGCTCGGCAAAAACGACGACGCGAGCGCGTTCAAGTCGAATGGATGGGTCAGGGGGCATCTACGCGCGCGGGCAAGCTCCACGGGCACTGACGCGGGACCATTTTGTCACCGGGAGCTTGCCGGCGACGAGCTCGCGCGGTGGCGGGCTCGACCACATCGAAGACGGCGTCTACGGCCACGGAGGCGGACAGAGGAGAGGGGGGAGAAGAAGGGGAGCTCACTGGGCGCCTGTAGTTGAGCTCAGTGGGCTCGGGGAAGGCTCGCAGTGGCCGGAGACGACGACGAACGGCGGCGGGGATCCAAGGAAGCCGACGACGCGATCTGGCTCGGGGGTGCTTCCTGCCTCGAGATGAAGACAGAGGAGGACGTGGCAGTTGACGGCGGTCCTTGCAGACACGGAGAGACGACGGAACGGCAGCGGTGGCTACGCTAGCGTTGGCGGCGCAGCCATGGCCTCTCGGGCGAGCTCGATGGTGAGCGAGGGAGAGATGGGAGGAGGGCTAGGGTTCACCAGGGGAAAGGGGGCGCGGGTTAGTAGGCGCCCGCGGCGCCGTAGCAGGGCGCTATCGAGCGTGCGGGAGGGGGGGCCAGAGCGCGCGCGCGCCTTGTGGGCGACAGCAGCACGGGGAGGAGCAGTAGGAGGGAGACGACAGCTTAGCGGGCTGGGTCGCGCTGTTGCAACTAGAAGCCCAGCCGCACAGTGCTCCTTTTCTCTTTTCTTTATTCATTTTTCTGTTTTCTGTTTTTGTTTCTGTTTTGTAATTCTTTTAGCACTAATTCACTTTTGTAAAATATGTGTCTTGTCCAATTAAATACTATGCAATATTTACCACTGCCAGAAAAAGGTTTTGAGGCAAAATGATTCCATTTGATTTTTGATTAAATGAAATGGGATTAAATGCTACTGTTTGGTACTGTTTTTGGATGTTAGAGTCATCTAGGGAATTTAGGTGATGTTGTTTTCCTGAACATTATTTACAATGGAATATTTCCAAAATTATGAACTATTTAGTTTTCAAATTTGAACAACTTTTATTTTTACTTCATATATGAATTTCCAATTTGAGTTGGAATTTGAAATGAGATATGACTCAAATGATGATCAAGCACTGTTATACATGGTGACTTGGCATGATCAAAAGGTGATCACTGTAGTTAATACATGGGGGTGTTACATTATGATGATTATTGTGATGATACTTATGTTATAAAAGGTACTGATGATTATCTTTATAAAACTTGTCATAATTATGAATATCCTTTTACTGAACATTACCCCTTTAATGTGGAAACAATTTGTAGTATTCGAGTTTCATATGATACTCCCACTATTACTAATGAGAAGAAATTTGCTTGTGTGGAGAGTAATAAAATTTCTATGCTTGTGGATCATGAAAAGAATGCTTTATGTGATAGCTATATTGATGAATCCATTCATGATGCTACTGAAAATTATTATGAGAGAGGAATATATGATTCATGATGCTCCCGTTATGTTTCAATTCTTTACTTTTATGCGAGCATCATTGAAATCATCATGCCTAGCTAAAAGGCATTAAAGAAAAGCGCTTGTTGGGAGACAACCCAATATTTATACCTACTGTTTTTCTTGTGTTCACATGATTAAGCTACTGTAGTAATCATGTTTCATATATTTTGTTTCAATAATGTGCCAAGTAAAGCCTTTGGGATAGTGTGGATGATAGTTGACTTGATTCTGTGCAAAAACAGAAACTTTTGCGTCCAGTGCTAGAATTTCTATTCTGTACTGGAGCATGAGAAAATTCTGAAATTTTTACACAGTATTGGGATACAAATTGTTTACGTTGTCCTAAATTTTCAATTTTTTTGGAGGTACATAAGTATTCCTTTTAATTCGCCCAGTGCATGCTGTTCTGTTTTTGACAGATTCTGTTTTTTATTGCATAGTTTATTTGTTTTAGTGTTTCCATAGCTTATATTATGAGATATAAATTGTGGAAATGATAGAATACAGTAGGTACTATGTGAGAACAATTATGAATCTTGTCTTGACAGTACCTAAGTGGATGATTTATTTTTATCATACTAGCCTATCTCATGAAGTTCCGTTAAGTTTTGTGTGATTGAAGTTTTCAAGTTTCGGGTGAGATATCGATATGAGGAGAATAAGGAGTGGCAAGACCCTAAGCTTGGGGATGCCCAAGGCACCCCAAGGTAATATCCAAGGAAGACTCAAGCGTCTAAGCTTGGGGATGCCCCGGATGGCATCCCCTCTTTCGTCTTCAACATTATCGGTAACCTCACCTGGAGCTATATTTTTTTTATTCGTCACACAATATGAGTTTTGCTTGGAGAATCATTTTATTTTGTTGAGATTTTCTTGCTGTTATCAATAATCATGTTTTGTATCTTTTAGTTCATTAAAATTCCAATTATAGCCTTTACCATGCTCAGTTTGCAAGTTCATGTGTTGCTGTTTGAAAACAGAAAGTTTTCTGTTATGTTCAGAATATTCCTGAATAGTCCGAACATGATAAAAATCTGAAATATTTACACAGTAAGAGTGCATGAGTTCTCTGTCACGTGGTAATTTTTCAGAATTTTTGGAGTTAGGTAAGTATGAATTCTTATTCACCCTTTACAGACTGTTCTGTTTTGGTAGATTGCTGTTATAGTTGCATTGTTTGCATATGTTTGCTTGTTTAATGTTTCTTTTTGTGGATAGGAGTATTAAATATGCAGAGGCATTTAGTATGCAATGTTTTATTATAATTTTAGTGATTTTCTACAGTAGAGAATGTTAAGGTTTTGAGTTGATTTATACTAACTTATCTCACGAGTTCTTGTTGAGTTTTGTGTGGATGAAGTTTTTAAGATTTAGGAGAAGCCATGATATGAGAGGAATTAAGGAGACACAAGAGCTCAAGCTTGGGGATGCCCATGGCACCCCAAGATAACATTCCAAGAAATCTCAAGCAACTAAGCTTGGGGATGCCCCGGTACGCATCCCACCTTTCTTCATCAATAATTATCGGCTAGTCTTGGTTGAGCCTAAGTTTTTGCTTCTTCACATGAGATGTGCTATTCTTGGAATGTCATTTTATTTTGTTTTCTTTGCTGTTTGAATAAAATACCAAGATCTGAAATCTTTATTGAGAGAGAGTCTTCACATATCTACTTAATTGTTTGACTACTCATTGATCTTCACTTATATCTTTTTGGAGTAGTTTGTCATGTACTCTTGTGCTTCACTTATATCCTATGAGTAAATTATTAAATGAATTGAATATCATAAAGTTAAAATTATATGTGCTTCATATGCTTGTATCATGCCTAGTAGTGTTTCACATTTGGTTTAGAAAGCAAAGCCTATTGAAGTTTGACAACCACAATATTGGTCATACAAGCAATTCATTAATGATTAGTATAAGGAAGAGAACATTCACATATAAATATACTATCTTGGACATCTTTTATGATTGTGAATACCCATTAATTATTTTCAAACTTGAGCAAATTAGTTGAAGATGGACAAGGAAGACAATGTAATGAGTTCTGTTTGGGTATATTTGTATAGAAGTTATATTGTTATGGATCCTCCAACATGTGGTGCTTGCTTAGGATCTTTTGCTAGCCAAAAAATCGTACTAAGTAGAGATACTACTGGTGCATCCAAAAACCATTAAACCCAGTTTCTTGCCATGAGTGTCCATCATATCTACCTATGGATTGAATAAGATCCTTCAAGTAAGTTGTCATCGGTGCAAAAAGCAATAAAAATTGCTCCTAAAATATGTATGATATTTTATTGCAAGGGAAAATAAGTGTTGTACGAACTTGTGATGGTAAAGAAATAAAAGCGACGGACTGCGTAATAAAGGTTGCTATCACAAGGGGCAATATAACGTGACGTTCCTTTGCATTAAGAGCTTGCACATCCAAAAATCAAAAGCGCATGACAACCTCTGCTTCCCTCTGCGAAGGGCCTATCTTTTACTTTATGTATTTACTTTTATGCAAGAGTCAATAGTATTACTTCTCATTTCAACCTTAATTATTCTTTAGTTAGCAAGCATCATGTGGTGGGGAAATATCCAGGCACATATGGCCAGTCAAATATATTTGATCATGAATTATTATTGTTGACAATTATCTCTATGATAAATAAGTTGGGAGGCGAAACATTAAGCCCCTATCTTTCTCTGTGTTCGATGGATGCCATTTGTTCTAAAAATATGCTTTGAGTACTAGCAATCATAGAAAACTATATGATAATTGAGTATGTGGAGCTCTTACTTAAACTTTGTTGAAGATAAGTTGAATTGCAATTGTTTGGTGACTAAGAACATAGGTTGTTAAGTTTCAAGAGAATGCATTGTTTGAACCATAACATGTGAATTGATTGCTAATTTATCATGATGAGTTTTATGAGAAAAAGTTGCTGTTATGATGCTAGAAAAAGTGATTGAAATTATCATTGATCAAACTTATGCACTATGCTAGCATTCACACTTCATAAATTATTTCTTTTATCATTTACCTACTCGGGGACCAGCAAGAAATTAAGCTTGGGGATGCTGATACGTCTCCAACGTATCTATAATTTATGAAGTATTCATGCCATGTTTATTATAGTTTTGTATGATTTTGGTGCACTTTTATATGGCTTTTATATGATTTTCATGGACTAACATATTGACCTAGTGCTCAGTGCCAGTTGCTGTTTTCTGCTTGTTTTTGGTTTTCAAGAAAATCCATATCAAATGAAGTCCAAATGCAGCGATACTTTTTGATGATTTTTTCTGGAAGGAAACAAACCCAGGAAGCTTCGGGGGAGCAGCAGAAGACCTACAGGGGCCCGCAAGCCACCTGGGCGCGCCACCCCCCCAAGCGCGCCCTGGTGCCTCGTGGGCCCCCTGTGGCCCCTCTTCGCGTGATTCCAATGCCAAAAATTCTTATAAATACCAAAACCCCCAGAAATAACCCTAGAACTTCGACTCCGCCGCCGCCAGCCTCTGTATCTCCACGATCTCATCTACAGCCCTTTTCCGGCACCCTGCCGGAGGGGGAAATCATCACCGGAGGCCATCTTCATCATCTCGGCTGTCTCCATGACGATGAGGGAGTAGTTCACCCTCGGGGCTGAGGGTATGTACTAGTAGCTATGTGTTTGATCTGTCTCTCTCTCTCGTGGTCTTGATTTGGCACGATCTTGATGTACCGTGAGCTTTGTTAATATAGTTGGATCATGTGGTGTTTCTCCCTCTCTATCTTGTTGTGATGAATTGAGTTTTTACCTTTGAGGTTTCACTATTATCGAATTGAATACTTTTATGGATTTGAGAACACTTTATGTATGTCTTGCATATGAATACCCGTGGTGACAATGGGGTATTATATTGATTCACTTGATGTATGTTTTGGCACTCAACTCGCGGATTCCCGAGGTGACATTAGGCTAATCTATGCATAGGGGTTGATGCACGTTTTCGTGCTACTTTCTTCGGTAGAAAGCTTGGGGCACTCTTTGAAGTTCTTTGTGTTGGATTGAATATTATGAATCTGAAGTTGTTTGATGCATATCGAATAATCAACTCACGGATACTTGTGGTGACATTGGAGTATCTAGGTGACATTAGGGTTGGTTGATGTGTATCATATGGTGTTATTTTAGTATGAACTATAGGGCTGTTCGTGACACTTATAGGAATAGCTCAATAGATTGATCGGAAAGAATAACTTTGAGGTGGTTTCGTACCCTTCAAACAATTTCATCTTATGTTCTCTGCTAGATAAGAACTTTGGAGTGATTCTTTGTCGCAAGTTGAGGGATTGTTATATGATTCAATTATGTTAGCACCTTGCTGTTTTTATTTATTCAGATTATAAAAATATATTTCTACTATCCATACTACACTTGTATCACCATCTCTTCACCGAACTAGTGCACCTATACAATTTGCCATTGTATTGGGTGTGTTGGAGACATAATAGATTTCTTATATTTGATTGCAGGGTTGTTTGAGAGAGACCATCTTCATCCTACGCCTCCCACAGATTGATAAACCTTAGGTCATCCAATTGAGGGAAAATTGCTACTGTCCTACAAAACTCTGCGCTTGGAGGCCCAACACGAGTCTACAAGAATAAGTTGTCTAGTAGACATCAGTTCGCTTCCAAGCAGTCGGACGCGTGACGACGGCCGCATTAACGAGATGTGGTGGCATCCCCATACGATCAAAGATGATGGCCACTTCTATGCCATCGATGCTCTCTTGATAAAAGACCCCATCTTTGAAAATGAGGTCGGTATGAGGGTACTCGGATAAGCCGAGGTTGTCTTCGCGAGCATGGAGCTCCGGTTGAGGAGCAGGGGAGCTTACCATTTCAATCCATATTTTTCGGTTCTGTTTAGATATGTTAAAAAGCTTATCAGGAAGATAAATTCTCTGTTCAAAGAATAAGAGTTCAGACAAATAACTCACTGCTTTGATGGGCTTATGACAAGAAAAGCCATCAAACATCGGTTCCTTGACGAGGTCGTCCCACTCGCCCTTGAATATGGCCTCTAGCGTGGCCCCGATCGCTTGACGATTCTCGTACCCTTTCCTGATCGCGCAGGTCGCGTCATCTGTTCCATTGTATTTCGACATAGGGTAGATACGTTGCTGAAGGGGCTGGACTCCCTGGGCAATAGCCACCGCAATCACATTGATGATGGCAAGCTTGTGGTGACCAAGACATGCGACTTGGGCAGCCAGCCTGGCTACCTTGGAATCCCCATCTCGGGCCTGAGTCCTCGGACGCCAGTTATATCGCTTCTTTGGAGGAGCAAGAGAAAAAGGGGGCAGCCCTTGCCGAAGAGGGTCTTCGAGTGGCACGTCAGAAATGTAGAACCACTCGCTCTGCCATGTCTCGCTATCCTCTCTGGGGGTGCCAAGAAGATATCCGGCTCCGGCGATTCTGCACACCTCGGCCCCACCAACCTCAAAAAGGTTGCCATCCCGGATGCGAGGGACCAGGCAAAAATATTTGCACCATAGCTCGAAGTGGGCCTCACAGCTGAGGAAGGCTTCACATAAAGTGGCATAGCCAGCTATGTGAAGAATCGAATTGGGCACGAGGTGGTGAAGTTGGATCCCGTAGAATTTCAAAATACCCCTAAGGAAGGGGTGGATAGGAAAGCCCAATCCTCGGAGGAGGAAGGGGACAAAGCATACCTGCTCGTCACCTTGAGGCGTGGGGAAGTTGTCATTAAGGACACCACCGTCTAGGGAAACCAACCCCGGGTGGATCTGCGTGAACTCTGGATCAGGAAGGTACCCCTGTGTAGCCAGTCGGTTCAGTTGCCCTTGAGCAACCAAACAACTCTTCCATTCCCCTTTGAGAGGGCTAGCAGGGCGAGTAGATGAGTCGACGACGTTCTACATAGCGTTGAGCTTTCAAAGCTGCAATGGAGGTGGGAAACAGATGAGATCCGTGCAGAGAGAAGAGAGGAGGTGGAAGGTATGTGAAATCTCTCATATTTTTTCACCTTATATGAGAAATCTTGGTCATGGATAATGGGACGCTTGAGTCCCGTAGCGGTAAATCCACATGTTTCCTAGGCGTCGTGCCTGGCGTGCGCATGCAAATCGACGAAAGTCATTAAAAACCGCTAAAGGCCTGTATCAGGGCCTGCGGCAACTCACCTGATTGGATATATCCAGAGTGGGGCCCAGACAAGGTGGCCTACTCGAAAGACCGTCTAGGTGGATCTACCGCCATGTCCTCGGACAAAGCTTACTTAGCTCTTAAGGCATCTACCTCGGTGTAAGGACTTCGGATACAAGGGTGTCCTCGGGCATCGAATCAACCTGGAAGATAGGAGCATCAAGTTTGTTGAACTCGCTTGCGAAGCCAAAGACCGAAGATGAAGCCACTACTCCGAGGAGTCAATCAATGTCCTCGGCTTGAAGACCAGTTCAGGGGCTACTGACGGTGTCTTGGTCTAGGGGGTGCTAACCACGTCGGCCCCTCAATCATGGGATGGGCCGAGTACCCCCAGGCATCCGGCGAGTAGGCCATGTTTGCCATGTCCCGTGACGTGCTCAAGATGGAATCCCCTGGAGACTTGACGCATACTCCAAGACACGTTTAAATCATTGGCATGTTTATCCCTTAATATAGCCAACCTACACGTAACCCTAGGTACCCCCGGTGCCTGTATAAGCCGAGGGGTTTTAGGCCATAGGGTAGAAGAAGATTCATTCGCATACGATCTCGAGGAATATCATCCTGTACATTGTACTCTATCACAATCAATAATATAGAAGCAGGACATAGGGTTTTACCTCTTTGAGAGGGACTAAACCAGGGTAAACTAGCATGTCCCTCTTTGTCCTGTTACCATCTAGCCAAGATCACCAGCTCGGGACCCCCTACCCGAGATCCACCGGATTTAACTCCGACAGCTTGTTCGCCGCGCCTTTGTCAAAATCATGACATAGGCGTGAGGTAGTAGTTAATGACCCTATCCCTACTGCGTCAGGGAGTTGTCAAGTCTAGGGAGTAGATTAGCTCCCTGATACGTCTCCAACGTATCTATAATTTATGAAGTATTCATGCCATGTTTATTATAGTTTTGTATGATTTTGGTGCACTTTTATATGGCTTTTATATGATTTTCATGGACTAACATATTGACCTAGTGCCCAGTGCCAGTTGCTGTTTTCTGCTTGTTTTTGGTTTTCCAGAAATTCCATATCAAACGAATTCCAAATGCAGCGAAACTTTTTGACAATTTTTTCTGGAAGGAAACAAACCCAGGAAGCTTCGGGGAAGCAGCAGAAGACCCATAGGGGCCCCACAAGCCACCTAGGTGCGCCACCCCCCAGGCGCGCCCTGGTGCCTCGTGGGCCCCCTGTGGCCCTTCGCATGATTCCAATGCCAAAAATTCTTATAAATAACAAAACCCCCAGAAATAACCCTAGAACTTCGACTCCGCCGCCGCAAGCCTCTGTACCAAAGAGATCCCATCTGGGGCCTTGTTCCGGCACCTGCCAGAGGAGGAAATCATCACCGGAGGCCATCTTCATCATCCTGGCGGTCTCCATGATGAGGAGGGAGTAGTTCACCCTCGAGGCTAGGGGTATGTACAAGTAGCTATGTGTTTGATCTCTCTCTCTCTCTCTCGTGTTCTTGATTTGGCACGATCTTGATGTACCGCGAGCTTTGTGAATATAGTTGGATCATATGGTGTTTCTCCCTCTCTATCTTGTTGTGATGAATTGAGTTTTGACCTTTGAGGTTTCACTATTATCGGATTGAATACTTTTATGGATTTGAGAACACTTGATGTATGTCTTGCATATGAATACCCGTGGTGACAATGGGGTATTATATTGATTCACTTGATGTATGTTTTGGCACTCAACTCGCGGATTCCCGAGGTGACATAGGGCTAATCTATGCATAGGGGTTGATGCACGTTTTCGTCCTACTTTCTTCGGAAGAAATCTTGGGGCACTCTTTGAAGTTCTTTGTGTTGGATTGAATATTATGAATCTGAAGTTGTTTGATGCATATCGAATAATCAACTCACGGATACTTGTGGTGACATTGGAGTATCTAGGTGACATTAGGGTTGGTTGATGTGTATCATATGGTGTTATTTTAGTATGAACTATAGGTCTGTTCGTGACACTTATAGGAATAGCTCAATAGATTGATCGGAAAGAATAACTTTGAGGTGGTTTCGTACCCTACAAACAATTTCATCTTATGTTCTCTGCTAGATAAGAACTTTGGAGTGATTCTTTGTCGCATGTTGAGGGATTGTTATATGATTCAATTATGTTAGCACCTTGCTGTTTTTATTTATTCAGATTATAAAAATATATTTCTACTATCCATACTACACTTGTATCACCATCTCTTCACCGAACTAGTGCACCTATACAATTTGCCATTGTATTGGGTGTGTTGGAGACATAATAGATTTCTTATATTTGATTGCAGGGTTGTTTGAGAGAGACCATCTTCATCCTACGCCTCCCACAGATTGATAAACCTTAGGACATCCAATTGAGGGAAAATTGCTACTGTCCTACAAAACTCTACGCTTGGAGGCCCAACACGAGTCTACAAGAATAAGTTGTATAGTAGACATCAGTTCGCTTCCAAGCAGTCGGACGCCTGACGACGGCCGCATTAACGAGATGTGGTGGCATCCCCATATGGTCAAAGATGATGGCCACTTCTATGCCATCGATGCTCTCTTGATAAAAGACCCCATCTTTGAAAATGAGGTCGGTATGAGGGTACTCGGATAAGCCGAGGTTGTCTTCGCGAGCATGGAGCTCCGGTTGAGGAGCAGGGGAGCTTACCATTTCAATCCATATTTTTCGGTTCTGTTTAGATATGTTAAAAAGCTTATCAGGAAGATAAATTCTCTGTTCAAAGAATAAGAGTTCAGACAAATAACTCACTGCTTTGATGGGCTTATGACAAGAAAAGCCATCAAACATCGGTTCCTTGACGAGGTCGTCCCACTCGCCCTTGAATATGGCCTCTAGCGTGGCCCCGATCGCTTGACGATTCTCGTACCCTTTCCTGATCGCGCAGGTCGCGTCATCTGTTCCATTGTATTTCGACATAGGGTAGATACGTTGCTGAAGGGGCTGGACTCCCTGGGCAATAGCCACCGCAATCACATTGATGATGGCAAGCTTGTGGTGACCAAGACATGCGACTTGGGCAGCCAGCCTGGCTACCTTGGAATCCCCATCTCGGGCCTGAGTCCTCGGACGCCAGTTATATCGCTTCTTTGGAGGAGCAAGAGAAAAAGGGGGCAGCCCTTGCCGAAGAGGGTCTTCGAGTGGCACGTCGGAAATGTAGAACCACTCGCTCTGCCATGTCTCGCTATCCTCTCTGGGGGTGCCAAGAAGATATCCGGCTCCGGCGATTCTGCACACCTCGGCCCCACCAACCTCAAAAAGGTTGCCATCCCGGATGCGAGGGACCAGGCAAAAATATTTGCACCATAGCTCGAAGTGGGCCTCACAGCTGAGGAAGGCTTCACATAAAGTGGCCTAGCCAGCTATGTGAAGAATCGAATTGGGCACGAGGTGGTGGAGTTGGATCCCGTAGAATTTCAAAAGACCCCTAAGGAAGGGGTGGATAGGAAAGCCCAATCCTCGGAGGAGGAAGGGGACAAAGCATACCTGCTCGTCACCTTGAGGCGTGGGGAAGTTGTCATTAAGGACACCACCGTCTAGGGAAACCAACCCCGGGTGGATCTGCGTGAACTCTGGATCAGGAAGGTACCCCTGTGTAGCCAGTCGGTTCAGTTGCCCTTGAGCAACCAAACAACTCTTCCATTCCCCTTTGAGAGGGCTAGCAGGGCGAGTAGATGAGTCGACGACGTTCTACATAGTGTTGAGCTTTCAAAGCTGCAATGGAGGTGGGAAACAGATGAGATCCGTGCAGAGAGAAGAGAGGAGGTGGAAGGTATGTGAAATCTCTCATATTTTTTCACCTTATATGAGAAATCTTGGTCATGGATAATGGGACGCTTGAGTCCCGTAGCGGTAAATCCACATGTTTCCTAGGCGTCGTGCCTGGTGTGCGCATGCGAATCGACGAAAGTCATTAAAAACCGCTAAAGGCCTGTATCAGGGCCTGCGGCAACTCACCTGATTGGATATATCCAGAGTGGGGCCCAGACAAGGTGGCCTACTCGAAAGACCGTCTAGGTGGATCTACCGCCATGTCCTCGGACAAAGCTTACTTAGCTCTTAAGGCATCTACCTCGGTGTAAGGACTTCGGATACAAGGGTGTCCTCGGGCATCGAATCAACCTGGAAGATAGGAGCATCAAGTTTGTTGAACTCGCTTGCGAAGCCGAAGACCGAAGATGAAGCCACAACTCCGAGGAGTCAATCAATGTCCTCGGCTTGAAGACCAGTTCAGGGGCTACTGATGGTGTCTTGGTCTAGGGGGTGCTAACCACGTCGGCCCCTCAATCATGGGATGGGCCGAGAACCCCCAGGCATCCGGCGAGTAGGCCATGTTTGCCATGTCCCGTGACGTGCTCAAGATGGAATCCCCCGGAGACTTGACGCATACTCCAAGACACGTTTAAATCATTGGCATGTTTATCCCTTAATATAACCGACCTACACGTAACCCTAGGTACCCCCGGTGCCTATATAAGCCGAGGGGTTTTACGCCATAGGGTAGAAGAAGATTCATTCGCATACGATCTCGAGGAATATCATCCTGTACATTGTACTCTATCACAATCAATAATATAGAAGCAGGACATAGGGTTTTACCTCTTTGAGAGGGACTAAACCAGGGTAAACTAGCGTGTCCCTCTTTGTCCTGTTACCATCTAGCCAAGATCACCAGCTCGGGACCCCCTACCCGAGATCCACCGGATTTAACTCCGACAGCTTGTTCGCCGCGCCTTTGTCAAAATCATGACACAGGCGTGAGGTAGTAGTTAATGACCCTATCCCTACTGCGTCAGGGAGTTGTCAAGTCTAGGGAGTAGATTAGCTCCCTGATACGTCTCCAACGTATCTATAATTTATGAAGTATTCATGCCATGTTTATTATAGTTTTGTATGATTTTGGTGCACTTTTATATGGCTTTTATATGATTTTCATGGACTAACATATTGACCTAGTGCCCAGTGCCAGTTGTTGTTTTCTGCTTGTTTTTGGTTTTCTAGAAATTCCATATCAAACGAAGTCCAAATGCAGCGAAACTTTTTGACAATTTTTTTGGAAGGAAGCAAACCCAGGAAGCTTCGGGGAAGCAGCAGAAGACCCACAGGGGCCCCACAAGCCACCTAGGTGCGCCACCCCCCAGGCGCGCCCTGGTGCCTCGTGGGCCCCCTGTGGCCCTTCTTCGCATGATTCCAACGCCAAAAATTCTTATAAATACCAAAACCCCCAGAAATAACCCTAGAACTTCGACTCCGCCGCCGCAAGCCTCTGTACCAAAGAGATCCCATCTGGAGCCTTGTTCCGGCATCCTGCCAGAGCAGGAAATCATCTCCGGAGGCCATCTTCATCATCCTGGCGGTCTCCATGATCAGGAGGGAGTAGTTCACCCTCGAGGCTAGGGGTATGTACAAGTAGCTATGTGTTTGATCTCTCTCTCTCTCTCTCTCGTGTTCTTGATTTGGCACGATCTTGATGTACCGTGAGCTTTGTTAATATAGTTGGATCATATGGTGTTTCTCCCTCTCTATCTTGTTGTGATGAATTGAGTTTTTACCTTTGAGGTTTCACTATTATCGGATTGAATACTTTTATGGATTTGAGAACACTTGATGTATGTCTTGCATATGAATACCCGTGGTGACAATGGGGTATTATATTGATTCAGCTGATGTATGTTTTGGCACTCAACTCGCGGATTCCCAAGGTGACATTGGGGTAATCTATGCATAGAGGTTGATGGAGAGCCCCTCCGTGATCGATTCCCCCACCGACAGAGTACCGGAAAAGTCCTCCAGATGGGATCTCTCTGGAACAGAAGCTTGCGGCGGCGGCAAAAGTATTTCGTGGACTCCTCTGTTGGTTTCCCAATTTTAGAGAATTTATAGAGGTGGAATTAGGTCAAAAGGAGCTATGTGGGCCCCACAAGTCACCAGGGCGCGCCTGCCCCCCCAGGCGCGCCCTGGTGCCTTGTGGGCCACTGCTCCATCATCTGGCCCTCTCTCGAAGCTTCCAGGGTCTCTTGTGTCCAGTAAAAAATCACCAAAAAGTTTTGTGGCATTTGGACTTCGTTTGGTACTGATATTCTGGAAAACCAAAAACAGGCAAAAAACAGCAACTGGCACTGGGCACTAAGTTAATAGGTTAGTCCCAAAAAATGATATAAAGTTGCTTGTAAATGTAAATAAAACATCCAAGATAGATACTATAATAGCATGGAACAATCAAAAATTATAGATATGTTGGAGACGTATCATTAATAGCCTACCCCAACTTGTTTGGGACTAAAGGCTTTGTTGTTGTTGTTGTTGTTGTTGTTGTTGTTGTTGTTGTTGTTGTTGGAGATGTATCATTAATATAGTTGGATCATATGGTGTTTCTCCCTCTCTATCTTGTTGTGATGAATTGAGCTTTTACCTTTGAGGTTTCACTATTATCGGATTGAATACTTTTATGGATTTGAGAACACTTGATGTATGTCTTCCATATGAATACCCGGGGTGACAATGGGGTATTATATTGATTCACTTGATGTATGTTTTGGCACTCAACTCGCGGATTCCCGAGGTGACATTGGGGTAATCTATGCATAGGGGTTGATGCACGTTCGTCCTACTTTCTCCGGTAGAAATCTTGGGGCACTCTTTGAAGCTCTTTGTGTTGGATTGAATATTATGAATCTGAAGTTGTTTGATGCATATCGTATGATCAACTCACGGATACTTGTGGTGACATTGGAGTATCTAGGTGACATTAGAGTTGGTTGATGCGTATCATATGGTGTTATTTTAGTACAAACTCTAGGGCTGTTTGTGACACTTATAGGAATGGCTCAATAGATTGATCGGAAAAGATAACTTTGAGGTGGTTTCGTACCCTACAACAATTTCATCTTATGTTCTCCACTAGATAAGAACTTTGGAGTGATTCTTTGTCGCACGTTGAGGGATTGTTATATGATTCAACTATGTTAACACTGTTGAGAGATTGCACTAGTGAAACTATGAACCCTAGGCCTTGTTTCTAAGCATTGCAATACCGTTTGTGCTCCGTTTTATCACTTGCTACCTTGCTGTTTTTATATTTTCAGATTACAAAAACCTATATCTACTATCCATACTACACTTGTATCACCATCTCTTCGCCGAACTAGTGCACCTATACAATTTGACATTGTATTGGGTGTGTTGGGGACACAAGAGATTTCTTGTATATGATTGCACGGTTTTTTGAGAGAGACCATCTTCATCCTACACCTCCCACGGATTGATAAACCTTAGGTCATCCACTTGAGGGAAAATTGCTACTGTCCTACAAAACTCTATGCTTGGGGGCCCAAAACGAGTCTACAAGAATAAGTTGTGTAGTAGACATCACTCCCGTTGGTAGTTTTCTATTACTCTGTACAGCATATAGATTAATGGAACGCTCACAAGTGGTGAGTAGCGAGTAGCCAGAACATATATTCCTTCTCTCTCGCTCGCTCTCCTGCCTCGCACCTCTTCCCATGAACGCTCCCGGCAACACTCCTGGCAACACTCGATGCTCCTCCAGTCGCCGGTAAAGATTCGGTCTGGGCTAACCATTGGTATCAGAGCTACAGGTTTGGGTGGCCATGTCTGGCGATGGTAGACAGCAGCAGCAGTGGACCACTTTAGGTGGCTCCAAGTCCCTGCTGGAGTAGCATGAGCTATAGACGGCGACGGATGGCTCCAAGTCTCCACCGCCGCGGGAATACCCATGATGCTCACACAACCGTGGATGCAGCCTGGTGCAGTGCGTCAGCAGCAGTGTTGAGATCATGGTGAGGGAGATTCTGCGCGAGACCATTGGAGGTGGCAGCGGCACCAGTCTTGTGTTCCTGATGCTCACCCGCTCAAACTACACTAACTGGGCACTGGTCATGGAGTGCAACCTGCAGGCGGCGAGCCTATAGGACCCCATGGAGGACGACACTGTCTCCAGGAAGGTGGACAGGCAAGCGGTGGTGTCGCTGATCCGCTCCACCACGCCGAAGAAGCATAGCATGCTCGTAGTGAAGGTGAGTGCCAAGGAGGAATGGGCGTCCATCAGGACCCAGTGCCTCAGCAGCGACAGCATGCGCGAGGCGAACACGCAATGACTGCGGATGGAGTTTGAGAATTTTGCCTTCATGGATGGCGAGCGGGTCGACGACTTCACCATGCGGATCACCAACCTCGCGACGTCCCTCCACTCACTCGGAGACACCGTTGACGACGCGAGGATCGTCCAGAAGTTCCCGTGCATCGTCCCCTCCTGGTTTTCATAGGTAGTGATCTCTATCGAGACTCTGCTCAACCTACGCACGCTCTCCACCATGGGTGGTCGAGGACCGCCTCGATGACGGTCATGAGAACTCCGTCGGCGGACGGCTCCTTCTCACGGAGAAGGAGTGGGAGGAAAAAAAGTGACAGGCTCGCAGCGGCGGTGGCTGAAACAGTGGCAGCAACCTCGGCAGACACGAAGGCCACGCCCAGACGGCGGCGCCAACCAAGGCGGAAGCCAGGCCAGCCCCAACAATAGGGTGGGCCTGTGCGTGGTTCCAGCAACAACAATGACCGAGATAAGTGCCACTACTGCGGCAAGTGATACGTCTCCAACGTATCTATAATTTATGAAGTATTCATGCCATATTTATAACAATTCTATATGGTTTTCGTATGATTTGATTAGAACTAACCCGGACTGACGCTGTTTTCAGCAGAACTACCGTGGTGTTGTTTTTTGTGCAGAAATGAAAGTTCTCCAAATGAGCTGAAACTTTTTGACGATTTTTTTGGAACAAAAGAGACACTAGAAGCTTTGTGGAAGGACCAGAAGAGCCACGAGGTGCTCACGAGGCACCAGGGCGCGCCAGGGAGGGGTGGCGTGCCCTGGTACCTCGTGGGCCCCCTGTGGCCCATCTTGATGTGATTCCAACGCTGAAAAATCCTATAAATAGAGTAACCCCCGGAAATAACCCTAGATTTTGGACTACGCCGCCGCAGCTCTCTGTATCCTCGAAATACCATCTGGAGCCCTATTCCGGCACCCCGCCGGAGGGGGAAATCATCACCGGAGGCCATCTTCATCATCCCGGCGGCCTCCATGACGAGGAGGGAGTAGTTCACCCTCGGGGCTGAGGGTTTGTACCAGTAGCTATGTGTTTGATCTCTCTCTCTCGTGTTCTTGAACTGGCTTGATCTTGATGTATCGCGAGCTTTGTTGATATAGATGAATCATATGGAGTTTTCCCCTCTCTATCTTCTTGTGATGAATTGAGTTTTCCCTTTGAAGTTTTCTTATCGGATTGAGTCTTTAAGGATTTGAGAACACTTGATGTATGTCTTGCATATGGATATCTGTGGTGACAATGGGATATTCACTTGAGTCACTTGATGTATGTTTTGGTGATCAACTTGCGGGTTCCGTGACCTTGGGGATTTATGCATAAGGGTTGGCACACGTTTTCGTCTTGACTTTCCGGTAGAAACTTCGGGGCACTCTTTGAAGTTCTTTGTGTTGGTATGAATAGATGAATCTGAGATTATGTGATGCATATCGTATAATCAAACCCGTGGGTAGTCGTGGTGACATTGGAGTGCCTAGGTGACATTAGGGTTTTGGTTGATGTGTATCTTAAGGTGTTATTCTAGTACGAACTCTAGGGCTGTTCGTGACAATTAATGGGGATCGCTCATAAGATTGATCGGCAAGGATAACTTTGAGGTGGTTTCGTACCCTACAACTATTTCTTCATTTGTTCTCTGCTATTTGTGACTTTGGAGTGAACTCTTTGTCGCACGTGAGGAATTTACATATGATTCAACTATGTCAACAATGTTGGGAGAGCCCACTAGTGAAAGTATGAACCCTAGGCCTTGTTTCTAAGCATTGCAATAGCATTTTTATGCCCGTTTACTTTTTTGTTACCTGGCTGTTTTTATATTTTCAGATTACAAAAACCTATATCTACTATCCATACTACACTTTTGTCACCATCTCTTCGCCGAACTAGTGCACCTATACAATTTACCATTGTATTGGGTGTGTTGGGGACACAAGAGATTTCTTGTATTTGGTTGCAGGGTTGTTCGAGAGATACCATCTTCAACCTTCGCCTCCCACGGATTGATAAACCTTAGGTCATCCACTTGAGGGAAAATTGCTACTGTCCTACAAACCTCTGCGCTTGGAGGCCCAACACGAGTCTACAAGAACAAGTTGTGTAGTAGACATCAAGCTCTTTTTTGGCGCCGTTGCCGGGGAGGTGAGTGCTTGAACGTATATCTTTAGATCTTGCAATCGAATCTTTTAGTTTCTTGTTTATCACTAGTTTGGTTTTATAAAAAGAAAACTACAAAAAATATGGAATTTAGGTTGCCTCATATCATTCATCTTTATAATGTCTTTCTTGAAAATAAGGATTCCGATATTTGTGCTCAATTGATAGAAGAAGAATTCAATAAAATGTTTGGCATAAACAATTTGAATGATGAGCATGATTGCAATGTTGCTAGTATGAATTCTTTGAATATCCATGATGGTAATGATATGCAAAGCTACAAGCTTGGGGATGCTATATTTGATGAAGATGATATTTTTACTCCCCCAAGTTTTGATGAGAAAATTTATTATGATAATAGCATGCCTCCTATTTATGATGATTATATTGATGAAAGTGCATTTGGAGAGGCCATAAATTTATTTAATGATGATTCCACTATTTTGAAAGAGGTTTCAATTGATTATGACAACAAAGATGCTATCTATGATGATTATTGTGATGACCTGTATGCTATAAAGAATAATGATAACCATGGAACTTGGCATCATGATTTTAATTTTCAATTGGATTATGCCAATCAAGTATCTCATGATAGTTATTTTGTTGAGTTTGCTCCCACTATTATGAATGAGAAGAAAATTGCTTATGTGGAGAGTAATAAAAATTCTATGCCAATGTATCATGACAAGAATGCTTTGTGTGATGGATATATTGTTGAATTTCTTCATGACGCTACTGAAAATTATTATGAGAGAGGAACACATGCTTGTAGGTGTTGCAATAATATCAAGTTTCCTCTCTTTATGTTGAAAGTTTTGAAGTCATGCTTGTTTTGCCTTCCTATGCTATTTGATTCTTGCTCCCATAAACTACTTGCTCACAAAATCCCTATGGATAGGAAGTGGGTTAGGCTTAAATGTGTTTGATATATTTCTCATGATGCTCCGTTTACGTTTCAATTATTTACTTCTATGTGAGCATCATTCAAAATTATCATGCCTAGCTAAAAGGATTTAAAGAAAAGCGCTTGTTGGGAGGCAACCCAATATGTATCCTTTCTGTTTTAGTGTGTTCACATGATTAATATACTGTAGTAATCATGTTTTATATGTTTTCTTTCAATAAAGTGCCAAGTAAAACCTTTGGGATAGTGTGGATACATGTTGATTCAATTCTGTGCAAAAACAGAAACTTTTGCCTCCAGTGTTTAATTTCCCAGATTTTACTGGAGCGTCAAAAAATTCTGAAATTTTTACACAGTATTGATATGCAAATTTTTGACGTTTTCATAATTTTTCAGAATTTTTAGAGTTCCAGAAGTACGGTAGTTGCTCCGATCATTATACACTGTTCTGTTTTTGACAGATTCTGTTTTCAATGCATAGTTTGCTTGTTTTAATGTTTCCATAGCTTATATTATGAGATATAAATTGTGGAAATGATAGAATACAGTAGGCATTATATGGGAACAATTTTTAATCTTGTCTTGGACAGTACCTAAGTGATGGTTTATTCTTTATCATACTAACCGTTCTCACGAAGTTCCGTTAAGTTTTGTGTGATTGAAGTTTTCAAGTTTTGGGTGAGATATCGATATGAGGAGAATAAGGAGTGGCAAGAACCTAAGCTTGGGGATGCCCAAGGCACCCCAAGGTAAAATTCAAGGAATAACCAAGCAACTAAGCTTGGGGATGCCCCGGAAGGCATCCCCTCTTTCGTCTTCAACACTATCGGTAACCTCACTTGGAGCTATATTTTTATTCGTCACATAATATGAGTTTTGCCTGGAGCATCATTTTCTTCTGTTGATATTTGCTTGGTGTTATAAATAATCATGTTTTGTATCTTTTAGTTCAATAAAATGCCAATTATAGCCTTTACCATGCTCAGATTGCAAGTTTATGTGTTGCTGTTTGAAAACAGAAAGTTTTCTGTTATGCCCAGAATATTCCTGAATAGTCAGAACATGATAAAATCTGAAATTTTTACACAGTAAGCATGCATGAGTTCTCTGTCACGTGGTAATTTTTCAGAATTTTTGGAGTTAGGGAAGTATGGATTCTTATTCCCCTTTTACAGATTTTCTGTTTTGGCACATTGCTGTTATAGTTGCATTGTTTGCATATGTTTGCGTGTTTAATGTCTCTATTTGAGGATAGGAGTATTAAATATGAAGAGGCATTTAGTATGCAATGTTTAATTATAATTTTTGTGATTTGATACAGTAGATAATGTTAAGGTTTTGAGTTGATTTATACTAACATATCTCATGAGTTCTTGTCAAGTTTTGTGTGGATGAAGTTTTTGAAACTTAGGGAAACTATTATATGAGATGAATTAACGAGACACAAGAGTTCAAGCTTGGGGATGCCCAAGGCTCCCCAAGTTAATATTCCAAGAAGTATCAAGCATTCAAGATTGGGGATGCCCCGGTAGGCATCCCATCATTTTTCTTCATCAACTATCGGCTAGTCTCGATTGAACCCAAGTTTTTACTCGTTCATATAATGTGTGCTATACTTGGTTGTGTCTTTTTTTTTTGCTTGCTGTTTGAATAAAATATCAAGATCTGAAACTTTTTAAATGAGAGAGAGTCCTCACATAGCTACTTAATTGTTTCACTACTCATTGATCTTCGCTTATATATTTTGGAGTAGTTTGTCATTAATTCTCATGCTTCACTTATATCTTTTTGAGAGTTAATAATAGTAATGGTAATTTGCACAAGATATGAATTTGGTCCCAAGATGATGAATATTCGAGAGGGATATAATAAAAACTTTCATATATATCATTGGATAAGATAAGTGTGATCCCTTGCAATGAAAATAATGAAAGAGATCATATGCTAATCTTATGGAAAGTAATAACATTACATAAAGAAAAGTATAAGTGGTAAAATTTATTGGAGGTTAACAAGCATAGCATTAGTCAATGATGCAATTCATGGAAAATTTAATAAGGGAAGAGAAGATTCACATGCAAATATACTATCTTGGACATCTTTTATGATTGTGAGCCCCCATTAAGTATTTTATGTCAAAGTGTTGATGTTGGACAAGGAAGACAACGTAAGGAATTATGTTTGTTCATATTCACATAGAAGTTATATTGTTATAGATCCTCCAACATGTGGTGCTTGCCCAATATCTTTGCTAGTCAAAAATCCGCACCAAGTAGAGATACTAGTTGTGCATCCAAAACCCTTAAACCCAGTTTCCTCCCATGAGTGTCCACCATATCTACCTATGGATTGAATAAGATCCTTCAAGTAAGTTGTCATCGGTGCAAAAACCAATAAAAATTGCCTCTAAATATGTCTGAACTTTTATTGTAAGGGAAATAAGCATTGTACGAACTTGTGATGGTAAAGAAATAAAAGTGACGGACTGCATAATAAAGGTTGCTATCACAAGGGGCAATATAACGTGACGTTCCTTTGCATTAAGGGCTTGTGCATCCAACAACAAAAAGCGCATGACAACCTCTGCTTCCCTCTGTGAAGGGCCTATCGTTTACTTTTATGTATTTAGTTTTTATGCAAGAGTCAATAGTGTTCTCCTCTACTTCCTTTTTATTTTTCTCTTTTGCAAGCATCATGTGGTGGGGAAAGATCTAGGCACATATATCCAGTTGGATATGAGTGATCATGAGTTATTATTGTTGACATCACCCTTGAGGTGAATAAGTTGGGAGGCGAAATCACAAGCCCATATCTTTCTATGTGTCTGGCTGAAACTTTTGCTCCATATATATGTCGTGAGTGTTAGCAATCATAGAAGACAAATGATGGTTGAGTGTGTGGACTTGCTAAAAAGCTCCAACATGAGACCCTTCCTGAAAGTATGATGAATTGCAATTGCATTGTTGACTAGAATAGTTTGTTAGTTTCCAAGAAAGTTTATGCCTTATACTTCATTGTTGTGATGAATTGTTACTTGCTCATGAGAAGTTTTATGATAATAAATATTGCTGTTATAATAATGATCTTGCTTTGAATCATTCAAGTCCAATGTCCATGCTATAAAAGAAAAGAATAGATGATGATTATGATAGGTAGCATTCCACATCAAAAATTTTGTTTTTAATTGCTACTTTATCATGTTGAGCTTTATGAGAAAAAGTTGCTGTTATGATGCTAGGAAAAGTGATTGAAATTATCATTGATCAAACTTATGCACTATGCTAGCATTCACACTTCATAAATTATTTCTTTTAGCATTTACCTACTCGAGGACGAGCAGGAATTAAGCTTGGGGATGCTGATATGTCTCCAACGTATCTATAATTTATGAAGTATTCATGCCATATTTATAACAATTCTATATGGTTTTGGTATGATTTGATTAGAACTAACCCGGACTGACGCTGTTTTCAGCAGAACTACCGTGGTGTTGTTTTTTGTGCAGAAATGAAAGTTCTCCAAATAAGCTAAAACTTTTTGACGATTTTTTTTGGAACAAAAGAGACACTAGAAGCTTCATGGAAGAACCAGAAGAGCCACGAGGTGCCCACGAGGCACCAGGGCGCGCCAGGGGGGCGGTGGAGTGCCCTTGTACCTCGTGGGCCCCATGTGGCCCATCTTGATGTGATTCCAACGCTGAAAAATCCTACAAATAGAGAAACCCCCAGAAATAACCCTTGATTTTGGACTACACCGCCGCAGCTCTCTGTATCCTCGAAATACCATCTAGAACCCTATTCCGGCACCCTGCCGGAGAGGGAAATCATCACCGGAGGCCATCTTCATCTTCCCGGCGGCCTCCATGACGAGGAGGGAGTAGTTCACCCTCGGGGCTGAGGGTTTGTACCAGTAGCTATGTGTTTGATCTCTCTCTCTCTCTCGTGTTCTTGAGATGGCACGATCTTGATGTATCGCGAGCTTTGTTGATATAGATGAATCATATGGAGTTTTCCCCTCTCTATCTTCTTGTGATGAATTGAGTTTTCCCTTTGAAGTTTTCTTATCGGATTGAGTCCTTAAGGATTTGAGAACACTTGATGTATGTCTTGCATATGGATATCTGTGGTGACAATGGGATATTCACTTGAGTCACTTGATGTATGTTTTGGTGATCAACTTGCGGGTTCCGTGACCTTGGGGGTTTATGCATAAGGGTTAGCACACGTTTTCGTCTTGACTTTCCGGTAGAAACTTTGGGGCACTCTTTGAAGTTCTTTGTGTTGGTTTGAATAGATGAATCTGAGATTGTGTGATGCATTCCGTATAATCAAACCCGTGGGTACTCGTGGTGACATTGGAGTGCCTAGGTGACATTAGGGTTTTGGTTGATGTGTATCTTAAGGTGTTATTCTAGTACGAACTCTAGGCCTGTTCGTGACAATTAATGGGGATGGCTCATAAGATTGATCGGGAAGGATAACTTTGAGGTGGTTTCGTACCCTACAACAATTTCTTCGTTTGTTCTCCGCTATTTGTGACTTTGGAGTGAACTCTTTGTCGCACGTGAGTGCTACTTGTAGCTTGCGTTGGTATTTCCCTAAAGAGGAAGGGATGATGCAGCATAGTAGAGATAAGTATTTCCCTCTGTTATGAAACCAAGGTTATCGAACCAGTAGGAGAATCACACAACACCTCGTTAGTAGTACATGCACACAAACAACAAACCCTTGCACCCAACGCAAACGAGGGGTTGTCAATCCCTCGGCAGTAAATTACAAGATTAAATTGTATGTGATAGATTGATAGATTGAAACAAAAATACAAAATAAAATAAATAATGAAAGATGGCTGCAATATTTTTAGGGTTTTAGTAATATGATTTAGATAGATCCGGGGGCCATAGATTTCACTAGAGGCTTCTCTCGAGAAAATAGCATACGGTGGGTAGACAAATTACTGTTGGGCAATTGATAGAAAAGCAAATAATCATGATGATATCCAAGGCAATGATCATGTATATAGGCATCACGTCCAAGATTAGTAGACTGACTCCTACCTGCATCTACTACTATTACTCCACACATCGACCGCTATCCAGCATGCATCTAGTGAATTAAGTCCAATAAAGAACGGAGTAATGCCTTAAGAATGATGACATGATGTAGACAAGATAAACTCGCGTATGAATAAACCCCATCTTTTTACCCTTAGTAGCAATGATACATACATGTCATGTCACTTTCTGTCACTGGGATTGAGCACCGCAAGATCGAACCCACTACAAAGCACCTCTTCCCATGGCAAGATAAATCAACTCAGTTGGCCAAACCAAATCAATAGATCAGAGAAGAAATACGAGGCTATAATAATCATGCATAAAAGAGTGCAGCAAAGACTCAAATAATTTCATGGATAATCTGATCATAAACTCACAATTCATCGGACCACAACAAACACACCGCAAAAAGAGATTACATCGGATAGATCTCCAAGAACATCAAGGAGAACATTGTATTGAAGATCAAAAAGAGAGAACAAGCCATCTTGCTACTGCCTATGGACCAGAAGGTCTGTGGGAAACCACTCATGCATCATCGGAAGGGCAGCAAGGTTGATGTAGAGCCACTCCATGATCGATTCCCCCTCCGGCAGATTACCGGAGAAGAACCCCAAATGGGATCTCTCTGGAACAGAAACTTGCGGCGGCGGAAAAAGTATTTCGTGGACTCCCCTGAGGGTTTCTGATTTTTCTGGAATTTATAGGGCTGGAATTAGGTCAAACGGAGCTCTGTGGGCCCCACAAGGCACCAGGGCGCACCCCCCCCTAGGGCCCTGGTGGCTCGTGGGCCCCACAGAGGTCTTCTGGCATCCTCCCGAAGCTTCTAGTGTTTATCTTGCCCAATAAAAAATCTCCAAAAAGTTTCGTGGCATTTGGACTTCGTTTGGTATTGATTTTCTATAAAACAAAAACAGGGCAGAAAACAGCAACTGGCACTGGGCACTAAGTTAATAGGTTAGTCTCCAAAACTGATATATAATTGTTGTAAATGATTATAAAATCATCCAAGATTGATATTATAACAGCATGGAACAATAAAAAAATATAGATATGTTGGAGACGTATCAGTAAGGGATTTACATATGATTCAACTATGTCAACAATGTTGGGAGATTGCACTAGTCAAAGTATGAACCCTAGGCCTTGTTTCTAAGCATTGCAATACTGTTTTTATGCCCGATTACTTTTCGTTACCTTGCTGTTTTTATATTTTCAGATTACAAAAACCTATATCTACTATCCATACTACACTTTTATCACCATCTCTTCGCCGAACTAGTGCACCTATACAATTTATCATTGTATTGGGTGTGTTGGGGACACAAGAGATTTCTTGTATTTGGTTGCAGGGTTGTTTCAGAGATACCATCTTCAACCTACGCCTCCCACGGATTGATAAACCTTAGGTCATCCACTTGAGGGAAAATTGCTACTGTCCTACAAACCTCTGCGCTTGGAGGCCCAACACGAGTCTATAAGAACAAGTTGTGTAGTAGACATCAGCAAGCCGGGTCACTGGACCCACGAATGCCGCAAGAGAGACTGGCCGACGAGGCGACCGCGGAGGCGGCAAACCTCATCTAGGCTGAAGAGGACGGTGGGCCAGCAATGATGTTGTCTTGCGTTGAGACCGTGCAGGAGGGCCCAACGCCTCCCGCGACCACGATGCTGGCAACCATCGAGTCCATGCAGGAGGCACGAAGCCCGTCAGTTGATTCCATATATCCCGATCACGGTAGGCCACTCCCCGACAACGACGTTCTCAGGGGCCTCAGACTGGGAGGCGATGAAGGTATGGGCGTGGGGCAGCCATGCCCCGGAAATCACATCCCCTGTGATGCTGGTCGTTCCCCCGGTAAACACATCCCCGACGACACTGGCCGTTGCCCCGGCAACCACGGCCCCGACATTGTTGGGGCCCATCAAGACCGTGCAAGAGGACACGGCGCATCTCGTGGGCCACACCCCGACCACGGTGCTAGCGACCATCGAGTCTGTGCAGGAGCGCACGGCGACTCAGGTTGGCCACACCCCGACCAGCATGTGTTCGGGATCTACTGCGCTCGCGGGGAATGGCTCCCCGACAATGGTGTGCGCATGCGGCTACGTCTTCCTCAATGAGGAGAGAGCCGCAACCACACCCATTCTCAAAGGCGGCAAGTGCAGTGAGGGTTGGTTCCTTGACACCAGCGCCACGAACCACATAACTTGTTTGATCGATGCATTTGTGGAGCTGGACCACTAGATCTCTGGGAAGATACGGTTCACGTATGGCTCAGTGGTTGACATCCATGGGCATGGGACCGTCGTCTTCGCCGACAACGGGGGTGACCACAGGGCGTTCATGGACGTCTTCTTCATTTCGGCGCTCAAGAGCAGCGTCGTGAGCCTCGGCCAGCTCGACGAGGGCTGGTATGACATCGCCATTCACTATGGGGTGCTCACCATGCGCGACCAGCATAGCTGGTTGCTTATCAAGGTAACCCGAGCACCGAATTGCCTCTACAAGTTCTTCTTTCGCCTTGTGCATCCTGTGTGCCACGTGGTGGACCACGTCTCCGATGCATGGCGTTGGCATGCTCGGCTCGGGCACCAACACTTCGACGGGCTGTGGAAGATGGCACATGGCAACATCGTGCGCGGGCTGCCACACATCGATCACGCCAATGAGCTGTGCGATGTGTGCCTTGCCGGGAAGCAGCGGCGTCTGATCTTCCCCAAGAAGGCAAGGTACCGGGTGAAGAAGCCCCTGGAACTGGTTCACGGGGACCTCTGCGGTCCAATTACCTCGACAACGCCTAGCAGGAATCTCTACATCCTGCTGCTCATCGACGACTACAGCAGGTTCATGTGGGCGGTGCTCCTCACCTCCAAGGACGAGGCTGGGTGAGCCATAGTCAAGCACCAGGCGGCAGCGGAGGTGAAGTGCGGCCAAAAGCTACGCATGCTGTGTACTGACCGTGGTGGCGAGTTCACGCCGACCACCTTCTACAAGCACTACACTGAGCAAGGGGTGCAGGGTCACCTCACGGCCTCATACTCGCTGCAGCAGAACGACATCATTAGGAGGAGGGACCAGACGGTGCTCTGGATGGCACGCTGCATGCTCAAGGCAATGCAGGTGCCGAGCACCTATTGGGGGGAGGCTGTGCTCATGGCCGTCTTCATCCTCAACAGCTCCTTCATGAGGAGCGTCGACGGCAAGTCGCCTTATGAAGCGTGGTACGAGAGGAAGCCCGACGTACGCTTCCTCCGAACCTTTGGCTGTGTCGGGCACGTCAAGATGGCGTGCCCACAGCTGAAGAAGCTCAATGACAGGAGCATCCCAATAGTGTTTGTCGGCTACGAGATAGGCTCCAAGGCATACAAGATGTATGACTCTGTCTTGAAGTGTGTGCATGTCTCCCATGACGTCGTCTTCGATGAAGATGCACACTGGTGATGGGAGGCACCGGGGGAGGCAACAGCGAGTAGCATAGTGACCCCAGGAAGGGCAACCCCGAGCAGTGCAATGCCCAGCACAGCGACCCCGGAAAGGGCGACCGGGGGCAGTGCGATGTCAGGCACAACGACCCCGGGAAGCATGACCCCGGGAAGTGTGGATCCGGGAACCGCGACCTCGAGAACACCGATGCTGGGTGCCGCATCCCCAAGCACCCCGCTTACGAGCAAGGTGGTTCATGGGAAGTTCGTAACCCAGCTAATGGCACAGTCGGACCTGTTCGATGCCGACGATAGCGTTAGCGCCCCCACAGAGGCACCACCACCTCGGGGATCTTCTCGGTGAGCCTGCGAGACCACCGTACCTACCCGAGAATGATGATGATGACGACAACATCCTGCATCTGATGGTTGGCGAGGAGCCGACCATGTTCACAGAGGTAGATCAAGAGGACTGCTAGCCCTGGACGATGCTGGATGTGCTATTGTCGATCAACAACAACGCCACTTGGACACTCACCACGCTGCCTGCAGGGCATCAAGCCACCAGGCTCAAGTGGGTGTTCAAGGTGAAGAAGCACGAGCATGGCGCTGTTGTCAAGCACAAGGCACGCCTAGTCGCAAAAGGCTACGTGCAATGCATGGGGGTGGACTTCGAGGAGGTCTTTGCTCCGGTGGCGAGGCTAGAGTCCATGCGACTGATCCTTGCCCTGGTGGCTCACTAGGGCTGGGAGGTGCACCACATGGACGTCAAGTTGGCGTTTCTCACTGGCGACCTCGACGAGGAGGGGTACGTGTCCCAGCTGCGAGGCTTCATCGCCAGCAAGCACGAGCAGGGCGTGTACATGCTACACAAGGCCCTGTACGGTCTCCGGCAAGCCCTGAGAGCGTGGAACACCAAGCTGGATACGAGCTTGGTATCTCTCAGCTTCACTCATAGCGCCTTCGAGCACGGCGTGTACGTACATGGAACCAGGGACACACTACTCATCATCGGCATCTACGTCGATGACCTCGTCATCACAGGCGCTGAGCCCGACGAGGTGCAAGGCTTCAAGGAAGAGATGAAGCGCCTCTTTAGCATGAGCGATCTCAGGATGCTCTGGTACTACCTCAGGCTGGAGGTGAACCAAGAGCTTGGTTGCACGATGATCACTCAGGCTGCCTATGCCTCCAAGATGCTCGAGTGAGCACGCATGGCAGACTGCCACGCCGTGCAATCCCCACTAGAGACACAGTGCAAGCTCAGCAAGGAGTGCCCCGAGAAGCCGGTGGATGCAATGTTCTACCACAACGTTATTGGCAGCCTCAGGTATCTCGTGCATACCCGGCCGGACATCTCATTCGCTGTCAGGTTCCTGAGCCACTTCATGGAAGCCCCGGCAAGCGACCGTCGAGCACCTGCTCCGGTATATCGCAAGCACAATCATGCACATATGCGTCTATCATCGTAGCGATGGCGAGAACTTGGTCGGCTACAGCGACTCCGACCATGCTGGTGATGTGGACTGCAGAAAGAGCACCTCTGGTGTGTTGTTTTCCCTTAGGAGTAGTCCCATCAGCTGGCAATCGGTGAGGTAGAAGGTTGTCGCCACTCCTTCATGCGAGTCGGAGTACATTGCGGCAGCCACATCGGTGTGTCAGGGGATTTGTCTGGCTCGTCTTCTCGGCGAGATGCTAAACCAAGACACCGCCCTGCACTCCTCTTCATCGACAATGAATCGGCGATCTCCCTTTGCAAGAATCCAGTGCTTCATGACCACAGCAAGCACATCGATATGTGCTATCACTTCATATGTGCCTGCGTTGAGAAAGGGACGGTGTTCGTGGAGTTCATCAAGACTGGTGAGCAGAAGGCGGACATCCTGACAAAGGCTTATGGTCATGTTCGGTTCTAGGAATTGCGCGACAAGATCGGGATCGTCGACATCCAACCCGTTTGACAGGGTTAAAGGGGAGAATGTTGAGTTAAACCTTGTATCCCATAGGGGCCCATGTGCCATCATCACACATGGGGCGGCTCATTCAGTATGCCTCTGTCACAATCATGACAGAGGCATGAGGTAGTAGTTAGTGACCCTATCCCTGCTGTGTCAGGGAGTTGTCAAGTCTAGGGAGTAGATTAGCTCCCGTAGGTAGTTTTCTATTGCTCTATATAGCATATAGATTAATGGAATGCTCACAAGTAGTGAGTAGTGAGTAGCCAGAACATATCTTCCTTCTCTCTCGCTCGCTCCCCTGCCTCGCTCCTCTTCCCGGGAACGCTCCCGGCAACACTCCCGGCAATGCTCGACGCTCCTCCGGTCGCCGGTAAAGACCCGGTCTGGGCTAACACCACTGCTACACTAGCACACATCACCAACACGACAATAGCCTGAAAGGCTACAGGGAAGCAACTCCACATAGTGCCAAGACCACAATCTTATTTCACCGTGCCTATAACCTCCACGGAACTTGTGAACTACTGCCCTTCCAAGGTCCTGTTGTTGAGTTTTTTCCAGATTCATCAATGGATGATGCGTGCGGTCCCGGCGTTAGAACCACGAACTTCTCATTGAATGGGGGATTTAGGGCATCTCCAAGGGTTATGCATCAAATGTCCCGGTTAAATGTCCGCGGACAAACCCTACTTGTCCGCAATTTTAGTGGTACTCAAGGGCATCCCCTATTTGTCCGCCTCTATTTTTTTCAAACTCATTTTTTCCCATATTCTATACCACTTCAACATTGATTACCATTATAAATAATTGAAAGAAAAATATTACAACGCAAACAATTCAAACATGAAGTTTTCAAATGACATAGTTCAAATTTAAATTCATGAAAATTGGTTTCCATGATGCACCCACACATGTTCCACTAGATCATTGAGAAGTTGTTAATGCACTTTTCGATCACGAATTTTCCCATGCATCTCGAGAAAATTTTCAAATTCTGCCGGTTCTTCTACTGGGAGCTTGACAAGCTCTCCAACATAGTCATAGTCAACATTTTCGGCCAATTCACCCTCATCCTCCACAATCATTTCATGCATCATCACACAACATGTCATCACTTCCCACAATGTCTCTGCATCCCATATTTTAGCAGATCCACAAACAATAGCCCAACATGCTTGGAGCACTCCAAATGCCCTCTCCACATCTTCTCTTGCACCTTCTTGCATTTGGGCAAAGAGACACTTTTTGTTACCTTGAGGGTTGGAGATAGTCTTCACAAATGTCGTCCATTGAGGATATATACTATCGGCAAGGTAGTACACCATGCTATAGTTGTTGCCATTGACTTGATAGTTGCACTCCGGAGCCCTTCCTTCACAAAGTCTTGCAAACAATGGAGATCACTGAAACATGTTGATGCCATTGTGAGACCCTGGCATGCCAAAGAAAGAGTGCCAAATCCATAGGTCATGGGATGCCACTGCTTCCAAAATGATGGTGGGCTCTCAAACATGGCCTTCGTATTGCCCTTGCAAAGCATATGGACAGTTCTTCCATTCCCAGTGCAAGCAATCGATGCATCCTAGCATACCAGGAAACCCTCTTGCTTCTCCAAGTGTCAAAAGCCGGGCTGTGTCCTGGACATTTGGTTCTCTCAAGTATTCTTCTCCAAACACCTTCACCACTGCAGTAGCAAATCTGACCATTGCTTGAAGGCATGTGCTCTCACCCATATGGATGTACACATCAATGGCGTCAGTGGATGCACCATGTGAATCATCTTGATAGCAGCAACGCATTTCTGGAGAGAATAGAACCCAAGTAGCCTGGTGCAATCTCTCCTGAGCGTGAAGTAATCATCATAGTGCTTCACACCCTCCACAATGCGCAAGAATAAATGCCTATGCATCCGAAATCGACGCCTAAAGTAGCCATCATGAAATGTCGGATTAGCTACAAAGTAGCCGTCCTAGAGATCGACATGGCCCCGTGCCTGAGGGTGTCCCGGACTAAGGGGTCCTCGGGATGCCGGCCTATCTCTCATGGGCCAGACTGGTGGGCCGCTCCTAATTCGTCATAGGAGGGCCAGACTACAAGCGACCCCGTGTTCCAGAAGGAAACCTCCGAAGACTTGGCATACCCTCCAAGTCAGGTTTAACGTAACCGGCATGTTTATTCCCTGATGGTAACCGACTATATGTAACCCTAGGTACCCCTGGTGTCTATATAAACCAGAAGGTTTAGTCTGCAGAGGGCAGAATCATTATCGTTATACCCACCTAGGGTTTAGTTCATCCGATCTCGTGGTAGATCAACTCTGTAATCATCATACAAACACATCAATACAACCAAGCAGGACGTAGGGTTTTACCTCTTTCAGAGGGCCCAAACCTGGGTAAACGCTGTCTCTACACTCCCTGTTACCCATCGATCCAAGATCCACATCTCGGGACCCCTACCCGAGATCCGCCGGTTTTGACACCGACATTGGTGCTTCATTGAGAGTTCCACTGTAGGATCATCAAGGATCAATGGCTCGCCTAGTCATCAGCGACAGCATCCGCAGCGGGAACGTTTTCGTTCCCAGCCAGCTCTTCGCATTTGGCAGCATCATGCTACACGCTGATCCGACCGGTCATCTCGGCCGGATCAATGGCTTCGCCCCCGATCAAAAGATCAGGTTTGGAAACCTAAAGTTCTTTACCGACTCCCGGGGAGACCTTGTTCTCGCAGGGTTCTCGGCTTCACCCGAATGACCAGCAAACCCTGAGGCTTTGACTTCAGATTCGGCTTACCCCGCTATTGGGTTGGCCGCCACTTCGGATCTGGCCTTGAGCTCGGACCCAATCTCCACGCTTGACGGCCCAGGATCAGCCTCGGCCGAGCATGACTTCGGGGCGATTTCAAACGCTCCCAGCGCAGCAACGCTGCAAATTAACCCCGAGCATTGCCAGAACATGGATCCGACAGGTCTCTCGCTGCTAAACAGGATACTAGAGCAGATCCAGGTCATGGGGATTACCGACGGCCAGTCCTCGGTTTACGATCAGATCGGACTTAAAGCCGACGACAGGGAAATTTACATCCCGCCTATCACCCACTTAGTCGCCACTGTCAAAGACTTGGCCAAGGGCTCATCCTGCCTACCACTGGAGCCAAGAATGGATGGGGTACAAATTTCCGACCATCAAACTCCGTCCCTCAGCTCGGAGGCCGACCTCCGCTCCGAAGAGAGTCCAAAGCCAAAGCCCGATTTGGCGCACAACCTCGAGTCTACACAATCGTGCCTGGCTGACAGCTCGAACTCAGAGCCCGGCACATCAGGTTCCATGTCAGCCCGGGACTCACGTCCTGCTGGGATCAAATTTTCTATCCCACCCACCCCCCACATAGAGTACTGTCCAAGTAGCTCCAGAGGGCCCAACATATGGGATCTAATGTTCGTAAGACCGCAGCCCGGAGAGACAGTTCGACAGTTCTGGACCAGGTTCCTCCTCGTCAAAAACAAGATAGCAGATTGTTGCAGCAAGGAAATTTTGGCGGCTTTCCGGCATAACAGCCGAGACGAAGGCATCTTAAACGCCCTCGCTCGCCGTCGCATTCAAAACTTCTCTGAGTTATCAGACTTAGTATCCAAATACTGTGCCATGGAGGATGCTTGGCAGGCTCAGCAAGAGCAAATGGAGTCAATCCGCGCTGAGGGATCAAGACAAGCTCAGACGAAACGCGCGCACCCGTGCCGGTCAGCGCAATAGGAGCCGTCCGACAAAAAGAAGAAAATCCTGGCAGGATCCAAGACAGTTCTTGACGAACTACTGGACAAACTCTGCCCTATACACTCTGTCCTGCTCAACACAAACCCAACTCGCAGCCTTCGAGCTTGCTATGTGGTCAGGCAAGTTGCCAAAAACGGCGAAGCCATCCTCGGAGAACCATACTCAAATAAAGGTCCAACAACACCCTTCGATGATGATGTCGAGATCCTAACGATCTACGAGGCCTATTCCTCAAAAAAACAGAGGAAAAGAGCTCTTCGAGAGCTCGATCAGATTCACCATGTGGCAGCGACGGACTCATGGGCAGACACACCCATCAGCTTCGGCGAAGAAGACCAGCCGAGGTCCCGCCCTATCCGAGCTGCTGCCGCCCTCGTCCTCGATCCCATAGTGGATGGATTCCGACTCCAGAAAGTATTAATGGACGGCGGTAGCGGGTTAAACCTCATCTATGAGGACACCTTGGATAAGATGCAGTTCGACAGATCTCGCATCGAACAAAGTCACACCACCTTTTGAGGGATCATCCCCAGAAAGGAGGCACGTTCCAGTGGCCGAGTCACTCTCGATGTAGTCTTTGGAACTCCCGAGAACTACTGATCCGAGGAATTGCTCTTCCACATTGTGCCCTTCCGCAGTGGTTACCATGCCTTATTGGGGCGTGACGCATTCGCACGATTCCATGCTATCCCACACTACGGGTACATGAAACTTAAGATGCCAGGGCCAAACGGCGTGATCACAGTCACAGGTGATCCGGACAGAGCACTTCGGGCCGAAAACAAGACAGCATCACTCGCCCTCTAGGCATTGTCCGAATCCCTCGCAGCTGAGGAATTAACTGCGCTCCGTTCAACGGTGGATAAGGACGATGTAATCCTTGGCAAAAAGCCCAAATCTACATCCTTCAAACCCGCAGATGAAATTGTTAAATTCCAAGTGCATCCCACGGATCCTAACAAGACGACATCCATTGGAGCCCAGCTGGACCCCGTGGTCGATGAGGCGTTGCGCAATTTTTTGCGCAAAAACTGGGACATCTTTGCCTGGCACCCTTCAGATATGCCAAGGATCCCACGAAATTTAGCCGAGCACAGCCTGAACATAATTAAAGGCTTTAAGCCAGTCAAAGATGCGTTGCGCCGGTTTTCTGAACCCAAGCGTCAGGCCATGGGTGAAGAACTCGCGAAATTGCTCGAAGCCGGATTCATCCGAGATATCAAACATCCCGAGTGGTTGGCTAATCTGGTCATGGTACCTAAGAAGGACAAATCCTGGCGGCTGTGTGTCGATTTCAAGGACCTAAATAAGGCCTGCCCAAAGGATCCCTTCCCCCTGCCCCGCATAGACCAGATCATCGACGCCACCGCCGGGCATGACTCACTGTGTTTTCTTGACGCTTACTCCGGATACCATCAAATCAAAATGAAGGAGTCTGATCAAGCGGCCACAACCTTTATCACTCCCTATGGGCCATTTTGTTTCAACATGATGCCCTTCGGGTTAAAAAAATGCAGGTGCTACATACCAGCGCATGATTCAAACATGTTTGGAAAAACAGATTGGCAAAACGGTCGAGGCATACGTGGATGACGTGGTTATCAAAACCAAACACGTCAGTCAGCTGGTGGACGACCTCCGCCAAACCTTCGACAATCTGTGGACTTACGATATACGGCTTAATCCGGACAAATGTGTCTTCGGAGTGCCTGCGGGCAAGTTGCTCGGATTCATTGTCTCCCATAGAGGAATAGAGGCTAATCCGGCCAAAATTCGAGCCCTATCCCAGCTAGCGGTTCCCACCGAGCTAAAACACGTCCAAAAACTGGCCGGCTGCGTGGCGGCTTTGAGCCGCTTCATTTCACGCCTCGGCGAAAAAGCCCTACCACTTTATAGGCTGCTCAAACGGACCAAAAACTTTGAATGGACTAGCGAGGCAGCGGCCGCACTAGAGGAAATTAAAACATTACTGGCTAGCAACCCTGTCTTGGCAGCACCCAGCCCGGGTGAGCCAATGCTACTATATATTGCGGCCACAAACCAGGTGGTCAGTGCAGTCCTCGTCGTTGAATGAGGGAATGAGGGTCACAAGCTCCAGGTACAAAAGCCTGTCTATTATGTATCCGAAGTGCTCACCCCTTGCAAAATAAGGTATCCGCATTACCAGAAGATCGCCTACGCAGTTTTCATGGCATCTTGAAAGCTCCGACACTATTTTCAAGAGTGCTCGGTCACGGTTGCCTCCGAAGTACCCCTGAATGATATAATTAACAACAGGGACGCCACAGGCCGTATAGCAAATTGGGCCATTGAGCTCCTCCCCTTCGAAATCATATACCGACCATGCCGAGCTATTAAATCTCAGGTACTGGCAGACTTTGTGGCAGAATGGTCAGAAGCCGAGCTCCCTAGAGAGTACGGTACATATTCACATTGGACGATGTACTTCGATGGCTCAAAAATGCTCGCCGGGCTGGGGGCTGGAGTGGTTCTCACATCTCCCACCGGCGACAATATCTGGTACGTACTACAGATTATGTACACCGACTCGAACAATGCAGCCGAATACGAGGCTCTGCTGCACGGACTCCGGATGGCAGTGTCAATGGGGGTACAGCGGCTTGAGGTTCGGGAAGACTCGAATCTTGCCATCTCTCAGGTTAATGGCGAATTCGACGCAAAGGACCCAAAAATGACAGCGTATCGCAATGCCGTCCTAAAAATATCCGTCCGGTTTGAAGGGCTGGAGTTCCATCATATCTCCAGAGATAGCAATCAAGCTGTCCATGTCCTTGCTCGAATGGGCACTGATATGTCTCCAACGTATCTATAATTTTTGATTGTTCCATGCTGTTATAATATCAATCTTGGATGTTTTTATAATCATTTACAGCAATTTTATATCATTTTTGGAGACTAACCTATTAACTTAGTGCCTAGTGCCAGTTGCTGTTTTCTGCCCTGGTTTTGTTTTACAGAAAATCATTACCAAACGAAGTCCAAATGCCACGAAACTTTTTGGAGATTTTTTATTGGGAAAGATAAACACTAGAAGATTCGGGAGGAGGCCAGAAGACCTCTGTGGGGCCCACGAGCCACCAAGGCACGCCCCAGGGGGGTGGCGCGCCCTGGTGCCTCATGGGGCCCACAGAGTTCCGTTTGACCTAATTCCAACATTATAAATTCCAGAAAAATCAGAAACCCTCAGGGGAGTCCACGAAATACTTTTTCCGCCACAACAAGTTTCTATTCCAGAGAGATCCCATCTGGGGTCCTTCTCCGGTAATCTGCCGGAGGGGAAATCGATCACGGAGGGGCTCTATATCAACCTTGCTGCCCTTCCGATGATGCGTGAGTAGTTTACCACAGACCTTCGGGTCCATAGGCAGTAGCTAGATGGCTTCTTCTCTCTTTTTGATCTTCAATACAATGTTCTCCTTGATGTTCTTGGAGATCTATCCGATGTAATCTCTTTTTGCGGTGTGTTTGTTGGGATCCGATGAATTGTGAGTTTATGATCAGATTATCCATGAAATTATTTGAGTCTTTGCTGCACACTTTTATGCATGATTATTATAGCCTCATATTTCTTCTCTGATCTATTGATTTGGTTTGGCCAACTAAGTTGATTTATCTTGCCATGGGAAGAGGTGCTTTGTAGTGGGTTCGATCTTGCGGTGCTCAATCCCAGTGACAGAAAGGGACATGACACGTATGTATCGTTGCTACTAAGGGTAAAAAGATGGGGTTTATTCATACGTGAGTTTATCTTGTCTACATCATGTCATCATTCTTAAGGCATTACTCCGTTCTTTATTGAACTTAATTCACTAGATGCATGCTGGATAGCGGTCGATGTGTGGAGTAATAGTAGTAGATGAAGGCAGGAGTCGGTCTACTAATCTTGGACGTGATGCCTATATACATGATCATTGCCTTGGATATCGTCATGATTATTTGCTTTTCTATCAATTGCCCAACAGTAATTTGTCTACCCACCGTATGCTATTTTATCGAGAGAAGCCTCTAGTGAAATCTATGGCCCCCGGGTCTATCTAAATCATATTACTAAAACCCTAAAAATATTGCGGCCATCTTTATTTATTTATTTTATTTTGTATTTTTGTTTCAATCTATCAATCTATCACATACAATTTAATCTTGCAATTTACCGCCGAGGGATTGACAACCCCTCGTTTGCGTTGGGTGCAAGGGTTTGTTGTTTGTGTGCAGGTACTGCTAACGAGGTGTTGTGTGATTCTCCTACTGGTTCGATAACCTTGGTTTCATAACTGAGGGAAATACTTATCTCTACTGTGCTGCATCATCCCTTCCTCTTCGGGGAAATACCAACGCAAGCTACAAGTAGCAGGAAGAATTTGTGGCGCCGTTGCCGGGGAGACATCATCAACATCTATCAAGTACCTTTGCATAAACTCTCATCTCCTTGCAATTACTTTATTTTCCATTTGCCTCTCGTTTTCATCTCCCCCACTTCTAAAACGTTTTTACAAAAATACAAAAATATTTTTTGTTTGCCTTTTTCTTGTTTGCTTGTTTGCTATCTTGTTTGCGTAGTCACGATGTCTCAAGAAAATACAAAATTGTGTGATTTTTCCAATACTAATAATAATGATTTTATTAGTACTCCAATTGCTCCTCCTGCCGCTAGTGCGGAGACTTGTGATATTAATGCTGCTTTGCTAAATCTTGTCATGAAAGATCAATTTTCCGGTAGTCCTAATGAAGATGCCGCATCCCATCTTAACACTTTTGTAGAATTGTGTGATATGCAAAAGAAAAAAGATGTGGACAATAATATTGTGAAATTAAAATTATTCCCGTTCTTGTTGCGGGATCGTGCAAAAATTTGGTTTTCATCTTTACCACGAAATAGTATCGATTCTTGGGATAGGTGTAAAGATGCTTTTATTACTAAGTATTTTCCTCCCGCAAAAATTATTTCTCTAAGAAATCAAATTATGAATTTTAAGAAACTTAATCATGAACATGTTGCCCAATCTTGGGAGAGGATGAAATTAATGATAAGAAATTGCCCTACTCATGGTCTAAATTTGTGGATGATCATACAAAGAATTTATGCTGGATTAAATTTTGTCTCTAGAAATCTTTTAGATTCCGCCGTGGGTGGAACATTTATGGAAATCACTTTGGGTGAAGCTACTAAATTGGTTGATAATATTATGGAAAATTATTCACAATGACATTCTGAAAGAACTCCTACTAGTAAAAAGGTGAATTTTGTTGAAGAAATTAATACTTTGAGTGATAAAGTTGATGCGCTTATGAAATTGGTTGCCAGCAAAAATGCTCCTATTGATCCTAATGATGTACCTTTGTCGACTTTGATTGAGCAAAATAATGATCCCGTAGGTGTGAATTTTGTCTCACGAAACAATTTTAATAGTAATACTTATAGAGGTAATTTCAACGCTAGACCGTTTCCTGGAAATTCCTCTAATAATTATGGCAATCCTTATGGTAATTCCTATAATAATAATAGGATACCTTCTGATCTTGAAAGTAATATTAAAGAATTTATAAATGCTCAAAAAGTTTTCAACACTACGATAGAAGAAAAATTGAGTAAAATTGATGATATGTCTAGGAGCATTGATAGAATTATTCATGATGTGGAAAATCTTAAGACTAAAATTTTGGCACCAAAAATTGATATTAGTGAATCAATTAAAGCTTTATATGTCTCCATGGATAAGAGTAAGAAAAGAACCGCCATGCTAAGAGCTAAACGAGAATTTCTAGAAAAAGCGATTCCTCCTGATTTTTATCGTAGTAATGATGAGGATATTAAAATGATTGGTGTTTCATCTATTGATTCTTTGTTTAGCAAAATTAAACTTGATAAAAAGGGGACTGAAGAAGAGTCAACTTTAGCTAAAGAGCATCCCCATAATTCGGAGGGTGAAAATTTTGATAAGAAAATTGCTAAAAGTGGGTTTGGAGAGGTAAAAACTTTAAATAGTGATGTGCCCACTCTCTTGGATTACAAATATTTTAATTATGATAATTGTTCTTTGATTGAGTGCATTTCTTTGTTACAATCCATGTTAAATTCACCCAACGCTTATGAGCAAAACAAGGATTTTACTAAACATATAGTAGAAGCAATGATGAAAGCATTAGAAGAAAAGCTTGAACTAGAAATTTCAATTCCTAGAAAATTATATGATGAATGGGAACCCACCATTAAAGTTAAAATTAAAAATTATGAGTGTAATGCTTTAGGTGATTTGGGTGCTAGCGTTTCCACAATTCCAAAATCTCTATGTGATGTGCTAGGTTTTACCGATATAGATGAATGCTCCCTTAATTTGCATCTTGCGGATTCTACTATTAAAAAGCCTTTGGGAAGAATTAATGATGTGCTTATTCTTGCAAATAGAAATTATGTGCCCGTTGATTTTATTGTTCTTGATATTGAATGCAATTCTTCTTGCCCCATAATACTTGGTAGACCGTTCTTACGAACTATAGGTGCCATTATTGATATGAAAGAAGGGAATATAAAATTTCAATTTCCATTAAAGAAGGGTATGCAGCATTTCCCTAGGAAGAAAATTAAAGCACCATATGAATCAATTATGAGGGCCACTTATGGAATCAACTTGAAAGATGACAATACTTGAAATTATGCATTATGCCTATCTAGGGGCATAAAACAATAGTGCTTGTTGGGAGGCAACCCAATGAATAAAATAAATTTTTTGCTATAAGTTTCTGTTATGGTGTGTTTTTACTGTCATGCTACTGGTATGATAGTGTTTTTGTGTTTTTAATTAGTGTTTGTGCCAAGTAAAGCCTTTAGGATGATTTGGTAGATAGTATAATTGATGTTGTTTGAAAACAGAAAGTTTTGTGTCCAGTGCTGGAATTTTGTAATTTCTCTGGAACGTCAGAACCTTCTGAATTTTTTACACAATATTGATATATGAATTTTCCACGTATTCCTAATTTTTCAGAATTTTTGGAGTTACAGAAGTATGACCATAATTCAGATCTCTACAGACTGTTCTGTTTTTGACAGATTCTGTTTTTGATGCACTACTTGCTTGTTTTGATGAATCTATGGATTGTATCGGGGGGTATAAGCCATGGTGAAGTTAGAGTACAGTAGGTATAATGCAAAAATAAAATATGAATGGGTTTGCAACAGTACTTATAGTACTGATTTGTTTTGTTATACTAACGGATCTCACGAAGGTTTTGTTGAGTTTTGTGTGATTGAAGTTTTCAAGTTTTGGGTGAGATCACGATGGATGAAGGAATAAGGAGTAGCAAAAGCCTAAGCTTGGGGATGCCTGAGGCACCCCAAGGTAATATTCTAGGAAGACTCAAGCGTCTAAGCTTGGGGATGCCCCGGAAGGCATCCCCTCTTTCTTCTACCAACCATCGGTAATTTTACTTGGAGCTATATTTTTATTCATCACATGATATGTGTTTTGCTTGGAGCGTCTTGTATTATATGAGTCTTTGCTTTGTTTGCTTTTTAGTTTGTTACAATCATCTTTGCTGAACACACCTATCTTGAGAGAACCACACGTTTATCATCATGATTTGTTAGAATACTCCATGTGCTTCACTTAAATTTTTTGAGCTAGGCAGTTGCTCTAGTGCTTCACTTAAATCTTTTTGAGCACGGTGGTGGCTATATTTTGAAGAAATAAACTCTCATGCTTCACTTATATTATTTTGAGAGTTGATTAAAATTTTGAAGAAATGAATTCTCATGCTTGACTTATATTATTTTGAGAATTGACAAGATTAAAATTTTGAAGAAATGAATTCTCATGCTTCACTTATATTATTTTGAGAATTGTTAAGAGTGAAATTTTGAAGAAATATTTGCACTCTCATGCTTCACTTAAATCTTTTTGAGAGTGATCAATAGTAATGGTAATTTGCACAAGATATGAATTTGGTCCCAAAGTGATGAATATTCAAGATATAGATAAAAACTTTCATATAGATCATTGGATATGATAAGTGAGATTCCTTGCAATAGTTTTGCGATATGAAGATGATGATATGTGAGTAATGTTAGTGAGTAATTGTGATTTAGTAAAAATATTGGTGTTAAGGTTTGTGATTCCCTATGCATGCACGTTAAGTCAATAGTTACGCAATGGAATTATATCCTACTTATGGGGCATTATTTGGTGTTAGTTATGTTCAATGCATGTTTATGACCGTTTTCGTTTTTTGGTTGGTTGCTTCTCAATCTTTTGCTAGCCTTCATTTGTACTAAGCGGAAATACTGCTTGTGCATCCAAAATCCTTATACCCAGTTTGGCCATATGAGTCCACTATATCTACCTATATGTGGTATTTCAATGCCGTTCCAAGTAAATTTGCGTGTGCCAACTCTAATTTTCAAAATAATTTTTCTGTTTTGTGTTCCCGTACCGCTCATGAAGCGGCTGGGGGTAGCCGATATTTTCCATGCTAGGTGTGTTATTCTCACGATGAGTGTTTATTCAGTTGTCATTGCACGAGAGAATGGTTGGTAATAGGGATGCCCAGTCCTGCATGAAAACAAAATTAATAACAACAAAATTCCTTGGAAAGTGATGGTATGGAGGGCACCCGTGGATACGGCTAGCCATGGATTGTGAAAGAAATGGTGGAAAGGAAATAAACTTTACTTTCTGTTTGGGAACCACCTATGATGTGTCTAGCATGGAAAAAACTGGGAATTCTCGGTCGTTTTCGTTGACAGGAAAAGCATGACTCTCAAAATATTTTTATCTCTTTAATTTCAGCTTTGAGCTCTGGCACATTTGACAAATCTCTGCTTCCCTCTACGAAGGGCCTATCTATTTACTTTTATGCAATTTTTATTTTATTTGAGTCTCCATCTTCTCTAACAAAAGCACCAACTAGAGAGCACTATTGTCATACTTGTGCATTGGATGTAGCTAATATTTGAGTGTGTTTCATGAATGGATCAATGGTTGAGCATAATGGGCTAGGAATAACTTTCTTTAGCATTGATATTTTGAAAGACATGGTTGCTTGTTAGTATGCTTGAGTATCTATGTTCTCATGTCAAATTATAGACTATTGCTTTGAATCATATAAGTCCAATGTCCATGCTACAAAAGAAAATAATATGTGATGAATATGATAGGCAGCATTCCACATCAAAAATTCTGTTTTTATCATTTACCTACTCGAGGACGAGCAGGAATTAAGCTTGGGGATGCTGATACGTCTCCAACGTATCTATAATTTTTGATTGTTCCATGCTGTTATAATATCAATCTTGGATGTTTTTATAATCATTTACAACAATTTTATATCATTTTTGAGACTAGCCTATTAACTTAGTGCCCAGTGCCAGTTGCTGTTTTCTGCCCTATTTTTGTTTTATAGAAAATCAATACCAAACGAAGTCCAAATGCCACGAAACTTTTTGGAGATTTTTAATTGGGCAAGATAAACACTAGAAGCTTCGGGAAGAGGCCAGAAGACCTCTGTGGGGCCCACGAGCCACCAGGGCGCGCCCCAGGGGGGTGGCGTGCCCTGGTGCCTCGTGGGGCCCACAGAGCTCCGTTTGACCTAATTCCAGCACTATAAATTCCAGAAAAATCAGAAACCCTCAGGGGAGTCCATGAAATACTTTTTCCACCGCCGGAAGTTTCTGTTCCAGAGAGATCCCATCCGGGGTCCTTCTCCGGTAATCTGCCGGAGGGGGAATCGATCATGGAGGGGCTCTATATCAACCTTGATGCCCTTCCGATGATGCGTGAGTAGTTTACCACAGACCTTCAGGTCCATAGGCAGTAGCTACATGGCTTCTTCTCTCTTTTTGACCTTCAATACAATGTTCTCCTTGATGTTCTTGGAGATCTATCTGATGTAATCTCTTTTTGCGGTGTGTTTGTTGGGATCCGATGAATTGTGAGTTTATGATCAGATTATACATGAAATTATTTGAGTCTTTGCTGCACTCTTTTATGCATGATTATTATAGCCTCGTATTTCTTCTCCGATCTATTGATTTGGTTTGGCCAACTGAGTTGATTTATCTTGCCATGGGAAGAGGTGCTTTGTAGTGGGTTCGATCTTGCGGTGCTCAATCCCAGTGACAGAAAGGGACATGACACGTATGTATCGTTGCTACTAAGGGTAAAAAGATGGGGTTTATTCATACGTGAGTTCATCTTGTCTACATCATGTCATTGTTCTTAAGGCATTACTCCGTTCTTTATTGGACTTAATTCACTAGATGCATGCTGGATAGCGGTCGATGTGTGGAGTAATAGTAGTAGATGCAGGCAGGAGTCGGTCTACTAATCTTGGACGTGATGCCTATATACATGATCATTGCCTTGGATATCGTCATGATGATTTGCTTTTCTATCAATTGCCCAACAGTAATTTGTCTACCCACCGTATGCTATTTTCTCAAGAGAAGCCTCTAGTGAAATCTATGGCCCCCGGGTCTATCTAAATCATATTACTAAAACCCTAAAAATATTGCTGCCATCTTTCTTTAGTTATTTTATTTTGTATTTTTGTTTCAATCTATCAATCTATCACATACAATTTAATCTTGTAATTTACCGCCGAGGGATTGACAACCCCTCGTTTGCGTTGGGTGCAAGGGTTTGTTGTTTGTGTGTAGGTACTGCTAACGAGGTGTTGTGTGATTCTCCTACTGGTTCGATAACCTTGGTTTCATAACTAAGGGAAATACTTATCTCTACTGTGCTGCATCGTCCCTTCCTCTTCGGGGAAATACCAACGCAAGCTACAAGTAGCAGGCACTAAACGCGACCTTGTTCCCGAGAACACCTTTCTGGAACGACTCTTCAAGCCGTCCGTTGTGTGGCAAGATGATGGCAAGGACGTTGAAGCCAAGGGTTCAGGAAAGCTTGTCCCTCCGATCACCGAACCAGACGAAGGAATTATTGGGGGCTCGGCACTCGAAGAAACGTCTTCGGCTCATGAAGTCATAGCAGTAATCGCGCCATGGACCGAGCCCTTCCTCGCCTATCTTCTCCGCCAAGAGTTACCCAATGACCAGTCCGAGGCAAGGCGCATAATTCAGTGATGTAAAGCCTATAAGGTCCACGATGGTGAACTTTACAAGAAAAGCACCACTGGAGTCCTCCAAAGATGTATATCCGAAGAGGAGGGGAGGCAGCTCTTGGCCGAGATCCACACTGGCATGGGCGGTCATCACGCAGCAGCTCGGGCCCTGGTCAGCAAGGCCTTCCGAGCTGGGTTCTTTTGCCCCACCGCTCATGCCGACGCCCAAACATTGGTCCAACATTGTGTTCGATGCCAACTTTTTGCAAATCAAAGTCACATGCCCCCCATGGCTCTTCGGACGATACCGATCACTTGGCCCTTTGCGGTCTGGGGGCTAGACATGGTCGGACCACTTAAAGGGGGGACCAAGAAAAAGAAGTATCTACTGGTTATGGTCGACAAATTCACAAAATGGATCGAAGCAAAACCAGTAACTTCAGCCAAGTCCGAGCCGGTTATCGATTTCATATCCGGCGTGGTTCACCGTTATGGTGTCCCCCATAGTATAATAATGGACAATGGATCCAATTTAACTGCCCAGGAAGTAAAGGACTGGTGTGCTAACTTGGGCATTAAGCTTGACTACGCCTCTGTATACCACCCACAGTCTAATGGACAGGTCGAGCGAGCTAATGGACTGATTTTGAGCGGCATTAAGCCCCGTTTGGTCCGTTCCTTAAAAGAGTCTGACTACCATTGGGTGGAGGAGCTCGACTCCGTATTATGGGGCCTACGCACTACTCCCAATCGATCCACGGGCTATACACCATTTTTTATGGTGTACGGGGCAGAGGCGGTTCTCCCCAGCGACCTTATTCATGACGCACCTAGAGTGCGCATGTATGAAGAAAGGAAGGCCGAGCTGGATCGGCAAGATGACCTGGACGCCTTGGACGAAGAGCGCAATGTAGCTCGCACTCGCTCTACCTTTTATCAGCAGCAGGCCCGACGCTATCAGAGTAGGGAAGTTCGGGTGAAGGCATATAATGCGGGCAAACTCGTCCTACGCCTCCTGGAGAAGCAGAAGCATAAACTATCGCCCAAATGGGAGGGGCCCTTCATAATTGATCAGGTACTCGCTGGCAGAGCATATCGTCTCCGCGACCCAACGGACAACCGCCTCGAACCAAACCCATGGAACGCAGCTCGGCTTCGGCGCTTCTACGGCTAGACCGGTGTCATCACCCTCTTTAGTCTATCCTCCTTGGATTTGTATTTTCTTTTCTCATTTGGCTAGTATTTCCCAGGTTGTGTTCGGTCAAGCCGAGCTACGTTAAGTTTTTCTCGGCAAACATCTTCAATTGTACCACACACTTTTACCTAGGGGCTTCTTTTACGAAGCCGATAATACATCCTCTGTGCACCCATCAGTTTTGTAATGTTTGCACCCTTCCAGTATCGTTTTAAAGCCACTATATGCATCAATTTGACTTAAGATTTTGCCAAGCAGGGTTGCCTCGCTCCTATGCTTACCCCCTACGTTTCCGATTGTTCGGCTAGGGAGTAAAGGTAGCACCTCTGCAATTGTTACGTCCGGATTACCCGGGTGCGTACCTCAGACGGGTGAAGCCAAAAGCTAGCGTTCTTAAGAATATAATTGGTCGGCCATGAGGGAAGTGAAAATAATTGGTAGTTCTCACCAGATTCCGGGGTTATTTTCCCGAAGTAACCATTACCTATATACTTCGGGTATTCGGTTATACGTCCATGGTCAACATGACAACCCGAGGAAAGGAACCCATGGAGGAACTATTTTCTTCGGAAGATTTTTCTTACGTTAAACAGTAATATAACATAACTCCCCGAGCGAGTTTTGTCTGTTTGCACCAAATGGCCGGATTGCCTGGTTCTCCGAATTGTTTTTTCGATGTTCTCGGATCACGTAGTAGGAAACACTCCTCGGCCGATGGCGGAGGAGGCAGAAGCCGATGGTCAGCTAAGACAATGTTTAAAGCACGGTTTGGAGAATATTTGATGTAAAGTACATAGATACATAGAATCAATACACTACTCTCGGTCAAGGCCATCTATTAAGGTCTCCAGGGCACAATCTTCTTGGGAAGTCCGAGTAGCTGGCATCACTTGGTCATATACCAAATGTAGTGGCACTTCCTTCCCATCCGGCCCTACCGGCCCAACCCGAGCTAAATGCTCCGGATTCAGCTTGGTAAAACGGGTCTTAACCATCGCCCAAGCCTCCCGTTCTCCCTCACGATAGGATGAAATTTTCCACTGCTCAAAGCAGCGCCGAGCTCCTTTAAATCGGTTAGCCAGCTTGGTCATCCCCTCCGGAGTTCCCTCGCCTGGCCACACTGCCTTGAACATGCTCTTCATAGCTTTTGGGGCCCGCTCATGCACGGATAGCTCCTTCAGCAGGTCCCGTCCGAACAAGCTGGCCTCCTCTTCGAGACGTCCGGTAAGGAGAACTACCAAGAGATGTGGTATTGTTCATACAGTAGTATAATACATGCAATCTATATATCACAAAGCTAGGTTGCACTCACCGAACATGCCGGCTTTCAGTCTCTGGTTCTCCTCCTGGGATAGGGCCAGTTGAGTTTTTAAGCTCTTAATTTCTTAGGTCTGTTGTTGATTTTCCGCCTTGAGCTTATCCCTTTCCTCATGACTTCGGGTCAGTACACGGTAGCCAGCTTCTTGCTGCGACTCCGCATACCATTGAGCTTCTCTGGCTGCGTCCAGATCCTTCTGCAGCTCATTTATCGACTCGGCTGCTACGGGCCAATCTTTCATTAGCAAAGATATCCCACACACCTCTTTATTAACACATAGCCAGTCTTTCACCTACCATGTGCTTCTCTGGTCCATTTCTTGACTCCCTCCAGCTCAGCCTCCACAGATTTCAACTGTGTTCGGGTTAGCCCGAGGTCTTCGGATAACTTTTTGTTCTGTTCCCTCACAGTCTGCACAATGGTACGGCATCATAAGACATCAGACCCTTAACTCGGCCGTCCTGCCTACATTAAGGCTCGGGGGCTACTGGGTTCAGTGCTCAATAAATAAAGGAATGGTGTTTCCCCAAACCTTTTCCCAGAGGGCTACTGGGTTGGGTAATGCGTCCGGTTATCAAAACCAATGACGTACCTGCAGACTGGTGGACAGAAGATTGGCTACTCCCTTGAGCCCCGTTCGGGCAGCTCCGAGGTACGCGTCTACCGAACTAAGAGCATTAAACTCCTGATTGAAAAACGCGGAGTGCCGCAGCGACGCCTTTCGCCGTCGGTGATTCATCACACTTTCGACCTCGGACTTGGTAACCGAGACGTCCTCTGGGTCCCCTGGATGTTGGTCCTCGGCAGGGACCTCTGGAGTAGCGCCGGCCACAACCGGAGACCTCGGTCTTGGCTCACCCCCCTCCCCACCTCTTCAACGTCCTCGGATGCAGGTGGTTCTACATATCGCCTACAGGTCACAGTAGAGAAAATTATGGGTATTCGCAGCGGTTGTCGAAGATATAAATACCAAAAGGCACAGTGAATGCATTACCTCTTGGGAGCGGGCGCGGTTGACGTAGCTCCCGCCGCCGCCACCGCACGTTTGGACGCCCCGCGGCCATTCACCACTGGAGCAACTGGTGCCGCTCTCGCCAATGTCCGGCGCGTTGTGCGGCGGCCCTTGGGAGTAGAAGTCAGTGTACTCAGAGCGACAGGAGCTGATCATCTTTTTCGGGAAGAGGCCTTCTTGTCACTCGCAAAGGAGGAAGGAAGCGTCCCGGGGTGATCGGCCCAAAGGGGCCACTTTAGAGCCATTGAGACTCTCCTGGTAGAAGACTCCCTCCTCGAAATCAATCGACGTTCCGGGATTGTCGTGAAACCCAGGGTCATCGGCGCGAGAGTGACTCTCCGGTTGAGGAGCAGGACAGCTCACTGCCTCGATCCAGCGCCTCCAGCTCTGCTCGGATATATTAGATATCCGAGTAAGAAAGATTAATGTACAATCCAAACTATGAAGTACAGTTAGACTCACCGTTTCGATGGGTTTATAGCTCGAGAAGCCCTCCTTGGGCTTTAATCGAGCAAACTCTTGATCTTCTCCTTTGAAGAGATCGGCTAGGACGGCTGCCATTGCCGCCTGATCAGCAGGTCCTTTCTGTATGTAGCGGGTTGAGTCATTCGCCCCGCTGTAACACCATAGAGAGTGCACCCTTTGTTGAAGGGGTTGAACACACCGAGCAATGGCTGCGGCGATCGCGTCAATGATGGTCAACCTGTTGTGGGCTAGCCACCTCACTTGGGCGGCTAGGCGCGTTACTTCGGCACTTTCCTCTTGGGAAGGGCTCTTTGGTCGCCAGTTGAACCGTTTCTTCGGCGAGGCAAGTGAGAATTCGGGCAGCCCCCTCCGAGTTGGATCGAATAGGGGGACATCTTCAATATAGAACCATTCCGAGGTCCACTCCTCGGCATCCTTCTTGGGAGTCCCTACAGGATATCCCGTTCCGGCGATGCACCACACTTCGGCTCCGCCAACCTCGTAAATTGCCCCTCCTCGAGTGCGAGGAACGAGATAGAAGTATTTTCTCCATAACTCGAAATGGGCCTCACAACCCAGGAACATCTCGCAGAGGGCAACGTAGCCCGAGATGTGCAAAATTGATCCCGGGGTGAGATGGTGGAGTTGGATCCCGTAGAATTCTAGTAGACCCCTCAGGAAGGGGTGAATGGGGAAGCCTAAACCCCGTAAGAGAAAAGGCACGAAGCATACCCTTTCTTCCCCGTGTGGAGCGGGGAAGTTCTCCGCAAAGGCCTCGCCGTTTGCAGAAGTCAATCCGGGGCGAGTGGATGCAAGATCTGATGCGGGTAGATACCCCTGTGTCTCAAGGCTGCTCAATCTCATTCGGGAAACTGAGCAGCTCGCCCAGTCACCTTGAAGGGGGCCGTGAGGGCGTGAAGAGGAGCCTGGAGCGCTCGCCATTGTTCAAGGCTTGCTGACTCTGGCCTTTCGGTGATTTGGGAGCGGGGTGCGACAACTTTCACGCCCTTAGCCTGTTAAATAGGCGTCTCCCCCTGGCCCATAAGGGGCATTTCTGTAAAAGACTGTTAAGCCGTTTTCCTTCTTTTGGCGCACGGAAATCGAGGGGCGTCATTAATACTGAATGAAGAAAACAATACGACGAGCCCCACAATACCTCGCTGGCCGAAGTGTTGCGGGTGGCCGAGCTATCATCAGCCGGATATAGTTGACGGAAGGAACTCGCCCCTCAAGCCGAAGACTTAGAAGCATGGAGCTGACGAAGATTATCGACCTCGGCATTGGAGGCTAGTTCGGGGGCTAATGAGGGTGTCCCGGACTAAGGGGTCCTCGGGCTGCCAACCTATCTCTCATGGGCCGGACTGATGGGCCGCTCCTAATTCGTCATAGGAGGGCCGGACTACAAGCGAATCCGTGTTCCAGAAGGAAACCTCCGAAGACTTGGCGTACCCTCCAAGTCAGGTTTAACGTAACCGGCATGTTTATTCCCTGATGGTAACCAACCATATGTAACCCTAGGTACCCCTGGTGTCTATATAAACCAGAGGGTTTAGTCCGTAGAGGGCAGAATCATTATCATTATACCCACCTAGGGTTTAGTTCATCCGATCTCGTGGTAGATCAACTCTGTAATCATCATACAAACACATCAATACAACCAAGCAGGACGTGGGGTTTTACCTCTTTGAGAGGGCCCGAACCTGGGTAAACGCTGTCTCTACACTCCCTGTTACCCATCGGTCCAAGATCCACAGCTCGGGACCCCCTACCCGAGATCCGCCGGTTATGACACCGACAGTGCCCTATGCCGATTAAGAACTTGATGCCCTGGCGTAGAACCGTTGAAGTTGAGAACATGCTCCTCTACCTTCTCCATTTCTTCAAGTACACTCATCATCATCCCCAATTCATTGTCTGAAACATCATCCGATGACGACGATTCGATGAACTCGTTGTAGAAATACTCATCATCATCGTCCATCGTGTGCCCTTGCGATTGAACAAGAAGATTGTCAAGAAAATGCTCTATGCTCTGTTCGGTCAGGTGGCATGCATGGTGGGCGACAGCGATAGCATCGGTGGAGGAAGGTACCAGGGCAGCGGAGGTGGGGCATCGGGAGACAGAGTCATCGTCCAGAGATGATGTGGGTCGTCGGAGGCGACGTTGGTCATCGGAGGCGAGGGGAACATCGGTGTCATGCGGAGGCCCTGCGAGGTGCAGCGACGTCCAGGGATGGTGACGACGAGGTGGGGAGGCGGCGGCGGCTGGGCCGAGGTGGACGAGAGAGATAGGAGAGACCGAGAGAGAGAGGAGTGGGAGGGGCGAAGTGGGGTTGGGCAATGGGGCTCGTGTGCTCGGCTTGCGTGGAGGACAGTCCGGACATGCACCAAATCTCCCCTACATTTGGGATGAAAGTGGGGGATTCCGTAAAGTCCAGACGTTTACGGGAGGTTTAGGGGAGCCCCTTGGATGGCATTTTTTGTCCGGACTGCCCAGATCAGACAAGTAGGGGAAGAGTGGGGGATGCCCTTGGAGATGCCCTTTCAACCGTACCTTTTATTGAATCCTCGCAATTTATGTAGATGATACAAATACCAAAGAAGTGCACACAGCCACATGGTACATGCCACACACATACATGGGAATAAACCTGCTGAAATAAAAAGTCCCTAAGGAAATCAAGCACAAGAAAATTGCAGTGCAGAGCAACCACACCTGCCTAGAAACTCCGGTGCAGGAACAGGAAGGTGCTGAGGTCTCCGTCGGGTCGTTGCACAACTTCTTCTAGCTTGGCCAGCCATTCCGCAGCAAGTTGTTAGCTGTCAAGCAGCGTTGATGCCCTACCAATAGTCAAACTGATTATTGGATAGATTGACCCTAGTTAACTTTGCCAGATTGCCAATGGAGTGCGGTATTGGTCCAACAAAGTTATTTCCTCCAAGATTTAAAATTTGTAGGTTCTTTAGGGCCCCAATGCTTGCTAGCACCATCCCATTTAGGTAGTTTTCATCTAAAATTAGTCGTTGAAGCGTGATGGATAGATTAATAACAGAATTTGGTAGAACTCCATGAAGTTGATTTTCATCTAATGAGAGTGTCTTTAGAGGACAATTGCTCAGTGCAATTAAAAATTCCCAGCTTTGACCATCTCTTGCTTCAAACTTATTTTCGTCGAGGTTTAGATACTTTAGTTTATGAAGTTTAAGACCATGGCAGCCAATTGAGCGGAAGGCTCTGGTATCGCTCCCTCCAGGGCGATCAGGGGGCCAACCCTAGCGCCCCAGCCGCCGCCCCCTCCCCCCTTCTCCTCCACCTCGTCGTCCCCGGAGACGTGTGCCGGCTAAGCCCTGGCGCCGCCGGTGATGGGGACGGCGGGGATCTAGGCGGCAGCCCCGCGGTCTGGAGGGACCGGCGGCGCGAGATCGCCCTTCGGTCTTCGTCTTTCCCGGCGGTTCGGCGCTGCTTCGGCGGCTTCGTGGGGAGGGCGGATCAGGAGGGGATGTGGCCATGGTGGACTGGTCGGCGGCGCCTCCGGTCAGATCTGATCTGGCCGGTGCTGCCGGCGGTGGTGGCCATCTCTTCCGTCGGAGTTGGTCGGCCTGAGGCTGGATGGTCAGATCTCGAGATCCACCATCTAGTTCCGGCTGCGAGTCGGGAAGACATAGTTGCCGGTGAAAACCGAGCCGATGGCAGGCGATGACAGCGTTCTGCGTCGTTACCTTGATGAAGGCATCGTCGTGTAACTACTGTCGACCCACTCGTGCTGCTCCGGGGGAAACCCTAGGATCTGGTCTTCCAGATCGGACGATGGCGGTACTGCGGTGTCGTTTTCTCTCTTGAGAGCATCGTTTGTGGAGCAGAGCTGGAACACAGAGGCAGGAGGTGGAGCGGCTTCGTCTTGCACGGAGCTTTCGGTGGAGATGTCAAGTCATGCCTGGCCGACAGGTGCTACGCTGTGTCATGCCTGGTCGGCAGGTGTTACGCACGACAGATCTTTCAGAATCTTCGCGTCTGGACGGACGAGCGCGGGGCGGTGGTGCCGTTGGGCGTCGTGGTGGCGTCGACGGATGGACGGACTGGCAAGGATGATGCGGATCTCTCTCCTGAAGATGGGTCAGCGGTTCGATGATGATGGCGGCATCTAAAACGTGTGCATGTGGTGTATGCTTTAGGTCTGCTGCACCGGCAGTGGGTTCCGATACGTTATGTGGATGGATCGGCGACGGCAGCGGTTTTAGATATGGGGAGTGAGAGCACTCCACATTATCGAGTTTTGTAGGTGTGAGTGGTGGAATCGGGTGGCTTGATGTATGTTCTTGTTAGACCTATGTTGAATAATAAATAAAGATGGCCGTATGCATCGATTGAGGCAGAGGCCGGGGGTCTTAACCTCCTTTTCCAAAAAAAAAACCAAATAAATAGGAATCTGGCCAATGAAATAATTAGATGACATATATATATTTGTTCCTACTTTGAAGCATTGCCTAGTGAATTTGGGATTTGGCCTTCAAACTTGTTAGCACCCAAGTAAAGAATTTCAAGGCTAAGGAGCATATCACCAATATCGGAGGGCAGTGTGCCACTTAACATATTTATACTCAAGTCTAGTACTTCGAGACCAGATAGATTAAATAATGTTGCTGAACTCCACCCGATAGTCTATTTCCTTTGAGTATCAGCCCCTCCATATCTGGCAATTGCACAAGTTCTTTAGGAATGCTTCCCTCTAGCTGATTGCCTGAAAGTGCTATTTCTCCTAAGCGAGTGATGTTGTTGAAGGTTGGCGGGATGTTTCGAGTGAGGTTATTATAGGAAAGGTCGATTCGCAGTAGATTGGAGAGGGCGTCTATGTTTTGGGGAATTGAGCCCACTAGCATGTTAGCAGATAGGCTTAGCCACTTGAGTGTTGAACAATTTGCAAGTGCAATAAGTGCATCGGGAATGTTTCCATGCAATTTTGTGGCCAGAGAAGTGATTCGAAAATAGCCAAAGTTCTCTAAGGAAGGTTAGGTTTCCAAGCAAGGGTGTTATTTGGACAGCCAAGCTCAGGTTGCTAAGGTCCAGCACCGTAACACGTCCCGGGTGTCTTGTGCTACAGCTGACGCCCGACCACATACAGTAGTGGATGCTGTCATTCCAAAAGCGCAATGCTCCTTTCGGGTCCTCCGTAATGGCCTCTTTGAAATCAAACAGTGAATGTCGATCCATGGTGTTACCATGAACCATAGAGCAATGGGTGTCACCCGCTCCATAAAACACCAGTAACAGTACGTCTGGTAGCACAAGTGTGCTGAGTTTCAGGGATCGCCGAGTACCCATTAGGTCTGTGTTGCTCGCAAAAGACAAAGCATATGCATTTTCAACATAAGAAGCTCCATCAAATTAAGAATCTACATCGAACAATAGTTTTAGTGCAGTACATGCCGCGTCACTTTTACAGACTACCAACAAATACAAATAGATCTTTTATTTACTTATTATTTTGTGTTTGAATGGTGATTGCAAAAGTTTGCAAAGGTAAAAATAAAATAAAATACCAAAACCGACAGTCCTGACATCTTTCTTGCCCTAGCCGCCAAGAACCAATCTAGAGAGTGGAGAGAGAAGGCGACCCGGATACCCGCGTGACCGGGGTTCCCACTCCTCTGTCGGCTATTCCAGCGGGGACGGGAGGGAGGGGAACCCCGGGACCTTTGTTCCGCGTGCGCTCAGTAGTTTAGGTTTTCTAGTTATGGTTTTGGCTGTCCATGGCTTCGGCTCCGGCGGTGGCGATGGCGGCGGCGAATAAGTTTCCTCTGGATCTCCGTTCGAAGTGATGGTTCTCTCGGCTTTTTGGTGGCGGATCTGGGAGGCGGAGTCTGCACCGTCCTATGTCCTTCAGATCTGGGCGGGCACTTTGTGCCTCTTGGTGTCGAGGTAGTGGCAGCGGCACGCTTCATCCTTGTCAACGGAGGTGGCGGTCGTCGGATCTCAGCGAGTTCATGGCTTGCACTAGTAGAAAAAGGACTTTACGTGAGCCCCATTAGTCCCGGTTTGGAATCGGACCGGTACTAATGTGACCATTAGTCCCGGTTCCAACGGCTAGGGGGCGGGCATCATTAGTCCTGGTTCGTGACACGAACCGGGACTAAAGGGGTGGTGGCAGGCTGGTGTCAGGCTGGGCCCCCACGATCACCTTTAGTCCCGGTTCGTGTCACGAACCGGTACTAGAGGCTCACCTTTAGTCCCGGTTTGTGTAACGAACCGGCACTAAATATGCTCCTATATAAACCCTTCGTCCAGCCCTAGCTCTCTGTTCTTCCCCTTTCCTCTCCTCTCTGTTCTTCCCCTCTTCCTCGAGCTCATCCTCCATTTTTGCCAAAATTTGTCAAGATTTGGAGGCACCCCATCCATCCAAGTGTTCACAAAGGTTAGCAACTTTGTCATTTCATCTCTCATTGCTAGATTAGCTCTTGCAATGCTCTATAAGTATAGTGATTTGTGGGTTTTAGTTTGGGAGTATTTATATGTGGAAGTTTATTTGATTTATATGCAATTTGAGCTCAAATTAACTTCTTAGTTTGGATGTGTAGGTGTGGTTTACTTAGTGCCTTCCCGTCCCCATCCTAACCACCGTCGATCGCCCGCACCGTCCCGTCGCCGGCACCACCTTGGTGAGCCTCTTGTTCTTATCCTTTTTATAAAAAGAAAATCATGTTTGTGTGATTTAGATAGTTATTTGTATAATTTTCTTACCCGTACGTTGTTTGTTATACATACTGGCATGGTTTTGATATCCGTCCCCGTGGGCCCTCGTCCGGTTTATGATTCGGATGTGGTATATTCTCTTTTATAACTATTTGTTGCATTTCGTGTTTATGACAATTATGCCCATCAAGTTGACATGGATATTTTTATCTAGGAGTAGGGATGAAAACGGAGCGGAAACGGACGGAACTGAGTGCTACCACATTTGCTTTCATATATTTTTGCAGAAGCGGAAATGAATACAGAAACCCCGGAAATGAATACGGAAACAGATACTACCGGAAATGGACACGGAGCGAATACAAAGCGGACACGGAAACGGAAGTAGGCTTTGACCAGAACATAAAACCCCCTTGAATCATAGAGAAATACACACAAAAACAAACATATTTAATGAATTGTTAACATGGCTACAAAATAATATCATTATGTTAGCAACTTAGCGTAGTATTATAGTAGTACTGGACAATTGCGTATAGGGTCAAGCTGAGTACATGTGTGGTAGTAGAAGTTGGGCCTCAAATGATTCATTCTACTCATTGTGTCATTATGTGTTGTTCGGTGGTTGGACTACGAAGCAGCCATAGGTCTATAGTAAAAAACGGAAATTCCATATTCACGGAAACGGAAAGTTCCGTTTCCATGCCTGTTCCACCGGAAAACACCGTTCCGTTTTTGTTTCCGTTTCCGCATAAAAAATTCCATTTCCACTTCCGTTTTGCAAATTTTCGTTTCCGTTTTCATATTTCCTCTCCATTTCCATTTTTCCTCCGGAAAAACGGAAAGTTTCCACTCCATTTTCATCCCTATCTAGGAGGTATGTGAACCGGAAATTGCATCCAACCCTCTTGTCGAGAAGTTAAATTTAGTTGAAAAAGAAAACAAGTATTTGAAAGAAAAATTGAAAAGAATTGAAGAAGAGAAGATGAAACTGGAGTTGTATGTTGCCGATGTCGTCGATGATCACAAGATCAAGATGGATGCAATGCGCTTGAAGATTAGAAAATTTAAAAAATATGCCATTGATAGTGAGGCCTGGTGTCACTATGCTGTTGGATCAATTGTTACCTTAGTTGCGATCTTGATCGCATTTGTTGTTGCATTTAATTGCTTTAGCTAGAGAGTTTGTATGTTGTTTTATGAGAACAAGTGTGTATGAACTTTATGTATGAACTTGTATTAATTTGGTCTTTTCGGTGTTGTGTAATGAAGATGAGCCGACAATGGATGTACGATGACCGATGCTCTCCCCAGTTCATTAATGGCGTGCGTACTTTTCTGGTTGCGGCTGAGGCAAACAAGCGGGCGGATGGTTTTATGTATTGTCCATGTGCTGGCTGTAAGAATGATCGAAATTACTCTAACTCAAGAACCATTCACGTCCACCTGTTTGAGTCCGGTTTCATGTCCGGCTATAACTGTTGGACCAAGCAGGGAGAAAGAGGGGTCCTAATGGAAGAGAATCAAGAAGAAGAGGATGACGACAGCTATCCAGGCCATGGGTTCCCTAAATACGATGGTACAACAATGGGGGAAGAAGCTGAGCCGGCAATGCGGGAAGAAGGTGAAGAAGAGGCATCAGATGAGCCCGCTGATGATTTTGGTCGGGCCATTGCCGATGCAAAGAGAAACTGCGCAAGTGAAAAGGAGAAGCTGAAGTTGCAGCGCATGTTAGAGGATCACAAGAAATTGTTGTACCCAAATTGCGAAGATGACAAGAAAAAGCTGGGTACCACACTGGAATTGCTGCAATGGAAGGCAGAGAATGGTGTATCTGACAAGGGATTTGAAAAGTTGTTGATAATGTTAAAGAAGAAGCTTCCAAAGGACAACGAATTGCCCGACAGTACGTACGAAGCAAAGAAGGCTGTCTGCCCTCTAGGATTAGAGGTGCAGAAGATACATGCATGCCCTAATGACTGCATCCTCTACCGCGGTGAGTACGAGGATTTGAATGCATGCCCGGTATGCGGTGCATTGCGCTATAAGATCAGCCACGATGACCCTGGTGATGTTGAGGGCGAGCGCCCCAGGAAGAAGATTCCTGCCAAGGTGATGTGGTATGCTCCTATAATACCATGGTTGAAACGTTTGTTCCAAAACAAAGAGCCTGCCAAGTTGATGCGATGGCACAAAGAAGACCGTAAGAAAGACGGGAAGTTGAGAGTACCCGCTCACGGATCACAGTGGAGAAAAATCGAGAGAAAGTGGAAGGACTTTGCAGATGACGCAAGGAACGTATGGTTTGGTTTAAGTGCAGATGGCATTAATCCTTTTGGGGAGCAGAGCAGCAATCATAGCACATGGCCTGTGACTCTATGTATCTATAACCTTCCTCCTTGGTTGTGCATGAATCGGAAGTTCATTATGATGCCAGTGCTCATCCAAGGCCCCAAGCAACCCGGCAACGACATTTATGTGTACCTAAGGCCATTAGTTGAAGAACTTTTAGAGCTGTGGAGTATAGAAGGTGTACGTGCGTGGGATGAGCACAAACAGCAGGAATTTGACCTGCGAGCATTGCTGTTTGTAACCATCAATGATTGGCCTGCTCTCAGTAACCTTTCAGGATAGACAAACAAGGGATACCACGCATGCACGCACTGTTTATATGATACCGACAGTATATATTTGGATAAATGTAAGAAGAATGTGTACCTGGGACATCGTCGATTTCTTCCGAGCAGGCATCCCGTAAGAAAGAAAGGCAAGCATTTCAAAGGTGAGGCAGATCACCGGAAGAAGCCTCGCCACCGTACTGGTGATGATATACTTGATATGGTCAAGGATTTAAAAGTAATCTTTGGAAAGGGTCCTGGCGGACAATCTGTTCCGAATGACGTTGACGGAAGCGCACCCATGTGGAAGAAGAAATCTATATTTTGGGACCTACCCTATTGGAAAGACCTAGAGGTCCGCTCTGCAATCGACGTGATGCACGTGATGAAGAATCTTTGCGTGAACCTGCTAGGCTTCTTGGGCGTGTATGGGAAGACAAAAGATACACCGGAGGCACGGGAGGACCAGCAACGTATGCACGGAAAAGACGGCATGGATCCAAAGCAGTATCAGGGTCATGCCAGCTACGCTCTTACCAAAGAAGAGAAGGAAATCTTCTTCGAATGCCTGCTCAGTATGAAGGTCCCGTCTGGCTTCTCGTCGAATATAAAGGGAATAATAAATATGGCAGAGAAAAAGTTCCAGAACCTAAAGTCTCATGACTGCCACGTGATTATGACGCAACTGCTTCCGGTTGCATTGAGGGGGCTTCTACCGGAAAACGTTCGATTAGCCATTGTGAAGCTATGTGCATTCCTCAATGCAATCTCTCAGAAGGTAATCGATCCAGAAATCATACCAAGGTTAGAGAATGATTTGGTGCAATGTCTTGTCAGTTTCGAGTTGGTGTTCCCACCATCCTTCTTCAATATCATGACCTACGTCCTAGTTCACCTAGTCGAAGAGATTGCCATTCTGTGTCCTGTATTTCTACACAATATGTTCCCCTTTGAGAGGTTCATGGGAGTCTTAAAGAAATATGTTCATAACCGTGCTAGGCCAGAAGGAAGCATCTCCAAGGGCCATGAAACAGAGGAGATCATTGAGTTTTGTGTTGACTTTATTCCTGACCTTAAGCCGATTGGTGTTCCTGAATCGCGGCATGAGGGCAGACTGGGTGGAAAAGGCACGCTAGGAAAGAATTCAGTAATATGCCATGACGGGCATTCTTGGGCGCAAGCACACTACACAGTTCTACAAAGTTCCGCCTTGGTGGCTCCGTATATCGAGGAACACAAGAATATTCTACGCTCCAAACACCCGGAGCAGTCTGATGACTGGATTACACATGAACAAACGGGGACTTTCGCTGGTTGGTTGCAGACACGTCTCATGCATGACGACACTGTTGCAGATGAGCTGTACTTGCTGTCCAAGTTACCATCTTCGACTATATTGACTTTCAAAGGGTACGAGATAAATGGGAATACATTTTACACGATCGCCCAAGATAAAAAGAGCACCAACCAAAACAGTGGTGTCCGCTTTGATGCAGCAAACACCAATAGGCCAAAGGACACATATTATGGTTACATAGACGAGGTATGGGAACTTGACTATGGACGTGGTTTGAAGGTCCCTTTGTTTCGGTGCAAATGGGTCAATCTGACAGGAGGCGGGGTAAAGGAAGACCCGCAGTACGGAATGACAACAGTGGATCTCAACAATCTTGGGTACGCAGACGAACCATTAGTCCTAGCCAATGATGTGGCGCAGGTTTTCTATGTGAAGGACATGTCTACCAAGCCGAGAAAAAGAAAAGATAAAGAAGCGAATACATCATATGATGAGCCAAAGCGCCACATAGTTCTTTCAGGGAAAAGAAACATCGTGGGAGTGGAGGACAAGACAGACATGTCAGAAGTTTATGAAAAGTTTCATGAAATTGCTCCCTTCACAGTGAATATTGACCCGAGCATCCAGTTAAACGATGAAGATTGTCCATGGTTACGGTGCAAAGGGACACACGCGAAGAAAAAGTTTTATACCCAAAGATCCCACTCTGGGATGTGACCGGCTTCTCTAGTGAGTTTTCGGACTTATATATCTGGAAAGTCCCACTTCGGAAAAATCGGAGGGAATCTTTGTAATAGTTAGGGTACTTATGTGTTTTGGCATTTGAAACACGTAGAAATATTATGTCCAAAGCCACGTCATCAATTTTCAACCCTTTCTTACTTCATTTGCTATTTTTCATGCATTTACTGATTTTTTTGAGCTAAATGACCCTAAAATTGAAAAGCACTACAAATGAACTCTGAAAAGGTTGTTAGTTGGCATGGTATCATCATTTCACCCACATAGCATGTGCTAAAAAGTTGAGAGGGTTACGACAAAAACTGGATGCACTTCGTGTACAAAATGGACAATCTCTTTCGAAGTATCAGGGTTTCAGACGAAAACTCATCTGTTACAAAGGCATTTCATTTTTTTAAACTTATTTGAACTCCAGACTTTTTGTGCGTTCAGTATGCACCATTCGAATCCATGTCATCAATTTTCAACCCTTTCTGACATCATTTGCTATTTTTCATGCATTTACTGATTTTTTTGAGCTAAATGACCCTGAAATTGAAAAGCACTACAAATGAACTCTGAAAAGGTTGAAAGTTGGCATGGTATCATCATTTCACCCACATAGCATGTGCTAAAAAGTTGAGAGGGTTACGGCAAAATCTGGATGCACTTCGTGTACAAACTGGACAATCTCTTTCGAAGTATCAGGGTTTCTGACGAAAACTCGTCTGTTACAAAGGCATTTCATTTTTTTAAATAACCTAAGAATTACAAAATTTAATATAATGATAAAACACACTAATATTAAACAGCAGAAAAAAGAATCACTGAAAAATCTATTTTTAAAGAAAAGTTATTCACAAACTAGTGATTCACACAAATTTCAAATAATTCAAATTTAAACTATTCAAATTTGAAAACTACTGGCACTAACAGAAAGTTTATAAAAAAAATTTACCTACAGCAAAAAGATTCACAAAGAAACTCTAAATAAAGCAAAAAACAACTCAGAAGCAAAAGAAAATAAATAAAGCAGAAAACAAAAAAAACAAAAAAATAAATAAATTAAAAAAGCCCGCCTATTGGGCCGCCACGGCCTGCATACGACTAGAAACCCAACCTCTAGTTGGGCCAGGATGCAGGCCCGTACGGCCCAGTAGGCCCCACTGGGCGGAACAGGTGCGGTAGGCCCAGAAGGCCTGCATTAGAGAGGAGCTCGACACGGTTGCCGCGGCGGGGCTTATAAACCGGTGCGAGCTCCTCTCAACTAGCGAGGTGGGACTAAACATCCACCGCGCCCCTCGCCTGGCACACCACCATTAGTCGCGGTTGGTGGCTCCTACCGCGACTAAAGACCCCCCTTTAGTCGCGGTTGGAGCCACCAACTGCGACTAAAGGCTTGTCTTCCCGCCGCTCTGCCTGGCCAAATTTCACCCTTTAGTCCCGGTTGGTGGCTCCAACCGGGACTAAAGGTGCCTCCTATATATACAACACATACGAATTTTTCCACAAATCTGCCTTTCTTCTCGACGACGCCGAACGTACCACCACGCCGCCAGGCTGCCGGAGCTCGCCATCGCCGTCCGTCCGCGCGCCCCTGCCCCTCGACGTCACCGTCCGTCCGTCCGCGCGCCCCTGCCCCTCGACGTCACCGTCCGTCCGTCCGCGCGCCCCTGCCCCTCGACGTCGCCGTCCGTCCGTCCGCGCCCCTACCACACCTCGACGCCGCCGTCCGTCCGCGCCTCTGCCGCACCTCGACGTCGTGGCCGCCGCGCCCCTGCACCTCGCTGTCGCCGTCGCCGTCCGTCCGCGCCCCTGCACCTCGACGCCGCCGTCCGTCCGCTGTGAGCTCGCGCGGCCGCCCCCTCCGGCGATTTTTTTTCACTAGTTTTTTTTATACATGTATGCATGAATGTTTGATGTTTTATTTAGATGTTTTAGTTGTTTTAGATGATTATTTTTTCACTAGTATATATGTATGTATGAATGCATGTTAGATGGATATAATTAGTGTCTAATTAGTATAGAATTTTTTTTATATAATGTTGTTTTTCTGTTTTTTAATGGATGCATGTATAGAAGTATGCTTAATTAGTGTTTCTTTTTCTGTTTTTTAATTTTATATAATGTTGTATATCATAGTATAGAAAAAAATTGCATATAAAAAGTTGCATAGGAAAAAGTTGACCATATATATATTTGTTAGAAGGACTATATATAAGTGGGAAAAGTTTCGGAATTTTTTGAGAAAGGAATATTATTAGGGTTGTTATAACCTAGGAATGGGACATTATAATTGAAAAGAGGATATTTTGCTCAAAATTTCCTAATAAAATGACATTGCATATATAGGAAAAAAATTTCATAAGAATTTGTTCTCGACGTCAACGATGCCCGGCCCACATCCTCGTCGTCGACTCGTTCGCGACGACGTCCTGCTTCAGAGGCGCCACGTTCGGGACTGGGCTCCGCCGGGCTGGCACTGGGAGGTGCTACCTTTAGGGGCGCGCAGCTTGGTGAGGAACCCGGCCCCGGGTCCCGTCGTCGACCCGGAGCTTCTTTGGTGGCGTTCGCGTGGGCCACTTTCAGTGCGGAGGCAGCCGGCCCCGCCGGAGGTGGTACGTCGCCGTGTCAGGGAGGAGGACGAGCACGTCCGTCGCTACATGGATGCGTTGGACGTCAGGTTCTCCAATACCTGGCAGGTTCTTCAGGGATCTCACCCCGAGCTATGATCCTGTGATGGTTCCTTCTCTTTGGGTGTCCACCGCCCGCGCCTCAGGAACCGCGAGTGAACTAGATTCTTCGATAATATTCGATCTGTATTAGCTAGTGATGTTATATATATGATAATATTCGAGATGTATTAGTGATAATACTCGAGATGTATTCGAGATTATATTCGAGACGATGTATTCGAGATTATATTATTCGATAATATTCGAGACGATGTATTCGAGATTATATTCGATGATGCATATTATCTGGATTATTCGAGATGCATATTATCTATTATGATTCAGTTTTTCCTTATTGATTGCATGCATTCTAATTTGAATACTAAATTGTTTTATCTTTCTTCTGGATTAGTTAAATAAAAGCTATGGACAATACCGGCAGTGAAGGAGAAGAGGCTCTGTTCGACATCATACGCTCCCCGAGCCCAGATGATCATGATGACGGCTCGCAATATCTGAACACTTCGGGTGAGGGTATGATGTTTGATGAAGACGAACGAATAGATGAAGGCGGCAACAATGATGACGAAGGAAATGTTCTTCAAATAACAAAGACCGGTGAGCTAGAGGTATATTTATTATATAAGCCATCCGGTGATCATTACATGTATTAATTGATTTGTATATATTAATGAATCGATCTTTCTTCTTTTAGCCCTCCGGATTGAGCAAATCTTCTACAAGCGGCAGGGCAGTTCGAGGCACGGCCAAAAGGTTGCAGGCTGGCGTAAAGTACAACAGCGATGCCATCAAATCAAATGGCGAATCGCTTGAACCTAAGAAGAATGCGACCAAGTTCACTCGTCAATGCGGAGTTATTGTCAAGGACCAAATCCTGATCTCCGTTCAAGAATGGAAAAAGGGAGCAAAGGGAGATCCAGGAGTTACTTTTGTCGACGAAAGAGCAAAAGATCTGCTTTGGGAATCGCTCATGTCACATTTCACCCTACCAGATCATTTGACAGATGCAGATCTGGCGAAAGTCAGGAAGAGTGCTCTTAAGAAGATGGCGATAGCATTCAACAACCACAAGAAAAATATATGGGCCGCGTACGTCAGAGAAGGAAAGTGCACTCCAGAATTCAATGGAACACTGGAGAAGGCAAAAGATCACTGGGACGATTTCGTGAAGTTCAAGGAATCGGAACTAGCTCAGGAACGGTCGAGACAAAACAAGATTAATGCTGCGAAAAAGAAGTGGCACCATACTCTGGGCCCAGGTGGCTACCAGGTGGCCCTGCCTAAGTGGGATCTCGCTGAGCAAAAGATGATGGACGCAGGGGTCACTCCAGTTACATTGGACTGGCCCCCCAGGTGCAGGACTTGGTTTTATGCGCATGGGGGGAAGTTGGACCCAGAGACAGGGCTGATTATGGAGCGGGCAAGTCTTAAAAAAGCTCAGGACGATTTACTTGTTGCAATAGAAGAAGCTCGAATGGGGGTGTTCACGCCCAACAGAGAGAACGACCAGCTTACGCGCGCCCTGAAGAATCCTGAACACCCGGGAAGAACACGAGGCAAAGGCGTTGTTCCGTGGTTTGAGGGGTTTGCGGATTGGAACGCCGATTACAGAAGCCGTGCGAGAAAGAAGCAGCAGGAGGAGCAGAAGAGGAAGCTGGAGGAGGAGAAGAGGAAGGAGGAAGCACTCCTCCTTCAAGGCCTATACTCTAGTCACTTGGAGTTGGAACGCGCTTTCAAGCGGCAGCAGGAGCAGATCGACTCACTTAGCCAGGAAAGGGCGTCTCAGCGGCAGCAGGAGCAGATCGATCCAGCATTGGATAGCACCGTCCCATCTATGCCGAGAAGCAGCGTGGGTTCCACCCCGGCCGATGATGCACTGCTGGCTAGATACCCTGTGGATGATATCAAAGATAGGACTACTTGTGAGCTACACATGAAAGTGAAGAACCTATCCATGAAGGTGGCGGACGGCTATGCTTTAACAAATCCCCCTGAAGCAACCTTCCATTGCAATCCGATTCCAGCTGGCTATGCTCGTGTCGGGGTTGATGAAGTGATGTCAGGATATTACGAGCTACAGCTTGACATTCCTGGAGGTGACGAGGAGAGCACACTGGGAGAGGCCATACATCGTATCATTCTATGGAAAAAGGATTGCATCGTCTTTCCAAGGCCACCGACTCCTGCTGCAACAAGTCCGCCACCGCGTCAGCCGACTCCTGCTCCTCCAAGTCCGCCGTCGCGTCAGTCGACTCCTCCGCCGGCACCGCGTCAGCCGACTCCTCCTCCTCCAAGTTCGGCACCGCGTCAGCCGTCTCCTCCTTCTCCAAGCCCGGCACCGCGTCAGCCGTCTCCGCCGGCACCGCGTCAGCCGACTCCTCCTCCTCCAAGTCCGGCACCATGTCAGCCGTCTCCGCTGTCTCAGCGGGCTCCGCCGCCTAGGCAAGAGCGGAAGAGAGGAGCCGCAGCTACGGCGGCTAGCGGTACAACAGGCAAGAAATACAAATATGGTCCAAGCCTCAAGCCTCTTCTGAAATTGCCTTACCACCTGACTGAGGAGGAAACCAAAGCCGAAGTGGCTGCCCAATTGAAGGCCCATTTTGGGCCGAAACCGCCCCCGCCGCCAAAGGAGAAAGTACGTGAGGATGTCATACAACAATTTATTGATAATGCCCAACCGGCTGTCAAGCATACGGACTCAGACTATGAGCGCTGTATCAAGAAGTTATATCAGGCACAACAAAAGAAGGAGTCAAGCTCGAGCTCGAGCCAAGCATTTGGCAAAAAAAGCGGGAAAACTGTTCCCCAGCTGGGATAACAGGCAGTGCAATCGATCCCCCCGCTCATTGTACAAACACATGTGAGTACCGCTCATCAGCTGGTAATAACCGACGATCATAGAAGGCGGGCTAAAGAGGCCGGTCTCACTGTTGAACAACTCCTAGGCACCGAGGAACTCGCTGTGTTTAAAGAGGAGGAACTAAGATGGAAATATGTCCGCGGCCAACCTCTAGTCAAGCCTGAGCAGGTCCCGCTTCTACCAACGATAATGTACAATTTGCATAAGTGGTACATGATAGAAGCAGCAAAGACCGATCGAGAGTCCCTCATGGTGAAAGTCAAGGAAGAGCATTACTTCCATGCAAAAGATTTGTGGGTTGAGTTTGAAGAGATGTTTCAGTTATTCAATCAAGACGCACTCGACAAATCTATCGTCAGTTGCTATTGTCTGTAAGTGATTTCTTTCTATAATTTAAGTCTCTAGCTAGCTGTGCTCGTTCATTACCTGTAATTATCCTCACTATATTCTTTTCTGTGGTATTATGCAGAATGAAGATGTATGAAATGAAAAAAGCTGGACGCTATGGCATTGGGTTCATTGACCCAAATACGATTAATCAAAAGACATGGTCAACTGAATGGTCGAGAGAAGACATAGAGATCAGCTTGCTAGAGTTTTTGAAGCGACTAAACACCCAACCAGAAATACTACTTCCTTACAACTTCGGGTGAGTGTTACTATATCTTGTACTACAAATTCTATTTTTGCTTACTAGATGTTAATAAGTGTAGTTGATGAGTTATACACATGCCCGCTTAATTATACAAACATGTGCGCATGCAGTTTCCACTGGATCTTGTTAATCATTGAAGTTGACAAGGGAAAAGTTCAAGTACTGGACTCACTTTATAAAGAGCCATCCGAATACGAAATCGTGAGGGGGATGGTCGACAGGTAATTTCAATCATTATCGCACTATGTCGGCCTCTTTAGTTCATTTCCTGATATCAACTAATTAATTACTCCTTTATTCATTTTCTTTGCCGGTGGGCAGGGCTTGGCAAAAGTTCATCAAAGAGGTCCCCGGCGAATGGAAACAACAGCTGAAATGGGTGTGACCCAAGGTAATTAAGTAGTACTCCCTCCGTCCGAAAAAGCTTGTCTCTCAAATGGATGTATCTAGCACCAAGTTAGTGCTAGATACATCCATTTGAGGCACAAGCTTTTTCGGACGGAGGGAGTACTAGCTAGCTTGATTAATTCTAGTTTCAATACCATTATCATGCTTGATTAATTATTATCTGATTGAATTTTATTCTCGTAAAGTGGCTGAGCCAGGCGCCGGGGAATAATTTATGCGCATACTACGTTTGCGAGACCATTCGCATGATGACGTCCGAAATGGAAAAATCTGAAAGAGAACTTTGGGTACGTTTGCCATAACACTATCCACAATTTTTTTTATCATGATCTAATATATATACACACAACTAATATATTCATCTTGATCTCCTTCTTTAAAGCTGTGGGAGATGCGGGGCAAGCTCCTACCAACGGATCGCATACGAGCAATTCAAGAGGAAATAGCGGGATTTTTGCTCGACCAGGTCATAGATCCCAAAGGAGAATACCATTACAAGCTGTAATGCCTGCATGTAATGATCCGCAAATTGTAGGAGAAATTGTATATACCAATTTGTATATATATATATGTGTATGTGAATGATCGTATGAGAAATTCGATGATATATATATGATCGGTTCTACGAGAAATTCTATTTATATATATATATGCATAACGTGTACAGTATGTAGTAGCGTAAAATATGTTTGAAATGAAAAAGAATTAAATGGAAAACACAAAATTAAAAGGAAAAATAAACCATAATTCATAAACCCAGAATTAAATGAAATACTTTTAGTCCCGGTTGGTGTTACCAACCGGGACTAAAGGTCCCCCAGCCCCCGGCGCCGGCTCGTGCCACGTTGTGGGCCTTTAGTCCCGGGCCGTGTTGAACCGGGACTAAAGGGGGGGGGGGCTTTAGTCCCCACCCTTTAGTGCCGGTTCCTGAACCGGGACTAAAAGCCCTTACGAACCGGCACTATAGGCCGATTCTGCACTAGTGTTGGATCGTGTCTGCGGATGGTCCTCTTCTTCTAGCTCCTTGCGGTCGTGGTGTTGCGGGCAGCTAGAGGCATCGACGGCAGAACGCCGACCCTTGGAGATTGGGATGATGCGCCCCCATCCGTTTTTGCGGCAACGACGAGGTTGTAACCTACTTTTCTCCCCATGGGTGTCTCCCTGACGCGACAGATTGTTCTTTGGCAGTTCGTGCTCCTTCCCCGTCGTAGTGGTGTTCCCTCCGCCGCTGCTACGGAGTTGGCAGAAGTTTTGTTCAGGAGGTGGTTCGGATCTGGGATTTATGATCTGTGCGGGGCTTCTACGATGGCTGATTCTTCTCTGAGGCGTTGGTCCAGCTGGACTTTAGCACGATGACTTTCCGACCGCATGATACAACGTCAGGCCAGCTCCAGTAGCGGAGTGGCAGTAGCGGAGTGGCAATGGCGGCGCGCCTTCGGCTCGTCTTGGAGTTTTAGTTTGTTTGGCACTATGAGAACCTGGTTGTAATTTTCTTGTTTTCTGGGGTGCCTTGTATCGTTGGAAGTCCTTAATATAAATCCAAGGCCTTATTAAAAAAAAGGGTCCTCCTCCCGTGCGCTCCGAGTATAATGCGAGGGCTCTCTTCTTCTCGATGCGTGGCGTTGGTTTTTCTTCATTTTTTTCTTTTTTTTTTACTGCTGCTCCAGATTTACCGCTCAAGGCTATGCAAATATCTTCACATGGGCCCACCATCCACCGCTAATCTCTCCTCTTTTCCTTTCTTCGCTCTTCCAGAGAAACAGAGAGAGGGGCCGAGAGAAAGGGAAGCAGGCCGCCATCGATCCATCCCTCGCCGCCCGCATGCATGCCGCCGCCGCTGCCTCAGCTCCCTCCCCTTATTTCACCTCCCCTCCCTACTCTCCTTCACCTAAGCTCGGCCATGGGGGCCTACAGCCACAAACCCTAGGCCATAGGCCAGGTTCTTGGCCTCGGTCGGCCTCGATGGATGTGGCTGCGCTCTGGTGGGTGATGGGAGTGCTCCGGTGCCACTTCCACGACCATCAGCGCTCCCTCCCAACCCCCCTCCTCAAGCCTGGACCAAGCTTCGCTGTCGTTTGACGGCACGGAGGTGAACATCACTGCAACCACGATGGCGCCCTCTCCGGCCAAGGTATTCATCGCCTCTACCTTTCTTCTCCATTGGCGCCCTCTCCTTGTTGATAGATAGAGCCGATGCCAACGTGATGATAGAGCCGATGCCAACATTTTCATTTAACAAAAAAACTACCTTCAAAAAAAGACTTGCTTCGCCGCGGGTGCTCGGTGCGACGTGGACTCGGTGGAAAAACTTTATGAAAATGCGGTGGTGGCCGGGCCGGGCGGTTTTCTTTTCCTTCTTCATTTTTTCCTTTGTTTTTTCTTATATGTTTGTTTTCGTTTTCACTCTACATTTTCGTACATACGAAAAACAACGAAGACTTTTTACATGAACATATACACACATATACATGAACATATATACATATACATGAAAAAAAACATATACATGAACATATACATGAACATATACACACATATACATGAACATATACACACATATACATGAACATATATACATAAACATGAAAAAAAACATATACATGAACATATACATGAACATATACACACATATACATGAACATATATACATAAATGAAAAAAAACATATACATGAACATATACACATATACATGCCCGAAAAAAAACATATACATGAACATATACACACATATACGCGGTGACGGGGAGCAGGGGGGGCTCACTGGGGGGGGCCGCGAAGGCTGGAGGCCGGCGACGGAGACGAGGACGGCGGCGACGGGGACGAGGACGGCGGCTCGGGGAGGCGACAGGGACGGGGACGAGGACGGCGGCTCAGGGAGGCGACGGGGAGGCGACGGGGACGAGGACGGCGGCTCGGGGAGGCGACGGGGAGGCGACGAGGACGGCGGCGACGGGGACGAGGACGGCGGCTCGGGGAGGCGACGGGGACGGGGACGAGGACGGCGGCTCAGGGAGGCGACGGGGAGGCGACGGGGACGAGGACGGCGGCTCGGGTAGGCGACGGGGAGGCGACGAGGACGGCGGCGACGGGGACGAGGACGGCGGCGACGGGGAGGCGACGAGGACGGCGGCGACGGGGACGAGGACGGTGGCGACGGGGACGAGGACGGCGGCTCGGGGAGGCGACGGGGCCGGCGACGAAGACGGCGGCTCGGGGAGGCGACGGGGAGGCGACGGGGACGAGGACGGCGGCTCGGGGCAACTGGTAGATGAAAACTGAAATTTTCTAAGGGTTTCCTTATATACAAGAAGCATTGGTCCCGGTTGGTGGCACCAACCGGGACCAATGCCCACCTTTAGTCCCGGTTGGTGCCACCAACCGGGACCAAAGGTCTCTTTTCGTCAGCCCAAAGGGCGGGAAGCAGAGACCTTTGGTCCCGGTTGGTGGCACCAACCGGGACTAAAGGGTGGCATTGGTCCCGGTTGGTGCCACCAACCGGGACCAAAGGTGGGCATTGGTCCCGGTTGGTGCCACGAACCGGGACCAAAGGTGGTGCTGCCCGGGGCCAAAAGTTTAGTCCCACCTCGCTAGCTGAGAGGGCTCGAGAGTAGTTTATAAGCGCTGCTGCGCACACCCTCTCGAGCTCCTCTCAACAGCAGGCTTACGGGCCTAATCGGACACACCGCTGCCTGTGGGCCTTCTGGGCCTTATGCGGGCCTGAATCCTGGCCCAACTGGATGGTTGGGTTTCTAGTCGTATTCAGGCCGCTGTCGTGGGAAACGAACACCTATGGGATCGCTATCGAGCAGATCCCTTTACGGTTCGGCAAGGGGAGAGGATTGCACGAAGAGCAGAACTAGCGAACAGCACACGGGGAATTTACCCAGGTTCGGGCCGCACGGATGCGTAAAACCCTACTCCTGCTTTGATGGTATTATTGTGGATATTCTTGGCCAAGTTCTGGGAGCTACAGTAGCAGCTACGCATGCAGAATGAGCTTCCGAAGTGCCCTCCTCCTAGCTATGCCTTGGGCCTCCTTTTTATATGAGTCAAAGGGGCTACCACAGTGGCGTAAGGGATAAGGTATGAGGTGGGAAGTAGCTACAGGGTCACTACAGTGTTATCATACCTAACCCTGACGGCTTAGGACAAGCTCATTAAATGCACCGTGAGGTGTCCGTCGAGGTGTCCCTCAGCGTCTCGGGCTTGGAAAGGCTTTACAGGGGATGGGCAAAAGCAGCCATCCCATCAGCACCGCTTAAGCATCTCGTGGCCAGCATCGCGCCACGTCACCATGAGGACAAACCCTAAACGACAAGGCTGGCCGCTGCGCAGGAGCGATAGCGCTACACTGTGCAGAGCCTTGCCGGGGCTGAATCCTTGCCGGGCCCGGGGCTTGCCGGGTCCGATGCTTGCCGGGACCGGGGCTTGCCGGGCCCGGGTCTCGCCGGCCGCGAGGCCTTGCCGGCAAGGGTCTTGCCGGGCCTTCGCACCCCTTTGGCCTTCTGCCTTCTGGTCCGGTCGTTGACTTGAACGTCTCTTCCCGGCAAGGTTTGCCGGGTTCCTGGCTTGCCGGCTCGCTCCTCGCCGGCAAGCACTATCTTCGTCTTGAGATTGCTCCTAGCTATTCCCCGGCAAGGCCTGCCGCGGTTCGGCTACAACTGCCCGTACACAAGTAAGGGGTACTAAAGGGGCCCATACTTTAGTACACCGACAGGAGCCCCCGGGCCTAGGCCATACACGGATGCCAGGCCTGTTGGGCTAGGCCCAAAACAGTGCACGGGTGCACGTGGCAGGGAATAACTGTCCGTAATCATGATCTCTTTTACCACGCCCCTCCACTACGCGCATTAATCGCGCGACGCGGGAGACGTGGGCGCGCAGTAAAAGCGGGCGGTTAAAGAGCCAGCCCCGTGCCTTCCCCATAAAAAAGGAATCGCAGAGACGCTGCTCATTTACCCCCCATCGCTTTCACCTTTCCAATCTCAATCTCAGAACTGTCGCCACCGTCTTCTTCCTTGCGCCCAAAACAGAGCTTTTCTCCCTCCGCCTGCCTCCACCGCGCTCTCGACGTCTTCAACGCCCACTCCCATAGCCACCATGCCGCCTAAGCCGAGCAAGGGCAAGGGCAAGGCGGAGGAAGCGGCCGCCGCGGAGAGCAAGCTGGTGAAGATGCGGAAGGAGCGCGCTGTCTTCCCCCCGACGCTTGATGCGAAGGCCTTGAAGAAGAGGTACCAGTTCGCATGGGCGAAGGAGACCACGGCGCATCCAGCCACCAAAGTGAGTGTAGCTTCTCGTAGGGCAGAGCCAGGGGATTATCCCTTCTTTGCCGATTACTTCTGGTGCGGCCTCTGCCCTCCGTACTCAGATTTCTTCGTAGATATCATGATCACTTACGGCTTCCAGCTGCTAGACTTCACGCCGAATGCCGTGACTTGCATGTCTGTCTTCGCGCACCTTTGCGAAAATTTCGTTGGGGTCATCCCGAGCACAACACTTTTCCGGCACTACTTCTACCCCCGCACCCAAAAGGGCGACGCCCTCTCCGGTAGCATCGCTTGGATTCCGAGGACGGCGACCAAGGAGACGTACCCAGAGGGGCTCTATCGCGAGAGATGCGATGAGTGGCGCGGCAAGTGGTGCTGGGTCCGAGAAAAGGAACCCCTACCGTTCTGCGAGGTGCGGAAGCAGAAGGTGGTCCGCGGCAAGGATTGGGGTGCTGCGGACCCTGACGACAGCAAGCTGACCATCGCCACCACCAGGATACTCCGCCTCAAGGCTGCCGGGCTGAAGGTGGAGATGATTGCTTCAGATTTCCTTCGCCGGCGCATCGCCCCACTGCAGAACAAAGGGCGTCCTGCCTGGGAGTACACGAATGCCGCCGACGTCATGAGGGTGCGGCCTGGGCTGGATAATAATCTAACAGCCATGGGGCACGCAGCCCTCTGCCAACAACTCTTCAATTCTGGAACAGTGGGGAACTTGCCGGCGGGCGTCGTTCCACTGTGCAACAACTCATCACTCACCTCCATCATCACCATGATGCCGGTGTTCAATGCCCATAGCATCGACAAGAGGTGGATCGAGCCGTCCGCGGAGCAGGTGCTGGCGTTCTTCGACAACTTGACGGAGAAGGCCATCCGCGAGGAGGACCTTGTCTGCGCCACCACAGAGGAGGAGCTCGCCCACATCTCCGACAGGGCGGAAGAGGCGAACCTTGCCGAAGAAGCCGGCAGCGCCGAGTCCAGCGAGGGCGAGGACTTGCTGCGGGAAAATCTTGCCGGGCGAGGTCAGGCTGCCGGGGAGCCGAGCGGAGCCGCTGCCGGGGGCCCTTTTGTTGGAGCGGCCGCCGACGAGGAAGAGGAGGAGGAAGAGGAGCCCCCAGCTCTTCGACAGGCACAGAGGTGCATCCTTCGGAAGGCCAGCACCGGCGCTCCTGCTTACCAGCCAGCGGCAAACGATGAAGCCTCCGGCAAGGAGGCTGCTGACGAAGTGGCGCGGCAAGCCGTTGCCGGCGAGGCAACGCGGCAAACCGTCGCCGGCAAGCGCCCCAGAACGACCTCTCCTCCTCCGCCAAGCACTGTGACGGAGGCCGCCTTCGACCTATCCATCCTCGAGAACGAGGAGGAAGAAGAGGAGTAAGTGTTCTGCCACAGCTTCCGTTCTTGCTTTCTGATTTCCTTGATTAATCTTGATGATCTTGCCTCCACAGGGATGAAGAGACCTTGGCGGAGAGGATGGCCAAGAAGGCCAAGATTTCCACGGGCGTCGAGCCGCCGGCAAGCACTTCTGAAGAGCCGGTGACTATCGAGTCCAGCCTGGAGCCAAGCCCAAGGCACAATCCTCGCCGCAGCCCCCGGCACAGCCCCCAGCGTGAGCCAATTACTCTCTTTCCGCTGGTGAGTGCCGGGGCGGTAATCTTCACAGCTAACATCTTGGGGCGCGCAGGAACAGAGCAGCAACAGAGGTCGCCGGCAAGGACCACCCTCGACATGCCGCACCCGTCGACCACGCAGCCCACAAAAGAATCTTCAGGCGGGTTCTACCGCGACGACCTTGACGCAGGTGAACCACTCGCCCTTAGAAATCTTTTCTCTCTCTTGTTTTTTTTTTTTTTTTGTCTTCTTGAACTTCCTTCCCAGCTTCATCTTAATTAACTCCTTGATCTTCAATCTTCTTCTGACAGAGCTCATGGATACTGACGCCGTCACTGAAGAGACCGCCAAGGATGCCGCCACTGAAGCCGGCAAGGTTGCTGCCGAAGAGGCCGCCAAGCATGCCGCCGCCGGGGCCGCCAAGGCCGCCGAGGGAGCCGGCGAGGAGACCCGCGGCAATACTGACGGCACTTCCGCCGCAGGAGCGCCAGGCGCTTCTACTGCCGCGGGGCCCTCGACTGCCGAAGACCAATCCTCGTCGTTCCAGGCCCCTCCCTCAAGCCAATATATCAGGGCCGGCAAGAACGTCATCAGCATGCCGGGGTCGGCAAGCATCAAAGAGCTGGTTGAAGGAGAGCATCTTGACGGGGAAATCACCGTCGCTGCCGTCAGTGAGCTCAAGGAGGAGCAGCTACTTCAGGCCATGAATGACAATTATCAGAAGCTCCAGACGCTCTACCGCGCCCGGAAGGAGAAACTGGACTCCTGGGCAGCGCTCGTCGAGGCCGCGGAAGGAGACTTCCAACAACGCGTCACGGAGACACAGGCTTGGTATGGCGAGGCCCTCCAAGAGCTGAATATTTATCGGGAGCAGCTGGCGGAAGAGCGGAACGTCCTCCTGCTGAAGCAATCAGACATCGAGAAAGCGCAGGAGGAGGCCGCCCAGCAAGCCGCCGCGGCAGAAGCCCTCTTGACGCAGCGCCGTATCAGCCTTGACGCCCAAGAAGAAGACCTTGCCGCCCGCGAGGCGGCGCTTGCCGCCAAGCTTCGCAACAAGGATGAAGAGCTCGAAAGTCTTGTCGCGCGGCGGGTCCAGGAGCTTGAACAAAGCCAAACGGCAGCGCTCGCCGCTCTGACTGCAGACCACGCCGGCAAGCTCAAGGAGGCACTCTACGCTGCCGAGGCTGCGGAGACCGCCAAGAACTCGCTGGAGGGGAAGGCGAAGAAGCTGGAAGCCATTCTCGAGGAACACGGCAAGAAGATCGCTGCCCTCGAGGCCGAGAAGGAGAAAACCCTCCACAGCCTGGTGGAGATGCAGCTCGCCGCGTCCGAGAAGATCAAACAGCTCGCCTCCGCCAACGACTCCATTGCAAATCTGAAGCTGAAACTATCCACGTTGGAGGAGTCCCTGGAAGCTGCCCGAGCTCGCGGAAAGACCTTGGCTAAGGACCTCCACGACGAGCAGGAGCTACTCAAGAACGCCTACGCCACGCATCAAGATTATGTCACCGGCACAGAGGTCTGGACCGCCAGGCTGGTGGACGTCGCCAAGAGGCTTGCCGCGGAGCTGGAGGGCATGAACCTTCAGGGCTTCGGGTATTCTGCCAGCGACAGGATAAGCGAGAGCGCCAGGATCACCATGTTCTTCGAAGGTCCCGTCGATGCGCTCAAGCAACTCCAAGCAACCCACTCCGGCAAGCTCGCCAGCGAGTCCAGGAAGCTCTGCCAGGACGTGGTCCAGATGCTGCTGATGAAAGTGGCGTACAGGAATCCCGGCGTCGATTTCACCAAGGTCTTCGGCCGCCTGCCGAAGGATGCGGACGCCAAGGCTCTGCAGGAGCTTGTCGCGCCCATTGTCGAACGGATAGGCCAAGTGAAGAGGGTAGAAGGCAACCGCCGAGATTAACTGTAGCCCTCCTTATCCTTCTCCTTGTCTTGCCGCCGCGTTACATGTAAAAGATAAACATTTGGTCTTATGTTAGTAACGTGGCGACTATCTTATATATAATCTGCTCTATCTGAATCTATGCATGCTATTCCCCCTTGATCAATCTCTCTTTGTATAGCATATACCCTACGCTTTACTGGGCACTCGCCGGAGCATGGCCTTGCCGCGAGCGCTGGACCGGAGCCCGACAGCGTTCAGCAGGCGGTGCTGCTCACGGCAAGAAACCTTGACGCTTTCAGCGCGGCCACCTAAACCGTTGAGCGGACTCGAAACGGAATAAGGGCGCAGCCTAATCGCGACAAGATTCCATCGCGTGCAGGTTTTCCATACAAAGCCGAAATCGTTCAAGGGATATAGCCTTACAAAAAATTGAAATCTGCTAAAGGGGTCAGCAACTTAGCTCTGGCTTTCGCCGCTATTCTTTTCTTCTCCCGGCAAAGCATCAACCTTGAACGTCCCCTGGTATCCATTCCATCATTCCCCTTCCCCCCCGGCAAACTTGCGCGCGAGGGAATCTTCTATCTCTTTAAGAAAAAGAAAGAAGAGAAAATAAATGTTATGGAACCTGGACGGTTCGTTAGATCTCACAGGGGGGCATTGCCAGGAGCTTGCCGGAGCGTTATGCTGCCGCGAGCACTGGACCGGAGTCCGACAGTGTTCAGCGTGGCGTATCGCTACTACGGCAGGAAATCGGGGCAAGCGCAATATACACTTCAGATAAACACATGCATACATAAAGCATGAAATCGGCAAGAAACGTAAAGCACTGCAAACTCATTAACTATGCACAAAAGATGTGCCTGCTCTGTACAAAGGATCACATGCCATCCGGCAAGATTAGTACAGAATGGCGTTGCCGGGATCCTGCCGGAGCGTTACGCTGCCGCGAGCGCTGGATTCGGGTCGTCAGCAGCCTGCTGGCCGTATCGCTATCACAGCAAGAAACCCAACAACTGCCCTTCACGGGTAGAACTTGCGAAGGTGCTCGATATTCCAGGAGTTGCTCACCGGCAAGCCCTCTTCGGTCTCCAGGCGGACAGCGCCAGGCCTGGTGACTCGCACTACCCGGTAAGGGCCTTCCCACTTCGGTGTCAACTTGTTGGAATTCTTGGCCGACTGAACGCGCCGAAGAACAAGGTCGCCTTCCTCAAGACTCCGGGCATGAACCTTGCGGCTATGATAGCGGCGCAAAGCTTGCTGATAGTGAGTGGCTCGCACAGCAGCCCGAAGACGGTTCTCCTCAAGGAGCAGCGCGTCGCCTTGCCGCAGCTGTTCTTGCTCAAGCTCATCATAAGCGAGCACTCGAGGTGACCCGTATATGAGTTCCGTGGGGAGAACTGCCTCCGCTCCGTAGACCAGAGCGAAGGGTGTCTGGCCGGTGGCTCGATTTGGCGTCGACCTGATCGACCAAAGAACCGCCGGCAGCTCATCAATCCAGCGTCTTCCATGCTTGCGCAGCTTGTCGAAAGTTCTGGTCCGGAGACCGCGCAGCACTTCAGCGTTCGCCCTCTCCGCTTGGCCGTTACTCCTCGGGTGAGCAACAGAGGCAAAACAAATCTTGCCGCCAAGGTCTTGGACGTACTGCTTGAAGGTGCGACTAGTGAACTGCGTACCGTTGTCGGTGATGATCCTGTTCGGCACACCAAAACGGCACACAATCCCCTTGAAGAACTTGACCGCTGACTGTGCCGTCACCTTCCTCACTGCTTCCACTTCTGGCCACTTCGTGAACTTGTCGACGGCAACGTACAAGTACTCGAAGCCCCCGGCAGCGCGGGGGAAGGGACCCAGTATGTCGAGCCCCCAGACCGAGAAGGGCCAGGAGAGAGGAATCGTCTGGAGAGCTTGAGCTGGCTGATGAAGTTGCTTCGAATGAAACTGGCACGCTTCACACTTGGTTACTAGTGCAGTTGCATCCTGGAGAGCAGTAGGCCAGAAGAATCCTTGCCGGAATGCCTTACCGGCAAGGGCCCTTGAGCCTATGTGGGATCCACATATGCCCCCATGAATCTCTGCCAACAGTTCTAGTCCATCTTCCCGAGGAATGCACTTCAATTTCACACCGTTGGGTCTCTTTCTGTACAGGACGTCGTCGACGAACTGGTACATACTTGACTGACGGGCTACTTTTTCAGCTTCTTCCTGCTCTTCAGGGAGTTCTCCTGTCTGAAGGAAATGGACTATTTGCTGCGCCCATGCCGATGCTTGCGGCTCGACGACAAGGACTAAAGGGAACTCTTCAGCTGCGGGAGCATTTGCTTCTACGGCAAGAACCTGAGGTTCTTGGCGGAGCAGCTGCTCACCGGCAACTGGTATTTCTTCGGTCGCAGGGGCGCATGCTTCGGCGGCAATAACCTGAGGCTCTGCACGAAGCCGCTGCTCACCGGCAACCGGGTCGTTCCCGGCAAGATTCTCGCCGGGGGCTTCGGGAAGGCTTGCCGGGATGTACTCGCCGGTACTTAACTTTCTTCTCTTATCAGGCCTTGTCGATGGCGACATGGATGGTTGAGTCAAGCGGAGCACAAAAGTCCCTGGTTCCACAGGTAACTTGAGTGCGGCACGTTTCGACAGGTCGTCAGCAATGCTGTTCTCTGATCGAGGAACATGCTCTGTCTGAAGACCGTCAAAGCGCTCTTCCAGCTTCCTCACTTCATCAATGTAAGCTTCCATCAACGGGCTCTGATAATCTTTGTTGACCTGCCTCACGACGAGCTGGGAGTCACCCCTGACGATGAGCTTCCTGATCCCAAGGTCTGCCGCGATCCTGAGACCGGCAAGCAATCCTTCATACTCTGCCGTGTTATTGGTCGATCTCTCCCGGGGAAAATGCATCTGGATGACGTACTTGAGGTGCTCTCCGGTGGGTGCGACAAGCAGCACACCGGCACCGGCGCCTTGCAGCGAAAAGGCTCCATCAAAGTACATGACCCATGTTTGCCCTGATTCCTTCCCGGGGGAAACTGATTCTTGAACTTCGTCGTCTGGCGTTGGCGTCCATTCTGCAATGAACTCTGCCAAGGCTCTGCTCTGGATAGTTGAAGTACTTTCGAACTTGAGACCAAAGCATGACAGCTCCAACGCCCACTCTACAATCCTGCCAGTCGCTTCCGGGTTCCGGAGAATCCGTTGCAACGGAAAGCGAGTGACGATGGTGATCTCATGTGCTTGGAAGTAATGGCGCAGCTTCCTCGAGGCCATGAGAAGGCCGAAGAGCAGCTTCTGCACACCAGAATATCTCGACCTAGCCCCCTGCAACAGGGAGCTGACGAAATAGACTGGGCGCTGCACCATCTTCTTCTTCTGTGCTGCTAAACTTGACTGCGCAAATCCTTCCTTGCCGGCACCAGACTCTGCCGGGGCTGCCCCCGGCAAGCCGCTTGGTGGGCCTGCCGTTGCCGCTGCATCCTCCTCTGCTTCTCTCTCCGCCACCAGCGCAGCACTAACCACTTGATTTGTTGCCGCTAGATATAGCAGCAACGGCTCTTGTGGCCTAGACGCGACTAGTACTGGCGAAGAAGAGAGGTACCTCTTCAAATCCTGCAGCGCTGCCTCCGCTTCCGGAGTCCACTTCATTGGACCTGCCTTCTTCAAAATTTTGAAAAACGGCAGGGCGCGCTCAGCAGACTTTGAGATGAACCTGCTCAAAGCAGCGACGCAGCCGGCGAGGCGGCGCACATCCTTGACTCGTCTTGGTGCTTCAATCTGCTCAATTGCTTTGATCTTGTCGGGATTAGCTTCAATTCCACGCTGAGATACAAAGAACCCGAGAAGCTTGCCGGATGGAACGCCAAACACGCACTTCTCCGGGTTGAGCTTCAGGTTGATCCTACACAAATTTGCAAATGTCTCCTCCAGATCTTGAATGAGCGTTGCTTTGTCCTTGGTTTTGACCACTATGTCATCCATGTAAGCTTCCATATTTCTATGGAGCTGGGTCTCGAAACCGACCTGGACAGCTCTAGCGAAGGTCGACCCAGCACTTTTCAGCCCGAAAGGCATACGCAAGAAGCAGTATGTGCCACATGGGGTGATAAATGCGGTCTTCTCTTCGTCTTCTTTCGCCATGAAGATCTGGTGATAGCCTGAGTATGCGTCAAGGAATGACAGCAGATTGCAGCCGGCAGTGGAATCCACAATCTGGTCGATGCGCGGCAAGGGAAAAGGATCTTTTGGGCAGGCTTTATTGATATCTGTAAAGTCAATACATAGCCTCCATTTACCATTCGCCTTGCGCACAACAACTGGATTGGCCAACCACGTAGGATGGAGGACTCCTCTAACCAGGCCTGCCGTCTCAAGCTTCTTGATCTCTTGTGCAATAAACTCTTGCCGCTCCAAAGCTTGCTTCCGCACCTTCTGCTTGACGGGCCGCGCGTGAGGACAGACAGCTAGGTGGTGCTCAATTACCTCCCTGGGAACACCGGGGATGTCAGACGGTTGCCATGCAAACACATCGACATTCGCCCGCAGGAAGGCAACGAGCGCGCTTTCCTATTTGTCATCAAGGGTGGAACTTATGGTGAAAGTTCCTCCCGTCCCGTCCTCCTTGGCAGGCACCTTCTTGGTCTCAGGCGGAGCTGCCTTGGATTTCTTGGTCTGGTCGGCAGAGCTCCCCGGTGCATCCTCGACGGTAGCGCAGCACTGCGGAGAGGCGCGCTTGCCGGAGTTTGTACCAGGGGTCTTGCCGGGCTTCTTCTTGCCGGGATCTTGAACGGCAGGAGCATGCGCCTTGGCGGCGGACGTTGCAACTGCTTCCCGGTAGAGCTTGTCGGTGCAAATGAGCGCGTCTTTCTTGTCGGAGTGGACAGTGATGACACTCATCGGACCGGGCATCTTTAGGACGTTGTAGGCGTAATGCGATGCCGCCATGAACTTGGCCAGCGCGGGGCGGCCAAGGATCCCATTGTACGGCAACGGAATCTTGGCGACGTTGAAGACGACCTTTTCCGTCCGAAAGTTTAGCTCGCTGCCGAATGTTACCGGCAGCGTGATCTTGCCCTTGGGCTGGTATCTTCCTGGATTGACCCCTTGGAAGGAGCCTGTCTCTTCGAGGTCTTCATCAGGAATTTGCAGCCTCTTGAGGACGTCCGGCGAGATGAGATTCAGGCCGGCACCACCGTCAACCAACATCTTCGTTACCTGGAGGTTGCGAATTGTTGGCGAGACCAACAACGGCAAGCATCCGACAGCGGTAGTGCGATCAGGGTGATCCTCGGCATCGAAAATGATGGGCGTGTGGGACCACCCCAGCGGCTTCTGCGCATCAATAGAGGGCTCGGCCGCAAGAATCTCACGCGCCCACCGCTTGAGCTGGCGGTGAGAAAGATGCAGGGAGGCGCCTCCGTCGACGCACATAACCTCTGTGGCCTTCTGAAACTCCCGCTCGCTAGACTCGTCATCGCCCTCATCTGCATCTTCATCTCCTTCTTTCCTGCCGCGGCCCCGAGCAGGCTTCTCTTGCCGCTGTCCAGGCTTGCCGCGTCGTCCTCCTCGACCGCGCTTCCTGCCGGACCCTCCGGCACCATCTTGGGCTCGCTCCTTGTCGCGTCGTTCGTACTCGGCGTGCTGCTTCGCGGCAATCTCCTCTACTTGCCGGCAGTCCTGGAGGTCGTGGCCCTTGGTTCGGTGGATCTTGCAGTACTGCTTGCCGGATCCTTCTGGCTTATCGGCAGCCGCCAAGGCCTGACAGGCCGCACACCCGACAACCTCCTTGCCGGGGTCGTCGGTCTTGGACTTTTTGGCGGTGCCGATGTTGCCGGAACTTTCAACGGCAAGCACGGCCTTGCCTTTGCGCTTCCTGTTCTTCCGCTTCCCTTTCTTTGCCGGGGCAGGAGTGTCATCGCTCTCGGAGTTGACTCCAGCGCCGGCGTTCTCGCCGGGGAGTCTCCTCCCTTCCTCCGCCCGGGCGCACTTGTCGGCCAAAGCGTAGAGCTCGGCGACATCCTTGACCTTGTTCATCGCCAGCTCCTCCCGCATCTTTCGGTTGTGCACGTTCTGATGAAAGGCGCTGATAACGGCGGCAGGATGAATGTCAGGGATATTGTGTTGGACGCGGGTGAACCTCTGGATATACTTGCGCAAAGTTTCGCCTTCTTTCTGAGGAATGATGTGCAGATCACTCTCCTGGCCAGGAGCTTGATGGCCGCCGGTGAAGGCGCCAACAAACTGATGGCACAGGTCGGCCCAAGAAGAGATGGAATTCTCGGGCAGGTGCATCAACCACGATCTCACGTTGGGCTTCAGCACCAACGGAAAATAGTTAGCCAGCACCTTATCGTCACGAGCCCCGGCAGCCTGCACCGCGATGGTGTAGATGCTCAAGAACTCGGACGGATGAGTCTTGCCGTCGTACTTCTCCGGTACTTCCGGCTTGAAGGAGCGGGAGCTGGGCCACTGGACTTGCCGCAGCTCACGAGTAAACGCTGGACAACCCACCTCGTAAGGTAGGTAGCCAGGATACCCTGGCGCGGGCTCGTCAACAGTGATCCCAGCGCGCTTGTCGGACTGGCGACGCGCTTCCCTTCGGCGCTCGATGGTGGTTCGAGCGTCCTCCTTCTTCCGTTCCCGAAGAACGTGACGCTGATCGCGGCGAACCCGCGGATCAGACGACGCCGTGGAATCATCCTCACGGGCGCTGGTCCGCCGAGTTATCGACCGCTCTTGACGCAACGGAGGGGAACGCAACGTGGTCGTTCCAGCTCCGGTCTTCTCTCCATCGGCACGCACCAGCCTAGACGACGGCAGCCGCGAGGGTTCACCCTGCTGCGGCACGTCGTTGTTGGCTAGGCCGATGAGGCTCTGGATAGCAGCTCGCCACTCGTCTAGCTTCTCCGCGGCGGGAGGGAAGTCTAGGACCAGCTGAGCCCGCGCCAACGCCTCTGCAGGCGTAGGCGGCGGCGATAGGTGCGAAGAACGTGAGGTGCTCAAACTCCTAACCGGGTTAGAAGGAGCATCATCACAACTCTGCACCCGCGCGCGGCCTCCACCAGCGCGCTGGCGTGGATCTTGGCCCTGCGCACCCTGGGAATGATGTACAGGGGACTTCCCATGCGGACGCCCAGAACCACCAACATCTTGAGGCCGCACGTCACGCGCGTCCTGAGAAGGTCGCGGTGCATGCGCCGGTGTATTCGTCCTGGAAGGCGCCGCTCCATCCTTGGATGTCGCTGCACCACCCGCAGGTTGCGCAGCTCCATCCCTGGACCTGTTGCTCGTCCAGCTCGGATTGCCGGAACGCCGTGGAAGCTCGGAGCCTCCACCTCCTCCACCCGCGCCTACCCCGTCGCCTGTGCGCGCAGCATCAGGTACGACGGACGCAGATGGACCAACCGCCATGAAACCCTTCTTCTTGGGAGCCATGGTGATGAAAATGATCGAAGATCTGACGCGCTGATCGCTAGATCAGGTTCGCACAACCTCCTCTCCCCTACCTGGCGCGCCAAAGATGTCGTGGGAAACGAACACCTATGGGATCGCTATCGAGCAGATCCCTTTACGGTTCGGCAAGGGGAGAGGATTGCACGAAGAGCAGAACTAGCGAACAGCACACGGGGAATTTACCCAGGTTCGGGCCGCACGGATGCGTAAAACCCTACTCCTGCTTTGATGGTATTATTGTGGATATTCTTGGCCAAGTTCTGGGAGCTACAGTAGCAGCTACGCATGCAGAATGAGCTTCCGAAGTGCCCTCCTCCTAGCTATGCCTTGGGCCTCCTTTTTATATGAGTCAAAGGGGCTACCACAGTGGCGTAAGGGATAAGGTATGAGGTGGGAAGTAGCTACAGGGTCACTACAGTGTTATCATACCTAACCCTGACGGCTTAGGACAAGCTCATTAAATGCACCGTGAGGTGTCCGTCGAGGTGTCCCTCAGCGTCTCGGGCTTGGAAAGGCTTTACAGGGGATGGGCAAAAGCAGCCATCCCATCAGCACCGCTTAAGCATCTCGTGGCCAGCATCGCGCCACGTCACCATGAGGACAAACCCTAAACGACAAGGCTGACCGCTGCGCAGGAGCGATAGCGCTACACTGTGCAGAGCCTTGCCGGGGCTGAATCCTTGCCGGGCCCGGGGCTTGCCGGGTCCGATGCTTGCCGGGACCGGGGCTTGCCGGGCCCGGGTCTCGCCGGCCGCGAGGCCTTGCCGGCAAGGGTCTTGCCGGGCCTTCGCACCCCTTTGGCCTTCTGCCTTCTGGTCCGGTCGTTGACTTGAACGTGTCTTCCCGGCAAGGTTTGCCGGGTTCCTGGCTTGCCGGCTCGCTCCTCGCCGGCAAGCACTATCTTCGTCTTGAGATTGCTCCTAGCTATTCCCCGGCAAGGCCTGCCGCGGTTCGGCTACAACTGCCCGTACACAAGTAAGGGGTACTAAAGGGGCCCATACTTTAGTACACCGACAGCCGCGGTGGCCCAGTAGGCGGCATTTTTTCTACTTTTTTTGTTTTCTTTTTTGCTTTATTTATTTTTTTCAGTGATTCTTTTTGCGTTTAGGTCACAAAAATTATAAACTTTCTGTTGATGCCATTAGTTTCCAAATTTGAATAGTTTAAATTTGAATTCTTTTAAATTGGTGTGAATCACTAGTTTGTGAATAACTTTACTATAAAAATAGATTTTTGAGTGATTCTTTTTCCTGCTATTTAATATTACTGTGTTTTATCATTATATTCAATTTGGTAATTTTTAGGTTATTTTAAATGTCAATTTGGTAATCTTTATGAAAATTCTTTTTGCTATTAATGTTTTGAACAAAAAATACTTTCATAACTTTAGTTGCATAAATTTTATATAATTTTAGTTTCATAAATACTAGAGGTTTATAAAATATTTTTAGTTGATTCCTTTTGCTATTAGAGTTTTATAAAAGCTTTTTAGTTGATTCTTTTTGCTATTGAAGAATATTATAGTTTTATTTTAGTTGATCATAACATAATTTTTTAATTGATTATTTTTAGTTCATTATTTTTGCTATTAGAGTTTCATAAAGGTTTTCTAGTTCATTCTTTTTGCTATTAGTTTCATAAAAGTTTTGTTTTAGTTTCATAAAAGTTTCATAAAACTTTCTTGCAATTAGTTTTGTTTTAGTTTCATAAAAGTTTTGTTTTAGTTTCGTAAAAGTTTCATATAAGTTTCATAAAACTTTCTTGCTATTAGTTTTGTTTTAGTTGATTAAAAGTTTTGTTTTAGTTTCATAAAAGTTTCATAAAACTTTCTTGCTATTAGTTTTGTTTTAGTTGATTAAAATTTTTGTTTTAGTTTCATAAAAGTTTTGTTTTAGTTTCATAAAAGTTTTGTTTTAGTTTCATAAAAGTTTCATAAAACTTTCTTGCTATTAGTTTTGTTTTAGTTGATCATAACAGAATATTTTAATTCATTATTTTTTAGTTCATTCTTTTTGCTATTAGAGTATCATAAAAGTTTTCTAGTTCATTCTTTTTGCTATTAGTTCATTCTTTGAGCTAAATGACCCTGAAATTGAAAACCACTACAAATGAACTCTGAAAAGGTTGAAAGTTGGCATGGTATCATCATTTCACCCGCATAGCACGTGCTAAAAAGTTGAGACGGTTACGGCAAAAACTGGATGCACTTCATGTACAAAATGGACAATCTCTTTCGAAGTATCAGGGTTTCGGACGAAAACTCATCTGTTACAAAGGGATTTCATTTTTTTGAACTTATTTGAACTCCAGACTTTTTGTGTGTTCAAAATGCACCATTCAAAGCCACATCATCAATTTTCAACCCTTTCTGACTTCATTTGGTATTTTTCATGCATTTACTGATTTTTTAGAGCTAAATGACACTGAAATTGAAAAGCACTACAAATGAACTCTGAAAAGGTTGAAAGTTGGCATGGTATCATCATTTCACCCGCATAGCATGTGCTAAAAAGTTGAGAGGGTTACGGCAAAAACTGGATGCACTTCATGTACAAAATGGACAATCTCTTTCGAAGTATCAGGGTTTCGGACGAAAACTCATCTGTTACAAAGGGATTTAATTTCTTCACATGTAACTGCAATGATATAGTTGTGGAGAGAAAGTCTTCACTTTTTCTTCGCTTGTGTCCTTTGCTTATTGCGCCGTAACCATGGATAATCTTCATCGTTTAACAGGGTGCTTGGGTCAGCCTTGACTTTGAAGAGAGGAATTTCATGAAACTTTTCATAATCTTCAGACATGTCTGTCTTGCCCTCCAATCCCACGATGTCTCTTTTTCCTGAAAGAACTATGTGGCGCTTTGGCTCATCGTATGATGTATTCGCTTCCTTATCTTTTCTTTTTCTCGGTTTGGTAGACATGTCCTTCACATAGAAAACCTGCGCCACATCATTGGCTAGGACCAATGGTTCGTCTGTGTACCCAAGATTGTTGAGATCCACTGTTGTCATTCCGTACTGTGGGTCTACCTGTACCCCGCCTCCTGACAGATTGACCCATTTGCACTGAAACAAAGGGACCTTGAAATCATGTCCATAGTCAAGTTCCCATATGTCCACTATGTAACCATAATATGTGTCCTTTCCCCTCTTGGTTGCTGCATCAAAGCGGACACCGCTGTTTTGGTTGGTGCTCTTTTGATCTTGGGCGATCGTGTAAAATGTATTCCCATTTATCTCGTACCCTTTGTAAGTCAATACAGTCGAAGATGGTCCCCTGGCCAACGAGTACAACTCATCAGAAACAGTGTTGTCACCCATGAGACGTGTTTGCAACCAACTGCCGAAAGTCCTGATGTGTTCATATGTAATCCAGTCGTCACACTGCTCCGGGTGTTTGGAGCGCAGAATATTCTTGTGTTCATCGACATACGGGGTCACCAAGGTAGAATTCTGTAGAACTGTGTAGTGTGCTTGAGACCAAGAATGCCCGTCCCTACATATTATTGAGTCCGCTCCTAGCGTGCCTTTTCCAGTCAGTCTCCCCTCATACCGCGATTGAGGGAGACCAATCTTCTTAAGGTCAGGAATGAAGTCAACACAAAACCCAATGACATCCTCTGTTTGATGGCCCATGGAGATGCTTGCTTCTGGCCTAGCGCGGTTACGAACATATTTCTTTAAGACTCCCATGAACCTCTCAAAGGGGAACATATTGTGTAGAAATACAGGGCCCAGAACGACAATCTCGTCGACTAGATGAACTAGGACGTGCGTCATGATATTGAAGAAAGATGGTGGGAACACCAGCTCGAAACTAACAAGACATTGCACCAAATCACTCCTTAACCTTGACAGGATTTCTGGATCGATCACCTTCTGAGAGATTGCATTGAGGAATGCACATAGCTTCACAATGGCTAATCGAACGTTTTCCGGTAGAAGCCCCCTCAATGCAACCGGAAGCAGTTGCGTCATAATCACGTGGCAGTCATGAGACTTTAGGTTCTAGAACTTTTTCTCTGCCATATTTATTATTCCCTTTATATTCGACGAGAAGCCAGACGGGACCTTCATACTGAGCAGGCATTCAAAGAAGATTTCCTTCTCTTCTTTGGTAAGAGCGTAGCTGGCAGGACCTTCATACTGCTTTGGATGCATGCCGTCTTTTTCATGCACACGTTGCTGTTCCTCCCGTGCCTCCGGTGTATCTTTTGTCTTCCCATACACTCCCAAGAAGCCTAGCAGGTTCACGCAAAGATTCTTCGTCACGTGCATCACGTCGATTGCAGAGCGGACCTCTAGGTCTTTCCAATAGGGTAGGTCCCAAAATATAGATTTCTTCTTCCACATGGGTGCGCGTCCCGCATCGTCAGTCGGAACAGATAGTCCGCCAGGACCCTTTCCAAAGATTACTTGTAAATCATTGACCATATCAAGTATGTGATCACCAGTACGGAGGGCGGGCTTCTTCCGGTGATCTGCCTCACCTTTGAAATGCTTTCCTTTCTTTCGACATTGATGGTTGGTCGGAAGAAATTGACGATGCCCCAGGTACACATTCTTCCTGCATTTGTCCAAATATATACTGTCGGTGTCATCTAAACAGTGTGTGCATGCGTGGTATCCCTTGTTTGTCTGTCCTGAAAGGTTACTGAGAGCAGGCCAATCGTTGATGGTTACAAACAGCAACGCATGTAGGTCAAATTCCTCCTGTTTGTGCTCATCCCACACACGTACACCTTCTCCATTCCACAGCTGTAAAAGTTCTTCAACTAATGGCCTTAGGTACACATCAATGTCATTGCCGGGTTGCTTAGGGCCTTGGATGAGCACTGGCATCATAATGAACTTCCGCTTCATGCACAACCAAGGAGGAAGGTTATAGATACATAGAGTCACGGGCCAGGTGCTATGATTGCTGCTCTGCTCCCCAAAAGGATTAATGCCATCTGCACTTAAACCAAACCATACGTTCCTTGCGTCACCTGCAAAGTCCCCCCACCTTCTCTCGATTTTTCTCCACTGCGACCCGTCAGCGGGTGCTCTCAACTTCCCGTCTTTCTTACGGTCTTCTTTGTGCCATCGCATCAACTTGGCATGCTCTTTGTTTCTGAACAGACGTTTCAGCCGTGGTATTATAGGAGCATACCACATCACCTTGGCAGGAACCCTCTTCCTGGGGCGCTCGCCCTCAACATCACCAGGGTCATCTCGTCTGATCTTATACCGCAATGCACCGCATACCGGGCATGCGTTCAAATCCTCGTACTCACCGCGGTAGAGGATGCAGTCATTAGGGCATGCATGTATCTTCTGCACCTCCAATCCAAGAGGGCATAGAACCTTCTTTGCTTCGTACGTACTGCCGGGAAATTCGTTATCCTTTGGAAGCTTCTTCTTCATTATTTTCAGCAGCGAACTAAATCCCTTGTCAGATACACCATTGTCTGCCTTCCATTGCAGCAATTCCAGTGTGGTACCGAGCTTTCTGTTGTCATCTTCGCAATTTGGGTACAACCCTTTTTTGTGATCCTCTAACATGCGATCGAACTTCAACTTCTCCCTTTCACTTTCGCATTCTCTCTGTGCATCAACAATGACCCGGCGAAGATCATCATCGGGCACATCGTTTGGTTCCTCTTGATCTTCAGCTTCCCCCATTGCAGCATCACCGTATTCAGGGGGCGGGTAGTTGTCAACATCCTCTTCTTCTTCGTTGTCTTCCATCATAACCCCTCTTTCTCCGTGCTTGGTCCAAACATTATAGTGTGGCATAAAACCCTTCTCAAGCAGGTGGAAGTGAAGGGTTTTAGAGTTGGAGAAAGCCTTCGTATTCTCACAGACAGTACATGGACAATGCATAAAACCATTCTGCTTGTTTGCCTCAGCCGCTTCGAGAAAATTATGCAGGCCCTTAATATACTCGGAGGTGCGTCGGTCACCGTACATTCATTGCCGGTTCATCTGCGTGCGTTATATAGTTCTTATTATTGAACAACATATAACTCTCTAGAGCATCTAATTAAAACACACAAGTAAGAACTTTTTTCTTTTAGAAAGAAGATAAGAAGAAGAGGCTAACCACGGTGTTGCCGGCGCCGAGATGGGCGCGGGCGATCGACGGCGGTGAGGACGGGGACGGGACAGGACGGACCGCCAAACCTAGACAAATCTTGAGGAAAATGGAGCTTGGACAAGGAGCTTCGAGAGGAGAAAGCTTAAGTGTGGCTCGGGCATTTCATCGAACACCTCATGTGCATAGGAGGTTAGCTAGAGCACCACAAAAGCTCTCCCACGGCCGGGCAAAAAAACAGAGCAATGCTCGCGGGCGGGGGCTATATATAGGCCAACCATTGGTCCCGGTTCCAGCCACAAACCGGGACCAATGGTTGTGGGCCAGGAGCGAGGCGCATTGGTCCCGGTTCGTGGCTGGAACCGGGACAAAAGGGGTCACCTTTAGTCCCGGTTCCAGCTACAAACCGGGACCAATGGTTGTGGGCCAGGAGCGAGGCGCATTGGTCCCGGTTCGTGTCTAGAACCGAGACAAAAGGGGTCCGACGAACCGGGACCAATGCCCCACGAGGCCCGGCCGGCGCCCTGGCCTCACGAATCGGGACCGATGCCCCCATGGGTCCCGGTTCGTGAGTGAACCGGGACTAATGGGCTTCTCAGGGGTGGACCGATGCCCTGTTTTGTACTAGTGTGTGTAGAATTTCAAAACAGGGTTCTACCACACATTCACATGCCCATTTGGTTTTTCTTTTTTTTTTTAACACGGCTCTGGACTGTTTATTAACCATCAAATCCACTATACATGAAGGAGAAGAACAGCCTCTTTCCTCCATGGAAATAATTAGTTTCAGTCAAATCTTGATGTTAGCGCTATGCAAAAGAACTAGGTATGCAAAGTTTTATCTTAATTGATATTACAAATGGCTCAATTTATTTCTTAGATTTGAAATTTTAGATGAATATACTCATGCTGTTTTATAACATGCAGAAAATTTGATTTTTTCGATTGGTGGATTCAGTTGTGCCCTGTTGTGGGGGTGGTCAGCAGCTTACGATGTCTTCTTGCTGAATTTTTCTGCGTTGTTATGTGGCTGGACTATGTCACCTACTAATATCTGCATCACCACGCCCACAACAACGATTGGAATTGCAGGAAGGTAGAACTAGCAGGGCTACAATCTCCAAAACGGTTAGACTGCTTACTTGATCAACAGTCAACCTGCTATTTTTCTCTCCATTTCTACTGCGATATAATATTAATAGGATACACTGTTTCCCCTTTATGTTTCCATTCACCAATCAGCACCTGTAACTGAACATCACACTTCTTTTCTGCAGATACAATGAATGGATTGACGAGTGCAAGTGTGTGAACACTGTCGAAGATGACGATGGTATTGAATAGCTTGGTCTTGCCATGTCACATGGTCTAAGTTGAGTGTTGTCAGTACAACATTTTTCTCTCAGCAAGTTTTTGAAATTTCTTACATGCATTTCCCTGTAGCCTAGACATAGTAAACAATTGGTGCTATTCTGAACACAGACTCAAGCAAGTTCAGTACATTTTTTGTTACTGTAACCGGTATGATATACAACTTCATTCCGCCACTTCTTGGTTTACTATTTGCATGTTTGTTTCCATGCAGGTACCATTCACGTCCATGGTAGAAGTTGTAGCCTCAGCCTTTTAGCAACAACACAAAATTGCCGAAGCTTCAGAATCATCATGTGAGTATGAGTAAACATTACATTGGTATAGTGCTGTTCTCATTCTGCTTAGTGGCCGGAAAGGGAATGCGAGTTAAACGATTGTTGGCTCTCATCTGCAATTCTGCTCACATAGAGTAGAAAGCCATGCCTCTGCCAGGTAGGGTGGTATAATCTGAGGAAATGCAGGTTGAAGGTCTGCTGACTTTCAGATGCAGTTCTGCTCAAATAGAATAGAAATACATACTTTTGGTATGTAAGGTGATATAGTCTGAACTTCTGACTGCTTGATCTCTTTCGTACTAATAGTTGATATACATCTGTTGTCCTTTTCCCCTCTACATGCAATACTTAATGAGTGATTAACATTTTTTTCTGCTCTGAGTTGCACTCTATGAAGTAAGAATAGAGGTTTGAACTGGTAATTAATTTCTCAAACCGAAGTACTGTATTTCGAGGGTAATATGTAAGATTGTAAGAGGGTGTTGTAAATTTCCTATTAGGTATAGTCACATTAATATGCACTTCTAAAATCAAGAATGAAACTTGAAACGAATAGGAAAATAAATATGTGATATCAATTAATTTATACTGGCTGACTTTTGATTTGTAGTTTTCTTACGCTTTGTTGGTCATGTGAAATTTTCTTTTGAAATCTAATTGATAAGGAGATTTCCCATGGAATACTACATTCATTTCTTCTCCCATGGGACAGTGCATAGCCGCGCGGCCCGACACTACTTGGCGGCGGCTCTCCATGCCCACCGTCCCTCCTTCACTTCTCCCGACGCTGACGGAGGCGCTGTGTCCTACGGGCTCTATTTGGTGAGCGCGACTCGGATCTCAATTTGGCTCACCTCCACCCGACCCTAAATTCTCCTTCTAGCTCTCCTAGATTCCACTGCGGGGTAATGAATGATTGTAAGGAGCCAAATGGAAGGGGCAGTGAGGAATTGAAGGACAATGAGCGATGCTGCAACTTCCTCATGTGGTCTGTACAGCTATGAATCCAAATCTTGGTGTGGCCGCCGAAATTTTGGTGTGGTTTTGGTGTAGTTTTCAGATTTGTTTGCACCCTTATATTTTGAATGACAGATGTGACTACTCTTAGTAGAGAAAGCCTCAGTAACTTTATGTATAAGGTGTTCTATCTCACAAATAACTCATCTTGCTATAATCTAAATAATATTGTTGGAATGAAGTAGATATGGTAATTCTTGATGACCACTTAATATGGAGAAGAATATTTTGATGCTCGGTTTAACTGGATTTCTTTGTGATGGACATGGTGTGTATGTATCACGGTTTATTTCCTTTCTAGCCAAGAACGTGTTCAAGCTAAACATAAAAAATAAATAAATTACTATGATAAAAGGTGTCTATCGATTGTCTATGCCACCACTACGAGAATAACCGAAGTTGCCGACGGCTTTATCTATGCCAACGGCTTTTTATCGGGGCCGTCGGCATAGATGGACATACGCCGACGGCCGTCGAAAAGCCATCGGCATAGACTGGCCGTCGGCAAAGCTTGGGGTATGCCGACGGCAATCGTCGGCGTATACCATCGGCAAATGTATTCTAAGCCGACAACAGCCGTCGGAAAAAATTAGGGCCATTGGCATAGTCTGCCACATTGCCCGTTGTCGGACGGACGGCTGACGCCGTTTGATCTTTGCCGACGGCCCTGACGGCGGCCCTCGGCAAAGCGTTTTTCTCAATTATTTTTAAATTTTAAATCCTTTTCTGTTTTTAAAAAACCTTTTTAAAAAGTTTGAATTTGATTAATTCAAATCTGACTTATCTAAACTTAAACGTATACAAATTATATATCAGTTTGGGGTAGAATTTTTCATAGATTATGAATATCCACTTTGTTTCTATTTTGGAATATGTTAAAAAGGCAACCTCATGTACTTTTGCAAATAGGTCATTATACTTTGTCAAAATCACAAGTAATTCGTACTTGCATCAATTTTGATAAATTTTATATGTTTTTGGATCAGAATCTTGAAAGGATTCTGTTGGTATACTATGTTTTCAAATTTGAACAAACTAAAATAATGTTTGCTCTAACTTTGCAGAAAACCCCCTCTTGCTTTGACTTGTTTGTATATTTTTTATTCCTTGGCCAAATGAGCCAAATTTTATATCTATTTGCATCAGAAAGTTTCTAGGATTTTAGAAATAATGTTTTTACACATGCGCTGCCACTCACTAAGGTTCGACACTTAGATGGGGGAAACTGCCACCACGGGTAACCCGGAGGGAATATTTTTGAATCTTGGGCCCAAATGTGTTTTTCCATGTGTCTATGACCTGACGCAACTCAACCAAGAGGAAAATTCCATCGGTCATCCTCCTTTCGAAGCCGGTCAAAGGGATATATTTGCCGGTCAAAGGCCTAGATTTTCCGGTCAAACGAGTCAGGGTTAGGCCGCTCGGTGGTCTTCGGAGGGTAGGAATCCCACCAAAACTTGCATTGTGTCCTAATACATGTACACAAGTGTGGTGGGATATTTAAAAACCCAATACCCAGCTCCTGAGTGTGATCCGCTTCACGGACGGCATTAACACCTGCACTTAGAGCGGGAAACTGCCACCACGGGTAACCCGGAGTGAATCTTGTGATAAGTTGGGCTCAAACTTTGTTTTACATGTTCCTATGGGCTAACCTAGCATAATCAAGTAGAAAGTACATTGGTCAAATGCCATTTGTCGTCGGTCAAAGGCCTAGATTTGTCGGTCAAATGGGTCAGGGTTCGGCCGCTCCGGGGTCTTCGGAGAGTAGGAATCCCACCAAAACTTGCATTGGGTCCAAGTAAATGTATGAAAGTGTGGTTGGCTGTTTAAAGAGGCAATACACATGTGCCGAGTGTGACCCGCTTCACGGACGACACTAACGCATGCACTTAGAGTGGGAAACTGCAACCACGTGTAACCCGGAGGGAATCTTGTGATAAGTTGGGTTCAAACTTTGTTTTCCAAGTTCCTATGGGCTAACCTAGCATAACTAAGTAGAAAAGTACATTGGTCAAATGCCGTTTGTCGCCGGTCAAACGCCTAGATTTCCCGGTCAAACTGGTCAGGGTTAGGCCTCTCCGGGGTTTTCGGAGGGTAGGAATCCCACCAAAACTTTCATTGTGTCCTAATACATGTACACAAGTATGGTGGGATATTTAAAAACCCAAAACCCAGCTCCCGAGTGTGACCCGCTTCACGGACGTCATTAACGCTTGCACTTAGAGTCGAAAACTGCCACCACGGGTAACCCAGAGCGAATCTTGTGATAAGTTGGGCTCAAACTTTGTTTTACATGTTCCTATGGGCTAACCTAGCACAATCAAGTAGAAAAGTACATTGGTTAAATGTTGTTCGTCGCTGGTCCGAGGCCTAGATTTGTCGGTCCAACGGGCCAGGGTTCGGCCGCTCCAGGGTCTTCGGAGGGTAGGAATCCCATCAAAACTTGCACTGGGTCCTAGTAAATGTATGAAAGTGTGGTTGGATGTTTAAAGAGGCAATACACATGTGCCGAGTGTGACCCGCTTCACGGACGGCACTAATGCATGCACTTAGAGCGGAAAACTACCACCACGGGTAAGCCGGAGGGAATCTTGTGATAAGTTGGCCTCAAAATTTGGTTTCCATGTTCCTATGGGCTAAGCTAGCACAATTAAGTAGAAAAGTACATTGGCCAAATGCCGTTCATCGCCGGTCAAAGGCCCAGATTTCCCGGTCAAACGGGTCAGGGTTAGGCCGCTCCGGGGTCTTCGGAGGGTAGGAATCCCACGAAAACTTTTATTGTGTCCTAATACATATCTAAAAGTGTGGTGGGAGGTTTAAACGCCCAATACCCAGCTTCCGAGTGTGACCCGCTGCACGGACGACACTAACGCATGCACTTAGAGTGGGAAACTGCCACCACGGGTAACCCGAAGGGAATCTTGTGATAAGTTGGTCTCAAACTTTGTTTTTCATGCTTCTATGCACTAACCTAGCACAATCAAGTAGATAATTACGTTGGTCAAACGCCGTTCGTCGCCGGTCAAAGGCCTAGATTTCCCAGTCAAACGGGTCAGGGTTAGGCCGCTCCGGGGTCTTCGGAGGGTAGGAATCCCACCAAAACTTGCATGGGTCCTAGTAAATGTATGAAAGTGTGGTTGTGTTTAAATAAGCAACACATATGCCGAGTGTGACCCGCTTCACGGACGACACTAACGCATGCACTTAGAGCGAAAAACTGCCACCACGGGTAACCCGGAGGGAATCTTGTGATAAGTTGGCCTCAAACTTTGTTTTACATGTTCCTATAGGATAACCTAGCACAATCAAGTCGAAAAGTACATTGGTCAAACGCCGTTCGTCGCCGGTCAAAGGCCTATATTTGTCGGTCAAACGGGTCAGGGTTTGGCCGCTCCGGGGTCTTCGGAGGGTAGGAATCCTACAAAAACTTGCATTGGGTCCTAGTAAATATATGAAAGTGGGGTTGGATGTTTAAAGACGCAATACACATGTGCCGAGTGTGACCCGCTTCACGGACGGCACTAACGCATGCACTTAGAGCGGGAAACTGCCACCATGGGTAACCCGAAGGGAATCTTGTGATAAGTTGGTCTCAAACTTTATTTTCCATGTTACTATGGGCTAACCTAGCACAACCAAGTAGAAAAGTACATTGGTCAAACGCCGTTCGTCGTCGGTCAAAGGCCTAGATTTCCCGGTCAAACGGGTCAGGGTTAGGCCGCTCCGGGGTCTTCGGAGGGTAGGAATCCCACCAAAACGTGCATTGGGTCCTAATAATAGGAGAATTATGTACAAAAATTTATTATAAAAAACATAAAAATATGATTATAAAAATAAAATAATAGGATAATATAATTAAAAATAATAATAGAATAATTATAATTAAAAAATAGAAGAATTATATTTAGTAAAATTAATTATAAAAAACATAAATATATGATTATAAAACTAATTATAATTTAGAAACAATAGAATAATTTAAAAAAAGTAAAAGAATAAAAAAATAAAATAATCTATGTCAAATGGACACGTGGCAGGCCATGATTAGCTAACAAAAAATAATAGATGCCGACGGCTCGCGGCATACCCTAACCCATGGCTGGCATGCTCGATCTATTCCCCACCCATCCCCGCCCCCGATCCAGTCGACCCATCCCCGCCGCCGTCGATCTACCGGCGCCGCCGTGCCCGTACGCGCGCGCCCACACGAGCTCGCTGCCGCCGCCACCACCCCCGTTTGACGCCGCCGCCATCATCGCCGCGCGTGCACCCATCCCCCTCCGCGTGCGCCCCCAACCCTCTGCCCCGACCGTCGCCGCTCCGCCGCTTCTCCAGTAGCCGCGCGCTCCGCCGCTTGTCCAGCTCGCAGCCGCCGCCACCCTACCATTGGGGTTTGAGGCCACCACCGCCGTGGAGCTCTCCCGCCCGACCCCACCCCAGCCTGGGCCCGCCCCGATCTGCAGCTCCCCGCCCTGCCCCGAGCTGCAGTGGCTCCGGCAGACCGCCTCTGCCCCGCTATCGTCCCGCTGGCCCCGACGAGCCCATCATCGGTGAGCCTCTCTTCCCTCTTTGTTCCTCATTCTTCTCTATTTTTCCTAGATATATGGATGGATAGATGGATGTATGTTTGTTTGGTAGATGGATAGATGGATGTATGTTTGTTTGTTAGATGTTCGTTTGGTAGATGGTAATGGAACAATGGATGGATAGATGGATAGATGGATGGATGGATGGTGCTTTTTCTTCCTAGATAGATGGATGAATGGTGCAAGTATGTAGTAAAAAAATTCGTACTATCAATGCTCAATACTACTGTGAAACAGGGTTTTTTTCTCGGTCGAAATTTTTGAAAACCGGTCGGTAACCAACGCACACCGAGATTTTTTGGAAATCAGGCCTTTCGGCCCCTACCGAGAACAAAACAGGATCGAGAAAAAAAAACTTGCTGTGACGGTAGATGAGTTACTGGGCCATAGTTTCCTTTTTAATGGATAAATTTATTAGGTATACACCCATGTATTGCCAATCTAGTAAATAATTATATGAAACATATCTTGCAATTTGAGATGTTGTCGATCTAAGTGAGATGTGATGATCTAAGTCCACTCGATGGAATTTACAGGCTTTGTTGCATCTCCCTGGAGTGATCATCGTCGGAATTTACAGGATTTCGGTAGCGCCTCCCAGTTGTTCTCCGGATGCACATTCTCTCGGCTTTTTGTCGAGACGTGTATCGGGAGAGCAGCGGGGAGGTGCTGCCAAAAAAAATTCTCGGAATGGAGTAGAGCATGGAAAACGTACTCAATCTACACATCCTCGGCTGGGATTAGGACCCTCTTTACCTATTAGAGATGTAGGTGGAATCATTGCCGTTTCTCGTCAACCCGGTAGAAAATAAAAATTTGATGCGATTAATTTAAAAGAAATGTTACTTTTGTTGTGTGGCTCCCAATAAAGCAGAGGATGGCTGATAATGAGCGGATTTACAGTGGTCATACCGGTCCGAACCGAACAACAGACGAGGGGGGTCGAGAAAACCGATGTGTTCTGGAAGGAGGCATTCCGTTGTTCAAAGAGAATTTCCCCGCAATGCCCTTGCGCTCGATGCGAGAATCGTTTACGTCAGAAAAAGTCTAAGATGACAAAACACCTTTGCAAGTTTGGGTATATGAAAAACTTTACCATGACGGTAAACTTTGACGAGCAGGAACGTGCTAGAGAGGAGGTGATGCGACAATGCATCGGTGGTCATGAGGACGATGGCGTTAGAAACATGCTAGATGATGTCCATGCTGCACAGACGCCACATGCGACACCTTCAGAGAATGAACCGGAGGAACCGGAGGACACCGCAAAGTCCTTCATGGCTATGTAGACCGGTCGATTACAATAGTGATGATTCATATGGGTTCTAACAGATGTACGTTTTATGTCTTTTCTATATGCTTATTTATTTCTAGTATGCTTATGCATTGCATTTTTTTATTAATATGCTTTCTTCCTTTGCCTAAAGATTTATTATCTTTACTAATTATTTACTCTTTCTCAATGCAGGTGATTGAACCACGGGCAAGGCTGATTCCAACAGTTTGCTAGGCAAAGTTGTCTCTTAAATGACTCGAAGTGGAAGACCCCGTACTGTCCCCCCCCCCTCCCCCGACTACTTGACGATGACACCTCACAAGGAGGCTGAGGGTACGGGGGAGGAGCCCCTAGAGGTGGAGGGAGCGGGGGAAGACCCCCCTAGAGGAGGAAGGGCAGGGGAAGAGCCCCTAGAGACGGAGAGCGTGGCCAGAAACTGCGCTCCGTGGCCAACATAGGGGGCCAGCCTCCGACGCCCTCCTCTAGGGTGGTACCCTCTGCCAGTGGCACCGCGGCTGACGATGAGGACGAGGAGAGGGAGGACGAGGAGAGGGAGGGGGAGGACAAGGAGGGAGGACGAGGAGGGGAAGGACAAGGAAATGGAGGGCGAGGAGGGGGAGGGCGAGGAGGGGGAGGATGAGGAGGGGGTGGCTGCGTGGAGTGACACACCTCCCTTTCATTCCTGCTACCGAGGAGGAGAAGACCCTCATTAGTCCCAAGGGGAAAGAGTAAGTGCCTCTCTCTATCATATTTTGAACATATACTAACATTTTGATTCTACACATACTAATATTTTGATTCTTGTGCAGCAATTGGGAGGTTACTGGAAAGGGCCGAATTCCAAACGGCCTGTACCACTCGCACCCAAACGAGGACCCGCCGTGCGAGGAGCAGGTTTTAGCAACGCGCTGGCACCACTACGAAGCTGCCAGGCTTGCGGACTACATGACTGATGCTAAGGCCATGATCACTCTTTTTGGGTAAGTTCTCTTCATAAGTACACAAGTCAATAATTTCTCGAGTTTCGTTCATAGTTCATTATCCAATCACTTAACTCATGAATTGTTCCATTCTGGTTTTATGCATGACTTTAGGAATTTTATAGAGTTCCGGAGGAGGAGAAGGCGCGCTTGGTGGCCATCACGCACTACTACCACAATATTCTCCACAAGAAGATGACCAAGAACAGAACGAGGAAGGAGTGCCCCCCTATGACCAGGGAGCAGTATTTGGACGTAAGTAGCATAGTCTTTTCATTCCGACGTTTGTGGTAAATTTCATTGTTTGCACCTGAAATGCTATGCTGTCATTATTTAGGTGATTCCTTCTTGGTGCTCCGGAAAGAGTGATGCATGGGTAGCATTGGTGGATAGGTGGCTCGGATCTGATGCAGAGTTTGCAGCCACGAACAGCATCAACACGAGAAATCGGGGAACCGACGGAACACACGCTCAAGGAAACCGGAGCCATTACCGCCACAAGAAGAACTTAGTATATATATGAAACATCCTTCTTTCATTTTCCGCTGATACGTCTCCAACGTATCTATAATTTATGAAGTATTCATGCCATGTTTATTATAGTTTTATATGATTTTGGTGCACTTTTATATGGCTTTTATATGATTTTCATGGACTAACATATTGACCTAGTGCCCAGTGTCAGTTGCTGTTTTCTGCCCTGTTTTTGTTTTACAGAAAATCAATACCAAACGAAGTCCAAATGCCACGAAACTTTTTGGATATTTTTTATTGGCCAAGATAAACACTAGAAGCTTCGGGAGGAGGCCAGAAGACCCACAGGGGCTCCACGAGCCACCAGGCTGCGCCACCCCCCCAGGCGTGCCCTGGTGCCTCGTGGGCCCCCTGTGGCCCTTCTTCACGTGATTCCAACGCTAAAAAATCATATATATTCAGAAACCCCCGAAAGTTAACCTAGATGAGTTTTTACGCCGCCGCAAGCTTCTGTACCTCCACGATCTAATCTACAGCCCTTTTCTGGCACCCTGCCGGAGGGGGGAATCATCACCGAAGGCCATCTTCATCATCCCGGCGGTCTCCATGACGAGGAGGGAGTAGTTCACCCTCGGGGCTGAGGGTTTGTACCAGTAGCTATGTGTTTGATCTCTCTCTCTCTCTCGTGTTCTTGGGATGGCATGATCTTGATGTATCGCGAGCTTTGTTGATATAGATGAATCATATGGAGTTTTCCCCTCTCTATCTTCTTGTGATGAATTGAGTTTTCCCTTTGAAGTTTTCTTATCGGATTGAGTCTTTAAGGATTTGAGAACACTTGATGTATGTCTTGCATATGGATATCTGTGGTGACAATGGGATATTCACTTGAGTCACTTGATGTATGTTTTGGTGATCAACTTGCGGGTTCCGTGACCTTGGGGATTTATGCATAAGGGTTGGCACACGTTTTCGTCTTGACTTTCCGGTAGAAACTTTGGGGCACTCTTTGAAGTTCTTTGTGTTGGTTTGAATAGATGAATCTGAGGTGTGATGCATATCATATAATCAAACTCGTGGGTACTCGTGGTGACATTGGAGTGCCTAGGTGACATTAGGGTTTTGGTTTATGTGTATCTTAAGGTGTTATTCTAGTACGAACTCTAGGGCTGTTCGTGACAATTAATGGTGATGGCTCATAAGATTGATCGGGAAGGATAACTTTGAGGTGGTTTCGTACCCTACAACAATTTCTTCGTTTGTTCTCCGCTATTTGTGACTTTGGAGTGAACTCTTTGTCGCACGTGAGGGATTTACATATGATTCAACTATGTCAACAATGTTGGGAGATCGCACTAGTGAAAGTATGAACCCTAGGCCTTGTTTCTAAGCATTGCAATACCGTTTGTATGCCCGTTTACTTTTTGCTACCTTGCTGTTTTTATATTTTCAGATTACAAAAACCTATATCTACTATCCATACTACACTTTTATCACCATCTCTTCGCCGAACTAGTGCACCTCTACAATTTACCATTGTATTGGGTGTGTTGGGGACACAAGAGATTTCTTGTATTTGGTTGCAGGGTTGCTTGAGAGATACCATATTCAACCTACGCCTCCCACGGATTGATAAACCTTAGGTCATCCACTTGAGGGAAAATTGCTACTGTCTTACAAACCTCTGCGCTTGGAGGCCCAACACGAGTCTACAAGAACAAGTTGTGTAGTAGACATCACCCGCCATGTTCCTATGTATGCGTAACATCTGTTTGGCGTTGCAGGAGTCCGTGATGAAGCAGCCGATCTCATATATGATGGCGTTTGAGCTTGGCCGTGTGCGGAAGAAGCCCAAGGATGGCCATGGCAAGTACTACGGTAAAACCGAGGAACATTTGACGGCCTATAAGGATGAGTTTCGTCGGCGGAATGGGGAGGATGCTAATCCTCTAAAGTCAGAGACCGATGAGACGGCGTTGGTCATGTCTGGACACGGCAAGCCACATGTCCGCTACCCGCTTCTAGATGCCATGATCCAGCCTACCATCACTTACTCACAGCTTCGATCTTCCAGCACGAGCGCGAGTACGACTAACCCAGCCCGGGCATGACCTAGCGGATCCAGCCAGCAGGATGTAAGTATTTTTCTCCTTTTCAACCTCTTTCTCACTTTCTTTTCTGCATGGCTATGCTGATGAGATCCATCATGTCATATTGTAGGCCTACATTAAGTCTATCGAGCTTTTTCGTCAAGAGTGCGAGCAATACGACGAGAGGGTGTGAGTGTACGAGGAGTACCGCGCCACACAAATGGAGGTTAGTTTTGCCCACTTAGAGCCAACATAAATTTTGTACTTTCATTTCTTTTGACCTCCATCTTTGCTTGTCAACTAACGTGCAGAATGTCTACGCGGCTGTTCAAACTGGCACTATTCCTCCACCAATGGGACCAGCACCACCACATCCTAGACCGTACCCAAAACTGCCTATCGTTGATTCAACACATAGAGATTCCGATTAGTACATTGCCAAACTATTCAAGCACTACCTATCGTTGATTCAACACATAGAGATTCCGATTAGTACATTGCCAAACTATTCAAGCACTACCTATCGTTGATTCAACACATAGAGATTTCTCCTTACTATCTCTTTCTAAAACATGTAGGGATCCCACGGATCAAACATTGGTGGTGGTTCTTCTGCTCCTGGTGGTGCTACTCCTAGTTCACGAAGCCCACTCACCCCAGTTTGCCTCGGTGGTGGTGGTGCTGCTTCTCCCTCGACCCGTGGCTCGCCCCTTCTGGTTAGTCCCCTACTCGCAAGATGCATCAACTTATAGTTAGAACATTTGCCAAGCCGCAAACTTAGAACTAGACCAATTGCCATGCTTAACGGTTGTCCTTCTTCATTTTGTAGTGATGATGCTCTTGTCGGTGGACTTCGGGTTTTGGCGGTGCTTGAAGGCTAACGGTGGTGTGGTGTCTTGTTATGTATTTGGATGATGATGTAAACTTGTCGTGCTATGATGTTATTTGTGACTTCGTTTGGATGATGATGTTTTATATTTGGGTTTCATTATGATGATGATGTTATATATTTGGTTTTGATGATGATGGATGATGATGATACTATGTGTGATGGATATGATGTTATACATGTGTTTTGGTGATGATTACATCATATTGGAGCTTGTATCTATTTAAATTTGCAGGGCAGAACCCAAACAGCCAAAAAAAGTGAGCAAAACTATGCCGACGACTTTGCCGTCGACATAGCTTTGGCCCGAGCTCCCAGGAGCTGACACGTGTCATCTATGCCGACGGCGTCGGCATAGTTCCAAACTGCCGATGGCGTCGGCATAGTTCCAAACTGCCGTCGGCATAGATCCACGCCGGAATCCCCCAGGGCACGACACGTGGAGCACCTATGCCGACGGCAAAGTCGTCGGCATAGTTTGGAACTATGCCGATGGTATGCCGACGGCATATGTGCGCCACGTGGTCCACCCCAGGCAGTGGCACATGGGCTGACGGAGTTGGACGGACGCCCGTCTAATTTTCTTTGCCGACGATGAAACTATGCCGACGGCTCGGGGAAACCGTCGGCATAGGCCATCTATGCCGACGGCTTTACTATGCCGACGGCTTGCCGATATTTGCCGAGGGAATCGAAGACGACGGCCTTATGCCGACGGCATTCGGGCCTATGCCGACGGCTACAGGCCGTTGGCGTCTATTTAAATTCCTATAGTGCACCGGATCCAGTGTTTTCCTCAAAATAACACTTACCAAATGTGTTGTTGCAACATTATATCTACCCTATCATCATCGAGCAACAATAAGTTAAGACAAAAGAGAACCATCGACTGGCTTAAACACGGGCGCGGCGTGGCGCCGCACCTCCGTCTGCTAGTATGCTCATAAGAGAGGCTAAGCATGCTCTAACTCGTAGCGCTTCAAAGCAGAAAGGTGCAACTGTCAAATGTTTCATTCGGAACAATAGATATGATAGCAAAGCCTGACAGCAAGGCAGAACACAGAGGCCAAAATACTGAATGATTACTAGGTTACTGCTGGTAGTAATCAGGACGACTGATAGTAGCGCACTTCTGCTAGCTCGGGCTAGTACGACAGCCTTTTCTGCTTTGGTTTCGCCGGGCGGTGGTGTGTGACCTGCGAGGGATGCTCAGCTAGCTCAGGCATCCTCACATCTGCAGCACACTGGTTGCATCTGCCATCGTCTCAGCTTGACCCCGAATGCATGCAGCGGAGACCTTGGCTCGTCAATCTCACCACTTGCGTCGCTGTTTGAGCTGTCCGGCTCAATGCTTTATTGGAGTTGTCGAACTCATGATTGGACGGCACAAGACATGTAGTAACATAAATATCTCTTGCCGTGCCCTCGCTCGCACTTCATTGTATTTGTCCGTGTCGACATGTTCCTGAGACCTGTCTGTAGCTCTCACATTCACCGGATGGAAGTCCGAAAAGTCTCCTCAGAGCAACTCTAATCCATCCTCAAAACTTAATTGCCAAAACCCATCCCAAAAACTTGATTTTTTAAAAATCCCGAGTATTGGGGGGATGCCATCTAACCCATCCCCAAAACTTAACTCCCTTTTTTTTTTTGCTAATTCACACGTCCTTTTGCATAAAAACAACCCTTTCAACTATATTTTCATATTAATACAGGAAAAACAAAAGAATAAAATATTTTGGACAATTCGTCAAATATTTTGCGTGCGACGTTGGCCGGAGAGCGTGGCGGCCGGCGGGAGCTCGCCATGGACACCGCGGTAGTCGGCGGTGATGTGTGTGTGTGTGTGGGGGGGGGGGGGGGGGGTGAGGTGGAGAGGTGCCACGGCCCGTTTCCCAGCTGCGCCGACGCTCAACGACGCGGCGGTGGCCAGCGTGGGCGTGGGAGGTCGTCGGGAGCTTCGGGAGAGGAGGCAGTAACCGGACACGGCGGAAGGGAGGTGTGTCGGCGCTGCGGCGGTTGCCACGAGCTCCGGCTCGGTGGCTGGAGGTGGCGGCAGTGGGAGGAAGCTCGGGAGACGGAGATAGGCAGCAGCGCGACCGGGAATGAGTGGGGACGTGGGTGCCGGGGGCGGGGCAGCTCGCCGGAGCCGGCGGCGTGGCCAGAGATGTCTCCGACGGTGACCCAGGCGGCGGCGGGAAGTGGCGGTTGGTGAGGGAAACTTTCAAAAAAATGTTTTGTGAGTTAAGGATTGGGAATGAATAGTGCTTCCCATTTTATTGGGATGGAGTTTTTTTTTATTTATCCCCAAAAAAATTGGGGAATTAAAGGGATACTGGGAATGGGTTAGATGGCTAATTCCTTAAAACGGCAGTTTTTTGGAACTAAAGAATTTTGGGAATGGATTAATGATGCTCTTAGTCGACATACAGTCAGGAAGCACATTAAGATGTTCCACATGTAGTGCATCTCAACAGATAGGATTCAAAAGAGCAAATATTTGAGTTCACATTGGCAATGTTGTACGCAAGATTTGAAACAACAAAAATATTGTCTAAAATTTTCAGAACAGAAATCAATCATCGAAGACGTTACCCGCCGATCAGCAGATCGTATTCCTTGTCGCCCCCGTTCACATATGCACTTTGTACTTGGACTATGTAAGTTATGGGCTAAAATGACAGAAAATCATGGAAAAAGGCATTATCAGTACTATAATGTGATGCTGGCAATTGTGCTAAAGCGTACACCATAATGTGAAAAAGCACACTATAATGTACAAGCATAAAGACCACGAAGAGAATACAAACACTATTTACGGAGAAATGAAGTCAAATGTTGCCCACACAAGGCACCTTTGCATCATTCTTTTGGGCAATTTCCCCGGCTTTTGAAGCATCAAGACTTCAACCCACACTTTTGCACGGCTGCTTGCCTACACGTTCATGATACGGCTTCCTAAAAAAAATTAGTATGGTTTAAGTGTCTTGTAACGTGCCCGCGAGATTGAATCCTATATCCTGGAAACATCATCTAGCATTTTCTAATCAAAATATGTATCTGCCAAATCACACTTTTTTCGCAACAGATCCGAACAACCTCTAAACCATCTGATGCGCATCTAACAACCACTGTCCCTCATATGCGTTGGATTGTTTTAATCGCTAAAAATGATTGGAGGTAAAGAACGATGCCACTGCATTAGGTAGAGGAGGATGCCGAAATGGAACAAAGACTATCGATATCGCATGCAGACCTGATAACTCACGTACAAACGTCACGGTAACTTTAACCCGGGGATTTTTTTGTTGAAAACATATCCCCGGTAACTTCTGTGTAAATAGTATGGTAATATACGTTCCGTAGACATGATGACTTAGGTACAAACACCACGGTAACTTTGACCCGGGGAAAAAATGTTGTTAAAAACATAATCCCGGTAACTTCTGTGTAAATAGCATAGTAATTTATGCACCGCGGATCTGATAACTCACATACAAACACCGCGATAACTTTGACTCGAGAAAAAAAGTTGTGGAATACATACCCACGGTAACTTCTGTGTAAATAACATGGTAATGTACTCACCGCAGACCTCATAACTCACGCACAAACACCGTGATAATATTTTTGACCCAGGAATAAAAGTTATTGAAAACATACCCCCCCCCCCCGGTAACTTATGTGTAAATAACATGATAATATACACACCGCAGGGTGGTAACTTACGCACAAACACGGCGATAACTTTGACCGGGGAAAAACAGTTGTTGAAAACATAACGTCGGTAACTTCTGTGCAAATAACATGGTAATATACACACCATAGGCGTGGTAACTTACTTAGCCCAGACATGGTAACTTTTGACCGAAAAAAAGTCATCGAAATATACCAACAAAGCAAAGCCCGGCCTACGTGGGACAAAGCTGAGCAAGACCTGCTTGCTAAAGGGGTCCAACCAGCGACATTACACTGGCCAGATCGGTCAAGGACTTGGTTCTTCGGGGTTGGGGGAACTTTGGACCCAGAATCAGGGAAGTGTGTTTGGACGAAAGCTCAACTTGCAATACCCGTCAAGACGCTTCAGGCAGCAATCAAGGCAGCGCAGGAAAGGAGGTTCCATCCCGACAGAGAGAAGGACGAGCTGACAGAGGCCCTCGGGAATCCTGAACACCCTGGACGAATACGAGGCACATCAGGCTCCGTTCCGTGGGTGCATGGGTTTCCCGACAGCGGTGGTTATAGAAGCCGAGAGAGAAAGAAGAAAGAGGAAGCAAGCGAAATGCAGAAGCTCAGTGCAAGATTAGCGAAACTAGAGGAACTTGAGAGCCAGCGAGCCACCGGCCAACCATTTCAGCGGCACGAAGATCCTTCCTTCGACACTGCCCCAGAAGCTACCCCACCATCTCAGCGGAGAAGCAGCGTGGCTTCCATGGAGCTCGTTCAGCCTGATTTCACGGCTCCTCGCTACCCCGTGGATAGTATCACAGAGGCTGAACATTGTGTGCTAATGGCGAAATGCCAGAACCTGACCTTGAAAGCGGCGGTCGGCTCTGTTTTACCTCCTCGAGCTGAGGGAACTTTCCATTGCCGTCCGATTCCACATGGCTATGCTATTGTCATGGTGGATGAAATAATGGAGGGATTTGAGGGGCTGGAGCTTGACTACCCTACAGGTGAAGGGGATAATCTTCTGGAAAATGCCTTAAGGAGTACCTGTCTATGGAGAAAGGAGAACATCAAGCTTCCAAACTGGACGCCGCCTCAGCAGACGCAGCCGGATGAGGCCCCTCAGCAGACTCCTCACAGTCCAGCTCAGCCGGATGAGGCCCCTCAGCAGACTCAGCCGGATGAGGCCCCTTAGCAGAGTCCTCTTCCGCCTCAACTGTCTCCGGCGCGTCAGCGGACTCCGCCTCCTCCAGCGCGTCAGCGGACTCCGCCTCCTCCGGCGCGTCAGCGGACTCCGCCGCCTCAGCAACAGCGGAAGAGAGCCGCCGCCGCTCCAACGGCTAGCAGTACAAAAGGCGGGAAGAAATTCAAATTTGGTCCAAGCCTCAGGGGGTTCCTCCAAAGTTACCGTATGAGAGGACTGACAAGGAAACCGATGACATCGTGAAAGCCGAACTGCAGGCCCATTTTGAACGGAAACGTCCACCTCCGAAGGAAACAATAGATCCGGTGAAAGCGAAGCGCACTCTGGATGCCCTTAAGCGACCACCACCGCCTCCGCCGCAATCCAACTATGACCGCTGTATTGAAAAGACATATGATGAAGCGCGGCGGTCGGGAAGTACTGCCAGTGCTTCAAGACGAAGAAGTGGGAAAACAATTCCCCAGCTCGGCGAACAGGAGAAACAATCGTGCCCCCCGCTCAAGGTGTCTAGCGATATCGCTAATCATCCGGGGCTACTGCCCGGTACCACTCTTGGTGATTACGTGGGCGATGATGTACAGTTTGAAACGGCTGAGGTAGTAGAGATCTTTAGATACGAGCACGGGAAGCCTCTCGTCAAACCTGATCATCCTCATCTAACAACGATGATGCGAAGATTGCATGAGTGGTACTTGGAAAGTTGCAGGAAGAATGGGTCCGATAGTTTGATGGTGAGAATTAAAGATGAGCACGACCTCATTGGAGTCGACCTGATGCCTGTTGAATTTGTGGAGGTATTTCAGTTATTCAATCAAGAGGCCCTCGACAAACAAGTCATGACTTGCTACTGTCTGTAAGTATTACTTCTGTAATTAAGTCTCTAGCTCAGCTCGTTCATTGCATGTATATATAATTATCCTCACTATATTATGCAGATTGAAGATCGTCAAATGCCCAAAAAGACAAATCTATGACATTGGGTTCATTAGCCCAAATACCGTAAATGAATGGGCGGTACAAAACAGAGTTAAAGATACCGAGGAAAACTTGCTAAAAGCGTTCCTTCGACATCAAAACAAAAGGGAAATACTCTTTCCTTACAACTTCAAGTGAGTGCTACTGTCTTGTGCATATTTGGTTTCGCTTACTCGAGGTTAAGTACTGTAATTGATGAGTTATGTGTGCACAGGTTCCACTTTATTCTGCTATCCATTAAGCTTGACGGGGGAGTAGAAACTGTCTTAGACTCGAGACGTAAAGATCCCAAGGATTATGCGGACATGACTGCAATGCTCCAGAAGTAAGTTCAATCAATACCGGGACCATATCGGCAACTTTCGTTCATTTCCTGATATCAAGTAATCATTTTCTTTGCCTGGCAGGGTTAGGAAACAGTTCACCGGAAAGGTTCCGGGTCTGAAGAACGAGCTGCGATTTACACACCCCAAAGTAAGTAGTACTAGCTAGTTCCGCGCATCTCTCATTGATTCTAGTTTCAGCAATACCATTATCATGCTTGATTATCAGTTTGATTGAACTCTATTCTCGTAAAGTGCTTGTGGCAGGCAGGCGGGAATAATTTATGTGGATACTACGTTTGCGAGTTCATTCGCCACTCGACCACTGAGCGGGGCTTCTTGTCTGACAAACAATTTGAAGTACGTAAACAATATTCACAATTTTATTTTATTACCATCAATTGTGTTGAGTTTCATTCATATATATGTATTGACCCCCTTCTTTAAATTAGATCTGGCAAATGCGGGATGAACTCCTACCACATGATCGCATACGAGCAATTCAAGAGGAATTGGCGGGATTATTTCTTGACCACGTCATACATGAAAAGGGAGAATACCATACGGAAATTCAATGGGAGTTTGGCGCTTGATGATGTCAGAGATGTTATATTGTATATATGTAGTAGCGTCGGATAGATATACGAAAACTTGTTGTTCGACCAAGCACGGAGAAAGAGAGGTCACTTCTCTCCATATATGTTCATGACGATCTTGTGTAATTAATGGTTTCCTTCATTTGCTTACTAGCTAACGTCGAGTTCTCTCTATATGTAGTAGCTAGCGTCGACCAAGCACGGAGAAAGAGAGGTCACTTCTCTCTATTAGCTAGCTAACACAATATGAAACCCCTAAACCCTCCAAAACCCCTAAACCCCCCCTTTCAAAAAAAAAACCCAGCGCCTGGGAGCTGCTGACGCGTGGCTACCTTTTAGTCCTGGTTGGTATTACCAACCGGGACTAAAGGTCCTCCTGCCTGGGCGCCCCACAGCGTCCACGTGGAGCACCTTTAGTCCCGGTTCGTAAGCCAACCGGGACTAAAAGTGATGGGCATTAGTCCCGATCATTTTGTCCCGGTTCCAGAACCGGGACTAAAGGCCCTCTGGAACCGGGACAGATGCCCTGTTTTCTACTTACAGTTTGTTACTTTCACTTTCTTTTCTTTTTTCGCAGAAAAGGCACGCCCAGGTAGATAAATGGCATGCACCATTGCTTCTCAGTGGCACAAACTAATTAGATTGTGTTGTGGCGGGTTCTCCAGTATTTTTTTGTTGTCAGACCAGATTATGTTCACGTTGCAATGGTCCAAGATGTCCTTTCTCTCATGTTAATCTGAAACTTTTGGTCGTCACAAAGGACAAAGATGGATCCAGTTCTGGAATCGGCGCCAGACATTAGGATGCGGACACGATGAACTCACAATAAAATAGTGGAAAGCCAAAGCAAAGAACTGCAACTCGTCATCCAGAAAGCCACCTTCTGGTAAACAATTAATGAACATCATACATTAAAGATCCATTAAGTGTATGGGATTATACATGATACATATAAATTGTGATGGGTTTATGTTTTACAATATGGCCTTTCTACAAGTTTCAACTAGCGCATCATAACCTTTTTTAGCTCTTCTCTTTATTTGTAAGAACAGATACCGCACATTTCAGTGTATGGTTTCGTGGGCTCAAATTTAAATTATTCCTATAACATAGATCGCAACAAACAGGTATTTAGTAGTTCCGTCAATTAGAGTTTATACCACACTAAATCACCATAGGGAAAAAAAATCTCAAGAAGATAGTAATGTAGAATCAGACAAATTACCAACAACTATGTGTTGCTATGTGTGTTCTCTGCATGCTAAATGGCTAACTGATTATGATAACAAGGTTCTTGATTTATAAATAAAATCCTGAGTTTTGTTGTAGAGGATGTGCCAAAAGAGGATTAATGAGCTTTTCCATCTAAAGTAGCAAAATGTTTCAAGGATTCTTAACGTAAGGATGGTGGTACAGCCTTTTTAACTTCCTTCAGAGCTATCTAAAATGTGCCTCGTATGTGTTCTACATATTATGGGGATGTACTCAATATCAGGTCATTTGAATAAGTTGTAAGGCTAGGAATAGCTTCTTTTCAGTTTGTGGGGCGGTCTTAGAATCTGTGTTTGAATGTTTAGTTTGTGTAGTTGTCCCTGCAAAGGAAAATGTCAGCTAAATGCTCACTGTAGTCAAAAGAATTTTATATTACAAATGTTTGAAGAAAAACCAAGAGACACAAGCTTTCTAGCGCAAGTGCAGTCTTACAATTGTAGCAAATGTTTGAAGTAAAATTAAGAGTCCATAGACTCTTAATTTTCGTGTGTTTTCCATCCATTAGAGCAATAGAAAGGCTGCAATATGCTAAACATCAAAATGTTGAATAGTACAATTTAATTTGATCAAATTGTATTGACTTTGATACAATTGTAGTACACAAATATCATTACGATAATTCGATTCATATATCATAACTTCATTAAGAAACACAATTGCACTATAGAAGTCGCCAGCGCATTTGCGCGGGTCACTTTAATAGTTTGATGATAAAAATAATATGTAACTAATTACATTTAACCTCTCATGTAAAATATATTTTATTCCACGCATTGTTTTATAAAATGGTAAAAAGATGCACTAATGATAAAAATCACTAATTGAAAATTTACGATAGTAAAATGTACCGAATAGTGATTTGAGTTAATCAGCACGGTCGGCTTATGGAGTCAATCGAACCTCAAGCAGAAAAAATCGAGACTAACGCAGGCTGGCTTCTCTAGACTCCGAACTGAATAAAGAAAGCACGCGAAGCACTAGAGCAAGCTGACATCAGCACATGTACTGCTACCCGACTACTGCGTGACTGTCTTCGTTTCCGATTGGCTGCCTTCTGACTGTGTTGGCAGATCAGCTCTATGATGTGTACATGTACTACACGTCAGCCACTGAGCTTTAGGATGCAGTTGAGCGCAAGTACACAGAAGCCAAAGCTAGCCGCTGGCCATATATGTGTCAGCAGCAATTCGATTTCAGCATGGGTGGTGCCAAATTAATAGTAGTTGCACAAGCACATGATATTCAGCTGCTTGTCAGCGAGATAGCGCACTTGGGCTGTGCGTTACCTCCCAAGTTTGTGGCTGCAGCGATTGTGGCGAAGCTTCCTGCATCTTGTGTTGAGATATACGGTGGGCCTTGGGCCCATCTAACAATTTTAGAAAATCTCTAGGGCCCATGTGGGTTATATGACAAGGGATGTGGTGGTAAGTTCAGTAACACCCCGCTAGTGGAGAAGTAGTTGGACCTCCTTATAAGGGATTCTCTTCCACATGCTATTGGAGCTTGAGAAGAGAAGTGGTTCCCACGCGCTCCACCTCCGCCATCCGCCTCGCCTCATCCCGACGCGCGCGCCTCGGGTTGCAGTAATAAGCCGAGATCAGATCTATGTCATGCGTGCGTTTATTTTTCCGGTCAAAAACGGAGAGTCTGTAACAGACGTGCCACGAATCCGAGACGTCGGATCGTGGGCTGTCACCGACTCGGACGTGGGTCCAGCCCACGTTCTCCTACCCGACCGCGCCTATATAGTGGAGGCGTCAGCAACTCTAGCTGCCGCCAGAAGAACAGATCGCATCTGCTCTGCCTCCACGCGCACCGCCCACTATCGTTCCTTTGCTGCTGCTGCCGCCGGCGATCCATCCCGTCCACCGCGTACACGGCTGACGGGAGAGCAGGCCTCTGAAACCCCGCCTCTCGAGATCCTGTACGGGAGAGGGATGATTAGGTTTTTGGGGAGCGTCTCCTACGGGACTACTCGCCTCCGTTCGTCTGCATCCACTACGTCGTCTCGCCTTCGTCATCACCATGTCCACCGAAGCCGAGAGACGCTACCGAGAAGGCTGCTGCTGACAAGAAGGCGGCCGAGGAGGCTGCTGCCGCCGCCGCCGCTACTGCCAACTGGTCTACTGGAGGGTATAACACGTTTATCCTGCTCCTGTTTATTTCCGTGTGTGCAGTACTAGCTAGTTGCGTAGATGTTTCTACTATCTGCCTAGTACGTGATTACATATGATCCAATATCAGTATGTGCTTAGTACTGTTTACGTCATGCTCATGATTTATTCCTGAATTAAATTAATCAAAAATTTGTTAATATACTCAACAATCCAAAAATCTAATTTATGTAGGCAATTTTTCATTCAAGGTTTTGATACTGCACTGAAACCGACCCCATTTATGGGGACATATTTTAAGCGTTGGCCGACCAAAACCACCTTATGGCTCACTGCGATGAACGTGTTCTGGGTCGCCGGTGTTACTCCCATGACAACCATTGCTCCTGAACAGGAGAAGGCGTTCAGGGAGGCCACTGTCGTCTTTGTCGGAGCCGTTCTGAGCGTGATCGGAGATAAGTTTGTTGATGCATATTTACATATGCGGGTTGCCAAGGACTTGTGGGAGGCGCTCGAATCTAAATTCGGTGCAACCGACGCTGGAAGCGAGATGTATGCCATCGAGCAGTTCCACGATTACAGGATGGTCGAGAACCGTTCTGTATTGGAGCAGGCTCATGAGATACAGTGCATCGTTAAGGAGCTTGAGCTTTTTAAGTATGAAAATCCTGAGGAGGATGACGAGGAAGCCCTTGGTAGGGGCAAGAGACAGAGGACTGCAAAGTCCTTTGGCGATGATTTCTTCGTGTACCTCGTGGATGATACTCCCACTTCCATTTCAGAAGCCTATGCACATCCAGATGCTAACTACTGGAAAGATGCAGTACGTAACAAGATGGATTCCATCGTGGCTAACGGGACATGAAAAATCACTAAACGTCCCTATGGTTGCAAACCATTGGGATATAAGTGGGTGTTCAAAAATAAGCTTAGGCCCGATGGTACGATTGAAAAATACAAGGCTAGGCTTGTGGCCAAGGGTTATTCCTAGAAAGAAGAAAAGATTTCTTCGATACTTACTCACCTGTGCCCAGACTGACCACCATTCGAGTATTTCTCTCGTTGACGGCCTCACATGGTCTTCTCGTCCATCAGATGGACGTTACGACGGCTTTCCTGAACGGAGAGCTAGACGAGGAAATTTACACTAGTAGAAAACAGGGCATCAGTCCCGGTTCCAGAGGGCCTTTAGTCCCGGTTCTGCAAACGGGACTGAACAATCGGGACTAAAGGCCCTCACTTTTAGTCCCGGTTGGGTTACGAACCGGGACTAAAGGAGCTCCACGTGGCCGCTGTGGGGCCCCCAGGCAGGAGGACCTTTAGTCCCGGTTGGTAACATCGACCGGGACTAAAGGTCTCCACGTGGCCGCTGCGCGGCGCTCAGGCAGGAGGACCTTTAGTCCCGGTTGGTAACACCAACCGGTACTAAAAGGCCGCCACGCGTCAGCCCCTGCCAAGCGCTGTTTTTTTTTGTTTGAAAGGAGGGGTTTAGGGTTTAGGGGTTTTGGAGGGTTTAGGGGTTTCATATTGTGTTTCCCCCTTTTCTTTTTGTGTTTACCATTCAATTCTTTTACATTTAGGGTTTTCGTTTTTATTTTACGTTTTCCATTCAACTCAACGCTAGCTACTACATATAGCAATGAAGGAACCATTATACGAATCGTCATGAATATAGAGAGAAGTGACCTCTCTTTCTCCGTGCTTGGTCGAACAACAAGTTTTCGTATATCTATTTGACGCTACTACGTATAGTACACGTTCATGCATATATACAATGTAACATCTCTTACGATCCCTAATATCTAATTACCAAAATCGCATTGCCACTCCCGATGGAATTCTCCGTCTGTAGGTATGACATGGTCAACAAAGAATCCCGCCAATTCCTCTTGAATTGCTCGTATGCGATTAGTTGTTAGGAGTTCATCCCGCTTCCGCTTGATCTAATTTAAAGAAGGGGGTCAATATATATATATATATATATATATATATATATATATATATATATATATATATATATATGAATGAAACTCAACACAATTGATGGTAATAAAATAAAAATGTGAATATTGTTTACATACTTCAATTTGTTCTTCAGATCTGCCCCGCTTAGAGGTCTTGTGGCGAATGTACTCGCAAACGTAGTATCCACATAAATTATTCCCGGGTTCCTGCCACAAGAACTTTACGAGAATATAGTTCAATCAAAATGATAATCAAGCATGATAATGGTATTGAAACTAGAATCAATGAGAGATGCGCGGAACTAGCTAGTAGTACTTACTTTGGGTTGTGAAAATCGCAGCTCCTTTTTCCATTCACCCCTAACCTGGTTGGTGAACTTTTTCGAAACCCTGCCCGGCAAAGAAAATGATTAATTGATATCAGGAAATGAATGAAAGTTGCCGATATGGTGCGATAATGATTGAACTTACTTCTGGAGCATTTGACTCATGTCCGCCCACTCCTTAGCCTCTTTACGTCTCGAGTCCAAGACAACTACTAGTCCCGCGTCAAGCTGAATGGCTAGCAGAATAAAGTGGAACCTGCGCACGCATAACTCATCAATTACACTTAACCTCGAGTAAGCGAAACAGAATGTGTAGAAGACAATAACACTCACTTGAAGTTGTAAGGAAATAGTATTTCCCTTTTGTTTTGTTGTCCAAGTAACGCCTTTAGCAAGTAATTCTCTGTATCATCGGGGCTTTTTTGTACCGTATATTCATTTACGGTATTTCGGTTAATGAACCCAATGTCATAGATTTTTCCTCTGCATTCGCGGATCTTCAATCTGCATAATATAGTGTGAGGATAATTATACATGCAATGAACGAGCTGAGCTAGAGACTTAATTACAGAAAAAATACTTACAGACAATAGCAACTGATGATAGTTTTGTCGAGGGCGGCTTGATTGTATAACTGAAATAATTCTTCAAATTCAATGTACAACGCCTCGACTCCATTGAAGTAGTGCTCATCTTTAATTCCCACTAAGATACTGTTGGTCCCTTCCTTGCAGGCTTTCAAGTACCAGTTATGCAATGTTCGCCTCATCGTTGATAGACGTGGGAGCTGCTCAGGTCTGATGAGAGGCTTCCCGTGCTCGTATCTATAGGCTACCTCAGCTATTTCGAACTGTACCTCATCGCCTAAGTAATCAGCAAGAGTGTAACCAGGATGAGCGGCCGCTACCCCCGGATCATTAGCGATATCGGGAAATACCTTGAGCGGGGGGCACGATTGTTTTTCCTGTTCGCCGAGCTGGGGAATTGTTTTCCCACTTCTTACAGCACTGCTAGTACTTCCCGACCTTTTCGCTTCATGAAATGTCTTTACAATATTGCGGTCATAGTGTGAGAGCGGCGGAGGAGATGGTGGTCGCTGAAGGGCATCCAGACAGCGCTTCGCTTTTACCGGATCTATTTTCTCCTTTGGACCTGGACGTTTCGGTGCAAGCTGGCGTTTCACATCGGCAGCCACGAACTCGTCGGTTTCCTCCTCAGTCATGTCATATGGTAACTTGGGAGGAGCCTTCTTGACGCTTGGACCTGCTCTGGATTTCTTCATTGTTGTACTGCTAGCTGCCGGAGCGGCGCGGGTCTCTTCCGCCGTTGCTGAGGCGGCGGAGGAGGCGGAGTCAGCTGACGCGGCGGAGGAGGCGGAGTCCGCTGATGCGGCGGAGGAGGCGGAGTCCGCTGACGCGGCGAAGACAGCTGAGGCAGCGGAGGATTCTGCTGACGGGCCTCCTCCGGCGGAGTCCGCTGACGCGGCGGAGACAGCTGAGGCGGCAGAGGATTCTGCTGAAGGGCCTCCTCCGGCGGAGTCCGCTGATGCGGCGGAGATAGCTGAGGCGGCGGAGTGTGCTGACGTGGCGGAGACGACTGAGGCAGCGGAGATAGAGCTCGACAGTGAGGAGTCTGCTGAGGGGCCTCCTCCGGCTGAGTCTGCTGACGCGGCGTCCATTGTGGAAGCACGATGTATTCCTTTCTCCATAGAATGGTAGTCCTTACGGCATCTACAAGATGAGTCTCCCCTTCACCTGTAGGGTACTCAAGCTCCAGCCCCTCGAATCCATTGGTAACTTCATCCACCCCGACAATAGCAAAGCCATCTGGAATCGGATTGCAATGGAAAGTTCCATCAGGTCTAGGAGGTAAGACATAGCCGACCGCCACCTTCAAGGGTAGGTTGATGCATTTCGCCATTAGCTCACAATGTTCCCTCTCCGTGATATAATCCACGGGGTAGCGAGGAGCCATGATATCAGGCCGAACGAGCTCCATGGAAGCCACGCTGCTTTTCCGCTGAGATGGTGGGGTAGCTTCGTGGGCAGTATCGAATGAAGGATCTTCGTGCTGCTGAGATGGTAAGCCGGTAGCTCGCTGACTGGTAAGTGCCTCTAGTTTCTTCTCCTGCAACGCTAATCTTTCTTCTACCTTCTGCATCCGGTCTGCTACCTCTTTCTTCTTTCTCCCTCGGCTTCTATAACCAGCGCTGTCGGGAAACCCATGCACCCACGGAATGGAGCCTGTTGTGCCTCGTGTTCGTCCAGGGTGTTCAGGATTCCCGAGGGTGCGTGACAGCACGTCCTTCTCTCTGTCGGGATGGAACCTCCCTTCCTGCACGTCCTTGATTAATTCCTGAATCTTTGTGACGGGTGTTTGAAGTTGGTCTTTCGTGTAAACACACTTCCCTGTTTCTGGGTCCAAGGTTCCCCCATGCCCGAAGAACCAAGTCCTTGCCCGTTCGGGCCAGTTCAATGTCGCTGGTTGGATCCCTTTAGCAAGCAGGTCGTTCTCAGCTTTGTCCCACGTAGGCTGGGCAACCTTGTAGCCACCTGACCCCGTAACATGGTGATACTGCTTCTTTGAAGCATTTAGCTTATTTGTCTGTGACCTGTTCTTAGCTTTCTCCGATTTCTTGTACGCCACAAATGCGGGCCAGTGATCTTTTATCTTCGCATATTGACCGGTGAATTCTGGAGTCTCGTCTTTCTCGACAAACTGTTCGTTCAGTCTTTTCTTCCAGTTATTGAATTGTTCTGCCATCTTCTTAAGAGCCCATTTTTTGACTTTTCACTGTATAACTGGGTTATTTGGATCCTCCTCTGGCGGTAGGCTGAAATTTATCATGAGCGAGTTCCAAAGCTGATCTTTGCATCTATCGTCGACATAAGAAACTCCATCGTCCTTCTTCTTATTCCATTCTTGGATGCTAATCGGGACGCTGTCCCTAACAACAACTCCGCACTGATGTATAAATCGGTCTTGGGTCCGCTTGGGAATAGTCGGTTTGCCATATGGATCGACTTGTTCGATCGTGAACCTTTCATTCTCGCCCAACCTTTTCTTCGGGCCTCGTCTCCTTATAGAAGTTTGGCTCGATCCGGAGGGCTAAAAGAAGAAAGAAGTGTTAATATATGTACATACAAAACAATTAATGCATCTAGTCAGCAGAGGCTTAATTAATATATATACCTCGCCGGACTTTGCAACAGTTAAGGCTCCAACACTGGCAGAGCCATCATCTTCTCTTCCCTCACCACCGGAGTCGTTGAGAAACTGTGAGGTCATGATATCATCATCTCCCTCGCGGATTATTTCCTCCAACGCCTCTTCTTGTTCTAAGTCTCTGTCGTGTTCCATAGTTTCTACAAATATTATAACATGGCAATATATAACCATGAGAGATGGATTAGTGGCAAACATAGACCTAATCACAACAAGGAATCATATGCATATGAGCAATGGATTAGTGGATTATCGGGGTTATGTTTTACCGACCCCCTCCCCCCTCATGTCGAAGTTATACCGAAATTATCGGGGTTATGTTTTAACACGACCCCCCCCCCCTCATGTCGAAGTCAATGAACAACATGAAAATTTGTAAGTGATTGCTAAACCTTTATGCTTCATTTATACGAAGATCAATTATCCAATATAACTATGTTCACGATATGAGGCATTGGACATTATCTAGAATCATATCTGATGAGTCGTCCTATCTTTCGGGAGAGGATACTTTGCGGACCGCCTCTCTCATGCCTGTCCGACGTGCAAATCAGGTTTTCATATGCCTCAAAATCAAAGTTATCGGGGTTATGTTTTAACGACCCCCCCCTCTCATGTCGAAGTTACGACGATATTTGTACAAGATGAATACAAGATTTATTCACAAGATGAATACAAAATGAATACAAGATTTATACACAAGATGAATACACAACTCAACAAATGAACCAACCATCATCCTATGAACAAAACTCAACATACGACAAATGGACACCTTTTGTCGAACAGCGGAGGGACGATCAGGGACCAACTCCACGGAGATGCAACACCACAACCTGTAATTCTACTGAGTGAAAAAAAATTAGGCAAACCCAAGTATGCCACTGGATAGAATGGAAGATTTTAGTTGAAATGGACTTATAAAGATCATGGCAAACGGATGCACGGAACTCAAATGGTGATCAAAGCAATATGCAATGCAAATCTGTCCATTATAGCTAGATACCAATTTGAAAGCAAGATTTGAACATGCTACATAATTTCTACATGGCAACAAATGGCATGACACATGGCAAAACATGCTTAATTACTGAACTAATTCAAATGAGTGGCAGAAAACAGATTCATGATGCAACCTTTTAGGCAAGTAAAATATATGCTACAACAATTTTTCATGGCAACAAAGAGCATGGCAAGCATGTACTAATTACCCTCAACGAAACACCCTTACTGATCATGATCCAAAGATGCACAGATTTGTTGCAAACCTCAAGGCAAAATGCAAAGTATTAATACTGCCAGTTTTAGACTTAGAGAAAAATAGCATGACATGGCAGAAATGAATAGATAGCAAGTTTACAAGCTTGTAGCACTCACTACAGGTCCTAACATGGCATGAACTAAAATCTACCAGCAAGATGACATCAAAATGCTCCTACTTCATGTTTGTCGTGGTATTCTCGCGGGGGGTGCGTGATTCACGGCAGATGCCATGGGATGGCTTGAAGAGGTGAGGGCAAGGCTGCAGTGGAGATCCGGGACGGGTTTGGGCAACTGTACACGGTGGTTTACCCAGGTTCGTGGCCCTCCGTGGGAGGTAACACCCCTAGTCCTGCATGTCTGATGTATATGCGGTGTATATGGTTGTACAGAGTCGCTCCTGGAGCTGTATTTAGAGGAGGAAGAAGGAGGCTGGGAGCGCTCCTCTTCTCTGCCTCGTGTGAGTGAGAACGAGAGGGAGAGTGAGAGCGTGGCTGGCCTGGTGGCCGTGGGAGTGTGAGGCCTCCCCTGGTGCTCCTTATAAAGGGGAGCCCAGGGGACAAGGGGTGGCCCACATGCCCACTACACTATTGGGGGGACACCAGCAGGTGAACAGTGCCAGCCGCTAAATCTACAGTGCTCTACTGTAGAACGTGGCCGTCTCGTCCGCGCAGTCCGACGAGACGTTGTGGTTGACTTCGTCGGATTCCAGCCGGACGGGCTCCACCCAGACGGCTCCACCTGGACGGCTTCACCCGGACGACTCCACCCGGATGGCTCCAGCCGGACGGGCTCCACCCGGACGGCTCAACCCGGATGGCTCAACCCAGATGGCTCGACCCGGATTGGGGACCCGGATTGGGGACCTGGATTGGGTGAACAGTGCCAGGGTGAACAGTGCCAGATTCCAGCCAGCCAGGTCGCCGGGACGCGGGGCGGCGAGCCGGACGGGTCGCCAGCATGCCAGGGGACGCTCCCCTGGCAAAGTTTGAAGTGTCATTTCGCCGTCTTGGGCCTACCCGGGGGTCATCCCCCTGACAGTAGCCTCTGAGCCTCCGGGCGACTTGGAAAGTCGGGCGGAGGGTATTCGCGGGCGTTGATGTAGCAGATGTCGTCGATGACAGCCGGCTGCGGGCTGCAGCCGGCGTGGCTTGCTTCCAGTGGGGGCGCGCCAGCGCACCCACTGGGTGTAGCCTCCGAGCCTCTGGGTGACTTGAAGAGTCGGGCGGAGGGTATTTGCAATTTGTTGCAGCAGATGGGCGCGGAGCGCCGCCGGGCGCGGACGCGGAGTCTGCCGGCAGGTGGGTGCGAGGCGCCACCGGGCGCGGATGCGGAGTCCGCCGGCAGGTGGGCGCGAGGCGCCGCCGGGCGCGGAGCGGAGTCCGCCGGCAGGTGGGCGCGAGGCGCCGCCGGGCGCGGACGCGGAGTCCGCCGGCTGGCTGTTTCCAGTGGGAGCGCGCTAGCGCACCCACTGGGTGTAGCCTCCGAGCCTCCGGGCGACTCGAAGAGTCGGGCGGAGGGTCTCCGCGGATGTTGGAGCAGACGGTGGCGTCGAGGATGCCGGTGGCAGCCGGCGCGGCGGGCCTGCAACCGGCGTGGCGTTTTCCCAGCGGGGCGCACCAGCTCACCCACTAGGTGTAGCCTCCGAGCCTCCGGGCGAGGAGGGGGGGTCCCCACAGAAATGATCATGCGAAAGACAAAGTTAGTCAGTGCAGATATATCGAATATTTAACTTTGGCAGCGCAAGTTTTATGCAGGGGGTGCCGACTCAGTTTCGTCCAAGCCCCCTTCAGTCTTTTTCGTGTCCCTTCCGCCCTTTGGCTTTTGCTCTTGCCAGCCGGACAGCCGGGAGCCGGTCTGTAGCTGAGGCTAAGAGTGGGCCGCGGAGTGGAGCGTACAGTACTCGGACTCTGGGAGCAGATTCGACCGAGCAGATACTCATAAAGTAAACAACCGGGTCGCCCAGGCCGTTTTCTCCCCGGACATCTTTCGCGTGGGCTGACCTCCAACTTTTGCTCTCGCTAGCCGGACAGCCGCGGTGCGGTCTGTAGCTGAGACGAGAGTGGGCCTTTGGTACCGTACACGCTACTAAGCCGTCTGCGGGGAAAACGAATGGGGCCAAAGGTCAAGCCTCCGGGCCAAGACTAGCTGGCGCCGGGGTGAATCGCAAAGCAGCTGAAGAAAAAAGCGGAAGTGGCCCCCGAGGGTCGCTCGGGGTTATCCGTTTTGTGCGCTGTGTAACGATATGCGGATGGGAGCTCACATTGCTTTTTGACGCGGACGGGTCGGAGGTGACCTCCGGCAGGCGGCCCGGACGGGCTCCACCCGGACGGCTCAACCCGGATGGCTCAACCCGGATGGCTCGACCCGGATTGGGAACCCGGATTGGGGACCCGGATTGGGTGAACAGTGCCAGGGTGAACAGTGCAAGATTCCAGCCAGCCAGGTCGCCGGGACGCGAGGTGGCGAGTCGGACGGGACGCGAGGTAGCGAGCCGGACGGGACACGGGGCGGCGAGCCGGACGGGTCGCCAGCATGCCAGGGGACGCTCCCCTGGCAAAGTTTGAAGTGTCGTTTCGCCGTCTTGGGCCTACCCGGGGGTCATCCCCCTGACAATGTTCAAAGATTGCCCAAAAGATGCTTGCATTAAAACATACAAAAAACACAAAATGAACTCTAATGCAAAAAATTTGTTCTTTATTTGCAAAGGAGCTATATTCTCCCCAATTCTTTTGCACCCACAAAAATTACTCCATCTATTTGACAGTACCCACAACCCATTCCACCAAAAACATTTGGTTCCATAGTTCAAAATTTTCAAATTTCATTTAGTTCAAATTTGGACCAGATTCAAACTCCATGGTCAAAGCCCAATTTAAATTGCTCCAAAAATTCTGAAACTTTGCCAGACTCTCTTTTGTGCATCAACACCTCAGCACAAAAGTTCTCAAAAATTCCTAAAATTCCTAGAGCCCTCTGGCATTTCATCATACATTTGATGTGCACTGTCAAAAAATTCAGAAAATTCAGAAAAAATTCTGGGGAAGGGGGGAGCTCACTGGGGATCGGCGCGCGATGGAGCTGGAGGGCCGGCGACGAGGGGAGCGGGCTCGGTGGCGGCGATGGCGAGGAGGTCCGGCGACGAGGAGTGTCTCAGGGGCGGCGATGCTCGGGGCAGGGCGCGGCGAGGGCGTCGGGGCAGGGCTCGGCGACGGCGGCGTCGGGGCAAGGCGCGGCGACGGCGGCGGCGAGGAGGGGGATGGCGATCTCTGGCGCAGCAGCCTGGCGGCGTCGTGCTGTGGTTCGGCGTCGGGGGAGAGAATGGGAGAAAAAATCGCAGGTGCTGCTTATATACCCAACCATTTAGTCCCGGTTGGTGGCTCCAACCGGGACTAAAGGCCCCCCTTTAGTCCCGGTCCGAGCCACCAACCGGGACAAAAGGTGAATTTCACCAACCGAAAGGGCGGGAAACCCACCCCTTTAGTCCCAGTTAGTGGCTCGGACCGGGACTAAAGGGGGCCTTTAGTCCCGGTTGGAGCCACCAACCGAGACTAAAGGGGGGCACAGCCGTGTGGTGAAAGTTTAGTCCCACCTGCGATCGCACCGGTTTATAAGCCCCGCTGCGATATCCATCCCGAGCTCCTCTCTAAAGCAGGCAGTACATGCCTAACGTTCCTCTCTGCCCTGTTGGGCCTACGTGCCCTGCGGGCCTGCATCCTGGCCCATATAAAGTTGGGTTTCTAGTCGTATGCAGGCTGTGGTGGCCTAGTAGGCGGGCATTTTTTTATTTTTTGTAAATTTTTTAGTCCCGGTTGGTGGGTCCAACCGGGACTAAAGGTCTTTTCCAGTTTTTTTTTGTTTTTTGCTTTATTTTTTTTCTTTTGTTTCTACTTACAGCCAAATATTTAGATTTTTTGAGTGAATCTTTTTTGTTTAGGTCACAAAAATTATAAATTTTCTATTAGTGCCAGTAGTTTTCAAATTTGAATAGTTTAAATTTGAATTCTTTGAAATTTGTGTGAATCACTAGTTTGTGAATAACTTTACTTTAAAAATAGATTTTTGAGTGATTCTTTTTCCTGCTGTTTAATATTAGTGTGTTTTATCAGTATGTTCAATTTGGTAATTTTTAGGTTATTTTAAATAGGTGTTTTAATCAAAAACAGATTCTGTTTAGCTCTTTTAGTTTTATAGCTCAAAAAAATCATTAAATGCATGAAAAATAGCGAATGAAGTCAGAAAAGGTTGAAAATTGATGATGTGGCTTTGAATTGTGCATGTTGAATGCACAAAAAGTCTGGAGTTAAAATAAGTTTAAAAAAATGAAATGCCTTTGTAACAGATGAGTTTTCGTCCGAAACCCTGTTACTTCGAAAGAGATTGTCCAGTTTGTGCACGAAGTGCATCCAGTTTTTGCCGTAACCCTCTGAACTTTTTAGCACATGCTATGTGGGTGAAATGATGACACTATGCCAAGTTTCTACCTTTTTAGAGTTCATTTGTAGTGCTTTTCAATTTCAGGGTCATTTAGCTCAAAAAAATCAATAAATGCATGAAAAATAGTGTTCCTTCGCGTTATGTGTAATACACATGATTATCAAACAATTTCAACAAAATATATGAAATTCTAAAAAATGCAAAACTTTCATATTCTTTCTGTGTTAATGAAAGAGATCATGCCTATTTTTGGTTTTAATTCTAAAGTTTTGTTTTAAAGAGATGCATACATGCCTAGTTTTCATTTAATTCCTGTTGCTATTAAAGTTTTTAACAAAAAATACTTTATGAAAATTTTAGTTGCATAAATTTTATATAATTTTAAGTTAATATTATTTTGATCATAACTAGAGTTTTACAAAAGCTTTTTAGTTGATTCTTTTTGCTATTGAAGAATATTATAGTTTTGTTTTAGTTGATCATAACTAGAATTTTATATAACTTTATTTCATGATTTAGATTTTCATCAGTTAGTGACAAAATAGCTAGTTCTATCAAGTTATTTTCATATGTACCATTTCCGCAACATATTCACCATAAATTCCAATACTTTTTGTTAACCTAATTTATTTTGATGCATAGACACATAGTGATTCAAAAAAAGCCGACACCAATGTTCCCTATGTGAAGGAGATAGACCCTTACTATGAATCTTCTAGAAGATTCATAGTATTTTCTGTTAACCTAATAATGTTATATTTTCTTTATGTCATACAACGTTTCTCTCTTATCATCTCCGATCAGAGAAACCACATAGTACCTCCAACTTTATGTCATACAACGTTTCTCTCTTATCATCTCCGATGCTTCTGCTGTATTCATCTATGTCAAGACGTTTAAGCCATGTCTATATTAACCTTGTTATTATATATGGAGCCACCAACCGGGACTAACCGCGTATGATCAACCTTGCAAAACATGTGACTGAAAGGATAGGAATAATTGAAATTTCATAACTTAATAAATAATTATTATAAAATCATGTTTCAAATGCCAAAATGCCCTAGCTATCTCTTACAAAGATTCCCTCCGGTTTGTCCAATGTGGCACTTTCCAGCTATAAGTCCGGAAACTCACACTAGAGAGAAAGTGATGGCGGTGAAGCCGGTCACATCCCAGAGTGGGATCTTGGGGTATAAAACTATTTCTTCGTGTGTGTCCCTTGCTTATTGCGCGTAACCATGGATAATCTTCATCATTTAACAGGATGCTTGGGTCAGTCTTCACTCTGAAGGGAGAAATTTCATGAAACTTTTCATAATCTTCTGACATGTCTGTCTTGTCCTCCACTCCCACGATGTTTCTTTTCCCTGAAAGAACTATGTGGCACTTTGGCTCATCGTATGATGTATTCGCTTCCTTATCTTTTCTTTTTCTCGGTTTGGTAGACATGTCCTTCACATAGAAAACCTGCGCCACATCATTGGCTAGGACGAATGGTTCGTCTGTGTACCCAAGATTGTTGAGATCCACTGTTGTCATTCCGTACTGCGGGTCTACCTGTTCCCCGCCTCCTGATAGATTGACCCATTTGCACCAAAACAAAGGGACCTTAAAATCACGTCCATAGTCAAGTTCCCATATGTCCTCTATGTAACCATAATATTTGTCATTTGCCCTATTGGTGTTTGCTGCATCAAAGCGGACACCACTGTTTTGGTTGGTGCTCTTTTTATCTTGGGCGATCGTGTAAAATGTATTCCCATTTATCTCGTACCCTTGGAAAGTCAATACAGTCAAAGATGGTGTCCTGGCCAACAAGTACAGCTCATCTCCAACAGTGGTGTTACCCATGAGATGTGTTTGCAACCAACCGCCGAAAGTCCCCATGTGTTCACGTGTAATCCAGTCATCAGACTGCTCCGGGTGTTTGGAGCGTAGAATATTCTGGTGTTCATTGATATACGGGGCCACAAAGGTAGACTTCTGTAGAACTGTGTAGTGTGATTGTGCCTAAGAATGCCCATCCCAACATATTATTGAGTTCGGTCCTAGCATGCCTTTTCCACCCTGTCTCCCCTCATGCCGCGATTCAGGAACACCAATCGGCTTAAGGTCAAGAATAAAGTCAACACAAAACTCAATGACCTCCTCTGTTTGATGGCCCGTGGAGATGCTTCCTTCTGGCCTAGCACGGTTACGAACATATTTCTTTAAGACTCCCATGAACCTCTCAAAGGGGAACATATTGTGTAGAAATACAGGGCCCAGAACGACAATCTCGTCGACTAGATGAACTAGGACGTGCGTCATGATATTGAAGAAAGATGGTGGGAACACCAGCTCGAAACTAACAAGACATTGCACCAAATCACTCCTTAACCTTGACAGGATTTCTGGATCGATCACCTTCTGAGAGATTGCATTGAGGAATGCACATAGCTTCACAATGGCTAATCGAACGTTTTCCGGTAGAAGCCCCCTCAATGCAACCGGAAGCAGTTGCGTCATAATCACGTGGCAGTCATGAGACTTTAGGTTCTGGAACTTTTTCTCTGCCATATTTATTATTCCCTTTATATTCGACAAGAAGCCAGACAGGACCTTGATACTGAGCAGGCATTCAAAAAAGATTTCCTTCTCTGCTTTGGTAAGTGCGTAGCTGGCAGGACCTTGATACTGCTTTGGATGCATGCCGTCTTTTTCATTCATACGTTGCTGGTCCTCCCATGCCTCCGGTGTATCTTTGGTCTTCCCATACACGCCCAAGAAGCCTAGCAGGTTCATGCAAAGATTCTTCGTCACGTGCATCACGTCGATTGCAGAGCGGACCTCTAGGTCTTTCCAATAGGGTAGGTCCCAAAATATAGATTTCTTCTTCCACATGGGTGCGTGTCCATCAGCGTCATTCGGAACAGATTGTCCGCCAGGACCCTTTCCAAAGATTACTTGTAAATCCTCGACCATATCAAGTATATCATCACCAGTACGAAGGACAGGCTTCTTCCGGTGATCTGCCTCACCTTTGAAATGCTTGCCTTTCTTTCTTAAGGCATGCTTGGTCGGAAGAAATCGACGATGTCCCAGGTACACATTCTTCTTACATTTATCCAAATATATACTTTCGGTCTCATCTAAACAGTGTGTGCATGCGAGGTATCCCTTGTTTGTCTGTCCTGAAAGGTTACTAAGAGCAGGCCAATCATTGATGGTTACAAACAGCAACGCTCGTAGGTCAAATTCCTGCTGTTTGTGCTCATCCCACACATGTACACCTTTTATGTCCCACAGCTGTAAAAGTTCTTCAACTAATGGCCTTAGGTACACATCAATGTCGTTGCCGGGTTGGTTAGGGCCTTGGATGAGCACTGGCATCATAATGAACTTCCGCTTCATGCACAACCAAGGAGGAAGGTTATAGATACATAGAGTCACAGGCCAGGTGCTATGATTGCTGCTCTACTCCCCAAAAGGATTAATGCCATCTGCACTTAAACCAAACCATAAGTTCCTTGCGTCACCTTCAAAGTCCGGCCACTTTCTCTCGATTTTTCTCCACTGCGACCCATCAGTGGGTACTCTCAACTTCCCATCTTTCTTACGGTCTTCTTTGTGCCATCGCAACAACTTGGCATGCTCTTTGTTTCTGAAGAGACGTTTCAACCGTGGTATTATAGGAGCATACCACATCACCTTGGCAGGAACCCTCTTCCTGGGGTGCTCGCCCTCAACATCACCAGGGTTATCTCGTCTGATCTTATACCGCAATGCACCGCATATCGGGCATGCATTCAAATTCTCGTACTCCTCACCGCGATAGAGGATGCAGTCATTAGGGCATGCATGTATCTTCTGCACCTCTAATCCTAGAGGGCAGAGAACCTTCTTTGCTTCGTACGTATTGTCAGGCAATTCGTTATCCTTTGGAACCTTCTTCTTCATTATTTTCAGTAGCTTCCCAAATCCCTTGTCAGATACACCATTCTCTGCCTTCCATTGCAGCAATTCCAGTGCGGTACCGAGCTTTGTATTGCTATCTTCGTTATTTGGGTACAACCCTTTTTTGTGATCCTCTAACATGCGATCGAACTTCAACTTCACGCTTTCACTTTGGCATCCTCTCTGTGCATCAACAATGACCCGGCGAAGATCATCATCGACATCTGATGCCTCTTGATCTTCAGCTTCCCCCGTTGCAGTATTACCATATTCAGGGAACACAGGATAGTTGTCATCATCCTCTTCTTCTTCGTTGTCTTCCATCATAACCCCTCTTTCTCCGTGCTTGGTCCAAACATTATAGTGTGGCATGAAACCATTCTTAAGCAGGTGGAAGTGAAGGGTTTTCGAGTCAGAGTAATCATTCGTATTCTCACAGACAGTACATGGACAATACATAAAACCATTCTTCTTGTTTGCCTGAGCCACATCGAGAAAATTATGCAGGCCCGTAATGTAGTCGGAGGTGCGTCGGTCACCGTACATCCATTGCCGGTTCATCTGCGTGCATTATATAATTAAGTATATCAAAAACCATTACAGAACATCATGAATAGATAAATGACCAAATTAATACAAGTTCATCATCACATTAAAACCAAAGTACAGTAGTGATCAAATGTTATTACTGAATAAATAAATACATAAAGTTCATACATAGTTCTCATAGAACAACATACAGCTCTCTACACATGTGCAAACTAAGAAGTTAATTTGAGCTCACCACGGTGGTGCCGGCGACGAGATCGGCGCGGGCGATCGATGGCGGTGAGGACGGGGACGGGACGGCACCCTACACATGTGCAAACTAAGAATTTAATTTGAGCTCAAATTGTGCATCTAAATCAAATAAACTCACACATACACTCCTCCACTAAAACCCACAAACCACACTACTTCTAGAGCATTTGAAATGAGCTAAACTAGCAGTGAGAGATGAAAGGATGAAGTTGCTAACCTTTTTAGAAAATTTGTATAGTTGGTGCACCACCAAATCTAGACAAATCTTGGGGAAAATGGAGCTTGGAGGTCGAGCTTGGAGGAAAAACAGAGGAGAAAGCTTAAGTGTGGCTCCGGCATTTCATCGAACACCTCATGTGCATATATAGGCAAAAAAGAGAGTAGCCCACACCTCCACCCTTCCACGGCCAAAAAACAGAGGAGATGGGGGGGGGGGACGTCGATATATATAGGCAAAACTTTAGTCCCGGTTTGTGTCTAAAACCGGGACTAATGGCCTACCCTTTAGTCCCGGTTCCAGACACCAACTGGGACTAAAGGGGTTGCGCCAGGAGCGAGGCCCTTTAGTCCAGGTTGGTGGCTGGAACCGGGACTAAAGGTCCCAGCCGAACCGGGACTGGTGCCTGCCGAGGCCCAGCTGCCGTCCTGGCCGCTCGAACCGGGACTGATGCATGCATTAGTCCCGGTTCGTAAGTCGACCGGGACTGTTGCTCTGATTTGGCAAAAACCAATGCCCTGTTTTCTAATACTGTTATATATAATAGCCAGATGGCTTTGTAATAGATGGTCAGGTAGGAATGGTGTGTAAATTACTGAAATCTTTATATGGCCTGAAACAAGTACCTAAGCAATGGCATGAGAAGTTTAATACAACTTTAACATCTGTTGGCTTTGTTGTTAATGAAGCTGACAAATGTGTATACTATCGCCATGGTGGGGGCGAAGGAGTTATACTGTGCTTGTATGTTGATGAAATACTAATATTTCAAACCAACCTCAAAGTCATTGAGGAGGTTAAATCGTTTATATCTCAGAACTTTGAGATGAAGGACCTTGGTGTGGCTGATGTTATCTTGAACATTAAGCTGTTGAGAGATAATGAGGGTGGGATTACACTTCTGCAATCCCATTATGTTGAGAAGATTTTGAGTTGTTTTGGATATTCGGACTGCAAAATTTCTCCAACACCATATGATCCTAGTGTGCGGATTCGAAAGTTCGAAGGCATAGCTAAGGATCAACTGAGATACTCTCAAGTCATTGGTTCATTCAGGTACCTAGCGAGCGCTACGAGGCCTAACATCATGTTTGCCGTGAGCAAACTGAGCCGGTTTGTGTCCAATCTGGGTGATGTACATTGGCATGCTATTGAAAGAATTATGCATTATCTGAAAGGTACTGTGAACTATGGACTTCACTATACCAGATACCCGTCGGTACTTAAAGGGTATAGTGATGCGAATTGGATCTTTGATGCTGATGAGATGAAGGCCACAACTGGATATGTGTTTACACTTGGAGGTGGCGCTGTTTCCTGGAAGTCTTGCAAGCAAATGATCCTAACAAGATCAACAATGGAAGCATAACTAACAGCATTAGACACATCTGGTGTCAAAGCCGAATGGCTTCGAGATCTTTTGATGTACTTGCCAGTGGTTGAAAAGCCAGTACCGGCTATCCTTATGAACTGTGACAATCAGACAGTTATTGTCAAGGTAAAGAGTTCAAAGGACAACATGCAGTCCATAAAACACATAAGAATGAGATTAAAAGCTATCAGACGTTTAAGAAACTCCGGAGTGATAGCGTTGGATTATATCCAGACGGCTAAGAATCTGGCAGAACCCTTTACTAAAGGGTTATCATGTGTTGTGATTGAAAATGCATCGAGGGAGATGGGTATGAGACCCACATGAGTTGTCATGGTGGTAACCCAGCCTATGTGATCGGAGATCCCGTGAAGTAGGACCTGGGAAAACAAACTAGTGGTTAACTGAGGAGAGTAGCTTTACTAACCCACTCCACTGTAGATGCAATACTCTCGGAAACTGTATGACAGGTTGATTTTTGTCTTAATGTGTTCCAAAGCTTGTATAAGCAAGATGCTATCCTATAGAGCGATCTTTGGAGGAACACACCTATCACTACTGGAATCAGCTTCTTTGCCGTCTGCCATAGCAGACGGCAAAGGCATGCTTGGCAGACGGCAAAGGCTTTGCCGTCCGCCAGCAGACGGCGAACAGTCCGGCCGAACGGATGCCGGCAAAGGCCACTTTGCCGTCTACTGGCGGACGGCAAAGAAGCAAGCTCTTTGCCATCCGCCTGTAGACGGCAAAGAGCTTGCTTCTTTGCCGTCCGCCAGCAGACGGCAAAGAGCTTTCTTCTTTGCCGTCCGCCAGCAGACGGCAAAGAGCTTTCTTCTTTGCCGTCCGCTAGCATACGGCAAAGAGGCCAAATAGGCCAAAGTGGCTATATAGCCCCTGTTTTTTCTTATATCAATTCATTTTCACAGAAAATTATATATATGACCAATATAGCATATCCAACACATATTACCAATAGTCATGAACACATGTAAATTAAAAACTTTATTAATAATTGGAATAGGTAATACAAAGTCATATTATAAAGAATCAGAAATGATTAAGTAATTAAATTTACATTTCGGAAATTACAAGAAATGACCTAAAACTATATATCTATTTTCCTAAAAATTATCTTATTACTAAGATCTTCTCTGGATCTTCTTCTTTTCTTCCAACCTGCATAACAAAAACACTAAGAAAGAGAGAATGGGTTAGGAGTAGAAATGTAAAAGAAGAACTGGGACAAGGTTGTGTTGATCAGCGCCATGCCGTGTCTATAGATTAAATTGTACAATCATTGAATAGGAAAATATATCATAGTTGCGCACAAAAAAATTGGAGAAAGAACTTTGTATGGTGAGTATTTTTCCATCTAATTTTTTTGGGAAAAAAACATGATGAGAGGGCTATTCCAAGAAATCCCCTTGAAGATCTCCCAGTCAGGATGCTTCTCCTAAGACAGACTTCCTATGATCTTAGTTGTAGATTTGCTTTTCCGAATACCCATGTTTTAGAAAATTTCAATAAACGTCTCCCAAAACACACATTCATTTTTTAATTCCTTGTGTGGTTTGTAACTATCGAGTCATTTCACAGACTGAGCAACTAAAGAATTCTTCTTAGCTTAGATTGAGAATGAAACCAGTCAGTCTCAGGCCCAGCATTTAGATACACGGTAGAAACCCGCAAGGGCAAATATGCAGCTGAGGTCCTCGGTTCTTACAGAAAAAACTGAGGGGCCCCTCCCCCTTTGGCCTCTTTTTTAATACAAAGCTACAAAGACCTACTGTAATAAAACATCCTCTAATCCAAGGTTTATCAGCTTTGCAAAAGTCTTACCTCAGAAATAAAGATCTAATAGTGATGTAGAGAAACTTGTTTATAGAAGAGGCTTAGACATGGGAATCATAACAATTGGTGATTGATAAACTGGCAATGGCTTAGATTTTAGGTAATGTACAATAGTATGTGCGACAAAATGAAACATTACAGTGCTGCTCAAAATAATTGGAGCATAGCTTAACTGAAGAATTTTAGAAAAACAAAAACTGGACTTACCAATAATCTTGGCTCGGTTCTGATGATTTATCGTCTCCGGACAAAATAAAGTGAACAGAATCTTCATAGCACATTTTTCCTATAACCTTGCATGTAAAAAATACAGTGAAAGTGCAGAAACTTGAATGATCTGAAAATGGCAGAACGAACAGAAAACCAACCTCCGAGAAAATTCTATCCACAATCCTATATATCAACACATGGTTTCCATACTTAATAAGATTTTCTTTATCAATAAAGAAAGCATGGTCCATATCTAGTTCCCAGAACCTGTAGTATATGACATAGAAATGCTCGGACGAGAAATACCTACCAAAAATCAGAAATGTTTGGTGTCTCACAAGTTGCAGAGGAAATATTTTTTTTCGTACAAAGAAACAGCAAAAAGTGGTGTAAAATTTTGTGTTTAAATGTACCACCTTAAAACTTCATTGATATCCTCTTCATCATCAGCATGGCGCATCGAATCAAGCAGATTTCCATGCTTCAGCTCCCTCAGACTAAGAAGGCCACTTCCAGTTCTATGCCACTGATATTATGTATAGCATGCTTAGCTTACTATGCAAGAATGCAAGTACGACAGAATCTCTGTGATATCTACTAAAAAGAAATTGCATTGTACGCATATATTCATTTCAGTTAGTTTACTACTAACCACTACGACAGAGGGAAAATGTCAATAGCTAAACACAAAAGGAAAGAACGAAAATGGAATAACCTGATTGATACACAACTGGGCAACATGGGTTGGTCCTCTTGTAGCTTGTGCATCATCTGCCAAGGGAAGCTAAAAGAATGGGTTGACTGACCTAAAAGGAAACCTCTGTATAGATTAGACTTTCATAATTATAACCATAAACTACTTATGTAAATACTAAATTATACTGCAGGATATGGTAAATAATAAAATACTTCAGTTCACTAATGTCAGTTCGGTTAACATTTAACAACAACAAAACCAAGGCCCAAGGTTTAAGATTTCATCGGCCCCTAACAACTGAAAAACTAAATTCAGCTCAGAAACTTATCTGAAGCTCAGCTAAGCTGAAAGCTAACATGAGTTCCTCTTGTTTACTAATCCACTGGTCACAAATGGTGAAAGCTAACATGAGTTCCTCTTCTTTAGTAATCCACTAGCCATAAATTCATGAACACAAAGCTAGTCCCATGCTAGTGGTAGGCTGCTCATAATTGAGCAATAGCCAACAATTCATTTCATAAATTGAACCACTATTTGGCATAACAACCAGTAGTAGAAAGTCTAGAATTGTACTTGTAAGCAGTAAGTAACAGCCAAGAAAAACAAGCAGCCTTACATGGACCACCTCGACGATGGTGCTTGTGATGGCGGCGACCGGCGCGCTCGCTGTAGTGCCCCCGGGCCACAATCCTGTCGAAGAGGTCGCCGCCCTCGCAGAGCCCCATGACAAGGTGCACGGCATCCTCATCCTCATAGGCGGCAGTGCGGCACAGAGGCTGACGATGTTGGGGTGCCGCGACATGTGTAATCACTTAAGCACGAGCCAAAACAGAACAAACGATGTGTCAAATCCAGAATATTAACACAGTCAGCAAAGAGGAAGCATCTCTCATATCCTTTGGTATATCAGCTTTTGAAGCTAGGACTGATTCTCCATGTTGCCACTGCCAATGCTGAAACATGTTTTTCAACTATGAAGACAAAATTGGTCTGCACCCTCAACCATATCAAAATGTTTGGTCTGCACTCTCAACCACATATATAAAGCAACACATTTGGTCTGCACTACTCAGGGGAGAAAATTACAGTGCAAAACATTTGGTCTGCACTACTCTATAGAACACATTTGGTCTGCACTACTCTATAGAACACATTTGGTCTGCACTACATCCATATCAAAATTGTTTCTGCCATATATAAAGCAACACATCATAGCAAACCTAGATGACAATATCATACTTCACAGTAGCTTACAGCAAATCTACTGCAAAAAACATCACAGGAGCTGCTTACCTTGGTGGCTCACGGCCAGGAGGAAGGGATGGGGAACGGGGGTCCTCCTGCCTCGGAGTAGCAGGTCCGCCGGAGTGGGGCTCCGCCGGCTGGACGGAGGGGACGCGGCCAAGGGAGAGGACGCGCCCGAGGGCCGGCGGCGGCGGACGGGAGTGGGGCTCCGCCGGCTGGACGGAGGGGACGCGCCCGAGGGCTGGCGGCGGACGGGAGGGCCGGCGGCGGCGGACGGGAGGGCCTGCGGCGGCGGACGGGAGGGCCTGCGGCAGCAGACGGGAGGGCCGGCGGCGGCGGACGGGAGGAACCCTAGGGGAGCGACAAAGTGCGGGAGGGAGGGGATCGAGTGCGAGGCTGAGCGTGGGCGGTTCTGTGCGGGACTGGGCGGTGGCAATTTGGACGTAATAAGTCTGACCCGCAAAAAAAAAGGATAGCCTACCTCTTTGCCGTCTGCCAGCATACGGCAAAGATTCTTTGCCTTCCGCTGGCAGACGGCAAAGAGGTGGGGCTGGTGGGCTGTTACAGCGCTGGCCTCCACTGGGCCCACCCCACCTCTTTGCCGTCTGCTAGCAGACGGCAAAGTTTCTTTGTCGTCCGCTGGCAGACGGCAAAGAGGTGGCTGATGGCAAAATGTGTCTTTGCCATCAGCCAGCTCTTTGCCGTCTGCTTTTCCAAAGCAGACGGCAAAGAGCCTCTTTGCCGTCTGCCAGCAGACGGCAAAGAGCTGGCAGATGGCAAAGTCCCTGATTCCAGTAGTGTATATGAGCCAGACTGCTGATCACAGTCTATGAGATTGGGGTCATCTCTATTAAGTTCATGAATAGGCCAGGAGTGTGACTAACATGCTCCACCCGACGGGTCAGCCTTCGGCAGCCTAGTACTGGTAAGACATTTGGTGAAACTCCTTTACGCCAAACTGACAATTCAAGGCATAGTCCATTGTTCAGTTATGAAGGAGTGTAGGGTAACACCCCAAAAATTGGGTTATTGATTTTTGTGCTATTATTCCTTCTTAGCTTTCCTCTCCCAAATTTTTCCTCTGGAATCTGGTGAGTGACCAGGTGAATCCAGACAAGCCTCAGCCTCTCCCTGCCTTTCCCATGCTTCTGTGTTAGCCAAGCTCCTGTTAGTAAACCCCGAACCTCATTCAAACCCTAGTTCCAAAATATTGGAACTGGAAATCCTGCCTTTGTGTTTACAAAGGAGCTATCATTTTCCTTGCTCAGTTGATCCTCCCAAAATTTCCAGAGATCCTCCTTCACTCATAAACCCTAAATGTGCAAAAATATTGCTAAGTCATATGCAATATTTTTCATCTAGAATTAATTCCTCTTTCTGCCTTTCTGAGGAATTAAATCCAGGAAAATATCTATTCATCTCCAAAGTTCATGAAAACTTGTGGAGATATTCTTTGTGATCATATTGAGCTCTCACAAAAATATTGGCCATAATTAAATAAGGGAAATTGCATTTTCCTATTTAAAGCCAATATTTCAATTTGGAGCATTTCCAAAGGAACTACCATGTTGGTAGCTAGGAAAAATCCCAAATAATTTGTAGAGCTTATCCTGCCCATATCTTCACCATTTCCATCAAAATCTCAAGTTCCACAATTCAAATTTTGAGCACAACATCCATTTGCAAATTCTGTCCAGATTTCCAGTTTGCAAAGGAAGTGCTTGAATCCTTGATCTTTTTGGGCTGAAATTTTTCAGGGTGGTTAACATTGATAAATCGCCTCTGGATACCAAAAACCAGCCCATTTCATCTAGTCAATTTTCCCCAGTAAATTATCTAAGTTTCTGTTCTGATTGCATCTCTGTGAAGGAAGTACCCTCATGGATGATCAATTTGAGCTGAAACTTTTCCAGATATCTCTAATGACCAAATCATCACTCCCCACCAAAAATCAGCCAATTCCATCTAGCCATTTGACCCCAGCATCATCATCTTTATTTCTGGCCAGTTTGGTACTTTGTGAAGGAAGTACCATCTAGAGTTGTCCATTTGTGCTGAAATTTTGTCAGCATGACTACCTTAGTAGATTATTAACCCATGCCCAAGATCAAGCCAAGAGGAGCATTGTGGTGGCCACACCACGTGTGCAAACTTTGCTGTCACTTTGCATTTGAGGCCAAATCGATTACTCTGGAACACCCTGTTGCTATCCATTGGCGTAGCTCATCTATTTGAAGATCAACACACGCGGTAGACATAGTTTGGCACCAAGTAGGGCGTGGCAAGGCCATGGACGCGTGGTGACCACGCCAAATGCAGCTACAGCCGGAGCTCTGTGCTGAGATGTCGCGTCCCTCCCCCTGTGCTCTCGCCGGCGCCTTGTGCCGACGTCTGCGGCGACGTACGGACCCTCATCCATCCCCAGCTGGTCTTGGAGGCTTGCCCGTTGGCCGGGCATGCCGACAGCGGGTGCGCCGCTAGCGCGCCGCCATGGCACCACCGTCTCGAAGCCTCGACCGGCGTCCAGAGCCCTCCCCGCGGCTATAAGTAGCGCCCCGAGCTCCCCTCCTCTCCAGCAACTTCCCAATCCACTCGCCCAAGCCTCGGGACCTCTCCCCTCTCCCCGCGATCTCCATGGCAGAAGCTCTGCCGCCGCCCAACCCCTCCTGATTCCGGCCGTGTGGCCCTCCCCATCCTCCCCATTCCTTGCCCTCAACCACCCCCGAGTGCCCGCAGGCCGCCGCCGTCTCCATTCCCGCCGGGAAGCCCTGCCGGAGCGGTCCTGTCGACGCCCGTTGTCGCCGCCCGCCTCTGTTGACCCCCGCTCTCCCCAGCAGCTCCGGTGACCCTGGCAGCCAACGGCGGGTGCGGCGTGGCTCGGGGCAGCCGCCTCGGTCATCGGTTCGGCCCCTCGAGCAGCAGAGCGGCCGGAGCCACGACGGCCGAGCGCCCCGCTCCTCCTCTGTTTCTCTATCGTGAGGAAGGAGAGAGAGAGAGCGAGAGAGAAGAAGAGATGAGGCGGGCCCCATTCGTCAGGTAGAGAAAAGAAAGTCAACACGGGCCCGCTTGCTGTTAAGTGGAAGCGTATTTTTGGAAAATACGTTTTCTGCTAAGCGAAAGCGTATCCGGTTGCGGCTTTAGAAGAGAATACGCTTTCTGTTATCAAAAGCGTAGTCTGGGGAATGCGCTATCGTTTTTCCAGCCGCCGGCCGAAGAGGCTATTTTGCGGATGTTCACCCGTTAAGGGCTAAAACGAACAGTTTCTGTTTGTTTTATCGATTAACGAACGAACAGCCGTTTCTCCGCGACCGTAACTCCGATTGAGGTAAATCGAACGCCCACGTCTTCAGTTCGTCGAGCCCGTTCCGATAGCATCATTTTCATAATGTTTACACACTGTGAAAATGACCATTTTGCCCTTGCCCTTAATCAGCCCCCTTCGAGAGGGAAACTTTTCCGGCAAATCTTTCCGCGAGCCCATCGCACTTCTTTCCGGTGACTCCGTCAACCCCCAGGCAAGCCAACCTCTTATCATGAGCTCCGGACTTGCGTGATGACTTTGCTTGCACCCTGTGTGTGTGTTGCAATATATTAGTCTGCACTTACATAGCCCTGTTATTTCATCCGTGCCTGATGCTCACGTTATTTACCATGTGATATCATGAATTGCTTTCATGTCATATTGTCCCATGCTAGTAACAATATTTTTAATACCATTATCATGTTAGTGCTATGATTTGATCTCAGGCCATGATTGTCAGTACCGTTATGATTGTGCTATGTTGTTGTTAGGTAATTGTTCTTGCTCATAAATGTTGATGTTATGATGAGATGATGGAAATATTAAATTGAACTTGTAAATTAAACCTCCTCCGTCATCGATGGGATCGAGTCATAGTGCCACCGAACCGAGCTTACCCGTGCAACCACATTTGCCGGTATGGGACGGCCTTGACTTGGTCTAGCTTTGTGCTCTTTTATTGGTACCACCAAATAGGGAAGGTTATGCGTGCGTGCTGCCCTGATCAGGTAGGCGGCGATAACCTTGTGAGCCCAGTTGATTGTTTAACCCGGGAGTCCCCGTTTGGGACAGTTTAGTTTGGCCACGACGGTGGCAGGTGTCACGGGGTGACACAGGGGCCACCCAGGACATGACCCTGGGAGGGTATGATTGTCGGTGGTACGATGGAAGAGTCACGGGTTAGGCAGGTTTCGTTGGAGCAGCATCGGTCCACCCGAATGGGAGCACGAGGCCAGGAGCTCCATGGTGTGGGTAAAGTGCGCAACCTCTGCAGAGGGTAAATCTATTCGAATAGCCGCGTCCTCGGTCATGGACAATTCGTACTAGGTCACACTATTTGGTCTTGGTCAATCTGGAGGACAAACCTGTTATTATAAACTTGCTAAAGAATGTGCTATTAAGTAATGTGGTAACTTGGATTATGGGATAATTATGAGCAGTCACCATGTGGTTCTGACATGATCACGAGATGGGATCTCGGTGAGTCATGAGTTAGCCCAGCAGGGCAGTAAAACTGAGTGAGGTCACAACATATTACTTTAGCATTACACAGGAGGTAAGTGTAGTGTAGGTTTCAGTTTAATCTTGGATGCCATGTCTCGTAGAAATAGCCATGCCATGTTCTGATATGCAGTTGATATGTCTGATCCATGCTATGCCATGCTTGATCCATGTTTTCCAGTTTATTCCATGCCACGTTAGAATAAATTCTTCCATGAGCATAGGGCTTGCTTTGTTATGTGCTTGTTTGGATGCTATGTATTTGGTTGTCTTGCGAGTACATTCAAAGTACTCACCTCGCCTTGCACGTGGCCAGTTGCAGGAGAAGATCCGTCATGCTAGATCGTAACCCAGCCAGTCCTGTGAGTTGTAGAGCCCAGCCAGACACGTCGTTGCCGCTGAACCAAGACCTCCGCTGCCATTTAGTTAGTGTTGGAGCTATGTAATATTGTTGAAAGCAACAGTATTGTAATACTCCATTTCATATAATAAAGCCATTTTTGTGCCTGGAATTGCTGTATCATGTCTCAGACGTGCGCCAGGTCTTATCCTGGGACCGGCGTGTGTCGGCCCTCTATCGGGGTGCCACAAGACTTGGTATCAGAGCCAGGCTGGCTGTAGGTTACCCTAGCATCGGACCACCTCTATTTTCAACCGGTAGTGAGCCCAATAGATTTGACCTATCCCTGGCATCCGACACGACCACTGTTGATCAACAGGCGGCGCAGTCGGAATTGACGTGCCCCTACCTAGCTGTCCGCCCACCCAGCCATCCCTGGATTGGACCGCGACCCTACCCAGTTGTCGGCCGTGCCGGCGTATCTTCTACCCGGCACGAGGAGGATCCCCGCCATGCTGGTATGTCCCAGCCTGGCTGCCTATTTAAAACCCCTCCCACCCGCGAGTCGCAGCCCTCGTCGTGCAGTTAGCCAGAGAACCCAAGCCAGTATCCTCAAACCCGCAACCATGGCTAGTTCTTCCAAAGCACCCACTTTCAATAGCCAAACTTTGGCTAATGGATATCCCGGCTTTCCGCCCATCCTTTCGAGTATGCTCACCCAAGCCCTTGGCTGTAGTGCTAGCCTGGTGTATCTGGTGTTCCAATCGGAACCCGTCCCTCACCTTTGTCGATTCTATGCGAATGCGCATATCTGCCCAGGTCCAGCAGAGGATGGGAAGCCCTTGACTTTTCAGGGCAAACCCATGCCCACCCCCGCATTGGCTGTCCAGACAGCTGCTGCGGAAGTTCCGCTACTTTCCCTCTGCGTCCAGCGAAGGCTGCGTGTTCTTCAGCACCGTCGAAGATGCCGACTCGGCAATGGCTCGCCTGGTTCAGTTCATTGCTGCCCAGGGACTGCTGATCTCCGGCATTCTTGGAGAGTTTAAAGCCATTGACCAAAACACCACTCAGGTTGTTACGGAAGCATACAGTGAGGCCCGTCAAGCTGCATCCCAGGCCACCAGTTCCATGATGTCAAACCCAGTGCCACCTTCGCAGCTAGTGTTACCCTCGAAGCCCGTGAACCCGTGGAACTCTGGCTCCGTCCAACCAAATTCTATTCGAGGGGCTATTCGGCGTCTTCGTCGTCGGGAGGTGTTTCGTCAAGTTCTAGCTGTAGCTCCAGCAGTTGAGCCCCAACCTATAGAGGTGTCCGACGATGAAGACGGAAGTTGGCTCAGCCTACATCCCCCAGGAGAGCCCCAGCAAGAGTAGAACCCTGTAGTTCGGAGTGAGTAGTTGCTGTTAGCTGCCTAGTGAGGTTGCGTGTTGTTGTATGCTTGTACTGCTTGTAACTTATGTGCTGTTGCAACGTTATGTATGTCTGTTTGCCCTGTGTGTTTGGTTCATCTGCCCCTCCGTCAAGCAGAAATGCTTAACAGAGCCGGCAATGATTTCTTAACAAGATTTTAATCAGTAGAGCACTTACACTTAATAACAATAGACTCGTCCGGAGTCCCTAATAAAACACGAGCTGGTGTAGGTGTATGTATACCAGGAGTACATACACCCACTAGCATTAAACCATCTTAGTGCAATTTGCTGGATGTGTTCTTTTTCCTTTGCATGTATTTTGCTCCCTTATGCCTTCTGCATTTGCCTACATATTGGTTTAAGTGGATTGCGCGTGTATTGTGTGAGCAATGTCTGCACGCTAAGTTCATTCTCCTGAGTACATTCGCAGCAGTATTCGGGTAGAATGCAAAGCCGCATGCCCACATCCATTCGTGCTCTCTCCATTTGCCAGCCTCCCAAACTCATAACTCTGGAGAGCCAGTTCTTCCCAAAAATTCCCCGGTCCCAAAATCTTTTTCCCAGAGCTCAGCAGCAATCTCGGAGAAATTCTAAGAAATTTTATTGCAGCATAAACCGTTACAACCTCTCCAGTCCAAGATCTAAACCCCGATTTTACCCCAACCCCCACTCATTGTGGATGTTGTTTGACTAGGAGCTACCAGCAGCGCGATCCCTGTCTTGGTAGAGCTCCGCTGACCACGCTGCACTAGCCACAGACCCAGCGGCGCCTCAGTCACCGTCTTGAGTGATGCTGGGCAGGCCGCCACCTCGCCCTATTGCAACCCACGCGCTTGTTCCACCAGCCTGAGACGGTGAAGGAACCAGCGTGGATGTTCGCCAGCCACTCTGCTAGCATCGCCCTCGTCTCGACCCGCCGCGTCAGGACCCTCGTCATCGCGAGCCCGCTCCAGCAGGATGAGCTGCAGCAGCAAGAGCGATGAACCGATCAACATAGCCAGCAGCGCAGTGAGGAACCACCGTAGCCCCACCAGGAACACCGCATCGCCGAAGGAGCTCGGCTCGAGCTCGTCCAAACCGAAGAGATGGAAGAGAGGCATGGTGGGTGTTGGACAGAGCCGCGTTGCCGTCGTCTTTTATAACCTAAGTCCGGTGCACGGTGAGCGAGGTCCAGGAGAACCGCGCGTCGCTCGATCACCGGTGTCCAGGAGGCGAATCCGCGAGCAGTGCCGATCGGCGCTGGCCCGCGATGGGAGTGCTCTCTGCGTCGACCTCGTGCACGCCGCGCACTATCATCGTAGGGTGCTTTGTGCCCTAGAAGCAAGGCGCGCGTTGTGCCCGGCCGCACGCGGAACAGCGCGGGAGCAAGAGAGAGCCGGTGGCCGAAGAAAGAAGAAGGAGGCTGCCGGTGGGCCCTGGGCCCACCTGCCAGCGAGAGAGGCCACAGCTCAATTGCGGTGCCCCTAGCATTTTTGGAAAAAGGAAATTTTTTCTTTTTCTAAGAATATCAGGGCCACGAGAGAAACCCAGCGACCCCTACCCGTGGAGTAGATCCCTCGATATCCGTATCTCGATCTGGGTGTACCAATTTTCGGTACTCTTAACTCGGTTGTTTTCAACCGCAGGGTTAAGACCCAACCCAGAGGTTTTTCTAGGAGGTGTAGTATTCGTTTTGAGCTAACCCTAGGAATCTCGAGGACGAGATTCTCTTAAGGGGGGAAGGTTTGTTACACCCCAAAAATCTTGGATGCCATGTCTCTTAGAAATAGCCATGCCATGTTCTGATATGCAGTTGATATGTCTGAGTTATGAGTTAGCCCAGCAGGGCAGTAAAACTGGGTGAGGTCATAACATATTACTTTAGCATTACACAGGAGGTAAGTGTAGTGTAGGTTTCAGTTTAATCTTGGATGCCATGTCTCATAGAAATAGCCATGCCATGTTCTGAAATGCAGTTGATATGTCTGATCCATGCTATGCCATGCTTGATCCATGTTTTCCAGTTAATTCCATGCCATGTTAGAATAAATTCTTCCATGAGCATAGGGCTTGCTTTGTTATGTGCTTGTTTGGATGCTATGTATTTGGTTGTCTTGCGAGTACATTCAAAGTACTCACCTGGCCTTACACGTGGCCAGTTGCAGGAGAAGATCCGTCGTGCTAGATCGTAACCCAGCCAGTCCTGTGAGTTGTGGAGCCCAGCCAGAGACGTCGTTGCCGCTGAACCAAGACCTCCGCTGCCATTTAGTTAGTCTTGGAGCTATGTAATATTGTTGTAAGCACCAGTATTGTAATACTCCATTTCATATAATAAAGCCATTTTTGTGCCTGGAATTGCTGTATCATGTCTTAGACGTGCGCCAGGTCTTATCCTGGGACCGGCATGCATCGGCCCTCTATCGGGGTGCCACATGTAGATACTTGCTCTAGGTGGAAGTTCAACCTTAACAGGTCGCCAATGAAAATACTGCTATATCAAAATAGTGTTTGGAACAGAGGACAACACAATGGGCCCTTGAGATCTGGTGGGGGATCGTTGAAATATAGGGTGGGCCTTGGGCCCATCTAACAATTTCAAAAAATCTCTAAGGGCCCATGAGGGTTATATGAAAAGGGATGTGGTGGGAAGTTTAGTACCACCCCGCTAGTGGAGAAGGAGTTGGACCTTCTTATAAAGGATTCTCTTCCACATGCTATTGGGGCATGAGAAGAGAAGTGGTTCCTGCGCGCTCCTCCTCCACCGCCCGCCTCGCCATGCCTCGCCTAGCCTTGCCTCGTCATGACGCGTGCACGCGCGCCGCGGGTTGCGGGAATGAGCCGAGCCGAGCTCAGACCTATGTCATGTGTGCATTTATTTTTGCCGGTTAGAAACGGAGAGCCCGTAACAGACGCGCCACGAATCCGAGACGTCGGATCATGGGCTGTCACCGACTCGGACGGGGTTCCAGCCCACGTCCTCCTACCCAACCACGCCTATATAGTGGAGGCATCGGCAACCCTAGCTGCCGCCAGAAGAACAGATCGCATCTACTCTGCCTCCACGCACACCACCCACTGTCGTTCCTTTGCTGCTGCTGATGGAAATATGCCCTAGAGGCAGTAATAAAGTTGTTATTATTTTATATTTCCTTGTTGATGATAAAGGTTTATTATTCATGCTAGAATTGTATTGACCGGAAACTTAAATACATGTGTGAATACATAGACAAATATCGTGTCCCTAGTGAGCCTCTACTAGACTAGCTCGTTGATCAAAGATGGTTAAGGTTTCCTAACCATAGACATGAGTTGTCATTTGATAACGGGATCACATCATTAGGAGAATGATGTGATGGACAAGACCCATCTGTTAGCTTAGCATATGATCGTTATGTTTATTGCTACTGCTTTCTTGAATGTCAAATACATGTTCCTCCGACCATGAGATCATGCAACTCCCGGATACCGGAGGAATACCTTGTGTGCTATCAAACGTCACAACGTAACTGGGTGATCATAAAGATGCTCTACAGGTATCTCCAAAGGTGTCTGTTGAGTTGGCATGGATCGAGACTGGGATTTGTCACTCCGTGTTTCGGAGAGGTATCTCTGGGCCCTCTCGGTAATGCACATCATAAGAAGCTTGCAAGCAAAGTGACTAAGGAGTTAGTTACGGGATGATGTATTACGGAACGAGTAAAGAGACTTGCCGGTAATGAGATTGAACTAGGTATGGAGATACCGACGATCGAATCTCGGGCAAGTAACATACCAACGGACAAAGGGAATTATGTATGTTGTCATTGCGGTTCGACCGATAAGATCTTCGTGGAATATGTAGGAACCAATATGAGCATCCAGGTTCCGCTATTGGTTATTGACCGGAGAGGCGTCTCAGTCATGTCTACATCATTCCCGAACCCGTAGGGTCCGCACGCTTAACGTTCGTTGACGATATAGTGTTATATGAGTTATGTGAATTGGTAACCTAATATTGTTCGGAGTCCCGGATGAGATCCCGGACGTCACGAGGAGTCTCGGAATGGTCGAGAGGTAAAGATTTATATATGGGAAGTCATATTTTGGGTTCCGGAAAATGGTGATGTTTTTTCGGTATTGTACCGGGAAGCTTCCAGAAGGTTCCGGAGGATTCCGGAGGGGTCCGGAAGTCCACAAGTGGGTCCACCACGTCCCAAGGGCTGGCATGGGCTAAGGGGAGGCGCCCTGGCCTTATTGGGCCAGGTGCACCAAGTCCTCAAAAGCCCACGCAGCTAGGGAAGGAAAAAGGGAGAGTCCTAGTAGGAATAGGATTGGACTTTGGAGTCCAAGTCCACGTGTGTACTATTCACGTGGTAGTGTTCACGTGGTACTATTCACATGGTACTGTTCACATGGCACTATGCCTTCTACTCCAAGCCCCTACACATATATAGAGGAGAGGGGGCGCCCCAAACAAGACACAACATTGTCTTAGCCGTGTGCGGCGCCCCCCTCCACAGTTCCGTCCCTCGGTCATATTTTCGCAGTGCTTGGGCGAAGCCCTGCGGAGATAGCATCACCATCACCGTCACCACGCTGCCGTGCTGCCGGAACTCATCCACTACCTCGCCATCTTGCTAGATCAAGAAGTCGAGGAGGTCACCGAGCTGAACGTGTGTTGAACACGGAGGTGCCATACGTTCGGTACTCGGTCGGTTGGATCGTGAAGTTGTTCGACGACATCAACCGCGTTGTTCTAACGCTTCCGCTTACGGTCTACGAGGGTACGTAGGCACACTCCCCCTCTCATAGCTATGCATCTCCATGGATAGATCTTGCGTGTGCGTAGAATTTTTTTTGTTTTCCATGCAATGTTCCCCAACAGTGGTATCAGAGCCAGGTCTATGCGTAGATGATATGCACGAGTAGAACACAAAGAGTTGTGGGCGGTGATCGTCATACTGCTTACCACCAATGTCTTATTTTGATTCGGCGGTATTGTAAGATGAAGCGGCCCGGACCAACCTTACATGTCCACGTACATGAGACCGGTTCCACCGACAGACATGCAACTTGTTTTGCAGAAAGGTGGCTGGCGGGTGTCTGTTTCTCCTACTTTAGTTGAATCAAATTTGACTGCGGCCGGTCCTTGTTGAAGGTTAAAACAGCAAACTTGATAAATCACCGTTGTGGTTTTGTGCCGTAGGTAAGAACGGTTCTTGCTAGAAGCCCGTAGCAGCCACGTAAAACTTGCAACAACAAAGTAGAGGACGTCTAACTTGTTTTTGCACGGTATGCTGTGATGTGATATGGTCAAGACATGATGTGATATACGTTATTGTATGAGATGATCATGTTTTGTAATTTATCGGCAACCGGCAGGAGCCTTATGGTTGTCTCTTTATTGTATGAAATGCAAGCGCCATGTAATTGCTTTACTTTATCGCTATGCATTACCAATAGTTGTAGAAGCAATAGTTGGCGAGACGACCACGACGCAACGATGGAGATCAAGGTGTCGAGCCGGTGATGATGGAGATCATGACGATGCTTTGGAGATGGAGATCAAAAGCACAAGATGATGATGGCCATATCATGTCACATATTTTGATTGCATGTGATGTTTATCCTTTATGCATCTTATTTTGCTTAGAACGACGGTAGCATTATAAGATGATCCCTTCACTAAATTTCAAAATAAAAGTGTTCTCCCCGAGTATGCACCGTTGCTAAAGTTCGACGTTTCGAAGCACCTCGTGATGATCGGGTGTGATAGATTCTACGTTCACATACAACGGGTGTAAGCCAGTTTTACACAAGCAGAATACTTGGGTTAAACTTGACGAGCCTAGCATGTACAGACATGGTCTCGGAACACTGGAGACCGAAAGGTCGAACATGAGTCATATAGTAGATATGATCAACATGGAGATGTTCACCATTGATGACTATCCCATCTCACGTGATGATTGGACATGGGCTAGTTGATTTGGATCATGTATCACTTAGTTAACTTGAGGGATGTTAATTTAAGTGGGAGTTCATTAGTAATTTGATTAATTGAACTTAATTTATCATGAACTTAGTCCTGATAGTCTTTGCAAATTATGTTGTAGATCAATAGCTCGCGTTGTAGCTCCCCTGTTTCTGATACGTTCCTAGAGAAAGCTTAGTTGAAAGATGATGGTAGCAATTACACGGACTGGGTCCGTAACTTGAGGATTATCCTCATTGCTGTACAGAAGGATTATGTCCTTGATGCACCGCTAGGTGATGGACCTGCTGCAGGAGCTGCTGCAGACGTTGTGAACGCCTAGCAGGCTCGATCTGATGACTACTCAATAGTTCAGTGTGCCATGCTCTACGGCTTAGAACCGGGACTACAAAAGCGTTTTGAATGCCACGGAGCATATGAGATGTTCCAAGAGCTGAAATTGATATTTCAAGCTAATGCCCGGGTTGAGAGATATGAACTCTCCAACAAGTTCTTTAGCTGTAAGATGGAGGAGAACAGTTCTGTCAGTGAACACATACTCAGAATGTCTGGGTACCACAACCACTTGACTCAGCTGGGAATTGATCTTCCGGTTGAGAGTGTTATTAACAGAGTTCTTCAGTCACTGCCACCAAGCAATAAAGGCTTCGTGATGAACTATAATATGCAAGGGATGGAGAAGACAATTCCCGAGCTCTTCGCGATGCTGAAATCAGCGGAGGTAGAAATCAAGAAGGAGCATCAAGTGTTGATGGTTAACAAGACCACTAGTTTCAAGAAAAAGGGCAAGGGAAAGAAGGGGAACTTCAAGAAGAATGGCAAGCAAGCTCCCACGAAGAAACCCAAAGTTGGACCCAAGCCTAAAACTGAGTGCTTCTACTGCAAAGGAACTGGTCACTGGAAGCGGAACTGCCCCAAGTATTTGGCGGATAAGAAGGATGGCAAAGTGAACAAAGGTTTATTTGATATACATGTTATTGATATGTACCTCACTAGTGCTCGTAGTAGCGTCTGGGTATTTGATACTGATTCAGTTGCTAATATTAGTAAGTTGAAGTAGGAGCGGCAGAGTAACAGAGACTAGCTGAGGGCGAGGTGACGATATGTGTTGGAAGTGTCTCCAAGATTGATATGATCAATATCGACACGCTCGTAATACCTTCGGGATTAGTATTAAACCTAAATAATGGTTATTTGGTGCTTGCGTTGAGCATAAAACATTATATCTGGATATTGTTTATTGCAAGACGGTTATTCATTTAAGTCAGAGAATAATGGTTATTCTGTTTATATGAATAATATTCCTCGTGATCATGCACCCTTGTGAATGGTTTATTCTTGTTTAATCTCGATCGTAGTGATACACATATTCATAATATTGATGACAAAAGATGCAAAGTTGATAATGATAGTGCAACATACTTGTGGCACTGCCGTTTAGGTCATATTGGTGTAAAGCGCATGAAGAAACTCCATGCTGATGGACTTTTGGAATCTCTTGATTATGAATCATTCGATACTTGCGAACCATGCCTCATGGGCAAGATGACTAAAACTCCGTTCTCCGGAACAATGGAGCGAGCTACTGATTATTTGGAAATAATACATACCGATGTATGCGGTCCGATGAATGTTGAAGCACGCGGCGGGTATCGTTATTTTCTAACCTTCACAGATGATTTGAGTAGGTATGGGTATATCTACTTGATGAAACACAAGTCTGAAACATTTGAAAAGTTCAAAGAATTTCAGAGTGAAGTAGAGAATCATCGTAACAAGAAAATAAAGTTTCTACGATCCGATCGCGGAGGCGAATATTTGAGTTACGAGTTTGGCCTTCATTTAAGAAAATGTGGAATTGTTTCACAACTCATGCCACCTGGAACACCACAGCGTAATGGTGTGTCTAAACGTCGCAACCGTACTTTATTGGATATGGTGCGTTCTATGATGTCTCTTACCGATTTGCCACTATCGTTTTGGGGTTATGCATTAGAGACAGCTACATTCACGTTAAATAGGGCACCGTCTAAATCCGTTGAGACGACACCGTATGAACTCTGGTTTGGCAAGAAACCTAAGCTGTCGTTTTTTAAAGTTTTGGAGATGCGATGCTTATGTGAAAAAGATTCAACCTGATAAGCTCGAACCCAAAGCGGACAAGTGCGTCTTCATAGGATACCCTAAGGAAACAATTGGGTACACCTTCTACCACAGATCCGAAGGCAAGGTCTTTGTTGCCAAGAATGGGTCCTTTCTAGAGAAGGAGTTTCTCTCAAAAGAAGTGAGTGGGAGGAAAGTAGAACTTGATGAGGTAATTGTACCTTCTCTCGAATTGGAAAGTAGCTCATCAGAGAAAACCGTTCCCATGATGCCTACACCAATAAGAGAGGAAAATAATGGTGAAGATCATGAAACTTCAGATCAATTTACTACTGAACCTCGTAGGTCGACTAGAGTACGTTTCGCACCAGAGTGGTACGGTAATCCTGTTCTGGAAGTCATGTTGTTAAACATTGGCGAACCTACGAACTATGAAGAAGCTATGATGAGCCCAGATTCCGACAAATGGCTTCAGGTCATGAAATCTGAGATAGGATCCATGTATGAGAACAAAGTATGGACTTTGGTGGACTTGCCCGATGATCGGCAAGCCATTGAGAATAAATGGATTTTTAAGAGGAAGACAAACGCTGATGGTAATATCACTATCTACAAAGCTTGACTTGTCGCGAAAGGTTTTTGACAAGTTCAAGGGGTTGACTACGATGAGACTTTCTCACCCGTAGCGATGCTTAAGTCTGTCCGAATCATGTTAGCAATTACCGCATTTTATGATCTGGCAAATGGATGTCAAAACTGCATTCCTTAATGGTTTTCTCAAAGAAGAGTTGTATATGATGCAACCAGAAGGTTTTGTCGATCCTAAGGGTGCTAACAAAGTGTGCAAGCTCCAGCGATCCATCTATGGACTGGTGCAAGGATCTCGGAGTTGGAATATACGCTTTGATGAGGTGATCAAAGCATATGATTTTGTACAGACTTACGGTGAAGCCTGTATTTACAAGAAAGTGAGTGGGAGCTCTGTAGCATTTCTAATATTATATGTGGATGACATATTGTTGATTGGAAATGATATAGAATTTCTGGATGGCATAAAAGGATACTTGAATGAAAGACCTCGGTGAAGCTGCTTATATATTGGGCATCAAGATCTATAGAGATAGATCAAGACGCTTGATAAGACTTTCAATGAGTACATACCTTGACAAGATTTTGAAGGAGTTCAAAATGGATCAGTCAAAGAAGGAGTTCTTGCCTGTATTGTAAGGTGTAAAGTTGAGTAAGACTCAAAGCTCGACCACGGCAGAAGATAGAGAGAGAATGAAAGTCATTCCCTATGCCTCAGCCATAGGTTCTATAATGTATGCCATGCTGTGTACCACACCTAATGTGTGCCTTGCCACGTGTCTCGCAAAGGGGGTACAAGAGTGATCCAGGAATTGATCACTGGACAGCGGTCAAAATTATCCTTAGTAACTAAAGGACTAAGGAAATGTTTCTCGATTACGGAGGTGATAAAGAGTTCGTCGTAAAGGGTTACGTCGATGCAAGCTTTGACACCAATCTAGATATCTCTGAGTAGCAAACCGGATACGTATAATGGAGCAGTCATTTGGAATAGCTCCAAGTAAAGTGTGATAGCAGCATCTACAGTATGACATAAGGATTTGCAAAGTACACATGGGTCTGAATATTGCAGACCCATTGACTAAAATTCTCTCTCTCGAGCAAAACATGATCACACCTTAGAACTCTTTGAGTGTTAATCACATGGTGATGTGAACTAGATTATTGAGTCTAGTGAACACTTGGGTGTTTAATCACATGGCGATGTGAACTAGATTATTGACTCTAGTGCAAGTGGGAGACTGATGGAAATATGCCCTAGAGGCAATAATAAAGTTGTTATTATTTTATATTTCCTTGTTCATGATAAAGGTTTATTATTCATGCTAGAATTGTATTGACCGGAAACTTAAATACATGTGTGAATACATAAACAAATACCGTGTCCCTAGTGAGCCTCTACTAGACTAGCTCGTTGATCAAAGATGGTTAAGGTTTCCTAACCATAGACATGAGTTGTCATTTGATAACGGGATCACATCATTTGGAGAATGATGTGATGGACAAGACCCATCTGTTAGCTTAGCATATGATCGTTCTATTTATTGCTACTGCTTTCTTGAATGTCAAATACATGTTCCTCCGACCATGAGATCATGCAACTCCCGGATACCGGAGGAATACCTTGTGTGCTATCAAACGTCACAACGTAACTGGGTGATCATAAAGATGCTCTACAGGTATATCCGAAGGTGTCTGTTGAGACTGGGATTTGTCACTCCGTGTTTCGGAGAGGTATCTCTGGGCCCTCTCGGTAATGCACATCATAAGAAGCTTGCAAGCAAAGTGACTAAGGAGTTAGTTACGGGATGATGTATTACGGAACGAGTAAAGAGACTTGCCAGTAACGAGATTGAACTATGTATGGAGATACCGACGATCGAATCTCGGGCAAGTAACATACCGACGGACAAAGGGAATTACGTATGTTGTCATTGCGGTTCGACCGATAAGATCTTCGTGGAATATGTAGGAACCAATATGAGCATCCAGGTTCCTCTATTGGTTATTGACCAGAGAGGCGTCTCAGTCATGTCTACATCATTCCCGAACCCGTAGGGTCCGCACGTTTAACGTTCGTTCACGATATAGTGTTATATGAGTTATCTGAATTGGTAACCGAATATTGTTCGGAGTCCCGGATGAGATCCCGGACGTCACGAGGAGTCTCGGAATGGTCGAGAGGTAAAGATTTATATATGGGAAGTCATATTTTGGGTTCCGGAAAAAGGTGATGTTTTTTCGGTATTGTACCGGGAAGCTTCCAGAAGGTTCCGGAGGATTCCGGAGGGGTCCGGAAGTCCACAAGTGGGTCCAACACATCCCAAGGGCTGGCATGGGCTAAGGGGAGGCGCCCTGGACTTATTGGGCCAGGTGCACCAAGTCCTCAAAAGCCCACGCAGCTAGGGAAGGAAAAAGGGAGAGTCCTGGTAGGAATAGGATTGGACTTTGGAGTCCAAGTCCACGTGTGTACTATTCACGTGTGTACTGTTCACGTGGCACTATTCCTTCTACTCCAAGCCCCTACACATATATAAATAGAGGAGAGGGGGCGCCCCAAAAAAGACACAACATTGTCTTAGCCGTGTGCGGCGCCCCCCTCCACAGTTCCGTCCCTCGGTCATATTTTCGCAGTGCTTGGGCGAAGCCCTGCGGAGATAGCATCACCATCACCGTCACCACACCGTCGTGCTGCCGGAACTCATCCACTACCTCGCCATCTTGGTGGATCAAGAAGTCGAGGACGTCACCGAGCTGAACGTGTGCTGAACACGGAGGTGCCGTACGTTCGGTACTCGGTCGGTTGGATCGTGAAGTTGTTCGACGACATCAACCGCGTTGTTCTAACGCTTCCGCTTACGGTCTACAAGGGTACGTAGACACACTCCCCCTCTCGTAGGTATGCATCTCCATGGATAGATCTTGCGTGTGCGTAGAATTTTTTTTGTTTTCCATGCAACGTTCCCCAACAGCTGCTGCCACCGGCGATCCCATCCCATCCACCGTGTACATGGCTGACAGGAGAGCAGGCCTTCGAAACCCCGCCTCTCGAGATCCTATACGGGAGAGGGGCGATTAGGTTTTTGGGGAGCGTCTCCTACGTGACTGTTCGCCTCCGTTCGTCTGCATCCACTACGTCGTCTATGCCTGCATCGCCTTCGTCATCACCATGTCCACCGAAGCCGAGAGACTCGCTACCGAGAAGGCTGCTGCTGATAAGAAGGCGGCCGAGGAGGCTGCTGCCCCCGCCGCCGCCGCTACTGCCAACTGGCCTACTGGAGGGTATAACACGTTTATCCCGTTCCTGTATATTTCCGTGTGTGCAGTACTAGCTAGTTGCGTAGATGTTTGTACTATCTTCCTAGTACGTGATTACATGATCCAATATCAGTATGTGCTTAGTACTATTTATGCCATGCACATGATTTATTCCTGGATTAAATTAATCAAAAATTTGCTAATATACTCAACATCTTGGAGGGATTTTGCTACAAGCCTCAAGCACAAGGGAAGAGATCTCCACTGTGAATCTTATTGCAGCCCTGGATGTGGAAGAGAAAACTAGAGCAAATGATGCACCAAGTACCACTGGTTTGAACAATGCCAATGTCATTGAGAAGAAGCCGGCAGGGAAGAAGTGGAACAACTACAACAAAAAGCCAAACAAGACAACTAACTTCAAGAAAACAAAATTTGAGAAGAAAGATGTCAAGGATCTCGCATGATTTGTGTGCAGGAAGAGCGGTCACTTTGCAAAGGACTGTCATCACCTCAAGGACATATATGAGCAATCCAAGAAGAAGGACGTGAATGTGACCACAGGCGAGGCCTCGGATTCAGGAGGGTACGGTAATTCTCCTATTGTATTTTCAGTTTTTTCAATCTACTGATTGGTGGGTTAATACTGGTGCAAATGTTCATGTATGTTCTTACAACTCTTTGTTTTCTTCTTGCCAGGCAGCAGGAGCTGCCTCCGTCATGACGGGGAACGGATCGCATGCTTCAGTTCTAGGTGTTGGTACGTTGGACTTGAGGCTTACCTCGGGGAAGACTGTGCACCTCCGAAACGTTCAACATGTGTCAAGTTTAAATAAAAACATCATCAGCGGTTCTCTCTTATGTAGAGATGGGTCAAAAATAGTGTGGGAGTTGAATAAATTTGCAATGCCAAAGTTTGATTCCTTTGATGATAAAGGCTATGAAAGCAGAGATCTATTCCGCTTAAGTACCGTTGATTCCCGTTATAATTTGAGTGTTGCAACCTGTTTGAATAAATATGAGGTAATTGCTTGGCATTCTAGATTTGATCATATTGGTTTTGATAGTATTTCTTGAATATCCAAATTACGTTTAATTCCTAAATGCGAATTTGTACAAGGTTCAAAGTGTTTTTTTTCTTTTTGAACAATCGGGGGGGGGGGAGCATCCCCACATAAATACATTACTCAAAGCGCCAAAGGCGAGGTTACAAGAGTGCGCTAGCGCGCAGGGAAAGGTATTGGCACCAAGACACGGCAGCCACCTTTTTATGAGCAAATCTAAAGGTCCAGAGGGAGAAATCATTTACAAGGTTCAGAATCGTACTCCTAGTCGTGTGGTCTTCATTGCAAAAAACACGAGCGTTCCTAGAGTCCCAAATATTCCACAAAATAGAGAGCGCAACCGACGGCCAAATGTCACAGTCGAGCCCAGTCGGTGAAGCTATATCCCAAATTGCCGCAAGTGAGAGTGGTGCGGCGAGCTGTAGGGCATCCCACACCTGAACTGCAAATGGGCAGTGAACGGACAAGTGAGTGGCACTACTAGGGAAAACCCTAGCAGTAGCGCGGGGTTTTGTCATTGCAGTAGCGCGGGTGGGCGCGCTACTGCTACGGAACTACAGCTAACTATTAGCAGTAGCGCTGTTCCACCCACGCTACTGCTACCAGAGTTTAGCAGTAGCACGTTTAGGTGAACCTCGCTACTGCTAAAAGCTGCAGCGCGCCTGTTTAACACGCGCTACTGCTACACACATACCCCGCGCTACTATTACTATTGTCTGTAAAAAAATTTTGCAGCGTTTTTTCTCTGTTTTTTAATAGGTTTTATACAATAGCCTGTCATATCATACACACAATAGTCTCATCATATCATACACATGCAAATAGTCTCATCAAATCATGTCATCATCATCCAACACAAAAGATGTCTCTCATGATCATCGATCTCGAAATAGCGATACAAGTTATGATATGTCTCGAATACATGCAACTACATCGTCATCCCATACACATGTTTCATCAACCATCTAAAACGATGATATAGAAGAGAAGAGCTATCACTATGAGTAAGAGCGGAATTATGTAGTACATGAGGCGCCGGTTGTGATTCCTCTCTCGCGCTAGCGTGAACCTCAAGTAACTAGCTTCTGCTTCTTGTCTGCTATCGAACCCTTTATGGCTGCCACCCGAGAACCGTGACACTTGGGCCTGACACTCGGGCCACTCATCGTACACTCCCGGAACCCTCCCTATGTACACGGCATAGCACTTCTTCGCCATCAAGGACCTATGTACCTGTTAGAGATGCATCTTCATCAAGCAAATTCAACAATTATATGCAACATAATATATTTGAGCAACACGAAAAGAAAGAGTTAGCTAATAGATGCAACATATAGTAAACATAATTAATCAACGCAGATTCATCATACCCAAACTAATTAACTAGATGTACGCAGGTCATCGTACCCAAACTAACAAACTAGCGTTACGCAAGTTCAGCAGGACCGTTGACATCACAAAGTTTCATTGCTACAGAAACTACAAGTTCAACGGACACATCATCATCGGCATCGTCAATCACTGGAAGTTCCACCCATCCATATCTGGGAGGATGCACCCTAGCTCCGTGAACGGCGTCAGGTCCTGACGTTGCATGCCTATGCGAGTTCTGACGTCAGCTCGCGATATAGGGCCGTGGTGGAACATCCCCTTCTCTTCGACAACTTATTTCATGATGATCGTTGCAATGTCCTTCTGGATGCGAAAGAAGTCATCTCTGAGTTTATAATCTGGTTCGTCTCTTAAGGATTCTGCCCATTTGCGGATATGTTCATCGTTTCTTGTTGTCATGCGAAGCTGTTGGTGATCCCTTCTGAACTCCATCATGAGATGGAGGAGGTAGAATCCATCGTTCTTGCTTGTTGTCGGTTGATGGATGGATCAGAAGGTAGTTTTATGCGAGAAACCTGGCTTGTTCTTCCTTTGTTTCCTGATCTCCATGTGGCCACCCCTCATGCTGAAGCCGTGGAGAGCATCATCCAGAATATCCATTATGTGGGTGTTGTCTTTCTTCTTGAAGTTTCTGGACGAGTCAAAATACATGGCGTGGGAGACTCGCGGGAAAAGAATGATAAGGACGGCGCGCCCGTTGCTGCGGAAAATAAAGACACCTCAAATTAGTCTCCATATGAGCGAAGGAATGATTGAAACGTACGAAAGGGTTGTCCGGCAATGACTTACATTGGATGATAAGGTAGGAGAATCGTTTCCTTGTCCTTATTCGTTACCATGAAGTATTCGATGTAGTCCCTAGCAGCTTTACGTTCAAACTCCCCGAGACTCAAGAAGGACTCATGCGTGTAGTATGGATCCGCCACCGAGATTTGCGAGATTTGTTCTCTCCTGATGACGAAGTTCATATGTAGCGCAAAAAGGCGGACGATCGTAAAATCGAGCCTCCTCGTGAGAAACATTTCAAAGATGTGATCAAATCGCAGGAAGAAAACCTCCGCGGGCAGTGTGTCGACGTAGCACTTGGCCTGAGGCACACGAACCGCGTAAAGTGGATATACTAGATCCTCCGAGGCGAGAAGGCTTTTCTCAGTCGACAGCACATGGTCGTGCAGTCTCCTGAGATCTCCTGATATGCCCTCTAGTGGTTTCGGCGGTAGGATCGGCTCGTCTGCTGTCGGTGTAAAAACCGGCAGACCTCGGGGTAGGGGGTCCCGAGCTGCGGATCTAGGATCGATGGTAATAGAGACAATGGAGACGGTGTTTACCCAGGTTCGGGCCCTCTTGATGGAGGTAAAACCCTACGTCCTGCTTCTGTTATATTGATGAAGATGTATCGAGTACAGAGTTGAGCTACCTCGAGATCGTAGTATGAGTCTAACTTCTATGGCTAGGTAAGCAATGTTGCGTTGATGTCCCCCCTACGGGCTAAACCCTATGGCTTATATACAAGCCAGGGAGGGTATCTAGGGTTACAATGTCGGTATCTAGGAATAAGGCGGCTGGACAAATCTTGAAGTGTACTACAAGTCTTCGACAGAGACAACATTGATCATGCCTCCCACGTACAGCCTCCGGAGTCCATCTTGGTCACATACGGGGGTACATCGGCCCAACCGAGGACACGGGTCGGCCCGGTTAGCACCCCCTAATCCAGGACACCGTCAGTAGCCCCCGAACTGGTCTTCTACGCCGAGGACGATGGTCGACAGATGTTACTTCGGATCCGGAGTCTTTGGCTTGACAGAGGAGTTCCACTTTACATTTCGGATTCTCTTTAACAGGACATCGATATCCATGGTCCAACCGAGCTGGTACCCTGCCCGAGGGGTGTAAGTATCTTAGCCTCGAAGGCTGGTCGTACAGGTATGAACAATCCAATCCTGCCTGACAACTTTAACGGAGAGGCTCGCTCCATGATGAGTTGAGCAGTTACTGCCTCATCCTCAAATCGCGGTTCGAGGCAAGTTGTTTACTGGCACGTCCCTTCGAAACAGAAATCGTGCCCGCTTTCTCAGGGATATCATCAAGATTTTGTTTCCCCCCATATGTTCCAACGACATTTTTGATAGCGGCCGTGAATTTATTGGTGCAGCAGGGGACTCTTGGCCTTTTATAGGTCTATAAGAACCAAAGGGAGCGCAATGACGCGCGCTCCCATTCCTTCCCTACTGCAACGCCGTCTAGCTCCAACGCCCAGATCCAACCAGCACGCCTGCCGTTTTCGCGAGCTCAGTCTTCTCAACCAGCCATGGCTGACACCCTCAAGGGGCACTGGGGCGGCTCCACGGTGACAGCAGCGACTATCGCCGAGCTGCGCGACGCGGGGTACCTAGCCCCCACCATCGCTGTCCGCGCTCCATCGGCCGACCAACTGGTGCCCGCTCCCAACGCCGGGGAGCGGGTAGTCTTCGTCCCCCACCTCATCCGAGGTCTGGGGTTCCCGCTGCACCCCTTCGTGCGCGGGGTTCCCACTACGGGTTAGACTTCCACCACATGGCCCCCAACTCTATTCTCCACCTCGCCGCTTTCATCACAGTTTGTGAGGCTTTCCTCCGCTGCGAGCCACACTTCGGCCTGTGGCTGAAGCTTTTCGGAATCAAACCGAAATCCAGCGGACAGGATCTCGCGGAGTGCGGGGGAGCCATGGTCAGCAAGAACCAGGGGGCCATCTGATTCAAAGGAACCGTCATCGAAGCGGTGAAGGAATGGCAGAGGGACTGGTTTTATATCACTGAACCTCTTGCCCCTGGTCAAACCGAAGTCCCGGCCTTCTCGGCCGGGCCACCCAAGAAACTCAAGTCCTGGAAGGAGAAGGGCATTGCTTGGGGGAAGCCAGAAGAGGTGGAGACCCTGATCGACAGGGTCCTGTGGTGGTCCACGACAGGGAAGGTTGAGCTGGCCGATTGACGGTGTCCGGGACTAGGGAGTACTAACCACATCGTCTCCCGACCAGTGGGTCGGGCCGAGGACCCCCATGGCGGTTCACTAATGGGCCACTTCGGGCAGCCCATGACATATACGAGGAGGATTCCACAAGACTTGGTGATCAAGACAAGGACTCCTCTCCACCGGCGTAGCTGACTAGGACTCTTGTTATCCTAGGCCTCTGGTACATTATATAAGTCGAGGCTAGGCTAGTCGATAGATCATTATGATATTCATCATCACCCCTAGGGTTTAGACCACAACATATAATCTCGGGGTAGATCAACTCTGTACTTGTTACATCTCCATCAATACAAACAGAAGTAGGACGTAGGGTTTTACCTCCATCAAGAGGGCCCGAACCTGGGTAAACATCGTCTCCATTGTCTCTGTTACCATCGATCCGAGATCCATAGCTCGGGACCCCCTACCCCGAGGTCTGCCGGTTTTTACACCGACACTGGTGCTTTCATTAAGAGTTCCGCTGTGTGATCACCGCGGTTCGATGGGAATTCAGATCGGCTCCGACGCGATCTACACGTCGGGACCGAACATCATCGTCGACGACGACATCTTTGTTGCCGGCTCGACTAGCAACCTCGGCTGGACCGACGACAACGCTACATGTCGGATCATCAAGATCGGACTGGTGCCCTCATTAACTTCAACTCCGATCTCTATCAAGATCATGGGGGAATCGTCCATGGAGCTCGGGGGCTCAAGATCAACATTGCCCTCGGGTGACCGTGCAGTTTTTCTGGACAGCGGATTCATGTTCACCGCCCCCACCTCCTCGGGTCTCGTTTTGACGAACCCTTTGGTGGAATTGTGCGGAATTGAGTCTAGAACAACCCTGTAAAATTTCGTCACGTTCCGATGGAGGAATCTCCGGTGATCTCCGATATAACGGAGCCCTGTCAAATCTGGACGGGAATCTGGACGAGTTTAGGCCGTGGGCTCCAGCATCTAGCTCGGATGTCCTCTGGAAGATCCAACCATTGATCGGCTGCGGAATTCTTGTATCTACCACCCCTCAAAATTTGAGCTCGATCCGACCGTCCAAACTCCGGGAATAGTCCGATGAGTGCATCACTTTTCGGATCTGTTTTCTGCACGGAAACGAATCCGACCCGTGTTCGTCTTTTTCGTGAACGGGATATCGGATATCCTTTTTGAAGGAAACTCTCATTAGGGTATTGTGTTTTGTTTCCAAACACATGCTCACAAATTTTGCTCCTTTTCGGAGGTGATCTTCACTGTCACGCCGGTGTCAAACCAGCCCGCCAACGTTGCTCCACGGCAGCCGACCTGCGTTAGACAGATCGTCGCTTCGTCGAGCCGAGGTTAACCTCATCAGGATCATCACCCCGGCGAGCCAACCAAGAGTTCGGCATCACGGCTAAATCATCACCAACATCGTCGCCCCACGGATTGCACGGGTCGGGCGCGCCGGCATCTCCGCGCGGTCACTTCATCGAGCCGGCATTGACCGCGTCAGAAGTTATGATCTGCGTCGGCACGGCCGCGCCGTTGGTTCTTCAAGCCGATGTCCACCACGCCGACCTGCTTCGACACCTCGGCTGGCATGGGGCTGCAACGTCACCTTACGGACCTGCTCCCTCACCTTGGCTAGACCGGGGGCTTCGCCATATTTTTATCAACCTACTCCGGGGACCTCGGCGTCACCAGCCGACCAGCTTCGTCAGTTCGGCCGGACCGGGGGCTTCGCCTCAACATGTCGGCAGTGTTGTACTACCACTTCATCAAGCCGAGCTCTTCGATCGGACACCTCGGCCGGACCGGGGGCTTCGCCATCGCTTCCTCGACCTACTCCGACGTCACCCTGCCGGCCTACTCTGTCTCCTCAGCTGGACCAGGGGCTTCGCCTCAGCACATTAACCAGCTAAGTCGCTTTCATGCTTAACGTTTTTCAATTTTTAATTTTTGTTTGGTTCATCCAAGCGTTATGCTTTTGTGTTAAATAGACAAGTTATTAGTTAAACACGTAGTTTGGTAAAAACTCTGTTTGTTAAAAACACTCCCTTTACCCATGTTAACTGGGGGCTCTTAAATTTATACGAGCCGTTTTATAATAAGTGTTTTCTTCTAAGTCATTGCATAGTCTTTTTCTACCACTCCTTTCTCGACACGAGTGTGTGGTCAATAGCCGGATAGCCTGGTTTCTCTCTAAACCCGCTCGAGTTTGGTTCGCTAAACTGGCCTGAGAACCACCCCGCCTTCGGGAATAGGAGGTTGAAGCCGAAGGCTGACCCGCTTGAAGTCTTGAGATCGGATGTGTCATGTTAAAGCACGACGGAAGGACAAACTAATTTTAAGACTACTTTTCGGATTGGCACCAAAAACTTGATTTAGTTCGGACGTCAAGTTTTTACATAAGTTTTTTGGCTTTTTGAGCTTATGGCACTTTTAAGGTATTTGTATGTTTTTCTTTCAGGAGGCGGGACATCCTCATGACCTAGGTGCCCTGCGTAATAATTCAGCTCGGGAGATCTTTTCCGACCCGCAGCTCGGCATCTTTTCTGTTGGCCTACACCTCGGCGCGGTTACATCAGGACTCCTGGAGAGCCCAACATATCATTAGCGTTTGTATTCAATATACAAAAGCTGCCTTCCGTAATTATCATTATAAAGCCATAAATATGCATCAATTTGACATAAAGATTTTGGCCAAGCTGGGTTGCCTGGCTCCTGTGCTTGCCCCCTACGTTCCCGATAGTTTGGCTAGGGGGTAAAGGGAGCACCTCTGTGATTGTTACTACCGGGTCATCCGAGTTAGTACCTCAGACTGGGTGAAGCCGAAAGCTAGGCATCTTAAGAATACAATTGGTCGGCAATGACGGAAGTGAAAATTTAGGTTCATTAAAGACCACAGAGTTCGGGAAGTTTCCCCAAACTAAATCCTCAATATTTTTCTCCCACGTTGATCGGAGTTGAGGTTTCACGATCATGGTCAACATGATAGCCTGAGAAAAGGAACTTATAAAGGAACTATTTTTTTTGGAAGATGTTTCTTACGCTTAAACATAATATAACATAAGCTCTGTTCCACTTTGTTTGTAGAACCAAATAGCCGGATTGCCTTGTTATCCGAAGAGTCTGGTTCGCCTCGGCGGACCAGGAGTAGGAAACACTCCTCGGCCAATGGTCGAGGAGGGAGAAGCCGAAGGCTGGTTGACAAAGTTTGTAGAACAGAGGCATTTGTAATGTTGTAAAGTACTTGGATACATGGAATCATTACACATAAATTTTGATTAAAGTCAATTTACTCTGGATATCGATCCTTAAGTCGGCCACCCGTGTCCAAATTAAGGCTCGGGGGCTACTGGGCTTCGCGCTTCTCAATTAAAAGCCATTAAAGGGGTACATCGATCCCCTGATCTGGTGTTGCCACCCAACCAGTGGCTCGGGGGCTATTGCATTGCTGATTCAATGCAGGAAAAATTCAAAGTGCAAAACAGTTTCCAAGGAGATTACGATCCTCGGGTTGGTTGGCCGCACCCAACCTGAGTCTCGAGGACTATGCACACTGTGTTTCTGTTCCTAAGTATGCTGTCGAGCTAGGAGTTGATACTCAGGCCGATTTCGCGAATCGACCTGGCTCTCAGGGGCTACTGGGATCAGCGGTTTTAGGTTATCCTTCAGGTGCATCTCGGATTTTAGGCCGACACACTCACCTTGAGGGCTACTGGCTATACATGTCGGCAGAGAATAAATTGCACTAATCCACAAAAAATCAGCCCACGGCCGAGGTGGTGCACCACCTCGGGAGCAGTCTGGCGTAAACCTGGGATGCAAGTGGCTGGCTCTGTAGAGGGCATTTCCGGCATTAAGCTCGGCTGAACTTCTTCAACTTTTTTGGATCGAGGTAACCTATGGCACCTTGGATGTAGACCAGCGTTGGAGCTCGGCTGCAAAAAGAAACCTCGGAAGCAGTCCAGCATAAAGCTCGGTTGCGAGTGGCTGGCTCCATAGAAAACTTTTTTGGCATTAAGCTCGGCTGAACTCCTTCAGCTTTTTCAAGACCGAGGTAATCTATGACACCTCGGATGCCGATCGGCGTTAGAGCTCGGCTACAGAAAGACACCTCAGATGCAGTCCGACGTTCGAGCTCGGTTGCAAGAGGACACCGCTGCACGGGGAAAAACTTTGAACCCGAGGTGCGGCGTAAAAATAACAAGGCATTGATAAAGGCTGAGAACTTAAAGGGGCTCCTCGGATACCCGACGTATAAACTCTTCGAATTCACTTCGGCGATCCTCAAGATCGAAGATGGGAAGATTTGTTGAACCAGCTTTCAGGACCGACGGCCGAAGACGGAGAACAGCCCGGAAGAACCGAGGAGCGTCCCCAACTTGAAGACCGGTTCAGGGGGCTACTGACGGTGTCCTGGACTAGGGAGTACTAACCACGTCGTCTCCCGACCAGTGGGTCGGGCCGAGGACCCCCATGGCGGTTCACTAATGGGCCACTTCGGGCAGCCCATGACATATACGAGGAGGATTCCACAAGACTTGGTGATCAAGACAAGGACTCCTCTCCACCGGCGTAGCTGACTAGGACTCTTGTTATCCTAGGCCTCTGGTACATTATATAAGCCGAGGCTAGGCTAGTCGATAGATCATTATGATATTCATCATCACCCCTAGGGTTTAGACCACAACATATGATCTCGGGGTAGATCAACTTTGTACTTGTTACATCTCCATCAATACAAACAGAAGCAGGACGTATGGTTTTACCTCCATCAAGAGGGCCCGAACCTGGGGAAACATCGTCTCCATTGTCTCTGTTACCATCGATCCGGGATCCACAGCTCGGGACCCCCTACCCCGAGGTCTGCCGGTTTTTACACCAACACCGATGTCATCAATGTTATGGTCAACCGCCGTATACTTCCCCTCCAGTTTCGGGCTAAACCGATGTGGGCACTATAGGAGATATGCCCTAGAGGCAATTATAAATGTTGTTGATTATCTCCCTGTTCATGATTAGGTTTATGTTTCATGCTATAACTGCTATGGTTCTTGAGTCTGCAATAACCATGAGGCTCGGAGGAAGACTCATATGCATGTGTGGGATAATAAACGGTAAAATGTATTCCTAGTCTGGCCTCTAAGACTAGCTCAAGTGTTGCATGATGGTTATGTTTTCCTAATCATGGGCATGTCTATGCCAGCAACTTTGAGGGCACAATGTTGGAAGAACATTTGTGTTGAATCGACCCGAATTAATGTTATGCTATGAGAAACATTCGTCACAAGTTAATGGTTAATAACACAGAGATGGTTATCGTTTGCATGATTCCTTAGACCATGAGAGTATCGAGTTTCTTCATGCTTGCTTCATGAACTTTGGGGTTTGTTAAACGTCATCCGTAAATGGGTGGCTATTACGGCGGCTTACGGGTTCATGGAAAAGTATGTCAAGTAACTTGATAGCTCAAGATTGGGATTTGCTCCTCCGACGATGGAGAGATATCTCTGGGCCCTCTCGGTGTTACGGTATCCATCATCGTCTGGCCAGACACTTTGTGATTTGATCACGGGGATGCCGGAACACGGGAAGGAGAAAAGAGAACAATACCGGTAACGAGGTAACTGGCATAGTGGACAAGTTGTTGATCCACGGGGATGCCAACATGTCTCACCTCGGGTATTTGTAACATATCGCGAAGCAACAGGAATAGCACACGGCAACTGGAGGTTCACTCGAATATTCATTCATGTGGGTATAGGGGTCAATATGGGTGTCCACGGCTCCGATGTTGATCATTGATCGGAAGGGGTTCCGGGTCATATCTATGCTTCACCGAACCTATAGGGTCACACGCTTAAGGGTCATCTATCTGCTGAATACTAGATAGGGAGTCTGAGACAAAATCACCGGAAAAGATTCGGACACCGGAAAAATTTCGGACAGCGGAAAAGTTCCGCAGAGAGAACACCGGAACAGTTCCGATGAAACTGAAAAGTTGTTTCAGGGGATACCATAAAGTCAAATTGGTTTTGGCACATGCCTGATAATTCTTGGAGGGTGCCAGAATCGTTCTGGAAACTTTCTAGAATTTTCCGGGATGAAAACCGGAAATGTTCCGGAGCTGCCGGAACCGTTTCAGATGCTTTTCGCAAATGAAAATCATTAAACTGGAATTGTTTCGGAACGTGTTGAAAATTATTTTAGTGGATACTGGAAATGTTCTAAGCCCACATAAATATTTTCAGTTCGAACAGACGCTGAAAAATGTCGTCGTGAATAGTGAAATCAGCTTTATGGTTACTTTTTTGGAAAGCCACCTTTTTGGGCTTTTGCTCCAAAATATCCTGGAGATGACATGGATGGATGTGGCTGAAATTTCAGCCCCTCCACCCCTCCTTCTCCTATAAATAGAGGTGGAGGGGGCAGCCCAAAACTCATCCCTTCTCACATACAAGTGCCATGCATGATCTGGCTTTCTCTCTCCCTCCCAGCGAAATAGTTTCGTAGAGCCGAAAGGCTGTCTAGGTTCCGGTGGGAACTAGTTCTGGATGGCGAAGCCCTACCAGATAGATGACACCGTATGTGTGCAACTCTGTAGAGATATCGTAGTTTCGGTCTTAGTTCGAGAGTGCCTCCCGAAGGGCTGTCCGAGTGACTGTCCGAGTTTCGATGGTCCTCCCGAAGGGCTGTCCGAGTGACTGTCCGAGTTTCGATGGTCCTCCCGAAGGGCTGTCCTTGACACCGTCCGGGGAACCAACCGACCGCCTCCCGGAGGGCTGTCCGGGGGCGGATGAGGGTATACATCCTCGCGGTTGGGAGGTTGTAAATCCTAGCTGCGGGGATCTGCACCGCCGATCGTCATCGACTCTACTTCCGCTGCGCTACGAGTTGGTAACGAAAATGATCAAACCTTGTATGCAGTCTCCATAGTGGTCCTGGGCTGGTACGTAGGTCAGAAATTTTTTGTTTTCTGCGGCGTTACCCTACAGTGGCATCAAGAACCGTGCTATGCGTAGATGCAGGTTACGATCTAGAATACATGGAGATATATGGGTATTGCATAATATAATTTTAGAGTAGATGAGATCTATTACTGAAAATTATTTATGCGGGTAGCAGATGAAATCTGTTACCCGATGTTCCTATTGCTTCCCCAGAATTTGCATAGTCCTGATCTTGACGGCATGGTGGAATCTCACAAAGTTCTGGCAATCCGCGATCCTTTCATGCTGCTCCTGAGTATGCTGATTGACAGATCAACGAAGTGCTAACAGTTCTTTGGGTTCCACCGTAGTTGAGAAAGATGGATGTTTCGCAGACGAAAGGGCAATGCAGATGTGATCTGCACGGGGGTCACGCGTATGACGAAGTTTAGTATGAGGCTCGAGATTTTATTATCTCGTGTTTCATACACCCTGGAAAGTTAATCTAGCAACTTGAATTATCATACTTGATGATGGACGTTGGTAGCTTCGGTTTGTTTCGAAACCTTAGAAGCCACGTAAAATAAAATTTTGCATGAACCGATTAGAGGCGTCTAACTTGGTTTTGCAGGATGGTTTGCATGTGATGTGGTATAGCAAGTCTCATATTAATTTGATTATGTATGAGATGACTATATGATGTAATTAACATGACCTGCGTGTCATGATTCGGCATGATGGCTGGAGCCATATGATTACACTTTAATGACCTGCGTGTCAACCTTATGTAATGCACTTATTTTATTAGCTATAGAGATAGCAATATTATCTGGTGCATCGACAAGGTGGTGGCAATCTTCGCGAAGGTGAACACCAACGCGAATGCCGAAGACGAAGAAATGAAAGACTTCTCCGTCAGAAAGGGCTATACCATATCATGCTATTATGAATTGCCTGAGATGTTTATCCCTTATGATGCACCCTTCTTGATTGCGCGGTAGTCGCTTTTTATTAGGGTGATCTCTCACAAAAATATCAAGTAGTTAGTGTTCTCCCAAGTGTAGCGCCGTCACGGCACCTAACTTTTCGGGGTACGACATGTACACATGAGTACGAACGATTAGGGATGTGTGAGGCGGGTGAGGTCAGACCTCGCAGCGAGATCACTTGGTTGTCTTAACGTTCAGGCAGGACAGTCCTGAGCTCAGAACACACGCATCGAAAGATGAACAAGAGTCACATAGAGATGTGATTGGCAAGTTGGCCTACCGATTGAAATTCACGTCATCAGTGATGAACCCGTCAATGGCGTCGAATTGAAATGTGGATCTTCTATCACTCACAATCAATTATGAGAGATATTGATTTGAGTGGGAGCGCACTGTTGAATTAACTTCTTTTAATTCTCAGTGCAATTAATTTTGAACACTGTCTAAGTGTGATTTGCAAAATAGTTGTAGAATAATGGCTCGCATTTCCACCTTCCCTGTTAAAATTGAATAGCTGTTAAATATCTAGTTAAACCTTTACGGTTGGTAACGTAATGTGAGGATTGTCCTCTAGAGTGCCGAGAAGGACTTTGTCCTATCGCATGCTTTCGGAATTCTCCCTCTAATGCTATGGATCATGTGACTCTCGGCCATCGATCCAAAAGCTAGAATTCCGTTTCAGTCAAGTGCAATATGTTTGCTTCCATGAGACCCGAACTTCGAAAGTTTGGATAGTTATGTGATATTCATGGAATCTGAAAATCATTTTCAAAGACAGACAAAGGCTAAAAGATATGAGATATCCAAAGCAATGTTTGTTTGCAAACTATTAGTAAAGGAGTTTACTATGCATTAGACTGATAAGAGAGGGATCCAGAAGAACTCCTGTCATATGATGAAAGGTGAATAAAACGACAACTTAAAGAGAAAGGAAGTGTCCGAAGGGTGTTAGTGAAACTTTCACGCCTAGGAAGTCCGGGGCTAACGCCACTCTTAAGTTGGGTGCTTCTTCTGAGAGTAGGAGAAATACTAAAAGTTAAACTGTTAGAAGTATAAAGCCAAAAGGAAAGAAGACTGGAATATCCAGCTCATGTATGAATGTCATACAAGTTTTTGATGTATAGAAGGCTGGTCAAAGATATAGTTCTTGGGAATTATGGTTAAACATGTTAATCACTAATTCTTGGGTATTGTGAGTTAATCACAAAGATACTCGCTCGATTGCATTCTGTTGCAACTCGATGTAAGAACTACTATGGCCTGAAAGACTAGCCAGGAATGAGGTTAAGATACACGCAGGGAACATAGTAAATGTTACTATGCCTTCCATCGGTGTATTACCTATGTATTTATTTTCATAATTCATTTAGAGTTTCACACTCTAGCCCTTTGCATAAGGTATCTTGCAAGAAGGTTGTTCATAAGAGAACTTTTGATGTTCGGTGTTATGAATAACATAAGGGCCATACTTTCATTATGAATGAGACGTGTGTTATGAATATTGATAATAATACATTACCTCTGGGTTTACTTTCATAATTCATTTTAGAGTTTCATACACTCTAGCCCATTGCACAATGTGTTGGAAATATGCCCTAGAGGCAATAATAAATTGGTTATTATTATATTTCCTTGTTCATGATAATCGTTTATTATCCATGCTATAATTGTATTGATTGGAAACTCAAATACATGTGTGGGTACATAGACAACACTGTGTCCCTAGTAAGCCTCTAGTTGACTAGCTCGTTGATCAAAGATGGTTAAGGTTTCCTAGCCATTGACATGAGATGTCATTTGATAACGGGATCACATCATTAGGAGAATGATGTGATGGACAAGACTCAAACTAAGAACGTAGCATTTGATCGTGTCAGTTTATTGCTATTGTTTTCTGCATGTCAAGTATCTGTTCCTATGACCATGAGATCATGCAACTCCCTGACATCGGAGGAGTACCTTGTGTGTATCAAACGTCGCAACGTAACTGAGTGACTATAAAGGTGCTCTACAGGTATCTCCGAGGGTGTCTGTTGGGTTGGCATGGATCAAGACTGGGATTTGTTACTCTGTGTGACGGAGAGGTATCTCAGGGCCCACTCGGTAATACAACATCACAATGAGCCTTGCAAGCAATGTGACTAAAGTGTTAGCCACGAGATCTTGTATTACGGAACGAGTAAAGAGATTTGCCAGTAACGAGATTGAACTAGGTATAGAGATACCGACGATCGAATCTCGGGCAAGTAACATACCGAAGAACAAAGGGAATAGCATACGGGATTAACTGAATCCTTGACATAGAGGTTCGACCGATAAAAGATCTTCGTAGAATATGTAGGAGCCAATATGGGCATCCAGGTCCCGCTATTGGTTATTGGCCGTAGAGGTGTCTCGGTCATGTCTACATAGTTCTCGAACCCGCAGGGTCTACACACTTAACGTTTGGTGACGATTAGTATAATTGAGTTATTATGTTGGTGACCGAAAGTTGTTCGGAGTCTCGGATAAGATCCCGGACATGACGAGGATCTCCGGAGGAGTCCGGAGGTAAAGATTGATATATGTGATAATAGTGTTTTGATCTCCGGAAGAGTTCCGGAGTTCACCGGAATGGGTTCCGGATGTTTACCGAAGTGTTCAGGTGCAGCAACACTTTATATGGGCCAAAGGGATAAAGCCCACGAGGTATTGGAAAGTGCAAAAAGTAGTTTTGCTGCCGCGTAAGCGGTACTACCGTTTTGTGAAGTGGTACTACCGCCCAAGCGGTACTACCGCTTGTGTGAAGCGGTACTACCGCCCAAGCGGTACTACCGCTTGTGTGAAGCGGTACTACCGCCCAAGCGGTACTACCGCTTGTGTTAAGCGGTACTACCGCTTGTGCGCGGTACTGCAGGGATCCGAGTTGGACTCTTTCCCTGCGGGCCAAACCGACCTTGTGCGGGCAAAACCGACCTCGAGGAGGCTTTTACTCCAAGTTTAGACCCCAAGGCTCAACATATAAATAGAGGGGCAGGGCTAGCACACGGGACATCAAGATTTCCCCAAGCCGTGTGCGGCAACCCTAACCCTCTAGTTCTCCCGTCATAATCTCCGTAGTGCTTGGCGAAGCCCTGCAGAGATTGTTCCTCACCACCATCACCACGCCGTCGTGCTGCTGGAACTCATCTACTACTTCACCGTCGCTCGCTGGATCGAGGAGGTGAAGGCGTCATCAAGCCGTACGTGTGTTGAACGCGGAGGTGCCGTCCGTTCGGCACTAGTTCATGATCGGTTCGAGGGACGACTTGCGATTTGGATCGCGGAGACGTTCGACTACATCAACCGCGTTTCTTAAACGCTTCCGCTTAGCGATCTACAAGGGTATGTAGATTCACTCTCCCTCTCGTAGATGCTCATCACCATGGATAGATCTTGTGTGTGCGTAGGAAAATTTTTGTTTCCCATGCAACGTTCCCCAACAGTGGCATCTGAGCTAGGTCTATGCGTAGATGAGATCTCGAGTAGAACACAAACGAGTTGTGGGCGTGGGTGTATACATATTGCTTGCCGTTACTAGTTGATATTTGATTCGGCGGTACTGTGAGATTAAGCGGCCCGGACCGACATTACGCATACACTTACGCGAGACAGGTTCCTTCAACTGACATGTAACTTCGTTGCATAAAGATGGCTAGCGGGTGTCTGTCTCTCTCACTTTAGTTGAATCGATTTCAATGAAGAGGGTTCTTTTAGAAGATCAAAAAGCAATCACTACACCACGTTGTGGTTTTGCGTAGGTAAGAACGGTTCTTGCAAACCCGTAGCAGCCACGTAAAATTTGCAACAACAATTAGAGGACGTCTAACTTGTTTTTGCAGGGTATGTTGTGATGTGATATGGCCAATTACATGATGAGATATATGTGATGTATGAGATGATCATGTGATGTATAGAATATCACGACTTGCATGTCAATGAGTACGGCAACTGGCAGGAGCCATAGAGTTGTCTTTAATTATTGTATGACCTGCGTGTCAATCATTAAGCGCTATGTAATGCTTTACTTTATCGCTAAACGTTAGCAATAGTCGTGGAAGCAACAGTCGGCGCGACAACCTCATGGCGACACGTTGATGGAGATCAAGATGATGGAGATCATGGTGTCATGCCGGTGACGATGGAGATCATGCCGGTGCTTTGGAGATGGAGATCAAAAGCACAAGTTCATGGCCATATCATGTCACTTATGATTTGCATGTGATGTTAATCCTTTTATGCATCTTATTTTGCTTAGGACGACGGTAGCATTATAAGGTGATCCCTCACTTAAATTTCAAGATAAATTGTGTTCTCCCCGAGTGTGCACCGTTGCGAAAGTTCGTCGTTTCGAGACACGCCGTGATGATCGGGTGTGATAGACTCCACGTTCACATACAACGGGTGCAAGCCATGTTGCACACGCGGAACACTCGGGTTAAACTTGACGAGCCTAGCATGTACAGACATGGCCTCGGAACACAAGAGACCGAAAGGTCGAACATGAGTCATATAGTAGATATGATCAACATGAAGATGTTCACCATTGAAACCACCTCAACTCACGTGATGATCGGACTTGAGTTGGTGGATTTGGATCATGTTACACTCGAATGACCGGAGGGATGTCAATTTGAGTGGGAGTTTTTTAAGTAATATGATTAACTAAACTCATTATCTAGAACAATAGTCTAAGTTGTCTTTGCTATATTTATGTTGTAGATCATGGCTCGCGTAGTAGCACCCCTGAATTTTAATGCGTTCCTAGAGAAAGCTAAGTTGAAAGATGATGGAAGTAACTTTGTGGACTGGGCCCGTAATCTAAGGATTATCCTTACGGCTTCCCAGAAGGCTTATGTCCTTGATGCACCGCTTGGTGATCCACCCGCTCCAGTTGAGTCTCTAGACGTTGTGAACGCCTGGCAGGCTCGTTCTGAAGATTACTCAATAGTTCAATGTGCAATTTTGTATGGCTTAGAACCGGGACTTCAAAGACGTTTTGAACGTCATGGAGCATATGAGATGTTCCAGGAATTGAAGTTTATCTTTCAGAAGAATGCCCGGATCGAGAGATATGAGATCTCCGATAAGTTCTATGCTTGCAAGATGGAGGAGAACGGGTCTATCAGTGATCACGTACTCAGAATGTCTGGGTACTCCACCCGTCTGGCTGAATTGGGGATGCCCCTTCCGCCAGAGGCTATCACTGACAGAGTTCTTCAATCATTGCCACCTAGCTACAAGAGCTTCGTGTTGAACTATAACATGCACGGGATGAACAAGTCAGTCGCCGAGCTGTTTGCGATGCTGAAAGCCGCTGAGTGTGAAATTCAGAAGGAGCATCAAGTGTTGATGGTCAATAAAACCACTAGTTTCAAGAAAAATGGCAAGGGTAAGAAGGGTAACTCCAAGAAGAGTGGCAAAGCATTGCTCCTCTCGTGAAGAAACCCAAGGCTGGACCCAAACCAGAAACTGTGTGTTTTCATTGCAAGGGAACTGGACACTGGAAGCGGAACTGCCCCAAATATTTGGCTGACAAGAAGGCGGCCAACAACAAACAAGGTATATATGATATACATGTTATTGATGTGTACCTTACCAACTCTCGTTGTAGTGCCTGGGTATTTGATACCGGTGCGGTTGCTCATATTTGCAACTCAAAACAGGAACTGCGGAATAGACGGAGGCTGGCAAAGGACGAAGTGACGATGCGCGTGGGAAATGGTTCCAAGATTGATGTGATCGCCGTCGGCACGCTCGCTCTTCGATTACCGTCGGGATTAGTGATGAACCTAAATAAGTGTTATTTGGTGCCTGCGTTAAGCATGAACATTATATCTGGATCGTGTTTATTGTGAGACGGTTACTCATTTAAATCAGAGAATAATGGTTGTTCTATTTATATGAGTAATATCTTTTATGGTCATGCATCCAATGTGAGGGGTTTATTCTTATTGAATCTCGATAGTAATGATACACATGTTCATAACATTGATGCCAAAAGATGTAGAATTGATAATGATAATACCACTTTCTTGTGGCACTGCCGTTTAGGTCATATTGGCGTAAAACGCATGAGGAAGCTCCATGCTGATGGACTTTTGGAGTCACTTGATTTTGAATCACTTGACACATGTGAGCCATGCCTCATGGGCAAGATGACTAAAACGCCGTTCTCTGGAACAATGGAACGGGCAAGTGACTTATTGGAAATCATACATACTGATGTATGCGGTCCGATGAGCATTGAGGCGCGCGGTGGTTATCGTTACTTTCTCACCTTCACTGATGACTTAAGTAGATATGGGTATATTTACTTAATGAAACACAAGTCTGAAACGTTTGAAAAGTTCAAACAATTTCAGAGTGAAGTTGAGAATCATCGTAACAAGAAGATTAAATTCCTACGATCTGATCGAGGAGGAGAATATCTGAGTTATGAGTTTGGCAGTCACTTAAGACAATGTGGAATTGTTTCACAACTGACACCGCCTGGAACACCACAGCGTAATGGTGTGTCCGAACGTTGTAATCGAACTTTATTGGATATGGTGCGATCTATGATGTCTCTTGCCGATTTGCCACTATCGTTTTGGGGTTATGCATTAGAGACAGCTGCATTCACTTTAAATAGGGCACCATCGAAATCCGTTGAGACGACGCCATATGAACTTTGGTTTGGTAAGAAGCCAAAGCTGTCATTTCTTAAAGTTTGGGGATGTGATGCTTATGTCAAAAAGCTTCAGCCTGAAAAGCTGGAACCCAAAGTGGAGAAATGCGTCTTCATAGGATACCCAAAAGAGACAGTTGGGTATACCTTCTACCTCAGATCCGAAGGCAAAGTGTTTGTCACTAAGAACGGAACATTTCTTGAGAAAGAGTTTCTCACGAAAGAATTGAGTGGGAGGAAGATAGAACTTGATGAGGTTGTTGAACCTTTACTTCAACCTGAAAGTAGCGCAGCACAGAAAGATGTTTCTGTAGAGCCTACATCAGCTGAAGAGGAAGTTAATGATGATGATCTTGAAGCTTTGGATCAAGTTGCTATCGAACCTCGTAGGTCGACAAGGACGCGTACTACTCCTGAGTGGTACGGCAACCCTGTCTTAGAGGTCATGTTGTTGGACAACGATGAACCTACGAGCTATGGAGAAGCGATGATGGGCCCGGATTCCGAGAAGTGGTTAGAGGCCATGAAATCCGAGATGGGATCCATGTATGAAAACAAAGTATGGACTTTGGAAGTATTACCTGAAGGGCGTAAGGCCATTCAGAACAAATGGATCTTTAAGAGGAAGACGGACGCGGACGGTAATGTCACCGTCTATAAAGCTCGACTTGTGGCAAAGGGTTTTTCACAAGTTCAAGGAGTTGACTATGATGAGACCTTCTCACCCGTAGCGATGCTTAAGTCCGTCAGAATCATGTTAGCAATACCTGCCTTTTTCGATTATGAAATTTGGCAGATGGATGTCAAAACAGCGTTCCTTAACGGTTTCCTTAAGGAAGAGTTGTATATGATGCAACCAGAAGGTTTTGTCGATCCAGAAAATGCTGACAAAGTTTGCAAACTCCAGCGATCCATTTATGGACTGGTGCAAGCATCTCGGAGTTGGAATCTTCGTTTTGATGAGGTGATCAAAGCGTTCGAGTTTATACAAGTTTACGGAGAAGCTTGTATTTACAAGAAAGTGAGTGGGAGCTCTATAGCGTTTCTAATATTATATGTGGATGACATATTGCTGATTGGAAACAATATAGAAATGTTGGAAAGCGTGCAGGAATATTTGAACAAGAGTTTTTCAATGAAGGACCTAGCAGAAGCTGCTTTCATATTAGGCATCAAGATCTATAGAGATAGATCGAGACGCTTGATAGGATTTTCACAAAGCACATACCTTGACAAAGTTTTGAAGAAATTCAAAATGGATCAGTCCAAGAAGGGGTTCTTGCCTGTATTGCAAGGTGTGAAGTTGAGTAAGACTCAATGCCCAGTGACTGCAGAAGATAGAGAAAAGATGAGTGTCGTCCCCTATGCCTCAGCCATAGGCTCTATCATGTATGCAATGCTGTGCACAAGACCCGATGTCAGCCTTGCCATAAGTATGGTCGGAAGGTTTCAAAGTGATCCAGGAATGGAACACTGGACGGCGGTCAAGAATATCCTGAAGTACCTGAAAAGGACTAAGGACATGTTTCTCGTTTATGGAAGTGATCAAGAGCTCGTCGTAAAGGGTTACGTCGATGCAAGCTTTGACACTGATCCGGATGACTCTAAGTCACAAACCGGATACGTATTTATTCTTAATGGGGGTGCGGTTAGCTGGTGCAGTTCCAAGCAAAGCGTGGTAGCTGATTCTACATGCGAAGCGGAGTACATCGCTGCCTCGGAGGCGGCGAAGGAAGGTGTCTGGATGAAGGAGTTCATGACAGATCTTGGAGTAGTGCCTAGTGCGCTTAACCCAATGACTCTATTTTGTGATACTACTGGTGCCATTGCTCTAGCCAAGGAACCAAGATTTCACAAGAGGACCAGACACATAAACCGACGTTTCAATTCCATCCGCGATTACATCAAGGAGGACGACATAAATATTTGCAAAGTACACACGGATCTAAATGTTGCAGATCCGATGACTAAACCTCTTCCAAGGGCTAAACATGAACAACACCAGAACTGCATGGGTGTTCGATGCATTACAATGTAAATCACATAGTGATGTGAACTAGATTATTGACTCTAGTGCAAGTGGGAGACTGTTGGAAATATGCCCTAGAGGCAATAATAAATTTGTTATTATTATATTTCCTTGTTCATGATAATCGTTTATTATCCATGCTATAATTGTATTGATTGGAAACTCAAATACATGTGTGGGTACATAGACAACACTGTGTCCCTAGTAAGCCTCTAGTTGACTAGCTCGTTGATCAAAGATGGTTAAGGTTTCCTAGCCATTGACATGAGATGTCATTTGATAACGGGATCACATCATTAGGAGAATGATGTGATGGACAAGACCCAAACTAAGAACGTAGCATTTGATCGTGTCAGTTTATTGCTATTGTTTTCTGCATGTCAAGTATCTGTTCCTATGACCATGAGATCATGCAACTCCCTGACATCGGAGGAGTACCTTGTGTGTATCAAACGTCGCAACGTAACTGAGTGACTATAAAGGTGCTCTACAGGTATCTCCGAGGGTGTCTGTTGGGTTGGCATGGATCAAGACTGGGATTTGTTACTCTGTGTGACGGAGAGGTATCTCAGGGCCCACTCGGTAATACAACATCACAATGAGCCTTGCAAGCAATGTGACTAAAGTGTTAGCCACGAGATCTTGTATTACGGAACGAGTAAAGAGACTTGCCGGTAACGAGATTGAACTAGGTATAGAGATACCGACGATCGAATCTCGGGCAAGTAACATACCGAAGAACAAAGGGAATAGCATACGGGATTAACTGAATCCTTGACATAGAGGTTCGACCGATAAAAGATCTTCGTAGAATATGTAGGAGCCAATATGGGCATCCAGGTCCCACTATTGGTTATTGGCCGTAGAGGTGTCTCGGTCATGTCTACATAGTTCTCGAACCCGCAGGGTCTACACACTTAACGTTTGGTGACGATTAGTATAATTGAGTTATTATGTTGGTGACCGAAAGTTGTTCGGAGTCTCGGATAAGATCCCGGACATGACGAGGATCTCCGGAGGAGTCCGGAGGAAAAGATTGATATATGTGATAATAGTGTTTTGATCTCCGGAAGAGTTCCGGAGTTCACCGGAATGGGTTCCGGATGTTTACCGAAGTGTTCGGGTGCAGCAACACTTTATATGGGCCAAAGGGATAAAGCCCACGAGGTATTGGAAAGTGCAAAAAGTAGTTTTGCTGCCGCGTAAGCAGTACTACCGTTTTGTGAAGCGGTACTACCGCCCAAGCGGTACTACCGCTTGTGTGAAGCGGTACTACCGCCCAAGCGGTACTACCGCTTGTGTTAAGCGATACTACCGCTTGTGCGCGGTACTGCAGGGATCCGAGTTGGACTCTTTCCCTGCGGGCCAAACCGACCTTGTGCGGGCAAAACCGACCTGGAGGAGGCTTTTACTCCAAGTTTAGACCCCAAGGCTCAACATATAAATAGAGGGGCAGGGCTAGCACACGGGACATCAAGATTTCCCCAAGCCGTGTGCGGCAACCCTAACCCTCTAGTTCTCCCGTCATAATCTCCGTACTGCTTGGCGAAGCCCTGCAGAGATTGTTCCTCACCACCATCACCACGCCGTCGTGCTGCTGGAACTCATCTACTACTTCACCGTCGCTCGCTGGATCGAGGAGGTGAAGGCGTCATCAAGCCGTACGTGTGTTGAACGCGGAGGTGCCGTCCGTTCGGCACTAGTTTGTGATCGGTTTGGGGGACGACTTGCGATTTGGATCGCGGAGACGTTCGACTACATCAACCGCGTTTCTTAAACGCTTCCGCTTAGCGATCTACAAGGGTATGTAGATTCACTCTCCCTCTCGTAGATGCTCATCACCATGGATAGATCTTGTGTGTGCGTAGGAAAATTTTTGTTTCCCATGCAACGTTCCCCAACACAATGTTTGGTGCAAAAGAGTTGTTCATAAAAACAACAATTGTTGTTCAGTATTATGAATAACATGAAGGGCCATGCTTCCATCCTAGATGGGATGTATGTTATGAATATTGATAGAAATATGATACATGCATAACACTGACGCTAAATGTCACAAGACTAAAAGAATACCACACAAGTGTGGCACTGCATTTGGTCACATTGGAGAAACCCGCATGGAAAATTCCTTTATGATGGATTTTGAAGTCATTTGATTTTGAATCATCTGACACTTGCAACTTTCCTCTGAAAAGTGAAGTGACTGAAATACCGTTCACAGGCCATAAGGAACGAGCAAAGAACATATTGGTGATCATACATTATGATGTGTGTAGTCCAATAAATGTTGTTGCAAGTAGTGGATTTATCTATCTTCAGAAATGACTCAAGTAGATATATGGATATTTACTTGTTGAGACGTAAGTCTGGATCTTTTGAATTCATTCATAAGGTTTTCAAAAATGAAGTAGAAGTTATTGTAACAAGAAAATTATGTTTCTGCAATTTACTTGCGGAAAGGAATATTTGAGTTACAAGTTTAGCGAATGTCTGATGAGTTATGAAAGGGGTTTCATAACTTGCACCTCCCGGAACACCACTGCAAGTGGAAAGTCCGTGAAGATGTAATCAAACCATTTATGACAAGGTAAGATCAAAGATGACATAAATAAATTTGCCATTACCCCTTTTAAAAGGAGATGCGTTAGTGACTGCGGCTTTTACACTGAAAAGAGATCCATCAGGTCTATTGAAATGACGCCATGGTATGGTACGCCCAACCATGTTATATCTTTTCTTAACATTTGGAATATGGGGCTTGTGTAAAAGGTTACAAACCTATTCCAAATCAGACAAGTGCTACTTTGTAGGTTATCCCAAGTCATTGGGTATTTCCCCACCACTATACCAAGGCAAAGGATTATGCCACAAAACGGTATGCTTTTAAAGAGAATAGTTCTTACAAAAGGTGAGTGGGAGGACAGTGCAACTCGACGAGATAACCAGTATCTTCGTCATCAGATCAAAGGAAAGAAACCTTGGAAGTGATTCCGGAGTTTCCTACTGCGACTGATACGGAAGTCTCTACAATAAAATGTATCTACTTCGGTCGAACTTGCAGCTGAACCACGTAGGCAAAGCTCGTGCAAACCTATCAGGTGCGCAAACGAGATATTGTTGTTAGACAACAGTATACCTACAATACACAAGGAAGCGTTGATGGGCCCTGACTCCAGAATTAGCTAAATGCCAATACAATCCGAGATAGTTTTCATATAAGTGATTCGAGATTAAAATCTTGATACACCTTTCGGAAGACTTAGAGTCTAACGAATATTTATGGAACTAAAAACTGATACGGATAAAATGTTTATCCATAAAGCTCGACTTATTGCAATAACAAGTTCAAGGAGTTGACTACGATGAGATTGTCTCACCGTAGCGATGCTTAAAGTCGGTTCGGGTTGAACTAGCAATTAATACATATTTCAATCATGAGATATGAAACATGGATGACAAAAGGATTTCCATCTGATGGAAATGAAACCTAGGACTTGTATGTGATACAATCCAAAGTAATTTGTCGATCCAGAGGATGCTAGTAAGGATGCAAACTTCAGAGTTCCAGCGATGGACAGAAGAGAGCAAAGTGGAGTTGGAATCTTCATTTTTGATGGAATGGTCAAAGGGGTTTGACTTCATCAAATGGGTATCGAAGATGCTTGTGATTCAAGAAAGTAAGTGGGAGCATAATAATATTTCTAAAAACCTTGTGTACTTGACACATTGTTAATTGGAAATAAATTTCTTGACACGAATTAGGACTTCATTTGAAAATAGTTTTTTCGATGAAGTGCTTGGGCTAAGTAGCCTTGATATTAGGCATGATGATCTATGGAGATAGATTTACCTAATGGGGCTGAGCAAAGATACATATTGACAAAATGCTAAAACCTTTTAGCATTGAAAAACCGTCAAGGAGTGATTCTTGCCGAAGTCACATGGAAAGAGTTTTTGCAAGACTTGGTGTCCCAAAACACTAATGAGCAAAATACATGATGGTGATTCCACACACTCTTGTGTTTGGATTAATCATGTATTCCATGGTATGTAAAAACAACCAGATATGTCCAATACTCCAAAGTTGTTGCGAGTATAGATACCATAGTGATCAAAGTACTGATCATGGGACAACAGTGAAAGATGTCATTGAGTACTAGAGCAGTACTGATAACATGTTTTCTCGCAAGCGGAGATCATGAAGAGTTCGTTGTAAAAGGTTACATCGATACAGTCTTCATCAATGCTCCATGCGATTTTCGATTTAAATTGAGCGTTTTGTGATACACAACATGGTGGCACGGTAGTTGGAAATTGTTCCAAACAAGATACTGTGGCGAATTCTATAACAAAGGCTAAGTATGTTGACGCTTTAGAAGCGACAAAGTAGTTGTTGAATCATATAGTTCATTCATGAACTTAGTATGGTTCCAAGATGGCTTTGGTCTATGGGACACTATTGCAGATAGTTGCTCCATAGCTCAGTCTGAGGAATCAGGTTTCGACCAATGATTCACACATATGCAAAGCCAAGTCCACACAAAATATGAATTTTGTGAAAGCGTGAAAACGCAAGGATATGCAAAGTTACACACGGAGCTGAAGTCGTCAGATCCGTTGGACATCAGGCTATACCACATGCGAAGCATATTTTACACCAGTATGCCATAGGTGTAAAGTGCATTAGCATTAACTAGATTATTGACTCTAGTGCAAGTGGGAGTCTGTAGGAGATATGCCCTAGAGGCAATAATAAATGTTGTTGATTATCTCCCTGTTCATGATTAGGTTTATGTTTCATGCTATAACTACTATGGTTCTCGAGTCTGCAATAACCACGAGGCTCGGAGGAAGACTCATATGCACGTGTGGGATAATAAACGGTAAAATGTATTCCTAGTCTGGCCTCTAAGACTAGCTCAAGTGTTGCATGATGGTTCTGTTTTCCTGATCATGGGCATGTCTATGCCAGCAACTTTGAGGGCACAATGTTGGAAGAACATTTGTGTTGAATCGACCCGAATTGATGTTATGCTATGAGATACATTCGTCACAAGTTAATGGTTGATAACACAGAGATGGTTATCGTTTGCATGATTCCTTAGACCATGAGAGTATCGAGTTTCTTCATGCTTGCTTCATGAACTTTGGGGTTTGTTAAACGTCATCCGTAAATGGGTGGCTATTACGGCGGCTTACGGGTTCATGGAAAAGTATGTCAAGTAACTTGATAGCTCAAGATTGGGATTTGCTCCTCCGACGATGGAGAGATATCTCTGGGCCCTCTCAGTGTTACGGTATCCATCATCGTCTGGCCAGACACTTTGTGATTTGATCACGGGGATGCCGGAACACGGGAACGAGAAAAGAGAACAATACCGGTAACGAGGTAACTGGCATAGTGGACAAGTTGTTGATCCACGAGGATGCCAACATGTCTCACCTCGGGTATTTGTAACATATCGCGAAGCAACAGGAATAGCACACGGCAACTGGAGGTTCACTCGAATATTCATTCGTGTGGGTATAGGGGTCAATATGGATGTCCACGGCTCCGATGTTGATCATTGATCGGAAGGGGTTTCGGGTCATATCTATGCTTCACCGAACCTATAAGGTCACATGCTTAAGGGTCATCTATCTGCTGAATACTAGACAGGGAGTCTGAGACAAAATCACCGGAAAAGATTCGGACACCGGAAAAATTTCGGACAGCGGAAAAGTTCCGCAGAGAGAACACCGGAACAGTTCCGATGAAACTGAAAAGTTGTTTCAGGGGATACCATAAAGTCAAATTGGTTTTGGCACATGCCTGATAATTCTTGGAGGGTGCCAGAATCGTTCTGGAAACTTTCTGGACTTTTCCGGGATGAAAACCGGAAATGTTCCGGAGCTGCCGGAACCGCTTCAGATGCTTTTCGCAGATGAAAATCACTAAACCGGAATTGTTTCGGAACACGTTGAAAATTATTTTAGTGGATACTGGAAATGTTCAAAGCCCACATAAATATTTTCAGTTCGAACAGACGCTGAAAAATGTCGTCGTGAATAGTGAAATCAGCTTTATGGTTACTTTTTTGGAAAGCCACCTTTTTGGGCTTTTGCTCCAAAATATCTTGGAGATGACATGGATGGATGTGGCTGAAATTTCAGCCCCTCCACCCCTCCTTCTCCTATAAATAGAGGTGGAGGGGGCAGCCCAAAACTCATCCCTTCTCACATACAAGTGCCATTCATGATCTGGCTTTCTCTCTCCCTCCCAGCGAAATAGTTTCGTAGAGCCAAAAGGCTGTCTAGGTTCCGGTGGGAACTAGTTCTGGACGGCGAAGCCTTGCCGGATAGATGACACCGTATGTGTGCAACTTTGTAGAGAGATCGTAGTTTCGGTCTTAGTTCGAGAGTGCCTCCCGAAGGGCTGTCCGAGTGACTGTCCTAGTTTTGATGGTCCTCCCGAAGGGCTGTCCGAGTGACTGTCCGAGTTTCGATGGTCCTCCCGAAGGGCTGTCCTTGACACCGTCCGGGGGACCAACCGACCGCCTCCCGGAGGGCTGTCCGGGGGCGGATGAGGGTATACATCCTCGCGGTTGGGAGGTTGTAAATCCTAGCTGCGGGGATCTGCACCGCCGATCGTCATCGACTCTACTTCCGCTGCGCTACGAGTCGGTAACGAAAATGATCAAACCTTGTATGCAGTCTCCATAGTGGTCCTGGGCTGGTACGTAGGTCGGAAATTTTTTGTTTTCTGCTGCGTTACCCTACAGGCACAAAAGCCCGAAACCATGGACACCATCAACACCTTCTTCCGCTCCACCTTGGCCACCATGTGGACAAAGCTTATGAAGCTGGCAAGGATAAGATCCCCCAGGCGGGAGAGGACCGCGGCCTCGAGCACGGCTATGAGGCCCCCCCGGTAAGTAATTTTTCCCTTCAATCTCCGTGCTTTGTTAATTCTGTCGAGGATGAAAGTTTTTACACGAATCATTGTGTTTTGACATTTTGTAGAAGTGGTCGGCCTAGGTAAAAGGAGTACGATGCCCAGCCCCACTGCCGGAGCAGCCCCCAACTCCCCTGCTCTCAGCGCTTCTGACCGAGGAGCCACATGTGGTGGCCTCCAAAGGGACGAAGCCCCAGACAGGGAGGTCCAGTGCTCGGACCAGGGGGACCTCGGTCACCCGGTCAGAAGAGACCCACACCTCTGCCGCTCAAGACGGCGGCGCCGAGGAGGGCGAGGAGGAGATCCCCCCCCCCCCGAAGGGGAAGAGGTTGGCGATAGAAGACGCCGACGTGGTCATGCCGCCGAAGGGCTCAAAGAGGCCGAGGCGAGCCTCATCCGAGGCCGCCAACAAGTCATCGGAGAGGGCCGAGCTCTCCGGTGACTGAGAGGAAGACCCCCTCGCAATGGGCAGGAAGAAACCGGCACCTCGAGGGTAAGCCCTTGTCTCTATCGTCTTTCCTTAAGTCACTTTTTCAGCAAGGGGACATCTTACACAAGTAGTTTTTCATGTGCAGTCCGCCGAGGGTAATCCCCAGCGGCTTTTCAGACGGACTGCCATCAACCAGCGGGACTCCAGAGCCCGCTGCTTCTCCCCCAAAGCCTGACATTCTGGGGGAAGCAACGTCCACCCTGGCCCCCGAAGTCAACTTGACGGGGGCCGACGAGGTGGTGACCGTGGCCGAGGACGACACCTCGGCCCGACATGATCCGGGGGCGGAGCGCCCCGAGGTCATCAAAGAACTGCTGGGCCAGTTGTTGGCCCAGCCGGAGTCTACCTTGGCTCCACCACAACGGGCGGAGGCCACTCGAATGGAAACACCCAAGGTCATTCCGTCACCCCAGCCTACTGCCCAGGGACGGGCTGGCATGGGGTGGACCGAGGAGGTGGAGGAGGCCCTGAGGGGTGCTTCCATCAAGGAGGAGCACCGTGCCTTGATGGGCACGGCGCTGGAGAGCTACCGGTCCGCAGGGGCCGTCCTGCACGAGGTTTTTAAGAACCTCGCAGCAGGTTTCGAGGTATGATTTCCGTGCATTCACATTGTTTATTTAAGCTTTTCGTTTTTGCGAGTTTTGTCCGAGGACATAAGGGTATAGACTTCTAAACGGCATAGTGAGTGAGTAGCCCCCGAGCCCGAAGTCGGTTTCAAGAAACCGGCATCGGGGTCGCTTGACGTAGTAGGAGCCGATGAGTGATCTGAATTGTTCCCTGTACAATAAGGATCCGTTTTGTTCCAGGTTACGACCTCGACCCCAGACTCCGCCTCCGAAGAGATGGCGGAGATGAACCGGAAACTTGAGCAGTCTCAAGGTAAGAAAGTTGAAACTTGCCGTGCATATTTGCTAATAGGTGTGAAGGAAAACACTTAATGCCGAACTGTGTTGACAGCGGAGCTGGAGATGCTCAAGGCCGAGCTTGACAGAGCTCGGAAAGAGGTGTGGCAACAGAAAAATGCTGCCGCCACGGCTGAGAAGGCCCGGGATACCGAGAAGGCGGCCGGAGAGAAGCACCAGGCACGGGTGCTAGAAGTAGAGGAGACCCTGAAGGGCATGTTCGAGGCACGCGACAAACTTCAGGAGGAGGGGCAGCGGACGAAGGAGGAGTTCAAGAAGCTGCAGCGTGCCCACGCCGAGCTCAAGACCTCAGCCCGGGCGGATCGCGAGGTGCTCCAGCAAGTGGAGCAAATCGCCTCGGGTAAGAAATTCTTGCTGCAGTGTGCATTTGGCAGCAAAGGGTGTGTCAAGCTCACCCAATTATGGCATTCCGCAGAGGTCTTCGAGGATCTCCCGCAGAGCGCGGAGGATGCGGTGGCATATTTCGGCCAGCTGGCGGGCCATGGGGCGGAGAAGGCCTTCTGGGGTCAAGTTCCAGGGTCGCCGTCTGCACAGCTGTTGAATCATCGAGTGAAGCAGCTAGTTGAGCTATTCCGCATGACAAGGCCGGCACTCCAGGACCTCTGCGTCACTTTGTGGCCTGCGGAAGCCATGCTGAAGAGTCTCTTCGGCCTGACGGCCCGGCTCCAAAACGCCATGCCATGCGTTGAGCGCTGGAAGAAGTCCGCATGCTTCGAAGGGGCTCGGAGGGCATACGCTTGCGTGAAGACTCACTTCCGCAAGGTTGACGCGGAGACGTGTGCCGCTGGCCCTCCTGCCGACAAGCCGCGGACCGCCGAGCAGTTCTTCGCCGAGGTCGAGGCCGGAGCTCGGGCAACCGAGGCCATGTGCCCCCAGGACACGCTGTATTTTTAGGTGATGCTTCGGAATGCCGGAGTGTATAATGTAAAGACTCAATCCCGTGTTTGAATGAAGATTGCTTGAGATTCCATACGTTTTTATTTTATAATTCATTTATGCCTCCAATATGACTGTTCAAAATGAGAGTGGCCATTCGTCGGCTTCAGCCCCAGTGTAGGTTATACAGAGGGTGCTCCTTAAGGCATATCTGACCCTTGGCCGACGTCTCGGTACCCGGAGGCGGTCAATGACTTAAAGGAACTAGGCAATCGAACTATAGTGGCTTAACATCTTTCATTTAGTTGTAGGAGTTTGACTGTGGGGGCTGAGGACCAGCCCCCGGCGTAGGGAGTGTGCGGCAATGCGGCCGAGGTCTAGGCCATGACACACTTCGGCTAGAAATAAAATCCCTTCGTTTGACACGGGTGATCTTTATCGTCACATCGCTTGACGCGGTCGCCGGATGGCAGACCAGTTTGCGCTTACCCAGATAGTCAGTTTTTGGCTTTCTCCACTGAGGCGCCATGCCTCATCCGCATACATCGGGGACGTAAGGGGTACACATAGGAGCCGGGCAACCCAACTATTGACCAAAATCTAGGTTCGAAACTGATGCATATAAGGCGAAAAATCCGGGACGCCAAATACACCAGACTTTCATATACAATTGCATCTTTGTTAAATACTTCATCGTCCCGAAGCTATGCTGATAAAGAAATACAATAAAGACCTTGAAAGGGCACGGTTTCTTTATATCATAGTGTCAAGCATGTACAAGCCCAGTTGTGACGAGAGTAATTGAAAGAGTACAACGTGAATAGTAAGGAAGAAAGGAAAAAAGGTCGGATAATTACTGACGGATTTGAAAAGATCCGGACCGAAGCCTGCCGCACATCTGCGTTTCTGAACTGTTAAACATATCGCTCTTGATTGATGATGGCTGATTGGTGAAGGCTAATGCCTGATCGGCCCTTTATACACTCGAAGTGTTTAATTAACCGAGTTCCTCAAAGGGAGGTGTTTGCCGGCATCGTTCTGTGGTTAAGGCCACAGAGACGTAGTGACGCTCGGCTACTTCTTTTACAGATGCCTGTCTATGCAGGGGCGCTAAGCCTTGTCCTCACGTGGTTGATCCGCGCGTGACACGTGAGTAGTTATAGTGGCTCCTCGGTGTCCCAGGGAATTTTGAGTGCGAAGTTGTGCACCCTGGGGACGTAGTGCCCGCAGCTAGGGCACGCGAGGAGCCCGCATCCCTATTTCGGGTGCGGGGGTAGCTGGCCGAGGTCGACTTGTGCAGCCCGGGCTCGCTTCAAAGAGCGAGCGGCGCGTTTATCGCTGTGGGCTGCCTCCTCGGACGCTTGGACCTCGGCCGCAAAAGCCGCTGTCTGTTCCTCTGTCTGGAGTGAACGCTCGGTGTTACCATTGACTGTGATGACATCATTGCGTCCCGGCATTTTGAGCTTGAGGTAGGTGTAATGGGGGACTGCATTGAAGCATGCAAAGGCCGTGCGTCCTAATAGTGCATGGTATCCACTCCGGAAGGGCACAATGTCGAAGATTAACTCTTCGCTTCTGAAGTTCTCGGGCGAACCGAAGCCTACCTCGAGGGTGACTGTCCCGGTACAACGGGCTTCGATGCCCGGAATGACACCTTTAAAGGTGGTAGAGCTCGGCTTTATCCGAGATGAGTCAATGCCCATCTTCCAAACCGTGTCCTCGTAGATGAGGTTAAGACTGCTTCCCCCGTCCATCAGGACGCGTGTTAGATGATAACCATCAACAATAGGGTCCAAAACGAGCGCCGCAGATCCGCCATGCCGGATGCTGGTCGGATGATCGTGCTTGTCGAAGGTGATCGGGTAGGCCGACCATGGGTTATACTTCGGGGCGACTGGCTCCAACGCATATATGTCCCGAAGCACACGCTTTCTCTCCCGTTTCGGGATGTGGGTTTCATAGATCATATTGACCTCTGTTACCTCATTTGGAAAGTTCTTTTGCCCTCCATTATTGGGCTATCGAGGTTCATCCTCGTCGTCGCTGCGGTGTTGGGTTTTATTCTGACCCTCCGCCGCTATCTTGCCAGCTTGTTTGAAGACCCAACAATTCCTATTAGTGTGTGTTGCTGGTTTTTCCTGAGTACCGTGAATCCCACATGGGTGGTCCAGGAGCCTGTCAAGCTGGCTATGTCCGTCTTTGTTCCCCTTATAGGGTTTCCTTTTCTGCCCGGATTTAGGTCCGGCGAATCCAACATTGACCACGGCGTCTTCAGTGTCGCTTCCGCCGTTTTTATACCTGCGCTTATTTTTTATTGCGCTTCGGTTTTCCATTGGCGTCGCGGGTTTCCGAGGTGCCTGCCTTGCCGTTATGATTACTTCGGGCGAGCCAGCTATCCTCTCCCGCGCAAAAGCGGGTCATCAGAGATGTCAGGGCGGCCATAGTCCTCGGCTTATCCTGGCCGAGCTGTCGGGCTAGCCATTCGTCCCGAATATTATTTTTGAAGGCGGCGATGGCCTCGGCATCGGAACAGTCTATAATCTGGTTCTTCTTGGTGAGGAACCTGTTCCAGAATTTCCGGGCTGATTCGCCCGGCTGCTGGGTAACACGGCTGAGGTCATCAGCGTCTGGAGGTCGGACATACGTGGCCTGGAAGTTTGCCCGAAAAGCGTCTTCTAGGGCCTCCCAGCTGCCGATAGAGTGAGGGGGGAGGGTATTAAGCCAGTGTCTCGCCGGCCCCTTTAACTTGAGTGGCAGATATTTGATGGCATGGTGATCATCTCCATTGGCCATATGTATATGTAAGAGGAAATCCTCGATCCAGACTGCTGAGTCTGTGGTACCGTCGTATGATTCTATGTTAATGGGTTTAAACCCTTCCGGGAACTGATGCTCCATCACCCTGTCTGTAAAACAGATTGGGTGAGCTGGACCTCGGGACCGAGGAGGATCTCATCGGGTCTCGGGACAGAGCCGTGAGTAAGCTTGATCTCGGGCACGGTCGTTCCTGTCCATCCAGGCATCGTAGCCGTTGGGCCCAGCAGGGGCGCGTCCCCTGGATCCATAGATGGACCGAGGGGGAGCCCTATTTTCTTCAACACGACGTCTAGCGTCGTGAGGATCCAGGTGGTCCACGGGGTCTTTACCATGACGGCGTGGGGGTGGCCTTTCACCATGGTCTTCTCGTCATGGCCTGTCCCGGCCTCTAGGGGGCCGATCGAGGTCGTCAGCAATCTCTTCGTCGAATTCTTGTAGGAGGCGCCTGCGTGGGTAAGACTTCGGTGCACTACGGCGTCGGTCCTCCATATCCTGCTCGGCAGAAAGCACTTCAACCCACTTTTCATTTAGCGCGTCGGTATTTTCCTGCAGCTGCTGCTGCTTGCGTTTTAAGCTCTGGGCCGTCGCGACGAGGCATCGCCGGAAGCGTTCTTGTTCGAAGGGGTCCTCGGGGACGATAAAGTCCTCGGTACCGAGGCTGTCATCTTCCTCGGACTCCGGCATGTAATTGTCGTCGGCCCCTTCGAAGAGGTCATCAGGATCAGAGTCCACAAGAGGTCGGTCTGGTGTGCCGTTCCTTACTGGGGAGGCTTGAATGTCCTCCTCAGGTTTATCGGCGTCGCCGTCCTCCTCATTGCCGTTATTGGCTGTTGCGTCGTTGCTGTTGGAAATATGCCCTAGAGGCAATAATAAATTGGTTATTATTATATTTCCTTGTTCATGATAATCGTTTATTATCCATGCTATAATTGTATTGATTGGAAACTCAAATACATGTGTGGGTACATAGACAACACTGTGTCCCTAGTATGCCTCTAGTTGACTAGCTCGTTGATCAAAGATGGTTAAGGTTTCCTAGCCATTGACATGAGATGTCATTTGATAACGGGATCACATCATTAGGAGAATGATGTGATGGACAAGACCCAAACTGTAAACGTAGCATTTGATCGTGTCAGTTTATTGCTATTGTTTTCTGCATGTCAAGTATCTGTTCCTTTGACCATGAGATCATGCAACTCACTGACACCGGAGGAATACCTTGTGTGTATCAAACGTCGCAACGTAACTGGGTGACTATAAAGGTGCTCTACAGGTATCTCCGAGGGTGTCTGTTGGGTTGGCATGGATCAAGACTGGGATTTGTTACTCCGTGTGACGGAGAGGTATCTCAGGGCCCACTCGGTAATACAACATCACATTGAGCCTTGCAAGCAAAGTGACTAAAGAGTTAGCCACAGGATCTTGTATTACGGAACGAGTAAAGAGACTTGCCGGTAACGAGATTGAACTAGGTATAGAGATACCGACGATCAAATCTCGGGCAAGTAACATACCGAAGAACAAAGAGAACAGCATACGGGATTAACTGAATCCTTGACATAGAGGTTCGACCGATAAAGATCTTCGTAGAATATGTAGGAGCCAATATGGGCATCCAGGTCCCGCTATTGGTTATTGATCGTAGAAGTGTCTCGGTCATGTCTACATAGTTCTCGAACCCGCAGGGTCTACACACTTAACGTTTGGTGACGATTAGTATAGTTGAGTTATTATGTTGGTGACCGAAGGTTGTTCGGAGTCCCGGATAAGATCCCGGACATGACGAGGATCTCCGGAAGAGTCCGGAGGTAAAGATTGATATATGTGATAATAGTGTTTTGATCTCCGGAAGAGTTCCGGAGTTCACCGGAAGGGGTTCCGGATGTTTACCGAAGTGTTCGGGTGCGAGAACACTTTATATGGACCAAGGGATAAAAGCCCACGAGGTATTGGAAAGTGCAAAAGTAGTTTTGCTGCCGCGTAAGCGGTACTACCGCTTGGTGAAGCGGTACTACCGCCCGAGCGGTACTACCGCTTGTGTGAAGCGGTACTACCGCCCAAGCGGTACTACAGCTTGTGTGAAGCGGTACTACCGCTTGTGTGCGGCTGTGCACGGTTCGGCCGGGATCCGAGTTGGACTCTTTCCCTGCGGGCCAAACCGACCTTGTGCGGGCAAAACCGACCTGGAGGAGGCTTTTACTCCAAGTTTAGACCCCAAGGCTCAACATATAAATAGAGGGGCAGGGCTAGCACACGGGACACATCAAGATTTCCCCAAGCCATGTGCGGCAACCCTAACCCTCTAGTTCCTCCGTCATAATCTCCGTAGCGCTTGGCGAAGCCCTGCAGAGATTGTTCCTCACCACCATCACCACGCCGTCGTGCTGCTGGAACTCAACCACTACTTCATCATCGCTCGCTGGATCGAGGAGGTGAAGGCGTCATCAAGCCGTACGTGTGTTGAACGCGGAGGTGCCGTCCGTTCGGCGCTAGTTCGTGATCGGATCGAGGGACGACTTGCGATTTGGATCGCGGAGACGTTCGACTACATCAACCGCGTTTCTTAAACGCTTCCGCTTAGCGATCTACAAGGGTATGTAGATTCACTCTCCCTCTCGTAGATGCTCATCACCATGGATAGATCTTGTGTGTGCGTAGGAAAATTTTTGTTTCCCATGCAACGTTCCCCAACAGTGGTATCAGAGCCAGGTTTATGCGTAGATGAGATCTCGAGTAGAACACAAACGAGTTGTGGGCGTGGGTGTATACATATTGCTTGCCGTTACTAGTTGACATTTGATTCGGCGGTACTGTGAGATGAAGCGGCCCGGACCGACATTACGCGTACACTTACACGAGACAGGTTCCTTCAACTAACATGTAACTTCGTTGCATAAAGATGGCTAGCGGGTGTCTGTCTCTCTCACTTTAGTTGAATCGATTTCAATGAAGAGGGTTCTTTTAGAAGATCAAAAAGCAATCACTACACCACGTTGTGGTTTTGCGTAGGTAAGAACGGTTCTTGCAAACCCGTAGCAGCCACGTAAAATTTGCAACAACAATTAGAGGACGTCTAACTTGTTTTTGCAGGGTATGTTGTGATGTGATATGGCCAATTACATGATGAGATATATGTGATGTATGAGATGATCATGTTTTGTATAGAATATCACGACTTGCATGTCGATGAATACGGCAACTGGCAGGAGCCATAGAGTTGTCTTTAATTATTGTATGACCTGCGTGTCAATCATTAAGCGCTATGTAATGCTTTACTTTATCGCTAAACGTTAGCAATAGTCGTGGAAGCAACAGTCGGCGCGACAACCTTATGGCGACACGTTGATGGAGATCAAGATGATGGAGATCATGGTGTCATGCCGGTGACGATGGAGATCATGCCGGTGCTTTGGAGATGGAGATCAAAAGCACAAGTTCATGGCCATATCATGTCACTTATGATTTGCATGTGATGTTAATCTTTTTATGCATCTTATTTTGCTTAGGACGACGGTAGCATTATAAGGTGATCCCTCACTTAAATTTCAAGATAAATTGTGTTCTCCCCGTTGTGTTCTCCCCGAGTGTGCACCGTTGCGAAAGTTCGTCGTTTCGAGACACGCCGTGATGATCGGGTGTGATAGACTCTACGTTCGCATACAACGGGTGCAAGCCATGTTGCACGTGCGGAACACTCGGGTTAAACTTGACGAGCCTAGCATGTACAGACATGGCCTCGGAACACAAGAGACCGAAAGGTCGAACATGAGTCATATAGTAGATATGATCAAACATGAAGATGTTCACCATTGAAACCACCTCAACTCACGTGATGATCGGACTTGAGTTGGTGGATTTGGATCATGTTACACTCGAATGATCGGAGGGATGTCAATTTGAGTGGGAGTTTTTAAGTAATATGATTAACTAAACTCATTATCTAGAACAATAGTCTAAGTTGTATTTGCTATATTTATAGATCATGGCTCGCGCAGTAGCACCCCTGAATTTTAATGCGTTCCTAGAGTAAGCTAAGTTGAAAGATGATGGAAGTAACTTTGTGGACTGGGCCCGTAATCTAAGGATTATCCTTACGGCTTCCCAGAAGGCTTATGTCCTTGATGCACCGCTTGGTGATCCACCCGCTCCAGTTGAGTCTCTAGACGTTGTGAACGCCTGGCAGGCTCGTTCTGATGATTACTCAATAGTTCAATGTGCAATGTTGTATGGCTTAGAACCGGGACTTCAAAGACGTTTTGAACGTCATGGAGCATATGAGATGTTCCAGGAGTTGAAGTTTATCTTTCAGAAGAATGCCCGGATCGAGAGATATGAGATCTCCGATAAGTTCTATGCTTGCAAGATGGAGGAGAACGGGTCTATCAGTGATCACATGCTCAGAATGTCTGGGTACTCCACCCGTCTGGCAGAATTGGCGATGCCCCTTCCGCCAGAGGCTATCACTGACAGAGTTCTTCAATTATTGCCACCTAGCTACAAGAGCTTCGTGTTGAACTATAACATGCACGGGATGAACAAGTCAGTCGCCGAGCTGTTTGCGATGCTGAAAGCCGCTGAGTCTGAAATTCAGAAGGAGCATCAAGTGTTGATGGTCAATAAAACCACTAGTTTCAAGAAAAATGGCAAGGGTATGAAGGGTAACTCCAAGAAGAGTGGCAAAGCAGTTGCTCCTCTCATGAAGAAACCCAAGGCTGGACCCAAACCAGAAACTGTGTGTTTTCATTGCAAGGGAACTGGACACTGGAAGCGGAATTGCCCCAAGTATTTGGCTGACAAGAAGGCGGCCAACAACAAACAAGGTATATATGATATACATGTTATTGATGTGTACCTTACCAACTCTCGTTGTAGTGCCTGGGTATTTGATACCGGTGCGGTTGCTCATATTTGCAACTCAAAACAGGAACTGCGGAATAGACAGAGGCTGGCAAAGGACGAAGTGACGATGCGCGTGGGAAATGGTTCCAAGGTTGATGTGATCGCCGTCGGCACGCTCGCTCTTCGATTACCGTCGGGATTAGTGATGAACCTAAATAAGTGTTATTTGGTGCCTGCGTTAAGCATGAACATTATATCTGGATCTTGTTTATTGCGAGACGGTTACTCATTTAAATCAGAGAATAATGGTTGTTCTATTTATATGAGTAATATCTTTTATGGTCATGCACCCAATGTGAGGGGTTTATTCTTATTGAATCTCGATAGTAATGATACACATGTTCATAACATTGATGCCAAAAGATGTAGAATTGATAATGATAATACCACTTTCTTGTGGCACTGCCGTTTAGGTCATATTGGCGTAAAACGCATGAGGAAGCTCCATGCTGATGGACTTTTGGAGTCACTTGATTTTGAATCACTTGACACATGTGAGCCATGCCTCATGGGCAAGATGACTAAAACGCCGTTCTCTGGAACAATGGAACGGGCAAGTGACTTATTGGAAATCATACATACTGATGTGTGCGGTCCGATGAGCATTGAGGCGCGTGGTGGTTATCGTTACTTTCTCAACTTCACTGATGACTTAAGTAGATATGGATATATTTACTTAATGAAACACAAGTCTGAAACATTTGAAAAGTTCAAACAATTTCAGAGTGAAGTTGAGAATCATCGTAACAAAAAGATTAAATTCCTACGATCTGATCGAGGAGGAGAATATCTGAGTTATTAGTTTGGCAGTCACTTAAGACAATGTGGAATTGTTTCACAACTGACACCGCCTGGAACACCACAGCGTAATGGTGTGTCCGAACGTCGTAATCGAAGTTTATTGGATATGGTGCGATCTATGATGTCTCTTGCCGATTTGCCACTATCGTTTTGGGGTTATGCATTAGAGACAGCTGCATTCACTTTAAATAGGGCACCATCGAAATCCGTTGAGACGACGCCATATGAACTTTGGTTTGGCAAGAAGCCAAAGCTGTCGTTTCTTAAAGTTTGGGGATGTGATGCTTATGTCAAAAAGCTTCAGCCTGAAAAGCTGGAACCCAAAGCGGAGAAATGCGTCTTCATAGGATACCCAAAAGAGACAGTTGGGTATACCTTCTATCTCAGATCCGAAGGCAAAGTGTTTGTCGCTAAAAACGAAACGTTTCTTGAGAAAGAGTTTCTCTCGAAAGAATTGAGTGGGAGGAAGATAGAACTTGATGAGGTTGTTGAACCTTTACTTCAACCTGAGAGTAGCGCAGCGCAGAAAGTTGTTTCTGTGGAGCCTACATTAGCTGAAGAGGAAGTTAATGATGATGATCATGAAGCTTTGGATCAAGTTGCTATCGAACCTCGTAGGTCGACAAGGACGCGTACTGCTCCCGAGTGGTACGGCAACCCTGTCTTAGAGGTCATGTTGTTAGACAACGATGAACCTACGAGCTATGGAGAAGCGATGATGGGCCCGAATTCCGAGAAGTGGTTAGAGGCCATGAAATCCGAGATGGGATCCATGTATGAAAACAAAGTATGGACTTTGGAAGTATTACCAGAAGGGCGTAAGGCCATTCAGAACAAATGGATCTTTCAGAGGAAGACGGACGCGGACGGTAATGTCACCGTCTATAAAGCTCGACTTGTGGCAAAGGGTTTTTCACAAGTTCAAGGAGTTGACTACGATGAGACCTTCTCACCCGTAGCGATGCTTAAGTCCGTCAGAATCATGTTAGCAATAGCTGCCTTTTTCGATTATGAAATTTGGCAGATGGATGTCAAAACAGCGTTCCTTAACGGTTTCCTTAAGGAAGAGTTGTATATGATGCAACCAGAAGGTTTTGTCGATCCAGAGAATGCTGACAAAGTTTGCAAACTCCAGCGATCCATTTATGGACTGGTGCAAGCATCTCGGAGTTGGAATCTTCGTTTTGATGAAGTGATCAAAGCGTTCGAGTTTATACAAGTTTACGGAGAAGCTTGTATTTACAAGAAAGTGAGTGGGAGCTCTATAGCGTTTCTAATATTATATGTGGATGACATATTACTGATTGGAAACAATATAGAAATGCTGGAAAGCGTGAAGGAATATTTGAACAAGAGTTTTTCAATGAAGGACCTAGGAGAAGCTGCTTTCATATTAGGCATCAAGATCTATAGAGATAGATCGAGACGCTTAATAGGACTTTCACAAAGCACATACCTTGACAAAGTTTTGAAGAAGTTCAAAATGGATCAGTCCAAGAAGGGGTTCTTGCCTGTATTGCAAGGTGTGAAGTTGAGTAAGACTCAATGCCCAGTGACTGCAGAAGATAGAGAAAAGATGAGTGTCATCCCCTATGCTTCGGCCATAGGCTCTATCATGTATGCAATGCTGTGCACAAGACCCGATGTCAGCCTTGCCATAAGTTTGGTCGGAAGGTTTCAAAGTGATCCAGGAATGGAACACTAGACGGCGGTCAAGAATATCCTGAAGTACCTGAAAAGGACTAAGGACATGTTTCTCGTTTATGGAGGTGATCAAGAGCTCGTCGTAAAGGGTTACGTCGATGCAAGCTTTGACACTGATCCGGATGACTCTAAGTCGCAAACCGGATACGTATTTATTCTTAATGGGGGTGCGGTTAGCTGGTGCAGTTCCAAGCAAAGCGTGGTAGCAGATTCTACATGCGAAGCGGAGTACATCGCTGCCTCGGAGGCGGCGAAGGAAGGTGTCTGGATGAAGGAGTTCATGACAGATCTTGGAGTAGTGCCTAGTGCACTTAACCCAATGACTCTGTTTTGTGATAATACTGGTGCCATTGCTCTAGCCAAGGAACCAAGATTTCACAAGAGGACCAGACACATAAAGCGACGCTTCAATTCCATCCGCGATTACATCAAGGAGGACGACATAAATATTTGCAAAGTACACACGGATCTAAATGTTGCAGATCCGATGACTAAACCTCTTCCAAGGGCTAAACATGAACAACACCAGAACTGCATGGGTGTTCGATTCATTACAATGTAAATCACATAGTGATGTGAACTAGATTATTGACTCTAGTGCAAGTGGGAGACTGTTGGAAATATGCCCTAGAGGCAATAATAAATTGGTTATTATTATATTTCCTTGTTCATGATAATCGTTTATTATCCATGCTATAATTGTATTGATTGGAAACTCAAATACATGTGTGGGTACATAGACAACACTGTGTCCCTAGTATGCCTCTAGTTGACTAGCTCGTTGATCAAAGATTGTTAAGGTTTCCTAGCCATTGACATGAGATGTCATTGGATAACGGGATCACATCATTAGGAGAATGATGTGATGGACAAGACCCAAACTGTAAACGTAGCATTTGATCATGTCAGTTTATTGCTATTGTTTTCTGCATGTCAAGTATCTGTTCCTTTGACCATGAGATCATGCAACTCACTGACACCGGAGGAATACCTTGTGTGTATCAAACGTCGCAACGTAACTGGGTGACTATAAAGGTGCTCTACAGGTATCTCCGAGGGTGTCTGTTGGGTTGGCATGGATCAAGACTGGGATTTGTTACTCCGTGTGACGGAGAGGTATCTCAGGGCCCACTCGGTAATACAACATCACATTGATCCTTGCAAGCAAAGTGACTAAAGAGTTAGCCACAGGATCTTGTATTACGGAACGAGTAAAGAGACTTGCCGGTAACGAGATTGAACTAGGTATAGAGATACCGACGATCAAATCTCGGGCAAGTAACATACCGAAGAACAAAGGGAACAGCATACGGGATTAACTGAATCCTTGACATAGAGGTTCGACCGATAAAGATCTTCGTAGAATATGTAGGAGCCAATATGGGCATCCAGGTCCCGCTATTGGTTATTGATCGTAGAAGTGTCTCGGTCATGTCTACATAGTTCTCGAACCCGCAGGGTCTACACACTTAACGTTTGGTGACGATTAGTATAGTTGAGTTATTATGTTGGTGACCGAAGGTTGTTCGGAGTCCCGGATAAGATCCCGGACATGACGAGGATCTCCGGAAGAGTCCGGAGGTAAAGATTGATATATGTGATAATAGTGTTTTGATCTCCGGAAGAGTTCCGGAGTTCACCGGAAGGGGTTCCGGATGTTTACCGAAGTGTTCGGGTGCGAGAACACTTTATATGGACCAAGGGATAAAAGCCCACGAGGTATTGGAAAGTGCAAAAGTAGTTTTGCTGCCGCGTAAGCGGTACTACCGCTTGGTGAAGCGGTACTACCGCCCGAGCGGTACTACCGCTTGTGTGAAGCGGTACTACCGCCCAAGCGGTACTACCGCTTGTGTGAAGCGGTACTACCGCTTGTGTGCGGCTGTGCACGGTTCGGCCGGGATCCGAGTTGGACTCTTTCCCTGCGGGCCAAACCGACCTTGTGCAAGCAAAACCGACCTGGAGGAGGCTTTTACTCCAAGTTTAGACCCCAAGGCTCAACATATAAATAGAGGGGCAGGGCTAGCACACGGGACACATCAAGATTTCCCCAAGCTGTGTGCGGCAACCCTAACCCTCTAGTTCCTCCGTCATAATCTCCGTAGCGCTTGGCGAAGCCCTGCAGAGATTGTTCCTCACCACCATCACCACGCCGTCGTGCTGCTGGAACTCAACCACTACTTCATCATCGCTCGCTGGATCGAGGAGGTGAAGGCGTCATCAAGCCGTACGTGTGTTGAACGCGGAGGTGCCGTCCGTTCGGCGCTAGTTCGTGATCGGATCGAGGGACGACTTGTGATTTGGATCACGGAGACGTTCGACTACATCAACCGCGTTTCTTAAACGCTTCCGCTTAGCGATCTACAAGGGTATGTAGATTCACTCTCCCTCTCGTAGATGCTCATCACCATGGATAGATCTTGTGTGTGCGTAGGAAAATTTTTGTTTCCCATGCAACGTTCCCCAACAGTTGCCACTAGGTTCCCCATTATTACCCCTTCGGCGCCGTCGCCGGCGTCTTGGAGGGGAGTTGGGGGTGTCCACCATATAGACATCGTAGGTGGATGTGGTGGTCCACCTGCCCGTGTTGACCGAGGGCAAGGTGTTCTCGATGGGGCCGTCGGCGTCCTCCTCCATATCTGAGGGGTCGCCATAGTCCAACACATTGGTTAAATCATCGATCGTGGCGACCAGGTGGGTGGTGGGTGGGATGTAAATTTCCCTATCGTCGGCTTTAAGTCCGATCTGATCGTAAACCGAAGTCTTGCCGTCCAAGATGGACATGCTCTGGATGCGGCAAAACATCTCATCAATGTGAGATAACTCTTCGGGATCCATGGATGCGCCATAGGCAGGGCTGATTCAAAGCACATCCGGTATGTAACCAGGCGTGTCTTCGGAGCGAAGGGAGTTTGAACGTAATTCGGAGTTTTGATTCGAAATCATCTCTGGCGCCGCTTCGAGAGTGGGAGCAAGATCTTTCTCCGAACTAGTGGTCGGGGGGAGATCAGCCGGAGTGGCGGCGTCGGTAGTCTCAAAAGACGTCATGACAGAGTTCGGTTCCGGGGTCAAACCTCCAGAACCGGCCGAGCTTTCGATCAGGCCGGGCGTCCATCCCGATAGGACGAGTTCGTCGCGGGAATCGGCAGTGTACTCGAGGCCACCGAAGGTTATGACCCGTCCTGGCGTGTAGTTCTCGACGGAAGTCAAGTGTCCCGTCGAATCGGCGCAGAACATCATGCTGCCGAAGACGAAGAGCTGTCCGGGGACGTAGACGTCCCCACAGCCGTTAGTGTGATTGATCCGCAGGTGAGCCATCGACCCTTCCGGTGATCGCGCAGCGGAACTCTCAATGAAAGCACCAGTGTCGGTATAAAAACCGGCAGACCTCGGGGTAGGGGGTCCCGAGCTGCGGATCTAGGATCGATGGTAACAGAGACAATGGAGACGGTGTTTACCCAGGTTCGGGCCCTGTTGATGGAGGTAAAACCCTACGTCCTGCTTCTGTTATATTGATGAAGATGTATTGAGTACAGAGTTGATCTACATCGAGATCGTAATATGACTCTAACTTCTATGGCTAGGTAAGCAATGTTGCGTTGATGTCCCCCCTACGGGCTAAACCCCATGGCTTATATACACGCCAGGGAGGGTATCTAGGGTTACAATGTCGGTATCTAGGAACAAGGCGGCTGGATAAATCTTGAAGTGTACTACAAGTCTTCGACAGAGACAGCATTGGTCACGCCTCCCTCGTACAGCCTCCGGAGTCCATCTTGGTGACATACGGGGGTACATCGGCCCAACCGAGGAGATGGGTCGGCCCGGTTAGCACCCCCTAATCCAGGACACCGTCACCCGCGACATGGTACATCGCCGCACCTTTGACCGGTACACGGTATGCAAAATCGGTCGGCTGGCTGCTAGAAGCTTTGGCAGCTTTGGCGGCAGCAGTGCCTCTCTTCGGCGGTCTCTTCCTCTCCTTTTTCTTGGGTTCACCGTCCAGACCCTTCCTTACCCCCGCCACCAGTGTCGTCGGGCTAAGCACTTTACGACCTTCAACTAGATGACCCTGCGTTGAGGCGGCATCTGGAGGCGTGTCCTGTGAGGATTGCATGAAGAAAGACTTCTTGCAATCAACCCTAGGACGTTCCTGCCCGGGCACATCATCCATCTCCTCATCCGCATGCTCATAGCCCAAGTCATATGGCTGACTCATCATTTGTCCGTCGTCATAGGCGGCGCTGGTATTGAGGAACCGGAGAGGGTCCTCCTCCTCCATCTCATCATCCATTCCTTGTTCCACGGGGCCGACTACAACATCCACTATTGGACCCCCTTCCTCGCGTCGTCTGCCACTCTCACCCGGCACGAGAGGCACTGATAATTGCGTAGGTGGGGTGGTGGTGTTCATACCTTGCTGATGTGTGGTCATTGGTGTGCTCTCGGCCGCCTCCAGACGAAGAAGATTCTTCGGCCACAGCAGCATCCAACCCTTGCATTCTCCAAGCCGCATCGGGGTCTCGTCCTCCTCTCCCCCGAGCCGTACTGGAGGATTCAAATCCTCGTGGCCCGCTTTCACACTCGACAAGGTAACCTTGAAGGTGCCAACGGGGATCGGTTGGCCATGGAACGTGAGTTCCAAGGGCTTCGTTATCACTGCCTTTCCCACGTCCACCTTCTGGCCGTTGATCATGTAGAGTACGGTGCACGGGGTTTCGTCGGCCTGCGAAGACATGTCTGCGGCGTAAGACATCCGAAAGGCAACGAAAAACGGAAGATTATTTATATGTTGGTGCGACGTGTAATTACCGTGAGGGCGTCGAGGTCAGCCAAAGACGAAGGCCCGCCTAGCACGTCAGAGACAGAGGACGGGCTGCTATGAGCGGGTGCGGGAGCAGGACCTTGTGCGGTACCGGCAGCAGGTGGTGGTGGTGCGATGTTCACCGAGTTGCTCCCGACGAAGCTGGGCATGGGAAAATCTTGTGCCGACTTGTCTGGATTTTGCTTCGTCCAGTCGATAATAGCCGGAATCAAGTTAGTAGCGAAATCATTTCTGCAGGCAGCTATAGCTGCATTGACTGCCTGCTGGACCAACTCATTTTTGTTCGCTTCTGCGGCCTCAGCTGCATTTTTCTCGACTGCAAGCTTCACCTTCTCGTCGATGTTCAACTGACTGAACTTCTTTTTCTGCTTTTTGGCCTCCGGGCCCTCATTGTAGTAGTACTTCCACGTGGCGCCTTCTCCGACGCCATGCACACGTCCATATTGCGGCCACTGGTCCAAAGGGAATCCCTTCAGTTGGTTCAAGGCCCGGTTGAGAGGGGTGTCCTGTTGGGGAACGTTGCATGGGAAACAAAAAATTTCCTACGCTCACCAAGATCGATCTAGGAGATGAACATCTACGAGAGGAGAGATTGCATCTACATACCCTTGTAGATCGCTAAGCGGAAGCGTTAAGAAACGCGGTTGATGTAGTCGAACGTCTTCGCGATCCAATCACGATCCGTCCCGCGAACTCGTGATCAAGTGCCGAACGGACGGCACCTCCGCGTTCAACACACGTACAGCTTGATGACGCCTTCACCTCCTTAATCCAGCGAGTGATGGTGAAGTAGTAGCTCGAGTCCTCTGGCAGCACGACGGCGTGGCGGCGGTGGTGGTGGAGCAATCTCAGCAGAGCTTCGCTAAGCTACGCGGAGAGAGAGAGGAACTACGAGGGAGAGGGAGGGCAACGCCGTGACATAGATGGGTGCGGCTGCCCTCTCTCTACCCCTCTATATATAAGGGAAAGGGAGGAGGAGGAGGCGCCCTAGGGTTTCCCCTAGGAGGGCCGGCGGCCACACCAGATGGGGGCGCCCCTAGGGAAACCCTAGGGTGACTTGCCCCCCAAGCCAGGTGGAGGCAGCCCTAGGGGGGAAGGCGCCCCACCCCTTCTGATGATCGTGGGATGGGGTGAGGGGGGCGCACAGCCCCTTAGTGGGCTGGTGTGCTTCCTCCCCTTGGCCCATGAGGCCCCCCAACACTTGCCGGGGCCCCCTGAAACCCCTTTCGGTTCTCCCGGTCATAACCCGGTACCCCCGGAACACTTCCGGACTCCGATTCCCTTCATCCTATATATCGATCTTCACCTCCGGAGTTCCTCGTCATGTCCGGGATCTCATCCGGGACTCCGAACAACCTTCGGTCACCAACATAATAACTCGACTATACTTATATTGTCACCAAACGTTAAGTGTGTAGACCATGCGGGTTCGAGAACTATGCAGACATGACCGAGACACCTCCACGGTCAATAACCAATAGCGAGACCTGGATGCCCATATTGGTTCCTACATATTCTACGAAGATCTTTATCGGTCGAACCTCGATGTCAAGGATTCAGTCAATCCCGTATGCAGTTCCCTTTGTCCATCGGTATGTTACTTGCCCGACATTCGATCGTCGGTATCTCCATACCTAGTTCAATCTCGTTACCGGCAAGTCTCTTTACTCGTACCGTAATACAAGTGGGCCCTGAGATACCTTTCCGTCATATTGCTTGCAAACTTATTGTGATGCTGTATTACCGAGTGGGCCCTGAGATACCTTTCCGTCATACGGAGTGACAAATTCCCAGTCTTGATCCATGCCAACTCAACAGACACCCTCGGAGATACCTGTAGAGCATCTTTATAGTCACCCAGTTACGTTGCGACGTTTGATAAACACAAGGTACTCCTCCGGTGTCAGTGAGTTGCATGATCTCATGGTCATAGGAACAAATACTTGACATGCAAAAACGATAGCAATAAACTTGACACGATCATATGCTACGTTCGTAGTTTGGGTCTTGTCCATCACATCATTCTCCTAATGATGTGATCCCATTATCAAATAACAACTCATGTCTATGACCAGGAAACCATGGCCATCTTTGATCAACGAGCTAGTCCGGTAGAGGCTCACTAGGGACATGTTGTTGTCTACGTATCCACACATGTATTTGTGTTTCCAACCAATACAATTATAGCATGGATAATAAATGATTATCATGAACAAGGAAATATAATAATAACCATTTTAGTATTGCCTCTAGGGCATATTTCCAACAGTCTCCCACTTGCACTAGAGTCAATAATCTAGCATTACATGGTTATGAATCTAACACCCATAGAGTTCTGGTGTTGATCATGTTTTGCCCGTGGAAGAGATTTAGTCAACGGATCTGCAACATTCAGATCCGTGTGCACTTTGCAAATGTTTATGTCCTCCTCCTTGATCGCATCGCGGATGGAATTGAAGCGCCGCTTTATGTGTCTGGTCCTCTTGTGAAACCTTGGTTCCTTGGCTAGAGCAATGGCACCAGTGTTGTCACAGAACAGAGTCATCGGGTCCAGTGCACTGGGCACAACTCCAAGATCTGTCATGAACTGCTTCATCCAGACACCTTCCTTCGCCGCCTCCAAGGTAGCTATGTACTCAGCTTCACATGTAGAATCAGCTACCACGCTTTGCTTGGAACTGCACCAGCTTACCGCTCCCCCATTTAGAATATATACGTATCCGGTTTGAGACTTAGAGTCATTCGGATCAGTGTCAAAGCTTGCATCGACGTAACCCTTTACGATGAGCTCTTGATCACCTCCATAAACGAGAAACATTTCCTTAGTCCTTTTCAGGTACTTAAGGATATTCTTGACCGCTGTCAAGTGTTCGACTCCTGGATCACTTTGAAACCTTCCGTCCATACTTATGGCAAGGCTGACATCTGGTCTTGTGCACAGCATCGCATACATGATAGAGCCTATGGCAGAAGCATAGGGGATGACACTCATCTTTTCTCTATCCTCTGTAGTCGCTGGGCATTGAGTCTTACTCAACTTCACACCTTGCAAAACAGGCAAGAACCCCTTCTTGGACTGATCCATTTTGAACTTCTTCAAAACTTTATCAAGGTATATGCTCTGTGAAAGTCCTATTAAGCGTCTCGATGTATCTCTATAGATCTTGATGCCTAATATGAAAGCAGCTTCTCCTAGGTCCTTCATTGAAAAACTCTTGATCAAATATTCCTTCACGCTTTCCAAAAGTTCTATATTGTTTCCAATCAATAATATGTCATCCACATATAATATTAGAAACGCTATAGAGCTCCCACTCAATTTCTTGTAAATACAAGCTTCTCCGTAAACTTGTATAAACCCAAACGCCTTGATCACCTCATCAAAGCGAAGATTCCAACTCCGAGACACTTGCACCAGTCCATAAATGGATCGCTGGAGTTTGCAAACTTTGTTAGCATTCTCTGGATCGACAAAACCTTCTGGTTGCATCATATACAACTCTTCCTTAAGAAAACCGTTAAGGAACGCTGTTTTGACATCCATCTTCCAAATTTCATAATCGAAAAATGCAGCTATTGCTAACATGATTCTGACGGACTTAAGCATCGCTACGGGTGAGAAAGTCTCATCGTAGTCAACTCCTTGAACTTGTGAAAAACCCTTTGCCACAAGTCGAGCTTTATAGACGGTGACATTACCGTCTGCGTCCATCTTCTTCTTGAAGATCCATTTATTCTGAATGGCCTTTCGCCCTTCAGGTAATACTTCCAAAGTCCGTACTTTGTTTTCATACATGCATCCCATCTCGGATTTCATGGCCTCTAACCATTTGTCAGAATCTGGGCCCACCATCGCTTCTCCATAGCTCGTAGGTTCATCGTTGTCCAACAACATGACATTCAAGACAGGGTTACCGTACCACAAAGGAGCAGTACGCATCATTGTCGACCTACGAGGTTCGATAGTAACATGATCCAAAGCTTCATGATCACCATCATCAGCTTCCTCTTCAACTGACGTAGGTTCCACAGAAACATCTTTCTGCGTAGTGCTACTCTCTGGTTGAAGTAAAGGTTCAACAACCTCATCAAGTTCTATCTTGCTCCCACTCAATTCTTTCGAGAGAAACTCTTTCTCGAGAAAGGACCCGTTCTTAGCGACAAACACTTTGCCTTCAGATCTGAGATAGAAGGTATACCCAACCTCTCTTTTGGGTATCCTATGAAGACGCATTTGTCCGCTTTGGGTTCAAGCTTTTCTGGCTGAAGCCTTTTGACATAAGCATTGCATCCCCAAACTTTAAGAAACGACAACTTTGTTTCTTGCCAAACCACAGTTCATACGGTATCGTCTCAACAGACTTAGATGGTGCCCTATTTAAAGTTAAAGCAGCTGTCTCTAACGCATAACCCCAAAATGATAGTGGCAGATCGGGAAGACATCATAGAACACACCATATCCAATAAGGTTCGATTACGACGTTCGGACACACTATTACGCTATGGTGTTCCAGGTGGCGTCAACTATAAAACAATTCCACATTGTCTTAAGTGACTGCCAAACTCATAACTCAGATATTCTCCCCCTCGATCAGATCGTAGGAATTTGATTTTCTTGTTACGATGATTCTCAAGTTCACTCTGAAATTGCTTGAACTTTTCAAACGTTTCAGACTTGTGTTTCATTAGGTAAATATACCCATATCTACTCAAATCGTCGGTGAAGGTGAGAAAATAACGATATCCACCGCGCGCCTCAATGCTCAACGGACCGCACACATCAGTATGTATGATTTCCAGCAAGTCACTTGCCCGTTCCATTGTTCCGGAGAACGGGGTTTTAGTCATCTTGCCCATGAGGCATGGTTCGCATGTGTCACGTGATTCAAAATCAAGTGACTCCAAAAGTCCATCAGCATGGACTTTCTTCATGCGTTTTACAACAATATGACCTAAGCGGTAGTGCCACAAGAAAGTGGTACTATCATTATCAACTCTACATCTTTTGGCATCAATGTTATGAACATGTGTATCATAACTATCGACATTTAATAAGAATAAACCCCTCACAATGGGTGCATGACTGATACGTCTCCAACATATCTATAATTTATGAAGTATTTATGCCATATTTATAACAATTCTATATGGTTTTGGTATGATTTGATTAGAACTAACCCGGACTGACGCTGTTTTCAGCAGAACTACCGTGGTGTTGTTTTTTGTGCAGAAATGAAAGTTTTCCAAATGAGCTGAAACTTTTTGGAGATTTTTTATTGGACAAATAAAAAATATTGGCACCAAGACCCACAGGAGGGGGGCCACCCAGTGCCCACGAGGCACCAGGGCGCGCCACCCCCCAAGCGCGCCCTGGTACCTCGTGGGGCCCACGTGGCTCCGTTTCGCGTGATTCCGACACTGCAAAATCATATATATTCAGAAACCCCCGAAAGTTAACCTAGATGAGTTTTTACGCCGCCGCAAGCCTCTGTACCAGAGAGATCCCATCTACAGCCCTTTTCCAGCACCCTGCCGGAGGGGGGAAGGCATCACCGGAGGCCATCTTCATCATCCCGGCGGTCTCCATGACGAGGAGGGAGTAGTTCACCCTCGGGGCTGAGGGTTTGTACCAGTAGCTATGTGTTTGATCTCTCTCTCTCTCTCTCTCTCGTGTTCTTGAGATGGCACGATCTTGATGTATCGCGAGCTTTGTTGATATACATGAATCATATGGAGTTTTCCATTCTCTATCTTCTTGTGATGAATTGAGTTTTCCCTTTGAAGTTTTCTTATCGGATTGAGTCTTTAAGGATTTGAGAACACTTGATGTATGTCTTGCATATGGATATCTGTGGTGACAATGGGATATTCCCTTGGGTCACTTGATGTATGTTTTGGTGATCAACTTGAGGGTTCCGTGACCTTGGGGATTTATGCATAAGGGGTGGCACACATTTTCGTCTTGACTTTCCGGTAGAAACTTTGGGGCACTCTTTGAAGTTCTTTGTGTTGGTTTGAATAGATGAATCTGAGATTGTGTGATGCATATCGTATAATCAAACCCGTGGGTACTCGTGGTGACATTGGAGTGCCTAGGTGACATTAGGGTTTTGGTTGATGTGTATCTTAAGGTGTTATTCTAGTACGAACTCTAGGGCTGTTCGTGACAATCAATGGGGATGGCTCATAAGATTGATCAGGAAGGATAACTTTGAGGTGGTTTCGTACCCTACAACAATTTCTTCGTTTGTTCTCCGCTATTTGTGACTTTGGAGTGAACTCTTTGTCGCACGTGAGGGATTTACATATGATTCAACTATGTTAACAATGTTGGGAGATCGCACTAGTGAAAGTATGAACCCTAGGCCTTGTTTCTAAGCATTGCAATACCATTTTTATGCCCGTTTACTATTTGCTACCTTGCTGTTTATATATTTTCAGATTACAAAAACCTATATCTATTATCCATACTACACTTTTATCATCATCTCTTCGCCGAACTAGTGCACCTATACAATATACCATTGTATTGGGTGTGTTGGGGACACAAGAGATTTCTTGTATTTGAGTTGCAGGGTTGCTTGAGAGATACCATCTTCAACCTACGCCTCCCACGGATTGATAAACCTTAGGTCATCCACTTGAGGGAAAATTGCTACTGTCCTACAAAACTCTGCGCTTGGAGGCCCAACACGAGTCTACAAGAATAAGTTGTGTAGTAGACATCAAGCTCTTTTCTGGCCCCGTTGCCGGGGAGGTTAGTGCTTGAAGGTATATCTTTAGATCTTGCAATCTAATCTTTTAGTTTCTTGTTTTATCACTAGTTTGGTTTATTAAAGAAAACTACAAAAAAATGGAATTGAGGTTGCCTCATATTATTCGTCTTTATCATGTCTTTCTTGAAAATAAGGATTCCGATAATTGTGCTCAATTGATAGAAGAAGAATTCAATAAAATGTTTGGCATAAAATATTTGAATGAGGAGCATGATTGCAATGTTGCTAGTATGAATTCTTTGAATATCCATGATGCTAATGATATGCAAAGCCACAACCTTGGGGATGCTATGTTTGATGAAAATGATATTTTTAGCACCCCAAGTTTTGATGAGAAAATTTATTATGATGATAGCATGCCTCCTATTTATGATGATTATATTGATGAAAGTGGATTTGGAGAGGCCATGAATTTATTTAATGATGATTCCACTATTTTGGAAGAGGTTTCAATTGACTATGACAACAAAGTTGCTAGCTATGAGGATTATTGTGATGACATGTATGCTATAAAGAATAATCATAACCATGAAACTTTTCATCATGATTTTAATTTTCAATTGGATTATGCCAATGAAGTATCTCATGATAGTTATTTTGTTGAGTTTTCTCCCACTATTATGAATGAGAAGAAAATTGCTTATGTGGGGAGTAATAAAAATTCTATGCCAATGTATCATGACAAGAATGCTTTGTGTGATGGATATATTGTTGAATTTATTCATGATGCTACTGAAAATTATTATGAAAGAGGATCACATGCTTGTAGGTGTTGCAATAATATCAAGTTTCCTCTCTTTATGTTGAAAGTTTTGAAGTCATGCTTGTTTTGCCTTCCTATGGTAGTTGATTCTTGCTCCCATAAAAAAATTGCTCACAAAATCCCTATGCATAGGAAGTGTGTTAGGCTTAAATGTGCTAGTCATATTCTTCATGATGCTCTCTTTGTGTTTCAGTTCTTTACTTTTATGCGAGCATCATTGAAATCATCATGCCTAGCTTAAATGGCATTAAAAAAAGCGCTTGTTGGGAGACAACCCAATACTTATACCTACTGTTTTTCTTGTGTTCACATGATTAATCTACTGTATTAATCATGTTTTATATGTTTTCTTTCAATAAAGTGCCAAGTAAAACCTTTCGGATAGTGTGGATACTTGTTGATTCAATTCTGTGCAAAAACAGAAACTTTTGCCTCCAGTGTTTAATTTCCCAGATTTTACTGGAGCGTCAAAAAATTCTGAAATTTTTACAGGGAATTGGTTTACAATTTTTTACATTTTCCTAATTTTTCAGAATTTTTAGAGTTCCAGAAGTTTGGTAGTTGCTCAGATCATTACAGACTGTTCTGTTTTTGACAGATTCTGTTTTCAGTGCATAGTTTGCGTGTTTTAATGTTTCCATAGCTTATATTATGAGATATAAATTGTGGAAATGATAGAATACAGTAGGCATTATATGGGAACAATTGTGAATCTTGTCTTGGACAGTACCTAAGTGATGGTTTATTCTTTATCATACTAACCGTTCTCACGAAGTTCCGTTAAGTTTTGTGTGATTGAAGTTTTAAAGTTTTGGGTGAGATATCGATATGAGGAGAATAAGGAGTGGCAAGACCCTAAGCTTGGGGATTCCCAAGGAACCCCAAGGTAATATTCAAGGAAGACCCAAGCAACTAAGCTTGGGGATGCCACGGAAGGCATCCCCTCTTTCGTCTTCAACACTATCGGTAACCTCACTCAGAGCTATATTTTTATTCGTCACATAATATGAGTTTTGCTTGGAGCGTCATTTTCTTCTTTTGATATTTTATTGATGTTATCAATAATCATATTTTGTATCTTTTAGTTCAATAAAATGCCAATGATAGCCTTTACCATGCTCAGTTTGCAAGTTATGTGTTGCTGTTTGAAAACAGAAAGTTGTCTGTTATGTCCAGAATATTCCTGAATAGTCAGAACTTGATAAAAATCTGAAATTTTTACACAGAAAACATGCATGAGTTCTATTTCACGTGGTAATTTTTCAGAATTTTTGGAGTTAGGGAAGTATGGATTCTTATTCACTCTTTACAGACTGTTCTGTTTTGGCAGATTGCTGTTATAGTTGCATTGTTTGCATATGTTTGCGTTTTTAATGTTTCTATTTGAGGATAGGAGTTTTAAATATGAAGAGGCATTTAGTGTGCAATGTTTAATTATAATTTTTGTGATTTGATACAGCAGAGAATGTTAAGATTTTGAGTTGATTTATACTAACTTGTCTCACGAGTTCTTGTTGAGTTTTATGTGGATGAAGTTTTTAAGATTTAGAGAAACTGTGGTATGAGAGGAATTAAGGAGACACAAGAGCTCAAGCTCGGGGATGCCCAAGGCATCCCAAATTAATATTTCAAGAAGTCTCAAGCATCTAAGCTTGGGGATGCCCCGGTTGGCATCCCACCTTTCTTCTTCAACAACTATCGGTCAGTTTTGGTTGAGCCTAAGTTTTTGCTTCTTCACATGATATGTGCTATTCTTGGAGTGTACTTTTATTTTCATTTTGTTTTCTGTCTTAATAAAATTATCAAGTTCTGAAATCTTTATTTGGAGAGAGTCTTCACATAGCTACTTAATTGTTTAACTACTCATTGATCTTCAGTTATATCTTTTGGAGTAGTTTGTCATACAATCTCATGCTTCACTTATATTATTTTGAGAGTTGACAATAGTAATGGCAATATGCTTAAGAAATAAATTTGGTCCTAATATGATGAATATTCAAGAGGGATATAATAAAAACTTTCATATAGATCATTGGATATGATAAGTGTGATTCCTTGCAATGAAAATAATGAAAGAGATCATATGCTAATCTTATGGAAAGTAATGACATTACATAAAGAAAAGTATAAGTGGTAAAATTTATTGGAGGTTAACAAGCATAGCATTAGTCAATGATGCAATTCATGAAAAGGTTAATAAGGGAAGAGAAGATTCACATGCAAATGTACTATCTTGGACATCTTTTATGATTGTGAGCCCCCATTAAGTATTTTATGTCAAAATGTTGACGTTGGACAAGGAAGACAACGTAATGAATTATGTTTGTTCATATTCACATAGAAGTTATATTGTTATAGATCCTCCAACATGTGGTGCTTGCCCAATATCTCTGCTAGCCAAAAATCCGCACCAAGTAGAGATACTACTTGTGCATCCAAAACCCTTAAACCCAGTTTCATGTCATGAGAGTCCACTATATCTACCTAGGGATTGAATAAGATCCTTCAAGTAAGTTGTCATCGGTGCAAAAAGCACTAAAAATTGCTCCTAAAATATGTATGATCTTTATTGTAAGGGAAATAAGCGTTGTACGAACTTGTGATGGTAAAGAAATAAAAGCGACAGACTGCATAATAAAGGTTGCTATCACAAGGGGCAATATAACGTGACGTTCCTTTGCATTAAGGGCTTATGCATCCAAAAATAAAAAGCGCATGACAACCTCTGCTTCCCTCTGCGAAGGGCCTATCATTTACTTTTATGTATTTACTTTTTATGCAAGAATCAATAGTGTTCTCCTCTACTTCCTTTTTATTTTTCTCCTTTGCAAGCATCATGTGGTGGGGAAAGATCTAGGCACATATATCCAGTTGGATATGAGTGATCATGAGTTATTATTGTTGACATCACCCTTGAGGTGAATAAGTTGGGAGGCGAAATCACAAGCCCCTATCTTTCTATGTGTCTGGCTGAAACTTTTGCTCCATATATATGTCGTGAGTGTTAGCAATCATAGAAGACTAAATGATGGTTGAGTATGTGGACTTGCTAAAAAGATCCTACATGAGACCCTTCCTGAAAATATGATGAATTGCAATTGCATTATTGACTAGAATAGTTTCTTAGTTTCCAAGAAAGCTTATGCCTTATACTTCATTGTTGTGATCAATTGTTACTTGCTCATGAGAAGTTTTATGATAATAAATATTGCTGTTATAATGATCTTGCTTGGAATCATTCAAGTCCAATGTCCATGCTATAAAAGAAAAGATTATATGATGATTATGATAGGTAGCATTCCACATCAAAATTTCTGTTTTTAATTGCTACTTTATCATGATGACTTTTATGAGAGAAAGTTGCTGTTATGATGCTAGGAAAAGTGATTGAAATTATCATTGATCAAACTTATGAACTATGCTAGCATTCACACTTCATAAATTATTTCTTTTATCATTTACCTACTCGAGGACGAGTAGGAATTAAGCTTGGGGATGCTGATATGTCTCCAACATATCTATAATTTATGAAGTATTCATGCCATATTTATAACAATTCTATATGGTTTTGGTATGATTTGATTAGAACTAACCCAGACTGACGTTGTTTTCAGCAGAACTACCGTGGTGTTGTTTTTGTGCAGAAATGAAAGTTTTCCAAATGAGCTGAAACTCTTTGGAGATTTTTTATTGGACAAATAAAAAATATTGGCACCAAGACCCACTGGAGGGGGGCTATCCAGTGCCCACGAGGCACCAGGGCGCGCCACCCCCCCAGGCGCGCCCTGGTACCTCGTGGGGCCCACGTGGCTCCGTTTCGCGTGATTCCAATGCTGAAAAATCATATATATTCAGAAACCCCCGAAAGTTAACCTAGATGAGTTTTTACGCCGCCGCAAGCCTCTGTACCAGAGAGATCCCATCTACAGCCCTTTTCCGGCACCCTGCCGGAGGGGGGAAGGCATCACCGGAGGCCATCTTCATCATCCCGGCGGTCTCCATGACGAGGAGGGAGTAGTTCTTCCTCGGGGCTGAGGGTTTGTACCAGTAGCTATGTGTTTGATCTCTCTCTCTCGTGTTCTTGAGATGGCACAATCTTGATGTATCGCGAGCTTTGTTGATATAGATGAATCATATGGAGTTTTCCCCTCTCTATCTTCTTGTGATGAATTGAGTTTTCCCTTTGAAGTTTTCTTATCGGATTGAGTCTTTAAGGATTTGAGAACACTTGATGTATGTCTTGCATATGGAAATCTGTGGTGACAATGGGATATTCACTTGAGTCACTTGATGTATGTTTTGGTGATCAACTTGCGGGTTCCATGACCTTGGGGATTTATGCATAAGGGTTGGCACACGTTTTCGTCTTGACTTTCCGGTAGAAACTTTGGGGCACTCTTTGAAGTTCTTTGTGTTGGTTTGAATAGATGAATCTGAGATTGTGTGATGCATATCGTATAATCAAACCGTGGGTACTCGTGGTGACATTGGAGTGCCTAGGTGACATTAGGGTTTTGGTTGATGTGTATCTTAAGGTGTTATTCTAGTACAAACTCTAGGGCTGTTCGTGACAATCAATGGGGATGGCTCATAAGATTGATCGGGAAGGATAACTTTGAGGTGGTTTCGTACCCTACAACAATTTCTTCGTTTGTTCTCCGCTATTTGTGACTTTGGAGTGAACTCTTTGTCGCACGTGAGGGATTTACATATGATTCAACTATGTCAACAATGTTGGGAGATCGCACTAGTGAAAGTATGAACCCTAGGCCATGTTTCTAAGCATTGCAATACCTTTTTATGCCCGTTTACTATTTGCTACCTTGCTGTTTATATATTTTCAGATTACAAAAACCTATATCTATTATCCATACTACACTTTTATCATCATCTCTTCGCCGAACTAGTGCACCTATACAATTTACCATTGTATTGGGTGTGTTGGGGACACAAGAGATTTCTTGTATTTGGTTGCATGGTTGCTTGAGAGATACCAACTTCAACCTACGCCTCCCACGGATTGATAAACCTTAGGTCATCCACTTGAGGGAAAATTGCTACTGTCCTACAAAACTCTGCGCTTGGAGGCCCAACATGAGTCTACAAAAATAAGTTGTGTAGTAGACATCAAGCTCTTTTCTGGCGCCGTTGCCGGGGAGGTTAGTGCTTGAAGGTATATCTTTAGATCTTGCAATCGAATCTTTTAGTTTCTTGTTTTATCACTAGTTTGGTTTATTAAAGAAAACTACAAAAAAAATGGAATTGAGGTTGCCTCATATTATTCGTCTTTATCATGTCTTTCTTGAAAATAAGGATTCCGATAATTGTGCTCAATTGATAGAAGAAGAATTCAATAAAATGTTTGGCATAAAATATTTGAATCAGGAGCATGATTGCAATGTTGCTAGTATGAATTCTTTGAATATCCATGATGCTAATGATATGCAAAGCCACAAGCTTGAGGATGCTATGTTTGATGAAGATGATATTTTTAGCACTCCAAGTTTTGATGAGAAAATTTATTATGATGATAGCATGCCTCCTATTTATAATGATTATATTGATGAAAGTGGATTTGGATGTCCGAGTGTCCGAGTGTAACATGATCCAAATTCACCAACCCAAGTCCGATCATCACGTGAGATGAGGTAGTTTCAATGGTGAACATCTCCATGTTGATCATATCTACTATATGACTCATGTTCGACCTTTCGGTCTCGTGTGTTCCAAGGCCATGTCTGTACATGCTAGGCTTGTCAAGTTTAACCCAAGTGTTCCGCATGTGCAAAACTAGCTTGCTCCCGTTGTATGTGAACGTAGAGTCTATCACACCCGATCATCACGTGGTGCTTCGAAACGACGAACTTTCGCAACGGTGCACACTTGGGGAGAACACAATTTTATCTTGAAATTTTTAGAGAGGTATCACCTTATAATGCTACCGTCGTCCTAAGCAAAATAAGATGCATAAAAAAAGATTAACATCACATGCAAATCATACGTGACATGATATGGCCATGAACTTGTGCTTTTGATCTCCATCTCCAAAGCACCGGCATCATTTCCATCGTCACCGGCATGACACCATGATCTCCATCATCGCGTCGCCTTCGGGGTTGTCACGGCAACCATGCTTCTACTACTATTGCTACCGTTTAGCGATAAAGTAAAGCATTACATAGCGCTTAATGATTGACACGCAGGTCATACAATAATTAAAGACAACCCTATGGCTCCTGCCGGTTGCCGTATTCATCGACATGCAAGCCAAGATAACTATTACAAAATATGATCATCTCATACATCAAATATATTTCATCATTTCTTTGGCCATATCATATCACAACATACCCTGCAAAAACAAGTTAGACGTCCTCTAATTTGTTGTTGCATGTTTTACGTGGCTGCTATGGGTATCTAGCAAGAACGATTCTTACCTACGCAAAACCACAACGGTGATATGCAAGTTGCTATTTAACCTTCTACAAGGACCGCCTTCGTCGAATCCGATTCAACTAAGGTGGGACAGGCAGACACCCGCCAGCCATCTTATGCAACAAAGCCGCGTGTCAGTCGATGGAACCGGTCTCATGTACGTGGACATGTAAAGTTGGTCCGGGCCGCTTCATCCCACAATACCGCCGAATCAGGAAAAGACCAAGGAAGGAAGCAATCTGAATATCAACGCCCACAAACTCCTTTGTATTCTACTCGTGATGTCATCTACGCAAAGACCTAGCTCTGATACCGATGTTGGGGAACGTTGCATGGGAAACAAAAAATTTCCTACGCTCACCAAGATCGATCTAGGAGATGAACATCTACGAGAGGAGAGATTGCATCTACATACCCTTGTAGATCGCTAAGCGGAAGCGTTAAGAAACGCGGTTGATGCAGTCGAACGTCTTCGCGATCCAATCACGATCCGTCCCGCGAACTCCCGATCAACTACCGAACAGACGGCACCTCCGCGTTCAACACACGTACGGCTTGATGATGCCTTCACCTCCTCGATCCAGCGAGCGATGGTGAAGTAGTAGCTCGAGTCCTCCGGCAGCAAGACGGCGTGGCGGTGGTGGTGGTGGAGCAATCTCAGCAGAGCTTCGCTAAGCTACGCGGAGAGAGAGAGGAACTACGAGGGAGAGGGAGGGCAGCGCCGTGGCATAGATGGGGTGCGGCTGCCCTCTCTCTACCCCTCTATATATAGGGGAAAGGAAGGAGGAGGAGGCGCCCTAGGGTTTCCCCTAGGGGGGCCGGCGGCCACACCAAATGGGGGCACCCCTAGGGAAACCCTAGGGTGACTTGCCCCCCAAGCCAGGTGGAGGCAGTCCTATGGGGGGCACCCCACCCCCTCTGGTGATCTTGGGATGGGGTGAGGGGGGCGCACAGCCCCTTAGTGGGCTGGTCTGCTTCCTCCCCTTGGCCCATGAGGCCCCCCAACACTTGTCGGGGCCCCCCGAAACCCCTTTCGGTTCTCCCGGTCATAACCCGGTACCCCCGGAACACTTCCGGAATCCGGTTCCCTTCGTCCTATATATCGATCTTTACCTCCGGACCATTCCGGAGTTCCTCGTCATGTCCGGGATCTCATCCGGGACTCCGAACAACCTTCGGTCACCAACATAATAACTCGACTATACTTATATCGTCACCAAACGTTAAGTGTGTAGACCCTGCGGGTTCGAGGACTATGCAGACATGACAGAGACACCTCCACGGTCAATAACCAATAGCGGGACCTAGATGCCCATATTCGTTCGTACATATTCTACGAAGATCTTTATCGGTCGAACCTCGATGTCAAGGATTCAATCAATCCCGTATGCAGTTCCCTTTGTCCATCGGTATGTTACTTGCCCGAGATTCGATCGTCGGTATCTCCATGCCTAGTTCAATCTCGTTACCGGCAAGTCTCTTTACTCGGACCGTAATACAAGATCCCGTGGCTAACTCTTTAGTCACATTGCTTGCAAGCTTATTGTGATGCTGTATTACCGAGTGGACCTTGAGATACCTTTCCGTCATACGGAGTGACAAATTCCCAGTCTTGATCCATGCCAACTCAACAGACACCCTCGGAGATACCTGTAGAGCATCTTTATAGTCACCCAGTTACGTTGCGACGTTTGATACACACAAGATACTCCTCCGGTGTCAGTGAGTTGCATGATCTCATGGTCATATGAAGAGATACTTGACATGCAAAAACAATAGCAATAAACTTGACACGATCATATGCTACGTTCATAGTTTGGGTCTTGTCCATCACATCATTCTCCTAATGATGTGATCCCGTTATCAAATGACAACTCATGTCTATGACCAGGAAACCCTGGCCATCTTTGATCAACGAGCTAGTCCGGTAGAGGCTCACTAGGGACATGTTGTTGTCTACGTATCCACACATGTATTTGTGTTTCCAACCAATACAATTATAGCATGGATAATAAACGATTATCATGAACAAGGAAATATAATAATAACCATTTTATTATTGCCTCTAGGGCATATTTCCAACAGTCTCCCACTTGCACTAGAGTCAATAATCTAGCATTACATGGTTATGAATCTAACACCCAGAGAGTTTTGGTGTTGATCATGTTTTGCCCGTGGAAGAGGTTTAGTCAACGGATCTGCAACATTCAGATCCATGTGCACTTTGCAAATGTTTATGTCATCCTCCTTGATCGCATCGCGGATGGAATTGAAGCGTCGCTTTATGTGTCTGGTCCTCTTGTGAAACCTTGGTTCCTTGGATAGAGCAATGGCACCAGTGTTGTCACAGAACAGAGTTATCGGGTCCAGTGCACTGGGCACAACTCCAATATCTGTCATGAACTGCTTCAACCAGACACCTTCCTTCGCCGCCCCGGTTGGCATCCCACCTTTCTTCTTCAACAACTATCGGTCAGTGTTGGTTGAGCCTAAGTTTTTGCTTCTTCACATGATATGTGCTATTCTTGGAGTGTACTTTTATTTTCATTTTGTTTGTTGTCTTAATAAAATTATCAAGATCTGAAATCTTTATTTGGAGAGAGTCTTCACATAGCTACTTAATTGTTTAACTACTCATTGATCTTCAGTTATATCTTTTGGAGTAGTTTGTCATACAATCTCATGCTTCACTTATATTATTTTGAGAGTTGACAATAGTAATGGCAATATGCTTAAGAAATAAATTTGGTCCTAATATGATGAATATTCAAGAGGGATATAATAAAAACTTTCATATAGATCATTGGATATGATAAGTGTGATTCCTTGCAATGAAAATAATGAAAGAGATCATATGCTAATCTTATGGAAAGTAATGACATTACATAAAGAAAAGTATAAGTGGTAAAATTTATTGGAGGTTAACAAGCATAGCATTAGTCAATGATGCAATTCATGAAAAGGTTAATAAGGGAAGAGAAGATTCACATGCAAATGTACTATCTTGGACATCTTTTATGATTGTGAGCCCCCATTAAGTATTTTATGTCAAAATGTTGACGTTGGACAAGGAAGACAACGTAATGAATTATGTTTGTTCATATTCACATAGAAGTTATATTGTTATAGATCCTCCAACATGTGGTGCTTGCCCAATATCTCTGCTAGCCAAAAATCCGCACCAAGTAGAGATACTACTTGTGCATCCAAAACCCTTAAACCCTGTTTCATGTCATGAGAGTCCACTATATCTACCTAGGGATTGAATAAGATCCTTCAAGTAAGTTGTCATCGGTGCAAAAAGCAATAAAAATTGCTCCTAAAATATGTATGATCTTTTATTGTAAGGGAAATAAGCGTTGTACTAACTTGTGATGGTAAAGAAATAAAAGCGACAAACTGCATAATAAAGGTTGCTATCACAAGGGGCAATATAACGTGACGTTCCTTTGCATTAAGGGCTTGTGCATCCAAAAATAAAAAGCGCATGACAACCTCTGCTTCCCTCTGCGAAGGGCCTATCCTTTACTTTTATGTATTTACTTTTTATGCAAGAGTCAATAGTGTTCTCCTCTACTTCCTTTTTATTTTTCTCCTTTGCAAGCATCATGTGGTGGGGAAAGATCTAGGCACATATATCCAGTTGGATATGAGTGATCATGAGTTATTATTGTTGACATCAACCTTGAGGTCAATAAGTTGGGAGGCGAAATCACAAGCCCCTATCTTTCTATGTGTCTGGCTGAAACTTTTGCTCCATATATATGTCGTGAGTGTTAGCAATCATAGAAGACTAAATGATGGTTGAGTATGTGGACTTGCTAAAAAGCTCCTACATGAGACCCTTCCTGAAAATATGATGAATTGCAATTGCATTATTGACTAGAATAGTTTTATAGTTTCCAAGAAAGCTTATGCCTTATACTTCATTGCTGTGATCAATTGTTACTTGCTCATGAAAAATTTTATGATAATAAATATTGCTGTTATAATAATGATCTTGCTTGGAATCATTCAAGTCCAATGTCCATGCTATAAAAGAAAAGATTATATGATGATTATGATAGGTAGCATTCCACATCAAAATTTCTGTTTTTAATTGCTACTTTATCATGATGACTTTTATGAGAGAAAGTTGCTGTTATGATGCTAGGAAAAGTGATTGAAATTATCATTGATCAAACTTATGAACTATGCTAGCATTCACACTTCATAAATTATTTCTTTTATCATTTACCTACTCGAGGACAAGTAGGAATTAAGCTTGGGGATGCTGATATGTCTCCAACGTATCTATAATTTATGAAGTATTCATGCCATATTTATAACAATTCTATATGGTTTTGGTATGATTTGATTAGAACTAACCCGGACTGACGCTGTTTTCAGCAGAACTACCGTGGTGTTGTTTTTGTGCAGAAATGAAAGTTTTCCAAATGAGCTGAAACTCTTTGGAGATTTTTTATTGGACAAATAAAAAATATTGGCACCAAGACCCACTGGAGGGGCGCTACCCAGTGCCCACGAGGCACCAGGGCGCGCCACAACCCCAGGCGCGCCCTGGTACCTCGTGGGGCCCACGTGGCTCCGTTTCGCGTGATTCCAATGCTGAAAAATCATATATATTCAGAAACCCCTGAAAGTTAACCTAGATGAGTTTTTACGCCGCCGCAAGCCTCTGTACCAGAGAGATCCCATCTACAGCCCTTTTCCGGCACCCTGCCGGAGGGGGGAAGGCATCACCGGAGGCCATCTTCATCATCCCGGCGGTCTCCATGACGAGGAGGGAGTAGTTCTTCCTCGGGGCTGAGGGTTTGTACCAGTAGCTATGTGTTTGATCTCTCTCTCTCGTGTTCTTGAGATGGCACGATCTTGATGTATCGCGAGCTTTGTTGATATAGATGAATCATATGGAGTTTTCCCCTCTCTATCTTCTTGTGATGAATTGAGTTTTCCCTTTGAAGTTTTCTTATCGGATTGAGTCTTTAAGGATTTGAGAACACTTGATGTATGTCTTGCATATGGAAATCTGTGGTGACAATGGGATATTCACTTGAGTCACTTGATGTATGTTTTGGTGATCAACTTGCGGGTTCCATGACCTTGGGGATTTATGCATAAGGGTTGGCACACGTTTTCGTCTTGACTTTCCGGTAGAAACTTTGGGGCACTCTTTGAAGTTCTTTGTGTTGGTTTGAATAGATGAATCTGAGATTGTGTGATGCATATCGTATAATCAAACCCGTGGGTACTCGTGGTGACATTGGAGTGCCTAGGTGACATTAGGGTTTTGGTTGATGTGTATCTTAAGGTGTTATTCTAGTACGAACTCTAGGGTTGTTCGTGACAATCAATGGGGATGGCTCATAAGATTGATCGGGAAGGATAACTTTGAGGTGGTTTCGTACCCTAGAACAATTTCTTCGTTTGTTCTCCGCTATTTGTGACTTTGGAGTGAACTCTTTGTCGCACGTGAGGGATTTACATATGATTCAACTATGTCAACAATGTTGGGAGATCGCACTAGTGAAAGTATGAACCCTAGGCCATGTTTCTAAGCATTGCAATACCTTTTTATGCCCGTTTACTATTTGCTACCTTGCTGTTTATATATTTTCAGATTAGAAAAACCTATATCTATTATCCATACTACACTTTTATCATCATCTCTTCGCCGAACTAGTGCACCTATACAATTTACCATAGTATTGGGTGTGTTGGGGACACAAGAGATTTCTTGTATTTGGTTGCATGGTTGCTTGAGAGAAACCATCTTCAACCTACGCCTCCCACGGATTGATAAACCTTAGGTCATCCACTTGAGGGAAAATTGCTACTGTCCTACAAAACTCTGCGCTTGGAGGCCCAACACGAGTCTACAAAAATAAGTTGTGTAGTAGACATCAAGCTCTTTTCTGGCGCCGTTGCCGGGGAGGTTAGTGCTTGAAGGTATATCTTTAGATCTTGAAATCGAATCTTTTAGTTTCTTGTTTTATCACTAGTTTGGTTTATTAAAGAAATCTACAAAAAATGGAATTGAGGTTGCCTCATATTATTCGTCTTTATCATGTCTTTCTTGAAAATAAGGATTCCGATAATTGTGCTCAATTGATAGAAGAAGAATTCAATAAAATGTTTGGCATAAAATATTTGAATCAGGAGCATGATTGCAATGTTGCTAGTATGAATTCTTTGAATATCCATGATGCTAATGATATGCAAAGCCACAAGCTTGGGGATGCTATGTTTGATGAAGATGATATTTTTAGCACTCCAAGTTTTGATGAGAAAATTTATTATGATGATAGCATGCCTCCTATTTATGATGATTATATTGATGAAAGTGGATTTGGATGTCCGAGTGTAACATGATCCAAATTCACCAACCCAAGTCCGATCATCACGTGAGATGAGGTAGTTTCAATGGTGAACATCTCCATGTTGATCATATCTACTATATGACTCATGTTCGACCTTTCGGTCTCGTGTGTTCCGAGGCCATGTCTGTACATGCTAGGCTTGTCAAGTTTAACCCAAGTGTTCCGCATGTGCAAAACTGGCTTGCTCCCGTTGTATGTGAACGTAGAGTCTATCACACCCGATCATCACGTGGTGCTTCGAAACGACGAACTTTCGCAACGGTGCACACTTGGGGAGAACACAATTTTATCTTGAAATTTTTAGAGAGGGGTCACCTTATAATGCTACCGTCGTCCTAAGCAAAATAAGATGCGTAAAAAAAGATTAACATCACATGCAAATCATAAGTGACATGATATGGCCATGAACTTGTGCTTTTGATCTCCATCTCCAAAGCACCGGCATCATTTCCATCGTCACCGGCATGACACCATGATCTCCATCATCGCGTCACCTTCGGGGTTGTCACGGCAACCATGCTTCTACTACTATTGCTACCGTTTAGCGATAAAGTAAAGCATTACATAGCGCTTAATGATTGACACGCAGGTCATACAATAATTAAAGACAACCCTATGGCTCCTGCCGGTTGACGTATTCATCGACTTGCAAGCCAAGATAACTATTACAAAATATGATCATCTCATACATCAAATATATTTCATCATTTCTTTGGCCATATCATATCACAACATACCCTGCAAAAACAAGTTAGACGTCCTCTAATTTGTTGTTGCATGTTTTACGTGGCTGCTATGGGTATCTAGCAAGAACGATTCTTACCTACGCAAAACCACAACGGTGATATGCAAGTTGCTATTTAACCTTCTACAAGGACCGCCTTCGTCGAATCCGATTCAACTAAGGTGGGACAGACAGACACCCGCCAGCCATCTTATGCAACAAAGTCGCGTGTCAGTCGATGGAACCGGTCTCATGTACGTGGACATGTAAATTGGTCCGGGCCGCTTCATCCCACAATACCGCCGAATCAGGAAAAGACCAAGGAAGGAAGAAATCTGAATATCAACGCCCACAAACTCCTTTGTATTCTACTCGTGATGTCATCTACGCAAAGACCTAGCTCTGATACCACTGTTGGGGAACGTTGCATGGGAAACAAAAATTTTCCTACGCTCACCAAGATCGATCTAGGAGATGAACATCTACGAGAGGAGAGATTGCATCTACATACCCTTGTAGATCGCTAAGCGGAAGCGTTAAGAAACGGGGTTGATGTAGTCGAACGTCTTCGCGATCCAATCACGATCTGTCCCGCGAACTCCCGATCAACTACCGAACGGACGGCACCTCCGCGTTCAACACACGTACGGCTTAATGATGCCTTCACCTCCTCGATCCAGCGAGCGATGGTGAAGTAGTAGCTCGAGTCCTCCGGCAGCAAGACGGCGTGGCGGTGGTGGTGGTGGAGCAATCTCAGCAGAGCTTCGCTAAGCTACGCGGAGAGAGAGATGAACTACGAGGGAGAGGGAGGGCAGCGCCGTGGCATAGATGGGGTGCGGCTGCCCTCTCTCTACCCCTCTATATATAGGGGAAAGGAAGGAGGAGGAGGTGCCCTAGGGTTTCCCCTAGGGGGGCCGGCGGCCACACCAGATGGGGGCGCCCCTAGGGAAACCCTAGGGTGACTTGCCCCCCAAGCCAGGTGGAGGAAGTCCTAGGGGGGGCGCCCCACCCCCTCTGGTGATCTTGGGATGGGGTGAGGGGGGCGCACAGCCCCTTAGTGGGCTGGTGTGCTTCCTCCCCTTGGCCCATGAGGCCCCCCAACACTTGCCGGGGCCCCCCGAAAACCCTTTCGGTTCTCCCGGTCATAACCCGGTACCCCCGGAACACTTCCGGACTCCGGTTCCCTTCGTCCTATATATCGATCTTTACCTCCGGACCATTCCAGAGTTCCTCGTCATGTCCGGGATCTCATCCGGGACTCCGAACAACCTTCGGTCACCAACATAATAACTCGACTATACATATATCGTCACCAAACGTTAAGTGTGTAGACCCTGCGGGTTCGAGAACTATGCAGACATGACCGAGACACCTCCACGGTCAATAACCAATAGCGGGACCTAGATGCCCATATTGGTTCCTACATATTCTACGAAGATCTTTATCGGTCGAACCTCGATGTCAAGAATTCAGTCAATCCCGTATGCAGTTCCCTTTGTCCATCGGTATGTTACTTGCCCGAGATTCGATCGTCGGTATCTCCATGCCTAGTTCAATCTCGTTACCGGCAAGTCTCTTTACTCGGACCGTAATACAAGATCCCGTGGCTAACTCTTTAGTCACATTGCTTGCAAGCTTATTGTGATGATGTATTACCGAGTGGACCTTGAGATACCTTTCCGTCATACGGAGTGACAAATTCCCAGTCTTGATCCATGCCAACTCAACAGACACCCTCGGAGATACTTGTAGAGCATCTTTATAGTCACCCAGTTACGTTGCGACGTTTGATACACACAAGATACTCCTCCGGTGTCAGTGAGTTGCATGATCTCATGGTCATATGAAGAGATACTTGACATGCAAAAACGATAGCAATAAACTTGACACGATCATATGCTACGTTCATAGTTTGGGTCTTGTCCATCACATTATTCTCCTAATGATGTGATCCCGTTATCAAATGACAACTCATGTCTATGACCAGGAAACCATGGCCATCTTTGATCAACGAACTAGTCCGGTAGAGGCTCACTAGGGACATGTTGTTGTCTACGTATCCACACATGTATTTGTGTTTCCAACCAATACAATTATAGCATGGATAATAAACGATTATCATGAACAAGGAAATATAATAATAAACATTTTATTATTGCCTCTAGGGCATATTTCCAACAGTCTCCCACTTGCACTAGAGTCAATAATCTAGCATTACATGGTTATGAATCTAACACCCATAGAGTTCTAGTGTTGATCATGTTTTTCCCGTGGAAGAGGTTTAGTCAACGGATCTGCAACATTCAGATCCGTGTGCACTTTGCAAATGTTTATGTCCTCCTCCTTGATCGCATCGCGGATGGAATTGAAGCGTCGCTTTATGTGTCTGGTCCTCTTGTGAAACCTTGGTTCCTTGGCTAGAGCAATGGCACCAGTGTTGTCACAGAATAGAGTTATCGGGTGCAGTGCACTGGGCACAACTCCAAGATCAGTCATGAACTGCTTCATCCAGACACCTTCCTTCGCCGCCTCCGAGGCAGCTATGTTCTCCGCTTCGCATGTAGAATGAGCTACCACGCTTTGCTTGGAACTGCACCAGCTTACCGCTCCCCCATTTAGAATATATACGTATCCGGTTTGAGACTTAGAGTCATCCGGATCAGTGTCAAAGCTTGCATCGACGTAACCCTTTACGACGAGCTCTTGATCACCTCCATAAACGAGAAATATTTCCTTAGTCCTTTTCAGGTACTGAAGGATATTCTTGACCGCTGTCCAGTGTTCCACTCCTGGATCACTTTGAAACCTTCCGGCCATACTTATGGCAAGGCTGACATCTGGTCTTGTGCACAGCATCGTATACATGATAGAGACTGTGGTAGAAGCATAGGGGATGACACTCATCTTTTCTCTATCGTCTGTAGTCGCTGGGCATTGAGTCTTACTCAACTTCACACCTTGCAAAACAGGCAAGAACCCCTTCTTGGACTGATCCATTTTGAACTTCTTCAAAACTTTATCAAGGTATATGCTCTATGAAAGTCCTATTAAGCGTCTCAATCTATCTCTATAGATCTTGACGCCTAATATGAAAGCAGCTTCTCCTAGGTCCTTCATTGAAAAACTCTTGTTCAAATATTCCTTCACGCTTTCCAAAAGTTCTATATTGTTTCCAATCAGTAATATGTCATCCACATATAATATTAGAAACGCTATAGAGCTCCCACTCAATTTCTTGTAAATACAAGCTTCTCGGTAAACTTGTATAAACCCAAACGCCTTGATCACCTCATCAAAGCGAAGATTCAAACTCCGAGACCCTTGCACCAGTCCATAAATGGATCGCTGGAGTTTGCAAACTTTGTCAGCATTCTCCGGATCGACAAAACCTTCTGGTTGCATCATATACAACTCTTCCTTAAGAAAACCGTTAAGGAACGCTGTTTTGACATCCATCTGCCAAATTTCATAATCAAAAAATGCAACTATTGCAAACATGATTCTGACGGACTTAAGCATCGCTACGGGTGAGAAAGTCTCATCATAGTTAACTCCTTGAACTTGTGAAAAACCCTTTGCCACAAGTCGAGCTTTATAGACGGTGACATTACCGTTTGCGTCCGTCTTCTTCTTGAAGATCCATTTATTCTGAATGGCCTTTCGCCCTTCAGGTAATACTTCCAAAGTCCATACTTTGTTTTCATACATGGATCCCATCTCGGATTTCATGGCCTCTAACCATTTGTCGGAATCTGGGCCCACCATCGCTTCTCCATAGCTCGTAGGTTCATCGTTGTCCAACAACATGACATTCAAGACAGGGTTACCGTACCACTCAGGAGCAGTACGTATCCTTGTCGACCTACGAGGTTCGATAGTTACTTGATCCGAAGCTTCATGATCACCATCATCAGCTTCCTCTTCAACTAACGTAGGTTCCACAGAAACATCTTTCTGCACAGTGCTACTTTCTGGTTGAAGTAAAGGTTCAACAACCTCATCAAGTTCTACCTTCCTCCCACTCAATTCATTCGAGAGAAACTCTTTCTCGAGAAAGGACCCATTCTTAGCGACAAACACTTTGCCTTCGGATCTGAGATAGAAGGTATGCCCAACCGTCTCTTTTGGGTATCCTACAAAGATGCATTTGTCCGCTTTGTGTTCAAGCTTTTCTGGCTGAAGCCTTTTGACATAAGCATCGCATCCCCAAACTTTAGGAAACGACAACTTTGGTTTCTTGCCAAACCACAGTTCATACGGTGTCGTCTCAACGGACTTAGATGGTGCCCTATTTAAAGTGAATGCAGCTGTCTCTAACGCATAACCCCAAAATGATAGTGGCAGATCGGCAAGAGACATCATAGAACGCACCATATCCAATAAGGTTCGATTACGACGTTCGGACACACCATTACGCTGTGGTGTTCCAGGTGGTGTCAACTGTGAAACAATTCCACATTTTTTTAAGTGACTGCCAAACTCACAACTCAGATATTCTCCCCCTCGATCAGATCGTAGGAATTTTATTTTCTTTTTACGATGATTCTCAACTTCACTCTGAAATTGCTTGAACTTTTCAAACATTTCAGACTTGTGTTTCATTAAGTAAATATACCCATATCTACTCAAATCGTCGGTGAAGGTGAGAAAATAACGATATCCACCGCGCGCCTCAATGCTCATCGGACCGCACACATCAGTATGTATGATTTCCAACAAGTCACTTGCCCGTTCCATTGTTCCGGAGAACGGGGTATTTGTCATCTTGCCCATGAGGCATGGCTCGCATGTGTCAAGTGATTCAAAATCAAGTGACTCCAAAAGTCCATCAGCATGGAGTTTCTTCATGCGTTTTACATCAATATGACCTAAGCGGCAGTGCCACAAGAAAGTGGTACTATCATTATCAACTCTACATCTTTTGGCATCAATGTTATGAACATGTGTATCATCACTATCGAGATTCAATAAGAATAAACCCCTCACAATGGGTGCATGACTATAAAAGATATTACCCATATAAATAGAACAACCATTATTCTCTGATTTAAATGAGTAACAATCTCGCATTAAACAAGATCCAGATATAGTGTTCATGCTCAACGCAGGCACTAAATAACAATTATTCAGGTTCATCACTAATCCCGATGGTAATCGAAGAGCGAGCGTGCCGACGGCGATTACATCAACCTTGGAACCATTTCCCACGCGCATCGTCACTTCGTCCTTCGCCAGCCTCCGTCTATTCCGCATTTCCTGCTTTGAGTTGCAAATGTGAGCAACCGCACCGGTATCAAATACCCAGGCACTACAATGAGAGTTGGTAAGGTACACATCAATAACATGTATATCATATATACCTTGTTTGGCGTTGGCCCCCTTCTTGTCGGCCAAATACTTGGGGCAATTCCTCTTCCAGTGGCCGGTTCCCTTGCAATAGAAGGACTCAGTTTCTGGCTTGGGCCCAGCCTTGGGTTTCTTCACGGGAGGGGCAACTACTTTGCCACTCTTCTTGGAGTTTCCCTTCTTGACCTTGCCATTCTTCTTGAGACTAGTGGTTTTATTGACCATCAACACTTGATGCTCCTTCTGGATGTCTCACTCAGCGACTTTCAGCATCGCAAACAGCTCGGCGACTGACTTGTTCATCCCTTGCATGTTATAGTTCAACACAAAGCTCTTGTAGCTAGGTGGTAGCGATTGAAGAACTCTGTCAGTGATCGCCTCTAGCGGGAGCACAACTCCCAACTCAGCCAGACGGTTGTACTACCCAGACATTTTGAGTATGTGTTCACTGACAGACCCGTTCTCCTCCATCTTGCAAGCATAGAACTTATCGGAGGTCTCATACCTCTCGATCCGGGCATTCTTCTCAAAAATAAACTTCAACTCCTGGAACATCTCATATGCTCCATGACGTTCAAAACTCCTTTGAAGTCCCAGTTCTAAGCCATAGAACATGGCGCACTGAACTATTGAGTATTCATCAACACACGCCTGCTAGGCGTTCATAACGTCGACAGACGCTGGAGGGGGTTGCTCACCAAGCGGTGCATCAAGGACATAAGCCTTTTGGGCAACTGTGAGGATAATCCTCATATTACGGACCCAGTCTACAAAGTTACTTCCATCATCTTTCATCTTGGCTTTCTCTAGGAACGCATTGAAATTCAGGGAAGCTACTGCGCGAGCCATTGATCTACAACATAAATTTGCATAGACAACTTAGACTATTGTTCAAGATAATGAGTTTAGTTAATCAGATTACTTAAAAAAAGCTCCCACTCAAATCGACATCCCTCCGGTCGTTCGAGTGTAACATGATCCAAATTCACCAACCCAAGTCCGATCATCACGTGAGATGAGGTAGTTTCAATGGTGAACATCTCCATGTTGATCATATCTACTATATGACTCATGTTCGACCTTTCGGTCTCTTGAGTTCCGAGACCATGTCTGTACATGCTAGGCTCATCAAGTTTAACCCATGTGTTCCGCATGTGCAAAACTGGCTTGCACCCGTTGTATGTGAACGTAGAGTCTATCACACCCGATCATCACGTGGTGCTTCGAAACGACGAACTTTCGCAACGGTGCACACTTGGGGAGAACACAATTTTATCACCGGCATGATTTCCATCGTCACCGGCATGACACCATGATCTCCATCATCATGATCTCCATCATCGCGTTGCCATCGGGGTTGTCACGCCAACCATGCTTCTACTACTATTCCTACCATTTAGCGATAAAGTAAAGCATTACATAGTGCTTAATGATTGACACGCAGGTCATACAATTATTAAAGACAACCCTATGGCTCCTGCCGGTTGCCGTATTCATCGACATGCAAGCCGAGATAAACTATTACAAAATATGATCATCTCATACATCAAATATATTTCATCATGTCTTTGGCCATATCATATCACAACATACCCTGCAAAAACAAGTTAGACGTCCTCTAATTTGTTGTTGCATGTTTTACGTGGCTGCTATGGGTATCTAGTAAGAACGATTCTTACCTACACAAAACCACAACGGTGATATGCAAGTTGCTATTTAACCTTCTACAAGGACCACCTTCGTCGAATCCGATTCAACTAAGGTGGGAGAGACAGACACCCGCCAGCCATCTTATGCAACAAAGTCGCAAGTCAGTCGATGGAACCGGTCTCATGTACGTGGACATGTAAAGTTGGTCCGGGCCGCTTCAGCCCACAATACCGCTGAATCAAGAAAAGACCAAGGAAGGAAGCAATCTGAATATCAACGCCCACAAACTCCTTTGTGTTCTACTCGTGATGTCATCTACGCAAAGACCTAGCTCTGATACCACTGTTGGGGAACGTTGCATGGGAAACAAAAAATTTCCTACGCTCACCAAAATTGATCTAGGAGATGAACATCTACGAGAGGAGAGATTGCATCTACATACCCTTGTAGATCGCGTTTCCAATCAGCCATCTTATGCAACAAAGTCGTATGTCAGTCGATGGAACCGGTCTCATGTACGTGGACATGTAAAGTTGGTCCGGGCCGCTTCATCCCACAATACCGCTGAATCAAGAAAAGACCAAGGAAGGAAGCAATCGGAATATCAACGCCCACAAACTCATTTGTGTTCTACTCATGATGTCATCTACGCAAAGACCTAGCTCATGATGCCACTGTTGGGGAATGTTGCATGGGAAACAAAAAATTTCCTACGCTCACCAAGATCGATCTAGGAGATGAACATCTACGAGTGGAGAAATTGCATCTACATTCCCTTGTATATCGCTAAGCGGAAGCGTTAAGAAACGCGGTTGGTGTAGTCGAACGTCTTCGCGATCCAATCACGATCCATTCCGCGAACTCCCGATCAAGTGCCGAACGGACGGCACCTCCGCATTCAACACACGTATGGCTTGATGACGCCTTCACCTCCTTGATCCAGTGAGGGATGGTGAAGTAGTAGCTTGATACGTCTCCAACGTATCAATAATTTTTGATTGTTCCATGCTGTTATAATATCAATCTTGGATGTTTTTATAACCATTTACAGCAATTTTATATCATTTTTGGAGACTAACCTATTAACCTAGTGCCCAGTGCCAGTTGCTGTCTTCTGCCCTGTTTTTGTTTCACAGAAAATCAATACCAAACGAAGTCCAAATACAGTGAAACTTTTTGGAGATTTTTTCTTGGGCAAGAAGAATATTGGAAGCTTCGGGAGAGGGCCAGAAGAAGAAGAGGTGGGCCACGAGGCACCAGGGCGCGCCCTAGTACCTCGTGGGCCCACCCCAGCTCCGTTTGACCTAATTCCAGCACTATAAATTCAGGAAAAATCAGAAACCCTCAGGGGAGTCCACGAAATACTTTTTACGCCGCCGCAAGCCTCTGTTCCAGAGAGATCCCATCTGGGGTCCTTCTCCGATAATCTGCCGGAGGGGGAATCGATCACGGAGGGGCTCTACATCAACCTTGCTGCCTGTTCGATGATGCGTGAGTATTCTACCACAGACCTTCGGGTCCATAGGCAGTAGCTAGATGGCTTCTTCTCTCTTTTTGATGTTCAATACAATGTTCTCCTTGATGTTCTTGGAGATCTATCCAATGTAATCTTTCTTTGCGGTGTGTTTGTTGGGATCCGATGAATTGTGAGTTTATGATCAGATTATCCATGAATATTATTTGAGTCTTCTCTAATCTCTTTTATGCATGATTATTATAGCCTCGTATTTCTTCTCCGATCTATTGATTTGGTTTGGCCAACTAAGTTGATTTATCTTGCCATGGGAAGAGGTGCTTTGTAGTGGGTTCGATCTTGCAGTGCTCAATCCCAGTGACAGAAAGGGACATGACACGTATGTATCGTTGCTACTAGGGGTAAAAAGATGGGATCTATTCATTGGGTTTATTAATTCGTGAGTTTGTCTTGTCTACATCATGTCATCGTTCTTAAAGCATTACTCCGTTCTATTGGACTTAATTCACTAGATGCATGCTGGATAGCCCATCGATGTGTGGAGTAATAGTAGTAGATGCAGGAAGGAGTCGGTCTACTAATCTTGGACGTGATGCCTATATACATGATCATTGCCTTCGATATCGTCGTGATTATTTGCTTTTCTATCAATTGCCCAACAGTAATTTGTCTACCCACCGTATGCAATTTTCTCGAGAGAAGCCTCTAGTGAAATCTATGGCCCCCGGGTCTATCAAAATCATATTACTTAAACCCTAAAAATATTGCTGCCATTTTCTTTTATTTATTTTATTTAGTATTTTTGCTGCAATCTATCAATCTATCAAATACAATTTAATATTGCAATCTTACCGCCAAGGGATTGACAACCCCTTGTTTGCGTTGGGTGCAAGGATTTGTTGTTTGTGTGCAGGTACTGCTTACTAGGTGTTGTGTGATTCTCCTACTGGTTCGATAACCTTGGTTTCATAATTGAGGGAAATACTTATCTCTACTGTGCTGCATCATCCCTTCCTCTTCGGGGAAATACCAACGCAAGCTACAAGTAGCAGGAAGAATTTTTGGCGCCGTTGCCGGGGAGACATCATCAACATTTATCAAGTACCTTTGCACAAACTCTCATCTCCTTGCATTTACTTTATTTGCCATTTGCCTCTCGTTTTCATCTCCCCCACTTCTAAATTTTTTTTACAAAAATACAAAAATATTTTCCTTTGCCTTTTTGCCTTTTTTCTCGTTTGCTTGTTTGCTTTCTTGTGTGCTTAATTATGATGCTCCTAGGAGAGTATCATGATTCTTCTTGCTATAAAATTCTGTCTGAAATCGAGAAAAGTACTAAAGATTACATGACTACTCAATTTGAGCACAACAAATTCTTTACTGAAGAACTAAAGAAACATTCTACTTTGTTGGATGCTATTGCAAAACAACTCGATGATGTTAGCAAAGAAGTTGCCAATCTTCAATCTCAATTTGCTCTTACTGAAAATTTGCTAGGAAAAATTTCTGATGCACAAGCTACACTAGTGAATCAAATGGCGGCTAAGCTGGAATCACTAGAACATAATAATGATGAGGATATTAAAATGATTGGTGTTTCATCTATTGACTCTTTATTTAGCAATATTAAGCTTGATGAAAAAGGGACTGAAGAAGAGTCAACTTTAGATAAAGAGCGTCCATATAATTCGGAGGGTGAAAATCTTGATAAGAAAATTACTAAAAGTGGGTTTGGAGAGGTAAAAACTTTAAATAGTGATGTGCCCACTGTTTTGGATTACAAAGATTTTAATTATGATAATTGCTCCTTGATTGAGTGTATTTCTTTGTTGCAATCCATGTTAAATTCACCCAACGCTTATGAGCAAAACAAAGCTTTTACTAAACATATAGTAGAAGCCATGATGAAAGCGTTAGAAGAGAAGCTTGAACTAGAAATTTCAACAACAACAACAAAGCCTTTAGTCCCAAACAAGTTGGGGTAGGCTAGAGGTGAAACCCATAAGATCTCGCGACCAACTCATGGTTCTGGCACATGGATAGCAAGCTTCCACGCACCCCTGTCCATGGCTAGTTCTTTGGTGATGCTCCAATCCTTCAGGTCTCTCTTTACGGACTCTTCCCTTGTCAAGTTCGGTCTACCCCGGCCTCTTTTGACATTATCAGCAAGCTTTAGCCGTCCGCTATGTACTGGGGCTTCTGGAGGCCTGCGCTGAATATGTCCAAACCATCTCAGACGATGTTGGACAAGCTTCTCTTCAATTGGTGCTACCCCAACTCTATCTCGTATATCATCATTCCGGATTCGGTCCTTCCTTGTGTGGCCACACATCCATCTCAACATGCGCATCTCCGCCACACCTAACTGTTGCACATGTCGCCTTTTAGTCGGCCAACACTCAGTGTCATACAACATTGCGGGTCGAACCGCCGTCCTATAGAACTTGCCTTTTAGCTTTTGTGGCACCCTCTTATCACAGAGAGTGCTAGAAGCTTGGCGCCACTTCATCCATCCGGCTTTAATTCGATGGTTCACATCTTCATCGATATCCCCATCCTTCTGCAACATTAACCCCAAATATCGAAAGGTGTCCTTCTGCGGCACCACCTGCCCATCAAGGCTAACATCCTCCTCCTCCTCATGCACCTCTTGAACTAGAAATTTCAATTCCTAGAAAATTATATGATGAATGGGAACCCACCATTAAAGTTAATATTAAAAATTATGAGTGCAATGCTTTATGTGATTTGGGTGCTAGCGTTTCCACAATTCCAAAATCTCTATGTGATGCGCTAGGTTTTACCAATATAGATGAATGCTCTCTTAATTTGCATCTTGCGGTTTCTACTATTAAAAATCCCTTGGGAAGAATTAATGATGTGTTTATTCTTGCAAATAGAAATTATGTGCCCGTTGATTTTATTGTTCTTGATATTGAATGCAATTCTTCTTGCCCTATAATACTTGGTAGACCGTTCCTACGAACTATAGGTGCCGTTATTGATATGAAAAAAGGGAATATAAAATTTCAGTTTCTATTAAAAAAGGGTATGGAACACTTCCCTAGAAAGAAAATTAAAGAACCATATGAATCAATTATGAGGGCCACTTATGGAATCAACTCCAAAGATGACAATACTTGAAATTATGCATTATGCCTAGCTAGGGGCATAAAACAATAGCGCTTGTTGGGAGGCAACCCAATGAATAAAATAAATTTTTGTTATAAGTTTCGGTTATGGTGTGTTTTTACTGTCATTATACTGGTATGATAGTATTTTTATGTTTTTAATTAGTGTTTGTGCCAAGTAAAGCCTTTGGGATGATTTGGAAGATAGTATAATTGATGCTGTTTGGAAAACAGAAAGTTTTGCGTCCAGTGCCCGAATTTTGTTTCTGTACTGGAGCGTCAAAAAAATCTCAAAATTTTACACATTATTGGTATATGAATTTTGCACGCTGTCCTAATTTTTCAGAATTATTGGAGTTACAGAAGTATGGCTTTTAAATAGATTGCTACAGACTGTTCTGTTTTTGACAGATTCTGTTTTTGATGCACTACTTGCTTGTTTTGATGAATCTATGGATTGTATCGGGGGGTATAAGCCATGGTGAAGTTAGAGTACAGTAGGTATAATGCAAAAATAAAATATGAATGGGTTTGCAACAGTACTTATAGTAGTGATTTGTTTTGTTATACTAACGGATCTCACGAAGGTTTTGTTGAGTTTTGTGTGATTGAAGTTTTCAAGTTTTGGGTGAGATCACGATGGATGAAGGAATACGGAGTAGCAAAAGCCTAAGCTTGGGGATGCCCACGGCACCCCAAGGTAATATTCAAGTAAGACTCAAGCGTCTAAGCTTGGGGATGCCCCGGAAGGCATCCCCTCTTTATTCTACCGACCATCGGTAATTTTACTTGGAGCTATATTTTTATTCGTCACATGATATGTGTTTTGCTTGGAGCGTCTTGTATGATATGATTCTTTTCTTTGTTTGCTTTTTAGTTTGTCACAATCATCTTTTCTGCACACACCTATTTTGAGAGAGCCACACGTTTTCATCATAATTTGTAAAATACTATATGTGCTTCACTTAAATTTTTTGAGCTAGGCAGTTGCTCTAGTGCTTCACTTAAATCCTTTTGAGCACGGTGGTGGCTGAAATTTTGTAGAAATAAACCCTCATGCTTCACTTATATTATTTTGAGAGTTGATTGAAATTTTGTAGAAATAAACTCTCATGCTTCACTTATATTATTTTGAGAGTTGATTGAAATTTTGTAGAAATAAATTCTCATGCTTCACTTATATCATTTTGAGAATTGACTTGATTGAAATTTTGAAGAAATGAATTCTCGTGCTTCACTTATATTATTTTGAGAATTGTTAAGACTGAAATTTTGAAGAAATATTTGCACTCTCATGCTTCACTTAAATCTTTTTGAGAGATGATGATAGTAACGGTAATTTGCACATGTTATGCAATTGGTCCCAAAGTGATGAATATTCAAGAGGGATATAGATAAAAACTTTCATATAGATCATTGGATATGACAAGTGTGATTCCTTGCAATAGTTTTGTGATATGGAAATGATGATATGTGATGCCATGTTAGTGAGTAATTGTGCTAAGTAAGAATACTAGTGTTAAGGTTTGTGATTCCCTATGCAAGCACGTTAAGTCAATAGTTATGCAATGAAGTTATATCCTACTATGGTGCATTATTCGGTGTTAGTTATGTTCAATGCATGTTTATGACCGTTTTCGTTTTTTGGTTGGTTGCTTCTCAATCTTTTGCTAGCCTTCATTTGTACTAAGCGGAAATACTGCTTGTGCATCCAAAATCCTTAAACCCAGTTTTGTCTTATGAGTCCACTATATCAACCTATATGCGGTATTCCAATGCCGTTCCAAGTAAATTTGCGTGTGCCAACTCTAAAATTCAAAATAATTTTTCTGTTTTGTGTGCCCGTACCGCTCATGAAGCGGAAGGGGGTAGCCAATATCTTCCATGCTTGGTGTGTTATTCTCACGATGAGTGTTTATTCACTTGTCATTGCACGAGAGTGTGGCGGTAATAGGGATGCCCAGTCCCGAATTGTGAAATGAAATGAAATGAAAAATCTTATGTGATCACAATAATAAATTCCTTGGAAAGTGATGGTATGGAGGGCACCCGTGGATACGGCTAGCCATGGATTGTGAAAGAATTGGTGGAAAGGAATAAACTTTATTTTCTGTTTGGGAACCGCCTATGATGTATGTAGCATGGAAGATATTGGAAATTCTCATTCGTTTTCGTTGACAGGAAAAGCATGCCTCCCAAAATATTTTTATCTCTTTAATTTCAGCTTTGAGCTCTAGCACATTTGACAAATCTCTGCTTCCCTCTGCGAAGGGCCTATCTATTTACTTTTATGCAATTTTTATTTTTCTTGAGTCTCCATCTTCTCTTACAAAAGCACCAACTAGAGAACACTATTGTCATACTTGTGCATTGGTTGTAGCTAATATTAGAGTGTGTTTCATAAATGGATCAATGATTGAGCATAATGGGCTAGGGATAACTTTCTTTAGCGTTGATATTTTGAAAGACATGGTTGCTTGTTAGTATGCTTGAGTATCTATGTTTTCATGTCAAATTATAGACTATTGCTTTGAATCATATAAGTCCAATGTCCATGCTACAAAAAGAAAAAAAATATGTGATAAATATGTTAGGCAGCATTCCACATCAAAAATTCTGTTTTTATCATTTACCTACTCGAGGACGAGCAGGAATTAAGCTTGGGGATGCTGATACGTCTCCAATGTATCTATAATTTTTGATTGTTCCATGCTGTTATAATATCAATCTTGGATGTTTTTATAATCATTTACAGCAATTTATATCATTTTTGGAGACTAACCTATTAACCTAGTGCCAGTTCCTGTTTTCTGCCCTGTTTTTGTTTCATGGAAAATCAATACCAAACGACGTCCAAATACAGTGAAACTTTTTGGAGATTTTTTCTTGGGCAAGAAGAATACTGGAAGCTTCAGGAGAGGGCCAGAAGAAGAAGAGGTGGGCCACGAGGCACCAGGGCGCGCCCTGGTACCTCGTGGGCCCACCCCAGCTCCGTTTGACCTAATTCCAGCACTATAAATTCAGGAAAAATCAGAAACCCTCAGGGGAGTCCACGAAATACTTTTTACGCCGCCACAAGCCTCTGTTCCAGAGAGATCCCATCTGGGGTCCTTCTCCAGTAATCTGCCGGAGAGGGAATCGATCACGGAGGGGCTCTACATCAACCTTGCTGCCTCTCCGATGATGTGTGAGTAGTCTACCACAGACCTTCGGGTCCATAGGCAGTAGCTAGATGGCTTCTTCTCTCTTTTTGATGTTCAATACAATGTTCTCCTTGATGTTCTTGGAGATCTATCCGATGTAATCTTTCTTTGCGGTGTGTTTGTTGGGTTCCGATGAATTGTGACTTTATGATCAGATTATGCATGAATATTATTTGAGTCTTCTTTGATCTCTTTTATGCATGATTATTATAGCCTCGTATTTCTTCTCCGATCTATTGATTTGGTTTGGCCAACTAAGTTGATTTATCTTGCCATGGGAAGAGGTGCTTTGTAGTGGGTTCGATCTTGCGGTGCTCAATCCCAGTGACAGAAAGGGACATGACACGTATGTATCGTTGCTACTAAGGGTAAAAAGATGGGATCTATTCATTGGGTTTATTAATTCATGAGTTTGTCTTGTCTACATCATGTCATCGTTCTTAAAGCATTACTCCGTTCTATTGGACTTAATTCACTAGATGCATGCTGGATAGCCCATCGATGTGTGGAGTAATAGTAGTAGATGCAGGCAGGAGTCGGTCTACTAATCTTGGACGTGATGCCTATATACATGATCATTGCCTTGGATATCGTCATGATTATTTGCTTTTCTATCAATTGCCCAACAGTAATTTGTCTACCCACCGTATGCTATTTTCTCGAGAGAAGCCTCTAGTGAAATCTATGGCCCACGGGTCTATCAAAATCATATTACTAAAGCCCTAAAAATATTGCTGCCATTTTCTTTTATTTATTTTATTTAGTATTTTTCTGCAATCTATCAATCTATCAAATACAATTTAATCCTGCAATCCTACCGCCAAGGGATTGACAACCCCTTGTTTGCGTTGGGTGCAAGGATTAGTTGTTTGTGTGTAGGTACTGCTTACTAGGTGTTGTGTGATTCTCCTACTGGTTCGATAACCTTGGTTTCATAACTGAGGGAAATACTTATCTCTACTGTGTTGCATCATCCCTTCCTCTTCGGGGAAATACCAATGCAAGCTACAAGTAGCATAGCTCGAGTCTTCCGGCAGCACGACGGCATGGCGGCGGTGGTGGTGGAGCAATCTCAGCAGAGCTTCGCTAAGCTACGCGGAGAGAGAGAGGAACTACGAGGGAGAGGGAGGGTAGCGCCGTGGCATAGATGGGTGCGGCTACCCTCTCTCTACCCCTCTATATATAGGGGAAAGGAAGGAGGAGGAGGCGCCCTAGGGTTTCCCCTAGGGGGGCCGGCGGCCACACCAGATGGGGGCGCCCCTAGGGAAACCCTAGGGTGACTTGCCCCCCAAGCCAGGTGGAGGCAGCCCTAGGCGGGCGCCCCACCCCTTCTGGTGATCGTGGGATGGGGTGAGGGGGGCGCACAGCCCCTTAGTGGGCTGGTGTGCTTCCTCCCCTTGGCCCATGAGGCCCCCCAACACTTGCCGGGGCCCCCCGAAACCCCTTTCGGTTCTCCCGGTCATAACCCGGTACCCCCGGAACACTTCCGGACTCCGATTCCCTTCATCCTATATATCGATCTTCACCTCCGGACCATTTCGGAGTTCCTCGTCTTGTCCGAGATCTCATCCGGGACTCCGAACAACCTTCGGTCACCAACATAATAACTCTACTATACTTATATCGTCACCAAACATTAAGTGTGTAGACCCTGCGGGTTCGAGAACTATGCAGACATGACCGAGACACCTCCACGGTCAATAACCAATAGCGGGACCTGGATGCCCATATTGGTTCCAACATATTCTACGAAGATCTTTATCGGTCGAACCTCGATGTCAAGGATTCAGTCAATCCCGTATGCAGTTCCCTTTGTCCATCGGTATGTTACTTGCCCGAGATTCGATCGTCGGTATCTCCATACCTAGTTCAATCTCGTTACCGGCAAGTCCCTTTACTCGTACCGTAATACAAGATCCCGTGGCTAACTCTTTAGTCACATTGCTTGCAAGCTTATTGTGATGCTGTATTACCGAGTGGGCCCTGAGATACCTTTCCGTCATATGGAGTGACAAATTCCCAGTCTTGATCCATGCCAACTCAACAGACACCCTCGGAGATACCTGTAGAGCATCTTTATAGTCACCCAGTTACGTTGCGACGTTTGATACACACAACGTACTCCTCCGGTGTCAGTGAGTTGCATGATCTCATGGTCATAGGAACAGATACTTGACATGCAAAAACGATAGCAATAAACTTGACACGATCATATGCTACGTTCATAGTTTGGGTCTTGTCCATCAGATCATTCTCCAAATGATGTGATCCCGTTATCAAATGACAACTCATGTCTATGACCAGGAAACCATGGCCATCTTTGATCAACGAGCTAGTCCGGTAGAGGCTCACTAGGGACATGTTGTTGTCTACGTATCCACACATGTATTTGTGTTTCCAACAAATACAATTATAGCATGGATAATAAACGATTATCATGAACAAGGAAATATAATAATAACCATTTTATTATTGCCTCTAGGGCATATTTCCAACATGTCCCACTTGGGCCTCATCGACGACTGAGACGACGAGTCGCTTTTGGCCGCAAGCCTGTGTTGCTCCTTCTGCAAAAGGAACGTGAACCATTTACGAATGTTACTACAACGTTTAGTGCACTTGATCAGAAACTAAATGTAAGGTGGTAAAATAATAATTACCAGTAATCTAATCAATTTCCTCGTGATCGGGTCTGTATACCAAACCTTCTTTTCCTTGTCCCACTTGTACTGGGCCCTGATGAAGTCACGCTCCTGCGGGTCGGTGAACTCCGCGTAGGGGTCTGGGATCCCCGGGGCTTCACGTTCCGCGTCCTCCTTATCCCATATGGGCCTCTTGCCAATATAGCCACGGCTTCCGAGGCGTTGGTTCCCCGTGTTCCTTTGCTGAAGGCCCTTGTATTTCTCAGACTTAATTTTGGCTGCCTCGGTAGCGGAAGTGTCCTTGAACTTTTCGAACTCCTCTGCCATAAGTGTCGGATTGTCCGCCAAAATCTTGGACAGGGGTTCATTAGCATCAATCGCTCGTTTCACCCTCCCTTTCCAGGCGTCCAAATCGTTGCTGAACATGCCCATGGCATGGTTATTGATATCTTTCATGGCAGCATCATCCCACGGGTTTTCTATGCGGTCATCCCGGCCGGGGAACTGGAATCTCTTGTGCAGCTTCGTTAGGAGCAAGTGCTCCAGATGTGGTTTCTTCCTTAAGTCATTGTCGTTGATGCTCGCGGTTTCCCGTAGGATGCATCCGACTTGGTTGCCATAGCACTTGCGAGCTTCATCCGGCGCTATTGGCTCGAATTTGCCGGGGTGCATCTCTGTGACCAGGATTCTTTCGATGCCGAGTTTGTTAGGGCGTCGTGTCCTCTGCTTCTTCTGCTTCTTCTTTTCGTTACCAGCTTCGGCGCTAGTACCTTCGGCGCCGGTCTCGGCGCCGCCATCGGTGCCATCGGTGTCGATGTTGGCGGCAGTACCATCGTCCGCTATGACCAGGTCGCCCTGCAAACCTTCTATTTGCTGACTAGACAAAAAGTCGAGGTAATCCTATTCACGGTCATATTGTATGTCGTCGGCAGCGTGGTCAGAAGCCCCGGTTTCGTCGTTGTTCGACATGTTTCCTACGATTAAGTCTGCTCGTTTAATTCTTAAACTATAATAAAATGAGTAATGACATAAAAAAGGCCTATGGTTTGCCGGAATGCCGTTTCATTCCCGTCCCAGCAAATCCCGGGCACTCGATATGCCTACTTTCTAGCACAAGTCATGTCGAAATTCACGGGAAATTTCGGCATGACCTTTGCTAAAAAGTGGACATATCGAGCGCCCGAAATTCGCCGGAACGGAACTGAATCAACATTCCGGCAAAACATAGGCCACTCGGATCATTTCCCTGCAAACAAGAAAAGCCAACATAGGCAACAATAGCACATCATCTCCATCATTTGGCACATCATATGGCAACAACAGCAGCCAACATCATTTGGCACTTCAATTATTCAAAATATGTTCACCATCAACAGCCAACATCATGTATATCAAAGAAATTCATGCACTTTAATTATTCAAAGAAATTCACCATAAAGAAATTCACCATCAAAATATGTTTTAAATTCCTAGGTATTGTCCTAATATAAAACAACTACTGTCCTAATAAAAAACCCTAGTTAAATTCCAATCTACTAGGGTTAACTAAACAAAACAATAGCTACTTCTCAAAAAACCCTAGCTAAATTCCTAGCTACTGTCCTAATATAAAACAGCTACTGTCCTAATAAAAAACCCTAGCTAAATTCCTATATAATGTCCAACATAAAACTTCTATGAATTTTCTGAATTTTTTGTCCTACTAATTTTACATCTTTTCCCCAAATCTTTAAAAAGCAAGCACACTCTCACTCACTTACTAACATTACACTAGAATTCTGTTACCTAAACACCTAAAACACCTAAAATACCTAGAATTCATTTAACAGGAACTGAAAACCCTAACCCTAGAATTAAGTTAACTAAACACCTAAAATACCTAACCCTATAATTAAATTAACTAAGCACCTAAAATTCAGTTCACTAAAACAGCTAACCCTAGAATTCAGTTAACTAAAACACCTAAAATACCTAACCCTAGAATTCAGTTAACTAAACACCTAAAATTCAGTTAACTAAAACACCTAACCCTAGAATTCAGTATACTAAAATGAGAGAGAGGAGGGGCAGGGACTTACAGCGGTTGTCGGGGGAGACGGCAGCGGGCAGGTGGAGGTCGGAGGAGATGGTGGCGAGGCGGCGACGAGGCTGGCGCACCGGAGGGGGCGACGTCGAGGAAGGCAGGGGCTCCGGCGGCGACGAGGCTAGGGCGCGGTGAGGGCAGGGGCTCCGGCGGCGCTCGAGGCAGGGGCGCGGCGAGGGCAGGGGCTCTGGCGGCGACGAGGGGAGAGACTGAGTCAGTGCGAATTGGGGGAGGAATGAGGAGGAAGGGAGCCCACGCGGTGCGGTTAACTCAAACATAGCAGTAGCGCGGGTGTGGACCCGCGCTATAGCTCACTTAGCTGTAGCGCGGGATACCCAAACCGGCGCTACAGCTAACTTAGCTATAGCGCGGGTCCACACCCGCGCTACTGCTATAGCTATATTAGCAGTAGCGCCTCTTTGGTTAGCCCGCGCTACAGCTATTCCTTTGATTTTTCTTTTCATTTTCTCCTTTTGCTTTTTCTTTTCATTTTATTTTTCTTATTTCCTTTCTCCTTTTTCTTTTTCTTTTCATATCCTTTTCTAATCCTTTCATTTTCTTTTTTCCTTTCTCATTTTTCTATTTCTTTTCTTTTCCGAAAGACGACCGAGCCGGGAAGAAGAGGATCGGATACAATGTATATAACTCAGGCGATGATATATATTACACATCATTTGACCGATAACGATTAAGTGCGTACACAAAATAAATACATATATATAAATGATGGTTTCTCAGCGTCGACGTTTTCATTTCTGAGTGAGCTTCTTTCCCTTCTTGTTCGCTGTCGAATAATTGAGCCCCTCATTGTGACTTTTCCTTTTCCATGGAGTACGATCTTTCTTGGGTAATGTAGTATTGATTCTTCTTTTGACGTATGCTTCATCGTCATCGTCATCTTCCCTCATCGGGTTGCCGTACTGGTCGTAGTCTTCCTCGTTGGCGACTCCATCAATTCCGTTATTGTTCCTTTTGCCTTTCCTCATGACAACACGGCTGGAATTGCTCTGGTCGGTTATGAAGAAGCATTGTGTCACGTGCTTAACGTGTACCCATGGCTCGTTTTTTGCGATGGCGTTCACGGTAGCGCTCTTGGCGTCGGGTATAGACATGGTAGTGAAATACCGGTTTTCTCTTTCGACGTTCTTAGCCCATCTGACACGGAACATCGTCGCATCGTGCAGTCCAGAGTAGTCAAGCTCCCAGATCTCTTCGACCCTTCCGTAGAATCTTTCAGTTGCGGCATTGTCGCCGGTCATGCATTCCATTGTCACCCCTGAGTTCTGAAAATCACTGTTTATATCTTTGGCCTCCATGTAGAACGTGTATACGTTGATATCGTATGCCTGATAGGTCGCGAGGTTGGCCGCGGGGCCATGTGCTAAGGCGTATATGAGCAATCCGTCCGTAGAGCCCTCTTCCGGGGGATTAGCAAGAACATGCTCTTTGAACCAAGGCAGGAAAGTAGAGTTGTGCTCTCTAATAACTTCGGCGTTCATCTTGCATAGCCCCCGGTCACGGTACTTCTTTGCGATGGTTTCTTTGTGCAGTGTCGCGAAAGGATCTACCACGTCTAGGTGATGTAGCACTACTAAGTTTGCTCTGTCAAAGTCATTGCGTCGACCCGAGTGGTCCACATGCAGTTCCCTTCTCCTCCGAGCCTCCCAAGGTGCTTGTTAACGGGCAAACCAACAACAGGGTCTCCGCCATATAGATAATTCTCGCAGAAAGAGGTGCACTCTTGGGTCAGATAGCCCTGGATGATGCTTCCATCCGGACGGGACATGTTACGAACGAATCCTTTGATTACCCCATTCATCCTCTCGAACGGCATCATGTTGTGCAGGAATGCCGGCCCGAGGTCTATGATGTCGTCCACAATGTGGACACACAGATGCACCATGACGTCAAAGAACGCGGGCGGGAAGTACATGTCAAGCTCATTTAGTATCACAACGATCTCTTCCTGTAGCCTTCGGAGGTGCTTCACACTGATCGACTTTCGAGAGATAACGTCGAAAAAGTTGCAGAGACTAATAAGCGTGTCACGGACGTGCTTGCCCATTATCCCTCTAAGGGCAACAAGAAGTATCTGCGTCATCATCACATGACAGTCATGAGACTTCATCCCGCTGAACCTTTTCTTCTTGGTGTCTAGAAATCTGCTTATCTTCCCACAGTAACCGGAACTAACTTTGATTCTAGTAAGGCAGTTGAAGAATTGATCGATCTCCTTCGGACTTAAGGTAAAGCAAGAAGGGGGGCAGTAATTCTCTTCCTTCTTGTTGACTTTTTTGCCCTGGTCCCGCGCCTCCGTCTCCGTCTCTATCTCCTCCGACTTTTTACGGGGCGGCATGTGGAGATCTGCCCTGATGTTTAAATCTTCCAAGTCTCTTCTTGCCTTCGGCCTATCCTTGGTCTTATCCGGCATGTTCATCAGTGTTGCAAGCAAGCTCTCAAGGACATTCTTTGTGATATGCATTTGATCAAGGCAATGAGGTGTGTCGAGTTTGCGCCAGTACTCCAAGTCCCAGAAAACAGACCTCGTTTTCCATACCTTCAGCAGCGGCTCCGACGCCTTTTTCATCTTTCCCGGCGTGGGGCACTGTTCCCAATTTTTCAACAGCTCATCGATTTCAGCACCGCTCCTCTTACATGGAGGTCCTCGATGCTCAGCCTCACCATTGAATAGATCTCCACGGTTTCTCCACGGGTCGTCCTTCGCGAGCCATCTTCGATGCCCCATGTACACGATTTTCCCAGACCAGCCATCTTTCGTTAGCTGCTGAGACATTGTATCATCCATGCACCGCGTGCATCTGCAATATCCATGGCACACCTGGCCTACGACATATCCGTAACCGAGATAGTCATGCACCGTCGTCATCAGCGCGGCTCTCATATAGAAATACTCGCCTTTGCTGGCGTCCCATGTCTTGGCCGGTGTTTTCCATAACGTGTCTAACTCCTCTTGAAGTAGCCCCAGATACAGATTAATATTATTTCCCAGTTGTTTCGGCCCTTGAATCAGCATGTTCATGTGTATGTACTTTGTCTTCATGCACTTCCAGGGGGGAAGGTTGTACATCCATACAAACACGGGACATGTGCTATGGTTGGTGTTCTGGTTGCCAAACGGATTCATGCCATCGGTACTCGCGCCAAGCACGATGTTCCTTGGATCACCTGCGAAAAATCGATATTCGGCGTTGAACGCTCTCCACTGGCTTGCATCCGCGAGGTGTCTCAGCTTCGGATCATCTCCATTGTCGAGCTTCACCCTCTCCGCGTGCCAGCGCATGAGCTTTGCTTCCTTAGGATCTACGAAATAACGCTGCAAACGGGGAGTGATCGGTAGGTACCATACAACTTTCTGGGGAGATTTCTTTCCGGCCTTCTTGTATCGAGAAGCATTGCACACCGGACAGTTGTTTTTTTCCGCGTGCTCCTTCCGATAAATGATGCAATCGTTGATGCATGCATGGTATCTAATGTGCGGCAGATCAAGAGGGCACACGATCTTCTTGGCCTCATCGACACTAGTAGGACACAGGTTCCCCGCGGGAAGAACCTTCTTTAGATACTTGAGAAGCTCATCGAGGCTTCTGTCGGTCCATTTGTTTTTAGCCTTTGTCTTTAGAAGTTCGAGCGTGAAACTCAAGCGGGTCACCTCGGGATCGCAACCATCATACAATGGAGTATGAGAGTCTACCTCCAGTTGCTCCAGCATGGCCTCCTCTCTACAAGCAGCTCTGTCGTTAGTCGTCTTCTTGCGAAGCAGGTCTCGAACATGAGGGTCCCGCACGACTGAACTTAGTAGCAACGAATGCTCCGGCATGTCCGCGTCTTCTCTGTCATGTCCGGCCACTTCTCCGCCCCCATATCCGGCCTCTTTTCCGCCCCCATGTCCGGCCTCTTCTCCGCCACCATTATCGGTCATCTCTTCGTCTGGTCCAATGTCGTCATTGGCTGCCCCATCGACGTCATCATCTTCACTTATCCACCGAGTATAGCCATCCATGAAACCAGTCATGAGCAGGTGCGCTTTCAAACGGCCTTCCTTAAAGGGGTCGAGCAAGACTCCTCCTTTGCATCTTCGACACGGACAGAAAATCTCCTTCCGGTTATTTTCATACATGTCGTGCACCGCGGATCACAACCATCTTTCCACCATCGTTCCACTAACCTTCATGATCGCCTGCGTGGTATAATTAATAAGCAAAATGATTATAAACGCATCCATGCATGCATGCATCAAAGTCATACAAAAATTCGGCATGACCTTCCCTAAAAAAAGGACATATAGAGTTTGCCGGAAATTCGCCGAAACGGAAATAAATCGACATTTCGGCAAAACATAAGCAACTCTCATGTCACACACAATTCGGCAAATAAACATATAGGCGGCAACTCATGCCACACCCACAATTTCCATCATATCGCCTGATTCGGTCATATCGCACACATATTTTCCATTAATTCTTCCAAAGCACAATTTTTTACTCACCTAGCTATCTCGAGAGAGAAGCACGGTGACTAGATGGCTTTACTTCATTAAAGAATAGATCTATTTGGGGAGTTGATAGGTTCCACTTACTAAATGGATAGATCTATAGCTAGTAGGGGAAGGAGATGGCTAGCTCTAACTAGTGGAGGGAGGAGAGAAGAGTGAGGAAGCTAAGAGATAAAAGGGGTGCATTAATGGAGATGATGGAGGAGGCATTAAAGTAGAGAGGAGAGAGGTAGGAGAAGGAAGAGAGAAGAAAGCTAGCTAATGGGGAAAGCAAGTGAGGGAGAAGAAGTGAGGGAGAGAGGAGGGGGGAGGAGGGAAAGGGGGTTGCAAAAGGTGCTAGTTGCGGCTTAGCAGTAGCGCGGGTTGGCGAACGGCGCTACTTCTAAGAGCAATAGCAGCAGCGCTGGTCCGCAAACCGCGCTACTGCTAAGCGGGGACCACCACGTGGGCCAGTGCAGCCGTAGTTGCAGCGGTGGGTACCTGACCCGCGCTACTGCTAATAGCAATAGCAGCAGCGCCTTTTCCCCAGCCCGCGCTGCTACTATTCATGGCCTGGTGGGTACGGTGGGGCCCATTTACCAGCAGCGATGTCACGTACACCCGCGCTACTGCTAAGTTGATACTAGTAGCGCCTGTCCTTAGAACGCGCTACTGCTAATTACCAGTAGCGCCGGTGTTTGCCCCTCGCTACTGTTAAGCCTCCACCTATAAGGTATTTCCTAGTAGTGTAGCATCCTCCAGCGGTGCAGCACATCGAGGACAGATAGAATCACTAGTGATCGTCTTCTTGAGGAGATTGTGCTTGGTGTTGAGACGATCCTTGAAGAGGAGCTAACCAAAAATCTTGACCTTGATCGGAACCTTGGATGACCAAATAAGCTCGGTGAAGGGGTCGATGTCGTCCACGTCAGTGATGATGGAGTAGGCCTGTCTGGAGGAGAAAGGCGCGCCGTGCAGGAGGAACCTATCATCAGAAGCATCATTTGGGGCGAAGTCCTGCAACAAAGACAACACATCCACTAGCTCGTTTGAAGCAACATTAGTAAGGCGATTCCGCAGGTTAGCTAGCAATCCGTCCTGCATGACCTGAGACACTAAAATGGTAGGTTTTATAGAGTGAGAGTAAAGGTGTGGGTAAACAGTGGCTAGTGGTTTATGAGCGATCCAAGTATCAGTCCAGAAAAATGTAGCAAGGCCATGATTTGTCAGTACAAAGGATATATTTTGAAGTGTAGGTAGCTGAGAGTTTACCACTTTCCAGAGGAAAGAGGGGTTTTTAAGGATATATTTTGAAGTGTAGGTAGCTGAGAGTTTACCACTTTCCAGAGGAAAGAGGGGTTTTTAGGTTTATCTGCGATGGAGTGGGAGTATCTTTTATAGTACCAGTTTACCCAAGGTAGATTGTTTCCCTGAAGTAGTTTGAAAGCAAACTTCATTAATAAGCAAATATTCTGGAAAAGCAAATTTTTGATGGATAGACCACCACACTTTTTAGGTTTGCAAACATCTTTCCAAGCTATAAGACATTGTGCTCCCGAACAGTTTTCCTCCACGGCCCAAAAAAAGGTTCTATGAATCGCATCCAGCTTTTTAAAGATCTTCTTGGGGATACGAAATACTGACATGAAATATACCACTATTGAGTCGAGGACATAAGAGATTAGGGTTAGACGAGCTCCACGAGAGAGCAATCGAGCAACCCATCCGGTGAGGTGGTTTAAAGAGTGTTGGATGATGGGTTGAAAAGCCGATGAAGGTAGTTTTGTGGGGGAGAGTGGCAAACCAAGCTAAGGTTGAGGAAACGCAGAGACGTCACATCCGAAAATGTTGCTAATTTCAAAGGCGAGGTTGGGTGAGAGGTGGATCGCGAGAAAAGTTGTTTTTTGGAATTTAAGAGAGAGACCGGTCACGTTGGCAAAGTTATCGAGAATTTGTTTGAGCTGGGTTGCCCCGTTGGAGGCGGCATTTGCCAGTATGAGAGTGTCATCCGCGTATTGTAAGACGATGGGGGTTGGGGTCTAAGGGGTGGTGAAGAAGGCCGTCATTGTGGGCTAGCAGGATCAGACATTGCAGGATGTCGGCAACAAGGATGAAAAGGTAGGGGGGAGTGGGTCGCCCTGCCGGAGGCCGTTTTTGTAATTGCTTCACGTTCCGGGCACCTCATTGAGAATGACCGCAGTTTTTCCGGAGGAGAGGAGGGAAGTGACCCATTGGACCCATTTTAGAGGGAAACCACTGTGAGAGAGGAGTTGCAAGGGGGGGGGGGGGGGGGGGGGGAAGCGATGGAGTCAAAGGCCTTGCGGAAATCCAGTTTAAAAATCATGGTGGGCGCTTTCCTAGTGTGGCAGCAGTTAAGCAAGTCAGCTGCATAGATGAAATTTTCAGCAATGGATCTCTATTTAACCTTGTGTGCAAGCAAAACAACCTCATAGACCTTTTAAAGCGTTAAGAGGAGGGTAAGAACACGACACACGACACTTTTTGATCGGATCCATTCTGACGCTAGTGTGAGATGAATGGAGTTTTGACAAAAGGAGACAAACGCTACTTTCTTATTGTTAGGTTGTACTGTCTTGTTCGGATTATTTTACCTGCTGCTAGAAATGCTGTTAGCATAATTTAGAAATTAAAATATTGTCTTTATTTTCCAACAGGCTTGCGGTGGTAAAACTGAAAAGAAATCCTAAATTAGCATATATATTTTCCGTAAACATCGTTGCACTATATGCTAAGAAGAAGCAGCAGCTAAGCAGGCTAGCTCGTAGTACTTTAAAGTAAATGCTACTCTGATCCTGGGTACATACGAACCCAATATTTGAAACTCCACGAAGAAGTCATAGCTCTAAGTTTTGAAAATTTGTGGGAAAAAAAATCTAGATACGGTAACAAGCCTGCCGGCAAGGCACAAGCCAAAGTAGATTACTAAGTACTGCGGGTGTGTGACACTGTATTAATGCAGCTCTCGGTCCTTCGGGACCCTTCCCTTGTTAAAAGGAAAAATGTACTTCTGGTAGTCAGGACGAGAGCTAATAGCGCACCTCTGCTCGGCCGGAGCGCAGAGTACGACAGCCTTTTCTGCTTTGGTTCTCGCCGGGTGGTGGTGCGTGCATCCTCACGTCCACACACTCCGGTTGGTTTTCGCCGGGTGGTGGTGCGTGCATCCTCACGTCCACACGCTCCGGTTGCATCTGCCATCGGAGGCCTTGACTCGTCAAATTTGCCTACTTTTCATCTTGCACGCACCCACCGCTTGCGTCGCTGTTTGAGCTGGGCAAGATTGTCGCGGCATGTCTGGCTCAATGCTTTATCTGAGTCGTCGAACAAAAGAGTGGACGGCAGACGACATGTGTAACATAAATATCTCTAACCGTGCCCTCGGCCCTCGCTCGCACTTCATGTATACTAGAAGGGTTGGGCGCGCTTTGCTGCGTCATTGGTATTATTGGATTTTCATAAATTCTTTACTCCCTCTGTTTTACAATATAAGGTGTATTAGTTTTTTGAAAAATCAAAACTCCTTAAGTTTGATCAAATTTGTAGAGAAATATATCAATATTCATAATATCAAATCGGTATAATTAGATTCATCTTGAAATAAATTTTCATATTTTGTTTATTTAGTATTGTGGATGGCAATATTTTGGCTCTAAACTTGGTCAATATTAAAAAAAAATGGACTTTAAAAAAAATACACCTTATATTTTGAAACTGAAGAAGTATTTGGTTTGGCGAGTGGGGGATGTGATGTAGTGTTTTTTTTATAATGCGGTATTTTGGTGGGGCTTTCGCGGTATTTTTATATGTCTGTTTTATCTATTAATCAACCCATACTTATGTGGGGACATTTTCTGTGTCGGTGGCTACATGGATTGTACCGGTGTTACAGTGTCACGTGTTAGTGCTACTTTTTTTAGGTGATGAGAGTGTTGCGCGGGATTGATATGTTTTTATATGCTAGTTGCTGCTGATTGATTGAAAAATCGTTGAGCCGATCAAAATCGTGAACCAAATCTAAAATTGAATACCTCAATCGAATGGAAAACTTCCAAAATTAAGGAGCATATTGAATTAAAATCATTGAATGAGACAAATTCTTGAGAAATTGTTGAACCGGTCAAAATCGGATGAGTCAATTCGAAGTTGGAGACCTCAATTGAATGTGAGGCCTCAAAAATTAGAAAGCATAGTGTATCTATACTCCTATATAGTATACGAATATCTAGGTATATGGACCATTGGATCTTTGTAATCCAACGGCCCACATTCAATTGCTTTAGATAGAGGACTGTGTGGCCACAAATAGACCGTAGGATAGGCTAATCTAACGGCCCACCATGCAGGGATTCGCGGTGGGTGGCCATCCTTTGCTGCCAAACTGACACCGTGCATGCAGGCTCGCGATTCTTCGATACTGGCCCCTGCTCCCTAGAAATCTCTGGCAGGCTCATGAGAAAAGAAGTGCTGCCCCACAGTGGAGTACTACTTGCAAGCTACTACCAGACAAGTACTACTAGGCAACGTGGTGAGGGAGAAGAAAAGAACGCATGCAGCATGCAGCCTCAGAAGCGTGCATTTAACAGATTAGAAATGACAAGTAAAATAGCTTAGTATATGTGTTGTAACTAAATAGCTATATTACTTCCTAAAACTCACATAGGTTCTCAGGCACCAGTACTCTTCGTGCCAAAAAAAACATTTTCTCATTTTTTTGGTTTATTAAAAAATTAACACATGTAGTGATCTACATGTTTGCTGAACTGATATTTTTTATAAAATAATTATGAAGAATACAGCCTGTGCAAAAATAAGAAGACTGCTCAGGTTTGTATGGATTTGAATAAGCTTTTTCGACCCCCTCGTGCTTGTCATTTTTGTACTACATACAAATCTCATTATAGTTTTTTTGAAACTTTTTTGATGATAAATAACACCCCAATTTGCATGCATGATTTTTCCGATGAATTTTTTGTATTAGTAGCATATTTTCTTTTAGGGGAATATTAGTAGTATATTTTAAAAAACAAATTGCTCACCAGGGTGCCCGAGAACCGAAAGGCTGCTTTGCTACTTTCTCTTATAAATTCATTTTACTAATATTATGGCCCAGTTTTTCCTTTATTTCTTCAATGCTTTTTTTTTGCATGAATTCTACTCATCAGACAAAGTAATCACTGTATGCATGCGCGTGTATGGACTTTACTTGAAAAAAGAAGTTAAAAATATCAACAATCTGATTGTATACTGTATAAAAAAGCCTGCAATCCCTCCCACCACACAACATTTCACAATGACCTTAAATCTACACGTGCATGGCACGTACCATGTACTAGTAGTAATATGTCCGTGTTCTCCTGGAGCCGTCCACGGCGAGTGTCGGCATCGAGTTCCTGTGACGTGTCTGTACGTAGCTCTCACATTCGCCGGATGGAAGTGTGAAGAAGACTTCTTAGTCTGGCATTAGTCAAAACGCACATTAAGATGTTCCAGATGTGGTGCATCTCAACAGATAGGATACATAATGACGCAAGATCTAAATTCACAGTGGCCATGTTGTACGCATGATCTGAAACCCAAAAAAAAAAAAAAAAATCTCCCATCGATGTAGCGAATAGGATAATCAACTTCAGCGCCATTAATTTGTCGGAAATTTTCAGAACAGAAATCAATTGTCGAAGGTGTACGTTACCCGCAGATCATGCATATTGTATTCTTTGTCGTCAGCATTTTTTTTAGAAAAGGAGGATGACCCCCGGCCTCTGCATCTGGGCGATGCATGTAACCATTTTTTTAATTATTCATAAAGACCTTACAAAGTACTTCCTTTGTCCGAAAAAGCTTGTCCCTCAAATGGATGTATCTAGCACCAAGTTAGTGCTAGATACATCCATTTGAGAGACAAGCTTGGGACAAGCTTTTTCGGACGGAGGGAGTAATACATCAGATAGTCTGAAGCCATCATCTTGAGAACATCTGTCGCTACTCCTATCCACTTGATGAAGGGGTGCCGATAGTCCAAACCGAATACCAAACAGACATCACACCAAAGCCTAACATCTAAAGCCAGAGACCCCAACCATACCGCGTTGCTAGGACACACACCGGTCCGGCGCACTCACAGAGGCCGCCGCCGCCATCTTCCACCGATCCATCTCCAGAGCAGGCCCTGACGCATCGACCATGCCAGGCCTGCCGTCGACGCCAGACAACACCACCATCCTGCACGTATCCATCCACATGCGCCCGTCACCGAAACTCCGCAGTGCCATGCCACCGAGATCCGCCGTCGGCCTTGCGGTAGATATAACATCGCTCCTCCTCTTGTCCCCTCCAGCCAGCACTTGCTCCGAAACGATGCCCTCAGGAGGGAGAACGACACCAAAGGCGCCGTCATCGTCCGATCCGGGAGACCCAGATCTAGGGTTTCCCCCGGAGCATCCCGAGCATGATGACGCAAACTGCAACGACGATGCCTCAACAAGGAAACGACATCGGAGACGCCACCATCGTCTGCCATGACCGTAGTCGGCGCAATTTTCATCGGCAGTCGCGCCACCAGGTTGTGGGCCGCCGGCGCCGCTAGTCCCTTCAACCGGAGCAAACTCCAGAAACGATACCCTCAAAAGGGACTATGACGCAAAAGCACCGCCATCGCTCGATCCCAAGGAGATCTAGGGTTTCCCCAGAGTTGCCCGCGGTGTCAAGGACCCAGACAAGGGTTGAATCCCGGCGCGATCAGAAGAACCCGTCAAGATCCGCCCAGTTGCCGACGTGCCGCACCCGCCACTGCGCCATCCGCAACCCGGTGACCATGGCCGGTAGCCAGCCACCAGACATCATGGACACGTCCAACCACCAGCCATGGCCAGATCTGGCCGAGGCCAGCGACCCCATCCTGGTCATGGCCGCAAGCACCGAATCTCCCCGATCTGGCCGGAAAGCGCCGCCACAAGACGATCCTTGACCTCCACAGCCGACCACCGCTCGGCGAGTCCCGCCGCCGTACGCCCAGATGCGCATCTAACCGGGACGCCGCCGGCCACCACCGGGCCCTGTCGCCCACAGAGCAAGGGGAGGCCGCGAGAGATGAGCCCCGCGCCGCACGGGCTTCGCCCGGCGGCGTCTTCCGGCGGCGGCGGGTGGGGAGAGAGGAAGGGCGGCGGCGGTTGCGCGCGGGTGGAGAAGTCGCCCTCGCGTCGCCCTGGGCAGGGGCGACCGAGGGGTGGTACCTCCGCCATGGCAGCCACGGCACCAGCCCCCCAATGCGTGCGCCACCGTGCCACCATCCTCGATCCACGACTCACCACGGCCACCGCGGATCTGCATCTCTCAGCGTTTGACCAGCTAGGCTGGCCAACACGCACACATCTGGGGACGCTGCCCCGGCGTCCTCTTCTACAGCCACAGTGCAGCCACACCATGACGCTGCCGGAGATGCACACCAGCTACCACAGGCCGGCTGCACACTGCCGGGGGACACCGCCCCGACCACACCAATGCCACCTTGGCAACTAAGGATATGTATGCAGACAGTCAACTAAGATGGAATGAAACATTTCCCCAAGAGGACTGGAAATCAAACATCATTGTTGGCTATTGAGAAGAGAAAAAAAGGTGAAGAAAGAAAGAGGTTCTGAAAAGACACCACTACTACTGCAGTATATTTCAAGATCAGTTCAGTCAGTTGGAAACAAGCAACCTGAGAGAGACACTTGATCTCCTTGAATGCATATTTCAATCCAGTGACACATGGAGGGACCAAAATTGGGTGCTTTCCCTGGAAGAAAAATGGCAAATCAAATCATCCGAGGGACAAGCAAATCAAATTGCAACTAAAACGCAATCATGAAAAAAATACCCACGTACTGCAAAACCTACAACACACCCACTGATTTTTGGGAAAAAGCTTAACCCACACTGATCTAGTTTGTCTCAGTCTCACTCACCGGTCACTCTTTGCTCCTCCTTCCATCGATCAGTATGATCAAGATCAACTCCCAGATGCTGGCGGGAGGCTGGGGCGAAAGAGGCTGACAGAAGAGGAGAGAGCACGCACCGGGGACGGCATCGCCGCGATGCCATCCTCCTCTGTGTGCTCACTCTCTTCTGTCAATCTTCTCCTGGTCCGGCTGGCCGCCCAACCAGGTCGACCTTCCACCTCCGGCGGAACCGCGCCTGCACTTCTCTCTAGGAACTTTGTGAGACATCCCTGAAGAAACAACAACAAAACCACACAAAACATGCATGGAACCACGTACACCACCGGCCGGAGAAGAACGAAGTATTGGGTGTGCCTGTTGGATGGATCCATGGTGGCCGTCGTACAGGAAAGGAACCGGAGGAAAGATGTGTGAGAGGAGCGAAGGGATGAGGGGCCGGGGCCGGTCGTACTCGTACGCTGCCGGAAGAGTTGAATTGTTTTTCGGCCGGGCGAGGTGTTAAATTATATCATGCGTGCGTGCTAGACTAGGCTAGAACCTTCTGGGCTTATCCCATTCCCTTGTACACGGATTGGTCAGGATAAAACCAAAACCGTATCATATGAGATCTTAATGTTTCCTTGAGAATCAAGTCTTGTAACTACCAAGATTGTATGCAATTACGGGATAAGCCCTGGCATATTAACGGGCAGTTGTTTTTGGCTTATGGAGTGGCTTAGCGTAGGATTTAAGCCGAAGCCAAAAAGAACAGGGAATTTCGGCCCGGCTCAATTTCGAAGCAACCGTCGTTCCCTGTTGGTTGGAAATAGCTGCGGGAGACAAGCTTCCCGAGTTGCTGGAGTAATTACGCTGAAATTCGCTGGTTTCCACGGATACCCCCCCCCCCAGCCGAACCGTTATTATGCTGAAATTGCCACTCCACCCATCGAACGAAAAAATAACGATCGGTAGCCTCTCCCCTCACGAGCACGAACAGATCGCGCCTATTCCTGACGACCACCACGCGCTGGCCGACGCCTCTCTCCACCGCATCCGTACATCCCGTCGCTCACTGCTCGGGCCTGCCTCTCGCCGCCACCTTCCCCTCCGCTACTCTGCCCTTCCGTCCGCCTCCAAGCTTGTCGCCGGCCACTGAACCCTCCTGCTTCAACCTGGCAATCCGACCCATGGGTGCACCCGCCCATGGGCACCCGACCCGAATGGGTAGGGCATGGGTCGTCGACTTCGCCCATGGGTAACCTGATTATTCGTGGGTAGGGTATGGGTATAGGTTTATACCCACGGGTAACCCGATGAGTCGCCCGATTAATATTAGTAATTTAAAAAATATATCATCCTATATTATGTCTTGTTAATTTTCTGTTAAATGCACTTCACATAAATATAAGGGAAACATTTGCGCACGGTCGACCGGCCTAGCGTTCGGCCGGTCGCACCGCTCGCTCCCTGCAGGCCCACCTTATCCCTTCTTCGTGGTTGTCTTCCTCCTTGGCTCGCTGCCTCTCCTTCTCTTTTTTCTTTCCCACCATCCATCACTAACCAGCGCACCTCCACGACCTGCTCGGCGCCCAACCTCGCCGCTCCGTCGTTGCCGGCGAGCCCCTCTTCTCGAACTGCCATGGATGCGGCACCCTCGAGCTTGACCTCTTCCCCTCCTCTATCTCTACCCCCACCAGGACCACCGTTTGTACGCCCCTAACCACCGTTGCTGCAACGGCCCACCCCGCTGATACTCCAAGCTTCCTCGCCGGGCTTCTGCAGCCGGCGGCGGTGCTGCGAGCGACGACCTTTTTTTTTTGCTTCAACCAAAACGGCGCTGTGAAACGAGATGGGGGTAGTGCTACAACCGGCGACGTCGGAAGCTACAACCGGCTTGGCGAAAGCTGCAACCGAAGAGTAGAAAGCTACAACCGACCACAGTGCATCGGTGAAAGCTGGAACCAGAGACAAGAAAAGCTACAACCAGCATCCCGATTTGCTACAATGGATGCGGCGACAACACCAAGCACCGGAGCTGCACTCGCAAGCAATGACGCCAAAGTGGCGACCCCTTTTGCTGGAACCATCATCAGCTTTTGCTACCACAGGCGGGAAATTTGCTACATCTATCATAAGCAGAGCTGCATGGTGCTCGACAGGCAGACCTTTTTTTTGCTGAAACCGGCTACTAGCGGAGCTGCAACCACGCAACGCGGATGCTGGAACCATTGCCGACGAAAGCTGGAACCGGTGTCTTTTTTTGCTTCAACCAACGAAGTGGTGCTGAGACGACGACGGGCGCCGCCGTGGTGAGCTGCAACCGGCACCAGAAAAGCTACATCCAGCCTTTTGTTTTGCTACAATGGTTTTGATGGGCGAATCTTAATCCCAGGAGACGACGGCGAGGAGCAGCGGACGGCGCCACTTGTGCGGTGGGGCGTGTTAGAAGGGATAGAGAGGGATTGGTGGAATCAATGTTTATTGCTTGAGCCTCGTGGGCATATATATAGGAGTACAATGACCAACTTGGAGTACAAGACAAGGTAGGACAAAATCCTAGTCTATCCTATACTTCCTAATAATCAATATACTCAACATCCCCCCGCAGTCACAACGATAGGATGCAGACGGTGAGATTGAAGAAGAGTCCGAAGGTAAGCGGACGGACACCCCCCACAGTCGTAACGGTCGATGCATCACGGAAGTCGTGGCTGGAGTGGAAACCGACGAGGTTGCTCAAGCAAGGCGGTAGCCCTTTGTGCCGATGTCGATGTAGCCGAGAGCGTAGGGTGGTGTAGCCGTGGTCGAGGTAGCCATGCGAAGAACGCCGTGGTCGATGTCGAGTTGGGGTAGCCGGTGTCGAGGAAGTCGCCGTGGAGCCGCGGGCGCAAGGAGGCGCCGAGTTAGTCATGGGCGCAGTGGTGTCGAAGTAGTGGTGCGCCGGAAGAAGACGGTGTTGGCGTGGCGTCGCGCCGGGTTTGCCAAGCCCGGGAACACATCGTGGACGAAGGCACACATCGGTGTTGCCAGCACCGGGCATGCATAGACGGACGAAGTCGAAGTTGACGAAGCGCCGCACCAGGCTTGCCAGGCCCGGGGACACGTCGTGGACAAAGGCACGCATCGGTGTTGCCAGCACCGGGCATGCGTAGACGAGAGACCTGCACGAGCTGTACGCCATGTCGAGGAGTCGAAGGGGCCAGCAGAGAAGGAGACTCGACGACGGTTGTGGCGCCAATCGGCGTGGGGCCGATGTCACCAACGGTGGTCGGAGTAGACGAAGTGGTCGGGGAAGATGACGGCGACGCGGGCGACGGGCTGGTGCTGGACGAAGACGAAGGGGGTGGACTGGCGGAGCGGCTCGGGTGAGCGAGCGGCAGCGGCGCCGAGGAAGTAGAGCGGCGGCAGCGGCCTGAGGAGGCGGTGGCGGCGGCTAGGTTAGGAGCGCGGCGGCGGTGCTCGAAGTAGGCGAGGAGAACCCAACAGCGTGACGAAGACCGGCGCGGACGGTGGCGTTCCCGCGCCGAGGGAGGCGGCGCGGCGCATACCACGGGAAGTCGACGCGCGGTGACGGCGGAGTGGACCGCGGGCCGCGGCGCTACGGCCCGTAGGGGCGATGCAGCGGCGGCGGGCAGGTCGGGGCAACGGCGGGAAGACCTCGGGCGGCGGCGTGGACCGCGTGCCGCGTCGCTACGGCCCGAAGGGGCGGCGCAGCGGCGGTGCGCAGGTCGATGCCGCGGGGACGCCGTCGGGCGGCGGCGGTGACCGCGTTCCACGGCGCTACAGACCGAAAAGGCGGTGTAGCGGCGGCTCGCAGGTCGGGGCAGCCGCGGGGAGAACCACTGTCCGGGGGCGACGGCCCGACGGGAGGCGGCGTGGACCGCGTGCCGCGGCGCGATGGCCCTAAGGGGCGACTCAAAGGCGGCGGCGGCTACGGGGGAAGCCGGCGGGAGGATCTCGGGGCGGTGGCATGGACCGCGTGCCACGGCGCGACAGCCCAAAGGGGCGTCGGTAGGAGCGGCGCGCGGGTCGGGGCAGCCGGCGGGAAGACCTCGGGGCGGCGACGCAGCGGTCCGAAGGGACGACGCGACGACAACCTGTGGCTCGATCGGCGGTAGGCGCGTGCTCGGGGACGTGCTTGGCGAAGACATGCCGCGATCGGTTGATCAGACCGACGGCGGCGCTGTACGCGCCATGGCGGGGACGACGCGCTGATCGGAGTCGATGGTGACGTTGTCGATGATGTCCCAGGCGATGACGACGAAGACGGACCGGCGATGGAGACCGCGCGGACGTGCGGCCGGCAGCGACGCACGAAGGCATCCCTTGGGCGGCGCGTCCAGCCTTGCCACGCGGTTGAGGAGGAAGCGGCCGGTGGAGTCGACGCAGATGTCGGAGTAGAGGCGCGGGGGTCGACGGCGGCGGCGGGCGATGCAAACCGATCTTAGATCGGAAAACCAAAAAGTAAACGCCGATCAAAGCGACTGGCGAGAGAGAGAAAAACCCGGAGCAAGGGCTCGGGAAAAAAGACTCTCTAGGGCAGCCGGTCGACACGACCGGCGGACGAACCCTAGGTACGGGCGGTCATGGAGGCCGACCGCCCCGGGGGCGGCGCGCGGGGCGAAAGCGTCGGGCGGTGGCTAGGGTTGGATCGGTTAGGCTGATACCATGTTAGAAGGGATAGAGAGGGATTGGTGGAATCAATGTTTATTGCTTAAGCCTCGTGGGCATATATATAGGAGTATAATGACCAACTTGAAGTACAAGACAAGGTAGGACAAAATCCTAGTCCATCATATACTTCCTAATAATCAATATACTCAACAGGGCGGCACAACCCAATGGCTACAACCATGGGGCCGCGCGCTGCAACTGTTGCCGGCCGCTGCTAGGAACGCACTGCCGGAGTAGCGACACATCCCACAACCAGGAGATGGAAGATGAGGCAGTCATGGCGAGGCGACCGCGAGGTTGCAAGCACACCCACGACGACGAGGCGCGCGCCCATGGCTGGGAGCTGGACGACCCGCGGCGCTTGCGGTCGCGGCCGGAGACGTGCGCGCTGGAGGTGCTTGCGGGGGCTGGTGGTGCCGGCGGGGGCTGATGCTGTGGGTGTGTATCGATAGCTGAGAACGACTGGGGAAGAAGACGAGAGTTGACTCGGGGGAAAAGAGTTCTTTAATCTAACGGATGTGCGTTGTCCAATCGGACGATGTAGCTACGACCGGCGGAAGCCTTGCGCCGGTCCACCGGCGCAGATCACTGCCCTAAATATAGTAGTGTAGCCGACAAGACACCACTAATCCACTGATCCACTAGTATAATTGATAGGAGTCAAAAACAAAACAAGGCACATCTAGGCTCGCTCGTTTCATTCGGCTGGCATTCACATGTTATTTCGGCCCAAAGCTAGCTGCATGCTTATGCCTTGGGCTGGCTCGGTGGCATAGCTGCGCTCTAAAGACTGGAGTCCGGTCAACAACACTTGTGCTGCTGTTGTCTTGCGTGCAGCGCTGTTGGTGCTGCCTTTTAGTCCCACCTCGGGACATAGGCGGTAGAGCTGTCCCTTATAAAATGGGGCTGAGAGGACTGCTAGCATTTGTTTGTTTGGAAATGGAAATGGGTCGAGCATGCGTAAGACGAAAAATATATGTTGCTCATAGAATAATGATAAAAAATATTCTACCTGATGGGCGCCCGGCCGATAGGGTCGGGTAACCCGTAGGGTTTGGGCTTGGGTTTGAGTCTAGACCCATGGGTAGGGTCGTGGGTGTAATGTTGCACCCGATTAGGATTTGGGCATGGGTCTGGTAGGGGTCGACCCGACCAAACCCGACCCGATTGCCAGGTTGACTCCTGCTTCGCCATTCCTTCCGGCCTCTGCTCCGCCGCCCCTCTGCTGCCGCCCTCAACTCCGACTAGGTCACACACTCCTCTATCCAGCTCCTCCACCATGGATTCGGAGCTGCGGTAGACGCCGCCGACCCCGCCATGGATTCGAAGCTGCCGTAGCCGCCCTCCACCGGCCCCCTCCCCTGACGACCTCTGGCATGAGCAGCTCGCAGCGCCGCAGCTCCTTCGGCCTTGCTCCTCCTTCGACCTTGCTCCTCTGGCGTCGACAGCCTCCAGCGGCATCCGTCCGTTAGTGACCACCCCCAGCTCCAACAGTGAGCATAAGGTTTTTTTTTCCTTTTTTTTATATCTCTATTGAGATGTGAATGATTGTATTGATGTTGCATTTTTTTAATATATCTTTGTTCATATGCTAGACAGTTTTGTATGCTACACAGTGAGAAATCATAGCAATTGGAAAGTTCCAAATTATTTGTATGTGAGACAATGATGTTAAACAGTGGACAATTGTTTGAGATATCATAGCAATTGGAAAGTTCCAAATTATTTGTCTTAGTGAATAATTTGATTAAACTTGTGTATGGAAAAACATCATATTTGTATTGTGATTTTTAGCACTTTAGGATGTTCAAAAATCGTTTTCGTGTTTATATGTGTGGCAAAACAGTACGAAATAATTCAATATCAGTTAATCAGGACAGAACTACAGTCTAGGGGCATTATAGACTTTTCAGCAGACAGATCAGACAATAAGCTCAAACGACAGAAGCCGAAAAGAACTGGACTGCAGTTTCTCAGGGGCTTTTTGCCACTGCAGTTTCTGTATGGCTGCTCTGGAGAAGTCGTTTCTGGAGAAGCTGTAGCCGAAAAGAACTGGCCCTAATACAAAGCACGCGGGCCCTCCATGGAGGGTTGAGACGGTTCCTAAAATTCTATATGATATCAAAGTTAGTCTCTTCGATCACATCTAGCCAAACCTAAACCTTACCGAGCACCACCCATGGCGGCTTCCTCATCTACCATGGTGCGCCACCCTCTGAGAAGTTGACGCGATCCAACTTTATTCTCTGGAAGACCCAGGTGCTCCCGACACTGCGCAGAGCACAGATGACCGGCCTCCTTGACGGCACTGAAAAGCTAGCAAGCGGAAATGGTGGATAATAATCAAGGAGGACAAGACGCCGGGAATGGTGCCAAACCAGACGAACCTTGCATGGCTCGCATGGGATCAGCCAGTCTTAAAATACCTGTTGAATTCTCTACACAAGGAGTTGTTCACGCAAGTCGTGGGCATGGATCACGCCGCCACAATCTGGGCAGCGATAGAGGCGATGTTCTCCTCGCTTCCCCGGCCGCTCGCGGATAACCAACCTAAGGATTGCCCTCGCCAACAGCAAGAAAGGCTCCATGACCTCCGCTGCCTACATCGCCAAGATGAAGGGATTTGGCGACGAGCTCGCCGCCGCCGCCGCCTGATCACCGAAGAGGAGATGGTCTCCTACATCCTGGACGGCCTCGACCATGACTACAATGTTGGAAATATGCCCTAGAGGCAATAATAAAATGTTTTTATTCATTTCTATGTTCATAATTAAGTTTATATTTCTATGCTATAATTGCAATGATTCTTGAATGTGAGATTAAAAGGAAAACTCAGTTGCATGTGTGAAAACATAAACACCAAGTAGATCTCTAGTCTCACCTCTAAGACTAACTCATGTATTGCGGATGATCAAGTTTTTCTAATCATAGGGCATTGTTAAAGTAACAAGGATGACGGCAATAATGAGAACAGGGCCGGGCCCATAGGTGTGCAAAATGTGCGGCCCGCACAGGGCCCATAAATTTTGGGGGCCCCAAATATTTATAGACCTAGTATGTATATTTCTCAAAAAGAAGTTGTTCCTGGGCCGCTGACGTCCGCGTGAGTCTAGGCGCGAGCCAGGCCGCTGCTCGATCCCACGCGATCCCACGCTGCTCGATCATACCTTGTCCCAGGGGATCGTCACACCTCAAAAGAAAAAGAAAAACAGGATCGTCGGGACGGGAGTCTATCGCCGTCTGATTGCTAGAATTCTGATCGCTAACACAAACCCTCGCGCACAACGACTCCTACATATCGCCGCCGCCGTCACCTGGCGGTTGCCACATCGCCATCTGCCGGTCTCTCCGCGCCGCCGGCAGCGACGCAGCGTCTCCTCGATCCATCACGCAATCGCAAGTAAGCTCCATTGATCCAACCTCCTTGCTCTTATTTTGTATCCCATCCATGCTGCTAGTGCTGGGGACTTACCGGGGAGAAACTATTGGGGAATTTGCATTTAGATCTTTTCCATACCAACACTCAGATGCATCGATAGAAAGAACATAAACAAACTAGTATGCAACTACAGAGGACTTACCGGAAACTATAGTGGCAAGCTGTTCGTACTTTCAGTGCTCCTAGAAATTTATAAGACATAAGTAAATTTATTATTAATTTAGTTTGTAGTGCACCTGTTGAACCATTTTATTCATCCTCTACCTACATAAATACCTGCCGTATCCCCGCAAGTCCATTTTTGAAAAATGCCATTTTCCTGTGTTACCATATCCGTATCCATGTACCATGTAACATAGGGAGTCACATCGATCGCAAAACAAGGATCGCGTCGCCATCACTACAGCCTACAGGAGGATCAATCGGCGATTCGGCGACAGTCCTCAGGCCGCTCCTCGATTGGAAACATTATATTATATACATTACTCCCTCTGTTCACTTTTATAAGGCCTTGAAGACATTTCAGACAGCGTGCAAAGCAGTTCATTTTCCGTTGTCTAAAATGACTTATAAAAGTGAACGAAGGAAGTATAAAAAATTTCTGCGAGATACATATACATTATAATTGCTACTTAGGTCATTTTTTCTAGTGAAATAGGGCCCCATTTTTTACTTTCGCACAGGCCCAGAATTTGCCGGCCCGGCCCTGAATGAGAACACATTGTTGGCAGAACAATGGTGTTGGATAGACCCAACTTATGATATACTGCGAGATTCCATTGTCACCTTGTTGTCGGTATTATCATATTATGTGTTAACATATACTCGCGTCCTTCGACCATGAGAATATCGTGTTCCTTCATACCGGATGGTTACTTTGGGGTTGCCAAACGTTATCCGTAAATGGGTGATCATAAAGGTAACTTTCGGGTACATCGGAAAAGTATGCCAAGGGACTCGATAGTTCAAGACTGGGATTTGCTCTGCCGATGATGAAGAGATACTCTCCGGGCCCACTCGGTATTACAATATCCATCATCGTCTAGCCAGACACAGCGTGATAGTGATCATGGCGATACCAAAATACGGAAACGAGAAAAAAGAACAAAATCAGTAACGAGGATAACTTGGTATTTGTGATCAAGGAGTTGTTTCACAAGGATACCGATAAATTCTCACCTTGGTTTTTGTAATGTATCGCGAAGCAAAGGGAACTGTGTACGGAAACAAAAGGTTTACTTGATAAAGATCTTCATATGCATGTGGGAATTAACATGGGTGTCCAGATCCCGCTGTTAATTATTGACCGAAAGATGTTTCGGGTCATGTCCACATATTACCGAACCTGCAGGGTCACATGCTTAACGGTTAGTGGTTTGATAGAGTACTAGAAGATCATAGGAGTATGAGACAAAGGCACCGGAAGTATTCCAGATGTTTCCGAAAATGTTCCGGGAGGTTCTGGGAAGGTCCCCGTGATGCCGGGAGTGCCTCAGGGGTGCCCAGGATGGCCCTGGACGGTCACGGAAGATTTTGTAAGGGTTTAGAACCTTATGGAAGGTTCTAGGTGGTCCTAGTGGGCTTCCCCCTTGGCTGGCCCAAGTGGAAGCAGCCACATGGGCCATATGGGCCCAAAGTGCCCCCCCGAACACAGCTTGGGGGGCAAGCCACCTGGTGAGTGGGGAAGGGAGGGGATCCTCGGCGGATCCTCCCTCCTTTGGTGCGCCGGTCCTTGTGGGGGCAGCCCCTTCTCCAAGGCGCACCCCCTGGCCATATATAAAGTGAGGGAAGGGGCAGCCCCAGAGACAAACAAGTCCCAAGGCTGCCCCCTCCTCCCGTGCCATCTCTCTCTCTCTCTTCCACGCCGGAAGGCTGCTCCTCCTCTAGTTCTCCGGTAGCCCTTTGTCCTAGAAAATGAAGTGCTGGCGAATCACGGATGCAGTATGCGTGGATACCGCAGAGGGGTCGTACGTTCGACTCTTGATTGGGGAAAAATTCTCACGGCTAGGAGGTAATACCTAGCTGCGGGAATCTGCATGTCTTCACCAACATCTACTTCTCCACTGCATTCTTGTTGTTAAAGATTGATCTACCCTTGCATCTTCATAGTGTTCCTAGGTGTGTTCGTAGGTACGGTAAAAAATATATTTTGTACTACGTTCCCCGACAGTGGTATCAGAGCGGCTCTATGAGCAGATGCAGGTACGATCTAGAGCATATGGTGATATGCGGGCATTGCACATGTGTTGTGCGGGTATTATGATTAGATCAAATACTTGATGTTCTTGTTGCTTCCCTTTAAATCACAATTTTTTGATCTTGACGGCATAGTGGGATTTTGCTATGAAGTTCAGGCTTTCCGTGGTCCATCTATGCTGCTTCTGAGTATGCTGGTTGTCTGACCAAAGTCATGCTTCAGATTCTTTGGGTTTCACTTTAGTTAAGAAAGATAAATTTTGCGAGGAAAAGTGCTTGTTGATTTACATGGGGGTCACGCGTTTAATGAGGTTTAGTATGGGTAGCGAGATTTTTAATTAAGTCTCCACTCTCATGCACCCCGCATGTTAAACTAGCAACAAGGAGTAATCATGCTTGATGGTTACATAGGTAGCAAACGGTTTGCATTTGAAACCCTAGCGGCCACGATAATTTGTAAAACGATTAGAGGCGTCTAACTTGTTTTTGCAGGGTATGCGAGTGATGAAACTAGTTGCATAAATCAACAACAATATTATAAGACCACACGCAAGCTTCCATGTTATTTGGAATAATATAAATATGCATTTGGATTTAATAGGTCCTGTTTAGCAGAATTAGGGTTTTAATTTGTTTATCCAAAATGACTTTCTGTTAATTTATCCTTATGTTATTGAATTTTAGGAATCCAGGAAAATTGGTTTGAAGATTTTTGGGAAATATTCTTTTGTTTTTTATTTTTTAATTTGAAGTTGAAATGAGTTTAACTCCTAATTTAATTTAGCAAGGATGAACTTGATGACATGGCATCTTAATTAGGAAAGTAACAGTAGCATTATTACAGGGATGTTACAACTCTCCTCCTCTTAAAGAAGTCTTGTCTCGAGATTTAAGAGGTAGACGGAAAGAGGGAGGGGTATTTAGAACGAAGACGATCTTCACACTCCCAAGTGACTTCATATTCAGAGTAAAGAGACCAATGAACTTTGGGGAACTTGATAGTCTTCTGGCGAGTGTGACATTCAGCTTGATAAAAGATACGAACAGGATATTCTCAATAAAAGAGGTCATCTTGCAAATCAAGCATTTCATGATCCACTGCACGGATAGGATCATTAAAGCAGCGGTGGAGTTGTGACACATGGAAGACATCGTGAACCCTTGAAAGATTCGACGGCAGTTCCAATTGATATGCCACTTCTCCACGTCTTGCGAGAACACGAAAAGGGCCAATATAGCGAGGAGCTAACTTGCCTTTGATTCCGAAGCAGTGAGTGCCTTTCATAGGATTTACCCGGAGATAAGCTTGTTCACCGGGTTCGTAAACCATTTCTCTATGACGGCGGTCATAAAGACTCTTCTGACAAGATTGAGATGTCTTCAGATGTTCACGAATGATGTGAACCTGCTCTTCAATGTCTCGGATGATGTCTGGACCAATGAGCTATCTTTCACAAGTTTCAGACCAATTCAGAGGAGTACGGCATTTACAACCATACAGAACCTCGAAGGGTGTCATCTTTAGACTAGCTTGATAGTTCTTGTTGTATGAGAATTTAGCATATGGAAGACTTTCTTCCCGTTTCTTGCCAAATGAGATGACACATGCGCAAAGCATATATTCGAGCACTTGATTAACTCATTCAACCTGACCACTAGACTGGGGGTGAAAAGTGTTGGAAATGTGCCCTAGAGGCAATAATAAATGTTATTATTTATTTCCATGTTCGTAATTAATTTTTATGTTCTATGCTATAACTGCAATGGTTCTCGAGTCTGCAATAACCACGAGGCTCAGAGGAAAACTCATGTGCACCTGTAGAATAAACGGTAAAATAGATTCCTATTCTTGCCTCTAAGACTAGCTCAAGTGTTGCATGATGGTTCTGTTTTCCTGATCATGGGCATGACAATGCCGGCAAATTTGAGGACACAATGTTTGGAGAATATTTGTGTTGAACAGAACCAATTGATGTTATGCTATGAGATCCATTTGTCACAAGTTAATGGTTTATATAACACAGAGAAAGTTAAACGTTTGCATAATTCCTTAGACCATGAGAGTATCGAGTTCCTTCATACCAAATGATGCACTTTGGGGTTTGTTAAACGTCATTCGTAACAGGGTGGCAATTCCGGCAGCTTACAGGTTCATCAAAAAAGTATGACAAGGGACTAGATAGCTCAAGAACTAGGATTTGCTCCTCCGACGACGGAGAGATATTCTTTGGACCCTCTCGGTGTCACGGTATCCATCATCGTCTGGCCAGACACAATGTAATTTGATCACAGGGATGCCAGAAAACGGGAACGAGAAAAGAGAACAAAACGAATAACGAGGAAACTGGCATGGTGACCAAGTTGTTGATTCACGGGGATGCTGATAAATCTCACCTCGGGTTTTTGTAACATATCGGGAAGCAATAGGAATAGCACACGGTAAATAAAGGTTCACTCGAATAACATTCGTGTGGGTATAGGCGTCAATATGTATGTCCCCAGTTCCGCTATTGATCTTTGATTGGAATATGTTTCGGTCTTGTCTATGTTGGGAAACGTAGTAGAAAACCAAAAAAATCAGCCTACGATCAAGATCCCAGGAACACTATGAAGATGCATACAAGGTTTAGATCGAATCGTTACCAACTTCAAGTTGTAGTGGTAGAAGAGTTTGTGTAGATCATTCGTGAAGTCCCTCGAACTATCCATGAATGATCCCTCGAACAAAAGATCGAAAGCACGATCTCTCTACGGATTACACGCGTACGGGCTTCACAATCCGGCAGCACTTCGCCGTCCAGAGCTTGACGTCGCCGGAGAACTAGAGGAGGGAGAAGAGAACCACATTGGGCTTCTCTATTATGAGGAATAGAGAAAACTAGAACTAGATCAAGTCTAGAACAAGACTAGAACAAGACTAGAACAAGAGAGAACTAGAGGGGGGCGCCCGGAAACAAGGGACTTCTGTGTCTCTATGGGGGCGGCCCCCTTGAGTATATATAGGTGTTGGAAAGGGGGGCGACTTGGGGATGGCTCCTCCCCTTGGTGCTCCGGCCATGGGAGAGGAGTCCCTCTCCAACTTCAATTCGCCCCCCCTAGCTTGTCTTACAAGCTAAGGGGGGCACCTCCTCCTTATTGGGCCCAAAAGGCCAATTAACTTTCCCTATGAGGCCTTTAGCAATTTCTATTAGCCCATAGCCCCTAAATAAATCCTAAGGGGCTCCCGGTAATTACCGAAGCCCTCTTATATTTATATTAGGTCCCCAGAAACATTTTCCACCTATCCGGCATTACCCGGTATGACCCCAAACCCTTCCGGTAACTCCGAAACGCTTCCAGTTTCTCTCGAAACTATTTCTTTTATTCCTGAAACTTTTTTGGTAATATTTTCTCATATTCGAAACTCCTATAGAACTCAAATGATTGTAATCCCTTAAGCATGTGACCCTACAGGTTCAGTGAAATATAGACATGAACTTAAACGCCTTTCGTTCAATGATCAATAGCGGAACCGTGGACATCCATATTGACCCCTATACTCACACGATTGATATTCGAGCGAACCTTTGGTTATCATATGTTATTCCTTTTGTTTCATGATACTTTACAAAACCCGAGGTGAGATATATCGGTATCTCGTGAAACCAACACATGTTCACTATACCGGTCTCCTCGTTACCGGTTTTGTTCTCTTTTCTCGTTCTCGTGTTCCGGCATCCTCGTGATCAATTCATGATGTGTCTAGCCAGACGATGATGGATGCTGTCACATCGAGAGGGCTCTAAGAATATATCTCCATAGTTGGAGGAGCAAATCCCAGTCTTGAGCTATCTACTCTCCCGTCATACATTTTTGATGAACCCGTAAGTTGCCATTATTATCACCCTGTTACGGATGACGTTGGAACAACCCCAAAGTACACCATACAATATGGAGTGACTCAATACTCTTATGGTCTAAGGAACCATACATACGTTAACTCCCGTGATATGAACTACAGACTTTAGACGATATGATCTTTAAGTATAACAAATAACTTGGGTTAATTCAACACGAGTGTTTTTTCCAACATCGTGCTCTCATATGTTGCTGGCATTAATGTCATGCCCATGATCAGGAAAATAGTATCATCAATCAACACTTGAGCTAGTCCTACAGGCAAGACTAGGAATCTTATTTTACCGTTTATATCTCTACACGTGCTTATGAGTTTTCCTCCGAATCTCATATTCGTTAATCAGCAATAGCATAAAATATAAATTATAATTATAAACTTAGAAATAAATATTAATCAAATATTATTGCCTCTAGGGCATATTTCCAATAGTCTCCCACTTGCACTAGAGTCAATAATTATGTTTACATAACCTTTTTTACACCAATGTCAATCTAGTGTTGTTCATGTTTTGCTTGTGGTATAGAATTTGTCCTATCGGATCTGACAAGTTCATATCCATGTGTATCTTTGCACATCTATACATTTTTCATGCCTCCACAAAAATTCATAATTTGTGTGGAACCGGCCTTGTATATATTGAATCACTTGCAGGACCTTTGATTCCTTAGACTGAGTTATGGAGCCACTATTTACAATAGGGTTCCATTGGCTCATGTCTTCTTGAAACCATACCAAGTTCATGAATGAAATATTTGATCCATCACCCTTCATTGTTACTTCTAAAGAAACAATATACTTAGTCTTTTGTTATAGAATTCGCTACAGTAACTTTTCAGGAATAATTCCAACTTACTGTTCCACCATTTAGTGTATTAGACAAAACGCTTAATTGAAATCAAAAATTGCTTGGAGCACTGATGAAGACTGTATCGATGTAACTACTTACAATGATCCTGCATTGATGTAACTACTTACAAGAATCTCTTCATTTTCTCCGTATGCGAAAAACATGTCGTCTTTCTTACTTTAGTACTTCACGACATTTTCACTGTTGTCCTATGATCAATACCTTGATCACTTTCGTAACTTACTCGCAACTTATTTGGAGTACTAGACATATCTGGTTGTTTTACATACCATGGAATATCTTATTAATTCAAACAGAAGTGTGAGTGAAATCTAAATCATGTATTTTGCTCATCAGTATTCCAGGATACTGATTCTTGCGTAAAACTCTTTCCATGTTACCTCGGAAGAAACTCTTCTTGGCGTTTTTCATACGAAACCACTTTAGTATCTTGTCAATATGTATTTTGGCTGAGCCCTATTAGGTATTACTATCTCCATAGTTTATTATGCCTAATACCAAGGCTATCTTGCCTAAGTACTTCATCAAAATACCTTGTTTCAATGAGTTTGTGTTACAAAATTTATATTATTTCCAATCAACAATGTGTCATGCACACGCAGTGTTTAGAAATATTATCATGCTCCCACTTACTTTCTTGTAAACCCAAGCATCTTTGCTTTCCCCAATGAAATCCAACTCATTAACCATTTCATCAGAACGAAAATTCCAACTCCATTATGCTTGCTTCAGTCCACTCTTGGGTCTCTGAAGTTTGCGCACTTACCAGCATCCTCTGGATCGACAAAATTACCCTGGATTGTATCACCCATACAACCTTGGCTCTATTTCCATCTCATGGAAATCCTTTTGGCGTCCATATTTTATATCTCATAATTGAAATATGTAGTAATTGCTAGTTTAACCCGAACTGACTTTAAGAATCGCTACAATGAGACAATCTCGTCATAGTCAACTCCCTGAACTTATTATAAACTATTTGCAACAAGTCAAGCTTTATAAAGCATTTTTATCTTCGTCGGTTTATAGATCCATTACTCTATGTTAGACTCTAAGTCTTTCGGAGGGTTCATCAAGTTCTAAACTTGAAACATGTATATGGATACTATCTCGGATTACTTTGGCATATAGCCAATTCCAGAGTCAGGGCCCATCAATGCTTCTTTGTGTATCATAGGTTCTTTGTTTGTCTAACAACAATATCTAATCTGCATACCACAGAGGTCTATTCGAGTTTTGCCTAATCCTATGTGGTTCAGCTGCAAGAACGATCGAAGTCTCTATATCGCACATAGAGGCTTCTGTATCAGTCGCAGTAGGAAATTCTGGAACTACTTGCACCGCTTCTTTCCTTTGACCTGATGACAAAGATTCTGCAATGTCGTCGAGTTGCACTGTCCTCCCACTCTCTCTTTTGCAAGAAACATTTTCTTTAAAATTTACCGCTCTTTGTGGTAAAACACTTTGCCTCAGCGTAGTGATAGAGGAATACCCAATACTTTGGGATAATCTACAAAGTAGTACTTATTTGATTTGGGACATGAGCTTATAAGCTTGTAAACTCTTTTACATATGTCTCATATTCCCAAATTGTCGGTGTCTAGGAACCAGACATTGTGTTGTGCGTACACCACTTTTTGAGTTCGGCCGGGGACTGAACAAGCTACATTTCCTAGGGTGTCGTAGGCCGGCAAGGATGCAACACAAAAAGCAGGACACTGGAGTTACCCAGGTTCGGGCCACCAAGGAGGTGTAATACCCTACTCCTGCTAAGTTTGATATTGCGAAGTGAAGATGACCAGTACACTGATTACAATGTATGTGGTCGAGTCAAATGAGTTGATCCCCTCTCTAGGCAGCAGTAGCCTTTCTTTTATAGTGGCTCCGGTGTCCCTCCTCTCCATGGGGAGTGCCACCTAGCCGATAGAACCGTGGGGCGCCGTCCATACTACCTTGACGTGACGGGGCGTGGCGTTCCTGCCCATGCCGGGCAGGTAGAATAGGACGCTCCTGTAGCTGACCCCTGGGTTGGTGGCTGTAACACCCCCATGTATTAAGATACAATGCTTCCCTAATAAAGTTGCCTAGTCATCATGATTACTATATTAATCACCACTTTGAATCAAACTCAACTCAAATTCCAATTAAAATGCAAGTTTAAAAATTATTTCTTCAAACAGTCAAATAAAAATGTTGGTAATATTCTAAGTAATTGTCATGAAGAAATCAACAGTGTTTGAATTCCCATTTTGCCCCTAGCAATTATTAAAGTGGACCAGCAGCATTAAATAAACCCATTTAAATTCAAACCTGAATTTGAACATTTCCAAATGGCCTCAAACTTTTTGTGCAGCCTTGTAATATTGCATTGTATTTATGAGCAAAGTTTCATTCACAACAAAATTCATTTGATGTGAAAATAAAATGCAAAACAGAAAGGAAAATAGAAATAGAAAAAGAAAAAGAAAAAAAGGAGCAGAGCCACTGTGCTGCTGGGCTCTACATGCACAGTAGCCATCCCAGCCTGCAACACGGTCGTCGTCTTCCTCTGGCGGCTATGGGCTGCGCGCGCACCCGAAGCCGATGCAGCCACTCGATGCTCGACACCGCGACCTTCCAGCCATCGCCACCGCCTACAAGACCCCGTCCGCGACCCCTGGGACAACCCTAGCGTCCCCATTTCTTTCTCCTCGCGCCGCCTACCTCTCCCGCACACACGCCCGAACAGCCGCCGCCATGGCCTTCCTCATCCACGCGGCCACCGTGCTCCTTCCCGGTTGAGATCATGTCCAGAAGAACCACAGGCATCGACTACATCGTCTGCGAGGATCGGATCAACCGTTGCGCCACCACACCGACGGGATCGACCAGCTTCTTCACCCACTGCCGCCGTCGCCATTGACGTCGATCCACTCAACACCGACCAGCCCCGGCGTCCTCGAACTCGCCACCGCGCTCACTGTGAGTAGCCGCTTCCTTTCCCCCTCTTTCCCCCTTCGGTGGATTACTCTAGCCATTGTTCTCCCGAGAGCTGAGACCCACCGCTGCCTGAGCTCATCGCCAGCATCGCTCCGGTGACCATTTCGTCACGCGTGCGTGTCCATTAGCCTCGCGCGGACCCGCAGTTCCTCGCTAGCCCGCTGACTCGCTCGCATCCGTGCTCTAAGGCCACTGCCGTGCTAGCCCGACCTCTGGCCACCGCTGATGGCGTCGCTGCCGTTGCTACGCTCCACCCCAGCACCTCCCACCACTGCAATTGGACGCGCGTCCGGCCGTCGCCTGTGCGCCGTTTCTGCGCCACTTCGCCGTGTCGGGTCGTCGCCGGAGCTACGCCGGCGCGCGCTCCGTTTAAATCTGACCGGTGGGCCCGGGTTGACCTAATTAATCCCTAATCAGACAATGACAAGCGGGCCCTTTTCACTGTAGCACTTACTTAAAATTCAGTCACTGCCACTGGGCCCCACTCGCTAATTAATCTAAATTAGACTAATTGAACTCTCCGGTTAAAGAATGTCCTAATGACACGCAGGTCCCAATGGGCCATTTGACCAGTCAACTGCTGACTGCGCAGTTGACTGGCCCCACATGTCAGCCTCTCTGTCACTTTGGTGGGTACACTTCTGTGTACCCACAACATTTATTTACTTAATTTCAAAAAATAATATTAATTCCATAAAATCTAGAAAATGAATAAAACTTTAAAAAATCATATAAAATAAACTGTAACTCAGACGAAAATAATTTATATATGAAAAATGATTAGAAAAATGTAACGAATCCGAATATGTCATTTGCATGCATGACAAACCTCACCATCATAATGAACATTGAACTTTTTCTACCGGATCAATTAACGGAATAATATTTGGAGCCAATATTTTCCCACTTCAATTAAAATGTGTAGTAATGCATTAGAGCACATCATCACCCTATTTTGCCATGCCATGCATTGTGTTGCATTTGTTTGCCCTGTTGTTTATTTGTTTTCCCCCACATTTGCTTCTTTCCGGTAGACCCTGAGAATGCGGTAGACCCTGGGTACGACTACGACCCTGACGATGAGATTGCTACAACCGAGTTTCCAGGCAAGCAAACCCCCATTGATCATTCCGATATCGCCTATTCTTTCTCTGTACTTCTTGCATTAGGTATTGGTTCAGATATGTTGTTTCGATAGATCCTATTCTGATGCATAGCCTATTTTTGTCGCCTGTTATAATGCCTTTACCTGTTATCCTATCATGCTTAGTTTAGCTATGCTGGAGTTTCATCTATTGGCCCTACACCCTTGTCCGTTTGCCATGCTATATTACCGGGCCGTGATACCTCTGGGCGATCATCATGGATATACTTTAAAATGTTATACTATACATGTTCATGTTATAAGTCGGGTCGGCTGGGCCCGTGAGAGATTCACTATGGCTGAACGGCAGGGTATGTAGATACCCTCCGGATGAGGTGAGCCTGGGCCCTGGTCGTTGTCCGTGGGTACTTAACAATAACATGCTAACGAGTTCTGGGTATTTGATCTGAGACTGCCACTGGCATATACGCACTAACCGCCACGCGGGATAATGGTTTATGGGCCCCTCGGTGTCGTCAGTTCCTTACCGAAAGCTCTGCCAGATGTCCAGTTCAGAGAGGTTGCCTGGCTAGCGAGCCAGCAGATATCCACACTAGTGGTGAGGCTGGATACCCTGCTCGCAGTGTGCCAGGAGAGCTTAGGGTGAGCGGCCGAACAACCCTTCATGATTAGGATGTAGACCGGTGGGGACCTCTCTGGAGAGCTGACATAGGACTTTGGCGTGTCGATCATCCAAGGCTGGGCATTACCCAAAAAAGTGTGTCCGGCCAGAGTTAATCGAGCGTGTCGGGTAATGTGGTGCACCCCTGCAGGGAAGTTAAACTATTCAAATTGCCGCGTCCATGGTAACAGGACGGCTTGGAGACATATCCCGACCTCTTACAACTTAAACCGGATACTTGATAAAAGTCACCAAGATAATAGATAGGAATGCCTGGTGATCACTTTCTCGCAGGGAGTCGAGGAAGGATCTCGGGGTATGTTGTTGCTGTCGGTGCAAGTTGGTATCATTTACGCTCCTCTCTTCTATTGCTGCAAGATGCTGGTAGTCTTCATTACAATTGAGTTTCTCCCCTCTATTCTGGCATTTCTGCAGTTTAGTCCAAGGATATAGCCCCATTCCTTTGATACCAATGCATACGTAGTATAGATCTGATGTAAGTCTTGCAAGTACTTTGGATGAGTACTCACCGTTGCTTTGCTATTCTCTCCATTCAACCCGGTTGCTGCAACAGCTGGTAGCACTGTGGATGCAGGAGATCTCGACGCTGGTTACTACGTTGACTTCGATGTCGACGAGTAGATCGGAGGTCCCAGGCAGGAGGCCTGCACCTTTTGGTTAGGGTCGTCATTTTGTTTCAGCCTTCTTAAGGCATCCCTTGTATATTTGTCTGTAGTCATACATAATTTGCTTTCTGACTGATGTATTGTCGGGTCCTCGTGTCCCCCTATTTGTAATATAATGTTTTATGTTTAATTTGTGTCATGGAGTTGTGTTGTGATACTACAGTGGACTCATCGTTCGTGATCGTGCATGCTGCGTGTATGATTAGTGCACGATTATGATCGGGGGCGTCACAGTGGCGCCCTATTGGTCCCTGTAGCTGACCAAGGGGTGGGCGGCTCCATACCGCGTGCAAAGTCAAAAGGTGGACACGCCGTGTCCAATCGTGGCAGCAGACACGGGTCACTGTGGAGCGATAGTGCGCATTCAATGCCTCTGATAGGTAGATTCCCCAGTTCCTTCGCAGAGAAAGAACTGCTTCGCGGGAGATGGTGCTTCTCGGGCGATACTCCGGGAAGCGCTTGTCAAGGACAAGAGGCCCGCCAAGCATGAAGTGGCAAAAGCGCCAACGTGGCGCTTTCTCCTTTGTCGGGCGGCTTTTCCACGGGGCATGATCCTTCTCGGGGAGAGCTGATGTAGCGCCGCTTACCGGGCACCACTGTCAAAGCCCATGCTTCCACCGGCCGTGGTACCCTGGTTCCCATTGGGCCAATAGTAGCCCCCGGGCCCATGTCCTGCATGCGGCCAGCGAAGGGGCGCGAAGGGAGATGGGGCCCACAGTCGCAGGGGCTTGACACGTGGTTCGTGATGCAGGGGGGTGAAAACTGCTCCCACGCCCCAGGCCTGCCGCATTTGCTGTGGTAATGATGTTCGCTATGAAATGAGGGAAACGGCCCCACGATCCCCATGCCATGACTGCAGCACGGCCTCAACGAGCGGGGGAAGTGGGGCGATGCGCCATAACTGGCGGGTGGTTGCCGCTCTGCCTTCTCCGGTTGATAAAAAGGGGAAAGCGTAGTGGCCCGTCCCTTCAGTCACATCGTCTTCTGCTACTTGTACCTTGCGTTGGTATTTCCCCGAAGAGGAAGGGATGATGCAGCATAGTAGAGATAAGTATTTCCCTCAGTTATGAAACCAAGGTTATCGAACCAGTAGGAGAATCACACAACACCTCGTTAGCAGTACCTGCACACAAACAACAAACCCTTGCACCCAACGCAAACGAGGGGTTGTCAATCCCTCTGCGGTAAATTGCAAGATTAAATTGTATGTGATAGATTGATAGATTGAAACAAAAATACAAAATAAAATAAATAAAGAAAGATGGCAGCAATATTTTTAGGGTTTTAGTAATATGATTTAGATAGACCCGGGGGCCATAGATTTCACTAGAGGCTTCTCGTGAAAAAATACATACGGTGGGTAGAAAAATTACTGTTGGGCAATTGATAGAAAAGCAAATAATCATGACGATATCCAAGGCAATGATCATGTATATAGGCATCACGTCCAAGATTAGTAGACCGACTCCTGCCTTCATCTACTACTATTACTCCACACATCGATCGCTATCCAGCATGCATCTAGTGAATTAAGTCCAATAAAGAACGGAGTAATGCCTTAAGAACGATGACATGATGTAGACAAGATAAACTCACGCATGAATAAACCCCATCTTTAACCCTTAGTAGCAACGATACATACGTGTCATGTCCCTTTCTATCACTGGGATTGAGCACCGCAAGATCGTACCCACTACAAAGCACCTCTTCCCAAGGCAAGATAAATCAACTCAGTTGGCCAAACCAAATCAATAGATCGGAGAAGAAATACGAGGCTATAATAATCATGCATAAAAGAGTGTAGCAAAGACTCAAATAATTTCATGGATATTCTGATCATAAACTCACAATTCATCGGATCCCAACAAACACACTGCAAAAGGAGATTACATCGGATAGATGTCCAAGAACATCAAGGAGAACATTGTATTGAAGATCAAAAAGAGAGAAAAATCCATCTAGCTACTGCCTATGGACCCGAAGGTCTGTGGTAAACTACTCACGCATCATCGGAAGGGCAGCAAGGTTGATGTAGAGCCCCTCCGTGATCGATTCCCCCTCCGGCAGATTACCGGAGAAGGACCCCAGATGGGATCTCTCTGGAATAGAAACTTGCGGCGGCGGAAAAAGTATTTCGTGGACTCCTCTGAGGGTTTCTGATTTTTCTGGAATTTATAGTGCTGGAATTAGGTCAAACGGAGCTCTGTGGGCCCCACGAGGCACCAGGGCGCGCCCTGGTGGCTCGTGGGCCCCACAGAGGTCTTCTGGCCTCCTCCCGAAGCTTCTAGTGTTTATCTTGCCCAATAAAAAATCTCCAAAAAGTTTCGTGGCATTTGGACTTCGTTTGGTATTGATTTTCTGTAAAACAAAAATAGGGTAGAAAACAGCAACTGGCACTGGGCACTAAGTTAATAGGTTAGTCTCCAAAAATGATATATAATTGCTGGAAATGATTATAACAACATGAAACAATCAAAAATTATAGATACGTTGGAGACGTATCAGCATCCCCAAGCTTAATTCCTGCTCATCCTCGAGTAGGTAAATGATAAAAACAGAATTTTTGATGTGGAATGCTGCCTATCATATTCATCACATATTCTTTTCTTTTGTAGCATGGACATTGGACTTGTATGATTCAAAGCAATAGTCTATAATTTGACATGAAAACGTAGATACTCAAGCATACTAACAAGCAACCATGTCTTTCAAAATATGAACGCTAAAGAAAGTTATCCCTAGCCCATTATGCTCAACCATTGATCCATTCATGAAACACACTCGAATATTAGCTACATCCAATGCACAAGTATGACAATAGTGCTCTCTAGTTGGTGCTTTTGTAAGAGAAGATGGAGACTCAAATAAAATAAAAATTGCATAAAAGTAAATAGATAGGCCCTTCGCAGAGGGAAGCAGAGATTTGTCAAATGTGCCAGAGCTCAAAGCTGAAATTAAAGAGATAAAAATAATATTTTGAGAGGCATGCTTTTCCTGTCAATGAAAACGACCGAGAATTCCCAATATTTTCCATGCTAGACACATCATAGGTGGTTCCCAAACAGAAAGTAAAGTTTATTTCCTTTCCACCATTTCTTTCACAATCCATGGCTAGCCGTATCCACGGGTGCCCTCCATACCATCACTTTCCAAGGAATTTTGTTGTTATTAATTTTTTTTCATGCGGGACTGGGCATCCCTATTACCAACCATTCTCTCGTGCAATGACAAGTGAATAAACACTCATCATGAGAATAACACACCTAGCATGGAAAATAATGGCCACCCCCTTCCGCTTCATGAGCGGTACGGGCACACAAAACAGAAAAATTATTTTGAAAATTAGAGTTGGCACACACAAATTTACTTGGAACGGCATTGAAATACCGCATATAGGTAGATATAGTGGACTCATATGGCAAAACTGGGTTTAAGGATTTTGGATGCACAAGTAGTATTTCCGCTTAGTACAAATGAATGCTAGCAAAAGATTGAGAAGCAACCAACCAAAAAACAAAAACGGTCATAAACATGCATTGAACACAACTAACACCGAATAATGCACCATAAGTAGGATATAATTTTATTGCATAACTATTGACTTAACGTGCTTGCATAGGGAATCACAAACCTTAACACTAATATTTTTACTAAATCACAATTACTCACTAACATGACTCACATATCATCACCTTCATATCGCAAAACTATTGCAAGGAATCACACTTATCATATCCAATGATCTATATGAAAGTTTTTATCTATATCCCTCTTGAATATTCATCACTTTGGGACCAAATTCATATCTTGTGCAAATTACCGTTACTTTCATCAACTCTTAAAAAGATTTAAGTGAAGCATGAGAGTGCGGATATTTCTTCAAAATTTCAATCTTATCAATTCTCAAAATAATATAAGTGAAGCATGAGAATTCATTTCTTCAAAATTTTAATCAACTCCCAAAATAATATAAGTCAAGCATGAGAGTTTATTTCTTCAAAATATAGCCACCACCGTGCTCGAAAAGATTTAAGTGAAGCACTAGAGCAACTGCCTAGCTCAAAAAATTTAAGTGAAGCACATGGAGTATTCTAAAAATCTTGATGATAAACGTGTGGCTCTCTCAAGATAGGTGTGTTCAACAAAGATGATTGTGACAAACTAAAAAGCAAACAAAGCAAAGACTCATATAATACAAGACTCTCCAAGCAAAACACATATCATGTGACGAATAAAAATATAGCTCCAAGTAAAATTACCGATGGTTGGTAGAAGAAAGAGGGGATGCCTTCCGGGGCATCCCCAAGATTAGACGCTTGAGTCTTCCTAGAATATTACCTTGGGGTGCCTCGGGCAATCCCAAGCTTAGGCTTTTTCTACTCCTCATTCCTTCATCCATCGTGATCTCCCTCAAAACTTGAAAACTTCAATCACACAAAACTCAACAAAACCTTCGTGAGATCCAATAGTATAACAAAACAAATCACTACTATAAGTACTGTTGCAGACCCATTCATATTTTATTTTTGCATTATACCTACTGTACTCTAACTTCACCATAGCTTATACCCCCCGATACAATCCATAGATTCATCAAAACAAGCAAATAGTGCATCAAAAACAGAATCTATCAAAAACAGAACAGTCTATAGAGATCTGAATTATGGTCATACTTCTGTAACTCCAAAAATTCTGAAAAATTAGGACTACGTGGAAAATTCATATATAAATATTGTGTAAAAAATTCAGAAGGTTATGACGTTTCAGAGAAAATACAAAATTCCAGCACTGGACGCAAAACTTTCTGTATTCAAACAGCATCAATTATATTATCTTCCAAATCATCCTAAAGGCTTTACTTGGCACAAACACTAATTAAAAACACAAAAACACTATCATACCAGTAGCATGACAGTAAAAACACACCATAACAGAAACTTATAGCAAAAAAATTATTTTATTCATTGGGTTGCCTCCCAACAAGCGCTATTGTTTTATGCCCCTAGCTAGGCATAATGCAAAATTTCAAGTGTTGTCATCTTTCAAGTTGATTCCATAAGTGGCCCTCATAATTGATTCATTTGGTGCTTTAATTTTCTTCCGAGGGAAATGCTCCATACCCTTATTTAATGGAAATCGAAATTTTATATTCCCTTCTTTCATATCAATAACGGCACCTATAGTTCGTAAGAACGGTCTACCAAGTATTATGGGGCAAGAAGAATTGCATTCAATATCAAGAACAATAAAATCAACGGGCACATAATTTCTAATTGCAAGAATAAGCACAACATTAATTCTTCCCAAAGGCTTTTTAATAGTAGAATCCGCAAGATGCAAATTAAGGGAGCATTCATCTATATCGGTAAAACCTAGCACATCACATAGAGATTTTGGAATTGTGGAAACGCTAGCACCCAAATCACATAAAGCATTGCACTCATAATTTTTAATTTTAACATTAATGGTGGGTTCCCATTCATCATATAATTTTCTAGGGATTGAAATTTCTAGTTCAAGCTTCTCTTCTAACGCTTTCATCATTGCTTCTACTATATGTTTAGTAAAAGCCTTGTTTTGCTCATAAGCGTTGGGTGAATTTAACATGGATTGTAACAAAGAAATGCACTCAATCAAAGAACAATTAGCATAATTAAAATCTTTGTAATCCAAGAGAGTGGGCACATCGCTATTTAAAGTTTTTACCTCTCCAAACCCACTTTTAGCAATTTTCTTATCAAGATTTTCACCCTCCGAATTATGGGGACGCTCTTTAGCTAAAGTTGACTCTTCTTCAGTCCCCTTTTCATAAAGTTTAATTTTGATAAACAAAGAATCAATAGATGAAACACCAATCATTTTAATATCCTCATCATTAGTATGATAAAAATCAGGAGGAATCGCTTTTTCTAGAAATTCTCGTTTAGCTCTTAGCATGGCGGTTCTTTTCTTACTCTCATCCATGGAGACATATAAAGCTTTAATTGATTCACTAATATCAATTTTTGGTGGAAAAATTTTAGTCTTAAGATTTTCCACATCATGAATAATTCTATCAATGCTCCTGGACATATCATCAATTTTACTCAAATTTTCTTCTATCGTACTGTTGAAAACTTTTTGAGAATTAATAAATTCTTTAATATTACTTTCAAGATCAGAAGGTATCCTATTATTATTATAGGAATTACCATAAGGATTGCCATAATTATTAGAGGAATTTCCAGGAAACGGTCTAGCGTTGAAATTACCTCTATAAGCATTACTATTAAAATTGTTTCGTGAGACAAAATTCACATCTACGGGATCATTATTTTGCTCAATCAAAGTGGACAAAGGCACATCATTAGGATCAATAGGAGCATTTTTGCTAGCAACCAATTTCATAAGCGCATCAACTTTATCACTCAAAGTGTTAATTTCTTCAATAGAATTCACCTTTTTACTAGTAGGATTTCTTTCAGTATGCCATTGTGAATAATTTGCCATAATATTATCAAGCAATTTAGTAGCTTCACCCAAAGTGATTTCCATAAACGTTCCACCCGCGGCGGAATCTAAAAGATTTCTAGAGACAAAATTCAATCCAGCATAATTTTTTTGTATGATCATCCACAAATTTAGACCATGAGTAGGGCAATTCCTTATCATTAATTTCATCCTCACCCAAGATTGGGCAACATGTTCATGATCAAGTTGCTTAAAATTCATAATTTGATTTCATAGAGAAATGATTTTCGCGGGAGGAAAATTCTTAGTAATAAAAGCATCTTTACACCAATCCCAAGAATCGATACTATTTCGTGGTAAAAATGAAAACCAAATTTTTGCACGATCCCGCAACGAGAACGGGAATAATTTTAATTTCACAATATCATTGTCCACATCTTTTTTCTTTTGCATATCACACAATTCTATGAAAGTGTTAAGATGGGATGCAGTATCTTCATTAGGACTACCGAAAAATTGATCTTTCATGACAAGATTTAGCAAGGCAGCATTAATATCACAAGTCTCCGCACTAGCGGCGGGAGGAGCAATTGGAGTACTAATAAAATCATTATTATTAGTATTGGAAAAATCACACAATTTTGTATTTTCTTGAGACATCGTGACTACGCAAACAAGATAGCAAACAAGCAAACAAGAAAAAGGCAAACGAAAAATATTTTTGTATTTTTGTAAAAACGTTTTAGAAGTGGGGGAGATGAAAACGAGAGGCAAATGGCAAATAAAGTAAATGCAAGGAGATGAGAGTTTGTGCAAAGGTACTTGATAGATGTTAATGATGTCTCCCCGGCAACGGCGCCAGAAATTCTTCCTGCTACTTGTAGCTTGCGTTGGTATTTCCCCGAAGAGGAAGGGATGATGCAGCACAGTAGAGATAAGTATTTCCCTAGTTATGAAATCAAGGTTACCGAACCAGTAGGAGAATCACACAACACCTCGTTAGCAGTACCTGCACACAAACAACAAACCCTTGCACCCAACGCAAACGAGGGGTTGTCAATCCCTCGGCGGTAAATTGCAAGATTAAATTGTATGTGATAGATTGATAGATTGAAACAAAAATACAAAATAAAATAAATAAAGAAAGATGGCAGCAATATTTTTAAGGTTTTAGTAATATGATTTAGATAGACCCGGGGGGCATAGATTTCACTAGAGGCTTCTCTCGAGAAAATAGCATACGGTGGGTAGACAAATTACTCTTGGGCAATTGATTGAAAAGCAAATAATCATGACGATATCCAAGGCAATGATCATGTATATAGGCATCACGTCCAAGATTAGTAGACCGACTCCTGCCTGCATCTACTACGATTACTCCACACATCGACCGCTATCCAGCATGCATCTAGTGAATTAAGTCCAATAAAGAACGGAGTAATGCCTTAAGAACGATGACATGATGTAGACAAGATAAACTCACGTATGAATAAACCCCATCTTTTTACCCTTATTAGCAACGATACATACGTGTCATGTCCCTTTCTGTCACTTGGATTGAGCACCGCAAGATCGAACCCACTACAAAGCACCTCTTCCCATGGCAAGATAAATCAACTCAGTTGGCCAAACCAAATCAATAGATCGGAGAAGAAATACGAGGCTATAATAATCATGCATAAAAGAGTGCAGCAAAGACTCAAATAATTTCATTGGTAATCTGATCATAAACTCACAATTCATCGGATCCCAACAAAAAACACCGCAAAAAGAGATTACATCGGATAGATCTCCAAGAACATCAAGGAGAACATTGTATTGAAGATCAAAAAGAGAGAAGAAGCCATCTAGCTACTGCCTATGGACCCGAAGGTCTGTGGTAAACTACTCACGCATCATCGGAAGGGCAGCAAGGTTGATGTAGATCCCCTCCGTGATCGATTCCCCCTTCGGCAGATTACCGGAGCAGGACCCCAGATGGGATCTCTCTGGAACAGAAACTTGCGGCGGCGGAAAAAGTATTTCGTGGACTCCCCTGAGGGTTTCTGATTTTTCCGAAATTTATAGTGCTGGAATTAGGTCAAACGGAGCTCTGTGGGCCCCACGAGGCACCAGGGCGCCCCACCCCCCTGGGGCGCGCTCTGGTGGCTTGTGGGCCCCACAGAGGTCTTCTGGCCTCCTCCCGAAGCTTCTAGTGTTTATCTTGCCCAATAAAAAATCTCCAAAAAGTTTCGTGGCATTTGGACTTCGTTTGGTATTGATTTTCTATAAAACAAAAACAGGGCAGAAAACAGCAACTGGCACTGGGCACTAAGTTAATAGGTTAGTCTCCAAAAATGATATATAATTGCTGTAAATGATTATAAAATCATCCAAGATTGATATTATAGCAGCATGGAACAATCAAAAATTATAGATACGTTGGAGACGTATCATCTTCCTCCTCTCGCCTCTGTCGCTCTGCTCCTCCCACGCGTGCTCTTGCGACCACTCTCTAGAAACGGAGTGACCTTTCTTCCCTTCCAATGGCACCGCGCAAGTCCAAAGCGAACACTAACAAGGGGAAGGGCAAGAAGAAGGAGGTGCCGGAGGAGCCGCCGTGGGCTCTGCACCCATCGGTGACCATCAACCGTGAGGGCTTGGCAAGGTCTGACCCCTGTTCAGTGGAACGGGGAATGAATGGGGCCAGACCAAGATAAAGCTGGTGAGCGAGCAGATGACGGACGTCACCGAGGCCCCATTCTTCGTCGCCTTCATCACGGCCGGCCTGGTTCCGCCCTTCTCCTCTTTCTTCCTCGTCATCCTGGAACACTACCAGATCCAAGCGCTCCACCTCCACCCCAACTCCTTTCTTGTCCTCGCCATCTTCGCCTATCTGTGTGAGGCATTCGTTCGGGTGATGCAATCTGTGGAGCTCTTCCGACACTTTTTCTGCTTGCGCCTCATTCCTGGGAATCAGCTCTCTAGCTACGTTTCCTTCCGCCTTGGTGACAACCTGGAGGGAGATTTCAACCCCCTGGGGCTCTACACCAAGGTGAAGGAATAGTGGAGCAAGTGGTTCTTCATGGACACCTTGTAGGCAAGGGAGCTCTTCTTCGTCCCGCGCACCCAGGCGAAGAAGCACACCAGCTGGAAGAGGAGACCGATAAAGGGCACCGGTTATATCGCCCCGGTGGGGCACATCATGGCCTTCACCGAGTGGGGTCCGACCTGGAAAATGGTGGCCCGAGAATTTGTGAGGAACCGAATCGCGCCGCTGCAGGCCCGGAGCCGGCCGGCGTGGCGCTACGAGGGTGCCAGAGACAATACGCGCCTGCACAGGAGCAAGCTTGTCAAAGACGGAGTGGCCCTTGTCATCAAGGAACTGTTCAATGTCAGCTCTGTTGACGCCCTCCCCGATCACATCCCGCTGCTCTACGAGGACGACAGGCGCGAGAGGTTTCTCGAGGGGAGGCCGGCGTGTGATCGCTGGGGGATCATCCCGGAAGGCGAGGTCACCGCCGAACGGCCGAACCCGTTTGCCGGGCAACTATGCGCAAGTGATGATAGCAGTGATGAGTCCAAGAACACCGAGGAGCTTGAGGATGCCACCGAGGAGGCGACATCATCAAGGCCTGAGGTGGTGGCACCCCCACCAGCTGGTGGAAAACATGGGAAAGTTTTAGCAAAGGAGCCAATGGTGCCGGAAGGGAGCAAACGACACCGTCCAATGAAGATCATTGGCCTGGAAAGGTAAGTGCCCAAACTTCCCCCGTCTTCTCAACCTTCCTTGTCGGAGGGATTTTGTTTCTCAGCTCCATCTGCTCCTTCCTTCAGCAGCGATTCCGACGACGGGTCAGCCGATGTGGTCCCACGCCTCCCTTCAACGGTTGTTGGGGGAGGAGCCAGCAAGCCCCCGGCGAACCCCGGGAACACCGCGGCGGGATCCAGCCTACCCCACGGGAAGGCAGATGCCGGGAAGGCCGGCACGTCAGCCGGCGAGGACCGGGGTCTAGAGGGCACGGTGCATTTGGACTCCATTCTGGAGAGAGGCACAAAGAAGCGACGCTAGATCGCCACTTATGAGTAATTGCTATTCCTCGCCATTAGTTCATCTTGTTTTTGCACTGCTGTGATTTTCCTTAGCGCCATGGCTCGCTTGTTGCGTGTGCAGGGTGACCATCGCCAAGCGATCCTCGAAGAGGAAGTAGAAGATGGAGGCTACCCCAGCCACCAAGACAGGCGATGCCGGTGAGGCCACCGCCCCGCTAAGCAGTGGTGCAGCTCCGGCCACCGGCGACGGAAATCTTCCTGGCGGGGCCCCAGCAGCTCCGAGTGCCGATGACGCTAGCATTGTGGCCCCCTCCCCGTGAAGGGAGGCGGAAGGTGCAGGTATGCTTCTTTGCTTCACGGGCATTTTATTCTCTTTTGGTGGATCCACTGCCCCTGGCGCAGAGGCAGAGCCGGGCGTGACAAGCAAACTGGGTGATGGCGAATGCTGTGTCACCGAGGAACAGCAGACTGAGGTGGTGGTCATGGATGACTCATCCCCGCCGGTGCCCAACTCCCCGCAGGACGCACCTAAGGCCCCCGAGGAGCCGGGGAACGATGCGGAGGCAGAGAAGGCCCGCGATGGGGGCGCGGTAGTGAGCGCCACACCGGGTGGTGACGACGAGGAGGCTGCGGCCAGGGTCACCATGGCGCATGAGGAGGCCGCGGCTAAGGGAAAGGGACGCCGTGGCAAGCAAGGAGGCCGCGGCAAGTAATGAGGCCACGGCGAGGGACGCCGCAGCAAGCAGCGACGCCCCTGGTGCCAGCGGTGCTGATGCTGCTGGTGGAGACGAGGAGGCCCCCATAGGATTTGATGCTATGGCCGAGGAACTATGGACGGAGGTGGCTCCCATGCTGGACGATCCCACCAACGACCAGCCCGAGGAGGCCAATTTCGAGCAGGGCTCCCCCGACAAGGATGCTCCTAAAACAAGCACCCGAGGTGGGGACCCACTGCTACTCACAATGGAGTTGTTGGATTTCCCCGAAGAGGATGGGTGATGTAGCACAGCAGCAGAAAGTATTTCCCTTAGTTAAGAACCAAGGTTTATCAAACCAGTAGGAGTCACGAAGCTAACAATGTTAGCAGTACCTACACACAAACAAATAATTTGCTTGCACCCAACAAAGGCAAGGGGGTCGTCACTCCCCTTGTTCTTGCTAGCTACAAGATTAAAAGCAAATAGTGATAGCGCAAAGTGGCAAGAAAGTAAAAGAAAGTAAAGGTGCAATTGTAGGAGTTTTTTTATTGATGGAAAATAGACCGGGGGGCCATAGGTTCACTAGTGGCATCTCTCTCGAAAGCATGTAGTGGCATGGTAGACAAATTATTGTTGGGCAATTGACAGAATAGCGGCAATTTATAACTATGATCATTCATGGCATAATCTCACATAGGCATTACGTATGTGAAAAGTAGACTGTAATCCAACTACATCTACTACTATTACTCCACCCCAAGACCGCTATCCAGCATGCATCTCAAAGTATAAGTTTCCGAAAGAAAATAGAGTAACGCAATAAGTAAGATGACATAATGTAGACAAAGAGAACCTTGCAATAAGATTAACCCCATCATTTTACCCTTAGTGGAAACAACACAATACATGCCTTTGTCCTTTCTGTCACTGGACAAGATCACCGCAAGATTGAACCCACTACTATGCACCACTCCCTCTGAAGAACTACTCATCTATATTGGCCAAAGAAGACTCATAGATCGGAAAGCATACATAGCTATAAAATTACACAAGAAAGAGATCTTAAAAGACTCAATATAAATCAATGAACAATCTGATCATAAATCCACAATTCATCGGATACCAACAAACACCCCACAAGAATTACATCGGATGGATCTCCAAAGAGATCATTGTATTGAAGATCAAATGAGAGAGATAGAGCCATCTAGCTACTACTATGGACCCGTAGTCCTGCAAGAACTACTCACACATCATCATGGAGGCAGCAAGGTTGATGAAAATGGCCTCCCCAATGATTCCCTCTCCGGCAAAACTCCGGAACAGGGCTCCAGATGGGATCGCTTTGGAACAGAGGCTTGCGGCGGCGATAAAATTGTTTCGGGTCTCGCTCCGAGGGTTTTGGAATATATGTGAATTTATAGGCCAGGAATTAGGGCAAACAGATCCACGAGGGACCCACAAGCCAGGGTGGCACGCCCTACCCCCCAGGGCGTGCCCCCTATCTTCTAGCCGCCTCATGGGTCTTTTGGTCCTTCCCCGAAGCTTCTAGGGTCTCTTATGTTCCAGAAAAAATCGTCAAAAAGTTTCATCATCTTTGGACTTCCGTAGGTATCGATTTTCTGTAAAAACCAAAAACATGCAAAAAAATCGGAACTGGCACTGGGCACTATATTAATTGGTTAGTCCAGAAAAATAATATAAAATGACATAGAAAGCATACAAAAGTGATAATATAATAGCATTTAACAATAAAAAATTATAGATACGTTGGAGATGTATCGGCATCCCCAAGCTTAATTCCTGGTCGTCCTCGAGTAGGTAAATGATAAACAAAAGAATTTTTGATGTTGAATGCTACCTAACATGTCCTTGATCAAATGATGTAATCATGGTATGAATATTGGGGTACGAATGATTCAAGGCAATAGTCTATCAATTTGACATCAAAACAATAATACGTAAACATGCAAGTAAACACATTGCCTTTCAAAATAAAGATGCTAAAGAACGTGATCCCTACACACTTAATCATGATAAGCATGGCACGCTTAGTCCTCCTAGCATAGAGACAACGAATCATGAACAAACCCCGGTGCCAAACCAGGCAATTAAATCATACTTTTCTAGCTTCAGCTTTTTCTCAACTTTTACGCAATACTTGAGCATGAGCCTTGGTCTCACTACAGGAATCAAGCAATTTGCCATCAGCCGAGCATAGACGGCAAAGACTGTTATCATGACGGTAAAGAGTTTGTCATCAGTCAGCTGACTACAAAGATTGTTGGCAAAGGCTAAATCGTCAAAGCCACACTTTGCCGTCATCTTTCAGTCGGGCTGACGGCAAAGTCTTTGCCGTCAGTGCCATATCTTTGCCGTCAGCTGAAAAAGACCTGACGGCAAAGAAAAGCACTTGACGGATCTGGTTCCTAACGGACGGCGTCATGCATTTTGCCGTCAGCCAGACAACTACAGACGATAAAGTGTGCTGCTGCTTTGTCGTCAGCCAGTGTACCACAGACGACAAAGTGAGCTGCTGCTTTGCCGTCAGCCAGTGTACCACAGACGGCAAAGTGAGCTGCTACTTTGTCGTTGGTCAGTGTACCTCAGATGGCAAAGTAAGCTACTGCTTTGTCGTCAGCCAGCCCGAAACAGATGGCAAAGCAGTGGCCCACAACCTGGGAACATAGGTGCTCGCCACATGGCTGCTTTGCCGTCAGCCTGCTGATGACAAAGCCGACGAAGCACACTTTGCCGTCAGCCTACTGACGGCAAAATTCTGTACTTTTTTGTTTGTTTGTTTAAAAACATTAATTGCAGTAGTTTAATACACAATATATATCACAAATATAACATAATTGATCAAAATGATCCATAGCAACAGAAATGAAACATCGCACATAGTGAACATCACACATAGAGATGAAAATGATCCATATGTCATCATAGAGTACCAAATGTTCCATAGCAAATATCATAGTCCATAGCAAATATCAGAGAGTACAAATTGTTCCGTAGCAAATGAACATAGTGGGCATCACTACAAGTTATTTGGCACTACAAGAAATGTCTTCATGTACATATCGTAGTCCAAATATAATCCGTGTGGCAACCTACAAGATGAAATCATGAAGATGTCAAATTTTGTCACTTGTCTCTACTTATAAGAATTTAAGACTTGTCACAACAAAATCCAAATGAAAGTACCTCCAAAAAGTTTGATCTTCAAGACACATATAGCACGTGTCCATACTTATAAGAATCCATATAGCTAAGATCATGGTTCAAATGGTACATATGGTTCTAATGGTTCAAATGGATCATGGTTCAAATGGTTCAAATGCTTCAAATGGTCTCTATTTATAAGTTTGATCTTCAAGAATCCATATAGCTAAGATCATGGTTCAAATGGTTCAAATGGATCATGGTTTCAAATGGTTCATGGTTCATGGTTCAAATGGTCTCTACTTGTCTCTACTTATAAGTTTCATCTTCAAGAATCCATATAGCTACTTGTCTTTACTTTGACAAATTTGAGACCTATTATTAACAAGATGTAAGATGTAAATGAGATATGGGGGGCACTAACCGGAGTCGATCTCAAGGAATCGGAGAACCACCAAGATTATTGCCGCTTGGGTCTGGTGCATTTGAAGATCCATCATTATTTCATCCATGGCCTGATTGATGCTGTACGAAGTATTACATGGTTAGCACGACACTCGGACTAAGAAATGCAATAATGGTTCTTGAAAGTTTTTCAGGTAACTGACCAGAGGGTGCGGAGTAAACGCTAGCATCTGCATAGTGGGCATACCATTCTGGGTACACCAAGCCTGCAAATTATGTTTGTGGAGTGAAGGTTAAGTACTGGTAGTAAAAGACTACATGTGCTTGGTTATTAAGGAACTAACCACAAACATATCAAAGCATTGACTAGTTTGTGAAGCTAATGCCTGTTGCAACCTCGCGTCAGCCTATCGCCTCTCCTCCAACAATTCTACAGCCTGTCGCCTCTCCTCTGCCATTTGGGCCTACAGAATATGTCATCGCAATCTCATATTCAAATCCAATCTCATCTTCAAATCCAACACTAAGTAAGAATTAAAAAAAGCTTATATAGAAGGACTTGTATAGAATACCTGCATCTCAACCATTGCTAGAGTCGAGCATTTTCGTATAGAATAACTTGAGCTACTTGACCGAGCCTTGTACTCAGGGAGAGTGCGACGGGAGGACCTAGGAAACATGCCGTGTCCAATCGCTTCCGTGCCATGTTTCTTGCCTTCTCCAGAGATCATAACCAACTTGTGGTCAAGGGGCTATGATATCACATCATACTCGGGCCCTTTCAATTCTGTTGCCACTTCTTTAAATTTGCTCAGCCGATTGTAGGTGGGTGCGTTGGTGTACGAAGACGATGTGTCATTCTCATCATAAGGCTTGGCAGATTTAAACGGTCCCTTATGGGCCAAAACGTATGACAAGAAAAGGTTTGGCTCCGGAGCATTATTGTGAGCCGCCTGCAACCAAAGCAACATGATTACGATTTCATCATAGGCTTGGCAACATGTATGACAAGCAAAAGCTTATGAAGAACAAATTGATGGGAAGAAAGACATACCCAATGTTGTGCGTACGCCTTAAGGTTTAAGCTGCCTTGATGGTGTGGTGGATCCACCATGGCGGCTCGCCGATTTTTATAATCTAGGTGTTTCTCCATATACTCCTCGAAATACCAGTACTTCACCATCCACTCCTAGCACTCCCCCTTATCGACACACCATCTCGGAGTAACCTAATTGATCAATTGCATCTCATATACGTCAAGAAGAAATTGAGTGCTAGCCTATTGAGGAAATAACAAGCATGGACATGCTTTACCTGCATGTACTCCTCCTTTCGAAGAAGGAGTCCCCTAGCGGGTTTCTTATTCTTCAGCCTAAATCCCTCCATTGCCTTATAAGAGCGCGCAACTATAATGCATGCCTCATAGACCAGATCGCGCACAAGCTTCTTGCAATGTTCATCGACGACCGCTTGTGCCTCCTCCATCTTTCCCTCCTCGCATCTATAGAAATCCTGCAAATAGACGTGATAGATCAATCGAGATTAGGCAATTAACTAGCTATTGATTACATATTTACAGTGTGTGAAGGAAACTTAATGATTACCCAAAGTTTGGCAAAGACCCGCTCCGCTTTGTTCTGAACCTCGATGTTGTTGAATACACAAACGTCCTCACAGGCTCTGTAGTGGGCCCAAGTCCATGCTGGCTCTGGAACATTGCCCTCCCCGGGCAAAGTAACCATGCCAGGGAAATGCTCCTTAAGGAGGATCCCAAGGATGCCATTCACGAGCTGGTATTTACCCTCAACTCCTCCGACAAGCGTCCAACCCCTACATAATGAGAAGCCAAAGTTATTTGCAATTGTTGCAAACATTGAAGGTAGAACATGTGAAAAAAAATGAGTACTCTCAAAATTCATTTACCGTTTTCCATATGGAGCAATACACGGCCTCTGCTTGACAGGAAGCCCTCGTTTCGGGAGCTTTGCTGCACCACGCAGGTACACCGATGAACCCTATGATGTGTCAACACAGATGATATCATCCTCCTCCTCATCAGCTGTCGAGGCCCCCGACCAATCCTCGTCCTCCTCCACCCTGTCTTCGTCAGCCACGGGCTCCTCCACCCTCTCCTCCACAGGCGGTGTCGTGGCAGGTGGTGGTGAGGGAGACCGAACCGGGTTTCTCTTAGCCTTTCCTCCACCTGCACCTCTTCCTCAGCCTCTTCCTCAAGCCCGAGGAGGAGAGGAAGGCTGAGGAGGATCGGCGAGAAAACTGTCAAGCAGATTTCTCGCTATGGGGATTGGGGCCTTATCTACCCAGTCACTCCTTTTCCGAGACGAGCCCACCATGCTTCACTCACCTGCTATGACAAATAGTAAAGCAATTAGTACAAATATAAATACAACATTATAGTTCAAATAAATAAATTAGTAAGGCAATTATAGTACAAATACAACATTATAGTTCAAATAAAAGAGCATAAGTTCAAAAAACATACGCACTGAGAATTACTAAGTCAATTATAGTACAAATACAACATTATAGTTCAAATAAATAAGCATAAGTTCAAAAAATATACACAATGAGAATTACTAAAGCAATTATATTACAAATTCAACATTACAGTTCAACATTACAACTAAGAATAGCCAGGATACAACTAAAAATAGTTGGGATCATCCGGATCATAATCCGTCTCTTCTTCGGGGTGAGTTCGAGCCTCATCATCAGTATCACGTGTGCCATCAAGGATCTCGTCCTCGTGTTGACCATCATCGTCACCATTATCGGCAATGCCTAGAAGTAACCGTTCAAGCATTGATAAGTTTTCCACGTTCGTAACCTCTCCTTCTTCTTCGTCATTGTCAATGTCTACTTCCATGCGTCGGGGCCCTTGCGTCGACTGGATGTTGAAACGGCCTCTCGGCCCATGTTCTTCTTGGAAGAATTCTCCATCATATGTGTCGGGGTCGATGTGTGGTTGATAAGCCTCATCATTGGGGGAAGGATGTTTACCATGTGGTGGCACATTGTACACGACATCCCAACCCTTAAGGTACCTATTTTGTCATGGGTACTTGAGATAAAAAACTTGCGTCGCCTGTTGAGCCACAATATAGACATCTTCGCATTCTAATTTGCTGTCTTTTCAAATTTTGACTTGCCCAATATCATCTCTCTGCCTAACCTTCTCTGGATCGAACCAATGGCATTTGAAGACAATGACTTTCAGAGGATTTGCCCCAAAGAAATGCAGCTCGTATATTTCTTCAAGTCTTCTATATTACTCAACTCCATTGCATATAGCCGACACTCCGGTGTTTCTTGATTTTAGAATGGCCTAACGTTTCTCATTGTCATGTGTGTGGAAGCGATACCCATTGATGTCATATTTATCAAACGCACTGACCTTATAGTCAAACCCATTTGCAACTTGTTTCAACTCTTTGTCCAATATTGACGTACCCTACAAGTTTAAGCGGGAAGGATTGGTGTATTAGTCGCATGTAATACCAACTTCAAGTCTTCCATAATAAGAAGTATACCTTTGCTCTGAACCAAGAAATGAAACTGTAATTGCCGTCTCCTTTGCCAGTAAGAAGCTCATACTCTTCGACTGAATCAGGTTCGACCCCTCCATTTGAGAGTTGGGCAACGAATTCACTGAGCAATGAGAAATGAGCGGAGTTAGACACAAACATATGAGTAGATGTTACATAATGTACCAATCACTTACTCAATGTACGGCCGCACTTCTTTTAGGTTGGTGAGGATATACAACATAAGCGAGCTCCACTCTTTCAGATCCAATGTCTTTGAACCAGAAGCACCCACGGGTCTGAGTTGCCCTTTGAAGAGGCTGAACTTGGATTGATGTTTGGGGTCGCCAGTATTGTAATGAGAGTTGGCATTATGCAAGCTGGGAATATTGGCCGCATAGCATGATGTCGTGAAGTTTGACATCTCCTCTGCCAAGAATGCCTCGGCTATGGATGCTTCAATTCTATATTTATTTTTACATTTAGCTCGAAGAGCCTTTTACATTCTCTCAAGTCCACAGCCCCAATGGTTCTGCACAGGGCCACCCATTCTTGCCTCAGACAGGAGGTGTAAAACCATATCTTCCATCAGATTAAAGAAGCCCGGTGGAAAGATCTTCTGTAGCTTGCAGAGCAACTCGGGTGCCCATTTTTCCATGTCATCTATCACCGTAGGAGATAGTTCTTTAGCACAAAGAACACGAAAGAAATAGCTAAGCTCTGCCAGTACTTCCCAATCTTCCTCAGGGACATAGCCTCGAATCATCAACGGCATTAACCACTCAAGTCATATGTGCCAATCATGACTCTCAAGCCCGTAGAGACGCAATTTATCAAGATTCACTGCCCTCATTAGATTCGCCGCATACCCATCAGGGAACAACAAAGTTTTGAACCACATGAGTATCTCCTTCTTTTGTTCCCATGTAATAACAAACCTGGCCCTTGGCATCCTCCAATTTTTCCAGCCCTCGGGTTACCGCAAGTTTTGTTTGGGTCTATCACATAGTTTCATCACATCAAGTCTAGCCTTAGTATTATCCTTCGTCTTCTCAGGAATGTTGAACAATGTGCCAAAAATGTCCTCGGCGATATTCATTTTAGTGTGCATTACATCAATGTTATGTGGAAGCTCGAGCTGGTGGAAGTAGGGGAGATCCCAGAAGCATGGCTTGTGAGTCCCGGTGTGTTCTTAATTATATCCCAAGAAATACCCTGGATGTTTGGTATTAGGCTGGAGAGCATTTAGTTGATCACGAATATGTTCACCCGTCATCTTAGGTGGTGCCGAGTGTTCGACAACTTCACCTTTCATGAAGTTCTTCTTGTCTTGTCTGAATGGATGGTTAAGATGCAAATGTTGTCTATGGAAATCAAAGCAAGAATACTTGCCACCATGCTGCAACCAACGGCACTGAAGACCAGCCTTGCATCTTGGGCATGGGAACCTCCCGTGCACAGACCACCCCATGAAAAGTGAAAACGCAAGTAGGTCATGCAATGAGTACTGGTACCTGTAACACCCCTAAGAAATGAGCTACAGCAATCCCTTATGATCAGTGCCAAGTCATCTTGACTTACAGTGCTTGATCATCATTGGTTCATATCTCATTTCAAATTCCACTTCAAATTAAAATTTGAAATGCAAGTGAAATTTGAAGTTGAACAAAAGTTGCTGCAAAAATGTTCATCATTTAGCAAATATTCCAAAACAAATATTTGTTCAGGAAAACAACATCACCTATTTGCTAATATGAGCTATAGCAATTAAAACAGTGCTAATTCAGGATTTTTAAATGCTATTTTATTTGTAAAAAAATCCATTTGGATTCAGCTTGCCTCCAAACTTTTTGTGACAGTGCCAAATAAAGCAATACTAATTATGAGGCAAGCACCACATTTTACAAAAGTTGTTTGGTGTGAAAAGTAAATGCAAAGCACTAGCTGAGAAATAAATACAAAATGAAATGGGAAAAGAAACGCTCACCTGTGCTTGGCCCAGAGCTACAGGAGCCGGCCCAGCCCGCCTGGGTCATCTTCCTCACCTGCTCCCCTCTTCCGTGTCGGCTCACCCGCGTCCGCCGCGCGCGGCGCCGAACACAGGCCGCCACGGTGACGAAGTGGTTGAGCTGTGGAGATAAGGATGACCCTGGAGCCTCTCTCTCTCTCTCCCGGACGAACCCTGTCCCCCACTTTTCCCTTTCCCTCGCTCCTCTCCTCGATCTGGTTTCCACCCAATGCTGTCGTCGCCGCCGCCCCGACACCACCGTGGCCACTGGCCGCTAATCGTCGTGCGACCAAGTCCAGGAGGTCCGTAGCCGGCAGCTTCATCTGCTTCACCACTGGATCGGGACCAAGATGCCGTGTCGACGTCGCCAGCGCCGTTCTTCACCGCCATGGCCGCGTCGCCATTTTTGCCGATCTCCTTCACTGCAGCACCTCCCCGTCCTCTACGAGTTTGTCAAACGCAGCAATGTGAGCTCCGCATCTTTTCCCTCTATCCCCGTCTCCCCGCTCATCCCCTAGCCACTGACCCACGAGCTCCCGCGCCGCCGTCCGCCATGGCCGACGTGTGCTTTGCCATCGAGCTCCCCATGCCCCACAGTGTTGTCCAGCGTGCTCCTGGTGATCCCGTGGAGCCTCCTAGCTACTTAGTTCGCTCGCTAGCCAGCTGCAGCTCTACACCCGCAACACCCCGTAGCTCCGGCCGCCGCCCCGCTTGAAGCCGCCGTCACCACAGCCCGCCTCCGGCAGCCCCACGGCCACCCTTCGATGCGCCTCACCGCGCTGCGTCGATAGAGCCAAACCATAGCCCCAGCCAGCACCGAAATCGACCGGACCGTGAGCTCCGCTGCGTCCTATTAACGCCGGAGGCTAATCGCCGGTTAGGCTAACGTGGCATCGTTAAGTTCAGCTAATGACGTGAGTCTAATTAACCCTGAGAGTATGACAGGGGGCCCGCTGTTTAATTAAAACGTGAATTAGTCTCTGGTTAAAATTAAATAAACCACCTGGGCCCACGCGTCAGATTTGACCCGCCCAGTCAGTGTTGACTGGGCCCACCAGTCAGTGACCGTGGCCCGCTGACAGGTGGCCCCCGCTGCCCCTGTTGACCAGTCAACAGTCAACCCTGTTGACTGCTGAATGGACCGTTGACTGAGGTCAACTGGGCCCCACTGGCCCCACTGGTCAGCCTCTGTAGTTGACTGGGTTGACCCTGCTGACGTCATGTTGATGTAGTGCTGACGCAGTAAATAATTTTGGATATAAAATAAGTCAGAAATGATTTATTTATTTCAGAAATTGATTAAAACTTCGGAAATTAGTAGAAAATAATCCGTAGCTCGGATGAAAAAGTTTTCTACATGAAAGTTGCTCAGAAAAATCCAACGAATCTGAATATGCCCTCTATGTTCCTGTCAGATGCCCACAACACTGTAAACATGGAAACTTCCTCTCCGGTTCATCTGTCTGACAGATGCCTAAAACCGGGAAAATATTCCCAGATATTTTCCCACGCCATCTCTAACATGTAGCACTGCGATAGGTCACCCCCAGCACTGCTTATTGCTATGTCATGCTTTGTGTTTTTTTTGTTGCCGTGTATTTATCTGTTTCTTCCCCCTCTTCTTCTCCGGTAGATCCCGGCACCGACGTTGCCCTTGAGGACTGCTACACCAATGACAACCCTTCCTTTTCGGCAAAGCTTCCAGGCAAGCAAACCTCCTTGATCATGCCTATATCACCTATTCTTTCTCTCTTATGCTTGCATTAGAATTGCTACAGTTGATGCTCCGGTAATACATATTCTGATGCATAGCCTGTTTTACTGTAACCTGTTATTGATACCTTACCTGTTATCCTAAATGCTTAGTATAGTTTGGTAAGTGATCCATCAGTGGCCCCTCGACCTTGTCCTGGTTGCCCCGCTTTGTTACCGGTGCCTCGATCAACGTGATCGACGGGCAGAGACTGACGCAGCACCGCACACCCCCCCCCTTAGTTGTATGACTCTGCAGAGCTTCTATCGAGTGCCGAGGGTGATACCTCCTACCTGACTCCTGATGATAACTCTGTAGCGTAGCTAGTCAGATGTGGGTTACCGAGGGTGATTCCTCTTTGACCACCTCCGATGATGCCTCTGTTGTGCAACCCCTCAAGCGTGAACCCATCGAGGGTGATTCCTCTAAGTTCACCTTGACGGATACATCGAGCGGGAGTCCCTCGAGGGTGATTCCTCGGACTTCCCCCTTGATGATAAAACACACTGTTTACTTTTCCCTGTTGCCCCGTGTTAGCTGTTACTGTGGGACTGAAGGGACAGGTGGTACCACCCCGGTAGAGGTGGACCTGAGTTCCCGACAGTCCCTGGATAAGTCGGGTTGACCTGGAGGGTACCCGCGAGATAATTATGAGGCACGGCCAGGCATTCCTGGCCTTGCCGCAAGTCCTCGAGACGGGGCGACAGGACCACAGATCGTGGATCACTGATTGTCACCACGAGCTCCCAATACATTAATGGGTTTGGATATGTGATCTGAGTAGGCCTCTGGCCTTCACGCACTAACCACCACGCGGGAATAGTATGGGCACTCGGCGTCGTATGTATCAGCCGAAGCTCTCCAGACGTCAGCAGTTGAGCGGCGCGCGCCGGGTTGGACTGGTTAAGCCTGCGCTTGTATTAAGGGGGCTAGGTCTGCTCACCGACTGCGTTCGCAACGTGCAGGAGTGCAAAGGGTGATGGGCCCAAGACCCCTGAGTGCTTAGGATGTAGACCGGCGTGCTGGCCTCTCTGTTGAGCCTAGGTAGGACTATGGTGTGTCGACCAGCCGAGGCCGGGCATGACCCGAGTAAGTGTGTCCGGCCAGAGTTAATCGAGCGTGTTGGGTAAGTTGGTGCACCGCTGCAGGGAAGTATATCTATTCGAATAGCCGTGTCCACGGTAACGGATGCTCAGAGAGTGTCCCGATCTACTACAACTAGAACTGGATACTTGATGCTTAATAATATGTTGGCTCCGGGATCGCTTTCTCGCAGGGAGTCGAGGAAGGATCTCTGGGCATGGCTACTTGTATACTTGTTGCTACTACTTTACTTATGTACTAATCTACACTCTTCTAATGCTGCAAGATGCTGCAAGCTGCTAGTCTTCGATAGGCTAGGCCCTCTCTCTATTCTGGCATTATGCAGTCTAGTCCACAGATACAACCCCTTCTTTTGATACCAATGCATAAATAGAATAGTTCTGATGTAAGTCTTGCGACTTTGGATGAGTACTCACGGTTGCTTTGCTGCCTCTTTTTCCCCATACCCGAATGCTGCGATCAGATGACGGAGCCCCGGAGACAGCTGACCCCGCCGACGACTACTACTACCACGGTGGAGGCTACTACTACGTGGAGACCGCCAACCAGGAGTAGTTTCGGAGGCTCCCAGGCAGGAGGCGTGCACCTTTTCGATCTAGTTATCGTTGTTTTGCTCAGCCTTCTTAAGACACCCTTGTCTAATTAAGTCTGTACTCATATTCTAATGCTTCCGCTGATGCTTCTATGACTCGAGCTTATGTATACGAGCCCTCGAGGCCCCTGGCTTATAATATAAAGCTTGTATTATTTTAATTTGTGTTTAGAGTTGTGTTGTGATATCTTCCCGTGAGTCCCTGGGCTTGATCGTGCGCATTTGCAGGTATGATTAGTGCATGATTGAGTCGGGGGCGTCACAGTACCAAACATGCATTAGGAAGTTTTTTTGCTAGCAGCACCGTATGTCTGTTTCCCATTCACCCAAGCTTCTTTTAAGTCATCTATTAGTGGCTGCATGTACACATTTATATTCTTCCCCGGATACTTGGGCCTTCGAATTATCAACGATAAGAATATGTACTTGTGTTGCATTAGGACATCGGGGGGGGGGGGGGGGGGAGGGAGGTTGAGGGGAACAACAAACATGGACCAACAACTATATGTCTTTGACACCATACCAAACGGATGGAACCCATCGAGTCCGATGGCGACTTGTACATTCTTTGCCTCTTTTTCTTTTTGATGATGTATTCGATCGAAACTCTTCCATGCTTGGCCACAAGATGGATGTATCATCATCGGTCTCCCATGATCATCCTTTTCTCGTCTTATCCCATCTTTGTGCCATGTCATCATTTTATCCGTATCTTCGTTCAAGTAAAGTCATTGAATTCTTGGCAGGATTGAAAGATATCGAAGAACATTTGCTGGGAATTTGCTCTGCTTCTTCTCACCATCACCGAGGTCTCTCTCAACATACCTAGAGGAACCGCACTTGGCATAGTACATGTCATCCGCATACTCTTTCGTAAATAAGACACATCCATTTGGACAAGCATGTATCTGCTCATAGGGCATCTTAAGTACATGGAGGATTTTCTTAGCTTCGTACTAGCTTTTTGCCATTTTGTGACCTTCAGGGAGAGAGCGGCCAAAAATGGTCATCATCAAATTAAAGCAATCTTTGCTCATGTTGAACTGGGTCTTCAGAGACATTGCTTGTGCGATGGGATCCAGCTGACACTGTTATGTGTACTTCTGAACAGGTTGTTGTGATGAATTCAGCATTTCTAAGAAGGCCCTCACAGACTCTTCCGGTTCTTCCTCTGATCCCTCTTCACGTGCATCGTTAAAGTTAGCTACCATGTTAGCAATCCTGGTACCATTGTCGTCGGTGTGCTGACGCACCACCTCCTCTCTACAACATTCAGGCTCACCATGAAAGGTCCACTGGGTATACCTAGGCTTAAACCCATTCTTCTGCAGGTGTTGACCCATCGTCTTCTTTGACTGTTCTCTACCATTGTCGCACTTCAAGTAGGGGCACCAATTTTTTCTCTGGCCAGTAGAAAATGTTGCCTCCACAAATTCATTGGTCTATGCCACCCATTCAGCGGTCATGCCAGCCTGACTAGGGTGGCCAGTGTACATCCATGCATGATCACCCATACTGGTACTTGCACTGGCAGTAGGGGTACCAAATTCATATTCATCAAGTTATGTACAATGTAATTGCGTCAAGATACATAACTAATTACTTTTGTCATATTATTTATGTCATAGTTTTATTTTTACCATACAAAGGGAAATGGGCATTCATGGATTGAATCCTATCTCTAATAGGTAAAGATGGGTCCTAATCCCAGCCAAGTATGTGTAGATTGGGTTCATTTCCTGTGCTCTACTCCGGTCTGAGGCAACATTTCGGCAACACCTCCCCACTGTTCTCCAGATACACGTCTCGGCAACAAGCCAAGAAATTGTGTACCCGGACAACAACGGGGTGGCGTTGCCGAAATTTTGCCTTGGACCGAAGTACAGCACGGAAAACAAACCCAATCTACACGTACTCGGGCTGTCCATGGATAACGTGGACAATTCGAAAGGATGACAATTATAAATATGCAAAGACATGAATATTTATAGATGCCACCCTTTCGAACGGGAGACGCCTAGGTTACGCGACTTGACATGAAAATAAAATCCTAGTGGCATCGACACGACGACCAAAACAGAGCAAATAGGGGAGGGGGGAGGAGATGATAGTTGAGCTCACCCTAGACCGTAGAGGGGGTAGTCGAACAACAATGGCAATGACAACGGGACCGATGGCGCTCCTGGAGGTGAAGAGAAGATCCCTGCACATGAAAAGCACCGGCACAACCCACATAAGCACTCGCACAACATCTAATAAACAACATCTAGCAGTGCATCTAATCAACATCATCTTGCAGTTCAACAACATCTAATCTAAAGAAAAAGCAAGAAAAATAGTAAAAACAAATTAGTGAACATGAATACGAGTGTTAGCATTTTCTGTAGTCCAATAAATACCTAATATGAAAGGCAGCAGTTCCACTAAAAAAGAACGAATGAGCATTCTATAAATATAAGATGAATGTGAGTCTCTCATAATAGGTGTGATCAGGAAACAATGATTGTGCAAACAAGCAAACAAAACCAAACAAAACAAATGACGCTCCAAGCAAAACACATATCATGTGAAGAATAAAAATCTAGCTCCAAGTGAGATATACCGATAGTTTTGAAGACGAAAGAGGGGATGCCATCCGGGGCATCCCCAAGCTTAGATGCTTGAGTATTCCTTCGATTTTACCTTGGGGTGCCTTGGGAATCCCCAAGCTTAGCCTCTTGCCGCTCCTTATTCTTCTAATATCTCCATCTCACCCAAAACTTGAAAACTTCATTCACACAAAACTTAACGAAACTCGTGAGATGGGTTAGTATAATAAAAATAAATCATTCACTCATGTACTACCAAGACAAGATTCATAATTATTCCCAATTGATGTTTACTGTATTCCATCATTTCTACAATTTATATCCCCCAATATAAGCCATAGAAATTCCAAAACAAGCAAACTAATAAACCAAAACAGAATCTGTCAAAAACAGAATAGTATGTAAAGATGTATTTTATGATCATACTTCTGAAAATCTAAAAATTATGAAAAATTAGGAAAGTGCAGACAATTTGTAATGAAATACTGTGTAAAAATTTCAGAAATTGATCACGTTCCAGTAAGGATAAACAATTCAATTACTGGCCACAAATGTTTCTATTTCTGCACAGAATCAAATCAACAAGCATTCACATCATCCTAAAGGTACTACTTGGCACAAAAAGCAAAATAAAACATACAAACACAATTACTACAATAGCAATAATCATGTTGACACACAAAATAGAGAGGAAAAAGAAAAGATAACTATTGGGTTGCCTCCCAACAAGCGCTATTGTTTAATGCCCCTAGCTAGGCATAATGCAATATATCAAGTTTTATCAAGAGAAAGATTAGTATTAATCATCTTATTCCCAAAAGGTTCAGGTATACTTCCAAGCTTATGTTTTCCCATTTTACTTTATCTACTTTCATTAATCATTTGCATCAAGTGATCGAGCTTACCATTAATAGCTTCTACTACAGCTTTCTAGATACGGTAATTTTCAAATTTTTGTTCCATTATATCATACTTCTTGATTTGAGTGACCACATTGCTGTTCAACTTAATAGTAATATTGTATAACCCCTTAAAATTTGTATCCATGCTAACCTTAATTTCATTCAGCAATTCAGCATATTGATAATTTACTAGAACTGTGGGTTGAGTTGCCTCTATTTTAGGTATCCCTAGCAAGTTTTTCAGCATTTCAAAAGAGTCAAAGACATAGTTCCCAATAAAGTCTCCTTCAAATATCAAATATAGAACATGCCTATAACGTAGAGATAAACCAACATAAAAGCTTTTGAGTAAAATTCTAATGTGACATTTTTGTGTGGTTTTTTCATGGATCTCAAGAATTCTATACCAAGCTTCTTCTAAGGATTCGTCATTTAATTATTTCAAATTGAGGATTTCTGAACCCTCCCCAAGAAGTAAAGTAGGGGAAGTAGACATAGTGGGAGCACAAGCAGAAATAGCAACACAATATTTTTTGGGTGTTTTGAAATTTTTGGCAAACAAAGAAGAAAGCAAATAAAAAGGCAAAAGGCAAGAAATAAAAACAAGCAAAGATAAAGTGTTTGTGCGAAGGCACCTGATTTGGTAGATGATGACTCCCCGGCAACGGTGCCAGACATTCTTCTGCTACTCACGATGGAGTTGTTGGATTTCCTCGAAGAGGATGGGTGATGTAGCACAACAGCAAAAAGTATTTCCCTTAGTTAAGAACCAAGGTTTATCGAACTAGTAGGAGTCACCATGCTAACAACGTTAGTAGTACCTGCACACAAACAAATAATTTGCTTGCACCCAACAAAGGCAAGGGGGTCGTCACTCCCCTTGTTCTTGCTAGCTACAAGATTAAAAGCAAATAGTGATTGGGCAAAGCGGCAAGAAAGTAAAAGTGCAATTGTAGGAGTTTTTGTATTGATGGAAAATAGAACCGGGGGCCATAGGTTCACTAGTGGCATCTCTCTCGAAAGCATGTAGTGGCATGGTAGACAAATTATTGTTGGGCAATTGACAGAATAGCGGCAATTTATAACTATGATCATTCATGGCATAATCTCACATAGGCATTATGTCCGTGATAAGTAGACCGTAATCTAACTACATCTACTACTATTACTCCACCCCAGGACCACTATCCAGCATGCATATCAAAGTATTAAGTTTCTGAAAGAAAACAGAGTAACGCAATAAGTAAGATGACATAATGTAGACAAAGAGAACCTTGCAATAATATTAACCCCATCATTTTATCCTTAGTGGCAACAACATAATACGTGCCTTTGTCCTTTTTGTCACTGGACAAGATCACCATAAGAATGAACCCACTACTATGCACCACTCCCTCTGAAGAACTACTCATCTATCTTGGCCAAAGAAGACTCATAGATCGGAAAGCATACATAGCTATAAAATTACACAAGAAAGAGATCTCAAAATACTCAATATAAATCAATGAACAATCTGAGCATAAATCCATAATTCATCGGATCCCAACAAACACACCACAAGAATTACATCGGATGGATCTCCAAAGATATCATTGTATTGAAGATCAAACGAGAGAGAGAGAGAGAGAGCCATCTACCTACTACTATGGACCCGTTGGTCCTAAAAGAACTACTCACACATCATCATGGAGGCAGCAAGGTTGATGATGATGGCCTCCCCAATGATTCCCCCCTCCGGCAGAACTCCGAAATAGGGCTCCAGCTGGGATCATTTCTGAATAGAGGCTTGCGGCGGCAATAAAATTGTTTCGGGTCTCGCTCCGAAGGTTTTGGAATATATGTGAATTTATAGGCCAGGAATTAGGGCAAACGGAGCCACGAGGGGTCCACAAGCCAGGGTGGCACGCCCTACGTACCCCCCAGGGCACGCCCCTACCTAGCGGCCGCCTCGTGGGTCTTCTGGTCCTCCCCCGAAGCTGCTAGGGTCTCTTATGTTCCAGAAAAAATATGTTAGTGGTTCTCGCCTTGCTGGGACCTGAGGTGGTCACTTCATGTGGCTCGACTGGCTTGGCGGAAGGCTTCATGAGCCTTTCTTCGAAGACACCTGGCAGGAGTGGTTCTCGCTTGGCGGCCCTCTTGGTGATGTCATTGGCTTCATGGTTGTCGAGGTGCGGTACATGTTCCAATCGCATGCTGAGGAAGTGCTTTTCCAACTTTCTGACCACCGCCAAGTAGGCGGCCATTCGGGGGTCCTTGGTCTTGTAATCCTTGTTGGACTGGTTGATGATGAGCTGGAAGTCTCCTCTGATGATCAGGCACTTGATTCCAAGGGAGATTGCGGCCTTGAGCCCAGCGATCAATCCCTCATACTCTGTGATGTTGTTGGAGACCTTGTCCTGCTTGAAATCAAGTTGTACCACATAGAACAGCTGCTCTCCCGATGGGAAGGTAAGCATGACCCTAGCCCCCGTGCCCTGGGGTGAGAAGGCACCATCAAAATTTAGCACCCAGTGCTCTGGGTCTTCACGCCCGGGAAGCGTGGATTGCTCTTTGGCTTCGTTGGTAACCGAGGGCGTCCACTCCACCAAGAAACCAGCCAAAGCTCTACTCTTTATAGTCTTAGTTATGACAAACTCCAAGTCGAATGCTTGCAGTGTTGGAAATATGCCCTAGAGGCAATAATAAATTGGTTATTATTATATTTCCTTGTTCATGATAATCGTTTATTATCCATGCTATAATTGTATTGATTGGAAACTCAAATGCATGTGTGGGTACATAGACAACACTGTGTCCCTAGTAAGCCTCTAGTTGACTAGCTTGTTGATCAAAGATGGTTAAGGTTTCCTAGCCATGGACATGAGATGTCATTTGATAACGGGATCACATCATTAGGAGAATGATGTGATGGACAAGACCCAAACTGTAAACGTAGCATTTGATCGTGTCAGTTTATTGCTATTGTTTTCTGCATGTCAAGTATCTGTTCCTTTGACCATGAGATCATGCAACTCACTGACACCGGAGGAATACCTTGTGTGTATCAAACGTCGCAACGTAACTGGGTGACTATAAAGGTGCTCTACAGGTATCTCCGAGGGTGTCTGTTGGGTTGGCATGGATCAAGACTGGGATTTGTTACTCCGTGTGACGGAGAGGTATCTCAGGGCCCACTCGGTAATACAACATCACAATGAGCCTTGCAAGCAATGTGACTAAAAGTGTTAGCCACGGGATCTTGTATTACGGAACGAGTAAAGAGACTTGCCGGTAACGAGATTGAACTAGGTATAGAGATACCGACGATCGAATCTCGGGCATGTAACATACCGAAGAACAAAGGGAACAGCATACGGGATTAACTGAATCCTTGACATAGAGGTTCGACCGATAAAAGATCTTCGTAGAATATGTAGGAGCCAATATGGGCATCCAGGTCCCGCTATTGGTTATTGGCCGTAGAGGTGTCTCGGTCATGTCTACATAGTTCTCGAACCCGCAGGGTCTACACACTTAACGTTTGGTGACGATTAGTATAATTGAGTTATTATGTTGGTGACCGAAAGTTGTTCGGAGTCCCGGATAAGATCCCGGACATGACGAGGATCTCCGGAATAGTCCGGAGGTAAAGATTGATATATGTGATAATAGTGTTTTGATCTCTGGAAGGGTTCCGGAGTTCACCGGAAGGGGTTCCGGATGTTTACCGAAGTGTTCGGGTGCAGCAACACTTTATATGAGCCAAAGGGATAAAGCCCACAAGGTATTGGAAAGTGCAAAAGTAGTTTTGCTGCCGCGTAAGCGGTACTACCGCTTGGTGAAGCGGTACTACCGCCGGAGCGGTACTACCGCTTGTGTGAAGCGGTACTACCGCCCAAGCGGTACTACCGCTTGTGTGAAGCGGTACTACCGCTTGTGCGCGGCTGTGCACGATTCGGCAGGGTCCGAATTGGACTCTTTTCCTGCGGGCCAAACCGACCTTGTGCGGGCAAAACCGACCCGGAGGAGGCTTTTACTCCAAGTTTAGACCCCAAGGCTCAACATATAAATAGAGGGGCAGGGCTAGCACACGGGACACATCAGGATTTCCCAAGCCGTGTGCCGGCAACCCTAGCCCTCTAGTTCCTCCGTCATAATCTCCGTAGTGCTTGGCGAAGCCCTGCAGAGATTGTTCCTCACCACCATCACCACGCCGTCGTGCTGCTGGAACTCAACCACTACTTCACCATCGCTCGCTGGATCGAGGAGGTGAAGGCGTCATCAAGCCGTACGTGTGTTGAACGCGGAGGTGCCGTCCGTTCGGCACTAGATCGGAAGGATCGTGATTGGATCGCGGGACGCTCGGCGATTTGGATCGCGAAGACGTTCGACTACATCAACCGCGTTTATTAACGCTTCCGCTTAGCGATCTACAAGGGTATGTAGATTCACTCTCCCTCTCGTAGATGCTCATCACCATGGATAGATCTTATGTGTGCGTAGGAAAATTTTTGTTTCCCATGCAACGTTCCCCAACAGTGGCATCTGAGCTAGGTCTATGCGTAGATGAGATCTCGAGTAGAACACAAACGAGTTGTGGGCGTGGATGTATACATATTGCTTGCCGTTACTAGTTGATACTTGATTCCGCGGTATTGTGAGATGAAGCGGCCCGGACCGACATTACGCGTACGCTTACGCGAGACTGGTTTCACCGCTGCGTGCACTTGTTGCATAAAGGTGACTGGCGGGTGTCTGTCTCTCTCACTTTAGTTGAATCGGTTCAATGAAGAGGGTTCTTTTAGAAGATCAAAAAGCAATCACTACACCACGTTGTGGTTTTGCGTAGGTAAGAATCGTTCTTGCTAGATACCCGTAGCAGCCACGTAAAATTTGCAACAACAATTAGAGGACGTCTAACTTGTTTTTGCAGGGTATGTTGTGATGTGATATGGCCAATTACATGATGAGATATATGTGATGTATGAGATGATCATGTATTGTATAGAATATCACGACTTGCATGTCGATGAGTACGGCAACTGGCAGGAGCCATAGAGTTGTCTTTAATTATTGTATGACCTGCGTGTCAATCATTAAGCGCTATGTAATGCTTTACTTTATCGCTAAACGTTAGCTATAGTCGTGGAAGCAACAGTCGGCGCGACAACCTTATGGCGACACGTTGATGGAGATCAAGATGATGGAGATCATGGTGTCATGCCAGTGACGATGGAGATCATGCCGGTGCTTTGGAGATGGAGATCAAAAGCACAAGTTCATGGCCATATCATGTCACTTATGATTTGCATGTGATGTTAATCCTTTTATGCATCTTATTTTGCTTAGGACGGCGGTAGCATTATAAGGTGATCCCTCACTTAAATTTCAAGATAAATTGTGTTCTCCCCAAGTGTGCACCGTTGCGAAAGTTCGTCGTTTCGAGACACGCCGTGATGATCGGGTGTGATAGACTCTACGTTCGCATACAACGGGTGTAAGCCATGTTACACGTGCGGAACACTCGGGTTAAACTTGACGAGCCTAGCATGTACAGACATGGCCTCGGAACACAAGAGACCGAAAGGTCGAACATGAGTCATATAGTAGATATGATCAACATGAAGATGTTCACCATTGAAACCACCTCAACTCACGTGATGATCGGACTTGAGTTGGTGGATTTGGATCATGTTACACTCGAATGATCGGAGGGATGTCAATTTGAGTGGGAGTTTTTTAAATATGATTAACTAAACTCATTATCTAAGAACAATAGTCTAAGTTGTCTTTGCTATATTTATGTTGTAGATCATGGCTCGCGCAGTAGCACCCCTGAATTTTAATGCGTTCCTAGAGAAAGCTAAGTTGAAAGATGATGGAAGTAACTTTGTGGACTGGGCCCGTAATCTAAGGATTATCCTTACGGCTTCCCAGAAGGCTTATGTCCTTGATGCACCGCTTGGTGATCCACCCGCTCCAGTTGAGTCTCTAGACGTTATGAACGCCTGGCAGGCTCGTTCTGATGATTACTCAATAGTTCAATGTGCAATGTTGTATGGCTTAGAACCGGGACTTCAAAGACGTTTTGAACGTCATGGAGCATATGAGATGTTCCAGGAGTTGAAGTTTATCTTTCAGAAGAATGCCCGGATCGAGAGATATGAGATCTCCGATAAGTTCTATGCTTGCAAGATGGAGGAGAACGGGTCTATCAGTGATCACGTGCTCAGAATGTCTGGGTACTCCACCCGCCTGGCTGAGTTAGGGATGCCCCTTCCGCCAGAGGCTATCACTGACAGAGTTCTTCAATCATTGCCACCTAGCTACAAGAGCTTCGTGTTGAACTATAACATGCACGGGATGAACAAGTCAGTCGCCGAGCTGTTTGCGATGCTGAAAGCCGCTGAGTCTGAAATTCAGAAGGAGCATCAAGTGTTGATGGTCAATAAAACCACTAGTTTCAAGAAAAATGGCAAGGGTAAGAAGGGTAACTCCAAGCAGAGTGGCAAAGCAGTTGCTCCTCTCGTGAAGAAACCCAAGGCTGGACCCAAACCAGAAACTGTGTGTTTTCATTGCAAGGGAACTGGACACTGGAAGCGGAATTGCCCCAAGTATTTGGCTGACAAGAAGGCGGCCAACAACAAACAAGGTATATATGATATACATGTTATTGATGTGTACCTTACCAACCCTCGTTGTAGTGCCTGGGTATTTGATACCGGTGCGGTTGCTCATATTTGCAACTCAAAACAGGAACTGCGGAATAGACGGAGGCTGGCAAAGGACGAAGTGACGATGCGCGTGGGAAATGGTTCCAAGGTTGATGTGATCGCCGTCGGCACGCTCGCTCTTCGATTACCGTCGGGATTAGTGATGAACCTAAATAATTGTTATTTGGTGCCTGCGTTAAGCATGAACATTATATCTGGATCTTGTTTATTGCGAGACGGTTACTCATTTAAATCAGAGAATAATGGTTGTTCTATTTATATGAGTAATATCTTTTATGGTCATGCACCCGATGTGAGGGGTTTATTCTTGTTGAATCTCGATAGTAATGATACACATGTTCATAACATTGATGCCAAAAGATATAGAATTGATAATGATAATACCACTTTCTTGTGGCACTGCCGTTTAGGTCATATTGGCGTAAAACGCATGAAGAAGCTCCATGCTGATGGACTTTTGGAGTCACTTGATTTTGAATCACTTGACACATGTGAGCCATGCCTCATGGGCAAGATGACTAAAACGCCGTTCTCTGGAATAATGGAACGGGCAAGTGACTTATTGGAAATCATACATACTGATGTGTGCGGTCCGATGAGTATTGAGGCGCGCGGTGGTTATCGTTACTTTCTCACCTTCACTGATGACTTAAGTAGATATGGGTATATTTACTTAATGAAACACAAGTCTGAAACATTTGAAAAGTTCAAACAATTTCAGAGTGAAGTTGAGAATCATCGTAACAAGAAGATTAAATTCCTACGATCTGATCGAGGAGGAGAATATCTGAGTTATGAGTTTGGCAGTCACTTAAGACAGTGTGGAATTGTTTCACAATTAACACCGCCTGGAACACCACAGCGTAATGGTGTGTCCGAACGTCGTAATCGAACCTTATTGGATATGGTGCGATCTATGATGTCTCTTGCCGATTTGCCACTATCGTTTTGGGGTTATGCATTAGAGACAGCTGCATTCACTTTAAATAGGGCACCATCGAAATCCGTTGAGACGACGCCTTATGAACTTTGGTTTGACAAGAAGCCAAAGCTGTCGTTTCTTAAAGTTTGGGGATGTGATGCTTATGTCAAAAAGCTTCAGCCTGAAAAGCTGGAACCCAAAGCGGAGAAATGCGTCTTCATAGGATACCCAAAAGAGACAGTTGGGTATACCTTCTACCTCAGATCCGAAGGCAAAGTGTTTGTCGCTAAAAACGGAACATTTCTTGAGAAAGAGTTTCTCTCGAAAGAATTGAGTGGGAGGAAGATAGAACTTGATGAGGTTGTTGAACCTTTACTTCAACCTGAGAGTAGCGCAGCGCAGAAAGTTGTTTCTGTGGAGCCTACATTAGCTGAAGAGGAAGTTAATGATGATGATCATGAAGCTTTGGATCAAGTTGCTATCGAACCTCGTAGGTCGACAAGGACGCGTACTGCTCTTGAGTGGTACGGCAACCCTGTCTTAGAGGTCATGTTGTTAGACAACGATGAACCTACGAGCTATGGAGAAGCGATGATGAGCCCGGATTCCGAGAAGTGGTTAGAGGCCATGAAATCCGAGATGGGATCCATGTATGAAAACAAAGTATGGACTTTGGAAGTATTACCTGAAGGGCGTAAGGCCATTCAGAACAAATGGATCTTTAAGAGGAAGACGGACGCGGACGGTAATGTCACCGTCTATAAAGCTCGACTTGTGGCAAAGGGTTTTTCACAAGTTCAAGGAGTTGACTACGATGAGACCTTCTCACCCGTAGCGATGCTTAAGTCCGTCAGAATCATGTTTGCAAACTCCAGCGATCCATTTATGGACTGGTGCAAGCATCTCGGAGTTGGAATCTTCGTTTTGATGAGGTGATCAAAGCGTTCGAGTTTATACAAGTTTACGGAGAAGCTTGTATTTACAAGAAAGTGAGTGGGAGCTCTATAGCGTTTCTAATATTATATGTGGATGACATATTGCTGATTGGAAACAATATAGAAATGCTGGAAAGCGTAAAGGAATATTTGAACAAGAGTTTTTCAATGAAGGACCTAGGAGAAGCTGCTTTCATATTAGGCATCAAGATCTATAGAGATAGATCGAGACGCTTAATAGGACTTTCACAAAGCACATACCTTGATAAGATTTTGAAGAAGTTCAAAATGGATCAGTCCAAGAAGGGGTTCTTGCCTGTTTTGCAAGGTGTGAAGTTGAGTAAGACTCAATGCCCAGTGACTGCAGAAGATAGAGAAAAGATGAGTGTCATCCCCTATGCTTCAGCCATAGGCTCTATCATGTATGCAATGCTGTGCACAAGACCCGATGTCAGCCTTGCCATAAGTATGGCCGGAAGGTTTCAAAGTGATCCAGGAATGGAACACTGGACGGCGGTCAAGAATATCCTGAAGTACCTGAAAAGGACTAAGGACATGTTTCTCGTTTATGGAGGTGATCAAGAGCTCGTCGTAAAGGGTTACGTCGATGCAAGCTTTGACACTGATCCGGATGACTCTAAGTCGCAAACCGGATACGTATTTATTCTTAATGGGGGTGCGGTTAGCTGGTGCAGTTCCAAGCAAAGCGTGGTAGCTGATTCTACATGCGAAGCGGAGTACATCGCAGCCTCGGAGGCGGCGAAGGAAGGTGTCTGGATGAAGGAGTTCATGACAGATCTTGGAGTAGTGCCTAGTGCGCTTAACCCAATGACTCTGTTTTGTGATAATACTGGTGCCATTGCTCTAGCCAAGGAACCAAGATTTCACAAGAAGACCAGACACATAAAACGACGTTTCAATTCCATCCGCGATTACATCAAGGAGGACGACATAAATATTTGCAAAGTACACACGGATCTAAATGTTGCAGATCCGTTGACTAAACCTCTTCCAAGGGCTAAACATGAACAACACCAGAACTGCATGGGTGTTCGATTCATTACAATGTAAATCACATAGTGATGTGAACTAGATTATTGACTCTAGTGCAAGTGGGAGACTGTTGGAAATATGCCCTAGAGGCAATAATAAATTGGTTATTATTATATTTCCTTGTTCATGATAATCGTTTATTATCCATGCTATAATTGTATTGATTGGAAACTCAAATGCATGTGTGGGTACATAGACAACACTGTGTCCCTAGTAAGCCTCTAGTTGACTAGCTTGTTGATCAAAGATGGTTAAGGTTTCCTAGCCATGGACATGAGATGTCATTTGATAACGGGATCACATCATTAGGAGAATGATGTGATGGACAAGACCCAAACTGTAAACGTAGCATTTGATCGTGTCAGTTTATTGCTATTGTTTTCTGCATGTCAAGTATCTGTTCCTTTGACCATGAGATCATGCAACTCACTGACACCGGAGGAATACCTTGTGTGTATCAAACGTCGCAACGTAACTGGGTGACTATAAAGGTGCTCTACAGGTATCTCCGAGGGTGTCTGTTGGGTTGGCATGGATCAAGACTGGGATTTGTTACTCCGTGTGACGGAGAGGTATCTCAGGGCCCACTCGGTAATACAACATCACAATGAGCCTTGCAAGCAATGTGACTAAAAGTGTTAGCCACGGGATCTTGTATTACGGAACGAGTAAAGAGACTTGCCGGTAACGAGATTGAACTAGGTATAGAGATACCGACGATCGAATCTCGGGCATGTAACATACCGAAGAACAAAGGGAACAGCATACGGGATTAACTGAATCCTTGACATAGAGGTTCGACCGATAAAAGATCTTCGTAGAATATGTAGGAGCCAATATGGGCATCCAGGTCCCGCTATTGGTTATTGGCCGTAGAGGTGTCTCGGTCATGTCTACATAGTTCTCGAACCCGCAGGGTCTACACACTTAACGTTTGGTGACGATTAGTATAATTGAGTTATTATGTTGGTGACCGAAAGTTGTTCGGAGTCCCGGATAAGATCCCGGACATGACGAGGATCTCCGGAATAGTCCGGAGGTAAAGATTGATATATGTGATAATAGTGTTTTGATCTCTGGAAGGGTTCCGGAGTTCACCGGAAGGGGTTCCGGGTGTTTACCGAAGTGTTCGGGTGCAGCAACACTTTATATGAGCCAAAGGGATAAAGCCCACAAGGTATTGGAAAGTGCAAAAGTAGTTTTGCTGCCGCGTAAGCGGTACTACCGCTTGGTGAAGCGGTACTACCGCCGGAGCGGTACTACCGCTTGTGTGAAGCGGTACTACCGCCCAAGCGGTACTACCGCTTGTGTGAAGCGGTACTACCGCTTGTGCGCGGCTGTGCACGATTCGGCAGGGTCCGAATTGGACTCTTTTCCTGCGGGCCAAACCGACCTTGTGCGGGCAAAACCGACCCGGAGGAGGCTTTTACTCCAAGTTTAGACCCCAAGGCTCAACATATAAATAGAGGGGCAGGGCTAGCACACGGGACACATCAGGATTTCCCAAGCCGTGTGCCGGCAACCCTAGCCCTCTAGTTCCTCCGTCATAATCTCCGTAGTGCTTGGCGAAGCCCTGCAGAGATTGTTCCTCACCACCATCACCACGCCGTCGTGCTGCTGGAACTCAACCACTACTTCACCATCGCTCGCTGGATCGAGGAGGTGAAGGCGTCATCAAGCCGTACGTGTGTTGAACGCGGAGGTGCCGTCCGTTCGGCACTAGATCGGAAGGATCGTGATTGGATCGCGGGACGCTCGGCGATTTGGATCGCGAAGACGTTCGACTACATCAACCGCGTTTATTAACGCTTCCGCTTAGCGATCTACAAGGGTATGTAGATTCACTCTCCCTCTCGTAGATGCTCATCACCATGGATAGATCTTATGTGTGCGTAGGAAAATTTTTGTTTCCCATGCAACGTTCCCCAACATGCAGTTCGATTCCCCATTCGGCGATGCGGCCCGTGGTGTTTGGGTTGCGCAGGACTCCCTCCAGAGGATATTCGGTCACAATCTTGATAGGGTGCCCCTGGAAGTTGTGACGCGGCTTTCTAGAGGCAACGAGGAGCATGTAGAGGAGCTTCTGAGGCATCCGATACCGCTCTCGGGCCTCGCGCAGCACCATGCAGACAAAGTACACGAGGCGCTGCACTAGGCGGCCCTTCGTGGGTACCAATGCCAGCTCTCCAGATTGTGGGAAGCTTGGCTTCTCCGCCGCTTCGCATAGCTCCAGCTTCTCTCCTTGTTTTGCCACGAGAACTACACTTGCTGTCTGCGGCATCGCCGCGAGATACAGCAGCAATGGCTCGTTCGGGTGTCGAGCCACCATGACTAGGGGTGAGGCCAAATACTTCTTGAGATCTTGAAAAGCTTGATCTAATTTCGGGGTCCACTCGAACGGCCCCGTTCTCTTCGTGAGTTTGATGAATGGCAATGCTTGCTCTCCAAGCTTGGAAATGAAGTGCTCGAGAGCAGCTATACAGCCGGCGAGGCACTGCATGTCTCGGAGGTGCTTCGGAGGCTGCATCTCCTCAATGGCTCTGATCTTCTCGGGGTTCACCTCGATGCTCCGGTGGGACACTAGGAAACTAAGGAGCTTGCCGGATGGCACCCCGAAGACGCACTTGTCGGGTTTAAGCTTAATGTGGGCCTTGCGCAAGTTGGTGACAGTTTCCTACAAATCCACAATCAGTGTGTCTCCATTACGGATCTTCATGATGATGTCATCAACATAGGCCTCTGCATTCCTGCCCATCTGAGTGCCGAGGGTGATATGCATGAGCATCTAAAAAGTGGCCCCTCCGTTCTTCAACCCAAATGGCATGCATACGAAGCAGTATACCCCACAAGGCATGATGAATGCAGTCTTCTCTTCATCCTCCTTTGCCATCTTGATCTGGTGATACCCCAAGAAGGCGTCGAGGAAGCAAAGCAGGTCACAGCTTGCCATTGAATCTGCAATCTGATCAATTCTTAGCAAAGGATAAGGATCTTTTGGGCAAGCCTTGTTGACATCCGTGAAGTCCACCCAGCGGCACAGGTTGCTGTTAGCCTTTGGCACAACAACGGGGTTGGCAATCCATTCGGGATGGATCACCTCCCTGACGAATTTGGCCTTCTTGAGCTTCTCGACTTGTTGGACGATGAAATCTTATTTCTCTGGCGCTTGTCGGCGTATCTTCTGCCTGATGGGGTGAGCGCCCGGGCACACCGCCAGGTGGTGCTCGATCACCTCCCTAGGGACGCCGGGCATATCTGATGCTGTCCATGCGAACATGTCAGAGTTTGCCCGTAGGAAGGCGACGAGCGTGCTTTCCTATTTGGCAGATAGGCCTCCGCCAATGTTAACGGAGGAACCCTTGCCATCCTCAAGCGACACTTTCTTGATTGACACCTTCTCCTTGGTGACCAGCTTCTGCCTCCGCGGAGGAGGAGCCGAGGAGCTGCTGGGTGCATCTAGGTCATCAGGGGCAGCTTCTGCCACCGCCTTGTAGATGTGCTCGATGCACCGGACTGAGTCCTTCTGGTCCACCTGAACGGTGATTGCTCCTCGGGGGCCTGGTATCTTGATATTGTTCTAGGCGTGGTGAGTCAACGCCATGAACTTGGCCAGTGCTGGATAGCCGAGGATGGCGTTGTAGGGCAGGCCTATGTGGGCCATATCAAAGATGATGTTTTCCGTTCGGTAGTTCTTGGGGGTTCCGAATGTGACAGGAAGGGTCACCTGCCCTACGGGTGTGGTGCTTCCCGATGTCACACCCATGAATGGCCTTGTTGGTAGTAGACGCTCGAAGGGGATCTGCATCATCTCGAAGGTCTCGGGGGAGAGGACATTGAGTCTCGCTCCGCCGTTGACAAGCATCTTGGTGACCTTGAGGTTGTGGATGGTGGGCGAGACCACCAGTGGGGCAAGGCCCACTCCCTTCGCGCTGGTCGGATGATCCACAGCATCGAAAGTAATCGAAACTCCTGACCACTTGAGTGCTTTAGGGTACCGCCCCCGGGAAGGGCTGCGTTAACTTCCTGGGTGAGCTGCTTGAAGTGGCGATTTGAGTGGGGGGTCTGGGCCTCGCCGTGAATGCAACCCACTTCCTTGGGCTACTGGAACACTCCTTCGCTCTCCTCCTTGTCGAAGTCATGGTCATTGCCCGCGTTGTCGTCGTCTTGGTTGTCGTGGCCCCGAGGAGGGCGATCGCGCTTGCTGGCACGTCCTCCACCTCGACCGCCTTCATGCTTGTCTCCATCGCGCTTCTTCTTGCGCCACTCCTTTTGGCGCTCCTCTCCCAGCTTCTTGATCTCGTGGCAATCCGCCGTGTCATGGGTGTGGGAGTTGTGGAGAGCGCAGTACGGGTTGTCATCTTGGTTGTCGGGGGTCTCCTCCTCCTTCTTCCTTTGCAGCTTCCTCTCGGGCTCTGCCGCGAGAACAGCCTGAGGCTTACGCTTCTGGTTCCTCTTGCCATGGGAGGAACCAGCCTCTAGGTCATTCATGTGGGCTAGGCACTAGCGAGCCTTAGTAGCCCTTGCGCACTTGTTGGCCAGCTCAAATAGCTGAACTGTGGAGCGTACATCGTGGATCCCCATCTTCTCGTGCATCCTAAGGTCATGGACCCCTTTACGAAAAGCTGCAACAATCTCGGCATCATTGATACGCGAGATCTTGTTGTGAATCTGACCGAAGCGCTAGATGTACTTGCGCAGCGTCTTGCCCTCTTTTTGCTGCATGGCATTCAGGTCGGTGATCATGCAGGGGCGCTCAAAGGTCCCCCTGAAGTTGGCAACAAACTACTCGCACGACTCATCCCAGGACTTGATGGAGTTCTCTGGGAGATTCATCTGCCATGAGCAGGCAGAGTCCTTTAGAGCCATTGAAAACCAGTTAGCCATCACATCGGGGTCGCCGCCAGTAGCCTGGACCCCATGGTGTAGAGCTGCAGGAACTCTATGGGCTTGGTGATGCCGTCGTAGTGAGGCGGCAGCCCTGGCTTGAACCTTGGCGGCCACATGACCTGGCGCTGCTCGGGCATGAACGCTTGGCAGTCCGCGCCGTAGTCGGAGACACCGACACTAGGGATGACTTGGGTAGTGCGTCCGGCCTTCGCGACCTCCCTGACAGAACGGTCCTGCCGTTCGCGTCGGCACTTAATGGCGACACGGGCGTCCTCCGCCAGGTAGCGAATAACCTGGCAGTGATCACCGCCATGGTAAGGGAAGGAAGCCAGCACCGAATGGCGTGCTTCCTCCACGCGCACATGGCACTCGCGGCGCTGATGCCGCTCGGCATCTCGTTGGTGGGACAGAGGCTGAGAAGGTACCGCCTGATGCGAGCGCCCGCTGTCCGGCAGCGAGGGAGCGAGGGAACGCATGGCGCTTGGCCAACGGCATTGACCAACTACGCTATCTGCTCTAGCCAAGGGACACGCTCAGCTTCTGGAGGCGGGTACCGTAGAAGCTCTTGAGCCGCCAGCAGTGCGGTGGCTGGAGTGGGCCCATTCGGCGTGCGAGAAACCGACGGCTGCGCCATGGCGGGAGTTCGCACATGATGGCCGGAGCTCTGACCTCCATGCGGGCTACCATCCTGGGCCCTGGCGTTGGCCCCGCCATCGCCACTGCTGTCGGCCCTCGTGACTCCAGCACGGTGATGCTGGGAGGACCGATCCCCAGTTCGCGAGGGACGGGGCGGCGGAGGCGGAGGCGCTTGTTGGAAGTGAGCATTGCCAGCTTGGAGAAGCCAGCGCCGCTCGGAGCGCGCGTCCCGGCTAGTCGGCACGTTCGACGATGCCTTGGAAGCCATGGCCGTGGTCACCATGGGACATGAAGATGCCGGATGACGCAGATGATGCGGACCAAGGAAACAAAATGCCTCAGTCCCCAACCTGACGCGCCAAATGTCGGTGTCTAGGAACCAGACATTGTGGTGTGCGTACACCACTTTTTGAGTTTGGCCGGGGACTGAACACGCTACGTTTCCTAGGGCATCGTAGGCCAGGAAGGATGCAACACAAAAAGCAGGGCACCGGAGTTACCCAGGTTCTGTCCACCAAGGAGGTGTAATACCCTACTCCTGCTAGGTCTGATATTGCAAAGTGAAGATGAACAGTACACTGGTTACAATGTATGTGGTCGAGTCAAATGAGTCGATCCCCTCTCTAGGCAGGAGTAGCTGTCGGTGCTAAATCTGGCATATCTCGAGGTAGGGGTCCTAAGCTAGGCGTCTTGGAGCGATAGTAACATGGACACAGGATTTTACCCAGGTTCGGGCTCTCTCGAAGAGATAATACCCTACGTCCTGCTTTTCATTATATTGATATGGGGGATGGTACAGAGTACAGGTATCTACCACGAGATTGTTGTGTATGATTCTAATGATCTCGAATATGTTCTATCAACTAGCCTGACCTTGGTTTATATAATATACTAGAGGCCTAGGATAATAGGAGACCTCGTCTTGTGCGCCAAGTTTGATGGAGTCTTCCTTGTATGCGTCATGGGCTGCCCAAAGCGGCCCATTAGTGAACCGCCTTGGGGGTCCTCAGCCCGACTGACCTAGTCGGGAAACAACGTGGTGAGTACTCCCTAGTCCAGGACTCCATCAGTAGCCCCTTGAACCTGTCTTCAAGTTGGGGACGCTCCTTGGTTCTTCCAAACTGTTCTTCGTCTTCGGTCGTCGGTCTTGAAAGCTGGTTCAACAAGTCTTCCCATCTCCGACCTTGAGGATCGTCGAGGTGTATCCGAAGGAGCCCCTTAAAGTTCCCGGCTTTTATCAATGCCTTGTTATTTTTATGCCACACCTCGGGTTTCGAAGTTTTTCCCATGCGGCGGTGTCTTCTTGCATCCGAGATCCAACACCGTACTGTATCGGAGGTATCTTTTTGCACCCGAGCTCCAACGCTGGTCTGCATCCGAGGTGTCATAGATTACCCCGATCTTGAAAAAGTTGAAGGAATTCAGCTGAGCTTAATGCCAAAAAAGTCCTCTAGGGAGCTAGCCACTTGCATCCGAGCTTTATGCCGGATTGGTTCTGAGGTGGTGCACCACCTCAGACATGGGCTGATTTTTTGTGGATTTTTTTTATTGGTGCAATTTATTTACAGCCGAGATGTATAGCCAAGAGCCCTCAAGGTGTGTGTCGGCCTAAAATCCGGGATGCACCTGAAGGATAAAATAAAACCGCTAATCCCAGTAGCCCCTGAGACTCAGGTCGATTTGCAAAATTGGCCTGAGGATCAATTCCTTGCTCGGCAGCATACTTAGGAATGGAAACGCGGTGTGCAATAGCTCCCGAGACACGAGTTGGGTGCGGCCGACCAACCTGAGGATCATAATCTCCTCGGAAACTGTTCTACACTTTGATTTTTCTGCTTTGAAATATCAATGCAGTAGCCCTCGAGCCACTGGTCGGGTGGCAACACCTGATCAGGGGATCGATGTACCCCTTTAATGGCTTTTAATTCAGAACGCGAAGCCCAGTAGCCCCCGAGCCTTAATTTGGGCACGGGTGGCCGAATGAAGGATCGACATGTGTTTGACACAATATTTTGTTAAGTTTGACACAGACTTCTCGGCAAGAGAATAAAGATCTCTTAAAGAAGCTAGAGCTAATAAAAACCAAGCTTGCCGAGTCGCACAAAGAAGTGGCCGAAATCGGGAAATTCGCCCGCGAGGCACATGGTAAGTTTAATACTTGACCCATGCTAACAATATGTTGATTACTTGTCTGAACTATATGCTTTTTACTAGTAGCGGAGATGATTGGTCAATTGAAAAAGGATCTGAAGCAGGCTCGAGAAGCCGCCTGCTATGCCGAAGCACGGGAGGTTGCGGGTCATCGGACCCATGCTCAAAAGATCGATGAATTTTAATCAGCTCAAGGCGGAGAAGGATCAACAGGCACTGGAGATTAAAATGCTTAAGTCCCAGCATAGATGGCCTTGAATAGATTTTGTAAATAGTCTATGTTGAATGATGACTTTATGTATCTATGTACTTTTGTCATTTTGATCGCTCATATCGGCAGATTTTATACTCCGTTAGCCAGCCATCAGCTTCTACCTGCTCAGCCAGAGGACGAGGAGTGTTCCCAACGTTGGCCTGAGTCCTTGGGCAATGTTTGTAGGGAACGAGCCAATCCGGCCATAAGGTCAAAACAAAAGCCTTGCAGAGAGTTATGTTATACTGCTGTTTAACGCAAGTCACATCTTCGGCAAAAAATAGTTCCACTAGCAGTTCCTTTTCCCGGGGTGTCATGTTAATCACGATGAATTAGCCATTATCCCAATATACTTGCTTGAAGGACTTGACTCGGGAATATCCTCGGTGTAATAAGTAGGCTCGACACCCTACGTCTAGTGCGCTTTAAAAAGGCCTTTATTTTCACTTCCTCCGTTGCCGACCAATTATATTCTTAAGACAGCTAGCTTTCAGATTCACCCGTCTGAGGTACTAACCTGGATGACCCGGAAGTAACAATCACAGAGGTGCTCCTTTTACCCCCTAGCCGAACAATCGGGAACGTAAGGGGTAAACATAGGAGCCAGGCAACCCAGCTTGGCCAAAATCTTAAGTCAAATTGATGCATATTGTGGCTTTATAATGATTTGTGGGAAGGCAACGCTCGTATATTGAATACAAATGCTAAGGATAAGTTGGGCTCTCCAGGAGTCCCTAGGTAACCACGTCAAGGTGCCTCAATGAACCCCCGGTACGGTTTATTGGACTCTTTTATAGGTCCAAAGTGTTTCATACCAAAAAATTGAGGTAAGTACTGCGCAGTTTTTTCAAAGATGGCCGAACTACTTTTCTATTAGTGACCTCGAACAGGCCGAGCACCTTTATGAGCAAGCTTTGTGACTTACCAGAAAGTCCTTTGTTTTACACAGGCAACCTTTATGGTTAATATTTTTGATCGACCGATCAAATTTGCGCATGTTTGTGCACGAAGGATAGGATCCTAGATGATCTCCAATAATCGCGTTTATCACTTTACCTCGGTATGCCAAGGTGTATGATGTTTAAAGACAAGTTTCATTTTGATGTGAATGAATTATTCATGCTTGATGCGTTATTTTGACTCCTTTGTGACTGTTTAGAACCTGAAAGAGGCCTATCGTCGGCCTCCGCCCCTTTGTAGATACTACACAGGGTGTTTCCAAAGTAACAAGACAACCCTTAGCCGACGTCTCGGTACCTGGAGGCGGTTGAGTTAATGGAAACAAGGCAATCAGATTTTAAGGCTTTATAACTTTCACTTAGTCATAGGAGCTTTAAGTGGGGGGACTAGTTACTAGCCCCCGGTGAGTGTTCGGCGTCAGCCGAGGTTAAACCATTAACACTTCGACCAATGTTATGAAAGGCCCATCGTTTAACATGGGGTAACCTCTATCGGTTTATTGTTTGACACAGTCATTGGATCGCCGACCAGTTTACGCTTATTGTGACAGTCAGCTTTCGGCTTTCTCCACTGAGGTACTTGACCAGTTAAACCAGAAGTACAATCGCAGTGGTGCTTCCTTTACCCTTAGCTGAACATTCGGAAACATAAGGAGTAAGCACAGGAGCCGGGCAACCCAGCTATTGACCAAAGACATAATTCGAAACCGAGGCATATAAAGCAATGTCCGAGAATGAGAGGCCGAGGACTTTTATATGAGTACCGTGGCTTTTGGTGGGTTCGGCTCTAGTCGCAGCCCCCCATTAATATTGCCGATGCTTTAAAGGCGTCTGGCGTTGCACTATGAGAGTTATGCTCGGAAAACCAAAAAACCTACATAAAAACTTTACGTCTAAATTAAATCAAGTTTTTTGGTGCCAATCCAAAATTGGTCTTATTTTGTGCTTCTGTCGTGCTTTAACATGATACATCCTATATCCAGACTTCAAGTGGGTTAGCCTTCGGCTTCAACTTCCCTTCCCGAAGGAAGAGTGCTTCTCAGGCCAGTTGAGCAAACTAAACTCGAGCGGCTCTAGAGAGAAACCAGGCTATCTAGCTATTGACCACACACTCGTGTCGGAAAAAGGAGTAGTAGAAAAAGACTTTGCAATGACTTAGAAGAAAATATTTATCATAAAATGGCTCATATAAATTTAAGAGCCCCCGGTTAACATGGGTAAAAGAAGTTGTTTTTAACAAACATCATTTTTGACAAACAAGTTTTTTGTTTAACACAAATATAATGTTTGGTCGAACCAAAAGAAATAAAAATTTAAAAAAAATTGAGCATCAAAGAGACTTAGCTGGTTAATGTGATCAGTGTTGATGATGTTGTCCGGGCTTGTGATGGGACGAGGACGCCCCTTGAACTTTGACATATCCGACATGGTGCATAATCCTGGTCCTGGCCGAGGTCCTAGCCCTCAAGCTGGTTCGGAGGTGGCCGACCGAGGAGCTCGGCTTGACTAAGTGGCGATGCGGCACAGTCGATGTGGCGAGGCAAAGCCCCTGGTCCAGCTGTCGTGACGAAGCTGGTCGGCTGGTGATGATGAAGCCCCCGGAGGAAGTCGATGAAGCGATTGCGAAGCCCCTGGTCTAGCCGAGGTGACGGAGCAGGTCGGTAAGGTGACGTCGGAGCCCCCATGCCAGCCGAGGTGTCGAAGCAGGTCGGCGTGGTGGTCATCGGGATGAAGAAGCGACGGCGCGGTGATGCCGACACTCCCGACCCGTGCAATCTGTGGGGCGATAACGTTATAATGGTGATCATTTGGCCTCTGCCAACATTATGATCCGAGGTGGTTGTGGTCGGCTCGATGAAGCGACGGCGCAGTCGATGCTGGCGCAGGTCGGCATCCGTGGAACGACGTGGTCGGACGGGTTTAACACCGGCGCGACGGTGAAGATCACCTCGGAGAAGGCTCAAAAATTTTAGGTATGTGTTTGAGAACAAAACACAATACTCTATAGAAAAAATTCCTTAAAAAGGATGTCCGATAACCCGTTCATGAAAAAGACGAACTTGGGTGAGATTCGTTTTCGTGCAGGAAACAGATCCGAAAAAATGATGCACTCCTCGGACGGTTGGCGGAGTTTGAATGGTCGGATCGAGCTCAAATTTTGAGGGGTTATCGATATGAGAATTCCGTAGCCGATCAATTGTGGGATCATCCAAAGGATGTCCAAGCTGGCTGCTGGACTCCTCACCCTAAACTCGTCCAGATTTGACATGGCTTTGGTATATCGGAGATTGCCGGAGATTCCTCCATCGGAACGCGGTGAAATTTTACAGGGTTGTTCTAGACTCAATTCCTCACAATTTCACTGGAGCAATCATCAAAGCGATGCTTGGAGGAACAAGGACGGCAAGCACGAATCCGCTGTACAGAAGAAACTTCACGATCGCACGAGGGCAATGTTGACGTTGAGCCCCCAAGCTCCATGGATGATTCTTCCATGATCTCGTTTGAGATTTGAGTTGATGATGAAGGCACTCATCTGATCTTGATGATCTAATGCGGAGCATAGTCCTCGGTTCACCCAAGGTGATCAGTCGAGCCGGCGACGAAGGTGCCGAAGTCGATGATAAAGTTCAATTCCGACATGTAGATCACGTCAGAGCCGATCTGAATTCCAATGGCACCGCGGCGACTGCCAGCGGGGACCTGTATGGGCCACCAATGTCGGTGCTAAATCTGGCATATCTTGAGGTAGGGGTCCTAAGCTAGGTGTCTTGGAGCGATGGTAACATGGACACATGATTTTACCCAGGTTCGGGCTCTCTCGAAGAGATAATACCCTACGTCCTGCTTTTCATTATATTGATATGAGGGATAGTACAGAGTACAGGTATCTACCACGAGATTTATGTGTATGATTCTAATGATCTCGAATATGTTCTATCAACTAGCCTGGCCTCGGTTTATATACTATACCGGGGGCCTAGGATAACAGGAGACCTCGTCTTGTGCGCCAAGTTTGATGGAGTCTTCCTTGTATGCGTCATAGGCTGCCCGAAGCAGCCGATTAGTGAACCGCCATCGGGGTCCTTGGCCTGACCCACCTGGTCGGGAGACGACGTGGTGAGTACCCCCTAGTCCAGGACTCCATCAGTAGCCTTTCTTTTATAGTGGCTCCAGTGTCCCTCCTCTCCATGGGGAGTGCCACCTAGCTGATAGAACCATGCGGCGCCGTCCGTACTGGGTTGATGTGACAGGGGCGTGGCGTTCCTGCCTATGCCGAGCAGGTAGAATAGGATGCTCCTGTAGCTGACCCCTGGGTTGGTGGTGCCCTACCGGTCCCTGTAGCTGACCACGGGGCGGGCGGCTCCATACCGGCATGCAAAGTCAAAAGGTGGACACGCCGCGTCTGATCATGGCAACATACGTGGGTCACTGTGGAGAGGTATTGCGTATTTAATGCCTCTGACAGGTAGATTCCCCAGTTCCTTCATGGAGAAGGAACTGCTTCATGGGAGATGGTGCTTCTCAGGCGATACTCCGGGAAGCGCTTGTCGGTGGCAAGAGGCACTCCAAGCACGAAGTGGCGAAAGCACCAACATGGTTCTTTCTCCTTTGTCGGGCAGCTTTTTCCCAGGGTGTAATCCTTCTCGGGGAGACCAGATGCGGCGCCGCTTACCGGGTGCCACTGTCAAATCCCATGCTTCCACCGGCCCATGGTAACCAGGTTCCCATTGGGCCGACACAAATGTTAAGAAAAGACAAAATGGTTTGGCTTACCATACCATATCTTTATATGGCGTTATTTCAAAAGATTTGATGGTGCTCTTTTCAGTGTAAAAGCAGTAGTCTCTAAAGCATCACTTCAAAAACTATTTATGGCAAATCTATTTATGTCATCTTTGATTTCACCATGTCACACATGATTTCATTACATCTTCTCAGACACTCTACTCACAGTGGTGTTGCGAAAGGTGTAACTTATGAAGCTCTTTTCACAATTCATCAGTCATGCACTAAATTTGTAACTCGAAATATTCCTTTCCACAATCTAATTATAGAAACATAATTTTTTTATTGTTACAATAATTTCTATTTCATTCTGAAAAACCTTTTGAATCATATGAAAGGATCCAGACTTATGTCTCATTGAACAAATATGCATCTATCTACTTGAGTCATTCTTGAAGATAGATAAATCCACTGCTTACAACAATATTTATTGAATTGCACACATGAGTATGTATGCTTACTATCAATTTTGTTGCTCATTCCTCATGGCTTGTGAACGTTATTTTAGTTACTTCACCATGTGGACAAGAGTTACAAGTGTCAGATGATTCATAATCAGAGGACTTCAAAATCCATCACTGTGGAATTTCTCCATGCGGGTTTCTCCAATGTGACTAAATGCAGTTCCACACATATGTGGTATTCTTTTAGTCTTGCGATATTTAGCGTCAGTGTTATGAATGTTTAATTTTATCATCAATATTCATAACATACACCAATAAGAGTATGTCCCTTTAGTTCTTTGTAACAACGAACAACAATTGTTCTTTTATGAACAACCCCTTTGCAACAAACATTATGCAATAGGCTAGAGTATACAAAACACTAAAATCAATGATGAAAATAATATAGAGGTAATACACTGATGGGAATATTGTAACTTTTATAAAGTTTCCAGCATGTATCTTAACCTCATTATTCGCTAGTCATTTAGGCTGTAGTATTTCTTGCATCAAGTTGCAACAACATGCAATTGAACCGGTATTCTTGTAATCAACATTTGACACAATATCAAGAATTGGCGATTAACAATTTAATCACAATTCCCAAGAATTAGTTTTCTTGACCAGCCTTTCTCTACATCTATAACTTGTATGACATTCATATCTGAGCTGGACATTCTAGTCTTCTTTCTTTTTGCCTTTGTACTTCTTATAGTTTTACTTCCAGTATTTCTCCTACTCTTAGAAGAAGCACCCAACTTAAGAGTGGCATAAGCCCCAGACTTTATAGGCGTGTAAGTTTCACTTACACTCTTTTAGAATTTCCTTTCTCTTTAGGTTGTTGTTTTATTCACCATTATCACATGACTAGAGTTCTTCTGGATCCTACTCATTTCAATCTTATGCATAGTGAACACTTCACTCGTTCTTGCAATCAAACATTGCGACAGATATCACATATCTTTTAGCCTTTGCTTGTCTCTGAAAACAATTTCCAGTTCCATGAATATCACATAACTATCCCAGATGATTTGAATTTTGGGTTTCATGGAAGCAAGCGTACTGCACTTGACCGTGATAGAATTCTAGCCTTTTGGATCGAGGTACGTGAGTCTCATCATCCATAGCATTAGTGGGAGAGTATTGAAAGCATGCAATAGGACAATAGTCCTTCTTGGCACTCTTGAGGATGATCCTCTCAATACGTTTACCAATCATAAAGTTTTTAACTAGATAAAAAATAGCTAATCAATTTCAACAGGGAAGGTGGAACCATGATCCATTATTCTACAACTATAATGCAAACCACACTAAGACAAGGTTCATAATTAATTGCACTAGTGATTAAACTTAATTAATTCTAAAGTGTGCTCCCACTCAAACCAATACCTCTCATAATTGATTGTGAGTGATTCAAGACCCATAAAGCAATTCAACGCCATTGATGTGGACATCACTAATCATGAGAATTTCGATCGGTTAGCCAACTTGCCAATCACATCTCCATGTAACTCTTGTTCATCTTTCGATGCATGTGTTCCGAGTTCAGGATTATCCTGCTTGAACTTCAAGATAACCAAGTGCTACTGCAGTGAGGTCTGACCATCACCCGCCTTACACCTCACTGATCGTTCGTACCCATGTGGACATGGTGCACCTTGAAAACATCTACTACACAATTAAAAGGGTACAAACAAAAAGGGATAAACATCTCAAGCAATTCAAAATAGCATGATATAGTATAGCCCTTGCACCGGAGAAGTCTTCATGGTCTTCATGAAATTTCAGCCAAAAACGTTGCTGTGGCAGCAGAAAAAACGTTGTTGTGGCAGCAGTTTTAACAAAAACAGATTTCTGTGAAAAGAGCTTGACGTGGCAACCTGAAAGCGCTGTCATGGCAGCAATTTTGAAAATCACTGCCATGGCAGCAATTTCTTCAGATTTTCTTCTCCGTCGTCCTGTATAGCCTCCTCGTGCCGGGGTCCTCCATGCAAACTTGTCATCGCCTTCCGTAATCTTACCACTATCTCTATAGTTACTCTATTACATCAAAGTTGACACACAGGTCATTAAAGTGACAATCCTATGGTTGCAGCCATCATGTCATACTGTGACATGTAGGTCACTTAAATAATTACAACATATAACCATCTCATCCATAAACTCATTATCATGACAAAGGTTGTACCACATCACGTGCTCCCTGCAAAACTAAGTTAGACGTCCTCTAATTGGTTTAGCAAAATTTTAATTTACGTGGCTTCTAGGGTTTCAGAACAAACACTAGATACCTACATTCATTATCAAGTATGATTTTCTTGTTGCTAGATTAACTTTGCAGGGTGTGTGAGGGAAGAGACTTAATTAAAAATCTCTAGCCCCACACTAAACTTCGTTAATACGCATGACCCCCATGTAGATCATCATCTACATGCCCTCTCGTTTGCGACAATTCAACTTTCTTGACTAAGGTGTAGCCCAAAGAACTGAGATAGCAAATTGTTGATAGCCAGAATCTCCGGTTGCCAGAACTTTACAACAAAACTAAAGTATGCCACCAAGAACATCGAACAAAAGATTGCATCTACCATAATAGATCTTATCTTTCATCCGCACAAAACTTCTACTCCTAGAAATTTTTGTGCAATACCCACACAATCTCATGTGTTCTAGATCGTAACCTGCATCTACTCATAGAACCGCTCATGATGCCACTGTTGGGAAATGTAGTAGAAAACAAAAAAACGGCCTACGATCAAGATTCCAGGAACACTATGAAGATGCATACAAGGTTTAGATCGGATTGTTACCAACTTTGAGTTGAAGTGGAAGAAGAGTTGGTGTAGATCATTCTTGAAGTCCCTTAGATCGTCCACGAATGATCCCTCGAACAAAATATTGAAAGCATGATATTCTACAGATTGCACGCGTACGGGCTTCACGATCCGGCAGCGCTTCGCTGTCTAGAGTTTGACGTCGCCGGAGAACTAGAAGAGGGTGAAGAGAACCACACTAGGCTTCTCTATTATGAGGATTAGAGAAAAGTAGAACTAGACCAAGTCTAGAACAAGACTAGAACAAGAGAGAACTAGAGGGGGTCGCCTGGAATCAAGGGACTTGTGTGTCCCTATGGGGGTGCCCCCCATGAGTATATATAGGTGTAGGAAAGGGGAGGGACGCCAAATTGGGGAGGGATCCTCCCCTTGGCGCGCCGGCCAAGGGAGAGGAGTCCCTCTCCAACTCCAATTCGCCCCCTAGATTGTAAGGCCTCCTCTTTATTGGGCCCAAAAGGCTCATTAACTTTTCCCTATGAGGCCTTTAGCAATTTCTATTAGCCCATAGCCCCTAAATAAATCCTAGGGGGATCCCGGTAATTACCGGAGCCCTCTTATATTTATATTAGGTCCCTGAAAACATTTTCCAACTATCCGGAATTACCCGGTATGCCCCGAAAGCCTTCTGGTAACTCCGAAACACTTTCGGTTTCTCTCAAAACTATTTCTTTTATTCCCAAAACTTTTCTGATAATATTTTCTCATAATCCTAACTCCTATGGAACTCAATAGATCGTAATCCCATAAGTGTGTGACCCTGCAGGTTCGGTGAGATATAGACATGAACGAAAGCACCTTTCGTTCAATGATCAAGAGCGGAACTGTGGACATCCATATTGATCCCTATACTCACATGAATGATATTCGGGCAAACCTTTGGTTATCATATGTTATTCCTTTTGCTTCACGATACTTTACAAAACCCGAGGTGAGATATATTGGTATCCCCGAGAAACCAACACATGTTCACTATACTGGTGTCCTCGTTACCGGTTTTGTTCTCTTTTCTCGTTCTCATGTTCCGAAATCCCCGTGATCAATTCATGCTATGTCTGGCCAGACGATGATGGATGCCATCACACTGAGAGGGCCCTAAGAATATCTCTCCATCGTCGGAGGAGCAAATCCCATTATTAAGCTATCTAGTCTCTCATCATATGTTTCCGATGAACCCGTAAGTTGCCATTATTATCACCCTGTTATGGATGACGTTGGAACAACCCCAAAGTATACCATCCAGTATGTTAACTCCCGTTTTATGAACTATGGACTTTAGACGATATGATCTCTAAGTATAAGAAAAAACTTGGGTTAATTCAACATGAGTGTTCCTCCAACATCGTGCTCTCATATGTTGCCGGCATTAACGTCATGCCCATGATGACCCAAAAGTATAGGGGATCAATTATAGTCATTTCGATAAGTAAGAGTGTTGAACCCAACAAGGAGCAGAAGGAAATGACAAGCGGTTTTCAGCAAGGTATTCTCTGTAAGTGATGTAAATAGTAGTAACAGATAGTTTGATAGCAAGATAATTCATAACGAGTAACGAGTAACAATAGTAACAAAGGTGTAGCAAGGTGGCCCAATACCTTTTGTAGCAAAGGACAAGCCGAAAGTTCTTCTTATAGTGAGCAAAACGTTCTCGAGGACACATGGGAATTCTCGTCTAGTCATGTTCATCATGTTTGGTTGATTCGCGTTCACTACTTTGATAATTTGATATGTGGGTGGACCGGTGCTTGGGTGTTTTTCTTACTTGAACAAGCAACCTTCTTATGATTACCCCCTCTCGCAAGCATCCGCAACTACGAAAGAAGAATTAAGACAAATCTAACCATAGCATGAAACATGTGGATCCAAATCAGCCCCTTACGGAATAATGTATAAACTGGGGTTTAAGCTTCTATCACTCTCGCAACTCATCATCTACTTACTACTCCCCAATGCCTTCCCCTAGGCCCAAACATGGTGAAGTGTCATGTAGTCGATGTTCAAACGACACCACTAGAGGAAGAACAACATACATATCATCAAAATATTGAACGAATACCAACTTCACATGATTACTTATAACAAGACTTCTCCCATGTCCTCAAGAACGAACAGAACTACTCACAAATCATATTCATGTTCAAGATCAAAGGGGTATTGTATATGATTAAGGATCTGAACATATAATCTTCCACCAAGTAAACCAACTAGTATCAACTACAAGATGTAATCAACACTACTAGCAACCCACAGGTACCAATATGAGGTTTTCAGACAAAGATTGAATACAAGAGATGAACTAGGGTTTGAGATGAGATGGTGCTAGTGAAGATGTTGATGAAGATTGGTCCTCCCACGATGGAAGGATCATTGGTGACGTCGATGGCTTCGATTTCCCCCTCCCAGAGGGAAGTATCCCCGGCGGAATCGCTTCGCTGGAGAGCAAAAGTGCTCCTGCCCAGGTTCCGCCTCGAGACGGCGGCGCTTCATCCCGAAAGTCTTCTCTTTTTTTTTCTAGGGAAAATGGCTTCATATAGCAGAAGGAGGGCACCGGAGGCCATCTGTGGGACCCACAAGACATCCCCCCAAGGCGCGCCCTGTTGTCTTGTGGACAGCAGGTGAGCCCCCTCCAGTAGTTCTTCGTTCCAGTATTTTTTATATATTCAATAAAAAATCTCCATGAAGTTTCAGGTCATTTGGAGCTACGTAGAATAGCCATCTCTGCTGTAGCTTTTTTAGGTCTAGAATTCCAGCTGCCGGCAATCTCCCTCTTCATATAGTTCTTGCAAATTAAGAGAGAAAAGGCATTAGAATTGCATCATAAAATGAAATAATGACCAAAAACATTATAAATAACAGTAGGAAAATCTGATGCAAAATGGACGTATCAACTCCCCCAAGCTTAGACCTCACTTGTCCTCAAGCGAATGCTGAACTCGATAATCATGACCACATGTTTAGAGAGAGGGGTGTCGATAAAACAAAATACGGACATGGCACTATCATGATCATTATTATAGCAGCAACTATTCATCATATAACTTCTCATACTCAAGTAACAATTCATCCACAATGCTAAAGTATGAACCATAAACTTTCTTGAAAACTAACTATGTTCTCAGTCATTGAAACAATCGCAGTTCATCATATTTCCAGGAAGAGTCTATGTAAGAGCTTCTGTTTAGCAAGTTTCACATACTCAACTATCATATAGTCTTCTATGATTGCTAATACTCAAGGCATATCTTTTGGAACAAATGTTTTAGTCAGACACATAGGAAGATGGGGGTTTATTGTTTTCACCTCCCAACTTATTTACCTCAAGGATAATGTCAACAATAATAACTCATGATTACCTACATCCAACAGGATATATGTGCCTGGATCTTTCCCTACCACATGATGCTTGCCAAGTGGAGAATAATTAAGAATGGAATAAGGATGAACATTATTGACTCTTGCATAATAAAACTAAAAAAGTAAAAAGATAGGCCCTTCGCAGAGGGAAGCAGAGGTTGTCATGCGCTTTTTCATTTGGATGTGCAAGCTCTTAATGCAAAAGAATGTCACTTTATATTGCCCCTTGTGATAGCAACCTTTATTATGCAGTCCATCGCTTTTATTTATTTACCATCACAAGTTTGTACAAAGCTTATTTTCCCTTACAATAAAAGATCATACATATTTAGGAGCGATTTTTATTGCTTTTTGCACCGATGACAACTTACTTGAAGGATCTTATTCAATCCATAGGTAGATATGGTGGACTGTCATGGAAAGAAACTAGGTTTAAGGGGTTTTTGGATGCACAAGTAGTATCTCTACTTAGTACAAAGTTTTGGCTAGCAAAAGATTATAAGCAAGCACCACATGTTAGAGGATCCATGACAATATAACTTCTATGTGAATATAAGCAACCATAACTCATTACATTGTCTTCCTTGTCCAACATCAACTATTTGGTCAAGCAGAAAATATTTGATGTGGGCTCACAATCATAAAAGATGTCCAAGTAGTATATTTATATGTGAAACCTCTCTTCCTTTATTAATCTTTCATGAATTGCATCAATGACCAATGCTATGTTTGCTAATCTCCAATAAATTTTATCAATTATACTTCTTCTATGTGAAGTCATTACTCCCCATGGGATTGGCATATAATCTTTTATTCTTTCCATTGCTAAGATTGAAGCAAGAAAGTAAAGCATCATGATTCAAACTACTCTTTATTATATAACTCTCACACTCGATTGCATAGATAGATAGATCATGAAACAAGCACTTGAAACTAATTCGTACTAATACTTTATTCTTCTAAATCATGAAATAACTAAGGATCGAACTAAGTTAGATAATGATGATAAAAGTGATGGTGATACGATACCTGGGCACCTCCCCCAAGCTTGGAACAAGCTAAGGGTGGTGCCCATACCCGTGTACTAAAGTTTCCTTCTTCAGTGATGGTGGTGATGATGTGGTGGGCTTGTCCTCCATCTTCCAAGGCATGGGCTCCCCATCATATAAAGAAGAATGGGTCTCCGGAATCCGGAAATCCGCAGCTAGGCTCATCCTTTTAAATCTGGATTCATACTCACAATTTTGATTTTGCAGGTCATAGATTTGTGCTTGGAGATGATCGTTCCAGTCATGAAGCTTGAAGATGGCCTCTCCAATCTCTTTGCTATCCCACTTGTGCTCACGAATAAATTTCGTGATCATGGTGTGGTTAGCGCTGAGTCCTCGCTCCACCATCCCTTGACACTTGAAGATTTCCTGTGCCACCACCTCAAGCCTGGCCTTCTCGCTTTCCTCCTTCTTGGGTCCTTGAATGTCCTAGATGTGAAGCACCCCCTCACGCAACTCCATGGTTTGAGGGTGTTTCAGCACCTCTGGAAGATAGGGGTTGATGACCTTCTCATAGAACTTGTCCTTGGACTAGCTTGATGATGACATGGCGATTTAGATCTGTCAGAAAAACTGCCCAAAACAAGAACAGAGGAGAAACTTGTGATACGGTGGTTAAAACATCCAGGAGTATATATAATGGATTTTTATCTTGCAAAATAAGTATTCAGGAAGAAAACGGAGTCGGGAAGGCACACGAGGGGCCCACAAGACATCTTGGCCAACCCAGGGGGTAGGGCGCGCCCTGTTGTCTTGTGGCCTCCCCGTGGGCCCTCTCGGCTGTTTCTTATTTTCCTATTTTTTCTAATATTCCAAAATGGACAGAAAGTATTTTAATGGAATTTTTGGAGTCGGTTTACTTACCGTATCACATACCTACCCTTTTTCAGGATTCTAGAGCATTCTGGAAGGTCTCTTTTAGGTATTCCTCCGATGTAATTGTTTGAATAATATTGGTTTCAACGTTAATGGATGTTCCTGCAATATAATGTTTAATTCTTTGTCGATTAACCACCTTCATACTAGTCCCATCGGCGTTGTTGATCTTGATAGCTCCAGAACGATAAACTTCTTCAACCATGTATGGTCCTTCCCAATTTGAGAGAAGTTTCCCTGCAAAGAATCTAAAGTGAGAATTGTACAATAGAACTTGGTCACCAATTTTAAATTCTCGTTTTTGGATTCTTTTATCATGCCATCTTTTAGCTTTTTCTTTAAATAACTTGGCATTTTCATAAGCTTGTGTTCTCCATTCATCTAGAGAGCTAATACAAATAACCTCTTTTCACCGGCAAGTTTGAAATCATAATTGAGTTCTTTAATTGCCCAATAAGCTTTATGTTCCAATTCAAGAGGTAAATGACATGCCTTTCCATAGACCATTTTATATGGGGACATACCCATAGGGTTTTTATAACCAGTTCTATATGCCCACAATGCATCATCAAGTTTCTTAGATCAATTTTTCCTAGATCTATTAACAGTCTTTTCACTACAAGAAATATGGCAACTTGCGACCATCAATATTGGTCACTGAATGGTCACTGTTTTCCATTTGTGACCTTTCTGTGACCAAAAATAGTTGGTCAAAAGTTGGCCGTCTTTAATGAAACTTAACGACCTTCTTTGTGAAATGGTCGTAGTAGGTTATGACCAAAATAAAAGGCGTAGATTTTACGACCTATTGTTTAGGTCACTGGCAGTCTGCCCAGACCACGTTAGATCCAACGTGGCAAGCTGACGTGGCAATATTACGACCAAATGAATTGGTCGTAGCTCAGAATCGGCCCGGTCCGGTCTAGCCGTCTCTATGGGCCGAGCCCAATAATTCAGCCCATTTAATATTTTCTTTTTCTCTTTATTTTGCTTAGCTGCATGGGCCTGGCCCAATAATTTGGCCTTTTATTTTTTAGGACGTGGCCTTTATACAATCTATTTCTTCTTGGGCCTTGGCCTTTTCATTTTCTGGGTCTTGGCCTTTTTACAATTTTTTCCAGCAATTTTGTTCAATTTTCTTTAATTGCTCACAGTTCGAGCACAATAGGCCTTTTTAGAGCCCAAATAGCATTTGTTTCATTTCTGGCATATCAGCAATAAATAACCAATATTTCGGTTAGAGCCCAAATCACATAAATTTTCACAAATGACAACCAAAACTACAATATATATATATATAGATAGATAGATATATATATATATATTACAATCATGTCGTAGTTCACATCACCCACGAATTTAAAACAAATACAGAAGTACTGCTATGTAGTATATAACAACCATTTCATATTTTTAATCACCCAGTAATTCCATATTTTATAATTAGCTACAAAGATATACTGTATAATCTTAGCTAACTAATAATCTTTGCTGAGTATGAGCCCTCCCCTTCTTCCAACGTCTTCAGTCTAGCGCTCCTGTAAAACAGAGGAAATGATGGTTATTGTGGCAGCTAGGAGTTGATCCTGAAGCATGAGGGCATTTGTAACAGTAGCAACCATGAGGAATAACTATTAGCAAATATTATATTGGTGAAAAACACTAAAGTAAATACCAGCAAGCTCAAGAAGAACACTAGCTTGCTCACAATACAATCATGTTTTGACGACAAACACTACTAGAATTAAGGCGCAGATCATATTCTAAATAGTATCAGCACCATGGCAGTAATAACTAACAGTCGCAGGACATCAATGGGGCAAAACTTAGTTAGCTACTAATGTTCACCAAATTCAAAGATTGTCTGTTCTAGCTAACAAAAATATTATACCATGCTTAGGAACTCAGAGCGAGAAAAAGTATGTGTCACTTAAGAGCTACCACAATTGATACTGATCAAAAATAAAAACAGGTAGATATCATATAATTCTCATCATGATCATACATTGAATACATTAAAGGCTACAGATTCATTTCTTAGACATAGAATTGGAAAATCACAAGAATAGTAGATTAACCAAAGTGTCCATATAACACAAGGAGGTCACCATCACATAGAAAAGGAAGAGTGGGACAGACTGGGAACATACGTTGTGGACAGATCAAACACTTTGCTTCCTCTTCCTTGGCGGACAGATCAGAGAACTAACAACTATAGACCATACACAAGGATCGGTGTTAGCAGAATTGAGATATATTTGTACAAGGCATTGTCAGGTACCAATCCACTGCAAGATAATAGAGCAAATATGTCAAAGTTATTCAGATTACTAATGTGTTTGTCACACTACAAAAATTCAAGATAGAAGATGTGTACTGATTCAGCACTACAAACAGATTTCTAAAAGCTCTTTATATATAAGTGAACTGAGCTATGCCATTTCTTGAGTCTAGTACCTATAAAGTTGACATAATGGCCCAATAGCAGATGATAAACTACTGCACGTATATGAATCCATCTAAAAATGGATCGATGGAAGTCTGGATCCTTTTCATAAAAAAGGAAGGGTTCAAACTTGTTATATCCCCCTGTCTAAACTGAATGAGAATGAGATCAGCGATAGATTACTTGAGAAGCAATAGGTCAACTAGAGATTCATGTCTACAATTCGCTAGAGAAGAAAATAAAAGTCAGGATATCTGTCGAAATAATGACCGATAGAAAACAGATCCTTTTAATTTTACAGTGTTGCTAAAGCACATCTAGTTCAGTTGCAGGGTTGCAATTTGCTATTTGCATGTCACATCTAGCTCTGTTGCAGGGTTGCAATCCCCTGCTCTCATCTCTAGCTCGTAGCTAGCCTACCAGAAGTTCAACACATTGTGTGAGTGAACCTTGTATTCTGCAAAGAAAAGGCAAAGTGTTCGAATGATTATATCTTCACAATCACATATGCAAAAATGAATTTGCTCAAAGTCACTTAAACAAGAAGGAACACTACCAATCAACTGGACATATACAAGGAATAAGAGCAAGTGGGATTTAAATTATGTTGTAAGCATTGAAACTAGGTCAAATCCACCAAATGTAAATTGTCAATATTGTCCCATAATCATGACTCGTTATGGACAGAGAATCACAAACCTACAGCGCTACTTCAGCAACAAGATCACTTTGCAAGTGCGAATCCTATGGCACATCAGATGAACTACCAGGTAGGGCTATAGGCTACTTTGTAGAGATCGCCCAAAACACTCATGTTTGCCTTGCTCTAGGAATCAAACTACTGCGAGGCCCGTAGCAGAAGACTGACCCCCGGAAAATCAGTCCAAACCAAGACCCCAGATCTGAGCATCGGATCACAAAGTAAACTAGACCTAGAGGGTCGCAGGAGGCAGATCTGAGAAGGGTGGTTACCTTCGTGCTGGACGGACTTGAATTGCAGCTCAGGTAGTACCTACTGATGCTGTGGAGTGTCGCAGGAAGGTGTAGTGCTCTGTCGACACCACGTCCAGTAGTGGTTCAGCGAGTTGTCATGGACCTGCAAAAACAATTAAAGAGAGCAAATAATAAGGTAACATCTCCAATAAATTGCAGCTTTTGAAAGCAACTATAGTTGTTCAGAAAGCATGGTTGCTACAACTTTAAGCCAAGCAGTACACATTCATGTCAAATATACCTGTGTAAGATACTAGAAGCATTTCATTGCATATCTGTGTGTACTGCTATAATTTTACGCCAAGCAGTGCACTAGTACATCAATTACACTAAGCCTCAACCCATTGTTTAAAAATATATTTTATCATCATTCTTCAATAGCTTGAATTGCAACATTCAAGATAAATAGGCATGCACAAAAGCAAAGTTTCACAGTTGCTAGCTAGCTGTTTGCAAAGGAAAATGAATCGCAGTTGCTTTTGTTCTGAATCATTCAAATGAGGGGGGGTTACTTCTTATCCCTTAATTTTAATGCATTGGCATGATAAAGTGCTAGCTTTGACAATGTTGACACAATCAATAAATTCTCAACTGAGGAAACATGAACATAATCGAAGGAATAAATTTTGTTCCTATTCAATTATATATAACACATTCACAGCAGATTTAATATGAAACCAAATCACAACTTAAACTCTGTCCACCTCTCAAACAAGAGAGGAATGGTAGAGTTGATCCCCTGCAATGCATTGTGTTCTTCAGAGAGAAGGTTCAGAGAAGAAACAAAACCTCCTTGTGGTCCTGGAGCCCAACTGGAGGCTGGCTGCATCTCATGTAGGTCTCCAACACCAACGTCCTGCAGCAAAATCCATTGGTGTCCTGCAGCACAGCGGAACGCGACGAACAGAGCAACGTACAAAGCATTCAGGTTCATCCATGACATCCAGATCGAATCGAATCGAAGAGAGAAGGGGAAGGGGAGGGGTACCTTGACTTGGTCCATGGCATCCCGAGAAGAAGCAGAAGCACTCGCTGGCTCCTCTGTCATGGATCCATCCAGAAGAGGTGCGAAGAGGAGAAGAAGCACACCCGCATAGTCGTCGGAGATTTGCCATCTAAAACGCAATCACCAAGTTGAGGTGGCCGGTGCCGTGGTCGAGCATGAAGGACGCGTCTGTTACCCACTCCAACGGAGCAAGACCTCCTCTCCCGGCGCGTGGTTGCCGTGGCCCAGCTCGGATCCGGAAGCCCCGTTGTGGCCGCGGCCTAGCCTTGCCGGCTCGATCTGCGCCTTGGGAGAGAAGGTGGGAAGGAGCGGTGTCGGTGCGGGCTGGGGGAGAGGGAAGGAGCGGCGCCGGTGGTGGTTGGGGGAGAGCGAAGGGGCGGCGGCGGCGGCTGGGTTGGGGGAGAGACGGGCGGCGGCGGGGTTGGGGATGGGGATCCGGAAGGCCCACTGTGGCCGTGGCGGATCTGGCCGCGGACTGACCTCGTCGGCTGGATCTGGCGCCATGGGAGAGAGGGAGAGGTACAGATACAGGGCGGTGGCCGGGGAAGGATCGACGGCGATGGGGGTGAGAGGAGGACGGTAGGATTCCCGCCTGAGGTCGCCAGGATCGGGCGCCGGAGGTGGCGGCGGCAAGGGAGGAGTGCAGCGCTAGGGTTCGCGCGAGAGAGAGGAGGGCACGAGGGGTTGGATGGGGTTCGCAAGAGAGTGGGGGGTTTGCTGTCGTGGGTTGGATGGATGGATGGACTGATGTTTGCCATGTCATCGATCCAAGCCACAAGTGATTCCACCAATCAGAATTAAGCTTATGTAGTTTTGTTTTTTTTCCTTTTGTTTCTCTTATAATTTTTACCCTCTTATTCAGGGTAAACATTCAACATATTAACCACTTATAGTTTGTTAAAATGAACCAATAGTGTGCACATGTTTGTATCTTGGGATGACAAACAATGTTGATTTGGGGGTTTCATTTTCATTGCACAAAAGAGCCATTTTCTATTTTCGGAGTGCCCAAAATGGTTTTTTTTTTGTGAAGAACCTACCAAATCTTTGTTGCAAAATTGTACCGCACCATTTTTAGAAAATATTAGATCACATTTTATGTACAATTGTCCAAACGGTTGCGTGTCAAAAGCTGTCGATCCACCTCTCATCAAATAGATAAATTTCTGCCGATTCAGTTGGAAGTGGGTCAAATTTGAACTACAGGTGCCTCATAGTTTGCTCGTGATTTTTTCCACAAATCATTTCTAGGTACAAAAATAACTATTTAATCAGAGAAACACCAAAAGTTTTCCAAGATTCAACCACTAGCTAGGAACGGTCATGCCCGCCGTTTTGACCACATTTTGAAATGGGCATGAAAAAATCAAAAAAAATCAAAAAAATGGAAAACCTTCACATTGTGTCATTATATGTGACCAAGTTACCAGGAAAATTAATAAACTTGTAATACGGTAAAAAAAATTAAAAAGTGTTCTCAGAAACGAGCTATCATGTGTGAAGATCCATAGCTTTCAAGCCAAATGATCAATCTTATGGCCACATTCATGGCATAGTTTGTTCAAATGATCTCATATTGTGCACAAGGGTGCATCTTGGAATGGCAAACAATGTTGCCTAAGGAAGTTTTCATTTTCTTTGCACGAAAAATTCATTTTCCATTTTTTGAGTGCCCAAAATGAGTTTTTTTGTGAAGGACCTAGCAAATATTTGTTGTAAAATTGGACCAAATCAATTTTCTAAAATATTAGGCCATATTTAATGTACAAATGACCAAATGGTTGGGTGTCAAAAGCTTTTGATCCACCTCTCGTGAAAAAGACAAATTTCCGTCGATTTAGTAGGAAGCGGGTCAAATTTGAACTGCAGCTGCCTCATAGTTTGCTCTTTATTTTTTCCAAAAATCATTTATAGGTACATAAGTATATATTTAATAATAGAAACTCCAAAAGTTTTGCAAGATTCAACCCCTAGCTACGAACGGTCATGCCCGTCATTTTGACCGCATTTTGAAACGGGCATAAGAAATTCAAAAAAAAATGAAAAAAGTTGAAAACCTTTGCATTGTGTAATTATATGTGACCTAGTTTTCAGAAAAAATAACAAACTTGGACTACAGCAAATGTCTTAAAAAAGTGTTCTCAGAAACGAGCTATCATGTATGAAGATCCATGGCTTCCAAGGCAAATGGCCAATGTTATGGCAACATTCGTGACATAGTTTGTTCAAATGATCTCTTATTGTGCACAAGGGTGCATATTGGAATGACAAACAATGTTGCCTAAGGAAGTTTTCATTTTCTTTGCACGAAAAATTCATTTTCCATTTTTTGAGTGCCCAAAATGGATTTTTTTGTGAAGAACCTAGCAAATATTTGTTGCAAAATTGGACCAAATCAATTTTCTAAAATATTAGGCCATATTTAATGTACAATTGACCAAATGGTTGGGTGTCAAAAGTTTTTGATCCACCTCTCGTGAAAAAGACAAATTTCCGCCGATTCAGCAGGAAGCGGGTCAAATTTGAACTACAGCTGCCTCATAGTTTGCTCTTTATTTTTTGCAAAAATCATTTCTAGGTACATAAGTATCTATTTAATCAGAAAAACACCAAAAGTTTTCCAAGATTCAACCACTAGCTAGGAACGGTCATGCCCGCCGTTTTGACCGCATTTTGAAATGGGCATGAAAATTTCAAAAAAAAAACAAAAAATTGAAAAACCTTCGTATTGTGTCATTATATGTGACCAAGTTACCAGGAAAAATATTAAACTTGTAATACGGCAATTATTTTAAAAAAGTGTTCTTAGAAATGAGCTATCATATGTGAAGATTCATGGCTTTCAAGCCAAATGATCAATCTTATGGCCACATTCATGGCATAGTTTGTTCAAATGATCGCATACTGTGCACAAGGGTGCATCTTGGAATGGCAAACAATGTTGCCTAAGGAAGTTTTCATTTTCTTTGGACGAAAATTTTATTTTCCATTTTTTGAGTGCCCAAAATGAGTTTTTTGTAAAGGACCTACCATATATTTGTTGCAAAATTGGACCAAATCAATTTTCTAAAATATTAGGCCGTATTTAATGTACAATTGACCAAATGGTTGCGTGTCAAAAGCTTTGATCCACCTCTCGTGGAAAAGACAATTTTCCGCCGATTTAGTAGGAAGCGGGTCAAATTTGAACTGCAGCTGCCTTATAGTTTGCTCTTTATTTTTTCCAAAAATCATTTATAGGTACATAAGTATCTATTTAATCAGAGATACATGGTGTGGTGGCGAGACGTCGAGGTTTGGACGGTGGTCGAGGGCCCCAACTCCAGAGCGCGTAAACTGGCATGCCAGCCGCGTGGTCACCGCGTGACCGTGGCGTTGCCACGCGTTCTGGGCGGCCTAGGCATGTCTGGTGGGTTGGGCACTCCCCCGGTAGGTGTTAGGAAGAAGAATACAACAGAAGAATCACGCGAGGAGACTGAACTAAGCTCAAACATGAATTAGCAGCCAAGTGTTTGATTAGCAGTGGGGGAAATTCACATGGCCAATGGGCCTGATTTTTGGCTGAGGATGATCATCTACTAAGGAGACTGTCTTGGAAAATTTGCAGCTCAAATGGAGGAGCCTAGGTGGTGCTTGCTTTGCAAAGTACCACACTGGACAGAAATATAGATGTTGCAACTGGGCTCAAATGAATGAATGGATTGAGCTGAAATTTGGTTGAGGATGATCATTTGTGTATAGGAAAGCACTGTAAAAAATTTGATACCATTTGGACATGCCAAAGTGGTACTTCCTTCACAATGCTCTTCTCTAGACAGAAACTTGGGAAAATTAGTGAGAGAAATTGGCTAAATGAAATGAGCTCAAATTTAGTGGAGGGAAGTTATATAGGTAGGAACATGCCCTGGTAAAGTTTCAACAGTAATTAAGCAATATAAAATATAGTTGCTTCACAAACTAAAAATATGACCGGAATAAAAGATTGGATGATGAGCTCACATGGATTGCTGGATAGAGCTCAAATTTTGTGGATAGTGATGATTTGAGCATATGGAAGATTTGGAAAAATCTCAGATCATTTGGATAAACCCAGCTAGTACTTCCTTCACAAAGCTTCTCTCTGGATAGAAACTTTGGAAATTTTCTGAGGAAGATTTAGTAGGCAAATGGATCTGAATATTGGCATGTGGCAATTATTTGGATATGGAAGAGTTCCCAAAAAGTTTGAGGGCAATAGGAGGGGTCTAGATAGCACTTGCTTGGCAATGTGTCAATCTGGCCAGAAAATAGAAATTGAAGCTGGACTCACATAGTTGATTGGATTGATCTGCAATTTGGAGGAGGTTGATAGTTTGGGCGTATGAAGGCACTGTAAAAATTTCATACCATTTGGATAAATAAAAATGGTACTTCCTTCACAATGCTCTACATTGAACAGAAAATTGGGAAAATATTGAGGGCAATTGGCTTAATTAAATGAGCTAAAATTTTCTAGAGGGAGGTTCTATGGGCATGGTCATGTCCTGGAAAATTTTCAGCAATTATAAAGCAATATAAAATATAGTTGCTTCACAAACTGGAAATATTACCAGAAACAAAGACTGGATGGTAAGCTCAGATGGATTGTTAGATGGGGCTCAAATTTTGTGGAGAGCTATGATTTGGGCATATAGAATATGTGACAAAAATTCAACTCATTAGGATATTCCTAGCTAGTACTTCCTTCACAAAGCTTCTAGCTGAACAGAAACTTTGGAAATTTGCTGAGGAAGATTTACTAGGCAAATGGAGCTGGATTTTGTCATGAGGCAATTATTTGGATGGGAAAGAGTGCCCAAAAATTTTGAGGGCAATCAAGAAAATATAAATAGCACTTCTTTCACAAAGTGCTGTTCTGAACAGAATGAAAATGAATATTCCTGAATTATTTTTGAACTAGGCAAGGAAGGTTTTTGACATATTTGAGGAAGATATGATCCAAATAATTTATGAGAATTTTTTGGGAATTTTGGGAATGACAAAAATGTAGGCTGCTTCACAACCTAGGGCAAAAATTGACACATGAACATGACACATAGGCAAAAATTGACACATGGACATAACACATAGGCAAAACTGATGAGGTGGCGCCTAGTCATAGCAATGCACCACAATTTACAAGGCTATGACCATCTATATTGGTCGTGATCAGCTAGAAATAAGGCAGCGGACCAGTGCTAGCCAGGGCAAAAATTGACACATGAACATGACACATAGGCAAAAATTGACACATGGACATAACACATAGGCAAAACTGATGAGGTGGCGCCTAGTCATAGCAATGCACCACAATTTACAAGGCTATGACCATCTATATTGGTCGTGATCAGCTAGAAATAAGGCAGCGGACCAGTGTTGTCTGCTTTACGACCATTTCGTGTAAGGAAATTACGACCTTTCTGACCAAACTGGTCGTTATGGTTTAGGGTTTGGAGCCCCTCGAACAGCTTATGACCAATTGGTCTCAAATCGTCGTAGATTTACGACCATTTCTTCCAGGGTCACTGACAGAAGGTCACAAGTTGACATATTTCTTGTAGTGTTTGCAAGCTTAATTTTATTTCTCTATTGCTCAATTCAACTTGCCCAGTAGACTGAGGACGATAAGGTGATGCGATTCTATGGTTTACATCATATATAGCTAAGATCTTACGGAATGCACCATGAATAAAATGTGAACCACCATCAGTCATTAAATATCTAGGGATCCCAAACCTTGGAAAGATAACTTCTTTAAGCATTTTAATAGATGTGTGGTGATCAGCACTACTAGTTGGAATAGCTTCTACCCATTTAGTGACATAATCAACAGCAACTAAAATATGAGTGTACCCATTAGAGGAAGAAAATTGTCCCATATAATCAAATCCCCAAACATCAAATGGTTCAATAACAAGTGAATAATTCATAGGCATTTCCTGACGTCTACCAATATTACCAATTCTTTCACATTCATCACAAGAGAGGACAAACTTACGTGCACCCTTGAAGAGAGTAGGCCAATAAAAACCAGATTGTAATACCTTATGTGCAGTTCAGTCTCCCGCATGGTGCCCTCCGTATGCCTCGGAAGGACACTTCCTTAGGATTTGTACCTGCTCATGCTCAGGTACACAAAGTGTAATAACACCATCTACTCCTTCTTTATATAAATGTAGGTAACCCAAAAGTAATGTCTTAAATCAAAGAAGAACTTTTTCTTTTGCTGATATGTGTAACTAGGTGGTATATATTTAGCAACAATGAAATTAGCATAATCTGCATACCATGGATTATTGCGAGAAGTAGAAGCATTTATAACAGCCAGTTGTTCATCAGGAAAACTATCATCAATAGGCAGTGGGTCATCAAGAACATTTTCCATTCTAAACAAATTATCTGCTACAGGGTTTTCAACTCCTTTTCTATCAATAACATGCAAATCAAATTCTTGTAGTAAAAGAACCCACCTAATCAGTCTAGGTTTAGCATCTTTCTTTTCCATAAGATATTTAATAGCAGCATGATCAGTGTGAATAGTAACTTTAGAATCAACGATGTAAGGTCTGAATTTATCACATGCAAACACAACTGCTAAAAATTCTTTCTCAGAAGTAGCATAGTTTCTTTGAGCACTATCCAAGGTCTTACTAGCATAATGAATAACATTTAGTTTCTTATCAACTCTTTGATCTAGAACAGCACCAATAACATAATCACTAGCATCACACATAATTTCAAAGGGTAGGTTCCAGTCAGGTGGTTGAACAACAGGTGCAGAAATTAAGGCTTTCTTAAGTATTTCAAAGGCTTCTACACAATCATCATCAAAAACAAATGGAACATCTTTTTGTAGGAGATTGGTGAGAGGCCTAGAAATTTTAGAGAAGTCTTTGATGAACCTCCTATAAAAACCAGCATGACCTAGGAAACTTATTATACCTTTTATATCTTTAGGACATGGCATTTTCTCAATTGCATCAACTTTAGCTTTATCTACCTCAATACCTCTTTCAGAAATTTTATGACCAAGGACTATACCTTCATTCACCATGAAGTGGCACTTCTCCCAATTCAAGACAAGATTTGTCTCTTCACATCTCTATAAAACTTTGTCAAGATTGCCCAAGCAATCATCAAAAGAGGTTCCGTAAATGGAAAAATCATCCATGAATACCTCAACAATCTTTTCACAAAAATTAGAGAATATAGCAGTCATACATCTTTGAAAGGTAGCAGGTGCATTACATAAACCAAAAGGCATATGTCTATAAGCATAAGTTCCAAAAGGACAGGTAAAAGTAGTTTTCTCTTGATCTTCTTCTGAAACGGGTATTTGGGAAAAACTAGAATACCCATCTAGAAAGCAAAAATGTGTATGCTTAGATAATCTTTCTAACATTTGATCAATAAAAGGCAGTGGGTAATGATATTTTCTAGTAGATTTATTTAATTTCCTAAAATCAATCACCATCTTGTAACCAGTTACAATTCTTTGAGGGATAAGTTCATTCTTATCATTAGGAACAACAGTAATGCCTCCTTTCTTAGGGACACAATGAACAGGACTTACCCATCTACTATCAGCTATAGGATAAATTAAACCTACTTCCAGAAGCTTTAATATTTCAGTTATTACCACATCCTTCATTTTAGGATTCAAACGACGTTGATGATCAATAACTGGTTTGGCATTTGGCTCCATATTAATCTTGTGTTGACATAGTGTTGGGCTAATGCCCTTAAGATCATCAAGAGTATATCCAATTACAGCACGATGTTTCCTAAGAGTTTTGAGTAATCTCTTTTCTTCATGCACTGAAAGGCTAGCATTGATAATGATAGGATATATCTTCTTTTCATCAAGATAAGCATATTTCAATGTATCTGGGAGTTTCTTTAATTCAAACACAGCATCACTCTTAGGTGGGAGAGGGTCTCCCAATGTTTCAACAGGCAAATTATGTTTGAGGATAGGTGCTTGCCTAAAGAATATTTCATCTATTTCATTTCTTTCATTCATATGCATATCATTTTCATGGTCTAGCAGATATTTTTCTAATGGATCAATAGGAGGCACAGCAATAGAAGCAAGACCAATGATTTCATCTTTACTAGGCAATTCTTTATCATGAGGTTGTCTACTAAGCTTGGAGAAATTAAATTCATGAGATATATCACCAAACCTAACACTGACCTTTTCTTTAGCACAATCAATTTCCGCATTAACGGTATTCAAGAAAGGTCTACCAAATATAATGGGACAAAAGTCATCTTGCGGTGATCCAACTACTAAGAAATCAGTAGGGTATTTGATCTTACCACACAAGACTTCAACATCTCTAACAGTCCCAATCGGTGAAATAATATCTCTATTTGCAAGCTTAATAGTAACATCAATATCTTCTATCTCAACAGGTGCAATATCATGCATAACTTCTTGGTATAAAGAAAAGGGAATAGCACCTACACTAGCACCCACATCAAATAAACCATGATAACAATGATCTCCAATCTTGACAGAAACCACAGGCATGCCAACAACTGGCTTACTCTTATCTAATTTATCTTGTTTGCTATTAACTTGTTTAGCAATCCTGGTTGCTTCCTCACAGAAATAAATAACATGCCCATCAATACTATCAACCAAGAGGTCTTTGATAATTACAATATTAGGTTCCACTTTAATTTGCTCAGAGGGTTTAGGTGCCTTAACATTACTCTTATGAACCACAGTTGTAGCTTTAGCATGTTCCTTAATCCTTACAGGGAAAGGGGGGTTTTCAATATAAGCAGTGGGTCCAACTGGATCAACATTATAAGTAATTATTTCAGTTTTAGCTATAACAAGTTCCTCACAAATTTCTTCAGTAAGTGGATGAAATCTAAACCACTTCTCCTTAGGGAGATCAACATGAGCAGCAAAGGATTCACATAAATAGCTACTATCTCAGAGTCAAGTCCGTATTTTGCACTAAACTTATGAAAAGCATCCGTTTCTATAAAAGACTTAACACAATCATATTCAAGATTCATACCTGACTCGTTACCTTTGTTGATTTCCCAATCTTTAGAGTTGCGTTTAATTCTTTCAGGAAGATCCCATTTGAATTCAATAGTTTTCTTCATGAAGGAACCGGCAGAAGAAGTGTCACGCATTGCTTTGTCGTCATTAGAGAGCCGAGCATAAATTTTTTGTATAATAATTTCTCTGGAGAGCTCATGATTGGGGCATGTGTGCATCATGTATTTAAGCCTCCCCCAAGATTGAGCGATACTTTCTCCTTCACGAGGCCAAAAATTATATATATAATTCCGATCACGATGAACCAAATGCATAGGATAAAATTTCTGGTGGAATTCCAGCTTCAATCGGTTCCAATCCCATGTTTCGGTATCATCCAATAGCCTGTACCAAGATAATGCTTTTTTCCCTCAAGATAAAGGAAATACTTTCTTCTTAACTCTATCCTCTGATAGACCTGCAAGCTTAAACAATCCATAAATTTCACCTATATAGATTAAGTGCATATCAGGATGTATTGTTCCATTTCCTAGATAAGGATTAGCAAGCAGTTTTTCCATAATACCAGAGGGAATTTCATAATAAATATTTTTAGTAGCTTCAGTAGGTTGAGGAGCGGCTCTTACCACTTCCGATTGAGGTGAAGATACACCGAATAAGCCCCTCAACGGATAACTTTCCATAGTGACAAGTGAAGATAAATTTCAGCACGTAAATAAAATGTTTCCTTAACAAAGGCGCTTCACTCCCCGGCAATGGCGCCGGAAAATGTTCTTGATAACCCACAAGTATAGGGGATCAATCATAGTCCTTTCGATAAGTAACAGTGTCGAACCCAACGAGGAGCAGAAGGAAATGACAAGCGGTTTTCAGCAAGGTATTCTCTACAAGTGTTGTAAATAGTAGTAACAGATAGTTTGATAGCAAGATAATTTGTAACGAGTAATGAGTAACAATAGTAACAAAGGTGCAACAACGTGGCCCAATCCCTTTTGTAGCAAAGGACAAGCCAAAAGTACTTCTTATAGTGAGCAAAACGTTCTCGAGGACACATGGGAATTCTCGTCTAGTCACGTTCATCATGTTTGGTTGATTCGTGTTCACTACTTTGATAATTTGATATGTGGGTGGACCGGTGCTAGGGTGCTGTTCTTACTTGAACAAGCAACCCTCTTATGATTATCCCCTCTCACAAGCATCCGCAACTACGAAAGAAGAATTAAGACAAATCTAACCATAGCATGAAACATATGGATCCAAATCGACCCCTTAAGGAATAATGCATAAACTAGGGTTTAAGCTTCTGTCACTCTCGCAACCCATCATCTACTTACTACTCCCTACTGCCTTCCCCTAGGCCCAAACATGGTGAAGTGTCATGTAGTCGACGTTCACACGACACCACTAGAGGAAGAACAACATGCATATCATCAAAATATTGAACGAATACCAACTTCACATGATTACTTATAACAAGACTTCTCCCATGTCCTCAAGAACGAACGGAACTACTCACAAATCATATTCATGTTCAAGATCAGAGGGGTATTGTATATGATTAAGGATCTGAACATATAATCTTCCACCAAGTAAAACCAACTAGCATCAACTACAAGATGTAATCAACACTACTAGCAACCCACAGGTACCAATCTGAGGTTTTGAGACAAAGATTGAATACAAGAGATGAACTAGGGTTTGAGATGAGATGGTGCTGGTGAAGCTGTTGAGGAAGATTGGTCCTCCCACGATGGAAGGATCATTGGTGATGTCGATGGCTTCGATTTCCCCCTCCCGGAGGAAAGTATCCCCAGCGGAATCGCTCCGCCAGAGAGCAAAAGTGCTCCTTCCCAGGTTCCACCTCGAGACGGTAGTGCTTTGTCCTGAAAGTCTTCTCTTATTTTTTTTCTAGGGCAAAGGGCTTCATATATGAGAAGGAGGGCACCGGAGGGCGTCTGTGGGTCCCACAAGACATCAGGGCGCACCCTGGGGGGTGGGCATGCCCTGTTGTCTTGTGGACAGCAGGTGGGCCCCCTCTAGTAGTTCTTCCTTCCAGTATTTTTTATATATTCAATAAAAAATCTCCGTGAAGTTTCAAGTCATTTGGAGCTCCGTAGAATAGCCATCTCTGCTGTAGCTTTTTTAGGTCCAGAATTCCAGCTGCCGGCAATCTCCCTCTTCATATAGTTCCTGCAAATTAAGAGAGAAAAGGCATTACAATTTCATCATAAATTGAAATAATGACCAAAAATATTATAAATAACAGTAGGAAAACATGATGCAAAATGAACGTATCACCCATAATCAGGAAAACAGAATCATCAATCAACACTTGAGCTAGTCCTAGAGGCAAGACTAGGAATCTTGTTTTACTGTTTATATATCTACATGTGCTTATGAGTTTTCCTCCGAATCGCATATTCGTGAACCGTAGCAGTTATTGCATAGAATATAAACTATACTTATAAACTTGGAAATAAATAATATTCAAATATTATTGCCTCTAGGGCATATTTCCAACAGTGTATACTTCACTGAACCTACAGGGTCACGCGCTTAAGAGTCATCTATCTGCTGATTACTAGGAGGTTAGGAGCTTGAGAGAAAATCACTGAAAAAGTTTTGGAGATGTTGAAAATGTTTCGGAGAGAAAACCGGAAGTGTTTCGGAGTAACTGGAAAAGTTTCGGAGGAAACCACAAATACCATCAAGCCAAAAAAGTTTCAGAGTGCGTTTGGAACTTTTCAGAGGGTTCCAAAAATGTTTCGGGTCCTCCCAGAATTTTTTGGAAGGCTCCAAGGGGCTGCACACACACAAAGGACCGAGTGTTGGGAAGGGGTTCCCCATTGGGGGACAGCCCTCCCCCTTTTGTGGGATATGTTGGAGGGCGCCCCCTTTGAGGGCAGCCCCCCCCCCCCCCCCCCACCAAGTGTGGAGAGTGTTCGGAGGGGGCCCCGTTGGGGGTAGCCCCCTCAATGGGGTTCGGACAAGGTTGGTTGGGCCCTTTGGGGGCAAGCTCCGCCCTTTTGTGGGGCTATGTTCGTGGGGGGCCCGAAAAGGGCAGCCACCTCCAAGCCTCCCCCACCCCTTCTCCTCCTATAAATAGAGTTGGAAGGGAGCCCTCCAAATACACTAGAAGATGTGCCTTTGAGCTCTCACCAAATGGCATGCAATGAATTGCCTTCTCTCTCTCTCTCTCTCTCTCTCTCTCTCTCTCTCTCTCTCTCTCTCTCTCTCTCTCTCTAGCTATTGCACGAAATAGTTTTGTAGTGCCGCAAGGCTGCCTAGTCTCCGGCGGCGATTAGTTTTGGGTGGTGAAGCACTGCTGGATTGGTGACACCATATGTGTGCAACCTAGTAGAGAGATCGTACGTTTGATCTTTTGTTCGAGGGAGGAAAAATTCTTGCGGTTGGGAGGTTGTAAAATCCTAGCGGCGGGAATCTGCACCGACAATCTTCACCAACTCTTCTTCTGCTACTGCTATGAGTTGGTAACGATCATATCAAACCTTGTAAGCATCTTCATAGTGGTCCTGGGCTGGTGTGTAATATGGAACTTTTTTTTGCTGCATATCTCTACAGTGGCATCATGAGCCGTGCTATGCGTAGATGCATGTTACGTTCTAGAACACATAGAGATGTGTGGGTATTGCACAAAAATATTTTAGTAGATGAGATCTATTGTAGTCGATGAGATCTATTGCTTAATAAAAAAAATTGTGAGTAGTAGATAAGATCTATTATTATTAGATGCAATCTATTACTTGAAGTTCTTGTTGCTTCCCTTGAATTTGCATTTTTCTGATCTTGACAGAATGGTGTAATTTTGTTACAAAGTTTGGGCTATCCACAATCCTTCTATGCTACTCCTGAGTATGCTAGTTGTTAGATAAATGATGTGCTTCAGTTCTTTGGGTTCCACCATAGTTAAGAAAGATGAATTTTTGCAAACTAAAGGGCTTGTAGATGTGATCTGCACGGGGGTCACGTGTATGACAAAGTTTAGTATGGGGCTCAAGATTTTTCATTAAGTCTCGTGTTTCATACACCCCGCAAAGTTAATCTGGCAACTTGAATAATCATACTTGATGATGAACATTGGTAGCTGCGGTTTGTTTCGAAACCTTAGAAGCCACGTAATATAAAATTTTGCATGGACCGATTAGAGGCGTCTAACTTGGTTTTGCAGGCAGCATGTGATGTGGTATAGCTTTCATCATTATTAATGAGATTAGGTATGAGATGTCTATATGATGTAATTAATTAACATGACCTGCATGTCATGATTCAGCATGATGGCTGGAGCCATATGATTGTCACTTTAATGACCTGCATGTCAACCTTGTTGTAATACATTATTTTTATTAGCTATAGAGATAGCAATATTATTTAGTGCATCGACATGGTGGTGAAAAGTTTTGCAGAGGTGAATCCTCACACAAAATTTGTACATGAAGATGTTGGAGAAAAAGCTAAAGAAACAAGCTTTGGCACAAAAGTTCTGCCACGGCAGCAGTTTTCGAAATTGCTGCCACGGCAACGTTTTTGGCTGAAATTTCGCGAAGACGTTGAGTACTTCTCCGACGAAAGGGGCAATATCATATCATGCTATTATGAATTGCCTGAGATGTGTATCCCTTATTTTTTGCACCCATATGATTGCGTGGTAGTCGCTTTTATTAGGGTGATCTCTCACTTAAAAATATCAAGTAGTTAGTGTTCTCCCAAGTGTAGCACCGTCACATCACGTATCTTTTCGGGGTGCGACATGTACACATGAGCACAAATGATTAGAGAAGTGTAAGGCGGGTCTAAGGTCAGACCTAACAGTGAGATCACTTGGTTGTCTTGACATTCAGGCAGGATCGTCCTGAGCTCGGAACACGCCCATCGAAAGATGCAAAAGAGTCACATAGAGATGTGATCGGCAAGTTGGCCTACCGATAGAAATTCCCATCTTCAGTGATGAACCCGTCAATGGCCTCAAATTGAAATATGGGCCTTGAATCACTCACAATCAATTATGAGAGATATTGATTTGAGTGGGAGCACATTTTAGAATTAAATTATTTAATTCTTAGTGCAATTAATTATGAACAATGTCTAAGTATAATTTGCATTATAGTTGTAGAATCATGGCTCGCATTTCCGCCTTCCCTATTGAAATTGATTAGCTGTTTTAATTATCTAGTTTAAAACTGTACGATTGGTACGTAATGTGAGGATTGTCCTCAAGAGTGCCGAGAAGGACTTTGTCCTATTGCATGCTTTCAGTATTCTCCCGCTGATGCTATGGATGATGTGACTCACATCCTTCGATCCAAAAGCTAGAATTCCATCACGGTCAAGTGTAATATGCTTGCTTCCATAAGACTCGAACTTCAAAAGTTTGGGATAGTTATGTGATATACATGGAACTAAAAATTAGTTTCAGATACAAACAAAGGCTAAAAGATATGAGATATCCAAAGCAATGTTTGTTTGCAAGTATTAGTGAAGTGTTTACTGTGCATTAGACCGAAAGTGGGATCGATAAGAATGCCTGTCATATGATGATGGTGAATAAAACAACAACTTAAAGAGACAGGACAAATCCGAAGGGTGTTAGTGCGACTTACATGCCTAGGAAGTCCGGGGCTAATGCCACTCTTAAAGTTGGGTGCTTCTTCTGTGAGTAGGAGAAATATTGAAAGTAAAACTGTTAGAAATATAAAGACAAAAAGAAAGAAGACTGGAAGGTCTAGTTCAGGTATAAATGTCATACGAGTTATAGATGTATAGAAGGCTGGTCAAAGATGTAATTCTTGGGAATTATGATTAAACTATTAGTCACTGATTCTTGGGTATTGTGCTTAAAAGTTGATCACAAGGATACCCGTTCAATTGTATTCTGTTGCAACCCAATACAAGAACTACTATGGCCTAAAAGACTAGCCAGTAATAAGGTTTAGATACGCACTGGGAACATAGTAAAAGTTACTATACCTTCCATCGGCGTATTACCTCTGTATTTATTTTCATAATTCATTTTAGAGTTTTGTACACTCTAGCCCATTGCATAATGTTTGTTGCAAGAAGGTTGTTTAAAAAAGAACAATTGTTGTTCAGCGTTATGAATAACATAAGGGGCCATACTCCCATTATGAATGGAGTGTATGTTGTGAATATTGATGATAAAATAAATACATCCATAACACTGACGCTAAATATCATAAGACCAAAAGAATAGCACATATGAGTGGCACTGCATTTGGTCACATTGGAGAAACCCGCATGGAGAAATTCCATACTGATGGATTTTGAAGTCATTTGATTATGAATCACCTGACACTTGCAACTTTCATCCAAAAGAAGAGTGACTAAAATACCATTCATAGGCCCTAAGGAACGAGCAACGAACTTATTGGTAATCATACATATTAATGTGTGTAGTCCAATAAGTGTTATTGCTAGCAGTGGATTTGTCTATCTTCATTGATGACTCAAGTAGATATGTGAATACTTGCTTAATGAGACATAAGTCTGGATCCTGTAAAATAGTTCAAAAGGTTTTCAGAATGAAGTAGAAATTATTGTAACAAGAAAATTATGTTTCTGCAATTAGATTGCGGAAAGAAATATTTGACTTATAAGTTTAGCGAATGTTTGATGAGTTGTGAAATAGTTTCACAACTTACACCTCCCGGAACACCGCTGAGAGTGGAATGTCTGAAAAGATATAATCAAACCATATATGACATGGTAAGATTAAAGATGACATTAATCGATTTGCCATTATCCTTTTTGAAGTGATGCTTTAGAGACTACAGCTTTTACACTGAAAAGAGCGCCATCGAATATGTTGAAATGACGCCATGGTATGGTACACCAAACCATGTTTTGTCTTTTCTTAACATTTGGAATATGAGACATGTGTAAAGTGTTTACAAACCTATTCCAAATCAGATAAGTGCTACTTTGTATGTTATCCCAAAATGTTGGGTATTCCTCCATCACTATGCCGAGGCAAAAGGTTTGCCACAGAGAGCGGTATATTTTGAAGAAAATGTTTCTTGCAAAATAGTAAGTGGGAGGACAGTGCAACTCGATGAGATAATATAATCTTCGTCATCAGATCAAAGGAAAGAAACATTGTAAGTAGTTCTAGAGTTACCTACTGCCACTGATACGGAAGCCTCTACATGAGATGTATTGACTTCGGTTGAACTTGCAGCTGAACCACGTAGGCAAAACTCGTGCAAATGAGATATTGTTGTTAGACTATAGTATACCTATGATACACAAGGAAGCATTGGTGGGCCCTGACTTCGGAATTGGCTAAATGCCAAAATAATCCAATATAGTATCCATATACATGATTCAAGATTAGATCTTCATAAACCCTCTGAAAGACTTAGAGTCTAACGAATATTAATTGAACTATAAACTGATACGGATAAAATGTTTATCCATAAAGCTCGACTTGTTGCTTATAACAAATTCAAGGAGTTGACTACAACGAGATTGTCACAGTATAGCAATGCTTAAAGTCAGTTTGGGTTATACTAGCAATTACTACATATTTCAATTATGAGATATGACAAATGGACGCCAAAAGGATTTCCATGAGATGGAAATACAACCAAGGACATATATATGATACAGTCCAAAGTATTTTGTTGATCCATGGGATGCTAGTGAGTGTGCAAACTTCAGAGATCTAGTAATGGACAGAAGCAAGCACAATGGAGTTGGAATCTTCGTCTTGATGAAATAGTTAAAGAGTTTGATTTCATCAAGGATAGCGAAGATGCTTGTGTTCACAAGAAAGTAAGTGGGAGCATAATAATATTTCTAAAACTTTGTGTGCATGACACATTGTTGATTGAAAATTATATAAATTTCTTGACACAAATTAGGACTTCCCTGAAAATAGTTTTTTGATGAAGTACTTGGGCTAGGTAGCCTCGTTATTAGGCATTATAATCTATGGAGATAGAATTGCCTAATAGTGCTAAGACAAAATATGTATTGACAAGATGCTAAAACGATTTAGCATGGGAATGCCAAGAAGAGTTTCTTGGCAAAGTCACATGGAAAGAGTTTTAGCAAGACTCGGTGTCCTAAAACACTGATGAGCAAAACACATGATTGAGATTCCACACACTTTATTGTTTGGATTAATCATGTATTCCATGTTATGTAAAACAACTAGATATGTCTAGTACTCCAAATTAGTTGCGAGTGAGTTACCAAAGTGATCAAGGTGTTGATCATACGACAACAGTGAAAAATGTCATTAAGTACTAAAGTAGGACTGATGAAATGCTTCTCGCTAGCGAAGACAATGAAGAGATCGTTGTAAGTAGTTACATCGATGCTGGCTCATTGTAAGTAGTTGCATCGATACAATCTTCATTAGTGCTCCAAGCAATTTTCGATTTCAATGAAGGGTTTTGTGTTATACACGAAAAGGTGGCACAGTAAGTTGGAATCATTCCATACAGGTTACTGTGGCGGATTCTATAATGAAGGCTAAGTATGTTACTTCTTTAGAAGCGAGAAAGGAGGGTGTTGGATCATATAGTTCATTTATGAACTTAATATGGTTTCAAGATGGCTTAGGTCAATGGAACATTATTGAAGATAGTGGTTCCATAGCTGAGTCTGAGGAATCAAGATCCTACCAGTAATTCACAGATATACAAAGCTAAGACCACACAAATTATGAATTTTGTGAAAGTGTGAAAACGCGAGGATATTCAAAGATACACACGAACCTGAACTTGTCAGATCTGTTGGATGAAGACTGTACCACAAGAGAAGCATATTTTACACCAGTGTGCCATAGATGTAAAGTGCATTAGCATTGACTAGATTTTTGACTCTAGTGCAAGTGGGAGTCTATTGGAAATATGTTCTAGAGGCACTAATAAATGTTATTATTTATTTCCATGTTTGTAATTAATGTTTATGTTCTATGCTATAACTGCAATGGTTCTCAAGTCTACATGTGACACCCTGGTTTTCGCTCCTTGTTTTTTTTTCTTTCTTTCGCGGGATTTGGCTCCCGTCTTTTTTCGATGTTATCGGGTTTTCTCTTGCTCTTGGGTATGTGAAGATGGTCATTTAGTCTTGCCTTCCCTATCACACCAGAGATTCTCTCCAGACCAACCTTGCCACCCCAGATCTTTTCTCAGGATTTTGTCGCCGAAACCTTACTCTCCGGTTTGCCGGAAGGGAAACCCTAACTCCTTCCGTTACAAAGGAACCCCAATTTCCTTTGATATTTTGCCTCCCAAATTTCTCCCAGTGATCATCCTATATTTTTAAAACCCTGGATATGCAAAAATATTGCCAAGTCATTTGCAATATTTTTCATTTAAAATTAATTCCTTTTTCTGCCAGTTAAAGGAATTAAATCCAGGAAAATATCTATCCATCTCCAAAGTTCATAAAAACTTGTGGAGATATTCTTTGTGATCATATTGAGCTCCCATAAAAATATTGGCCATAATTAAATAAGGGAAATTGCATTTTCCTATTTAAAGCCAATATTGCAATTCGGGCACTTTCCAAAGGAGCTACCATTTTGGTAGCCAGGAAAAATCCCAAATAAATTTTGGAGCTTCTCCTATCCATATCTTAACCATTTCCATCAAGATCCCATGTTCCACAGATCAAATTTTGAGAGCACCATCCAATTCTTGTTTCTGGACTTATTTTGAGGTTCTGAAGCAACTATATTTTATATTGCTTCAAAAATTCTCAAATTAATCCAGGACCTCACATTTCCTATATGATGTGACTATGCAAAAAATACACATCATTTCATCTAGCCAATTTCTCCCAAAAATTCCATCTAGTTTCTATCCAGATCCAAGATCTGTGAAGGAAGTACCACTTTGGAATTACCAAATGAGCTGAAATTTTTCCAGTACCTTCATATCTCCAAATCATCACCCTCCACCAAAATTCGGCTCATTCCACCAAGCCATATGAGTGAAGCTTCAAGATTCAGTTTCTGGACCAGAATTTGCATTACAAAGGAAGTGTATGCAAAACTTGTCCAAATGGCCTCAAATTTGGAAAGAATCTAGTCCTTCCTAACCTATTTCATTTTGACAAAGTCTCAGATCCCCACCCTTATCCATTTCTCCACAAGGATCTGTCCAAGTTTTAGGTCAGAACCTTTGTGAGCTCCAATCAGTCAATTCCTGCCTCCACCTCCATCCAAAATCCTCATATGTCAACTCACTGATCTCTGATCTATCTAATTGACATGATTTTGCATCCAGGAAAACTCCAGAGCACGTGCTGGCATGGTGACCACGCCTCAGACAAAGCCAAACGCGCGCTCTGCGCGCTGACCGCGTCTGGTCGCGTCGACCAGCTCGCTCCGGTCAGTCCCGGCTCGTCCGGGCATGTCTGGTGGCTCCGCATTGTCCACGCCCTCCCTCTCCCGCAGCTTCCCCCTCCATTCTTCCTCCCCACACCATGGCAGCTCCGCCGCACTGCTCCGCCCGTGTCTGTCCGTCGTCGTTTCCGCTCTGTCCTCTTCCTCCCCGATCTCTCTCGATCGCTCTCGAGGCCTCTGCCCTCACCGCGAAGCCGCTCGACGCCGGAACCAGCCAGCCACGTCGCCTCGTCGCTCCAGTACGACAATAGGATCGCCACCGCGGCCATCCCTATCCCCTTGCCGCGGCTTGGCTATAAAAAGCCCACCTCCGCGCCCTCCTCGAGCATCCAGACCTCCCCTCTCCTCCTAGCAACTCTTCCAGCCGAAGTATTCGAGCACTCGAGCTCGAATCAATGCTCTCTGCCGCCATGGCCGCCGGCGTACCTCCCCCAAATTCACGGCACCTAGGCCGCCCCGCCTCACCTAGCCCCTCCCTCAACCCACCACCACCACCAGAGGCCCTCCCCGCCTTCATTTTTCTCCGGGGTAGGCCGTAGCATCGGCCCCCGCCTTGCCGTAGCTGCCGTCCGCCGCAGCCGGCGTGCTGCGCGAGTCCGAGCTCCCCGGCCATCGAATCGGGTACCAATGGATGCGCCACTCGCCGCCGAGCCCATCCATAGGACGAGCATCGCCGGAGGTGCTCCGTAGCTCCGGCAATCCTCGTCAGGGTCCTCTCTTCCCGTCGGCCGAGCGAGTGCACGGGCGTTGGAAGAAGAAGATGGCCTGTAGGCGGGTCCCGCATGGAAGTGACCCAGCGGGTCGGGCCCAATACTTAAGTGGAAACGTAGTTCCTGAAATACGCTTTCCACTTGAGTTAGCGCATTCCGCCGCGGCTTTGGATGGAAATGCGTTTTCTCTGCTCTGAAGGCGTAATTTCAAAATGCGCTTTCAGCCTCACCCCGCCGGCCGAATCGGTTAGTTAGTGAACGTTCGCCCGTTAAGAGCTATAGTGGATACTATTCTGTCCACTATTCTGCCTAACGAACGAACGGCTCTAACTTCGCGACCGTGACTCCGATCGAGGTGATTCCAAAGCCCACTTCTTCAGTTCGTCGAGCCCGTTCCGATGACATCACTTCCACTATGTCTACACTTTCTGAAATACCCATTTTGCCCTTGCCCTTCAATCAGCCCCTCCGAGAGAGAACCCTTTCCAGCGAATTCTTTCGCGAGGTGATCGCACTTCTCCCAGAGTATTCCTTCACCCCCAGGCAAGCCGACCATCTGATATATGCCCTAAGGCATTGCTCTGTATTATTCTTGCATGTTTAAATTTAATATGCTTGTATCTGTGTGCATTGTAGTTAACTGCAAGTGACGCTGCTGAACCCTTGTTTGCCTTTCTTAGATGACGGCACCACGCCTGTGTTCTGAGCTGTTTCCGGCCGTCCGGGGTGGATGCCGACTTTATGTTCTCTTTTCAACAACTGGCCATGTTCTGAGCTGTTTTTCGGCCGTCTCGGACAGCTGTTGAATTTCTCTCCGTAGCGGTGACCCTATGCTCTGAGCTGTTCTTCGGCCGTCTTAGAGAACCGCTACACTCTTTTTATCAACACCGACTCATGCTCTGAGCTGCTTTTCGGCCATCTTGAGCCGGGGTTGAGTTATTCCAGTCACGCCCCAGATCTGAGTTGTAAAGACCGTTCTGGTGGCTACTGGTTTATTTGCCGGTTTCATGCAAGGGTTCAGATGGTTGTCACTTACAGCCAAGACTTGTACAATTATTTAACTCCTGCTAGATTGAATTTGTTATTTACATTAGTTGTTAATGCTCATCATATTATCGCCCTAGTGACTCGTAGATGACAGTATGGAGATAGGTTGTTATATTTTCATCATGCATTACTGTTGTTATTACAGTAATTAAAAATGTGACTTAATAATGACAACAACCTCCTCCGTCGACTGGATCGAGTCATAGTGTCACCTATCCGGACTTACCCGTGCAGCCACATTTGCCGGTATGGGACGGCCCTAGCTTGGTCTATTGTCCTGCCTCTTGTCGATACCACCAAATAGGGAAGGTTATGCATGCGCGCTACCCTGGCCCGGTAGGCGACGATAACCTTGTGAGCCCAAGTTGAGTTATTTGGGACAGTGTTTGGCCACGACGGTGGCAGGTGTCACGGGGTGACACAGGGGGCACCCAGGACATGACCCTGGGAGGGTATGATTGTCGGTGGGACCGTAAGAGTGTCGGGCAATAGGCAAGGTTTTGTTGGAGCAGCACTGGTCCACCCGAATGGGAACATGTACTAAAGTACAAGGCCTGGCGCTCCATGGTGTGGGTAAAGTGCGCAACCTCTGCAGAGTGTAAATCTATTCGAATAGCCGCGTCCTCGGTCATGGACAGTTCGTATAGGCCCCTAGTTGGTCTGTGTCGAGTCTGGAGGAACAAACCATAAGATGTTAATAATGAACCAGAGTAAGATATGATTTGTCAGACTTGCGGTACAGAGGCATGGACATCGGATGATGTCAGAGGTATGATTGCTAGCCATGTGATGGCTATGAGATGAGCGGTTGGATGACCGCAAAGCTTGGATCAGATTTGGATCGTGAGCATATTCGGAGTTCGGATCATTTACCTGATATACTTTACTTTACTGCATTTACTTCTGTAATTATCATGCTAAATAATCCTGCTATGACATGATGATTAATGCTGCTAAATGATTAATTTTGCAATATAATCCTGCCATATTATGATAGATAATACTGTTAAGATAATAAGTGCATGCTTGAATGCCATGGTTTGCTTTGCTTGGTGTATATGTTGGTATGGTTTGCTTGCGAGTACATTCAAAAGTACTCAGCGGCCTTCAATGTGGCCAGGTTCACCTAAGGATTCGACGCCCTCTAGCGAGGAGCCGGAGCATTCGCGGGCTAGAAGAGTAACCCAGTCAGATCCATGTGGATTGGAGCCGCATCAGGACCATGCTGCCTTAGATAGAGCTTTTCCGCTGCCATCACCCTTGTAATATACCATGTAAGCCTTATATATCCATTAATAGAAAAGCTTGTGTTCTTGATACTTGTTGTAAAAGCGCATGCCAGAGTGATTTTCCTGGGCTGGTATGTGCGGTGACCGTCTGTCTACAGTGGTATTCAGGCGGGGCACCACAACGGATGGTATCAGAGCCAGGCTGACCGTAGGTTACCCCTAGCCCGACTTCATTGCCTTTTTGATTAGTAGAAAGCCCAGATGGATTTCAACCATCTTTGCCAGACTGGCATGGCTACTATTGATCATAAGGCAACCCCATAGGTTTTTGGCTCCATCAGACCCCAACTCTCGTGGCCTTTGCCTCCGCTGGGAAATGTCCGCACCAGGCAACGACCCGTGAGCCCTGAACCCCTAGGTAAACCAGATATCCCCACCTTGCTTGCTAACCATGGCATTTCTCTTCTCAAATCTAGTTTCCTTTGGGAAACGCTTATAAATTCCATCTCTCCCCGACAACCCTAGGATCGCTGACTAAGCCACTTTGGCTATGGTCGTGCGTTGAGTGTGATGTTCTCTAAGGAAGTAGTAGGAGCCTGACACCAATCGCTACCAAGGAGCATTGTGTGGTTATGCTTCTAAATCCTTAGAGGTACATCGAGTGCGCTATATTAGTTATACTAGTGAATTTTCGGCCACATGTGCAAGGTCCGCAAAATTTGAGCTTTATTTGCTTTTTGGTTTTCACGGTTTTTGCTTCTTTTGTCGATTCCGCTCTTTTGCTCCGACTGGATCCATCTGCAAGAGCTGTCAAGAAGACCAGCATACAACTTGGATACTACCCAATAGTCCAAACTTAGATGATTCAAGTCAACCACAAGATATTCAGAACAGCAACCCCAGGGCTACCAAGTGAAGAATGGGTCAGAGGCAGAATTTGCGTGCAACCAACAAGGCCAGAATATACCCGAGGGAGTTTGCCTCAGAACAGATCACATTTGAAAAGTAGTCAGATGAGTTGTCAACAATGGACGCCAGAAGGGACAAATTATTCCATCCTCGGTACAAGGGTTATTTCAGTCAATGGGGTGAATCCTGAGTTCTTCTCAATGGACTCAAGAATTTTTTTATTACCCACGGAAGACATATCTCAAGAATGTGAAGGTGCCGAGAGCAACAACAAAACTCCGGTACGTTGATACAAATTTCAAAGCATATTCTAGAATTTTTCAATGCATATACAAATTTTCTGGGCATGATGGACAAGGCCTGCGAGAAATATGGATGAGTTCATGGCTGCCCAGAATCAATGAGGACTCCAAACACCTGGAAGCTCAGCTAAACCGAATGGAATTATCAGTCAACTGCTCACTACCTGCAACACTTGGATTGAATTCAAAGGGTATTCCAAATAAATTGTCAACATAAAGTCCGCATCAGTTATGCAACCTCTACCGCAACAATGATCAGATCAGCATAAGAACAAGCGGTGTGCATGACCAACGGAATATCTTCAGACAAGGTATGGCCTATACCAAGTTTTGGCTCCTCTATGGGTAAATTCCGGATACTTCGGAAGTAAGCCAGAATCGGCCATAGATCCGACTGCATACCCAGTGAAAGGATTCGGGTGTAAGAAACCCAGCCTTCGTCCGCAAGCTATCGGGAAGAAGCTTACCATGCAAGACTCCCAACCGTCCTCGCTACACCACTTGGCGAGAAAAACTTCTGAGGTACGGCACTCCCATCCTCCTCAGTCTGCTACCGTGGAAAGCTTCCAGCATAAGGCACCTGACCTTCCGCGGTAAGCCACATAAGGGAAAGCTTCTGAGGTACGATACCCAGCCTTCCTCGGCACGCTATCCTGGCAAAAGCTTCGAGCGCAAGGAATTCAGCCTTCTTCGACACGCCATCATGCCCGCGACAGTCTTGTCAGAAGCACGAGCCAGTTTGTACACACATCCGCCTCAGAACTCAGTGGATATGAAAGGATCTATCCTACCACCGCATATGTTGTGAGCATGCAGTCCAGTGGATCAGTTCATGCGAGCCACTCGTACACGGGAATGACTGTGTTCAGAGAAGCATTGCCCCCATATTTTAAAGAAAGACATGGACACAGCAACCCCTACGAGATATGCAAGAGTAAATTGTGAGTACCAGCCCAGCAAACTGGGATATGACCAAGGAGCCATGATGGTAGGTCGTGACAAGTTCCCCAAAAAGGAACCCCCAAGAACAAGGAAGTCTTGAATAAACAATCTCCGCGACGGTCAATGAAGTAAAGCTTCACAGACAAAGTGATATTACCAACCCTTGTCAGACTCTTGCATATACGGCCACAACAATGCAGCCATCATGAATCTGGGCCATCAGCCAAGATCAGAGGTTATGCTCCGAAGAATGCACGGAATGCCAGCCATACTATGTCAGCTCAATGGTCATAGCAAGGACCACAGAGGCTATATAGGGTAGAGCCATCTCAGAGATTACCGTCTATGATTACTTTGTGATTATGCCCGACATTTCAGTTGGGAACCTCCTGAGAACGAAGTCAGAATGCAAGAGACAGGAAGAAAGCATTCGTATAGAACCCACAGCCAGATTGAGTATTCTGACAAGGCAAAAATAGAGCCACTCCTAGCCACTCCAGGCCATACGAGCACGTGAGTCCGGTACCCAGAAAGAATGTCTCGCCCTTGACAGTCAGTGTGCGAAGTATTGCAATAAAACCGAAGCAGCTAGTCCCAGGACATGGAAACCAGACTATTTGTCGATACTCGGAGCTACCCACCAACCCTGCCAACAAACTACCAGCACAAAGGGTTTGCCTGGCAGGAAAGAGAAGGATTCAATACAGCCATCTGAAAAATACAGCACCTGAGCCATCAAAAGAGGCAGTTAAAAGGTCAGTAAACAAATGAAGACAAGATAGCTGATGGATCCAAGTCGTACAGAGGTAAGTCCCCCTTAGTTGGGAGGTAAGCCCGGAAATCTCGAGGACGAGATTTTCTTAAGGGGGGTAGGTTTGTGACACCCGGGTTTTCACTCCTTGTTTTTTTCTTTCTTTTGCGGGATTTGGCTCCCGTCTTTTTTCGATGTTATCGGGTTTTCTCTTGCTCTTGGGTATGTGAAGATGGTCATTTAGTCTTGCCTTCCCTATCACACCAGCGACTCTCTCCAGACCAACCTTGCCACCCCAGATCTTTTCTCAGGATTTTGTCGCCGAAACCTTACTCTCCGGTTTGCCGGAAGGGAAACCCTAACTCCTTCCGTTACAAAGGAACCCCAATTTCCTTTGATCTTTTGCCTCCCAAATTTCTCCCAGTGATCATCCTATATTTTTAAAACCCTGTATATGCAAAAATATTGCCAGGTCATTTGCAATATTTTTCATTTAAAATTAATTCCTTTCTCTGCTAGTTAAAGGAATTAAATCCAGGAAAATATCTATCCATCTCCTAAGTTCATAAAAACTTGTGGAGATATTATTTGTGATCATATTGAGCTCCCATAAAAATATTGGCCATAATTAAATAAGGGAAATTGCCTTTTCCTATTTAAAGCCAATATTGCAATTCAGGCACTTTCCAAAGGAGCTACCATTTTTGTAGCCAGGAAAAATCCCAAATAAATTGTGGAGATTCTACTATCCATATATTAACCATTTCCATAAAGATCCCATGTTCCACAGATCAAATTTTGAGAGCACCATCCAATTCTTGTTTCTGGACTTATTTTGAGGTTGTGAAGCAACTATATTTTATATTGATTCAAAAATTCTCTAATTAATCCAGGACCTCAAATTTCCTATATTATGTGATTATGAAAAAATCCACATCATTTCATCCAGTCAATTGCTCCCAACAATTCCATCTAGTTTCTGTCCAGATCCAAGCTCTGTGAAGGAAGTACCACTTTGGAATTTCTAAATGAGCTGAAATTTTTCCAGTACCTTCATATCTTCAAATAATCACGCTCCACCAAAATTCAGCTCATTCCACCAAGCCATATGAGTGCAGCTTCAAGATTCATTTTCTGGACCAGAATTTGCTTTACAAAGGAAGTGTATGCAAAACTTGTCCAAATGGCCTAACATTTGGCAAGAATCTAGTACTTCCTAACCTATTTCATTATGACAAAGTCTCAGATCCCCAACCTTATCCCTTTATCCACAAGGATCTGTCCAAGTTTTAGGTCAGAACATTTGTGAGCTCCAATCAGTCAATTCCTGCCTCCACCTCCATCCAAAATCCTCATATGTCAACTCACTGATCTCTGATCTATCTAATTGACATGATTTTGCATCCAGGAAAACTCCAGAGCACGTGTTGGCATGGTGACGACGCCTCAGACAAAGCCAAACGCGCGCTCTGCGCGCTGACCGCGTCTGGTCGCGTCTACCAGCTCGCTCCGGTCAGTCCCGACTCGTCCGGGCATGTCTGGTGGCTCCGCATCGTCCACGCCCTCCCTCTCGCGCGGCTTCCCCCTCCATTCTTCCTCCCCACGCCACGGTAGCTCCGCCGCACTGCTCCGCCCGTGTCTGTCCGTCGTCGTTTCCGCTCTGTCCTCTTCCTCCCGATCTCTCTCGATCGCTCTCGAGGCCTCTGCCCTCACCGCGAAGCCGCTCGACGCCGGAACCAGCCAGCTACGTCGCCTCGTCGCTCCAGTACGACGATAGGATCGCCACCGCGGCCATCCCTATCCCCTCACCGCGGCTTGGCTATAAAAAGCCCACCTCCGCGCCCTCCTCGAGCATCCAGACCTCCCCTCTCCTCCTAGAAACTCTTCCAGCCGAAGTATTCGAGCACTCGAGCTCGAATCGATGCTCTCTGCCGCCATGGCCGCCGGCGTACCTCGCCCAAATTCGCGGCACCTAGGCTGCCCCCGCCTCTCCTAGCCCCTTCCTCAACCCACCACCACCACCAGAGGCCCTCCCCGCCTTCATTTTGCTCCGGGGCAGGCCGTAGCATCGGCCCCCGCCTCGCCGTAGCCGCCGTCCGCCGCAGCCGGCGTGCTGCGCGAGTCCGAGCTCCCCGGCCATCGAATCGGGTACCAATGGATGCGCCACTCGACGCAGAGCCCATCCATAGGCCGAGCATCGCCGGAGGTGCTCCGTAGCTCCGACAATCCTCGTCGGGGTCCTCTCTTCCCGTCGGCCGAGCGAGTGCACGGGCGCTGGAAGAGGAAGCTGGCCTGCAGGCGGGTCCCGCATGGAAGTGACCCAGCGGGTCGGGCCCAGTACTTAAGTGGAAACGTAGTTCCTGAAATACACTTTCCTCTCGGGTTAGCGCATTCCTGCGCGGCTTTTACGAAATACGTTTTCTCTTCTCTGAAGGCGTAATTTCGAAATGCGCTTTCAGCCTCACCCTGCCGGCCGAATCGGTTAGTTAGTGAACGTTCGCCCGTTAAGAGCTATAGTGGATACTATTCTGTCCACTATTCTGCCTAACGAACGAACGGCTCTAACTTCGCGACCGTGACTCCGATCGAGGTGATTCCAAAGCACACTTCTTCAGTTCGTCGAGCCCGTTCCGATGATATCACTTCGACCATGTCTACACTTTCTGAAATACCCATTTTGCCCTTGCCCTTCAATCAGCCCCTTTGAGAGAGAACCCTTTCCGGCGAATTCTACCGCGAGGTGATCGCACTTCTCCCAGAGTATTCCTTCACCCCCAGACAAGCCGACTATCTGATATATGCCCTAAAGCATTGCTCTGTGTTATTCTTGCGTGTTTAAATTTAATATGCTTGTATCTGTGTGCATAGTAGTGAACTGCAAGTGACGCTGCTAAACCCTTGTTTGCCTTTCTTAGATGACGGCACCACGCCTGTGTTCTGAGCTGTTTCTGGCCGTCCGGGGTGGATGCCGACTTTATGTTCTCTTTTCAACAACTGGCCGTGTTCTGAGCTGTTTTTCGGCCGTCTCGGACAGCTGTTGAATTTCTCTCCGTAGCGGTGACCCTATGCTCTGAGCTGTTCTTCGGCCGTCTTAGGGAACCGCTACACTCTTTTTATCAACACCGACTCATGCTCTGAGCTTTTTTTCGGCCGTCTTGAGCCGGGGTTGAGTTATTCCAGTCACGCCCCAGATCTGAGTTGTAAAGACCATTCTAGTGGCTACTGGTTTATTTGCTGGTTTCATGCAAGGGTTCAGATGGTTGTCACTTACAGCCAAGACTTGTAAAATTATTTAACTCCTGCTAGATTGAATTTGTTATTTACATTAGTTGTTAATGCTCATCATATTATCGCCCTAGTGACTCGTAGATGACAGTATGGAGATAGGTTGTTATATTTTCATCATGCATTACTGTTGTTATTACAGTAATTAAGAATGTGACTTAATAATACAACAACCTCCTCCGTCGACTGGATCGAGTCATAGTGTCACCTATCCGGACTTACCCGTGCAGCCACATTTGCCGGTATGGGACGGCCCTAGCTTGGTCTATTGTCCTGCCTCTTGTCGGTACCACCAAATAGGGAAGGTTATGCGTGCGCGCTACCCTGGCCCGGTAGGCGGCGATAACCTTGTGAGCCCAAGTTGAGTTATTTGCTGGCGTCCCTGTTTGGGACAGTGTTTGGCCACGACGGTGGCAGGTTTCACGGGGTGACACAGGGGCCACCCAGGACATGACCCTGGGAGGGTATGATTGTCGGTGGGACCGTAAGAGTGTCGGGCAATAGGCAAGGTTTTGTTGGAGCAGCACTGGTCCACCCGAATGGGAACATGTACTAAAGTACGAGGCCAGGCGCTCCATGGTGTGGGTAAAGTGCGCAACCTCTGCAGAGTGTAAATCTATTCGAATAGCTGCGTCCTCGGTCGTGGACAGTTCGTATAGGCCCCTAGTTGGTCTGTGTCGAGTCTGGAGGAACAAACCATAAGATGTTAATAATGAACCAGAGTAAGATATGATTTGTCAGACTTGCAGTACAGAGGCATGGACATCGGATGATGTCAGAGGTATGATTGCTAGCCATGTGATGGCTATGAGATGAGCGGTTGGATGACCGCAAAGCTTGGATCAGATTTGGATCGTGAGCATATTCGGAGTTCGGATCATTTACCTGATATACTTTACTTTACTGCATTTACTTCAGTAATTATCATGCTAAATAATCCTGCTATGACATGATGATTAATGCTGCTAAATGATTAATTTTGCAAGATAATCCTGCCATATTATGATAGATAATACTGTTAAGATAATAAGTGCATGCTTGAATGCCATGGTTTGCTTTGCTTGGTGTATATGTTGGTATGGTTTGCTTGCGAGTACATTCAACAGTACTCAGCGGCCTTCAATGTGTCCAGGTTCACCTAAGGATTCGACGCCCTCTAGCGAGGAGCCGGAGCGTTCACGGGCTAGAAGAGTAACCCAGTCAGATCCATGTGGATTGGAGCCGCATCAGGACCATACTGCCTTAGATAGAGCTTTTCCGCTGCCATCACCCTTGTAATATACCATGTAAGCCCTATATATCCATTAATAGAAAAGCTTGTGTTCTTGATACTTGTTGTAAAAGCGCATGCCAGAGTGATTTTCCTGGGCTGGTTTGTGCGGTGACCGTCTGTCTACAGTGGTATTCAGGCGGGGCGCCACACTACAATAACCACGAGCCTTAGAGGAAAACTCATGTGCACGTGTAGAATAATAAATGCTAAAATAGATTCCTAGCGTTGCCTCCAAGACTAGCTCAAGTGTTGCATGATGGTTCTGTTTGCCTGATCATGGGCATGATAATGCCGACAACTTTGAGGACACAATGTTAGGAGAACATTTGTGTTGAACAGACCCAATTGATGTTATGCTATGATATCCATTGGTCACAAGTTAATGGTTTATAATATAGAGAAAGTTAAACGTTTGCATAATTCCTTAGACCATGAGAGTATTGATTTCTTTCATACCAGATGATGCACTTTGGGGTTTGTTAAACGTCATCCATAACAGGGTGGCAATTACGGCAGCTTACGGGTTCATCAAAAAAGTATGACAAGGGTCTAGATAGCTCAAGAATTGGGATTTGCTCCTCCGATGATGGAGAGATATTCTTTGGGCCCTCTCGGTGTCACAGTATCCATCATCATCTGGCCAGACACAATGTGATTTGATCACAGGGATGCCGGAACACGGGAATGAGAAAAGAGAACAAAACCAGTAACGAGGAAACTGGCATGGTGAACAAGTTGTTGATTCACAGGGATGCTGATAAATCTCACCTCGGGTTTTTGTAACATATCGGGAAGCAGTAGGAATAGCACACGGTAACTAAAGGTTCACCCGAATAACATTCATGTGGGTATAGGGGTCAATATGGTTGTCCACGGTTCCACTATTGATCATTGATTGGAAGATGTTTCGGTCATATCTATACTTCACCGAACATACACGGTCACACGCTTAAGGGTCATCTATCTGCTGAGTACTAGGAGGTTAGCAGCTTGAGATAAAATCACCGAAAAAGTTTCGGAGACGTTGAAAATGTTTCGTAGAGAAAACCAGAAGTGTTTTGAAGTAACCGGAAAAGTTTTGGAGAAAACCACAAATACCGTCAAGCCGGAAAAGCTTTAGAGTGCATCCAGAATTTTTTGGAGGGTTCCGAAATGTTTCGGGTCCTCCCGGAATTTTTTGGAAGGCCCCAAGGGGCAGCACACACAAAGGACCAAGTGTTGGGAAGGGGTTCCCCATTGGGGGACAACCCTCACACTTTTGTGGGATATGTTGGAGGGGCACCCCCTTTGGGGGGCAGCCCCCCTTTTGGTGGAACATGCTAGAGGGAAGCCCCCCCCCCCCAAGTGTGGAGAATGTTGGGAGGGGGGCCTTGGGGGCAGCCCCCTCCATGGGGTTCGGCCAAAGTGTGGGGCTTTGGGGGCAAGCTTCCCCCTTTTATGGGGCTATGTTGGTGAGGGGGGCGGCCTTTTGGGTAGCCACCTTGAAGCCTCCCCCCACCCCTTCTCCTCCTATAAATAGATGTGGAATGGATCCCTCCAAACATGCTAGAAGTTGATCCTTTGAGCTCTCACCAAATGGCATGCAATGATCTGCCTTGTCTCTCTCTAGCTACTGCGCGAAATAGTTTTGTAGTGCCGCAAGGCTGCCTAATCTCCGGCGGTGATTAGTTCTGGGCGGTGAAGCATTGTAGGATCGGTGACACCGTATGTGTTTAAACTGGTAGAGAGATCATACGTTCGATCTTCTGTTCGAGGGAGGAAAAATTCTCGCGGTTGGGAGGTTGTAAAATCCTAGCTGCGGGAATCTGCACGGACGATCCTCACCAACTCTTCTTCGACTACTGCTACGAGTTTGTAACGATCAGATCAAAACCTGTATGCATCTTCATAATGGTCCTGGGCTGGTGCGTAGTACATATTTTTTTTGTTTTCTGCTACGTATCCCTACAAAAAGTTGTGCTAAAAGACAGATGAGTTCCCGTAGCTTCCTGAAAACTTTCCCAGAATCTAGAGGTGAAGAGGCTTCCACGATCAGAGTTGATTTCCCATGGAATACCGTGGAGTGAAAAAATTCTAGAAACATGCAGGTCTGCCAACGGACTAGCAGTAATGGTTTCCTTGACGGTTAAGAAGTGAGCAACCTAGAGAATCGGTTAATAACAACAAGAATGGCATCATGACCTTTCTGCGACCTGGGAAAACCAGTAATGAAGTCCATTCTAACTTTATCCCATTTCCATTTAGGAATAGCGAGAGGTTGCAAAGTTCTAGCAGGTCTCTGATGTTCTGCCTTTACATCATGACAAACGTCATATTCAGCAACATAGCGAGCAATGTCCCTCTTCATGTTATTCCACCAAAATCTCTGACAAAGGTCTTGGTACATCTTCGTCCTACCAGGATGAATTGAAAGAGGTGTCTCATGAGCTTCTTTGAGAATCTCCTGATTCACATTCTTAAACTTAGGTACCACTATGCGACCTTGAAAGAATTTTATGCCTTGATCATCTAAGGTGAAGTCTGAGGGTCTTCCTTCAGCAACATCATGCTTTATGCGGTCTATTTCGGTGTCATACAGCTGCATATTCCTAATTGTATGTTCAAGAATAGGTTCAACAACCAATGTATTTAGATAACCCTGAGAAATAATCTTGAGGTTCAGTTGACAGAGTTCTTCATAAAGAAGTGGTTGCTGCTGTTGTGCCATGAGGTTGTTGCAGTAGGACTTGCGGCTTAAGGCATCAGCCATTACATTAGCTTTGCTGGGGGTATAGGAAATGCCTACATCATAGTCTGAAATCGTCTCCATCCATCTTTGCTGTCAAAGGTTCAGATCTGGCTGAGTGAATAAGTAATTTTGACTTTGATGATCAGTGTAGATCTTGCAATGATTACCAAGGAGGTAATGTCTCCATAACTTCAGAGCATAGATAATGGCTGCAAGTTCGAGATCATGAGTTGGATAGTTCTCTTCATGCGGATGCAACTGGTGAAAACCATAAGCTATCACTTTACGGTCTTGCATCAGGACACAGCCTAATCCCTAACGAGATGTGTCGCAATAGATCACAAAGTCCTTGTGAGTATCTAGAGGAGCAAGCACTAGGGTAGAAGTTAACTTGTCTTTCAAAGTCTAGAAGCTTTCTTGACATTGAGGTGTCCACTCAAATTTCTTGTCTTTCTGGAGCAGATCAGTCAATGGCTTAGCAATCTTGGAGAAATTCTTGACAAGTCGACAGCAATAGCTGGCGAGTCCAAGAAAACTACTGACTTGCTTTACGGTCTATGAAGGAGTCTAGTCAAGAATAGCCTAAACTCATTCTAGATTAACAGCAATGCCTGCGGCAGAGATCATGTGGCCTAGATAGGTCACCTCAGATAACCAGAACTCACACTTGGAATACTTAGCATACAACTGATGTTCGCGAAGCTTCTCCAATACAAGCCGAAGATGTTCGGCATGTTCTTCTTCGTTCTTGGAATATACAAGGATGTCATCAAGATAAATCACGACAAACTTGTTGAGGTATTCCATAAAGATGTAGTTCATCAATCAAGAGAAAGTGGCTGGAGCATTGGTTAAACCAAAGGACATGACGGTATACTCGTATGAACCATAGCGAGTAACGAAGGCTGTTTTGGGAATGTCCTCTTCACGAACCCTGATCTGATAATATGCTAACCTCAAATCAAGTTTAGAGAAGACGGATGAACCAACTAGTTGATCATATAGGTCATTGATTCTTGGAAGTGGGTATTTGTGCTTGATCGTTGCCTGATTAACAGGGCCATAATCGACAACTAAATGATTAGTTCTATCCTTCTTTTTAACAAAGAGAGAGGGGGAACCCCATGCATAAGAGCTTGAGCGAATGAAGCCTTTGCGGAGCGACTCTTCAAGTTCTTTCTTAAGCTCGAGTAGTTCATGTGGAGGCATCTTATATGGGCGCTTAGCAATAGGAGCGGTTCCAGGTTTCAAGTCGATAATGAACTCGACATCCCTTTCAGGTGGCACTCCTGGAAGTTCTTTGAAAAAGACATCCTGGAAGTCACGGACTACCGGAATGTTCTTGATGTTGTCAAGAGATGATGCATTTAGGGCATATAACTGGGGCTCGACACTTTGGGATGAGTAGTTGATTATCTGGCCAGAGGGGTGTGTAAGTTGGACTGTATTAGTGGCACAGTCGATCAAAGCTCCATGGGCTTTCAACCAATTCATACCCAGAATGATGTCTATGTCGGAGGATTTGAGGGAAATGAGTGAAGCAAGGAACACTAGACATCCAATTCCAATTTGGTTGTTATGTCTTATCATGGCGATGTTCAATCTGGACCCTGGGGTATGAACCGTTAATGGAGGGTACAATTCTTCACAAGATATGCCATGCAAGAATGCAAAACTTTCGGATATAAATGAATGCGATGCTCCTGAATCAAAAAGAATAGAAGCTGCAATTGAATTAATGGGTAGGTTACCGAGCACAATATCTGAGGCCTGCTGAGCTTCTTCAACTTTAACATGGTTGACATGACCACAACCAATTGCAGGCGGTCTGGCATTGAAGTTTCTGGGCTGCGGATTATCATGGCCATTTCCACGACAAGCAGGAGGATGTGGTGTATTCTGAGTCTGACCACAGTCCCTGGCTTGATGTCCTGGTTGACCACACTTGAAGCACATCCCATAGATGGGGCGAGGAGCCATAGTATTGGGCTACCCACCTTAGATTCTCAGTTGCTGCGGCGGTGGAGGCAGACGAGGTGCAACATATGATGGCCTGGGTGCATGAATGGCTTGCTGGTAGACATGATTTGGAATCCACACTTTGCGCTTCTAAGTAGGCGGACATGAGGATGAGCCAACATCACGAGTACGCTTGAGTGACTCTTTGAGCTCAGCCTGGCTGGTTTCTGCCTGAATAGCTTTGTTGAAAAGTATCAGGAAATCTGTATATTCGTGGAGATTGAGGGCATGCTTGACAATTGAATCCAATCCTTCACAAAACTTGTCCTTCTTGTGCTTGTCGGTGGATACATCATCTTCAGCATATTGAGACAGAGAAAGAAATTACCTTTGGTACTCGTCCACTGTCTTCTTGACCTGAGTGAGATTACGAAACTCCTTCTTCTTCTTGTCCATGAGTCCTTGTGGAATGTGATGCCCGGGGAAAGCATTCTGGAATTCGAGCCAAGTGGTTACTATTCCAACAGGCAACATATGCCTGTGGCTCTCCCACCATTGAGTTGCTTGACCTTTCAGGTGATACACCACAAAAGTGACGTAGCTGGCAGGGGCAACATTAGCAGACTCCATCTCAAAAGTGATGTCACAGAGCTAGTCATCTGCATCCAATGGCTCAGAGGAGTTGCGATAGGTTGCCAGATTAAGGTGCACGAACTCCTGAAGTGAGATCGGGCCATTCTCCGAACATGCATTGTTGTGCTCCAAGCGGTTCACTAGACTCTCATTGAACTGTCTATTCAGCTCGAACTGCTGCATCATAGCTGCAACATACGGTTGCGATGGAGGATCTTCAGAATCAGACATCCTGAGTAAAATCAACAGGGTCAAAATAATTATTGTATTGTTATGCAAGTATGGTGGTAGGTGTGTGGAATTATTCACAAGTGTAAGTAGGCGGTAAGGAATTGTAAGAGCAGTAGGTACATAGGATTTTCAGAAAACCGGACAGTATGTCGGAGTATCTTGTGAAAACAAGAGAACAACTGGGAATGAATGGATCTCCGAATAAGTGTAAGGAATGAAGTCTCCGCGAGAACCTAGAGTTTTTGCAAAATTATGCCCGGAGAAGGTAAGGAAGTTTCAGAACCCAGAGTGAAGAGATACGGAATAAAAATTCTACTCCCATCCATATGCGATGTGGGCTCGTAAGCCACACAACACACCTAGTAGTTTAAAATAGTTTTATAGAACTAGACTCAACATCGACAAGGCTTGGGGGTTCCTACAGGTAGTCGGCTCAGATACCAACTTGTGACGCCCCCGCTCATAAGTGTGCACTAATCATACACGCAGCATGCACGCTCATGAGGGTGACACCACAGGTAGTACCACAACACAACTCTATGAGCAAAAATATAAACAAAAACTCATACATGAGCAGAGATAGCAAATATAACACAGAGAGGTCACATGACCCAATAATACATCAGAGCAGAAAGCAAATATAGGTCTGAGTATAGACAAGTTTAACAAATGCCTTAAGAAGGCTAGAACAAAAGTGACGACCCTCCCAAAGGCGCAGGCCTCCTGCCTGGGACCCCCAAACTACTTGGCGGCATCGAGATCCAAGAAGTAACCAACGTCAGGAACACCTGCATCCCAGGTGCTACTGTCTGAATTGCAGCAACCGGACCAAAGAAAAGAGTGACAAAGCAATGGTGAGTACTCATCCAAAGTACTCGCAAGACTTACATTAGATATATCTACATATGCATCGGTATCAATGGTAAGGGGGTATATCTATGTACTGTACTGCAGAAATGCCAGAATAGAGGTGAAGTCAAAGGAACCTACGAATACCAGCATCTTGCAGCAATAGGGGAGAGAAAGAGAGAGCGCACACTAGTCCATCTACTCACCACAGCAATACACTACGCGGAATCCTCCCTCGACTCCCAGCGAGAAAGCGATCCCTGGCATTCTATCTAGTATGTTGGCAATTTTATCAAGTAACCGGTTAAAGTTGTTCTATGAATGGGATACATCTCCAAGTCATCCATTACCGTGGACACGGTTATTCGAACAATATTGTTCTTCCCTGCAGGGGTGCACCACATTACTCGACACGCTCGAACTCCTCTTAACTCCACATGCTAGCACACTTCCCAAGGTATGTCGGGAGATGTGAACGACACGACGCAGCCCTACGTAAACTATCTAGAGAGGTCACCCGTTGGGTCTACATCCTAACTGCAAAGGGTAGTTCGGCCATACTCCCAATGCAGTCCACATGTGTTGCGATGAGGATCGGGTCCAAGCCCACCTTTGAATCAGGTAGTATACGTTTGCCCAACCGGCCCACATCCTAGGTAAGACCACACCAACATCTCATCACAATCTCTGTCACATCTTCATGTCCATCCTCACTATACCTGCAGCCCACGCACACGCAATAAACACGCAAATCTATGTGACATCTGGAAAGCTTCGATGAGGAACAACGACGCCGAAGGCCCCATAACCATTATCCTGTGTGGCGGTTAGTGCGTATATTTGTTTCTCAGATCAAATACCCAGAACTCAGGTCCTAAAGCGGCTAAGTGGAACGAAACAACCCTACTCTCCAGCACGGCCTCCCACCAATATGCCTTTAGTCATATTATTAAGTTATTCTGCAGGGACGGTCGGGATCCAGGCCCATCACTCTAGATGGTACTATGTCTGCCCTGCCGTACCGCATCTGAATGAAACCACATCAAATCTCAGTACCTGACTTCAGGTCCATCAGCAACCTGTCGCAGTCCATCTTGTTCCATGTCGCGGGCCACCAAGTCCAAGTCCACCATATAGTATATCATATAGTATGTGTACTCATAAGTATGCTCAAGTATCAAGTATAACATATCAGTGATCATTGCCCATAGGGATCACTGCCCGGTACTATAGCATAGCGACATGCGACAAGGGGGTAGGGCCAACTTGATGGAACACAAGCATATCTAAACTAGGCATGCTAGGATAACAGGTAAAGGCAATGTAAGGCAACAAAATCAGGCTATGGAGAGAATAGTATCAACTACCGAACAACATACTAAACCGATACTCTAATGCAAGAATGTAGAGAGAAAGAATAGGCGATATCTGGAATGATCAAGGGGGTTTTGCTTGCCTGGAAGCTCGGCAGATGGGATCAGATCCTCAGAGGCGTAGTCATAGTCGTACTCTACTGCGATCTCGGGATCTACCGATAAGAAGCAATATCAGAAAGCAAATAAACAACAGGCATTTATTATGCAACACAAAATGCATGGCATGGCAATATTTAATGATGAACTATTCTAATGCATTACTAACAATTTAATTGAAGTGGGGATATACAAAAAGATATTTCCCCAATTCCAAATATTATTTATTTAATGACCTATTAGTGTTTATAGGTAAACAGCAGGTTAATGATTTTTATCATGCATGAAAATAACATATTTGGATAGAGCATATTTTTCTAATCATTTTTCATATATAATATATTTCATTTTAAGTTAGTATGAATTAGTTATGATTTTCCAAAGTTTAAATGATTTTCTGGATTTTTTTATATTTATTTTAATTTGAATTTTTAAACAGTAAATAATTTTTATACTCAGAGAGAGCTAGCCACTGAGGCTGACAGGTGGGGCCAGGGGTGCTGAGTCAGCAGTCAACAGATTGACTGTTGACTGGGTCAAACTGGCCAGTGGGTCCCACTGGTCAGTGACACATATTTACCAGAGTATTTAACTAGTTTAACTTAGTTAATTAGGCAGGTGGGGCCCAGTAGTCAGTGACTCAGGATTAAGTAAATGGCTACAGTAACTGGGCCCACGTGTCAGTGGGTGTTAGTGGGGGTGATTAGCACTAATCTAATAGCTGATGGCCTGGGCCCACACGTCAGTGACCCAGATGGAATTTTAAACGCCGGCGAGCATTTCGGTGACCAAAAACACGGCGGCGACGCACTGGAGCTCGCCGGAAATGCGCTATACACACCGGATGGACGCGCGGCTGGATGCGTTCGAACGCGCATGACGCGGCGCGTCGAATGGTGGTAGTAGTTTGTGCAGGGGCGGCCGGAATCGGCGCCGGTGACGAGCTGGGGCGGTGGCAGAGGCACGGGCTTGACAGAATCGAGCCTACCAGCATGGATCCATCAATCAGTGGGCTAGAAAGCATCCACGCGATGCCCAAAGCACGTTGGTGGCCTCGGTTGCTACGGGGGTGGTCTACGACAATGGTAGCGAGCACGGCCGCGGCACTGAGCTTCGTCTATGGTGCGGCGGCAAGCTAGGCTAGCTACGGCTCGAACCCGAGCTCGATTATAGAGGGAAAAGGGGCCGAAGCTCACCTAGGAGCTCAAGAAAGGCTCTGCGAGGGCTTGGTAGCGCAGGGGGTGACAGATCAATGCGGCGGAGCAGCGATGGCCGTAGAGGAAGAAGGCGTCCGATCCAGCGATGCAGAGGCGCCTAGCTCAAACAGATACCCTTAGTCGACGTAGTCAATGACGGCGAAGTAGACAGGCAAGGTTTCAGCCGACGGGGAGTTCAGTGGCCACGCCGACGAGGTAGGCCATGGCGAGGGGGCTCTCGGGTGCATGCATCTTGGGCTATAGCAGCGCGAGGAGGGGGGAATGGTGGCTAGGGTTCGTCTAGGGGGTCGAGAAGGAGCCTATGTAGCCCTCCAGAGCGACTGTAGCGTCGTCGTGTCGCCCATCCGCCGGCGGCATCGTGCGTCGGCCGTGGGCGTGGTGACACGGAGGCGAGGTGGAAGATGACGTGCTGGCGGGCTGGGCTGTGCACTGTGCACTTATAGCCCAAGTGCACAGTAGCACATTTTCTTCTTTTTCTTTTCTGCTTTATATTTTTCTTCTACTGTTTATTTTAGTTTAGGTATCAAATTATTTTAGTTGAGGATGAAACTTGTTGCATAAATCAACAACAATATTATAAGGCCGCACACAAGCTTCCATATTATTTGGAATAATATAAATATGCATTTGGATTTAATAAGTCCTGTTTAGCAGAATTAGGGTTTTAATTTATTTATCCAAAATGACTTTCTGTTAATTTATTCTTATGTTATTGAATTTTAGGAATCCAGGAAAATTGGTTTGAATATTTTTGGGAAAGATTCTTTTGTTTTGTATTTTGAATTTGAATTTGAAATGAGTTTAACTCCTAATTTAATTTAGCAAGGATAAACATGATGACATGGCATCTTAACTAGGAAAGTAACAGTAGCATTATTACAGGAATGTTACATGGATCCTCATGAACAACCTAAAGGAGCAGATGAGGAAACACACATGAAGCTCATAGATTGCAGGGGTCGGCCCATTAGGTGGCCTAAGACACAAATACTTTTGGAGACATCTGATAGCCAGCAAGTGCACAGGGTTTACTTGTAGCCTTTTCGAAGTAAAAGTATCGATCCCACATGGAGCACAGGAAATGGTCTTTGTCTCTTCTAGTGAATTATTATGATGTGCCTACATGTTAATGTAAGTCTGAAGCAAGCGAATACGGAGGTTGAACTGTTGTAAGTGAATGGTGACAAAAAAATGCAAGAATAAAATAAAGTGACAGAGAGTAATGAAGGTTTTTAAAATCAATAGGGCGAAGGCGTTCCCAGGGAGTCTGGATTCCCCACTAGTATGCATCTAACGTAACTATGCTGACACATAGTTTTAGGTTCCAATTCCTAATCCACTTTGTATGCTTCTACAAGTGGGCGGAGCCAAGTACAGATACGTGGATACATGCAACAGCTACGTATCACATACGCCACCACCGTTCCTCCCCACATTCAGGTTCCATAATAGTGATTAAGGGTTTCCCCATGGACGCAGCTAAAGGCGGTCTCCGGTAATACCCTATCAAATGGTCAGGGAAGGAGGGAGATAGCTTCTGTCACTGCAGTACCTCCGTAAACCCGCAGTACCTCCGTAAACCCACCATTGCACCGATAGTAATAACCTTTCATTGAAAAAAGGCAAATTTTGAGTGGTCGACTTCACCCTACATCGAGAAGATTATTAACATAAACATACAAAGAGGATATCAAATCCTATCGGTGTTCGGCACCTAAACATACAAGGGTTCCTCCGTATCCCCAAGAACTAGAGGGTTTACTCAGACATGAGGATGACAAACATCTAAGGGTAAATCATGGTGAACATAGATGGATGATCAAAGTAATACAAGAATGAATCCACTAGGGTTTTTTATTACAAAGATATAAAAGGGGAATGATGGTGATGGCGATGGAAATGGTTGATGTTGTAGTCCTCTTGATCGAGACGATGGTGTCACGGAGCCCTTCTATCGATTCCTCCTCCGGATTCCTTCCGGAGGCTAGGGTTCTTGAGTCTGGCAAAGTTTCTGATCTCTGTGTGGCTCCCCAATGTGATCCGAAGTCATGGGGTTAAAATAGTTGACCAGGCAGTGGCGGCGGCGGCTGGTACCAGACGTCGTCTTCTCCTCTGGAGCCCCTGGTGCAGCCGGATTTTGCCCCTTTGACTTGTCCTTTTTTATGGTAGGTTCCTATCTCGTAAATCATTGTGATTTTCACAACATATTCTCAGGATTTTTTTCTTGTTCATCAAAATCTCCTCCGCGTTAAGGATCCTGGTGAAACCAATAAAAAGGTGCGCAAACACGATAAAATTCTAACAAAACCTATAACTAAGGCACGAAACTAGAAGTAAAACATGATGCAATTTTGGACTCATTAACATCCTTCCCGCAACAAACACCCTCGCCACCGGCAATCCGTACCGACGTCCCTACACTTGGACCATCTCCATTGGGTCCTGGCAGAACCCAAGGTCCTAAGGACGTGGTGACTGATGATATGGCCGCCGACAAAGATGAGGCTGCCGACGAAGATGAGCAAGAGGAGGATCCAAATATTTATTTTAATAATGACTATGATGGCATGCCTCATGTGACAAATTTTAACTGCACTAAGAGTCTATTTAATATGCTGCCAACCGATGACACTCAGAATGATCAATGTCCCTCCAGAGCAAAGGTGACTCCGAACACCTCAAAAGGGGCAACCCAAGACGCTCTGGCCAATGCCCCAGTGGGAGATGGAATCAAAAAGAAGAGGAAGCGGGGGAGAAAGTCAGATTACGCAAACACAGGCGGTGGCAGCCAAAAACATGTTGAGAAGAAGATCAACTTCCAACCTGAGGATCGTCATCGTCCTCAATTCCAATTGGCCCATATCCCTGGTGAACCCATCCTACCGAGTTATATGTACGACATCCTGTTGTTCGAAATGAGGGTTCTTCATGATGATATTCTCAAAAGAGATAAGGCGGCCAATGTCATGCTTTGAACTGAACTTCAAAATCGCCCAGTTTACATGGTGAAGGTGCCATCGGGTGTCAGCTTCATCGAAGATTTCCCCGTGGACAAATTTTATATTGATTTCGGGGAGATCTTCAGGATGTTCCACCTCAGGCTCAAGGGAAGCAGCTTAGTTAGGTTATGGGCGCTTCATCTAGCCACTATGGCCAAGCTCGAGAACATAAAGGCGGTCGCGGTGGCGGACCCTTACCACCTGCACGAGAACAACCTTCGCACACCAGGAGGTGTAGAAAAAATGAAGAAGTACCTTGCCAACTTCGTGGATGAAAATAAGCGTGCAGACTACCATCTCGTGCCCTACCATCCCCTGTAAGTCCTTCGCTAGCTAACACCAATTCAAATATGCTTTAGTAGATTTCCATTATGCTTGCATTGTACCAAGGTTGACGATATTGGTATGTTCTACTGTTTGCACATCAACCACTGGATCCGCATCGTTCTATCCCCAAAGACTGCTAGTTCTTATTTCTTGGATTTGAATCAAAGACAAAAGAAAGACTACACCAAACTGAAGGGGGTCTAGATTACGCTCTCTTTGACTATCATTTGAAGGGAGGAAACATCAGGCCAAATTGCATTAGGAGAAGAAACTTTGGCTTGGTACGCTTCGCCCACAACACAAACTTCTGTTGCATGCAATAGCCGCATGAAAACAGTGTGACGGTCGCCTACTACGTCATGAACCACATGCTTGACTAAACACGGCAGCATACAACCTTCAAAAAGATGGAGGACATCACCAATTGGGGTAAAACCATGGAGCTAATCGCACCTGATGATTGCAGAGTAGAGTTCAGACGAATCCAGATCACCCTTGCCAAGGTCATCAACAAGGATGTCGTCGATGAGATTGGGATCTTCTACGGCGGCGTAGAAACCCTGGAGGAGCAAATGTATCGCTCGAGGGGACAGGACGCTGACATCTCGGACTTCTACATCTCCATGCAAGACGCTCGCCCTTCTTCGTCCGAGTACAACAGAAGCCTGCGCCCCCGAAGTGAACGGTTGATAGTGGAATCGTGGTGTTGTCTATAACAACAGTTGTCTTTTTTAAAACGTTGTTCCAAACTTGACTATCTAGAGTTACCGTACCTTTTGTGTAGTTGCTACTTATGTTTTTAAGATGCATGCTGAAAGTGACCTATTATGTATACTTGATTAACCTAAGTAGGTTTTCGAGGTATAGAAACATGAAAATTCTGCCACGGCAGCAAAATGAGCCCTTCGGCTCATAAATGTTGCCATGGCAGAAAAAATGAACACAAAATGCTGCCATGGCAGCAAATATGAGCCCCAAGGCTCAAAAATTCTGCCATGACTATGTTTGGTATGTGGTAATGTTGTCATGTGTTGCCATGTGCTATCTTTGGTATCTATTTTGGTATAGAAGACATTTTTCCTATATGTTTGATATCTATGCTGATATTTGTGCTATTAATTATGATATGCCACAGATTCGTCGTCCGTAACTTCAACAGTTCCACCTCCTCCCCGCCGCCCCATGATCGAGTTGCTGCCGTGAAGCTAGACATGCATGAGATGCACTACGTGTTTTACAAATTCGGCATGTGAAATGCATGCATGTAATAGATCGATACCAATGTATTATATACGTGTTGCAATTTGGATATTTGGATTCATGTAAAATGTGATACATCAAATTATCTATTTGATGCATACTTTATGTATTGATATATCAATCAAATGTGCAAACGGTGTCACGACATCAAAAAAAGGCCGCCGTGGCAGATTTGGCGCACGCCACCAATGTGCTGACCTACTAGTGGTGGGCGAGCGCGGCCACACGCCACTAATAACTATATAGAATTATTATTTTTAAAGCAGCAAAAAAGTTTTTAGTGGCGTGCGGAGAAAGCCACACGCCACTAGTGTCTTGTGTTTTGTGTTACCTCTGGCGTGTGAATTCCGCGCACGCCACTAGTTTTTGTGTTGCTAGTGGCGTGCGGTAACCACATGCCACTGGTACGTGCCTTACTGGTGGCGTGTTGCACGCCAACACACCACTAGTAACCACTTACCAGTGGCGTGATACTAGTGGCATGCCGGCTACACGCCACTAGTAGGCTTTCGGGCACACCACTGGTAAGGGGTTCCTGTACTAGTGCGGGAACAACTTCCCGGTCAGTCACCCATCCTCAAATTACCCGAGGCCAAGCACGCTTAACCTAGAGATTCTTTGGAGATGAGCTTCAGTAAAAGAAGATGCACCTTATTGATATGAGTAGTCTATCAATCCTACTAATCAGGATGTCACGGTGTGGATGATAGGAGATCAACTAGTGGATTTGCTCGGTTCTAACCCTCTTTTTTTTTGGAGTGCTAAAAAACATGCCATAGTATCAAGATCAAGTACTGAAGCTGAGTATAAGTCTCTCGCCAATGCCACGGCAGAAGTTGTTTGGGTTGAATCATTGCTTGAGGAATTTGGTGGAAGGCTACATCATGTCACATGTCTATGGTTTGATAACTTGGGTGCAACATATCTATATGCTAATCTTGTTTTTCATGCAAGGGCGAAGCACATTGAAATTGATTTTTACTTTGTGCGAGAAAGAGTGGCAAGCAAGAAACTGGAAATTCGATTTATTCCCTCCAAAGATCAAGTGGTAGATGGCTTCACCAAGGCTCTCCCTCTACGACCGTAATCTCAACTTAGTAAAGTTGTGATTAAGGAAAGATGTTAAAATATATCATGTGTGAGTGCTAGATTAGGCTAGAACCTTCTAGGTTTATCCCTTGTACACGGTTTGGTTAGGATAAAACCAAAACGGTATAATATGAGATCTTGATGTTTCCTTGAGGATCAAGTCTCATAACAACCAAGATTGTAAGCAATCACGGAATAAGCCCCGGCCTATTAATACAAGGCACGTGGCCCTCCAAGAAGGGTTGAGACGCTTCCTAAATTTCTATAGTACGGTACGTACGTAAGCACGGGAGCGTGATGGACGACATGCGTCTCGACGGCACGGCTGCAAAATCTCCAGGTGCACCGAACCTGAGGTATGACTCGTGTGTTGACAAATAATTTCCTACTAGTTTAGGGGCTGCGCTTTGTCACTGGAAGCGCTACAACAATTTATTTATTTTAACAGAAAACCCAGATGCGTCTTTATTCAAGGAGTTGCAGTACAACCCAATTTACAGCAGGACCCTGACTAAAAAGAAAAAGCAAACCGGTCCCTAATTCCTGCAGAGAGGACCCCGATGGACAGAAGAGAATTGCAATTGGGTCCTTATCTGCTCCCGCACAAGCACGACCTCGCCATCGCCGGGGACGGCACCACATGGGACGGCAAAGTTTCCGCAGCACCTCGCTGCAAAGCTCGTGTAGAAGACAGGCTGCCTCCCATAGGGCATCTCGACCGGGAGGAAGAAAATCGACCGCCTTTCGGTCAGAGGATCCAGTGGATCGGCGGAGACAACCGGCTGCCGTTCGCCGCAGCAGGCGCCATAGCTTCCCCATGGACTCCGCTGGTGATGAGCACCTTCCCAATCAGCAACCAGAGCTCCGTCCCACCTCCGCTTCTCGTCCACCCCCATGGTGACTTCGCTAGCGGAAATCGAGCCAGGAACCCTCTTGCAAATCTGGGAACCGAGCGAGCTTATTGGAGAGGAAGCTGCAGCAAAGAACTCGACCTCCATACGAGACTCCGTCCACCGGAGCATGTCGGCGAAGGGGAGCACCAACGCCTGGTGCCGACCGCTGCTCGCACCTGCCGTACACCTGCTTCCACGGAGACAAGAAAGGACAAAGAAACAACAAACAAAAACAACGAACGGACACACCCACCTTCCCCTCCCACTCCGACGGGCGGCGCCGGCGAAGGAAAGAGGAACGGGGCGGCCTAAATTAACGGCACTGGGCCGACCTCTCAGCAAGCTACAGTAGAAAGAAAAGGGAAGAGGGGAGAAGAGAGCGTATAATTCCCCTCCCACTCCGACCGGCGGCGCTAGCGGAGGAAAGAGGAAGGGGGCGGCTGAATTTAACGGCGCCGGGTCGACCTCTCAACAAGCTACAGTATATAGAAAGAAAAGGGAAGAGGGGAAGACGCGAAGTATCTGAGCTCGGATGAACAGTAAAATCAAAAAAATTGAAAAGAATTCAAAAAATTGTGAATTTTTTGAGTGGTAAACTTTGACAAATGTTCTAAGTGCTTGCAAATTTTCATCATGAGATCACATTCGTGGAAGCCGTGACAAAAAAAAACAAAATCGATGCTCCGAAAAAGCTACTTTCGAAAGCATTTTGGAGCACTGATTTTTTTTTTTTGCCACGCCTTCCACGAATGTGATCTGATATTGAAATTTTGCAAACACTTAGAACATTTGTCAAAGTTATCACAAACAAAATTCATAATTTTTTTAATTTGTTTACATTTTTACTGTTCATCCAGGCTCATTTGAGCTCGAGCTCAAAAGGGTAATTTGGGGAGAAGAGAGCGTATAATAGTTGTACTGTTGTTGAGTCTAGTATGAAGGTCAAGGGACCCACGCGCTACAACAATTGAAAAGAACTTTGTCTCCACAACACGTTTTTTTTTCGGGAACCTGAATGAACACGTTTTGTCTCTCTGTCTGCGCGCTGCCGTGGCGTACGAGAAACCAACGAATCATAGCACAATAGTACAACAATACAGCGCCGCGCCCGTGTCCATTCGGAACAGGTGATTGACATCTGAAAAAATAAAAGGTGATTGATTCGCTGTGTTTTCTTGTGTCACGACTCACACGACTTACTACCAAAGAGCTGACACTGGACAGCAAATGAAGAAAAAAAATACATACGCTGTGATATGTGGTTCTCTCTGAGCCAGCCGTCATGCAGGCACTGTATGAAACGGCTGTAATATAGTAGTACCGAGTACTCTAGCAGTGGCCTCGCCGTACGTTCACGTTGTTCTTCAGTGTTCTACACCGCCGCGCGTCCAGGACGAATGTCGGCAAGGAGCTCCAGAGACCTTTTTTTTCAAAATTGATCAGATCTGTTATAAAGTTTCACTGAAAGTACAAAGCATCTCAAACATAATAAAAATTACATCGAGATCCATGGACCACCGAACGACCATTGCCGCCGTCAGAACGAGCCGCCGACACGCCGTTGTCGCCGCTCCCATACCATACCGGGCCTGACCTTGTCGATGACAGCCGGGAAGTCTTCGTGCACGTGCCCCTAAGGACCAGCGCCCCGGAGCCGCAATCGTCGTCGTTGAATTCTTGAATCGATCTGAAGAACCTGACACCAAATCTCGCCGTTGTGTGCGCACAGTGAGAAACCCTAACCTCGGCGCCCCGAGGAGCTGGCAGGAATCTACGCCGGAGCTCCGTCTAATCCGTCCCGACGGACGAACCTGAGGAGGATCGGAATCCAGAAGACTGATTCGAAAAAGAAGCGTCGCCATCCGTCCGAACGCCGCCCTTGCGAGGACTAAAACCATACCTATCTACTAGCCGGAGCCGAGGAACCAGGAATCCCCTCTCAGCAACAGGCCGCCGGAGCTGCAGGTGGAGGGGAGGCGAATCCAAGGAGCCCCTACAGTCAAGACGTACGTTAATTTGCTGAGAAAGAGAGAGACCCACACCACGGCCAAACCGCCGCTACACCAGCACACATCCCGAACACGACAAGAGCTTGAAAAGCTAACAGAGCAGCAACTCCTTGGAACTTGTAAACTGCATTTTTTTCTTTAACAGGAGAAGGGTTCCGAAGGACCCAGGTGAGGGTCTGTCTAGGACTCAGTCGACTTAGTCTAAGTCGGCTGACATCACCTCAAGTAGATTAGGCCTTGTTTATTTGATTATTTGGGCTGGGCTTTTTTTCTTTCTTTTTCTCCAGCGGCCAAGGACGTACAGTGCCAGGACCACAAGCATGCGCAGAGTCCCGCCGCGTGCAAGCAAGTGTACGTTCATGCACATGGATGGATACGATCCTGTGTGTACTATATGTGATTAGCATGTCCGCGCGTGTGCGTGTCATTTTTTTCAACGAATGGATGTGTGTGTGCGCGTCATTTTGTCCTTTATGTATGTACATGTGTCATTGAGAGTACTTGTGTCATTTAACTTGCCTCGGTGCATGGAGTAATAATATAAGTACGTATGTAGACACTTTAATCTATCCTACGTACATACGGCCAAGGGAAAATATGGTGCTCCGGTGGCTCAGGTGCTACGGTGATACGGATTTATGTTCGATCTGAAGAGCTCATGAGTTTTTTTGCAAAAAAGCCCTTGAGAGTCTATAAATTGCGCATAGGTCCAGCAGATCCAGCAAGCTTCCCAGATGCCGTCTGATCTGAGATCCAACAGTCGAGGAGCCGTAGCACCTAAGTGCCTGAAACACCAGATACTCACCCATATGGCCAACATATACAAGTGCAATGGAGGAGATTAGCTGGACAGGAACCCTAAGGCAAAGAGAGTCCTTCAAGAATAAAAATTAATTAATGCATCTCTAACACTAGTGGCCAGACATGTCGTTGCAGTCGAGGGCTACACTAGCACTTCCTTGCCTAGTGTCAAACATGCAATTGCCCCCCCCCCCCCCCTCTTCCACCGCACTCCGACAAAACAAAAGGTCAGTTGTAGTCGCATGGGTAAACAAGCAATTGTAGTCGGGGCGACACTTGCAGTTGCATGCCTAGTATCAGACATGCAACTGCCCTCCCTCTCCGCCGCCCTCCGACAAAACAAAGATCAGTTGCAGTCAGGCGGGTAGACATGAAGTTGCGGTCGATGGGCTACACTTGTAGTTGCATGCCTAGTGTCAGACATGCAACAACCCCCTATCCCGCCTCCTTCCGACAAAACAGTCCAGATGCATCCGTGTTAGGGGGACATGTAGTTGAGGGCTACACTTGCAGTTGCATGCCTAGTGTCAGTCATGCAACTGCCCCTCTCCCATCTCCATTTGACAAAACAAAGGTCAGTTGCGGGCGTGATGCAAGACATGCAATTGCAGTCGGGACGACACTTGCAGTTGCATGCCTAGTGTACACATGCAATTGCCCCTGTCCCCTCTCCCGCCGCCCTCTGACAAAACAAAGTTTAGTTGCGATCGTGATGGAAGACATGCAATTGCAGGCGGGAGGACACTTGTAGTTGCATGCCAAGTGTCCACATGCAACTGCCCCGCCCCTCTCCCACCACCCTCCGACAAAACAAAGTTCAGTTGTAGTCGTGATGGAAGACATGCAGTTGCAGTCGAGGCGCGACACTTGCAGTTGCATGCCTAGTGTACACATGCAATTGCTCCCCCCTCTCTCGCCTCCCTCCGACAACACAAAGTACAGTTGCAGTCGTGTGGGAAGACATGCAGTTGCATGCCTAGGGTACACATGCAATTACAGTTGCATTCGGAGCGCGACACTTCCAGCTGCATGCTAAGTGATAGACATGCAACTACGCTCCTAACAAAAACACCACATAGTTACAATCGGGGCCGACACTTACAGTTGCATGCCTTGTGGTAGACGTGCAACTACCCTCCTGACAAATACACCATAGAGAGTTGCAGTCACATTTAATACATGCTGTTGCGGTCGGGGGCGACACTTACAGGTGCGTACCTAACTGCGACATGCAATTGCCCCTTTGGACAAAACATCATGGAGTTGCAGTAGGAGCGACACTTGCAATTGCATGTCTAGTGACATACATGCAGCTGCACCTTCCCCGACAAAACACCAGTTGCAGTAGGGGCGACACTTGCAATTGCATGTCAAGTGACATACATGCAACTGCACCTTCCCCGACAAAACATCACAAAATTGCAGTCACGTCGAAATAAATACAGTTGTATTCGGGGCACGACACTTGCAGTTACGTGCCTAGTGATAGACAAGCAACTGCGCCCCTCATCCAAAGAAAACACAGTTGAGTTACAGTCTCGTTGAAGACATGCATTTACAATCGAGGGCAATTGTGTAACTAGATGGTATTATTTACAAATTTGAAAAATAAAAGTTGTTGTTTATTAAAAATATCTAACAAGAAAAATAGTAAGATTTATGCCGTCAGCACATAAAGGGTTTGAAAAGATCAATAGAAATGAGAAAATAAAACAAGAAAAACAAGATTTTTTTTGGAAATACAATAGAAAAAAAATCAACGCGACTAGGAGTACAGACAGAAAAAACTTTGAATCTTAAACCGTATTTTAAAAATACTATGTCAAACGATATGAACAAAACAAAGTAAAAATAAAATGTACAGAGAAACATAAATAAAATGAGAGATATGTTTTCATATATAAATACATACATTTGAAATAGACATAATCATCAGTTATCTTGCTATAAAAATGTGGGCCAGTGTAAAACTTGCAGACCAACAAAAAGGAAAAAAAACTAACAAAAAAGGGGGTCCCGTGCACAATCTCGCGCCAGTCCACAACACGTACCTGCCCAGCTCCCTGCGACACAGAAAAAAGAAACAAACTCGGAACAGGCCAGCCGCGTACGCGGGCCGAAATCTCACAAAACAAACAGCATACACAGATCTTAAAGCAACAAAAAAATCTAACGGCCAAGGGGATCTGACTTAGACTTGGTTAAATCTCAGTCGACTGAGATTTAGCAAGCCCCTTAGATTATCTCAGAAAACATCGTACAGCTTGCCCACAGACCCATAAGGAAACCAAAATTACAACATGGTCCATGAACTATACAGAAAGGACCCCAGCTAGAACATCTCAGTTGCAATGTGGTCCATCTCCTCCCAGGAAGCTTCAGTACCGAACCGATCTGAACGCTACCGGGGATGAAACCACTTGGGGCGCAAAGATCGCCGCAGCAGCACCACAAGCAATCGCCAGCGGCAGGTGTTGCCGACGTCGAACCGAAGCCATACTGCCTCCTTAATGGTTCCACGACCAGGAGGTAAACAAGGAGCCGGCGATCAAGAGAAGACGCCGCAGCTCTAGGTGGCCGCCATTCGGCCAGAAGATTCAACGGTGGTGAGAGCGAAATCGGCAGCCGACCGCTACCGCCCCTTCCTCTCAAGGAAGAAGAAAGCGATGACTGGCGACGTGGCTTGATCTCAGTAACCGTTGATGATGAGCTCAGAGAGGAGCACCTGCAGATGCCCCGGATCCACCGCCGGAAGCCCTTCTCCGACGAGATGCAGCACCGGACTGAGAAGCTTTGCTTCATCCCCTTGCCTATTGCCCAGCCACCACCGCTATGGCATGGAAAACAGGGGAAGATACCAGCCTCAGCTCGATCCGTCGCCACCTCGAGCTTATTTGCCAAGCTTCCGCCAGATCCGCCTCCTGCAGCCGCCGTCCGCCATGGACGCCAGCCGGGAGACGAATGAGGCCTCGTCCAGACGCCGCCCGGATGCGTCGGATAGAAGCTCGAATCCAGCATAAAGCCGAACAACCCAAACAGGGAAACTAGACTACGCCTACAGCTATTTACAAGAGGAACCCGCGCTCTGCATCCAGCTCTACATCGGCCGGCTACGCCGACGACGACGAGCGTGGAGCGAGCCGGGGTGACATGAGCGACTCTCAACGGGGCAGTGGAGAGCGAGACGAGAGGCTTCGAGACGACACTATGAACTGCATGCCCTTCCAAGGTCCTGCTGTTGGGTTCTTTCCAGATTCGCCAGTGAAGAGTAAATTACACAAAATTATCATAATTGGGGTTAGGTTAATAGTTTGGTACCACTTTTGATATATTTTTTCAAATAACAACCGTTTCTGTGGCATGGCGTGACAAATTGCGCTGATGTCCGGTTGATCACGTTTTGACAACAATACTGACTGATGGGACCCGTTCGTCAGCGCGGACCTAGCAACATATGTAGCTATTACGCTGATGTGGACACGGCCCCACATGTCATCTTCCTCCTCCCTACCCCTCCCTGCACATGTAGATACGGCGCCGTAACACGCACTGGCTGCCTTGTGCTGTAGTTGACGCCCGACCACATAGAGTAGTTTTTTTTTCAAAAAGGGGATCCCGGCCTCTACATCCATTGATGCACACATCCATGACCACCTAGAGTAGTGGATGCTGTCATTCCAAGAGCGCAAGGTTCTGGTGGCCTCTTTGAAATCGAGCAGTGAACGTCGATCTGTAGTGTTACCATGAACCACGGAGCAACGGGCGTCGCCAGCTCCATAGAACAACGGTAACAGTACTGCTAGTCGCACAAGCCTGCTGAGTCCTAGGGATTGCCACATGCCCATTAGGTCTATGTTGCCTGCAAAAGTCAAGGAATATGCATTTTCAACATAAGAAGCTCCATCAAATTAAGAATCTACATCAGTACATATCGCTTCACTTTTACACACCAACGACAAATACATATAGACCTTTTTTTCAATGGGAGAGGGGTGTTTGCGAGAGTTTGCCGTGGCAAAAATGAAAAGAAATCCTAAATTAGCATACATTCTTTTAGTAAACGTCGTTGCACTATATGCTCGCCGAAGAAGCTAAGCACGCTAACTTGTACTCGTAGTACTTTATAGTAAACTGCTAGTCTGATCCTGGGTACATAAAGTTTTGAAAGATTGTGTCGGTCCAATGAAAACCAGGGTACCATGGGCCGGCGGAAGCATGGGCCTTGACAATAGCGCCCAACAAGCAGTGCCGTATCGGCTCTCTCCGAGAAGAGCCACGCCCCGGAGTATCGCCCAAGAAGCGCCATCCCCCGCGAAGCAGTTCCTTCTCCGCGAAGGAACTGGAGAATCTACCTGTCAGAGGCATTAAATGCGCACTACCATTCTACAGTGACCGGCGTCAGCTGTCACGATTGGGCGTTACGCGTCCACCTTTTGACTTTGCACGTCGGTATGGCGCCACCTACCCTGTGCTCAGCCACAGTGGCAGGCTGTTCCACCTACCTCATGCTCATCTACAGGGACAAGCTGTTCCACCAGCCCGGCATGGGCAGGGAGGCTATTCCCAGTCGCTTCGGCGTGGCACAGACAACGGTGCCACCTGCTCCGCGAAGGGGAGCCTGCCACGTGCGCCTCCATCTGGCGAGGCGCCCCCTCCTGTTCTGGCTATGTGGCAACCCCCCACTGTATAAGTGGAGGACCGGAGCCACTATATAAGGCGAGCAACAGCTACTTAGAGAGGGATGGACTCATTTGCACTCAACCACATACATTGTAACCAGTGTACTGTTCATCTTCACATCACAATATCAAACCTAGCAGGAGTAGGGTATTACACCTCATTGGTGGCCCGAACCTGGGTAGCTCCGGTGTCCTGTTCTTTGTGTTGCATCCTTGCCGGTCTATGACGCCCTAGGAAACGTAGCGTAATCAGTCCCCGGCCGAACTCAAAAAGTGGTGTACGCACATCACAATGTCTGGTTCTTAGACACCGACATTTGGTGCTCCAGGTAGGGGCTGAGGCATTTCGTTTCCTCGGTCTGCGTCACCTTCATCGTCCGGCATCTTCGCCTCCCGCGGGCGCTCACGCGGATCTTCATCAGCAACTCCATCGGCGTCATCTTCGGCGTCGACCTCGTCGTTGTCTATATCGACATATCCATCAACATCAAGTCAGGATGGCGCGTGGCGGACGCTTCAGGGCTGCGGCGAGCAGGCGCACGCGTGGGCGCCAGCACTACCGCGCTCACGGCCCAGGGAATCCCTCGCCACTTCTCCAGGAGAACCAGCTCCCTGGATTTGGAAGTAGCATGGCGGATCACCGCTCCCACGGCGGCGGCGAGATCAACATCCGGTGCTCCCGTGCGCCGACAGTGGAAAGTGTTCCTTCGCGGAGGAGATGCGGAGCAGCAAGGCCCTCGTACCTCTTGCTCCATCGCCTCAAGCAGGGGCCAGGCGAGCCACTCAGGAAGTACATCCGGCGCTTTCACCGGATGCAGTGCAAGATTCATGACTTACCCGCCGCTACTGTCATCACGACGTTCTATATGAACGTTCGTAGTGTAAGCATAATCGAAAAGCTCGCCGCTCGCTGAGTGCCCACTGTTTCAGAACTCTACAGTCTTGCATACAGGTGCGCCCGAGCAGAGGAAGCGGACATCCCCTCGGGAGCTGGTAGGCGTGGGTGCTGCGAGCGGAAGTCGAAGTCTGCCCTACCGGCGGAACTCGTTGGCCAAAAGTTTGGCAAGGAACCGAAGGAGAGGAGCTCCTTCGCCATGAAGATCACGCTCAATGAAGACGGGTCCCGCACGGTCAACGTCGATGCTGACCTGTCCGATGGGTAGGCAAGTGCTCTTGCTTCTTCCCCAGGGCATGGTGATGCGCCCGCGAGGCAACTGTTTAGCCTCCCTGGGATCCTAGGAGAGAAATCGAGCACTAGCTGCCTACCAAGCTGGGTTCAGATCCCATGTGTGATAAATAAAGCTAAGTACTCTGTTTATGTTATGTGAGCAGTAAGGATTGTGGTGTGCTTGTCTCATTGCGTTCTTGCTGCTCCACCTTTGCCTACAATGCGCGCGTCGGTTCTAACCTGTCTAACACATGAGCGGGGGCTGCTACATTGCACCACGCTTGGCGACGGAGGTTTTGTTCCCGGGCCTGCTCCCGTGCGGACCACCTCCTCCCAAGTTGCTTGGTGCAGGCTGCTCTCCTCGTGTCTCAGTCAGATTAGATGAGCGAGCACGGGCTTTGCGTTTCTCTCCTTCACGGAGCTTTTTCTTGTCGGCATGTGTTTCTAACGGCAATGACTGAGAGTTGCAGCAAGCGTTAAAAACAGTAAGGCCACTTCACCCTCGCTGGCAAGTGGATCGGTGCCGGCAAGCGTGTGCTTCCCGGATCAGCGTTGCAGAAAGGAGCTAAATCCCTGCAACCCTTTACTCTTTTCTGTTCCTTTCCGTGTCCCAGGTTTCTTCATTTTTGTGTGTTGCCCGTCCGTAGAAAGGGGGGTTCCCGAAAAGCGCCTCTCCCGCGAACCTTTCCCGGGAAGCCTAATCACCCCAAGTGGTGAGGCACTCGTTGGCTATGTTCCGGACTCGCTCCAACATACCGGCGTCAGGTGTTCTTGTTTCCGGGGGCTGGTTCCCCGACAATAACGTGGGTTTTTTCAAACGCACAAAGAAAGAAAATCTGGGGCAGCGGGAGATTAAACAAACTTCAGAAATACTTAAAAGGAGTTCAACGACCAATCTCCCTGATTACAAAATAAGTGATGATTACTGGCTAAATACATCACTCTTTCAACCACGGCACCCCGTGCCGGACTTCTTTGCTAAACAAGAAAGAAAAAGAAGATAAACAAGGGCGTTCCCAGGGACGCCTAGACGCTGCCGAAGTCCCTCTCCTTCTCCAGCTGCACCACCGCGGCGATGTAATGCGCCACGGCCCTCAGCGACCTCCAGCGCTCCATCGGCGCCAGCTCGTCCATGATGGCATCCGCCTGGAAGGAGGGGTCACGATGGTGAAGGCCGGAGAGGATGCGCGCGGCCACCGCAAGGGCGGCACGCACACCGGCACGAGCGTTAAAAACAGTAAGGCGCTCCTCAACCTCATCCCGCTCGGCGCGCTCGCGCGCCAGCACCTGGGCCATCTCGTTGGTTTTGCCCACGAGCCGGTCCTTCACCTCCCGTAGCTGCTTTGTCGTGGCCTCAAGCCACGACCGCAGCTCGCCGTTCTCCTCCCAGTGGTGGACCAGCATGGCGATCGTCTTCTCTCGAAGCTATATAAGGTGGGGGGCGCGGGGGGGGGACACCCTTTTGCCTGGCCGTAGCCTCTCCCATCTCCTCCGCGTAGCGCTTGGCGAAGCCCTGCTGCAGTTCTGCTGCCACCACCACCACCACACCGTCGCGCTGGCCTAGATCCCATCCACCTCTCCACCCTCGCTTGCTGGATCAAGAAGGCGGAGACGTCACCGAGCCGTACGTGTGCACATCTCAGAGGTGCCGCTCGTGCGGTGCTTGGATCGGATTGGATCGCGACACGAGTATGACTACGTCAACCACGATCTCTAGATCGTTAACGCTTTCGGTCTACAAGGGTATGTAGACACCTCTCCCTCTCGTTGCTAGCATCTCCATAGATAGATCTTTGGGTGTTTCGTAGGAATGTTTTTTGTTTTCCATGCAACGTTCCCCATCACGACATGCTTCCTGTTGCTTAGAGCATCTCTAGCAGATCCCACAAATCGGCGTCCCGCAAAACCGTTTTAAGGTTCCCCCGAAAACGGTTTTGCGGTACCGCGAGGGCTCCGGCGCGGAACAGATCCCGTAAACTCGTACTGCAATTCCGCGCCGGAGCCCTCGCGGTACCGCAAAACCGTTTTCGGAGTTTTAGGTAAATTCATGATTTTGAACAATATAATCTTAATACAACAGCAATATAAATCAAACTTATTAATTTTTTAGCATCATATAATGCAATAATCATTTCAATTACAACAAATGTTCAAATCCGAATAATTAAAACAATAATGAATGGTCCGGAATGAAAATAATTGTTCAAATCACACATGAATACAAATAAGATCAAATGAATAAAATAGGAGTCTAGCTCCCATACAGTTGCCACTGGTGCTCAATGAGATCATCACGAAGCTGGGTGTGCATTGCATTGTCCTCAATCTGCCGGTAGGTCTCAAGAAATGCATTGATCTGATCTGGGTTCCTGTCAGGCTTGACACGGCTACCAATATTGTCATAGAAAAACTCTAACGTTTAAATCCCTCTCATCCTCGATAATCATGTTGTGCAGAATTACACATGCAGTCATGATATTTGAGAGGGATTTCTTATCCCAGAAGCGAGCAGGACCTTGAACAATGGCAAACCGAGCTTGCAACACACCAAATGCCCTCTCAATATCCTTTCGGCATGCTTCTTGTGCTTGGGCAAAAAAAATTGTGCTTCTTGCTTTTTGGCTCACTGATGGTCTTCACAAATGTTGACCATGAAGGATAAATACCGTCGGCAAGATAATACCCCATGGTATAGTCATGTCCATTGACGGTGTAGTTGCAAGCCGGAGCTTCTCCACTAGCAAGCCGAGCAAAAAAGATGTGATCTCTGCAATACATTGATATCATTGAGAGAACCCGACAATCCAAAGAAGCAATGCCAAAACCACAAGTCATGCGAAGCCACGGCCTCAAGCACAATCGTGGGATTACGTTTATGGCCGGTGTACTGCCCGACCCAAGCCGTAGGGCAGTTCTTCCACCTCCAATGCATGCAATCCACACTCCCAAGCATGCCCGGCCATCATCTTGCTTCATTCATCGCCATCAACTTCTTTGTGTCCTCCTCATTGGGAGCTCGGAGATACTCGGGACCAAAAACCCGGATCAAAACCTTGGCAAACACCCGCACGCATTTGAGCTCGGTATCTTCTCCAATGCGAAGATACTCATCGGTGTAGTCAGCCGGAATGCCATATGCTATCCCTCTCATTGCCGCCGATATCATTTGGTATGAACTAAACCCAAGCAAACCGGTGGCATTCCTCCGGCGAGTGAAAAAAATGAGAGTTTTGCTCGCAACCTTCCACAATGCGAACAAAATGAGATCTCCGCATTTGATAACACCTACGGAAGAGGTGAGCCGGATAGGTCGGTACCTCAACAAAGTAATCCTTCATGAGCATGGAATGGCCGAGAGCTCGGTTGCGCGGAATGCAAAGACGGCCAACCGTCGATCCTCGGCGCTTTCTCTTCTTGCCGGCCTCAAATTTTTGGACGAGATGCAACAAGACGAGGTGATCGACATCGTCGTCAAAAAGCATCTCCTCTATGTCGGAATCATCCGACTCCGACGACGACGACGAACTCCAATCATCCATCTAAAAAAAGATGGCCGGTAGCAAAATTAATCACATCGTCCGTCACCTACAATTAAAACGCACGGAAACCACTAGAGATATTACCTTTGGCCGGTAGCAAATCCGCGCAACCGAGCTCTCTTCCCCACCGCCGGCCGAAAGCAAATCCGCCGCCCCTACTTCCCCACGGACCCAAACCCGCGGTGTCGGCAAGCACGGCGGCTGCGAGAACGATTCCGCCGCTCAATAGCGGCCGGAGCAGCCGGATCCGCCCGCAACAAGGCCCTGCACAAAGCTCCGGGGCGAATCCATGGCGGCGGCGGTGGCCACGCGCCCGCGGGAAAGTTTGGCAACCCCCGAGCTCCAAAATAGGTGGAGAAGATGAGGCGGAGGGCGGCGGATCTTTTCGACGGCGCGGGGTGGCCGGGGGCAGCAAGAAACGGCGGTGAGATGCAGCGGCGGAGGCGGCGGAATGGTGGGCGCGAGCTGAAATGTCCCTCCCACCAAGCTGCGCGAGAGATAGAGGAAATGGCAAAACGGAGGGGAAAAACCGGACATATGTAGGCGGCGGAATGGTGGGCGCGAGCTGAAATGTCCCTCCCGCCAAGCCACGCGAGAGATAAAGGAAACGGCAAAACGGAGGGGAAAAACCGGACATGTGGCCGGAGAGCCAAAATATGCAGCCCGCCCCACCCCGGTCCCGTAAAACGGCGGTTATTATAGTGGACGGGGCGATTTGCGGGATCTGCTAGAGATGCTCTTATGGATGTCTGTGCGTGTGCAGGGTTGGGACAGCTGTTCCCTTCATATCCTCTTTGTATTCGTATCTGTACGCTTTGTACGGTTTCCTTAGCAGTAAATACAGATATGTTGATATCAAAAAATAAATAAAAAAAATACAGATATGTTCCCTAAAAAAGAGCTATAGCTAAAAGATAGGGCTTTTATCGCTGCACTCAATACAAGTTATTCTTTTTTTCTCACAACATATCAAATTACAGCTCCTTCAGATACTGCACTAAGATACAAGCCACCGAAGGGATTGTATCTAACACATATTAACGTGTATGATACAGCTTAACATACAATTCACAAGAACTGCCCTGAGTAGCGCATTCTTTTAATGCTGTGAAAACAACCCTCAAGAAGACCCTTGGGTCATTGACTTCTTTCATCAGCTAATCGTCCATGCTTCCTCTTTATAACTGCTTACTTTTACATAATTTAAATTAGCTAATGTTATAACAATACAAACGTTCCAGTGAGTCGCAATGCTCGCAGGCTACAGTTCAACCCTAGTCATAGGGTTCATCGAGATCAATAACGGACAATGTAAGCTCTACAGCAGGAGTCAGCGAGTAAACATCAACTTCACTACTTAAGCTCAAAACCGAAAGAATGCTAATTGTATTCTAGAGAGCATACAGCAAGCTTAGGAGCCTAGCGAGAGAGCACCAGCCGCAAACAAGAGATTCCTTCGAGAAAACTGTAGTTGCGAGAAAGCAGTTAGTTCTTGGTTTTCACAGCACACAGTAACTACCATAAGTTAACCGAAATAATGCACCATGTAAAGAGAACAGATTTCTCACCCGCAAGTTATAAACAGGAGTCGATTTCGTAGGGAGAGCTTTCAGCAGCCTCAGTCGGTTCGTAGAACCAGCTTTGCTGTTTCACAGAAATAAAGGATATTTTACTAGAGTAAGGCGACTAGATTAGCATTTTACACGCAGTTCAACCAACTTACGTGTCATCCATCTTCAGGGCCTTTGTGCTGGACGCGACATCCCAGAGTTTAACAGTGCAATCAGCCGATCCAGATGCAAGCAATGCTCCCTCGCAGCTAAAACAAACGAAGAAGAATGTTTTAACTAAGATGATTCTTTGGTATAGCATATTAGCATGCAATTAAGTAATCATGCTCCTCCAAAAACTAAAATTATATGTAGCCAGACAGAACAGGACAGCATGACTAGTCACTGAAAGAGAATTTCGAAACAGAAGAACTATCAGTGATATTCAATCTAATCCGTGGCAGCTTAAATCTACTGAAAACAGTGGATAAAACATCCAAGACATTTTTTTACAGAATTTATTTTTTTAAAACAATAGATCCATAAGAAAATCTACCGTGATCAACCAGCAACTGCATTACGGCAATTGCATAAGCCTGGACCACCAATGTATATTCAAGAAAAAACAACCACATACACGCGTTCAAGTTCCATGGTGTGGCCATTTGAAGACAGAATAACGCAACCATCCAGTTAAATACTCTAAATAAGGATGGCCAAAATGGTTAGTAAACCCATTGCTCATTTAGGGCCTATTCGGTTCACAGGTTTTTTACAGGAAATCTGCAGGAATCGGTGTTCCAGAGAATTTTGGGCAAACTGGTCGTTCGGATCAAAGCAAGTGCTACTCCAGTTTCCTCTGGAATACTGCTCTAGCCCCGTGATTCCACAGGAAATGGGAAATCCAGTCCGAGCTCATGTTTCGCGTATGCCTGAGAAAGATCAATCACTTTCCAATTAATTTATTCCTTAACTAGATGCTTTGCCTCAGAGAACCACTATGCAGCCGAATAAAAAAATTCAGAAAAGTTGCTCTTTTAGCATCCTCTGATGGAACGGCTTCCGCCACTCTTCCTACGTTTACTAACCATATGGTTAACCGAATGTCCAGCTCTTTGGTTTTCCTCTGTTTTTGAATCCTCAGTTTTGCACCTCTATTCCTTTTTCATTCCTATATGGTTTCATCCATTCCTATGTTTCATATATCTGTGAACCGAAGAGGCCCTTACAGATAAATCTAACCCAGTGTGAATTGAAGCAGCTGCTCAGCAAACTGATTACAGGCAACAGACAGGAAAGGCCAGTTTGTCAAGCCCTACCATAAACTAATACTCTTAAAACATATTTGGTACATCAGCTATTGTTTGACTACCATCAGCAACAAGGACACATGGGATATTAAGCAAGCAAAACAATGTATAATGATGATTACCTGAAAGCAAGTGACCACAAGAGTTGTGTCCAGCCAGTGGTGAGACACAGCGACCAGTAGAGAGATCCCACATCATGACGGTCCCATCTTCGTCTCCAGAGGCCATGTATCGCCCATCAGGAGACATTGCCAATGACAAGACCATACTCCTATGACCAATAAACATCCGTATACATTCACCAGTTTGAACATCCCATAGCCTTACAGTTTTGTCACTGGAGCCGGTGGCAATGTAGTTACAGTTTACATGCCATTGCACACACTGTCAGATAAGTAATTTGCAGAAGAAAACATCAGTCAGAACATACAGACATCAGTACATGGAATTGAAAGCATTCCCATAGGCAGACTATCAATTCTCAAATCACTACAAGTTCTGAGCTAGAGCACACTTACATCAACATCAGCAAGATGCCCAGCCATTATCCGCAAAGGTTGGATTTTATCCATTGACCAGATTCGAGCAGTCCTGTCATGCGAGGCACTGGCAAAATAATGGCCGACTGGACTAAACTGCCACAAAAACATAAACAAATGTCAGCAAATACTACAACACGCAATGATGTCATGACGTTCAATAGAACAGAATAAGAAAGCTACGCAACACAAATTTCTGTACCGATCATAAGCTGTTGAAAAGAACATCAAGCCGAATGGACCTATTCCAAATCCCATCATCAGAAGTGTTCAAAATGAAGAACGAACTAGGAATATTTATCACAAGTATTTGCAGTTTTGCACTCCTCGCACCAAGATCAAAACAAACAGTAGTAGGGCGTGGACATTGTTTATAACAATGAGGCCACTATTAGAATTTCAGAAGAGTTTATTAAAAACTACTGAAATGAGGCAACTATTAGAACTTCAGAAGAGTTTATTAAAAACTACTGAACAACTGATTGGTTGTAGGGCATCGCCATTGATTGTAACAACAGATCTGAGCATCATCCAAATAAAAACTACTGAAATATCAACTAACTAATCACGTGTTTTGGCCTGGACTACGCAGTCATGACATCCCATGAAGAAAGAACTCAAATGTTGGTTTCACAACAATGATACAGAGAAAGGGTTTGTTCACATACTTGGACATCCCAAACTGGGTAATTGTGTCCTTTGTAACAAACAAGATTGGCATTCAGCTTGGTACTCCACAGCCGAACTGTAACAAATATATTGAAAAAAAATAGACGAACTGTTTAGTTCGATTAAATAAATGAACAAGGAAATGAATGGTACAAAATAAGCATAATGCAAGTGATGCTTTACTTGTTGAATCTGAAGATGATGACAGGAGAAAATCTCCAAATGGACTAAAGGCAGCGGAATAAACTGGTCCAGAATGACCTTGGAATAATGTATAAGGTTTTTTTCCCTCAGATGTTGATGACAAGTGCTCGCCCTGTGAAGATCCATTCTCTCCTTGTGAACTAGCTGAGAGTCCAAATTTGCCCAATCAGCAAATACCATCAACATAGAAATGAAAACGCTACTATGTTAGGAGAATTAATGTTCTAAGATTATTCTGAGGTTCCGGACAGGTTCCAGTCAAATACTGCAACACCATTAAAGTATTCTAGCATGTCCAGCAAGTAGGTCAAGAAGACATTTTTTGCATTGTCCAAGACATGCATCAGTGCTGCAACGCCACCTTAAACTTCAAGGTCATAACTTAAACTAAATGAAATAAACTAGAGTCCTTAAAACAAAAGGCTACCATGACCAAAATCAGGTGCGCAGTTGCAGAAGCATTTCACCATATCACAGTGGAAAAAAACATCAGCAATATGTAGTGTAGAACAACTGACATGTTTTGGCTGGTTGACCAATCTTTGCCATATCCCAAACCTAGTGAACAAGGAAGTTTTACAAGTTAATGTAGTGATCACATGAGAAACAAACTATCACCTAAAGGGACTAACCTTTACTGATGAGTCTGAGAACCCACCAACAACCAATGATCCATCGATTGAGATCGATGAGCAGTTTAATCTGCGTTCCACAGGATAATGTTCAAACCAAAGTATGCACACTGAAACAGTTGATACTAAGTTACAGCTAAGCTTACCCATTATGTGTATTAAGGAATGTGTAGAAGCTAACAGAAGGCAATGCCAAGTTATTCAATTGTGCACGGTTTCGCAGGTCCTCAAGAAATGATTGTTCAACTTCAACAGGCCTGAAACAAAGGAGTAATTGTTCGGGTTCGTAAATGCAAGGTTAACACTTGACAGAGAGAAAAGTAGACAAGTGAGTACGTTCTGCGGAAAGGAAAAAGAACAATATTTGGTCCTCATGAACCTTGTAAGATAATTTTTCCAAGAAACCCCCCACAAAACCCATCAGCCTTAATTTTGGGTTCCAAGAAGGCCTCCCCATTACAGGCTCAAGCGCATGACACTCACATGTCTGGAGTATGGACCCACATTCAGTTATAGGATTGGTATTTATTTTCAAAGGCTACAGTTGAGAAATTATGTAGAACTTTTTTAAGAACTGTAGATAAAACTGAGCTTCCCATAGAGAAATTGACAAAGAGAATAAAATTTTACGTCGCTGGAAGGGTTAGCTCCGGTTTCACACGAGGTGCCGCAGAAATCATGCTTGTTTCGGATTTGGTATTTTTCCCTGTTGCACCTACAAGCTTATCCTTTTTGAGCTTTTTGTTAAGAGAACCACCCTGCTTTCCACCTTCTGAGGATTTTTCTGTAGCAAAAACAATAAGAAATAATGAAACATCGAACATGCGTTAGGGAACATGGATAGTGGAACCAAGCAGTGAACAGCAGCATTCCTGTTTTCAAGATAATTACAGAAGAAGAGAAGAACAAAAACATGCTGCTGAGTGCTGACAAAAAAGGAATGTCCAGGTTTCAATGGCAGGGAGCATAACAAATTTAATATAACAAGGGTCCCATACTATGAGAGAGTTTCTTGCCTTGTTATTATCTTCTGCATCTGCATCCTTGCTTTCTGCTTCAGTTCTATCAGAATCTGAGAGCGCTTTCTCCATACGCTCCTCAACTGAATCTTCAAGCAACTGCATACCATAATTTTAATTTTAACAATAACACATGCCTAAGGATAACGAAGAATAAATAGAGAACTGAAAAATTGCTCTCATGGAAGAGGTTTGTTTGGGAAGTGGCAAAAACAGTGCTACTAGATTCCCCCCCCTGTTTGATCGGCATTGTTAACCATTTTGATAGAATAGATAATAGGACACAAACACATTGATCACTGATGTGCTAAGTAACATACCCCCCAATGCACTTCCTTCTGATTTATCTGTTTTGCCAAGTCCTTACTGGTTCCAACCAGAGCAACAACATCCGCATCATCAGAGATCAATGAAGGCTGCCCAGCGGATACTGCCAATATAGCATAGAAAAAAGTGGTGGAAAAGATTTGAGAAGTGAGGGCAAGTAAAATGTGTGATATAATCTCAACAGACTGGGAAGTGTACCTTCAAAAATTATTCTTTCATTGATTATTCCAAGCATCACAAGAACTTGTGTTTTCTGGAGATACTGGAGAAGTAATTCATACGAATACTGCAATGAAACGCAAGGTAAAAACTTTAAACAGAGCAGCTGACATAATTTTCTAGGAAAAACAACATTGCAGCAAAGAAAAAAGGTGAGATCATGATGTATCATGCAACGAGTTGCCAACTAAAGTAAAAAATCACCACTTGGAATGTGCTTCGCCAGCAACATCTGTGAAAAACTGATCTATATGCGGTATGTGTCTCACATTTGACACTAGCATTCAGGATATGTATTATGCTATCATGCACTGGCGGAGGACCCCAATGGGCAAGATATGGCAGCCGCCATACCTTGATTAGGAGCAAAAAAAGTTATATACCTACGCATACTACTCGCTGCTATCGTTGGCTATGCTCACTTTTATGGCTGAGAAAAACAACGCTAACAGACAGAGAGAGAGAGATAGGACGTTTCATTCCCATGTAAAAAAGAGAGGACGTTTCATTCACAGGATGTATGTGTGGATGGGCCACGCAGCCAGCCAGCCATAGTGTTGGGTCACGAAGGCACGAACCGATCGAGACAATACTGGATCGAGCCATCGAGTATGTTAGCCAGCGCCGAGAGCCCAGTACACGACGCACGAAGCTAGACAGACCGAGACGCACACGCACGCAGCAAACCCAGGTAGCGCGGCGGCGCTGGCCAGGACCAGGCGGACGACGGGACGGCCGACAACGTCGGTGGGCTGGGACGAAGCAAGCGACAGCGCAGCAAGCGGTTGTTGCAGCTGGGGCCTAGCGGGTGTCCGCAGCGAGCGATGGTGCGGCGGTAGCCTGCTCCGTGTCCTTCACGGCCGGCAGGGCGCCGCCGGCGTCGCCAGCAGAAGATGGAGGGGAAGGGGAAGGGGAAAGGGGCTAGCAAAGCCAAAGGAAAGCGGAGAGGTATATTTCTCTAAATTTTAGTCGCATTTTTTAGCCGATTGTAATATTCTGTTGAGGATCACATGAAAAAATTAATGTGCATTGTTAGTGTGTATTGACCATTATGACTTTGCATAAAAAAAATTACTCCCTCCGACCTTAAATTTTTTTTGTACTCCGCCTCCGCTGTAATGATGATGTATCGTCTACTCTTATTTGCAACTAGTTGCCCATTAGGTTTCAGGAAGAAAAAGTAAGAACAAACCTAGATTGTGTTTGTTTCCCTTGGTCAAACAACACTTACAAAATAAGTGGCAGAAAAAGGTACGCGAGAATAGAGTATCTCAACTTATAAAGCTATTGTCACAACAACGGATATGCATCCAGTGGAACATTTTATCTATGTGCATTGATTTAACTCACAAAAGCTGACCCAACCATACAATCGTAGTTGCAACAAAGAGATGGAATGCAAATATAGAAAAACTTGGCACAGTACTACCTCACATAATTTAATTCTGAATTTATTTTGCCTTAAAGATCGGGCCAGATCCATTTCCTGAAAAGTATAGCACGCAGAACAATAAGTGCATGTTTTGTGAATCCTGAGAAGATAAAAATAAAATAAACAAATGCAAATCTCCATTCGCACTTGAATGGATGCAAGAGAGTTAAATGATGGACCTCCAAATGCAAAGGAGAAAGTGTGCCTTCCAGCTTTTGGAGATCCCTTGAATGCATCAGTTCATGATCTTCCCGAAATTTAAGGAAAAATGCCCGAGCTGCAGGATTCATATGTAGTGATATCAATGACAGAAATGCTCCAAATAAACTAAGTGGATGCATAAAATGGAAACAAAGTTTATCCAATAATGTACACAAACTACAAATGCCTTCCTTGCCCACAAAAAAAAGTTACCTTCTAGTGTATGTCCCTCTGACACTAGATCCATGAAGCAATGGATAAACACTGGATAAAGGACACGGAGTAATTCATGCTACAATAAAAAAAATAACTCAGAGGCACGAAATATATAGCTGAATACAAGAATAAAAAGGCCATTCCATGTAATAGGTACATCAAATTATAGCAGGCAGTCCATCCACCGCAATCAAATATCCCATTTCCAGTGACTACAATCATGTGACAAGTACGTGATTATGCTTATGTGAATGGTTTTTGCTTTCTAGAAGGAGCTCTGCAGTGTGAACACATGCCATAAAACACAAAGACCATTTCGTAAATGCTATATCTGAAGCCAGTAGGCAAGAATTCATCCATGATCCTGGAAGCATGGTGCACCAAGCAGGCATGATCATTTTTAATAAGAGACATGAAGATTAGTCATGAGTAGCATGCTAGCTTAATGAACAGTGTGGATATAGCAGCTGCATGCCTCAAAATATCTGTGAATGCTGCAAAGCAAAGTGCATTCAAACGTACTAGAGCTGTAAACGTGACGCACAATCCACACTTAATGCAACACACCTTGTATTGATCCAGAGAATTGTATGCCCATGTTCTTAGCTTATTGTAGCCATCATAGTATCTCTGGATCATTATCCGACCTGTCAACAAAGAGGAACATACGACGTTACATGACAGTACATTTACAGATTTACATGGAATTAGAGCACTTTTGGAGCATGTTTGACATAATACTCTGGATTAGCCCTCTAAAATCTTGCTGAAGGTTTTCCATTGCCCAAGCCAAAAGTATCAATTTCTCACGCTCTAGCGGGTAAGCTAATTCTGAACTCAGAGTAACTTAAACCTAGCAGAAACAGCCCAGCCCGAGTCAGGTGAGCCAATCCTAGTCGCATACGAGCCAGACCGCTGCGGCTCCGCCACTCTGGAACCACCAATTTGGCACCATTCTACTGACGAGCTGAACGAAAACCAGTAGCTACTACGCGAAACTTGGGGAGCGGGGCCGCTCCGGCCACCGGAAGGGACGGCGGGACCGAGACTTAGGGATTCGCGGCGGCGGGCGCACCTGGAGAGCGAGACGTCGGAGAGGGAGGTTGTGGAGAGGCGGTTGCGCTCCTCCTGCAGCGCGAGCTCGGTGAGGCGGAAGCCCTTGCGGTGCAGGTACTGCTGCACCTTCCTCTCCATCTCCTCGTCTTCCATCGCTGGCTCGCTCGCCGGCCGGCCGCGCGCCGGGGAGGGAGGGAGGCGCCCTAGGGTTTAGGGGCGGGCCGGATCCGTGGGCGAGCGGGTCGGAGGGGAAGACGAAGGCGGAGGGGGATGGTGCGACTGATTCGGTTTCGAGGCTGTTCGGCGGGGCAGCAGGGCCGGAAGGGATAGGCCCAGCAGGTTAGCAGGCTCGGCCTCGTTTGTATAGCCTGGTTAGGCCCGTGTCCACACGGGCCGAGAGGGGGTCTAGGGCTCGACTTGTGTGTGATTATGATACGGACGTGAATCCGACGGTGAGTCCAACTGGGGGACCCCGAGCCTCTTCTGGGTTGTAAAAAGCCATGGCCTCTACGGTGGTTCGATTCCTCGCCCTCGAGACTCGTCCAATGGCACCTCGCACGACGGCAGTACAGGGGAAGATGGAAGGGGCGGCGTCGGCCACCGTGGCCTCGCTCGCGGACGACGTCGCACTACTAGAAAACTGGCTATAGCCAATATCCCTATTAGTGACGCACCATGGTGATGGTGCGCCACTGCTATATAGCAATGGCGCATCAGAAACAGGTGCGCCATTGTTATTTTTTTAGTAGTGGCGCACCACCTGAGCAGTGCGCCATTGTTATTTTTTTTGCCCACCCCCCACCTCACCAGACATAGCAATGGCGCACATTGGTGTGGTGCGCCATTGCTATGTGTGTGCGGTGGGGTGTGTCCGTGTGTGTGAGCAATAGTAATGGCGCACCCTCCCTGGTGCACACACAAACACTCCCCCTGTGGATCGCCTTTTCGGTTTAAAAAAAATAAAAGAAAATGATAAAAGATTCAAAAAGATTCAAAAAAATAAATGCCCATGTGTTATGTGTTCTAGTTGTTACGAAAATTAACAAACATGAATTTTGAATTTTTTTGCAAAAAAAAAACCGCCGTGTTTCGGTAAAATGGCCGTAACTTTTGCATACGACCTCCGATGAAAAAGTTTTTTATATGAAAAAGATACTACTCGAAAAGTTACATCCGAATTTAACGGCTACGCCCGTTATCGATTTTTTAGAATCCTCAAAAACCTAACAGAAAAAACGTTACAGCCATTGTTAGATCTGGAGGCAAAATAATACAAAAATTTAAAAAAATTAGCAATGGCGCACCAGTGCATAGTGCGCCACTACTATTTTCCCGCCTTCAAAATTCAAAAAAATTTAAAAATAGTAATGGCGCACCACACCTAGGTGCGCCATTACTATGTACTAATGGCGCACCTAGGTGTGGTGCGCCATTACTAAGGTACATAGTAATGGCGCACCACACCTAGGTGCGCCATTACTAAGTCTGGGCAGTGACGTGGCAGTTCCCACCCACCACCGGTTCCCTCTCTTATCCTCTTTGACCCCTCTCTCTCCTGCCATCCTGCTTCTTCCTTCCCCTTCCCCTTCTTCCTCCCTTCGTAGGAGCCACAGGAGCGCCGCCGCCCGCAGCTCCTCCCGTTTGCCTCCCAGGTGAGTGCCCGAGGCCGCGCCTCCGCGCCCGACCTCCTCAACGCCCTCGCCGGAGCACCACCAGAGCCGGTTCCGGCCGTCCCTTCTCGCCGCTGGCCTCCTTCTCCCTCTCGTTGCTCTTCTCCCTCATCTCTCTCTGTCTTCCCCCTCGCAGGTACATTCCATGGCGCCGCCAGAGATGCCCAGTCAGACCCATCCTCCGTTTGCCAAGCCGCCATCGGATCTGAGGTGCCCGTCACCGGATCCGCCCGTTTCCCCCTCGCCTCCATGCCGTTCCGACCATCGAGGAGCCTCGCGCCGCCGCCCCTGTTCTATGCAACGCCGCCATGGCCTCCTGCTCGTGCGAGGGACGGAGGGAGACGAGCGCATCGCTCGCCTCTCGCGGGTGGTCCGGCCCAACTTCGTCGGCGGTTGTGCAGAAACGAGCAAAAACGAGCAAAAACAAGCAAAAAGAGCAAAAAAATGAGCAAAAACACGAGCAAAAACGAGCAAAAAACGAGCAAAAACGAGCAAAAAAAATCGTGATCCAGATTTCAAAAATATAGCAGTGGCGCACCAATTCTAGTACCAGTGGCGCACCATTCAAAAAAAAATTCAAAAAAATTCAATAAAAAAAGTTACCAGTGGCCCACCTGTAGCAATAGTAATGGCGCACCACATGGTGCGCCACTAGTATTTGGATTACTAATGGCGCACCAGAGGTGCGCCATTACTATTTGTTACTAATGGCGTGATAATAGTGGCGCACCTATAGTGCGCCATTAATAGCCAAAATAGGTGCGCCACTAACAGCCTTTTTTCTAGTAGTGTCGTCCGCGAGATCCTCGTGCGCCTGGACAACGTCGTCGACCTCTTCCGCTGCGCCGTGGCGTGCAAGCAGATGCGCCGCGTTATACTCGAGGCCTCCTTCCTTCACCGCCTTCGCTGGCCGGACTCGACGCCGCCGTTCCTCTCCGGGCTATTCATCTGGGAAAAGCTTGTAATCGGTGAGGCCTCTACTTTGGTGACAATCTTCGTCCCGACGAATCACTTGTTGTTCAGTCCTCACCGCCGCAGTCTCAACTCGTTTTCCCCCACAAGAGGCACAAGAGGCCGCAAGAGAGGGCTGCTGCACAACGTGGTGCCGCTCGTCGCTCGCCACGACCTCCTCCGCCTCCTCCTGCGCCTGGATATGCCCAATGTCAACGTTTATCCAGCCTCGGCCGTCTGGCTGGCCGTCTGCAATTTGTTTTCTGGGGCATGTGACGAGCTCCCTCCGCTTAGGTGAGATTGGGATTTCGACAAGAGCGGCTACGCCGTCCTAACCAGCGCAGATTGTTCCTCGAATGTTGAGCAGCAACCTTCGGTGACGCCCGGCTACTCAGCCTTCTTCAAAGTGCTCGTCATTGAGACTGACATCAATCGACAACCACATAATCTCCACAGGTTCACATCAGGCAAGCCAAGTTGGAGCGGACCCAGTAAAATATCCACTAAGGCGAGGGGTGATAGCTTAGGCACCCCGCGCCGTTGTGTGCCATGGCACAGCACATTGGCTCATTGGTTATTCCATGGGCAACTACTCGTGCTTGCATACCGTTGACGTGGATTCTGAGACTTGCCATGTCTCCGTGACTAAGATTGAGACCCCTATTGAATATATCACAACTGAAACTTATGATGGACGACAATTTACTGCTCTTATTGTCGATGTCGATGGGTTACTCTCAATGTTTCGCATGCGAGGCTCCCAGCTAGAGAGATGGACGCGACAAGAGGATGGTGATCCTACAATATGGCTCCGCACTCAGTTTATGGAGCTAAAACAACATATGTCGCTTACGATGCACTTGACCATTCTACAAAAGAAAGGTGGTATGTTGCTCGTCCAGGACTACGACTACTACGGGCAAGTGTACACTATAGATCTTGAGACAGGAGCAAGGGAGGAGGTGGCACACTTTGACAAGAGTAACTGTAGGCAGGTAGTGCCCCTTGAGATGGATTGGCCGACACTCTTCATTTCTCGTCTCAGCGCACGTGAACTTTGATAGAAGAAATAACCACCCTCATAGTTGCTACTTTACTCTTGGTAAACTGTTAAGTATTATGCTTTGGTGTGGATGAATCATCCTCTTAATTAGGCCTCCTTTGGTTCAATGCGTACGAACTATGGTTTGGTTAGGCTCTGGTCCAGATGAGGCCTTGGAACTTGTTAGACGAGATTATAACATTTGATTTTGAGTAATGCAAGAATTATTTCGCAAAAAAAAACCCAATGCGTACGAAAATCATAGGAATAGAAGTGTCATAGGAAATGAGATGACATGTATCTCAAATCCTATGAATAGGACTACCAAAAGGGCCCGTGCGTTGCAATGGGAGAAAAAAAATCATAATTTCCAATGGCTATGACCATATTTTGTTCACATCTCATCGCATGATTTTGAAAATTTGTTCACAAATGCAAGAAAATGTACCCTTTTTTAAATTTATTCACAAATTGAAGCAATGTTCACATTTTTAAAAAAATATCCTGGTTTTCAAAAAACTTGATAATTCATAGAATTATTCTGGATTTCAAGAGACATTTTTTAAAAAACATACTATAATATTTCGATCTACCCCTATAGTTAATTCTTCAAAATTCATGCGAGTATATAGTCACAAAGACTCAGAAGCATTACTGTTTAACTACATACCTTCGATCATTCGTGAACATTTTTACAAATTTGGGAATATTTTTAAAAATCCTGAACATTTTTTAAAAATTATGAACATTTTTTATACTGTGAACATTTTTTAAAAATTTCCTTTTGAATCGGCAAACAATTCTAGAATAGACGAACATTTTTTTAAAAATTGGTGGATTTTCTTTTTAAATTCACGAACATTTTTTGAAATGCATGAACATTATTTGAATCAGCCAAAAAATTATGAATCTATAAACTCTTTTGTAATTCATGAACTATTTTTAAATTTTTGGGGCATTTTTTAAATTAGCAAACATTTTTTTCAATTTCATTAGCAATTTTTAATACACAGACTTTTTTTCAAAATCATGGACTTTTTTTGATTTTATGACCATTTTTTTCAAAATTGCAAACATTTTTTGAATATGCGAAAGATTTTAGAAAAATCCCGAGCATTTTTTGAATTCACAAACATTTTATGTTTTCTTGAACATTTTATTTCAAAATTCTCAGTTTTTTTAAATGTCCGAAGTTTTTTGAAGTCCTAAATTATTTAAAGTAGAAAAAAACGAAAAGAAAAAAGAAAAATAAAAATAAAAAAAAAGGCCGCCTGCACATGGGCCGGCCCAACCGGGCGATCTGTGTCTTCTCCCGCGCAGGGCGCAGTATAGGAGATCCCTACTGCGTGGGCCGGCCCAGGTGGGGATTCCCTGCAAAACATTTTTTGTCACTTATGACATTGGTGGGTAATATTTCGCGACTTTGGGGGCAATTTTAATAACGTACCGCCGGAAGCAATAGCCCCGTTATTATTAAGTATAGGTATAGAATAGGAAAGGAGATGCTCTTTGGTTCATACCATAGGCTTTTTTTCATTGAATCTAGGCTAATGTTAATTTCCTTGTGAAATCTAGAGGATAGGAAGAATTCCTCCATAGGAAATTACTCTCGAAACAGACTTTCGCCCCGAATAGGATTCTATTCCTACAAATCAAAGGGCTCTTTATAAAAATCCTATCCTATGAATTTCTTACAGAATTCCTCCAAACCAAACAAGGCGTTTAGTACATTATGTCAAGTATTTCCTCATGTTGCATCTAACAGGGATTGCATGAAATTACACATTGCGATGTGGCGTTCAAAACCTAACTATTACAATGCGTTCGGAAACCAATATATTTTAACAAATCGCAATAAAAAACATAATAAGTACTGTGCGAACCAATCTAATTGATTGGACAAAAGGCTAAACTACCATTTTTGCAGTATAACGCAGCTTGGAGATTAGATCGGCAAGAAGCGAATCATCTCTGTCTCCTTTTCCTTGGTGGAGAGGGGCATGCGCTGGTTATTTGCGTAAGATTATCCTATCTTTTCGGTCCTGTAATGTCGGTGTTTACATGGCTTGTAACTAAATCTTTATTTTATTAACGAGACATGTATTACCATGAAAAAAAAAAGTAAATCATCTTCCATAGTTGATAAGACGTGGCTACTCAGCAATAGCAAATATCGGGTAAGACCAAAGCCTTCTCGACTTGGAATCAACATGGACTCCATGGAGACTTCGATTTGGACATGGCCGGTCCTTTAAATTCCTACACCTCAAGGTACTGCTAGGCAGCCGCGAATCTACAGAGAAAATGGAGGGGGGGCTGGGCGGAATTTCCTAACGTACGCTCGTTGCGTCAAGCTGTCGCTGCTTCGCACAGACGCGAGCGACGTAGCGATCAAGATGGGCCGGCCCAACTACGAGATAGCGCACGCGTACTGTGTCCGGTTTTGGGAACCTTCTGGAAGGTTCCTGACCGGTTTTGGGAACCTTCCAGAAGGTTCTTGAACCGGTTTTTCACTGGTTTTTTTCTGTTCCTTTTTTCTTTTTTTCTGTTTCTTTTTTCCTTTTTCTTTCTTTGTTTTTATGTTTCTTTATTTCATTTTTCAATTCCTTTTTCTTCTCTTTTTATTTCCTTTTTGTTCTTCAGAATTTCAAATTCTTTTCTAAAATTCGAAAAATGTTCAGAATTTCAAAAAATGTTCATTGTTAGTAATTTTTGTTCACAAATTCAAAAAATATTCCTCATTTTCTAAAAAATGTTCACATATTACAAAAAATGTTCACTTTTCAAAAAAATATACATAAGTGGAACTTTAAAAAAAATGTTCACATGAATTTTTGTTCACAAACTCTGAACCGGTTTTTCTCTTTCATTTTGGTTTTTGGTTTTTCTTGTTTGCGTTTTTCTGTTTATTTTTCTACTTTCTTTTCTCTTTTCTTTTCCTTTTTTGTTTCTTTTTTTTCGTTTCTTTTTTATTTATTTTCGAAAAAAGTTCATGTTTCAAAAATTGTTCGGAAACTTAAAAAAATTGTTCCCACTTTGAAAAAACATTCATTTTTTTAAAAAATGGTCATGTTTTAAAAAAAATGTTCATAAATTCAAAATATGTACGGGGTATTTCGAAAAATGTTTGCATTATATGAAAAAATGTTCGCATTTTTCAAAAAGTTCAGAATTTCGTAATTTGTTCACGTTTTACAAAAAGTGTGAAGTTTCAAAATTTTGTTCATGTTTTCCAAATATTGTTTGCCATTTAAAATTTTGTTCGTGTTTTAAAAATTGTTTAGAGTTTCAAAATTTGTTCATGTTTTCGAAAAGTGCTCATAATTTTTTCTTCTCATTTTTCAAAACTTGTTCGCACTTTCAAAAAATGTTCAAAATTTCCAAATTTAGTTCACGTTGGAAAATTTGTTCGCATTTTCCAAAGTATTTGGAATTTTGAAATTTGTTCACGTTTTCAAAAAAGGTAAAAGTTTCAAAATTTTGTTCATGTTTGTTGAAAAATTGTTCGCAATTTCAAAATTTGTTTGCGTTTTCTTAAAAGTTCATAGTTTCAAATTTTGTTCAATTTTAAAAAGTTTTCCTTCAATTCAAGTGATGACAAGATTTTAAGTTTTACGTTCTGTCCTTCTGAAGAACTGTTTCAGAAGGAAATTAACATTTTAGTTCGAAATTAACATTTTTGTTCGAATTTAACATTTTAAGTTTTTCGTTCTGTCCTTCTGAAGAACTGTTTCAGAAGGAAATTAACATTTTAGTTCAGCAGTTTTAGTTCACCAGTTTTCTTTTTCCAAGTCGAACAGAAAGTACATCGCGAAACAGTAACGACCGACAGAATGAATTCGCGAACACAGTCCAGAAAGAGCGCAAACATGGGCCAGCACCCCAGAAACACTGTCTTCTCGCTCGCTCGTGAAACAGAAAACGAAACAGAAAACGGCCCAGAAAGCCCGCCAAGTGGAGCCTCCGTGCGAAATAGCAGCAACTTGACGCAAAGAGCGTCATATAGGACCTCCCGGGCTGGGCTGCCTGTGTCATATGAACATATGTTGGGCTGGGCTGAATGTCGGGTTAATGACGACCACGTCATCAAGCCGGCGGCTGAACGCCGGTGAGGCCGAACGCGGCGGAGCGCGTCGGGTTTTGCCGTCCGGCGACCAAACGCCGCGCGGAGACCACCGTTCGAACGGCCGCATCGTTGCGCATCCAAAGAGATGAACGGGAGGTCGAGGGGTCGCCGGAGTTGACCGGACGATGAAGCTAAGCGGCGGCGCGGCTACGGCCATGACGCTGTTGGGGAACGTTGCATGGGAAACAAAATTTTCCTACGCACACACAAGATCTATCCATGGTGATGAGCATCTACGAGAGGGGGAGTGAATCTACATACCCTTGTAGATCGCTAAGCGGAAGCGTTAAGAAACGCGGTTGATTAGTCGAACGTCTCCGCGATCCAAATCGCAAGTCGTCCCTCGATCCGATCACGATGGTAATCGAAGAGCGAGCGTGCCGATGGTGATCACATCAACCTTGGAACCATTTCCCACGCGCATCGTCACTTCGTCCTTTGCCAGCCTCCGTCTATTCCGCAGTTCCTGTTTTGAGTTGCAAATATGAGCAACCGCACCGGTATCAAATACCCAGGCACTACAACGAGAGTTGGTAAGGTACACATCAATAACATGTATATCATATATACCTTGTTTGTTATTGGCCGCCTTCTTGTCAGCCAAATACTTGGGGCAGTTCCGCTTCCAGTGTCCAGTTCCCTTGCAATGAAAACACACAGTTTCTGGTTTGGGTCCAGCCTTGGGTTTCTTCACGAGAGGAGCAACTGCTTTGCCACTCTTCTTGGAGTTACCCTTCTTACCCTTGCCATTTTTCTTGAAACTAGTGGTTTTATTGACCATCAACACTTGATGCTCCTTCTGAATTTCAGACTCAGCGGCTTTCAGCATCGCAAACAGCTCGGCGACTGACTTGTTCATCCCGTGCATGTTATAGTTCAACACGAAGCTCTTGTAGCTAGGTGGCAATGATTGAAGAACTCTGTCAGTGATAGCCTCTGGCGGAAGGGGCATCCCCAATTCAGCCAGGCGGGTGGAGTACCCAGACATTCTGAGCACGTGATCACTGATAGACCCGTTCTCCTCCATCTTGCAAGCATAGAACTTATCGGAGATCTCATATCTCTCGATCCGGGCATTCTTCTAAAAGATAAACTTCAACTCCTGGAACATCTCATATGCTCCATGACGTTCAAAACGTCTTTGAAGTCCCGGTTCTAAGCCATACAATATTGCACATTGAACTATTGAGTAATCTTCAGAACGAGCCTGCCAGGCGTTCACAACGTCTAGAGACTCAACTGGAGCGGGTGGATCACCAAGCGGTGCATCAAGGACATAAGCCTTCTGGGAAGCCGTAAGGATAATCCTTAGATTACGGGCCCAGTCCACAAAGTTACTTCCATCATCTTTCAACTTAGCTTTCTCTAGGAACGCATTAAAATTCAGGGGTGCTACTGCGCGAGCCATGATCTACAACATAAATATAGCAAAGACAACTTAGACTATTGTTCTAGATAATGAGTTTAGTTAATCATATTACTTAAAAACTCCCACTCAAATAGACATCCCTCCGGTCATTCGAGTGTAACATGATCCAAATCCACCAACTCAAGTCCGATCATCACGTGAGTTGAGGTGGTTTCAATGGTGAACATCTTTATGTTGATCATATCTACTATATGACTCATGTTCGACCTTTCGGTCTCTTGTGTTCCGAGGCCATGTCTGTACATGCTAGGCTCGTCAAGTTTAACCCGAGTGTTCCGCACGTGCAACATGGCTTACACCCGTTGTATGTGAACGTAGAGTCTATCACACCCGATCATCACGGCGTGTCTCGAAACGACGAACTTTCGCAACGGTGCACACTCGGGGAGAACACAATTTTATCTTGAAATTTAAGTGAGGGATCACCTTATAATGCTACCGTCGTCCTAAGCAAAATAAGATGCATAAAAGGATTAACATCACATGCAAATCATAAGTGACATGATATGGCCATGAACTTGTGCTTTTGATCTCCATCTCCAAAGCACCGGCATGATCTCCATCGTCACCGGCATGACACCATGATCTCCATCATCTTGATCTCCATCAACGTGTCGCCATGAGGTTGTCGCGCCGACTGTTGCTTTCACGACTATTGCTAACTCATAGCGATAAAGTAAAGCAAAACGGCGAAAATAATTAAAGACAACTCTATGGCTCCTGCCAGTTGCCGTACTCATCGACATGCAAGTCGTGATATTCTATACAACACATGATCATCTCATACATCACATATATCTCATCATGTAATTGGCCATATCACATCACAACATACCCTGCAAAAACAAGTTAGACGTCCTCTAATTGTTGTTGCAAATTTTACGTGGCTGCTACGGGTTTGCAAGAACCGTTCTTACCTACGCAAAACCACAACGTGGTGTAGTGATTGCTTTTTGATCTTCTAAAAGAACCCTCTTCATTGAAATCGATTCAACTAAAGTGAGAGAGACAGACACCCGCTAGCCATCTTTATGCAACGAAGTTACATGTCAGTTGAAGGAACCGGTCTCTCGTAAGCGTACGAGTAATGTTGGTCCGGGCCGCTTCATCTCACAATACCGCCGAATCAAGTATCAACTAGTAACGGCAAGCAATATGTATACACCCACGCCCACAACTCGTTTGTGTTCTACTCGAGATCTCATCTACGCATAGACCTAGCTCTGATACCACTGTTGGGGAACGTTGCATGGGAAACAAAATTTTCCTACGCACACACAAGATCTATCCATGGTGATGAGCATCTACGAGAGGGAGAGTGAATCTACGTACCCTTGTAGATCGCTAAGCGGAAGCGTTAAGAAACGCGGTTGATGTAGTCGAACGTCTCCGCGATCCAAATCGCAAGTCGTCCATCGATCCGATCACGAACTAGTGCCGAACGGACGGCACCTCCGCGTTCAACACACGTACGGCTTGATGACGCCTTCACCTCCTCGATCCAGCGAGCGATGGTGAAGTAGTAGATGAGTTCCGGCAGCACGACGGCGTGGTGATGATGGTGAGGAACAATCTCTGCAGGGCTTCACCAAGCACTACGGAGATTATGACGGGAGAACTAGAGGGTTAGGGTTGCCGACACACGGCTTGGGAAATCTTGATGTCTACCGTGTGCTAGCCCTGCCCCTCTATTTATATGTTGAGCCTTGGGGTCTAAACTTGGAGTAAAAGCCTCCTCCAGGTCGGTTTTGCCCGCACAAGGTCGGTTTGGCCCGCAGGGAAAGAGTCCAACTCGGATCCCTGCAGTACCGCGCACAAGCGGTAGTACCGCTCACGAGCGGTAGTACCGCTTCACCCAAGCGGTAGTACCGCTTATGCGGTAGTACCGCTTCGCACAAGCGGTAGTACCGCTTCACACAAGCGGTAGTACCTCTTACGCGGTAGTACTGCCTTACCAGCGGTAGTACCGCTTAAGGCAGCAGCAAAACTTCCTTTTGCACTTTCCAATACCTCGTGGGCTTTACCCCTTTGGCTCATATAAAGTGTTGCTGCACCCGAACACTTCGGTAAACATCCGGAACCCCTTCCGGTGAATTCCGGAACTCTTCCGGAGATCAAAACACTATTATCACACATATATCAATCTTTACCTCCGGACTCTTCCGGAGATCCTCGTCATGTCCGGGATCTTATCCGGGACTCCGAACAACCTTCGGTCACCAACAAAATAACTCAACTATACTAATCGTCACCAAACGTTAAGTGTGTAGACCCTGCGGGTTCGAGAACTATGTAGACATGACCGAGACACCTCTACGGCCAATAACCAATAGCGGGACCTGGATGCCCATATTGGCTCCTACATATTCTACGAAGATCTTTATCGGTCGAACCTCTATGTCAAGGATTCAGTTAATCCCGTATGCTGTTCCCTTTGTTCTTCGGTATGTTACTTGCCCGAGATTCGATCGTCGGTATCTCTATACCTAGTTCAATCTCGTTACCGGCAAGTCTCTTTACTCGTTCCGTAATACAAGATCTCGTGGCTAACACTTTAGTCACATTGCTTGCAAGGCTCATTGTGATGTTGTATTACCGAGTGGGCCCTGAGATACCTCTCCGTCACACGGAGTAACAAATCCCAGTCTTGATCCATGCCAACCCAACAGACACCCTCGGAGATACCTGTAGAGCACCTTTATAGTCACCCAGTTACGTTGCGACGTTTGATACACACAAGGTACTCCTCCGATGTCAGGGAGTTGCATGATCTCATGGTCATAGGAACAGATACTTGACATGCAGAAAACAATAGCAATAAACTGACACGATCATATGCTACGTTCGTAGTTTGGGTCTTGTCCATCACATCATTCTCCTAATGATGTGATCCTGTTATCAAATGACATCTCATGTCTATGGCTAGGAAACCTTCACCATCTTTTGATCAACGAGCTAGTCAACTAGAGGCTTACTAGGGACACAGTGTTGTCTATGTACCCACACATGTATTTGAGTTTCCAATCAATACAATTATAGCATGGATAATAAACGATTATCATGAACAAGGAAATATAATAATAACCAATTTATTATTGCCTCTAGGGCATATTTCCAACAGTCTCCCACTTGCACTAGAGTCAATAATCTAGTTCACATCACTATGTGATTTACATTGTAATGAATCGAACACCCATGCAGTTCTGGTGTTGTTCATGTTTAGCCCTTGGAAGAGGTTTAGTCATCGGATCTGCAACATTTAGATCCGTGTGTACTTTGCAAATATTTATGTCGTCCTCCTTGATGTAATCGCGGATGGAATTGAAACGTCGCTTTATGTGTCTGGTCCTCTTGTGAAATCTTGGTTCCTTGGCTAGAGCAATGGCACCAGTATTATCACAAAACAGAGTCATTGGGTTAAGCGCACTAGGCACTACTCCAAGATCTGTCATGAACTCCTTCATCCAGACACCTTCCTTCGCCGCCTCCGAGGCAGCGATGTACTCCGCTTCGCATGTAGAATCAGCTACCACGCTTTGCTTGGAACTGCACCAGCTAACCGCACCCCCATTAAGAATAAATACGTATCCGGTTTGTGACTTAGAGTCATCCGGATCAGTGTCAAAGCTTGCATCGACGTAACCCTTTACGACGAGCTCTTGATCACCTCCATAAACGAGAAACATGTCCTCAGTCCTTTTCAGGTACTTCAGGATATTCTTGACCGCCGTCCAGTGTTCCATTCCTGGATCACTTTGAAACCTTCCGACCATACTTATGGCAAGGCTGACATCGGGTCTTGTGCACAGCATTGCATACATGATAGAGCCTATGGCTGAAGCATAGGGGATGACACTCATCTTTTCTCTATCTTTTGCAGTCACTGGGCATTGAGTCTTACTCAACTTCACACCTTGCAATACAGGCAAGAACCCCTTCTTGGACTGATCCATTTTGAACTTCTTCAAAACTTTGTCAAGGTATGTGCTTTGTGAAAGTCCTATTAAGCGTCTCGATCTATCTCTATAGATCTTGATGCCTAATATGAAAGCAGCTTCTTCTAGGTCCTTCATTGAAAAACTCTTGTTCAAATATTCCTTCACGCCTTCCAACATTTCTATATTGTTTCCAATCAGCAATATATCATCCACATATAATATTAGAAACGCTATAGAGCTCCCACTCACTTTCTTGTAAATACAAGCTTCTCCGTAAACTTGTATAAACTCGAACGCTTTGATCACCTCATCAAAGCGAAGATTCCAACTCCGAGATGCTTGCACCAGTCCATAAATGGATCGCTGGAGTTTGCAAACTTTGTCAGCATTCTCTGGATCGACAAAACCTTCTGGTTGCATCATATACAACTCTTCCTTAAGGAAACCGTTAAGGAACGCTGTTTTGACATCCATCTACCAAATTTCATAATTGAAAAGGCAGCTATTGCTAACATGATTCTGACGGACTTAAGCATCGCTATGGGTGAGAAGGTCTCATCGTAGTCAACTCCTTGAACTTGTGAAAAACCCTTTGCCACAAGTCGAGCTTTATAGACGGTGACATTACCGTCTGCGTCCGTCTTCCTCTTAAAGATCCATTTGTTCTGAATGGCCTTACGCCCTTCAGGTAATACTTCCAAAGTCCATACTTTTTTTTCATACATGGATCCCATCTCGGATTTCATGGCCTCTAACCATTTCTCGGAATCTGGGCCCATCATCGCTTCTCCATAGCTCGTAGGTTCATCGTTGTCCAACAACATGACCTCTAAGACAGGGTTGCCGTACCACTCAGGAGCAGTACGCGTCCTTGTCGACCTACGAGGTTCGATAGCAACTTGATCCAAAGCTTCATGATCATCATCATTAACTTCCTCTTCCGCTGATGTAGGCTCTACAGAAACATCTTTCTGCGCTGCGCTACTTTCAGGTTGAAGTAAAGGTTCAACAACCTCATCAAGTTCTATCTTCCTCCCACTCAATTCTTTCGAGAGAAACTCTTTCTCAAGAAATGTTCCGTTTTTAGCGACAAACACTTTGCCTTCAGATCTGAGGTAGAAGGTATACCCAACTGTCTCTTTTGGGTATCCTATGAAGACGCATTTCTCCGCTTTGGGTTCCAGCTTTTCAGGCTGAAGCTTTTTGACATAAGCATCACATCCCCAAACTTTAAGAAACGACAGCTTTGGCTTCTTGCCAAACCAAAGTTCATATGGCGTCGTCTCAACGGATTTCGATGGTGCCCTATTTAAAGTGAATGCAGCTGTCTCTAATGCATAACCCCAAAACGATAGTGGCAAATCAGCAAGAGACATCATAGATCGCACCATATCCAATAAGGTTCGATTACGACGTTCGGACACACCATTACGCTGTGGTGTTCCAGGCGGTGTCAGTTGTGAAACAATTCCACATTGTCTTAAGTGACTGCCAAACTCATAACTCAGATATTCTCCTCCTCGATCAGATCGTAGGAATTTAATCTTCTTGTTACGATGATTCTCAACTTCACTCTGAAATTGTTTGAACTTTTCAAATGTTTCAGACTTGTGTTTTATTAAGTAAATATACCCATATCTACTTAAGTCATCAGTGAAGGTGAGAAAGTAACGATAACCACCGCGCGCCTCAATACTCATTGGACCGCACACATCAGTATGTATGATTTCCAATAAGTTACTTGCCCGTTCCATTGTACCAGAGAACGGCGTTTTAGTCATCTTGCCCATGAGGCATGGCTCACATGTGTCAAGTGATTCAAAATCAAGTGACTCCAAAAGTCCATCAGCATGGAGCTTCCTCATGTGTTTTACGCCAATATGACCTAAACGGCAGTGCCACAAGAAAGTGGTATTATCATTATCAATTCTACATCTTTTGGCATCAATGTTATGAACATGTGTATCATTACTATTGAGATTCAATAAGAATAAATCCCTCACATCGGGTGCATGACCATAAAAGATATTACTCATATAAATAGAACAACCATTATTCTCTGATTTAAATGAGTAACCGTCTCGCAATAAACAAGATCCAGATATAATGTTCATGCTTAACGCAGGCACCAAATAACATTTATTCAGGTTCATCACTAATCCCGACGGTAATCGAAGAGCGAGCGTGCCGACGGCGATCACATCAACCTTGGAACCATTTCCCACGCGCATCGTCACTTCGTCCTTTGCCAGCCTCCGTCTATTCCGCAGTTCCTGTTTTGAGTTGCAAATATGAGCAACCGCACCGGTATCAAATACCCAGGCACTACAACGAGAGTTGGTAAGGTACACATCAATAACATGTATATCATATATACCTTGTTTGTTGTTGGCCGCCTTCTTGTCAGCCAAATACTTGGGGCAGTTCCGCTTCCAGTGTCCAGTTCCCTTGCAATGAAAACACACAGTTTCTGGTTTGGGTCCAGCCTTGGGTTTCTTCACGAGAGGAGCAACTGCTTTGCCACTCTTCTTGGAGTTACCCTTCTTACCCTTGCCATTTTTCTTGAAACTAGTGGTTTTATTGACCATCAACACTTGATGCTCCTTCTGAATTTCAGACTCAGCGGCTTTCAGCATCGCAAACAGCTCGGCGACTGACTTGTTCATCCCGTGCATGTTATAGTTCAACACGAAGCTCTTGTAGCTAGGTGGCAATGATTGAAGAACTCTGTCAGTGATAGCCTCTGGCGGAAGGGGCATCCCCAATTCAGCCAGGCGGGTGGAGTACCCAGACATTCTGAGCACGTGATCACTGATAGACCCGTTCTCCTCCATCTTGCAAGCATAGAACTTATCGGAGATCTCATATCTCTCGATCCGGGCATTCTTCTAAAAGATAAACTTCAACTCCTGGAACATCTCATATGCTCCATGACGTTCAAAACGTCTTTGAAGTCCCGGTTCTAAGCCATACAATATTGCACATTGAACTATTGAGTAATCTTCAGAACGAGCCTGCCAGGCGTTCACAACGTCTAGAGACTCAACTGGAGCGGGTGGATCACCAAGCGGTGCATCAAGGACATAAGCCTTCTGGGAAGCCGTAAGGATAATCCTTAGATTACGGGCCCAGTCCACAAAGTTACTTCCATCATCTTTCAACTTAGCTTTCTCTAGGAACGCATTAAAATTCAGGGGTGCTACTGCGCGAGCCATGATCTACAACATAAATATAGCAAAGACAACTTAGACTATTGTTCTAGATAATGAGTTTAGTTAATCATATTACTTAAAAACTCCCACTCAAATAGACATCCCTCCGGTCATTCGAGTGTAACATGATCCAAATCCACCAACTCAAGTCCGATCATCACGTGAGTTGAGGTGGTTTCAATGGTGAACATCTTTATGTTGATCATATCTACTATATGACTCATGTTCGACCTTTCGGTCTCTTGTGTTCCGAGGCCATGTCTGTACATGCTAGGCTCGTCAAGTTTAACCCGAGTGTTCCGCACGTGCAACATGGCTTACACCCGTTGTATGTGAACGTAGAGTCTATCACACCCGATCATCACGGCGTGTCTCGAAACGACGAACTTTCGCAACGGTGCACACTCGGGGAGAACACAATTTTATCTTGAAATTTAAGTGAGGGATCACCTTATAATGCTACCGTCGTCCTAAGCAAAATAAGATGCATAAAAGGATTAACATCACATGCAAATCATAAGTGACATGATATGGCCATGAACTTGTGCTTTTGATCTCCATCTCCAAAGCACCGGCATGATCTCCATCGTCACCGGCATGACACCATGATCTCCATCATCTTGATCTCCATCAACGTGTCGCCATGAGGTTGTCGCGCCGACTGTTGCTTTCACGACTATTGCTAACTCATAGCGATAAAGTAAAGCAAAACGGCGAAAATAATTAAAGACAACTCTATGGCTCCTGCCAGTTGCCGTACTCATCGACATGCAAGTCGTGATATTCTATACAACACATGATCATCTCATACATCACATATATCTCATCATGTAATTGGCCATATCACATCACAACATACCCTGCAAAAACAAGTTAGACGTCCTCTAATTGTTGTTGCAAATTTTACGTGGCTGCTACGGGTTTGCAAGAACCGTTCTTACCTACGCAAAACCACAACGTGGTGTAGTGATTGCTTTTTGATCTTCTAAAAGAACCCTCTTCATTGAAATCGATTCAACTAAAGTGAGAGAGACAGACACCCGCTAGCCATCTTTATGCAACGAAGTTACATGTCAATTGAAGGAACCGGTCTCTCGTAAGCGTACGAGTAATGTTGGTCCGGGCCGCTTCATCTCACAATACCGCCGAATCAAGTATCAACTAGTAACGGCAAGCAATATGTATACACCCACGCCCACAACTCGTTTGTGTTCTACTCAAGATCTCATCTACGCATAGACCTAGCTCTGATACCACTGTTGGGGAACGTTGCATGGGAAACAAAATTTTCCTACGCACACACAAGATCTATCCATGGTGATGAGCATCTACGAGAGGGAGAGTGAATCTACATACCCTTGTAGATCGCTAAGCGGAAGCGTTAAGAAACGCGGTTGATGTAGTCGAACGTCTCCGCGATCCAAATCGCAAGTCGTCCCTCGATCCGATCACGAACTAGTGCCGAACGGACGGCACCTCCGCGTTCAACACACGTACGGCTTGATGACGCCTTCACCTCCTCGATCCAGCGAGCGATGGTGAAGTAGTAGATGAGTTCCGGCAGCACGACGGCGTGGTGATGATGGTGAGGAACAATCTCTGCAGGGCTTCGCCAAGCACTACGGAGATTATGACGGGAGAACTAGAGGGTTAGGGTTGCCGACACACGGCTTGGGAAATCTTGATGTCTACCGTGTGCTAGCCCTGCCCCTCTATTTATATGTTGAGCCTTCGGGTCTAAACTTGGAGTAAAAGCCTCCTCCAGGTCGGTTTTGCCCGCACAAGGTCGGTTTGGCCCGCAGGGAAAGAGTCCAACTCGGATCCCTGCAGTACCGCGCACAAGCGGTAGTACCGCTCACGAGCGGTAGTACCGCTTGAGCGGTAGTACCGCTTCACCCAAGCGGTAGTACCGCTTATGCGGTAGTACCGCTTCGCACAAGCGGTAGTACCGCTTAGGCGGTAGTACCGCTTCGCACAAGCGGTAGTACCGCTTAGGCGGTAGTACCGCTTCACACAAGCGGTAGTACCTCTTACGCGGTAGTACTGCCTTACCAGCGGTAGTACCGCTTAAGGCAGCAGCAAAACTTCCTTTTGCACTTTCCAATACCTCGTGGGCTTTACCCCTTTGGCTCATATAAAGTGTTGCTGCACCCGAACACTTCGGTAAACATCCGGAACCCCTTCCGGTGAATTCCGGAACTCTTCCGGAGATCAAAACACTATTATCACACATATATCAATCTTTACCTCCGGACTCTTCCGGAGATCCTCGTCATGTCCGGGATCTTATCCGGGACTCCGAACAACCTTCGGTCACCAACAAAATAACTCAACTATACTAATCGTCACCAAACGTTAAGTGTGTAGATCCTGCGGGTTCGAGAACTATGTAGACATGACCGAGACACCTCTATGGCCAATAACCAATAGCGGGACCTGGATGCCCATATTGGCTCCTACATATTCTACGAAGATCTTTATCGGTCGAACCTCTATGTCAAGGATTCAGTTAATCCCGTATGCTGTTCCCTTTGTTCTTCGGTATGTTACTTGCCCGAGATTCGATCGTCGGTATCTCTATACCTAGTTCAATCTCGTTACCGGCAAGTCTCTTTACTCGTTCCGTAATACAAGATCTCGTGGCTAACACTTTAGTCACATTGCTTGCAAGGCTCATTGTGATGTTGTATTACCGAGTGGGCCCTGAGATACCTCTCCGTCACACGGAGTAACAAATCCCAGTCTTGATCCATGCCAACCCAACAGACACCCTCGGAGATACCTGTAGAGCACCTTTATAGTCACCCAGTTACGTTGCGACGTTTGATACACACAAGGTACTCCTCCGATGTCAGGGAGTTGCATGATCTCATGGTCATAGGAACAGATACTTGACATGCAGAAAACAATAGCAATAAACTGACACGATCATATGCTACGTTCGTAGTTTGGGTCTTGTCCATCACATCATTCTCCTAATGATGTGATCCCGTTATCAAATGACATCTCATGTCTATGGCTAGGAAACCTTCACCATCTTTTGATCAACGAGCTAGTCAACTAGAGGCTTACTAGGGACACAGTGTTGTCTATGTACCCACACATGTATTTGAGTTTCCAATCAATACAATTATAGCATGGATAATAAACGATTATCATGAACAAGGAAATATAATAATAACCAATTTATTATTGCCTCTAGGGCATATTTCCAACAGTCTCCCACTTGCACTAGAGTCAATAATCTAGTTCACATCACTATGTGATTTACATTGTAATGAATCGAACACCCATGCAGTTCTGGTGTTGTTCATGTTTAGCCCTTGGAAGAGGTTTAGTCATCGGATCTGCAACATTTAGATCCGTGTGTACTTTGCAAATATTTATGTCGTCCTCCTTGATGTAATCGCGGATGGAATTGAAACGTCGCTTTATGTGTCTGGTCCTCTTGTGAAATCTTGGTTCCTTGGCTAGAGCAATGGCACCAGTATTATCACAAAACAGAGTCATTGGGTTAAGCGCACTAGGCACTACTCCAAGATCTGTCATGAACTCCTTCATCCAGACACCTTCCTTCGCCGCCTCCGAGGCAGCGATGTACTCCGCTTCGCATGTAGAATCAGCTACCACGCTTTGCTTGGAACTGCACCAGCTAACCGCACCCCCATTAAGAATAAATACGTATCCGGTTTGTGACTTAGAGTCATCCGGATCAGTGTCAAAGCTTGCATCGACGTAACCCTTTACGACGAGCTCTTGATCACCTCCATAAACGAGAAACATGTCCTCAGTCCTTTTCAGGTACTTCAGGATATTCTTGACCGCCGTCCAGTGTTCCATTCCTGGATCACTTTGAAACCTTCCGACCATACTTATGGCAAGGCTGACATCGGGTCTTGTGCACAGCATTGCATACATGATAGAGCCTATGGCTGAAGCATAGGGGATGACACTCATCTTTTCTCTATCTTTTGCAGTCACTGGGCATTGAGTCTTACTCAACTTCACACCTTGCAATACAGGCAAGAACCCCTTCTTGGACTGATCCATTTTGAACTTCTTCAAAACTTTGTCAAGGTATGTGCTTTGTGAAAGTCCTATTAAGCGTCTCGATCTATCTCTATAGATCTTGATGCCTAATATGAAAGCAGCTTCTTCTAGGTCCTTCATTGAAAAACTCTTGTTCAAATATTCCTTCACGCCTTCCAACATTTCTATATTGTTTCCAATCAGCAATATATCATCCACATATAATATTAGAAACGCTATAGAGCTCCCACTCACTTTCTTGTAAATACAAGCTTCTCCGTAAACTTGTATAAACTCGAACGCTTTGATCACCTCATCAAAGCGAAGATTCCAACTCCGAGATGCTTGCACCAGTCCATAAATGGATCGCTGGAGTTTGCAAACTTTGTCAGCATTCTCTGGATCGACAAAACCTTCTGGTTGCATCATATACAACTCTTCCTTAAGGAAACCGTTAAGGAACGCTGTTTTGACATCCATCTACCAAATTTCATAATTGAAAAGGCAGCTATTGCTAACATGATTCTGACGGACTTAAGCATCGCTATGGGTGAGAAGGTCTCATCGTAGTCAACTCCTTGAACTTGTGAAAAACCCTTTGCCACAAGTCGAGCTTTATAGACGGTGACATTACCGTCTGCGTCCGTCTTCCTCTTAAAGATCCATTTGTTCTGAATGGCCTTACGCCCTTCAGGTAATACTTCCAAAGTCCATACTTTGTTTTCATACATGGATCCCATCTCGGATTTCATGGCCTCTAACCATTTCTCGGAATCTGGGCCCATCATCGCTTCTCCATAGCTCGTAGGTTCATCGTTGTCCAACAACATGACCTCTAAGACAGGGTTGCCGTACCACTCAGGAGCAGTACGCGTCCTTGTCGACCTACGAGGTTCGATAGCAACTTGATCCAAAGCTTCATGATCATCATCATTAACTTCCTCTTCCGCTGATGTAGGCTCTACAGAAACATCTTTCTGCGCTGCGCTACTTTCAGGTTGAAGTAAAGGTTCAACAACCTCATCAAGTTCTATCTTCCTCCCACTCAATTCTTTCGAGAGAAACTCTTTCTCAAGAAATGTTCCGTTTTTAGCGACAAACACTTTGCCTTCAGATCTGAGGTAGAAGGTATACCCAACTGTCTCTTTTGGGTATCCTATGAAGACGCATTTCTCCGCTTTGGGTTCCAGCTTTTCAGGCTGAAGCTTTTTGACATAAGCATCACATCCCCAAACTTTAAGAAACGACAGCTTTGGCTTCTTGCCAAACCAAAGTTCATATGGCGTCGTCTCAACGGATTTCGATGGTGCCCTATTTAAAGTGAATGCAGCTGTCTCTAATGCATAACCCCAAAACGATAGTGGCAAATCAGCAAGAGACATCATAGATCGCACCATATCCAATAAGGTTCGATTACGACGTTCGGACACACCATTACGCTGTGGTGTTCCAGGCGGTGTCAGTTGTGAAACAATTCCACATTGTCTTAAGTGACTGCCAAACTCATAACTCAGATATTCTCCTCCTCGATCAGATCGTAGGAATTTAATCTTCTTGTTACGATGATTCTCAACTTCACTCTGAAATTGTTTGAACTTTTCAAATGTTTCAGACTTGTGTTTTATTAAGTAAATATACCCATATCTACTTAAGTCATCAGTGAAGGTGAGAAAGTAACGATAACCACCGCGCGCCTCAATACTCATTGGACCGCACACATCAGTATGTATGATTTCCAATAAGTTACTTGCCCGTTCCATTGTACCAGAGAACGGCGTTTTAGTCATCTTGCCCATGAGGCATGGCTCACATGTGTCAAGTGATTCAAAATCAAGTGACTCCAAAAGTCCATCAGCATGGAGCTTCCTCATGTGTTTTACGCCAATATGACCTAAACGGCAGTGCCACAAGAAAGTGGTATTATCATTATCAATTCTACATCTTTTGGCATCAATGTTATGAACATGTGTATCATTACTATTGAGATTCAATAAGAATAAATCCCTCACATCGGGTGCATGACCATAAAAGATATTACTCATATAAATAGAACAACCATTATTCTCTGATTTAAATGAGTAACCGTCTCGCAATAAACAAGATCCAGATATAATGTTCATGCTTAACGCAGGCACCAAATAACATTTATTCAGGTTCATCACTAATCCCGACGGTAATCGAAGAGCGAGCGTGCCGACGGCGATCACATCAACCTTGGAACCATTTCCCACGCGCATCGTCACTTCGTCCTTTGCCAGCCTCCGTCTATTCCGCAGTTCCTGTTTTGAGTTGCAAATATGAGCAACCGCACCGGTATCAAATACCCAGGCACTACAACGAGAGTTGGTAAGGTACACATCAATAACATGTATATCATATATACCTTGTTTGTTGTTGGCCGCCTTCTTGTCAGCCAAATACTTGGGGCAGTTCCGCTTCCAGTGTCCAGTTCCCTTGCAATGAAAACACACAGTTTCTGGTTTGGGTCCAGCCTTGGGTTTCTTCACGAGAGGAGCAACTGCTTTGCCACTCTTCTTGGAGTTACCCTTCTTACCCTTGCCATTTTTCTTGAAACTAGTGGTTTTATTGACCATCAACACTTGATGCTCCTTCTGAATTTCAGACTCAGCGGCTTTCAGCATCGCAAACAGCTCGGCGACTGACTTGTTCATCCCGTGCATGTTATAGTTCAACACGAAGCTCTTGTAGCTAGGTGGCAATGATTGAAGAACTCTGTCAGTGATAGCCTCTGGCGGAAGGGGCATCCCCAATTCAGCCAGGCGGGTGGAGTACCCAGACATTCTGAGCACGTGATCACTGATAGACCCGTTCTCCTCCATCTTGCAAGCATAGAACTTATCGGAGATCTCATATCTCTCGATCCGGGCATTCTTCTAAAAGATAAACTTCAACTCCTGGAACATCTCATATGCTCCATGACGTTCAAAACGTCTTTGAAGTCCCGGTTCTAAGCCATACAATATTGCACATTGAACTATTGAGTAATCTTCAGAACGAGCCTGCCAGGCGTTCACAACGTCTAGAGACTCAACTGGAGCGGGTGGATCACCAAGCGGTGCATCAAGGACATAAGCCTTCTGGGAAGCCGTAAGGATAATCCTTAGATTACGGGCCCAGTCCACAAAGTTACTTCCATCATCTTTCAACTTAGCTTTCTCTAGGAACGCATTAAAATTCAGGGGTGCTACTGCGCGAGCCATGATCTACAACATAAATATAGCAAAGACAACTTAGACTATTGTTCTAGATAATGAGTTTAGTTAATCATATTACTTAAAAACTCCCACTCAAATAGACATCCCTCCGGTCATTCGAGTGTAACATGATCCAAATCCACCAACTCAAGTCTGATCATCACGTGAGTTGAGGTGGTTTCAATGGTGAACATCTTTATGTTGATCATATCTACTATATGACTCATGTTCGACCTTTCGGTCTCTTGTGTTCCGAGGCCATGTCTGTACATGCTAGGCTCGTCAAGTTTAACCCGAGTGTTCCGCACGTGCAACATGGCTTACACCCGTTGTATGTGAACGTAGAGTCTATCACACCCGATCATCACGGCGTGTCTCGAAACGACGAACTTTCGCAACGGTGCACACTCGGGGAGAACACAATTTTATCTTGAAATTTAAGTGAGGGATCACCTTATAATGCTACCGTCGTCCTAAGCAAAATAAGATGCATAAAAGGATTAACATCACATGCAAATCATAAGTGACATGATATGGCCATGAACTTGTGCTTTTGATCTCCATCTCCAAAGCACCGGCATGATCTCCATCGTCACCGGCATGACACCATGATCTCCATCATCTTGATCTCCATCAACGTGTCGCCATGAGGTTGTCGCGCCGACTGTTGCTTTCACGACTATTGCTAACTCATAGCGATAAAGTAAAGCAAAACGGCGAAAATAATTAAAGACAACTCTATGGCTCCTGCCAGTTGCCGTACTCATCGACATGCAAGTCGTGATATTCTATACAACACATGATCATCTCATACATCACATATATCTCATCATGTAATTGGCCATATCACATCACAACATACCCTGCAAAAACAAGTTAGACGTCCTCTAATTGTTGTTGCAAATTTTACGTGGCTGCTACGGGTTTGCAAGAACCGTTCTTACCTACGCAAAACCACAACGTGGTGTAGTGATTGCTTTTTGATCTTCTAAAAGAACCCTCTTCATTGAAATCGATTCAACTAAAGTGAGAGAGACAGACACCCGCTAGCCATCTTTATGCAACGAAGTTACATGTCAGTTGAAGGAACCGGTCTCTCGTAAGCGTACGAGTAATGTTGGTCCGGGCCGCTTCATCTCACAATACCGCCGAATCAAGTATCAACTAGTAACGGCAAGCAATATGTATACACCCACGCCCACAACTCGTTTGTGTTCTACTCGAGATCTCATCTACGCATAGACCTAGCTCTGATACCACTGTTGGGGAACGTTGCATGGGAAACAAAATTTTCCTACGCACACACAAGATCTATCCATGGTGATGAGCATCTACGAGAGGGAGAGTGAATCTACGTACCCTTGTAGATCGCTAAGCGGAAGCGTTAAGAAACGCGGTTGATGTAGTCGAACGTCTCCGCGATCCAAATCGCAAGTCGTCCATCGATCCGATCACGAACTAGTGCCGAACGGACGGCACCTCCGCGTTCAACACACGTACGGCTTGATGACGCCTTCACCTCCTCGATCCAGCGAGCGATGGTGAAGTAGTAGATGAGTTCCGGCAGCACGACGGCATGGTGATGATGGTGAGGAACAATCTCTGCAGGGCTTCGCCAAGCACTACGGAGATTATGACGGGAGAACTAGAGGGTTAGGGTTGCCGACACACGGCTTGGGAAATCTTGATGTCTACCGTGTGCTAGCCCTGCCCCTCTATTTATATGTTGAGCCTTCGGGTCTAAACTTGGAGTAAAAGCCTCCTCCAGGTCGGTTTTGCCCGCACAAGGTCGGTTTGGCCCGCAGGGAAAGAGTCCAACTCGGATCCCTGCAGTACCGCGCACAAGCGGTAGTACCGCTCACGAGCGGTAGTACCGCTTGAGCGGTAGTACCGCTTCACCCAAGCGGTAGTACCGCTTATGCGGTAGTACCGCTTCGCACAAGCGGTAGTACCGCTTAGGCGGTAGTACCGCTTCGCACAAGCGGTAGTACCGCTTAGGCGGTAGTACCGCTTCACACAAGCGGTAGTACCTCTTACGCGGTAGTACTGCCTTACCAGCGGTAGTACCGCTTAAGGCAGCAGCAAAACTTCCTTTTGCACTTTCCAATACCTCGTGGGCTTTACCCCTTTGGCTCATATAAAGTGTTGCTGCACCCGAACACTTCGGTAAACATCCGGAACCCCTTCCGGTGAATTCCGGAACTCTTCCGGAGATCAAAACACTATTATCACACATATATCAATCTTTACCTCCGGACTCTTCCGGAGATCCTCGTCATGTCCGGGATCTTATCCGGGACTCCGAACAACCTTCGGTCACCAACAAAATAACTCAACTATACTAATCGTCACCAAACGTTAAGTGTGTAGACCCTGCGGGTTCGAGAACTATGTAGACATGACCGAGACACCTCTATGGCCAATAACCAATAGCGGGACCTGGATGCCCATATTGGCTCCTACATATTCTACGAAGATCTTTATCGGTCGAACCTCTATGTCAAGGATTCAGTTAATCCCGTATGCTGTTCCCTTTGTTCTTCGGTATGTTACTTGCCCGAGATTCGATCGTCGGTATCTCTATACCTAGTTCAATCTCGTTACCGGCAAGTCTCTTTACTCGTTCCGTAATACAAGATCTCGTGGCTAACACTTTAGTCACATTGCTTGCAAGGCTCATTGTGATGTTGTATTACCGAGTGGGCCCTGAGATACCTCTCCGTCACACGGAGTAACAAATCCCAGTCTTGATCCATGCCAACCCAACAGACACCCTCGGAGATACCTGTAGAGCACCTTTATAGTCACCCAGTTACGTTGCGACGTTTGATACACACAAGGTACTCCTCCGATGTCAGGGAGTTGCATGATCTCATGGTCATAGGAACAGATACTTGACATGCAGAAAACAATAGCAATAAACTGACACGATCATATGCTACGTTCGTAGTTTGGGTCTTGTCCATCACATCATTCTCCTAATGATGTGATCCCGTTATCAAATGACATCTCATGTCTATGGCTAGGAAACCTTCACCATCTTTTGATCAACGAGCTAGTCAACTAGAGGCTTACTAGGGACACAGTGTTGTCTATGTACCCACACATGTATTTGAGTTTCCAATCAATACAATTATAGCATGGATAATAAACGATTATCATGAACAAGGAAATATAATAATAACCAATTTATTATTGCCTCTAGGGCATATTTCCAACAGACGCGAACACGCGCGCGAGCTCGAAATCGAGCTCGAGAGTGAGGGAGAAGGAGCGCGCGCTCACAGCGAGGGGGAAGACAAGCTCGGGGAGGCCGGAGAGGCTCGGGGTGGAGCAGATCGACGACGAGCCCGTGGCGGCATCCGGCGAGAGGAATGAAGATGGCGGCGGGTTGGGGGTGCTCCGGCTCGCGTGGCTTGACGGAGAGGAAGAGGAGGCGGCGACGGTCCTTCCGGACAACTTGGAACGGCGAGTGGTGGCCACTGCAACGACGAGCGGCGGCGACGGACACGTTCGACCGAGAGGGGAGGAGAAGGGGGCAAGGTGAGGAGAGGCGATCTAAGGGGGGTTAGGGTTTCGGGGAGAGGGAGAGAGCGGCAGGGGCTTGCCCTTATCCCCTCCCGCAGCAGCGCAGCGTGAGGAGGCCGGGCGCGGTGGCCATGGCGCGGCCTTTCCCTGGCGCTGGCGGGAGGTAGGGGAAAGGCCAGCCCTGGTGGGCTGGGCCGCACTGTAGCGGCAGGCCGGTAAGTGCACAGTGTTTCGTTGGTTTTGTTCATTTTCTTTTCTGTTTTATATTTCCTCCTCTGTTTCATATTTAGTTGGAGCATCAAACGATTTTTGTTAAATGTGAATCTTGTCTCATAAATACTAGGCACTATACTGGACTGGTACAAAAAATTTGGGGCCAATTTGAACTTATTTAATTTTTGTTTGTATTTAAATGGGCTGAATAAGTGTTGTTGGTCCACTGTTTTAATTGCTAGGATAAATTTGGGAATTCAAATAATGTTGGCTTTATTTTTATAATTGCTTTGGGAATTTTTGCAATATTATGAACATTTTTACTATACTGTTTGGACAACTTTTGATTTTGACTTTATTTTAAATTTTGAATATGAAGTTGGATTATTCTTAATTGTTTTTATATGGCTTAATGGTGATGACTTGGCATGACTAATTAGCATAACCAGGGTTTAGTAATCTGGGGATGTTACAACAGTGGTAGTGGTACGTTGTTCCTCAAGGACAAAGAGGAGTTGATGGACATGGACATGGACTATGAACGAATTAACTATCAAGAGGTTGTGCCCTTTCAGATGGATTGGAAGAGATTCCTCATTTCTCGTCTTCGTAGCCGGCAGCAAACTTGACTAGCAGAAATAATGCTCACAGTTGTATTTTTTTCTTTAGAAATAGAGTCCCGCTTCGGTACAACCCCCCTTAAAACGTATAAAGGGCAATATGAACCTTTAACAATTTGTATCTACTTTTGTATGTAACGTATATACGCCAGGCAGCTCGCTTGGGCCGGCCCATTTGCGGTGGCATGCGATGAAAAACAGCGAAAAAGGATCGCGCAAGCTGGGAATCGAACCCGCGACCACCTACAAAACAAAGGGCGAACCCAACCACTGGGACGTCATGCCTTTAGTGAGCGATGTAAAGCTAGATTCTTTAAGTAATAGATAGGCTGAGAATTTTAAAAAGATTTTAGGAACACTTTGTGAACCGGTCTTTTTTCCATAGTTTCTTTTTATTTATTTATTTTCCATTTTTTTCATTTTCCTGTTACGTTTCTTATTTCTTTTCCAAAAAATGGCCATGCTTCCAAAATGCTGTTCAAAATTTCAAAAAGTTTTTTATTTTCAAATTTTGTTCATAAATTAAAAAATATTCGCATTTTCGAAAATTGTAAGGTAATTTCAAAAAATGTTTGTGCCTTTCAAAAATTGTTCAGAATGTCAAAACAAGAATAATTTTTTGAAAAGCACGAACAAAATTGTGTAAATAAACATTTTTGGAGAACACAAAAAAATTTATATTTCAAAACAATTTTCAGAAATGTGAACAAAAAATTGAAATAAAAAAAGTGTTCTAAATTTTCCCGAACATTTTTTGAATTTGTGAACATTTTTTTTGAAAATGGGAACATTTTCAATTTCAGAACAAATTCCAATAGGTGCCCGACAGGAGCGATGCCGTCGCTTAGTTGGGCAAGGCCCGAGATTATTTTTTCTATTTTTTCGCTGTTCTTCTCTTTTTCATTAATTTATTTTTTCTCCTTTTTAAACTTTATTATTCTTTTTGAAACCTGTTCAAAAAATTGAAATACCAAAATAACAGTTTTAAGTAACTGTTTTAAAATTATGATTTTAAATTCTTTTTTCCTTTAAATATTTATTAAATGCTTTAAAAAAAGCATTTGTTGTTTTCAATTTTATCATTTTGTATTTATTAGTTATGTTATATAACTTACGATTTTAAATACCTTTTTTCTTCAAACCTGGAATGGATGCCTACCCGGGGACACTACATTGAACATGGTGTTTTTTGGACATTTTTGAAATGACCCCAACTTTTGCGAGCAGGTGGCATGCCCATGGTAGGCGTCCATGCCCCCAATATTTTTTTCATGGCCTTGTATGACTAATTCAAGGCACCAAGCCAAGTTGGTTGGGTTTTCGACAAGTTGTATTTTCTAGAGTTTTCTCAGTAAAAAAAAGTCGATAAATGGCTAGACGTGTCGCAACTTGCATACTGTGTCGGAAGTCGTTCAAACCTGCCATGGATGCCTACCATGGGCATGTCCACCTAGTGGCAAAAGTTGGGGTAATTTCAAGGATGTCCACAAAAACACCATGTTCAACGGAGGGTGTTCAGGTCCGTCTGAGAGCACGTTGTTTTTCAACATCCTTAAAATGGCCCTAATTTTTTTTATGACCTTGTATGACCAATTCAAGGAACCATGACAAGTTGTTTTGATTTTCGACAAGTTTTGTATTTTCCTGGAGTTTTCTCGGTCAGAAAACGTGGAAAAAAGGCTGAACGTGTCGCAACTTGCATACGGTATCGGAAATTGTTCAAAACTGTCATGGATGCCTATGAGGGGCATGCCCACCTGGTGGCAAAAAGTTGGGATCATTTCAAGGATATAGAAAAATAGACCATGTTGAACGAAGTGTGTTTGGGGGGAGGGGGGGGGGGGGGCAGAAGGCTCCGTCTGAGAGCATGTTGTTTCTCGACATCCTTAAAATGATCCCAATTTTTTTCAAGGGCCAATTCAAGGCATCATGGCAAGTTGTTTGGGTTTTCGACAAGTTATGCATTTCCTGGAGTTTTCTTGCTGAAAAAAGGACAATTAATGGCAAAACATGTCGCAACGTGCATACGGTGCCGGAAGTTGTTCAGACCAGGCATGGATGCTTAACATGGGCGTGCCCACTTGCTTGCAAAAATTGGGTCAGTCCTGATATTTCCAAAGAAATACCATGTTCAATGGAGAGTGTTCAGATAGGCCAGAAGGATCTGTTTGGCAGCACCTCATTTCTCGACATCCCTTAAATGACCCCATTTTTTTCATGGCCTTGTATGACCAATTCAAGGCACCATGCCAAATTGTTTGGGTTTTTGCCAAGTTTCGCATTTCTGAAGTTTTCTCGGTGAAAAAAGGCCGACTAATGGTAGAACGTGTCACAACGTGCATACGGTGTCGGAAGTCATTCAAACCAGGCTTGGATGCCTAAAATGGGCATGCCCACTTGCTTGCAAAAGTCGGGGCCTGTCCCGAGATTTCCAACAGTTGGGTCATTTATCCATAGTCCTAAAAAACACTAGTTTAGATGAGTGTATTTGTAATTTCCGTCATTATCAATCAACATGAACATTTTCTTTTGTCTTGAAAATTTCTTGAAATTTGTCAACAATTTTGGAATTTCAAAGTGTCATGAAAATTTTACAAACTTGAACAACTTTCCCAAAATTGTTAACAAATTTCCAAAAAATGATGAAAATTTCGAACAAACAATGCAAACCACGTACTTTTATAAAAAAATTATCAACTTTTTTGAAACGCATAAATTTCTTAAATTTGTGAACAAAAAAAATCAAAAACTAGAACGTTTTATGAAATTCCAGAACAATTTTTAGAATTGTAAAGAATATTTGAAAACAAGAACATTTTCTGTTATGCCAACCAATTTTTCTAATTTTTAAAAAAGTTTCACAAAGAATAATAAAGTTCAAAAGTAGACAAATGAATTAACAAAAAGAGAAGAAAAACAAAAAAATTGAAAAGAAAAATATGCTTAGGCCCTAGAAAATAAGAAATGTTTTCAGAAAATGTTAGTAAGTTTGAAAAAATATTTCTAAACTTGAAAAAATGTTTGTGTTTTTCGAATAATGCTCGCAAATTAGGTTTGCATTTTTAAAAACATGTTCAGAAATTTTAAAAATTGTTCACGTTTTCAAGAAAATTTTCACAAATTTGATAAATTCTTTGACTTTTTGAAAAATGTCTGCACTTTCAGAAAAATGTCCTTAAAATTTGAAAATTATTCAAAAAAATCAAAGTATTTTTCACGAAAAAATGTTCACAAATTTCGAAAAAAAATCGCGTTTCCAAAAGATGTTCAAATTTTGAAAAGCATTTCGTATTTTTAAAAAATATTCATATTTTCAAAAAATATTTCAAAGATGAAAAAACACATTAGTATTTTTTGAGCTATTAAAGAATGCTTTAGCTACAATACCCCCTATCAAATAATTTTGATCTGCTACAGTATTCCTATCCGTGCTACAGTATTCTATCCATGCCACAGTGTCTGGCCCGGTTGTACAGTGCCAATTTTGATCTCCTACAGTATTTCTATAAAAAACTCCTACAGTGGGTCCATTCTATGTGATAATACACCGCGTTACTTATGTATCACCAAGTCATGTTTGTCCTGGTGGCTATTAACAAGTTGACAACCGTAGGAGGTCTTGGGTTCGATGCCTAATAGCTGCATGATTTTTTTTGGATTTTCGATCCATGCTACCGTACATACTAATGGGCCGGCCCAAGGTGGGCACAGAACGTAACAGATCTCCGCGACGTATTTTCTAGAAAGACCATCCTGCCCTTTATTATGAAGGGGTAAGGACAGATCTCGTCCGTTTATGTGTTTAGGGGGGTTGTACCGAAGCGATGTGTTTAGGGGGGTTGTACCGAAGCAGAAGTGTTAGGGATATTGGGTAAAGTATCATGCTTTGGTATGGATGAATCATCATCTTTGTATCAGCGTACTTCCTTTGTGTTGCATGTAATAGTGGTTGTATGAAATGATAATGCATTACACCGTTGGGTTTGTTAACTTACTCTAATTAAAGAGTATACATCTTTTTTTTGCGAATGAATTAAAGAGTATACCTTGAAACCTATTTAGTACTCCTACAATATTTCCAGTGGACCCATATATGTTTTAGGGTATTTTAAATTTGGCTACAAATTGGAAGCCACGATACTAGTTACATGTATATATCCAGTATAGCAAAAATTAAAACCCATACTCTTCTTTTCTGGGGAAACCCTAAATCAACATGCAACTCAAGAAATTGAAAAGAAATATTTAGGATAGGCACCAATTAATATTGTTGATGGGATGAATTAACAACCAGAATTTAATTTGTTACAATTTGCAGCTATATTAATTTTTTGAGTGAAATGGATTGTAGGTCTCTGGACTATTTCAGAAGTGTCACGTAGGTCCTCGAACAACGAAAATCATCATCCAAGTCCTCATAGTGCAATAAGTGTTTTTTTATGATGCAAAACCGGCCTCACGATGCTGCAAGTCAGGATGCATGACGTCGTAAGGTGGTCAGCGTTGCTGCAAGCCGGACACGCGATGTTGCAATATCGTCCGCTGTTTTTACTTTCGCAAGACTGGACCATTGTGCTGCAATGTCAAACCGCCGTAGCTGCAAAGTCAGATGACACTGCTTCAACGAGCTTCTTCTTCGGCAGCGATCGCAACTCACACGGTCACACCTGGCGACGCTGGCACTGGCTCCCAGGAAATAATCGTATATAACTTGATTGCAAGACCAGATTAATCCAACAACCATACCGTCTCGTGTAACCTCTTTTTGCGACGCTGGCACTGGCTCCCAGGAAATAATCGTATATAACTTGATTACAAGACCAGATTAATCCAACAACCATACCGTCTCGTGTTACCTCTTTTTTTGAACACAGTACAATCAAAGTCGCTCATATACATGACAAAGTCACCACAGACGCCTCGCGGTCGACAGGAACGTCTCCTCCCACAGAACAAACATCATCGGAAGCCTGCAATAAATTCAGGAATAATGCGAGCACCAATGTCAAGTCTAGGACTTGAACCTTAGTGGGCTGAGGATACCGCTATCCTCCATACCGTCTCGCGTTACGTTTTTATGACGTGTGTTTTACAACCGGTATTTCACGCATTTGTTGCAACGGAGGGAGATTTTGTCATGCAACCAGTTTTTTTTTGCATGGATAACGATGCAATATTTCCAAGAATGTTAAGATCTTCTCGTGTTGCAACATGAAACGTCCCAGGCAAAAGAGAGTACAATCCGTCGTACGACGGCAGGAGCTCCGCAGCTAGCTGGTACGTCCGGCCACACGACTGGAGCGGCATGCAGAGACGCGAGCATGATCTCTAAATCTAATGGACGGATCACGGATTAGTTTGACCAGGTACCACTCAGTCAGCCGTCTAGTCAGCTGCCACGCCGCAAGAATGGAAGTGTTTAGATTTCTTTTTTTGAAAAATAAACACTATCATGGTAATCATTCTTGTAATGTTTCCAAATTTTTGCCCAACAAATTGAAAAATACAAGCAAAATACATATTCAGCCCCTTTTTTGGTCAAAGTTTAACAAAGAATGAAATGTCCACGAAAACTTTATGTAGAATGAAAACTACCATGCTGATCCATTTGGTAATGTTTCAAAGCTTTTCGCCAAAAAGAACAAAAAAATACAAGCAAAATACACCTTCAGCACCTTTTTTGGTCAGAATTTGCCCAAAAAATGAACGTGTCCAGAAACATTCAAAAGTTTCTATAAAATGAACAATGCCATGCTAATCATTCTCGAAAGTTTCAAACTGTTTCACTGAACAAATAAAAAAATACAAGGAAAATACATATTGAACCTATTTTATGTCAAAATTTGACCATAAAATGGAAGTTTCTAGAAAATTTTGCAACAGTTCTGTAAAATCAACACTACCATGATGATCAATCTGGGGAAGTTTCAAACCTTTTTGTGAAACTTCAAGTCACAAAAAACCGCTTTGAGGAGAGGACATGGTTGAAACTTGACCGATTTTGACAACAGGGATGTAATTTAGACGGTTTCAAAATTCAAGGTTGATTCTTGCACATTTGTGACAGTTTAGGGTTGAAATATGGACTTTCATCTAGAAAACGTATTAACATTCACAATACCAAATGAATATTTGTTTAAAATATAAATTTTGACTTAAAACAAGACTAATGTGGGCTATATTCTGCAATCGGGGAGTATATAGTTGTAAGCTCTAAAGTATTTTGAATTTATTTTCGAAACAACATATATGATACCAAGCCTACATCAAGGCACAAGCCAAAATATATAGATGATTGTTCCAAACCAATACTAGTAATAAGGACGAGAGATGAGATATTACACACCTCTCCTAGCTCGGCATGACACCATTCTCTGCTTTGGTTTTCACGGGGGGGGGGGGGGGGGGGGGGGGGGTTGGACTGGTGGACCGGTGGTGTGTAAGTTTGATGGTCGGCTCTAGCTCAGGCCCAGGAGGGTTAAGAGCAATCACCGCATTATTAATAGTTTGTGTGTGTCCCTCTGATCAAGATTTCTTAGATCCTTCTGATAGGAACCCTCTGAACGGGAGTATAAGGCGGTCGGAACTGACACTCGACAGGAGAAGATCCCACGTTGTGATGTATATAAGTGTTTCATCTGAGTCGTTGAACCATGGATTGGATGGTCAAGACCAATGTTTTAAATAGCGGGCTATGTCATTTAGCGGGGGCTCGGCTAGAAGCTATGAAAAGCTATAGCAAAGCTAAGCCCCATTCAGCATTCTTCTTAAATCATGAGAAATTGAAAAAGTTAAAGTATACAATCAGACATCATATATGATATATCGCATATACTTGACATATATACATGTTCGAATATTAAAACCCGAGCACCAATCAGGTGTCCTAATTCAATAACCAAGATTTGCATCAATGAATAATATATATCTGAAATAAGCACTAGTAGGAAAACCTTTATAGAAATAGTATGTTAGTGGCGCGGGTCCATTTCTGGACTCCGACGCTATTGCGGCAAAATTGCACGGACGTGGGAAAGTGGGCATGCGCCGCTGATGTGAGCACATTATAGGCGTTCGCCGCGGCGCAAACGTAAGTAGTCTGTGGACCCATGCGGACATAAATAGTACTGGCGTTGGATCATCCCCATGCCGTTCACATATATTAAAAAATAGTGGCGCCCGGCCGCAAAGCCAACGCCACAAGTGCTTTGTCACTGGCACACGAAAATAGCAGCGGCGTTCCTACCAGCCAACTGCCAGTACTGCTATCTTATTTACTGGCGCTGGCCTGTGTATCCCCGCCACTATTTAATTAAGAGCAGAAACTGAGACATTCAGCAGCAACGTTGCTTCCTTGTGTTTTGTGGCGTCTTGAATGTGGACGGCGCCACTAATTCTAGGCACAAAAATATGAAAACACTAATTCTCGACACAAAATATGAAAAATATAGTGTGAGACCAAAAAGTTTTTGACCTCCCGCGGTTGTTGTGCGTCCCATTTTTCACTATATACATATGCCCACCATTTGATCGTTCGGAGGCACACTCTCCTCTCTCTCTAGTGTTTCTCTCCCACATACGCAAAAAAGAACCGAAGATCGTCCCAATGGCAGCAAACAATGATGTCGTCCGTGTTGTGCCCGATATCGTCCTCGGCTCCTGCATTGTTCGTGCCGAGACGAAGAACATCCTGCCTAAGTACTGCGAGGCATTGGTCCGGGGTATTCTGAAGACGGAGTTTTCCGACCAATGCGAGTACAATGTCATCCCCCGGAGCGACGGCGCCATCTTCGTCCAATTCTGATTCGACGACTCCGTGCCCAAGGTCCACAGTCACGTTTGGCTGCATAACGGCGGCCCCGAGTCCGTGACTTTCTACTACATCCCACTCGACGCGCCGGATACCATGCATCTTGCATCGAAGAGATGGATCCAGATTGCTTGAGGATGCGCTATTCCGCTATAATATGTATTTTCTATTTTTATATGTATTTTCCTAATTTTTCTATGTGTTTCTCTCCCTTCTCCATATGTATTTTTTCTACTTTGGTCAAAAAAATATATGGACCCTTGTTTTATATTAGTGTGTGTCCGGTGCTTGGCCCTGTCCGGCTCACTTATTGCCTCTCTTCTTCCCTCCTCCCTTATCTCTCTCCAGCCCCCAATTCTCATTTTCTTCCTACCAACTCCGGCGAGCCCAGACTCTCAGCTCGCACTGCGCAGCACCGCTCGGTCCGGGGTACCCGTTCGACTATGGTGGCCACCAAGCTGCAGAGGAAGATGGCCACAAAGATGGATCTCCAAAGGAAGATGACCATAAAGCTGGATTTGAACCGACTACGGTGGATCCCTCGAGTTCGACGATGGCGTCGATCAAGGTACGTGTGAATCCCATCTAAATTTAAGCCCCAGGCGTTTATATATGAGCGACTGGATCCCAAATCCACCCCGCAACCTGTCCCGGCAAACTCGCCCGCACTCCCCAATCCACCCCGTTGCCTCCCCAATCCATCGCGCTGCCTCCCCTCCCCCTGACGATCGTCCGGAATGGCCGGATCTAGCCGCAGTGGCTCACCGAAGCAGAATCGATGCTCCAGATCTGCCTCTGACATTCCGCCGCCGCCGCCAAAGCGGAAGGTCCACGGCGTGCGGCAGCGAAAGTCTGGGTCATGGGTCTCAAAGATTAGAGACTGTGACCCGGCAAACGCTACTGGCTCGGGTGGTTCTTGTCGCCGGAGCTGGCGGCTCGGGCATACGACATAAAGCCAGTTGACCTCTACGGCTGTCGGGCGAAACTAAATTTTCCCTTCGGCAGCCTCCCGGAGCTAGTCAGCGTTGATCCCTGTGTCGTCTCCCTCCGCGAGGTGAGGGACAATCGGCTCGCCCTTGAGCAGATCGAGACCGAGCGGTACGATGAGGCCTACGTGGCTGAGCTCCGAGCAAATCATTCGGAGCTTGTCGCCGAGGAGCTGCAGGTGTACGAGCTCTGCAAGAAGAAGATTAGTTAGTTCAGCTTAGTATGCTAGAAGTAGTTATATGTCTTCGAATCGAGTACTTTGAATCACGTAGTTTAAACTTATGTTATGCAATGCATTATGTACTACTTTTGTTTCAAAATGTGTTTGAATGGAGTGGCTTCAATTAGTGTTTGAAATGGAGTTTTGTGCAAAATAGTTCTACAGAGTTACATTTAAGAGTGTCACTTGTACACAAATGAAATAGTTTAACTTCTCATGACATAATTTCAATCAAAACCATCACTATTTTTTTCAGCGGAGACAACAAATATTCAAGTTCTTGCACTGAAATGGCATAAGAGGGTAATAAGGACACTGACTATGAGCGAAAAGGCGTGGAGCAGCAGTGAATAGCTGAACGGAACAACTACATGCTAGTGAACATACAATATACAATCACTATTTGTACTAGTAGTGGAATGAACTACTCATATGTATTTGTCTAAGATAAATAGCTGAGAGAACAAATATTCAATTACTCTCCACTATGAACAATTATAGCATACAACAACTATCTACGTGTTTGACAATCTGATCTATACTGTACATATGTATTTGATTATATATAAATGAAATAAATGGGAATACTAAATATATTTTTTAGTTCAGAAACACTTATGAGTGACAGTTGAGTTGACAAGAGACGTCGTACATCAATTACTATGTAGCTGCGTCTATAAGATTGGACGCCGGTAGTCCAGTACACATTACCGGCGTCCTCATTTAATGCCACTATCGACCTACAGTTTGCGGCGTTTGCGGCCAACGCCGGTGATAATTCCTTATCAGCGACATTATACTACCGGCGTCGGCCCTCCGTGCCGGTAACTGATACGTCTCCAACATATCTATAATTTTTGATTGTTTCATGCTATTATAGTATCAATCTTGGATGCTTATTATGCAATTATATATCATTTTTTGGAACTAACCTATTAACCTAGTGCCCAGTGCCAGTTGCTGTTTTTTTTGCTTGTTTTTGGCTTTTCAGAAAATCAATATCAAACAGAGTCCAAACGGGGAAAAAACTTTAGATTATTTTTTTCTGCACCAGAAGGGTCCATAGAAGGTTCGGAAGAAGACCAGACGAGTCACGAGGGAGCAACAAGCTCGGGAGACGCGCCCCCCCAGGCTCGTGGGCCCCTCGTGGCACATCTTAACCTAATTCCAAGCCTATAAATTCTCAAATATTCCCCATATACCAGAGAGCCACCTCGAATAATTTTTCCGCCGCCAAGCTTCTATTCTTTCGCGATTCCATCTGGAGGCCTTTTTCGGCAATCTGCCGGAGGGGGAATCGATCACGGAGGACTTCTTCATCAACCTTGCTGCCCTTCCGATGATGTGTGAGTAGTTTACCACAGACCTACGGGTCCATAGCTAGTAGCTATATGGCTTCTTCTCTCTCTTTGATCTTCAATACAATGTTCTCCTCGATCTCCTTGGAGTTCTATTCGATGTAATCTTCTTTTGCCATGTGTTTGTTGGAATCCGATGAATTGTGGGTTTATGATCAGATTATTCATGAGAAATATTTGAGTCTTTTCTGAAATTATTTATGCATAATTGTTATAGCTTTGTATTTCTCTCCGATCTATCCGTTTGGTATCGCCAACTAGATTGATTTATCTTGCAATGGGAGAGGTGCTTTGTGATGGGTTCAATCTTGCGGTGCTCTATCCCAGTGACAGAAAGGGACAAGACACGTATTTGTATTGTTTCCATTAAGGATAAAACAATGGGGTTTAATCATATTGTTTGATTTTACTTTGTCTACATCATGTCATCTTTCTTAAGGCGTTACTCTGTTTTCATTAACTTAATACCCTAGATGCATGCTGGATAGCGGTCGATGGGTGGAGTAATAGTAGTAGATGCAGGCAGGAGTCGGTCTACTTGTCTCGGACGTGATGCGTATATACATGATCATTGTCATGAATCCGTCATAACTATGCGCTTTTCTATCAATTGCCCAACAGTAATTTGTTTACCCAGCATATGCTATGCGTTCGAGAGAGAAGCCTCTAGTGAAAACTATGGCCCCCGGGTCTACTTTTATCATATATAAAATCCAAAAATACCTTGCTGCAATTTTATTTCCTTTATTTTACTTTGCAATTTATTTATCTATCTATCACTATCAGAATTAATCCTTGCAAGTAACCGCAACGGGGATTGACAACCCTCTTATTTGCATTGGGTGCAAGTATTTGCTTTTGTGTGTGTATGTGCTGCTAACGAGGTTCTGTGTGGTTCTCCTACTGGATTGATAACTTTGGTTCTTAACTGAGGGAAATACTTATCTCTACTGTACTGCATCATCCTCTCCTCTTCGGGGAAATCCCAACGCAGTTCACAAGTAGCAGTAACCAGCTTTTTCGGACGCCGCTACTAGCCTTTTTTTACTAGTGAAGAACAAAGAATAAGGCTAAGGAATGGTTTCGTATAGCGACTTAGCAGGCTAAATGACTCCAAATTTAGCACTATAGCGAAAAATAGCGGGCTATTAGCGTCATTTTCAATTCAGCATCAAAAGTGCATAGCTTTACATGGAGAGCTCTTTAAAACCCTGTACTCCTACAAGACAAGTGACATCAGTGTAGATCTCCAGTTGTGACCTCTCTTGCACTTCATATATTGCTCCATGTATGTTTTCTAGCCTCCGTTGATGACGAGTGTCTACATGGAGTCCGTCGCTCTCAAATTCACCGGATTGAAGTATGAAAAGCAATATATCTTAGTCAAAAGGCGCAATAAGATGCTGCAGATATGATACATCACAATAGATGGGATACAAAATGATGAATTGAATAACCCGAGGGACAAGCAAATCAATTTGCAACTAAGACACATCTAGGCCTTCTTGAGTTAAAAATTCAAATCAGGTGTTCGCATCCACAAACCGCACATACCACACACATACATGGCGACAGACCCACTGAAAATTATAATAAACCGCTAAGAAAAACAAGAATAAGAAAGACTGCAGTGCAAACAGAGCAACCACACCTATTGAGAGAAACTGCGGCGCAGCCATGCAAGGACACAGGGAGGTGCAGAGCTCTCGTGGGTCGTTGCACTCGCACATCAAACAACATCCCCTGGCCCGGCCAGCCACACCGAATCAAGTTGTTGGCCGTCAAGCAGCGTCGTTGCGCTACCAACCGTCAAAACGATTATCGGAAAGATCGAGCTTTGATAACTTTGCCAGGTTGCCGATGGAGTGTGGTATTGGCCCAACGAAGTTGTTTCCTCCAAGATCTAAAGTGGTTAGGTCCTTTAGGGCCCCAATGCTCGGTGGCAGTGTCCCGGACAAGTTGTTTCCACCCAAAAATAGCCATTGAAGCGCAACCGAAAGATTACCGATATTGGATGGCAATGTGCCCCTTAGCTTATTCGTACCCAGATCCAGTATTATAAGATTGGATAGATTAAACAATGTTGCTGGAACTCTACCCGATAGCCTATTCTGACCGAGAAACACCGCCCAGTTCGCCCCCATATCCGGCAATTGCCCAAGCTCTTGGGGAATGCTTCCTTTGAGTTGATTGTGGGCAAGTCTTATCTCTTCTAAGTTAGTGTCGTTGCCGAAGGTTGGTGGAATGTTCCCGGTGAGGCTATTATTGGTAAGGTCGATTGCTATCAGTTTGGAGAGGGAACCTATATTTCGGGAAATCGAACCCACTAGCATGTTAAAAGATAGGTCTAGCACAACGAGTTCGGAACAATTTGTAACTGCATTTGGAATGTTCCCCTGCAATAAGTTGTCGTGCAGATCAAGGATCTCTAATCTTATAAGACGATTGAGAGGGGGCAACTGACCAGAGAAGTGATTTAAGGATAGGTTGAGTTCCCTAAGGAAGGTTAGGTTTCCAAGAGAGGGTGTGATTTGGCCTGTCAAGCTTAGGTTGACGAGGTTAAGCACCGTCACGCGATCTAGGTGCCATTTGCTGCACTTGATGCCCGACCACATACAGTACTGAATGTTGTCATTCCAAGAGCGCAAGGTTCCTCTCGGGTCCATTGTGATGCCCCCTTTGAAATCAAGCAGTGAACGTCGATCTGCCGTGTTACCATGAACCACTAAGCAATTGACGTCACTGACTCCGTAAAATAACCCTAAGAGCACTGGTAGCACAAGCATGCTGAGATGCAGGGATAGCCAATCACCCATTAGGTCTATGCTTCCTGCAAAAGGCCAAACATGCATTTTCAACATAAGAAGCTCCTTCAAATTACAAACCTACATTAGTGCCTACCGCGTCAACTTCTACTGAGCAATGTTCAATACAGTTAGAGCTTTTTTCAATGGGATTGCAAGCGTTTGCTATGGTAAAAATTGAAAGAGGTCAAAAATTAGCATTATTTTTGTAAACATGGTTGCACTATATGCACGGCGAAGGTTTCTCGGAATCGCTAGAATTTGAGTGGCATTTATCAAATTAACCCAAAAAACATATTTATGGGTTTTTGGCTTAAGATTGGATATTGTTACACAATCGTATAAGCCAAAAGCCAAGTTGAAGATCGCGCATTCCACCGCGTCTAGCACGAGGCTCTGCCGCTCCATGCCGTCCCCGTAGGGCTGTATCTGACTGGGAGAGGAAGAAGATGAACAATAGTCGCGCGTGAAGGAAGAAGATGAGTAGTACTAGGCTGTGAAAATCGACTGACCCATAAAAACTTGGCGGATCGATACAGCTAGTAGGAAATCAGGACGAGGGACCGACTAACAAAACAGGGCGAGAGATGGTAGCGAACCTCTGCTGGAGCGCACGGCAGGAGAACCTCCTCTAGCTCTGGGTTTCCCCGGGTGGAAGTGTGGAAGTTGGATGCTCAGCTGATAGCTAGCTCAGGCCGGCCGAGGGGCTTAAGAACACTTGCGCAGCGACCCTCACATCCACACGCTTGGGTCGCATCTGCAATTGTCACTGCATTATTTCAGCTTTGACTTCCAACGCAGCGGCCAAGTCAAAATTAATCTCATCTCCCACCTACCTGCGTCGCTGTTTCGGCGGGACATGATATATTGCGGCGCAGCCAGGCAGAGAGAGACCTTCTGCGCGGCATGTCGACAAAATGCAGGGCGCACAACGCTTCTCCAGTTGGGCTTCTGGCAACATCGTGAAGAAATCAACATTTACTTCTGATAGGAACGCTCTGGTCCAGATGTGATGTATCTCATCAGATAGTAGGAAAGAAAATGACGCAAGCTTCGACCAATGAGTTCAGTCACAATTCAACATCAGCAATAGCTAAAAGATAGATAGGGCCTTCGCCACTCAAGTCAAGACAGACAGGTCGTGCTTTTTTCTCTCGCAAGTCGCATAACTATATCAAATGACAGCCCCTTCAGACACTACACCAAGATGTTGTGAAAACAACCCTCAAGAAGCTCCTAACAGCTCTTGGACCATCGACTTCTTGCATCAACTAAGTGTTCATGTTTCCTATTTGTGACTACTACCTTTTACATAATTTAATACAGGATTAGCTAATGTTACAACAGCAATACACATGTTTCAATGAGTCGAAATGCTCGCGGGCTACAGTTTAACAACCCTAGTCGATCATAGCCAGGGTTCGCTGAGATCAGTGATGGATAATGTAATGAGCTCTACAACAGGAGTCAGCCGAGAAAACATCAACTTCACTACTTTAGTTTAAGGTCAAAACTGAAAGAATGTGAATTGTATTCCAGAGAGCATACAGCAAGCTTAGGAGCCCAGCGAGAGAGCGCCAGACGCAAACAAGAGATTCCTCCGAGAAAACTGCAGTTGCGAAAAAGCAAGCAGTTAGTGCTCGGTTTTCGCTGAACATGGTAACTACTATATACGTTAACTGATGAAAATGATGGATGGAAGGAGAATGGATTTCTCACCCGCAAGTTATAAACAGGAGTCGATTTTGTGGGGAGAGCTTTCAGCAGCCTCAGTCGGTTAGTAGAACCAGCATTGCTGTTACACAGAAATAAAGGATATTTTATAACTAGAGTAAGGCAACTAGGGTAGAATTTTACAAGCAAAGCAAGTCAGCCAACTTACGGGTCATCCATCTTCAGGGCCTTTGTGCTGGATGCGACATCCCAGAGTTTAACAGTGCAATCAGCCGATCCAGATGCAAGCAATGCTCCCTCGCAGCTATAAAACAAAGGAAGAACTGTCTAGCTAAGATGATTCTTTGGTATAGCATATTAGTATGCAATTAAGTAATCATGCTTCTCCAAAAACTATAATCATATGTAGCCAGACAGAACAGCACAGCATGACTTGTCACTGAGAAAAGACAAATGTACATATCGAAACAGGAACTATTAGTGATACTCAATCTAATCCATTGATGGAAGACATTTTGTACAGAGTTTCTACTGAAACCAGTGGATAAAACATGTAAGCCTGAAATGTACAGAGTTTCTACAGAAATGTACAGAGTTTCTACAGAAATGTACAGAGTTTTAACAGAATTTCTTTAAACAATAGATCCATAAGAAAATCTACTATGATCAACCAGCAACTGCATTGCGGCCGAGTGCATAAGCCTGGACCATCAATGTATATTCAATAATAAACAACCACACGCGGGCAATTCAAGTTCCATGGTGCGGTCACTTGAAGACAGAATCACGCAACCATCGAGCTAAATACTCTAAAAACGGATGGCCAAAATGATTACTAAACCCATTGCTCATTTGTAGATAAATCTAACCCAATGTGAACTAAAGCAGCTGCTCAGCAAACTGATTACAGGCAGCAGACTGGAAAGTCCAGTTTGTCAAGCCCTACCATAAACTAATACTCTTTACACATATTTGGTTTTTTTTTTTTGGAAATGGAGGCGTACCCCCGGCCTCTGCATCATAATGATGCATGCAGCCATCTTATTAAAAATCCTCGAAGTAGCACACAGTCATAAAAGTATTACAGCTTGCAAGCGGAGCGAAACAAAGAAATGAAAAGTACATGCTCAAAATCGCAGCCGGTAAGGCAATGTAAAGGATAAGCTCCCTAGACTCCTATCCTGTTATGCGATCGCCATCCGAACCGGTTGAATATAGCCCGTGCTACCATCTCCCACTGGTTGCACCCAGTAACCAAAGGCTCCCTGGAGTCCATAGGAGTAAGTAAGGACCACGTACGGATCCATGCGGTAGCTCTGAAGATGACCTGCAAGAAAGTTAAAGTGTGTTGTCTGTTAAAAATCATATCATTCCTACAGTTCCATATAGCCCAAAGAAGCGCACATATTCCAATCCGAATACGAGCCGCAGTAATATGCTCAACCCCAACTAACCACGTTCCAAACAACGAATCAGTGTCAACTGGAGGATTAATATTAAAGGCTATATGAATCGTTCTCCAAAGTAATTTGGCGAGTGGGCACTCAAGGAATAGATGTTGTATTGTTTCATCATGATCACAAAAACAACAACGTGAACTACCTACCCATCGCCTCTTTATTAGGTTATCCTTGGTGAGTATTACTTGCTTGTGGACGAACCACATAAAAATTTTAATACGCAAGGGAACCTTAACCTTCCAAATATGTAACGATCTTGAGATTGGGCCAGAATTAATCAAATCCATGTAGAAAGATTTCACCGTAAATACCCCATTTCTAGCTAACTTCCAGTGAGTCGAATCCGGTTGGTCGGATAATTGAACATCTATCAATCTCCAAACCAAGTGCATCCAGGCAGTCCATCGCTCACCAACTAACGCACGTCTGAACTGAATATTCAAGGGAGTCGTTTGAAATACTGTGCCTACGTAATCCTCTTTACGTTGCACAATGTTATAAAGGGTGGGATATTGTACGGCTAGGGGCGTCTCTCCTAACCACGTATCCTCCCAAAATCTTGTTGACATCCCATTGCCAACCAAGAATTTGACCGTACGAAAGAACAAATCCTTCGTTCTCATGAGTCCCTTCCAGAATGGCGAATCAGTTGGTCTCATGGTAACCTGGGCGAGCGTTTTTGACTGTAAATACTTATTGCGTAGAATCTGTGCCCACATACCTTCCGGCTCTGTCTCTAACCTGTAGAGCCATTTACTCATAAGGCATTTATTCTTGATTTCTAAGTTCTCAATACCGAGACCCCCCTGGTCTTTGGGTCGGCAAAGAATATCCCATCGCGCGAGACGATATTTCCTCTTGGCCTCATCTGACTGCCAGAAGAATCGAGATATGAAGAAATCAAGACGCTTCCGCACCCCTTTCGGTATCTCGAAGAACGATAATAGGAACATCGGCATACTAGTCAGTACCGAGTTAATCAGCACAAGCCGACCTCCATACGACATAAGCTTGCTCTTCCAGCAACTAAGCTTTTTTTCAATTCGATCTTCGATGCACTTCCATTCTTTATTGGATAACTTACGGTGATGAATCGGTATGCCCAAATAAATGAATGGCAAAGAACCTAATTCACACTCGAACAGTTGTCTATATGTGTCTTGCTCTTCTTTGGCCTTCCCAAAGCAGAACAACTCGCTCTTGTGAAAGTTTATCTTTAATCCAGACAATTGTTCGAAGAGACATAATATAAGTTTCATATTGCGCGCTTTTGTAATGTCATGTTCCATGAATAAGATAGTGTCGTCAGCGTACTGTAAAATGGAGACTCCCCCATCGACCAGATGAGGGACTAACCCCTCCACTTGACCGTTTTGCTTGGCCCTACCAATAAGAATGGTCAACATATCGGCCACTATATTAAAAAGGAGAGGAGACATGGAATCCCCTTGTCTCAATCCCTTGTGTGTCTGAAAGTAGTGACCGATATCATCGTTAACCTTGATTCCGACACTACCCTTCTGGACTTGAGAACCCACTTGGTTCCGCCAGGCCTCACTAAATCCTTTCATGCGCATTGCCTGCTGAAGGAAAGGCCACTTAACTTTATCATATGCCTTCTCAAAATCCACTTTGAAGATAACCCCATCTAGCTTCTTCGAATGAATTTCATGAAGCGTTTCATGCAGAACGACCACCCCTTCAAGTATGTGTCGCCCTGGCATGAACGCTGTCTGGCTCGGTTGTACCACTGAGTGAGCAATCTGTGTCAATCTATTGGTACCCACTTTCGTGAATATTTTGAAACTCACGTTAAGAAGACATATTGGCCTGAATTGTTCGATCCGAACTGCCTCTTCTTTCTTTGGCAACAACGTAATCATACCAAAGTTAAGATGAAACAGCTCTAAATGACCGTTAAAAAAATCATGAAACATAGGCATAAGATCATCCTTAATAATATGCCAACATTTCCTATAGAATTCAGCTGGAAACCCATCTGGTCCCGGTGCTTTATTCGGTTTCATTTGTGAGATTGCATCCAGAACCTCTTTCTCAGTAAACGGTGCAGATAGAATATCATTCTCCTGTGCCCGCAGCTGAGGGATATCTCCAATAACAGATTCATTTAGGGACACCGTGCTTGCTTCCGGAGGCCCAAAAAGTTGTTTATAATAATTAGAGATGTAAGCTTTCAGATTCTCATGCCCCACAATTGTCCCCTCATCCTGTTCAAGCTGTATTATTTTCTTCTTCCTATGTTTACCATTCGCGATCATATGGAAGAATTGTGTATTCTCATCCCCTTGGACAACCTTAAGCACTTTAGCACGCAATGCCCACTGGAGCTCCTCTTCTCTAAGAAGGGCTCGTAAGCTTTGCTCAGCTTCGGACTTGGAGATTTGCTCATCAATCGTAAGAAGGTTAACTTCAGCTTTTAAATCTAGCGCTTCAATTAATTGGGTGAGTCGCTCTTTTTCTTGTCTGTATATCGAAACAGGAACTATTAGTGATACTCAATCTAATCCATTGATGGAAGACATTTTGTACAGAGTTTCTACTGAAACCAGTGGATAAAACATGTAAGCCTGAAATGTACAGAGTTTCTACAGAAATGTACAGAGTTTTAACAGAATTTCTTTAAACAATAGATCCATAAGAAAATCTACTATGATCAACCAGCAACTGCATTGCGGCCGAGTGCATAAGCCTGGACCATCAATATATATTCAATAATAAACAACCACACGCGGGCAATTCAAGTTCCATGGTGCGATCACTTGAAGACAGAATCACGCAACCATCCAGCTAAATACTCTAAAAACGGATGGCCAAAATGATTGCTAAACCCATTGCTCATTTGTAGATAAATCTAACCCAATGTGAACTAAAGCAGCTGCTCAGCAAACTGATTACAGGCAGCAGACTGGAAAGTCCAGTTTGTCAAGCCCTACCATAAACTAATACTCTTTACACATATTTGGTGTATCAGCTATTCTTTGACTACCATCAGCAACAAGGATACATGGGATACTAAGCAAGAAAAACAATGTATAATGATGATTACCTGAAAGCAAGTGACCACACACAAGAGTTGTGTCCCGCTAGTGGTGAAATGCAGCGACCAGTAGAGAGATCCCACATCATGATGGTCCCATCTTCGTCTCCGGAGCCACTCTCGGGGAGAGCTCGGATTGCCCGGGCTCCCCTCTTCGTTCACCAGAGGGGCTCTCCCCTCCTGGTCTTCGGTGGCCGAGGTATGCACCTCAGCCATAGCGGTGTCGCCCCCTTCCCCTGCGTGCGGCACGGGAGGGGTCCTCCTCGACAGGACCTCCTCGGCCTCCTTGACGATCGGAGGAGGTGAGGCGCGCGACTCGGTACCGCTCTCCGCCAGCGCGGCCGGTGGAGAATCCCCCTCCGAGACTCGATCGGTAGGGAGGTCGCGCAGCGGGCTGCAATATTGGAAGCAGAAGCACGATCAGTAACAGACTTAGTTCGGCCGAAAATGCACGAACGAATCTTACGATACGTACCTTTGGGCCGGCGGTTTGACCCTGGGGGTCCACTAAGGAACCTCCTCGGAGGCCTCGGAGTCCTCGGCAGAAGCCGAGCTGTTGTTGGACAGGGCCACCTTGGCCCTGCATGGTCTCTTGGGGGCGGGATGAGGCTGCTCCTCCTCGGCGTCCTCGGACACCGCCCTCTTCCTTGTTCGGGAGGAATCACTTTCCTCCCCATCCTCTCCCTGCTCCCTCTCCTCCTCTTGTGCGGAAGGAGCATGGGTGTCCCCGGATCTAGTGTCCGGGGGTCCTCGGGAACGGAGGCCTTCTCTGGCCCCCCTCTTCTTTTCCTTCTTCTTCTCCTTCTTCTCCGGCGCCTCGTACGGCTCTTCGGCCAACATGGCCGCCAGCAAGGCCGTCCTGGGGCCCTCGGGCAGCAGGGCCGGGCTGTCGATCCGCCCGGCCTTCTTCAGCCAGCTCTGTGGATGAGAAATAGGAGAGTTGAGTACCTTATCAAAAGGGAATAATCCGAATACAAGAGTAAAACTTAACATACCTCCCGAGGAGGGTTTGCGGCGTCAAGGCCGATGTCTTCCTCCTCGGCCGGCCAGTCCTTATGCGGCTTGAACAGCACCTTCCACAGCTGAGCGTGGGAAGTGCGGTAGAAGCTGAGCACGGTGGCGGAGTCCTCGGGCTTGTAGACCCACATGGGGGAGGCCCGGTCTTGAAAGGGGAGGATGCGGCGGCAGAGCATAATTTGGATCACGTTGGGCAGCTCAACCCCCCGCTCTATCATCTTGGATATCCGGCTCTGTAGCAGCAACACCTCCTTGTTTGACCCCCAGTCGAGGCCCTTCTTGGTCCATGAGACCAACCTCGTCGGGGGTCCGGATCTGAAGGCAGGGATTGCCCCCCAATCCACGCTTCATGGCTCTGTGATGTAGAACCACTCCTTCTGCCAGATCTTGACGGTCTCGATGAAGGTGCCCTCTGGCCACTCAACCCGGGGGAGCTTGCTGACCATCGCCCCCCCTCCCGCGCAGTCTGCCTGTTGGCCATCGACGATCTTCGGCTTGACGTGAAGTGTGGTCGGGCCCGAAGAAAGGCCTCGCAGATGATGATGAAGGCTGAGATGTGCTGGAAGGAATTTGGGGCAAGATCATGGAAATCGAGCCCATAGAAAAACATGAGGCCCCTGACGAAGGGGTGGAGGGGAAAACCTAAACCTCGGATGAAATGGGGGAGGAAAACCACCCTCTCGCCGGGCCTCGGTGTGGGGATGACTTGACCCGCCTCCGGAGCGCGGTGAGCGACGTTGGCTGGGAGGTAGCCCGCGTTCTTCAGCTCCAAGATGGCGCTCTCGGTGACGATGGAAGCCTCCCACTTGTCCTTAGAACTAGAGCCGGCCATGGCTGGATTGTGGAGGTGGCTGGAGAAGTTCTTGGAAAGGAGAACGGATCTGGGCGCTGGAGCTCAAGAGATTGAGAGGGCAACGGCGAAGGAGGAAGTGAGAGCGTGCGAAGGAAATGTTGGCCGCTCCCCTTTTATGGGCTGCTGTACAACCTAGGGTCCTTTTACTGCGCCGCAGACTTCGCCGTTTCCCCGTATAATCGTGCCATTATGCGCGCGTGGGATAGTGCAAATCATTGATCATATCCCTTAAAAACAGGGCACGATTTCCACATCGATGGGCCGCGCCAATGAAGAAACCGCCTCGAACCGCGAATCGAGTTTTCATAAACCAACTCATGGTCGTGGCGGGTCGTGACCCTTCGGCAAAAGTTGTCAGGTGGGGTCACTGTTCACACCTATGCGACTAGCCTTCGGGGCTAAGTTATCGGTACACTTCGGCGACCGAAGCATAAGTTGGGGAACATATGGTTAGGTAGCCTTTGAGGATTTGATCCAGAGGGATTGCAGGCTTGGCACAAGAACCACAGGAGGAAAGGAACTGGTCCACAAAGCCGATGGTGTTCGGCATATACCTCGGCTTCGAAGACTAGTTCGGGGGCTACTGAGGGTGTCCCGGACTAGGGGGTACTCGGACTGCCGGCCTATCTCTCATAGGCCGGACTGATGTGCCGCTCTTTACTCATCAAAGGAAGGCCGGATTGTGGGCGACCCCGTGCACCAGAAGGAAATCTCCGAAGACTTGGCGTCTCCTCCAAGAAATAGTTAGCGTAACCGGCATGTTTATCCCCTGATGGCAACCAACCATATGTAACCCTAGGGCCCTCTGGTGTCTATATAAACCAGAGGGTTTAGTCCGTAGAGGCAGAAGAACCATTATCATTATATCCACCTAGGGTTTAGCCCAATCGATCTCGAGGTAGACCAACTTTGTAATCGTCATACAATCACATCAATACACTCAATCAGGGCGTAGGGTTTTACCTCTTCGAGAGGGCCCGAACCTGGGTAATCACTGTCTCTGCGTTCCTTGTTATCCATTGACTCCAAAATTCACAGTTCGGCCCCCCCTACCCGAGATCTGCCGGTTTTGGTACCGACACCCTTTGACATCAATTGCCAAGAAGTGATAGCTTCAAGGTTATTGATCAAGTGGGTGTGGTCCTTGAGAAACACAACTAGCCATTGTGTAGTTCCAGATGCGAGCAGAGGGAAAAAATCATTGAGTGGAGCGGGAGCAGAAAACACGGAAAATATTTGACAGAGAATTTCTGTGAGCAGCAAAGTCGGTGACTCCGAGTTGAGACAAGTCGGTGTGACCGAGTTTAGTGCTAATGAAAAATTTCGTCAACTCAGCTCTCTAAGCAAAGAATCATCACAAAGATTTGCAATGAATTTGCAAAGAATCCTCAGTGAGTCGCAATGCTCGCAAGCTACAGTTTGAATTCCTCTAAGCGAGATACGCGTAACCTGGGCAAGTGGGCAGGCAGGGACAATTCAACATCAGCAAATAGCTAAGAGATAAGATAGGATGTAGGAACCAAAAAACTATTAGCAAGCGAAGTAAAGCTTCCAATGGTTTCCCATATCAAAACGAGGAATGCGGTGCGGAGTGAGAGCGAAAGACGCCTGCAAACTTCGCACCCGCGGAGAATTAACCGGCCGGCGGAGAAGAACACGAAGAGAGAAGTAAGAAGAGCAGACGAAGGAGAGAGAGGGTAAAAGCAGCTGGGAGTTACTAGACCCTAGCTTTTACTCGGTGTCCAGATCGTGGTAGGATCAGGTGGACCAGGTTACACGTATCTCGCTAAGAGGAATACGAAACACTGGGGCGGACTATACATCGGGTATACAGCAAGGTGGGCCACCAAAAGCACGAATCGCGGGGCGAGCGTGCGGCCCAGGATCTACCGCACGTACCGTTAACACGCAAACTGACTTTGCGTAGCACGTACACCATCTGAGCGCCATTGCTAGTTGGAGGTGTGTCACAGATGGGGAGGGGAGCTATGTGCCATCTGATTTAAATAGGACAGGGGGGTTGGAGGCATTGGGAAGTTGGATGTGCCAGTAGGTAAACGCATTGGGAAGTGGAGGCGATATGTGCGAAAGCCCAATTAATGGAAGGGTAGGGGGCCATCCAATGGTCAAAATGGGTGTGCCCACTGCCCAGTCTGATGTGGTGAACATCCAGACTCTCCTACTCCGGCCCATGGAGCCAAACTGGAGTATTTCGGACGTCCGAACACTTCTGGCCCAAGTAGTGGTCTGTCTTGGACCGTCCGGTCTAGACATTTGAGGTCGGAGTAGGGGTCTGCATTGGAGATGCCTTTAGACTACTCTGCTATGCGACCTAGCTAAGGAGAAAAGAAAATCTTGCGAGCTTTGATTTCGTTCGTGTGATTACTCTTGGTCGTGATCCATTGTACGTACATAGTAACATGATTACCGTGATTGGTCAAGCTTCTGCCGATCTAAAGATCAAATCGGGCGTGAATATGCTATAATGGATCGATCGTTTGTTGCACAGGGTTGTGGTGTTGATTAAGGGCTACGAGTTTTCGTGACGTCGACGTTGTTTTTATTTACAATCTGTCTTCAGAGAAAATGAACCGTACTTAATATTAGGTAGAGATAGATTAATAGATAGGATATTGGATATAGATACAAACATTACGGAAATGCAATTCGGCTCCCGAGAGCACGTGCTCCTGCCTATGGAAAATGAATTTTGAAATGTCAAAAAAATTCCAACAAAATTTTTATGTGTTCTTTGTGACATCCAAATGCTACCTGAAAATTTTTAGGCAAAAAAGTTAAGCATTTTGTCCTATGCAAAAAAAAAAACAAATTGAACATCAATGTTATCCCAAAATGTCACACCCAAATTTGTTTTTTTCACCAACGAAACACCATTGCTCCGTTTCGCATGAAAATTGTCAAGCATGCTTGCGACACTAACACGAACATCTACAAAAAATTTCAGATTTTTTTAAAAACATTTACTGTTATTTTTGCAGTTACTGTTCATCCGGGTGCAAATGCACCCGGGAGCCAAAACGCCTCCCCCAAACATTACTACATTAGTGTGTATAGTCCATAGTGTATACAATGTTTATCAAATATGTGATACTTGTGATCGACCAAAGTAAAGTACTTTAGCTTACGATGTGCCCAGCCTTGGTTATTCGCTAGTTCGGCAACTACTGGTAGCATTAGCCGATGAAGCAATAGAATTTTAAATAATGCAAGAAACATCGAATTGATGACGCTACTGCGGTGTGGTTACTCGACGACGTTGTGAGCGGCAATGGCGTTGTGGAATCCCTCATGCGTGGCCATGGTCACAAACCCGAACCCTCGTGATCGCCCACGATTGTCGTACACGACTCTTGCACGGGTCACCTTCCCGTGCTTGCTGAACATGTCTCGCAGCTGGGAGCCATCCACCTTCCTAGACAGGTCGCCGACGTAGATCGTCAGCTGTTGTGGCTGAGTGGTGCTATCGTTGCTGGTCACTGGGTTTCCCTGCTGGCCCTGAGTCATTGGCGCATGAAAGAGAGATAACTGGGGATTGGGTAGGAACCACATGCACCTCGCGTCGTGCCACCCGGGCGGCAGCGTCTCTACCAGCGTGGCGGCGCCGTCCATGAAGCTGTACCTGTACACGCTGCACGGCTCCGGAGGACCAGAACGACGTCCGTCTTGCTCCGGCGTGTTGTCGATGACAAAGTAGGCGGTGCCACCGCTCACCTCCCTGCCGAACCACGCGGCATCCACGGCGAAGCTTCCCGGAAAACCCAAGAACAAGACAGCGTCGTCGAGCTTGAGCACGCTTGCCCAATAGTCGGATTGTTCACTGCGCATGGGCAGCCACTCCACCACCCGCTCCCTGTAGCGGCCGCTCTGCAGACAGAGCACATGCAGTGACACCGACAAGTCGGTGCTGCTGTCCTCTTGAAGAACACTGGCAAGCAGCAGCTCGCCTCCCGATTCGAAGAGGTAGCTGCACCGGCGTACCTTTCCAGGCTCAAACGGTAGCGCCGCTTGCAGTTCCCTGGTGTTTTCTCTTTCTAAAATGTACAGGCCTTCAACCACTAATTGCCAACCCGGCCAGAGGAGGTGGCACTTAGCCAAGCCCACGGACACGATGTAGCCGTGGTAATACGCGGCCGCGCAGCAGCGGTCGGTGCCGAGATTTGATGATACACGGCGCCATTGGCCGTCGTCCTCGTCGTGGCGTAGGAAGGATGCCCGGAATCTGTGGGGTGGATAACATTCCTCTGGCTGGCTCGGAGTGAAGTCGTATAAGAGGACGGCGTCGTCACAGGAGATGATGCGGTGTCTGTGGTCCAGCCACTTGCGGTCCAGACGTTCGCCGGGGAAAGGCAGGGAGTCGGCGGTCAGAGGGTTAACGAGGCAGAGGTCCTTGTGGGCGCTGAGCAGCCACGCCGCCGCGCCGTCGGAGCGGGCGACCCTCCTGTCACGGATGCAGATGCCAGGCGCGCTGTAGCTCGTCTTGGAGAAGACGCAGCGGCAGCGCTGGTCTTCCACGGAGTCGTCCGCGTGGGAGGGCGCGACGAGCCATGGCAAGAGGATTTTTTTATTATGTTCAAGCGCGGTGCGCCATGGCCTGCAGATGGCGTTGAAGCGAACGACGTCGGACGCGGTGTGGAGACGACCGGAGATGTCGCGTAGTAGGTCGGTCGGCAGATCTGCCCACTGGCCGGAGGGCGTTGTCGACGACATGGTGCACGCGTCGTCGTCTCGCCGATCCGGTGGGTCGATTGGCTTCGTCTCTCTCTCTCTCGTGATCCGTCGGGGTAGCAGAGGGAGGTTGACGCGTCGATTATATAAGTGCGCGGAGTGCATCCATGAAAACCTCTCGGACTCGGCTCCGACTCTTTCTCTACAATAATCTCTTCTCTACCTACGGCATCCAGTCTGAGTTAAACAACTTCTGCTGTTCTAAGTTGTAACTACAGTTTCGAAAAAAAAAAGTTGTAACTACGTGCGTGGGTTTGTGTTTGTAACAGATAAGGGTGAGATGTTACCTATTTTACCCATATGTATATGCTTCTTGCGGATCAAGAAATATTGTTTTTTGCCTTCCGCAAAAAAAAAAAAAAAACATTACGTCTTAGTTTTGTATTAAGTCAAACATCAACCTTCAGAATTTATAAAGTTTGATGATGTTTATATAAGACAAGAGTCCATATTTCAATCCTGAACTGACACAAATGTCTAAGAATCATAACTGAACTTTGAAATTGTCTAAGTTAATTACAACCCTGTACTATCAAAACCATTCAAGTTTCAAACATGCCCTCTCTTCAAATCAGTTTTTGTTGAGTCGGAGTAGTTTGAGCAGGTACCGCTCAGTCAGCCGCCTAGTCAGCTGCCACGTCGCAAAATGAAAGTGTTTAGATTTCCTTTTTGCAAAATCAACACTATCATGGTAATCATTCTTGTAATGTTTCCAAATTTTTGCCAAACAAATTGAAAAATACAAGCAAAATACACATTCAGCCCCTTTTTGTGTCAAAGTTTAACAAAGAATGAAATGTCCACGAAAACTTTATGTAGAATGAAAACTACCATGCTGATCCATTTGGTAATGTTTCAAAGCTTTTCGCCAAAAAGAACAAAGAAAAACAAGCAAAATACACCTTCAGCACCTTTTGTTCTATCTCATCCTTAAGATGAATGCCAATTGGTGTTTCATCAAAAGGAGTCATCGGAGGCACATCGGAAACTATGCCAATATCTAGTTCATCTCTAACAATAAACTTTAAAACATCAGCCCTCACTATATCCTCTGGTGGAGAATATTCAAGTATCGTTTCAATAGGTTCCACGAAAGCTCTAATAGAACGTAGATATGATAGATGACCATTTAGCTGGGAATTAATGGTGTCTAGGAATTTACCATGATCGGTAGGAGTTGTTGGAAGGGGGCCCTTCCCTCCTTCATCTCCATGTTCCTTCTCCGGCTTATCTCCTAGACACACTTCTTCGAATGTGGTTGCTACTTGTGAGCTGCGGTGGGATTTTCTTGAAGAGCAGAGGATGATGCAGTACAATAAAGATAAGTATTTCACTTAGTTAAGAACCAAGGTTATCAATCCAATAGCAGAACCACACTGAACCTCGTTAGCAGCACCTACACACACAAAAGCAAATACTTGCACCCAACGCAAACAAGAGGGTTGTCAATCCCCTTGACGGTTACTTGCAAGGATTAATTCTAATAGTGATAGATAGAAAAGTAAATTATAAAATAAAAGAAAGGGAATATAATTGCAGCAAGGTATTTTTGGATTTTAATATATGATAAAATTAGACCCGGGGGCCATAGTTTTCACTAGAGGCATCTCTCTCGAACGCATAGCATACGGTGGGTAAACAAATTACTGTTGGGCAATTGATAGAAAATCGCATAGTTATGACGATATTCAAGGCAATGATCATGTATATAGGCATCACGTCCGAGACAAGTAGACCGACTCCTGCATGCATCTACTACTATTACTCCATCCATCGACCGCTATCCAGCATGCATCTAGGGTATTAACTTAATGAAAACAGAGTAACGCCTTAAGCAAGATGACATGATGTAGACAAAGTAAACTCAAGCAATATGATTAAAGCTCATCTTTTTATCCTTAATGGCAACAATACAATTACGTGTCTTGTCCCTTTCTGTCACTGGGATATAGAACACCGCAAGATTGAACCCATCACAAAGCACCTCTCCCATTGCAAGATAAATCAGTCTAGTTGGCCAAACCAAACAGATAGATCGGAGAGAAATACAAAACTATAACAATCATGCATAAATAAGTTCAGAAAAGACTCAAATATTTCTCATGAATAATCTGATCATAAACCCACAATTCATCGGATCCCAACAAACACACCGCAAAAGAAGATTACATCGAATAGAACTCCAAGAACATCGAGGAGAATATTGTATTGAAGATCAAAGAGAGAGAAGAAGCCATCTAACTACTACATGTGGACCCGTAGGTCTGTGGTAAACTACTCATACATCATTGAAAGGGCAGCAAGGTTGATGTAGAAGCCCTCCGTGATCGGTTCCCCCTCCGGCAGATTATCGGAGAAGGCCTCCAGATGGGATCGCGGAAGAATAGAGGCTTGCGGCGGCGGAAAAGTTTTTCTAGGTTAATCTTTGGTATATTGGGAATATTTGAGAATTTATAGGCTTGGAATTAGGTCAAGAGGTGCCACGAGGGGCTCACAAGCCTGGGGGGCGCGCCCTCCGAGCTTGTCGCTCTCTCGTGGCTCTTCTGGTCTTCTCCCGAACCTTCGAGGGTCCCTTCTGGTCCAGAAAAAATTAATCTAAAGTTTTTTCTCCGTTTGATATTGATTTTCTGAAAAGTCAAAAATAAGTAAAAAACAGCAACTGGCACTGCGCACTAGGTTAATAGGTTAGTCCCAAAAAATGTATATAATTGCATATAAAACATCCAAGATTGATATTATAATAGCATGGAACAATAAAAAATTATAGATACGTTGGAGACGTATCAGTGGTTCCCTGGATTTTCTCCCAAAGCTCAATTATCTCCTCGGATTCTTTCATGAGGTTATGTTCCTGTAACATAGAGGCTTGGGAAGCGGCAATCCACTTCTCATAATCTTTAACAAAAGGGGCATTATGGAGATTGTTAGTAATACACCATTTATAAATACTCTCCACCAATCCCATATATTTCAAGACCTCTTTGTGTTGTAGAGAGAGCTCCTTCACCCTATTCATAAGTTCTAATGTTCTGTAAAAGAGCATTAGTTCCTCAATAGTTGCAACATGATCAAATATGGACCACTCACGGTTATATGCTGCTACAACAGGGTTAGGGTGAAATTTGCAGCTGAAGCTCATATGGCAATTGGACCTGCAATGCTCACAATATGATGGATATGCAAATATAGCTTCAGAGTAATACTCCAATGTCTCCAATTTATCACCCATTTCAATACCTTTAAATGAATATCGGTATTGAGCATATATTGTTCCTCTCTCTTCAATTTGTTTCCTTGTAGCCATCATAATTCCTGCAGAAGACATCTCAAAGGAAGACATATTTTTGTATTTTTTTAAGTAGCAACAAACATAAATAAACTATATGCGAGCGGGTAAGTAATAACCAAGCGCTATGCTCCCCGGCAACGGCGCCAGAAAATGCTTGATGACCTGCAAGTGCACATGACTATTATAGCACTTTCGTGATAAGTGAAGTGTCGAACCCACAGGGAGCAAATAGGAAGGAATTACAAACCCCGCAACCACGCTATCACTTACGTAGTTACATACGCACCCAAACCGTAGTTTGGAAATAGCCTACTTTAGTAAGTTGCTAGGAAGACAAATAAAATGATAGTGTTTATCTAAACTACAAACAAGAAATAAAAGACAGAAAATTAAAGGAGCTAAACTAAGATAAACGGTGCTTGAGTAGTAAACGTTCTCGAGGGAATCAAGTCTTCACCAAGTATGATGCTGACAACACATGGTAGACATGGCTCTCTATTTGTATCACTAAGCCACTTGTATATGATCTCGTGTGGGCGGAGGCAATAAAATATGCATTCCCCACTCCGGTTACTGCGCACACTCGTGCCACCACCGTGCTTCCCCACTCCGTTTATCACAACGATGATTAAGGGGAGTGAACTCCCCGTGGTCATGGCCTTAAGTTCTAGGGTTCTCCACTAATCCCTATGGCAATGACCAGGGACGAAGGAAGAATAGGACTGTCACCACCTACCCTCCACAACCATGCTGATCAACAATATGACTTGCCTCAAGTCCACAAGGGGCTAATGCTGCGCGAGCGCTCTTCACAACACCATGAGACAATCAACACAATACATATAAAGAGAATATTGGTTCGCTTATTACTACTCGTAGACTGCATTGGTATTTTGCCGAAGAGGAGAGGATGATGCAGTATAGTAGAGATAAGTATTTCCCTCAGTTAAGAACCAAGGTTATCAATCCAGTAGGAGAACCACATAAAATCCTTTAGCAGCACCTGCACATACAAAAGTAAACACTTGCACCCAACGCAAATAAGAGGGCTGTCAATCCTCTTAGCGGTTATTTGCAAGGATTAATTCTGATAGTGATAGATAGATAAAGTAAAATACTAAATAAAATAAAAGTAAATAAATTGCAGCAAGGTATTTTTGGATTTTAATATATGATAAAAGTAGACCCGAGGGCCATAGTTTTCACTAAAGGCTTCTCTCTCGAACACATAGCATACAGTGGGTAAACAAATTACTGTTGGGCAGTTGATAGAAAAGTAAATAATTATGACGGATTCATGGCAATGATCATGTATATAGGCATCACGTCCGAGACAAGTTGACCGACTCCTGCCTGCATCTGCTACTATTACTCCACCCATCGACCGCTATCCAGCATGCATCTAGGGTATTAAGTATAAAACATAGTAACTCCTTAAGCAAGATGACATTACGTAGACAAAGTAAACTCAAGCAATATGATTAAACCCCATATTTTTATCCTTAATGGAAATAATACAAATACGTGTCATGTTCCTTTCTGTCACTGGGATTGAGCACCGCAAGATTGAACCCATCACAAAGCACCTCTCCCATTGCAAGATAAACCAATCTAGTTGGCCAAACCAAATCGATAGATCAGAGAGAAATACAAAGCTATAACAATCATGCATAAAAGAGTTCAGAGAAGATTCAAATATTTCTCATGAATAATCTGATCATAAACTCACAATTCATCGGATCCCAACAAACACCGCAAAAGAAAATTACATCGGATAGAACTCCAGGAACATCGAGGAGAACATTGTATTGAAGATCAAAGAGAGAGAAGAAGCCATCTAGCTACTAGCTATGGACCCGTAGGTCTGTGGTAAACTACTCACACATTATCGGAAGGGCAGCAAGATTGATGAAGAAGCCCTTCGTGATCGATTCCCTCTCCGGCAGAGTACCAGAAAAGGCCTCTAGATGGGATCGCGGAAGAACAGAGGCTTGCGGCGGCGGAAAGGTTTTCTCTTCTGTCTTTCTGGTATATTGGGAATATTTGGAAATTTATAGCATTGTAAATAGGTCAAGATGTGCCACAAGGGGCCCACAAGCCTGGGGGCGCGCCCTACCCCCCAGGGCGCGCCTCCCAAGCTTGTCGCTCCCTCGCGGCTCGTCTGGTCTTCTCCCGAAGCTTCGAGGGTCCCTTCTGGTCCAAAAAAAATTAATCCAATGTTTTTTCTTTGTTTGGACTCCGTTTGATAATGATTTTCTGAAAAGGCAAAAATAAGCAAAAAACAGCAACTGGCACTGGGCACTGGGTTAATAGGTTAGTCCCAAAAAATGATATATAATGGCATATAATTGCATAATAAACATCCAAGATTGATACTATAATAGTATGGAACAATCAAAAATTATAGATATGTTAGAGACGTATCAAGCATCCCTAAGCTTAATTCCTGCTCGTCCTCGAGTAGGTAAATGATAAAAACAGAATTTTTGATGTGGAATGCTACCTAACATGTTTCATCATGTAATCTCTCTTACGGTATGAATAATGAGATCCGAATGATTCAAAGCAATAGTCTATAGTTTGATATAAAGACATCAACACTCAGGCATACTAACAAACAATCATGCCTTTCGAAATAAAAATGCTAAAGAAAGTTATCCCTACAAAATCATATAATCCTGTCATGCTCCATCTTCTTAACACAAACTATTTATCATGCACTACCCCGATGACAAGCCGAGCAATTGGTTCATACTTTTTAACGCGCTTCTGCTTTTTCAACCCCCATGCAATACATGAGCGCAAGACATGGATATAGCACTATGGGTGGAATAGAATGTGGTGGTAGAGATTAATAAGGGGAAGTCAAAAAATAATAAGAAGATAGTCTCACATCGACGCGGCTAATCAACGGGCTATGGAGATGCCCATCAATTGATGTCAATGCGAGGAGTAGGGATTGCCATGCAACAGATGCACTAAGAGTTATAAGTGTATGAAAGCTCAACATGAAAACTAAGTGGGTGTGCATCCAATTTGCGTGCTCATGAAGACCTCGAGCATTTGAGAAAGTATTTACTTACAACTCAAAAGAAAATTACAACTCGAAACTAGAACAAAATATGACTCTATATGAATGCCTCTGGCGGTGTACCAGGATGTGCAATGATACTAGCGTAACATGTATAAAAATGATGAACGGTGGCTGAGCCACAAATACTATGTCAGCTATATGATCATGCAAAGCAATATGACAATGACGATGTGTGTCATAAAAACGGAACGGTGGAAGTTGCATGGCAATATATCTGGGAATGGCTATGGAAATGCCATAATAAGTAGGTATGGTGGCTGTTTTGAGGAATATATAAGGATGCTTATGTGTGATAGAGCGTATCATATCACAGGGTTTGGATGCACTGGCGAAGTTTGCACCAACTCTCGATGTGAGAAAGGGCAATGCACGGTACCGAAGAGGCTAGCAAATTGCGGGAAGGTGAGAGTGCGTATAATCCATGGACTCACATTAGTCATAAAGAACTCACATACTTATTGATACGTCTCCAACGTATCTATAATTTTTGATTGTTCCATGCTATTATAGTATCAATCTTGGATGTTTCATATGCAATTATATGCCATTATATATCATTTTTGGGACTAACCTATTAACCCAGTGCCCAGTGTCAGTTGCTGTTTTCTGGTTGTTTTTGCCTTTTCAGAAAATGATTGTCAAAAAGTGTTCAAATGAGAAAAAAACTTTGGATTAATTTTTTCTGGACCAGAAGAGACCCAGGAAGCTTCGGGAGAAGACCAGAAGAGCCACGAGGAGGCGGCAAGCCTGGCTTGTGGGCCCCTTGTGGCACCTCTTGACCTAATTCCAAAGCTATAAATTCACAAATATTCCAAAACCAACAGAGAGCAAGAAGAGAAAACCTTTCCGCCGCCGCAAGCCTCTGTTCTTCCACGATCCCATCTGGAGGCCTTTTCGGTACTTTGCCGGAGGGGGAATCGATCACGGAGGGCTTGTTCATCAACCTTGCTACCCTTCCGATGATGTGTGAGTAGTTTACCACAGACCTACGGGTCCATAGCTAGTAGCTAGATGGCTTCTTCTCTCTCTTTGATCTTCAATACCATGTTCTCCTCGATGTTCTTGGAGTTCTATCCGATATAATCTTCTTTTGCGGTTTGTTTGTTGGGTTCCGATGAATTGTGAGTTTATGATCAGATTATTCATGAGAAATATTTGAGTCTTCTCTGAACTCTTTTATGCATGATTATTATAGCTTTGTATTTCTCTCCGATCTATCGATTTGGTTTGGCCTACTAGATTGATTTATCTTGCAATGGGAGAGGTGCTTTGTGATGGGTTCAATCTTGCGGTGCTCAATCCCAGTGACAGAAGGGGAGATGACACGTATTTGTATTGTTGCCATTAAGGATAAAAAGACGGGGTTTAATCATATTGCTTGAGTTTACTTTGTCTACATCATGTCATCTTACATAAGGCGTTACTCTGTTTCGTACTTAATACCCTAGATGCATGCTGGATAGCGGTCGATGGGTGGAGTAATAGTAGTAGATGCAGGCAGGAGTCGGTCTACTTGTCTCGGACGTGATGCCTATATACATGATCATTGCCATGAATCCGTCATAATTATTTGCTTTTCTATCAATTGCCCAACAGTAATTTGTTTACCCATCGTATGCTATGTGTTCGAGAGAGAAGCCTCTAGTGAAAACTATGGCCCCCGGTCTACTTTATAATATATTAAAAACCTAAAAATACCTAGCTGCAATTTATTTACTTTTATTTTATTTAGTATTTTAGTTTATCTATTTACCTCGATAAGATTTAATCCTTGCAAATAACCGCTAAGAGGATTGACAACCCTCTTATTTGCGTTGGGTGCAAGTGTTTGCTCTGTTGTGTGCAGGTGCACTTAATGGAATTTTGCTTGGTTCTCCTACTGGATTGATAACCTTGGTTCCTAACTGAGGGAAATACTTATCTCTAATGTACTGCATCATCCTCTCCTCTTCGGGGAAATACCAACGCAGACTTCTAGTAGCAGGAAGAATTTCTGGCGCCGTTGCCGGGGCGACATCATCAAAATTACCAAGTACCTTCGCACAAATTATCATCCACTTGCATTTATTTTATTTGCCTTTTATTTGCATTTGCCTCTCGTTTTCATCTCCCCCACTTCTAATTTTTTTTTTACAAAAACACAAAAATATTTTTATTTGCTTGTTTGCTAGTTTGCTTGCTTTGTCGCGATGTCTCAAGAATATACAAAATTGTGTGACTTTTCCAATAATAATAATAATGATTTTATTAGTACTCCTATTACTCCTCCCGCCACTAGTGCGGAGTCATGTGACATTAATGCTACTTTGCTTAATCTTGTTATGAAAGAACAATTTTCTGGTAGTCCTAATGAAGATGCTGCATCTCATCTAAATACTTTCGTTGAGCTTTGTGATATGCAAAAGAAGAAAGATGTGGATAATGATATTGTCAAATTAAAATTATTTCCGTTCTCACTACGAGACCGTGCTAAAACTTGGTTTTCATCCTTGCCTAGAAATAGTATTGATTCTTGGGATAAGTGTAAGGATGCTTTTATTACCAAGTATTTTCCTCCCGCTAAGATTATTTCTCTAAGAAATCAAATTATGAATTTTAAGCAACTTGAGCATGAACATGTTGGACAATCTTGGGAGAGAATGAAATTAATGATAAGAAATTGCCCAACTCTTGGCTTGAATTTATGGATGATCATACAAATTTTTTATGCGGGACTGACGGTGTCCTGGATTAGGGGGTACTAACCTAGCCCGCCCGTCTCTTCGGTTGGGCCGATGGGCCCTCGTGCGTGATCAAGGTGGACTCCGGAGGCCGCGTAGAGGAGGCGTGATCAAGACTGTCTCCATCGAAGACTTGACGTATACTCCAAGATCTCTCCTACCGCCTTGCTCCTAGATACCGACTTTGTAAACCTAGATCCCCTCCCTGGCGTGTATATAAGCCATAGGGTTTAGCCCGTAGGGAGGAGATCAACGCAATATCATCACCCCTAAGGTTTAGACCACAACTTACGATCTCGAGGTAGATCAACTCTGTACCTTGATACATCCATCATCAATATAAACAAGAGCAGGACGTAGGTTTTACCTCCATTAAGAGGGCCCGAACCTGGGTAAACACCGTCTCCTTCGTTCCTGTTACCACCGATCCGAGATCCACAGCTCGGGACCCCCTACCCCGAGATCTGCCGGTTTTGACACCGACACTGGTGCTTTCATTGATAGTTCCGCTGTGCGATCATTGGAAGGATTGATGGTTCACCAGCAGATCAACTGCGTTAACGGCCATGGGAGCGTCTACGCCCCCGGCCAACTTTTTGTTTTCGGCAGCATGGTGTTTTGCGCCGACTCGACGGGTCATCTGGCCTCTGTTGAGAACTACGCCCCAGGTCGGATCGTGACCTTCAGCGGCCTCGAATACATCGCGGATGCCAGCGGCGAACTCATCCTATCGGGATGGACTCCCGGCCGAATTGAGAGCTTGCCCGGCTCCGGGGGTTCGACTCTGGAACCGATCTCCGTCGTGGCGCCCTTAGAGACCCCCGACGCAACAACTCCGGCCAGTCTCCTTCCGATCGTCAGTCCGGACATAAATCCGGCCCCCACCTCCGAAATCACGTCAGTATTAGAACTGACTTTGGCGCAGAACCCGGAATTGCGTTTAGACTCCCCTCGCGCAGAAGACGCGTCAAGTTACACGCCGGGCATACTTTGAATCAGCCCTGCTTATAGCATAGCAATAAATCCCGAAGAGCTATCTCACCTCGATGAGATGCTTGACCGCATCCAGAGTATGTCCATCTCGGACGGCAAGACTTCGGTTTATGATCAGATCGGGAAATTTACATCCCACCCACCACCCACCTAGTCGCCACGATCGATGATTTAACCGACGTATTGGACTATGGTGAGGCCACAGACATGAATGAAGATGCTGATGGCCCCATCGAGAACACCTCGCCCCCGGTAAACGCGGGCAGGTGGACCGCCACATCCACCTATGATGTTTACATGGTGGACACCCCCAAATCCCCTCCAAGACGTCGGCGGAGACGCCGAAGGGGCAATAATGGGGAACCCAGTGGTAATAACGCGACAGCCAACAACGGCGACGCGGATGACGGTGATGCTGCTAACCCTGAGGAGGACCCTCAAGCCTCCCCAGTAAGGAACGGCACACCCGACCGACTTCTCAGGGACTCGGATCCTAACAACCTCTTTGAAGGGGCCGACGATAACTACATGCCGGAATCCGAGGAGGACGAGAGCCTCGGTTCCGATGACTACATCGTTCCCGAAGACTGATACGTCTCCATTGTATCTATAATTTCTTATTGTTTCATGCCAATATTCTACAACTTTCATATACTTTTGGCAACATTTTATATTATTTTTGGGACTAACATATTGATCCAGTGCCCAGTGCCAGTTCCTGTTTGTTGCATGTTTTTTGTTTCGCAGAATATCCATATCAAACGAAGTCGAAATGCAATAAAAATTTACAGAGATTTATTTTGGAATATATGTGATTTTTCGGAAGAAGAATCAACGCAAGACGGTGCTCGTGGGCCCCACGAGGCACCAGGGCGCGCCCCAGGGGGGTGGCGCGCCGTGGTGCCTCGTGAGCCCCTCGTCAGTCGGTTGACCCCCTTCTTTCGCCGCAAGAAAGATAATATCCAAAAAAAATCGTGTTAAAATTTCAGCCCGATCGGAGTTACGGATCTCTGGGAATTTAAGAAACGGTGAAGGGCCAGAAAACAGGAACGCGAAACGGAAGCGAACAGAGAGAGAGAGATCCAATCTAGGAGGGGTTCCTGCCCCTCCGCCGCCATGGCAGCCATGGACCAGAGGGGGAACTCTCCTCCCATCTAGGAGGGAGGCCAAGCAAGAAGAAGAAGGAGGGGGGCTCTCTCCCCCTCTCTTCTGGTGGCGCCAGAGCGCCGCCGGGGGAAACATCGTGATGGCAATCTACACCAACAACTTTGCCGCCGTCAACACCAACTCTCTCCCCCTCTATGCAGTGGTGTGACCTCTCTTTTCCCGCTGTAATCTCTACTTAAACATGGTGCTTAATGCTACATATTATTATCCAATGATTTGTGGCCATCCTATGATGTTTGAGTAGATTCTTTTTGTCCTATGGGTTGATTGATGATCGTGATTGGTTTGAGTTGTATGTTTTATTTTGGTGCTGTCCTATGGTGCCCTCCGTGTCACGCAAGCGTGAGGGATTCCCGCTGTAGGGTTTGCAATACGTTCATAATTCTCTTATGGTGGGCGGCTAGAGTGACAGAAGCTTACACCCGAGTAAGGGGGTTGTTGCGTATGGGAGTAAAGAGGACTTGATACTTAATGCTATGGTTGGGTTTTACCTTAATGATCTTTGGTAGTTGCGGATGCTTGCTAGAGTTCCAATCATAAGTGCATGATCCAAGTATGGAAAGTATGTTAGCTCATGCCTCTCCCTCATATAAAATTGCAACAATGATTACCGGTCTAGTTATCAATTGCCTAGGGACAAATCATTCTCTTGTTTTACAAAAGCTTTCTACTAAACAACTAACTTTTATTATCTTGCAAATTACTCGTAGTTTTATTCTCGCAAAGTACTTCTAGTTTTATTCTTGCAAACTTATCCTATCACCTACAAAATAGTTTCACACTTGTTCTAGGTAAAGCGAACGTTAAGTGCGCGTAGAGTTGTATCGGTGGTCGATAGAACTTGAAGGGAATATTAATTCTACCTTTAGCTCCTCGTTGGATTCGACACTCTTATTTATCGAAAAAGCTACAATTGATCCCCTATACTTGTGGGTTATCAAAGACCCTTTTGAACAAGATCGCTTCCGGCGGCGTCTCATCGTGACGGCCCGGAGCATAAAACACAAGTAGCAGCAGCTGCAGGCCAATACCGACGCACTGAATGAAAAGTGGGTCGAAGTGCTCTCCGCTGAGCAAGACATGGAAGACCGGCACCGTACCACGCCGAAATCATACCCACGCAGGCGTCTCTTTCCGGAGTTTGATGAGGAGCTCGCTAACGACCACGACCGACGCCCTAGAGGCCGGGACAAGCCAAGACGAGAAAACCTCAACGACCGGCCACCTCCACGCCGGTACGGCAAAGACCCCGTGGATTACCTAGATCCTCATGACGCTAGACATCGCATCGAGGAAAACAAGGCACCTCCTCGGTCCATCTACGGATCAAGAGGACACGCGCACGCCGGGCCTAACGGCTACGATGCCTGGATGGACAGGAACGGCCGTACCCGAGATCAGGCCTACTCACGACTCTCACCCGATCTTCGACGGGATGCTCCTCGGTTCCGAGGACCAGCTCACCCGATCTGCTTTACGGACAGGGTGATGGAACATCAATTCCCGGAAGGATTTAAGCCCATCAATATAGAATCATATGATGGCACCACAGACCCAGCAGTATGGATCGCGGATTTCCTTCTCCACATACACATGGCCAACGGAGATGATCTCCACGCCATCAAATACCTGCCGCTCTAGCTAAAGGGGCCGGCGAGGCATTGGCTTAACAGCCTCCCTCCTTACTCTATTGGCAGCTGGGAGGCCCTAGAGGACGCTTTTCGAGCAAACATCCAGGGCACGTACGTCCGACCTCCAGACGCTGACGACCTCAGCCGTGTCACCCAGCAACCAGGCGAATCATCCCGAAAATTCTGGAACAGGTTCCTTACCAAGAAAAAACCAGATCATAGACTGCTCCAAAGCCGAGGCCATCGCCGCATTCAAGAACAATATCCGAGATGAATGGTTGGCCCGTCAACTCGGCCAAGATAAGCCAAGGACTATGGCGGCCCTCACCTCACTGATGACTCGCTTTTGCGCGGGGGAGGACAGTTGGCTCGCCCGTAGTACTCACAACGGCGAGGCAGGCACCTCGGAAACACGCGACACCAATGGAAAACCTAAGCGCAACAAAAATAAGCACAGGTATAAGAATGGCGGAAGCGATACAGAAGACGTTGCGGTCAACGCGGGGTTCACTGGACCTAGATCCGGATAGAAATGAAAACCCTTTAAAGGGAACAAGGATGGACCTAGCCAGCTTGATAGACTCCTGGACCGCCCATGCGGAATCCATGGCACTCAGAAAAAACCAGCAACCCACACTAATAGGAATTTCTGGGTCTTTAAACAAGCCGTCAAGATAGCGACAGAAGGTCAAAATAAAACCCAAAATTGCAGGGAAGACGAGGACGAACCTCGGCGGCCCAATAATGGAGGCCAAAAGAAGTTTCCTGATGATGTCACAGAGGTCAATATGATCTATGTCACCCACATCCCCCAAACGGGAGAGAAAGCGTGTGCTTCAGGACGTATACGCGCTAGAGCCAGTCGCCCCGAAGTATAACCCATGGTCGGCTTACCCGATCACATTTTACAAGCATGATCATCTGAACAGCATCAGGCATGGCGGATCGGCGGCGCTCGTCCTGGACCCTATTGTTGATGGTTATCATCTAACACGCGTCCTGATGGACGGAGGAAGCAGCCTCAACCTCATTTACGAGGACACAGTTCGAAAGATGGGCATTGACTCATCTCGGATCAAGCCAAGCACCACCACCTTTAAAGGTGTCATCCCGGGCGACGAAGCCCGTTGTACCGGAACGGTCACCCTGGAGGTAGTCTTCGGCTCGCCTGAGAACTTCAGAAGCGAGGAGTTAATCTTCGATATCGTACCCTTCCGAAGTGGATACCACGTGCTCTTAGGGCACACGGCCTTCGCACGCTTCAACGCAGTTCCGCATTATGCTTACCTCAAGCTCAAAATGCCGGGACCCAACGGTGTTATCACAGTCAATGGCAACACCGAATGCTCACTCCGGACGGAGGAACAGACCACGGCTTTCGCAGCCAAAGTACAGGCGTCTGAGGAGGCAGCCCGCAGCGATAAACGCGCCGCTCTTACTTCGAAGCGCGCCCGGGCCGTACAAATTGACCTCGGCCATGTACTCCCGCATCCAAAATAGGGATACGGGCTCCTCGCGTGCCCTCTCTGGAGTGGGCACTATGTCCCCAGGGTACATAATTTCGCACTCAAAATTCCCTGGGTCGTCGAGGAGCCAAAAATTTGCTCAAACGTCGGCACGGTTCAACCAAGCAACGACATGGCTTCGAGCCCTCGCACAGGCAAGTCTCTATCAAAGAAACAGCCAACCATGACTACGTCAATGTGGTTTCAACCACAGAACAGACTTTGGCAACACCTCCTCCAAGGAGCTTGGTCAATCAACGCTTGGAGCATATAAAGGGCCGGGAAGGCATCAGCCTCCGCGAGTCCCCGCCTTTAATGGTGAAACATCTGGTCAATAGCTTGGAAGCGCAGACGTGCGGCAGGTAGCGGCCCGAATTCTTAAAAATCCAATAACAAATATCCGCCCTGTTTCTTCCTCCCTTTTTATTTTTTACGTTGTATTCTTTCAATTCCTCTTGTAGTAGCTGGGCATGTAAACGCTTGAAATGATGAAATAAAGAAGCCATGCCCCTTAAAGGTCCTTATCATATTTCTTTATGAGCATGGCCCCTGCGCTACAACGGAGTTTTCTAAAAAAGATACGATTGTATAGCAAGTCCAAAGTATTCGGCGTCTTGGATTTTGGCATTATATGCATCAGTTTTGAACCTAGATTTTGGTCAATAGTTGGGTTGCCCGGCTCCTATGTGTACCCCTTACGTTCCCGATGAATTCATCTAAGGGTGTAACGGGAGAACCACTGCGATTGCGCCGCCAGGTCAATTGGCATGGCGCCTCAGTGGAGAAAGCCGAAAACTGACTATCTAGGTAGGCGTAAACTGATCCGCCATCCGTAGACCGCGTTAAGCGATGTGACGATAGAGATCACCCGTGTTAAATGAAGGGCTTCAATTTCTAGCCGAGGTGTGTTATGGCCTGGACCTCGACCGACCAAGCCGACCACCTCCCACACCGGGGGCTCATCACCAGCCCCCACAGTCAAACTCCTATGACTAACAGAAAATCATAAAGCCACTATAGTCTGATTGCCTAGTTCCTATAGGCACCGACCACCTCCGGGCACCGAGACATCGGCTAAGGGTCAAGAATGCCTTAAGGAACACCCTTTGTATGATCTACACTGGGGCTGAAGCCGACGACTGGCCATTTTTAGTTTAAAACAGTCATCCAGGAGGTAAAACTAATTAAAAAACACTCATGGAATTTAAAACCATATTCATTCAAGCAAAAGATAAATTTTTGTACACCACACACTTCGGCATTCCGAAGTACTATTTAAAAATACATAGTGTCCTTTGGACACATGTCTTCGGTGATATGGGCTCCCTCATCCACCTCGGCGAAGAACTGTTCGGCGGTGCGCGGCTTGTCGGCAGGAGGGCCTGTGGCACATGTCACCGCATCAACCTTTCGGAAGTGCGTCTTCACGCAGGCGTATGCCCTCCGCGCTCCTTCAAAGCATGCGGACCTCCTCCAGCGGTTCACGCAAGGCACGGCATCTTGGAGATGGGTCATCAGGCCGAAGAGGATTTTGGGCATGGCTTCGGCAGGCCATAGCGTGAGGCAGAGGTCCTGGAGCGCCGGTCTTGTCATGCGAAACAACTCCACCAGCTGCTTCATGCGATGATTGAGTAGCCGTGCTGACGGCGACCCCAGGAACTGCCCCCAAAAGGCCTTCTCCGCCTTCGTGGCCTGCCAGTTGGCCGAAGTACGCCACCGCATCCGCCGCGCCCTGCGGAAGATCCGCAAAGACCTCTGCGGAACGCCATAATTGGGTGAGCTCGATACACCCTTTGCTGCCAAACGTACACTGCAGCAGAAATAGCTTACCCGAGGCGATTTGCTCCACTTGCAGGAGCGCCTCGTGGTCAGCTCGGGCCATGGTCTTGAGCTCGGAGTGGGCAAGTTAAAGCTTCTCGAGCTCCTCCTTTGTTCGCTGCCCCTCCACCTGTAGCTTGTCACGTGCTTCAAACACGCCCTTCAGGGTCTCTTCGACCTCAAGAACCCACGCCCGGTGCTTGTCCCCGGCCACCTTCTCGGTGGCTCGGGCCTTCTCTGCCTCTTCGGCCACAGCCTTATGCTGCTCCACCTCCTGCCGAGCCTTTTCAAGCTCGGCCTTGAGCGTCTCAAGCTCCGCTAACGCTAGTGTCATTGAAACAGTTCGGCCTTAGTTTTTTATTTAGCAAAACACATCATAACTTTTTCGTACAAAGTATAATACAAGTTTCACTTGCTTACCTTGAGACTACTCTAATTTCTAGTTTACCAGGGTAAGTTCCCCCTGGGACCTCTCGAGCTTCCGGTTTATCTCCGCAATCTCCTCGGAGATGGAGTCCGGAACCGAAGTCGAAACCTGGCAGCAAAAATACTTATTACAAAGGCAACTGCTAGAGTTCTAGGACGGCTGCCATGCGCAGTGCCCTGGGGGCTACTCCACAGGCTCCTACTCAATTAAACGACCCCAATGCTGGTTTCTTGAAACCGACTTCGGGCTCGGGGGCTACTCACTCACTAAGCCGTTTAGCAGGCTGTGATACTATGTCCCCGGACAAATACATAAATCAGTAAGCTCAAATGAACAAGTTAAAACTTGGTGCGGGGATAGAAGCATACCTCGAAACTCGCTACGAGGCTCTTAAAAACCTCGTGCAGGCCGGCCCCTACGGATCGGAAGCCCTGCAGCGCCACGCCTATCAAGGCACGGTGCTCTTCCTTGATGGAGGAGCCCTTCAGGGTGTCCTCCATCTCCTCGGTCCACCCCGCGACAACCCATCCTTGGGCAGTTCACGGGGGTGGAGGGATGGCCTCGGATGTATCGATCCGGGCAGCCTCCGCCTGTGGTGGCAGAGCCGAAGCAGATATCGGCTGGACCGACGACTGGCCCAGCTCCTTTCCGATGACCTCAGGGTGTTTCTCCCCCAGGTCTTGTTGGGCCGAGGTGTCAACCTCGGACGTGACGGCCACCTCCCCGACCCTCGTCATGTCGACGTCGGGGGCTAGGGTGGATGTCACCTCCCCTAGCTCATCATGCGCCGGGGGAGGAACAACGGGTTCTGGGGTCCCGCTGGCGGATGGCAACCCGCTCGAGGAACCGCTGGGGATTACCCTCGGCGGACTGCGTGAAAAGAGGCGCTCTATAAGTTTTCCCTTGCTAAAAAGAACTTGTCAAATTGAAAAACAGGATATGAAGATGATGGCTTACCCTTGAGGCGCCGGTTTCTTCCTCCCCATCACGAGGAGGTCTTCTTCTGAGTCGCCGGAGAGCTCGGCTCTCTCCGACAACTTGCTGGCGTCCCCGGACGAGGTCCTCCTCGGCCTCTTCGGGTCCTTGGGCGGCATACCAGCCTCGGCGTCCTCTGATGCCGACCTCTTCCCTTTCGGGAGAGGGATCTCCTCGACCTCACCCTCCTCTGCGTTGCTGTCATGGGCAGCGGAGGTGTGGGTCTCTTCGGACCGGGTGACCGAGGTCTCCTGAGTCCGAGCACTTGACCTACCCCTCTGGGACCTCATCCCTTTGGGGGCCACCACGTGTGGCTCCTCGGTCAGGAGCGCCGAGAGCAGGGGAGTCGGGGGCTCCTCTGGCAGTGGGGCCGAGCATTGCACTCCTTGCACCCAGGCCGGCCACTTCTGCAAAACGTCAAGCATAATGATTCATCAGGACCCTACTCCTCAGAATAAGGGATAAAAATGATAGTTGGTGGGCAGGATCACTTACCGGGGGGCTTCATAGCCGTCCTCGAGGCCACGGTCCTCCCCTTCCTTGGGGATCTTGTCCTTGGCCAGCTTCATTAGCTTCGTCCACATGGCGGCCAAGGTGGAGCGGAAGAAGGCGGTGATGGAGTCCATGTCCTCAGGCTTTTGTGCCCACATAGGGGTAGCCCGAAGCTGGAGAGGGAGTATGCGGCGGTTGAGCATGACGTTGATGACGTCGGCAAGCTCGACCTTCCCCGTGGTGGACCACCATTTGATCCTCTCGATCAGGACCTCCACCTCTTTTGGGTTCCCCCAGGCGACGCCCTTCTCCCTCCAAGACTTGAGCTTCTTGGGAGGCCCGTCCGAGAAAGCTGGGACCTCGGCTTGACCAGGGGCAAGCGGTTCAGTGATATAAAACCACTCCCGCTGCCACTCCTTCACCGTTTCGATGAAGGTGCCCTTGAACCATGTGCCCCCCTGGTTCTTGCTGATAATGGCCCCTCCGCACTCCAGGAGATTGGAGCCACTGGACTTCGGCTTAATCCCAAAGAGCTTCAGCCATAGGCCGAAGTGCGGCTCGTAGCGGAGGAAGGCCTCGCAGACCGTGATGAAGGAAGCGAGGTGAAGAATGGAGTTTGGGGCCATATGGTGGAAATCGAGCCCGTAGTAGTACATCACCCTGCGCTGCAGCGGGAACCCCAGGCCTCGGATGAGGTGGGGGACAAAGACTATCCGCTTCCCGGTGTTGGGAGCGGGCACCTGCTGGCCAACAGCTGGAGCACAGGCGGCGATGGCGGGGCTTTGATACCCCGTGCTGCGCAGCTCTAGGATGGTGCCATCCATCACGATGGAACCACCCCAGTGCCCTTTGAGGGTGTCGGCCATGGCTGGTGGTGGAGGTTGGACTCACGGAAGGAAAAGGAAGTAGGATGGGATCTGGGCGCTGGAGCTAGACGAAGCAGTAGCAGGGGAGAATGGGAGCGGGGTCAATTGCGCTTTCCTCCCCTTCGCTCTTATAATCCTGTGAAAGGCTAAGAGTCCCCCTCGCTGCACCGATAAACTCGCCACTCCCATCAAAGATGCCATTAAGCATATGGGGGGAAACAAAATCTTGATGATATCCCTGAGAAAACGGGCACGATCTCTGCCTTGAAGGGATGTGCCAGTAAAAAGGCTGCCTCGAACCGCGATTTAAGGGAGGCAGTAACTGCCCGGCCTGTCGTGGGGTGATACGTCTCCAATGTATCTATAATTTTTGATTGTTCCATGCTGTTATATTATCAATCTTGGATGTTTTTATATACATTTACAACAATTATATATCATTTTTTGGGACTAACCTATTAACTTAGTGCCCAGTGCCAGTTGTTGCTTTCTGCCTGTTTTTGGTTTTACAGAATATCAATACCAAACGAAGTCCAAATGCAATGAAACTTTTTGGAATTTTTTTTCTGGACAAGATAAACACTAGAAGCTTTGGGAGGAGGCCAGAAGACCCTGGAGGTGGCCACGAGCCACCAGGGCGCGCTTGGGGGGGGGGGGGGGCAGGCACGCCCTGGTGCCTCGTGGGCCCAGCTCTGACTATTTTGACCTAATTCAACCACTATAAATTCCCAAAAATCGGGAAACCAACAGAGGAGTCCACAAAATACTTTTTCCGCCGCCGCAGGTTTCTGTTCTCGAGAGATCCCATCTGGAGGCCTTTTCCGGTACTCCACCGGAGGGGGAATCGATCACGGAGGGGCTCTACATCAACCTTGCTGCCCTTCCGATGATGCGTGAGTAGTTTACCATAGACCTTCGGGTCCATAGTTAGTAGCTAGATGGCTTCTTCTCTCTTTTTGATTTTCAATACAACGTTCTCCTCGATGTTCTTGGAGTTCTATCCGATGTAATCACTTTTTGCGGTGTGTTTGTTGGGATCCGATGAATTGTGAGTTTATGATTAGATTATCCATGAATATTATTTGAGTCTTCTCAGATCTCTTTTATGCATGATTATTATAGCTTCGTATTTCTTCTCCGATCTATTGATTTGGTTTGGCCAACTAGATTGATTTATCTTGCCATGGGAAGAGGTGCTTTGTAATGGGTTCGATCTTGCGGTGCTCAATCCCAGTGACAGAAAGGGACATGATACGTATGTATCATTGTTATTAAGTGTAAAAAGATGGGGTTTATTCATGCGTGAGTTTACTTTGTCTACATCATGTCATCTTGCTTAAGGCGTTACTCCGTTCTTTATGGACTTAATACACTAGATGCATGCTGGATAGCGGTCGATGTGTGGAGTAATAGTAGTTGATGCAGGCAGGAGTCGGTCTACTTGTCTCAGACGTGATGCCTATATACATGATCATTGCCTTGGATATCGTCATGATTATTTGCTTTTCTATCAATTGCCCAACAGTAATTTGTCTACCCACCGTATGCTATTTTCTTCAGAGAAGCCTCTAGTGAAAACTATGGCCCTCAGGTCTACCTCTATCAAATTACTAAAACCCTAAAAATACTTGCTGCAATTTTATCTTATTTATTTTATTTTGTATTTTTTTTAATCTATCTATCTATCACCATACAATTTAATCTTGCAATTGACCGCCGAGGGATTGACAACACCTCGTTTGCGTTGGGTGCAAGGATTTGTTGTTTGTGTGCAGGTACAGCTAACGAGGTGTTGCGTGATTCTCCTACTGGATTGATAACCTTGGTTTCATAACTGAGGGAAATACTTACCTCTACTGTGCTGCATCATCCCTTCCCCTTCGGGGAAAATACCAACGCAAGCTACAAGTAGCAGGAAGAATTTCTGGCGCCGTTACCGGGGAGACATCATCAATATCTATCAAGTACCTTTGCATAAACTCTCATCTCCTTGCATTTATTTTATTTGCCTCTCATTTTCATCTCCCCCACTTCTAATTTTTTTTTTACAAAAATACAAAAATATTTTCCTTTTGCCTTTTTTCTTGTTTGCTTGTTTGCTTGCTTGAAGATTGTTATCATGAGTGATTTTGGCATGGTAGAAACTGATGATGGTAGAACTCCACAAATGGGAAGTTCTACCAATCTTGATGCTAAGACTTTTGTGTTGGGACATGGGAATGTGTGACGCCCTCAACTTAATCGTGCGCTAATCATACACGCAAATGCACACGATCAAGCCTAAGGACTCACGGGAAGATATCACAACACAACACTAGACACAAAATAAAATAATACAAGCTTTATATTACAAGCCAGGGGCCTCGAGGGCTCGAATACAAAAGCTCGCGCATACAAGCGTCAGCGGAAACAAAAGTATCCGAGTACAGACACAAAGTTAAACGAAGATGCCTTAAGAAGGCAAAAACAACCAACGACTCTGATCGAAAGAGGCAAGGCCTCCTGTCTGGGAGCCTCCTAAACTACTCCTGGTCGTCGGGGATCTCCACGTCGTAGTAGAATAATCCGGGGATCTCCTGCTCCTGGGCTCCTTCGTCTGATGTATCATCAATTGGATATGGGGAAAGAATAGCAGAGCAACAGTGAGTACTCATCCAAAGTACTCGCAAGACTGACATAAGAACTATACTAATATGCATTTGTATCAAAAGGGAAGAGGCTATATCTTTGGACTGAACTGTAGAATGCCAAAGTAGAGGTGGAGAAGCCTAGCCTATCGAAGACTAGCATCTTCAAGCAATCTTGCAGCATCAGAAGAGAGTAGAATATAATAGCATTGAATAGTGGTTGTATGGTAGCAACTCCCTGAGATCCTTTCTCGACAATCCCACGAGAAAGCGATCCCGAGAGCAGTAGTAATAATTTAATCTGTATCATCATCAGTTTGTAGTTGTCATAGATCCGGATACAACTCCGAGCGTCCTGTTACCGTGGACACGGCTATTCGAATAGATCACTTCCCTGCAGGGGTGCACTACTGTTACCCAACACGCTCGATTAGCTCTGGCCGGACACACTTTTCTCGGGCATGCCCGGCCTCGGCTGATCGACACACCGTAGCCCTACCCAGAGCTCAACAGAGAGGTCCCCGCCGGTCTACATCCTAAGTGCTCAGGGGTCTTGGGCCATCGCCCTTTGCACTCCGGGTCGTTGCGAGCAGGGCGATCCAGGCACCACCTCTGTCATGGATGGCGCCGACCCGGCCCGGCCGCAATGCTGAACTGGACGTCTGACAAAGCTTTCGGCTGATACATACGGCGTAGAGGGCCCCATAAACCATTATCCCACGTGGTGGTAGTGCGTATAGGGCACGACGACGCACTCAGATCAAATACCTAGTTCCGTTAGGCGAATTTAGTAACTCACAGAGACGATCAGAGTTTCTGTCGCTCCGACTTGATATCACTCGCGGGTACTCTTGGAGCCGACCCGACTTTAATGTTGTTCTCTCGCGGGCACCCTTGGGGCCAGCCCGACTTTAACAGTTTAAGTATTGCAGTAGTGTAAGCATTTCCGCGATCACACCCAGAGTGATCACGGCCTGGTAACAAGCATGGCATACGGACAAGGCGAAGGGCCAAAGATGGAACAACAGCATAGTTAACTAGGCATCATGGGATAACAGGTAATGTATCAGTAGCAGGCGACAAAATCAGGCTGTGCATCAGAATAGGATAAAGCAAGGCAGCGGCAATTTCTAATGCAAGCAGGAGGGAGAAAGAATAGGAGATATCGTCATGCGTCAAGGGGGGATTGCTTTCCTGGAAGCTCTGCAGGGAGGGGTTGGTCGTCAGTCAGCTGCTCGTCGGGGGTGTAGTCGAACTCTGCTGCGACGGCGTCGGTCTCGGCGTCTATCGGGAGAGAAAGGAGGGGGAGGAAACAATAAATCCATGGCAAAAATGCAATCACTATGCATGACATGCCTAAATGATATACAGAGGTGTTTTATTGCCTAACTAAATGTTTTAGTTAATTTAGGAATTTATTTGGATTTATTTTATTAAAGTTGAGCACTATTCATTTATCGAAGTCAGTCAAAAAGTTCCATGTTCGGTATGTTAGAGGGGTGTGGCAGGTATGTGGGTAGGATATTCGGATTCGTCATATTTTTCTGATCGTTTTACATATATAAATTATTTTAATCCAAGTTACGGTTTAAAAGATATGATTTTTCAAAGTTTTAAACATTTTCTAGAATTAATTTAATTAATAAATTTTGAATTATCCAGAATAGTAAAAGGTGACGTCAGCATTACGCATTGCTGACGTCAGCCGTCAACAGTGGACTGACCGGAGTCAAACCTGACCTGTGGGTCCAGTGGGACCCACTGGTCAGCCTCACAGTAGGTTAATTAGGTTTTATTTTAAAGTAATTAGGATTAATTAAGGGTGGGCCCTACTAGTCAGTGTCTAATTAGGGATTAAAATTAATTAATTAATTAATCAATAGATTATCTATTTACTAAAATCATTTTAATCGGCGGGACCCACATGTCATAGACACGGGCCGCCCAGTCAGTGTTTGACTTGGTCAAAGGGGCCCAGTGGGGCCCGTGGTCAGTGGCATAGGGCGGGGCCAGCGGCTGCCACGTGGGCCGCCGGCCGCCGGAGCTCTCCGGCGAGCCCGAGTGCGGCGAGCAACTCCGGCGAGCCCGGGATTCGGCTGTGGTGCGCCGTTTCGGGCGTTCTTGGGCTCTCTGGAACGAGCAGGCAAGGCCGCGACCAGTGGTGGGGTTCACGGCGGCCGGGGAGGCCGGGAAGGTCGTCGGCGGCTGTTTCGGGTGGCGTTCGGGTATGGCGACGCAGCGCGGTAGCGGGCAAACGTGGAGGCTAGGTGAGGCCTACGCGGCACGACGAGCAAAACGGGCAGCGGCACGCGACCATTTGGTCGCCGGAACGGCGCCGGCGACGTGCTATGCGGCGGCGAGCTCGGGTAGGTCGGGGGCGGCGCCTACAGCTAGCGAACGGCGTCGAGAGAGAGAGAGAGAGAGGAGGAAGCGGTGGCTCACATAGAGCCTGTAGATATGCGAGAATGAGCTCGGGGAGGCGCGGCGACAGCGAATCGACGGCGGCGACGTCGGCGGCCGTGCGGTGGAGATGAGCTTGTAGCGCTCGCAGTAGGTGCTCCCGGCTTCGGTTGAGCGGCGAAGGAGAGGTAGTCGACGTTGGGGAGGCGTTTGGGCACGTCGGCGAGGTGATGCGGTGACGGAGGGCGCGGGATCGAGTGACGGCGACGGCGAGCTCTCGGGTGAAGGGCGAGACAGAGAGAGAGAGGGCGAGTGGGGGCAGCTAGGGTTTCGGGGGAGGGGAGAGCGGCTCGGGGAGGTCTTAACGGCGACGGGGAACCGGCGGATGGCCGACAGCGCGACGGACGGCGCCGTGTCGGCGTGCGCGCGCGACAGCGAGCGTAGGAGGACGACGACCCGGTAAATGGGCTGGGCCCTGCACTGTACGACTAGAGCCCAGCCGCACAGTAAGTCTCTGCTGTTATTCTTTTTCTATTTCCTATTTCTTTCATTCTTTCTGTTTTGCTAATTGTGGCCACTAAACTACTTTTATAAAATATGTGACTCAGCTCATAAATTGCAGTGCATTATCCTCTATCACCAGAAATTGGTTGGAGTAAAATACAATTTCATTTGTAAATTGGATTAAATAAAATGGATTTAATTGTTGCTGTTTGCTACTGTTTGAGGTTGTTAGAGTCACTTAAGCATTTTTAGTGATGTTGTTTTCCTGAACACATTTAGTTATGAATTATTTGCTATTAAATGAACATTTTCGTTCTAAATTTGAACAACTTTTATTTTTCACTTTAAATTTAAATTGAAGTTTGAATTAGGAATTTGAAATGAGATATAATCCTAATGATGATCAAACACTGTTAAGCATGGTGACTTGGCATTATCAAAGGTGATCACTGTAGCATAATGACATGGGGCGTTACAATTCTCCTCCTCTAACAAGAATGCTCGTCCCGAGAATTAAGAGGTAGGTTGAAAGAAAGCGGGGTATTCTTCGCGAAGACGATCCTCGCGTTCCCAAGTGGCTTCATCTTTAGAATGATTCGACCACTGTACTTTAAGGAACTTGATCGACTTCTGACGGGTTCGACGTTCAGCTTGATCAAGAATGCAGATCGGATACTCTTGATAAGAAAGATCCTCTCGCAATTCAAGCACTTCATGATCCACTGCTCGGATAGGATCCTTGAAGCAGCGACGGAGTTGTGACACGTGGAAGACATCATGAACTTGAGAAAGGTTTGGCGGCAATTCCAATTGATATGCCACTTCTCCACGTCTTGCGAGAATGCGAAAGGGGCCAATGTAGCGAGGAGCTAACTTGCCCTTGATCCCAAATCGATGAGTGCCCTTCATCGGAGTGACACGAAGGTAAGCTTGTTCGCCAGGTTGATAGACCATTACCTTGTGCTTTCGGTCATAGTTGCTCTTCTGACGAGACTGAGCAGCTTTCAAGTGTTCACGGACAATATGGACTTGTTCTTCGGCTTGCTGAATAATGTCCGGTCCGACGAGTGATCGTTCCCCAGTTTCTGACCAATTCAGAGGGGTTCGACACTTACGTCCATATAGAACTTCAAATGGTGCCATCTTCAGACTAGCTTGGTAGCTATTGTTGTAAGAGAATTCGGCATACGGGAGAGATTCCTCCCATTTCTTACCGAATGAGATGACACAAGCTCGAAGCATATCTTCAAGCACTTGATTGACTCGTTCAACTTGTCCCTGGGACTGGGGATGAAAAGCGGTGCTGAAAGACAGATGAGTTCCCATAGCTTCCTGGGAACTGTTCCAAAACCTTGAGGTAAAGAGGCTGCCACGATCTGAACTGATCTCCAACGGAACACCGTGGAGTGACACAATTCTGGAAACATACAGGTCTGCTAACTGACTAGCAGTGATTGTCTCCTTGACTGGCAGAAAGTGAGCAACCTTGGAGAACCGGTCAATGACGACAAAAATAGCATCATGACCCTTCTGCGATCTGGGAAAGCCAGTGATGAAGTCCATTTCAACTTTGTATCATTTCCATTCAGGAATATCAAGTGGTTGCAGAAGTCCAGCAGGCCTTTGATGTTCTGCCTTGATGCGACGACAAACGTCACACTCAGCAACATAACGAGCAATGTCTCGCTTCATATCAGGCCACCAGTATCTCTGTCGAATGTCTTGGTACATCTTGGTGCTACCGGGATGGATAGACAAAGGTGTGTCATGTGCTTCTTTCATAACATCCGAACGAGAGTCCATATTATGCTTTCTGGGGACCACTAGGCGGCCCTTAAAGAACAAGGCACCATCATCATCAACATGGTAGAATGAAGAATTTCCCTTGGAGAGGTATTTCTTAATCTTCTCGACTTCAGAATCATACTTCTGCCTTGTCTTGATGTTGTGCTCGAGATCTGGTTCAACAACCAAGGTATTCAGATATCCTTGAGGAACTATCTTGATGTTTAGCGTTCGAAGCTCTTCATACAGAAGCGGTTGCTGTAGCTGAACCTCAAGTTCACAACAGTAGAATTTACGGCTCAAATCATCAGCCATCAAATTAGCCTTGCCAGGGGTATAAGAAATACCCAAATCATAGTCGGTAATGGCCTCCATCCATCTTTGCTGACGGAGGTTCAAAGATGGTTGAGTGAACAAGTACTTCAAGCTTTTATGATCCGTGTAGATCTCGCAACGATTACCAAGTAGGTAATGTCGCCATAACTTCAATGCATAAATAACCGCTGCCAGTTCGAGATCGTGCGTTGGATAGTTCTCTTCATGAGGACGCAACTGTCGAGAGCCATAAGCAATTACCTTGCGCTCTTGCATCAGGACACAGCCTAATCCTTGACGGGGATGCGTCACAATAAATCACGAAGTCCTTGCGAGAATCTTGAGGAGCAAGCACTGGTGCAGATGTCAGCTTGTCCTTGAGTGTCTGAAAACTTTCTTGACATTTGTCTGTCCACTCAAACTTAACGCCTTTGTGAAGCAGATCAGTCAGAGGCTTGGCAATCTTGCAGAAGTTCTCGAAAAAACGGCGGCAATAACTGGCGAGTCCGAGGAAACTCCTGACTTGCTTGACATTCTTCGGAGGAGTCCATTCAAGCATAGCCTGAACTCGTTCTGGGTTAACAGCAATGCCATCTTTGGAAATGACATGGCCGAGATATGTCACTTCAGATAACCAGAATTCACACTTGGAATACTTGGCATATAGCTGGTGTTCTCGCAGTTTCTCCAGCACAAGCCGAAGATGTAAGGCGTGTTCTTCTTCATTCTTGGAAAATATAAGGATATCATCCAAATAAACCATGACAAATTTGTCGAGGTAATCCATGAAGATGTAGTTCATTAACCGAGAGAAAGTTGCTGGAGCGTTGGTTAACACGAAAGACATGACCGTGTATTCGTAAGAACCATAGCGAGTAACGAAGGCTGTCTTCGGAATGTCCTCTTTACGAACCCGGATCTGGTGGTATCCCAATCTCAAATCAAGTTTAGAGAATACCGAGGAACCAGCAAGTTGATCATACAGATCGTTGATTCTGGGAAGCGGATACTTGTTCTAAATTGTTGCTTGGTTGATAGGTCGATAATCTTGAACCAACCGATTCGTTCCATCCTTCTTCTTGACAAAGAGAGAAGGTGCTCCCCAAGGAGAAGAACTGGGATGGATGAAACCCTTTTTAAGTGACTTGTCGATTTCCTCCTTAAGCTCAAGGAGTTCATGAGGTGGCATCTTGTATGGGCGCTTGGCAATAGGAGTAGTGCCTGGCTTCAAGTCGATGACGAACTCGACGGCTCTAACAGGGGGTATTCCTGGAAGTTCTTCTGGAAAGACATCTGGAAAATCGCGAACGACTGGAACGTTCTCAATTCCCTCAAGTGGTGAAGCGTTCAAAGCATTCAGAGCATATATCTGGCTCTTGGCATCCTGAACTGTTCGGGCTGAGTATTTAACTGTCTGGCCAGAAGGATGTGTAAGTTGGACTTTCTTAGCGGCATAGTCAATGAAAGCATTATGGGCCTTCAGCCAATCCATACCGAGAATAACATCAATGTTGGAGGGTCCGAGAGCAATGAGTGAAGCAGAGAACATCATTCCTTCAATTTTGATCTGATTGTTGTGACTTACCATCTTGGTTTGCCACCTGGAACGGGGAGTGATAATCTCTAAAGGAATGGGTAATGAGCTCATAGCTAAACCATGCAATTGTGCAAATTGCTGGGACACAAAGGAATGTGATGCACCTGAATCAAAAAGAACAGAAGCTGCAACTGAATTAACAGGGAGGGTTCCCATCACGATGGTCGGTTCCTTCTGAGCTTCTTCCGCATTGACATGGTTGGCATGGCCATTTACAACCGCAAACGGTCTGATATTATAGTTCCTGGAATGACAGTTTCGACGGCCCCTCTTACGACCAACAGGAGGATGTGGTGTACTCTGAGGCTGGTTCAGGCAGCAGTTGATAGCACGGTGTCCTGGCTGTCCACACTTGTGGCATAAACCATCATTATGGGGAGGAGCCATAGTATTGGGCTGTCCACCCTGAATCGTTAGTTGTCTCTGCGGTGGAGGCAGACGAGGTGCGACATAAGACGGCCTTGGGGTTGGAGCAGGTCGGTGGTGAACATTGTGCGGATCCAGACTCTGCGCTTCTGAGCAGGCTGATCCGAGGATGAGCCAACATCTTGAGTACGCTTGAGAGACTCGTGGTACTCAATCAGACCCGTTTCAACCCGAAAGCTTGACTGACAAGCGTCGCAAAATCTGCACAGTCATGGACAACAAGTGCGAGCTTTATGTCAGGATGTAGTCCTTCACGGAATTCCTCCTGCTTACGAGCATCAGTGCAGACGTCATCCTCAGCATAGCGGGATAATTCAAGAAATTTCCTCTGATATTCATCCACAGTCAATTTGCCCTGGGTAAGTTTGCGGAACTCCTTCTTCTTCTGGTCCATCAGACCTTGAGGAATGTATCGTGCACGAAAGGCTGACTGAAATTCTACCCATGTGGTGGCGGTCCCAGCAGGCAGCATTCGCCTGTGGCTTTCCCACCATTGAGCAGCTGAACCCCTCAGATGATACGTCGCATAGGTGACGTAACTGTCAGGGAGAACATTAGGCGACTCCATCTGAAAGGCGATGTCACGGAGCCAATCATCAGCCTCCATTGGATCAGTCGAGTTGCGGAAGGTGGACGGGTTGAGGTGCACGAATTCTTGCAGTGTTATTGGGGCAGGCTGTTGCTGAGCATTCTGAGTTGGGAACTGAGCCATTACTCCAGTCATAAACGGACGATTCAGCTCAAACTGCTGCATCATTGCGGCAATATAAGGCGGAGGTGGAGGATCATCAGCCATCCTGCCAAATCAACAGGGGCAGTTTAGCAAGAACAGCTGCATGTACAGGTTTTTTTTCGAGATGTAACATGAGCAAGAACATGAAGTGCATTAGATAAAAATTAGTAGTCATTAAAGACATACGGATCCATGCACGGAGTTGGATATCAACGGACAGCGCGAGTTTGAAAACACACGCAGCTAGACAAACTAGGCGGCGCGCAGGCACGCGGTGAGGAATACACAACGGGACATAGCAAAGGCTATATCAACGTCGGAGAAAACTTTTGGGGCGAGGAATCTGCAAGGAACAACACAGGGTGTCCTCGATAAAAGGATCCTGCGGTCCATGAGCATTGTGCAGCAGAACCTGGCCCTCATCTCGAAGAAAGGGGGGATAATTTCAGAACTCCGGGTGGATGTGATTACGAGAACCTAATGTTAGAGTTAGTAAATGTTTAACCCGAAAAGAAGAGAGAGATCAGAGTCCCAGAGTAAAGAAGAGGAATAAAAGATCCTAATCCCATCCATCGGCGACGTGGGCCCGTAAGCCACACAGCCGAGTTAATAAAACAGTTTTTGAAAGACTAGACTCAACTTCGGCCAAGGAGTTGGAAAGGGGGGGGGGGGGGTTCCTACAGGTAGTCGGCTCTGATACCAACTTGTGACGCCCTCGACTTAATCTTGCGCTAATCATACACGCAAATGCACACGATCAAGCCTAAGGACTCACGGGAAGATATCACAACACAACTCTAGACACAAAATAAAATAATACAAGCTTTATATTACAAGCCAGGGGCCTCGACGGCTCGAGTACAAAAGCTCGCGCATACAAGCGTCAGCGGAAACAAAAGTATCTGAGTACAGACACAAAGTTAAACAAAGATGCCTTAAGAAGGCAAAAACAACCAACGACTCTGATCGAAAGAGGCAAGGCCTCCTGCCTGGGAGCCTCCTAAACTACTCCTGGTCGTCGGGGATCTCCACATCGTAGTAGAATACTCCGGGGATCTCCTGCTCCTGGGCTCCTTCGCCTGATGTATCATCAATTGGATATGGGGAAAGAATAGCAGAGTAACCGTGAGTACTCATCCAAAGTACTCGCAAGACTGACATCAGAACTATACTAATATGCATTTGTATCAAAAGGGAAGAGGCTATATCTTTGGACTGAACTGCAGAATGCCAGAGTAGAGGGGGAGAAGCCTAGCCTATAGAAGACTAGCATCTTCAAGCAATATTGCAGCATCAGAAGAGAGTAGAATATAATAGCATATAATAGTGGTTGTATGGTAGCAACTCCCTGAGATCCTTTCTCGACTATCCCGCGAGAAAGCGATCCCGAGAGTAGTAGTAATAATTTAATCTGTATCATCATCAGTTTGTAGTTGTCATAGATCCGGATACAACTCCGAGCGTCCTGTTACCGTGGACACGGCTATTCGAATAGATCACTTCCCTGCAGGGGTGCACTACTGTTACCCAACACGCTCGATTAGCTATGGCCGGACACACTTTTCTCAGGCATGCCCGGCCTCGGCTGATCGACACACCGCATCCCTACCTAGAGCTCAACAGAGAGGTCCCCGCCGGTCTACATCCTAAGTGCTCAGGGGTCTTGGGCCATCGCCCTTTGCACTCCGGGTCGTTGCGAGCAGGGCGATCCAGGCACAACCTCTGTCATGGATGGCGCCGACCTGGCCCGGCCGCAATGCTGAACTGGACGTCTGACAAAGCTTTTGGCTGATACATACGGCGTAGAGGGCCCCTTAAACCACTATCCCACGTGGTGGTAGTGCGTATAGGGCACGACGACCCACTCAGATCAAATACCCAGTTCCGTTAGGCGAATTTAGTAACTCGCAGAGACGATCAGAGTTTCTGTTGCTCTGACTTGGTATCACTCGCGGGTACTCTTGGAGCCGACCCGTCTTTAATGTTGTTCTCTCGCGGGCACCCTTGGGGCCAGCCCGACTTTAACAGTTTAAGTATTGCAGTAGTGTAAGCATTTCCGCGATCACACCCAGAGTGATCACGGCCCGGTAACAAGCATGGCATACGGACAAGGCGAAGGGCCAAAGATGGAACAACAGCATAGTTAACTAGGCATCATGGGATAACAGGTAATGTATCAGTAGCAGGCGACAAAATCAGGCTGTGCATCAGAATAGGATAAAGCAAGGCAGCGGCAATTTCTAATGCAAGCAGGAGGGAGAAAGAATAGGAGATATCGGCATGCGTCAAGGGGGGATTGCTTGCCTGGAAGCTCTGCAGGGAGGGGTTGCTCGTCAGTCGGCTGCTCGTCGGGGGTGTAGTCGAACTCTGCTGCGACGGCGTCGGTCTCGGCGTCTATCGGGAGAGAAAGGAGGGGGAGGAAACAATAAATCCACGGCAAAAATGCAATCACTATGCATGACATGCCTAAATGATATACAGAGGTGTTTTATTGCCCAACTAAATGTTTTAGTTAATTTAGGAATTTATTTGGATTTATTTTATTAAAGTTGAGCACTATTCATTTATCGAAGTCAGTCAAAAAGTTCCATGTTCGGTATGTTAGATGGGTGTGGCAGGTATGTGGGTAGGCTATTCGGATTCTTCATATTTTTCTGATCGTTTTACATATATAAATTATTTTAATCCGAGTTACGGTTTAAAAGATATGATTTTTCAAAGTTTTAAACATTTTCTGGAATTAATTTAATTAATAAATTTTGAATTATCCAGACTAGTAAAAGGTGACGACAGCATTACGCATTGCTGACGTCAGCAGTCAATAGTGGGCTGACCGGAGTCAAACCTGACCTGTGGGTCCAGTGGGACCCACTGGTCAGCCTCACAGTAGGTTAATTAGGTTTTATTTTAAAGTAATTAGGATTAATTAAGGGTGGGCCCTACTAGTCAGTGTCTAATTAGGGATTAAAATTAATTAATTAATTAATCAACAGATTATCTATTTACTAAAATCATTTTAATCGGCGGGACCCACATGTCATAGACACGGGCCGCCCAGTCAGCGTTTGACTTGGTCAAAGGGGCCCAGTGGGGCCCGTGGTCAGTGGCACAGGGCGGGGCCCGCGGCTGCCACGTCGGCCGCCGGCCGCCGGAGCTCTCCGGCGAGCCCGAGCGCGGCGAGCAACTCCGGGGAGCCCGGGATTCGGCTGTGGTGCGCCGTTTCGGGCGTTCTTGGGCTCTCTAGAATGAGCGGGCGAGGCCGCGACCAGTGGTGGGGTTCACGGCGGCCGGGGAGGCCGGGAAGGTCGTCGGCGGCGACGGCAGGCTAGGTGAGGCCTACGCGGCACGGCGAGCAAAACGGGCAGCGGCACGCGACCATTTGGTCGCCGGAACGGCGCCAGCGACGTGCTATGCGGCGGCGAGCTCGGGTCGGTTGGGGGCGGCGCCTACAGCTAGCGAACGGCGTCGAGAGAGAGAGAGAGAGGAGGAAGCGGTGGCTCACATAGAGCCTATAGGTGTGCGAGAATGAGCTCGGGAAGGCGCGGCGACGGCGAATCGACGGCGGCAACGTCGGCAGCCGTGCGGTGGAGGTGAGCTCGTAGCGCTCGCAGTAGGTGTTCCCGGCTTCGGTTGAGCGGCGAAGGAGAGGTAGTCGACGTCGGGGAGGCGTTTGGGCACGTCGGCGAGGTGATGTGGTGACGGAGGGCGCGGGATCGAGCGACGGCAACGGCGAGCTCTCGGGTGAGGGGCGAGACAGAGAGAGAGAGGGCGAGTGGGGGCAGCTAGGGTTTCGGGGGAGGGGAGAGCGGCTCGGGGAGGTCTTAACGGCGACGGGGAACCGGCGGATGGCCGACAGCGCGACGGACGGCGCCGTGTCGGCGTGCGCGCGCGACAGCGAGCGTAGGACGACGACGACCCGGTAAATGGGCTGGGCCCTGCACTGTACGACTAGAGCCCAGCCGCACAGTAAGTCTCTGCCGTTATTCTTTTTCTATTTCCTATTTCTTTCATTCTTTTTGTTTTGCTAATTGTTAGGCCACTAAACTACTTTTATAAAATATGTGACTCAGCTCATAAATTGCAGTGCATTATCCTCTATCACCATAAATTGGTTGGAGTAAAATACAATTTCATTTGTAAATTGGATTAAATAAAATGGATTTAATTGTTGCTGTTTGCTACTGTTTGAGGTTGTTAGAGTCACTTAAGCATTTTTAGTGATGTTGTTTTGCTGAACACATTTAGTTATGAATTATTTGCTATTAAATGAACATTTTAGTTCTAAATTTGAACAACTTTTATTTTTCACTTTAAATTTAAATTGAAGTTTGAATTAGGAATTTGAAATGAGATATAATCCTAATGATGATCAAACACTGTTAAGCATGGTGACTTGGCATTATCAAAGGTGATCACTGTAGCATAATGACATGGGGCGTTACAGAATGTTATCGGAAAAGGTGTCATCCAATAATTCTTTAATTGCATTGGGACCTTGGCTTTTGATGATACACCTATACTTAAAGAAACTAGGAATTATGCCGATGCTATTTCCGCACTTGTTCTTAAAGTTTAAAGAAGATTTATTCGCACCCATCCTACTTTGCAAAGATTGTTTTATGAGTTACCGGTTATAAAAGATCCTAGAGCTAAGAAAATAGCTACCCTTGTTCTCATGAATGAATTTGATCATATAGTGCGAGAAGCTAGGGAGATCTTTGATTTCTATGGTATGAACCGTGAAAAACCGGTAATAGATGAGATCCTTTATAATAATGATTACTTGTTGAGGTATTTGTTCCGCAATGACCACATCTTTGATGAGAATATTAAAAAAGAAGTTCCTCCTTTGAATATAATCCAACAAGTTTTCAATAGCGTTAATAGACAATACTCTTGGATTGTAACCGGTAATCAAGAGGGATTTACAGATGGACAACTTGCTAATTCTAAAACTTCTATGGATGATGTGTTTCATATTACCTTTGAAAAACCCTCTGATAAAAATACATCTTTGGATAAGAAGAAGAAAGATGACAATACTTGAAATTATGCATTATGCCTAGCTAGGGGCATAAAACAATAGCGCTTGTTGGGAGGCAACCCAATGAATAAAATAAATTTTCGCTTTTGTTTCTGTTATTGTGTGTTTTCACAATTATGATACTGTTATGATTGTACGTTTTATGTTTTAATTAGTGTTTGTGCCAAGTAAAGCTTTTGGGATGATTTGGAAGATAGTATAATTGATGCTGTTTGGAAAACAAAAAGTTTTGTGTCCAGTGCTGGAATTTTTTTTCTGTACTGGACTGTCAGAAAAATCTGAAATATTTACACAGTATTGGTATATGAATTTCCCACGTTATCCTTATTTTTCAGAATTTTTGGAGTTACATAAGTATGGCTTTTAAATAGATTGCTACAGACTGTTCTGTTTTTGACAGATTCTGTTTTTGATGCACTACTTGCTTGTTTTGATGAAACTATGGATTGTATCGGGGGGTATAAGCCATGGAGAAGTTAGAATACAGTAGGTATAATGCAAAAAAAAAATATGAATGGGTTTGCAACAGTACTTAAAGTAGTGATTTATTTTGTTATACTAACGGATCTCACGAAGGTTTTGTTGAGTTTTGTGTGATTGAAGTTTTCAAGTTTTGGGTGAGATCACGATGTATGAAGGAATAAGGAGTGACAAGAGCCTAATCTTTGGGATGCACGAGGCACCCCAAGGTAATATTCAAGGAAGACTCAAGCGTCTAAGCTTGGGGATGCCCCGGAAGGCATCCCCTCTTTCTTCTACCAACCATCAGTAATTTTACTTGGAGCTATATTTTTATTCGTCACATGATATGTGTTTTACTTGGAGCGTCTTGTATTATATGAGACTTTGCTTTGTTTCCTTTTTAGTTTGTCACAATCATCCTTGCTGAACACACCTACTTTGAGAGAGCCACACGTTCATCATAATTTGTTAGAATACTCTATGTGCTTCACTTAATTTTTTTTGAGCTAGGCAGTTGCTCTAGTGCTTCACTTAAATCTTTTTGAGCACGGCGGTGGCTAAATTTTGAAGAAATAAACTCTCATGCTTCACTTATATTATTTTGAGAGTTGATAAGATTAAAATTTTGAAGAAATGAACTCTCATGCTTCACTTATATTATTTTGAGAGTTGATAAGATTAAAATTTTGAAGAAATGAATTCTCATGCTTCACTTATATTATTTTGAGAATTAATAAGATTGCAATTTTTAAGAAATATTTTCACTCTCATGCTTCACTTAAATCGTTTTGAGAGTTGATGATAGTAATGGTAATTTGTACAAGATATGAATTTGGTCCCAAAGTGATGAATATTCAAGAGGGATATAATAAGAACTTTCATATAGATCATTGGATGTGATAAGTGTGATTCCTTGCAATAGTTTTGCGATATGGAGATGATGATATCTGAGTCATGTTAATGAGTAATTGTGATTTAGTAAGTGTATTAGTGTTAAGGTTTGTGATTCCCTATGCATGCACATCAAGTCAATAGTTATGCAACGAAATTATATCCTACTTATGGTGCATTATTCAGTGTTAGTTATGTTCAATGCATGTTTATGACCGTTTTCGCTTTTTGGTTGGTTGCTTCTCAATCTATTTGCTAGCCTTCATTTGTACTAAGCGGAAATACTGCTTGTGCATCCAAACTCCTTAAACCCAAGTTGTGCCATATGAGTCCACCATACCTACCTATATGCGGTATTGCCATGCCGTTCCAAGTAAATTTGCGTGTGCCAACTCTAATTTTCAAAATAATTTTTCCGTTTTGTGTGCCCGTACTGCTCATGAAGCGGCAGGGGTGGCCATTATTTTCCATGCTAGGTGTGTTATTCTCACGATGAGTGTTTATTCACTTGTCATTGCACGAGAAAGTGGCTGGTAATAGGGATGCCCAGTCCCACAATGAAATCAAAAATAATAACAACAAAATTCCTTGGAAAGTGTTGGTTTGGAGGGCACCCGTAGATACGGCTAGCCATGGATTGTGAAAGAATGGTGGAAAGGGAAAGTGTTGGTTTGGAGGGCTTCGTATTTCTTCTCCGATCTATTGATTTGGTTTGGCCAACTAGATTGATTTATCTTGCCATGGGAAGAGGTGCTTTGTAATGGGTTCGATCTTGCGGTGCTCATTCCCAATGACAGAAAGGGACATGACACGTATGTATCGTTGCTATTAAGGGTAAAAAGATGGGGTTTATTCACGCGTGAGTTTACTTTGTCTACATCATGTCATCTTGCTTAAGGCGTTACTCCGTTCTTTATGGACTTAATACACTAGATGCATGCTGGATAGTGGTCGATGTGTGGAGTAATAGTAGTAGATGCAGGCGGGAGTCGGTCTACTTGTCTCGGACGTGATGCCTATATACATGATCATTGCCTTCGATATCTTCATGATTATTTGCTTTTCTATCTATTGCCCAACAGTAATTTGTCTACCCACCGTATGCTATTTTCTTGAGAGAAGCCTCTAGTGAAAACTATGACCCCCGGGTCTACCTCTATCAAATTACTAAAACCCTAAAAATTCTTGCTGCAATTTTATTTTATTTATTTTATTTTGTATTTTTGTTTAATCTATCTATCTATCACCATAAAATTTAATCTTGCAATTGACCGCCGAGGGGTTGACAACCCCTCGTTTGTGTTGGGTGCAAGGATTTCTTGTTTGTGTGCAGGTACTGCTAACGAGGTGTTGCATGATTCTCCTACTGGATTGATAACCTTGGTTTCATAACTGAGGGAAATACTTACCTCTACTGTGCTGCATCATCCCTTCCTCTTCGGGGAAAATACCAACGCAAGCTACAAGTAGCATGGGGTGAGCCTCTTCGATAAAGTTGTTAGACCGGATTGGACCGTTCATACCTAGACGGTGGGCCTTCGAGGCTAAGATATCTATCCTCTTCGGATGGGGTACAAGCTCGGTTGGGCCTCGGATGATGTCGCTCCACTAAAAGGAGTAAATCATAAAGGGGAACTCGTCTGTCAAGCCAAAGACTCCGGATCCGAGGTGACGTCTGTTAAGAAAATCGTCCTCGGCGTAGAAGACCAGTTCGGGGGCTACTGATGGTGTCCTGGATTAGGGGGTACTAACCTAGCCCGCCCGTCTCTTCGGTTGGGCCGATGAGCCCTCGTGCATGATCAAGGTGGACTCCGGAGGCCGCGTAGACGAGGCGTGATCAAGACTGTCTCCATCGAAGACTTGACGTATACTCCAAGATCTCTCCTACCGCCTTGCTCCTAGATACCGACTTTGTAAACCTAGATCCCCTCCCTGGTGTGTATATAAGCCGTAGGGGTTAGCTCGTAGGGAGGAGATCAACGCAATATCATCACCCCTAGGGTTTAGACCACAACTTACGATCTCGAGGTAGATCAACTATGTACCTTGATACATCCATCATCAATATAAACAAGAGCAGGACGTAGGGTTTTACATCCATTAAGAGAGCCCGAACCTGGGTAAACACCGTCTCCTTCGTTCCTGTTGCCACCGATCCGAGATCCACAGCTCGGGACCCCCTACCCCGAGATCTGCCGGTTTTGACACCGACAGGGACTAAACTTTGTCTCTAGAAATTTGCTAGACTCTGCCACAGGTGGTACTTTTATGGAAATTACATTGGGAGAAGCTACAAAACTTCTTCATAATATTATGACAAATTACTCTCAATGGCACACTGAACGAACTCCAACTGGTAAGAAGGTAAATTATGTTGAAGAAATTAATACTTTGAGTGATAAGATGGATGCTCTATTGAAATTGGTTGGTTGTAAAAATGATCATATTGATCCTAATGTTGTGCCATTGTCTACTTTAATTGAGCAAAATAATGATGCTATTGATGTGAATTTTGTCTCTAGAAATAATTTCAACAACAATGCTTATAGGGGTAATTTCAATCCTAGACCGTTTCCTGGAAATTCCTCTAATAATTATGTCAATCCTTATGGTAATTCTTATAATAATAATAATAGGGTACATACTGATCTTGAAAGTAATATTAAAGAATTTATTAATTTGCAAAAGAATTTCAATGCTATGATAGAAGAAAAATTGAATAGAGTTGATGAATTGGCTAGGAACATGGATAGAATTGCTCATGATGTGGAAAATCTCAAAACTAAAATTTTGCCACCCAAGCATGATATAAATGTGTCTATTAAAGCTATCTATGTTTCCATTAATGAAAGTAAAGAAAGGACCGCTAGGTTGAGAAATAAGCGAGAATTTCTAGAAAAAGCGATTCCACCCGGTTTCTATCGTAGTAATCATGAAGATATTAAAATGATTGGTGTCACTCCTATTGAATCATTATGAAGTAACATAAAACTTGATGAAAAAGGGACTGAAGAAGAGTCAACTTTAGATAGAAGGAGTCCCACTTGCTTGGAGGGTGATAATCTTGATCATAAAAACAAAAAAAGTGGGTTTGGAGAGGTCAAAACTTTAAATAGTAATGCACCCACTACTTTGGATTACAAGGACTTTAATTATGATAGTTGTTCTTTGATTGAGTGTATTTTCTTGTTGCAATCCATGATTAATTCACCAAATGCATATGAACAAAATAAAGCTTTCACTAAACATATCGTAGAAGCCATGATGAAAGCACATGAAGAAAAACTTGAGTTGGAAGTATCAATTCCTAGAAAATTACAAGATGAATGGGAACCTACTATTAAAGTCAAAATTAAAGATTATTAATGTAATGCTCTTTGTGATCTTGGTGCTAGCGTTTCCACTATACCAAAGTCTTTGTGTGATGTGCTAGGACTCACTGACATGGATTCTTGTTCCCTTAATTTGCATCTTGCGGATTCCACTATTAAAAAGCCATTGGGTAGAATAAATGATGTGCTTATTTTGCAAATAGAAACTATGTACCCATGGACTTTATTGTTCTTGATATTGAATGCAATCCTTCTTGCCCCATAATACTTGGTAGGCCTTTTCTACGAACAATTGGTGCTATTATTGATATGAAAGAAGGTAATATAAGATCTCAATTTCCATTAAAGAAAGGGATGGAACACTTCTCTAGAAAGATAATTAAAGCACCTTATGAATCTATTATGAGGTCCACCTATGGAATTATCTTGAAGGATGACAACACTTGAAACTATGCATTATGCCTAGTTAGGGGCATAAAACAATAGCGCTTGTTGGGAGGCAACCCAATGAATAAAATAAATTTTTTCTTTTACCTTCTGTTCTTGAGTGTTAACACAATTATAGCTTCTGTTATGATTGTATTTTTATGTTTTAATTAGTGTTTGTGCCAAGTAATGCCTTTGGGATGAGTTGGAAGATAGTATAATTGATGCTGTTTGAAAACAGAAACTTTTGCGTCCAGTGCCTCGATTTTGTTTTTTCGCTGGAGCGTCAGAAGCTTCTGAATTTTTTTACACAATATTGATATATGAATTTCCCATGTTGTCCTAATTTTTCAGAATGTTTGGAGTAACAGAAGTATGACGTTAATTCAGATCTTTACAGACTGTTCTGTTTTAGACAGATTCTGTTTTTGTTGCATAGTTTGGTTATTTTGATGAATCTATGGATCGTATCGGGGGGTATGAGTCATGGAGAAGTTGGAGTACAGTAGCATTATGCCAATATTAAATATGAATCAATTTACAACAGTACCTAAAGGTTAAGATTTATTTGTTATACTAATGGATCTCACGAGGTTTCTGTTGAGTTTTGTGTGCTGAAGTTTTCAAGTTTTGGGTGAGACTACGATGGATAAAGGAATAAGGAGTGGCAAGAGCCTAAGCTTGGGGATTCCCAAGGCACCCCAAGGTAATATTCAAGGAAGACTCAAGCATCTAAGCTTGGGGATGCCGGCATCCCCTCTTTCGTCTATAATCTATCGGTAACTCACTTGGAGCTATATTTTTATTCATCACATGATATGTGTTTTACTTGGAGCGTCTTGTGATATAGTTTGTTTTCTTTTGTTTGCTTTTTAGTTTGTCCCAATCATCTTTGCCGAACACGCCTTTTTGTGAGAGACACACATTATTCGTGATTTGTTAGAATACTCTATGTGCTTCACTTATATCTTTTGAGCTAGGCAGTTGCTCTAGTGCTTCACTTATATCTTTTAGAGCACGACGGTGGTTATATTTTAAAGAAATAGTTGCACTCTCATGCTTCACTTATATCTTTTTGGGAGTCTAATGAATAGCAATGGTAATATGCATGGGTTATGAATTTGGTCCTGATATGATAGGTATTCAAGAGGGATATAATAAAAACTTTCATGTAGATCACTGAATATGATAAGTTTAATTCCTTGCAATAGTTTTGCGATATTAAGATGGTAATATTTGGGAGGTATTTGTAGATGATTGTGGATCAGTAAGAATATTGGTGTTAAGGTTTGTGATTCCCGAAGCATGCACGTATGATCTGTCGTTATGCTAAGAAGTTGGAGCATGATTTATTGTTGATTGTCTACCTTATGAGTGGCGGTCGGGGACGAGCGATGGACCTTGTCCTACCAATCTATCCCTCTAGGGGCATGCGTAGTAGTACTTTGCTTCGAGGGCTAATAAACTTTCGCAATAAGTATGTGAGTTCTTTATGACTAATGTGAGTCCATGGATTATACGCACTCTCACCCTTCCGCAATTTGCTAGCCTCTTCGGTACCGTGCATTGCCCTTTCTCACATCAAGAGTTGGTGCAAACTTCGCCGGTGCATCCAAACCCCGTGATATGATATGCTCTGTCACACATAAGCCTCTTTATATTTTCCTCAAAACAGCCACCATACCTACCTATCATGTCATTTCCATAGCCATTCTGAGATATATTGCCATGCAACTTCCACCGTTCCGTTTTTATGACACACATCATCATTGTCATATTGCTTTGCATGATCATATAGCTGACATAGTATTTGTGGCTCAGCCACCATTCATCATTTTTATACATGTTACGCTAGCATCATTGCACATCCTGGTACACTGCCAGAGACATTCATATAGAGTCATATTTTTATTCTAGTATCGAGTTGTAATATTGAGTTCTAAGTAAATAAAAGTGTGATGATCATCATTATTAGAGGATTGTCCCAGTGAGGAAAGGATGATGGAGACCATGATTCCCCCACAAGTCGGGATGAGACTCCGGACGAAAAAAGAGAGGCCAAAAAGAGCCCACGAAAAAATGAGAGAAAAAGAGAGAAGGGGCAATGTTACTATCCTTTTTCCACACTTGTGCTTCAGAGTAGCACCATGTTTTTCATATAGAGAGTCTCCTATTTTGTCACTTTCATATACTAGTGGGAATTTTTCATTATAGAACTTGGCTTGTATATTCCGATGATGGGCTTCCTCAAATGCCCGAGGTCTTCATGAGCAAGCAAGTTGGATGCACACACACTTAGTTTTCATGTTGGGCTTTCATACACTTATAGCTCTTAGTGCATCTGTTGCATGGCAATACCTACTCCTCGCATTGACATCAATTGATGGGCATCTCCATAGCCCGTTGATTAGCCTCATCGATGTGAGACTAACTTATTATTTTTGACTTCTCTTATTTATCTCTACCACCACACTCTATTCCACCCATAGTGCTATATCCATGGCTTGCACTCATGTATTGCGTGGGAGTTGAAAAAGCTGAAGCACGTTAAAAAGTATGAACCAATTGCTCGGCTTGTCATCGGGGTAGTTCATGATAAAAACTTTGTGTTAAGAAGATGGAGCATGACAGGATTGTATGATTTTGTCGGGATAACGTCCTTTAGCATTTTTATTTTGAAAGACATGATTGTTTATTAGTATGCCTGAGTATTGATGTCTGTATATCAAATTATAGACTATTGCTTTGAATCATTCGGATCTTATTATTCATACCGTAAGAGAGATTACATGATGAAAGATGATAGGTAGCATTCCACATCAAAAATTCTGTTTTTATCATTTACCTAGTTGAGGACGAGCAGGAATTAAGCTTGGGATGCTTGATACATCTCCAACGTATCTATAATTTTTGATTGTTCCATGCTATTATAGTATCAATCTTGGATGTTTTATATGCAATTATGCCATTATATATCATTTTTTGGGACTAACCTATTAACCCAGTGCCAGTGCCAGTTGCTATTTTCTGCTTGTTTTTGCCTTTTCAGAAAATCATTATCAAAAAGTGTCCAAACAAGGAAAAAATTTTGGATTAATTTTTCTGGACCAGAAGAGACCCAGGAAGCTTCGGGAGAAGACCAGAAGAGCCACGAGGAGGCGGCAAGCCTTAGGGCGCGATCAGGGGAGGTAGGCGCGCCCCCAGGCTTGTGGGCCCCTCGTGGCACCTCTTGACCTAATTCCAATGCTATAAATTCACAAATTTTCCAAAACCAACAGAGAGCAAGAAGAGAAAACCTTTCCGCCGCCGCAAGCCTCTGTTCTACCGCGATCCCATCTGGAGGCCTTTTCCGGTATTCTGCCGGAGGGGGAATCTATCACGGAGGGCTTCTTCATCAACCTTGCTGCCCTGCCGATGATGTGTGAGTAGTTTAGCACAGACCTACGGGTCCATAGCCAGTAGCTAGATGGCTTCTTCTCTCTCTCTTTGATCTTCAACACCATGTTCTCCTCGATGTTCTTAGAGTTCTATCCGATGTAATCTTCTTTTGCGGTGTGTTTGTTGGGATCCGATGAATTGTGAGTTTATGATCAGATTATTCATGAGAAATATTTGAGTCTTCTGTGAACTCTTTTATGCATGATTATTATAGCTTTGTATTTCTCTCCGATCTATCGATTTGGTTTGGCCTACTAGATTAATTTATCTTGCAATGGGAGAGGTGCTTTGTGATGGGTTCAATCTTGCGGTGCTCAATCCCAGTGACAGAAGGGGACATGACACGTATTTGTATTGTTGCCATTAAGGATAAAAAGATGGGTTTTAATCATATTGCTTGAGTTTACTTTGTCTACATCATGTCATCTTGCTTAAGGCGTTACTCTGTTTCATACTTAATACCCTAGATGCATGCTGGGTAGCGGTCGATGGGTGGAGTGATAGTAGTAGATGTAGGCAGGAGTCGGTCTACTTGTCTCGGACGTGATGCCTATATACATGATCATTTCCATGAATCCGTCATAATTATTTGTTTTTCTATCAATTGCCCAACAGTAATTTGTTTACCCACCGTATGCTATGTGTTCGAGGGAGAAGCCTCTAGTGAAAACTATGGCCCCCGGTCTACTTTATAATATATTAAAAACCTAAAAATACCTTGCTGCAATTTATTTACTTTTATTTTATTTAGTATTTTAGTTTATCTATTTATCTCGATAAGATTTAATCCTTGCAAATAACCGCTAAGAGGATTGACAACCCTCTTATTTGCGTTGGGTGCAAGTGTTTGCTCTTTTGTGTGCAGGTGCGCTTAACAGAATTTTGCTTGGTTCTCCTACTGGATTGATAACCTTGGTTCTTAACTGAGGGAAATACTTATCTCTACTGTAATGCATCATCCTCTCCTCTTCGGGGAAATACCAACGCAGACTACAAGTAGCACTTATCGCAAAAGTTTATTAGCCCTCGAAGCAAAGTACTACTACGCATGCGCCTAGGGGTATAGATTGGTAGCAAAAGACCATCGGTCGTCCCCGACCGTCAGTCATAAGGTAGACAATCAATAATAAATCATGCTCCAGCTTCTTAGCATAACGACAGATCATACGTGCATGCTTCGGGAATCACAAACCTTAACACCAATATTCTTACTAAACCATAATTATCTACTAGCACCTCCCACATATTACCATCTTAATATCACAAAACTATTGCAAAGAATCAAACTTATCATATTCAGTGATCTACATGAAAGTTTTTATTATATCCCTCTTGAATACCTATCATATTAGGACCAAATTTATAATCCGTGCATATTACCATTGCTATTCATTAGACTCTCAAAAATATATAAGTGAAGCATGAGAGTGTAACTATTTCTTTAAAATATAACCACTGCCATGCTCTAACAGATATAAGTGAAGCACTAGAGCAACTGCCTAGCTCAAAATATATAAGTGAAGCACATAGAGTATTCTAACAAATCACGAATAATGTGTGTCCCTCTCAAAAAGGTGTGTTCAACAAAGATGATTGTGACAAACTAAAAAGGAAACAAAAGCAAACAAACTATAGCACAAGACGCTCCAAGTAAAACACATATCATGTGATGAATAAAAATATAGCTCCAAGTGAGTTACCGATAGATTGTAGACGAAAGAGGGGATGCCATCCGGGGCATCCCCAAGCTTAGACACTTGAGTCTTCCTTGAATATTACCTTGGGGTGCCTTGGGCATCCCCAAGCTTAGGCTCTTGCCACTCCTTATTCCTTTATCCATCGTAGTCTCACCCAAAATTTGAAAACTTCAGCACACAAAACTCAACAGAAACCTCGTGAGATCCGTTAGTATAACGAATAAATCTTAAACTTTAGGTGCTATTGTAAATTGATTCATATTTAATATTGGAATAATTCTTCTATACTCCAACTTCTCCATGACTCATACCCCCCGATACGATCCATAGATTCATCAAAATAAGCAAACTATGCAACAAAAATAGAATCTGTCTAAGATAGAATAGTCTGTAAAGATCTGAATTAACGTCATACTTCTGTAACTCCAAAACTTCTGAAAACTTAGGACAACGTGGGAAATTCATATATTAATACTGTGTAAAAAATTCAGAGTTTTATCACGCTCCAGCAAAAAATCAAAATTCCAGCACTGGACACAAAAGTTTCTGTTTTCCAATAGCATCAATCATATTATCTTCCAAATCATCCCAAAGGCATTACTTGGCACAAACACTTATTAAAAGATAAAAACACAATCATAACAGAGGCTACAATTGTGTAAACACACAAAAACAGAAGGTAAAAAAAATTATTTTATTCATTGGGTTGCCTCCCAACAAGCGCTATTGTTTTATGCCCCTAGCAAGGCATAATGCATAGTTTCAAGTATTGTCATCCTTCAAATTAATTCCATAGGTGGACCTCATAATGGATTCATATGGTAGCTTAATTCTCTTTCTAGGGAAGTGTTACATCCCTTTCTTTAATGGAAATTGAAATCTTATATTGCCTTCTTTCATATCAATAATAGCACCTATGGTTCGTAGGAAAGGCCTACCAAGTATTATAGGACAAGACGGATTGCATTCAATATCAAGAACAATAAAATCCATGGGCACATAATTTCTATTAGCAAGAAGAAGCACATCATTTATTCTACCCAATGGCTTTTTAATAGTAGAATCCGCAAGCTGTAAATTAAGGGAACAGGCACCCATATCGGTGAGACCTAGCACGTCACATAAAAGATTTTGGTATAGTATAGATGCTAGCACCTAGATCACACAATGCATTACATTCATAATCTTTAATTTTAACTTTAATAGTAGGTTCCCATTCATCATGTAATTTTCTAGGAATTGAAACTTCCAACTCAAGTTTTTCTTCATGAGCTTTTATCATAGCTTCTACAATATGTCTAGTAAAAGCTTTATTTTGTTCATATGCATTAGGTGAATTAATCATGGATTGCAACAAGGAAATACACTCAATTAAGGAACAATTATTATAATTAAAGTCCTTGTAATCCAAAGTAGTGGGCACATCACTATTTAAAGTTTTGACCTCTCCAAACCCATTTTTTTTTCATTTTTATCATTAAGATCATCACCCTCCAAACAATTGGGACGCCCTCTAGCTAAAGTTGACTCATATTCAGTCCCTTTTTCATCAAGTTTTATTTTACTAAATAAATATTCAATAGGGGTGACACCAATCATTTTAATATCTTTGTCATTACTACGATAGAAACCGGGTGGAATGGCTTTTTCTACGAATTCCCGCTTAGCTCTCAACCTAGCGGTCCTTTCTTTACTGTCATTAATGGAGACATAGATAGCTTTAATAGACTCATTTATGTCATGCTTGGTTGGCAAAATTTTAATTTTGAGATTTTCCACATCATGAGCAATTCTATCCATGTTCCTAGACATTTCATCAACTCTATTCAATTTTTCTTCTACCATAGCATTGAAAATCTTTTGAGAATTAATAAATTCTTTATTATTACTTTCAAGATCATAGTATCCTATTATTATTATTATTATTATTATTATATGGATTGGCATAAGAATTACCATAATTATTAGAGGAATTTCTGGGAAACGGTCTAGGATTGAAATTACCCCTATAAGCATTGTTGTTGAAATTATTTCTAGAGACAAAATTCACATCGATAGCATAATTATTTTGCTCAATCAAAGTAGACAATGGCACATCATTAGGATCAACATGAGCATTTTTACCAACAAGCAATTTCATAAGAGCATCCATCTTATCACTCAAAGTATTAATTTCTTCAACAGAATTTACCTTCTTATCAGTTGGAGTTCGTTCAGTGTGCCATTGAGAATAATTTGTCATAATATTATCAAGAAGTTTTGTAGCTTCTCCCAATGTAATTTCCATAAAAGTACCACCTGCGGCAGAGTCTAGCAAATTTCTAGAAACAAAGTTTAATCCCGCATAAATTTTTTGTATGATCATCCACAAGCTTAAACCAAGTGTTGGGCAATTTCTTATCATTAATTTCATTCTCTCCCAAGATTGTGCAACATGGTCATGCTCAAGTTGCTTAAAATTCATAATTTGATTTCTCAAAGAAATAATCTTAGCGGGAGGAAAATACTTGGCAATAAATGCATCCTTACATTTATCCTAAGAATCAATACTATTTGTTGGCAAGGATGAAAACCAAGTTTTAGCACGATCTCGTAGTGAGAACGGAAATAATTTCAATTTGACAATATCATTATCTGCATCTTTTTTCTTTTGCATATCACAAAGTTCAACGAAAGTATTTAGATGGGATGCAGTATCTTCATTAGGACTACCAGAAAATTGTTCTTTCATAACAAGATTAAGCAAAGCAGCATTGATGTCACACGACTCCGCACTAGTGGCGGGAGGAGCAATAGGAGTACTAATAAAATCATTATTATTAGTATTGGAAAATTCACACAATTTTGTGTTTTCTTGAGACATCACGACGAAGCAAACAAACTAGCAAACGAGCAAACAAGCAAATAACAATATTTTTGTGTTTTTTAAAAAAAAATTAGAAGTGGGGGAGATGAAAATGAGAGGCAAGTGCAAATAAAAAGGCAAATAAAATAAATGCAAGTGGGTGATAGTTTGTGCAAAGGTACTTGATAATTTTGGTGATGTCTCCCCAGCAACGAAGCCAGACATTCTTCATGGTACTTGTCGACTGCGTTGGTATTTCCCCGAAGAGGAGAGGATGATGCAGTATAGTAGAGATAAGTATTTCCCTCAGTTAAGAACCAATGTTATCAATCCAGTAGGAGAACTACACAAAATCCTTTAGTAGCACCTGCACACACAAAAGCCAACACTTGCACCCAACGCAAATAAGAGGGTTGTCAATCCTCTTAGCGTTTATTTGCAAGGATTAATTCTGATAGTGATAGATAGATAAAGTAAAATACTAAATAAAATAAAAGTAAATAAATTGCAGCAAGGTATTTTTGGATTTTAATATATGATAAAAGTAGACCCCGGGGCCATAGTTTTCACTAGAGGCTTCTCTCTCGAACACATAGCATACGGTGGGTAAACAAATTACTGTTGGGCAATTGATAGAAAAGCAAATAATTATGACGGATTCATGGCAATGATCATGTATATAGGCATCACATCCGAGACAAGTAGACCGACTCCTGCCTGCATCTACTACTATTACTCCACCCATCGACCGCTATCCAGCATGCATCTAGGGTATTAGGTATAAAACAGAGTAATGCCTTAAGCAAGATGCCATGATGTAGACAAAGTAAACTCAAGCAATATGATTAAACCCCATCTTTTATCCTTAATGGCAACAATACAAATACGTGTCATGTCCCTTTCTGTCACTGGGATTGAGCACCGCAAGATTGAACCCATCACAAAGCACCTCTCCCATTGCAAGATAGACCAATCTCGTTGGCCAAACCAAATCGATAGATCGGAGAGAAATACAAAGATATAACAATCATGCATAAAAGAGTTCAGAGAAGACTCGAATATTTCTCATGAATAATCTGATCATAAACTCACAATTCATCGGATCCCAACAAACACACCGCAAAAGAAAATTACATCGGATAGTACTCCAGGAACATCGAGGAGAACATGGTATTGAAGATCAACGAGAGAGAAGAAGCCATCTAGCTACTAGCTATGGACCCGTAGGTCTGTGGTAAACTACTCACACATCGTCGGAAGGGCAGCAAGATTGATGAAGAAGCCCTCCATGATCGATTCCCCCTCCGGCAGTGTACCGGAAAATGCCTCCAGATGGGATCGCGGAAGAACAGAGGCTTGTGGCGGTGGAAAGGTTTTCTCTTCTGTCTCTCTGGTATATTGGGCATATTTGGGAATTTATAGCGTTGGAATTAGGTCAAGATGTGCCACGAGGGGCCCACAAGCCTGGGGGCGCACCCTACCCCAGGGCGCACCTCCCGAGCTTGTCGCTCCCTCGTGGCTCGTCTGGTCTTCTCCCGAAGCTTCGAGGGTCCCTTCTGGTCCAGAAAAAATTAATACAAAGTTTTTTCTTTGTTTGGACTCCGTTTGATAATGATTTTCTGAAAAGGCAAAAACAAGCAAAAAATAGCAACTGGCACTGGGCACTGGGTTAATAGGTTAGTCCCAAAAAATGATATATAATGGCATATAATTGCATAATAAACATCCAAGATTGATACTATAATAGTGTGGAACAATAAAAAATTATAGATACGTTGGAGATGTATCACTTATTCAACAAAGTACTAATCATGCAAGGGTTCATCCAATTCCTCAAGAAGTAATACAACTACTCAAACATCATAGAGGGAGAGGGCAAGTTACAAGCCAGCACGAAGCCGGTGGAGGAGAGGGGCATGGCGGCGCCGATGGTGGTGATGATGGCGCACCGGTGGTGAAGACCGCACTGGCCCGAAAGCCGGTGCGCGTGGTGGAGGCACCCCTTCTTCTTCCTCTTGGCTTGGCCCTTCTCTTCTCTATGGAGGTGGTCTTGAAGCAACAATGAAGATGGATGACGGCTGCGTGGATGAATGGTTGAGGAGAGAGTAGGCGCCTAGGGTTGGAGGTGCTTATATGAAGGCCTCCCGGTGTCTCCTCCGTTGATGTGGTCATCCAAGGGCTCAAGATGTGCCTTATCTTCTCTCAATCCCTTCATTATGAGTCAAGGATCCCGTGGGAACAATTGGGGACGAAATCAGTGAAGAATCCCGTCTGGAGGGGCAACTTTCGGAGCTGTCTGCATGTCAAACGGCTGCCAAAACGACCAGGCGCGGTCGCATGAAAGGCCATCTTTCACTCTGTTTACCGTAACGGCCGTCATTTCTTCATACGAACTCGGAATTTGATGTTCTTGGGCTCGTTTGATTCATATGAACGACGCCGATCCATTTCTGGTCTTAGATCATGATTTTAAGCACTTTGGAAAAATGACCTTTTCCGACCTTCGAAATGGCTAAGTCTGACCCCTCGCTGACTCCGTATTGAACCCATCCTTGCTCCTTTCATCGTGCTTGGTCTTAGGTTGGTCCATTACACCTATAGAAATAAGAAAAGAAAGAAAAATAATAAAAACCAAATAAATACACAAATGTGCAATGCTCATAATGATAAGTGCAAAAACCGATAATCATGCATAATGGACATAATATTTGGTTCAATGGGACATAATATTTGAAGAGAACATGCAACATATGAGCTCTAAAAATGAGGGGTCGCATGAGAGAGAGAGAGAGTTGGGATGCGAGAGGGGTGTATGAGTGGAGGATTAGACGGATCTGACAGCTGCCGGAGCTGCGAGGTGAGAGGAGGGTAGGGGAGGGCCAGCGGCGAGAAGTGGGAGGAGGGACGGGAGGAGGTGGTGGGTGGCGGCGATGGGGAATCGGGATGGGCTGTGTGGATGAGGGAGATGGTGGGGGCCGAGGAGGAGTGTGTGTGTTAGGGTTATCCTTTTATACATGGAACGGTTGGGCGGGCTTTAGCGGGCTTAGGCGGGCTTGTGGGGCTGTACCAGACCATCCATGACAGTTTCTGAAATTGTCATCGCAAATCCGTCAAGGATTAACCGGTTTTTTGTAGTGTATTTTAATCCAAATTTGTTGATTCGACTCAAGGGGAGCCAAAGAATATTTATGAGCCTTAACAGTTGAGGTGTCAATTCAACCACACCTGGGATATAATATCTCTGCAGCAAAGTGTTTAGTAGCACATTAGTTTGATAGTTTTGATAGTTTCAGTAACAGTAGCAATAGTAACAGGAACAGTAAAAGAAGCATTTTGTGATGATATTAACAGCATCAGCAGCAGTAGTAACTTAGCAAAGATCAATATGAGAAAAGCGTAGGCATTGTATCAACGATGAATATTTGTGTTGGAGGACATTCATCATATAACAGTCACAACCCAGAGCGATACACAATAGCTCCAATTCATCAATGTAATGTAGACATGTATTCCGTATATAGTCATACGTGCTTATAATAAGAACTTGCATGACATTGATACGTCTCCGTCGTATCTATAATTTTTTATTGTTTCATGCCAATATTCTACAACTTTCATATATTTTTGGCAATATTTTATATTATGTTTGGGACTAACATATTGATCCAGTGCCCAGTGTCAGTTCCTGTTTTTTGCATGTTTTTTGTTACGCAGAAAATCCATATCAAACGAAGTCCAAACGCGATAAAATTTTACGGATATTTATTTTGGAATATATGTGATTTTTGGGAAGCAGAATCAATGCAAGACGGTGTCCGAGGGACCCACAAGGCAACAGGGCGCGCCATGGGGGGTACGGCGCACCGTGTTGCCTTGCGACTCCCTCGTAAGTCAGTCGTGGCCCTTCTTTTGCCACAAGAAAGATAATTTCGGGATAAAAATCCCCTCAAAATTTCAGCCCAATCGGAGTTACGGATCTCCAGGAATATAAGAAACAGTGAAGGGCCAGAAAACAGGAGCATGAAACAGAAGAGAACAGAGAGAGAGAGAGATCCAATCTCGGAGGGGCTCCTGCCCTCCGGGAGCCATGGCAGCCAAGGACCAGAGGGGAAACTCTCCTCCCATCTCGGGGGGAGGCCAAGCAAGAATAAGAAGGAGGGGGGCTCTCTCCCCCTCTCTTCCGGTGGCGTCGAAATGCCGCTGGGGGAACCATCGTGATGGTGATGTACACCAACAACTTCGCCGCCGTCATCACCAACTCTCTCCCCCTCTATACAGTGGTGTAAACTCTCTATTCCCGCTGTAATTCTCTACTTGAACATGGTGCTTAATGCTATATATTATTACCCAATGATGTATGGCCATCCTATGATGTTTGAGTAGATTCTTTTTGTCCTATGGGTTAATTGTGGTATGGTGTGATTGATATGAGTTGTATTTTAATTTGGTTCTGTCCTATGGTTCCCTCCGTGTCGCGCAAGCGTGTGGGATTCCCGCTGTAGGGTTTTGCAATACGTTCATGATTCGCTTATAGTGGATGGCTAGAGTGACACAAGCTTACCCCCGAGTAATGTGGTTGTTGCGTATGGGAGTAGAGAGGACTTGTTACTTAATGCTACGGTGGGGTTTTACCTTAATGATCTTTATTAGTTGCGGATGCTTGCTAGAGTTTCAATCATAAGTGCATATGATCCAAGTACGGAAAGTGTGTTAGCGTATGCCTCTCCCTCATTGCATATGATAAGTATCTGTCGTGTTATATTCAATTTCCTATGGACAATCTTTCTCTTTGTGTTACAAAAAGCTCTCTACTAAACAACTAACTTTTATTATCTTGCAAATTACTCTTAGTTTTATTCCTACTAAGTACTTCTAGTTTTATTCTTGCAAACTTATCCTTACACCTACAAAGTAGTTTTATTCTTGTTCTAGGTAAAGCGAACGTTAAGTGTGCGTAGAGTTGTATCGGTGGTCGATAGAACTTGAAGGGAATATTGATTCTACCTTTAGCTCCTCGTTGGGTTCGACACTCTTACTTATCGAAAAGGGCTACAAATGACCCCCTATACTTGTGGGTTACATAAGGAAACTAAGGGATATTAAGGCCAAGCATTAACACATGGTGAATACATGAACTCCTCGAATTACAGTCATCCCGGAGAGTATCCCAACAATTGTCAGTTTGGGGTCTACGGATCAGAACAATAACAAGTGCATATGACAAGCGGATAGGATCAAGAACTCAAATATATTCATGAAAACATAGAGGGTTCAGATATGAAATCATGGCACTCGGCCCCTAGTGACAAGCATTAAGCATAGCAAAGTCATGGCAACATCAATCTCAGAACATAGTGGATACTAGGGATCAAGCCTAACAAATTGACTCGATTACATGACAAATCACATCCAACTCCATCACCGTCCAGCAAGCCTACGAAGGAATTACTCACTCTCGGTGGTGAGCATCATGAAATTGTTGATGGAGATGGTTGATGATGACGACCGCGACGAATCCCCCTCTCCGGACTACCTGACGAGAGGTAGGCGTTGCGGGCTCAGCGCAATGTAGACCTCGCAGCTAAGCGGAAGATCCCATGCGCTGAATCCATCGCAATGCCTCGCCCAGATGCACATCTCTTATGAATCACCATGTTATGTTACTGGGATTTTCTTATGCCTAGTTTATATTTTCAGTTACTTATTAACTCACTTGAATGATTTAAACGCATCAAGTAGATCTTATTTTCTAAGAGATAATTATCTGGATCATTGTTCTCTATGAACACATCGTTCTGTTAGGTTTTTTTTTATCAACTTACATCGCAAGTTAAGTGGATTTCAATTACTTCTCCATTGATATGGGCTGTCATTTCTATACATGCAAAATTTTACATGCATTATATTTATGGTCCGTGGCAACACACAGCACTCTACTAGTACTTATAATTCCGAAGTGATAGCTATTCTTTTAAGTAGTGGGATCTGTTGGGGAACGTTGCATGGGAAACAAAAATTTTCCTACGCACACACAAGATCTATCCATGGTGATGAGCATCTACGAGAGGGAGAGTGAATCTACATACCCTTGTAGATCGCTAAGCGGAAGCATTAAGAAACGCGGTTGATGTAGTCGAAAGTCTCCGCGATCCTAATCGCAAGTCGTCCCTCGATCCGATCACGAACTAGTGCCGAACGGACGGCACCTCCGCGTTCAACACACGTACGGCTTGATGACGCCTTCACCTCCTCGATCCAGCGAGCGATGGTGAAGTAGTAGATGAGTTCCGGCAGCACGACGGCGTGGTGATGGTGGTGAGGAACAATCTCTGCAGGGCTTCGCCAAGCACTACGGAGATTATGACGGGAGAACTAGAGGGTTAGGGTTGCCGACACACGGCTTGGGAAATCTTAATGTCTCCCGTGTGCTAGCCCCGCCCCTCTATTTATATGTTGAGCCTTGGGGTCTAAACTTGGAGTAAAAGCCTCCTCCAGGTCGGTTTTGCCCGCACAAGGTCGGTTTGGCCCGCAGGGAAAGAGTCCAACTCGGATCCCTGCAGTACCGCGCACAAGCGGTAGTACCGCTTCACACAAGCGGTAGTACCGCTTATGCGGTAGTACCGCTTCACACAAGCGGTAGTACCGCTTACGCGGTAGTACTGCCTTACCAGCGGTAGTACCGCTTAAGGCAGTAGCAAAACTTCCTTTTGCACTTCCCAATACCTCGTGGGCTTTACCCCTTTGGCTCATATAAAGTGTTGCTGCATCTAAACACGTCGGTAAACATCCGGAACCCCTTCCGGTGAATTCCGGAACCCTTCCGGAGATCAAAACACTATTATCACATATATCAATCTTTACCTCCGGACTCTTCCGGAGATCCTCGTCATGTCCGGGATCTTATCCGGGACTCCGAACAACCTTCGGTCACCAACAAAATAACTCAACTATACTAATCGTCACCAAACGTTAAGTGTGTAGACCCTGCGGGTTCGAGAACTATGTAGACATGACCGAGACACCTCTACGATCAATAACCAATAGCAGGACCTGGATGCCAATATTGGCTCCTACATATTCTACGAAGATCTTTATCGGTCGAACATCTATGTCAAGGATTCAGTTAATCCCGTATACTGTTCCCTTTGTTCTTCGGTATGTTACTTGCCCGAGATTCGATCGTCGGTATCTCTATACCTAGTTCAATCTCGTTACTGGCAAGTCTCTTTACTCGTTTCGTAATACAAGATCTCGTGGCTAACACTTTAGTCACATTGCTTGCAAGGCTTATTGTGATGTTGTATTACCGAGTGGGCCCTGAGATACCTCTCCGTCACACGGAGTAACAAATCCCAGTCTTGATCCATGCCAACCCAACAGACATCCTCGGAGATACCTGTAAAGCACCTTTATAGTCACCCAGTTACGTTGCGACGTTTGATACACACAAGGTATTCCTCTGATGTCAGGGAGTTGCATGATCTCGTGGTCATAGGAACAGATACTTGACATGCAGAAAAAAATAGCAATAAACTGACACGATCATATGCTACGTTTATAGTTTGGGTCTTGTCCATCACATCATTCTCCTAATGATGTGATCCCGTTATCAAATGACATCTCATGTCAATGGCTAGGAAACCTTAACCATCTTTGATCAACGAGCTAGTCAACTAGAGGCTTACTAGGGACACAGTGTTGTCTATGTACCCACACATGTATTTGAGTTTCCAATCAATACAATTATAGCATGGATAATAAACGATTATCATGAACAAGGAAATATAATAATAACCAATTTATTATTGCCTCTAGGGCATATTTCCAACAGTCTCCCACTTGCACTAGAGTCAATAATCTAGTTCACATCACTATGTGATTTACGTTGTAATGAATCGAACACCCATGCAGTTCTGGTGTTGTTCATGTTTAGCCCTTGGAGGAGGTTTAGTCATCGGATCTGCAACATTTAGATCCGTGTGTACTTTGCAAATATTTATGTCGTCCTCCTTGATGTAATCGCGGATGGAATTGAAACGTCGCTTTATGTGTCTGGTCCTCTTGTGAAATCTTGGTTCCTTGGCTAGAGCAATGGCACCAGTATTATCACAAAATAGAGTCATTGGGTTAAGCGCACTAGGCACTACTCCAAGATCTGTCATGAACTCCTTCATCCAGACACCTTCCTTCGCCGCCTCCGAGGCAGCGATGTACTCCGCTTCGCATGTAGAATCAGCTACCACGCTTTGCTTGGAACTGCACTAGCTAACCGCACCCCCATTAAGAATAAATACGTATCCGGTTTGTGACTTAGAGTCATCCGGATCAGTGTCAAAGCTTGCATCGACGTAACCCTTTACGACGAGCTCTTGATCACCTCCATAAACGAGAAACATGTCCTTAGTCCTTTTCAGGTACTTCAGGATATTCTTGACCGCCGTCCAGTGTTCCATTCCTGGATCACTTTGAAACCTTCCGACCATACTTATGGCAAGGCTGACATCGGGTCTTGTGCACAGCATTGCATACATGATAGAGCCTATGGCTGAAGCATAGGGGATGACACTCATCTTTTCTCTATCTTCTGCAGTCACTGGGCATTGAGTCTTACTCAACTTCACACCTTGCAATACAGGCAAGAACCCCTTCTTGGACTGATCCATTTTGAACTTCTTCAAATCTTTGTCAAGGTATGTGCTTTGTGAAAGTCCTATTAAGCGTCTTGATCTATCTCTATAGATCTTGATGCCTAATATGAAAGCAGCTTCTCCTAGGTCCTTCATTGAAAAACTCTTGTTCAAATATTCCTTCACGCTTTCCAACATTTCTATATTGTTTCCAATCAGCAATATGTCATCCACATATAATTTTAGAAACGCTATAGAGCTCCCACTCACTTTCTTGTAAATACAAGCTTCTCCGTAAACTTGTATAAACTCGAACGCTTTGATCACCTCATCAAAGCGAAGATTCCAACTCTGAGATGCTTGCACCAGTCCATAAATGGATCGCTGGAGTTTGCAAACTTTGTCAGCATTCTCTGGATCAACAAAACCTTCTGGTTGCATCATAGACAACTCTTCCTTAAGGAAACCGTTAAGGAACGCTGTTTTGACATACATCTGCCAAATTTCATAATCGAAAAAGGCAGCTATTGCTAACATGATTCGGACGGACTTAAGCATCGCTACGGGTGAGAAGGTCTCATCGTAGTCAACTCCTTGAACTTGTGAAAAACCCTTTGCCACAAGTCGAGCTTTATATACGGTGACATTACCGTCTGCGTCCGTCTTCCTCTTAAAGATCCATTTGTTCTGAATGGCCTTACGCCCTTCAGGTAATACTTCCAAAGTCCACACTTTGTTTTCATACATGGATCCCATCTTGGATTTCATGGCCTCTAACCACTTCTCGGAATCCGGGCCCATCATCGCTTCTCCAAAGCTCGTAGGTTCATCGTTGTCCAACAACATGACTTCTAAGACAGGGTTGCCGTACCACTCAGGAGCAGTACGCGTCCTTGTCGACCTACGAGGTTCGATAGCAACTTGATCCGAAGCTTCGTGATCATCATCATTAACTTCCTCTTTAGCTGACGTAGGCTCTACAGAAACATCTTTCTGCGCTGCGCTACTTTCAGGTTGAAGTAAAGGTTCAACAACCTCATCAAGTTCTATCTTCCTCCCACTCAATTCTTTCGAGAGAAACTCTTTCTCAAGAAATGTTCCGTTTTTAGTGACAAACACTTTGCCTTCGGATCTGAGGTAGAAGGTATACCCAACTGTCTCTTTTGGGTATCCTATGAAGACGCATTTCTCCGCTTTGGGTTCCAGCTTTTCAGGCTGAAGCTTTTTGACATAAGCATCACATCCCCAAACTTTAAGAAACGACAGCTTTGGCTTCTTGCCAAACCAAAGTTCATATGGCGTTGTCTCAACGGACTTCGATGGTGCCCTATTTAAAGTGAATGCAGCTGTCTCCAATGCATAACCCCAAAACGATAGTGGCAAATCGGCAAGAGACATCATAGATCGCACCAAATCCAATAAAGTTCGATTACGACGTTCGGACACACCATTACGCTGTGGTGTTCCAGGCGGTGTCAGTTGTGAAACAATTCCACATTGTCTTAAGTGACTGCCAAACTCATAACTCAGATATTCTCCTCCTCGATCAGATCGTAGGAATTTAATCTTCTTGTTACGATGATTCTCAACTTCACTCTGAAATTGTTTGAACTTTTCAAATGTTTCAGACTTGTGTTTCATTAAGTAAATATACCCATATCTACTTAAGTCATCAGTGAAGGTGAGAAAGTAACGATAACCACCGCGCGCCTCAATACTCATCGGACCGCACACATCAGTATGTATGATTTCCAACAAGTCACTTGCCCGTTCCATTGTTCCAGAGAACGGCGTTTGAGTCATCTTGCCCATGAGGCATGGCTCACATGTGTCAAGTGATTCAAAATCAAGTGACTCCAAAAGTCCATCAGCATGGAGCTTACTCATGCGTTTTACGCCAATATGACCTAAACGGCAGTGCCACAAGAAAGTGGTATTATCATTATCAATTCTACATCTTTTGGCATCAATGTTATGAACATGTGTATCATTACTATCGAGATTCAATAAGAATAAACCCCTCACATTGGGTGCATGACCATAAAAGATATTACTCATATAAATAGAACAACCATTATTCTCTGATTTAAATGAGTAACCGTCTCGCAATAAACAAGATCCAGATATAATGTTCATGCTTAACGCATGCACCAAATAACATTTATTCAGGTTCATCACTAATCCCGATGGCAATCGAAGAGCGAGTGTGCCGACGGCGATCACATCAACCTTGGAACCATTTCCCACGCGCATCGTCACTTCATCCTTTGCCAGCCTCCGTCTATTCCGCAGTTCCTGTTTTGAGTTGCAAATATGAGCAACCGCACCGGTATCAAATACCCAGGCACTACAACGAGAGTTGGTAAGGTACACATCAATAACATGTATATCATATATACCTTGTTTGTTGTTGGCCGCCTTCTTGTCAGCCAAATACTTGGGGCAGTTCCGCTTCCAGTGTCCAGTTCCCTTGCAATGAAAGCACACAGTTTCTGGTTTCCAGCCTTGGGTTTCTTCACGAGAGGAGCAACTGCTTTGCCACTCTTCTTGGAGTTACCCTTCTTACCCTTGCCATTTTTCTTGAAACTAGTGGTTTTATTGACCATCAACACTTGATGCTCCTTCTGAATTTCAGAGTCAGCGGCTTTCAGCATCGCAAACAGCTCGGCGACTGACTTGTTCATCCCGTGCATGTTATAGTTCAACACGAAGCTCTTGTAGCTAGGTGGCAATGATTGAAGAACTCTGTCAGTGATAGCCTCTGGCGGAAGGGGCATCCCCAATTCAGCCAGACGGGTAGAGTACCCAGACATTCTGAGTACGTGATCACTGATAGACCCGTTCTCCTCCATCTTGCAAGCATAGAACTTATCGGAGATCTCATATCTCTCGATCCGGGCATTCTTCTGAAAGATAAACTTCAACTCCTGGAACATCTCATATGCTCCATGACGTTCAAAACGTCTTTGAAGTCCCGGTTCTAAGCCATACAATATTGCACATTGAACTATTGAGTAATCTTCGGAACGAGCCTGCCAGGCGTTCACAACGTCTAGAGACTCAACTGGAGCAGGTGGATCACCAAGCGGTGCATCAAGGACATAAGCCTTCTGGGAAGCCGTAAGGATAATCCTTAGATTACGGGCCCAGTCCACAAAGTTACTTCCATCATCTTTCAATTTAGCTTTCTCTAGGAACGCATTAAAATTCAGGGGTGCTACTGCGCGAGCCATGATCTACAACATAAATATAGCAAAGACAACTTAGACTATTGTTCTAGATAATGAGTTTAGTTAATCATATTACTTAAAAACTCCCACTCAAATTGACATCCCTCCGGTCATTCGAGTGTAACATGATCCAAATCCACCAACTCAAGTCCGATCATCACGTGAGTTGAGGTGGTTTCAATGGTGAACATCTTCATGTTGATCATATCTACTATATGACTCATGTTCGACCTTTCGGTCTCTTGTGTTCCGAGGCCATGTCTGTACATGCTAGGCTCGTCAAGTTTAACCCGAGTGTTCCGCACGTGCAACATGGCTTACACCCGTTGTATGTGAACGTAGAGTCTATCACACCCGATCATCACGGCGTGTCTCGAAACGACGAACTTTCGCAACGGTGCACACTCGGGGAGAACACAATTTTATCTTGAAATTTAAGTGAGGGATCACCTTATAATGCTACCGTCGTCCTAAGCAAAATAAGATGCATAAAAGGATTAACATCACATGCAAATCATAAGTGACATGATATGGCCATGAACTTGTGCTTTTGATCTCCATCTCCAAAGCACCGGCATGATCTCCATCGTCACCGGCATGACACTATGATCTCCATCATCTTGATCTCCATCAACGTGTCGCCATGAGGTTGTCGCGCCGACTGTTGATTCCACGACTATTGCTAACTCATAGCGATAAAGTAAAGCAAAACGGCGAAAATAATTAAAGACAACTCTATGGCTCCTGCCAGTTGCCGTACTCATCGACATGCAAGTCGTGATATTCTATACAACACATGATCATCTCATACATCACATATATCTCATCATGTACTTGGCCATATCACATCACAACATACCCTGCAAAAACAAGTTAGACGTCCTCTAATTGTTGTTGCAAATTTTACGTGGCTGCTACGGGTTTGCAAGAACCGTTCTTACCTACGCAAAACCACAACGTGGTGTAGTGATTGCTTTTTGATCTTCTAAAAGAACCCTCTTCATTGAAATCGATTCAACTAAAGTGAGAGAGACAGACACCCGCTAGCCATCTTTATGCAACGAAGTTACATGTCAGTTGAAGGAACCTGTCTCGCGTAAGCGTACGCGTAATGTCAGTCCGGGCCGCTCCATCTCACAATACCGCCGAATCAAGTATCAACTAGTAACGGCAAGCAATATGTATACACCCACGCCCACAACTCGTTTGTGTTCTACTCGAGATCTCATCTACGCATAGACCTAGCTCAGATGTCACTGTTGGGGAACGTTGCATGGGAAACAAAAAATTTCCTACGCACACACAAGATCTGTCCATGGTGATGAGCATCTACGAGAGGGAGAGTGAATCTACATACCCTTGTAGACCGCTAAGCGGAAGCGTTAAGAAACGCGGTTGATGTAGTCGAACGTCTCCGCGATCCAAATCGCAAGTCGTCCCTCGATCCGATCACGAACTAGTGCCGAACGGACGGCACCTCCGCGTTCAACACACGTATGGCTTGATGACGCCTTCACCTCCTCGATCCAGCGAGCGATGGTGAAGTAGTAGATGAGTTCCGGCAGCACGACGTCGTGGTGATGGTGGTGAGGAACAATCTCTGCAGGGCTTCGCCAAGCACTACGGAGATTATGACGGGAGAACTAGAGGGTTAGGGTTGCCGACACACGGCTTGGGAAATCTTAATGTCTCCCGTGTGCTAGCCCTGCCCCTCTATTTATATGTTGAGCCTTGGGGTCTAAACTTGGAGTAAAAGCCTCCTCCAGGTCGGTTTTGCCCGCACAAGGTCGGTTTGGCCCGCAGGGAAAGAGTCCAACTCGGATCCCTGCAGTACCGCGCACAAGCGGTAGTACCGCTTGAGCGGTAGTACCGCTTCACACAAGCGGTAGTACCGCTTATGCGGTAGTACCGCTTCACACAAGCGGTAGTACCGCTTACGCGGTAGTACTGCCTTACCAGTGGTAGTACCGCTTAAGGCAGCAACAAAACTTCCTTTTGCACTTCCCAATACCTCGTGGGCTTTACCCCTTTGGCTCATATAAAGTTTTGCTGCATCCGAACACTTCGGTAAACATCCGGAACCCCTTCCGGTGAATTCCGGAACCCTTCCGGAGATCAAAACACTATTATCACAGATATCAATCTTTACCTCCGGACTCTTCCGGAGATCCTCGTCATGTCCGGGATCTTATTCGGGACTCCGAACAACCTTCGGTCACCAACAAAATAACTCAACTATACTAATCGTCACCAAACGTTAAGTGTGTAGACCCTGCGGGTTCGAGAACTATGTAGACATGACCGAGACACCTCTACGATCAATAACCAATAGCGGGACCTGGATGCCCATATTGGCTCCTACATATTCTACGAAGATCTTTATCGGTCGAACCTCTATGTCAAGGATTCAGTTAATCCCGTATACTGTTCCCTTTGTTCTTCGGTATGTTACTTGCCCGAGATTCGATCGTCGGTATCTCTATACCTAGTTCAATCTCGTTACTGGCAAGTCTCTTTACTCGTTCCGTAATTCAAGATCTCGTGGCTAACACTTTAGTCACATTGCTTGCAAGGCTCATTGTGATGTTGTATTACCGAGTGGGCCCTGAGATACCTCTCCGTCACACGGAGTAACAAATCCCAGTCTTGATCCATGCCAACCCAACAGACATCCTCGGAGATACCTGTAGAGCACCTTTATAGTCACCCAGTTACGTTGCGACGTTTGATACACACAAGGTATTCCTCCGATGTCAGGGAGTTGCATGATCTCATGGTCATAGGAACAGATACTTGACATGCAGAAAACAATAGCAATAAACTGACACGATCATATGCTACGTTTATAGTTTGGGTCTTGTCCATCACATCATTCTCCTAATGATGTGATCCCATTATCAAATGACATCTCATGTCAATGGCTAGGAAACCTTAACCATCTTTGATCAACGAGCTAGTCAACTAGAGGCTTACTAGGGACACAGTGTTGTCTATGTACCCACACATGTATTTGAGTTTCCAATCAATACAATTATAGCATGGATAATAAACGATTATCATGAACAAGGAAATATAATAATAACCAATTTATTATTGCCTCTAGGGCATATTTCCAACAGGATCCTCCAAAACCGAATGCGGTGCAAACATAAATATTTACTAGCACTAGTAGAAAAAGGCATATAGTCCCGGTTCCCAACCCCCTTTAGTCCCAGTTTTCCCAACCGGGACTATGGATTCGCGACTAAAGGCATGATCCTTTAGTCCCGGTTGTCACAACCGGGAGTAAATGTCCTCCAGGCTAAAAAAATTAATGCCTCCCACCAATGCAACTCGTGGGATTCGAACTCAAGACCTCATGTGTATTGCCTCGCGTGCAGCTTACTGCCCCACCTACACAGCACATGTGACTTTGGATGGGATGATTTCCTTTTGAACTAGCCTATGGAGGACCTTTAGTCCGGGTTGGTGTTATCAACCGGGACTAAAGGGTCCTTTAGTCCGGGTTGGTAATACCAACCGGGACTAAAGGTAGACCCTTTAGTCCGGATTAGTGTTATCAACCGGGACTAAAGGGTCAAGGCCTTTAGTCCCGGTTGGTAACACCAACCGGGACTAATGTAGGAACTTTAGTCCGGGTTGGTGTTACCAACATGGACTAAAGGTCCTCTGACGCCTATGAAATTTGGAACCGGGACTAATGCTCATATTAGTCCCAGTTCCAACTCTTGCCGAGACTAATGTGCTAAACCAAAGGTCCTTTTTCTACTAGTGTAGCAAAAATGCCCGTGTGTTGCAACGGAAAAAAACTTAATGTTTATACCAAACACTACCGGGATTACTGGCTATGTCGGCATAGGTCCAAATCCCGTCGGGATATACCTATGCCGACGGCCGCCGTCGGCATAGACCCGTCGGCATTGTATACGTCGGCGTACCTGGGCCTGCCGTTGGCATAGAAAAGCCGTCGGCATAGGTACCTATGCCGACGGTGTCCGTACGGCTGTCGGCACAGATTGGCCGTCGGCAAACTCGTTCGTATGACGGTGGCAGACGGCGCCGTTGTCAAGTTATGCCCAATAAAAACACGCCACATGTCAGAATTATACCGACGGCTAAGCCGTCGGCATAGGGCTGACACGTGGCAAATGCTGGCATTCCCTGGCGCCAGCATATGCCGACGGCTAAGCCGTCGGCATATAATTGAACATATGCCGACGGCCAGGCCGTCGGCATATACTGGTGCCAGGGAGTACAGTTGGGCGACATGTGGCACATAGATTTAAACGTATCCCGACGGCTAAGCCGTCGGCATAGGTGCCACGTGTCTCCCACTGGTGCCTCGGCGATGGCTATGCCGACAGCAAAGATGCTACCTATTTTTTTTTCTGATTTCTGTTTGAATTCATTTCAAATTCACAGCACATATACATATACATATATTCAAATTGACAGCACATATACATATAACATCATCATCACAATAACATCATCATCACAATAAGTATCATCATCACATAAGTATCATCATCATCATCACAAGTCCTACGAGAAGCACACAAGTCCTACGAGCATACAAAGGGATTAAGCCCTACGAGGTCCACTACCAAGGTCCTCACCGCCCAAACGGCCAAAGCCCAGGTCCTCACTGCTTGCGGCAGTGCTACCGCAAGGACCGGCACCGCCACCGCTACCGCTACAGCCACCGCCACCTCGGTGGATCGGAGTGACCGGGCTCCGTGACGTAGGAGTGATGCCATCATTGGCACCACCACCAACGGATGATCCACCGGTTCCCTGGATGTTCGAAAAGACATGTTAAGGGGATATATAATTGTGTGGAATAAACGATAAGCAGTGGTTGATGAGTTTGGGGATGTACTAACCGGAGTCTCCATGTTCTGTGCCAGAAACTCCTCAAAGGTAAGGAGCACTGGTGCAGGTCTAGCAGGTGGTGGTGGTGGTTCCATTACAGGAACCGTGCTGGTCGCCATGCTCTCAAAAACGCGGTGCATGTGAATTGACCAAGCAAACACGAAGGTCAGAAGAAATGAAAGTGCAAATATGGAAGTGAAATGAAAGAGGCTAAACTAACCGTCATCATGCGACTGCTGTGCTCCTGGACTGCTGCAACTCTCGCCTGCCACGCCATGGTCTCCTGGCGTGTGTACTCCATGTAGGCCTACGATATGATATGATGAACTCATAAAACATCTCAATGAAGAAAATAAAGTGAGCAAAAAGGAAGATAAGAGGGAAAATGCTTACACTGATCTGCTGGGTTAGGAGGGAGTGTGACTGTGCACTGGTCGTGCTCGTGCGCTGGCTCAGGCTCGGGTCGGTAGCTCCGAGCCGTGTGAAGGAGATAGAAGGAGTACACACGGCATCCAGAACCGCCTGCCGACCATGAAGCTTCGGCCCTATTCCCACCACCGCCCTCTCGTCCGTAGCCTGCTTTAAGGGGTCAGGTGTGCCAGGATTTACCTTCAGATACACCTCCTCGTAGGCCTTCAGGTTCTCCTCGATGTTGCCGTAGTAGTTGCCCTTGCCCTCCTTGGACTTATTCTGCGTATGGGCGATCTGCCACACCTCTATGTCAGAGAGCGGCCACTTCAGTTTCTCCTCCTGCACCACCAAACAGAGGTTAGTGATACATAAGAAAGTGACGGTAAATAGAAGAAGAAGAATGTTTCATGTAAATAGATATACCTGAACTTTCTTGTGGCTAAAGTGGTTCCGGTTTCCCTGACCATGTGTTCCGTCGGTCCCTCGGTTAGCCCGGTTTTTCTTGCTCTTAGCAGCCCACTCTGCATCCTGACCGAGCCACAGATCCACCAATGCCGCCCATCCATCATCCTTTCCATAACACCAACCAGGACACACCTACATAATGAAAGCATAATGGCATGTCAACATGAAACGATGAAATTTAGCACAAATGCCGGAATGAAAAGTCTGTTATACTTACAGCCAAGTACTCCTCCCTCTCCAAGGTAACATGCATCCTCCGCGCATCTTCCTTGGTCATCTTCGTCTCAAGAGCGTCGTGATGATATTGCGAGATGGCCACCCAGCGCACCTCGTACTGCATCTGACGGGCCTTCTTCCTCGCTTGGCGCAGCACGATCTCGTCGGCAATGGACTTGTGCTCCTCAAGAACTCGATAGTATTTCTACAATCATTCAGAAAACCAGAATGGAAGAAGCCATGAGTTAAACCATTCGATGATAAACTACGAACGAAACTCAAGACTCGTGCTTCTGAAGAGAACTTACCCAAAAATTTGTGATCACGGCCTTAGCATACGTGGTATGGTCCGGGTGGGGGGCCGCTTCCCAGTGGTCCCAGCTCGTGGCCAAAACCCGGTGCTCAGGCTGCCTGACTGGATCCAGACGGAACAGCCCTGGCCAGTGTTCCTTCAGCAAAATGGTGATGACGCCGTTTGGAAGACGGGCCCCTTTAGGAATTATCCAGTTGCTGCAAAAGATAGAAAGAATGAAAATATGAGCATGTGTACAATCAAAAGAATGAAAATATTAGCATGTGTACAAGCAAAAGAATTAAATTATGATTAAGTGGCACTTACTCTTTCCCCTTGGGCTCAATGAGCCACTTCTGCTCCTCGGTAGCAAGAAGGGGAGGGAGCTTTGCATTACCACGCAGCCACCCCTTGTTGTGGGCAACCCCCTCGCTGCCACCACCATCCTCCCCGCCACCACCATCCTCCTCCTCCTCGTCCCCCTCCCCAACCTCCTCCTCCTCCTCCTCCTGAACCTCGTCCTCCTCGTGAACCTCCTCCTCCTCCTCCTCCTCCTCCTCCTCGGTAGAGGAGGGCCTCGAAGAGGACACCCCTAAGTCGGTGAGGGAGCGCTGTTTCTGGTCCCGACCTTGTCCTCCTCTAGGGGCTCCCCCACCCCCTCCACCTCTAGGGGCACCTCTCCCTCGACCTCCCTGTGAGGAGTCATCCTCAAGTAGTCAGGAGGGAAGAGTACGGGGTCGACCACTCCGACTAGTCATCGTGGTGAGCTTCGATAGGAAACCTGTGCCGTCGGCCTTCCCCTTGCCCATGTTAAGCGCACATGCATTGAAAAGAGAATAAACAATTAGTACATTAATAATGAAGAAAAAAGCATAATAATAAAGAATAAAAAACACATTAATAAATAAGCATGAAAAGGCATATTAACAAACCATAGAAAAAAAAGACATGAAACATACATCTGCTAGAACCCATACGAATCATCACTGTTGTAACCGATTCCTCGATCGGTCTCATCATCAGTATCACGCATATCATCTTCATTGTCTGACGGAGGTGGAGGCTCTTCCTCGTCTCATCATTAGTATCACGCATAGTAGCAAGGGTGGGACGGATGGTGGGGCGGCGGCGAAGGTGGGGCAGAGGCGCGGGTCGGGCGGAGGGTGGGGCGGCGGCGTGGGTGGGGCACGGGTGGAGCGATGGTGGCAGCAGCGGCCGGAACGAGGGTGCGCGGCGGCGCGGGTCGGGAACGGGCGGCAGCACGGGTCGGGATAACGGGCGGCGGCGCGGGAGAGAGACATAGAAATGAGTGGAGGAGAGAGCGGCCGCGAGTGGATAAGGGGCACCTATGCCGACGGCTTAGCCGTCGGCATAGGTATTTTCTTTTTTTTCTTTTTTTCTCACAATTTCTTAAGCACGTGCCACGTCATCGATCCGGGGCACATATGCCGAAATTATTTTTTTTAATTTTTTTTTCTAAATTGAAATTTGATTAATTTAAATGTGCCTTATCTAAACATAAACATACATAGATACCAGGCTACCCCCCCAAGTACCCCGTCCCGTCTAACCCTGGCACTGTTGACCAGGCGGATCTAGGCCTTTGACTTTCGCCGGACGTGGTTTGACCGATGGACATTTTCACCTGGCTGTGATAGGCCAGCCCATAGGTACACTTCGAATCAAGGTCCGGGTACAACCCACCGCAAGATTCCCTCCGTGTCTGCCCGACGTGGCCGTTTCCCACCTCCGTGCGACGGCGGCAGCGACGTCCGTGAGGGGGGTCACACTACGGAGCCACGTGTCAGGTGCTTGCACCTGCCACCACACTTCCAGACGTGTAAGAGGGCCCAGCGCAAGACTGGCGGCATAGCTACCCCCCCAAGTACTCCGTCCCATCTAACCCTGGCACTGTTGACCGGGCGGATCTAGGCCTTTGACTTTCGCCGGACGTGGTTTGACCGATGGACATTTTCACCTGGCTGTGATAGGCCAGCCCATAGGTACACTTCGGATCAAGGTCCGGGCACAACCCACCGCAAGATTCCCTCCGTGTCTGCCCGACGTGGGCGTTTCCCCCCTCCGTGCGACGGCGGCAGCGACGTCCGTGAGGGGGGGTCACACTACGGAGCCGCATGCTTGCACCTGTCACCACACTTCCAGACGTGTAAGAGGGCCCAGCGCAAGACCTGGCGGCATAGCTACCCCCCCAAGTACCCCGTCCCGTCTAACCCTGGCACTGTTGACCGGGCGGATCTAGGCCTTTGACTTTCGCCGGACGTGTTTTGATCGATGGACATTTTCACCTGGCTGTGATAGGACAGCCCATAGGTACACTTTGGATCAATGTCCGGGCACAACCCACCGCAAGATTCCCTCCGTGTCTGCCCGACGTGGCCGTTTCCCCCCTCCGTGCGACGGCGGCAGTGACGTCCGTGAGGGGGGTCACACTACGGAGCCGCGTGCTTGCACCTGCCACCACACTTCCAGACGTGTAAGAGGGCCCAGCGCAAGTCCTGGCGGCATAGCTACCCCCCCAAGTACCCCGTCCTGTCTAACCCTGGCACTGTTGACTAGGCGGATCTAGGCCTTTGACTTTCGCCGGACGTGGTTTGTCCGATGGACATTTTCACCTGGCTGTGATAGGCCAGCCCATAGGTACACTTCGGATCAAGGTCCGGGCACACCCACCGCAAGATTCCCTCCGTGTCTGCCCGACGTGGCCGTTTCCCCCCTCCGTGCGACGGCCGCAGCGACGTCCGTGAGGGGGGTCACACTACGGAGCCACGTGCCGGGTGCTTGCACCTGCCACCACACTTCCAGACGTGTAAGAGGGCCCAGCGCAAGACCTGGCGGCATAGCTACCCCCCCAAGTACCCCGTCCTGTCTAACCCTGGCACTGTTGACCGGGCGGATCTAGGCCTTTGACTTTCGCCGGACGTAATTTGACCGATGGACATTTTCACCTGGCTGTGATAGGCCAGCCCATAGGTATACTTCGGATCATGGTCCGGGCACAACCCACCGCAAGATTCCCTCCGTGTCTGCCCGACGTGGCCGTTTCCCCCCTCCGTGCGACGGCGGCAGCGACGTCCGTGAGGGGGGTCACACTACGGAGCCGCGTGCTTGCACCTGCCACCACACTTCCAGACGTGTAAGAGGGCCCAGCGCAAGACCTGGCGGCATAGCTACCCCTCCAAGTACCCCGTCCCGTCTAACCCTAGCACTGTTGACCGGGCGGCAAACTGGGCCCAACAGACACGCGTGGTGTATCTATGTATGTTTATGTTTAGATAAGGCACATTTAAATTAATCAAATTTCAATTTAGAAAAAAATAAAAAATAAAAAAAATAAAAAAAATAAAAAAATAATACATAGTTATGCCGACGGCAAAGCCGTCGGCATAACTATGCCACGGATCGATGACGTGGCACGTGCCGCGGATCGATGACGTGGCCAAAGCTATGCCGACGGCTTTACCATCGGCATAGCTATGCCGACAGCCGCCGTTAGGGCCGTCGGCATATATTTGACGGCGTCAAACGGCAGCTAACCACCGGGTGGCCGGGCCCACATATATGCCGACGGCCTCTGTATGCCGACGGCCACCGTACGCATATCACGACATATGCCGACGGCTTGGTGACTCCGACGGCCCCCGTCGGCATAGATGGTGGTATGCCGACGGTTTGCGTTAGGCCGTCGGCATACCGCCATCTATGCCGACGGCCCCCGTCGGTATATTATGGGCCGTCGGCAACGTGACTTATTCTGGTAATGAAAAGATCCACCAACGTGGCATGATAGCATCCAGACGGTACTTGGGGACGGCAAGGAGGCGCACACCGACGCATGAAAGCAATGAATATCAGTCGGGGTTGCAGTGCCGCGTGCGCCGCATTAGGGACTCCGATCGAAGCTGCATGTATTTCAGTATTTAAGAAAAAAAAATCTGATCCCAGAAAAATATTGCCGACTGATCCATTAAAGGTTGCATGTGGCTAAGTTAAAAATATTTATGTACGCACCACTAAAAATATTGCTGACTGATCCATCAAAGGTTGCATGCGGCTGGCTGCTCTACATGCATGAGCAACGTTTTGTTAGCGCAACATGGAGCCACGACCAGCCATAGTCCCACGAGCCAATCAGAATGCCGTTTAATTAGATCCAACCAATGCCGATAAATGAAATGCATGTTCTTCCTTTTATTAGGTTTCTTATTTCTTATTTACAAGTGCAGCCATCGAAATTAGCGGTCTCTTTATTTCTTATCTTATAACAAAGTGAAGTAATTGCTCCATCTTTTTTTTTTTTGCTCCACCCTGAGGCTGAGCGATGCGTTTTTTGTTTGTTTGTTTGATCTCACGAGGGCCTGCACAACGACGCGTGCAAGCAGCGGGCCATCAGAAAATTGCACCAATACTAACCGCTTGGCTAGCTAGTTGTCCTTTGCTCGAACAGATTGGCGCGCTACAGTATTTCCCAGCCAACAGCGGCTTGACTGATCGACTTGGTAATTCCTGTCATCATCGGAATACTAAATACTAACCAACTCTGAATCCATTTGCGCGCACCCACACATCGGACACGAGTTCCACTTGCGCGCACCGGTGACCGGAGAGCACGAGAGCGAGCCGTAGGCACTGATCGATCTAGCTAGCTCTAGCTCCATGGCGGCACGTCACCGGCGCCACCGCGTCGAGGCACCGAAGCAACCATGGCTCGTCAGGATCAAGATTTCTGTGCCAGCGCCGACGAGGGGCAACGTTGCCAAGAAGCTCGCCGTGCCCGCTCGCTCACTGATCCTGCTGTCGCCGATGGTATGGCAGAAGGCGCACAACAGCAAGAACGCCATGGTCATCGGTCACCATGGCAACACCGTGGTCGAGCCGGCGTCACTGAGGATCAGCTGCATGGGGCAGATCAAGGGGGCACGGAGATGCTCGACGGCGTGCGGCCCGGACTCTAGGGGACCGGGGGCATCGGGCCTCCCATGCTGCAGCCTGTTGACACCAGATATTGACACGGAAGAAAACATTATTAAGATGGCCTCAAATGAAGAAGTGCTCTACATGAAGAAGTTTCGTATTGTCGACTGAACATCTTTGAAGTTTGGGTCATCGCCATCTGATCTCATCTCGAGGGCCGAAGTTGTGCTCGAAGTACTAGGATTTTGTATGCAGAGTACTATTCGGCCGATTACTCCTCCAAAACGGCCTCATATGAGAAAATGTTCTACATGGATTGTCTTCGTCTCGTCGAAACCATCAATTTTGATATAAAAATCATCTCAATCAGATTTCGTATGCAGAAGTTTGAGACAAAACGGTGTGCTGCAGAAGTCTACCCGGAAGTTCCGCGCAAAAGTTCCGGGCTAAACGGAAACTTTGCACCCGGTGCGCGCAGAAAACTGCAGTTTCGATATTTTTTGATGATTTACGGGCCCAAAAACAGTATCAAAACCACCTCAGATGAAAAAGTGTTTAACAGATGAATTTTTCTTCGTTTCGAGGAGAACAAGTTTGCTTTTGGGACCAGCATGATCCGAAGTCATATGACACCAGCAGGATCAGTGCAAGAGGGCTACTTGATGTAATTGTAGCCCGGAAATTCCGGACCGGACCAGAAGTTCCGGCCCTCCTAGTCCGAGTTAGGTTAACTTTTGATATTTTGGACGGGATTTAAGTCATTTTCTGTACGGGAAGTCCACCCGCCTCATAGATATGTAAGAGGTGACGGCCGATTGAACAACACACAATCGAACAAATCATTCTATACTACTTTTTCGTGTTTATCTATCTTTATCCCTCTCCCTTGTATCTTCTTCCTCGTTCTTCGTTTGTTCTTCGTGAAGGAGGGCAGCGATCCGCGAGGCCCTAGGGGCGATCAGGTCAACCTAGGGCAGACCATAGCCGTTGCACGTCCAGACGGGGTCCCTCCCGGGCGCATGGGGTTTCGGGTTCTCAAAAGCGCCCGCCGGATTGCTTGCGTATTGCGCTTCCGGTCGGGTCTCCTTCGACGTGAGTTGCGGTGCACCACCCCCGGCGTTGAGGGTACACGATGACGTCTTCGTGTGCGAACATAGCCGGACCAAGCTATTGACGGGGTTGTTCGGGCGGCGAACGGGGAGAAAGTCGACCGCGTGCATACTGGAAGATAAAGGACGTACCAAGCGACTTGTCGTCGTTAGTGAGCGCATTGGGTGCCCGTGCGCTGCGCTCACTTGAGCATGAGTGCTTGACCTACCGCTGCCGGTGCCACCGCCGGTGGTGAGACGACCCAGCCACACTCAGCAGCAGAAGCGTCGCCCTCGTCGAACTCGTCAGTGGCTTGCCTCGGATCAATGGCCTCTAGTATGCATCCCCTACCGGCGTTGTTGCATGCGAGGCTCAGCAACAGCAATCACTCTGCGTGGCCCTCGTCAAGTTTGCCGGCGGCGAGCCTTTGGTCGGCCGCCTCGAGGATGGATCCACCACCGTCGTCGTGGAGCTTCCACCGGTCCTCCAACAGCTCACTGCACCAGACGGATCTCAGATTCATTTTTTTTAACCGGAGGCAAAAGCTTTGCCTCATTCATTAAATAAGAGGAAATAGAGTTTTTTTGTTACAAGACACCCTAAAACACGGCATGCGGATCACTCACGCGAAATAAAATACCCTAGCTTTTTTGCACCGGCGAGAACCCAAAGGTTGGCCTCAGCGACTATAGAGGCGAGTAGGATAGGCGGGGGAGCGCTCTTGTGCTTGAAAACTCTCGCATTGCGCTCGTTCCAAATTGTCCAAGAGACGAGCATGGTTAAGGAAGCCTTGGCTTGTCGGTTTGGCGTATCGCCGGCACAAGTACTTGCCCACCACTCCTCCACCGATTCGAACAAGGGCCAAGCGGAAGTGTTGAGCCCTAGCCAATGGAATTTCTCGATGACCAAGGACCAAAGCCGCATAGTGAAGTGGCACTCGTAGAAGAGATGAGGTCCGCATTCTTGCACCCTATTGCAAAGAGGGCAAAGATCGCAATTCGGCCATCCACGCCTTGCCAGTCTGTCCGCGGTCCAAATTCTATCTTGGAGGGCCAGCCAAGAAAAGAATTTAACTTTTGGAGGCGCCCAAACCTTCCAAACCATCTTATCCATGGGAGAGGAAACTAGCCCAAGAAATTGCGCCTTGTACGCGGAGGCCGCCGAGTAGTGCCCACTAGTCGTATGCTTCCACACTATGTCATCCTCGGCGAGGTCATCAAGGTGAACCTCGTTTAGCAGCATCCAAAGGGTGAAGAATTGCGAGATGTGCTCGGCGGAGATGCTTATTGGATTTTTGATCCTAAGGATCCACGCGTTTAGCTTTAGCGCCTCCCTGACCTTCCAATTCTTTCTCATGGACGCCTCATAGATGAGTGGGGCAATATCCTTTGGCATCCGGCCAAGGAGCCAGGGGGAGTCCCAAAACGGGGTCCGTGCGCCGTTACCCACGGTGATGGTGGTGGAAGCATAGAAGAAGTGAAGGTCGTCCTCATCACACGGGTTTCCCATGCCCACCCACATCTTGGTGGGATCCTTCCACTCGTACCACGGCCACCGCAGGCGGAGGGCCCTGGTGAACTTGTCTGTGTTGAGTACCCCAAGGCCTCCAAACTCAAGAGGCCGGCAGACAGCCTCCCAGTTCACCTTGCACTTTGCCCCCGTGGTCCTATCTGCACCGGACCAAAGGAAAGCGCGCTCGAGCTTGTTGACATTGTGGAGGATGGTTGGTGGGATGACCAACGGGGTGGCAGGGTAGATCAGCTGAGAAGCGATCACAGACTTGACAAGAGCTGTACGCCCAATGGAGGTGATATTTTGGCCATCATAAGTTGATAATTTACGCGCAACCTTGTCCACGAGAAATTGGAAATCTACCAACTTTAGTTTCCAAATGGATAGTGGCAGACCCAAATATCGCAACGGGAAAGAGGCCCGTGCAGCTGGCAAACTCTGAGTCAAGTTGTTCAAGTCCAGATTGTTGCAACGAATGGGAACGACGGAGCTCTTTTGGAAATTGGTGCAAAGCCCTGTTACTTCTCCGAAACCCCGCAAAATGCAAGCAAAGTTGTCAACATCCTTCTTGATCGGAGACAAAAAGACGGCTGCATCGTCCGCATAGAGAGAGGTCCTCATCATGGCCCCCCTACCACGAATTTTGTGGAGGATCCCCCTCCTTGTAGCCACATCCAGGATTTTTTGTAGCGGGTCGATGGCAATGACAAAAAGGAGCGGGGAAATGGGGTCCCCTTGCCGAAGGCCTTGCCCATGCTTGATTGGAGACCCGGCAATCCCATTTAGGATGATCCTCGAGGAAGATGAGCAAAGGAGGGCCGCGTTCCAATCCCTGAATTTACTAGGGAAACCCCTCCGCTGCAGGAGGTCAAGCAAGTACTCCCACTTGACGGAGTCGAAAGCCTTGCGAATATCAAGCTTGAAGAAGAGGGATGGGGTCTTCTTGTGAAGGCGTCGGGCAAAATTTCGCACATACAAAAAATTGTCATGGATGGATCTTGTTTTGATGAAGGCACTCTGTGCGTTGGAAACAAGCTTGGACATATGAGGGCCCAACCTCAGGGAGAGCACCTTCGCAATGATCTTCGCTATTGCGTGGATGAGGCTAATGGGTCTATAGTCACTGATCCCCTCAGCCCCGTCCTTCTTCGGCAAGAGCACCACATCTGCAGAGTTGAGCCAATGGAGGTTTGCGCTGTGCAGGGAGTCAAAATGTGTAATGACCCTCATGAGGTCAAACTTGATAATGCCCCAACACCTCTTAAAAAAGAGGCCCGTGAAGCCGTCCGGCCCCGGCGCCTTGTCGCTTGGCATGTCATTTATAGCATCGAGGACTTCACTTTCGGTCATTGGGGAGCCCAAACTATGAAGATCGAGGGGCTCCAAGTTTAGCTCATCCCAGTTGAAATCTTTGCTGATCCGAGGGCCTCTCTTCATCATGACATTGGAGAAATGTTCATGGATAAGCTTTTCCTTGGCGTCGTGCTCAGTGACCAAACCACGCTCGTTCTTGATTCTATGTATATGGTTCTTTCTCCTTCTAGCATTGACCCGGCGGTGGAAGAATTTGGTGTTGGCATCTCCTTCTTTAAGATTTGAGATTCTTGCACTTTGCCTCTTGCGCGATCGTTCGAGCACGGCCAAGGCGATAATTCTCCGCTTAAGCCTAGACCGTAGCTCGAGCTCCTCCTTGGAGAGCAGCCTATCCTCTTGGGCTATGTCCAGGCGAAGGATCACCAAGAGGGCGGCCTGGTGGAGGACCTTGGCCTTTGAGAAAAGGCCCCTACTCCACGCGGATAAACAAAGGGCCGTCTTCTTGAGTTTTTGGAAGAGGATTTTGTTAGGGTCAGTGTGATCGACCCTTTTGTCCCAAGCTTGTTGGACCACCTCGTTAAACCCTGGCATTGATGCCCATAAATTCTCAAACTTGAAGACCCGGGGTTTTCTTGGACCCTTGTCATCGGCAAGCAGGAGCGGACAGTGGTCGGAGAGGGAGGAGGAAAGCGCATTGAGCACGTGGGTGTTGAAGGCAATGTCCCACTCCACATTGCAAAAAAATGTGTCCAGTTTGCATAAAGTTGGGTTTTCCCTCTCGTTGCTCCAAGTGAAGCGCCGGTTTTGCAGGTGGATTTCTTTGAGCTCACAACTTTGGAGCGTTGTCCTGAAACGGTTGATCCTGCTGCGGTTTACATTTCTCTTATTTTTATCCCGCGCCCGGTGAATTTGGTTAAAATCACCAGTGGCTAGCCAGGCCATTCCCATGGTCGGCTTTTCAGCAAGGAGCTCGGCAAAGAAAGCGTCTTTGCAAGAGCCATCAGTGGGGCCGTATACAGAGGTGATCTTGAAACGCACGTCGGTCCTCTAACATGGACCATTGCGGAGAGGCAATATGTCATGTAGTTGATGCAGGAAACATCCACCAGAAGGTCATCCCAGAGCATCAACATGCCACCTCTAGTACCATCAGCCGGACGTTGCGTAAAGCTACGAAGTCTATTACCTCCCAGGTACACAGCCGTGAACTGGTCAACATCGCCGAGTTTAGTTTCTTGAAGACACACGATATGACACGATGATGAGGCGATCGTGGCGCTGACCGTGGATCGACGGTCCGGGCAGTTGAGCCCCCTCACGTTCCAGCAGAGAAAGTTGATTGGTTGCTCTAACATAGGAAACTTGGTGCGCCTTGAGTTATTTCAACACAGAGGAGACACAGAGGCTGGAGGCAACCATCAGGCATTTTTGACGTGTAGAAACAGCCAAAGCAAACAACATGCCTAGTACAGATACATGGCCAAAGGCCAGTAATTCTCCTGCTCCTAACAGAGTGAGCACCCTTACACATATTCCTACCACTTAACATGAGGTACGGTTGTGCTAACATGGAGAACAAACAGGGACCCAACTTGACTAGCAAGAGCTACAACGCTCAGACAGCGGCCTGCTGCGCCGCGGCGTCGCCAGCGCCATCGTCCAAGTCCAGCGCACCTGCTCCACCATGTGCAATCAGGGCGTCCTCCACGCCCGTAGCGCCGCCGTTGTCGAGCTTGAACAGGCCGCGCATAGCAGCGATGACGTCCGGCGGCAGATGCTCCTTGAATCGCTCCGCGAAAGCGTCCAGCGCCGCAGCAGTGACATCCTCCCCATCCTTGAGCTGCCTTGGGACGGCTGACGGAGCGAGTTCTGGTGATTGAAAAACCTCCATCAGGGCCAGACTTGCAAATGTCAAGTCCAGCCATGGTCTTCCTTCGGTTGTTCGGCGCCTTGGCCGGAGATGGTGCAGGGGGAGGCAGGATGGCGTTCTGGCGCTCCCCGAAGAGCGGCGCGAGGCACTGCAAACCGACTGCGCCTTCCACTGCAACAGCTTCCCTACGAAGCCGCACCGGAGAAGGCGTACGACGCAGCGGGCCGCTGGAGACCAGAGGGGGCGTTGGAGAGGCCTCGAAGCCTGGAGGCCTTGCAGGAGATTGCAGCGGAGGCTGCAGGGAGTCCGGCGAGCAGAGCCGGAGCAGCGCGTCGAGGAGCGGCCTTCACTTCTCCTGGAGCGCGGCGAGGGCGGGAGCACCGTTGTGGGCGACAGCGGAGGGGAGTTGGGTGGCGTGAGGTCATCCTGGGAACGGCGCCGAGCTGCCCGTGGTGACGACCGGCGCGCCGGGCTTCGGCCACGCCCAAGAGCAGGAGCCGCAGCAGGTGCCGGTGGAGCGTCCAGCACCGGCAGGGACTCCAGGACGCAGACCGCGTCACCACTCGCAGAGCCGGAGCCGCGGAGAACGGCAGCATGGTCCACCACCAAGGATGGCTCGGCCGAGCGACGACGACCACCACCATCTTCACGGCGACCGTCCCGCCGCTCGCCGCGACGATTGTCCCGCGAAGCATCCCGAGGAGGCTGCCGCGAGAGGCTGCGCCTGAGGCGATCTCCCCATCCCTCGCGGGACCGCGAGTTGTCGCGGCCACGGCGGTCGTCTCCCCCGCGACCACGTCCAGGGTCGTCGTCATGGTCCCGTCTGTGGTGCTCAACGGGAAGGGAGATGCGCTCGCGCGGGTCGCGAGCCAGGCGCTCGCCGTCGACGATCCCCTTCTCGTAGTTGTAGCCCTTGGAGACGATCCGTGGCCCCTGAGTGGGGTCTTCGTGGATGGAGAGGTGGATGATCACCCGGCGCTCCAAACCCCGCCGCCCAACAGCCGGCTGCCCTCCGGCACCTGCCGGCAGGGTCACCCAGTTCACCCGCGGGATGTTGGCCGGCGGTGCCGTCCACGCCCAGACGCCAAGCACCACCGTGTCGGTCTTGAGCTTGGAGGCGGTCTCGATGTAGTCGATGGAGCATCCCGGCCCGATGGCCTGAGCGACAGCGAAATCGTCCCAGGCCTGCAGCGGGAGGCCGTCCAGGCAGAGCCGGACATGGTGGACGAGGTCGACGTTCTCGGAGTGGGCTTCTAGCCGCCACGGGCGCATCTGCAGCCTGGTGCTCCTGAACGGCAGGTCTCGACGGCTGGTTGCGTCGACGCAGTGGTGCTGGTGGAAAAAACGCACCAAGAAGGCCTCCGGGAAGTGCTTGACCACCGATATGTCGTCCGCCAGCATGCCCAGCTCCAGGACGATGGCAGCGGCGATTTCCTGCGTAGAGGCCCGGATGTCGCGGTCGAGCCAGGCCACGACGGCGTTCGAGCCGAGCAGCGCCGCTTCCTGGTGCATGGCCGGCGTGCCGTGGAACACCGTGAAGACCTCGGCCGGCCGCTGGGAGTGGTCACCGGTCCAGGCCATGGCGCGCGCGCGGGGAGGGGCTTGGGGACGGGGCAGCGCCGCGGTGGGCCGGGCCAGGGGACGAGACGGCGCCGGTGGAGGTGCCGCGCGAGCCGGAGACGAGCGGCTGGGTCGCGCAGGAGGTGCGCCCGGACGGAGGTGTGGAGCCGGTCTGTTGAAACAGCTCCTTGCCTTGTGACCGGGTTGGAAGCAGCGGCGACAGGTGACTTGGTTGCAGCACTGATCTTGGCGATGGCCAGGATATAAGCAGCGAAAACAGAGCCCATTAATCCAGTCGGGGACGGGTTGGCGCGGCATCAATGGCGCGGCAGGGAAAGCCGTCCGGCGCGGCCGACGGGTCGCGACGGTGATCCAGCCATCCCCCGCCTCGAGCCCCGCAGCAGCCCCCTGCGATGAATGCACGCCAGGAGCGCCGTTGCCCCGAACGCGGTCAGCCCAGCTGAAGTAGTTATTGCGCGCTCCCTGCCCAGCCGCCGCGGCATTGATGGCGAGCGCGTGGTCAGGAGCAGCCAGGCAAGACGCGGCAAGGAGCAGCTGAGGAGGCGTCTCAGGGACGCAGGAGACCTCCCGCGGATCGCGCGACGGGGGCCCGCCCGGCGGCGGCGGTGGAGGGGTGGCCAGGCATCGATCCAGATCCGTTTCCGGTGAGGGGCAGCAGCGGTTCCCCACGGGGGGAGGAGATGGGAAGCCCCAGAGCAGCTGAGGCGAGGCGAGGCCGACGGGATGGCGCTGGATGGGGGCTGGGTGGGTGGCCAGCGGCGGCCGCCGGGGCATCTCAGATTCATCGATTTGTTTTGATTGGGTCCGATGTGAGAAGGAAATCGAGAGGATTATCTTGTCTTTATAGCGTCTCGTCCTCTTGACTTGTTCCTAGTTGTATATGACTTTGTTCTATGATGAGTTGCGGGCACAGACGGGGCGATGGACTTGGAAACGATGGGTCGTCTTCGTTGGGCCAACTCTTCAAGCAAGGTACTCACGAATCGTTTTTTCGGCGTTTTCTTTTAAATCTTAGCGGTCAATCTTTATTGTTAACACAAAATCAACGGATATAAAGGTATGATGGATGGAGAACTAAGAAAGTTTCCTCCCTTTAATATTTATATTTAATAAATATTATTAGGTATAGATAATTCCAAAGTGATAGCTTAGTATTGCTTGAAATAAATATTATAGCACAACTTAAATATTATTTTTATTTAGAGTTGGATGTAGATAACAGAGCACCAATACTGCAGGAAAATAAAGAGAAGCAAGGACGCTGGTGTCTCTCCCAACTAATCCCGACTCAATCAACTGGCAGCTAGTGCGCAACGGTGTTGCACACATCCTGCAACAAACCTAGACTCGATCAACAACTTGACCCGACTTAAAACGATGCGACACGAACTGACTCTGACACAAACTCGGCGCGACACACACAGACTCGCTCATGCCTGGGACTCAGCCATGGCGTGATTATTCTAGCACAGGGGCATGATGGTTTCAATTGAACATCAACATCCTTTGGCCGCTAGCTAGCAGCATGCGGGCCAGCAGGGGCACAAGGGTTCGTTATCAGCATCTGTCGGGACGACGGTGGTTCCGGGTTGCTCTTGTGGTCCGACGACGACCCTTGCAGCTTCCGAGAGGCCCAGTTTCGCTGAGAGATTATTGTGCTCTGCGAGCAGCCGTCGAGCGTCCTGGTGGTGCGAAGACGCATCAGCAGCAGCCATGAGGTGCCCTAGGGTCAGGACTAGCAGGAACACGGCGGCCATCGTCTTGAGAACGGATGCAGAAGCCATGGCAGCTACTAGCCTGGGATCGGCAAGAGGTCAGGCTATAGGTATAGGTTATCCACCACTCTCACCTGGCTAGATATGGCCGGTTTGTAGCCAGTTCTTGATCGGAGGTGAGAGGTATGACTAAATGGCATCACTGTTTTATATAGAGAGATAATGCACTAGGTGGGTCCGGTTGAGGATGGGTGGACAAAAAGGCCACCATTTTTAAGTAAATCTTCACTCACGAATGACGTATACAATATTGGTGTGTGCAACAGCCAAGGTCAGTCGTCTGCTTCTCCAAGGATGAGACCAGGAACATTATCATGGATATGCCCTCAGAAAAATCGCCAGGCCCAGGTGGTTTTTTTTTTTTTTTTTTTTTTTTTGCGGGGAAAAAGGAAGATTTCCATTACTTAAGGTGGCAAATCAGCCACAACCAGGTTTACAAAGTCGCTCATACACGAGCCCAACCAAACAGCAGTACGTGGCAAACTACGACCATACGCAGCTAAAGCATGACTAACTTTATTCTGTGAACGACTAATAGCAGTAATCGATCCTTTGAATCTCCTCGACGAGTCATCCCTAGGGTCATCCCTGATCATCCTTTGAATCTCCTCGACGAGTACACGAGATGACGACCGGTCCGCCGACCTAGCGTTCAGCATCGTGACCGCTTCGATACTGTCCATCTCAACAGCAATGGGCCGGTCTGTGCGGTGTAGGGCAAGCTCAAGTCCTTCCCTGCACGCCGCGAGTTCAGCATCTAGACTGTTATCACATGTACGAATCTCGCGACACGCGGTGAAAATAACTTCACCCCTGTCCGAGCGCAACACCATGCCACCCCCTGCATCTCCTGTTGCTGGCACATAGCTCCCATCCACATTAAGTGTGGCCCATCCAGGACGCGGGAGCGCCCAACGCAGCTCTTCCTTTTGCTTCACCTCCTTAGGCCTAGCCGCAGCACCCATCTGGATGACCATCTTGCCCCTCTCCATATCTCCTTGAGGGCACTGATGGATACACAAAAGGGAATTTATATAACCAGGTGGCTTTACTGGCCTTTTATACAAAACTAGTCAGTTGAGTTTTTTTTTTTGAGGGAAAAACTAGTCAGTTGAGTTGGTAACAAGCGTGCATCCTGACAGAGACACTTGACCTCGTTGAATGCATAGATCAATCCAGTGAACGCGTAAAGGGACCAAAATTGGATGCTTCGGAGAAGCTAGACTATTTGACAACAAACTCTTTGCTTCAAACATAAGATTTTAATTCATAATGCCTGCCAACGTCATCAGCTAAAATAACAGAAAATAGTGGCAAAAATAACAGTAGATCACACAAAACCATACAATCAGTCAAGCACAAAGAACACGAAGCAAGAGCGAATGGAATCAACAACGTGTGTGCAGCTCGACGTTTCCTCTCTGAATGGGATGCATAGTCAAGGCACATCGTCCTCCGTTTTCCTCAAGAAAACAAATGGCAAACCAAACCATGCGGGGGACAAGCAAATCAGGATGAGCTGGTCACGTCGACCATGATTGTCTCACTCACCGTTCCCTCTTAAATCTTAATTTGCTTCTCCTTCCCACGATCAGTATGGTGAACTCCCCGATCGATGCAAATGAGCCGGAAGCCGACGGAAAGAGGAGGGAGCACGCGTCTGGGACGGCGTCTCCACGACGCCGGCCTCCGCCGTGTGCTCGCTCTCTTCTGTCAGCCTCCCGCGGGGACGGAGCATGGAACGAGCACACTACGTACCAGAGTAGAACAAACAAACAAACTGCTACTTCGTTACGCTTTCTTTCGTCACCGTGATTCGTTAGTCGTTACGCTTTCTTTCGTCACCGCAGGTAGACGTGTCCGCATTATTGTGTTACTTCGTCATGCAAACTGGTTCGTATGGATCATCAATTTCCATACAAACGACACTCGCTCTACTCTACCTACAGAGCGAATAGCACATTCTCTAATTTACTCGACAACATTCAATTGAAGAAAAAGCTTAGACAATTCAGAAATGCAGTTTTTGAAATGCTGTGAAAACAAGTAATTGACAACTCTCGAGAAGCTCTTAATTTAGCCTTAGGCCTTTTCGCAAAAAAAAAGATCTTAATTGGGTAATTGTCTGGTTTTATTATTTGAAGTCAGGCCCAAAGGATCTCGATTCATTAAAATGGCCGGCCTAGCTACCAACACGAACCAGACACACACCACTGGAAAGACGACAAAAGCTAGTGTTGCCTACAGATGTCGTCGTCATCACCCCTCCCCGAGTAGGCGACTCCGACTTCTGCGGATGGACCACCGACGGATCTATTATGTATTAAAGGTATTTGACAGGCTAATCGAAAAAAGGAAAAAAATCTAGAAAATCCCACAATAATCGAAACATCCAACGTACATTGTTGGATTAAAAATTAACCTCCATTAGATTGAAGGACCCTAATAACTGCCGAACGTTTCAATTTTAGGAACATGGCAAGCTTGTGTCTCAATGCATTGATAAAAATAGAAGAAAACATTATATATTTAGAAAACATTAAGAAGCATGCTGATACGGGGTTGCTCATCACATGGCTCTACAGTTAGCATAATTTACCAAAATTCAGAAACATTAAGAAGCATGCACATTAAGATTTGTATGAGAGTAAAAGGGTCAAAGCAAGTAACCATCTTGATCTCCATCCCATGCCTGCCAGAATAATATATCTCATCTAGACATACAAATGCCTTCACCTGCACACAAACGAAAAAACTCATCAGGTTTTTATTCAGGCAAATAAGTAAACTTTCCAAACAATAAGGCCAACCACTCCGTAATACCTTCTTCAAAGATCTCCTACTCACAAACAATATGACCAACCACTCCGTAACATCTTCTCCAAAGATTTCTTACTCACAACTGAGGTGGGGAATAACTCAGTACCTCTCCTGGCAACGTCTCGCATGTGATTATGTCAAATCAGAACAAGCAACGCTTAGATACATTAACTAACATGCCAGCAATAAGTACGTTCTATCAACGTAGAATACATTACTGAAATGTGTTTTGGCAGAATATAACATCAGCACTGATAAAAGAACTGACTTTGCTTATGAAAACTTGTTGTATCAAAACTGATTGAATAGTTAATTTAAAACTATGGGGTCTTGACTCGCTCCGCCTACTTATATTGGGGTGGGGGAGGGCAACAGCCCCCATCCATCCACACACACACACCCTTATCTTATAATATTATTTATTGATTATAATGACATACAGCCCCCATCCATCCACACACACACCCATATCTTATAATATTATTTATTGATTATAATGACATATAAATCTAGAGCCCTTTTAGGGTGATTGGCGTAGTATTGGGAGTACTACCCAGTACTTACCCCTTTGATTTTTATTAGCCGTCCGATCTGGTGGGGATTAAAAATGATTAAATTTAATTTGCTTAATCCTAGAAGGGCATAATGGTCCAGGGTAAAATATTGTGCTTTCAACCGATCACGTCCACGACTAGAACCACGTCTAGTCGATCCAGATCGAGGTCAAGTCGTCGTCCTCGTCCCCTTCACTGTCTCCAACGTGCCCAGCGAGAGGAACCAATTCACCGTCCTCGGCCTCGTCCTCATCCTCCTCCTCGTCCCCTTCACTATCCTCGATGTGCCCGGCGGCAAGAAGAAGAATAAGGCATCACATCTGCAGCGGTTGAGTCGGCGGCGACGGCGACGGCGCTATAGGAACTCGCCCCGGCCGATCCCATCTCTTCCCGACTTCCATCCTAAGGTATGAATCGCGCGAATCTCACTTGACTTGGATTCGTAGCCTGCACTTCCTACTTAGATTAGTTTAGTCATCATCAATTTAGGTTTCCCTAGTGCATGCAATACAATTTAGGATTTTTCATCATCCATGGCCAGTTCAGTAGTTTATGGACGTCGATGATCGGTTGGCATAACATATACAACGAGCAAAGTTTAAAATTCCACACAAGATTCCGTACTGGTTTTGCATGCATTTGTCTTTATCGTTTGAGCTTTTTTTTAATCTGAATGGTGATGCAGGAAGACATGGCGGATGTAAGTGATGAGTCCATGTTGGAGTACTATCATATTGCCAACAAGATGTTTGATAGTGAGGATGAAGGTTATAGATTCTATAACAAATATGGTCTTGAGAAAGGTTTTAATGTTAGGAGAAGCTATGTTGAGTGGGATGGATCCAACAGCCATATAATTTTAAGGAAAATTGTGTGTAGTCGTGAAGGGGTTCGTGAAGAGAAGCACATGAAGAGGAAGATGGAAGATAGAAAGAGGAGGCCACGGAGTATAACTCGTGTAGGGTGTAAAGCTAAATTGGTCATTGCAAGACAGGAGGAAACATGTCGGTGGTTTGTGAAGGATTTCATCGATGAACACAACCATCCTCTAGCCCCACGGGATTTTTCGTGTCTTTTGCGTTCACACAGAAGAATTAGCGATGAGCAGATAGCGGACATTGCAGACATGGAAAAATCTGGGATCCGGAAACACCATATTATGGATATTTTGTGCATGCAATACGGTGAATATGATGAGGTTGGATGCACGACGAGGGACATTTACAATTGCTGCCATGCTAACAAGCAGGAATCAATCTCTTCCGGTGATGCTCAAACGGTGATCAATCACATGGTGGCGCGGCGAGAGCGAGATTCAGATTTTTTCTTCAAGTACATGGTTGATGAAGTTGGCCATCTGAAGGCACTGTTCTGGTCTGATAGTCAATCCCGACTTGACTACGAGGCTTTCGGAGACGTTATTGCTTTTGATAGCGCATACAGAACCAATAAGTACAATCTGCCATTTGTGCCGTTTGTCGGGTTGAATCACCACCGCAGCACTGTTATTTTTGGATGTGGTATCATTTCTCATGAAACAAGCCATGCATACGAGTGGATGTTACGGACCTTTTCTGATGCCATGGGACAGAAGCATCCGATATCTGTAATCACGGATGGGGACCTTGCAATGCAGAGAGCAATCAGGGTGGTGTGGCCTGACTCAAACCATAGGCTGTGTATATGGCACATTCAGCAGAACATTGTACGTCATCTGCATGATGACGCGGTAAAGGAGGAATTCAGATCTTTCATATATGATACATCTTCCATTGAAGAGCATGAGAGAAAATGGTTACAATTCTTACAACGGAATAAAGTAACAAGTGAGGAGTCCTGGCTGCATCAGATGTATAAGATGAGAAAGTTGTGGTGTGCCCCATATCTTGAGGGGTGTTGTTTCCTTGGATTGAGCAGTAATCAGCAGAGTGAGAGCTTAAACTCGGTGCTACATACGCATCTTGAGGCTAAGATGACGTTGTTTCAAATGCTAGAGCACTATGAGCATTGCCTTGCGTCGCGACGCTTGAACGAGGCTCTCCAAGACATCGAGGCTTTGCGGTCCGTTCCGTTCACAGAGGAAAATGCTTCAAGTCTTGAGAAACATGCCGCAAAAGTTTTCACTCCTGCTGTGTTTAAGTTGGTCTTATGGAGCATAAATGCTGTAAGCAAATGTGTGATCAGAGAGGTACTTGATGCATCAAGAGTTACCACATACGTTGTGTCTAAGAAGGAAAGAATGGATAAAAAGATCGAAGTGCGCAGTGAGGAGAAGGAAGGTGTGCTTCACAGGATCAGTTGTTCTTGCCGCAAGTTGGAATGCGTAGGCACACCATGTTCCCACATATTTTACATATTGGGAATTTTACAAGAAGAAAGACTGCCCAGGTGTTGTGTTCCCACTAGGTGGACAATGAGTGCAACATACGCAGCGACCAGAAAGAGCGAGATGTATGAATATTCTGCAAGCCTGCAAAGGTACCGTAAGTTGCGGAATTTTAGTCACGCGGCATGTTTCAAGGCATGCCACTCTGATGAGGCGTTTCAGCGTCTAAAGAGGGTTTTGGAAGGACAAGATGTCAGCAAGGAATCAAATATTGAACAAGCTAACAACAATGAATCAACTAATGCTCAGAGTAATAGCATTAGGTTTGGCCCGCTGATGCCGCAAGCGGCTAACCTTGATGGTGAAGGTTTGGATAAGGTTCTGGATCCTGTGCATGTGCCTGGCCGAGGTGCTCCGAAGAAAAGGTTACAGGAAAATATGAAGAAGACAAGATCAAAGGGTAAATGTGGCTATTGTCACGTGGAAGGTCACAATCGACGTAGATGCAGCAAGTTATTAGAGGTACCAAATATGTACAAATTTAATTTTAGCATGTGTCCAAATATATTGCATGGCATTAATTATATTCTTCTATGTAGGATCTCGAAGCAGAACTCTGATAGCTACAGCATTGTGCACACGGTCGGGGAGCATGTACGTCGACGATGAACCTGATGTTGTCGTGTGCATTGTTGTGTATGTTTAGTACCGTGTGACCTGGTCTTTAAAATCTACTTCATTGTGTCAGTTAGTTAGTGACTTCCTGATAATTATTTTTATCTATGACTCAGCGAATTGGTGCTCCACTCCCTTGTTACAGTATGAGTTTGGGATCTTTGGTTTGCATTTTCTATGTGAGTTTTTGATGTCCAACTTTAAGAATCATGGTGTCTTCGCGGCCAGCATGGAGCTCGTGTATTGTGGAGGAGAATATTTGGAAATAGATGTAGTGGAGGAATTAAATTTTGCTCGCGGAAAAAAATAGGCCGATATTGCATGCTGTCAAAAAAATACTTTCCGGACGTGACGCAACGTGTGTATGTTGTCGGAATTCGTTGAAATTTTGCATATAGTACTGGGGTGGGCATCCCCACTGGCTGGCAAAATTTGGTGTCATTCTGAAGATGACCTAATATTTGATGTCATTCGGTGTGTCGGTGTGAATGCCAGGCAGGTGGCTAACCGGTCAGCAAACATGAATGCGTGTAAGAATCCGTCTCGTCGTCTCGTCCGGTCACGTCCACTCTTACCGGCATGAATGCGGCAAGGAGAGCGGAGCGAGTGTGGTGTGGACGGCGCCGGAGCGGAGAGGGTCGGAGTGGCTATGAGCGGAGAGAAAAGTGGTGCGGTGTGGTGTGGACGGCGCCGGAGCTGTGCTTAAACAGTCACGGTCAGACGAAAAGTACGGGAAAACGCTTCTTTTCTTGTTCCGTCTCTCACGTTCTCTGTCTTCTCATCCAAAAGAAATCAACTACTGGACGAACGAATTACAACAGATATACGAGGCGATTGTCTAAAAAAAAGATATACAAGGCACAGATTACGGCTACCTGTGGCGGCCGCCCATACCTGCCCCTACGGTGGCGCGGCGGTGCATGCATGGCGCTGGTAATCACGCGTGCACGACCGGCACACCCCGCCGCCAGCCAGACATGCATGAAGACCCACGAATCGCGCGGGGTATCCGCCTGGGGCCCGACAGGCGTACACGTGCGGGGCCCGCACCGAATCTGTCGGTCGGCCTGTCTCCGGGTGACGACGCGCGCGCGTGCGACGGCCCGACCTCTGGTCGTCGCGTGTGGATGGCGTCATGCGCTTTGCTGGGATCCTCTCCTGACGCCACACCGATCCCGGAGCAGATCTCGTCAGGTCTGAGTCCGCGGATGCCGAGGACGATTCGCCAATAGTTTTGTCACTTTGTCTCACATAAAATGTCCGTCTAGTTTATTTCCTCCACCGTTTTGCACCAAATTTTTTTCTGTCGCGGTTGTACATGATCCTGCAGCACCTGGCGCGGGATCTTCTGCGGTCAGGTAAACAACCATCGCTAGCACAAGTGCGGCCACATCCACGACCACACAGCATGAATGTACATAAATGTGACTACATAGTTTTTTTTTGCAAGGCCTGCTCACAAACAACTATACGGTTGGATATAAACACATGCATGTCGCGTCGAAAATGGAAATCACATTGTAGCAAAAATGTTGTTAAAAGACCTCTATCGTAAATGAATTGTTTCATAACTGCAAACATTCCTACAAAAACAAAAAATGTTTTCTCAACCTTAAAACGGTTCAAATAACATTAAGCCTCCTACAGAAGCTCGTCTCCGCTGCCAAAATCCAGTGACTTCTTCGTATTAGTCGTTGTAGTTTGCTTCGGGCTTGGCGACGACCCACCTTCTCCCATATTTTTACATGGTACATCAATGTAACCTAAGGAGTCCAGTTGTGCCTGTGCCTCACGCTCCGTAGCCAGACCTTCCGCCTCCTCCATATCTCGGATGCGCAGTTCCTGTCAAAAATCATACGAAGGTATTAGGACAAACTTAAAGATGATGAAGCCGTAAAATTGATATAACATGTAGAATAGGAACCTCTGAATCCATGTCCGAATACTCATAATCATCTTTCGGTGGACGATTATACACTAGGTACAAATGACATGTCTTGCTGCCGTTCAGAACGGAAATCATCTTTGCAAAATCATCTGGTCCTGAAATCAGGAACATTCCTTCTGGTAGTTTGCACGCATGCTCAGGTAAGAAGTGGTACAAATCTGAATCCTTTTTATAACCAAATCCAGCCATTTCTTTCATGAGAAAAGCGTAGTCCAATACGCCGGGTTTAAACAATCTCATCTCGCAGGGTCTTCCCTCGAAGTATCCTGTCGGGACATGCGAAAGCTCATAATCCCTATGAATAAAAAATTCCATTACCAGCACCTACATACGAGTATCTCACCTCAGATTTAATACATTGCAATGAGCAAAGGGCCAAACATAATTTTGGATGTGCGTAGCAACATCGCGACATAGTTACCTTATTATATCCGAAGGAATCTTCATCTGGAGTGATTGGGGATTGTGCCATCTCTGGATGCTTAGCCTACGTATGAATCGCCGACACAGGGTTACACACAAATTAAAAATGGTCATACAAAATGTTGGCTCTGTGAATGTTTACCATGTGTGCGAGGTACTTACAGGGGAGAATTGAAGACATGTTGTTCGACTGGAGTGCTGTAGCATTCAACGGGTGACACCGACATCGCAAGGCCTGGAGTGATTGGGGACTGTGCCGTCTGACGATGCTTAGCCTACATATGAATCGCTCACATAAATTAAAGTTACCCACAAATAACAAATGTCCATACAAAATCTCGGTCGTGAATGTATAGCATCGGTGCAATGTACTTACAGGGGGAGAATTGAAGACATGCTCTTGGGGTGGATTGTTGTGGCATTGAACGTGGGACTGTAACATTGCATGGTCTTCCATAATCTTTCCTTCCATTTGGACCTGCTCCACCATAGCCTTGTAATCCATGTCCTTGCGCTCCTTTTGCAGCCTAATGTCCATATCCGCACGTGCCTGCAACACATTGGCGTCCATCTTGACACGCTCTGTCTGAATAAGGCCGTCGACAACTTCCGGTCCTTTTGCAAAGTCAGCTGCATCTCCTTGCACTCAAGCTGGAACTTCTTTTCCATCTCCTCACGGTCCCGCTGAAACTTTTGTTCCATCTCTTCACGCATCTGCTTAATCTTTCGGGACATATCAGCACGCTCATCCTTTAGCATCCTATCAACGTACACACGTTCTTGTTTGAGTTTCCTGTCCATCTCATCGCGTTCCTATTGGACATTCACGTCGATCTGCCGGCACGCTTCATGCAACAACCTGTCGTACTCCGCACGGTTGTGATGCAATTGTGAATCCATGGTCCCTACAACACTAGAGACAAAAATGCAATTAATGAGATCCACATTGTCAAAATATACCGATTCTCATTAAAACATATGACTATTTCAATATCTCAAAATGTAAAATAGCATGGTATGTGAGACAAACTGACTCCAAAATTTCCAGCAAAAGCTCAAATCTCCCAACATTCCTATAACTAAATTTGCTATCAACAACCTCATCCAAATCAGTCGTAAGAATCCTGCAACTCCTTCAACAGTACCTCCTTTACTCTTGTATTGTGAACAAGTCTGTGTACGGCACATCTAAGTGGCTAAAGCAAACCTCATCCAAATCATTCCTACTAATCCAACATACCTCAAAGGTCTAGTAAAGTAACTCCACCGAGAAAATATATCCATAACCAGATCGTATGATCACCTACCCCTAACAAGCAATCGCAAAGCTCTTGCATAAAATTCTTTACTCCAACCTCATCCAAATCATTCCTAGTAATCCAGCATAGCTCAAAGGTCTCTAAAATTTACTACACCGATAATATATATCCCTAACCAGATCATATTATCAACTATTGTGAACTAGCAATCACATACCTCTTGCATAACAGCCTTTACTCCAATTAACGACAACCACCCACAATCTTGCACCCAAACAGTACCTTCCACGAAAAACTAATCTCCCACGAACAACTACCAAAAATCTTGCACACAAGATGGCATCTCTAATCTCATCACAACTGCCTTCTTGGTCCAACCAACGGAAAAATGTATCAATGTTGCAAGAGATGGGAGGAGAGGTGGAGGATGAGATCTTTTTACTCCGGCGTCGGCGTGGGCGTCTGCGGAGCGATGGCACGATCCCGACGACGGCTACGTCAGGAGACAAAAACTTGATGGGGCGGTTAAGATAGGAGGGATATGCGCTACGATGGAATGGTAAATATCCGTGATTTCAGGGTCAATTATATATTTCCAAGTAATGCGCATGGATGGAACGGTATCCGTCCGTGATTTTTGGGCCAGTTAGTCATTTGGAAGATTTGTTAGTTAGCCTATTTAGAGGGAGCACGATCCTCTGGTGTTGGTGTAAGGGTTTGTTGGGCCAGCGCACAAACATCCCTAGCTCTGCTCTACCCAAAGGATTAGGGCGACCGTATGCCATTGTCGCCGTCGCCTAGCACCTAATCAACCATGTCGTCCTCGAGCTCGATTAGGTGTGCGCTCAGGGGCCGATCAGTTGCTGTGCCCCTGATCCCTTGCCCTGACTGTGGCGAGACGGTGAGATTCTATCTCTCCAGTACCGAAGAGCACGATGGCTGGGTGTTCTACAAGTGCAAGCACCACGATGTACAATCTCTTTTTACTATTGGGTTGAGATTTGCTGCAGGAGTAATTTTTTGTACTGTTTCATTAGTGCTGGTTTGATTTGTGCTCACTTGATTCATAGGATATATGTGATTTCTGGCGCTGGGAACTAGAGTACGTTGATCATCTTGTTGGTACAAGTGTCCTTGTTGGTGCTGCTGCCGTTGATGCAATTGGTGCAGCACAGGAAAAAAGGGAAGAGCTACAACGCGCAAAAAAACACTGGGGAAAGAATGCATGTACCAACGAGGGAATATTGGAGGTAGGACCAATTACAGTCAGAGCAATGTGCCAACCATTACCAACCACCAAGCGTATACGATGTTAGGATTAGGGAGACAAATTGTTGTTGTGCTGAAGCTGCCGACGGCTAGTGTAATGGTGTTGTGTGTGTTGTGTGTGATGTTGATTCTGAAGAAATAATCTATTTGTGATCGTATCGTGGCGATTATCGTGGCCACTTGTAATAACAGCTTAAAAAGAAGAGGTTTTGTAACATGCTCCCTATTACCCCCCCCCTTTTTCACATGAGAGGTAAGAGTATGAAATAAATCTGAGCCGATGGTTGCATTAAATAGTTGTTTTGATAAATTCTTACCTTCTTAACTCTTATGTGAAAAGAGGGGGTAAGAGGGGGCATGTTAAAATTGCTCAAAAAAGAATGAATAAAGCGAGTTCCAATGAAGACAATCGAATGGTAAAACATAAACTACCATTACAAGTCTTGCACACAATCTTGTGCACGAACACAAGAGTTCCATGAAATAGTAATAAAGTACCACATTAGAGCAATGACTTAAAAAGCCCTTAATTTATTTTCGCACACTACGTTTTGCCAAAACTACTCGAGAGGCACATCAGGAACATGGGAAACAAACAGATAAATTCCATGATCTCCCAGGTACAGCAACATCAGCACCTTGTGTCCTAACATCAAGAATTTTTCCTTCTTCATGAACTCATTCCATTTGTTGACGCAAACACGACCGTCAATATCAGAAATGGTGTACGTACTTGACACATTAGTGTGTGGATGACAAACAATGGTTATCGCACCATATTCATCCATGTCTTCGGGGACAACACGATGAGGTAGTTTCTGTTTGAACAACATATTTGTTACGTCAGCACATTCGCAACTTATTGGTATGTAGTAAAGGAAAAACAATTAATTTGGAACAAAGCTAAAAACATACTGAAATGACACAAAGTATAGGAAGAACAAGAAAGATGGTTACCGTGAAGTTCTTGTTGCAATCTGACCATGTCAAGGTATGGAGGAATCCATAAGCTCTTCCTTGATCATAGTTTCCAGCATCATGACGCTCCACTAACTTGTCAAGGTTCATCACTTGGCGTATGACATTCTCCATCATTCTCCAGTTGAAGTTTGTCCCCTCAGTTACAGCGACATTGTCAATAATATCTCTTTTCTCATTGGACAATTGGTAGTATGCTACAATATTATAGCACACCCAATTTAATTTACAACCTATGGTATATGATATAGTAAGAGTAATAAAACTTGCAGGAACAAGAAAGTAGTTTACTTGGATGTATGATAGGAAAATTTCCAGTTGTCACAAGGCTACTTGGTAGTTCAGAGTTGTCAATACTGAACGTAATCTCCTGACCCACATAAAGCGTGTAAACTCTAACAAATTCCTTCCAAGAATCACCAGAACTGTATGTCAACCCATTTTCGTTGGTAATAACACATGGAAATTCAAACCCCTCATTGGTAGTGAAACTTGCATGAAAATTCCCATTTTTCCCAAGGGCACTCTGAAATTCTGCAAGAAACTGTATCTGCTGTAGCAGGGGATAACCTGAGTAGCACTAGTAGAAAACAGGGCTTTGGTTCAAGCTCGATCTACACATTAGTCCCGGTCACATTACGAACCGGGACTAATGTGAGCATTAGTCCCGGTTCGAGTGGCTAGGGCGCCGGCATATGAAGTACCTACTAATATAAACAGTTGGTCCAATCAAAGTTTGCCAGAAATAGATGACTAGCAAAGTAGATCACTAGTTCATAACAGAAATATCATATAACCCCATAGAAGATTTTAATTTACATGCACGTACACGAAACCATTTGATCAACTAACAAATCTACATGCAATATAACTCTTATTTCAGTCAACATTATAAACAACTGACAAGTACAATATTACTGCCTCCTTCCCAAAATTGTTGACAAAGAAGTGTACATACGGATGTATGTACCACGAAAACATGACTAGATACATCCGTATTTAGACAAATCCAAGATATTAATTTTGGATCGGACGGAGTACTAAATTTCTCATGATATTTGGTATGAGACATGTCAGACTGGATCTTACTGTCCTGTTTGCAAATCCCGCGCGTAGGGTGACGATAAAAAACTCCCTCATCCGATGCTCACTGGGGCACAAACCCTTGGTGTCCAAACAAATGCCACACTACGATTCGAGAACAATCACATCATCAGTACTATCATAAAGATTTGTGCTAACTGTTGACTTCAGATCTGACTGATTCTGTAGTGCAAATACGTACCGCGCTCTTCTCCTTAACCATTGTCGCTCGAGGGTGATCGGCACGAAACAATGCCTCAGAGGACGGTCCAAGTAGCGTAGGTAAGAGAGAGGGACGCGAGGAGGAGGCGGCGAGAAGATCAGCGATGTCCGACCCCTAAGGTGACGATGGCGGTGGCGGTGGCCGGCGACTTCAATAATGCGCGTGAGCCCGGCGTCTCCGATCTGATCTTGGAGCGGACGTGGCGGTGGTAGGAGGCCCGGATGCTGCGGGTGGTTATGAGGGAGGAGGTGCAATCACGGGATTTCGGGAGAGGTGGTGTGCGTGAGTTATGGGATCTTCGAACATATATCAGCAAGATTACAAAAAAAATTATGTTGTGCTAAAAAATACATTTTGTAAGGGCTGAACTAGGTTTCTAGTTTCAAACAAGTATGAATGATATATAATTCAAAATTTGGCCTTATCCATTTTCCAACTTTCTTTCAGTACATGCCATGACCAAATCAAGCAAGCATGCAAAATGGTTTTCAGTTTAGCCAAGTTTTCCATTTTGTGGAATTTTTTCGGTCCAAAATGCACGAATGTGGCCAGACGTGACAACACTTGCAATCATTGTTGAAAATGGTTCAAACTACGCATGGAGGCCTACAATGGCGATGAATTGTCACCCCAAAAAAGTTGGGTTGATTTAAGATATGTCAATAAACCATCATGTGATTTCGGAGGGTGCCAGGCAAGCCCGGAAGGGTGAGTCTGGGGGCACCTCCATATTAACACCATATACAAATGATCCCAACTTTTTTCATGGCCTCCTATGAGCAAATCAAGCAACCATGCAAAAATGGTTCTTAGTTTAGACAATTTTTCCATGTTCTAGAATTATTTTTATCGAAAATGCCCGAAAACTGGCCGCACGTGACAATACTTGCAAACTTTACTGAAAATGGTTCAAACTTGGCATGGAGGCGTAACATGACCAGGAGTTGTTACCCCAAAAAGTTGGGTTGATTTCAGAAAGGTCAAGAAACCAGCATGTGCTCTCAAAGGGTGCCATGTTAGCCCCCAGAAGGGCGCGTATTGGAGCACCTACGTGTTTACAATATATACAAGTGATGCCAACTTTATTTCATGACCTCCCATGACAAAATCAAGCATGCATTCACAATGGTTTTCAATTTGGCCAACATTTTAATCCTTTTCCAATTTTCGAGCGAAAAAGACCAATTCTTGGTGCAATACTTGCCCTCGTATGTTTTGGAGATTGTTGACAGAAACAGGCATGGACTGATTTGTTTGCTAGTGCACACAGAGAGAAATAGTCCATGCAGTACCGAAGAGAATGATGTCGCCGGTGTACAGTTCGAGGAACTTCACCGAAAAATATCTGCGCTGCAGAAAAGTACGAGCTACATCATGTGAAGACTTGTAGACGAGAAGAATGAAGTGAAGGAGTTGACCCCTCGAAAATTTCATTGCTGACGCGAAGCAATTGGTTCGGTGATTATGTCCGAAGAAATTGACTGCAACGATGAAAGATGAAGACGAAGTGAAGACGTAGCATTCTTTTCGTTGTTCCTCTTTCATTCATTTGAGTCATAGGACCTCCGTACTATTAAGAGGGGTATAGGTTCTCGAAGCTTAGATCCGCTGTGATGCTTAGCCCAAACCTATGCGAGACTGAGAGAAATCTCTTTATGCTTCGAATGATTACCTACCAGCAAGAGACGTCGTTCTTCTTCGTTGTAGGAGATATCTTTCGAACTGAGGAGTTAGCATTACTTGCTCCGCACATAATGTTACCGTTGTGCTCAATTCCGACCGTTGGACTCGTGTCGTTCGGCCATTGGCTGCTCCACATGTCCAATTTGGTCATTTCCCATCAGGGAAGGCTGCGGCTATAAATAGCCACCCCGCTCCAACATTGCCCGTTGGCTGCTCCGCTTAAGATTTCTGAGAAGATTGATTGAGCAACCCCTCTCCGAGTGATTTGAGTTTAAGATCCACCGAGAGAAAAATCAAGAGCCGAAACTTAGACAGTGGTTGAGCATCACAGTAGTTCTGAGTTAGAGTTCTTGTACCTATTACTCTTGAGAGCTGCGCACTCTCTAGACGGATAGGTGTCTGCTCGAGTGTAGAAGAGTAATTGTCTTCACCGAGCAAGATCTTTAGCAACCAAGAGTCATTGTGGTTCGCGAAGAAGTCTGTCGAAGGTTTGGAGATCGCCGACAAGTATCTACCACGAGTGAAATCAACAGGAGTCTGATCAGCTCCGAGTTGAAGGAGAATAGGGCGAGGAGAGTTTATCCTCTGTGTTAAATCACAACCCCTCCAACCAGACGTAGTCCTTTGGCAGAAGGGCGAACTGGTCTACCAAATTCTCCTGTCGCCATCGAGCACCACTGGTTCGCTTTACATTACTGCATTTCATTCAGCAGTTTACCTTCGTGCTCAGTGTCGATAGTTGTATCTGATCAATCACAGTTTATCAATTGTCAATCTCACTCCCATCGTTCCTAGTTTTTCCATCGTCTCAGGCTATTTTAATTCTCGTTGTTTATCTGTATGACTGCGTAATTACTTTCTGTACCGAATCCTTATCCTGTCATCCATCTCTGTGTATTTCCATCATTGTCATTACATTGTTTTTCCTCGTGCCGCTGGATCTGCTCGTATATTGCATTAATATCTGTTGAACTTGTGATCGAATGATAACTGATTTATACTTCGACATAGTTATCATTCTATAGCGAGCTCTTTCAAGTGTTACTCTACCGAACCATATCATTCCGCTGCTGTGCTTGGGATCGGTTCAAAACCTTCGCAAGAATTTTTGAATCTGCCATTCACCCCCCCTCTGGTCGATATACTCTCGGTCCTAACAATTGGTATCAGAGCAGGTACTCCCTGTCTCTGTCTATTAAAGGTCTAACAACCTTGGAGTTTTGAGTATGTCGTATGCAGGTAGATCCTCGCACTCTGAAAGGTTTCCTATCTTCGATGGAAATGATTATGTCTACTGGAAAGAGCGAATGAAAATCAGACTTCAAGCCATCAACATTGAACTTTGGTAGATTGTGGAAAATGGATACACTGTTCAGCACCCTGATGCTCCCACTTCCGATGACAAAGCTAGAATGCATTTGAATGCTCAAGCAAAAGATATCATCTGTGACAGTATCTCAAAAGACATTTTCATTCGGTTCCGAAAGCTTGACTCTACAAAGCAACTCTGGAATTCTATCAAGGATGTTCATGAAGAATCCATTGCCAGAATAGATCAACACACAGAAATGCTTCGTGCCATGTATGCTGGTTTCAGGAGTCTTCGTAGGAAAAGTGCTATGGAACTCACCGATCGGTTGACAAATATTGTTGAAAAACTTCATCAACGAGGAGTAACGGATATCACCGATAGAGATTTAATCGATAAGTTGTTGAGTGCTCTTGATGCAACCTTTGATCCAATCATGGCTGAAATCAAGCAAAGACCTGACTATGAAGAACTTCACTATGTCGAGGTCATGACGTTATTGTCTATCCACGAAGAAAAGATGGAACTTGAAAATGGGCATCATGAATCTTCTTCAGAAAGCGAAGGGGAAATTCTTTCACACTATGGAAGTTCACAAGAGGAAGATGTCGAGAATCAACACTCCATCACACGAGAACTCGAAATGCTTACAGAAAGACTTGGTGATCTCAGAAGATAGAATCTGTGTCTCACAAATGATGACGAAGTTGACTTGCCTGAATCTTCGAGAAGATTACCTCTGAAAGAAATAAAGTGCTTCAAGTGCAAACAACTCGGTCACTACATTGCAAACTGTCCTTGTTGGGATCAAGATGAAAAACCTAGCAGCAGATGGATTTATCTTCACTGCTCTGGATTCACTCAAGTGGACCGTCATGCTAAGCTCCCGAAGAAAAATGAATCTGCCTCATCATCTTCGTCGAGACCAGTCACTGACGTACATACGACAGCTACCATTGAGTCTAATATGAAGAAAATATCACAGCTGACTAAAGTATGTGTAGAAATGAATATGGAATCTGAAGATGAAACATCTGAATCCGAATCAGAAGACGAAGAAGTTACAGAAGCCAAGGAAGAGGAAATGCATTCGTCGCCTATGGATCATCAGAGAAGTCTCTCGAATTAGACATTGATGATAATGCTTCAAGTGATGATGAACCTACTACATTCTATCTCATGGCAAAAACCTCAAAGGATCAGGTATCAGCGAAACACCGAAAATGAATGACTGAATATTCCTCTGAATACATTGCCTATGCCAAACTTGTTAAGATTGCAAAATCTCAACATGATGAGCTTGAAAGACTTGAGATGAATCTCAGGAAAACCGAAGGATTACTGGTCGAAGAGATAGAGAAAAATCAAGAGTTGACTGAAAAGCATGATGCTTTCTCTTCAACGTTTGATGTTCTTTCCAAACGATATGATTCTATTGCAGTCGACTACGAGAGTTTATCACATGAACTCCTTAGCAGGAATCAAGAACTCGAGTCACTGAAAGAGTCTTATAACGTTCTTGCGAAAGAAAAATCTTCTCTCTTCACCGAGCAATCCAACAACCTTCCTGTTGACTTTGTGCCTCCTTGCTCAAAATGCCTAGAACATAGCAATGATGACTCAAATGTGAAATATCCAATGCTGCCATCGAGAATATTGCAACTACTTCGAATGATATTCCTAACGCCTCTCCCGAGGAATTTGTTGCTATCTCTGATTAAAATTGCAGGCTAAAGAAATTGCTTGAAACGGGAATGCTAAAGAGCCTCAAAGGACATCAAACACTATGTGATGTGCTCAAGAAGTCAATACTGCACAAAAATCTCAACGTTGATGGAACTTACTGGACTCCCGAGCAATATCCTCGAACGAGCTGGGTTCTTGCCAGAAGCAAAACGCTCGAACCTGCACTCCTGTCTAGATATGACTCACCCATTCCTGTTATTTCTGACGAGTCAAGTGACTCAAACTACAAACTCTTCAAACAACAGAATGGTAAGGTTTTCGCTCGGTATGTTGGAACTAACTGCAGGTCGGGTTCACCCAAGAAGCAAATCTGGGTGAAGAAGTGCACTATTGAAAGTTTATCTGTCACTGCTAACCTGAATATGCAGAGTAATTCTCTCCGAGGAAATGATAATCCCTCGCAGTATGGCAGTGCAACTTCCTCGAACAGATATCAGTCAAACTTTCGACAAAAGGAGTACTTACGTATCTCCTCGTATCATTATGCTCATGTCTCTGGGAGCAATTTCAATGCTTACTCATATGATTACTCTCGAGATGCACTGGTGAACTAAGGAAATCTACGAAAGAACGTCCCTGCTCAGTCAAGACGAATGAGGTCTGCGCTGCCCACACAAGTGTGGGTTGCGAAAAAGAACTAACCCATCTTGCAGGAACTCTATCTCAGGGATTCTTCTCGTTTATCCTTTGCCCTGAGTTCTATATTGTTGGTGCTAGCTCTTTGTGTTATTTGCTCTCTATGTTGTTTATCTTCGAATTGCCGTGTTTGTGTTTCGTCCGATGAACAACTCACTCATAGCTCCTTGATTGGTATTTTTTTTTGGTTTGGCTGAGTGCTTTGTTTCGGACCCTTTTATCCCTCCATTCTTTCTCTTCTAAATCTACGATGTCCATCGTAAGCATGCAATTTGATCCGAAGAAGATCTCTCTCCAACGTCCTTGGTCGCGAAAGAAATCTACTTCGAACTTTTATCTACTTTTGGCGATCAGCCCTTCAAATCTTTCGCAATCCCGCTCTCTTCCTGAGTTTGTCACAGAAAACGGTTGCCACGTGCCCACGATCTCCACGATCGTGATCGTGTCCGTCGAATGCGGAGCGTCCCGCAACTGTAGGCCGTAGATTTCGGAAAAGAGGTTCAGCCCTTCAGCTATAAATACCCCTCGTCGCATCTTCTTCCTCATTCGCGCAAACCCTCGTTTCTCCATCAAGGCCGTAGATTTCGGAAAAGAGGTTCAGCCCTCGAAGCAGCTCCGGCGAGGTGCTCCGCCGTGAAACTCCGGTGAAGTCTCGTCGCAGCTGATCACGCCCGTGCGGTAATCCATCCTCCCGCATTGCCGTAGTTGATCTAAGTTGCCAAGTTAGGGCGCTTAGATCCGGAACTGTTCTTCTCCCCCTGTCAGTTCATAGGGTAGTTCTTACCGATGCCGTTTTCCTCGATTTATTTTACTACGGTAGATCTTTAGAAATCACTAGGGTTTGACTGGTACGGTTTGTAGATCTTCCTCGTACTGGTTTTCCTCATCTAGGGTTCTTGTGTATTTGTCCGAAAGATTAGATAGCTATCAACCTGCCCTGGATTTGTCTCTGGCTAGCTGGTAAAATATATCAATGATATCTTTCTATTTTACCATGAGTTCCTGGTTGGCCCTCTACAAAATCATTTTCGTTCAAAATACCTTCTGTGCATGCTTATGACCCTACCTCTGTTTTCCCTCGCATCTATTCTGTTCACAGGTTAGTCATGTCGCAGAGTTCTGTAGAGCATTCAGATTCTGAAGGATATTTGCCTCAGCTTCCACCAAGGTCCGAGCGAATGAGATTGACTGGAGGAGGTAAATCCTCGAAGCCACCCAAGGCTCCAAAGAAGAGACAAGAATCGGTGTCCGAAGAAGATTCTGAAGAAATTCCCTCTGCTCACAGTCAACCCGAGGATGAATTGGTCACTGACGCTCTAACCATCTTCTCTGATGGAAATCCCAAAAAGGGTGGTCGTGGCAGAGAAAAGAACACTACTGCAGAAATGTCTGATCCTGAAAGTTACAGAACTCCACCTGAAGGAGAATCTGCAACAGATCGCAACAACAGGCTCCAGAGGATTCGCCACCACTGGGCGAGCAAATGGTACCGATATGAAAATGTTCGCGAGAAGTACCAGATTCTGTTTGCTTTCACACCGCCGTGGAATGACTGCATTGCAGAGAACTGTATTGGCCCCGATGATGAAAAAGTCAGACCACCACTGCCTCCAAATGCTCACAAAGATTCCCTCAAAACTATCGCTGATTTCCCCGAGGAATTAGCTAAGAGGGCGAAGGCTAAGTCCAAGCGTGAAGCTAGGGAAGCCAAGAAAAACTAAGTTGAAGCGAAAAACGTCGCGCTGACTCAGCAAGACGTACAGAAGAAGAAGGAACAAACATCAGCTTCGAAGGAAAGCAAATCTGGGAAATTTGTTTCCCCTCGTGCACCTCGAAAGAAAACCCTCCCCAAGAGAACCAAGAAGGTAGTTCCCGACTCGTCTGATGAGTCATCAAGAGAAGATACTCCTGATGAAATTCCATTGTATGATCGTCTCGCCATTCTCAACAAGCAATCCAAGACTCCCTCTCCTGTGAAAGCTTTTCCCTCTCCAAGGAAATCACCCAGGCTTGCACCCATTTCACTCACTGATAAACCTTCGGGTTCTGTGGCTCCGATAACTTTGTTGGGCACTGCAGCGAAGAGAAAGCTGCAGTCTGAAGAACAAGCAGATGTGGCTGCCAAGAAGACCAAGCTCACTGTTCCTGCTCCCACAGAGGAACAGAAGTATGATTTCAACTTCATGATCGATGTGATTGACAGTGCAGCTTATGATGCAAATGCTAATGAGGTGTGCGATCTGGGACTCCCCGATGATGTTACCGAACTGGTAACGAAGCATTTCGTTGAGCTGAAGAAAATCACCAAAAAGGTGAACAGAGCTGTCAGAGATAAACATGCCGTCGAGAAACTGAGAAATGAGGCCAAATCTGAATCCGAAAGGAAAAAGATGAACAAAGGAATTGTTGAACTCACCAAGGCCCTCAGTGCCTTGAGAAATGAGAAAATTGAGTGGCACTCTCGCTTGCACATGGATGTGTCTCAGCTGTGTGACAGAAGGAATGAGGAGATTGAACGCAAGGCAGATCTCGCTCGAAGAAGAATTCGGGAAGAAAAACGTCAGAAGGCCAGGGCGAGATCAGGCAAACCGAAAGCTAACAAAGAACGCCGTCTTTAGAATGTCACTGCTGATCCTGCTCCACTGGATTCCCATGTACCGTTGCAGCAAGTTCCTCCATCTCCACCTCACGAGGATGAACTTATGCAACAGGTTAGTGCTGAAGAGGTTATCATTCCTGCGCCAGTAGCTCCAGAGCAAAATGAAGTTGTTGATATATTCCTGGAAAGGACTGATGAGGAAAATGCACCTCCCAAGCAGAAATCACCAGTTGACGAAGTTGATGAAGAGATTGAGGTTGAGAAGGCAGAACCATCGCCTCCGAGAACATTGCAAGTAGAGCCCTCCGAACAAAATAAGGAGGAGAATGACAAGATTGAGGGGGAGCTCAATGCTTCCCGAGAGAAAACACCCCCGGTCTCATCATCTGGTGCCCCTACCCAGATGGATGTTAATCCTGCTCCTCTTACCACTGCACCACAGTTAGTAGAGGAAGAAAAGAAATCTGCTGAGCCGATGGCTCGAGAAGAAACTGCCCCACCAGTTGTGACTCAAACACCCGAGAAAGAAGTTGTTGTGCCTCCCGCCGATGAAAGTGAAAGGAAAGAAAAGGCCCTTGAGCCCGAAAGTCAGAAAGATGCCGAAGGAGTTCCGGCGAGCAAGAACAGCGGTCGGTCAAGTTCCTCGAAGCAGTCTGCACGAGACAAATCAAGAAAGCATCATGCTCCTCTCAAGCCCATTGAGGAAGGCATGCCTGCGCCTGATGATATTCGAATCCAGTCCATGGCTGATGAAGAACCACTGACACTACACCATGCACCAGAATTCCCTACCGATGTTTCTTGGGAAAAAGTCAGTATTGCAGTGACCCACTGTCGGTCGGGAATACTACAACATACATCATCCAACAGTCGGTCGGGAATTCTTTTATGGCCCACGAACCATCGGTCGGGAAATAACCCCGACCAACAATCGGACGCTAAATGGGCCTCGCGCGCGAACAGCCAAAATTTTAGCTCCAATAACCGGCCCAACCCGCGAAGATTGCCTCATTTCATTCCCCTCGCACGCGCAAAGGCAGCCAAATCCCTAGCTCTTCGTTCCCCACGCGCGCTGCCTGGGGCTCCCGGTGGTCTATCCATGCCGTCCCACCACCGCCACACACAGCCCGGGGCTATCGCCGGACGCCGGTCGATCCTGACACCGTCCCACCGCCACCCCACCCCGCCCTGCCTCTGCAGCGCCGCCCCACGCCGCCCTCCCTCTGCCGCGCCGCTCCAGCGCCGCCCAATGCCGTCCGGCCTCTCCACCGCTGGCCCCACGCCCTCGTGCTACATCCACCAAAGCTGCCGCCCCCTCCCTGGCCCAACCTCCCCCATCTCCACCACGAAGGGACAAGTAGCGGCGCCGACGAGTTGGATCTGGGCAGCGTGCTGCTGGGCAGGGGCATCGATATGGCTGAGGTACAGCTCCTCCCTCTCGTCTTTGCCTCCCTCCTTCTATCTCTCTGTCCCCTGGAGGCGTATTGCGACAGTGGGCTGGCGGGAAAAAGAGTGCTCTGGCGGTGGGGAACGAGTAGACGTTCCAATGGACAAGGCACCTCATGCTTTTCTTCTTCTCTGGTTCTCCAGTTTGCTGTGTACTGCTGCTAGCTAGTCTAATTGTGAGAAGTTGAGCTTTGTGAGAAGCTTTGTGGTAGCAATATGAACTAATTTTAGAAGTTGAGCTGTTGTGTGCAGATTTTGTTTGTTTCCATTGCAAATTTTGTGGTAGCAATATGTATTAATCTTTTATTTGTTTCCATTGGCCATATAGTTCACCTTCCACTAACAGTCATGTTTTCGGTGTTACTCTTGTTATCCTTCTGTCCAAGATAGGTTATTTTTTGCTCTTCCAAAAAGTTCCCTAGATCTGTTTGTGTTTTGTGCTTAGTCTGCCATGATGTGCTTAGTCTGCCACCATGTTTAGTGTCTCTACGTGCTTCATAAGAGGATTGTTCATATGTAAAAACTTTCCTTTTACATAAGAGGATTGTTCAAGTGTGAAGCTAAGCTACCATGGATAAATAAAAGTAAGTGATATAGGAAAAAACACGTGTGAGTGTTGCCGATGGAGGCTGGTTCTGCTAGGACAAATATAGATGGATTAGTTCTTAAAGCAAGTGATATTGAAAAAAAATAAGTGTTGTGTACGATCTTCTAATGTTTTGTATTTTCAGCGATGTACTCATATAGTGTCTTTTGCAGGAGGAAAAATGGCAAGCAGAAACAGAAAAGCTAGAGATGGTGGGGTCACGGAGGAACAACTGGAAGCGGTAGAGTATGAACTACAGAGAAGTAGGAACATTGAAGAAAATGATAAAACGGCTGGCAGCGGCACGAGCAACAAGAGCTTCTATGTAGAAAGATATGGAAGCAAACCAAGCCCCCAAAACGAAAAGAAAGGTATGTAGCTTCCATAACATTTATTTTCTACCTGAAGGAAGCAAATGTAGCTTTCAGCACTAACCTATATATCTATGCAGGCACCCTCCAGCGCACCTGCAAGTAAATTTCATTTTGCAGAAAGAGCTCATAGAGAAAGCTGAAAAGCACACTGAATTGAAGGAACAAAGTATTAAAGAAGGTGATCTGTTTGCCCGTGTATGTGGAATGAAGGAGCCAAGGGGTCATGTCCGTGTGTTAGGTCTAGGGCCAACACCTCACGATTTGGGCACACCGGGTACACGGGGTAAAATGAGCACAAGAGTTCTGGTTGCAATGGAAGGACGTCGAGAAGCTGAAAATCGCTTTAACATGCTGGAGGGGCATGTGCAACAAATGCGGGAACAAATGGACTGAATGGAATTGATGTTAGCTTCACAAGGAGGGCATAATCTGGAAACTTCTAGCTCGCAACAAGGTTCTAATTCTCGACAAGTAATGAACTATTTCCACATCTTTTCATTGTATCAATAATCCATCTTGCATGCAATAATTCTATTTCCATATTGTTGTCTGCTAGAACTCGAGAGTTGAAGTTGAGGAACATAATGATGGTGAAGAAGAGGATGATGAAGAGCCCTTTGTTCATAGAAGAGTTGTTGCAAAGCCCTCTCATGTTGCTAAGGCAATAATTATCTCCGTTGATCCAGACACTATTGTGGGCCTAGAGCCCCTTGGACCGACGACTTATGAGGTTCTTGTCAATGTTCCGATCAAAAGGGATGCTATCGTGCCTTATGAATATGAAGGCTTACGATCTACCGCTCATGTTGTCACAGGTCCATTGCATGGCCATCTAGCAAGGTAATCTTCAATAATGTGTGTCTTGTCCACTTATCTCGAATTGTTTGATGTGTGATACTGACTCATGGTCACTTTGCTAGATGAAACCCTACAAACCAGGGGCATCTTCCTCGTCCTGCCGCTAAGGTATTTTCCCAATCACTATTTTTGAGCTAGTATTTATTTGTGTATTGTATAGGAGAAATCTTCTCAGTTTCTGAATACTGAGCTAGTATTCATTTTTGAGCTACAAACCAGGGACCGAAATGAGTTAGTATTCATTTTTGAGCTACAAACCAGGGCTGGTCTATCTTCTCTTATTATCATGTCTGCCTAGCTCACTGCCACTTCTCTTCATCTAAAGTTTGTCTTAGATAATGTACAATACATAGCTTCAGTTTGTCTTAGATAACCTCCTGCTGTACTGTTTTTTCATGAATCTAGTCCTTCAGTTTGTTCATGAATAACCTCCTGTTGTACTGTTTGTTCATGAATCTGGTCCTTCAGTCTGGTCATGAATCTGGTCCTTCAGTTTTGCTGAATAGAAAATACTCATCGTCTTATTTTTGGCTAATACCATAGTTAATAACCTTTTTTAACTACAAGTCTCACTCGGCACACACACATTTGTCAGCATTGGGGCACATCCATAGTAGAGAACAGAGCATAATACACTGCTAGTTGCTTTTAAAGTTGCTATTTCTGAATCTTGTTTCTAGGCTAACCTATTATTTATAATCTTTATTTCTCTTATGCGTAACCTGATGGTTTCATAGGTTCTGACTCTTATACCTATGAAGATTTGTATGTATAGTACATATGCTTGTCTGAAAGTAATGGCTTAATTTAATCTAATTTGTGGCACTGAAGTACATATGTTTTTCTCTGATGCATTTCTGAATATAATAGTCAGGCACACTACAGTATTTTCCACCCCAGAGAAAAGAAAGAAAGAAAACTAGTGGTCTTTTCTAGAAAAAAACTGTAGTTTTGAAAATAGTTTGAGGTGTTTGGTCCAAGTACATACCATGGTTTTACAAACTGTAGTATCCCCAATGTATCTATTGCTGCCACCAGGATGATAGCATTCTGTTTTCGGTGTCCATGTATCTATTGCTACCACCAGGAAGATAGCAACATCCCTTTCAGTACCATTCAATTTATGGCCACTACTGAAGACTAAACAAAGATAGCTGAAATACTGTACTTCTCACATGGATAGAAAACACTAGTAAGGTGTATCTCTAATACTTAGCTATATGGTACCAGTTCTCTAAAAAAAAGGGCAGCCCGGTGCATGTAGCTCCCTCTTGCGCAGGGTCCGGGGAAGGGTCCGACCACTTTGGGTCTATTGTACGCAGCCTTTCCCTACATTTCTGTAAGAGGCTGTTTCCAGGAATGGTACCAGTTCTCTAGAAAAAGAAATTACATGACCACATAACTCTTTCTTGTGTTCAAGAAATAAAAATTACAGAGTGTCAATTACGTCTTTTATGTCTCATATTCTTTCTATCTTACAGATCTCTGATGGTGGAAAGACAACATTTGTTTATGTCATTGTCGATAAGAAAATGTGAGAATATATCTTTTCTTCGTCATCATTGTCGAAAGGCAGCTAGTACTTAGCTTCCTGTAGTTATAACTAGATTGAATGTAGCAGTCAACACAGCTACAGCTACAACATTTGTTTATATTCCTTGTTCTGCACCTCGACATGAATTATTTTCAGTTTCACAGCATAACATAAACCGTATAGTGCACAACATTTTTTCACCCTATGATATAAATCACGTGAAGATAGTCATGAAATGGTTCAATCATCCAATTATTTCTCAAAACTTTGGGTCGCGTCTCCTGGTCGACTTTGGTTATTCTTAGTGTGACACTTCCGTAAGGATCTCAAGTTTATAAACCTATCGGGTGTTTCGGTCACTCTAACAAATGTTTCCTCTTATTTAGTTACCTTTATTATGGGAATTATTAATGTTATTTTTGTTTGGTTCTGGTTTAATATTTTCAGAGTACATGCAAGTTACTGTAACTTGATAGATATTGATGAGATATGTAACCTGATTGATATTGTTTTGACAAAGTAATATGCCAAATACCATTGGCAAAATTCTTACAAATTGTTGGTCGGCAAAAGGAAGCACCATCCTACAGTTGGCCGGGAAAGGTTCATGGTAGGTCCAACGGAAAGTTGGTCGGCAAAACTAATACCATCAGATTATTGGTTGGGAAAGGTTCATGGCAGAGCCAACGGAGAGTCGGTCGGCAAAGGTATTGCCATCGAACAGTCGGTCGGGAAAGGTTCATAACAGAAAATCGGTCGGGAAAGGTTCATGGCAGGGCCAACAAATTGTCGGTCGGTAATGTTTCCTATAGCCGTCCAACAGTCGGTCGGTAAATTATGTTGGTCGGGAAAAGGCTTTCCCGTCTGGACTTTCCCCAACAGACCGTGTCGGTCGGCAATAGTCTCTCCCGACCGACTGTCTGTCGGCAAAAGCTGTTTTCCCGACCAATCTGTCTGTTGGGGAAGTAGTGCTGTGGTGTAGTGTGAGCAACCCGTTGGAAACTTTCCCGTTGTTTCCTGTCAATGATGGCCCTAATGGTCCAGCTTTCAATGAGCAGTTTCATCGTTCGAAACTTGCATTCTTTGGTACCAGCCCATATGATGGTGAAAGAACATCCATGTCACCGAGATTCTGGACAAAGGAACAAGCAGTGTATTATGCTCGCATTCTATGGCAAGAACCGGATATTCAAGCACCAGATTCTGGATTTCGCTGAGATCGAAAGTTTACCTTGCTTCCATCACACCATCGAGCAGATTGAACAGGTCTTCCTGAAGAGTTTTCTTCGTTTTAATCATGGCTGGAACCATGAAGTTGTCCTTCAGTTCTATGCCACTCTTTATATCTCAGGGGACCTCAACGACAGCAGTACTTGGATTCTCGAATGGATGACCAAGGAAGAAAAGATGAAATGCTCTGTTGACCAGTTTTTGGCTCTGTTGAATCTTCCTCGATGCGAATTTGATGCCTCACGTGAACACAGACTGCACTTCTGGGATGTCTCTGAAGCTGAACTTCACATGTTGATGGACCCCGAACTTCTTGGAGATGAATGTACCGAGGCTAATCCCAAGCATCTGGCCTATGAGAACAAAGTTTTGTTCTATATCTTGTGCAACTCTCTGACGCCAACAAATAGGCCCGAAAACATTCATGGCATTGTGGCAAATGCTCTTCAAACTATAGCTCATGGCATTCGGTTTGATATTCCCGATCTTCTTATTCGCAACTTGGCTTATGCAGCTGATAGCCCTCAAGTCTTGAAGCCATATGCACCATGGGTCATGTTCGCCATTGAGCAACTTCTCATGAAAAAGTTCTTCTGCCCATATGTCCCGAAAGTTTTTATGCCACCAGTCCGAGATACTCTCCGAACTGTGAAGGACATCGGCAAAGGGAAGACACCTATTGACGCCACTGCTTCTGCCTCTACTAGAGCTCCGAAGATCAAGAAGGTCAAAGTTGATATCCCTCGTGAAGAAAATCCCTCACTATACGAGATTTGTCTTCACACTCAGCAATCCCTGGAGAGTCACATTAAGCTCGATCGCAAAGAGAAAGTGGAAATGATGACTGAGATCAATCTGCTTCACAATTATGCTCGTCAAGCTCTGCTATCTGAGAAAGAACAGAAGAAGCGCTCGTGGATCCTTCTGCGCAAGCATTACTCTCGCAAACAACTGTCTGCAAAAGGGATCGAGAAAGATTATGATCATCTGGAGTTGTTTGAAGTTCCTCGCATCCGAAGGCAAACCCCTGTGCTTCCTCAGCGTTCTGCCTCCACTGACCTGCTGTTTGTTGAACCCGATGATGAACTCAAAGACACAGCAGGCACCTTCATTTACAAGACCGATGCACCTCGCTCTGCTACTCCCGAAGCTGATCCCGAAGCCCGTGCTGCATCTCCGACTCCTGCTTCAGCGTCGACCATCGCTCGTTCTGTTTCGCCAAATAGTTCAAGCTCTGGGGATTCTTCGGACGAGTAGTTCCCCGCATGCATTCTCTTTCCTTTTTGACACTTGTTGACAAAAAGGGGGAGAAGAACATCGAGAGATAGATAAGCGGGTTATTTGCAGGGTGTTTCCATTCGCCATTTGCTCTTCTTTCGAATAATTTGCTTTTGGTCGTGAAACTTAATCTCACCGTCTGTGGTGATGGCACACTCACTACTGGAATCAGGGACTTTGCCATCTGCCAGCTCTTTGCCGTCTGCTGGCAGATGGCAAAGAGGATATTTGCCGTCTGCTTTTATAAAGCAGACGGCAAAGAACATGCTGATGGCAAAGAGGCTCTTTGCCATCTGCACTTCTTTGCCGTCTGCTAGCAGACGGCAAAGAGTTCTTTGCCGTCTGCCAGCAGACGGCAAAAAACAAAGTGGGCCCCACTTGGTACTGCACTTGCCAGGTCACACGGGCCACTTCTTTGCCGTCTGCTGGCAGACGGCAAAGAACTCTTTGCCGTCTATCAGCAGACGGCAAAGAGGTGAGGGGGGGCCCCACAGTGTAACGGCGGGGACGGGCTAACGGCCCCCTCTTTGCCAGCAGACGGCAAAGAGGGGGCTTAATTTTCGCCATCCCCCCGTGCCTCCCGCCTCTCTCTCTTTCTCTCACCTCTCTCTCACACCCGCGCCCGTTCCCCTCTCTCACCACCGCCGCCGCCGCCGCCGCCCCCTCCCCGCCCTCTCGCCGCCCCCTCCCCCCCTTTCTCACCGCCGCCGCCGCCCCCTCCCCGCCCTCCACCACCGCCTGCCCCCCTCCCCGTGGCGCACCTCCACCACCGCGGCGCCGCCCCCTCCCCGGCGGCCTCCTCTCCTCGCCGCCGGCCTCCTCTCCTCGCCGCCGGCCGCCCTGCCCCCTGCCCCTCTCTGGTGAGCTTCCCCTGCCCCCCTTTTAATTTTTTTTTTCTGTTTTTCTAATTAGATTTTTAGTTTTCTGTTTTTAGATGTTTTGCAAATAGTTGTTTAGGTGTTTGGGTAAATAGGAAAAAATATTTAGACATTTAGGTAGAAAAAAAACCTAGAAGAAAAAAAAGAAGAAAAGAAGATGAAAAAAAAGGAAAAATAAAAAAGAAAAAGAACAAAAAATAATAATAAGAAGAAGAAACAGAAGAGGAGGAGGAGGAGAAGAAAAAAGAAGAAGAAGAAGAAGAAAAAAAGAGGAGAGGAGGAGAAGAAGAAGAGGAAAAAAGGAAAGGAAGAAGAAGAGGAGGAGGAGGAGAAGAAAAAAGAAGAAGAGGAAGAAGAAGAAGAAAAAAGAGGAGAGGAGGAGAAGAAGAAGAGGAAAAAGGAAAGGAGGAAGAAGAAGAAGAAGAAGGAAAAAAAGGAAGAAAAGGAAGAAAAGAAAGAAGAGGAAGAAGAAGAAAAGAAAAAAAGAGAAAAAAACCCGACCCCGACACGGCACCTCGACCCCGACCCGACAACCCGACCCCGACCCGACACCCCGACCCCGACACCCCGACCTCGATCCCGACCCCGACACGGCACCCCGACCCCGACCCGACAACCCGACCCCGACCCGACACCCTGACCCCGACACCGACCCCGGCACGGCACCCCGACCCCGACCCTGACCCGACACCCCGACACCGACACGGCACCCTGACCTCGACCCGACACCCCGACCCCGACACGGCACCCCTGACACCGCGACACCACGATACCCAGACATGACACCCCCCGACACCCCGACCCCGACCCCGACCCCGACACCCCGACACCCCTGACACCCCGACACCACGACACCCAGACACGACACCCCCCGACACCCCGACTCCGACACGACACACCGACACCCCGACACCACGACACCCCGACACCACGCCACCCAGACACGACATCCCCGACCCCTGACACCTCTTCGGCCTCCTGTTGACCGAAAAGGTGCTCTTCGGCCTTCCAGAGGCCGATGGGGTCATATATTTGTGAATTATGAGTTAGGAAGTATATTTCCCGATTTTGTTAAGAAAAATATCATATATATTTGTGTTGATCGGGTGGATTTAAATGTGCAGTTCTTTCGGGGCTGCGAGGGTCTGGTGTTCGATGACCTCCCCGTGCGTTCGACGAGCTCTGCCCCTGCGTTCGTGGGTGAGCACAAATGACATCTCCTCCTCCCCCCTTCATTTGCTCTGTTTCGGTCTTCGTGCCGATGAAACTTGCTAGCTATAGGTGTCAATCATCAGTATGCGTGACCACTATGCGTCTCCCGTTCGAAAGGGTTACATCTATAAATATGCATGCATTTGCATATTTATAACCGTGATTCTTTCGAATTGTCCAACGTTATCCATGGACAGCCCGAGTATGTGTAGATTGGGTTCGTTTTCCCATATGCTCTACTCCGGATCCGATGCAGAATTTCGTCAGTGCCTCCCTGTTGTTCTCCGGGTACACATCCTCTCTGCTTATTGCCGAGACGTGTATCAGGAGAACAGCGGGGAGGTGCTGCCGAAATTTTGCGTCGGATCCGGAGCAGAGCATTTGAAAACGAACCCAATCTACACATACTCGGGTGGGATTAGGACCTATGTTTACCTACTAGCGTCTAGGTTGCATGGACGTAATAAAACTGACAAACTCTATTAACTGATGAATATGGTTTGCTGAATTATGTATATATTTCTTGTGTGTTTAGTAGGTAGGCAAGATGAGTGATCGTGTTTGGATGTACACCTGTCACCCTAGTCAGAAAGAAATGACCATTGAATGGTTAACAAAAACCAAGGGGTTTCTGAGCGCCGCATTTGCAAATGGCCAGGATATAACCTGGTGCCCCTGTGTCCGGTGCGACAACCATAAAAAGTGGACACGGGATGAAATGGGTAAACACTTGCAGAAGTGGGGTTTTACGACTGATTATACGGTGTGGAGATTTCATGGTGAGTCTGCCCAACGTGCCAGAGCTGAGGTGGTTCGTCGTCGCACCGATGAGCATGGTACCGGGATCGAAGACATGGTGCAAGACTTTGATGATGCTCGGGATTCGGACGATGAGATGGAGGAATCTGCAAAGGCCTTCTATGAAATGTTGGAGTCTTCAAAACGTCCTCTCCACGAGCACACTGAGCTTTGTCAGCTGGATGCCATCGCGCAAGTAATGGCTCTCAAGGCTCAGTTCAACCTGGGCAGAGAATGCTACGACGCGATGATGACGATATTTGGACGCTTTCTACCCAAAGGCCATGTATTGTCAGCAAACCTGTACCAGTCGGACAAAATCCTACGTGCGCTTAAGATGCCCTATGAGAAGATAGATGCCTGTGAGAATGGATGTGCCTTATTTAGGCTTGAGTATGCGGGCTTCAACTATTGTCCCATTTGCAAGTCTTCCAGGTATGTTGTGGTAGACAACGGTATGGGTGAGAAGAGTCAGACCAAAATCCCAGTTAATGTTCTTCGGTATATGCCAATCATACCAAGACTTCAACGTCTTTTCATGGTCGAAGAGACGGCCAGACAGATGACGTGGCATAAATTGGGCAAAAGAACCGAACTAGATGCAGATGGGAATCCGATGTTGGGACACACTTCAGACGCTTTTGCGTGGAAGCACTTCGATGCTTTACATAAGGACAAAGCGGCAGACCTAATTAGCTCCAAAATGACCTATTTAGCTCCAAAATGACTTAATATGCTCCAAAATGAGCTATTTAGCTCCAAAATGACTTAATATGACCTATTTAGCTCCTTCTTCTTCTTCTTCTTCTTCTTCTCCTTCTTCTCCTTCTTCTCCTTCTTCTCCTCCATTCCTTCTGCTTCTTCTTCTTCTTCTTCTTCTTCTCCTTCTTCTTCTTCTTCTTCTTCTTCTCCTTCTCCTTCTCCTTCTCCTTCTTCTCCTTCTTCTTCTCCTTCTTCTTCTACTTCTTCTCCTTCTTCTTCTTCTTCTTCTTCTTCTTCTCCTCTATTCCTTCTTCTTCTTCTTCTTCTTTCTTCTTCTTCTTCTTCCTCTTCTTCTTCTTCTTCTTCTTCTTCTTCTTCTTCTCCTTCCTCTTCTTCTTCTCCTTCTTCTCCTTCTCCTTCTTCTTCTTCTCCTTCTCCTTCTTCTCCTTCTTCTTCCTCTTCTTCTTCTTCTTCTTCTTCTTCTTCTTCTTCTTTTTCTTCTTCTTCTTCTAGTCTTCTTCTTCTTCTTCTTCTTCTTCTTCTTTTTCTTCCTCTTCTTCTAGTCTTCTTCTTCTTCTTCTAATTTCTTACTCCCATTTTTGCAGGTTTGATTCACTTCATGGAAGGGCAGAATGCTACTGTTTACATATTAGATGTTTGTGAAAGTATGTATATATGAATTGGATGTATGATGTTTGATGACGATGGTGAAACTATGGTTGATGTTTGAAACTACGTTTGATGTATGATGTTTGATGTTTGAAACTATGTGATTCTGAATATATATATATATATATATATATGTGTTTGAATTTCTGTGAAAATGAATTGATATAACAAAAAACAGAAAAAACAGGGGCTATATAGCCACTTTGCCGTCTGCTAGCAGACGGCAAAGCTCTTTGCCGTCTGCTGGCAGATGGCAAAGAGGCCACGTGGCAGCAGCCTGTGCAACCTGGGCTGGCCTATGTGGCCTCTTTGATGTCTGCTGGCAGACGACAAAGAGCCTGCCTGGGCCCAGCTGAAGCCTGACGTCAGCTGACGTCATCTACAGCTCTTTGCCGTCTGCTGGCAGACGGCAAAGAAGGAAAGTTCTTTGTCGTCTGCCAGCAGACGGCAAAGAGCCTACCTGGGCCCAGCTGAAGCCTGACGTCAGCTGACGTCATCTACAGCTCTTTGCCGTCTGCCAGCAGACGGCAAAGAGCGCCGTTAGCCACCTAACGGGGATGGAACCTTTTCTGTGCCGTCCACGCTCTTTGCCGTCTGCTGGCAGAAGGCAAAGAAGGAAAGTTCTTTGCCGTCTGCCAGCAGACGGCAAAGCGGCCTTTGCCGGCAGCCGTTCAGCCGGAGTGTTTGCCGTCTGCTGGCTGACGGCAAAGCATTTGCCGTCCGCCAAGCATGCCTTTGCCGTCTGCTATAGCAGACGGCAAAGTGCCTGATTCCAGTAGTGACTGCGTCGTCATGTACCGTTAATAACCCCCGTTAATAACCCCTGCAATGCTATAGCTGCTATCGTTTCGTTAGTTGGTTGCAGGTGCTTCATGTCTCTCGAAAAGAGGAAATTTACTGCATATATCTATCTTTCACTATCTAACGATGCAGGAGAAGTAAAGTCGATTCAGAGTAAAAATTGCTCGTGATTCAAAAGTGAATTTCTTCTGTCTATCTGACAAGCTGTTTTCCCTCGCATATATCTATGAGATCATCTTTGTTGCAGGAAAACATAGTTTGAGGCATATCCACTCCGAGCAATATACTTGTGACTCCTTTGCTCTCCTTTGCTCTGATTATTCCTCGAACATCTAATTTGCAGGAAAAGTTATATCTCGTGTGGATTTAATCTGTGTTCTGAGAAAATCTTCATGGCGTATCCTTTTGCCACAACGTTTTCATGCTATCTTTGCTATCTGACTAATCTATGTCAAAGGTTGTGTGTGGCAGGAAACATCTCAGACACCGTCGAGTGCATTGGATGAAACTACGAATGAAACCATCTGCTAATATCACTCATATGAAGATTCATCTCGCTTCCCTACGTATTATCTCCTATGCTTACTCCAATCAGAATGATGCATATCTTCAGGGGGAGCATATTTTATCTTCGTATTTATCTCTCGTCCATCACACTTCATTTCATTTTGTTACCTATCTATCGATGTGTTCTATTTTGTCAACAATCGTCCAAAAAGGGGGAGATTGTTGGTGCAATACTTGCCCTCGTATGTTTTGGAGATTGTTGACAGAAACAGGCATGGACTGATTTGTTTGCTAGTGCACACAGAGAGAAATAGTCCATGCCGTACCGAAGAGAATGCTGTCGCCGGTGTACAGTTCGAGGAACTTCACCGAAAAATATCTGCGCTGCAGAGAAGTACGAGCTACATCCTGTGAAGACTTGTAGACGAGAAGAATGAAGTGAAGGAGTTGACCCCTCGAAAATTTCATTGTTGACGCAAAGCAATTGGTTCGGTGATTCTGTCCGAAGAAATTGACTGCAGCGATGAAAGATGAAGACGAAGTGAAGACGTAGCATTCTTTTCGTTGTTCCTCTTTCATTCATTTGAGTCATAGGACCTCCGTACTATTAAGAGGGGTATAGGTTCTCGAAGCTTAGATCCGCTGTGATGCTTAGCCCAAACCTATGCGAGACTGAGAGAAATCTCTTTAAGCTTCGAATGATTACCTACCAGCAAGAGACGTCGTTCTTCTTCGCTCTAGGAGATATCTTTCGAACTGAGGAGTTAGCATTACTTGCTCCGCACGTAATGTTACCGTTGTGCTCAATTTCGACCGTTGGACTCGTGTCATTCGGCCATTGGCTGCTCCACATGTCCAATTTGGTCATTTCCCATCAGGGAAGGCTGCGGCTATAAATAGCCACCCCGCTCCAACGTTGCCCGTTGGCTGCTCCGCTTAAGATTTCTGAGAAGATTGATTGAGCAATCCCTCTCCGAGTGACTTGAGTTTAAGATCCACCGAGAGAAAAATCAAGAGCCGAAACTTAGACAGTGGTTGAGCATCACAGTAGTTCTGAGTTAGAGTTCTTGTACCTATTACTCTTGAGAGTTGCGCACTCTCTAGACGGATAGGTGTCGGCTCGAGTGTCGAAGAGTAATTGTCTTCACCAAGCAAGATCTTCAGCAACCAAGAGTCATTGTGGTTTGCGAAGAAGTCTGTCGAAGGTTCGGAGATCGCCGACAAGTATCTACCACGAGTGAAATCAACTGGAGTCTGATCAGCTCCGAGTTGAAGGAGAATAGGGCGAGGAGAGTTTATCCTCTGTGTTAAATCACAACCCCTCCAACCAGACGTAGTCCTTTGGCAGAAGGGCGAACTGGTCTACCAAATTCTCCTGTCGCCATCGAGCACCACTAGTTCACTTTACATTACTGCATTTCATTCAGCAGTTTACCTTCGTGCTCAGTGTCGAAAGTTGTATCTGATCAATCACAGTTTATCAATTGTCAATCTCACTCCCATCGTTCCTAGTTTTTCCATCGTCTCAGGCTAGTTTAATTCTCCTCGTATATCTGTATGCCTGCGTAATTACTTTCTCTACCGAATCCTTATCCTGTCATCCATCTCTGTGCATTTCCATCATTGTCATTACATTGTTTTTCCTCGTGTCGCTAGATCTGCTCATATATTGCATTAATATCTGTTGAACTTGTGATCGAATGATAACTGATTTATACTTCGACATAGTTATCATTCTATAGCGAGCTCTTTCAAGTGTTACTCTACCGAACCATATCATTCTGCTGCTGTGCTTGGGATCGGTTCAAAACCTTTGCAAGAATTTTTGAATCTCCCATTCACCCCCCCTCTGGTCGATATACTCTCGGTCCTAACACCAATAAACATCTCCTGCATGGTGTACCCCCCCTAGACACCCATCAAAAGGGGGTGGCACATGATGCATTACACTTTGTTTGTCTTAGGGTGGACCTAGTTGACACACGAACCCTAGTTGGATCATTGGGCTACAATGGATTCGATCCGGTAGAATCGATCATGTACATCAGCTGCCCCCGTCCAGAACCTTCCTGCTACACTCTCCACTTTGTGAATCAAGAACATCATCAAAGATGTGAAATTCCCCCTAGCTTTTTTAGTGCATTCCATGACCAAATCAAGCAAGCATGCAAAATGCTATTCAGTTTACACAAAATTTACCATTTACTGTAATTTTTCCAGTCAAAAATACCCGAAAAGTGGCCGCACGTGACAAAACTTGCAAACTTTGCAGAAAATGGTTCAAACTTGCCATGGTGGCCTAACATGGCCTTGAATTGTGACCCAAAAAAGTTGGGTTGATTTCAGACAGGTCAGGAAAGCAGCATCTGCTCTCAGAGGATGCCAGGCTCGGCCGGAAGGGCGCGTCTCGGGGAACCTCCATGTTCACACCATCTTCATATGATGCCAACTTTATTTCATGGCCTCCCATGACCAAATGAAGCATGCATGCACAATGGTTTACAGTTTGCACTAGTTTTTCCATTTTCTAAACCCTAAACCCTAAACGGAGGCAGTGGATGTACCTCATCGACTCTATGGGATGGAATCCAGTGTGGACCAATGCCCCAACTTGGTTTGGTGTGTCAATTAGGTCCACCCTAAGGCAAACAAACTTGAAGGCATCATGTGGTACCCCTTTCGATGGATGTTTAGGGGGGGTACACCGTCTGGGAGCTATTTACTGGTTTATTTCAATCGAAAAATGAAAAAAACATCAAAATGTTGTCAAACCTTTAAAGCATTGTGCATCCATGCTTGATTTGGTCATGGGATGCCATGAAAAGAACTTGGAATCCTTTGTAGATGGTGTAGACCAGGAAGGGCCCGAGACGCGCCCTTCCGGGCTAGCCTGGCACCCTCCAAAAGCACATGCTGGTTTATTGACCTATATGAAATCAACCCAACTTTGTAGGGTTACAATCCATGGCCATGTTAGGGATACATGCCAAGTTTGAACCCTTTTCAACTAAGTTTGCAAGTTTTGTCACGAGCGGCCAGTTTTCAGGCATTTTGGAGCGAAAAAATTCAAGAAAATGGAATTCTTGTCTAAACTAAAAAGCATTTTGCATGCTAGCTTGTTTTGGTCATGGGATTACATGGAAAATAGTACAGATCATTTGTATTTATTTCTGAACAACATATTCATTTTTTTTCTTGGGAACAATAGCTGCTAATGTTGCAACCTCCCATAACTAACGCCGCCCAACTCTCCCGAAATCCCACGATTACAGCTCCTCCCTCGTAACCACCCGCGGCATCCGGGCCTCCTACCACCTCCCACGACCGCTGCAAGATCAGATCGGAGCCACCGGCCACCGCCCACCGGGAACGTGACCTGAGGGGTTGGACGGCACTGCTGTTGTCGCCGCCTCCTACTCGCGTCAACGCGCCGCTGCTCCTGTTGCAGCCGTCGAGCGCGATACAGCCACCTGTATTGTGCGACGCACTATCCCCCGGCAGCAATTAGCCGCCACTGTCTCGGACAGAAGGTATTACCTAATCATAGCTCTTATTAATCTTTCTCACCCGCACGTCTACTAGTTAAACCCTCATAGGATTTGCACTATTTATTCCAGGCGGCAAGATATTATCGTAATCATTTTCTCCTAATCAATTTTGCTAATCCGAACACTACACGAACGTGGAAAGAGGTAATACCACAACAATAGATGGTTATCTCTTGCATGAAATAACACGTCATATGTTTAATAAATCCGAAACCCTAGTTAAACTGTGCTAATTTTATGCTTGACCAAAATCTATAGTGTGCTTACACTTACAAGTGGTTCATATGGTAAAAATAGTCATCCATACCTGATATAAGATTTTAATTTGTTATACATTTGTCAATATTAAGTTCAAATTAATTAACCGGTTTTGCTTTTGTTCCTTACGTGCCAGGAAAATGGAAACTACAGCTAAAAGTACTGCTAATGGAGAAAAACACTTCTCCGAAATGACCGATGAGGTCCGTAATTGACAGTTTGTTTGCAAACTTTTCGTACATTTACTTCTTTCATAGTCGCTAAAATCTAATGCCACTTTGCAGGAACTGTTTGCGAAGCACGCTCATATGAAGTTAGCATGCTCACCGTCAAGGTTCGCCAATACCATGGAAATGTTATCCCCAAAACACATAGAGTTCATCACAACAAATACCGGTCTTGGGGGTCTAACCAAGATGCATGACTTTAATCTCCGGCGCATGATGTTGGTAAGACTAGCCAAGAGCTTCGATAGTGAGACGGCGTCGATTACCATTGGTAAAACGCCCATTCCTATCACCGCAGAGGATGTGCACCATATATTTGGCCTTGCGATAGAAGGGGAGGATATTGATAAAAAGCTGCAAAGCACAGCAGATCCAAAATTGTTTAACACATATCAAAACAATGGGGTAATTTCAGTGTCTAACCTTGAGAATGCTGTCGGTACCAAAACCGGCATATCTCGTAGTAGGGGTCCTAAGCTAGGTGTCTTGGAGCGATGGTAACATGGACACATGATTTTACCCAGGTTCGGGCTCTCTCGAAGAGATAATACCCTACGTCCTGCTTTTGATTGTATCCATATGGGGTGTAGTACATGGTATATGTATCTACCACGAGATTGTTCTAATGAATATCAGATCATCTATTGACTAGCCTGGCCTCGGTTTATATATGCACCAGAAGCCTAGGTTTTAGGAGAGTCCTCGTCTTGGGCACCAAGTCTTGTGGAATCTTCCTTGTATTCGTCATGGACAGCCCAAAGTGGCCCATGAGTGAACCGCCATGGGGGTCCTTGGCCCGATCCACTGGTCGGGAGATAACGTGGTGTGTACCCCCTAGTCCAGGACACAATCAGTAGCCCCCTGAACCGGTCTTCAAGTTGGGGACGCTCCTCGGTTCTTCCGAATTGTTCTTCATCTTCGGTCGCCGGTCTTGAAAACTGGTTCAACAAATCTTCCCATCTCCGATCTCGAGGATCGCCGAGGTGTATCCGAAGAGTTCATACTTCGGGTATCCGAGGAGTCCTTTAAGTTCTCGGCCTTTATCAATGCCTTGTTATTTTTTATGCCACACCTCGGGTTCAAAGTCTTTCCAGCGCGGCGGTGTCCTCTTTGCATCCGAGCTCCAGCGCCGGACTGCATCTGAGGTGTCTTCTTGCAGCCGAGCTCCAACGCCGGACTGCATCGAGGAGGCATAGAGTACCTCGTTTTTGAAAAAGTTTGAAGGAGGTTATCCAAGCTTAATGCCGAAAAAGTTCTCTATGGAGCCAGCCACTCACAGCCGAGCTTTATTCCGAACTGCTTCCGAGGTGGTGCACCACCTCGGTCTTGGGCTGATTTTTTGCGGAATTTATTTCCGATTGGTGTAATTTATTCTCTGCCAAGATGTATAGCCAGTAGCCCTCAAGGTGTGTGTCGGCCTAAAATCCGAGATGCACCTGAAGGATGAAATAAAATCGCTGATCCTAGTAGCCCCTGAGACTCAGGTCGATTCGCGAAATCGGCCTGAGGATCGATTCCTTGCTCGGTAGCATATTTAGGAATGGAAACGCGGTGTGCATAGTCCTCGAGACTCAGGTTGGGTGCGGCCGACCAACCCGAGGATTGTAATCTCCTCGGAAACTTTTTTGCAATTTGTAAATTGTCTGCATTGAATCGTCAATGCAGTATCCCCCGAGCCTTAATTTGGACAAAGATGGCCGAATTAAGGATCGATATCTGGAGTAAATTCATTTTGATCACAATTTATGTGTAATGATTCTATGTATCCAAGTACTTTACATCATTAATGCTCGGATTCGCATTGTACAAAACTTTGTTGATCGACCATCGGCTTCAACCTCCTCGGCTAGTAGCGAAGGAGTGTTTTCCTACTTTATAAAACCTTTATAAGGGCCAAGATTTATGGAAAATAAGGCAATCCGGCCATACGGTTTTATAAACAAAGGTACGCGGAGAGATATGTTATATTACTATTTAACGTAAGAAACATCTTCTGGGAAAAATAGTTCATTTATAAGTTCCTTTTCCCAGGCTGTCATGTTGACCATGATCATGAAACCTCACCTCCGATCAATGTGGGAGGAAAATATTGAGGATTTAGTTTGGGGAAAGTTCCCGAACTCTGTGGTCTTAATGAACCGAAATTTTCACTTCCGTCATTGCCGACCAATTATATTCTTAAGACAGCTAGCTTTTGGCTTCACCCAGTCTGAGGTACGAACCTGGATGACCCGGTAGTAACAATCACAGAGGTGCTCCCTTTACCCCCTAGCCGAACAATCGAGAACGTAGGGGGTAAGCACAGGAGCCAGGCAACCCAGCTTGGCCAAAATCTGAAGTCAGATTGATGCATATTTATGGCTTTATAACAATTATTACGGAAGGCAGCACTTGTATATTAAATACAAACGCTTTATGCTATTTGTTATTTTGACTCTGTTGTGACCGTTTATCATTTGAAAGTGGCCCATCGTCGGCTTCCACCCCTTTGTAGATGCTACGCAGGGTGTTTCTGTACTAACAAGACAACCCTTAGCCGACATCTCGGTGCCCGGAGGCGGTTGTGTTAGCGGAAACGAGGCAATCAGATATCCAGGCTTTATAACTTTCACTTAGTCATAGGAGCTTAAAGTTGGGAGGCCAGTTACTAGCCCCCGGTTAGTGTTCGGCGTCAGCCGAGGTCAAGCCATTAACACTTCGGCCAATTTTATGAAAGGCCCACGGGGTAACCTCTATCGATCTATAGTTTGACACAGTCATCGGATCGCTGACCAGTTTGCGCTCATTGTGACAGTCAGTTTTCGGCTTTCTCCACTGAGGTACTTGACCAGTTAAATCGGAAGTACAATCGCAGTGGTTCTCCCTTTGCACACCTAGCCGAACAAAGCGGAACGTAGGAGGCAAGCACCGGAGCCGGGCAACCTAACTATTGACCGAAGACACAATTCAAAACTGATGCATATAAAGCAATATCCAAGAATGTTTTGCCGAGGACTCCTCGGAGTACCTTGGCTTTTGGTGGGTTCGGCCCTAGTCCCAGCCCCCCATTGATATTGCCGATGCTTTAAAGGCATCCGACGTTGTACTGCGAGAGTTATGCTGGAGACACACAGTATCCCCCGAGACTCAGGTTCGGTGCGGCCGACCAACCTGAGGATCGAATCTCCTCGGGAACTAGTCCAGATGTCATGTGCGTTTCGCCAATGCCGAGGTGTAGGTCGGCTGGAAAGATGCCAAGCTGCGGGTCGGAAAAGAACTCCCGAGCTAAATTATTACGCAGGGCACCTCGGTCATGAAGATGTCCCGCCTCTGGTTAATGTGCTCGGTGTTGATGACGTGGTACGAGATTGTGGCGGGTCGAGGTCCCAGCCCCCAAGCCGGTCCCGAGGTGGCCGAGCGAAGAGCTCGGCTGATGAAGTGGCAGCACAACACTGCCAATGTGCCGAGACGACGCCCCCGGTCCAGCTAACGTGACGAAGCTGGTCGGTAAAGTGACGTCGGAGCCCCCATGCCAGCCGAGGTATCGAAGCCTCCATGTCAGACGAGGAGTCGAAGCAGGTCGGTGTGTTGGATGTTGGCTTGAAGAAAGGTGGCATGGCGATGCCGACGCAGGTCAAAATTTGTGACGCGATCGATGCCAGCTTAATGAAGTAACCACGCGGTGATGACAGTGTGCCCGTCCCGTGTAATCTATGGGGCGACGATGTTGGTGATGATTTAGCCTTCTCAATGCCGAACTCTAGGTCGGCTCGCTGAGGTGATGATCCGATGAGTTTGACCTCGGCACAACGAAGTGATGATCTGTCTAGCGCAGGTCGGCAGCCGTGGAGCAACGTTGTCAGGCTGGTTTGACACCAACGCAATGGTGAAGATTAGCTCCGAAAAGGCATTAAAATTTATGGGCACGTGTGTGCGAACAACACACAATACACTAAGAAAAAACTTCTCCAAAAAGTTTGTCCAATATCCCGTTCACGAAGAAAGATGAACTCGGGTCGGATTCGTTTTCGCGCAGAAAACAGATCAGAAAATTGATGCACTCATCGGACGCTTCCCAGAGTTTGAACGGTCGAATCGAGCTGAAATTTTGAGGGGTGGTAGATATGGGAATTCCGCAGCCGATGAACGGTTGGATCTTCCAAAGGACGTCCGAGCTGACTGCGGGACTCCTCGCCCTAAACTCGTCCAGATTCGACAGGGCTCCGGTATATCGGAGATCGTCGGCGATTCCTCCATCGAAACGCGACGAAATTTTGCAGGGTTGTTCTAGACTCAATTCCGCACAATTCTACTGAAGAAATCGTCAAAGCGACGCTCGAGGAGGTGGTGACGGCGAACACGAATCCGCTGTCCAGAAAAAACTGCATGATCGCGCGAGGGCAATGTTGACGTTGAGCACCCGAGCACCATGGAGGATTCTTCCATGATCTTGGTTGAGATTGGAGTTGATGTTGATGAAGACACGCATCCGATCTTGACGATCCGACGTGGAGCGTAGTCCTCGGCCTCTTCAAGGTGACCAGTCGAGCCGGCGACGAAGATGCCGACGTTGACGATGTAGCTCCGTTCCGACGCGTATATCGCGGTGGAGCCGATCTGAATTCCCATCGCACCGCGGCGACTACCCAACAGGCTCTCAATGAAAGCACCAATGTCGGTACCAAAACCGGCATATCTCGTAGTAGGGGTCCTAAGCTAGGCGTCTTGGAGCGATGGTAACATGGACACAGGATTTTACCCAGGTTCGGGCTCTCTCGAAGAGATAATACCCTACGTCCTGCTTTTGATTGTATTCATATGGGGTGTAGTACATGGTATATGTATCTACCACGAGATTGTTCTAATGAATATCAGATCATCTATTGACTAGCCTGGCCTCGGTTTATATATGCACCAGAGGCCTAGGGTTTAGGAGAGTCCTCGTCTTGGTCACCAAGTCTTGTGAAATCTTCCTTGTATTCGTCATGGACTGCCCGAAGTGGCCCATGAGTGAACCGCCATGGGGATCCTCGGCCCGATCCACTGGTCGGTAGACGACGTGGTGTGTACCCCCTAGTCCAGGACACCATCAAATACGATCAGACTTTCCAAAACTGCGGACGAGGATTTCCTGGTGCGGTTCGTTCTGTATGCAATCGGTACTGTTTTAGCACCAACAGCACAATCTTATGTCTACGCGAAATATCTTAAACTTGTTGCGGATATTAAAAGCATTCGGAGATTCAACTGGGGATGTTTCACACTGAATATCTTGTTCACGTCCCTTTACAAATTTAACAATCTTGATCAAGTATCTCTACAAGGAAATCTACCTCTGCTCTAGGTTAGTGCTACATCACTAGTTAACATTCTACAATTGTTGTTCTGTTGTCTCTCTCTATACTGATGAAGTAATGTATTGTGTAGATTTGGTACTGGGAGCACGTGCGTACTGGCAAATTGATGTATCCTAGTATACCCCCACCATTGGTCGCACGATGGGACGAAAGCACGTCAAAAATAAGAACAGAAGCTTACAACACAGGAGGTCTTCATAAAGGACTGGTATGTTTCTAGATTTGACCCTTCTATAACCGGTTATTTATTTGCTACTAATGATCCATTCTACCTGATTCAAAGGTTGTGATGGAAATTTGTGCTCGACAACCACAGGCCGACAATAGAAATGATCCACGAAGCAATAATTTTGTACATGTGGATGAACATGATTCGTATCGAGCACAATCACAGGGTCAAAATAAGAGTAGCCAACAAGTAAGCCCTTCGAAGACAATTTTTTTTCGAATACCACTAAAAGGTCACATCGAACCTCATTCATTTAGCTTTGTTCTCAACGGGGTGTTATTTCGTTTGCACAGGTGGAAATGATAGTTGCAGCCATGAATGCACGTTTTTCTGAACAAGAGAAGAAGATAGGCAGACAGCTAATGGAACTTGAGCACATATTTGACGCGAAATTCCTCACCATCAGCGAAGAGTTAATCGACCTTAAGAGTAAATCTACCATTAATCCTAGGCTCTCGATGGCCGAGGACGAAATTAAAGACTTAAGGAGGGAACTGCAGGTATGTCATGTTGTCCATTTTTTATTTTTATGAATATGTTCCTCCATATTCATTATTGTTTATATTGTTACAGGAATTAAAAAACCAAAATAAAGGCAGCCGACAATCCGTGTCACACAAGGCAGGCGTCGAGGTGATAATTATGGCCCCACACGTACCTACTATTAACACACTACTTCTAAGCGACCATTTTTTATTGTAGGAACAAGTCAATGTGCGCAGTGAATCCTTCACGGCAACTCCTAAGTTTGACGCATCCACGGCACATACTTCGACTCCAACACCAAGTGCAAGACACGTCCTGCCGAACAAGGAGGATCCTTGAATCACACCGTCGAAGCCTCTGTTTCATAATGATTACAAGCTGACAGACGAGGACTTAGAGGCAGCCGTTTTCATACGCGGAACACACGACCCTGTTGAAGTAGCTCTAATCGGAGACATTCCCCTCACAGCGCGAAAACTCAAGTGAAATTTGAAGAACGAATACATCTACGATGATGTAAGCCCCTTGTACTCCATTGTACATCAAGTATTGGAACTGCTGGCGTATTATTATATGATTACAAATTTGGCAGGTTATTATGGCGTATGCTCACATCAACGGAGTTGAGAATGATACTACGTCAATCATATCCCCCGCTGAAACCAGAAAGCTATTAGAATCAAATGGGGTTAATCCTAGGGGACGTGGAAGCTCGTGGGTTGCTCGTGTTGCAAATAAATTTGTAGGACGCCGAAAGGTACCCGTTTTTCTCACTTTCATATTTCGTATAGATAGTGTAGACAAAACATTTCAGGGGTCCCCCGAACCATAATTGTTTCGCATATGTAAATTATTCCGTGCAATGAGTCCACTTTTATTTTACGGCAGGTGCACATCCCGTTGAATGTACATAGTAACCACTGGATGCTAATGCTGTTTAATTTCGACAAAGAAGAGATTCAAATCCTGAACTCCTTGAAACTGCTCTTGTAAGTGTTCTCTTGCAGCCTCTTTACCATCGCATGGCACATGAACTCCCAAATCACCGTAACCCTTTGTAAAACTCGTATTATGCTAGGTGGAGTCGATTCAGAACTGCATCAACGAAGTGGTGAAGGATGGCTTGTTAACAACAGCTAAGCCCATCAAAATTGGCGAGTGGGAGGTAGTACACTATGACAACATACCGCAACAGAAGGACGGGTACGTACAACCTCCTAAATTATTCCTCGCCAACACGTCCAAGTTTACTAAACTTAAACTAAACCTTGTAGGCATTCATGTGCGCTGTTCACACTGAAGTACATGTTGACATGGAACGGTGTAGATTTTACTGAAAATTTGGAGCAGGTCAGTCAAACACTATATTTAATTTGAAATATCTTTTGCCTCAATGCTGTGCTGACATATGTGTCACTTATCAAATATAGTCACAGATAGAGATTTTCAGCTAGAAAATAGTTTCAAGCCTGCTGCATTCAAATTGCAACAGTCTTCGCCTCGATTCATACAAGTACCCCATAATGGTTAGCGATACAGCACGGATATTTCATTTTTTCATAGGTTTCATGATTTGAACGAATGCACCGATGTCTGCTGTACAGAAGGAGGCGTACGAAGCCCATGTTGCATCGCAACCTAAGGGTTCAGAAGACGACGTCCAAGAAATGAACGAACCTATTATTTGCAACAAAACAGACACATCGAGCTCCCAAAAGGACCCCGACACCCCCAGCTCCCCAAAAAGGCGGAGACCACGTGGACGCCCAAGGAAGATTGTCGATGAAGTGCAAGCTACAAAAACAAAAACTCTTGAAGAGCTCAAACTTAAATTTGATACGAAGACCATTGCTAAACGTGTGGGTTCGATATCAGCACGATCACGCAGACCATCACAAGCTTTGTTGAGCCCATTCAAGGAATGCAAATGGTAGTTTAGGTATGTACTGGATAGCACTGGAGTTATCACTTATGGTACATATGTCATTTATGCTATGGTGATCTTAGTTACGCAAGCACTTCTATATAGTTGGATTTCATCTTTATGTTGCTATCCATGAAACAGCAACTCCCCTAGTCAAGTAATACATGGTAAGTTATTTTTCCAAAACTCATAGTAGGTGCTTTTGGCAATCATGTGCATGCTCTACTTTTGGCAATAATTAATACATGCTTTACGGTTTTTTTTGCTTCAACTGGCAATAGGCACTCTTGGCAAACATGTTGCATGCTCTACTTTTGGCAACAACTAGTACATGCTCAGTTATTATCAGAATCTGGCTATAGTAGCTTTTGGCAATCAAGCGCATGATCTACTTTTGGCAATAACTAATACATGCTCAGTTCGTTTGCTTAAAATGGCAATAAGTGTTATTGGCAAACAATTGCATGCTCTACTATTGGCAATAACTACTACATGATCAATTCTACTTGCAGCAAACATCCCTACATATGACTAAACTTCTTCACTTGAGAACTGAACATATTCAGTTTAGGATATAGCAGGAGCATCTTCAATTAGAGATAGAACATCTCCAGTTCAATATATAACCTGAACTTCTTCAGTTTAGGGCAAACTTGTACCATAGATCACCATCGTTACGTAATTAGGCCTTGTACAATGCAAGGCGATTAGGGGAGGTGCGTAGAAAAATAAACCGGTATTTCTTTAAACACCAGCGCTTATTACTATAGTGTAGACGCATAATTACGTGTCTCTCCTGCGGAAATAGTCACTAGTGCTCCAGAGAACTCGGTTTATTTTCCTACGCATCTCCCTAACCACCTACCATTGTACAAGGCCTTAACACACATCATCAAAGTACTGGCAAACACTTAATTAAGACGGCAGATTAATATGATAGGCACTTAAGCTGTGCGGCGCATAAGTACGATTAGAGTACGTTGGGGCATCAGTTTGAAACAACGACAACCAAAAGACATGATTTAAACATAAACAGGTGCAGTGGGACTGGGGCAGCAGCAGGCAGGCAGGCAAGCAGGGCATCAGTTCTTGGCCGGGCGAGGAGGGGGCGGGACGTAGAACGCCTCATGCCCTACCACGTACTTTCGGAGGAAGGCGCCGAAGGCCGCGTGCCCAGCCTTGACAATGGGCTTGTGCTTCTTGTCTGATCCCTTGCCAATGCTCGTGGCATGCTGGATCATGCTATTGAAGTCCCTCGCGATGACCTTGTTACAGAAGGGGCAGGATATGTATATGTACCGCTTCTGGGTGCGGTACGGGATTTCCCCGTTCCGCAGCCTCCTCAGGATGTACCGGCTCTTGTTATCCCTGCTATCTTTGTCATGGTCCACATCTTCGTCAGCTTCCTGTGAATTAGTACACACAGAATAACTAGAAAGAGCATGTTGAGCAATCTCTAAACTAGAAAGAGCTTCTGGAGCATTTTGTACCAGTAGTAAGTACATTATAATACAATGATTACCAAAAAAGAGCATGCAGATGATTCACACTAATCTACCTCTTATATTGTATTATATTTTGTAGTATTCCTTGTTATCTATCTTCAAATTTTCTTTCGTTTGCATGTATAGCTCTTTTTCCCTGTTAAGAACTACTCTTATTTGTACTATTTAATTTCAGAAATAATTAAAGGGTTTAGGGTCTAGGGTTAGGCACATTAGTTGGTGTGTTATCTAATTATGATAAACCCGCTACGATTACCCAACTAGGTAACAGACAAAGCCTTTTATTTTATCCAGCTAGCAAATAAGGTAATTCATATTTAACATAGTTCATTCCAGAAACAAGATCCTCTCTTAGCATTTCCTTTGTAAATATTTGTGTGATATGGATTTATGATAATGAGATAACATACCTACAAACTTGCCATCAACATAATCTAGTTTCATGAATTTCAAAGTATATGACTAGGTACTAATAACTAAAACTATTGCAGAAAGAAATTAAAGATTGCTGCCAGTAAATGTTTTCAAGAGAAGAACTAATGGATTTTTGTTGTCAATGGCAAAAGGTGGCCCTAATTTGTTACTACATGCATCACAAATGACCACATGCATGATTGAATGATGTGGCACAGTTTCATGAATAGGAAAACCAGATACTGGGTTGCCACAATTGAAGAACAGAGCATAGTTGTAACAGGGGTTCTACTGATTTAAAAGCTTCATCATTGATATTCTTTATGATACTAGTGAGGCACACGTGCATTGCACGTGAGAACTTACATAACAAAAGTACGATTGCATATTGACATATCACATGAAGCAATTATAAAAATTTATAGTCACATATGCATCATGTATAAATGTAGATTTTATTCTTCTAGTTCATGGCACTGAAAATAGATATAAATCATTTTATGAAGATACTGTCATAGCCTTGTAGAAGAAGTAAATAAAGCAAAAGTTAATGTCAATTCTTTCAGAGGCATTTTACATTGCTATGCTACTGTAGCAATGGAGTTCTTTGTGTGTGTTTTCTTTAATAAAGTTATAAGGTTTGTGCATACTATGCATTGATTTATATCCAATGGCCAACAATGCTCGCATTTGCCAACTTTCCACCATTGGATTGGCTTCATCCAACAGCCTATATTCAAAGTTATTCCCACACTTTATACTGGTATAGATGTATTTATCATAACCACATAACAGGGATATTAATCATTGATCCTCTTGATGACAGTAATTAAGTAAACTCATCTGTACAACTTGTTACCTAAAAAATCCACCATTTAGTACATCACAACAGATTCATAATCAGTTTGAGAATCATATTCGTATACATCTTCACAAACAAAATCCAGGCACAGAGGGATTTTAGGCCTCCATGCCTACTTTTGCATGCTAACTTTCAAATTCGTAATGAATTTTTTTAAGCAAATCAAGGGGGTTTCCTTCCAAATCTACCAAACAACTTGTAAAAATCCTAACCCTAAAGGACAGATCGAACATATAACCCTAAACCTATCTGGGCGAAATCAAATCCGTGCTACATGCATTTTAGAAGAAAACCCCATGGGAGAAAACCCCAAAAACAGAGTAGGAGAAAACCCCAAAATAGAGTATTACCTCCGAGAGCTCGTCGGAGACCTCCTCCTCGAACTCGACGGCGTCGTTCTTAAATTTAACACTGGCGAGCTCGGCCTCCTCGTAGTACGCGTCCACCAGCTCGAACTGCTCCCGCTTGCGCTTGGCCCTCTGCTCCTCCAGATCGACCGCCACCTCCTCCTCCACCTGCTCCCTGACCGTAGGCCCGACCGCTGCGACGGCGGCCGGAGCAGTCACAGAAGACGGTGCACCGCCACCCGTCGCCGCAACGGCGCCCTCGGCCGCGTCAACCGCGGCCGCAACGACGGCAGCAGGCTTCTCCTCTGCTTGTACGGCGGCGTCCTTCTCCGCCGCCGCGTCTTCATGCCCGGCCTTCATCTTCCGACGACGAAGGGACTAGGGTGGTCACTACAGGAATCAGCTACTTTGCCGTCTGCCATAACAGACGGCAAAGGACCAGCCCACGGACGGCAAACAGCTTTGCCGTCTGCTGGCTGACGGCCCAATTTTCGGCACTGGAAGTCACGGTAATGAGCTACTTTGCCGTCTGCAGACGCACAACGGACGGCAAAGACGTTTGCCGTCGGTCCTCCTGGCCAAGCTGACGGCAAAGCTCGTGGACGGCAACGTATAGCTGCTAGCCCCGTTAGGTGGCTAACGGCAGACTTTGTCGTCTGCCTGCTGACGGCAAACAAGCACTTCCTTTGCCGTCTGCTCAGTGACGTCAGCCGGCCTGCCACTGCACGTCACTTCTGCTTTGCCTTTGCCGTCTGCCTGCCTTGTCTTTGCCGTCTGCCAGCGGACGGCAAAATGACCAAACTGGTCAGACATAGTGCTCCCAGGTTGCACAAGTTGCTGCCACGTGGCCCCTTTGTCGTCCGCCTACCGACGACAAAGTGCTTTGCCGTCGGCTGGCAGACGGCAAAGTGCCTGTATTGCCACTTTTTTGTCTGTTTTCTGTTATTTCCCTGCATTTTCAAAACACAAATATGATATATATAGTTTCAAGCTGAAGCATAGGCAATGTATCCAACATCAGCAGTCCATCAATGCAAAGAGAACACATAGGGTATTAAAAGATCCAATACATACATAGTGTCAAGGAGTTCATCCATATATACATACATAGTTTCACATTGTTCATCAATACAAATCAAAACAAAAACTAAACACTAGTAGTCCATCAATGCCAGCTTCCATGAAGTGAATCAAATCTGCAAAAATGGGAGTAAGAAAGTTTGAAGAAGAAGAAGAAGAAGAAGAAGACTAGAAGAAGAAGAAGAAGAAGAAGAAGAAGAAGAAGAAAGAGAAGAAAAATAATAAGAAGAAAGAAAGAAGAAGAAAGAAGAAGAGTAAGAATAAGAATGAGCAGAAGATGGAGAAAAAGAAAGAAGAGAAAAAGGAAGAAAAAGAATATATTTTCTTCTTCTTCTCTCTTTTTCTCATCTTTCTTCTTCTCTTCTATCTTTTTATCCTTTGCCTTCTCATTCTTCTTCTTTTATTCTTTCTTTTTCTTCTCTTTCTTCTTCTATTCTTTCTTTTTCTCCTGTTCCTTGTTTTTCTTCTTCTTATTCCTTATTTGTGTCATTTTAGAGCTAACTTAGGTAATTATGCCATTTTAGAGCTAACTAAGCATATTATGTCATTTTGGAGGAAAATAAGGTAAGTATAGGTCATTATTGACCTAACCTAGGTAATTATGCCATTTTTGAGCTAACTAAGCTTATTATGTCATTTTGGAGGAAACGAAGGTAAATATAGGTCATTATTGAGCTAACTTAGGTAAGTATAGGTCATTATTGAGCTAACTTAGCTTATTATGTCATTTTGGAGGAAAATAAACTAAGTATATGACATTTATGAGCTAACCAAGGTTATTATGCCATTTTTGACCTAACTAAGCTAATTATGTCATAAATGAACTAAATAAGCTAATTATGTCATTTTGGAGGATAATTAGCTAAGTATGTCTTTTTTGGGGAAAATAAGCTAATTATGTGGCATATTAGGGCTAACTAGAGAAAACTTATCGTCGTCGTCATCACGGAGGTCAAGCACCGGAGTTGCTCGGGCCGGTTTCACCTGGAGAAGGTTGCCCTGGAGAAGGGTTGTGCGATGCGGCTCCGTAGTTATGCTGCACCAAAGATCATTTGCAATGTCTCGTTAGCATGATGACACTCAAATGTTAAGACTAGTAACTAATGACCATTCAAATGAAACTCACCGTTCCCACCCGAGTAATGACGGGCATCGGCGGAGGGGTCTGACCGGTCTTCTCGCACACAGACTGCACATTTGGTTTTGACGAGTCAGTCATATTAGTTAGTAATGAAACGAACATTACTTGCATGATTTGGCTAATATGCAGAAGAAACTTACCACGAGGAGCTCGTACATGGCCAGGTGAGCCGTGTCATTCCGTGCCCTCTCCTCCTCCAACAACCTAGCCGTCTTCTCCTCCGCCAGCCGTTCCTTCTCCGCCGCCACCCGGTCCCTCTCCTCCAGAAGCGCCTGGGTTATCGCTCTCTCTTTCTGAAGAGCAGCCTGCAACACCACTCCTCATTAGCATTATAATCATCGATGGCCGCGCACACAATGTGATGGAGGAAAGATATCTGAGTCCGTATAACTAACCTTGATGGCGAGATCAACTGGCCGTGGACGAGCCCTTATCTCAGGCGAGGAGCTCATTTGGCACGCCTTGATCTCTGGGAGAGTGAGAGGACAACGTATCAGTCCATCTCCAATGGCTATCGAGCCATGGGGCCTCCCGCGGCCAGCTATCATCACCAGCTCTGGATCAATAGGATTCCGGCTCGGGTTATATTCCTCCCCTTTCCTCGCCTTCACCACCTTGTTGTACATCACGAGCTTGTGGTGGGAGGAGATGTTGGTGAATTGTTCTGGATGATCGAGGCGTCAGCAATGAAATTTTCGAGGGGTCATCTCCTTCACTTCATTCTTCTCATCTACAAGTATTCACAGGATGTAGCTCGTACTTCTCTGCAGCGCAGATATTCTTCGGTGAAGTTCCTCGAACTGTACACCGGAGATAGCATTTTCCTCGGTACCGCATGGACTATTTCTCTCTGTGTGCACTAGCAAACAAATCAGTCCATGTCTGTTTCTGTCAACAATCTCCAAAACATACGAGGGCAAGTATTGCACCAACATGGTTAACACCCTGGTAGTGGTAGAACTCGCAGCTAGTAGACGCAAAAACTTTTTGTGTGAGTATCGTCTGCATATTTTGCTTCTAGCACTTTTCCATGCAGTCATACTAAAACCCAATTTGCCAAAAAGATTTGGTTTTGAGTTTTATTTGCATAGCTTCATGACTATCTTGGTGTTATCTTTTGTTTATCTTCTGGGGTATCTCCGCCTTGTGTAGGATTCTCTTACTCATCTTTATGCTCTTTCTCTCTTCTCTATAAACCCTGGAGGGCACTTTGAGAGGAAAGAAGTGGCAACATCATGCTTGCTCAATAGACGCCGATGTTCGATCCCGTTGATGCAGGCCATCTCCGTACGAACCCTCGCGCCAGAATATTCTCCTCCATGCCATGAATCCATTCAGGGAAGAAAGAACGCGATCCATCGACCACACACGAAGAATTCCACATGTCCGTCAACACTGTTTGTCGAGTTCATCGGATCGTATCTTCATGTTCGGTGAGCCTCTATCAAATTCCTTTTGCATGCCTCCTCAACGTCCCTCGTAGTATCTCCTAGACATCATGTTTCGTCCTATATATGTCGTTGGCCGCGCGTGTCCAAAACCAAATTCGATTTGAAGCCATCGACTTGTCTTTTTATTTTCTGTCTGTGGGATGATCTTGTGGTCAACATATGAAATGTTTGCCATGGCAGTGGTAACCCCGTGGTGGAGTTAAATTGTTAGTTTGGTCAGCCGTGTTTTAGTATAGATTGTTATCTTTTTTTATAGAATCCAAGTATGTTTTGTGTTCGGTATAACTTTTCTATTGATATGTTATTTTCTTATGTCTCGTTATGCCTAGGAGTCATCTTGAATTATATCATAATTTTAGGAGTATCATGTGTTATACTCGATTGATTTGAATGTATGTTTTAATTATTAAGTATAATTTTGTACGGTTTCATCTTGATAATTTCATGTATCATGTAGTAGTATGATATGCCTCTTTACTAGTTTAGTGAATTATCGCCATGTGTAGGAGTTGATTGGTGTATTGGATTATCATTGTTCGTACATGCTTGGCGGATGTTATTATTTTAATTAGATTTGGATCATTATTAGTGTAATCTTTTATTATTATTTTAGTAATATTTGGTACTGTTTATTGTTCTATATTGAGAATGTGTACAGATTTTTGGTGGTATCTCTATGCTTAGAACCTTGTAGAATTATTGTCTTTGCTAGATTTCTTTAATTGTCAAATACTTAATGTCTTGATTATTTTAATTTTGTTTAACATAGCGGTCTTAGATATTGTTTACATATTCATTTTCATTCACGTCGCACGTTTGTTTTGTTTGCAATTATGCCATGTCTATGAAAGATGTTTATATATTTTTAGTGCGTGTTGTTGCATAGTATTCTTTATGCTAGATGTCGAATGAAATGCCTTGTTGTTTGGATATGAGTACATTGTAGTTCATAGCATAGAATATTATTGCGTAGTCCATCTTATTTTGTAGATGTTTGTTATCCTAGATTACATGGTTGGTTGCTTTATGTCATGATTTAGGTCATAGTGCTATATAGTTTATTCTTATGGCATAGAACTTAGTTTATTACTTCTCCGTAATTATCCATTTATTTACCTAGGCAGTAGCTATGCGTGATTAATTATTTGTCATATCTTGTTAGCATCTTCCTAAGTCTTGCATGCTCTATTGTATGTTCCGCATTTGTTATATGATAGCTAGTTTGTACTTTACTAGTAAGCTTGCACGTGCAATGCACGTCTCCATTATAAACACAAAAATCATAAGATTTTTTTGTTCAAAATTAAATTATATTGTATGGTAATACTCTCTATATATACAACTAATCGACATGGAAAAAACATCAGAAAGGAACATCTTTTCAGGATGGTTAGGTTGGAATGGAAACCACTATCAACAAGCTAAAAGAAAGTCATGTTCTCAAGTCAGGTTCAGTGCAAACATTGTTAACAAAACTATTGCAATTAGTACCGGGTAAAACTTCAGAAAATCTTTCAATTGTAAGTGTGCACGTACAGCACACGCCATGTGAGGGCATGCTTCCTTTTTTCTGGAGCAAGTGCTTCTGATGTCAAGGAAAGTATACACAACCAAGTTAGGCCTGATGTATTTATGGTTTCATAGAGATATGCCCATACACTTGTTTTCGTCATTAAACACACCACAACTACACAAGGTAGCAATGGAAATTACAGCAAGAAGTTGATGCATTTCTTAATTTGATGTTTAACAAAAAAAATCAAACATTCTTAAGCCAACCAGTTATGAACAAAAAATGGTTCCGAGACAAATTAACAAAATTTTGTCTCTCCACAGAAAACAGAAGTGTAAATTATGTCGCGAAATAAGATGGTGCAACCAACAAACTGGTACTTACAGGTGACTGCTATGTACAAAGGCATGGATCGCAATTCACATCTCCATAATAGCATTTTGGCACATCGTTCACTTTTTTTTTACTACCAATTCTCATGTGCAATATTTGCCTTCTCAAATATGAACTTCCATTCCTTGTACTTCTGCGATTCCTCGTAGTCCCTCTTGCACTTCCACACGAGCGCCTCACGACAATCAAGGTATTGGATATCGGCGACCATGTGAAGCCCCCTCATGAGCTGGATGTTCTCCTTCACCCCAGTAGCGACATTCATGGTGTGCGCCAAAAGATCAAAGGAGATAGTATTAGTATTCATCCTCCAGACACAATGGAAATTGAGATGTAAGTAACAAGTTCTTCATCTGAAGGATAGCTCATAGCATATCGAGTTATCGACAGCTCGTGTGACAGCGTCAAACATGCTGGCATATACCACAATAACTCCGCTATGCCAGTACCTTCAAATTCATTGAAACAAATGCTAACATCAACTACAGAAACATAAATGCATGGTTACTATAATTTTTCTATAGAAAATGGCTGCAGTCCATGCTACGAGGAAGATGCTTGATGGTGCAATGATCTTAAGAGATGAACTGATACTAAATCACTTTAAACAATGATTCATAGAGCAACCTTTTGTTTTGTTGAGTTGGCACACATTCATATCATGCTTCTGCATTGTATCTTCTACATAAATTGTAGCCAATCGAAGGTTATGCCAGAATCTGTATCACATTTATAATAATTCTAGAAAACGAACCCTTCTCATTATGTACAACATGTAACTGAAGTACAGAGTCCATTTCCCGCATCACTCACCATAAATATAGTCTTTATTTTTTATGTAACTGAAAGACTCTTAACTTACCTTTACTGCCTTTACCACGATTTGGGCATTTGCGAAAACCAGTTTCCTACCTGAATCGTTTGACTAAACGCTGCTCTCAGTTCTTCATCCATATTACCCTGCAGTGAAGCAAATCGCATTGGACGCTTTAGATGTATCAGAAAATAAGAATGCCATAGCAATTAGTAATCAACAGTCATGCTACTGAAAACTACACTTTGTCATGCACGCAACTAAACACAACAAAAAAGTCCATATATAGAACAAATAATCAACGCCTCTACCTCAAGCATAGCAGAACTGAAATGTTAAAAACTGCACACAACCAAAATGATAAAATTAAACCAATGTGATCGGAATCCAGTATGGGCTTTCAAAGTTGGCAACGAAGTTTCATACTGTACTTGGGTTTAATGAACCAAACTAACCAATGCCAAGCTACAGGATAAACACGACGTAAGAGAAATTGCCACTTCAGATGTGAGAGCAAATTAATCTTCGAGACAAGTACTACAATTTTTCATGTTACATCGTCAGCTAAAATAATAAAAATGTGATAAGTGCTGCAACTTTTCAATCTGAAGATCAGTGAGCAACGTTTCAAAATTAAGATCAGTGACGGCGGAGAATATCCATATGCTCCAAATTATATGTCTTGTGTTCCTACAGACCTAAAGTACAAGCCATGGTACTATCTTCCTCTAGACAAGCATCATTTCTGAACCTTTAGTGACATGAAAAGTTTGACAGAAAGCTTAATAAATGGAATTTCATTGTACCTATTTTTTTATAACTTGCCAAACCTCAACGGATAGGGATCATAGAACTGCAGCCCAATTATACCGAACATACATCCGTATAACCATTTATTTCATTGACTAAAAATCTGCAAAAAAAAATCAGCAAAACATGCATTCTTGCTCATGCAACTTAGTCTGGCAACCATATATAGAGTTAATTGCTTAAAATATTTATAGAACCTTATTCGACGAATACCGACAGCTTGAGACAATTAAATCACATATGACAATACAAAATATGATGAAATAGATCCGTATGTAACCTCTCAATGAGTGAAGGTAAAATCAAGAACAAAGTAATTTCAGGTAACCAATGAGAACATATGCCCTTGAAATAAAGTCGCTGAACTGTTACTTCGAGCGGAAAAAGGACCATCTTTTATGATTAAAATCCCCCACCTAGAGATCCTTTGGTAACTTCTGAATCAGTTAACCTTTATAACAAGTTAACAACTAAGTCAGAATAAGAAAAATGTACAAGAGATGCATCAATGAGTACCATGCTGCGTCAATCACTTGTTTCTGGGAATATTACCACAAACATCATGTGCTTACAGTATCCACAGTATAGAGCAGACCCTGAGAGCAGTTCGAGAATCAATAATGGAGAATAAGAAGCATGACAAAAAAAACTGTTCAGTAAGCTCTTGCGATAAATTTCTACAACAGCTGAATCACAATCCTGCACATTCCTCCTCCACACTTTGCTAGAATCTTGATCAGGGAGAGAGAAATAATGTAAATCGAAGCATACAAAGCACAACACCAAAGCAGTGCTTCAAATCTGTAAGCTAGCCCCAAAGTACCCCAAGTAGTGCAATCGGTGCACCCCAAGTGTTGATTACAGCGTTAACATCCAGCTCTATTTGCATGCAAATAATCACAACATGGATAAATGAATATTACGTACGGTCCTATTGGATCTGCACTTTTTAAGAAAAACTTAGTTGTCGTCCTGTCGTACGGGTGCAGCGGACGCGGGTTCGCGTGGCGGAGGCCTCAGCGGAAGTCGGTTCGCGCGGCGACGCAGGCTCGCATGGCAGCGGCCTCAGCGGAGGCGGGCTCGTGGGGCGACGGCGGGCAGGCTCCCGTGGCGGTGGCGGGCTCGCGTGTAGGTGTAGGGCGGTCGCGATGTTGCAGGGAATCGACGTGCAGGAGGACAATCAGACCTCGAATAGGGGAGAGGACAGGATGATCGTGGAGGGGGTGACGGAGGAGCGTCCGCCTACTCGACGGCGCTGTACAGGGAGGAGATGGAGGATAGGGAGGAGATGGGGCTGCCGGGCGTCGTGCGGTGTGGTAGCTGCGCAAGAAAGGAAGGCATCGGGGCTGCGGGCGAAGGGAGGCGAGGGCGGCCAGTTTCTTTTTTTCCGCGATGATCGCGCGATGGAAGGGGCTGCGGACGCGGTGATTTTCAGCCTGGTGGAGTACGGTCAGCCTAGGTAAATTGCTAAGCGTACACCAGATCGCGATTAGATTAATGATGGCTGTTAGATTGAATCATCTGGGCTTAATCCTGTGGTGGTAATGTGTCCACAGACGTTTGGTTGGGTGCGCGTAGAAAAGATAATGTTTGATTGTTTATTAGTAGTAGAGATGATCGCATATATGGTTAGACTTCACTTGCTAGAGATACATGTTAGCGGTGTATCGATTCCATATTTTCGATTAGTATGGTTACTTCTTACCATTACCATACCATGCCATGTTGTTGTGATTGTATAGCTAGAATGTATTGCATGTGTGTATCAACTCACGTCTTGTATGATGCCTAGTTGTGTATCTATTTATTTATTAAGTGTAGGTCATATTAGATAGAAATGCATGCCATCATGTTATTCATGCTCATATAATACAAGTTGATCGTTTGATGCCATGATCCATTATTACTTGGTTAGATTTTGTATGTATACTCGGTGTGCTTACAGTCATAACTAGTATTTAGGGTTGTTTGCTATTGACATGTTTGATAGTCATGTTAGTTGATATCAAATAAGTTATATGTTATATTGTAGAAAAGTGTGGTAACACTTGTGTGATGACCATCCATGCTTAGTCGCAATATCTAGTTGATGCATTGGTGTATGCATAACCATTATTTGTGCATTGTTGTATGCATAACCATATTTCATGCAAGTGAGTTTTCATGTCTTATTATATTCCATGTGCTATAGCTGAGTACTTAGTTCCTTGTGTGCTTCTTATAGATGATTGCCATGGTCTAATGTTAGTATTATGAGTGTTGCGATAGTTCATCATATGCTTAGGGAAGTTTATCTTTCATGTTAGAACAATTGTGCTTTCACCATATGTTTAATGTGCATAGCTTGCTTTGTTACTCTAACCATGTGGTGATAATCTTGTTGCTAGTTATTATTTAAGTATATATTGTTATTTATTATAAAGTGCATGTCCTAGTTTAGTATATTCTCATGACAACTCGTATGTCGATCTTTGTGTTATTAGTTAAGACATCTTTATGATTCTATACTCTCACATGCCTTGTTTGATATGTGTCTTATTATTTAGTTATTTAGTTATATATGTTTCACCATATTATTGGTTTGTCTTGTTATAGGAATGTTTGCTAGTAGTTTTTATGGTTGATGTTTGATTCTTCTTGATGTTAACCATTGTAAATATTTAGAAGCATCTAAATATTTGGTGGTGGTTAATTGTTACTCTTAAACATGCCATGTTCTTGCCTGTGGTAGTTTGAGGTTACATTACCTTGTATTACGATGTCATGTCTAGGACAGTTGTTGTTTACTTATCTAATGTGTCGTTTTGTATTAGTTGACGTGTGTTTTGGGTTCTGATATTGGATCTGATCTTGTATTCTTTATTATTGTTTTAGGGCTAGACCTATATCAATTCAATTCATGTTGTTGAATGATGTTTGATTGCTTAACTAGTATGGTTTATAATGTTGGTTTGGTTGTCTTATGCAACACATGCTTTTCAGTTATTATATAATTGATATATATGTTTGGATGCTATTGACCATTATTAATATTTAGATTCTATCTAAATATTTATTTTTGGTTAACTTTTACCTTCATCATGCCATGTTGTGATTGTGTAGTTAAATGCATAGGACGGTTTAATTTCATGTGTGTTGATGCCATTGTGTTTGCTATATGGTAGTTACCTATTAGCCGCGATGTGTAGTGAACACTACTAATGGTTAGTACATAGTTCGTATCTAAACATTAGTCCTGTTGGAAAGCCATTCTTAGTCATCGTCAACCAAACCCTGTCACTTCGATGAATCTTATCTCTTACCTCCTTATCATGCTACCTCATTTTGGAATCTCCATCTTTATCAATATCTTGTTATCCATCCACTCTTAATTTGTTTTGGATGTTATTTGGATTTACTTTTGCTCTGGTATTTAGATGATTTTCATTTGCTATCGTTATGACGAGTAGGGAGTGACGACGATGTTGGACATGGACAGAATCAGGTTACTGAAGAAGGACTCAACAACGAAGGCATGCCTCCTTCTTTGATCATACTTATCCTATGTTTTACAAAACTGCATTGTGTTTATGGTTACTATATGCATGCTATTTTAATTCTCATAGCTAGCGTGTCGATTGACACATTACCTTGATCTGCTTGTCGCCTATTCACTTAACACCTAAGTAGAATTATATAGTATTCCGGTAGAGTAGAAATGCTTAGCCATGCTTATCACCCTATAGGTGCCTTGTTGAATGACCTCTGAGTCATTGACAGTTGAAACTTATCGCTGAGCTAGGCCGGTTGGCCCTTGTTGATCTTCTCTATCCTCTTCTACTCTGGGTGAAACTTACCATCTGAATACTGGCGCGGGCGACAGCTGAATCAAGGATTGAAGGAGCGATTGGCTGCCCTTCATAAGCTGAAGGGAGCAATCAGTCGTCCGTGCCGCATGAGGCCTAATAAGTCTTGGATTTGAAGATTGTGTTAACAGTACAGCCACATGCTATATGGGCACTGGCTTGGTCGATTAGTTAGTTCACCCTTATTGTCGTCATCGCCGTACCGCAGATGGGATAGCTGCCTTGCGAGGAGTATCCTCGGCACAAAAGGGGGGCCCGGACTGTGAACTGCGGTTACTTCCGTGTTGAAACCTAGTGGGCTTGGCACAGTAAGTGTGGTCTAATGAAAAACCTCGTCACAATCTCCCTGTCGGTATACCAAATGGTGTACTACGCTAGCGACGGCTAGTGGGAACAAGTCGGGATTGTGTCGTGTGGGTAAAGTGTACAACCTCTGCAGAGTGTAAAACTATTCGAATAGCCGTGTCCACGGTCATGGACGGCACATGAATCTTTCTTGACATACAGGACCTGTCTTGCTTATTCCCTCTTTGCCTCTATTCTTGGAACCTATGAAGAGTGTGAGTTGATCGAGGATCCTCACTTTGATGAAAGTTATTCTGGAGATAAAACATGTTTCATCTAAAACAGCTTTTATCCAACTGCTATATTTGCCAAACAAAATTAGCTTTTATGGAAACGAGCCATACAGCCTTCCTTTGAAGCCACATGTAGCTATTAGGTCCTTCCCCGAGGGAGGCATGTTGAGTGCGTAATGTACTCATGGCAATAATTTTGTTGACAACAGAGATCTATGAAGACGAATGTGATGACTACGTGTGCTATGACGATCCGTAGGAGCGAGGTCACGTGGACTACATCGACTGCCTGTGGCTGAGATGGAGTCGCTACGCATTTTACTTTCCGCTGTTTTCTGAATGTAATAAATGTCATGAGACATTTCCCTATGTATGTCTTGTGGCAAGATTTATTAAATTTGTAATACTTTTACGTATTGTGCAATGATATCATTTCGCTGTGTTGTCAACAATGATCCTGGGGTTGACAAATATACACAGGAGGGTCTGGAAGTTAATTCCGGGTTCTCACAGCGTGCAAATGTTACCAAAATTTTCCTACAGCCTTGTATGAACATGAAAAGCATCCATGACAAGTTTGGTAGCTTTATGATGTTGTATGAATTTTCTAGCTTTTTAGCGACGATAAAACACTCAGATACTTCCCGAACGTAAAGCAACGTGCGTTCGTTGTCGGAATTGCTTCAAGTTTTGTGTGGGGTTTGTTGTTGTCAAGATGACCAAAAATTGACCATGTTCATTGGAGGCCGTTTGGGTAGGAGGGAAGGGTCCGTCTCGAATGACGTATTTTCGGACATCCTTAAAATGGACCCAAATTTTTTCTACAGCCTTCTATCAACATGAGAAGCATCCATGCCAGGTTTGGTAGCTTTCTGATGTTGTATGGATTTTCTAGCTATTTCCTGACGATAAAACACTGAAATACTTTCCGGAGGTGACGCAACGTGCATTCGTTGTCGAAATTGCTTCAAATTTTGTGTGGGATACCGGGGTGGGCATGCCCACTTGCTGGCAAAATTTGGTGTCGTTCTAAAGATGACCAAAAATTGGCCTTCTTCATCTCGAGCCGTTTGGGTAGGAGGGAAGGGTCCGTCTCGAATGACGGTTTTTTTACATGCTTCAAATGTTACCAAATTTTTACTACAGCCTTGTATTAACATGAAAAGCATCCATGCCAAGTTTGGTAGCTTTCTGATGTTGTATGGATTTTCTACCTATTTCCCGACGATAAAACACTATAATACTTCCGGGACATGACGCAACGTGCATTCGTTGTCGAAATTACTTCAAATTTTGTGTGCGATACCGGTGTGGGCATGCCCACTTGCTGCCAAAATTTTGTGTCATTCTGAAGATGACCAAAATTTGGCCTTCTTCATCGGAGGCCGTTTGGGTAGGAGGGAACGGTCCGTCTCGAAGGACGGTTTTTTATATGCTTCAAATGTTACCAAATTTTTTCTACAGCCTTGTATGAACATGAAAAGCATCCATGCCAAGTTTGGTAGCTTTCTGATGTTGTATGCATTTTCAAGCTTTTTCGAGATGATATGTTAACTTGCTGTTGGTTTCACATTTTATGAAAATGCATTTCTCATACTACTAAAAGTAGATGTCTCAAATTCACAGAATACTTATATGCTAAGTACTGCAAGGATCTGAGATTCAGAAGACATTGGTTAACAGAATCTCTACTTTAAAAAGACTACAAACATAAGCTACTCAGAGAAGCATAGATACCGCTGCTGTCAGGAAAGGATCCATCCCTCTCACCCACCCAGCAGCTCACGCAAACAGTATAAACCCAGCACAAGCGCCAGGAAAGAACCAGTTTTTAGTGCACTACGTATTACATTACCCAAAAAGACAAGACATAAAAACAAAGCAGAACAGGCTTTTCTCTAGCAAGAGATTGTCTTCAGATGCTTTCGGCATGTCCAGCGTCAGCACCCCTATCCTCCATCCATGCGTACTACATTTGAAGATCTCCCCCGCAACCTGCTCAACTTCTCTTACGCCCGCCGTCATGCGCCTTATTTTTTCTTGGTTTTTCTGCAACACATTCCAATCATGCAAATTTTTAATAATCATATTAACAGGAATACAGAGATCAACCACCCTCATATTAGCTTGGGTCAGTAGCTTATCATGTGTTTCATGGCATGGCAATAATTTTAACAAGAAGTAGGCATGAAAATGACCCAAACACATGTACAAACTTAGGCCATATGATGCATGGATTAATTCAAACAAAAATGACAAAATGCCAAGTTATGCAAAATGTCATGCACCAAAACTTATCCGAATGACAAAATTAATACCACCATTGGATTAGTTGGATTTTGCTACCCCAATTTATATATAACATGCATATGTTCATATATGAAATTGCACACAAATGCACAAAACAATATACTGCATACAAGGGAAACCTAGGACATGCTAGATTACGAATATTCCGAAAATGACTAAAAGACAGAAGGGCTGGAATTGCAAGAGGGACAATGGGTTGGCTAGGCATCAAGGATGACCAGTGGGCCATGGCCACGTGGCTTGGAGCGTTGGTGTGTCTGACTACCCGGTTTGAAAATTTGCAACAACAAAATGTGGCCTAAGATGAAAGTTGCCTTATTTGATGATTTTTTATAATACCATCAATGGCATAAATATTGACAATCATATTGATGCTTCTTTGACATATATCATTACTATAATGTGGATTTAACTTATATGGTATGCATTAGTAGATACGTGCATTAGCCGAAATTGCACTACTGAAATAGTTCAGTGTCTACCTGTGTGTACTGAAACTGCACTACTAAAATATTTCAGTGTCTACCTGTGTGTATTGAAACTGCACTACTGAAATATTTTAGTGTCTACCAGTGGGTACTGAAATTGAACTACTGAAATATTTTAGAATCTACAACTGTCTACTGAACTTGCAGTACTGAAATATTTCATTGTCTATCTGTGTGTACTGAAACTGCACTACTGAAATATTTCAGTGTCTACCAGTGTGTACTGAAATTGAACTACTGAAATATTTCAAAATCTACAACTGTCTACTGAACTTGCAGGACTGAAATATTTCAGTGTCTACCCAGAGTCTACCACTGGAAATCTATTGATCCAATTTTCTTATCTTTTTTTGGAAACTTAATTAGCCAAATTAAGTTTGATTTAGTATTCAAGGGACAAATTCAGGTAACTAAAAAAAATTCAGTTAAATTTACAAATTCTGTTAACTTAACACACATAATTCTGCCTAGGGTTCATCTACATCAAAATCTAGCACTAAAAGACTACAAATTTTTCCTAGGGTTCATATACATCAAATTATAGCACTAGAATACTACAAATTTTGCCTAGGGTTCATATACATCATAATCCAGCCCCCAAAGCATGTAGTCAAATCTTCATGCCAATTATTCGGATTAAAATGACATCCTTCCCCATTCAATGACATCTAGCATCCCCTCTCTGAACTATTATCATCAATATCACCATGACTATAACCATGAGCAGAAGGAAGATTAGGAGTGCAGAAACTTACTCATACCCCTACTACTCCTCGGCCGCATACCGCTGCCCCATGAAACGAGTGGAACGGCGAGGGAACCGTGGAGAACGGCGGGGAAGCGACGTCGGCACATATTTGTTCCTCCTCCTGCGGTTGCTCGACGAAGACTCCTCCGGCACAGGGTCCCATGGCACGACCACAAGCGGCACCATGAGGAGGCTCGGTTCTCGCTCCTTTGGTTTCTCGATCTTGGAGCGATAGTTCCACCACCTCATCCTCACGTCCGGCCTCGGGGAATCCGACTGCTCCATGGCCCAGAGGAGGTACTGGATGTAGAACAGGGACCCATCCACGGCAACTCCTTTGATCGCATCCCTCTCTTTCTGTATCAGATGTGGGCGCATCAACTGCACCGACGCCGCTAACTGCCGCGGGTAGTCAAACCAAGAGACGATCTCCCTCAGCCGGCGTAACTTGACCTCATCGCCGCCGGCGATCTGCACGATCTCATCCTCCATGTGCGTGGCAAAGTTGAACTTCTCGCCGCCAGCGATCTGCACGATCTCGTCCTCCATCGAGGTTTCGGCTTTGGATGGAATGCAGGAGGAGAGGGAGGAGAGGAGCGGCGGTGGTTTTGGAGTGCAGGAGGAGAGGGTTGCGGTTGTTTAATGGCAATGGAAGAGGAGAGGGCCCCTGGGCGGCGGTTCTGCATTGGAGGAGAGGGGCGGCGCGCTGTGGATAATTTCACGGTGACTAAATTGCCCCTCAATTAACAAGCGAGCCCACATTGTCATTAGTACCGACCCCACACAAATTAGTACTTTCCAATACTTTTTCGTGAGTACTACCTAGTACTAGCTATTTCTCTACCGTTAGATCAAGAGGAACGAACGGCCTCTAAAAACACCAACCACCCTAAAACTTGTAATATATCTATGATAACTGGAGGGACAACAGACGAGTACATAGCCCAGCCCTGCCGTAGCTAAACGTCCACCTCGACGATCTCATCCCGCCGGTGGAGGCCTCGTGTTCACTGCGATCATCGCTTTCGCTGGACTAGCGAACGCCATTACAAAATGATGGCCGAGATAGCGTCTCACACCGTAAATAAATGCCCAATTCCAAATAGTCGTTGAGTAATCTGAAATTTGGTGAACTATACGTGTTGGGTACCCTGGTGCTTGGTGATGGGCATATGAGCGGCCCTGTATCTGCTGGTGGTTATGTCTGCTGCTGGATCTGCATTATCAGGAGAACAGCATCAACGTGGTAGGCGAGTCAGATCAGTCTGCACTGCAGTCTGCAGAAACTTACTACTAATACGCATATTTTGTATGCTTCAAATTTAAACTAAAACCACGACACTTATTTTGGATCGGAGGGAGTATTATGTATGCTAATACATCAACGTTGAGTATTATGTACGCACAACACAAATATTACTTTCACGCGCACACACATCGCTTTCAGCCGCATATACGTCAACGTCAAATAGGCAGCCAGCCAGGATTATACCATTGGGCAACCAAAAAATGGATTATGTCGTTAGGCTCCGTGCACGTACCCGTTTTGTAACATCAGCGGCTCGTTGATAATCTGAGAAGCACAAATTTGTTTATACTTTTTTGCAGCTTCGGTGAGCATTGCAACAACAATGAAATAGCAGACATAAATCGTCTGCTATTATGGTTTGCTTTTGTTTCTTGCACGAGCTATGGGAATTTAAATTCCGTGCATGGGCGACGACAGTAAGTCCTCACATTTCCCAGAGCCAGGAACTCCGCACCTACGGGTCCAGGATTTGAAAGGCAACCACACACCTCCGTTCTTTTTTTGAGATGGCACCTCTCCTATTTCTGATGGAAACCTTTTATTGATTATTACTCGCAAATACAGATGATATACAAATACCAAAAAAGCCAAACCGTATATGTCACCCACATACATGGGAACGAACGAACCCGCTGAAATAAAAAGCCGCTAGAAAATCTACGAAAAGTAAACTGTAGTACAGAGCAACCACAAATTCCGACAGAAACTGCAGTGCAGGAACAGAGGAGGTACAGAGGTCTACTGTCGAGTTGTTGCACAACACACGGCATAACTTGCTTGGCTCGGCCAGCCACTCCGCAGCAAAAGCTGTTAGCTGTCAAGCCGCGCTGAGATCGAGCATAGCTAAATATGGCAGATTGCCAATGGAGTGTGGTATCGGTCCAACAAAGTTATTTCCTCCGAGATCTAAATCGTATAGGTACTTTAGGGCCCCAATGCTCTGTGGCACTGTCCCAGACAAGTTGTTTTCCCCCAAATTTAGCAATTCAAGCGTGATGGATAGGTTACCAACAGAATGTGGTAGAACTCCTTGTAGTTGATTTCCATATAATGAGAGTGCCCGTAGATAAGGACAATTGCTCAGTGCACTTAAAAACTCCCAGCTCTGACTGTCTCGTGCTTCAAACTAGTTTTTGTCAAGGTTTAGATACTTTAGTTTATGGAGTTTACCCAACCAACTAGGTATTTGGCCGGTGAAATAATTGGATGACATATCTAGCTGTTCCAGCTTTGAAGCATTGTACAATGAATCTAGGACGTGGCCTTCAAACTGATTAGGCAGCATATTACCAGTGACCGATGGCAATGTCCCGCTTAGCATATTTATACTCAAGTCTAGGAATTGAAGATTGGATCGATTGAACAATGTTGCTGGAACTCTACCCGATAGCCTATTTACATCTAGTTCTAGCCAAGACATATTTGACAATTGCCCAAGCTCTTAAGGAATGCTTCCATCGAGCTGATTGTGTTCAAGGGATATTTCTTCTAAGTGAGTGATGTTGCTGAAGGTTGGCGGATTTTTCCAGTGAGGTTATTTTGGGCAAGGTCCATAATATGTAGATTGGAGAGGGAACCTATGTTTTGGGGAATTGATCCTACTAGCATGTTAGCCGATGCCGAGAGGTCTAGGAACTTGAGTTCAGAACAATTTGCAAGTGCAACAAGTGCATCTGGAATGTTCCCTTGCAATGAATTGTTGCCTAGAAGAAGGTCCTCTAATCTTCTAAGACGATTGAGAGGGGGCAATTGGCCAGAGAAGCGATTCGAGAATAGGTCAAGTACCCTAAGGAAGGTTAGGTTTCCTAGAGAGGGTGTGATTTGGCTAGCCAAGCTCATGTTGTAGAGGTCCAGCAGTGTAACACGCCCTGGGTGCCTTGTGCTGCACTGGACACCCCACCACGTACAGTGGTGGATGCTGTCATTCCAAGAGCGCAACGCAAGGCTCCTTTTGGATCCTTTGTGATGGCCTTTTTGAAATCGAGCAACCAACGCTGATCCATGGTGTTATCAGAAACCACGGAGCAATAGGCGTTACTAGTTCCATGGAACAGTAGTAATAGTGCTGCCGGTAGCACAAGCGTATTGGGTTCCAGGGATCGCCATCTGCCCATCAATTAGGTCTGTCACCTGCAAAGGGTAAAGCATATGCCAAAGTAGGTGATCAATACTCACTACTACCGCCAGTAATCAGGAATTCAGGATGAGAGATGAAGATACGCACCTCGGCTTGCTCGGCCGGAGCGCACGATGCGACAGCCTTGTAGTGGTGTGTGAGTTGGATGCTGAAGCAAGCTCAGCCCCCTTTGACGGATACCCGATGCAGCGGAGACCTTGACTCGTGTCCCGCCACTTGCGTCGCTGTTTGAGCTGGGCAAGACGGTCTCCTGCCCCGCCGTTCACGGCGAGCGTCGACATTGAGTCCGTCGCTCTCAAACTCACTGTTTGAGATGGAAGTCTGAAGTGAAGAAGCATGTGTTCCAGATGTGATGCATATTTCAGCATATAGGATACGGAATGATGAATCAAATCATCCCCGAGCGACAAGGAAAACAATTTGCAACTAAGACACGCCTGGGCCGGCCTCTAATCTACTCCTTCCTCCCAACTAAATTTATGAAACCCACTGATCTAGTTTGTCTCACTCACCGATCACTCTTTGCTAGCTGCTCTTTCCGTCGATCAGTAATGAAGACCAGGTCCCAAATGCCTGCGGTAGGCAGGGGCGTGAAAGAGGCACGCGCCGGGGACAGCATCGCCGTGATGCCGTCCTCCTCTTGTGTGCTTTGTGAGACGGCCACGCCATTGATCGTTCGGGTAGCTTTGTGAGACGGCCCTGAAGAAACAAGAACAAAGTTGCGTACCGGCCGGCCGGAGAAGAACAAATTAAAGTAGTGTTCGCTGTGCCTGTGGGATGGATCCACGGCGGCCATCGTACACGAAAGGAACTGGGTAGATCCGAGGAAAGATGTGAACAAGGCCTTGAATACCGTTGGATCCGCCCCGAATATTTACCGTACAAGAGAGGTGACTGATTCAGTTCGCACTGTTTTCTTGTGTCGCCACTCACGACTCAAAAACAAGTACGTACGTAATCCCTCTGTAATAATATAAGATCTTTTAAATTACTGCTTTAGTGATTTGAAAGGTCTTATATTTGTTTACCGAAGGTGCCGCTACACCAGAGCACATTATGAACACGACAAGAGCCTCATAAGCTATAGGCCGGGCCACAACCCCACAGCGGGCCAACACCACGCAGGAGCTATTTCTCACCGCTGTTGGGTTCACGCAGGAGCTATTTCTCAGCCGTTGCAAGACATAAGTTTTTTTGTTGAGATTTTGCAAGATGCAAGTAGGTCTCACAAAAAACTAAATTAACTAATACATTTTTCGTATAAACAATTGAAAACAATTAACTAAATTAATTTTTCATAATAAATGTATTTTGCATTTTCTTAAATATAAACAAAAGTAACAAAGAAAAGACATGTGCATGACATCAGCATGACGAACCGACTTGGCTACTGACGGTGTCTCGGCCGAGGCATCCCGCATCACGTCGGTTCCCGGCCTGATGGGTCGGGCTGAGCTGGGGCAGACCTGGGATAAAAACTGACTGGGGGCAAAATCTATGGAAAACTTATTAACACATTTACACAATCGTATAAAGATCTAGCACTTTTCATCCATAAAAAAATCTAGCATTGTTCTTATAATAATAAGATAGTTCATCCACGATCTAAACAAAATATACTTCATCCAGTAGTAACACCACAAGTTTACCATTAAACTAAACCAACCTAACACTTTATATCCATGTATTTCATATAGAGCAAAAAGGTAATATTTGTCTGACATAAATGCCAACAAAAGATACTTCATCCAATAGTAACACGGTAGGTTTAGCACTGAACTGAACAAACCTTACAAGAAGGCTTTATATCCGAATGGTTTCATGGGTTATAAAAGATAATATTTGTCTCCAAGACAAAAGATATTACATGTGCAGAGAAAACACATATTAGGACTAGGCATTTGAATACTAATGGAGATGGTAAATATAGAAAAGGTGTAAGGTATTGGACCATTACATTTCATTTCTCCCATGACGATCTTTCATCTTATGGAAATGATCAACAATCACTTCATTGGTAACTTTGTCTAGCAACTACTTCTCTATGAAGAAAATTAGGCTATGACTCAAATAATCATCACCAATTTTGTTATGCAAAGCATTCTTCACAATCTTCATCGCTGAAAAACATCTCTCAACGGTGGCAGTGGAAACAGGGAGAGTTAGAGCTAGCTTCAAAAGCCGATATACCAAAGGATATAAGAGATGCTTCCTTTGTATCCACCATCAGTTTAGCCGAATCAATTATTTTGTCCAAGCTAGAAAACCTTGTATCATGGAGTATATTATCTATATAAAGGCCAAGTTCATGCTCAAGAGTCACCATATCTTTGTGATTAAAGTCATCAGGGATAAAACTTTGCTAATTTGAGCAACTTGTCCTTGTCAAAACGACAAAATAAATCACTTGGGCTCAAAGTAGACATGCAGAGGACCCCTAGGTCGGTTCCATCCTGCGCCACTTTGGGCGGCCCATGGCCGATTATGCAGAGACTCCGGAAGGCTTGACGTATAAGACAAGAAGACGAAGCCGTGGAGGACTCGACCTCCACCTATGTAACTTACTAGGATCTGTAACCCTAGGACCCCCAATATGTTATATAAGCAGAGGGTGGGTAGGGTGCTTGTAAATAGACAAGATACAATCTCCCAGTACTTTGCCTATATATACTTTGTACACACCCCGACGTAGTATACACAAGAAGGAACCTGGGTAAAACCGCCTTGCCCTGTTACCATCGTGGCAAGTCGCCTAGCAAGGATACTCTACCGAGGGATCTCCCGGAATTAGATCCGACAGTGATGGCCCATGCAGGTCTTGTAAGGTGAATGTCACGGCTCGATGGGAATCAAGATCGGCGCTTAGATCGGTTCCGACAAGATCTTCTTTTCAGGGTAGATGTTCATTATCGGCGTCGCCACCTTCGTTGCTGACTTGACTGGCTACCTCGGCCAGGTCGAGACCTTTGTTCTAGGTCGGATCATCAGATTCGACAATCTGGATTACTCTGCGGACTCCCGCGGAGAGTTGATCCTCCAGGGTCTCGCGTCGATCCGAATCCAGGAGAAGCAGGGACAGACTTTCCCGGATTCGAACCCGAGATGCCGGAACAAGTCGATTTTTTGACCCGCCCACCATCCATCTCATCGCCAACGTCGAGGATCTCACAATCGTGCTAGAATGCACCGCCGAAGAGGCTAAAGATATGGAAGAGGAATCTGGTGAGTCTACAGATAGCCGGTCGCCAACCAATGTGCCTTCACGTAAGTGGACCTCGACCTACGAGTGCTACATGGTGGACTCCAACCGGATGGGCTAGGCATCTGGCAATAACACAGATGCATTGTCTAGAAGGCCACCTGTTCCATCCAGATTGTTCTTGCAGATTGTCTCGAAGGCCACCTGATCCATCTCAATTCTTGTTAATTTGCACTACTCAACCTACTTGGTTATCTGAAATCATTGATAGCTATAGTTATGATACTAAAGCTTTGGAGGTCAAGCAACAGTTAGCTGTTCAGCCAGCTTCAAAACCTCCCTATCAGTTGATCAATGGATTACTCAAGTATAAAAGGAGCATCTGGGTGAGTCCTATTCCTGCATTGGACCTTAAAATATTTTCTGCTTTTCATGATAGTCCAATGGGTGGCCAATCTGGATTTCATGTTACTTACAAGAGAATAGATGCCCTGTTTTCCTGGTCTGGAATGAAACAATTTGTTAAATATCAAGTACAATCTTGTCTGATTTGCCAAAAAGCCAAGCCAGAAAGACTAAATTTTCCTGGAATCTTGTCTCCATTACCAGTACCAAAGAAGGCTTGGGATACTATTACTGTGGATTTATTATCAGTGGTCTGCCCTCCTCTTCTCAGTATAATTGTAGACTAGTGGTCATTGACAAATTCTCCAAGTACGGACATTTCATAGGTCTTAAACATCCTTTCAATGCTCAAAAAGTTGTTGAGGTTTTCTTGGACAATGTGTACAAGTTGCATGGTATGTCTAGGGTTATAGTTACCCACAAGGATCCTATTTTCACTAGTCAGTTCTGGAAGTGACTGATTACTAGAACTAGCTCTCATATGAATATGGGTACTGCCTATCATCGTGAGACTGATGGTTAGACTTAAAGGATGAATCTAGGTGGAATGCTATCTCAGATGTTTTATCAGTGCCTAGCCTCACAAGTGGAGTAAGTGGTTGCCCTTGTGTGAATTTTAGTATAATTCTAATTGGCACTCTTCCCTAGGTTAATCTCTGTTTGAAGTGGTTTACAGGCACGCTCCAAGATACTTTGGTATGTCTGATACTGATACAGTGGCTCCTTCTGATTTAGAGCAGTGGTTAGATTCCAGACAGACACTAACTAAAACTATAAGACAACATCTGCTTCATACTTAATAACGAATGAAACATCAATCAAGCTGATAAAAACAGGATGGAGAGGAGTTTTTCAGTGGGTGATGCAGTTTTCTTCAAGTTACAACCATATGCTAGGTTTTTGTTGCATCCAGGGCGAATCACAAACTGGCTTTCAAGTTTTATGGTCCTTACTGCTGAAGAAAGATGCCCACGACGATGGCCCTGTAGATGATCCGACAAGGAGAGAAGGCGTGAAAGCGATTGAAGACGCTCATGGGCCAGGCACGCGGCCCACTCGTAAGAATACCAAGCCGAGCTGGCTCTCCGACACCGTTTGGGCCCAATAACTCTTGTAACGGTAGATTCGTTTAAATACTGATCGTTTGCGTTGTAGTCGTTGGCTTGGAAGTGGACGACGGCTTCGGCCGATGCTTCTAAGGTTGTAGCTGTGCGGGTGGATGGGTGGAACAGATACAACATAATCCAATTCTCCATTCAAACTCCCCAACCCTAGCCAAATTCCCAATCCGAGAGAGAGAGAGAGAGAGAGTAGCTTACAGTTTAGATGGATGGCCGCAGGCGGCCAGAAGCATGGCGCAGGTGGCGGTGAGCGCGGGGCAGGCCAGCAAGGCATGCAGCGCTGTCGGCCATGGGTAGCACGACAGGCGGTTTGCCCGGCTCCTGAGAAGGGACAAGTACACGGCAAAAATGGCAATCCGATTCTCAGGCAACTTACAGATAGTTTTTTTTTTAACATAAGATAACTTTATTCCTCAGACAATAGCCATATCGTTTACAATTTGCGAAAGAATAAAGTCAGGGGCAATAGAATCCCAGAATTCAGGCACACTAGATCTAAAGCAGTGTTTTGCCAAACAATCCGCGATAAGATTAGCTTCCCTGCAGCATCGAACAAAAGCAATATTTGCAAAATCCATAGCCAGCAGGGTTACTTCCGTAATGATTGGCACATTTGTGCCCATGTACGCTTCAGGATTTGAAACCGCCTCTAGAGCCACCATACTATCAGATTCAATGGTGAGCTTTGTGCATCCTATATTTGCAGCAAGGATCAGCCCATAACGAATTGCATTTATTTCTGCCGAGTCCGCCGAAGAAACATGGGGCAAGGTCCAGGTCGCCGCTGCAATGAAATTTCCATGATCATCTCTTGCCACAGCTCCACAAGCTCCTGCCAAAGTTTCTGCATGAAAGGAGGCGTCCACATTGATTTTCACACTGCCTGAATCTGGTTTCTTCCATATTTGGTCAAGCTTTCGAATTGGCTGGTTCGGAGTATATGCTCGTGTAAAGTTTGTAGTTAGTACTCGAATTGATATCGCTGTTCTATCAGGGGATTGGATGGGCTCCCCTTTCATTGCTTGCCTTCTTTGCCACCATATATACCACATGGCAACTAGAATGAGCTCGGTTGCCGGTATTTCATGTACTGTTGATTGCAATTCCAGGAGGATCTCAAGCGTTATGGACCCCGATCGGTCCTGTACCACTGCCTTCTGTATAGTTTCCGCAAGGTTGAGTGCAGACCATACCTCGCAGGCCCTGGGACACATGAAAATGCAGTGTTGGATGTCCTCGAGACCGACTTTGCGTAATGGGCACTGAGGAACTAGGGGGATATGCCGGTTTGCTAGAACACCAAAACAGGGTAGAACCCCCTTAAGTACCTTCCATCCAAAATGCTTTATCTTACCAGGAACTCGTAGATGCCACAATTCCTTCCAGACCGGGTTCATTTGAGACCTTCCAGAACCATCCGATATAGCAAAGTGCCGTCCAAACTGGTGGTTAAACTCAACATGATAGGCAGACCGAACTGAAAAAGTACTAGACCTTGTAAACTGCCATGAAACAAAATCTTCTACAACTTCAACATGCAAGGGGATTTGTAGGATTCTGTTAACATCAACCGGTAGGAAAATGTCCCAAAGGAGCACTTCATCCCACTGGCCCGTATGTGGGTCGATCAAGTCCTCAACTTTGGATAGCATAGTTTCTCCACGTGGGGTAATAATTCTCCTCGACTGACTAGATGGAATCCAAGGATCCTCCCAGATATCAATATGTGAGCCTGAACCAACCCGCCAGATGCACCCTCTCTTGAAAGTTTGGATACCTGCTACAATGCTTTGCCATGTAAATGATGAACCCTTTTTTGGTCCTGCCTTCAAAATATCGCCATTCGGATAATACTTAGCACACAACACTCGTGCACACAAAGAGTCCGGGTTTTGGAGAAGTCGCCAACACTGCTTTGCTAACATAGCAAGGTTAAAGCTGTGAAGGTCCCTAAACCCCATTCCACCTTTCTTCTTCAGAACGCACATTTTCCACCATGCAAACCAGTGCATTTTCTTTTTTTCCTCTCCGTCTCCCCACCAAAAGCCCGATATTTCATCGGTAATTGACTTACAAATTCCCTTTGGCAATTTAAAAACAAACATTGTTGGTCCCATACGATATCCATAAAACACATTCAGTACTTTGTGACACGAGAGAGCATAAACAAGAGTACAATCATTTATTAGCATCAAGATTGCTCCTACGAGTAATGATATGCGTTCTGAAATAGCCGATGAAGCTATAAAATAATGCAGAAACCATGGTGAAGGGATTAATGACGCTGCTGCGTTGTGGCTTTGGCTCCTCCACGGCGTTGCCAGCAGCCATGGCGTTGTCGAATCCCTCCTGAGTCGCCATGGTCACAAACCCAAACCCTCGTGATCGCCCACGCTTGTTGTACACGACTTTTGCGCGGGCCACCTTCCCGTGCTTGCTGAACATGTCTCGCAGCCTGGAGTTATCCACCTTCAGGGACAGATAGCCGGCGTAGATCGTCAGCTGTTGCGATTGCGACTTAGTTCTGATGTCTTTGCAGGTTGCTGGGGTTCCTCGCCGGCTCAGAGTCGTCGGCGCACACACGAAAGATATCTGGGGATCGGGTAGGAACCATATGCACCTTGCGTCGTGCCATCCGGGCGGCAGCGTCTCCACCAACGTGACGGCGCCGTCCTTGAAGCTGTACCTGTACACGTTGCACGGCTGGGGAGGGCCAGAACGTCCGTCCTGCTCCGACGAGTTGTCCATGACAAAGTAGGCGGTGGCGTGGTGCCACCGCTCAACTCCCGGCCGAACCACTCGGCATCCACGGAGAAGCTGCCCGGGAAACCCAAGAACAGGACATCGCAGTCGAGCAGGCTCTCCCAATAGTCTGATTCGTCACAGCGCGCCCACTCGACCACCAGCTCCTCTTCCCCCTCGCTGCCGCTCCACAGACACAGCTGGTGCAGTGACACCGACAAGTCGGTGATGGTGTCCCCTTGAAGAACAGTGGCCAGCAATGAGGTAGCTGCACCGGCGGACCTTTCCGGGTTCATCCGGCAGCTCCGCTTGCAGTTCCATGGTTCGTGTCACGTACACGCCTTCACCGATTGGTACCCTGTCCGGCCAGAGGACGTGACAGTTAGCCAAGCCCACGCACACGATGTAACCGTAGTAATACGCGGCCGCGCAGCAGCGGTCGGTGCCGAGATTTGATGAGACACGGCTCCATAGGCCGCCGTCCTCATCGTGGCGTAGGAAGGATGCCCGGAATCTGCGGGGTAAATAAAATTCTTCTGGCTGGCTCGTAGTGAAGTCGTATGAAAGGACGGCGCCGTCGCCGGAGATGATGCGGTGCTTGTGGTTCAGCCACTTGGGGTGCAGACGTTCGCGGGGGAAAGGCAGAGTCGGCGGTCAGAGGGTTGACGAGGGAGAGGTCCTTGTGGGCGCTGAGCAGCCACGCCGCCGTGCCGTCGGTGCAGGCGACCCTCATGTCCCGGACGCAGATGCCAGGCGCGCGGTAGCTCGTCTTGGAGAAGACGCAGCGGCACCGCTGGTCCTCGGCGTCGGAGGGCGCCACGAGCCACGGCAGGAGCTCTTTTCTATATTCAAGCGCGTTGCGCCATGGCCTGCAGACGGCGTCGAAGCGGACGGCGTCGGATGCGGCGTGGAGACGACGGGAGATGTCGCGGAACAGGTCGGCCGGCAGATCAGCCCACTGGCCGGAGGGCGTTGTTGACGCCATGGTGCGCGCACAATCGGTCGTCGTCTCGTCGATCCGGTGGTTCGATTGGCTTGTCTCTCTCGTGAGATCCGTCGGGGTAGTAGAGGGAGCTTGACGCGCCGATTATATAAGTGCGCCGAGTGCGTCCATGCACGACAAGAATACCTTTCGGACTCGGCTCCGAGTCTCCGACTCTTTCTCTACAATAATCCCTTTCTCTACGGCATCCAGTCTGAGTTAAACAACTTCTGCTGTTGTAAGTTGTAACTCTTCAGACTTCACACCAATTTTTGATGAGTTGGAGTAGTTTGACCAGGTACCGCCGAGTCAGCTGCCACGTCGCAAAAATTGAAGTGTTCAGATTTATTTATTTTTTGTAAAATCAAGACTATAATGGTAATCATTCTTGTAATGTTTCAAACTTTTTTGCCAAACAAATTTTAAAAAATAAGAAAAATACATATTCAGCCCCTTTTTTGGTCAAAGTTTGACCAAAAAAATGAAATGTCCACGAAAACTTTACGTAAAATGAAAACTACCATGATGATCGTTCTGGTAAAGTTTCAAACCTTTTCACCAAAAAAAAAATAATACAAGCAAAATACGCTTCAGCACCTTTTTTTGGTCAGAATTTGCCCAAAAAATGAATGTTTCAAGAAAGCATTGAAAAGTTTCTATAAAATCAACGCTGCCATGCCAATCATTCGGGAAAGTTTCAAACTATTTCGCTCAACAGATTAAAGAAATACAAGGAAAATACATATTCAGCCTCTTTTTTTGTCAAAATTTGACCATAAAATGAAAGTTTCCAGAAAAATTTGCAACAATTCTGTAAAATCAACAATACCATGGTGATCAATTTGGGAAAGTTTCAAAGTTTTTTGTCAGACGAATTCAAAAATGCCGGCAAAATACATATTCAACAAAATACTGGGTGGTTGATACGTTCATTTTGCATCATGTTTTCCTACTGTAAATTATTTTGTTTTGGGTCATTATTTCACTTTATGATGCAATTCTAATGCCTTTTCTCTCTTATTTTACAAGTTTCACATGAAGAGAAAGATTGCCGGCAGCAGTAATTCTGGACCTGAAAAGGCTAAAGCAGAGATAGATAGTCTTCACAACTCCGAATGACCTGAAAACTTACGGATAATTATTTTGGAATATATAAAAAATATTGCCGGAAGAAATACCAGAATGGGGGGCCACCAGAGAGCCACGAGCTCAGGGGGCGCCCCCCTAGGGCGCGCCTACTGAGCTCGTGGGCTCTCCAGCAGGCCTCTGGGGCCCATCTTCCCCTATATGATGCCATTTGCCCTAGAAAAAATCAGAAAAAAAACTTTCGGGACGAAGCGCCACCGTCTCGAGACGGAACCTAGGCAGGAGCACTTTTGCTCTCCGGCGGAGCAATTCCGCTGGGGATACTTCCCTCCAGGAGGGGGAAATCGAAACCATCGACACCACCAACGATCCTCTCATCGTAAGAGGACCAATCTTCATCAACATCTTTACCAGCACCATCTCCTCTCAAACCGTAGTTCATCTCTTTTATTCAATCTTTGTCCCAAAACCTCAGATTGGTACATGTGGGTTGCTAGTAGTGTTGATTACATCTTGTAGTTGATGCTAGTTGGTTTATTTTGTGGAAGATTATATGTTCAGATCCTCATGCATATTCAATACACCTCTGATCTTGAACATGAATATGATTTGTGAGTAGTTACTTTTGTTCTTGAGGACATGAGAGAAGTCTTGTTATAAGTAATCATGTGAAGTTGGTATTCGTTCGATATTTTGATGATATGTATGTTATTCTTACTTTAGTGGTGTCATGTGAACGTCGACTACATGACACTTCACCATACTTGGGCCTAAGGAAAGGCATTGGGGAGTAATAAGTAGATGATGGGTTGCGAGAGTGACAGAAGCTTAAACCCTAGTTTGTGTGTTATTTCGTAAGGGGCTGATTTGGATCCATATGTTTCATGCTATGATTAGATTTATCTTAATTCTTCTTTCATAGTTACAGATGCTTGCGAGAGGGGGTAATCATAAGAGGGTTGCTTGTTCAAGTAAGAACAGCACCCTACAACCGGTCCACCCACATATCAAATTATCAAAGTAGCGAACGCGAATTAACTAAACATGATAAATGTGACTAGATGACATTTCCCATGTGTCCTCGAGAACGCTTTGCTTGTTATAAGAGAACGTTCTGGCTTGACCTTTGCTATAAAAAGGATTGGGCCACCTTCCTGCATCTTTATTATTATTGTCACTTGTTACTTGTTACGAATTACCTTGCTACGAAACTATCTGTTACCGCTACTTTCAGTACTTGCGGAGAATACTTTGCTGAAAACCGCTTATCATTTCCTTCTGCTCCTCGTTGGGTTCGACACTCTCACTTATCGAAAGGATTACGATTGATCCCCTATACTTGTGGGTCATCAGTGATATGGCCGCTGACTGGGCAGTCAACTACTCAAAACAACTTCAACTCACAAAAAACCGATTTGAGGAGAGGACTTGGTTGAAACTCAACCGTTTTTGACAACTTCACTACTAGGGATAAGCCTAGTAGTAGCGCGGGGAAAAGCTAGCAGTAGCGTGCTACTTGTAGTCTGCGTTGGTATTTCCCCGAAGAGGAGAGGATGATGCAGTACAGTAGAGATAAGTATTTCCCTCAGTTAAGAACCAAGGTTATCAATCCAGTAGGAGAACCAAGCAAAATTCTGTTAAGCGCACCTGCACACACAAGAGCAAATACTTGCACCCAACGCAAATAAGAGGGTTGTCAATCCTCTTAGTGGTTATTTGCAAGGATTAAATAGATAAACTAAACTACTAATTAAAATAAAAATAAATAAATTGCAGCAAGTTATTTTTAGGTTTTTTATATAATAAAGATAGACCCGGGGACCATAGTTTTCACTAGAGACTTCTCTCTTGTGCACATAAACATACGGTGGGTAAACAAATTACTGTTGGGCAATTGATAGAAAAGCAAATAATTATGACGGATTCATGGCAATGATCATGTATATAGGCATCATGTTCGAGACAAGTAGACCGACTCCTGCCTGCATCTACTACTATTACTCCACCCATCGACCGCCATCCAGCATGCATCTAGGGTATTAAGTATGAAACAGAGTAACGCCTTAAGCAAGATGACATGATGTAGAGAAGCAAATTCAAACAATATGAATAAACCCCATCTTTTTATCCTTAATGGCAACAATACAAATACGTGACATGTCCCTTTCTGTCACTGCGATTGAGCACCGCAAGATTGAACCCATCACAAAGCACCTCTCCCATTGCAAGATAAATCAATCTAGTAGGCCAAACTAAACCAATAGATCGGAGAGAAATACAATGCTATAACAATCATGCATAAAAGAGTTCAGAGAAGACTCAAATATTTCTCATGAATAATCTGATCATAAACTCACAATTCATCGGATCCCAACAAACACACCACAAAAGAAGATTACATCGGATAGTACTCTAAGAACATCGAGGAGAACATTGTATTGAAGATCAAAGAGAGAGAAGAAGTCATCTAACTACTAGCTATGGACCCGTAGGTCTGTGGTAAACTACTCACACATCATCGGAAGAGCAGCAAGGTTGATGTAGAAGCCCTCCGTGATCGATTCCCCCTCCGGCAGAGTACCGGAAAAGGCCTCCAGATGGAATCGCGGAAGAACAGAGGCTTGCGGCGGCGGAAAGGTTTTCTCTTCTGGCTCTCTGGGGTTTCCCAATATTTGTGAATTTATAGAAGTGGAATTAGGTCAAACGGAGTCACGTGGGCCGCACAAGGTAGCACGTCGCCCCCCTGGGGCGCGCCCTAGTGCCTTGTGAAGCCTCCATGAGGATTTTAGCCTCCTCCCGAAGCTTCCCAGGTTTCTTTTGTCCAAAAAAAAATCTCCAAAAAGTTTCGTGGCATTTGGACTTCATTTGGTACTGTTTCTCTGAAAAGCCAAAAACAAGCAGAAAACAACAACTGGCACTAGGCAGTGGGTTAATATGTTAGTCCCAAAAAATGATATATAATTGCACATAATTGCATATAAAAACATCCAAGATTGATACTATAATAGCATGTAACAATCAAAAATTATAGATACGTTGGAGACGTATCAAGCATCCCCAAGCTTAATTCCTGCTCGTCCTCGAGTAGGTAAATGATAAAAACAGAATTTTAGATGTGGAATGCTACCTATCATGTTTCATCATGTAATCTCTCTCTTACGGTATGAATAATAAGATCCAAATGATTCAAAGCAATAGTCTATAATTTGATATAAAGACATCAATACTCAGGCATACTAGCAAACAATCATGTCTTTCAAAATAAAAATGCTAAAGAACGTTATCCCTACAAAATCATATAATCCTGTCATGCTCCATCTTCTTCACACAAAGTATTTATCATGAACAACCCCGGTTTTAGCCAAGCAATTGGTTCATACTTTTTAACGCGCTTCAGCTTTTTCAACTCCCACTTAATACATGAGCGCAAGCCATGGATATAGTACTATGGATGGAATAGAGTATGGTGATAGAGATAAATAGGAGAAGTCAAAAATGGAGAAAGTCTCACATCAACGAGGGTAATCAACGAGCTATGGAGATGCCCATTAATTGATGTCAATGCGAGGAGTAGGGATTGCCATGCAACGGATGCACTAAGAGCTATAAGTGTATGAAAGCTCAACATGAAAACTAAGTGGGTGTGCATCCAACTTGCTTGCTCATGAAGACCTCGGGCATTTGAGGAAGCCCATCATCGGAATATGCAAGCCAAGTTCTATAATGAAAAATTCCCACTAGTATATGAAACTGACAAAATAGGAGACTCTCTATATGAAAAACATGGTGCTACTCTGATGCACAAGTGTGGTAAAAGATAGTAACATTGCCCCTTCTCTCTTTTTCTCTCATTTATTTTATATATTTCTTTTTTTTCTTTATATATTTTTCTTTTTTTTCATGGCTCTTTTTCGCCTCTTTTTTTCTATATTTTTTTTCGTCCGGAGTCTCATCCCGACTTGTGGGGGAATCATAGCCACCATCATCCTTTCCTCACTGGGATAATGATCTAATAATGATGATCATCACACATCTATTTACTTACAACTCAAAATTACAACTCGATACTAGAACAAAAATATGACTCTATATGAATGCCTCTAGCAGTGTACCAGGATGTGCAATGATGCTAGCGTAACATGTATAAAAATGATGAACGGTGGCTGAGCGACAAAAACTATGTCAACTATATAATCATGCAAAGCAATATGACAATGATGATGTATGTCATAAAAACGGAACGATGGAAGTTGCATGGCAATATATCTCGGAATGGCTATGGAAATTCCATGATAGGTAGGTATGGTGGCTGTTTTGAGAAAGCTATAAAGAGGCTTATGTGTGATAGAGCGTATCATATCACGAGGTTTGGATGCACCGGCGAAGTTTGCACCAACTCTCTATGTGAGAAAGGGCAATGCACGGTACCGAAGAGGCTAGCAAATTGCGGAAGGGTGAGAGTGCGTATAATCCATGGACTCACATTAGTCATAAAGAACTCACATACTTATTGTGAAAGTTTATTAGCCCTCGAAGCAAAGTACTACTACGCATGCCCCTAGGGGGGAGGTTGGTAGGAGTTAACCATTGATACGTCTCCAACGTATCTATAATTTATGAAGTATTCATGCCATGTTTATAACAATTCTATATGGTTTTGGTATGATTTGATTAGAACTAACCCGGACTGACGCTGTTTTCAGCAGAATTGCCATGGTGTTGTTTTTTGTGCAGAAATAAAAGTTCTTGGAATTGGATGAAACTTTTCGGAGATTTTTTATGGAGTAAATAAAAAAATACTAGAACCAAGACCCACTGGAGGGGGGCCACCTAGTGCCCACGAGGCACCAGGGCGTGCCACCCCCCCCCCCAGGCGCGCCCTGGTACCTCGTGGGGTCCACGTGGCTCCGTCTGACCTAATTTCAACGCTGAAAAATCATATAAATAGAGAAACCCCCAGAAATAACCCTAGATGAGTTTTTACGCCACCGCAAGCCTCTGTACCTCCACGATCTAATCTACAGCCCTTTTCCGGCACCCTGCCGGAGGGGGGAATCATCACCGGAGGCCATCTTCATCATCCCGACGGTCTCCATGACGAGGAGGGAGTAGTTCACCCTCGGGGCTGAGGGTTTGTACCAGTAGCTATGTGTTTGATCTCTAAGCTTGGGGATGCCCAAGGCACCCCAAGGAAGACTCAAGCGTCTAAGCTTGGGGATGCCCCGGAAGGCATCCCCTCTTTCGTCTTCAACATTATCGGTAACCTTACTTGGAGCTATATTTTTATTCGTCACATAATATGAGTTTTTCTTGGAGCATCATTTTCTTCTGTTTATATTTGAGGATAGGAGTATTAAATATGCAGAGGCATTTAGTATTCAATGTCTATTTTAGTGATTTGTTACAATAGAGAATGTTAAGGTTTTGAGTTGATTTATACTAACTTATCTCACGAGTTCTTGTTGAGTTTTGTGTGGATGAAGTTTTTAAGATTTAGAGAAACCGTGATATGAGAGGAATTAAGGAGACACAAAAGCTCAAGCTTGGGGATTCCCAAGGCATCCCAAGTTAATATTTCAAGAAGTCTCAAGCATCTAAGCTTGGGGATGCCCCGGTAGGCATCCCACCTTTCTTCTTCAATAACTATCGGTCAGTTTTCGTTGAGCCTAAGTTTTTTGCTTTTTCACATGATATGTGCTATTCTTGGTATATCATTTTATTTTCATCTTGTTGTTGTTTGAATAAAATAATAAGATCTGAAATTTTTAAATGAGAGAGAGTCCTCACATAGCTACCTATTTACTTAACTACTCATTTGATCTTCACTTATATCTTTTTGGAGTAGTTTGTCATTTACTCTTGTGCTTCACTTATACCCTATGAGTAAATTGTTGAAATGAATTGAATACCATAAAGTTGAAATTTATATGCTTCATATGCTTGTCCCATGGGGAGTAGTGACTTCACATACAAGAGGTATAAGTGGTCAAATTTATTGAAAGTTAACAAACATAGCATTGGTCACTTGAACAATTCATGAAAGAATTTTGAAGGAAGAGAAATTTCACATATAAATATACTATCTTGGACATCTTCTATGATTGTGAGCCCCCATTAATTATTTTCAAGCTTGATCAAGGAGTTGACGTTGGACAAGGAAGACAACGTAATGAGTTATGTTTGTTTATATTCACATAGAAGTTATATTGTCATGGATCCTCTAACATGTGGTGCTTGCTTAGGATCTTTTGCTAGCCAAAAATTCGTACTAAGTAGAGATACTACTTGTGCATCCAAAAACCCTTAAACCCAGTTTCTTGCCATGAGTGTCCACCATACCTACCTATGGATTGAATAAGATCCTTCAAGTAAGTTGTCATCGGTGCAAAAAGCAATAAAAATTGCTCCTAAAATATGTATAATCTTTTATTGTAAGGGAAAATAAGCGTTGTATGATCTTGTGATGGTAAAGAAATAAAAGCGATGGACTGCATAATAAAGGTTGCTATCACAAGGGGCAATATAACGTGACGTTCCTTTGCATTAAGGGCTTGTGCATCCAACAACAAAAAAACGCATGACAACCTCTGCTTCCCTCTGCGAAGGGCCTATCTTTTACTTTTATGCATTTACTTTTCTGTATTTACTTTTATGCAAGAGTCATTAATGTTCATCCCTTTTCCGCTCTATTTATTATTTAGTTGGCAAGCATTATGTGGTAGGGAAAGATCCAGGCACATATATCCAGTTGAATATAGGTGATCATGAGTTATTATTGTTGACATTATCCCTGAGATAAAAAAGTTGGGAGGCGAAACATTAAGCCCCTATCTTCCTATGTGTTTGACGGAAACAGTTTGTTCTAAAAATATGCTTTGAGTGTCAGCAATCATGGAAGACTAAATGATGGTTGAGTATGTGGAATTTGCTAGATCAAAGCTCTTACATAGACCCTTCCTAAAAATAAGATGAATTGCAATTGTTTGATGACTGAGAACATAGTTTGTTAGTTTTCAAGAAAGTTTATGGCCTATACTTTAAACATGTGAATAGCTTGCTACTTGATCATGGGAAGTTTTATGAGATGAGCTACTGATTATGATATATATTGATGCTAGAAAAAGTGATTGACATTATCATTGATCAAACTTATGCACAATGCTAGCATTCACACTTCATAAATTATTTCTTTTATCATTTACCAACTCGAGGACGAGCGGGAATTAAGCTTGGGGATGCTGATACGTCTCCAACGTATCTATAATTTATGAAGTATTCATGCCATGTTTATAACAATTCTATATGTTTTTGGTATGATTTGATTAGAACTAACCCGGACTGACGTTGTTTTCAGCAGAATTGCCATGGTGTTGTTTTTTGTGCAGAAATAAAAGTTCTTGGAATTGGATGAAACTTTTTGGAGATTTTTTATGGAGTAAATAAAAAATACTGGAACCAAGACCCACTGGAGGGGGGCCACCTAGTGCCCACGAGGCACCAGGGCGCGCCACCCCCCCCCCCCCCAGGCGCGCCCTGGTACCTCGTGGGGCCCACGTGGCTCCGTCTGACCTGATTTCAACGCTGAAAAATCCTATAAATAGAGAAACCCCCAGAAATAACCCTAGATGAGTTTTTATGCCGCCGCAAGCCTCTATACCTCCACGATCTAATCTACAGCCCTTTTCCGGCACCCTGCCAGAGGGGGGAATCATCACCGGAGGCCATCTTCATCATCCCGGCGGTCTCCATGATGAGGAGGGAGTAGTTCACCCTCGGGGCTGAGGGTTTGTACCCGTAGCTATGTGTTTGATCTCTCTCTCTCTCTCTCTCGTGTTCTTGATTTGGCACGATCTTGATGTACCGCGAGCTTTGTTAATATAGTTGGATCATATGGTGTTTCTTACCTCTCTATCTTTGTTGTGATGAATCGAATCTTTTCCCTTTGAGGTTTCGTTATTGTCGGATTGAATTTTCAGATTTGAGAACACTTGATGTATGTCTTGCATATGAATACCCGTGGTGACAATGGGGTATTATATTGATTCACTTGATATATGTTTTGGCACTCAACTCGCGGATTCCCATGGTGACATTGGGGTAATCTATGCACATGGGTTGATGCACGTTTTCATTATCTTTTCTCCGATAGAAACTTTGGGGTGCTCCTTGGAGTTCTTTGTGTGGATTGAATATTATGATTATGAAGTTGTTTGATGCATATAGTATAATCAACTCACAGATACTTGTGGTGACATTGGAGTATCTAGGCGACATTAGGGTTGGTTGATGTGTTTCATATGGTGTTATTTTAGTACGAACTCTAGGGCTATTCGTGACACTTATAGGGATGGCTCAATAGATTGATCGGAAAGGATAACTTTGAGGTGGTTTCGTACCCTACAACAATTTCTATCTTATGTTCTCCGTTAATAGGAACTTGGGAGTGATTCTTTATTGCACGTTGAGGGATGATTATATGATCCAATTATGTTAGCATTGTTGAGAGATTGCACTAGTGAAAGTATGAACCCTGGGCCTTGTTTTTAAGCATTGCAATACCGTTTGTGCTCCGTTTTATCACTTGCTACCTTGCTGTTTTTATATTTTCAGATTACAAAAACCTATATCTACTATCCATACTACACTTTTATCACCATCTCTTCGCCGAACTAGTGCACCTATACAATTTACCATTGTATTGGGTGTGTTGGGGACACAAGAGATTTCTTGTATTTGGTTGCAGGGATGTTTGAGAGATACCATCTTCAACCTATGCCTCCCACGGATTGATAAACCTACTGTCCTACAAAACTCTGCGCTTGGAGGCCCAACACGAGTCTACAAGAATAAGTTGTGTAGTAGACATCAACCATCACGCGCCCCCGACCGCCACAGAAAGAAAGACAATCAAGAATAAATCATGCTCCAACTTCTTAGCATAACGACAGATCATATGTGCATGCTTCGGGAATCACAAACCTTAACACAATTATTCTTACTAAATCACAATTATCTTCTAATACCTCCCTATATTACCATCTTAATATCGCAGAACTATTGCAAGGAATCAAATTTATCATATTCAGTGATCTACATGAAAGTTTTTATTATATCCCTCTTGAATACCTATCATATCAGGACCAAATTCATAACCCGTGCATATTACCATTGCTATCATGAGACTCTCAAAAAGATATAAGTGAAGCATGAGAGTGCAACTATTTATTTAAAATATCATCACAGCCGTGCTCTAAAAGATATAAGTGAAGCACTAGAGCAACTGCCTAGCTCAAAAGATATAAGTGAAGCACATAGACTATTCTAACAAATCACGAATAATGTGTGTCCCTCTCAAAAAAGGTGTGTTGAGCAAAGATGATTGTGACAAAATAAAAAGCAAACAAACTATTTCACAAGACGCTCCAAGTAAAACACATATCATGTGATGAATAAAAATATAGCTCCAAGTGAGTTACTGATAGATTATAGACGAAAGAGGGGATGCCTTCCGGGGCATCCCCAAGCTTAGATGCTTGAGTCTTCCTTGAATATTACCTTGGGGTGCCTTGGGCATCCCTAAGCTTAGGCTCTTGCCACTCCTTATTCCTTTGTCCATCGTAGTCTCACTCAAAACTTGAAAAGTTCAGCACACAAAACTCAACAGAAACCTCGTGAGATCCGTTAGTATAACAAACAAATCTTTAACTTTAGGTACTGTAGTAAATTGATTCATATTTAATATTGGCACAATGCTACTGTACTCCAACTTCTCCATGACTCATACCCCTCGATACGATCCATAGATTCATCAAAATAAGCAAACTATGCAATAAAAACAGAATCTGTCTAAAACAGAACAGTCTGTAAATATTTATTTAAAATCCATACTTATGTAACTCAAAAATTTCTAAAAAATTAGGTCAACGTGGGAAATTCATATAACAATACTGTGTAAAAAATTCAGATTTTTCTGACGCTCCAGTACAGAATTAAAATTCCAGCACTGGACGTAAAACTTTCTGTTTTCCAAACAGCATCAATTATACTATCTTTCAAATCATCCCAAAGGCATTACTTGGCACAAACACTAATTAAAACATAAAAACATAATCATAACAGAAGCTATAATCATGCAAACACACAATAAAAGTAGGTAAAAGCAAAAATTTATTTTATTCATTGGGTTGCCTCCCAACAAGCGCTATTGTTTTATGCCCCTAGCTAGGCATAATACATAGTTTCAAGTGTTGTCATCCTTCATCCCCCAAGTCCTTTTTGATTAAATCTTCCAAAACTTTTCTCATTAATTATCTAGTCTCATGCTCTTCTTTTCTAGTGGGTGAGCTTAGGTAATTGAAGGGGCTTTGATTGGTAACATTAACATTCATAACTTCAAACTCAGGATCATCACCATAAACATCCTCATACAAAACAAGTATCTCATCATCAATAGGATCTCTAGCCATACTCTCGAACTATTCTTCACTAAATCCCTCATCAATTCCTTTAGTAACCCATTCAAATTTATCACAAGCATGGTGGTACATAGTTCTAATTACTTCGGCGTATGGAACTCTCCTTCTAATATTTTTACCATAAGCAAAATAATCTTTAGATTCCAACCTACAACTAGTATCCTTATCATGAAGAATCTCCTCTATAGGAGGATGCTCAAAGTTTATTTTGTAAAAGGAGAAAATATCCCTAGCTTCTCGGATAATGTAATCAAATTCATGCATAAGGATTATAGTAGCAATTTTCTTAGCCCTAGGATTATGGATGTTGGGGAGTTCATAAAATATCTTTTGTAAGGCGGGATGGATATGTAAAAAATTTCTTTCTAATTTAACCACAAGCATTGCAATAGCATCCACATAGCAATTTGTTTTATCAAGAATGGATTCATTAATTATTGGTATAACTCCCGCGCAATTAAAGAATTCCTGAATAATGTTTTTCCCAATAATATTACCACTTCCCACATGATAGACTTTAGTTTTGAAATTAGTGGGGGAGTTAGTCTTCGGGGGGTCCTGATTCAGATCAAAAGAACGTGTTTTATCCCCAAGAGATTCACTACCACTATCCTCACTAGCACTTTCAACCATAACTTTTTCAAATTCAGACATGATAACAGTTTCAAGCAAAGCAAGTAAACTAGAAAACAAGCAAACAAAATATTTTTGTGTTTTTGTAAAAAAAAATTAGAAGTGGGGAAGATGAAAACGACAGGCAAATGCAAATAAAAGTCAAATAATGTAAATGCAAGTGAATGATAATTTGTACGAAGGTACTTGGTAATTTTGATGATGTCTCCCCGGCAACGGCGCCAGAAATTCTTCCTGCTACTTGTAGTCTGCGTTGGTATTTCGCCGACGAGGAGAGGATGATGCAGTATGATACGTCTTCAACGTATCTATAATTTTTGATTGTTCCATGCTATTATAGTATCAATCTTGGATGTTTTATATACACTTACAAGCAATTATATATCATTTTTTGGGACTAACCTATTAACTTAGTGCCCAGTGCCAGTTGCTGTTTTTTGCCTGTTTTTGGTTTTTCAGAATATTAGTACCAAACGAAGTCCAAATGCCACGAAACTTTTTGGAGATTTTTTTCTGGACATAAGAGACACTAGAAGCTTAGGGAGAGGGCCAGAAGACAGAGAAGGTGGCCACGAGCCACCAGCGCGCGCCCTAGGGGGTGGCGCGCCCTGGTGCCTCGTGGGCCCACCTCTACTCCGTTTGACCTAATTCCACCTCTATAAATACTCTAAAATCGGGAAACCAATAGACGAGTCCATGAAATACTTTTTCCGCCGCCGCAAGTTCCTGTTCTCGAGAGATCCCATCTGGAGGCCTTTTCCGGCACTCTGCCGGAGGGGGATTCGATCACGGAGGGGCTTTACATCAACCTTGCTGCCCTTCTGTTGATGCGTGAGTAGTTTACCACAGACCTTCGGGTCCATAGTTAGTAGCTAGATGGCTTCTTCTCTCTTTTTGATCTTCAATACAATGATCTCCTCGATGTTCTTGGAGTTCTATCCGATGTAATCACTTTTTGCGGTGTGTTTGTTGGGATCCGATGAATTGTGAGTTTATGATCAGATTATCCATGAATATTGTTTGAGTTTTCTCTGAACTCTTTTATGCATGATTGTTATAGCTTTGTATTTCCCTCCGATCTATTGATTTGGTTTGGCCAACTAGATTGATTTATCTTGCAATGGGAGAGGTGCTTTGTAATGGGTTCGATCTTGCGGTGCTTAATCCCAGTGACAGAAAGGGACATGACACGTATGTATCATTGCTATTAAGGTTAAAAAGATGGGGTTTATTCATGCATGAGTTTACTTTGTCTACATCATGTCATCTTGCTTAAGGCGTTATTCCATTCTTTATGAACTTAATACTCTAGATGCATGCTGGATAGCGGTCGATGTGTGGAGTAATAGTAGTAGATGCAGAATCGTTTTGGTCTACTTGTCTCGGACGTGATGCCTATATACATGATCATTGCCTTGGATATCGTCATGATTATTTGCTTTTCTATCAATTGCCCAACAGTAATTTGTTCACCCACCGTATGCTATTTTCAAGAGAGAAGCCTCTAGTGAAAACTATGGCCCCCGGGTCTACCTTTATCATATATCAAAAATCCTAAAAATACCTTGCTGCAATTTTACTTTATTTATTTTATTTTGTATTTTTGTTCGATCTATCTATCTATCACCATACAATTTAATCTTACAATTATCCGCCAAGGGATTGACAACCCCTTGTTCGCGTTGGGTGCGAGGATTTGTTATTTTGTGTGCAGGTGCTGCTAATGAGTTGTTGCATGATTCTCCTACTGGATTGATAACCTTGGTTTCATAACTGATGGAAATACTTATCTCTACTGTACTGCATCATCCTCGCCTCTTCGGGGAAATCCCAACGCAGCTCACAAGTAGCAGGAAGAATTTCTAGTGCCGTTGCCGGGGAGACATCATCAACATCTAACAAGTACCTACGCATAAACTTTCATCTCCTTGCATTTATTTTATTTGCCTTTGCCTCTCATTTTCATCTCCCCCACTTCTATTTTTTTCTTACAAAAACACAAAAAAGTTTTATTTGCTTGTTTGCTTGCTTGCTTTACCATTATGGCTAGTTCTTCGCTCGTTACTATTACCCCTGAAAATGAAGTACTTAATTTTTAAACAAAGGGGAGGAGAGAATTTAAAAGATGCTTGGTATAGGATTTGTGATGCTCATAATAGATCAACTCGTAAGCAATCCACCACGATCCTTCTTCGCAATTTTTATGTGGGCATTACTACTTGGTATAGATTTGTACTTGATACTATTACCGGAGGGAATTTCTTGATGTGTCCCTCTATGGATGCTTTCAATGCTATGTGAGATTTAGTGGGATCACCACCTATCACTGTTAATGAAACAACTTTGACCTTGGAACATGTTATGCAAAGGTTAGAAGCTATTGAAAATAAAATACCTACTATTGAACATCTTGAGAATTTAGATAAAAAAATTCATAATCATATCACTCAATTTGGTTCTAAGGTAGGAATCACATTGAAATCCTTAAAGGAAAAGGAACCGGTAGTTAATGAAAGAATAGAACAAAGCCCCGATAGAATCGATAAGATAGAAGAAATTATTAATAATTTGGGCTCAGCTTTTTCCTCGGTTAAGAATATTGATAGAACTCCTCCCAATAAAAATTGCAAGTTCATGTATGTTCCTAAAACCAATGGTGCTACTTCTAGTAAGGGAAATGAGGATCTTACAATGATTAGCGTGCACCCCAATTTCATTGAAGCAATTAAGGAACCTATTCATAAAAGTAAAATTCTTGATTTTGTGCCAAGAAGTGTGATGATGAGAAACACCTATGTTAAATCCACTAGGAAAAATGGATGTGTGATTGAGGAATTGGAAACCAAGGATGACAACACTTGAAACTATGCATTATGCCTAGCTAGGGGCATAAAACAATAGTGCTTGTTGGGAGGCAACCCAATGAATAAAATAATTTTTTTCTTTTTATTTCTGTTTTTGTGTGTATACACAATTATGCTACTGTTATGATTGTGTTTTTTGTGTTTTAATTAGTGTTTGTGCCAAGTAAAGCCTTTGGGATGATTTGGAAGATAGTATAATTGATGCTGTTTGGAAAACAGAAAGTTTTGCGTCCAGTGCGAGAATTTTAATTATGTACTGGAGCATCAGAAAAATCTGAAATTTTTAGTATTGTTATATTAATTTCCCACGTTTTCCTAATTTTTCAGAATTTTTGGAGTTACATAAGTATAGATTTTAAATAGATCTTTACAGATTGTTCTGTTTTAGACAGATTCTGTTTTTGTTGCATAGTTTGCTTATTTTGATGAATCTATGGATCGTATCGGGGGGTATGAGTCATGGAGAAGTTCGAGTACAGTAGCATTATGCCAATATTAAATATGAATCAATTTACTACAGTACTTAAAGTTAAAGATTTATTTGTTATACTAACGGATCTCACGAAGTTTTGTTGAGTTTTGTGTGATTGAAGTTTTCAAGTTTTGAGTGAGATCACGATAGATGAAGGAATAAGGAGTGGCAAGAGCCTAAGCTTGGGGATGCCCAAGGTACCCCAAGGTAATATTCAAGGGAGACTCAAGCAAGTAAGCTTGGGGATTCCCCGGAAGGCATCCCCTCTTTCTTCTACCAACTATCGGTAATTTTACTTGGAGCTATATTTTTATTCATCACATATCATGAGTTTTGCTTGGAGCGTCGTGTATTATATGAGTCTTTGCTTTGTTTGCTTTTTATTTTATCACAATCATCTTTGTTGGACACACCTATTTGAGAGAGTCACACGTTTATCATGATTTGTTAGAATACTCTATGTGCTTCACTTAAATCTTTTGAGCTAGGCAGTTGCTCTAGTGCTTCACTTAAATCTTTTTGAGCACGGCGGTGGCTATATTTTGAAGAAATATTTGAACTCTCATGCTTCACTTATATTATTTTGAGAGTTAGTAAGATTAAATTTTGAAGAAATATTTGCACTCTCATGCTTCACTTATATCTTTTTGAGAGTTGATAATAGTAATGGTAATTTGCACAAGATATGAATTTGGTCCCAAAGTGATGAATATTCAAGAGGGATATAATAAAAACTTTCATGAAAGATCATTGGATATGATAAGTTTGATTCCTTGCAATAGTTTTGCGATATGGAGATGATAATATGTGAGTCATGTTAGTGAGTAATTGTGATTTAATAAGAATATTGGTGTTAAGGTTTGTGATTCCCTATGCATGCACATAAAGTCAATAGTTATGCAACGAAATTATATCCTACTTATGTTGCATTATTCGGTGTTATTTATGTTCAATGCATGTTTATGACCGTTTTCGCTTTTTGGTTGGTCGCTTCTCAATCTATTTGCTAGACTTCATTTGTACTAAGCGGGAATACTGCTTGTGCATCCAACTCCTTAAACCCAAGTTGTGCCAAATGAGTCCACCATAACTACCTATATGCGGTATTTCCATGCCGTTCCAAGTAAATTTGCATGTGCCAACTCTAAATTTTCAAAATAATTTTCCATTTTGTGTGCCCGTACCGCTCATGAAGCGGCAGGGGGTGGCCAATATTTTCCATGCTAGGTGTGTTATTCTCACGATGAGTGTTTATTCACTTGTCATTGCACGAGAGAGTGGCAGGTAATAGGGATGCCCAGTCCCGAAATGAAAAAAATTAATATGATGATAATAATAAATTCCTTGGAAAGTTTTGGTATGGAGGGCACCCGTGGATACGGCTAGCCATGGATTGTGAAGGAATGGTGGAAAGGAAATAAACTTTATTTTCTGTTTGGGAACCACCTATAATGTGTCTACCATGGAAGATATTGGGAATTCTTGGTCGTTTTCGTTGACAGGAAAAGCATGCCTCTCAAAATAATTTTATCTCTCTAATTTAAGCTTTGAGCTCTGGCACCTCTACAAATCTCTGCTTCCCTCTGCGAAGGGCCTATCTATTTACTTTTATGCAATTTTTATTTTTATTTTGAGTCTCCATCTTCTCTTACAAAGTACCAACTAGAGAGCACTATTGTCATACTTGTGCATTGTGTGTAGCTAATATTGAGTGTGTTTCATGAATGGATCAATGATTGAGCATAATGGGCTATGGATAACTTTCTTTAGCGTTGATATTTTGAAAGACGTGGTTGCTTGTTAGTATGCTTGAGTATTTATGTCTTCATATCAAACTATAGACTATTGCTTTGAATCATTCAAGTCCAAATGTCCATGCTACAAAGAAAAGGGTATATGATGAATATGATAGGTAGCATTCCACATCAAAAATTCTGTTTTTATCATTTACCTACTCGAGGACGAGCAGGAATTAAGCTTGGGGATGCTTGATACGTCTCCAACATATCTATCATTTTTGATTGTTCCATGCTATTATAGTATCAATCTTGGAGTTTTATATACACTTACAAGCAATTATATATCATTTTTTGGGATTAACCTATTAACTTAGTGCCCAGTGCCATTTGCTGTTTTTTGCCTGTTTTTGGTTTTTCAGAATATCAGTACCAAACGAAGTCCAAATGCCACGAAACTTTTTGGAGATTTTTTTCTGGACATAAGAGACACTAGAAACTTCGGGAGAGGGCCAGAAGACAGAGGAGGTGGCCACGAGCCACCAGGGCACGCCCCAGGGGGGTGGCGCGCCCTGGTGCGTCGTGGGCCCACCTCTGCTCCGTTTGACCTAATTCCACCTCTATAAATACTCTAAAATCGGGAAACCAACAGAGGAGTCCACAAAATACTTTTTCCGCCGTCGCAAGTTCCTATTCTCGAGAGATCCCGTCTGGAGGCCTTTTCCGGCACTCTGCCGGAGGGGGATTCGATCACGGAGGGGCTCTACATCAATCTTGCTACCTTTCCGATGATGCGTGAGTAGTTCACCACAGACCTTCGGGTCTATAGTTAGTAGCTAGATGGCTTCTTCTCTCTTTTTGATCTTCAATACAATGTTCTCCTTGATGTTCTTGGAGTTCTATCCGATGTAATCACTTTTTGCGGTGTGTTTGTTGGGATCCGATGAATTGTGAGTTTATGATCAGATTATCCATGAATATTATTTGAGTTTTCCCTGAACTCTTTTATGCATGATTGTTATAGCTTCGTATTTCTCTCCGATCTATTGATTTGGTTTGGCCAACTAGATTGATTTATCTTGCAATGGGAGAGGTGCTTTGTAATGGATTCGATCTTGCGGTGCTCAATCCCAGTGACAGAAAGGGACATGACACGTATGTATCGTTGCTATTAAAGGTAAAAAGATGGGGTTTATTCATGAGTGAGTTCACTTTGCCTACATCATGTCATCTTGCATGCATGCTGGATAGCGGTCGATGTGTGGAGTAATAGTAGTAGATGCAGAATCGTTTCGGTCTACTTGTCTCGGACGTGATGCCTATATACATGATCATTGCCTTGGATATCGTCATGATTATTTGCTTTTCTATCAATTGCCCAACAGTAATTTGTTCACCCACCGTATGCTATTTTCAAGAGAGAAGCCTCTAGTGAAAACTATGGCCCCCGGGTCTACCTTTATCATATATTGAAAATCCTAAAATTACCTTGCTGCAATTTTACTTTATTTATTTTATTTTGTATTTTTGTTCGATCTATCTATCTATCACCATACAATTTAATCTTACAATTAACCGCCAAGGGATTGACAACCCCTTGTTCGCGTTGGGTGCGAGGATTGTTATTTTGTGTGCAGGTGCTGCTAACGAGTTGTTGCGTGATTCTCCTACTGGATTGGTAACCTTGGTTTCATAACTGAGGGAAATACTTATCTTTATTGTACTGCATCATCCCCTCCTATTCGGGGAAATCCCAACGCAGCTCACAAGTAGCACAGTACATTAGAGATAAGTATTTCCCTCAGTTAAGAACCAAGGTTATCAATCCAGAAGGAGAACCAAGCAAAATTTCGTTAAGCGCACCTGCACACATAAGAGCAAACACTTGCACCCAACGCAAATAAGAGGCTTGTTAATCCTCTTAGCGGTTATTTGCAAGGATTAAATCTTATCGAGGTAAATAGATAAACTAAACTACTAATTAAAATAAAAGTAAATAAATTGCAGCAAGGTATTTTTAGGTTTTTTATATAATAAAGATAGACCCGGGGACCATAGTTTTCACTAGAGGCTTCTCTCTTGAGCACATAAACATACGGTGGGTAAACAAATTACTGTTGGGCAATTGATAGAAAAGCAAATAATTATGACGGATTCATGGCAATGATCATGTATATAGGCATCACGTCCGAGACAAGTAGACCGACTCCTGCCTGCATCTACTACTATTACTCCACCCATCGACCGCTATCCAGCATGCATCTAGGGTATTAAGTATGAAACAGAGTAACGCCTTAAGCAAGATGACATGATGTAGAGAAGCAAATTCAAACAATATGAATAAACCCCATCTTTTTATCCTTAATGGCAACAAGACAAATACGTGTCATGTCCCTTTCTGTCACTGGGATTGAGCACCGCAAGATTGAACCCATCACAAAGCACCTCTCCCATTGCAAGATAAATCAATCTAGTAGGCCAAACTAAATCGATAGATCAGAGAGAAATACAATGCTATAACAATCATGCATAAAAGAGTTCAGAGAAGACTCAAATATTTCTCATGAATAATCTAATCATAAACTCACAATTCATCGGATCCCAACAAACACACTGCAAAAGAAGATTACATCGGATAGAACTCCAAGAACATCGAGGAGAACATTGTATTGAAGATCAAAGAGAGAGAAGAAGCCATCTCGCTACTAGCTATGGACCCGTAGGTCTGTGGTAAACTACTCACACATCATCGGAAGGGCAGCAAGGTTGATGTAGAAGCCCTCCGTGATCGATTCACCCTCCGGCAGAGTACCGAAAATGGCCTCCAGATGGGATCGCGGAAGAACAGAGGCTTGCGGCGGCGGAAAGGTTTTCTCTTCTGGCTCTCTGGGGGTTTCCCAATATTTGTGAATTTATAGAAGTGGAATTAGGTCAAATGGAGTCACGTGGGCCCCACAAGGTAGCACAGCGCCCCCCCCCCTGGGGCGCGCCCTAGTGCCTTGTGAAGCCTCCGTGAGGCTTCTGGCCTCCTCCCGAAGCTTCCCAGGTTTCTTTTGTCCATAAAAAATTCTCCAAAAAGTTTCGTGGCATTTGGACTTCATTTGGTATTGTTTCTCTAAAAAGCCAAAAACAAGCAGAAAACAGCAACTGGCACTAGGCACTGGGTTAATAGGTTAGTCCCAAAAAATGATATATAATTGCATATAAAAACATCCAAGATTGATACTATAATAGCATGGAACAATCAAAAATTATAGATACGTTGGAGACGTATCATAACGCGGGTGACCGCGCTACTGTTAGCGCGCTACAGCTAACTGGTTAGTAGTAGCATGTGTCTGGCCCCGCGCTACTACTACTTACGTTAGCAGCAGCGCCATGTTTGACCCGCGCTACTACTAACTAGCTGTAGCGCGCGGTAGAACCCCGCGCCACTACTAACTCTGTATATTTCCTTTCTGCATATTTATACTGTACTTATACAACAATTATACAGATTGTTATACACTAGCAATGATATAACAACTCATCATCATCGTAGTGATATAATAACTCATCATCATCAAAATGATATAAGAACTGATCATCATAGTGATATAACAACTCATCATCATCATAATGATATAACAATGTCTCATCATCATCATAAGTTAACCACTACTCGCTAATTGTTATCATCCTAGGTAAATAACTTCCGAGCACATGACAAGTACTATGACCTACTCCTCTCTCTTAGGTCAAATAAAATAAAAAAGAAAAACCCCTCCATCTCCATGATGGAGCACAGAGATCCACCGGTCTCCAATTTGTGGCCTGCGCTCATTAACTTTTTGCCTCCATCCTTCGATTTTGAGGCATCCATTTGGTTGATGTTCAGTCGAGTATGTATATTTGAAACTGGTCTTCAAAGGGCAAACAATTGTCATCTCACCTTCGACATCCATCAGCGGAGGCACAACAACATTTGGGAGCTTCTGTTGAATAACATAATAGTAACATAGTTAGCAATGTAGTTACTTAAGAAGAATGTATGAAAAGATGGACTAGTGACACAATGGTAAAACAATCTTACCATGATATTTCTATGAATGTTAGCATCGCTCAACTTGTGGACTAGTGGCACGTATGCTGCAGAATTTCATCCAGCTCCATAAATGCTCTTAAAAGACAGAACATCATTAACAAAGGAGACAAGAGAATTCTTCCCTCCCAGGTTAGCTCTGAGTCAGCAGTGTAATAGGTCTTGTCTACTATCTTCCGTGTATTTCTTGAAGATAGAAAATAAGTTGTCAATTATAAATAAACAACTAGGGGTGAATGACAACTATTTTTAAATAAGCAATATAGATTATTTAACAAATTTGTTTAACAAACTCACACGGAGGTAGAATTAGAATCACGTCCATATCCACCCAAATGTCTTTATCATGTTGAGGATCATATTGAGGAATGACAATATCAAAGGTTATCCTCATACCCTCCTCAAATCCGTAAGCCTTGCATAATCTTCTCCAATTTGCACAACCAAAATGTGTGTGACCAACTTCATTTAAGATCATAACCTCAAAAATGAAACCATGTTCCGTCTTAAGGTAAGCTTTCTTCATATCCACTCTTCCCAGTCATCGAAAGAGAGCTTCTCTAGGACATAATGTCTTGCATGGCAGGGGATGCACTAGTAAAATTATAAAAAATAGAAATTACAGGTTAAAGAAAAAATCTTAAGCCATGCTTAATTAAGAAGAAATCCGTGCCACTGAAGTTACATACCGTAAAATATTCGAAGGCCTCCTTAACTGTGCGGGAGAAGCACCTATCGTTTTCCAACTGGGGATTGTCGCACATACCCCCGTCGTCGGTACAGTCATCGCACTCGGCAATCCTATCGTCGTCATCCATTTGTTGTGTTCATATTGAAAGATTAAAAATCAACGGCAAATTCCACGAAGTCAACACACACAGATCACTATTCAGCATGGGTTGACTTTCGGTCGGTCAAGTCTCCCTTGAACAACTCTCATCTCTCAAGTGGTGGTGTATATGGTGGGCACTCCCTCACTGATATTTCGACACATCGGTGATGGTCGCTTCTCCTTCTTCCCCGAGTGCATTACCAAAAGGTCTAGCACAAGGAGAAGCAGGAAAAGCGACCCCCACGACAACAGCCAGGATCCTTCCCTCAAGAACATCGATCTACACTAGTACTAATAATGTTGGTGTATATATGGTGGACACTCCCTCACTGATATTTCGACCGTCGGTGATGGTCGCTACTACTCCTTTCCCTGGTGCATTACCAAAAGGTCTAGCACAAGGAAAAGAAGGAGAAGTGACCCCCATGACAACAGTCGGGATCCTTCCTCCAAGAACATCAATCTATTATACAGGGAGCCCCATCAGACTGAAAGTCAACCCTAAGCATCGATCGACATTACATATAACAGAATGCACACAAAACAAGTGGACCATCATTTTATAATAGAACTACTCCTAGTTACTCCTAGGGTAGGGCACTCAATATGTCCTACTTTCTAGCACAAGTCATGCCGAAATCCACAAAAAAATTCAGCATGACCTTTGCTAAAATACGACATATCGAGCGCCTGAAATTTGCCGGAACAGAAATTAATCAGCATTCCGACAAAACATAGGCCACTCGGAGGTGTTCCCTGCAAAATCATTTATCATGGACACTTGTCTTTTTTGAACATCAACATAGCATACAAAACAAAAAGCACCCCACACTTGCCACTTCTCACTTGCCACTTGCCTAAATCAACCATCACTTGCCACTTGCCACTTGCCACTTGCCACTTCTAACTTGCCACTTCTCACTCCACACTTATATCATTATTTAGCAACTAATAATGTAGGAAAAAGCATGTTCAACTAATAATGTAGCAAAAAGTGCTACCCTATCATTGTTTACCATCTAACGGTAGCAAAAATTGCTAGAAAAAAATAATAATGTAGCACCATTCACAAACAACATGTTCATCTAACAAATCCATCAATCAATCCATCTATCCATCTAGCAAATTTAAGCATCAATCCATCCATCTATCCAACATCAATCCATATTCATCTATACACAAAAGAGAGAAACAGAGAGATGAGGAGGGATGAAGAGGGGCGGCGGCGGGAGGAAGCAGCAAAGAGGGGCGACGGCGGGAGGAGGGAGGAGAGAGTTACCTCGATACGGAGGATGAGCGGGGGTGGCGGCGGGAGGAGGAGCGACGGCGAGAAAGCGAGAGTGAGGAGAGGGAGTGAGCAACGGGCAGGGAGAGGATAAGATATGTTGGGCTTAGTAGTAGCACGAGGCATGAGCCCGCGCTACAACTAAGCTCATTAGTTGTAGCGCGGGGCGCGTGGACCGCGCTGCTACTAAGTGGCGCCCACCAGCTGGCCCCGTGTACCAATAGCAGTAGCGCGGGTTCTACAGCCCGCGCTTCTGCTACCTTATTACCTGTAGCGCGAGTTTTGGACCCAACGCTACTGCCGTGGCCTGTCCCGGGGGCACGTGGGGACCACTTAGCAGTAGGGGGGGCAGCGCCCATGCTGCTGCTAAAGTTTACCTGCAGCGCTGGGTTTTAGGCCGCGCTGCTGCTAATTAGCAGAAGCAGCGCGGGACATTTACCCCGCGCCACTGTTAAGTGGCTGTCTATAGGGTTTTTTCTAGTAGTGCATGATTGTAACTTAGACGGTTTCAAAATTCAGTGTCGATTCTTACACATTTGTGATAGTTTAGAGTTGAAACGTGGACTTGCCTCTAGAAAAAATATTAACACAATCACAATACTCCCTCCGTCCGGGTTTATTAGGCCCCATGCATTTCATTTTGAGCCAAAGTTTGACCATGAATTTAACTAATAAAATATAAACTATATGTCACGAAAACTATACCATAAAAAACCTCTTTCAAATACAAATCCAACAATATACTTTGTGTAACATATACTTTATACATTTTTAGTTAAATATATTGTCAAACTTGAACCCAAAATACAAGGGGGCCTAATAAACCCGGACGGAGGTAGTAGCAAATGAATATTTGTTTTAAATATAAATTTTGACTTGAAACAAGACTAGTGTGGGCTATATTCTGGAACCGGGGAGTATATAGTTCTAAGCTCTAAAGTATTTTGAATTTATTTTTGAAGCAACATATCAATCAATTCTCTATAGCACTAAGCTCCCTAAGTTTTAAGCCCTCACAGCCAATTAAGGTTGATGATTTTGGAATTGGCTGGCGATTTTGACTGGGTCGTCGTTGGTGGTTGCGCGCGTGGGCCCACACGTAAGTGTTGGATGCTTGGTGCGGTCCATCTGAGCCCAGTCTCGAGTGCCGAACGTGTCGCCCTGGTGATTCTTGACGTACGTGTCGGCTGCGTGTGCGAGTGGGTGTGGGATTGGTTTTCTTCTGGCTGCGTGTGCGAGGGGGCGGCGGCATACGTCGGTCTCCTTGGCTAGCTGTTGTTCCTTCGCTCCGGCTGGGCCGTCGGCGGATGGGAGCCAGCGGTCTACGGCCACTTCCCGGCTAGACGTTCAGCGGATGGGACCTCACCGGCTAGAAGCCTAGAAGTGGCGTTTCTTCAGTTCCTTCCTAGGTTCATATCCCTTTGCGGCGGCGAAGACAGCGCCAAGCTCCCGGCTCCGGTGGTGCCGAAAAATCTGGCCAAGCCCGTGTCCTCGACCAAGGCGGCAGTGAGCAGCGAGACCCGGTCCAAGCCTGCGTCGTCGACCACGGCGGCGACGAAGACCCGTTCCAAATCCGCGTCCAGCTCGCTGTTCTTGCAAGCCTCCGGAAACTCCAACCCCAACATCCTCGGTTCCCCTCCCCGGACGACGCCCCGGTGGTCTCCCGCGCCTACCCCCACCAACACCACCCGCAGTCCCCTCTTCCCAGTGGCCAGTGGACAGCGTGCACTGCCACCTAAACTATCTGACACCCACGGAATCCAAGCTTGCAAGATCCAAAGGTATTAATCTCTTCTCCCACCCAGCCCCAACTCTGCACCTCCCCCATCCACCTTTGTTTTCTTCATGAAGTTCAATTCAGCTCCACTTGGCTCCTTGATCCCCTTCTGATTCATGTTCCTAGATTTAACAAGACTATCATAAGTGTTGATTGACCAAGAGGAGATCCACATTCAACAAGATAAGGTCGATCCTGGGAACGTCAATGTGGAGTTCAACTAAGCCATCAAGAACAATGGTACACTTTGTACTAAATTTTCATGTATGCTTCATCCCCATTGGATTACTGAGGTTGTAGATAGATCAGTGATAACTTTTTATGATACTTCATTGGTGGGATCTGAATGGAGGACTGCATTTTCTTTTCTTTTTTTGCAGTTTCAGTCTTCATAATTTGTTTGAGTCTGACTCACTGTTGCTTCTCAATCCGAAAAAGGGTAAAACTCATGATGAACCAATGGAGCCTGTTTTGTTAATTATTGTTGTTTGAGAATAGAAGTAGTAGCAGCGGCACTAGCATTAGCACTGTAGCAGCGATAGTAGCAGCACTGGCAGTAGTTGCAGGACTGAAGTTCCATTGTTAGTAGTAGTACAAGTGAGTCAAGAACTGAAGTTCCAATATTTCTACTGATTTTTTGTTTTTAATCATTATATATTTATTGTTGTTTTTAAATGTAAAGCTTGTGGTTGTGCCTGTGCAATAAATGTTTGCATTTGGTTTCGTTTTAGGATCTGGCGGAGCTTCTTGGCTGCTAACCGTGTTGGATGTGCATGAAGCCATAGCTCTGTGAGCGGAAACATATATCTTTGAGAATTTGTAGCTAAAGGCAATTAATTGATTAACCTTCAGCACCGAGAACAGTTTTGCACCCTTTCTAATTGGCTTTTGGGTATACCCTGAGCTATATATTTGTGAAAACCTCCAATTTAATATGAACCTAGGTAGGTATTATTATTGGACTTTTATATATACTTAGATTTTTGGCTAAATAAATCTCGGAGATTTTTTTACTGGTTATGTATGCGACTGTTCTGTACTCTCGTTGTCAGCCATCCATGGCAGCGTCGGTCGAAGAGGGAAACGAGGATTGATGGCATGGACATGACGCCAACGGTGAGGATGGCAGTGAAGAGGCGAAGTCCACTGAGGTCTATGGGAGTGTTGCCGTGGGTATTGAGAGTTAGTTCGGTGCTTTGTTTAATCTTTGTTGCCTTCGCCTTGCCCTCAGAGATTGGCATTTTTGTTTTGATTTTTTCTCTTTCTTCATTTGATCTTGATTTTTTGTGGGTTTTGTAGATGTGTTCCGGTGAATAGCAGGTTAGTGGGTTAATTTTGCTTTGTCATCCCTTTCATTTCTTTCTTGGATGATTTTTGCTGTGAGTTCTTGGGTTCATGTGTATGTTTGTACATGTCACATCGCAGATTGTTGTTGTGGATACATAGGATGGATAAGTTCAGTCTGCATAAAAGATTGAAGTATTTTCAGTACCTCCATAGTGTGGGAAATTACTCTCTGGAAAGGAAAAAAACAGGATATTTGGATGAGAGCCAACATGATGGGATGCATAATGCACTGAATGAATTAGAATCTTAAGGGACAGAAAACTGAATAGATGAACACCGGAATTATCTTTGCATTGGTTTGTAAATCTGCTTAGCAAAAGCCACAGAAGGGCCAATGGCAACAACACACCTTACCTAATTTTGTTGCATTAGCGTTGATACTGGATGTCTGCAGTCTGATTTCTCAAATATAAATTACTTGCAATGTTTAGTTGTCATCAATTTAGTCGTGATTATGTTTGCTGCTCACAGCTTTGAACTTAGTGAAAATTGTTGTGGCTGCTATGCTCTGTGCATAAAAAAAAATATGGTCTCATGTGCTGAATTATTGCCTTTGTTGGTTTATGGTATTCCATGCTTGCTGCTTACGAAAAAGAAGAAAATAATCAATCAATTGTGTTATTGGTAGTTTAAGGCAATTGCTATGCTCTGTGCATAAAAAAACTTGGTCTCATGTGCTGAATCAATCGCTGATAAATAACATGCCAAAAGGCGCACAACCATAAATGGTTCCAGTATGACAATGTTAATAGTAGCTGACATGTGAGAATAACCTTGCCTACTGAGCGGACACATCATCAATGCATTGTTCTTTTGTCTCATGCAATTCTACTAATGGCAGCCTCTATCGAAAAGACCGAAATTTCACAAAAATAATCTTTGCTAAGAATGTTGACCTTCAGGTTGATCACACTTAACTCAAATGATTCTATAAAATTCGGATTTACCTTGTCTGCACATCAGGGACTCATTTCTTTGAGTCTAGCACACTCAACCAATTTTGGTAGATTCTGGTAAAAAGGGAAGGGCGGAAAAATGATTTCGTTGGACAATTCAGATGATTAAACTTGAAGACTCGGTTGTTCAAGAATATTACATCTTTATTGTTCTCTGAGAAGTTTCTCAAGATAGTTTATCACTGCAATCTGCAGTCTGTTTAGTGTGGTCACATATTAGGAAGTAGTAGATGCCTGCCAATGAAACACTCAGGCTGAGATTTCCTTGGCCAGATGAAGCCTTGTCATAGTGGCATAGAAAATACTCCACTGTCACTGATACATCCTTCAACAATTTCATGGACCTGTTCACCCATGAAACTAGCCTCGGTCAAAATAAACCGATGTCAAAAGATGCTGCGACCGACCTGTCAAAATGACCAAAAGGGTCACATTCCACCCATCAGCCCTGACCCAATGGCCTGACCCCATCGAGATACACACATCAACTGAAATGAGTAGATAAACTGAAAGGGACCGAGCGGCGCAGCAAAGCGCGCCCTGCACTTCTAGTACATAGACTACGCTCCCTAATTTTAAAGGCCTCACAATTAATTGAGGTCTCGGATTTATAATTGAGTCGTCCCATTTTGACATGGTAATAATTTCTCAAGGAGGTCTCTCATTCAATTCTTTTAATTCACTTTGCTTCTATATATCTATCCTCTATAACACTAAGCTCCCTAGTTTTAAAGAGCTCATATTCAATTGAGGTTTCCAATTAGAATTGGGTCACCCGATTTTGACAGGATCAACAATTTCTCAAAGCTCTGTCATTCAATTCTTTTATACTATACACTATGTTTCCTAATTTTTAAGGTATCGCAATTAATTAAGATATTCAATTTAGAATTGGGTCAACCTATTTTGACCGGGTCAACACTTTCTCAAGCTCTTCCATTCAATTCTTTTAATTCACTATGTTCCTTAATTTTGAAGCTCTTTGATTCAATTGAGGTATTCAATTTTGTATTTGGTTTATGATTTTGACCGGGCCAACGATTTTTCAAATCAATCAGCAGCAACCGGCCTATAAAAACATATCAATCCCGCGCACCTTCCCACCACCTGAAAAAAGAAGCGCCACCATGTGATATTGTAGCACCAATATAGTAGTACATGCGACCACCGACACAGAAATTTCCCTACATATATATAGGTTGGTTAGCGGATAACACAAAATCACACCACGAAAGGCCCACCAATAATCGCATTATAAATAAAAATAAAACACACTCTATCATCTCCCCACCCGCCAAACTAAATATTCCATGGGTCAAAATATAAGGGGTATTAGTTTTGTAGAAAGTCAAATTTCTTTAACTTTGACCAAGTTCGGAGCAAAAATATCGACATCCACAATATTAAACAAAATAAGTATGGAAATTCATTTCATGATGAATTTAAAAATATCACTTTGATATTATGGATTTTGATATATTTCTTTACAAATTTGATCAAACTTAAAAGATTTGAATTTTCAAAAAAGTAATACATCTTATATTTTAAAACAGAGTGATTATTTTTTTGAAGAAACCCAACAACACCAACGGCGCAGCAAAGCGCGCCCAACCCTTCTAGTAAATACACTATGGTCCCTAATTTTTAAGGCCCCACAATCAATTGAGATCTCTAATTTAGATTAGGATCATCCGATTTTGACCGGGTCAACAAGTTCTTAAGGAGAACTCTCATTCAATTCTTTTAATTCACTATGCTCCTTAATTTTGGAGCTTTTCCATTTGATTGAACTATTCAATTTTGATTTTGGTTCATGATTTTGACCGTGTCAACAATTTGTCAAATCAATTAGGAGAAACCGGTCTATAAAAGCATATCAACCCTGTGCACCCTCTCGCCACCCAAAAAAAAAAGCGTCAACATGTTATACTGTAGCACCACTATGTACATGCAGACACCGACGCAGGAAATTTTCCCATATAAGTATGGATTAATTAGCAGATAACACAGAATCACAACACGAAAGCCCACCAAGAGACCGCATTAAAATAAAAAGAAAAACACACTCCATCATCTCCCCCACTCGCCAAACCAAATACCTCCTCAGTTCCAAAATATAACTTTGACCAAGTTCAAAGCCAAAAATATCGACATCCACAATAATAAATAAATAAAATATGAAAATTCATTTCATGATGAATCTAATTATACAAATTTGATACTCCCTCTGTCTCGAAATAAGTATCGTTGATCTAGTACAAAGTTGTAACCTTGTATTAAATCAGCGACATTTATTTTGGGACGGAGGGAATATTATGGATATTGATATATTTCTCTCAAAATTTGTTCAAACTTAAAGAGGATTGACTTTTCAAAAAACTTCAAGAGGGAGTAAAAAAGTTATGAAAACCCAACAACACCTACGATGCAGCAAAGCGCGCCCAACCCTTCTAGTATGCTACCAAGCCTGCAGCAAGGCACAAGCCAAAAATATATAGATGATTGTTGAAACCCCACTAAGTAATCAGGACGAGAGATGAGATTTTACACACCTTTGCTAGCTCGGCAGGACATCATTCTCTGCTTTGGTTTTCACCAGGTGGTGGACTGGTGGTGTGTGAGTTTGATGCTCGGCTCTAGTTCAGGCCCAGGGGGTTTAAGAACAATCACCACTTTATTAATCGTGGTTGTGTGTGTCCCTGTGGTCAAGATTTATTATATCCTTGTGATAGGAACCCTCTAAACAGGAGTTTAAGGCAATCGGAAATGACACTCGACAGGAGAAGATCACACATGATGAATCATCGAATCCTGAGTATAGATCTCGTTAAATCTCTATGTCGGAATCATCCGACTCCGATGACGAGAACGAACTCCAAACATCATCCATCTACGAAAATAAATTCGCGACTTCGTCAAAAATCACCCGTCGGTTGAATTGAAAATCGGTACAAAAGCTACAAATCTTACCTTTGGCCGGAATCAAATCCGACGCAAGCAAAGCCGAAGCAGCCGCAGCCCCCTTCTCCCCTACCGCCGGCCGAAAGCAAAGCCGCAGCAGCCGCCTCGCCTCCGTAAGGCTTGCATGGATGGCGGCTGCTCAATCGTGGCAGGAGCAATCGGATTTGCCCACAACGCGGCACCCCTCGAAGCTACCGGGCGGATCCATGGCGATAGCAGCTGCAGCTCGCCCGCGTCAAGAAATGGGCCCGAGCTCTAATCTTGGTGGGGAAGATGCGGGCGAGAACGGCCGAAGCACTCCACGACGCGGGATGGCCGGAGGAAAAAATCGTCAGAGATTTGAGGAGGAGGCGATGGCGGAACTGCGGGCACGCGCGAAAATTTTCTTCCCGCCAAGTCACGTGTGGGATAGTGGAAACCGCAAAGGAGGAGGGGAAAACGGGAGATTTGAGGGTTGCAAGGCGATTTTTAGAGCTCGCCACAAAAAAATTGCGGACGGCCGGATATACGTTGCCTGTTGGTGACGTTTTTTTCGTCCCAGTAGTGTATATCGATAATTATTTTGCCGGCCTGGTAGATATAGGGCATCTGAGAGTTGCTCTAAGCTATAGGCCGGGGGCAACTCCACGGCGGGCCAACACCAATAGATGAGGCTTTGCCCCGGTGTTAGCACCATGAACTTTTCATTTGTTCCCTTCCAGACTCGGGGCCACCAATCATCTCCCTCAATACAACCATTTCCGGGAGCAACCACACTGTTTTTTCTCCAAATGGAAGCCTTCTATTCAATTCTTCTAGGTGACAGAATACAATGAGGTGCACGCATCCACAAACCGTACATACCACACACATACATGGGGACGAGCCCGCTGAAATATATAGGAACCCGCTAAGTAAAACAAGAAAAAGAAAACTGCAGCCGAGACAGAGCAACCACACCTGCTGAGAGAAACTGCGGCGCAGCCATGCAAGGAGAGGGCGGTGCAGAGCTCTCGTGGGTCGTTGCACTCGCACCTCAAACAGCATCCCTAGCTCAGCCAGCCACGCCGAATCAAGTTGTTCGTCGCCAAGCAACGTCGTTGCGCTACCAACCGTCAAAACGATTATCGGAAAGATCGAGCTTCGATAACTTTGCCAGGTTGCCGATGGAGTGCGGTATTGGCCCAACGAACTTGTTTCCTCCAAGATCTAAAGTGGTTAGGTCCTTTAGGGCCCCAATGCTCGGTGGCAGTGTCCCGGACAAGTTGTTTCCACCCAAAAATAGCCATTGAAGTGCAACCGAAAGATTACCGATATTGGATGGCAATGTGCCCCTTAGCTTATTCGTACCCAGATCCAGTATTATAAGATTGGATAGATTAAACAATGTTGCTGGAACTCTACCCGATAGCCTATTCTGACCGAGAAACACCGCCCGGTTTGCCCCCATATCCGGCAATTGCCCAAGCTCTTGGGGAATGCTTCCTTTGAGTTGATTGTGGGCAAGTCTTATCTCTTCTAAGTTAGTGTTGTTGCCGAAGGTTGGTGGAATGTTCCCGGTGAGGCTATTATTGGTAAGTTCGATTGTTATCAGTTTGGAGAGGGAACCTATATTTCGGGAAATCGAACCCACTAGCATGTTAAAAGATAGGTCTAGCACAACGAGTTCGGAACAATTTGTAACTGCATTCGGAATGTTCCCCTGCAATAAGTTGTCGTGCAGATCAAGGATCTCTAATCTTATAAGACGATTGAGAGGGGGCAACTGACCAAAGAAGTGATTTAAGGATAGGTTGAGTTCCCTAAGGAAGGTTAGGTTTCCAAGAGAGGGTGTGATTTGGCCTGTCAAGCTTAGGTTGACGAGGTTAAGCACCGTCACGCGATCTGGGTGCCATTTGCTGCACTTGATGCCCGACCACATATAGTAGTGAATGTTGTCATTCCAAAAGCACAAGGTTCCTCTCGGGTCCATTGTGATGCCCCCTTTGAAATCAAGCAGTGAACGTCGATCTGTCGTGTTACCATGAACCACTAAGCAATTGACGTCACTGGCTCCGTAAAATAACCCTAAGAGCACTGGTAGCACAAGCATGCTGAGATGCAGGGATAGACAATCACCCATTAGGTCTATGCTTCCTGCAAAAGACCAAACATGCATTTTCAACATAAGAAGCTCCTTCAAATTACAAACCTACATTAGTGCCTACCGCGTCAACTTCTACTGAGCAATGTTCAATACAGTTAGAGCTTTTTTCAATGGGATTGCAAGCGTTTGCTATGGTAAAAATTGAAAGAGGTCAAAAATTAGCATTATTTTTGTAAACATGGTTGCACTATATGCACGGCGAAGGTTTCTCGGAATCGCCAGAATTTGAGTGGCATTTATCAAATTAACCCAAAAAACATATTTATGGGTTTTTGGCTTAAGATTGGATATTGTTACACAATCGTATAAGCCAAAAGCCAAGTTGAAGATCGCGCATTCCACCGCGTCTAGCACGAGGCTCTGCTGCTCCATGCCGTCCCCGTAGGGCCGTATCTGACTGAGAGAGGAAGAAGATGAACAATAGTCGCGTGTGAAGGAAGAAGATGAGTAGTACTAGGCTGTGAAAATCGACTGACCCATAAAAACTTGGCGGATCGATACAGCTAGTAGGAAATCAGGGCGAGGGACCGACTAACAAAACAGGGCGAGAGATGCTAGCGAACCTCTGCTGGAGCGCACGGCAGGAGAACCTCTAGCTCTGGGTTTCCCCGGGTGGAAGTGTGGAAGTTGGATGCTCAGCTGATAGCTAGCTCAGGCCGGCTGAGGGGCTTAAGAACACTTGCGCAGCGACCCTCACATCCACACGCTTGGGTCGCATCTGCCATTGTCACTGCATTATTTCAGCTTTGACATCCAGCGCAGCGGCCAAGTCAAAATTAATTTCATCTCCCACCTACCTTCGTCGCTGTTTCGGCGGGACAGGATATATTGCGGCGCAGCCAGGCAGAGAGAGACCTTCTGCACGGCATGTCGACAAAATGCAGGGCGCACAAGGCTTCTCCAGTTGGGCTTCTGGCAACATCGTGAAGAAATCAACATTTACTTCTGATAGGAACGGTCTGGTCCAGATGTAATGCATCTCATCAGATAGTAGGAAAGAAAATGACACAAGCTTCGACCAATGAGTTCAGTCACAATTCAACATCAGCAATAGCTAAGAGATAGATAGGGCCTTCGCCACTCAAGTCAAGACAGACAGGTCGTGCTTTTTTCTCTCGCAAGTCGCATAACTATATCAAATGACAGCTCCTTCAGACACTACACCAAGATACTGTGAAAACAACCCTCAAGAAGCTCCTAACAGCTCTTGGACCATCAACTTCTTGCATCAACTAAGTGTTCATGTTTCCTATTTGTGACTACTACCTTTTACATAATTTAAAATTAGCTAATGTTACAACAGCAATACACACGTTTCAATGAGTCGCAATGCTCACAGGCTACAGTTTAACAACCCTACCTAGTCGATCATAGGGTTCACTGAGATCAGCAAGGACAATGTAATAAGCTCTACAACAGGAGTCAGCCGAGTAAACATCAACTTCTCGCTACTTAAGGTCAAAACTGAAAGAATGTGAACTGTATTCCAGAGTGCATACAGCAAGCTTAGGAGCCCAGTGAGAGAGCGCCAGACGCAAACAAGAGATTCCTCCGAGAAAACTGCAGTTGCGAAAAAGCAGTTAGTCCTTGGTTTTCGCTGCACATGGTAACTACTATATATGTTAATTGATGAAAATGATGGAATTAGAATGGATTTCTCACCCGCAAGTTATAAACAGGAGTCGATTTTGTGGGGAGAGCTTTCAGCAGCCTCAGTCTGTTAATAGAGCCAGCTTTGCTGTTTCACAGAAATAAAGGATATTTTACAACTACAGTAAGGTAACTAGAGTGGGCAAAGCAAGTCAGCCAACTTACGGGTCATCCATCTTCAGGGCCTTTATGCTGGATGCGACATCCCAGAGTTTAACAGTGCAATCAGCCGATCCAGATGCAAGCAATGCTCCCTCGCAGCTATAGCACAAAGGAAGAACTGTCTAGCTAAGATGATTCTTTGGTATAGCATATTAGTATGCAATTAAGTAATCATGCTTCTCCAAAAACTATAATCATATGTAGCCAGACAGAACAGCACAGCATGACTTGTCACTGAGAAAAGACAAATGTACATATCGAAACAGGAACTATTAGTGATACTCAATCTAATCCATTGATGGAAGACATTTTGTACAGAGTTTCTACTGAAACCAGTGGATAAAACATGTAAGCCTGAAATGTACAGAGTTTCTACAGAAATGTACAGAGTTTTAACAGAATTTCTTTAAACAATAGATCCATAAGAAAATCTACTATGATCAACCAGCAACTGCATTGCGGCCGAGTGCATAAGCCTGGACCATCAATGTATATTCAATAATAAACAACCACACGCGGGCAATTCAAGTTCCATGGTGCGGTCACTTGAAGACAGAATCACGCAACCATCCAGCTAAATACTCTAAAAACGGATGGCCAAAATGATTGCTAAACCCATTGCTCATTTGTAGATAAATCTAACCCAATGTGAACTAAAGCAGCTGCTCAGCAAACTGATTACAGGCAGCAGACTGGAAAGTCCAGTTTGTCAAGCCCTACCATAAACTAATACTCTTTACACATATTTGGTGTATCAGCTATTCTTTGACTACCATCAGCAACAAGGATACATGGGATACTAAGCAAGAAAAACAATGTATAATGATGATTACCTGAAAGCAAGTGACCACACACAAGAGTTGTGTCCCGCTAGTGGTGAAATGCAGCGACCAGTAGAGAGATCCCACATCATGATGGTCCCATCTTCGTCTCCGGAGGCCATGTATCGCCCATCAGGAGACATTGCCAGTGATAAGACCATACTCCTATGACCAATAAACATTCGTATACATTCACCAGTTTGAACATCCCATAGCCTTACAGTTTTGTCACTAGAGCCGGTGGCAATGTAGTTACAGTTTACATGCCATTGCACACACTGTCAGATAAGTAATATGCAGAAGAGAACATCAGTCAAACTGCAGACATCAGTACATGGCACTGAAAGCATTCCCATAGGCAGACTATCAATTCTCAAATCACTACAAGTTCTGAGCTAGAAGCACACTTACATCAACATCAGCAAGATGTCCAGCCATTATCCGCAAAGGTTGGATTTTATCCATTGACCAGATTCGAGCAGTCCTGTCATGCGAGGCACTGGCAAAATAATGGCCGACTGGACTAAACTGCCACAAAAACATAAAAATATGTCAGCAATACAACGCACAATGATGTCTATTCAATAGAACAGAATTAGAAAGCTACACAACACAAATATATGTACCAATCATAAGCTGTTGAAAAGAACATCAAGCCCAACGGAGCTATAACAAATCCCATCATCAGAAGTGTTCAAAATGAAGAACGAACTAGGAATATGTATCACAAGTATTTGCAGTTTTGCACTCCTCGCACTCACACTGACCAAGATCAAGACTAAAACAACAGTAGGACATGGACATTTTTTGTAACAATGAGGCCACTGTTAGAACTCCAGAAGAATTTTCTCTCCAAAAAAAAAAAAGAACTACAGAAGAGTTTATTAAAAACTACTGAAATGAGGCCACTATTATTAGAACTTCAGAAGAGTTTATTTAAAACTACTGAAATGAGGCCACTATTAGAACTTCAGAAGAGTTTATTAGAAACTACTGAAATCAGGCCGCTATTAGAACTTCAGAAAAGTTTATTAAAAACTACTGAACAACTTATTGATTGTACGGCATCGACATTGATTGTAACAACAGATCTGAGCATCATTCAAATAAAAACTACTGAAAAATCAACTAACTAATCAAATGTTTTGGCCTGAACTAGGCAGTCAAGACACCCCATGAAGAAAGAACTCAAATGTTGTTTTCACAACAACGACACAGAGAAAGGATTTGTTCACATACTTGAACATCCCAAACTGGGTAATTGTGTCCTTTGTAACAAACAAGATTGGCATTCAGCTTGGTACTCCACAGCCGAACTGTAACGAATATATAAAAAATAGACGAACGGTTAGTTTGATTAGATAAATGAACAAGGAAATGAATGGTACAAAATAAGCATAATGTAAGTGATGCTTTACTTGTTGAATCTGAAGATGATGACAGGAGAAAATCTCCAAATGGACTAAAGGCAGCGGAATAAACTGGTCCAGAATGACCCTGGAATAATGTATATGGTCTTTTCCCCTCAGATGTTGATGACAAGCGCTCGTCCTGTGAAGATCCATTCTCTCCTTGTGAACTAGCTGAGAGTCCAAATTTGCCCAATCAGCAAATACCATCAAGATAGAAATGAAAACGCTACTATGTTACGAAAATTAATGTTCTATGGTTATTCTGAAGTTCTGGACAGGTTCCAGTCAAATACTGCAACGCCATTAAAATATTCTAGCATGTCCAACAAGTAGGTCCAGAAGACATTTATTGCATTGTCCAAGACATGCATCAATGCTGCAACACCACCTTAAACTTCTAGGTTATAACTTAAACTGAATGAAATAAACTAGGATCCTTAGAACAAAAGGCTACTATGACCGAAATCAGGTGCGCAGTTACAGAAGCATTTCACCATATCACGGTGGAACAAAAACATCAGCAATATGTAGTGTAGAACGACTAACATGTTTTGGCTGGTTGACCAATCTTTGCCATATCCCAAACCTAGTGAACAAGGAAGTTTGACCAGTTAATGTAGTGATCACATGAGAAACAAACTATCACCTAAAGGGACTAACCTTTACTGATGAGTCTGAGAACCCACCAACAACCAAAGATCCATCGTTTGATATCGATGAGCAGTTTAATCTGCACTCCACAGGACAATGTTTTCAAACCAAAGTATGCACACTGAAACAGTTGATACTAAATTACAGCTAAGCTTACCCGTTATGTGTATTAAGGAATGTGTAGAAGCTAACAGATGGCAATGCCAAGTTATTCAATTGCGCACGGTTTCGCAGGTCCTCAAGAATTGATTGTTCAACTTCAACAGGCCTGAAACAAACGAGTAATTTTTCAGGATCGTAAATGCAAGGCTGACACTTGACAGATGAAAAAGTAGACAAGTGAGTATGTTCTGCAAAAAGAAAAAAGAACAATATTTGGTCCTCCTGAAACTTGTAAGATAACTTTTCCATGAGACAACCCATAAAACCCTTCAGCCTTTATTTTAGGTTCCAAGTCAGGCTCAGGTGAATGACACTCGCATGTCTGGAGTATGGACCCACATTCAGTTATAGGAATGGTATTTATTTCAAAGACTACAGTTGAGAAATTATTTAGAACTGTAGATAAGAGAATAAATTTTTACGTCGCTGGAAGGGTTAGCTCCGGTTTCACACGAGGTGCCGCAGAAATCATGCTTGTTTCGGATTTGGTATTTTTCCCTGTTGCACCTACAAGCTTATCCTTTTTGAGCTTTTTGTTAAGAGGACCACCCTGCTTTCCACCTTCTGAGGATTTTTTCTGTAGCAAAAAGAATAAGAAATAATGAAAGATCCAACGTGAGTAACAAACAAGGGTATATGGACAGCAGCATTCCTGTTCTTAAGATAACAACAGAAGGGAAGAACAAAAACATGCTGCTGAGTGCTGACAAAAAAGGAATGTCCAGGTTTCAATGGCAGAGAGCATATAACAAACATAATATAACAAGGGTCCCATACTATGAGAGGGTTTCTTGCCTTGTTATTATCTTCTGCATCTGCATCCTTGCTTTCTGCTTCAGTTCTATCAGAATCTGAGAGTGCTTTCTCCATACGCTCCTCAACTGAATCTTCAAGCAACTGCATACCATAATTTTAATTTTAACTATAACACATGCCTAAGGATAACGAAGAATAAATAGAAAACTGAAAAATTGCTCTCATGGAAGAGGTTCGTTGGGAAGTGGCAAAAACAGTGCTACTAGAATTTTTTTCCCTGTTTGATCAGCATTTCTAACCGTTTTGACAGAATAGATACTAGGAAACAAACACATTGATCACTGATGTGCCAAGTAACATACCCCCCAATGCACTTCCTTCTGATTTATCTGTTTTGCCAAGTCCTTACTGGTTCCAACCAGAGCAACAACATCCGCATCATCAGAGATCAATGAAGGCTGCCCAGCGGATACTGCCAATATAGCATAGAGAAAAGTGGTGGAAAAGATTTGAGAAGTGAGGGTAAGTAAAATATGTGATATAATCTCAACAGACTGGGAACTGTACCTTCAAAAATTATCCTTTCATTGATTATTCCAAGCATCACAAGAGCTTGTGTTTTCTGGAGATACTGGAGAAGTAATTCATATGAATACTGCAATGAAACGCGAGGTAAAAACTTTAAACAGAGCAGTTGACATAATTTTCTAAGAAAAACAACATTGCAGCAAAGAAAAAAGGTGAGATCATGATATATCATGCAAAGAGTTGCCAATTGAACTAAAAATCACCACCTGGAATGTGCTTCGCCAGCAACATCTGTGAAAAACTGATCTATATGTGGTCTGTGTCTAATATTTGATGTATTATGTATATGTATTATGCTATCATGATGATGTATCGTCTACTCTTATTTGCAAATAGTTGCCCATTAGGATTCAGGAAAAAAAAAGTAACTGTTTGTTTCCCTTGGTCATAACAACACTTACAAAATAAGTGGCGGAAAAAGGTACGCGAGAATAGAGCATCTCAACTTATAAAGCTATTGTCACAACAACGGATATGCATTCAGTGGAACATTTTAACTATGTGCATTGATTTAACTCACAAAAGGTGACCCAACCATACAATCGTAGATGCAACAAGAGATGGAATGCAAATATAGAAGAACTTGGCACAGTACTACCTCACACAATTTAATTCTGAATTTATTTTCCCTTAAAGATCGGGCCAGATCCATTTCCTGAAAAGTACAGCACGCAAAACAATAAGTGCATGTTTTGTGAATCCTGAGAAGATAAAATCAAATAAACAAATGGAAATCTCCATTCACACTTGAATGGATGTAAGAGAGCTAAATGATGGACCTCCAAATGCAAAGGAGAAAGAGTGCCTTCCAGCTTTTGGAGATCCCTTGAATGCATCAGTTCATGATCTTCCCGAAATTTAAGGAAAAATGCTCGAGCTGCAGGATTCATGTGTGGTGAAATCAATGACAGAAATGCCCCAAATAAACTAAGTGGATGCATAAAATGCAACAAAGATTATCCAATAAATGTACACCAACTACCAATATCTTCTTGCCCACAAAGATAATTACCTTCTAGTGTATGCCCCTCTGACACTTGATCCATGAAGCAATGGATAAACGCTGGATAAAGGACACGGAGTAATTCATGCTACAATATAAAAAAAAATAACTCAGAGACACAAAGTATATATAGCTGAATACAAGAATAAAAAAAGGCCATTACATCTAATACGTACATCAAATTATAGCAAGTAGTCCATCCACAACAACCAAATATCCCATTTCAAGCGACTACAATCAATGTGACAAGTACATGATTATGCTTATGTGAATGGTTTTTGCTTTCTAGAAGGAGCTCTGCATGTAGCACATGCCATAAAACACAAAGAACATTTCGTAAATGCTACATCTGAAGCCAGTAGGCAAGCATTCAGCCATGATCCTGGAAGCATGGTGCACCAAGCAGGCATGCTCATTTGCAATAAGAGAAACATGGAGATAACTCATGAGTAGCATGCTAGATTACTGAACAGTGTGGATATAGCAGCTACATGCCTGAAAATATCTGTGAATGCTGCAAAGCAAAGTGTATTCGAATGTACTAGAACTGTAAACGTGAAGCACAATCCACGCTTAATGTAACACACCTTGTATTGGTCCAGAGAATTGTATGCCCATGTTCTTAGCTTATTATAGCCATCATAGTATCTTGCTGGGTCGTTATCCGGCCTGTCAACAAAGAGGAACATAGTAAAATTTTCAGATTAACATGGAATTAGAGCAGTTTTCGAGCATTTTTGACATAATACTCTAGATTAGCCCCCATAAACTCTGTTCAAGGCCCAAATCATGTTGAAGGTTTGCCATTGCCCAAGCCAAAGTATCAATTTCTCACGCCCGAGCGGGTAAGCTGATTCTGAACTCAGAGTAACTTAAACCTAGCAGAAACAACCCAGCCCGGGTCAGGTGAGGCAAACCGCCGCGGCTCGGCCACTAGGAACCACCAATTCGGCGCCATTCTTCGCACAAACAGCACGAAAACCGGTGGCTACTACGCGAAACTTGGGGGGTGAGGCCGCTCCGGCCACCGGAAGGGACGGCGGGACCGAGACTTAGGGATTCGCGGCGGCGGACGCACCTGGAGAGCGAGACGTCGGAGAGGGAGGTGGTGGAGAGGCGGTTACGCTCCTCCTGCAGCGCGAGCTCGGTGAGGCGGAAGCCCTTGCGGTGCAGGTACTGCTGCACCTTCCTCTCCATCTCCTCGTCTTCCATCGCTGGCTCGCTCGCCGGCCGGCCGCGCGCCGGGGAGGGAGGGAGGCGCCCTAGGGTTTAGGGGCGGGCCGGATCCGTGGGCGAGCGGGTCGGAGGGGAAGACGAAGGCGGAGGGGGATGGTGCGACTGATTCGGTTTCGAGGCTGTTCGGCGGGGCAGCAGGGCCGGAAGGGATAGGCCCAGCAGGTTAGCAGGCTCGGCCTCGTTTGTATAGCCTGGTTAGGCCCGTGTCCACACGGGCCGAGAGGGGGTCTAGGGCTCGACTTGTGTGTGATTATGATACGGACGTGAATCCGACGGTGAGTCCAACTGGGGGACCCCGAGCCTCTTCTGGGTTGTAAAAAGCCATGGCCTCTACGGTGGTTCGATTCCTCGCACTCGAGACTCGTCCAATGGCCTCGCACAACGGCAGTACAGGGGAAGATGGAAGGGGTGGCGGCGGCCACCGCGGCCTCGCTCCCGGACGACGTCGTCCGCGAGATCCTCGTGGCGCCTGGACAACGTCGTCGACCTCTTCCGCTGCACCGTGGCGTGCAAGCAGATGCGCCGCATTATACTCGAGGCCTCCTTCCTTCACCGCCTCCGCTGGCCGGACTCGACGCCGTCGTTCCTCTCCGGGCTATTCATCTGGGAAAAGCTTGTAATCGGGGAGGCCTCTACTTTGGTGACAATCTTCGTCCCGACGAATCACTTGTTGTTCGGTCCTCACCGCCGCAGTCTCAACTCGTTTTCCCCCCACAAGAGGCACAAGAGGCTGCAAGAGAGGGCTGCTGCACAACGTGGTGCCGCTCGTCGCTCGCCACGGCCTCCTCCTCCTCCTGCGCCTGGATATGCCCAATGTCAATGTTTATCCGGCCTCGACCGTCTGGCTGGCCGTCTGCAATTTGATTTCTGGGGCATGTGACGAGCTCCCTCCGCTTAGGTGTGATTGGGATTTCGACAAGAGCGGCTACGCCGTCCTAACCAGCGTAGATTGTTCCTCGAATGCCGAGCAGCAACCTTCGGTGCCGCCCGGCTACTCAGGCTTCTTCAAAGTGCTCGTCATTGAGACTGACATCAATCGACAACCACATAATCTCCACAGGTTCACATCCGGCGAGCCAAGTTGGAGCGGACCCAGTAAAATATCCACTAAGGAGAGGGGTGATTATTGGTAGCTTAAGCACCCCCGCGCCGTTGTGTGTCGTGGCACGGCACACTGGCTCATTGGTTATTCCACGGGCTGCTACTCGTGCTTGCATACCGTTGACGTGGATCCTGAGACCTGCCATGTCTCTGTGACTAAGATCGAGACCCCTATTGAATATATCACAACTGAAACTTATGAAGAACGACAATTTACTGCCCTTATTGTCGATGTCGATGGGTTACTCTCGGTGTTTCACATGCGAGGCTCCCAACTAGAGAGATGGACGCGACAAGGGGATGGTGATCTTACAATATGGCTCCGCACTCAGTTTATGGAGTTAAAACCACATATGCCGCTTATGATGAACTTGACCATTCTACAAAAGAAAGGTGGTATGTTACTCGTCGAGGACTGCCACTGCTACGGGCATGTGTACACTATAGATCTTGAGACGGGAGCGAGGGAGAAGGTGGCACACTTTGAAGAGTAACTGTAGGCAGGTAGTGCCCCTTGAGATGGATTGGCCGACACTCTTCATTTCCCGTCTCAGCGCACGTGAATTTTGATTGAAGAAATAACCATCCTCATAGTTGCAACTTTACTCTTGGTAAACGGTTAAGTATTACGCTTCGGTGTGGATGAATCATCCTCTTAATTAGGCCTCCTTTGGTACAATGCGTACGAACTATGGTTTGGCTAGGCTCTGGTCCAGATGAGGCCTTGGAACTTGTTAGACGAGATTGTAACCTTTGATTTTGAGTAATGCAAGAATTATTTCACAAAAAAAAAACAATGCGTACGAAAATCATAGGAATAGAAAAGTCATAGGAAATAAGATGACATGTATCTCAAATCATATGAGTAGGAATAGGAATGGAGATGCTCTTTGGTTCATATCATAGGCTTTTTTTCATTGAATTTAGGCTAATGTTAATTTCCCTATGAAATCTGGAGGATAGGAAGAATTCCTCCACAAGAAATTACTCTCGAAACTGGCTTTCGCCCCGAATAGGATTCTACTCCTACAAATTAGAGGGCTCTAAAGAAATTTTTCCTATAAAATTCCTACAGAATTCCTCCAAACTAAAGGAGGCGTTAGTACATTATGTCAAGTATGTCCTCACGTTGCATCTAACAGGGATTGCACGAAATTACACATTGTGGTGTGGTGTTCATATACTTCTTGACAGCATAGTGTTTGGGTTCTGTTCTACTAGAAAGTATACAGTGACGTGATTCTTTCTCTTGGGTTGGTATGTTTTGAATCGATAATATATAAAGTTGGCCCAAGGCACTCACTTGTATAGTCCTTATCACAAAACCTAACTATTACAATGTGTTCGGAAGCCAATATTTTTCAATAAACCGCAATAAAAAAACTTAATAAGTACTGTACGAACCAATCTAATTGATTGGACAAAAGGCTAAACTACCATTGCTGTATAACGTAGCTTCGAGACATTAGATCGGCAAGAAGGGAATCATCTACCGGGCCTCCTCGGTATTACAGTATCCATCATCATCTGGTCTGATACAATGTGATATGATCATGGGAATACCAGAATACGAAACGAGAAAAGAGAACAATATTGGTAACGAGCATAACTTGTATTGTGATCAAGTAGTTTCTTCACAAGGATACCGATAAAAGTCTCACCTCAGGTTTTGTTAAGTATCGCGAATCAAAAGTAATTGTGTATGCAAACAAAAGGTTCACTCAATAAATATATATTTTTTTCGGGAAAAACTTCCGATTTATTCATTTTCAATCATGGTAGTATAACGAACACTAGAAATAACAAGAAATACATCCAGATCCGTAGACCACCTAGCGACGACTAAAAGCACTCAAGCGAGTCGAAGGCGCGCCGCTGTCATCGCCCCTCCCTCACCGGAGCCGGGAAAACCTTGTTGTAGTAGACAGTCGGGAAGTCGTCGTGCTAAGGCCCCATAGAACCAACACACCAGAACAGCAACCGTCGCCGATGAAGAGCGTAGATCAGAAGGATCCAACCTGAAGACACACGAACATAGACGAACGACGAACAGATCCGAGCAAATCCACCACACGCCCACCGACGATGTTAAAGGCATCACCGGAACGGGGCTAGGCGGGAAGACCTTTATTCCATCTTCAGGGAGCTGCCGCCGTTTCACCTTCCTGAGCAGAACACAAACTCTAACAAAACTCAAAAAAAGATCTAAAAACAGAGCCCTCCCATCGGCAAGGGCCGGGATCCACTCCACCCCCATGGCCCTAAGGCCACCGGAGACAAGGCGGACCGGCGCCGGCGCAGACAGGAGGCAAAGGAACCCTAGCTTTTTGGGGGATGCGGCGGCTGGCTAGGTCGTCTCTAGCGACAACAATAAATATATTCGTGTGTATGTAGGAATCAATATGGGTGTTAAGACCCCGCTATTGACTATTTGCCGGAAGGTGTTCTGCGTCATGTCCACATATTACCGAATCGTCATCTTGATCACGTTGTTGCATCGTAATAGTGCTTGTGCAACTAAAAAAGAGTGTTTGTGTATGCAACATAATGTGGCGTTCATATTTTTTTTGATAACATATTGGCTGCTACTCCCTCCGTACCAAAATATAAGACGGTTTTTAGTTTACGGTGATTGGGTTAGTACTCGGAGTACTAACCATTCGTGCCGTTTGTTGGGTTGAATCACCACCGCTCATAATGTCGGGTTGAATCACCACCGAATCGTCATCTTGATCACGTTGTTGCATCGTAATAGTGCTTGTGCAACTAAAAAAAGAGTGTTTGTGTATGCAACATAATGTGGCGTTCATATTTTTTTTGACAACATATTGGCTGCTACTCCCTCCGTACCAAAATATAAGACGGTTTTTAGTTTACGGTGATTGGGTTAGTACTCGGAACCAATAAGTACAATCTGCCATTCGTGCCGTTTGTCGGGTTGAATCACCACCGCTCATAGGCAAAGACAAGTGCATGGAAAAGACTTTGCTCGTTTGACGTGTGAGGGCAACCGATCATCAACGTCCAAGAAGTACTATCGTAGCACGGATGGTGACTAGAATAAACTATATTGCATGCACTATGGAAACCTAAAGTGATGATGACTAGAATAAACTAAACTAAGTAGGAAGGAACCAGTATCTCATCTTTCCATATGCAAGCAAGCCTCCAACGCCATGATGAAGCTTTCATCAAACGTCAAGCAAGTCACTTTTTTTCTTCGATACTAAAGGGAGTAAGCAATGGCCTCAGCATGTTAGTTAAACACACATGATGCGATTAGCTCAACAGAAACTATGCCACGATGAAGCTTTCCATTCATTGTTCTTGTCGGTACAAATCTCGCCTGGCAAATACTGCTAAATTACATAATCATGTAGGGTTGAGGTGGTACTGCATGCACGGTGGATGGGCGTAAGGGCCAAGAGAACGAGCAGAACGATCCTACGGATCCAAGCCGGATTCATACCTTAAGGATGGTACGCGGGAAGAGATGGGATCGCAAGCCGCCGTCGCCGCCGATTCAGCCGGCGCAGATGCGTCCTTCTTCTTCTTCTCCTCGCCGGGCACGTCGAGGACAGTGACGGTGTGGGGTGGTGGGGCTGGGGTTGGTTGGGTGGAGGACGAGGACGATGAATTTATTCCTCTCACCGGGCACGTCGGGGACGGTGAAGGAGCACGACGGCGAGGAGTAGATTGGACGAAGACCGTGAACTGGATCTAGTAGACGTGGATCTGGTCCTGAGGTGATCGGTTCAAGAAAAGATATTTCCTGCTGGACCATTATGCCCTTCTCGGAATTAACATATTAAATATAATCATTTTTAATTCCCCACAAGATCGGACGGCTAATAAAAATCAGAGGAGTAAGTACTGGTTAGCCTTTTCTTCGGTGCACCTCGTCCTGGCACATGCACGGGATCCAGAACCTTATCAACTTTCTCCGATTGCGGCATTAACGGGCCAAACCTAATGCTGTTATGCTGAGCATTAGTTGACTCCTTGCTGTCAGCTTGTTCAACAGTTGATTGCTTGCCATGATGTTGTGCTTGCAGAAGCATCTTTAGACGCTGATAGTCCTCATCAGAGTGGCATGCCTTGAAACTTGCGGCGTGACTACAATTCCGCAACTTGCGGTACCTCTGCAGGCTTGCCGAATAGTCATACATCTGGTTTTTTCTGGTCGGTGCATATGCACATTTCGCATTCATAGTCCACCTAGTGGGAACACAACAACTAGGAAGAATTGTTTGCTGTAAAATCCCCAATATGTAAAAAATGTGGTAACATGGTGTGCCTGCGCATTCCAGCTTACGGCAAGAACAACTGACCGTGTGCAAAAGACCTCCTTGCTCCTCAATGCGCACTCCAAACTTTTTATCCAATCTTGCCTTCTTGGACACAACATAGGTGGAAACTTCTGATCCATCTAGTACCTCTCTGATCTGACATTTGCTGACAGCATCTATGCTCCATAAGACAATCTTAAAGACAGCAGGAGTGAAAATTGTTGCGGCATGTTTCTCAAGCGGTGAAGCATTTTCCTCTGTAAATGGAAGGGACTACAAGGCTTCGACGTCGTGGAGAGCTTCGTTAATCCGTCGCGACGCAAGGCAACGCTCATAGTGCTCTAGCATTTCAAACAACGACATCTTACCCTCAAGATGCGTATGTAGCACAGAGTTCAAGCTCTCACTCCTCTGATTGCTGCTCAATCCTAGGAAACAACGCCCCTCAAGATATGGAGCACACCACAATTTTCTCATCTGATACATCTGATACAGCCAAGACTCCTCACTGGTTACATTATTCCGTTGTAAGAATTGTATCCATTTTATCTCATGCTCTTCAATGGAAGAAGTATCATATATGAAAGATCTGAATTCCTCCTTTACGTCGTCATCATGCAGATGGCATACAATGTTCTGCTGAATGTGCCAGATACATAGCCTATGGTTTGAGTCAGGCCAGACCACCCTGATTGCTCTTTGCATTGCAAGGTCCCCGTCTGTGATCACAGATATCGGATGCTTCTGTGCTATGCAATCAGAAAAGGTCCGCAACATCCACTCGTATGACTGGCTTGTTTCATGAGAAATTATACCACAACCAAAAATAACAGTGTTGCGGTGGTGATTCAACCCGACAAACGGCACGAATGGCAGATTGTACTTATTGGTTATGTATGTGCTATCAAAAACAATGACGTCTCCGAAAGCCTCGTAGTCAAGTCGGGATTGACTATCAGCCCAGAACAGCCCCTTCAGATGGCCAAGTTCGTCAACCAAGTACCTGAAGAAAAAATCCGGATCTCGCTCTCGCCTCGCCATCATGTGCATGATCACCGTTTTAGCATCACCGGCACTGATTGTCTCCTGCTTATTAGCATGGCAGAAATTATAAATGTCCCTCTTTATGCATCCAACCTTATCAAATCCACCGTATTGAATGCACAAAATATCCATAATACGGTATTTGCGGATCCCAGATTTCTCCATGTCCGCAATGTCCGCTTTCTGCTCATCGCTAATTCGTCTGTGCGAACGCAGCAGACAAGAAACATCCCGTGGGGCTAGAGGATGGCTGTGCTCGTCGATGAAATCCTTGACAAACCACCGACCTGTTTCCTCCTGTCTCGCAATGACCAATTTAGCGTTACACCCAACACGAGTTAAACTTCATGGCCTCCTCTTTCTATCTCATCTGATACATCTGATACAGCCAAGACTCCTCACTGGTTACATTATTCCGTTGTAAGAATTGTATCCATTTTATCTCATGCTCTTCAATGGAAGAAGTATCATATATGTGTAGGGTAACGCAGCAGAAAACAAAAAATTTCCGACCTACGTACCAGCCCAGGATCACTATGGAGACTGCATACAAGGTTTGATCTTTTTCGTTACCGACTCGCAGCGCAGCGGAAGTAGAGTCGATGACGATCGGCGGTGCAGATCCCCGCAGCTAGGATTTTACAACCTCCCAACCGCGAGGATGTACTCCCTTGTCAGATCACCGGGCGGATCTTCGGGCAGCCCTTCGGGAGGCCTCAGGACAGTCCCTCGGATAGTCCCACCGGACGGATCCTCGGACAGCCCTTCGGGAGGCCTCTGGACAGTCCCTCGGATAGTCCCACCGGACGGATCCTCGGACAGCCCTCCGGGAGGCCTCTGGACAGTCCTTCGGATAGTCCCACCGGACGGATCCTCGGACAGCCCTCCGGGAGGCCTCACTGACAGCCCTTCGGGCGGGTCACTCGGACAGCCCTTCGGGAGGACCCCCGAAACACGGACAGTAACTCGGACAGCCCTTCGGGAGGCACTCTCGAACTAAGACCGAAACTACGATCTCTCTACAGAGTTGCACACATACGGTTTCATCTATCCAGCAGGGCTTCGCCGTCCAGAACTAGTTCCCACCGGAACCCAGACAGCCTTTCGGCTCTACGAAACTATTTCGCTGGGAGGGAGAGAGAAGCCAGAAATGTCATGGCACTTGTATGTGAGAAGGAGTGAGTGTGGAGGCAGCCCCTCCACCTCTATTTATAAGAAATCCAAGGGGTAGGGTTTCTTAGCCCTCAAGCCTTCTAGAAACCTTTTGGGAAAATATCCCAAAAGGTGACTTTTCCATAAATATCCCAAAAAGCACTTTCACTATTCACGACGACATTTTTCAGCGTCCGGTCGAACTGAAAATATTTATGTGGGCTTAGAACATTTCCAGTACCCACAAAAATAATTTTCAATGCGATCCGAAACAATTCCAGATTAGTGATTTTCATCTGCGAAAAGCATCCGAAGCGGTTCCGGCAGCTCCAGAACATTTCCGGTTTTTCTTCCGGAAAATTCCCAGAAGTTTCCAGAATGATTCTGGCACCCTCCAAGAATTATCAGGCATGTGCCGAAACCAATTTGACTTAATGGTATCCCCTGAAACAACTTTTCAGTTTTACAGAAACTGTTCCGGTGTTCTCTCTGCGGAACTTTTCCGCTGTCCGAAACTTTTCCGGTGTCCGAAACTTTTTCGGTGATTTTCTCTCAGACTCCCTGTCTAGTATTCAACAGATAGATGACCCTTAAGCGTGTGACCCTATAGGTTCGGTGAAGCATAGACATGTCCCGGAACCCCTTCCGATCAATGATCAACATCGGAGCCGTGGACACCCATATTGACCCCTATACCCACACGAATGAATATTCGAGTGAACCTCCAGTTGCCGTGTGCTATTCCTGTTGCTTCGCGATATGTTACAAATACCCGAGGTGAGACATGTTGGCATCCCTGTGGATCAACAACTTGTCCACTATGCCAGTTACCTCGTTACCGGTATTGTTCTCTTTTCTCGTTCCCGTGTTCCGGCATCCCCGTGATCAAATCACAAAGTGTCTGGCCAGACAATGATGGATACCGTAACACCGAGAGGGCCCAGAGATATCTCTCCATCGTCGGAGGAGCAAATCCCAATCTTGAGCTATCGAGTTACTTGACATACTTTTCCATGAACCCGTAAGCCGCCGTAATAGCCACCCATTTACAGATGACGTTTAACAAACCCCAAAGTTCATGAAGCAAGCATGAAGAAACTCGATACTCTCATGGTCTAAGGAATCATGCAAACGTTAACCATCTTTGTGTTATTAACCATTAACTTATGACGAATGTATCTCATAGCATAACATCAATACGGGTCGATTCAACACAAATGTTCTTCCAACATTGTGCCCTCAAAGTTGCTGGCATAGACATGCCCATGATCAAGAAAACAGAACCATCATGCAACACTTGAGCTAGTCTTAGAGGCCAGACTAGGAATACATTTTACCGTTTATTATTCCACACGTGCATACGAGTCTTCCTCCGAGCCTCGTGGTTATTGCAGACTCAAGAACCATAGCAGTTATAGCATGGAACATAAACCTAATTATGAACAGGGAGACAATCAATAACATTTATTATTGCCTCTAGGGCATATCTCCTACAGACTCCCACTTGCACTAGAGTCAATAATCTAGTCAATGCTAATGCACTTTACACCTATGGCATACTGGTGTAAAATATGCTTCGCTTGTGGTATAGCCTGATGTCCAACGGATCTGACGACTTCAGCTCCGTGTGTAACTTTGCATATCCTTGCGTTTTCACGCTTTCACAAAATTCATATTTTGTGTGGACTTGGCTTTGCATATGTGTGAATCATTGGTCGAAACCTGATTCCTCAGACTGAGCTATGGGGCAACTATCTGCAATAGTGTCCCATAGACCAAAGCCATCTTGGAACCATACTAAGTTCATGAATGAACTATATGATTCAACAACTTCTTTGTCGCTTCTAAAGCGTCAACATACTTAGCCTTTGTTATAGAATTCGCCACAGTGTCTTGTTTGGAACAATTTCCAACTACCGTGCCACCATGTTGTGTATTACACAAAACCCTTAACTTTAAATCGAAAATCGCATGGAGCATTGATGAAGACTGTATCGATGTAATTACTTACAACGAGCACTTCATAATCTCTGCTTGCGAGAAAACATGTCATCACTACTACTCTAGTACTCGATGACATCTTTCACTGTTGTCCTATGATCAGTGCTTTGATCACTTTGGTATCCATACTCGCAACAACTTTTGGAGTATCGGACATATCTGGTTGTTTTACATACCATGGAATACATGATTAATCCAAACACAAGAGTGTGTGGAATCTCCATCATATATTTTACTCATCAGTGTTTTGAGACACCGAGTCTTGCAAAACTCTTTCCATGTGACTTCGGCAAGAATCACTCCTTGGCGTTTTAAATGCTAAAAGGTTTTAGCACCTTGTCAATATGTATTCATTGCTTAGCCCCATTAGGTAAATCTATCTCCATAGATCATCATGCCTAATATTGAGGCTATTTAGCCTAAGTACTTCATCGAAAAACTATTTTCAAATGAAGTAACAATTCGTGTCAAGAAATTTTATTTCCAATTAACCATGTGTCAAGCACACAAGGTTTTTAGAAATATTATTATGCTCCCACTTACTTTCTTGAATCACAAGCATCTTCGTTACCCATTTGATGAAGTCAAACCCCTTTGACCATTCCATCAAAAACGAAGATTCCAACTCCACTTTGCTCTCTTCTGTCCATCGCTGGAACTCTGAAGTTTGCATACTTACTAGCATCCTCTGGACCGACAAATTACTTTGGACTGTATCACATACAAGTCCTAGGTTTCATTTCCATCAGATGGAAATCCTTTTGTCATGCATGTTTCATATCTCATGATTGAAATATGTATTAATTGCTAGTTCAACCCGAACCGACTTCAAGCATCGCTACGGTGAGACAATCTCATCGTAGTCAACTCCTTGAACTTGTTATTGCAACAAGTCGAGCTTTATGGATAAAACATTTTATCCGTATCAGTTTTTAGTTCCATAAATATTCGTTAGACTTTAAGTCTTCCGAAAGGTGTATCAAGATTTTAATCTCGAATCACATATATGGAAACTATCTCGGATTGTATTGGCATTTAGCCAATTCCGGAGTCAGGGCCCATCAACGCTTCCTTGTGTATTGTAGGTATACTGTTGTCTAACAACAATATCTCATTTGCGCATTTGATAGGTTTGCACGAGTTTTGCCTACGTGGTTCAGCTGCAAGTTCGACCGAAGTCCATACATTTTATTGTAGAGACTTCCGTATCAGTCGCAGTAGGAAACTCCGGAATCACTTCCAAGGTTTCTTTCCTTTGATCTGATGACGAAGATACTGGTTATCTCGTCGAGTTGCACTGTCCTCCCACTCACCTTTTGTAAGAACTATTCTCTTTAAAAGCATACCGTTTTGTGGCAAAATCCTTTGCCTCGGTATAGTGGTGGGGGAATACCCAATGACTTGGGATAACCTACAAAATAGCACTTGTCTGATTTGGAATAGGTTTGTAACCTTTTACACAAGCCCCATATTCCAAATGTTAAGAAAAGATATAACATGGTTGGGCTTACCATACCATGGCGTCATTTCAATAGACCCGATGGAGCTCTTTTTAGTGTAAAAGCCGCAGTCTCTAAAGCATCACTCCTTAAAAGGGGTAATGGCAAATTTATTTATGTCATCTTTGATCTTACCATGTCATGAATGGTTCGATTACATCTACACGGACTCTCCACTTGCAGTGGTGTTTTGGGAGGTGCAAGTTATGAAACCCCTTTCACAACTCATCAGACATTCGCTAAACTTGTAACTCAAATATTCCTGTCTGCAATCGAATTGTAGAAACATAATTTTCTTGTTACAACAACTTCTACTTCATTTTTGAAAACCTTATGAATGAATTCAAAAGATCCAGACTTACGTCTCAACAAGTAAATATCCATATATCTACTTGAGTCATTTCTGAAGATAGATAAATCCACTACTTGCAACAACATTTATTGGACTACACACATCATAATGTATGATCACCAATATGTTCTTTGCTCGTTCCTTATGGCCTGTGAACGGTATTTCAGTCACTTCACTTTTCAGAGGAAAGTTGCAAGTGTCAGATGATTCAAAATCAAACGACTTCAAAATCCATCATAATGGAATTTTCCATGCGGGTTTCTCCAATGTGACCAAATGCAGTGCCACACTTGTGTGGTATTCTTTTAGTCTTGCGACATTTAGCGTCAGTGTTATGGATGTATCATATTTCCATCAATATTCATAACATAGATCCCATCTAGGATGGAAGCATGTCCCTTCATGTTATTCATAATACTGAACAACAATTGTTGTTTTTATGAACAACTCTTTTGCAACAAACATTGTGCAATGGGCTAGAGTGTATGAAACTCTAAAATGAATTATGAAAGTAAACACAGAGGTTATGTATTATTATCAATATTCATAACATACGTCTCATTCATAATGAAAGTATGGCCCTTATGTTATTCATAACACCGAACATCAAAAGTTCTCTTATGAACAACCTTCTTGCAAGATACCTTATGCAAAGGGCTAGAGTGTGAAACTCTAAAATGAATTATGAAAGTAAATACATAGGGAATACACCTATGGAAGGCATAGTAACATTTACTATGTTCCCTGCGTGTATCTAACCTCATTCCTGGCTAGTCTTTCAGGCCATAGTAGTTCTTACATCGATTTGCAACAGAATGCAATCGAGCGGGTATGTTTGTGATTAACTCACAATACCCAAGAATTAGTGATTAACATGTTTAACCATAATTCCCAAGAACTATATCTTTGACCAGCCTTCTATACATCAAAAACTTGTATGACATTCATACATGAGCTGGACATTCCAGTCTTCTTTCCTTTTTCCTTTATACTTCTAACAGTTTAACTTTTAGTATTTCTCCTACTCTCAGAAGAAGCATCCAACTTAAGAGTGGCGTTAGCCCCAGACTTCCTAGACGTGAAAGTCTCACTAACACACTTCGGACACTTCCTTTCTCTTTAAGTTGTTGTTTTATTCACCTTTCATCATATGACAGGCGTTCTCCTGGATCCCTCTCTTTATCAGTCTAATGCATAGTAAACTCCTTTGCTAATAGTTTGCAAACAAACATTGCTTTGGATATCTCATATCTTTTAGCCTTTGTCTGTCTCTGAAAATGATTTTCAGATTCCATGAATATTACATACCTATCCAAACTTTCGAAGTTCGGGTCTCATGGAAGCAAACATATTGCACTTTGACTGAAAAGGAATTCTAGCTTTTGGATCGAAGGACGAGAGTCTTATCATCCATAGCATTAGCGGAAGAATATCGAAAGTATGCGATAGGACAAAGTCCTTCTCGGCACTCTTGAGGACAATCCTCACATTACATTACCAACCGTAAAGTTTTAACCAGATATTTAACAGCTATTCAATTTTAACAGGGAAGGTGGAAACGCGAGCCATTATTCTATTTATTATGCAAATCACACTTAGACAGTGTTCAAGATTAATTGCACTGAGAATTAAACAAGTTAATTCTACAGTGCGCTCCCACTCAAATCAATATCTCTCATAATTGATTGTGAGTGATACAAGATCCACATTTCAATTCAACGCCATTGATGTGGACATCACTGATAACGAGAATTTCAATTGGTGGGCAAACATGCCGATCACATCTCTATGTGACTCCTGTTCATCTTTCGATGGGCGTGTTCCAAGCTCAGGACGATCAAGCCAGAATGTCAAGACAACCAAGTGATCTCGCTGCGAGGTCTGACCTCACCCGCCTCACACTTCTCTAATCGTTCGTACCCATGTGGACATGGCGCACCCCGAAAAGTTAGATGCCGTGACGGTGCTACACTTGGGAGAACACTAACTACTTGATATTTTTGTGAGAGATCACCCTAATAAAAAGCGACTACCGCGCAATCAAGAAGGGTGCATCGTAAGGGATAAACATCTCAGGAAATTCATAATAGCATGATATGGTATAGCCCTTTCTGACGGAGAAGTCTTTTATTTCTTCGTCTTCGGCATTTGCGTCGGTGTTCACCTTCGCGAAGATTGCCACCACCTTGTCGATGCACCAGATAATATTGCTATCTCTATAGCTAATAAAATAAGTGCATTACTTAAGGTTGACATGCAGGTCATTAAAGTGACAATCATATGGCTCCAGCCATCATGCTGAATCATGACACGCAGGTCATGTTAATATTACATCATATAGTCATCTCATACATAATCAAATTAATATGAGCACTGCTATACCACATCATATGCACATGCAAACCATCCTGCAAAACCAAGTTAGACGCCTCTAATCGGTTCATGCAAAAACTTGTTTTACGTGGCTTCTAAGGTTTCGAAACAAACCGAAGCTACCAACGTCCATCATCAAGCATGATAATCCAAGTCGCTAGATTAACATTGCGGGGTGTATGAAACACGAGATAATAAAATCTCGAGCCCCATACTAAACTTCGTCATACGCGTGACCCCCGTGCAGATCATATCTGCATTGCCCTTTCGTCTGCGAAACATCCATCTTTCTTTAACTATGGTGGAACCCAAAGAACTGTTAGCACTTCGTTGATCTGTCAATCAGCATACTCAGGAGCAGCATGAAAGGATCGCGGATTGCCAGAACTTTGTGAGATTCCACCATGCCGTCAAGATCAGGACTACGCAAATTCAGGGGAAGCAACAAGAACATCGGGTAACAGATTTCATCTGCTACCCGCACAAATAATTTTCAGTAATAGAACTCATCTACTACCTAATTATATTGTGCAACACCCATACATCTCTATGTATTCTAGATCGCAACCTACATCTACGCATAGCACGGCTCTTGATGCCACTGTAGGGTAACGCAGCAGAAAACAAAAATTTTCCAACCTACGTACCAGCCCAGGATCACTATGGAGACTGCATACAAGGTTTGATCTTTTTCGTTACCGACTCGTAGCGCAGCGGAAGTAGAGTCAATGACGATCGGCGGTGCAGATCCCCGCAGCTAGGATTTTACAACCTCCCAACCGCGAGGATGTACTCCCTCGTCAGCTCACCGGACGGATCTTCGGGCAGCCCTTCGGGAGGCCTCAGGACAGTCCCTCGGATAGTCCCACCGGACGGATCCTCGGACAGCCCTTCGGGAGGCCTCTGGACAGTCCCTCGGATAGTCCCACCGGACGGATCCTCGGACAGCCCTCCGGGAGGCCTTACTGAAAGCCCTTCGGGCGGGTCACTCGGACAGCCCTTCGGGAGGACCCCCGAAACACGGACAGTAACTCGGACAGCCCTTCGGGAGGCACTCTCAAACTAAGACCAAAACTACGATCTCTCTACAGAGTTGCACACATACGGTGTCATCTATCCGGCAAGGCTTCGCCGTCCAGAACTAGTTCCCATCGGAACCCAGACAGCCTTTCGGCTCTACGAAACTATTTCGCTGGGAGGGAGAGAGAAGCCAGAAATGTCATGGCACTTGTATGTGAGAAGGAGTGAGTGTGGAGGCAGCCCCTCCACCTCTATTTATAGGAAATCCAAGGGGTAGGGTTTCTTAGCCCCCAAGCCTTCTAGAAACCTTTTGGGAAAATATCCCAAAAGGTGACTTTTCCATAAATATCCCAAAAAGCACTTTCACTATTCATGACGACATTTTTCAGCGTCCGGTCGAACTGAAAATATTTATGTGGGCTTAGAACATTTCCAGTACCCACAAAAATAATTTTCAATGCGATCCGAAACAATTCCAGATTAGTGATTTTCATCTGCGAAAAGCATCCGAAGCGGTTCCGGCAGCTCCAGAACATTTCCGGTTTTTCTTCCGGAAAATTCCCAGAAGTTTCCAGAATGATTCTGGCACCCTCCAAGAATTATCAGGCATGTGCCGAAACCAATTTGACTTAATGGTATCCCCTGAAACAACTTTTCAGTTTTACCGAAACTGTTCCGGTGTTCTCTCTGCGGAACTTTTCCGCTGTCCGAAACTTTTCCGGTGTCCGAAACTTTTTCGGTGATTTTCTCTCAGACTCCCTGTCTAGTATTCAACAGATAGATGACCCTTAAGCGTGTGACCCTATAGGTTCGGTGAAGCATAGACATGTCCCGGAACCCCTTCCGATCAATGATCAACATCGGAGCCGTGGACACCCATATTGACCCCTATACCCACACGAATGAATATTCGAGTGAACCTCCAGTTGCCGTGTGCTATTCCTGTTGCTTCGCGATATGTTACAAATACCCGAGGTGAGACATGTTGGCATCCCCGTGGATCAACAACTTGTCCACTATGCCAGTTACCTCGTTACCGGTATTGTTCTCTTTTCTCGTTCCCGTGTTCCGGCATCCCCGTGATCAAATCACAAAGTGTCTGGCCAGTCGATGATGGATACCGTAACTCCAAGAGGGCCCAGAGATATCTCTCCATCGTCGGAGGAGCAAATCCCAATCTTGAGCTATCGAGTTACTTGACATACTTTTCCATGAACCCGTAAGCCGCCGTAATAGCCACCCATTTACAGATGACGTTTAACAAACCCCAAAGTTCATGAAGCAAGCATGAAGAAACTCGATACTCTCATGGTCTAAGGAATCATGCAAACGTTAACCATCTCTGTGTTATTAACCATTAACTTATGACGAATGTATCTCGTAGCATAACATCAATACGGGTCGATTCAACACAAATGTTCTTCCAACATTGTGCCCTCAAAGTTGCTAGCATAGACATGCCCATGATCAGGAAAACAGAACCATCATGCAACACTTGAGCTAGTCTTAGAGGCCAGACTAGGAATACATTTTACCGTTTATTATTCCACACGTGCATATGAGTCTTCCTCCGAGCCTCGTGGTTATTGCAGACTCGAGAACCATAGCAGTTATAGCATGGAACATAAACCTAATTATGAACAGGGAGACAATCAATAACATTTAATATTTTCTCTAGGGCATATCTCCAACAATATGAAAGATCTGAATTCCTCCTTTACGTCGTCATCATGCAGATGGCGTACAATGTTCTGCTGAATGTGCCATATACATAGCCTATGGTTTGAGTCAGGCCAGACCACCCTGATTGCTCTCTGCATTGCAAGGTCCCCGTCTGTGATCACAGATATCGGATGCTTCTGTGCCATGCAATCAGAAAAGGTCCGCAACATCCACTCGTATGCCTGGCTTGTTTCATGAGAAATTATACCACAGCCAAAAATAACAGTGCTGCGGTGGTGATTCAACCCGACAAACGGCACGAATGGCAGATTGTACTTATTGGTTCTGTATGTGCTATCAAAAACAATGACGTCTCCGAAAGCCTCGTAGTCAAGTCGGGATTGACTATCAGCCCAGAACAGCCCCTTTAGATGGCCAAGTTCGTCAACCAAGTACCTGAAGAAAAAATCCGGATCTCGCTCTCGCCTCGCCATCATGTGCATGATCACCGTTTTAGCATCACCGGCACTGATTGTCTCCTGCTTATTAGCATGGCAGAAATTATAAATGTCCCTCTTTATGCATCCAACCTTATCAAATCCACCGTATTGAATGCACAAAATATCCATAATACGGTATTTGCGGATCCCAGATTTCTCCATGTCCGCAATGTCCGCTTTCTGCTCATCGCTAATTCGTCTGTGCGAACGCAGCAGACAAGAAACATCCCGTGGGGCTAGAGGATGGCTGTGCTCATCGATGAAATCCTTGACAAACCACCGACCTGTTTACTCCTGTCTCGCAATGACCAATTTAGCGTTACACCCAACACGAGTTAAACTTCGTGGCCTCCTCTTTCTATCTTCCATCTTTCTTTTCATGTGCTTCTCTTCGCGAAACCCTTGACGACTACGCACAATTTTCCTTAAAATTACGTAATTGTTGGATCCATCCCACTCAACGTAGTTTTTCCTCACACTAAAACCTTTTTCAAGAGCATATTTGTTGTAGAATTCATAGCCTTCAGCCTCACTATCAAACATCTTGCTGACAACATTTTGATACTCAAACATACACTCATCACTTACATCCGCCATGTCTTCCTGCATATAACATATAAAATCCACAGTTGGTGTTTATTTATGTTGCAGGTGTAAAATAGCTCATAGGCAAAGACAAGTGCATGGAAAAGACTTTGCTCGTTTGACGTGTGAGGGCAACCGATCATCAACGTCCAAGAAGAACTATCGTAGCATGGATGATGACTAGAATAAACTATATTGCATGCACTATGGAAACCTAAAGTGATGATGACTAGAATAAACTAAACTAAGTAGGAAGGAACCAGTATCTCATCTTTCCATATGCAAGCAAGCCTCCAACGCCATGATGAAGCTTTCATCAAACGTCAAGTAAGTCACTTTTTTTCTTCGATACTAAAGGGAGTAAGCAATGGCCTCAGCATGTTAGTTAAACACACGTGATGCGATTAGCTCAATAGAAACTATGCCACGATGAAGCTTTCCATTCGTTGTTCTTGTCGGTACAAATCTCGCATGGCAAATACTGCTAAATTACATAATCATGTAGGGTTGAGGTGGTACTGCATGCACGGTGGATGGGCGCAAGGGCCAAGAGAACGAGCAGAACGATCCTACGGATCCAAGCCGGATTCATACCTTAAGGATGGTACGCGGGAAGAGATGGGATCGCAAGCCGCCGTTGCCGCCGATTCAGCCGGTGCAGATGCGGCCTTCTTCTTCTTCTCCTCGCCGGGCACGTCGAGGACAGTGACGGTGTGGGGTGGTGGGGCTGGGGTTGGTTGGGTGGAGGACGAGGACGATGAATTTATTCCTCTCACCGGGCACGTCGGGGACGGTGAAGGAGCACGACGGCGAGGAGTAGACCGGACGAAGACCGTGAACTAGATGTTGTAGACATGGATCTGGTCCTGAGGTGATCGGTTCAAGAAAAGATATTTCCTGCTGGACCATTATGCCCTTCTCAGAATTAACATATTAAATATAATCATTTTTAATTCCCCACAAGATCGGACGGCTAATAAAAATCAGAGGAGTAAGTACTGGTTAGCCTTTTCTTCGGTGCACCTCGTCCTGGCACATGCACGGGATCCAGAACCTTATCAACTTTCTCCGATTGCGGCATTAACGGGCCAAACCTAATGCTGTTATGCTGAGCATTAGTTGACTCCTTGCTGTCAGCTTGTTCAACAGTTGATTGCTTGCCATGATGTTATGCTTGCAGAAGCATCTTTAGACGCTGATAGTCCTCATCAGAGTGGCATGCCTTGAAACTTGCGGCGTGACTACAATTCCGCAACTCGCGGTACCTCTGCAGGCTTGCCGAATAGTCATACATCTGGTTTTTTCTGGTCGGTGCGTATGCACATTTCGCATTCATAGTCCACCTAGTGGCAACACAACAACTGGGAAGAATTGTTTGCTGTAAAATCCCCAATATGTAAAAAATGTGGGAACATGGTGTGCCTGCGCATTCCAGATTACGGCAAGAACAACTGACCGTGTGCAAAAGACCTCCTTGCTCCTCAATGCGCACTCCAAACTTTTTATCCAATCTTGACTTCTTGGACACAACATAGGTGGAAACTTCTGATCCATCTAGTACCTCTCTGATCTGACATTTGCTGACAGCATCAATGCTCCATAAGACAATCTTAAAGACAGCAGGAGTGAAAATTGTTGCGGCATGTTTCTCAAGCGGTGAAGCATTTTCCTCTGTAAATGGAAGGGACTGCAAGGCTTCGACGTCATGGAGAGCTTCGTTAATCCGTCGCGACGCAAGGCAACGCTCATAGTGCTCTAGCATTTCAAACAACGACATCTTACCCTCAAGATGCGTATGTAGCACACAGTTCAAGCTCTCACTCCTCTGATTGCTGCTCAATCCTAGGAAACAACGCCCCTCAAGATATGGAGCACACCACAATTTTCTCATCTGATACATCTGATGCAGCCAAGACTCCTCACTGGTTACTTTATTCCGTTGTAAGAATTGTATCCATTTTATCTCATGCTCTTCAATGGAAGAAGTATCATATATGAAAGATCTGAATTCCTCCTTTACGTCGTCATCATGCAGATGGCGTACAATGTTCTGCTGAATGTGCCATATACATAGCCTATGGTTTGAGTCAGGCCAGACCACCCTGATTGCTCTCTGCATTGCAAGGTCCCCGTCTGTGATCACAGATATCGGATGCTTCTGTGCCATGCAATCAGAAAAGGTCCGCAACATCCACTCGTATGCCTGGCTTGTTTCATGAGAAATTATACCACAGCCAAAAATAACAGTGATGCGGTGGTGATTCAACCCGACAAACGGCACGAATGGCAGATTGTACTTATTGGTTATGTATGTGCTATCAAAAACAATGACGTCTCCGAAAGCCTCGTAGTCAAGTCGGGATTGACTATCAGCCCAGAACAGCCCCTTCAGACGGCCAAGTTCGTCAACCAAGTACCTGAAGAAAAAATCCGGATCTCGCTCTCGCCACGCCATCATGTGCATGATCACCGTTTTAGCATCACCGGCACTGATTGTCTCCTGCTTATTAGCATGGCAGAAATTATAAATGTCCCTCTTTATGCATCCAACCATATCAAATCCACCGTATTGAATGCACAAAATATTCATAATACGGTATTTGCGGATCCCAGATTTTTCCATGTCCGCAATGTCCACTTTCTGCTCATCGCTAATTCGTCTGTGCGAACGCAGCAGACAAGAAACATCCCGTGGGGCTAGAGGATGGCTGTGCTCATCGATGAAATCCTTGACAAACCACCGACCTGTTTCCTCCTGTCTCGCAATGATCAATTTAGCGTTACACCCAACACGAGTTAAAATTCGTGGCCTCCTCTTTCTATCTTCCATCTTTCTTTTCATGTGCTTCTCTTCGCGAAACCCTTGACGACTACACACAATTTTCCTTAAAATTACGTAATTGTTGGATCCATCCCACTCAACGTAGCTTTTCCTCACACTAAAACCTTTTTCAAGAGCATATTTGTTGTAGAATTCATAGCCTTCAGCCTCACTATCAAACATCTTGCTGACAACATTTTGATACTCAAACATACACTCATCACTTACATCCGCCATGTCTTCCTGCATATAACATATAAAATCCACAGTTGGTGTTTATCAATGTTACAGGTGTAAAATAGCTCATAGGCAAAGACAAGTGCATGGAAAAGACTTTGCTCGTTTGACGTGTGAGGGCAACCGATCATCAACGTCCAAGAAGTACTATCGTAGCATGGATGATGACTAGAATAAACTATATTGCATGCACTATGGAAACCTAAAGTGATGATGACTAGAATAAACTAAACTAAGTAGGAAGGAACCAGTATCTCATCTTTCCATATGCAAGCAAGCCTCCAACGCCATGATGAAGCTTTCATCAAACGTCAAGCAAGTCACTTTTTTTCTTCGATACTAAAGGGAGTAAGCAATGGCCTCAGCATGTTAGTTAAACACACATGATGCGATTAGCTCAACAGAAACTATGCCACGATGAAGCTTTCCATTCATTGTTCTTGTCGGTACAAATCTCGCCTGGCAAATACTGCTAAATTACATAATCATGTAGGGTTGAGGTGGTACTGCATGCATGGTGGATGGGCGTAAGGGCCAAGAGAACGAGCAGAACGATCCTACGGATCCAAGCCGGATTCATACCTTAAGGATGGTACGCGGGAAGAGATGGGATCGCAAGCCGCCGTCGCCGCCGATTCAGCCGGCGCAGATGCGTCCTTCTTCTTCTTCTCCTCGCCGGGCACGTCGAGGACAGTGACGGTGTGGGGTGGTGGGGCTGGGGTTGGTTGGGTGGAGGACGAGGACGATAAATTTATTCCTCTCGCCGGGCACGTCGGGGACGGTGAAGGAGCACGACGGCGAGGAGTAGATCAGACGAAGACCGTGAACTGGATCTAGTAGACGTGGATCTGGTCCTGAGGTGATCGGTTCAAGAAAAGATATTTCCTGCTGGACCATTATGCCCTTCTCGGAATTAACATATTAAATATAATCATTTTTAATTCCCCACAAGATCGGACGGCTAATAAAAATCAGAGGAGTAAGTACTGGTTAGCCATTTCTTTGGTGCACCTCGTCCTGGCACATGCACGGGATCCAGAACCTTATCAACTTTCCCCGATTGCGGCATTAACGGGCCAAACCTAATGCTGTTATGCTGAGCATTAGTTGACTCCTTGCTGTCAGCTTGTTCAACAGTTGATTGCTTGCCATGATGTTGTGCTTGCAGAAGCATCTTTAGACGCTGATAGTCCTCATCAGAGTGGCATGCCTTGAAACTTGCGGCATGACTACAATTCCGCAACTCGCGGTACCTCTGCAGGCTTGCCGAATAGTCATACATCTGGTTTTTTCTGGTCGGTGCGTATGCACATTTCGCATTCATAGTCCACCTAGTGGGAACACAACAACTGGGAAGAATTGTTTGCTGTAAAATCCCCAATATGTAAAAAATGTGGGAACATGGTGTGCCTGCGCATTCCAGCTTACGGCAAGAACAACTGACCGTGTGCAAAAGACCTCCTTGCTCCTCAATGCGCACTCCAAACTTTTTATCCAATCTTGCCTTCTTGGACACAACATAGGTGGAAACTTCTGATCCATCTAGTACCTCTCTGATCTGACATTTGCTGACAGCATCTATGCTCCATAAGACAATCTTAAAGACAGCAGGAGTGAAAATTGTTGCGGCGTGTTTCTCAAGCGGCGAAGCATTTTCCTCTGTAAATGGAAGGGACTGCAAGGCTTCGACGTCATGGAGAGCTTCGTTAATCCTTCGCGACGCAAGGCAACGCTCATAGTGCTCTAGAATTTCAAACAACGACATCTTACCCTCAAGATGCGTATGTAGCACAGAGTTCAAGCTCTCACTCCTCTGATTGCTGCTCAATCCTAGGAAACAACGCCCCTCAAGATATGGAGCACACCACAATTTTCTCATCTGATACATCTGATGCAGCCAAGACTCCTCACTGATTACTTTATTCCGTTGTAAGAATTGTATCCATTTTATCTCATGCTCTTCAATGGAAGAAGTATCATATATGAAAGATCCGAATTCCTCCTTTACGTCGTCATCATGCAAATGGCGTACAATGTTCTGTTGAATGTGCCATATACATAGCCTATGGTTTGAGTCAGGCCAGACCACCCTGATTGCTCTCTGCATTGCAAGGTCCCCGTCTGTGATCACAGATATCGGATGCTTCTGTGCCATGCAATCAGAAAAGGTCTGCAACATCCACTCGTATGCCTGGCTTGTTTCATGAGAAATTATACCACAGCCAAAAATAACAGTGCTGCGGTGGTGATTCAACCCGACAAACGGCACGAATGGCAGATTGTACTTATTGTTCTGTATGTGCTATCAAAAACAATGACGTCTCCGGAAGCCTCGTAGTCAAGTCGGGATTGACTATCAGCCCAGAACAGCCCCTTCAGATGGTCAAGTTCGTCAACCAAGTACCTGAAGAAAAAATCCGGATCTCGCTCTCGCCTCGCCATCATGTGCATGATCACCGTTTTAGCCTCACCGGCACTGATTGTCTCCTGCTTTTTAGCATGGCAGAAATTATAAATGTCCCTCTTTATGCATCCAACCTTATCAAATCCACAGTATTGAATGCACAAAATAACCATAATACAGTATTTGCGGATCCCAGATTTTTTCATGTCCGCAATGTCCGCTTTCTTCTCATCGCTAATTCGTCTGTGCGAACGCAACAGACAAGAAACATCCCGTGGGGCTAGAGGATGACTGTGCTCATCGATGAAATCCTTGACAAACCACCGACCTGTTTCCTCCTGTCTCGCAATGACCAATTTAGCGTTACACCCAACACGAGTTAAACTTCGTGGCCTCCTCTTTCTATCTTTCATCTTTCTTTTCATGTGCTTCTCTTCGCGAAACCCTTGAAGACTACACACAATTTTCCTTAAAATTACGTAATTGTTGGATCCATCCCACTCAACGTAGCTTTTCCTCACACTAAAACCTTTTTCAAGAGCATATTTGTTGTAGAATTCATAGCCTTCAGCCTCACTATCAAACATCTTGCTGACAACATTTTGATACTCAAACATACACTCATCACTTACATCCGCCATGTCTTCCTGCATATAACATATAAAATCCACAGTTGGTGTTTATCAATGTTACAGGTGTAAAATAGCTCATAGGCAAAGACAAGTGCATGGAAAAGACTTTGCTCGTTTGACGTGTGAGGGCAACCGATCATCAACGTCCAAGAAGTACTATCGTAGCATGGATGATGACTACAATAAACTATATTGCATGCACTATGGAAACCTAAAGTGATGATGACTAGAATAAACTAAACTAAGTAGGAAGGAACCAGTATCTCATCTTTCCATATGCAAGCAAGCCTCCAACGCCATGATGAAGCTTTCATCAAACGTCAAGCAAGTCACTTTTTTTCTTCGATACTAAAGGGAGTAAGCAATGGCCTCAGCATGTTAGTTAAACACACATGATGCGATTAGCTCAACAGAAACTATGCCACGATGAAGCTTTCCATTCATTGTTCTTGTCGGTACAAATCTCGCCTGGCAAATACTGCTAAATTACATAATCATGTAGGGTTGAGGTGGTACTGCATGCACGGTGGATGGGCGTAAGGGCCAAGAGAACGAGCAGAACGATCCTACGGATCCAAGCCGGATTCATACCTTAAGGATGGTACGCGGGAAGAGATGGGATCGCAAGCCGCCGTCGCCGCCGATTCAGCCGGCGCAGATGCGTCCTTCTTCTTCTTCTCCTCGCCGGGCACGTCGAGGACAGTGACGGTGTGGGGTGGTGGGGCTGGGGTTGGTTGGGTGGAGGACGAGGACGATAAATTTATTCCTCTCGCCGGGCACGTCGGGGACGGTGAAGGAGCACGACGGCGAGGAGTAGATCAGACGAAGACCGTGAACTGGATCTAGTAGACGTGGATCTGGTCCTGAGGTGATCGGTTCAAGAAAAGATATTTCCTGCTGGACCATTATGCCCTTCTCGGAATTAACATATTAAATATAATCATTTTTAATTCCCCACAAGATCGGACGGCTAATAAAAATCAGAGGAGTAAGTACTGGTTAGCCATTTCTTTGGTGCACCTCGTCCTGGCACATGCACGGGATCCAGAACCTTATCAACTTTCCCCGATTGCGGCATTAACGGGCCAAACCTAATGCTGTTATGCTGAGCATTAGTTGACTCCTTGCTGTCAGCTTGTTCAACAGTTGATTGCTTGCCATGATGTTGTGCTTGCAGAAGCATCTTTAGACGCTGATAGTCCTCATCAGAGTGGCATGCCTTGAAACTTGCGGCGTGACTACAATTCCGCAACTCGCGGTACCTCTGCAGGCTTGCCGAATAGTCATACATCTGGTTTTTTCTGGTCGGTGCGTATGCACATTTCGCATTCATAGTCCACCTAGTGGGAACACAACAACTGGGAAGAATTGTTTGCTGTAAAATCCCCAATATGTAAAAAATGTGGAAACATGGTGTGCCTGCGCATTCCAGCTTACGGCAAGAACAACTGACCGTGTGCAAAAGACCTCCTTGCTCCTCAATGCGCACTCCAAACTTTTTATCCAATCTTGCCTTCTTGGACACAACATAGGTGGAAACTTCTGATCCATCTAGTACCTCTCTGATCTGACATTTGCTGACAGCATCTATGCTCCATAAGACAATCTTAAAGACAGCAGGAGTGAAAATTGTTGTGGCGTGTTTCTCAAGCGGCGAAGCATTTTCCTCTGTAAATGGAAGGGACTGCAAGGCTTCGACGTCATGGAGAGCTTCGTTAATCCTTCGCGACGCAAGGCAACGCTCATAGTGCTCTAGAATTTCAAACAACGACATCTTACCCTCAAGATGCGTATGTAGCACAGAGTTCAAGCTCTCACTCCTCTGATTGCTGCTCAATCCTAGGAAACAACGCCCCTCAAGATATGGAGCACACCACAATTTTCTCATCTGATACATCTGATGCAGCCAAGACTCCTCACTGATTACTTTATTCCGTTGTAAGAATTGTATCCATTTTATCTCATGCTCTTCAATGGAAGAAGTATCATATATGAAAGATCCGAATTCCTCCTTTACACCGTCATCATGCAGATGGCGTACAATGTTCTGTTGAATGTGCCATATACATAGCCTATGGTTTGAGTCAGGCCAGACCACCCTGATTGCTCTCTGCATTGCAAGGTCCCCGTCTGTGATCACAGATATCGGATGCTTCTGTGCCATGCAATCAGAAAAGGTCTGCAACATCCACTCGTATGCCTGGCTTGTTTCATGAGAAATTATACCACAGCCAAAAATAAGGGTGCTGCGGTGGTGATTCAACCCGACAAACGGCACGAATGGCAGATTGTACTTATTGTTCTGTATGTGCTATCAAAAACAATGACGTCTCCGGAAGCCTCGTAGTCAAGTCGGGATTGACTATCAGCCCAGAACAGCCCCTTCAGATGGTCAAGTTCGTCAACCAAGTACCTGAAGAAAAAATCCGGATCTCGCTCTCGCCTCGCCATCATGTGCATGATCACCGTTTTAGCCTCACCGGCACTGATTGTCTCCTGCTTTTTAGCATGGCAGAAATTATAAATGTCCCTCTTTATGCATCCAACCTTATCAAATCCACAGTATTGAATGCACAAAATAACCATAATACAGTATTTGCGGATCCCAGATTTTTTCATGTCCGCAATGTCCGCTTTCTTCTCATCGCTAATTCGTCTGTGCGAACGCAACAGACAAGAAACATCCCGTGGGGCTAGAGGATGACTGTGCTCATCGATGAAATCCTTGACAAATCACCGACCTATTTCCTCCTGTCTCGCAATGACCAATTTAGCGTTACACCCAACACGAGTTAAACTTCGTGGCCTCCTCTTTCTATCTTTCATCTTTCTTTTCATGTGCTTCTCTTCGCGAAACCCTTGACGACTACACACAATTTTCCTTAAAATTACGTAATTGTTGGATCCATCCCACTCAACGTAGCTTTTCCTCACACTAAAACCTTTTTCAAGAGCATATTTGTTGTAGAATTCATAGCCTTCAGCCTCACTATCAAACATCTTGCTGACAACATTTTGATACTCAAACATACACTCATCACTTACATCCGCCATGTCTTCCTGCATATAACATATAAAATCCACAGTTGGTGTTTATCAATGTTGCAGGTGTAAAATAGCTCATAGGCAAAGACAAGTGCATGGAAAAGACTTTGCTCGTTTGACGTGTGAGGGCAACCGATCATCAACGTCCAAGAAGTACTATCGTAGCATGGATGATGACTAGAATAAACTATATTGCATGCACTATGGAAACCTAAAGTGATGATGACTAGAATAAACTAAACTAAGTAGGAAGGAACCAGTATCTCATCTTTCCATATGCAAGCAAGCCTCCAACGCCATGATGAAGCTTTCATCAAACGTCAAGTAAGTCACTTTTTTTCTTCGATACTAAAGGGAGTAAGCAATGGCCTCAGCATGTTAGTTAAACACACGTGATGCGATTAGCTCAACAGAAACTATGCCACGATGAAGCTTTCCATTCGTTGTTCTTGTCGGTACAAATCTCACATGGCAAATACTGCTAAATTACATAATCATGTAGGGTTGAGGTGGTACTGCATGCACGGTGGATGGGCGCAAGGGCCAAGAGAATGAGCAGAACGATCCTACGGATCCAAGCCGGATTCATACCTTAAGGATGGTACGCGGGAAGAGATGGGATCGCCCGCCGCCGTCGTCGCCGATTCAGCCGGCGCAGATGTGGCCTTCTCCTTCTTCTCCTCGCCGGGCACGTCGAGGACAGTGACGGTGTGGGGTGGGGGGCTGGGGTTGGTTGGGTGGAGGACGAGGACGATGAATTTATTCCTCTCGCCGGGCACGTCGGGGACGGTGAAGGAGCACGACGGCGAGGAGTAGATCGGACGAAGACCGTGAACTGGATCTAGTAGACGTGGATCTGGTCCTGAGGTGATCGGTTCAAGAAAAGATATTTCCTGCTGGACCATTATGCCCTTCTCGGAATTAACATATTAAATATAATCATTTTTAATTCCCCACAAGATCGGACGGCTAATAAAAATCAGAGGAGTAAGTACTGGTTAGTACTCCGAGTACTAACCTAATTGAACTACAAAAACATCTTTTATTTTGATACAGAGGTAGTAGTAATTAAGTTTGAAATCGACGCGCCGGCGCAACTTTCGGCCGGCTACGTCCACGCACGCACGCTCCCCGCAATTCAAACTACAACACATAAGGGCGGGTGGGCCACTCATGGAAAGACGCGGAACTGCCTTATCTCCTTTTCTCCTTCACATGTGTGGTTGTTTGGATAGTGGAGATTAGCGATAGGATTATAGAAAACGAGTTTTTAGCTGATTTGTAGGAAAACCCGTTTTACGTTACGTTTTGTAAATAACCAGTATGTGAAAAGTTACGTTTGGATAGGAAAATGGGAAAACTGGTCGGTCATTTTCCTTGTTTGGATACCCACGAGTGGGGCTGTTCCTATTCCTTTTCTCCTCCCGTGAGTCACTCTCACTTTCCCCAAATCGGCCACCATGGCGTCATCCAAGCTCGTAGTGCTGCTGCTCCCCTCCGATTCCTCCTCCGCTCGTTGACACCGCTACTCCCCTCCTCTCGACCGTCGAAGAATCCGCGCGCGGAGGCCGGCTAGTGCGCACCTCCACCCCTTGGACTCCGGTTGCTGCTGGACTCCCCTCCGCCGGACGCCCAGATCGCCAGGTAGACGCTGCTGCGCCTGCTCGCCTCCCCTCCCCTGGATGGCTAGGTCGCTACGCCTACTGCGCTTCATCGGCCGTCGGCCCCGCACAAGCTCTACCCGGCGAGTGGCGCTGCTTCAGCTCGACGCACATGCCTGCCTTTTACCACTAGATCGGCGGCGCCGGGGGTAGCAGGCAGCTGTAGCTCCCACACCCTGACCAACATGACCATCAGTAACAGCGGATGGGGAGGACAAGCTTGAGGACTGCGATTCAGAGGAGCAGGTATGTTTGATTTTTTTTTTTTGCAAATTGTATTGTTAACATGGTCTGACATGCACTTGCTGAGAGGGGGAGCTATTTACTAGTTTCTTAGCTTGCTTTCATGGTCTGTTTCATGCACTTGCCGACAGAAAGATACTTCATAACTAACAGGTCTTATCAATTAGGTACATATACTGGAATTTGTATAGTGCAACTTGGAAGAGAGTGCTACTGTACAAAGCATAGTGAGAACTGAACCGGTTCATGTTCTTTCTAAAAACAAGAAGATTCAGGCGCGTTTGTAGGAGTGAAAGCCTATAAGCTTTGCACTTGATCCATTGTAGAATCCGGTGCGTAGGTTGGATGGGAACACTCTTATGTTACATAAGAACACACCCATTTGAAGTAGTTTATTGGTTGCTTCATTTGCTGAACCGATTGGTAAACAGTAACATTTCATTGTGTAGCTATAGATAGAGAGAGGGAGAGAGAGAGCTCTCATTAGCCTACAAAAGAATGGGAGTTCATGAACATATAAAGAAATTTAAAGTTCTAACAATAATTGTGCAAATATATCTCTAATTAAAGATGGAAATCAAATATTGCAGTGCTTAATCATCTTGTTGGTGTTGAGTCGCACGTTGTTGATGATTAGTCCACAACTGTCGAGCGATGCCAGCACGAACTCTCTCACCAGCAACTCGATCATCTTCTCTCGCTTGCCCATGAACTTGTTGATCACTATGGTCTGCATTTTCTTGTGTTTCCCCATGCTCATAAAGCTCAAACAACTCATCACGCTGATTAACCTTCCTTATGAAGTTGTGGATAATGCAACAAGCCATAACAATTTTAACTTGGGTTCTATATGGATAAGGAATTCCTCATTTCCTACTTAGAATGGGAAAACGAGCTTTTAGAACACCAAAAGTTCGTTCAACAACGTTCCGCAGCTGTGCATGCAGATGGTTGAACAAATCCTTCTCACCAGTATATCGCCGATTACATCCACGAAAAGAAGCAATATGATAGCGATCTCCGCGATATGGGGCAATAAATTTTGGAGTATTTGCGTAGCCTGAATCAACAAGGTAAAATTTGCCTGCACATGAGGTTTCATAGCACACTCATAATCTTTATTTATATTGTAGATATAAATACCAAAATAATTCATATATTTGTAATTTTACCTTCAGGAACAACAAAACCCCCACTACTAACAGCCCATCTTAGAACAGCTTGATCCGATGCAGAACCCTCCCATCCAGCAGCGACATAAGAGAATGTCATGTCAAATGACACTACTGCCATTACATTTTGAGATGGATAACCATGTCTATTTCTGTACGGAGTTTGCTTATCAAGCCTGATTTTTGCCTCAACGTGTGTCCCGTCAAGTGCTCCTAGGCAGTTCTGTTGGGATATTTTTTGTTAGTCAAATAACAAAGTTTATATGTTGTGGACATTGTATTTATGAAAATCATATGTAAAAGGAGTATCCGCTTCGAATAAAAAATATACCTTGAAATATGGGTAGAACCTTTCGTCACCCAATATTTTTGATGGGACTTGATTGTTTGGATCTGTTATGCAAACATCACGCAAACCATTTATGGCATCTAAAACTTTGTTGAAGTGTCGGCTGATTGGTTCGCCAGAATGCTGATATCTATCTTGGATGACACGGTTTCTAACATTGTGACCAATTGTATGTAGAAACATGAGTAGTTGTTCATCCACTGTCATTCGAATTGTATCCTTAAGTAGCTTTCTCTCCAACAAAGCATCACGCAACAAGTAGAATGTGTGCTTCTCAAGACGAATTTGTTCATAAAATCTAACTGGATGTCCCTCTAACAACTCTATTGTTTTCTGAGCACCAGTTAATATAGAGGTGTTACGACTTGTTTTGAATAACCTTGTAAACAACACATCACGAAACAAGGACACTACAGAAATGTTATTAATAAGCACTTGCTCGGAATCAGAAAGTTCATCATCTGGCACATCCGAGTTGTTCATAGTTTCCTGCACAATATACATTATTGATTGGATCATCTCAGGATAATTGTTTCAAAATATAACAGTGCTAAACCGTCAAATGAACAACATAATGGAAATCGTTTTCTGAATCTACGACAACTACTGAAATAAAATACTGCGCTCAAAGTTGTATTACAAAAATTCTAAGGATCAAGAATCCAAAGCTTCCGCGTCTCATCATCCATCTCAATGAATATGGCCCGTTTATCACTATCTGTAAATGCCTTGACCGCTTTTAGTTTCTCTTTGGGATCTAGATTACTCATGCTATTTAATATTGCCATACATGATTTAACCGAGTAAGCTTCATTTTGCTGTGCTACTGTTTTCTTTGCTTCAGCAATGCTAAGTGATGCATCTGCAAGGCGGTCAATTGTTGATATGGCATCGTCGGCTGTCCGTTTTTGTCCTCTTGCAGTTTCTTTTGATCCACTTCCAGGGAACTTCTTTTTTTCTTGCTCAATGGTAGTTGACTTCTTCATGAAGACACCAGGGGAAGCATTGCTTTCATCAGAATCAATCTCATGTATTTCAACATCCGTATTGAGATCAATTTGTGAAGATTTGCTTGTACATGCAGCATCTTTTCCTTTGCTAGATACAGCACCAGCTCCAGATGCTGTTGAACTAGCACATATGGCTTGAAGATCTACCCAACTAGGCCACACCTTATCTCGATATTCCTGGAGTGACTTATCCTTCTGTAAGTTGTTTAATTTTTGGTTAATAATAGGATATGAGAACTTTATATGAATTCTACCCACACAAAGTTACCTTAATTAGTTCTTCCCAAATTTCTTCTGAAGCTTTTATCATTTTATCATCGTCGTCCCAACCAAATCCCGTGAGTTTTAGAAGTCTGTCCATGGTAGTGTAGCAACTCCTGTAGTACTTATGACGATTTTTCAGTTGTTGTAATTCACGTTTGTCTACCCTTGAATCATTGAATTGTTCTAATATATCACGCCATGCTTTCTTTGTGTAACCTGTTCCTTCTTTACCTCCCTGTAGACTTTGATCTTTCAATATATTGAGCAGTATTTTGTCCTCTGAAGATTTCCATACATGGCGCTTAGCTTTATCTGTGTTTTCCTTCTTACTTTTTTTGTCCTTCTCATCATCCATGTTTTTCTACAGGGAGATACAATAAGAAATAATGCAAGATGAGTCATTTGGTTCATAAGGATAAATCTACGAAGTGGAAGAAAATGAGCATGCCACTAATATTTCGATCTTTTGATGTGTATTCCTGTGGTCGGTGTACACAAATGGGAGTCGAGGAGTGAACTAATCTTTTTGTTCTAGGTGTGACTGCATACTTCAATTTTTGTTGCACCATCTTCTAATGAGATATTCCCTAACCAGTTACTTTCCTGGGTTGCAGCCAAGATCTCAAGCATGAAGTTCATTTACTTATAAAGCTGGCTCGGGTGCCCCACTTACTGCCATAAACTACACATTGGACATCACAAGGTATTCTGATCTTCATTTGCCTACTTCGTAGCTCTTTCCATACACTACATAATATAGATAGATATGATTGATACTTATAGTGCTCTTACCATACACTATATAATATAGATAGATATGATTGATACTTATAGTGCACCCTGATTCTCGTATGTACCACACATACATATTTAGGAATTACCAGGTTGTTGGATCTTGTATAATCTAGGAATTGCCTATATAAAATTATCAGAGGTTGTATGCAAAATAGGGTTCAGTACCAAATAGAATTAAGTCAATGAACAATAACATGAAAGTATATATAATTCATATTGCAGAATTTTGTAACTGTAGATAATTTATCTTACCGTGTAGGATGGGTGAAGCCACTGATCCTGATTGAAGACGGGAAGATGATGATAACAAGAGCCCGATGGAGGTGTGCAGTCCTATTGAAGATGACCAAGTTCAGATCCAAAGCCAATGTATTCCATCCGGTGCCTCTGGCTGGGGATCACAGCCAGCCCGTGCGATCTGTGTGTAGAACGCACCGCGGGGCAAACAGAATCCTGTTATATAGGCAATGGAAAAAGGCGGGAGGTGATCCTCAAAAAAAAAGGGAGGAAAAAGGCGGGAGGTGAGTCGCAGAAAGCAAAAGTGGCGCCAATGAAGTTGTTGAGGAACGGGCGGGGGTGGAGATGGGCGGTTGCGATCTGTATTTGTTAATCGCGTTTGTGGAAAAACGACTAATACTGGTTTTCCCACAAACCCGGAATTCTGGGTTTTTGAGAAACGAGTTTCCTATATCCGTGGGTTTGTTGGAGGAGCCAAACAGGATTTTGTACGGTTAGGCCGTTTTCCTAGCTTATGCAGATCGCGTTCTGTATGTTCCTCTCATCCAAACAACGCCGTATATCCTCTCCTGGTCCAGCGCTTCGTCCCCAATTAATTCCTTCTCCAACCTCTCGCCTCCCCTTCTCCCATCAGCGTCAACGCAAGGTCGAGGCACACAAGTGACGCTGCCATTGTCCCGCATGACCGGCGCTATCAACCCTTTCCCACTGTTTTTTGCTGCAAGCACCAACCACCGCTGGAACCGGCGAGCTCTGGTGCTGCTATCGGCTGCGCCGACTGCTAGAACTGGCAAAAAAAAAGCTGCGACGGGCAACCGGTTTTGCTACGTCGACGATGGTAGTGCCGTGATGTGCTGGAACCAGCAAAAAAAAGCTACAATCGGCAAACCGGTTTGCTACGGCTGCGATGGTGGTGTCGTGATGAGCTGGAACCGGCAAAAAAAGCTGCAACCGGCAAACAAGTTTGCTACTGGCGGCGACGATGGTGCCGCCATGGGCTGTAACCGGCAAAAAAAAGCTGCAACCGGCAAACCGTTTTGCTACGGCATCGACGGGGGACGCATTTTTTGCTGCGACCGGCAGACCACAAGTTACAACCGGCGTGACAATTTGCTGGAACCGGCAATGCCAAAAGCTGGAACCGTTGGGAATGGGAGCTGCAACCGTCTAGCCAGAGGAGCTGCAATTGTGGGACGCCGTGCTCTCCCTCACCATCAAATGCTGCAACTGCATTGCTAGATGCTGGAACCGGTCGTCTGATTTGCTACCACCGGCTATACTCGATGCTAGTACCTTTGCGGCAAGACAAGTTACACTCGAATGCTACAACCGGATTTTGCGATGCTGGAACCGAGGACGCGGAGAGCTGCATCCACGGCGACAATGGCTACGTTTGGCAAGAGTTCAGGTGGCGGGGAAGTCATGCTGCAATCAGGAGGAGGGAGAGGACGACACCGGCGAAGTCTTTTTTCATGCTGGGGTCGGCGGTGCGGTGCAGTGACTAATCCCGTCGAGGAGGCGCGGCGCCCGCCAGCGAGGAGCGGCGTGGCGGCGGGGGACCGATCCGTGGATTTGTTCAACGGGCGTGAGATTCAGGAGGAAGGGGAAGGGCCCAAGGTGAGCTGGACGAATCGTTTTTTTTGGGGGGGTCCGAATCTGACGGCCACTCAGCTCGCATCGTATGGGTGAGATGCTACCGGCCTAAAGTTTGGGCTGGCGCGCCGGCGCCTATCGTCCGCCTTGTTCTGAATATCGAATTGGCCCAAGGCACTCACTTTCTTTAGAGTACGATACTAGCAAAAATGCCCGTGCGTTGCAACGGGAGAAAAAAAAGTGTTTATCACCAAAATTAATTACAAAAAAAAAAACCTTGGCACAATGCCCATGCTTCACCACAGAACAAACACCAGAGCTAGAGTCCTTCTCATTCGTTGCTGATGAATGCAGGTGGGTCCAGCGAGTCAGGCTTCACCGTAGAGGCACGGGCTTTGGCGGACACCCTGGCATGTCATCACCCATGCATCTGTGTTTCGTGAGTGTGGCGACGAGCTAGTCGGGCATCCCGACTATGGAAACTGTGAGCCGCTCCTCGTCTCCTATAATGCCTCATCGGTTTACCGTATATACACCATATGTTTTCGGATAATTGTCAACAACTCCTTATTTGGAGTAAGAATTTAACCATGGTGAGATCACCACAATCCTATGACAGCAACCTGGATGGTAATCTATGTAGCCCAACCATTGTCATGTATTTAGTCACGTCCTCGACGGGTTGTGGATGTCGTCCGGGTACCACTAATGACCAAAAGGTTAAACTGCTAAAATAAGTCTAGGAACTGCATTGTTATGAATTTAGAAGCATCACCTCCTCTACGTTGTTATGAATTTTGCTTTTGTTAGCCCACCACCGCTGCATGTCGGATTTAATCCAACTTCAACCCAGTTCAAGTCCTCCTTTAATTGTGCACCATTAGCCACTAGCGATCAATGCCAATTTTACGGTCATTTCTCTTCTAAATATAGATTTTTCATTTATTCATGATGACCAACGTCAATGGCTTGTGCCGCATCTAATAAGATCTCTCCTTTCCGTTCTTATTCCTTCTGCCCTGCTTAAATTACATGCAGGAATCCGTTTAATAGCCCATTATAATTAGCCTCTCTCTCCTTCTTTTATTTCCCGTGTAATTTGCCTCGGTTTCCTTCTTTATTTCTCATATAATTAGCATCTCTTTCCTTCTTTATTTCTCGTGTAATTAGCCTCTCTTTCCTTCTTTTTGTTTCTCATGTAATTAACCTCTTCTTCCTTCCACATTCATCTTTCATGATCTCTGAGAAGGCTTCCTGATACCCAGGAAATTAAAGACATATTTAAATGAGATAGATTGGGTGGAAAGGAGCGATATGGGACTATTTTAACATCCGAAGCAACATTCAACATATAACACAACCTAGCTCAGTTGGTCATGACATTATATACCGGACGAGAGGTTTTGAGATCGATACCCCTTGCGTGCAAGTGTTTTTTTGCCTTCCGGGGCCACAGTGGGCCGGATTAGCTGGGCCGAAGCACATGGCCTTGTTCGTTCGCTTGGGCTGGCTTATTGACGTACGAAAACGAACAGCGATAGAAAAACTGAAAACGAACAGCGATAGAAAAACTGACGTACGAAGTGGACGGACGAAACGGGCCGGATTCGCTGGGCCGAAGCACATGGCCTTGTTCGTTTGCTTGGGCTGGCTTATTGACGTACGAAAACGAACAGCGATATAGAAAAACTGACGTTTCACATGAATAATATCACCTCGGATATAGAAAATAATATGGGCGAAGTGGACGGACGACGGACGGACGGAAAACGAACGAAATTACGGTGGTAAGAAGCAATAGCCCCTTTATTATTAGAATAGCAAAAAGGCCCGTGCGTTGCAACGGGAGAAAAAAATTGATCATATTCATGCGGATCAGACCTAGGTCTTTGGAGGTAGACTGATAGGAAGGTTATCTATCTGAAATGTATAGTTTTTTAAGAATGGCCGTTGGTAATTTTAAGTATTTTTAACATTATTTTGCTACTTGTAAAGTTGTTTGAGTGGTAAATTGTTTTTCAGATTAAGATACCAATACATGATCCATAACTTGATTAATGACGGAACCATGTATGATTATTATGATAGATTAATCACCAAATACAAATGCAATGACATAAATGATCCTAACTAATAAGATATGGAATACTTTTATGATGAATTTGCAAAGGTAGCGGTAATATAACACATAACATATGACGCAGCAACCAGTGTGATACATCCACCAACTAATGCACTACATATTTATGAAGGACTGAAGGGAACCAAGAAAATAACTCACCGCAGTTGTCACTATTTTTTTTTGGGGGGGGGGGGGGGGCATGTTCACCAGAGCTAGCAGGGCTACCCAATAGCAGCTGAGCAGCCACTCTGATGGTTGAACTTTCCATGATAGATTGCGTAGCAAACATGCAAGTTCTGATGACGGAGCAAACAAACATTGAAAGTATAAGAAGGGGATATGTCAATGGAATAAGACGATGTAGCGGCTGTAGCTTTATTTACTTGTCCTCGGTGGAACAGGAAAGTGGCGATTCTATGTGTACAATCAGTTTGCAGTATCTCATGACCATGTACATGCTGAGACTTGGAACGTCTCGGAACGCAGGTCTTTTCTTGGAAGGGAACGCAGGTTTTGTATTGATGAGCACTGGAGCACAAAACATATCTGCACCAAAGATCGTGCTGAAGCCAACGCGAGCCCTCATCTGCTCCACGAGGACGTCGGTGCAGCAGTCCTCATCCATCGCGCACGTCGTGGCAGGAGAGAGGGGTTATCCAGTCCTGTCTCTGCAGCACAAAGGAGACACGAGCGGGGACCTTTGTGTCGGGACTCGGGAAGCAACGGCCTTGGCGAGGTTGGCGAGCAGCCGGTTGCCGGCGAGCAGGAGCAGCAACCTTTGCGAGCGGGCGCGGGAGCCGGCCAGCTTGGAAGGCGGGTCACATGAGGGAGACGGCCTAAGTCCCCGTGCGCAGTTTGGGCAGCCCACGGCAAGGGTCGTGCCACCCCGATCTCCGGGTCTGGGTTGGCCAGCGCGTGCGCGGCTGCCTCCAGGATGAGCATGCATGCCCAGGCCAGGTCTGCGGGTTCTTCAACTCCAATCGGTCCATCGGGAACACGTCGGAGAACGCATCCATGACGGACTTGGCCGTATCCAAGTAGCATCTGAGCGCGGGCAGCGTGGGCCTCTTGCGCGCTGCAACGAACCGGAAGAACGCCGCAGAGTCCATCCTGGACGTGGTACGCCTCAACACGAGGTGCAGGTCGCGGCTGGACACAACGAAGCTGCAGGCGTCTAGGCCCCGTGAGTTGGCACCGGGGAAGACGATGCGGAGGGCGTCGAGCAGGTCGAACGTCAGCAACGTCGGCAGCACCGAAGCCATGGATCCCGCGCAAGGCAGCGGTATCGGCTCGTACGGAAAGACCGCAGTGAGCGCTTGCGCATCTCCATGATGGTGGCTATTGTGAGGTTCTCACTAGCGTATCTCTAGATCTGGGGATTTCATGGAGATCGAGCTAGGAATTTGGATTTCGGTAGAGGATTCCTCCCAACCACCCACACCTCTATCCGTTACAAGTCGAGCCACGGCCGCAGCCGTCCAATCCTAGCCAAATTCCAGCGAGTAAGCCAGACCAACATATATATAGTTACACCCGCTTAGCGGGCGCAGTTTGGGCTAGCAAGCCACTGGGGCAGCCTTCTGGCCCGTGTTGACTTGGGCCTCTGGATCATGTCGCGCTCAGGACCGCTGTTGCCAGCAACCATTTGATCAGCTACAGGGCTTGGCGCTCCTTCTTCAGGGACAGCGGCTACAGAGCTGCTGACATCCCCCCTCCGTTGAGAAACGGCTTGTCCCCAAGCCGCTGAACGAGGGAATTGTTGACGCAGAGAGTCCAGGTCTTCCCAGGTCGCTTCTTCTGGAGAAGATCCACTCCACTGGATCAAACCTTGAGCGACAGTGCATTTGCCACGTTGCCGCACACGTTGCTGAAGCACGCGAAGGGGTACCTGAAGAGAGGCAAAAGACGAGGGCAGTTTACGAAGGACAGTGCAATTGGGCAGTACTACCTTTTTGAGTTGAGAAACATGAAAAACAGGGTGGATTCTGCTATCCTGGGGTAACTCCAACTTGTAAGCCACTTCCCCAATTTTGTCAATGATGGTGTAGGGACCAAAGTACTTGAACGCCAGCTTATGGTTTGCTCGGTGGACGACAGAGGATTGCACATACGGTTGCAGTTTCAAGAAAACTTGTTCTCCAATGTCAAAGGATCTCTCAGTCCTGTTCTTGTCAGCCAAATGCTTCATCCTCTGTTGAGCTCGGAGCAGGTGCTGTTTAACAGAAGCCACCACAACTTCTCTGTCTTGCAACCATTGGAGAATGTCCACAGGAGCAACAGTATCACTGGCAGCAATCCCAAAATATCTAGGAGGATGACCATACAATACTTCAAAAGGGGACTTGCCAACAGCAGAATGCCAGTTTGTGTTATACCAAAACTCACACATAGACAACCATTTGCTCCATTTGGAAGGATGAGAACTGATAAAGCTTCTGAGATAACATTCAATTTGCTGGTTGACTCTCTCAGTCTGCCCATCAGTTGCAGGGTGGTATGCAGTACTCATATTGAGTTGAGTGCCAGTTCTGTGAACAAGGGTTTGCCAGAAGTTGCTAGTAAACACAGGGTCTCTGTCAGACACTATGTACTCTGGCATTCCATGCAATTTGTACACATTGTCCAGGAACACCTCAGCCACTTTCTGTGCAGAGAAGGGATGTTTGAGGGCCATGAAGTGGCCATATTTTGTAAACTTGTCAATGACCACATAAATGCAGTCAAACTGATAGGAAGGAGGCAATCCAGTAATAAAATCCATTGTCACAGTTTCCCAGGCCTTGCTCGGAACTGGTAAGGGAGAGAGTAGTCCTGGATATTTAACTCTTTCAGGTTTAGCTTGCTGGCACACTAAACAAGATTGCACTCTATCTTTAATAAACTTCTTCATGCCTGTCCATCTGAATAGGGAATGGATTCTGTGATAGGTGACAGGGAATCCAGAGTGACCTCCTAGAGGGCTATCATGGAAAGCAGAGAAAATTTTATCCTGCAATTCCAGATTGCTACCCACCCAAATACAGCCTTTGTATCTCAGCAGACCTTGCAATAACTGATAATGTGATTTAGCAGATGGATTTACAGCAAGCTCTTGTAATAATTCTCTAGCCTTGTCATCATTAGAATAACTGGCCACAATTTCTTCCAACCATACAGGCTGTGATCTTGAGATTTGGAAAACTTGGGGAGTAGGAGGTCTTCTAGATAGTGCATCAGCAGCAGAGTTTTCCACCCCCTTTTTGTAGACTATAGTGTAATTCAAACCCATAAGCTTGGTAAGAGCTTTTTGTTGCCAAACAGTGTGCAACTTTTGGTTCTGCAAGTGCACCAAACTCTTCTGATCAGTTCTGATAGTGAATTGCTGGAAATGCAAGTAAGGTCTCCACTGATCCACAGCTAGCAGAATAGCTAGATACTCCTTTTCATAAACTGAAAGGGCCCTGTTCTTGGGCCCCAAGGCCTTGCTGACATAAGCCAGAGGGTGCCCTTCCTGCATGAGCACAGCACCAATGCCTGAATCACAGGCATCAGTTTCTATGACAAAAGGTTTGTCAAACTGGGGTAGAGCTAAGACTGGTGCTTCCACTAGTGCTTTTTTGAGAGTTGTAAATGCAGTTTCAGTCACTGTAGTCCAGACAAATGGAACTCCCTTTTTGAGTAACTCAGTGAGGGGCTTACTGATCACACCATAATGTTTAATAAACTTCCTGTAATATCCACTCAACCCAAGAAAACCACTCACTTCCTTGACATTAGTTGGGGTAGGCCACTGTTCAACTGTTTGAATTTTGCTAGAATCAGTAGAAACTCCTGCAGAACTGATGGTGTGGCCCAAATACCCAATTTGTTGTTGTGCAAAAGCAAATTTGGACATTTTCACCTTCCACTGATCTGCTCTGAGCAAGGCTAACACTTCTCTAACATGCTGCAAATGTTCCTGGTAGGATTTGCTGAAAATCAATATATCATCAAAGAAAACCAATGTGTTTTTCCTGTTAACTGGGGCAAGAGTAGTGTTCATTGCTCCTTGAAAAGTGCCTGGAGCTTCACTGAGACCAAAGGCCAAGACTGAGAATTCATAGTGACCCAGGTGGGTTTGAAATGCAGTTTTATATTCCTCTCCAGCTGCTAATCTGATTTGATGGTAGCCTGCCCTAAGGTCTAACTTAGTGAACCAAGCAGCTCCAGAGAGTTCATCTAAAAGCTCATCAATCACTGGCACTGGAAATTTCCCTTTAACAGTGATAGCATTAAGCATTCTGTAATCAACCACTAGTCTCCATTCTCCACCATTTTTCTTTACTAGCAGCACAGGGGATGAGAAAGGGCTTTTACTGGGTCTGATTACACCTGACTTCAGTAATTCTGCAATTTGCCTTTCAAGTTCATCTTTTAGTTGTGGAACTATTCTGTATGGTCTCACAGCAACTGGTCTGGCCCCTGGGATCAGAGGAATCTTGTGATCACAGCTTCTCCTGGGGGGTAGCTGGGTAGGAGCTTCAAAAACATCAGCAAATTCATCCAAGAGGGACTGTATTTCTCGAGGAATTTTATCTTGCTCGTTCATTTGCACAGCAGATATTGAGATACAGGTATAGGTGCAATCTTCAGCTCCAAAACCGTGCAGAGTAACTGTTTGACCAGCTTTAGTGAATGAGAGCCATTTTTCCACCCAGTCAATGTACATGGGACTGTGTTGAGCAAGCCAATCTAACCCTAAGATTCCATCATATGTATGCAAGGGCAGCAACTTGAAATCTGAAGTGAATGTGGTTCCGTTACATTGCCAAAGACAATCCTCAATCTGTTGCTGGCACTGTATGGTTGAACCACCAGCTACTGTAACAGTGAGTGTCTTTATTGTGCTGACCCCTTCTAAGAACTTGTACTGTGCATCCAAGAAGGAGTGAGTGCTGCCGGAGTCGACAAGAAATTGGAGTTTGTGCCCTTGTAATTCAATCTCCAGCTGCAGTACGGGAGCTTCTGGTTCCTTTCCCATTGCAGCAGCAGACAGTTTGATGGAATAAACTGAAGATTGAGCCTGTTGTTCACTGTCAGAGTCAGAACCTTCAACTGAACGGGCTTGTAACTGGTCGATCATTTCTTGAACGAAATGCAGTTGAACGGTGGATTTACACACATGGTCCTTGGCCCATTTCTCTCCGCACACAAAACACAAGCCCTTGGATTTCCTGTAATTTCTCAAGGCTGCCCACTTATCCTCTTGAGTGGTACTGCTAACTGACTCTGCTCCTTTTTCTTCAGATTTCTGTGGCTTGGAGTTTGTGAGGTTTGTAGTAGGTGCCGACCGTCTTGTAACTGGAAAACTGGTTGGGTTGTACACTTCACCCAGTTCCTCATGGAGTAGCGCTAACTCATAGGCTACATCTAGATCCTTTGGTTTCTGCAGAGCCACTGCCATTCGAACCCCTGGTTTTAACCCATCCAAAAACCGAGTAATATAATGCAAGGAATTGGGGGCTTCTTCATATGCTGTCAGTTGGTCGTACAATTCAGCAAATCGGTCCACATAGTCTTCAACAGTGGTGGTTTGAGCAATCCTAAACAGCCTTCTGAGCAAGGTTTGATGCTGGTTTCGACCAAATCGGTTCTGCAGAGCTTCATAGAATTCAGACCAGCTGGAGTTTGGCATTCGCCTCTGCATCGACTCGAGCCAACGCGCCGCGGCACCCTCGAATTGAGCAGTTGCCAAGGATAGCCAGCGGCTAGCGGGCGTGCACCAAAGCTTGAACTGATCCTCGCAGCGATTTTGCCATAGCCGTGGATTTGTTCCATCAAATTTGGGGAGCTCCAGATGCAGGGAAAACGAAGAGTGCTCAGCAGTATCAACCGATGGATAATCTCGAGGAGAAAAATTTCTAGGAGAGTAGCCGGACTCGCGCGCACCTCTGACCGGAGGAGGGACATAAATATTATGTGCCTTCCCCCGGTGTTCGTTGTCGAAGCCAAGGGCGCAGGTCGTAGCGGCGCCACGACCCAGCCCAGCGTTGCGCGAAGACGTGGCGCCGTCGAACTTGGGGTCGTGCTCCGGGGCCTCCGTCTTGTACAGGTCAGACCTGATCTGTTCGAGGTCGATCGCGATCTCGTCCCGGATGCCGTCAGCCCTTGCCGACATCAGGCTGTCGAGCGTCGTGTTGTTCCTCTCCATCATCTTACTCATCGATTTGAGGAGCGACTCACCATGCGTTCGAAGTTTGTCGTCCAGGTCGTTGGCGAGTTCATGGCGAAGGAGTTCGTAGACGGAGCGGCCCTCGTCGCTCAGCCCGTCCATCGCTTGACGTCGCCGCCGGTCGCCGAGACGCGTCGGGTAGCGGTGAGGGGGCAGCTCCAGGACGAAGGCTCTGATTACCAAATGTGAGGTTCTCACTAGCGTATCTCTAGATCTGGGGATTTCATGGAGATCGAGCTAGGAATTTGGATTTCGGTAGAGGATTCCTCCCAACCACCCACACCTCTATCCGTTACAAGTCGAGCCACGGCCGCAGCCGTCCAATCCTAGCCAAATTCCAGCGAGTAAGCCAGACCAACATATATATCGTTACACCCGCTTAGCGGGCCCAGTTTGGGCTAGCAAGCCACTGGGGCAGCCTTCTGGCCCGTGTTGACTTGGGCCTCTGGATCATGTCGCGCTCAGGACCGCTGTTGCCAGCAACCATTTGATCAGCTACAGGGCTTGGCGCTCCTTCTTCAGGGACAGCGGCTACAGAGCTGCTGACAGCTATGGTGTTAGATCGCTGATCATAACTGTGGTGTCCCGGTGTCCCGCTACTTATGGGCGTATCAGACAGACCAAAACCTTTACGTCCCACCATGTTTTTATCATGGAATACGACATGACGTACGCAGCGGGGAGGCCACACGAAACGGACTCAGTAAGACGTACGAATAAACAGGGAAGAAATACTCCTTCGATGCTGGCCATAGCTGGGCGTGCCCCTTTGTTGGGCTTCAGGAGAGCGGGCGCAGGCCCTGATGGACTTCGGGAGAGCGGCTGCAGGCCCAACTTTGGCTTTAGTTTTATTTAGCGACCAAGGAGTCAGCTAGAAGACGTATGAAAGGACGAAACTTGGCTCTGCCAATTAGTACCACCTCGTATTTTTAATAAAACACGTAACGCAAGGTCAGATGCGGGACGAAACTAAGAATATCACCTTGCTTTATTATTATTATATTATTATTATTATTATATTATTATTATTATTATATTATTATTATATATTATATATATATATATATATATATAGGACTCCTCTTTTATACTCCCAAGAGTATGTACTCCTAGTCTTAGTGGATCAGGTTTACAGGAGCAACTACCCCACCGTGGTGGTTGGAAGAAAAAAAAAATCTTTGCATGCGTACCTAATCCCTAGAAGCCAGGAACGTCCATACTGCATCCAATTTTGAATAGCCAACGTTTTCAATTTTAGTTTGTCTTCCGTGCAATGCATGCTACCACCGCATGTGTATTTTTACCTAATTTTAAGTATATGCTAATAGTTTTCATGGGTGAGTATATATTTTTCCTTTATGTTGGGTATATACCATATATTTTTCCTAAATGTACTTTTTCTGAGGGAATATATACTTCATTTTGCTAATAGGGTATACATTACTTATTTTTGAGCGAGTATATACGGTTTTTTGTGATGCATAATATGCCATACATTTTGCTGGGAGGGTGCATTATTTGTTGTGAGTAATTAAGCGAGTATGTACATTATTTTGCTGAAAGGATATATACTGAATTTTTTGTGAGGAGTATTACCATATACTGAGCATTTTTGTGAGGAGTATATACCTTATATTGTGCCCGGAAGGATTATACTACTTTTTTAGTAAGTATTATTTTACAGAGAGGGTATACACTGTCTTTTTAGTGCATATATTAAATTGTTGAGTGAGACTTTTTTTGTGAGTATATACATACTGCAGTTTTTCGAAAAATATGTATGAACTGAAAAAGGAGTATATTATTTAGAAAAATGAGAATAAAATGAAAGGTATATTTTCTTTCCAATGCTGGTATGTTTCCACATAAAGAAATAACAAGACCCAAATAACCAAATTATATACAGTACATGCGTCATTACACCATCGTGTATTTTGTGTATGCATCTATCATGATGCACGAATTGATCCTTCCAGATCTTGATTGCAGTGTCGCATGATCAGAGCTGCGAACGGAATCCCCTGAGTTTTGTAGGCGCAGCCGTTCAAAATCTGATCCACGTCTTGTTCGAACAAGATGCGCGGCCGGCCGTCATAGTCCAGCTCACGTACAATATTCAGACGAGCTGTGTAGATCGAACATGGATAAGATATAAAATAATGGATAGAACACCAAAACAGATGCATATCGTCTCATCATCCATTGATCCATGTACGCATGCATACGAATTAGCCAACATACCTCATCATGACCAATGCCCATGCGAGAACCTGCATATTAGGCACACCGACGTAGGCCGCGTGATGCTCGTACGGCTAGCTAGGCCATCCGCCGACGCAGCTACCGATCTCGTCTCCGTTCATCGTCGAACAGCTTGTCTACATCGCGACAACCGCCGTCGGCTTGCCGCTTACTGGTGGACGCCACACCTCGTCTCCGTTGCTTGTTGCGGCTGTGTCCCCATCTTTTGCTTGGGATTTCAATTTAGACGTGTAGGTGGCTTATCCTCCCTATCAATACGGAACTAACTTTTTGAACTCCACCGGATTAGCAGGTAATTAAACAACCAATTAATTAAAAGATAAGAAGCATGCGTGGAGAACAAAATAACGCCACCTGGCATAGGAGTATGTACTCCTGGGTGTACTAACCCATTTTCCTATATACTATATATATATATATTATATATATATATATATATATATATATATATATTAGTAGGTATAGGTATAGATAGATAAGGCACTCTCGGTCTATAACTAAACCTACTAGTTACAAATTAATGCTTCTCCGGTTCGTATTTGTAGCACGAAGCGGACATGTGGATCCGACGGAGACTCCAATTAGGACCGGCCGGACCTCGAGGCCAATAAAAACGACATCTCCCAGATACGTTGGTCCTCGCGCTCGAGGCTCCTCCAATCGCACAGTCGGACGATGGCAGTACCGGAGAAGATAGAAGGGACGGCGGCCTCGCTCCCGGACGACGTCGTCCGTGAGATCCTGGTGCGCTTGGAGAACGTTGTCGACCTCTTCCGCTGCGCCGTATCGTGCAAGCAGATGCGGCGAGTTATACTCGAGCCCTCCTTCCTTCACCGCCTCCGCTGGCCGGGCTCGACGCCGTCGTTCCTTTCCGGACTCTTCATCTGGGAAAAATACGACCACATGGCCGCCCCTACTTTTGTCACGTCCTTCGTCCCGACGAAGTACTCGCTGTTCGGTCCTCACCGTCGCAATCTCAAGTCATTTCTTTCCACAAGCGGCGCGAGAGGCTGCAGAAGAGGGCTGCTGCACAACGTGGTGCCGCTGGTCGCTCGCCACGGCTTCGTCCTCCTCCTGCGCCTGGATATGCCCAATGTCAATGTTGATCCGGCCTCGACCGTCTGGCTGGCCGCGTGCAATTTGTTTTCTGGCGCATGTGACGAGCTCCCTCCGCTTAGGTGCGATTGGGATTTCGACAAGAGCGGCTACACCATCCTAACCAGCGCAGATTGTTCCTCCAATGTTGAGCAGCAACCTTCGGTGCCCCCTGGGTACTCAGCCTTCTTCAAAGTGCTCATCATTGAGACTGATATCGATCAACAACCACATAAGCTTCACAAGTTCACATCAGGCGAGCCAAGTTGGAGTTGCCTGAGTAAATTATCCAGTAAGGCGAGGGGTGATAATTCGGAGCTTAGGCATCCCCGCGCCGTTGTGTGGCGTGGCATGGCACACTGGCTCATTGGTTACTGTGTGGGCTGCTACTACTCATCTTTGCATACCATTGATGTGGATGCCGAGACCTGCCGTGTCTCTGTGACTAAGATTGAGACCCCTACCGAATATATCAGAACTCAAATTTATGATGGACGAGAATTTATTGCCCTTATTGTCGATGTCGACGGGTTACTCTCGGTGTTTCGCAGGCGAGGCTCCCAGCTAGAGAGATGGACACGGCAAGAGGACGGTGATCCTACAAGATGGCTCCGCACTCAGTTTATGGAGCTAAAACCACCTGTGTATCTTATGCCACACTTGATCGTTTTAGAAAAGAAGGGTGGTATGTTGCTCGTCCAGGACTACCACTACCGTGGGCACGTGTACACTATAGATCTTGAGACAGGAGTGAGGGAGGAGGTGGCACACTTTGCCAGGAGTAACTGTAGGCAGGTAGTGCCCCTTGAGATGGATTGGCCGACACTCTTCATTTCTCGTCTCAGCGCACGTGAACTTTGATCGAAGAAATAACCATCGTCATAGTTTCTACTTTACTCTTGGTAAACTGTTAAGTATTACGCTTCGGTGTGGATGAATCATCCTCTTAATTAGTACATTATGTCAAGTATTTCCTCATGCATGTTGCATCTAACAGGGATTGCGCAAAATTACACATTGTGATGTGGCGTTCATACACTTCTTGACATCACAGTGGTTGGGTTCTGTTCTACTAGAAAGTATACTGTGACGTGATTCTTTCTCTTGGGTTGGTATGTTTAGAAGGCGAGTGATAGGCGCCGGTCGACTGGCCGAAATTTCGTCCGGTTGCCGCGCAGCCACCTGATTCCGTTCTCCCGAAACGTTCGATCGCTTCGTCCTCCTTCCCTCACATCGAGCCCTCGTATTTCTCCAACACAAATTACTCCCACGTTCGCCGCCGGCCCCCGCCATACCCCTGCGCGAGGCAACCGAGCTCGCAGCATTGCCATAGCTCGTAGCACCGCCGCACCACCAGTTCGCCGCCGCTCGCCACTCTCGCAGATAACCTCCCCTCTGCTAAAAAAATCGCTTCCATGGTCATTGCCGGTTCCAGCATTTGGCGGTACCGGTTCTAGCATCTGGCGGCATTAGTTCCAGCAAAAAACGACAGGGAAAAACAGTCAACATAGCAACCTCGTGAAAATTATTGTAGCAATCATCGACACCGGTGGTAACAAAAACTGACAATGGTTGCGCCACCGTGTTCATCAACAAAAACTCGGCAGAAAAACGGTGTTCGCCGGTGGTAGCAAAAAAATAAAAGCAGTCACAACAAAAAACAACAACGGTTCCTGCAAAAAATGCAGCACCGTCGATGGTGGCAACAAAAGAACCTCACCGGATCCAGCAAAAAAAAAATTGCCGGTGCCAGCAAAACAACCTGTATCGTCGTCCAGTTCCAGCACTTGGCGCGTGTGGATGCAGCTTTTTTGCCGCCGGTTCCAGCAAAAATGAACATCGGTGGCCGCCGTCTCCACCCCCAGGGCCAGCCCTGGTGTATGGCCAGAGGGGCGATGGCCTAGGGCCCAGCCCTGGAGGGGGCCCATGATCTGGTATCTATCTATACGCGATCGCTATTTATCGCATTAAGCGAGGCGTGCGGAACTCTCGCAGCGAGCGACTACAACAACGGGCCGGCCTGTTAGCAATTTTTTTTTTTCGAAAAATGGAGCAAAAATGAGTGCGCTCGTGAGGATTCAATCCTGGGATCTGGTGGTTTCGACGATGCAATGCAAACCACCACACCACCATCAACATCGTGTACATTACCTAGGGGCATGGCCTACTTCAAGTGAGTCAAGCCGGTTTTCTCCTTTTTTTTTGTTTTTTTCGTTTTCTTTTATCTTCTCCATTTTTTTTCTTTTCCCTTCTCCATTTTTGTTTGGTTTTCTTGTTTCTTATCCACTTTTTTTTGTTTTTTTTCACTCTATATTTTCGTATATGTTAGAAACATTTTTTAATAAGTGATCAACATTTTTTGTATACACGTTCAACATTGCTCGAACGCTCATTCAACAATTTCAAATACTTGTTCAACATTTTTGTACTTATTCAACATTTTCAAATATTTGTTCAACATTTTTCAAATACTCGTTCAATATTTTTTAATACTTATTCAACATTTTTCAATTACTTGTTCAACATTTTTAACACTTGTTCAACATTTTCAAATACCCGTTCAACATTTTCAAATACATGTTCAACATTTTTCAGATTCTTGTTCAACATTTTTTTAATACTTATTCAGCATTTTTTTATACATGATCAACATTTTTTCAAATACTTTGTTCAACATCTTTTCAAATATTTGTTCTACATTTTTTCAAATACTTGTTCAATATTTTCCAAATACTCGTTTAACATTTTTAAATACTTGTTCAACATTTTTCATATACCTGTTCAACATTTTTAGTACTTATTCAATATTTTTCAAATACGTGTTCAATGTTTTTAATACTTATTCAACATTTTTAAAAACTTGTTCAATGTTTTTAAAATTCTTGTTCAACATTTTTTGATCCCTATTCAACATTTTTTCAAATGTGTTTTTGGGAGAGTGTTTTTGTAATATATGTGTTTAGAATATTTTAAAGTATAAACAAAAGTAAGAAAGAAAGCAAAAAAGAAAAAACGTTAAAAAAACGAAACAGGAAACAACAGTTGCTTACCTGCACACGTGGGCCGGCCCATATGCTCGCTGGCTTCAGCGAGTCGGTACGCGTGACTCGCTGAACGCGAGAAATAGCGCTGCCCCTATCTATATGTGTATAGCCCAGAAAAAAATAGAGAAAAAAGAAAGAAAGGAACAACGTGATGGGCTGGCCCAATTGATCGCATGTGACGAGCTCCCTCCGCTTATGTGCGATTGGGATTTCGACAAGAGCGGCTATACTATCCTAACCAGCACAGATTGTTCCTCCAATGTTGAGCAGCAACCTTCGGCGCCGCCTGGGTACTCAGCCTTTTTCTAAGTGCTCATCATTGGGACTGATATCGAACAACAACCACGTAACCTTCACAAGTTCACATCAGGCGAGCCAAGTTGGAGTTGCCGGAGTAAATTATCCAGTAAGGCGAGGGGTGATAATTGGGAGCTTAGGCACCCCCGTGCCATTGTGTGGCGTGGCATGGCACACTGGCCCATTGGTTACTGTGTGGGCTGCTACTCGTCTTTGCATACCATTGACGTGGATGCCGAAACCTATCATGTCTCTGTGACTAAGATTGAGACCCCTACCGAATATATCAGAACTGAAATTTATGATGGACGAGAATTTATTGCCCTTATTGTTGATGTCGACGGGTTACTCTCGGTGTTTCGCAGGCGAGGTTCCCAACTAGAGAGATGGACGCGGCAAGAGGATGGTGATCCTACAAGATGGCTCCGCAGTCAGTTTATGGAGCTAAAACCACATGTGTATCTTATGCAACCCTTGATCATTTTAGAAAAGAAGGGTGATATGTTGCTCGTCCAGCCAAGGTTTTGGATACCGAACGAAATTTCGACATTTCGCGCGGTTACCGAGTATTTCGTTGCCCCCCGATAAACCAGCATACCGAGCAAAAAATACCGAATTTTTTGAATTTTTTGAATTTAAACGCCCAAGGTATAGTGAAGTAGGTTAACGTCTCAGATATGTCATGCGCTTGTATTGCCGTATTGGTAGAGTCCTATTTGTCGAATCCAGAGGTCCCTGGTTCGAGTATCCAGTGCTGCACTTTTTTGTGTTGTATTTTTTTTTCAGAATACGTAAGTACCAAAGGTATTATATTTATTTTCAGAATATGCAAGTAAAAAAGAGAAACAGGAGTCGAAATCGGTAGCTCATAGCACACGCTTGCACACCTTTCCAATGGTCTAGTATCTCTTTCATGACAAGTTTAACTTCATGTTCATTCTATAGCATCTTCAAAGAATTTGAATACAAATTTCATTTATAAATTTCGTTCGAAATATGGTCGGTATTTTTCGGTAACCGTGGTAACCACGTTTACCGGTCCCCCTCGGTAAAAATGTCTCATTCGGTAACCAAAACACTGCGTCCAGCACTACCACTACCACGGGAGCATGTACACTGTAGATCTTGATACAGGAGCGAGGGAGGAGGTGGCACACTTTGGCAGGTTTAACTGTAGGCAGGTAGTGCCCCTCGAGATGGATTGGCCGACACTCTTCATTTCTCGTCTCAGCGCACGCAAACTTTGATCAAAGAAATAACCATCCTCATATATAGTTGCTACTTTACTCTTGGTAAACTGTCAAGTATTACGCTTCGGTGTGGATGAATCATCCTCTTAATTAGTACATTTTGTCAAGTGTTTCCTCATGTTGCATCTAACAGGGATTGCGCAAAATTACACACTGTGATGTGGCGTTCATACACTTCTTGACAACATAGTGTTTGGGTTCTGTTCTATTGATGGGTTTTTCCTTGCCTGAGATTTTCGGAAACCGTTCGAAAGCCGGCCCTTCCGCTACCCACCGAGAAAACTCGACCCCGAATGATTGTTTTTTAAAATTTTGTATTTGAACTTCGAGAAGGGTAATCTAAAGTACCTGTGCTAAGCTTAACAGATAGCAAGCCAGATCGAGCACCGTATTTTTTCCTTTACCGTTCTTAAGTTCTTAAAAGAACAATTATTTTAAGGGTGTTCGATTTTAAATTCAAAATTCATTTGAATACGTCGGACAAAATAAATCCGATCTTTTCTTGGGTTGGTACGTTTTGAATCTACTACTTCCGTTCCTAAACATATGACGTTTTGGCATTTCAATGCCAAAACATCATATATTTAGGGACGGAGGTAGTGTAAAGTTGGCCGAAGGCACTCTCATATAGTCCCTATCATAAAACCTAACTACAATGCGATCGGAAGCCAATTTTTTCAATAATAAATCTCAATAAAAAAAACTTAATAAGTACTGTACGAACCAATCTTATTTGATTGGACAAAAGGCTAAACTATTGCAGTATAACCTAGCTTCGAGATTAGGGCATCTCCAACGGCAACCCGCAAATTTCCATCCGCATCCGTCCGTGGACAAGGGGGACCAGTCCGCGGACACGGATGCGGGAGGACGCCATCCAACGCTAGCCGCATACATTTTCGCAACAACTCAAACTAACTGGACGAAATTCGATCAAACATGACCGGATTTCATAAAAACACAGCCGGATTTCATATAAACATGACGGATTTCATTTAAACAAGATGGATCTAAACATGATGGATTTCATTACATTTACATCAACTAAGCGGAGCTTGTCCGGCTAGGTCTAAATGGTCGCCGGCGCCCGTTCCCCGTGTCCGGCCATGAACCAAGAGAACTGAAACTTCACCATCTTCAGCTCCGCCTCGGCGCTCTCCAACTCCGCCTCCGTAACCTCCTTCTCCGGAGGCCCGGGAAGTGAAGCTGTCCGCCTCCACATCGCCGCCAAGCGACTAATCGGCCGAAGATGCTCAGCCCACCAAGCTTGGCGTCGACGGGAGGGGAGGAGCGGTGGCCTTCCTGGGACCAGAGCGGCGGTGACCCACCGTGCACTACTCTTCCTCGCTGCCGGCGGCGCCCGCGGACGTGTCGGCTTCTTCGTGGTGGCGGCGGAGCGCGGCCTCGGCGTTGTCCTCCTCCTCCTCGTCGGTCTCGCTGAACACAGCCTCGCATGCGTCGTCGTCGCACTCCTTGCCGGCGGCCGCCACCTCCGCCACCCGCTGCCGGTACCGCTAGCCGGCGAGGCGGATCTCGCGCGCGGAGCGGTAGGACTCGAGCAGCGCCTCCTGCTTCGCCAGGTCCGCGTCTGGCGTGACCGCCCTGCCGGCGCCCGCCGATGGTCATGGTGCAATGCACCGGCGAGGGTGGAGCGGAGGAGGAGGGTGCCGCGGAGGAAGAGGAGGGTGGCATTGACTCGTCATCGGAGGCGTCCTCCATTTGCACATCCTCCTGCTGCCTGCCGGCCTGCCAGTCGGCAGCAATGGCGGCCATGGCCTTCTTCTGCTCCGACGTCAGCCCGTCCCGGAGAGCTTTGGCGGCGGAGGGATCCATGGCGGGGAGTGGTTCGGAGAGGGATAACCGTGGCTATGGCCAGGGCACCGGGACAGCGGTTTATATAGCACCGGTGGGCGGCAGAGGGAAGGACGGGTGGCGCCGGAGGAGACGCCTCGGCAACCGCGTGCCATCAATGTGGGCGGCAGACGGACGGACGGGCGGCCGTCGTGTCGTTTGAAAGCGCGACAGTCGCCTGCACCGGGAAGCGGCGCGAGCGACGCTCTCTCAGCCGGCGCGCCGCTTCAATGCCGGCGCCATTGAGCGGTTGCGTCCATTCTGGCCGGGCATGAATGTGGGCGCTGAGCGGCACTGACCGAAAACGCGCGGGAGGGTGGAGGGGCTTTTGGTGGGCCAGGACGGTCAGAAGCGGCCTTAGGATCGGTCCGGACTCCCGCAAACCTCCCCCACTTTTGTCTCCGGTTTGCGGGAGCGTCCGGACCGCGCCGCGGACCGATACAGGACCGCGTTGGAGGGTTCCGCGGTCCGGACCGCGCGGTCCGTATGGTTGCGGGAGGTTTGCGGGTCGGCGTTGGAGATGCCCTTAGATCGGCAAGAAGCAAATCATCTTCCATAGTTTTTTTTTAGAATAATAATCTTCCATAGTTTATAAGACGTGGCTGCTTAGCAATAGCATATATCGGGTAAGACCAAAGCCTTCTCGACTTCGAATCGACATGGACTCCATGGAGACTCCGATTTGGACAGGGGCGGGCCTCGGCCAGGGTCGATCCTTTTTTTAATTCCTACACCTCTAGGTACTACTGCTAGGTGTACGTACGTAACCCCAGTACCCGACGACGTCGAATCCTTCTCTGATGCGTGATCTAATTGACGTCGCTCTCTCGCGATCGCGCCGGTAAATGATGGAGAAAACGACGGCGGCCACCGTGGTCTCGCTGCCGGAGGATGTCGTCCGCGAGATCCTCGTGCGCGTGGGGGATGCGGTGGCCCTCTTCCGCTGTTCAGCGGCTTGCCGGCAGTGGCGCCACCTCATAGCCGATGCCTCATTCCTTGGCCGTCTTGCCTCATCGTCCCTCACCGGATTCTTCACGGCCAAACGGCTCGCCCATGCCTCCACGACGTCCCTCGTCTCGACGCCGTGGTCGGGGTTCGGCCCAGGTCACCGCTTCCTCCACACGTTCTTCCCCGGTGCAGAGGGAAGACTCCTCAACCACGCGGTGCCAGTCGCCGCGCGCGGCGGCCTCCTCCTCGTGCGCCTCGCCACCAAGGTTTTGGTTACCGGTCGAAATTTCAAGATTTCCCGTGGTTACCGCGTATTTCGGTACCCCTCGGTAAATCTCCATATCAAGCAAAAAATACCGATTTTTTTGAATTTTTTGAATTTAAGCGGTCGATTTATAGTAAAGTACGTAGGATCTAATTAATGCCATGAAAGTTGGTTCTGGTGTGTTGGTAGCAACCTAATTCCTGTTTTGAGAGGTCTCTGGTTCGAATGTTCGTTCATTCACTTATTTGAATTCAAAATTCAACTACAAAATTCGTTCGAAATATTCTCGGTATTTATCGGTAACCGTGGTAACCACGTTTACCGGTCCCCCTCGGTAAAAATGCCCCATTCGGTAACCAAAACATTGCTCGCCACGCGGGGCGTCAGAGTGGTTCGTCTGGCCGTGTGCAATCTGTTCGCCGGTGCATGGGACGTGCTTGTCCCGCTAGAGTGTAACTGGAATTTTGACGAAAGCGGCTATGCCATCATAACCGGTGAAGATTATTCATCGGGGGGTGAGGAGGAACCTTTGCCCTCTCCGGGCTACTCGGCCTTCTTCAAAGTGATAATCATAGCTTACGGCAACCTACACACATTCTCTTCTGCCGAGTCGAGGTGGAATGCATCTAGGCCTATCATATACCTTCCTGTTCTTATCAGCATTCATTGGCCACTCAGGCACCCTATAGCCGTCGTGAACCATGGCACGGCACACTGGCTCGCTTGGTGCTCTTCATTCGATGTCGACGGCTTGTATACAATTGATGTGGACCTGAAAACATGCCATGTCTCCCTAACAAAGATCGCAATCCCAAGGGAATACATTATCCCAAGAAAAACTCACGATAGACCGCAACTTAGTGTCACCGCCGGGGGTACACTTTTGTTGCTTCACCTACAAAGGCCAGGCCTTCGACTAGATATCTGGACGCAACAAGACAATGGAGGGAGCGAGGATGGTGGTCGTTGGCTCTGCACTCCAGATGTCGAGCTAAAACTCCCTGAGCAGCATGCGGACATTAACACAAGCCTAGTGTACTTGAGCTTTTTGGGAGAGAACAGTGGTAGTGGTACGTTGTTCCTCAAGGACAACTGTGGGTATGTGTATAATGTCGATCTCGAGAATAAAGCGATAGAGGAGTTGATGGAGATGGACATGGACTACGAACGAATTAACTGTCAAGAGGTTGTGCCCTTTCAGATGGATTGGAAGAGATTCCTCATTTCTCGTCTTCATAGCCGACAACAAACTTGACTAGCAGAAATAATGCTCACAGTTGTATTTTTTTCTTTAGAAATATTGGGTAAAGTATCATGCTTTGGTATGGCTGAATCATCATCTTTGTACCAGCGTACTTCCTTGTGTTGCATGTAGTAGTGGTTGTATGAAATAATGCATTACACCGTTGAGTTTATTAACTTACTCTAACTAGATTATACCCCCACGTTGTTGTGGGAATTGGTTGCAATATATTCAATGAGATTTGATTGTGTGGAATATAAATATTTAGATTAATAAAACATGAATCAAAATTTAAAATACATACAACTTATTATATTTTATTATGTATAGTTGTACAATATTTATTGAACATAAGTAGAATAAAAGAAGGAAAAAATATTTCCAAGCATGATTGGTGGGTCTTTTCTCATGCATGGTTGCATGTTGAGGTGGACCTTATCTCATCCATAATTGTATGATTTTGTGGCATACTTGCATGTTGAGATAAATAAGTTAGTGAGATCACTCTCTCTTAGGTATATATATATAGGATTAAAGAGTATACCTCTGTTTTTTTGCGAATGAATTAAAGAGTATATACCTTGAAACCTATTTAGTACTCCCTAAATATTTCCAATGCACCCATATATGTTTTAGGTATTATTTTAAAGGTGGCTACAAACTGGGAGCCACGATACTAGTTACATGTAAACCATATTCTTCTTTTCTGGGAGAACCTTAATCAGCATGCAACTTAAGAAATTGAAAAGAAATATTTAGAATAGGCACCAATTAATAATGTTAATGGGATGAATTAACAACCAGAATTTAATTTTGTTGTACAATTTGCAGTTTTTTTTTTACGAGAAACTTCCAATCTATTGATGTTCAATCATGGCAGTACAAAGAACAACAGAGGTAATAAAAATTACAACCATGTCCGTGGACCACCTAGCGATGATCACAAGCACTGGAGCGAGCCGAAGGCGCGCCGCCGTCATCGCCCCTCCCTCACCGGAGCCGGGCAAACCTTGTTGTAGTAGACAGTCGGGAAGTCGTCGTGCTAAGGCCCCATAGGACCAGCGCACCAGAGTAGCAACCATCGCCGATGAAGAAAGTCGTAGATCAGAAGGATCAAACCTGTAAACACCCAAACGAAGACGAACGAAGACCGGATCCAAACAGATCCACCGAAGACCAGCACCGACCGAATCCCGCGAGATCCGACGGAGACAAACCTCTACACGCCCTCCGACGATGCTAGACACACCATCGGGACGGGGATAGAACGTGGGAGACATTATTCCTACCAAGGGACATCGCCGCCGCCACACAGCCCCAACCAAGACGCCGAATCTAACAAGAACGAGGACGGGGTCCCTCCCGCCGGCGGGGGGCCGAGATCCTCCGCACCTCCATGGCCTAGAGGCCATCGGAGATGGGGCGGACCGGCGGCGGCGCCAACGGGAGGAGAACAACTTTTCTTGTGGAGGAGGAAAGAGAGTATAAGTATTAAAAAAACTAGAGTGGTGTTTTGAATTTGAATTGTGATGCATATTGTATCTGTGACATGACATGATTGATTAAAATTTTCCCGCTGCTACAAACCGGAAGTGCGTCGATGCAAGACCAGGTGCCCATTGTTGTTACCCTAAAGTTCCCCCAATAGATAGCAGCCCTCCAGGAAACCTAGCATCGTCTCCCCATTTCCTTCTCTCCCTTCCATCGAAAATGTTACGGCGGCTGCACGGTTCTTCCCAGCTCCAGTCGGCGGGCCGGCTGCTGTTTCGCCGGAAGCCGGATTCAGTGACGGGGGAAGTGGCAAGGTGGCAAGGCAGCGAGGCAGCCACCACGGCAAGGCAGCAAGGCAACGACCACGGCAAGGCAGCTGTCACAAACCAGACCACGCTCAGCTAGGCTTTGACCCGCGATGAGGGGTCTCTGCACGACGACGCCTCCGTGACCACGATGACATCTCAGTTTTCTGCTGCAGACCTCTATTATACTTGTTATGATATGTTTGAATTTATACTGAAAACCCTTTGTTTTCTGCCGAAAATCCCCTGTTTTTTTTATTTTGTGAGAAAAACATGCGCAGGTACTGTTCCCGTGAAATGGGTTAGCGGCCGCTATCGCCGGTTATTGCGGCCGTAGCGTTTGCACGAGCCAGCCACGAAATGCTTTAGCCTGCGATCTTAAAGTATGATTACGCTGCAATATTGCCAAGAATATTAAGATCTTTTCGTGTTGCAACATGAAACGTCCCAGGCAAAAGAGAAAGCACGATCCGTCGTAGGACGTTAGGAGCTCCGCAGCTAGCCTGTGAAGCATGAGATGGTACGCCCGGCCACGCGGCCGGAGCCGCATGCATTTTTTGCGATCTAATGGACGGATCCAACGGCTAGCCAACCGGCTGATCCGCGCACGGCCGGGACACCCCGAGAAGCTACGAGGTGGCTTCGTACTATAATACGCCACGGACGGGAATTGTACGGTGACTCCAATTCGGATCCAGGCCTCGAGGCCCTTCAAAACCACTGCCTCGAGACACGTTGGTTCTCTTCCTCTTACGCGAGACTCGCACAGTTGCACGATCGTGGTAAGGGGGAAGATGAAAGGGACGGTGGCGCGGGCAGCGGCGTCGCTCCCGGACGACGTGGTCCGCGAGATCCTCGTCCGCGTGGACGACGTGGCCGACCTCTTCCGTTGCACCATGACGTGCAAGCATTGGCGCCGCCTCATACTTAAGGCCTCCTTCCTTCGCCGCAGCCGCTGGCCAGACCACGATACGGCGTCGTTCCTCCCTGGTTTCTTCCTCTGGGAGAAAATCGTCATCAAGGACGACCCTACCTTTGTGACACGTTTCGTTCCTCCCTGGTTTCTTCCTCTGGGTCGGTGTTTGGTTCTGACCGTCGCTCTCTAGAGTCGTTTTTTCCAAGAGCAACAAGTGGTACAGGAGGCCGTAAAAGAGGCCTGCTGCACAACGCGGTGCCGCTCGCCACTCGCCACGGCCTCCTCCTCGTACGCCTGGATACACCCATTGGCAAAGGTTGCTTGGTCTCATCTGTCCGCCTGGCTGTCTGCAATTTGCTTTCGGGCGCAGGTGACAAGCTCCCTCTGTTAGAGTGTGACTGGGATTTCGACAAGAGCGGCTATGCCATCCTAACCAGCGCAGACTGCACGAGGAACGGCGAGCAGCAACCTTCGGTGCCATCCGGCTACTCATCCTTCTTCAAAGTGCTCGTCATTGGCACTGACATGCATTACCGGCCACGCAACCTCCACACGTTCACGTCCGGTAAGCTAAGGTGGAGTTGGCCGAGCAAGCTAATTTTTCCTGCTAAGGAGAGTGGTGGTTACTGCTTGCCACTTAGGCACCCCCGCGCCGTTGTATGGCCTGGCACGGCAAGCTGGCTCATTCATTACTTCACAATACATGGCCCGATCTTGCATACCATTGAAGTGGACGCCGCGACCTTCAACACCTCCTTGACTAAGATTGATACCTCGGGCGAACCGATCAATGCTCCAAAGTATAAACCTCACCATTATGATGAACCACAACTTACTCTCCTTACTGTCGATGTCGACGGGCAACTCTCGTTTCTTCATGTGCAAAGGCGAGGCTCCCAACTAGAGAGATGGACGCGGCAAGAGGATGCTGCTCCTATAAGGTGGCTCCACACTCAGGTTATTGAGCTAAACCCACCTAGCAATACTTTTATGTTAATAGTTTTGGAAGAGAAAGGTGGCATGTTGTTCGTCAAGGACAATTGTGGGAACGTGTACACTACAGATCTTGAGACAGGGGCGATGAAGAAATTTACCTACTTTGGCAAAATCAACCGCCGGCAGCTTGTCCCCCTCGAGATGGATTGGCCGGCGTTCTTCATTTCTCGTCTCGGTGCACACGAACATCACTCGAAGAAACTATCCTCATAATTGCCTTTTCCTTTTGCCTAGTTATAAGATATATGAGGCAAACCATTATATATGACTAGATGATACCCCCACACGTTGTTGCGAGAATATTTTGCAACATATTTCAATGTGATTCTTTGTATGAAAACATGAATATTTGAAGTATTAATATAAAAAGCTAAAACTAAAAAATACATATAATATATTATGTTTGATTACTATATAGTTGTAAAATGTTTATTAAATATAAATAACATAATAGAATGAAAATTCCATGTATATTTGCATGTTGAGATGGGTCTTTTTCCCATGCATGTTTCTTGATGAAGTGGCATGCTTGCATGTTGAGAGACGGACTGAGATCCAGTGACTTCACTTGGTGAAGTCACGTTGCAACTTTAGGCTCTTCATCTCCATCCAAAACAGATCCAATAGTCCATATCACACAAAGGCAAAAAGCTCACTTGGCCAGTTTTGCAGCCCAACAGCGACAGAAGACTGCTCGTAGGATTCAGTTAAAACAGATTACATGCCAACTATCTAATTTTCATTTCTGAATATATAAACTATAGGTCTATAGCCGTTTCAACATACAGGAAGCGAGGTTATCATTTGGCTGTACCTTCCACTTAGCTGAACTAAACAGATCATACATGCACATACATATTTTGACTGACAATACTCATGAAACAGATTATAGAGTAGCATTTGACATTGAAAGGCTGCATCATAGAACATCCAAATGCTACAGCAAAAAATGCCAATGTCGAGTAATCATTCAAGTACACAAAAGCAGGCCATTTCACTTGTACACTTAGGCCAAAAGAGACTATGGTTAACCCCCAAAATACTGTAGTTAGCCCTGTCCAAAATACTACCTAACCACTTTGAAGATACTAGATCAGATCATCATAAAGATATCATCGTCAACTCGTGAAGTTGTCAAGAGCTCGATAAAGCTGCCGATCGCATCATATTCTTGACGCTTCTCACTTTCTCATGTGGGACTCCCTCCTTTGTTTGTGCCATCGTTCTCCACTTGCACTTGAGGTTGCTGACTATCTTTTTTCTTTTGTTGTTGCTGCTGCCAATGTAAATGAGAAATCATTTTGTTAGTTTAGCAATGAATAACAACTCATATTAGATACATACTGCAGCTTACCTTTGCTCCTTTTTTTGTTGTTGCCGCTGATTTAGTTGGCTTTCGCCGCGTAACTTCGCAAACCAAGTTGGCTTCCTTCTTAAATTTTTAGATGAAACCTCCTTTTTCTTCAGTCGTGCTGAACTAAGCAAGTCATTGGCTTGCTGCACATTTGGATCAACATTTTCTTGGTCATTGGAACATGCATTTGTAGCACTCGTAGCTGATGCATTGAGTTTATCCTCTAGTTGTGGCCAAACACAATCAAGTGCATTTTCTAGCAACAAACGACATTCAGGAGAGTTGGCTATTTTATATGCCATATCATGAAATTTATGAGACATGTCTTTGTACCAAAGTTGAGCTTCCAATTTTGGATTTTCTACCACTTTCCTTCCTTGCCTATCATGTATACTTCCATTTCGTGCTTCTCTAGTCCATCTCTTTAGGACATAGTGTGATGGCAATGTCTTTACATTCATCAAATCAAGAACATTCAAACTATGTCCACACAATATTCCCGCTCTATGGAACATTTGACAACTACATGAAACTCTTTGGTTCAAAGGATCACCAACCACTATGCGCTCCTCCTCCTCCTCATAAGTCAAATCACCATGCAACCTCCCAATAGCAACAGCGAATTTGTTATTTTCATCCAACACTCTAGTGCAAGCAGCCATGGATCTTTCATATTCACTTTGGAAAGCTTCAAAAATAGTTGGAGTGTACACTTTGCTTGCTTGCACCAACATCGGTGTGCTCATTTTTATTCTTGGCAACTTTTTTCTTGCCTCATATTCCGATTCCAATTCCTTTCTTCTTTTTACTTCAACCGTTCTCTCAAAATGCATCAAGAATCGGACAATATGGAAATCAGATTTCAAATGGTTCTTCAATGCATTGTTGAAACTCTCACTTAGTTGTGTACTCCTCACTCCCAAACTGAAGACATCTCTCATATAACATTCAGCCCATTTTTCTTTCACCTTGTAGATACTATCTAACCAAGTTTGCTTATGCACTTTATGTCTCATGTTGTCAAATGCTTCTTGAAATTCTGCTTTGTCCTCATAGCCATACATACAAGCACTAAAATCGGAGAGAATATGAGATTCCTCTTCAAGTATATCCAAGGTTAATGGGTCCACGGCAAGTATATCCAAGGTTAATGGGTCCACCAACTTGACGAGAAGCAACTCATGTGCAGCTTGTGGCATAATGCCGGAATCATCAGCGGTTTCAATTTCAAAAGCTTGTCTTTCTGAAATCTTTCTTTGGGATATCATCAAGTGGCGAGTTTGTGGCAATTGCAGCAAGTGGTTGTGTTCAAGCACAACCTCGGTTACTTCATAATTTCCGGCCTCTCGATCCAATTGAAAACACATACGAGCTTGGCAATTGGTTCTTGTTTCAGCTCTAAAACGCTTTGGTGCATGATCAGTTTGCCCTTTTCTTCGATGACCCTCGTTGGAACAAACAAATCTACATGAACCAACCTGACCATCAAGTCTGCTTTTGTTTGCATATCTCTTTCTCACATCAAAGCCTGTGTGACCCCCATATGCATCCCAAAATGCCCAAGCCTCATCTACATTTCTGAACCTCATACCAACTTGAGGTATTCCCTTACCAATTTCTGCCATCTCACAATAGTCAATTGTGAAGCACAACACTGAATTCTGTCAAATAGCACAATAGAGAGCACTCAATTTCAGAAATTCCAAATGAAAGTCTAAAATCAGAGGACAAAATTTTATCACTGAGTGTACATGCAAACTATTCCAAGCAATTTATGTTGTACATGCATCATGAGTAACCGAACTGACTACCGTTATGCACCCAAGCAACTCGAACTGAAGCTCTACATGAACTGGTCTGTACATACCCAACTCTTACTGTATCTGTATGAATCGGGGACTCATTACCTCAACAGGATGCGGGATGGCAGAGGTCCGGTCCGACGGCGGCACGCGCGGCCCTCCTACTCCTCCGGCGGCAGCCCGCCCCTCCCTCTCCTCCAGCGACGGTGCGGCCGCGCGGCTCCTTTTCCTCTTCGATGCGGCGGCCGGCGCGGCCGCGCGGCTCCTGTTCCTCTCCGATGCGGCGGCCGTCGCGGGTCCCTTGCTCTCTCTCCGTGATGCTGCGGTGTGGTGTGGTTCCCCTTCCTCTCCGATGCGGCGGAGCAGCGCCGTCTCCCTGTCCGTCACGCCGGCGCGGTGCGGGAGAGCGAAGCAGATTCCCGCGAAGTGTTTTCTTTAGCCCGCCCTTGTCCAAAACTGCTAAGTGCTGAGGGCTTTTGCCTTTGTGTGATATGGACCGTTGGATCTGTTTTGGATGGAGATGAAGAGCCTAAAGTTGCAACGTGACTTCACCAAGTGAAGTCACTGGATCTCAGTCCGTTGAGAGACATACATAGTGGAGGTGGGCCTTTTCTCATCCATGTTATGCGATGATGTGGCATGCTTGCATGTTGAGAGAAATGGTTAGTGGGGGCTAGCTATTTAGATATAGAAGATTTAGTGTGGGTGAACTCTCGCCTTTGTCAGTATTTTTGTCATGTTGCATGTAACAGTGGTTTGAAAAATTATGCAATATAATGTACTGTTCATATACTTCTTCATTTTTGTGCTTTGAGAAGCCCCATATACTTTAATGTTTGGGTAATGCTCTAGTAAATTTTATTCCTGAGAGGACTTTATTTCATTGTTCAACAAATAACAGGATGCTCAGGGGGTTCTAATAACCAAACATGATGCCCCACGTCAAGCGTGGTCACCATTCTAGCTACTCTATGTGCTTCCCCCATTGCTTCACCTTTGAAAACTCACATCGAGTAGGTGGGGATTGCCTGCATAACAGATTTTATCAAGATTTCCTTACCTCTGGTCGCAAGCAATTTATCCATACACCTTTGCACCCTCTTCAAGCATCTACCATTGAGATAAGAAAACACACCATTTTTCTCACGCCCCACATCAGATGGAAGCCCGAGGTACTTCTCTTTAAGTGTTTCATTTCGAATGTCCAAAATTCCTTTCACAACTTGCATGGTTACATCATGACTATCTTTCCCGAAGAAGATAGACGACTTGTCATGGTTGATCCGCTGCTCCAAGCAAAGGCATGTGTTCAGCATTTGTTTTCAGAAATTCTGCATTTTGCATCGTAATCTTGCTAAACAAGACAGAATCATCAGCAAATAATAGTAAGCTCACCCTGAGTGTAGTCAGTGCCACTTGTATGCCTTCACTTATGATTAAATGTCATGATAATAAACCAACGACTTTGTACAACTGACAAATCATCCAGGTTGTGCTCTGAGCTTTACTTCTACATACTGTCAAATATCACGTAAACGACTAAAAGTCATGTAATCAATGCTCTAGGGTGTAGTCCTATCTTTAATACTATGTACTCATAAATAGAATGTAGATACCTAACTGTCACGTGAACTAATCAACTGTTAGCTCAATATCTAAACTTCAGATATGCGTACAAATCTGATATCTGAATATTAGTGCCAAGGGTATTCAATTGGATTCGAGATTGATGGCACGATCATCCATAACCTATTTTGAACACTTGGTGTCGAACAAAAGATATCAAATGTCACATGTGCTTGGAAGGGAAGAATTTGTGGCGCGTAATTACACACGTGCATGCCAAAGGAAAGGAAATGATACCACTAGGCATTACCAATGCCAACAAAAACAAGTTTGCTATTTAGAGAATTCATTGATATGAGTCTGTCTTCCCTATCAGCAGTGCAAATATGAACATTTTATTCAAGGAATTTAGAAAACATTGAGTTATAATTCTCATGAGTTTATAATATAGAGATTGTTTATATATAAGATTATAAATCTTATGATGTTCTTCTATAGACCATTCAATTTGAATGGAAAAACTATTTTCTTTCATGTAAAGTTTTGGAAAATAAATTGGTCATGTATGGGTCCGTATGTTATTTCTATGATGCACTAGAGCACACTTTTATGTGAACTTAGGAGGTGGTGTCACCACAATCACGCAGTGAAATTGATAATATTGATTGAGATTTCGGAACCATGGTGTCCGAGCCTATGTAGTCATGTTATATGACACAATAAATGATAGATTTAAACAGAATATATAGAGATAATACTATATTTCTTTCCAAATAGACGATGTTCTAGGAAACATGTTGTAGAGTTTCTCTAACTTCTACAATCAATATATAAATATATCATTGAAACCATTGAAAAGAAAACAGAATGTTGAAATTACTTATTTATTATGCTTTATCATTAATTTTAGAAGCATATTCATATACAAAAAAATTCTCAAAATTTGCTCCTTAGCGATGGTATCCTTGCACAAAACGTCATATATTTCACAACAAAGAATGTAACTGACAGACAAAAAAGATCTACAAAAGGTAATTTTTTTGGATATTCACATTGTTTAGTTGTTGTAACGGTTACTGTGGATAAATTCTAACTTATTCGCTCCATTTAGATAATTTATTCTGCTATTCCATCGAAAGATCACATAAAAACATCCCTCGGCTCTGCTAGATTCTCACCATTATTTGCACACATAGAACTTTATAACTGTGCATCTAACATCAATGGTCGATAATTTAAATGGTAACATCGTGTACCGATCTAACATCACATAAAACCATAGGCTAGCTCATAGCTAACTTTGAATTTATGTACTATCTAATACCATGTCCAAAAAATACATACGGCCGTAAATATCATAACTTTACCTTTCAAAATTACAATAGTTATTTACCATCATATAAAAAATTATTACCTAAAAGTTTGATATTTTATTTGAAAATATAATTGCAGGGCTTATAGAATTATTTCATATCACACGATGTGAATATCCATGAAATTTAGTATAAGTTTAACCCCCAGCCACTATAGATTCACTACAGAAGACGCCCTCGAATTTGCGAGGGCCACTTTGCTAGTAGTTATCAAAACAATATTAAGAATTTTCCGTCTTGCAACATGAACGTCCCAGGCAAAAGAGCAAGTACGATGCGTCCCAGGCAAAAGAACAATATTAAGAATTTTCCGTCTTGCCTGTGAAGCATGGGATTGTACTTCCGGCCACGCGACAGGATCGAGCAACATGCAGAGACGCGAACGTGATCTGATGACGGATCCAACGGCATGACCGGGACACGTAGAGATACTACGATCGAGGTGGGGAGGCCTTCCCGGCTTCGAATTGTAACACGACACGGACGTTAATTCGACGGTGACTCGAATTCGGATCCGGGCCTTCACGCCTTTCAAAACCACGCTCTGCGAGACTCGTCCAGTCGCAGAGTCGCACGATCGCAGCAGGAGAAGATGGAAGGGACGGCGGCGCCGGCCGCGGTGTCGCTCCCGGACGACGTGGTCCGCGAGATCCTCGTGCGCGTGGACGACGTGGCCAACCTCTTCCGTTGCGCCATGGCGTGCAAGCACTGGCGCCGCCTCGTACTTAAGGATTCCTTTCTTCGCCGCAGCCGCTGGCCGGACCAGGCGACGGCGTCGTTCCTCTCTGGTTTCTTCCTATGGGACAAAATCGTCGACGACTCAATCTTTGTGACATGCTTCGTCCCCACGCCGCGGTCGGTGTTTGGTTCTGACCGACGCTCTCTTCAGTCGTTTTTTTCCGGGAGCAACAAGCGGCACAGGAGGATGTAAAAGAGGCATGCTGCACAACGCGGTGCCGCTCGTCACTTGCCACAGCCTCCTCCTCGTGCGCCTGGATACACCTGTTGGCAATGTTCGCATCGTCTCACCTGTCCACCTGGCCGTGTGCAATTTGCTTTCCGGCGCATGTGACAAGCTCCCTCCCCTAGAGTGTGATTGGGATTTCGAAAAGAGCGGCTATGCCATCCTAACCAGCGCAGATTGTTCGAGCAACGCCGAGCAGCAACCTTCGGTGCCGTCCGGCTACTCGTCCTTCTTCAAAGTGCTCGTCATTGGCACTGACACGCGTTACCGGCCACACAACCTCCACAAGTTCACGTCCGGAGAGCTAAGATGGTGTTCTCCGAGGTGTTCGCCGAGTAAGCTGAGGAGACGAGTAGCTACTGCTTGCCGCTTAGGCATCCCCGTGCCGTCGTGTGGCGTGGCACGGCACATTGGCTCGTCCATTACTTCACAAGAAACTACCCGAGCTTGCATACCATTGACGTGGATGCCGGGACCTGCCGGGCCTCCCTGACTAAGATTGATACCCCGGCCGAACAGATTGAAGCTCCACATTATCAAGCTCACAATTATGATGAACCACAACTCACTCTCTTTACTATTGATGTTGATGGGGACCTCTCGTTGCTTTATGTGCAAAGACAAGGCACCCAACTGGAGAGATGGACGCGTCCGTCCCCGAGCAGCAGGGGGGTCCCATCGGATCGCGTCCGTCCCCGAGCGAAGGAGGAGGTAGGCGCCCTAGGAGAGGCGTCGCGTGGCTAGCTCAGTAGTTGTGGCGCTGCTCTGCATCTACTTCTCCTTCGGGTCGGCGTGGCGGATGAGGCCCGCCACCTCGCCCTTGCCCTCGCCGCCGCGTGACACCAATTTGAAGGGCCTCTTCAAGTCGAGAGGTTTTTTTTCCCTGGTACTCCGCAGGGAGAGGAAGGAGTACCTTAAATCTAACCCTTCATTCAGAAGGGTACTTTAGACTTTTTGTCTCACTTAAGTAAGTGCAATTATTTGTTTTCTTTATCTCTACTAGGAAAATTGCCCGTGCGTTGCAATGGGAGAAAACGTTGGGGTGCAGAACCGGCTCCGCGGTAGTGTTGAGTGCTTTTATGGGAGGCCACCATCGAGGGGGGATGTTGGCAAGGAGGAGGGAATTAACCTGGGCAAGAAGAGATTGCAATTGATAAGGAGGACCCGGGGGAGACCAATGGCGCGGTTCCAAGCGGTGTCTATACTACTTCAAGGGCTAGATCACTGTAGCAGGATTTTTCTTTTTTAGCTTCTTTTTTTTTTGGCTGTGTGCATCCGTAGTGTCATTAGGGTATTGCGTTATTGCAGAGACAGGGTGTAATTGGTATCTTCGCGACATTAATATATTCCCTTTGTCGAAAAAAATGCAACCGCGGACGCTGCTTTAGGTAAGGATCCTCTTCATGAACATCATTGTGACCCGCAACCTGAGTGATTGACAATGGTTAGAAGAGCTATATGCGAAGATTCCGGTAATTATTTATATTATGTCTGATGTGTATAGGTCAGTACATTTTAACCAAACTTGGTAAACACCACCAGGTGAGAGTAATTAGTTGCCTTATATTTTGTGCAGTGATACTCATAACATGTATTTAACTTTTGATTTATTTATTCAACGGCATTTCTCTTGGAGCATGTACTTTTGCCCCTCAAGAGATCTACATTTATTCTTGCAGTAGTGTAATACATATGATTTTAGGGTGACAATTTGTCAAAGAACACCTAATCGCAAATTACTACGCTCCCATTAGTCACATAACACCCCTAATCCCAATATTACTATGCTCCCACAGTCACGTAACCCCTAATCCCAAAAATCATGTAAGTTTTCTTTTTTCCTTCGCAGGTTCTCATTGAGACATGCATTGAAAATGTTGGAGAGTTAGTTCGAACAAACTTTGGCAAAGATGTATTGTATGAGGTAATCTCCTAAGTCCATGGTCTAAGCTTCTACATGTACCTCTATAGCCAGTCTCTTGGGATAATATTCATTCATCTATGATATTTCTTCGCGAAAGGAACTACTTGTGATAAATATGCTTATACTTGCTTGACCTTTTGATAAACTCTTGGTTCAACCTCTGTTTTCCTGATTGTTTTCGACAATGTGGAAATATTCTTATGAGTTGATGGAACATTTTCTCTAGGATGTTCCTTTGGCCCATGCGCAGTATTAATGTTATTCACTTGTCCTTAATGATGAATTAACCTCCTGTAAAAGAAAACAATGTAAAAGGCTTAATGGAAAATTGCATATAGATATATCTGAACTGTTTTAGACACTGAAATAGTCTCTAAAGTTACATCTTGACCATCAGTTTTATGAAAGATAGGTTTCCTGACAACTAGATACTTTAACTTCTATATATTATATCCTGATCTTAGAGAAAACATTAATAATTATATCATGTAGTCATGGGTATCTTTTTGTCCTTCTTTCATCTGCTTGTTATTCTATTCCACTTCTAGATAGAGAAAAAAACTAAAGGAGAATGAATGAAAAAAGACATAGTTTGGAAGTTAGACCTTTTTATAGGACTCTCTTTCAATTTCAAAAAAGAGGGCGTTTGAAACTTTTAACAGGCGTAATCGTGAGTCAACAAGTGACTTGAACTGTGTGTAAAAAAAGAAGCATTTTTTTTCAAAATGCTAGAACTAGATAAGGAAGTTTTCTATAACCTTGATAAAAAGGATAAAAAGGTAGTTTTAGTTTATGACTCCGATCAAGAGCGAGAAATCCTTGATTTGGGGTTGGACATAGAACTTGGACCCATCGTAGAGACGTTTAGTTCAAAAGAAAGGATCGTATCCTGATGGTAAGAATTATACTTTCGTGGAAATACAGCGCTATAGACTTCAATGCGGTAGAGTAGACGTTTTGTTCCTAATTTTTCTGGACCAAACCTCCGCTCCGACCCAACGATACAATGATTTTTTTTTCTAAAAATCATTTGCAGTTGTGTAAATCGCTTGATTTTATCCCGTTTCTTGCGAAGAATGATTTGCTTGCAGAATCTGCCCATTATTAAGCAAATGTCATTGTTGCAGAGTTCTGGAAGCAAGTTCCTTCAAATGAACCTTATCATGTCATACTCGGTGGTTTCAAGGATAAAGTGTACTATACGAGCAGACGTTCTCGCTATATATTAACAATTAGAGTTTCATGCATCCTAAGGAGTCAGATGTTACTAATGTCGAGTTGGTTAGCTCTGATCATTAGATATGGCTTCTTTGTGGATGTTGCTGCCATTAGTTGTCTAATTGTCCTCCCATGTTTCAGTTTCTCGAGCCTCTCGAGCTATGCTACAAATCTTTGTGTGCTTGCGATCACAAACCTATAGCTGACGGAAGCCTTCTTGATTTCTTGTGGCAAGTATCAATATGCTTTCAAAGGTAGATCCCATGAGCAGAACAAACATTGTCGGGCGATGTTAAAAGTATCAATCCTTTTGTATTCATAATGACCTCCTGCATAGGTGTTCCTGGGCAACAACTGATGGTAGAGAGTAAGGGGATGTTGCATGAACAGAAACACAATACCTCTTTGATCCTTGTGGTTTCTTTGATGGATCTAAGGAACTTGTTTGATGTGATGGTTAGTGTGATTGATGAACTTGGTGACATGTTAGCTGACAGTTTGTCTCAGTTTGACACTTTTCTACTTAACTAAATTATGTGTGAGCTGATACACTTGTTGTATGGTATGTACTACATGACTTATCCATTGTATATCAACTAAGCCAGGAAAATGGGGTTTCAACAGGGTAATTTAGTTATAGCATGCTCCCTGTCCAGCCTAGGGGACATGCCTCAAATGGGTCGAGTTCTTCAATTTACTTGTTGTCGAGGTTTTTAACACATTTTGCATGGTTATCAGGCGCATTCAACCAAGTCAAAACAAGTACATAAACAAATAAGTCAACCCAATGTACAGAGCCAACATAGCATCGACACAAGCCAGCCTAATGTACACAGCCAACATGACAACGCAAAGGAACGCTCTCAGGAGAGCCGCGAAATGGCGGGCCCCAAGTACCGAGAGAAGCAGCCCTCCTCGACGGTTGCTCGCTATCATGCCAATCCTCGCCCTCTCGGCATCACACTTACAATTTATGCACCCTCGTTAACAATATTTGCTTGATAATCTTGTAATCCCATTCGCAACCGGAACGCAAATTGCTTCACCTCTTTCTAAAAAAAGAATTGGCACTATCTTCTATGCATACAAAACCAGACATCTCCATTTGGATCTTGGATCATTAACTAGAAAGCATCGACTAATTTGCCATGAGAAGAGGGAGAAACACTTCTCTGCTTGAACAACTCTGCTTTTACAGAAAACAGAGGAGGAGGAGTCCGGAAGCAGCACGCAGGGAAAAGCTTCCTTCTCCTAATGCGACCTGAACTGGGCCGTAACTCAATCCGGCACCGACCTAAGCCAAGAGATACCGACCTAACCCTCCCTGTTACTAATACCAAATCCAACAGCCTCGAATCGCATCTTCCACTGCCGCGAAAACCAAACCCGCCGTCCTCGTCCTCGTCCCCGTCGAATCCTCGATCTCCAAACCCTAGCAGCCAGCCAGCCATGGCGACGGAGACGGGACCCGACGCCGCCGCGCCGCGCCTCCTCCTGGGCCCGCCCCTGGTGCGCGCCGCGCGCCCCTCGCCCGCCGCCGACGACGCCCCGGAGTCGCACCCGTTCCTCGACCTCCTCGACGCGGCCTTCAACGCGCCCTCCGCCGCCGAGGCCAAGGCGGCGCTGGCCCCGCGGCGCGCGCGCACGGAGAACTGCAACGCCACGTACGCCAACTCGGGCGACCCCTGCGTCGACTTCTTCTTCCACGTGGTCCCCAGCACGCCCGCCGCGCGCGTGCGCGAGCTCCTCGCCGCCGCCTGGGCCCGCGACCCGCTCACGGCGCTCAAGCTCGCCTGCAACCTCCGCGGCGTGCGCGGCACCGGAAAGTCGGACAAGGAGGGCTTCTACGCCGCCGCGCTGTGGATGCACGACCACCACCCGCGCACGCTCGCCTGCAACGTCGCCGCGCTCGCCGAGTTCGGGTACCTCAAGGACTTCCCCGAGCTGCTCTTCCGCCTCGTCCGCGGCCAGGACGTGCGCAAGGTCGCCAAGGAGGGCGCCGCTGCTGACAAGGCGCGCAGGGATGGGAAGCAGCTCGCGGAGCAGAGGGTCGGCCTCCGCGCCAGGCTCGCCGGCCGCAAGCGCGCCCGCCAGGCCGCTACCAGGTCTGTCACGGATGTGGCGGCCGTGCCGGAGCAGAAACCGGAGGCCATGGAGGTGGATCAGAAGGCCACCAAGCGGGGCGTGCCGAAGAAGGCCCGGACCATGGCCAAGCTCGCCGTGCAGTCGCTCGAGACCTACCACGGCGACCGCGCCTACCGCTTCCTGTTCGACGCCGTGGCCGATTTCTTCGCCGCCCTGCTCGCCTCCGACATCAAGCAGATGGCACCCGGCGGGAAGAAGAGGAAGATCGGGCTCGCCGCCAAGTGGTGCCCCACGCCCGGCTCGTCGTTCGACCGCGCCACCCTGCTCTGCGAGGCCATCGCCTGCCGCCTCTTCCCGCGCGACTCCGACCCCGAGTACGCCGAGCTCTCGGACGAGCACTACAGCTACCGCGTCCTCCGCCGCCTCCGCCGCGAGGTCCTCGTGCCGATCCGGAAGGCCCTGGAGCTCCCGGAGGTCTACATGTGCGCGCAGCGGTGGGACGAGCTGCCCTACGCCCGCGTGGCCTCGGTGGCCATGAGGCGCTACAAGGCCCTGTTCCAGAAGCACGACGAGGAGCGCTTCGCCAAGTACCTCGAGGACGTGGAGTCCGGCAAGGCCAAGATCGCGGCGGGCGCGGTCCTGCCGCACGAGATCGCCGCCGCGGCCTACCGCGGCGAGGAGGACGAGGTGGCGGAGCTGCAGTGGCGCCGCATGATGGAGGACCTCCGCGCCAAGGGCTCGCTGCGCAACTGCATCTCCATCTGCGACGTGTCCGGGAGCATGGAGGGCACCCCCATGGAGGTGGCCATCGCGCTGGGCGTGCTCACGTCGGAGCTCAGCGAGGAGCCGTGGGCGGGCAAGGTGATCACGTTCCACACGAGGCCGTCCATCCACGTGATCAAGGGCGAGACGCTGCGGGAGAAGATGCGGTTCGTGGCCAAGCTCGAGTGGCACGGGAGCACCAACTTCCAGGGCGTGTTCGACCGCATCCTCGCCACGGCCAGGGAGGCCCAGCTGCCGCCGGAGAAGATGATCCGCACCGTGTTCGTGTACAGCGACATGGAGTTCGGCGAGGCGTGCGGGCGGGGCGTCTACAACGGCATGCCCTACGGCGAGGGGTCGTGGGACACGGACTACGCGGCCATCTGCAGGAAGTTCAGGGACGCCGGCTACGGCGACGCCGTGCCCCAGGTGGTGTTCTGGAACCTGCGCGACTCCAAGTCGACGCCCGTGACGTCCACCCAGCCCGGCGCCGCCATGGTGAGCGGCTTCTCCAAGAACGTGCTCAAGATCTTCCTGCAGAACGACGGCGTGGTGAACCCCGAGGCCATCATGAGCCAGGCCATCGCCGGCGACGAGTACCAGAAGCTTCAACTGTACGATTAGTTGTTAGATTAGATCGATCCCTTAGTTCGTTCGTGCCGATTCCCTAGAGCATCGCGGTGGTTGATTAGTTGGTTTCTTTTCTGAATTGCGAACTTGCTTCTCTAAATGCAATGCAGTGATTATGATGCAATTTCGTTTCGATTCTATAGCAGCCTGATGTGGTGACGTTATATTGTGGCAGCCGATGAATCAATGAGCTGGATGCTATGTGCTGTTTGAAACTCTGAACGCTTTTTTCTGAATTTGCGAACATGTGCTTCTCTGAATTCAGTGGCTCAGACTTTGTATGCCCTGCAATTAGCTTCTCTGAATTGCGAACATGTTCTGAATTCAGTAGCTACTAGCAGTCCAGAACGGCAGAAACCCAATAATAAGCCTGATACTAATAGCTGAATATATATATTTCTGAATTACACCGTATAATGAATAGTAGTATTAGAAATTTCCTAACCCCGCGTACCCGATGGGTAAAAACCCTATTAGGGCAAAGGTATGGATCAAAAAAATACCAACATAAATAGGAAAATTTTCATACCCATCGGGTATAGTGGGTACGGGTATGGTTTAGTATAACCCATACCCACCCATGTACCCATGCACCCGCATATAATATGACAAATAGGCCTTCAATATTATTTATCCACATATTAAATGTTATTATATGTACATAAATCACGCAGACCTAAAAGACCTCATCATGCATTCATGCTAGGCCGTCGCACCACAATAGCTAGCCCACGAACAAGTATGTGTTGTTGTCATGATGTGTTGTTGTTTATAAATTATTATTATAAGTTGTTGTTTATGACTGTATAATGCTCAAATTGATGTGTTGCAAATCTAGGCAATTTTACCTGCGGGTACCCATTTACCCTGACAGGTGACGGGTATGGAAAAAAATTGTACCCATCGACGGGTATGGATACGGGTGATGGGTAAGATTTGGGGTGGCTCCACCCATACCCAGACCCTGCCGGTGCCATCCCTCCTCGTAGCTTCTGCTACCGCATAAACAAAATATACCTGAAGCATTGGTACCAGGTTAATAACCAGTATGTCGATCATACATGCACGACAAACCATTGTACAGTTACGCGTCCTGAAATTATGAGATACTACCAGGAATTAATTGGTTTAGATGTAAATCGGTTTGGTTTAAATGTACAGTAGCAGATGCGTCGCTCGATGGTTGAGTACAATGTAGTACATCCACTTGTAATACTATTCTTCAGGTTGGCACGGCTTTGCTTTAGGCTGTTCTCGAGCAGTATTTCTTTGCTGGAGCGACACACAAACCGCCACGTGGCTAGCCTGGTGGCGCTTTTCAGTCAACAGGGCTGAACCAAAGATGAATACAGATGACAATAGTGGTGGTGGTGACATGGGGATCGATTATCCTGGTGCCAAGGGCGACCCCGGATCGGCCAGGTTTGGCGATTGTTACATGGATCATCGTTTTTCTGGAACAATTGACAGCAGAGGAGTTGGATATTGTTGTGAAAAAAAACAGAGATAGGGCCGTGATCGATACCCTCCGGTGGTGATCGATTTTGGTGCAGACGGAAAATGTTCTCTACGTTAGATTGAGCTTGCAGAAAATGTTCTCCGGAAGCACAATAACATGATTTGATGAATGTCCCAAAGTAACATGGCCTCCAATCTCCATAGCATGTTTAACTAGGAGCCGTTCCCGGAGGTGGTGGTCGATGCCGTCGCCGTGCGCGTCAGGCGTCAACGGGACGAGGAGTCCAGGCCGCTGGATGTGCCACGCGTCGTGCGGATGGGAGAGAGAAATACCAGCTGAGTCTAGTGGGAGGTTAGAGCATCTCTAGCAGACCCCTTATCGTGTGGACCTTAAAGGCGTTATAACGACCGAGAAAAAACGTATTTTAAGGGTCGATTTTAGCTACGGCCGAACAGATCCCGTATAATCAACCCGTAAAAAAAAATATTCTCTAAATATATCCACTTTTTTTTTCTTAGCCGTCCTCTTCCTCACGCCCTTCCCATCTTCACCAATCCATCCATCAAGCCGTCCGGGCATTACAGTATCGCCCAACCACTCATTCAGTCCCGTCCTCCGGCCACCGGCCCCTCCCTCTCCGCCGAGCGAGACCGGGCCCTGCCTCCGCGTGCCCTGCCTCCGCGACCGCCTCCTCGTGCCCTGCCTCCGCGACCGCCTCCTCGTGCTCGTCGCCGAGCGCGACCGGGCCGGGGCTAGCAGCGGCGCCGACTGCAGCAGCAGCAGCAGCCGAGGCAGCTTGCCCACGCGCGGGCGCGCCGCGTCGCCCTTCGCCGCCGCTCCGGCGCAGCTCGCCAGCGGCGGCCCGGACGGGCGGGGCGACGGCCGGGGACGGGCGGGGCGACGGCCGGGGACGGACGGGGCGGCGGCCGGGAGCGAGCCATGAAGGTTCCAATGGCAGTTGGACTCCCGCCTACGGTCTTTCGCATATACAGGGCACCCTCGGGTTGGCTCCGAAATCCTTATTTTCACAGGTTCGGTGGGGATGTTTTCCGCGCCCCTTAAAGAATTTTACAGGTCGGAGTCGTTTACGGGTTCTATTCGGGTCGTTTTTTCGGCCTAAAACTGTAAACCGACGGTTATTTTACAATTTCGTGCGTTTTAAGGGGTCTGCTAGAGATGCTCTTATGACCAGATCGAAGCATCTGGGGGTTACAGATATTGAACTTTTCAATCTGGCTTTATAGGCCTGACGGCTTATCTAGGACTCAATCTCTTTGAGTGTTCACATAGCGGCATAAATTAGTTACTATTCTTTTTTTTTTGCGGGAAAAACTTGTGATATAATCATCAAACATCTTGGTAGTATAAAAAACATCAGAAGTAATAAAAATTACATACATGTCTGTAGATCACCCGGCGATGACTACAAGCATTGGAATGAGCCAAAGGCGCGCCGCTGTCATTGCTCCTTCCTCAATGAAGTCGGTTAAACCTTGTTATAGTAGGCAGTTAGGAAGTCGTCGTGCTAAGGCTTTAAATGACCAGCGCTCTAGAACAACAACCATCGTCGATGAATAGAAGTATATATTGGAAAGATCCAACCTATGGACAAACGAACGTAGACTCGATCCAAGCAGATCCATTATATATCTATATGAATGACAAATTTACTTGCACGTGCTACTATAACCATGCCGTGTGTGCCGTGACATGATTCTTTTTTTTCTTTTTGCGGGGTGCCGTGCCATGATTCTTGCATGAATGATTCAGTGTATAGTACAGAAACCAGCCGACCTCAAAAGAAAAGAAAAAACAGCCGACACGGGCCGAAGTGGCGAAAGGGCCTTTTTCTATTTCCCAAAATCGTGAGTTCGACGAAGAGTCCAAACCGGCCAGCCGGCAAGGCCCAAGGCTTTCATATACGCGGCCGGTCGACCTAGCTAGTAGACACGTACGCAAAATCTATCACGAGTCTCCCTCCGACCGCACGGCGAAGCTCACGCGAGACATGGTCGTCCCTGAAGACGACGGTGATGTCGCTCCCGGAGGACATGGTCTGCGAGATCCTCGCGCGCGTGGAGGACACAGCCGACCTCTTCCATTGTGCCAGGACGTGCAAGCGGTGGAGCCGCCTTGCGGGCGACGTCCGCCGCCGGAGGCCGGAGCACACGTCGTCGTTCGTTTCTGGCTTTTTCACTAAGAAAGGCAGAGCGAAGCACCTCACCCCGACGCCGGGATCGGTGTTCGGGCCTGATCGCCGCTTCGTCGGCTCCTTCTTTCGAGGCAGCACAAGAGACCTCAGTCACGCAACGCCACTCGCCGCGCGCCACGGCCTCCTTCTCGTGCTTCTCGACTCCTGCGATGCCCGGGCCCGCTCAGAACAAACCACCGTCCACCTGGCTGTGTGCAATCTACTCGCCGGCACATACGATGAGCTCCCACCACTGGAGAGCGGCTGGAAGTATGGCAAAAGTGGCTATGCCATCTTTACCGATGCAGATTGTTCCACAAACGATAAGCAACAATTTCTATGGCCACGGGGCTACTCGACTTTGTTCAAAGTTCTAGTAATCTACAGCGGCCTTTGAGATCACGAGCCGTGCATGCTCCACACGTTCTCATACAGCGAGGGGAGGTGGAACACGCCTACAAATTTGGTTGATGAGGATATAAAGTTCTATGGTTGCGGGCTACTCAAGCATTCCAACGCTGTCGTGTGCCAAGGCACGGCACACTGGCTTATTGGGTATTATCCAAGCTACGGTCACTTGCATATTATTGATGTAGATGCTGACACTTGCCATGTTTCCCTGACGAAGATTGTGAACCCGACCCATGACATTTTATCTGGAACGTATGAAGAACCACAACTTATTGTTTCTGCTGACGAGACACTTTCGTTGCTTTACCTGCAAAAGCCAGGCCTCCAGGTAAAAATATGCATGTGGCAAGTCAGTAGGGGGAGTGGGAGTGGTGGTAGATGGCTCTGCAGGCGAGTCGTCGAGCTAAAACCACCCAAACAGAATCTAGCAGAAGAGATGCCCTTGACCTTTCTGGGAGAGAAGAATGGCACGTTACTCGTCAAGGACAACTGCATGAACCTCTACGCTGTCGATCTTAAGACAGGGGTCATGAAGAGTCTCATGTATTGCGGTAAGGTTACCTACTGGAAGGTTGTGCCCTTTGAGATATATTGGCCGGTGTGCTAATCCTATGTAGTGTTGGTACGCTATAGATGCACATGAACTAGACTTCAAGGCACCATCCTCTCATAATTGTATTTCATTAACTTTCAGAATCTATTGGGTAAATCATTATGTTTTCGTGTGGATGGATCAGCTTACTAGTACCCCGAAGAAAATGCTTACTAGCAGAAAATTAGATTACATAGAAGGTTATTTCATGCGTATATTCAATTCTGCACTCGAGCTCATCTGATCTCCATGAACAGTAAAATCAAAAGAAATATTAGAAAATTTTAAATAAATCAGATTTTTTTTTGCATGGAAGATGTTTGAGTGTGTGAGGCCCGTGCCAATTTTGAGTGCATTCAGACATCTGAGTAGCTCTCAAAAATAAAATCAGTCCGAACAAACAATAAACTTTTTCACATACCTCAATTTTATTCTTCCTAAGAGCTACTCAGATGTTCAAACACGCTGAAAATTGACACGGACATCACGTACTCAAACATCTTTCATGAAAAAAATTCAGATTTTTTTGAATTTTTTTACTCCCTCCAATCTTAATTGACGCAGCCTCTACACAACATTGTATAGAGATTGTATAGAGGCTGCGCCAATTATTTTGGATCGGAGAGAGTAGTATTTTTTTCGATTTTACTGTTTATGGCGGGAGCAGATAAGCTTGGGAGCCATTTTGCCGCTATCATATCCGAATATTCAATTCTGCACTCGAGCTAATACGTTGATTATTAGAAGATTTATTGCGGACTGCGGAGAAAACATTGTGCCCGCCTTTACAGAAAAAGCACTGTGGAAATTAGAAATCTCTGCCGCTTAAAAAGAACGCAAGGTTTCATATTTTACTTTTCTTTGCACTATTCCTCCATCCAACCTTCCTCATATAATAATCAGTCACCTTAATTTCCTTACCTTCTGACCCAATTCCACTTTAATTTACTTACCAAACTTCTCATAAAAGTACAAGGTAAATCATGGGCGGAATTTGATAAACATTTATTTACACCATCACATTAATATGAGTAGGTAAATCACAAGTTAACGTACTAGTAGAATATTTATACCCCGTTGCAACGCATGGACATTGTCCTATACATCTAAAACTTCTTCTTTTTTATGAGGGGGACATCTGAAGCTTCTTAGGAAACCGAGCGTTTACCAAAAAACTACCACATTCCAACCAACCCTGACTGCAAACTACCACTCTACAAAATTTAGCTGAGAACTACCACTCTACATCTACTTTTTTTTGGAAACAAACTACCAGTTTGAGTTAAGTACCGTTTCGAGCATTTTAAACCCGATTATGACAGGCTGGCCACCCGTCAGGGCTAAAAAAGTAAACTCCGTTAACTTTGACCATCAACATGTGGGGTCCACATGTCAGTGCTATGTTGGCTTCTTTATGCAAAACTTAGTCTTAATTGATAATTCTAGTGTGTTTGTAAGACCATACTGATCTATTTCTATGTGACACTGAGAACTAGTTAGAACGTTCACATGTCATATTTCTTGTAATAAAAATAATAATAATTGGGGGCCGGACCACCCTGATGTCAAATGATAGCTCCGCCACTGCTTCCTCGGCTCCTTCTTTCGTGGCGGTGCAAGACTTCAGTCATGCAATGCCTCTCACCATGCACCACGACCTCCCCATCGTGTGTCTCCTCTCCTCCGATGCTTCAGTCCACTCGGTTCGAAACATCGTCCACCTAGCTGTGTGCAATATGCTCGCTAGCCATGTTATGTCCTCCCACCACTAGAGAGCAGTTGGAGGTATGGCCATAGTGGTTATGCTATCTTTACCAGTGCATACAGTTCAAGACGTAAGCAGGAACCTGCGTGGTACCTGGCTTTGTTCAAAGTTCTAGTTATCTTGATTCTTGAGCAATGGCAATCACCTTCCGTGCACCCTCCACACGTCCTCATACAACGAGTGGAGGTGGAACACACCTTAAGAAATGTTCGCGGTGCCATAAGGCACGACGCACTGGCTTGTTAGGTGCCAGTCTACCAAAATTCTCCTTAACGAAGATTATTGTTCTTTTAGTGAGAAATTCTTTTACGGTGAAATGACTGAACGAGCGATCAAATATGTGGGCTTCGCGCAGCCGTGGGCCAATTGGCTTCGCCCAAGAAATCACAAACTGTAGCCACACCGGGATTTGCTCAAAAAAAAAAAAAAAACACACCGGGACGTAACTTGGCTTCCCCCCTACGTAACATTGCGGATACTCGATCCTACTTCATCGCACGTACCCTGAACACGCCATCGTGCTACATATCAAAATATGGAAGAGGGGGCGTCGGCGGCGGCCACCATGGTGTCGCTCCCGGAGGACATCGTCCGTGAGATCCTCGTCCGTGTGGAGAACATGGCCGCTCTCTTCCGCTGCACCGTGACGTGCAAGAGGTGGAACCACCTCGTAGCCGACGCCTCCTTCCTCCGCCGTCGCTGGCCGGATGACCAGGGGGCGTGCCGTACGCCGTCAGCCTTCCTCGCCGGTTTCTTCACTCAGGAACGGCGCGACCATAGGGGCCAAATCTTGGGGACGTTTTTCGTCCCGACGCCGCGGTCGGTGTTCGGCCCTGGCCACCGCTCCCTCGGCTGCTTCTTCCCCGACGCCGCCGAAGCACGCCTCCTCGACCGGGCGGTGCCACTCACAGCGCGCCGCGGCCTCCTCCTCGTGCGCCTCACCGCAGATGGTCCTCTCGCCTACGAGTACGAGCTTCGTGTTTGTCTAGCCATGTGCAATCCCCTCGCCGGCATGTGTGACATGCTCCCCCCGCTCAGCAATACTTTCGAAATCGGCAAAAGCGGCTACGCCATCCTAACTAGTGTCGACTGCTCCTCAACCTCAAGCAAGCAACCGCTACCAGGCTACTCAACCTTCTTCAAAGTGCTAATCATCGGCGTGCTCGAACATGGGCGCCCGCCCTACCTCTACACATTCTCATCCAGCGAGGCCAGGTGGAGCCCGCCTACACTGTTAAGTTTTGACACTGATCCAGAGATCCGTGACTACAGGCCACTCAGGCATTCCGACGGTGTTGTGTCTCGCGGCAAGGTGCATTGGAGCGTTGGGGACTGGTCAACGAACTGCTCGAAATTATATACTCTTGACTTGGATGAGAAGACCTATCGCGTAACTCGGGCGAAGATTGCCGTTCCGACGACCAACACAAATGTTTGTTCCCGATCCTACGATGAGCCGCAACTCAGCGTCGCGGCCAACGGGACACTCTCCGTGTTATTTCTGCCATGGTCAAAGCTCCGATTAGATATCTGCACGCGGCAAGACAACGAAAAGAATGAGGATGGAGCTACTGCCGGGTGGCTCAACACTCATCTTGTCAAGTTGAAGCCACCCGAGCCCGAGAAAACTGAAACAAGCTCAATGTACTTTAGTTTGTTGGGAGAGAAGAGTGGCATGATGCTACTCAAGGGTCTCCATAGGCATATGTACATTGGCGACCTTGAGACGGGAGTGATGGAGAGGATGACTGGCTGGGTCCGTGGGCTTAACCGTCAGAAGCTCGTGTTGTTTGAGATGGACTGGCCGACGTTCTTCGTTTCCCGGCTTGGTACCCGGTAGAAGCATGCAAGTGAGTCGACTTGACACGAAGAAGACGCATGGGGCACTTCTAGGTTTTTTTCTTCATTCTTGTTAAGCTGTCGTGAATCATGGTAGTAATCGTCATTAGATCAAGCAGTGAACCACGCGTGTTTCTCGTTTTTAGTTTTTACGAAGCTAAATTACATGTTCGCACATTTGCTCTTTTCAGTACTGTTTGTAAGTATGTTTCAACGTACAAAAAACGGTCAGTTCTCTCTGAAGTCTGCCTATCATCTGTGTACTAGAAGAGTTGGGCGCGCTTTGCTGCGCCGTTGGTGTTATTGGGTTTCTTCAAAAAAAAATATGGTGTATTAGTTTTTTTGAAAAGTCACACCTTAAGTTCAGAGAAATATATCAAATCCATATTGGATCAGCTTACTAGTACCCCGAAGAAAATGCTTAGTAGCAGAAAATTAGATTGCATAAAAGGCTTATTTTATGCTAATATGTTGATTATTAGAAGATCGAGTGCGTACTGCCCTTTACAGAAAAAGCACTGTGAAAATTAGAAATACATCTAAAACTTCTTCCTTTTAATATATGTGGGCGACATTTTTTAGGGCACTGATAGGCGCCGGCGCGCCGGCCCAAATTTGGGCCGGTCGCACCACAGCCACCCGATACAGTTGTAGCCAGCCGTCTGATCTGCCCCCCGCATCGTCTACTTCCTCCCCTCGATTCTTTCTTCCTCCTCCCATGCGCTGTCGCACCAGAGCCGCCGCCCAGCGCGCACGAACCCCCCTGTTCCTCCCTTCCCCGACGACCCCTAACGCCGATGACCTCGCCGGCTCGCTGCCGCTCGCCAACCTCGCTCTCGGTCAGCCACAGTTCCAGGCAAAGACACCGAGCCCATGGTTGCTGCAAAACGCGACTATAGTCCCAGCTATTCTCGTCTACGGTTCCAGCTCGGTGTGGCTACCGTTGCAGATGGCCACGGACATGGTTACAACTCATCGTGTTTCCATCGCAGCTTGCCGTGGTGACCACCGCAACTCGCCGTGGTGACCGTCGTGCTCGCCGCGGTGACCGCTTCCGGCAAAAATGACTCACGGTTGCAGCTCGCTGGCCGCCGAATCTTTTTGTGCTTGCCGCCGCGCTTGGAGCACCATGGCAACCATGAACAAACAGATGTAGCAAAAACGTCGGTTGGTAGTAGCAAAAATTAGACATGGTTGAAGCTTTTTAAAAAGCTGGTTGTAGCAAACGAATTGGCCACATCCAGCAAAAAACTAAAGCAACAAAAAAATTCCAAAAAACTTGGTTGAAGCAGAAAATTTTGCCGGTTCCAGCAAAATCGAAAGACGGTGGTAGCAAAATCTGAGGCTGGTTCCAGCAAAATCGAAACAAAAGGGTGGTAGCAAAAATTAGGACTGGTTCCAGCAAAAAATCCACCTCGCCGGCTTTCCAGCAAAAAAATTGCCCCCTGCTTGTATCATCCCCAACCGCTGGTTCCAGCAAATCCAACCGAAGGTTGAAGCTTTACCAAACAAATGGCCGCTGCCGAAGGTGGTAGTTGCCGCCGTCGCCAGTTCCATCACTGGGCTGACCGGGTTGCAGCAAAAAACGGCTGAAGCCGCCGCTGGGGGTAGCTGCTGCTATCATGGGTTGCGACTGCTGGGCTGGCCGGTTCCAGCACTTTTGCTAGCCAGTTGCAGCAAAACCAGATGCTGGTTCCAGCATGCCGTCCGCGCAACGCTCTGTCATGTCCATCTCCGGCGAGAGATGGTTGTTTGGGATTGGGTCTCCGGTGAGAGATGGTTGTTGGGGATCGGGGGATTCAGGGGGAGCGTTGGTCATTAGAGAAAGAAAAGGAATGGAGGACGGGAGGGGGGAGGGTCGTGGCGACATCCCGTGCAGCAGCAGCAGCAGCTCTCCACGATGATGCGGCTTCGTGGGGGAGGGCGCCCCATGCAGCAGCAGCAGTAGCAGCAATGGCGTCTGAGAAAAGTAGATAGGTAGGAGCAGCGGAGTGAGTAGGGCAGGAAGAAAAGGGGAGGGATGGGATGTGTGGCCAGCAGCCACGCTGAAAAGGATAAGGGAGCAGGGCGGTGTGCAGGGCCCTCGTGGGATGACGTGTCCTTCCTACGTTAGCGCTACGCGCGGTGTGAGCGAGTCGACCGGCCGAAGTTTCGGCCGGTGCACTGGGTACAAGCGTTTCCCTTCTTTTTATTGGCGGGGGGGGGGGGGACCCTTCCATATAGTGGGCCTCCAGGTTGTGGGCCAATAGCTTTAGCCAAAGAAATCACCAATCGCACTTACTCTGCACACGCGATCACACTATAGATCCGAAGATGGAATAGACGACGGTGGCGGCCACCGTTGTGTCGCTCCCGGAGGACGTCGTCCGCGTGGAGAACACGGCCGGTCTCTTCCGCTGTGCCGTGACGTGCAAGCCATGGAGCAGTCTTGTAGCCGATGCCTTCTTCTTCCAACGTCGCTGGCCGGATGATCAGGGGGCGTCGTCGACCTTCCTCGCCGGGTTCTTCCATCAGGAACGTATTGGGCCCTATATCAGGGACCAAACCCTCGTGACTTTGTTCGTCCCGACTCCGCGGTCATTTTTCGGCCCCATACTCCGGTCTCCGCTCCCTCGGCTCCTTCTCCAACAAGGCCGACTCGTGCCTCCTGGACGGCGCGGTGCCGCTCACCACGTGCTGCGGCCTCCTACTCGTCCACCTGGCATCGGATAGTGCTCACACCTATCAATGTGACGAGCCCGCCGTCCGACTGGTCATGTGCAACCTGCTCGCCAGAGTGTGCAACGTGCTTCCCCCGCTAAGCAACAATCTGAATATCAGGAAAAGTGGCTTCGCCATCCTGACTGGTGCGGACCGTTCCTCGGAGCGGCAGCCTCCATCCAGGGGCGGAACCAAGATTTGGGTATAGGGGGGGGGGGGCAAGCAAAGCTAGTAAAAAATATCCAGTGCAAAAAATAACTATCATAACATTCCGCTTCATGTGAAGAGAAAACCATTAAATTTGTATTAGCTTGTTCCAAAAAATGTATTAGCATAAATTTGCCTCCATGACTGCCCAATATGATGATTTTTATTTTATCAAAAGAGATCTTAGCTGCTAATTTTATTTCGGCGTGCATTATCATGCAGTGCTGTCATCTATCATTTTAGTTTGACAAATCAAAGCAACATGCTTCAAAAATGAATGCATCTTTATGCTGTTTGGCGGCGCTTTTTTTGTTCATAGATGCTAAACTACAAGTCCCCCAATTAGCATCACATGTCACTAGTGGAGAAACGGCCTTTAGTCCCGGTTCACCAACCGGGACTAATAAGTCGGGACTAAAGGCCCCCACCCTTTAGTCCCGGTTGGCCACGACCCGGGACTAAATCCCTGCCACGTGGCCGGCAGCGCGCGCGGGGGGCTGGGGACCTTTAGTCCCGGTTGGTCCTTTAGTCCCGGTTGGTGACACCAAGCGGGACTAAAGGTTTAGGGGTTTAGGGTTTGTTTATTTTTCCTTTTCATTTTGTGTTTTTTATTTAATTCTTTTTCATTTCAAACATATTTTACGCTACTACATACTATACACGTTATGCATATATAATAGAATTTCTCGTAGAACCAATCATATATCATATAGAATTTCTCGTACGACCATGCATACACACATATATATATATATACAATTTGGTATATACAGTTTCTCCTACAACTTGCAGATCATTACATGCAGGCATTAGGTGAAATGGTATTCTCCGTCGGGAGCTATGACCTGGTCAAGCAAAAATCCCGCCATTTCCTCTTGAAGTGCTCGTATGCGGTCCGTTGGTAGGAGCTGATCCCGCATCTCTTGCATCTTTAAAGAAGGAGATCAATATGAATATATTAGTTGTGTGTATATATATGAGCTAATGATAAACCGAATTGTGAATAGTGTTTACGTACCCAAAGATTTCTTCCATCTCTGCTCCTTTCGGTGATAATGCGAATGTTCTCGCAAACGTAGTATGCACATAAATTATTCCCCGGTGCCTGCCTCAAGCACTTTACGAGAATAGAATTCAGTCAGATAATAATCAAGCATGATAATGGTATTGAAACTAGAATTATAGAGATGCGTGGACGTAGCTAGCTAGCTAGTACTACTTAATTATCCTTGGTCGCCACCATTTCAGGCTTGGTTTCCATTGACCGACAACCTCTTTGATGAACTTTTTCCAGACCCTGCCCGGCAAAGAAAATGAATAAAGGAGTTATTAATTACTTGATATCAGGAAATGAACTAAAGAGGCCGACATAGTGTGATAATGATTGAAATTACCTGTCGAGCATCAACTTCAGGTCGTAGTATTCTTTAGGGTCTCTAGTTAGTGAGTCTAGTACTTCAACTTTTCCCTCGTCAACTCTAATGATTAGCAGGATCCAATGGAAACTGCGCAAACGTTTGTATAAGTGGGCATGCATAACTCATCAACTACACTTAATTACATCGAGTAAGCAAAATAGAATTTGTAGTACAAGACAGTAACACTCACTTGAAGTTGTAAGGAAATACTATCTCTGGTCTGGTATTTAGTTCCTTCAAAAACATTAGCAAGTTGGCCTCTGTGTCTTTGGGTTCATCTTTTAACACTTTTTCATAAATGGTATTTGGGTCAATGAACCCAATGCCATAGACTCCATCTCTTTTCATTTCAGAAATCTTCATTCTACATAATACCACACAAAAGAATATAGTGAGGATAATTACAGGCAATGAACGAGCTGAGCTAGAGACTTAAATTACAGAAAGAAATCACTTATAGACAATAGCAACTGACGAGAGATTTGTCGAGTGCGTCTTGATTGTATAACTGAAAAAGTTCTGGCAAGTCAATCCACACATCGGCTCCATGGAAGTAATGCTCTGGCTTGACTTTCACCATGAGGCTCTCTCGCCCGGCCTTTACTTCTGTCAGGTACCAGTCATGCAATCTGCGCACCTTCGTTGATAGAAGCTCGACCTCCTCAGGCCTGACCAGAGGGTTCCCGGGGACGTATTTCCATGCTAGTTCCTTCTCATCAATATTCGTGGGGAGATCCTCGATGCCTAGGAGTTGTTCAACAGTGACACCGGCCTCTCTAGCCATCTGTCTAGCAGCGTCGGTTATTACAGGCTTATTGGTGGTACTCACCTTGAGTGGGGGGATCGATTGCACTGCCTGTTCTCCCAGCTGGGGAACAGTTTTCCCGCTTTTATTACTACCTGTTGTGCGGCTCGACTCCTTATCTTTTTGTGCACGATATGACTTCTTAATGGAGCGCTCATAGTCTGAATCACTTTTCTCCACAGCCAGTTTAGTAAGATCCACAAAGTGTTGCATGACTTTCTCAGGTATTTTCTCCTTTGGCGGCGGGGGCTGTTTCGGTGCAAAATGGGCCTTCACTTGGGCAGCCACTTCGGCGTTGTTTTCCTCGATAGTCATCTCGTAAGCCAACTTCTTTTTGGCAGGAGGCTCGGGTTTCTGCTTTGGTCCTTTCTTCCGCTTGGGAGTCCGCTGACGCTGCAGAGTTCGATATTGCGAACTCGTGCTGGGCTCCGTCTCGGGGTGGGCTGGAGTCGGCTGACGCGACGGATTTGGAGGAGTCGGCTGACGCGGCGGACTTGGAGGAGGAGTCGGCTGACGCGGTGGACTTGGAGGAGGAGTCGGTGCCCTTGGCGTCGAGTTTGGAAAGACGATGCAATCCTTTCTCCATACAATGATACCACGTATGGCTTCTCCCAGTGTGTGCTCCCCTTGACCTCCAGGATAGTCAAGCTGTAGTGATTCATATACCGACATCACTTCATCCACCCCGACACGAGCATAGCCAGCTGGAATCAGATTGCCGTGGAAGGTTGCTTCAGGGGGATTTGTTAAAGCATAGCCGTCCGCCACCTTGATGGATATGTTCTTCACTTTCATGTGTAGCTCACAACTTGTCGTCTCTTCGATATCATCCACGGGGTATCTAGCCAGCAGTGCATCGTCACCGGCCAGGACCCCCGTGGAACCCACGCTGCTTTTCGGCATAGATGGGACGGTGTTATCCAATAATGCTGGATCTGCTTGCTGCTACCGCTGAGACGCACTTTTCAGGCTAAGTGTGTCGATCTGCTCCTGCTGCCGCATGAAAGCGTGTTCCAACTCCGCGTGCTTTGATTCTACCTGTTGAAGCCGGTCTGCATCCTGCTTCTTCTTGTCTTCCTCCTGCTTCTTCTTTCTCGCACGGCTTCTGTAACTGACGTTTCAGTCCGCAAACCCCTCAACCCACGGAACAACGCCTTTGCCTCGTGTTCGTCCTGGGTGTTCAGGATTCCCAAGGGCGCGTGTAAGCTCGTAGTTCTCTCTCTCGGGCTGGTACACCCCCGTTCGAGCCTCTTCTATTGCAACAAGTAAATTGTCCGAGGCGTCTTTAAGACTTGCCTGCACCATAATCTCCCCTGTCTTTGGGTCCAACTTTCCCCCATGTGCATAAAACCAAGTCCTGCACCTGTCGGGCCAACCCAATGTTTTTGGAGTGACCCCTGTAGCAATCATCTTTTCCTCAGATTCATCCCACTTAGGCCGGCCAGTCTTGTAGCCACCTGGCCCCAGAACATGGTGAAACTGTTTCTTCTCAGCATTGATCTTGTTTTTCCTCGACCGTTCTTGAGCTTCTTTCGATTCCTTGTTTTCCACAAATAAGTCCCAGTGACCTTTTGCCTTCTCCAGTGCTCCAGTGAATTCTGGAGTCTGCTTTCCTGCTTGGACGTAGCAGGCCCATAATCTTTTCTTGTGGTTGCGGAATTGTGTGGCCATCTTCTGAAGAGCACTCTTCTTGACTTTCTCTCGTTCTCCATCTTTTAAATGATCTGGTAGGGTGAAATGTGACGTGAGCGTTTCCCAAAGCAGATCTTTTGCTCTTTCGTCGACAAAACTAACTCCTCGATCTCCCTTTGGCTTATTCCATTCTTGAACGGAGATCGGGATTTGGTACCTGACAATAACTCCGCACTGACGAGTAAATTTGTCTGCATTCTTTTTAGGAGCAAGCGGTTCGCCATTTGGTTTGATCTCATCGATGTTGTACTTTATGCCAGCCTGCAACTTTTTGGCCGGGCCTCGTACTGCCCTGCTTGTAGAAGATCTGCTCGATCCGGGGGGCTAAAAGCAGAAAGATTCATTAATATATATATATATATATACAAATCAATTAATACATGTAATGATCACCAGAGGCCTTATATATACCTCGCCATCATTGTTTGTGTGCCCTTCGTCTGTTGGTTCTTCCTCAAATATTCCCTCACCGGACTCGTTCAGATATCGTGAGCCGTCATCTTCAGGTTCACCCTCTGGGTTTCGGATCATGTCGAACATGATATGCTCTTGATCATGGTCGTCTTTGCCGCTAGCGTCCATAGCTTAACTAATCCAGAAGAAAGATAAAACAATTTAAATGCTTGATTATGATTTTATCGATGTAACCCTTCCGAACGGGAGATGCCTAGGTTACGCGACTAGACACATCAGATGGCCTGATATGCGAATACCGGAACTTGCAATTCTTGTTCTTCCGAGGTAGCAACTGCCTAGGAAGAACAAGAATTGGAAGTGCAAATTGCATATCAGGCCATCCGGCGTGTCTAATGCACTCAGTCAAACATTCTGCATTCCTGTCACACAGGGGTTTGCTCTGATGGAAGAAGAGACATCCATTCAGAACATAATGGCTTTCGAGTTCTTCATCATCCTGCTCCCTAATTTGAGAGTAGGATGGTGAAGAACTCGAAAGCTATTATGTTGTGAATGGTTCTCTTCTTCCATCGTAGCGAAACCGCTATGTGTTAGGAATAGAGAATGATTGACTTTGATGCCTAGGTTACGCGACTAGACACATCGGATGGCCTGATATGCGAATACCGGAACTTGCAATTCTTGTTCTTCCGAGGTAGCTGGAGTGTGATACTTGTATCTTCACATGTGAAGATACAAGTATCACACTCCAACTGCCTAGGAAGAACAAGAATTGGAAGTGCAAATTGCATATCAGGCCATCCGGCGTGTCTAATGCACCCAGTCAAACATTCTGCATTCCTGTCACCCAGGGGTTTGCTCTGATGGAAGAAGAGACATCCATTCAGAACATAATGGCTTTCGAGTTCTTCATCATCCTGCTCCCTAATTTGAGAGTAGGATGGTGAAGAACTCGAAAGCTATTATGCTGTGAATGGTTCTCTTCTTCCATCGTAGCGAAACCGCTATGTGTTAGGAATAGAGAATGATTGACTTCGACGCCTAGGTTACGTGACTTGATGTGAAAATAAAACATGCTTACTGAACTAATTCAAATGACCCCTAGATCAATGCTTACAAAAATATTTCTACAATATTTACTAAAATTCCAAAGTTGGAATTTATTTTGTTCATGGTTTCTTTGGTTTACAAAGGAACCATATTTTCTACAAGTCTTCTGCTCCCACCAAAATTATCCTAGCAACTAGACGGTACCTGCAACCCATTTCACCAAAGACTTTGGGTTCCACAGTTCAAAAAATTTAAATTTCCTTCAATTCAAATTTGGACCAGAAACAAACTCTCTGATACAAACTCAATTTTTATAGCTCCAAAAATTCTAAAACTTTGCCAAACTCTCTTATATACATCAACACCTCACCACAAAAATTCCTCAAAATTCCTAAAATGCCTAGACCTCTCTGTCATTTCATCATATTGGTGGTGTGCACACTGTTCACTGTCAAAAAATTCAGTTATCTGAATTTGGTTCAGAGAGAGGGGTCGGGGCGGCGCTCACAGCGAGGAGGCGTCGGCGACGGCGTCGGGGCAGGGCTCGGGGACGGCGTCGGGGCAGGGCTTGGGGACGGCGTCGGGGGCGGCGACGAGGAGCGGGCTCGGGGAGGAGGGCGAGGAGGTCCGGCGACGAGGAGCGGGCTCCGGGACGGCTCGGAGGCGACGGCGAGGTCCGGCAGCCTGGCGGCGCGTCGAGGTGGTCTCTTCGGCGTCGGGGTCGATCGAGAAGAGGAGATCGAAAACTGCAGATGGTGTTTGGAAAATTTGCAAAGTGCTACTTATATACACAGAGTTTTAGTCCCGGTTGGTGGATCCAACCGGGACTAAAGGCCCCCTTTAGTCCCGATCCGAGCCACCAACCGGGATTAAAGGTGAATTTCAACAGGCCAAGCGGCGGGAAGCCCAGGCCCTTAGTCCCGGTTGGTGGTTCGGACCGGGACTAAAGGGTGGCCTTTAGTCGCGGTTGGAGCCACCAACCGGGACTAAAGGCCTAGCTTCCCGTGTCGAATGTTTAGTCCCACCTCGCTAGTTGAGAGGAGCTCGCAGCGGTTTATAAGCCCCGCCGCGGCTACCGTCTCGAGCTCCTCTCTAAGCAGGCCTTTGTGGGCCTACCGAACATGTACTGCCCTGTGGGGCCTATTGGGCCGTGCGGGCTAGCATCCTGGCCCAACTAGAGGTTGGGTTTCTAGTCGTATGCAGGCCGTGGCGGCCCAGTAGGCGGGCCTTTTTTATTTATTTTCCAGTTTTTTTTTGCTTTATTTATTTTCTTTTGTTTCTACTTACAACCAAATATTTAGAGTTTCTGAGTGAATCTTTTTGCTTTAGGTCACAAAAATTATAAACTTTCTGTTAGTGCCAGTACTTTTCAAATTTGAATACATTAAATTTGAATTATTTGAAATTTGTGTGAATCACTAGTTTGTGAATAACTTTACTTTAAAAATAGATTTATCAGTGATTCTTTTTTCTGCTGTTTAATATTAGTGTGTTTTACCATTATATTCAATTTGGTAATTCTTAGGCTATTTTAAAAAATGAAATGCCTTTATAACAGATGAGTTTTCGTCCGAAACCCTGATACTTCGAAAGAGATTGTCCATTTTATACACGAAGTGCATCCAGTTTTTGCCGTAACCCTCTCAACTTTTTAGCACATGCTATGTGGGTGAAATGATGATACCATGCCAACTTTCAACCTTTTCAGAGTTCATTTGTAGTGCTTTTCAATTTCAGGGTCATTTAGCTCAAAAAATTCATTAAATGCATGAAAAATAGCGAATGAAGTCAGAAAGGGTTGAAAATTGATGATGTGGCTTTGAATGGTGCATGTTGAACTCACAAAATGTCTGGAGTTGAAATAAGTTAAAAAAATGAAATGCCTATGTAACAGATGAGTTTTCGTCCGAAACCCTAATACTTCGAAAGAGATTGTCCATTTTGTACACGAAGTGCATCCAATTTTTACCGTAACCCTCTCAACTTTTTAGCACATGCTATGTGGGTGAAATGACGATACCATGCCAACTTTCAACCTTTTCAGAGTTCATTTGTAGTGCTTTTCAATTTCAGGGTCATTTAGCTCAAAAAATTCATTAAATGCATGAGAAATAGCGAATGAAATCAGAAAGGGTTGAAAATTGCATCCAGTCCTTAAAGATATATTTCTTTGCCTTTCAAATGCCAAAACACATATATACCCTAACTATTACAAAGATTCCATCCGGTTTGTCCGAAGTGGGACTTTCGAGATAAGTCCGGAAACTCACTAGAGAAGAAAGTGATGACGGTGAAGCCGGTCACATCCCAGAGTGGGATCTTTGGGTATAAAACTTTTTCTTCGCGTGTGTCCCTTTGCGCCGTAACCATGGACAATCTTCATCATTTAGCAGGATGCTTGGGTCAATCTTCACTGTGAAGGGAGCAATTTCATGAAACTTTTCATAATCTTCTGACATGTTTGTCTTGTCCTCCACTCCCACGATATTTCTTTTCCCTGAAAGAACTATGTGGCGCTTTGGCTCATCGTATGATGTATTCGCTTCCTTATCTTTTCTTTTTCTCGGCTTGGTAGACATGTCCTTCACATAGAAAACCTGCGCCACATCATTGGCTAGGACGAATGGTTTGTCTGCGTACCCAAGATTGTTGAGATCCACTGTTGTCATTCCGTACCGCGGGTCTTCCTTTATGCCGCCTCCTGACCGATTGACCCATTTGCAGCGAAACAAAGGGACCTTCAATTCACGTCCATAGTCAAGTTCTCATATCTCCTCTATGTAACCATAATATGTGTCCTTTGGCCTATTGGTGTTTGCTGCATCAAAGCGGACACCACTGTTTTGGTTGGTGCTCTTTTTATCTTGGGCGATCATGTAAAATGTATTCCCATTTATCTTGTACCCTTTGAAAGTCAATATAGTCGAAGATGGTAACTTGGACAGCAAGTACAGCTCATCTCCAACACTGTTGTCATGCATGAGACGTGTCTGCAACCAACCGCTGAAAGTCCCTGTGTGGGTGTCTAAAACTCACAAATCACTATACTTATAGAGCATTGCAAGAGCTAATCTAGCAATGAGAGATGAAAGAACAAAGTGGCTAACCTTTGTGAACACTTGGATTGATGGGGTGCCTTCAAATCTTGACAAATTTTGGCAAAAATGGAGGATGAGCTCGAGCAAGAGGGGAAGAACAGAGAGGAGAGGAAAGGGGAAAAACAGAGAGCTTCGGCTCGGGCTGGACGAAGGGTTTATATAGTGACACCTTTAGTCCCGGTTCATGTAACAAACCGGGACTAAAGGTTAACCTCTAGTCCCGGTTTGTGACACGAACCGGGACTAAAAGGGCTCGTGGGGCCCCAGCCTGACACCAGCCTGCCACCACCCCTTTAGTCCCAGTTTGTGTCACAAACCGGGACTAAAGGTTCAACACGAACCGGGACTAATGATTCCCCTGCCCCTAGCCGTTGGAACCGGGACTAATGGTCACATTAGTCCCGGGCCGTAGTCAAACCGGGACTAATGATGCGAACGTAAAGTCGTTTTTCTACTAGTGTGTCAGAAAACCAAAAAAATTAAAATCTTAGATTAGTATTCTGACACGCAAGATCAAAACTGAGAAATGTCACGCAAGATCAAATTTGAGATATGTTTAGTAGTAGTAGACAGTATATAGATAGTGCTAACCTTGGCTAGTTGCCTAATTCGTGGCTGGAGAACGAGATCAAGTGCAGCCATAGGACATTGGCAGATCATCGTCGCGGCGCCGGTGTATGATTCAAATTGTTGATTGCTAGCAGGAGGGCAGGAGGCAGCAGGGGTGAAGGACGGCTGCGGCGCAACGATCGCAATCACAGAATTTTTAGGGCTACCGCAATCACAGATTAATCACCGGAGAGCTGCCGCAATTGACGCTAAGCTAGCGACCGACGGATACACCTTGTCACGACTCACGAGTGGGCTTCCTCTCATGGGCTTTCCCTTTCTTTTTCCCTAAATTCTAATAAGTGCAGCTGCACTTTTCGGCAGCCGCGAGCGCACACCCGCGACAGCCTCGCGATTGAGATCCATCGGCGCGCACGCGATCAGGTGCCTCCTGGTCGGAAGCCGCTCGCCACGTCGCACAGGTGGACCGCGAAATGGCTGGGGCGCAGTGTGACGCCCCCGGCCCGACCGTGCACTAATCATACACGCAAATGCACACGATCAAGCCTAAGGACTCACGGGAAGATATCACAACACATCTCTAAACACAAAATAAAATAATACAAGCTTTATATTACAAGTCAGGGGCCTCAAGGGCTCGAATACATAAGCTCGCGTTACACAAGAGTCAGCGGAAGCATTAGTATCTGAGTACAGACATATTTACAAAAGGTTGCCTTAAGAAGGCTGAGCAAAACAATGACATCTAGATCGAAAAGGCGCAGGCCTCCTGCTTGGGAGCCTCCTAAACTACTCCTGGTCGTCGGTCTCCACGTAGTAGTAGGCTTCGCCAGGGTAGTAGTAGTCGTCGGCGGAAGCAGCTGGCTTCTGGGCTCCGTCATCTGATCGCAGCAATCGGGTATAGGGACAAAGGGGGAAGCAAAGCAACCATGAGTACTCATCCAAAGTACTCGCAAGACTTACATCAGATCTATGCTAAGTATGCATCGGTATCAAATGAAGGGGCTGTATCTGTGGACTAAACTGCAAAAATGCCAGATTAGAGGGGAAGGCCTAGCCTATCGAAGACTAGCATCTTCAGCGTCTTGCAGCATTAGAAGAGTGCAGATTAGTAGCATAACATAAAGTAACAAGCATGTAATAGCAAAGCCCAGAGATCCTTCCTCGTCTCCCTGCGAGAAAGCGAACCCGGAGCTAACAATTAAAGTATCATGTATCCAGTTCAAGTTGTAGTAGACCGGGATACAACACTGAGCGTCCTGTTACCGTGGACACGGCTATTCGAATAGATAACTTCCCTGCAGGGGTGCACTACTGTTACCCAACACGCTCGATTAACTCTGGCCGGACACACTTTTCTCGGTCATACCCGGCCTCGGCTGATCGACACGACGTAGTCCTACCTAGGATCCGCAGAGAGGTCCCCGCCGGTCTACATCCTAAGCGCTCAGGGGTCTTGGGCCCATCGCCCTTCGCACTCCGGGTCGTTGTGCGCAAGGTGGATCCAGGCACCACCTCTGGGGCGCCGATCCGACCCGGCCACAATGCTGAACTGGACGTCTGGCAGAGCTTTCGGCTGATACATACGGCATCGAGGGTCCCATAACCATTATCCCACGTGGTGGTAGTGCGTATATGGCCAGCGGCCAACTCAGATCAAATACCCAAATCCGTTAGTGCATTGGGAGCTCGCGGTGACGATCAGTACTCCTGTCGCCCCGTCTCGAGGAAGTGCAACAAGGGTCAGGCCCATCCCTTTCTAGGGCGGTCTCTGCCTGCCGGCCGCGCCTCGTAATTATCTCGCGGGTACCCTCCAGGTCAACCCGACTCCACAAGGAACTGTCGGGAACTCAGGTCCACCTCTACCGGGGTGGTACCGCCTGTCCCTTCAGTCCTACAATCAACAGTAAACAGGGGCGACAGTTAAAAGTAACAATGTGTACGATAATATCAAGGGGGAAATCCGAGGAATCACCCTCGATGGATTCCCACTTGAGAGGTCGTACGACAGAGTCGTCATCGAAGGTGGTAAAAGAGGAATCACCCCCGATGGCCACAACCGATTAGCTATGCTACAGAGCCATCATCATAAGTGAAGTACGAGGTATCACCCTCGTCACTCGATAGTGGCTCTGCAGAGTCGTACAACTAAGGGGGGTGTGTGGTGCTGTGCTCGGTCTCTGTACATTAATCACACCGATCGAGTCTTCTGGTAGCAAAGCAGGGCAACACGGACAAAGGTGAGGGGCCACTGATGGATCACTAACCAGACTATACTAAGCACATAGGACAACAGGTACAGTATCAATAGTAGGTTACAACAATCAGGCTATGCATCAGAATAGGAGCAATCAATTATAGTAGAAAAATCTAATGCAAGCATGGGGGAGAAGGAATGGGCGATATAGAAATGATCAAGGGGGGTTTGCTTGCCTGGAAGCTCTGCTGAAAAGGAAGCAGGGTCGTCGGTGACGTAGTCGATCACAGGGGCAGCGTCAGTCTCGGGGTCTACCGGAGAGAAGAGGGGGGAGAAACAATAAATATAAGCAAACAAATGCAGCCACGATGCATGACATGTCAACATGCAATGTTAGGGGTGTTCTAATGTAGCACTATGCAAGTTAGTCGGAGCGGGAAATTATCCGGGAGTGTTCTCCCAGCTCCGGGTGATTATCGGACAGACGATCCGGAGGGGGAAAGTTCCATGTTCATCATGTTAGAGGGGTGTGGCAGGTATGTGGGTGGCATATTCAGATTCGTCATATTTTTCTGATCGTTTTTCATATATAAATTATTTTCATCCGAGTTACGGTTTATTTTATATGATTTTTCAAAGTTTTAATAATATTCTGGAATTTCTGGAATTATTTTAATTATTAAATCCGAATTGTCCAAAACAGTGAATTGTGACGTCAGCATGACGTCAGGGTGACGTCATCGGTCAAACCCAGCTGGCCAGGGTCAAACTTGACCAGTAGGACCCACATGTCATACACAGTAGCTAATCTAGTGGTTAAATTAAACTAAACAGGATTAATTAGTAGGTGGGCCCCATCTGTCAGTGACTTAATTAGTAATTAGATTAATTAACAGATTAATTATCCTTTTATTTATTTATAAAAAATGTTTAAATAGTGCGGGGCCCGCATGTCAGTGGCTGCTCAAGCCCAGTCAGCAGGTTGACCAGGTCAACCCGATCAACGGACCCACTGGGCCCACTGGCCAGTGGCCCAGGGCGATGCCACGTCGGCGCCAAGTCAGCGTCGTCGCCGGAGTTGCGCCGGCGAGGCAGAAACACGGCGGCGTGCGTCGGGAGGTGGTCGGCATTCGTCTACGGTGGTCGGTTTGGCGTGCGGCTAGGCTCATTCGATCGGGCGTTCGACGCCGCGTCAATCCATGGTGGTGGCGTGGCCGGAGAAGCACTGTATCGACGCCGGCGAGCTCATCGGCGGCGGCCGAAGTTCGGGTGATGGCGGCTTCGCAGCTGCAGCGCGCAAGCGAGCGAACGGAGTGGCTAGCGGGGCGTTACACGACGCGGCAAAGACGACGGGCACGGTCCCGTGACCATTTGGTCCCCGGAGCCTCGCCGGCGGTGAGCTCGAGCGGCGATGTGTTCAGTCGACTTGGGATCGCGTGCTAGAGCTCGAAAACGGAAGCGAGAGGAGAGGGGAAATGAGGAGGAGCTCACTGGGAGCCGGCAGAGGTGCAAAGCGTGCTCGGGGACGGCTCGATGGTGGCGAATCGAGGCGGCGAAGTTCGGTGGCCGAAGCTTGAAGAAGAGGTCGTGGGCGTCGCGGTGGGGGTCGTCCGGTCGAACGGATGGGCGCAGATGAAGTAGTCGACGCCGGCGAAACAATCTGGCACGGTGGCGAGGCGATACGGCGGCGGTGGCTACGCGGGTGAGTTCGCAACAGCGACGGCCGCGTCGGCCATGGCGGGAGAGGAGGAGAGCGGCACGAGGGGAAAGAGGGAGAGGGCTAGGGTTCGCCAGGGGGTCGCGGGGGCCTCGCCCATATCCACCAGGAGCGGCGCGGTGTCGAGCAGGGAGGAAGGGGGGCCTGGCGCGGTGAGCGCGCGCGTTCTGCTAGCGCGGCGAAAGGTGGGAGACGGCGCTGCTCGGACTGGGCCGGCTCCTGTAGCGACTAGAAGCCCATAGGTACAGTAACCGCTAGCCTTTTCCTTTTTCTTTTTCTGTTTTACTTTTTGCTTCTGCTTTCCATTTTCTTTAGCCATTATTTGACTTTTGTAAAATAGGCAAGTGGTCAAAACAAATACTAGGCAATGTTGAGCACTGCCACAAAAAGTTTGAGGCTCATTTGAATTAGTTTGAAATTTGCATTAAAGAGAAGAGATTAAAAGAATTGTTTTGGGTACTGTTTTTGGATGTTAGGGCTATTTAAATAATTCAATTAATGTTGATTTTATTTTTATAATTGCTTTGGGAATTTTTGCAATATTATGAACTATTTTGTTTAATTATTTGAAGAAGTAATAATTTGACTTGCATTTGAATTTGGAATTTGAATTTGTATTATTTCCTACATGCAATTTAATTAGGATGATCATGATGACATGGCAATTTAATTAGCTTAATGACAGGGTTAAGATCTGGGGGTGTTACAAATCTCCCCCACTACAAGAAATCTCATCCTGAGATTTAAGAGATGGAGTAAGGGGAATCTTCGGGATCAAGGGTGTACAGGAGAGTCAGGTTTCGATCCGGTGGAACTGTGGTTAGTGTTGGTTACAAGTAGGAAGGGCGGTGACATCTTGCACGGCCTTGATAGGAAGGCATGTCAGAGGATAGTTTGTCAGCTAGGTTGGCAACACGTTGGTACCAAGGGCAAGGGATGAAGAGAACAATTTTCCCGCTCGATAAGACGAGGCGGAACAAAAGGCAAGGTTCTCATCCACCGTCGGTTACCTGAATGCAACCACAATAGTAACATGGTGTTACTGACAGAGTGGTACACCGAGGTGTTTGCATAAGTAGGGAATCATTACTGCTTAGATAAAAGCTAGATTACAAGAAAGGTTAAACAAACCAATGGAAAGGATAATGTGATGATCGGATTAAATAGACCAATGGAAAGGAATAATTGTAGATAATCCAGCTCTCCGGTTGGATGTGATCACGAGAACCGAATGTTAGAGTCAGTAAAACCTTTAACCCGAATAGAAGAGAGATCAGAATCCCAAAGTAAAGAAGAGGAATAAAAGATCCTAATACCACCCATTGGCGACGTCGGCCCGTAAGCCACACAGCCATGTTAGTAAAACAGTTTTGCAAAGACTAGACTCAACTTCGGCCAAGGAGTTGGAAAGGGGCTTCCTACAGGCGGTCGGCTCTGATACCAACATGTGGCGCCCCCGGCCCGACCGTGCACTAATCATACACGCAAATGCACACGATCAAGCCTAAGGACACACGGGAAGATATCACAACACAATTCTAAACACAAAATAAAATAATACAAGCTTTATATTATAAGCCAGGAGCCTCGAGGGCTCGAATACATAATCTCGCGTTACACAAGAGTCAGCGGAAGCATTAGTATCTGAGTACAGACATATTTAGACAAGGTTGCCTTAAGAAGGCTGAGCAAAACAATGACATCTAGATCGAAAAGGCGCAGGCCTCCTGCCTGGGAGCCTCCTAAACTACTCCTGGTCGTCGGTCTCCACGTAGTAGTAGGCTCCGCCGGGGTAATAGTAGTCGTCGGCGGAAGCAGCTGGCTTCTGGGCTCCGTCATCTGATCGCAGCAATCGGGTATAGGGACAAAGGGGGAAGCAAAGCAACCATGAGTACTCATCCAAACTACTCGCAAGACTTACATCAGATCTATGCTAAGTATGCATCGGTATCAAATGAAGGGGTTGTATCTGTGGACTAAACTGCAAAAATGCCAGATTAGAGGGGAAGGCCTAGCCTATCGAAGACTAGTATCTTCAGCGTCTTGCAGCATTAGAAGAGTGCAGATTAGTAGCATAACATAAAGTAACAAGCATGTAATAGCAAAGCCCAGAGATCCTTCCTCGTCTCCCTGCGAGAAAGCGATCCCGGAGCTAACAATTAAAGTATCATGTATCCAGTTCAAGTTGTAGTAGATCGGGATACAACACTGAGCGTCATGTTACCGTGGACACGGCTATTCGAATAGATAACTTCCCTGCAGGGGTGCACTACTGTTACCCAACACGCTCGATTAACTCTGGCCGGACACACTTTTCTCGGTCATTCCCGGCCTCGGCTGATCGACACGACGTAGTCCTACCTAGGCTCCGCAGAGAGGTCCCCGCCGGTCTACATCCTAAGCGCTCAGGGGTCTTGGGCCCATCGCCCTTCGCACTCCGGGTCGGTGTGCGCAAGGTGGATCCAGGCACCACCTCTGGGGCGCCGATCCGACCCGGCCACAATGTTGAACTGGACGTCTGGCAGAGCTTTCGGCTGATACATACGGCGTCGAGGGTCCCATAACCATTATCCCACGTGGTGGTAGTGCGTATATGGCCAGCGGCCAACTCAGATCAAATACCCAAATCCGTTAGTGCATTGGGAGCTCGCGGTGACGATCAGTACTCCTGTCGCCCCGTCTCGAGGAAGTGCAACAAGGGTCAAGCCCATCCCTTTCTAGGGCGGTCTCTGCCTGCCGGCCGCGCCTCGTAATTATCTCGTGGGTACCCTCCAGGTCAACCCGACTCCACAAGGAACTGTCAGAAACTCAGGTCCACCTCTACCGGGGTGGTACCGCCTGTCCCTTCAGTCCCACAATCAACAGTAAACAGGGGCGACAGTTAAAAGTAACGGTGTGTACGATAACATCAAGGGGGAAATCCGAGGAATCACCCTCGATGGATTCCCACTAGAAAGGTCGTACGACAGAGTCGTCATCGAAGGTGGTAAAAGAGGAATCACCCCCGATGGCCACAACCGATTAGCTATGCTACAGAGCCATCATCAGAAGTGAAGTACGAGGTATCACCCTCGTCACTCGATAGTGGCTCTGCAGAGTCGTACAACTAAGGGGGGTGTGTGGTGCTGTGCTCGGTCTGTGTACATTGATCACACCGATCGAGTCTTCTGGTAACAAAGCAGGGCAACACGGACAAAGGTGAGGGGCCACTGATGGATCACTAACCAGACTATACTAAGTATATAGGACAACAGGTACAGTATCAACAGTAGGTTACAACAATCAGGCTATGCATCAGAATAGGAGCAATCAATTATAGTAGAAAAATCTAATGCAAGCATGGGGGAGAAGGAATGGGCGATATAGAAATGATCAAGGGGGGTTTGCTTGCCTGGAAGCTCTGCTGAAAAGGAAGCAGGGTCGTCGGTGACGTAGTCGATCACAGGGGCAGCGTAAGACGGGGTCTACCAGAGAGAAGAGGGGCAAGAAACAATAAATATAAGCAAACAAATGCAGTCACGATGCATGACATGTCAACATGCAATGTTAGGGGTGTTCTAATGCAGCACTACGCAAGTTAGTCGGAGCGGGAAATTATCCAAGAGTGTTCTCCCAGCTCCGGGTGATTATCGGACAGACGATCTGGAGGGGGAAAATTCCATGTTCATCATGTTAGAGGGGTGTGGCAGGTATGTGGGTGGCATATTCGGATTCGTCATATTTTTCTGATCGTTTTTCATATATAAATTATTTTCATCCGAGTTACGGTTTATTTTATATGATTTTTCAAAGTTTTAACAGTATTCTGGAATTTCTGGAATTATTTTAATTATTAAATCCGAATTATCCAAAACAGTGAATTGTGACGTCAACATGACGTCAGGGTGACGTCATCGGTCAAACCCAGCTGGCCAGGGTCAAACCTGACCAGTGGGACCCACATGTCATACACAGTAGCTAATCTAGTGGTTAAATTAAACTAAACAGGATTAATTAGTAGGTAGGCCCCATCTATCAGTGACTTAATTAGTAATTAGATTAATTAATAGATTAATTATCCTTTTATTTATTTATAAAAATATGTTTAAATAGTGCGAGGCCCGCATGTCAATGGCTGGTCAAGCCCAGTCAACAGGTTGACCAGGTCAACCCGGTCAACGGACCCACTAGGCCCACTGGCCAGTGGCCTAGGGCGGTGCCACGTCGTCGCCAAGTCAGCGCCGTCGCCGGAGTTGCGCCGGCGAGGCAGAAACATGGCGGCGCGCGTCGGGAGGTGGTCGGGATTCGTCTACGGTGGTCGGTTTCGCGTGCGGCTAGGCTCATTCGATCGGGCGTTCGACGCCGCGTCGATCCATGGTGGCGTGGCCGGAGAAGCACTGTATCGACGACGGCGAGCTCAGCGGCGGCGGCCGGAGTTCGGGTGATGGCGGCTTCGCAGCTGCAGCGCGCAAGCGAGCGAACGGAGCGGCTAGCGGGGCGTTACGCGACGCGGCAAAGACGACGGGCGCGGTCCCGTGACCATTTGGTCACCGGAGCCTCGCCGGCGGCGAGCTCGAGCGGCGATGCATTCGGTCGACTTGGGATCGCGTGCTAGAGCTCGAAAACGGAAGCGAGAGGAGAGGGGAAACAAGGAGGAGCTCACTGGGAGCCGGCAGAGGTGCAAAGCGTGCTCGGGGACGGCTCAACGGCGGCGAATCGAGGCGGCGAAGTTCGGTGGCCGAAACTTGAAGGGGAGGTCGTGGGAGTCGCGGTGGGGGTCGTCGGTCGAACGGATGGGTGCAGACGAAGTAGTCGACGCCGGCGAAACGATCTGGCACGGTGGCGAGGCGATACGGCGGCGGTGGCTACGTGGGTGAGTTCGCAACGGCGACGGCCGCGTCGTCCATGGCGGGAGAGGAGGAGAGCAGCGCGAGGGGAAAGAGGGAGAGGGCTAGGGTTCGCCAGGGGGTCGCGGGGGCCTCGCCCATATCCACCAGGAGCGGCGCGGTGTCGAGCAGGGAGGAAGGGGGGCCTGGCGCGGCGAGCGCGCGCGTTCTGTCAGCGCGGCGAAAGGTGGGAGACGGCGCTGCTCGGGCTGGGCCGGCTCCTGTAGCGACTAGAAGCCCATAGGTACAGTAACCGCTAGCCTTTTCCTTTTTTGTTTTTCTGTTTTACTTTTTGCTTCTGTTTTCCATTTTCTTTAGCCATTATTTGACTTTTGTAAAATAGGCAAGTGGTCAAAACAAATACTAGGCAATGTTGAGCACTGCCACAAAAAGTTTGAGGCTCATTTAAATTAGTTTGAAATTTGCATTAAAGAGAAGAGATTAAAAGAATTGTTTTGGGTACTGTTTTTGGATGTTAGGGCTATTTAAATAATTCAATTAATGTTGATTTTATTTTTATAATTGCTTTGAGAATTTTTGCAATATTATGAACTATTATGTTTAATTATTTGAAGAAGTAATAATTTGACTTGCATTTGAATTTAGAATTTGAATTTGTATTATTTCTACATGCAATTTAATTAGGATGATCATGATGACATGGCAATTTAATTAGCTTAATGACAGGGTTAAGATCTGGGGGTGTTACACGCAGACAGCGGCAGGACCCCACCGCAAACCACCATCCGATGGAGGCGCTCATCCTGGAGCTGCACGCGGTGGAGGCGTACAAGTTCGGCGCCTTCGTACTCAAGTCCGGGATCACCTCCCTGATCTACCTCGACCTGCACGTGATCGTCTCCTACCCGCGCCTCCTCGCCGTCGTCGCCGCCCTCCTTGGCTCCTTCGAGACCACGCGCCCCTACGGCCTCCTACGTGGCGTCCCCTACACGGCCCTCCCTTTCGCCTCCATGCTCTCCGTCGCCCGCAACGTCCCCATGATACTCCGCCGCCGCCGGGCGCCTCCCCGTGATGCGCACCCAGGGCTCCTTTCGCGACGGGGACACCGTGCTCATCGTCTAGGACCTCGTCACCAGCGGCGCCTCCGTGCTCGAGACCGTTGCGCCGCTCCGCTCCGAGGGGCTCGTGGTCGCCGATGCCGTCGTCGACCGCAGGCAGGGCGGGGTCACGCTGCACTCCCTCATGACGCTCACCAAGGTGCTCGCCGTCCTCGTCAGGCACGGCAAGGTCACCCAGGAGAAGGCCGCTGAGGTGAAGCGCTTCCTCGACGCCAACAGGAAGGTCATGGTGACAGGGGCGCCCGCGGAACCAAGGTGGTGCCGTCCAGAACGGCGTTCGCCAAGAGGGCGAGGCTGGCCGCGAACCCAATGGGGAGGAAGCTGCTCGAGGTGCTGGAGGCGAAGTAGAGCAAGCCGTCGCTGCCGATTTTGGCACAACAGAGGAACTCCTTGAGCTAGCCAAGAAGGTATACAAATCTTAGTAATTTCTAATCTCGGGTAATCAAGCATTGTTGTATGTGTCAAGATGAAATTGACTGCACATTACCATCAGCACCTGTATGTAAGAAGTAAAAACACTTATTTGGGTGTTGTCTGAAGTCTGAACTGAACGCATTCAGAAGTCCAGATTCCTGCCTTTCAATTGTGTAGTTACTCCATTATATATCTTTCACATGTACTGTTGCAAATACTTTTGAGGAATCTATTATTGTAAGTATAAATAGTACAAAAATAACAATCAAGTGTAGGTTCATTACTAAAGGTGCTAAATTGTGGCCGGTGGCGCGCGCGAGAGAAGCACATTTTGGGTGATAGGTTGGGTGTGGCGACCACCCCCGCGCAAAACCCACAAAAATATGTGCGAGGGGCGCTAGTTGCGAGAAACGCGGGCGTGGGTTGCCAGAGTTGTGGTTGGGAGTTGCCAGAGATTTGGACGGAGTTGCCTTTCGTTGCGATTGTAATGTCTTTTTTTTTCTTCCCTTTGCTTGCATGGTGGAAGCGAAGAGGGTATGGGTTGTTTCATGGTGAGATGGGTTGTGGATTGAATCGTTGATTTGTGGCAATGGCAAGAAACCTTGGGGGATGAGATGTTGTTTACTTCCCAGAAGATGCCGGAACACAAGTTGTCAAAGTAGGCGCGGCTTGCCACAAACACGAGAGTGGCGTATTGTGTTTTTACCGACCAAAACTTACCCAATGTTTACTAGGTAGTTGCCTACAGATATCACAAGCTTTTCTATAGGTTGTGGTGGTGGGTGGTTACGATGCCGAGACGCCGAGGGGCGGTGGCGCGTGCGCGAGAAGCACGTTTTGGGGGATAGGTTGGGTGTGGCGACCACCCCGCGCAAAACCCACAAAAATATGGGCGTGGGGCGCTAGTTGCCAGAAACGCGGGCGTGAGTTACCAAAGTTGTGGATGAGAGTTGCCAGAGACGTGGACGGGAGTTGGCAGGACAAGTGGTAAGTTGCTTGGGGGTTGGCAACTTCACACCACTTCTATCGTGTATTGAAAGAGGAGAAGTTGTGTGGGTGGTAAACTTCACAACATTTTCAAAGCACATTTTCTGCTATGGAAGGCAACTTTAGTGGTGCACGGAAGCAACTTCGTTGTATAATTTATACTAGCAAATTTGTCTAACATTCTCCTCACTTTTGCCTACCGTGGTAGGTAAGTTGTCTACCAACGGATGCTCAGTTACCTACCATTGTCTCTAAGTTGCCTATAATACTAGGGAGTTGCCTATTGTCGATGCTCAGTTGTCTTTCATCGATAATTTTTTGGTCACCTACTACGATTGATAAGCTGTTTGACATTGCTAATTAGTTGCCTACCGATGACTCTCAGTTGCATCCCATTGATAATTAGTTGCCTACCGATGACTCTCAGTTGCATCCCATTGATAATTAGTTGCCTACCGATTAAAACTACATAATGTAGTACAAAAGTTTACTCCTGATGAAGTTGCCTATGACGAAAACTCTGGCAACAGTGTGAAGTTGCCAAAGTTGCCAGAGACGTGGACAAGTGGTAAGTTGCTTGAGGATTGACAACTTCACACCACTTCAGTTGTCTACAGAAAGAGGGGAAGTTGTGTCGGGTAGTTAACTTCAAAAAAATTTCAAAGCAACTGTTCCTATGGAAGACAACTTTAGTGGTGCATAGAAGCAACTTCATATAATTTGTACTAGTAAATTTGTCTAACATTGTCCTCACTTTGTCTACCGTGGAGTGTAAGTCATCTACCAACGGATGCTTAGTTACCTACCATTATCTCTAAGTTGCCTACAATACTACGAAGTTGCCTATTATGCTCTATGACTGATAGCTTGCTTGGCATTACTAATTAGTTGCCTACCAATGATTCTCAGTTGCATGCCATTGATGATTAGTTGCCTACCGATGAAAAGTTGCATAATGTGGTACAAAAGTTGTCTCCTGATAGCACCAAAGTTGCCTATCACGGCGAGAGAGAAAAAGTTCATCGAAAGCAATTTCATAGGTACCGCTAAGCAACTCGACGTTCATGATAGCCAACTTATAAGAGCATTGAGTTGATAGGTAGTCATGCTAGGCAACCTGTCAACAAGATGCTTCATGTAGCACCAAAGTTGATAGATAGTTATGGCAGACGGTGATGATAGGCAATTTGATAGTCATTGTAGCCAACTCAAAAAACATTGGGATGATAGGTAACCATAATCACAGCCTAAACGAAAGTTGCTTACTGTAGTACAAAAGTTGTCTCTCAGTGGCACTAAAGTTGCCTGAGAAAAAAATGTTTATCCAAAGCAACTTCATAGATGAAGCTAGGCAACTTGACGACCATGATAGCCAACTTTATAAGAAATTGAGTTGATAGGTAGTCATCATATACAACATGGCAACAAGGTGCTTCATGTAGCGCCAAAGTTGATAGGTGGTCATGGTAAGCAACTTACAAGTCATGCTGGCCAATTTGGTATGTGTCATCGTAGCCAACTCAAAAGAACATTCGGATGATAGATGATCATCACACACAACCTAACCGAAAGTTGCTTACTGTAGTACACAAGTTGCCTCTCCGTGGCACCAAAATTGCCGGGAAAAAAAGTTCGTCAAAATATACCAATATAGGGATCTTGTTTTGAAGAGCTCGTCGCAAGGAAACTAATGGTGAAAACCGATATTAATTTCAACACTCCGTTCAAAAGTTATGACTTTTAAAAAAAAAATAAACACACAAATAAATGCACATGGGACAAAGATTTTTCCTTTCTTAAAGTGGATTTTGCACCATAGGATTAAGACAAAAACTTACCTTTTTTGGCTGTGTGCTCTGGAACAATAGGGAGCACACATGTTCTCTCTAGTCGTGTCCTTTTCTGCTTTACGTTAGAGATACCGCAGGGGGGGGGGGGGGGGGGGGGGGGGCAAGTACACACATAATCACCTGTGTAGCATAAAAAAAACATAATCACCTGTGTTATCCTTTTGCTTAAAAAACCTGTGTTATCCTAGTTACGTACTACACGTTAAACTTTTGCTAGATCGATGGGGGGCGGGGAGGCTCCACCACTGCCTCCATCGTTGGCACCAGACTACTTGACTTTCTTCGATGTCCTAATCATGGGCATGATGTCTCACGAGCGCTCGACCAACCTCTACACGTTCTCAACCAGCCAGGCTAGGTGGATGCGGAGCACGCCGAAAAAACCAATTTTTTGACACTGCCACGGAGATCCACGAGTGTAGGCCAGTCAGGCATCCCGACGCAGTAGTGTTTAAGGTGCACTAGAGCGTTGGGTACTGGTCAAACTACCAGTCGGATTTATACAATCTTGAGGTGGACATGGAGACGTTTCAAGTCTCTCGGACGTGGATGAGAAGTTCCGCAAACTACGATGAACCGCAACTCAAGATCACAACCAATGGGGCGCTCTCGGTGTTATTTCTGCCGAGGCCAGGCCTTTGGCTAGAGATCTACAAGTGGCAAGACGGTAAAAAGAGTGATGATGGTGCTACTGCCGTATGGCTCTGCACTCACACTGTCAAGTTGAAACCACCTAGGCAGATTGAAAGAAAAGCAATCCAAATATATTTGAGCTTGTTGGGAGAGAAAAATGGCATGATGCTACTCGGCTGGGAGTATTTCGACTTGTCTCGCTGACTCAAATATCTAGCCAAGCATTTCATCTCAAGATTCGATCAACATGTCCAATCGCAACCTACTAGCACATAGTAGTACTACTTGGCATCACCATCACCATAAATAAAGGGCTGCATTTTTTTTGCGAAAAAATATAAGGCTGCATTAAATGAAAAAGAGGAACGTAGCACAATATTTACAATGAAGAGAAGAGGCAAAAATAGAAATAGGGGGAGAGCTGCAGATTAGATGCACATACCGTGTAGCAAAAATAAAAGGGCAGATTCAAAACTAAATAAATATATAATGGCATCAAAGACCAAATGTAGTATATTCATTGCTGATGCTCGAGAAACGTAGCACAATTTTTACATCGAAGAGAAGAAAACCTTGCGCAGAATAAAATACTCAACGACTAAATGGGAATGCTAAGCGAAGAAACATAACATAAGTAACAAAGCACGTACTTTCGCAAAAGAAAAAAAGGAGGTAGAGTTGCAAATAACAGCATAGTTTAAAACAAAAGATGTGAAGGCCTCTGCCGCTTCCAAGGGCCCTCGGCACACAGAATTGTTTTGTATTGAAACAAAGTAGAACCTATTGATGCATCAGCAAGTGCAGCAAGAGTAAAATAGCTCAACATCCAGTTTATGAGCATATCTCGTAAATGTCGTCGATGACAACATATTACAGTGAGATCCCAATACTGCTATAAATCATGTATAGCAAAAATAAATGGGTAGATTCAAAACTAAATAAATATATGATGACAGCAAAGACCAAATGTAATATCTTACTGCTGACGCTTGAGGTGCCATAGTGCAGCAGATGCATGAATGAAAAAGAGCAATGTAGCACAATTTATACAATAACACAACAAAGGTATGAAAGGGAAGAAAACCATGCGCAAAATAAAATGCAGGAACGACTAAATGAGAATGCTGAACAAAGAAACAGACATGCAAGTAACAAAGGACATACAGTTGCAAATAATAGCATAGTTTGAACAAGAGATGCGAAACCCTCTGCTTGCTTCCCGGGCCCTCAGCACACAGGATTGTTTTTTATTCAAACAAAGTAGAACCTATTGATGCATCACTAACTCAAAGCATTCTGAGCATGTAAGTGTAAAATAGATCAACGTCCAGTTCGCTATGAGCGTATATCGCAAGTGTCGTAGATGATAACATATACTACAGTGAGATCCCAATACTGCTAAATCATTAAGATATTGAGAAGAATCAAATCAATAATATTCAAAAATATACATAAAGCACATAACCACAGATTGTAGACAGAGAGGTCGTATTTTATTAAAAAAAATGGGAGGCTCAGAGTTGGCACGTCTATCATATATGGGCAACCCACTCTGCAACTGATAAGTTTAGTGATCCACGTTTGGAGATGCCCTTAAACCCATGTGACGTTTCAGCATTCAAACGGAGGGAGTAATAATTAGCCGCTAAACTGGTTACTTGCTGTGACACAAGCCATCCTAGTTTAGCACCAACTGCATCAATTCAGGTGTTAGATAGATGCTCTCACAGGGAAGCTATATCATCACAGCCATTCATGAACATGACACAAAAGAAACAGTAATCTTGACATCTGAACTTGCCCTATACGACCCTTAAGTTGAAACCAATAAAGAAGTAAAGAGTAACCAAAAGTACAAACTGATAAGTAGATAAAGAGTAGAGTAGAAAATGAAATTATCAAGTCAAATAGCAATTGAAACAAGCAAACTGACCCAGCACCAAATAAAATGGTTTCAAAAACTATCCAAGGGACAGCAGAATTATCATAGCCCTTCAAGAATAAGGAAGAACAGAAAAGAAAGAACAGAAGACAGGAATAAGTGCAGCTGAAGTACTGTTCCTAAAACAACAGAACTGGTTGACATACTGCAAAACCAACAAAATGATAGGAAATAGGCAAAAATATAAACTTGCAAAACAGTCCTTTGCATCCACCAGAACATGATTTTACCGAAAGAACTAATATCATAACCGAACTATCAACACATCTTTTATGTATACATGGATGCAAGTGAGCAAGAATACAAATTCTCAAGAAGGAAAAGATCAGCTCAAATTTTGTCGAGGATACGATCATTTTTACTCAGAATAATTGAAGACAAGTTTATGTCAGCCATGTTTTATCATTAGAGCCCCAGCTAAACTGGTTACTTGCTGTGACACAAGCCATCCTAGTTTAGCACAAACTGAATCAATTCAGGTGTTAGATAGAAGCTCTCACAGGGAAGCTATATCATCACAGCCATTCATGAACATGACAGGAAGGAAACAGTAATCTTGACATCTGAACTAGCCCTATATGACCCTCAAGTTGAAACCAGTAAAGAAGTGAGGAGTAACCAAAAGTACAAACTGATAAGTAGATAAAGAGTATAGTAGAAGAATGAGATTATCAAAAGTCAAATAGCAATTGAAACAAGCAAAATGACCCGAACCCAATAAGGTAATCTCAAAAACTATCCAAGGGACAGCAGAATTATCACAACCATTCAAGGAAAAGTAAGAACAGAAAGATAAAAGCCCGAATGCACCAAACTGCTCCCACCATTGACAACAAAATCATGAGAAGGCAAACCAAACACCACGAGAGGTGATTTGTGCGTGGCTGCTCCTAATGAGATAGTAAATGCCACAAACATGACAATTCATCACTTTTAAACATGAAAAGGCGATAGGAATAATAAATGTGTAGAGGGCACAATTTTATATTAGTTGCATTGAGATTTGAGAGGGCTCAGATTCACCTTTGATAGATCATACAACCTAGCTCCACCATCTTCTTTCACCAGATCAACCCCCACCATTGAAGTCGAGCTCCTCTGGTTATCACCCAACAGAATGACCATCCAAGACAGAGCCGTCAATATTCGGTGAGAATGAAAAGGTTCCAAAAGAGGAGGAGTGGGTTTTTGATGCCCACAGCACCTCGAATAATCGAAGACAAGTTCATGTCAGCCATGTTTTATCATCATCGCCCCAGATAAGTTTCCAACATGGTTCATTCTGTGCTGAACTTTTCCAAAAAGGGTCAAAACAGTGATTTCGGCCGCAACATATCAGTCTCAGGAGCTGCTCATACCTGGCCTCGACCGACCAAACCTCCCGCTCGGAGGACACCTCTCAGACAACACCGTACGGTTCCCAGCCCACGCCACAACCAGATCCAAGGCAATGGAATGTCGGTGGCTGGCGGCACCATAGCGACGGGAACTGAGAGGGCGGCCACCGAAACGATGGGTCAGCGAGTCGGCAATGGGCCAGCAAGTCCGGTTGTAGATGCTCTTAGTACCCACCACCACGGCTGTCTTGATTGCTCAGGACATGATTATTTCAGGCACAATCTTCATCATCGCCCCCCACTATTTTCTCCGAAAAGGAGGTTGCACACCAAGCAACATGACCATGATATTTCTTTACAGAGGGAGTACCCATTACATACATGCGTGCGTGCACACATCGAGCGATCAGGCTCAGGAGCTGCTCATACCTGGCGTCAGCCGACCAAACCTCCCAGTGCGGAGCACGCATCAGACAACACCGTACGGTTGCCAGCCCACGCCACAACCAAATCCAAGCCAGTGGAGCGGCGGTGGTTGGCGGCGCTGTAGCGGTGTGGAACTGACGCGGCGGCCACCGGGACGATGGTTCAGCGATCCGGCAACGAGCGCCCGCCTGATTGGGTTTAGGTGCGCGCGTCCACACAGAGGGGGAGAGAGCGCGTGTGTGTCTGAGAGAGAGAGAGAGAGAGAGAGAGAGAGAGAGGTGGGGATAGTACCAAATCCGAAGCAACATGCAGCCAAGCTGCGAGAAATCCATGGACGGCGGCTCAGATCCCGCGCCAGCCCGAGAAAGCCCTCGATCGAAACCCGTCGCGGGCCCCGCCGCTCGGTTCCCAGCCCGCACGGCCGCGGACGCCTCCCGCACCGGCGGCAGCCCCGAGGGGCCTCCAAGCCGATGCGCGATCCGGCGCGGGGGAGGGGCTGGCCCCGAAGAGCGGGGACCCGGCGAGTCCGTCGGTCAGGAGCGGGGCGGCGCCGGCGGCTCCCTCCATCATCGCCGCCGTTTGGGGAGGGACGCAGCCCCGGCCGAGGCGATCATCGGCCACGGCGAGCGGGACGGGCGCGGCCTTGGATCCGAGGTAGGGTTCGTCGCCGACGGGAGAAGAGATGGATCCAGATCCGGATGGGTCATTTAGTAAAAATAATACAGTAGTACTGTACTACGAGGAGGCCTGCGAGGGCCGAGAGGGAATGGTAGTGGGGAGGGGACGAACACTGCTATGCACAGTTGCACACGACGCTTATATTACGATCCATGCACGATGCTGCGCATTAAGCCATCCATCGGATTGCCCGTCGTGCATAAATCGTGCATGAGTATCGGAGCAGGAGAAAATGCGTGGGACAGCTTCCGGGGCTCTCTCGGCAGAGCAAGGGAAATTTGCGCGGGCTTGGGTACCGTGCGCCGCTCTCCCATCGTCGCCGCCACCGCCGAGGGAAAGGGAGTGGACCGAGCTCCGGCGGCGTCCACTAAAGACAACGACATCGGCAGCTTCCTCCGCCGCCGCTCCGGGCTCCTCCGCCTCGCCACCTCTGACGGCTCCCTGTGTCCACTCCCTCCGCTCCCCCCCGACCCCTCCTAGAATCCCCTCCGTCTAGCCGTTGTGCCCCCTCCGTCTGTGTTGCCGGTAGCCGCTGACATGGTGGTAGATTTGGTCCTGTAGCAGTGGCCCACAAGCTCCGGGACGACTCCAGCAGGTAGCTTTCTTTGCAGGAGCTGAATTTTGTTATGTATTGTGTTCAAATGAGTGATGCACTATGTGTACTTTCCTATTTGACAGAATTGTTACTGATTGGGGTGATGTATTGTGCAATTTGACAAGATTTGAGTGTTGTGCATCTGCAAGTGTTGTGCAATGGGCGAAATTGACAAGGGAATACCTCAAGTTGGTATGAGGCTCAGAAATGCAGATGAAGCTTGGGTGTTTTGGGTTGCATATGGGGCCCGTGCAGGGTTTGATGTGAGGAAGAGAAACAAAAATGTAAGCAAGTTTGATGGTGAAGTGACTTCATGCAGGTTTGTTTGTTCCAATGAGGATCTTCGGAAAAAAGGGATAACAATGGATCATGTGTCAAAGCGTATTAGAGCTGAAACAAGAACATATTGCAAAGCTCGGATGACTATAACATTGGATCGAGTAGCAAGAAATTATGGTCACCGATATTGTGCTAGAACACAATCATTACCTTCAATTGCCACAAACTTGTCACTTGATGACATCACAAAGGAAGATTTCGGAAGTACAAGCTTTTGAAATAGAAGCCGTTGATGATTCTAGAATCATGCCAAAAGCTGCACATGAGAATGCTTGTCGTCAAGTTGGTGGACTACTTAACCTTGGCTACACTTGTGTTGACCAAAAGAATCATTTGCGAAGCAAGCGCAAGCCAACTAAAGTTGCTGCATCCAAAAACCAAAGAGCAAAGGTATATGGCAAGATGTACATGATGTGTTCTTACCATTCATTCCTAAATTACTTACTAGAAGTTTTATTGCAGTAACAAAAGAAACATGATGGTGCGGAGCCTCAAGTAGGAGTGGAGAAGGATGGGCGCGATAAAGAAGCAAACATGGAGTTTCAAGAGTGCAACAAGATAATGAGTTACACGCAGCTCTTGACAGCTACCCGTTATGATGAAGATCTGTTCTAGCATGTACAAGCTTGTTAGATAGTATTTGGGCAGTGTCGACTAGTATTTTGGATAGTGCCTTGACTATAGTTTTTTGGACTTGGGGGCTAACTATAGTCTTTTGTGGCATAAGTGTACAAGTGAAAGGGCCAACTCTATGTCCTTGAATGATTATGTAAGAACAAATTTCTATGTTAAGTGCTTCGAAAATTAGTTTATTCACGCCTACTGTTTGTTGTTTTCCTGAACATCTTTAACTGAATGTCCATGTATTCAGACCTACATAAGTATGGCTCGGGTTTTCCCTTTTGCTTGTTGTTTGCTAAATTGAATGGAAGTGTTGTTCTTTGCCAAACTGAACGATATTGTGGTAGTGTTGTTTACAGCCTTGTAATACTGTAGATGTATTTATACTGAACTAATGTTCTGCTCTCTTTTGTGGAGAAATTGGACTATGAATCATTGCTGGGCTCGTGGCCACCGGCGGCAAAGACGCTCGCTTTGTTGAGGGGTCATAGGGCGTCATCAAAGGGGGCAGAGAAGGGCGTCGGAGGGCCGTCTAAGGAGGCCGCCGGAGGGCCGTCTAAGCTGTCGGATGTGGGCAGAGGGAGTAGCCGGAGGTGGGCGGAGAGGGTCGTCGAGGCCGTCTTATCCATCACACGCCGCTAGAGATCATCCTGGAGGTGCGGCCGGCGCGGCTCCCCTCCCTTCCCGCAGTAGCGGCGGTGGGACCGGCAGAGCTCCGCCCGCGAAGCGCTTCTGTTCCCCTGCATCTGTTTCCTCAGCTCGCGCAGTTTTCCTCTGTCTACATGTTTAGTCGCTTGGCTGGCTGTCAGCTGCTGCTCACAGTAGGATTGATTTGGACGATGGATGTAGGGGGGCAAGGCACGCCGTGACCTGGCTCTGGCGAGGCACGGGATCTCAGTCCGTGGAGAGGGCATGGAGGGGAACGAGTTTGATGAAGAGTCCAAACCGGTCAGACCCAAGGTTTCCAAGGTTTTCAGGTTTTCATATAACACGGCCGGTCGATATAGCTAGGTACGTATGCAAATCTCGAGTCTCCCTCGGATCGAACGGCGTAGCTCACCACTCACGCGAGACATGGTCCCTGGAGTCTGGTGTTGCAACCTGGTCGCCATGCATATTTTACAAGCGGATTGAAACCTGGAGCCAAGCACAAATCACAACCGGATCGAAAATACCACCCTGCGGAAGGCGGGTCTCCAACACTTGTCGCCGCCATAGGCAGCACCGGTGGGTGTTGGTTTGCAACACTTGTCGCTGGTGGGGGTTGAGGGGGGCGGGGGGGGGGGGGGGGGGGGGGGGGGCGGGGCAGCCACGGCCAATGCATGATTGAAGAACCAAAGTGGCGCGGTGGCCATGGCCGGCCGGCACAGCCAGTCACCGGTGGGGGAGGCGCGAGCATCTACAGAGAGGAAGAAGGGGAGAGCGGAGCTTGCGGTGTAGAGGAGATGCACTCGTGCACGAGCGAAGAATGAGGGGATGGCGTCGTCCCTGGAGAGATAAGGTAACATGGGAGGCGGTCGTTCGGTGGTGGACCTACGCGCAGACGATCGAGTCGCGGAGCGAGCGGTGCGACCGTCGAAAACTCAGCCAGTCGACCGGATATGGATATAAACGTTCCCCCGTGCGAAATGTGTTTGGTTGGGGGCTGGTATAATACAGCTGTAAAATATTACAGGGGTGGCAGAAAAACTACATTCCAAGCGGAGCCTAATGATGAGTTCGTGACACGTTCGGACACGAGTTTGACGAGGAGTCCAAACCGGCCAGACCCAAGGCTTTCAGGTTTTTTCATATACACGGCCGGTCGACCAAGATACGTACGCAAACCTCGAGTTTCCCTTCCAGGACACGGTCGGACATGAGGTCGACCAAGAGTCCAAATCAGCCACTCCTTTTTTTTTTTTTGCATCGGAATTATGAGAGCTTTATTCAACTAAAAGCATTCGCCGAACAGTCCGCCAACAGGCTACTGATAAGGAAGCTATGGTCTCGTTGATCCAACTTATATGTGCGGCCGATCGAGCGAAATACGTACGTACGAAAAATCTACCTCGAGGCTAGCTAGCTCCTCCGATCGCACCGTGACGAGACGATGGTCATGTCGCTCCCGGAGGACCTGGTCGGCGAGGTGCTCCTGCGCGTCAAGGACATGGCCGACCTTTTCAACTGTGCCAGGACGTGCAAGCGGTGGAGCCGCCTCGTCGCCGACATCCGCCGCCACCGGCGGAACCAGACGTCGTCGCTGCTATCTGGCTTCTTTGCACATAACTTAGTGTTGAATAAAGAAGATTGTGACCCCGACCGAAGACATTTTATCGAAGATTGTGACCCCATAAAGAAGATGCTGAGACTTGCAATGTCTCCATAAAGAAGATTGTGACCCCGACCGAAGACATTTTATCTGGAACGTATTATGAACCACAACTTAGTGTTGCTGCCGACGAGACACTATCGTTGCTCTGCCTGCAAAGGCCAGGCCTCCAGTTAAAAATATGTATGCGGCAGGGCAACGGAGGGAGGAGTGTGTAACATCCCCAGATCTTAACCTTGTCATTAAGCTAATTAATTAGCCTTGTCATCATGATCATCCTAAATAAATTGCATTTAGAGAATAATCCAACTTCAAATTCAAATTTAAAACAAACTCAAAATTAAAAGTTATCCAAACAGTAGAATAAAAATGTTCATAATATTGTAAATATTCCCAAAACAATTATAAAAATAAAGCCAACATTATTTAAATTCCCAAATTGACCCTAGCAACTAAAACAGTGGACTAGCAGCAATTTATTTGATCTTTTCAATTTCTAAAAATACTAAAACCATTCCAAATGCCGCCAAACTTTTTGTGCCAACCCTAAATATTGAAATGCATTTATGTGCTAAATTTCACATTAAACAAAAATCAATTGATGCTCCAACTAAATGCAAAACAGTAAATAAAATAGAAAACAGAAAAGAATAAAGGAAAAAGGCCGAAACCTACTGTGCACTAGAGCCCACTATCTACAGCCGTGGCCCAGCCCAGCTCCCCGCGTCGTCTCCCTCCTCGCACAGCGCGCGCGCACTGGCCCCCCCTCGCGCGCGCTCGACAGCGTGCGGCTACAGCCCCGCGGGCGCCTGCAAGACCCCCTCGACCCCCTGCAACCCTAGCCGCCCCCATACTCCCCCTCGTTCGCCCTCTCCCTCTCTGCTTCGCTCCTCCCCGAGCGCAGCCGCCGCCGCCGCCTCGCCACAGCCGTGACCAACGGCCTCCCCGGGTCGCGTTGTGCTGCCCTACGGCTTCCCCGACGTCGTCCTCGTCCTCCACGTGCCCGAGGCCGATCGGTGAAGCTGCCCTGCGTCGACTACGCCTTCGTCTTCTACCTCGGGCAGCCGAGATCGCCGTGAACGCCTCGTCGTCTCCGGTGCCTCCCCGAGCAAACTAGTCTACCCTGCTGCTTCGCTATAAGCTCCCGGCCCGCCCCAGCACCTTGTTGCTCCTCCTAGCGTGCCGTAGCACCTATCCCCGCCCACCGAGCTCCCTCGTCCACCATGACCCGCGAGCTCGCGCACCCGAGCCCCTACGGCTCGGTCCAATAGCGCCGTCGTGCTCCCCGCGCTTAGTAGCTGCTGCCCAGCCGCTTTGTTCGGTCGCTTGCTTGCCGTAGCACCGCGCCCGTGCAAGCCGTAGTTCTGCCGCCGCCCGGCGCCGTCGGCCTGCTCGGTTCCGGCCACCCCAGAGCTCGCCGCTGCCACCTTTGGATGCGGACGGGCGAGGGCTACGTTCCGGTGGCCTCAGCTCGCCGGGACGCGGCCTGTAGCCAAATCCCGCGCGGCTCCGCCGCGCGCCCGGCCGTCGCCGTCGTTTAAACGCCGGCGCACCACCGCCACGTGGACCTGCCAGTGGGCCCCATCGTCATTAGCCACTAATTGGCTGCTAAGCAGCCACTGACTGGTGGGTCCGAGTATTGTAGCATTTAGGTTAATACTAATTAGCTGCTAACTAAAATGTTAAGCCACTGTTTTAAATAAACTGACCCTATGACAGGTGGGGCCCACCCACTAAATAATCCCTGTTTAAAAATAAAACACTGATTAACCTTTCTGTGTATGACATATGGGCCCCACCAACTAATTAACTTAATTAGATAAAACTAACCTCTGTTACCTGAGTCACTGACATGTGGGACCCAGCCTGACACTGTTCATTTGGATAAGGCTGCTGAGTCAGCATGTTGACTCAGCACTGGGGCCCACTGTCCGCCTCTGCTGACTGGGAGTTGACCCAGTCAACTGGGCCCGCTGTCAGCCACTGTGTGCACTTATGTGTACACTCCACTGGGTGCACATAGCATTTTTGCTAATTAATTTCGAAATTAAATAAATTCCAGAAAATTCAGAAAATCAATAAAACTTTAAAAATTCATATAAAATAAACCGTAACTCGGATGAAAATAATTTATATATGAAAAATGATCAGAAAAATATAACGAATCCGAATATGTCATTCACATACCTATCACACCCCTCTAACATACCGAACATTGAACATTTACTACCGGAACCGCTAAATAAATAGTGCTTGGAGCTGGGAAAATATTCCCGAATATTTTCCCTCTTCTTTTAAAATGTCTAGTAATGCATTAGAGCATATCACCAACACCTCTTGCCGTGCCATAGCATCTATGTTGCATTTGATTGCTCCGTTATTTATTTGTTTCCCCTTCCCCTTCCTCTCCGGTAGACCCCGAGACCGTTGATGCTTCGGTGATCGACTACGGCTACGCTTTCGAAGATTCCTTTCGTCTGCAGAGCAACCAGGCAAGCAAAACCCCTTGATCATTCCTATATCACCTATTCCTTCTTTCCCGTGCTTGCATTAGATTTTGCTACTGTAATTGATTGCTCCTATTCTAATGCATAGCCTGATTTTGTAACCTGCTGTTGATACTTTACCTGTTGTCCTAAATGCTTAGTATAGGCTGGTTAGTGATCCATCAGTGGCCCCACATCCTTGTCCTTGTTGCCCCGCTTTATTACCGGTGCCCCGATCCATGTGATCGATGTTCAGAGACCGACACAGCACCGCACACCCCCTTAGTTGTACGACTCTACATAGCTATTATCGAGTGCCGAGGGTGGTACCTCCTACCTCACTCCTGATGATATCTCTGTAGCCTAGCTAGTCGGTTGTGGGTTACCGAGGGTGATTCCTCTTTCACCACCTCTGATGATGCCTCTGTCGTGCATCCCCTCAAGTGTGAACCCATCGAGGGTGATTCCTCCAAGTTCACCTTGACGGATACATCGAGTGAGAGTCCATCGAGGGTGATTCCTCGGACTTCCCCCTTGATGACAAGAACACACTGTTACCTTTAACTGTTGCCCCTTTTAACTGTTACTGCGGGACTGGAGGGACAGGCTGTACCACCCCGGTAGAGGTGGACCTGAGTTCCCGACAGTCTCTTGAGAGTCGGGTTGACCTGGAGGGTACCCGCGAGATAAGTACGAGGCGCGGCCGGGCAGGCAGAGACGGCCCCAGGAGAGGGATGCCCTGGCCCTTGCCGCAAGTCCTCGAGACGGGGCGACAGGAGTACTGATCGTCACCGCGAGCTCCCAACACACTAACGAATTTGGGTATTTGATCTGAGTTGGTCACTGGCCTATACGCACTACCACCACGCAGGATAATGGTTTAATGGGGGCCTTGGCGCCGTACGTATCAGCCGAAAGCTTTGTCAGATGTCTAGTTCAGCATTGTGCCACGGTCGGATCGTGCCTTCCAGGAGAGGGGTGGCGTTGGTATCCACCGTCCTCACAACGACCCGGAGTGCGAAGGGCGATGGGCCCAAGACCCCTGAGCACTTAGGATGTAGACCGGCGGGGACCTCTCTGCTGAGCCTAGGTAGGATTACGTCGTGTCGATCAGCCGAGGCCGGGCATGACCCAAAAAAGTGTGTCCGGCGAGAGTTAATCGAGCGTGTTGGGTAACAGTAGTGCACCCCTGCAGGGAAGTTATCTATTCGAATAGCCGTGTCCACGGTAACAAGACGCTCAGTGTTGTATCCTGATCTACTACAACTTGAGCTGGATACATGTTAATTAATTGTAAGCTCCGGGATTGCTTTCTCGTAGGGAGTTGAGGAAGGATCTCTAGGCTTTGCTACTACATGCTTGTTACTTTATGTTATACTGCTAATCTGCACTTTTCTAATGCTACAAGACGCTGAAAATGCTAGTCTTCGATAGGCTAGGCCTTCTCTCTATTCTGGCATTTCTGCAGTCCAGTCCATAAATACAGCCCCTCTTTTGATACCGATACATACTTAGCATAGATCTGATGTAAGTCTTGCGAGTATTTTGGATGAGTACTCACGGTTGCTTTGCTACTTCTTTTCTCCATACCCGATTGCTGCGACCAGATGACGGAGCCCCGGAGCCAGAAGATCCCGCCGCCGACTACTACCTCCCCGATGGTGCTTACTACTACGTGGAGACAGACGACCAGGAGTAGTTTAGGAGGCTCCCAGACAGGAGGCCTTGCCTCTTTCGATCAGAGCCGTTGTTTGTTTTCGCCTTCTTAGGACACTCTTGTCTAATTATGTCTGTTCCCAGACATTGTTGCTTTCGCTGACGCTTGTGTAACTCGAGCTTATGTATTCGAGCCCTCGAGGCTCCTGGCTTGTAATATAAAGCTTGTATTATTTTATTTTTGTGTCTAGAGTTGTGTTGTGATATCTTCCCATGAGTCCCTGGGCTTGATCGTGTGCATTTGCGTGTATGATTAGTGCACGGTCGGGCCGGGGGCGTCACAGAGTGAGAATGGTGGTACATGGCTCTACACCCGAGCCATCGAGCTAAAACCACCCAAGCAGGTTCGAGCAGAAGAGACGCACTTGACCATTTTGGGAGAGAAGAGTGGAACATTGCTTGCCGAAAAAGGCTTTCGCCCCGTTTTATATATAAAGCAACGATCCACAACAACCCGGTACAACCGCACGCCACCACAACACACGCACACACCCAAGGCAGGATACAAAGGCGCTGATCGCAGCAACACCACCCCTAGCACTACAAGAGCAACCGGGGCTCAACCGGGAACACGACACCGCGAAGAAATGAGGCCGCATACGACGAACCGTGGGCTTCAAGACGGCGCCTTCAGGAAGGATACGACACCGGAACGCCGCCACCGCCAGATCCGAGGATCAGAGTTTCCCCTGGAGCAACACGACGGGCAATGAGAGCCACGACGACGCCTTCAAGAAGGGAACGAGCTTCGCCGCCGCCGGTCCGTCCGAAGATAGGAACAGGTTTTCACCCCGGCCAACACTCACCGCCCCTGAACGCCGCACCCCGGTTACCACGCCGCCCACACGGCCATGGAGTGGAACATTGCTTGTCAAAGACAACTGCATGAATGTGTACGCTGTCGATCTTCAGACAGGGATGATGAAGAGTCTCATGTATTGCGGTAAAATTACCCACGGGAAGGTTGTGCCCTTTGAGATATATTGGCCGATGTTCGAATCCGTTTTATTCTTGTTACTCGCTACATGCACATGAACTTGACTCGAGGGAACCATCCTCTCATAATTGTATTTCATTTACTTTTAGAATCTGTTGGGTAAATTGTTATGTTTTGGTGTGGATGGATGCTGGCTTGTAAGCTTAATAGTACCCTGCAAAAAATTACTCCATAGTAGTATGAAATATTTCACACTTTAGTACTTCACAGGAAATTAGATTGTATAAATGGATTATTTTGATGATAATATGTATATAGATTATTAAAGAGAACAGGTACGGAGAAAACATTGTCCCCACCTTTGCAAAAGAGGTACTGTTGAACTTAGATGTTTTTTAGGGTCACATCGTTCCTTTTTAGGCAATTGAGGGGTCACACATCTGAAGCTTCTAAGAAAACCCTTCCGTATAGTGCGCTTCCCGGCCATGGGACAATTGCTTTAGCCCAAGAAATCAAAAATTGTAATCAAAGCGGGGCGTAACATTGCTGATACTCGATCCTCCTTTCCCCCCAAAAAATATGATACTCGACCCTCCTCCAACGACCCACATTGTACACGCGATCATGCTACAGACAGAAAGATGGAAGATATGGTGGCGGTGGTCACCATGGTGTCGTTACCGGAGGACGCCGTCCGCGAGATCCTCATGCATGTGGAGGACACGGCTGCTCTCTTCCATTGCGCGGTTACGTACAAGATATGGAGACGCCTCCTTCCCCTGCAGTCAATGGCCGGATGATCTTCCTCACAAGGTTCTTCACTCAGAAACAGATCGGGCCCCATATCGACCCCACCTTCACGACGTTCTTCGTCCCAACGCTGCTGTAAGTGTTCGGCCCTAGTCTCGGCTCCCTCTTCCCCGGCAACACTGACGCTTGCCTCCTGGATGACGCGGTGTCGCTCACCAAGCGCCTCGGCCTCCTCCTCGTCCGTCGGGCCATGGACATTGCTCCCGCCTATCAATTTGATGACTCCGCCATTCGTTTAGCCGTGTGTAACCTGCTTGCTGGCGTGTGCGACATGCTTCCCCCACTAAATATTTTCTTCTGTGGAAGTCCTAAAATTCTAGAAGATTTAAATTTTAAAATTCTGAACTATGAAATTTCCAAAAGTTGAAATTCTAAAAGTGAAGTTTCAGTATTAAATTTTCAAAGTAGAAGATTTTAAAACATCTAATATTCCAAGTTTCAAATTTTGAAAGCTATGGCTAGAATTTTCGGAAGTCGGTTCTAGGATTTTTGTAAAGTTACAAACATTGAATGTTGCTAAAAATAAAGAGTGCTTAAAATGAAAATTCACCAAACAAAAAAAATGTTCTCAAGTGACCGCATGAGGGCATTGGTGTCACTGTCCGCCAATTAGCTGTGCCCACTGTTTTTAGTGTCATCGGGCTCGGTGATTGTCTTAAACCTTGTGGAGGTCGTCCTAGGCCAAATTCAATGAAATGGTCGACCACTTTTCTGGATCAGATAGGTTTTGCAATAGTTACATGGATGATCTCTATGATGGATACCGCGACCCTATTAACAATGGAGATGGCGAGCACTCTGCGTCGGCCCAAAAATCGCAACATGTGATCGGCTACCCCTCAGCCGTCCGATCGGCCTGCTCTGCACCATTGAATGATAGCCCAAACATCCCTTGTCTCCCCCACCTGGTGCCCACACATCACAAAAATCCCCTCGCCTTACCCACCCCCCACCTCACACAAATGAGAAACAAATCGCTAGGACAGTGAGTAGTAGCCATCGATGTCGTGGCAGCGCCACCCGCTATTGTTGCACCGACCGTTGCCGTCGTAGCATCGACGTTGTAGAATCCATGTACCAGCAAGTCATAAGCTGGAGCAGAACATTGCAATGGCAGCGAATTAAAAAGAACTGCAATTGAGAATAGAGACCTTGTAGAAACCTATTTGATTGGTTGGACAAAAGGCGAAACCATTATATATCTGGAATGACAAATTATGCGTTATACCATATACAGCTAAATTTTCTTGGACATGGTTCATGATTCTTGCATTAATGATTCAGAAGTATTACCAGACGACGCGGGCCGAGGTGGCAAAAGGGCCTTTTCAATTTGAAACTCGTGAACACGTGACACATAATTATTACGTGATTGAGAAAAGAGACCTTGTAGAAACCTATTTGATTGGTTGGACAAAAGGCCAAACGTCAGGGCCGGAGTGCTTCGTGTCATACGTGTGGCACTTATCATTTGAGTTATATATCTGGAATGACAAATTATGCACTATACCATACGGTTAAATTTACTTGGACATGGTTCATGATTGTTGCATTAATGATTAAAGAAGTACGAGCCGACGCGGGCCGAAGTGGCAAAAGGGCCTTTACAATTCGAAATCGTGAACACGTGACACATACGGACGTGAGAGTTCGACAAAGAGTCCAAACCGGCCAGTCCCAAGGTTTTCATATACAAGGGCCGATTGACCAAGACAGGTACGCAAAATCTACCTCTAGTCTCCTCCGATCGCAGGCGTAGCTCACGTACGCGGGACAAGGTCCCTGAAGAGATGACGGCGATGTCGCTCCCGGAGGACATGGTCAGTGAGGTCCTTGCGCGGGTGAAGGACGCCACCGACCTCTTCCGTTGTGCCAGGACTTGCAAGCGATGGAGCCGCCTCGTAGCCGACGTCCGCCGCCGATGGCCGAACCACATGTCGACGTTGCCCTCTGGGTTCTTCACTCGGAAAGGCAAACTGACGTGCCTCATTCCAACACCGGGATCAGTGTTCGGGACTGCTACCCTCTTCCTCGGCTCCTTCTTTCGAGACGCCCCGCTAGGCCTCCACCTCAGTCGTGCAACACCGCTAGCCGCACACCACGGCCTCCTCCTTGTGCGTCTCCCCTACTCCGACCCCCTGCTTCATCTTGCCGTGTGCAATCTGATCGTCCGCACATGTGTTGATCTCCCCCCACTAAAAAGCAGTTGGAAGTATGGTGATAGTGGCTATGGCATCTTTACCACTGCAGACCGTCCCTCAAACTGCGACGAACAACCATCATGGCCGCCGGGCTACTCAGCCTTGTTCAAAGTTCTAGTCATATGCTGCCATGGTTATCACAAACCATGCATTCTTCACTCGTTTTCATACAGCGAGGCGAGGTGGAACACACCCACAGAGATAGTTTATGAGTCTACAAAGCTCAGCATCTGCGGGTCACTCAAGCATCCCATTGCCGCTGTGTGCCATGGCACCGCGCACTGGCTTGTTTGGTGCAAGTCAACCGACATTTATAGGTGGCATATTATTGATGTGGATGCCGAGACATGTCATACTTCCCTAAGAGAGATTGTGATCCCGATCCAACACACTTTATCGGTAACTTATGAAACACAACTTAGTGTGGCTCATGATGGGACATTGTTATTGCTTTTCCTGCAAAGGCCAGGCCTCCAGTTAAAAATATGTACGCAGCAAGGCAATGTAGGGGGCGAGACTGGTGGTAGATGGTTCTGCAGCCGAGTGGTCGAGCTAAAACCACCCATGCAGATTCGAGCACAAGAGACGCATTTGACCTTTTTAGGTGAGAAGGGCGAAACATTGCTCATTAAGGACAACTGGATGAACGTGTATGCCGTCGATCTTAATACAGGGGTCATGAAGAGCCTGGCGTCTTGTGGTCGTATTAACCGGAAGATCGTTCCCTTTGAGTTATATTGGCCAACGTTGTAATCATTTTTATTCTTTGTACTGGATAGATGCACACAAATTATGAATTTGACTCGAAGAAACATTCCTCTCATGATTATTTATTTTACTTTTAGAAAGTGTTGGGTAAATTGTTACTTCCTTTGATCCAAAAATAAGTGTCACGGTTTTTGTTTGAACTAAAACCACGACACTTATTTTGGATCGGAGGGAGTATGTTTTTGTGTGGATGGATCCTGACAGGTGAGCTTAGTAGTTAGTGCAAAGTATTTTACAGTAGTGCATCCATCCTCTCAAACTATTGACTAGATCATGATTGTGTGTGTTGCCACACCCGTCTATTTCTCCAACAGAATAATAGAAGTTCTGTAAATTTTGACAAAATTATGAAACATAACTAACCAATATAATGGACAATAACGGAAAAATAATCTGGTGACAAATAAAAGTTTTGCGCCCCTTGTTTGGTTTCATTTACATGGCACATTCAATATGGATCACTATATGAAACAAAAAACAATTAGAGTATTGTAAGTATGAAATCTGAAATAAATTAAGGAGCATCTGAGAGTTTCACATATCAAGGCAAGCGCAAGCAAAAAAAAAAAATACGCCCATAATGTTGCTTACAAAAGAAAACCAGACGTACCACAAGGATGACAATTATGGGCTTAGATTATACTCCCTCAGTCATAAAATAAGTGATGCTGACTTAGTACAACTTTGTACTAAATCAGCGACACATATTTTGGGACGGAGGGAGTATCAGCTAAAATGTTATTCAACATCATAATATACGTACACTTGTCTGGAAATGAGAGACAACTGAAAAATGTTCATATAGATTACTAAACTGCTTAGCCGAATCAAAATTTCTCCTGCGGAAACAATATCAAGCATGGACGAATCAACTGAACTGATGAATCTGATACATAAGCCAAGAGTGCTAGCTATAGACAAATGCTTATTAAGATGGACTGTTAGAAGACATCTTTGATGACAATTTTAACGGTTCATACAAATAAAGGAAGATATCTCATGCAATACACCCTCTCCTGAGAGGTTATTTGGATACTCCCATGCTTTTCTATCTATACCTGCTTTCTTCATATTAGCTTGATCAGATGACAATGTAAATTTCCTTGATATTCTTTACTTTGTTTTTCCATTGTATATCCTCATGCATCTGCAGAAACAAGTTGGGTTTAGCTTTTTTGACAACTTCAAATATTTTGCACAGATAATAGACTCAAGTAAACGACATTTATTCTAATCGATAGATGCGGACTTGCTTATAACAGACAATCAATCAGCAAGACTTGCTTCAGCTACAATAAAATTGGGGATCTCACCACTATATTAATTTCCATTATTCTTCATTTGATTGCATCACGTACCAGACAACCAACTCAGGTTGTCAAAATGTAATTAATCAGATTACCATCAGCCCTAATCTCACACCAGATTCTCACAAACCAAGCAAAAACATTAATCACCCAGATTGCCATCATGCCCAATCTCACACAAGATATTCTCAGAAACCAACAAAGCATCAAGCAATATCTTTAGGGAGTAAATTTTCTGTAGATGAAAATTCGCAAACATGATCTAAAATGAACAATAATACTCTTGAAGGAGCCAAGAAACATGAGCTTAACAAATCTGGACATAAAGATAACATGCAGATATATCGGTTGTAGAATAACATCGAGACAAAGAAGAAGTGAAATTTGTATGGCGTGAAAAATGGATAGATTATCAGTATATATACCATCTGCATTTTTGGATTGAACAAAGTGATGTGTGCAGAATATAAATTAGTATACATGTAAGTAGTCACAAATATCACACTGTCAGTCCAACAGGTCGACCAAGAGAAGCATGTGTTAAATTCCTTGAAAAGGACTTTGAAAGAACCATGTAACACGAGTTGACAACTTCCCTTATTTGGAGTATGCTAGTTACAGAACATACCCGATTCAGTCACTCACAGTTTTCATTATATCTATGTCTGCTATTGGAGGATCTCGCTAAAGAATCATAGAAAAGCGCTAATTTTATACGAAATTCCTTGGGTGCTATTAAGAAATTTAGGAACTTCTTTTAGAAGACACCGAGAAAGTAATGTGGTAGAACTGTTACAAAGAATACTGTTAACGGATGGATCACAAAATTTGAGGTTCCTCTGGAAAAAATAATTCAACAAATTAGTATATATTTCTTGTACTTCTACATCTCTCAGCAGATATAAGTGGACCTCTCGTTTATTTCTTGTGTGTTCGCTGTTGCGTATGTGCAATACTTCATTCGGTATAGCTAGAGCAATTATCAGGCAGAGAAGGACGCCTTTCCCAGTGAAGAGAAGGAGTAACCCTAGGGGAGCAATGGCCCCACGCCGCACGCACGAGGATGACCTTCACTGTCGGTGCAGCATCGGTTGTTTGACAGATGTGATACCTCTCTCACTCGGTCATCATCGGATTTTACCCCAGCGCTCGCGGGAGAAGAGAGAGAAGTGGAGGGGCCAAACGAGACTGTGGATGTCCTTAGATCTGCAGCAAGGTTGAAGATGGGAGGGGCAACCTGGTGAAGAGCAATGGCTATGGAGGTGCTATTTTCAGAGCAAGAAGGGGAGGAGACAGCGGGATTGGCGGGACGCGGGACGGTGGCGGTGACGAACAAGTCGGTAGCTCTGGGATACGGCTCGAGAAAAGACAAAAAGGACGAGCGGGTTGTGACTGGGCTCATTCTTTGGAGCAGGGCCTCGAGCACGTCAACAATCTGGGCAAGCGCGTGAACGACGTGCCATCCTGCGCGTATGTACATCGATCCGACGGCGGCGAGCTCTAAATCGCCGTGGAGGCTTGTAGGTAGTTGAGTCTTACTGTTTTTCAATGTGGAACTTTCTCTTTTCTTTTTTCAGCGGATTGCTTAATGAAACTTAAACGGAATCGATAAGTGCCGAACGTTCCGGTTTGAGGCAAGTCGCGCCGAACGTGCTCGTAGCCGCTGCACGAATCTTGATGGTCTCCCGTTGCCACGTCATCCCAGGCACTCGTTCGGGGAAAACAGAAATCGTCGCGAACGACCCACACGCACCACTCACCTTCTTCTCTCTCCCGTCGCTATCCCCTCCCTTATCCTCTTCCTTCCCCACACACACAACCCGCGGCCGAATCATTCCTCTCTCCATCCCAGGCGGTTCTCCGGCGATGGCTGGCCCTGTTGCCAGCGGTGGAGGCAGCCGAGCTGGGTCCGACAGGCGGTAGCCTTGGAGGGGTCACCGCGGTGTGCGGCGGCTGCGCGTAATGGCCGGCGGCGTTCCCCTTCGTCGCCATGCGAGGAGAGGAGGAGCTCATGCACTGCATCTGCGGCGCCGTTGCGAGAGGAGCCCCCTTCGGCTCCGGCGGCGATCCCCTTGGTCGCCGTGCGAGAGGAGTCTCCTTCGGCTCCGGCGGCGATCCAACAAGCGACAGCCATGGCGGGGTTGCAGCTGCGCGCGGCGCTGCTCGCGAGCAGCCGGCGACATCGCGGCTTCCGTCCTGGAGCTCCATCTCCGCCGTTTTTGCCTCGCACAAGCATGACGCGCCGGGTCTGGCGTGGCTTCCTGCATCGACAGCAGACGGCCGTCAATGGGCCAGTGCCCTCCACCAGAGGAGCTGCTAGTGCTCGCGTAGGCGGCGTGCTAGAGGAGGAGCTGCTGCTCGGACAGGATCTAGAGAGGTTGGCGGCTTCGTCTTCCAATTCCCACACTGCCGAGCGAACAGGAGCTGCGGCTGCTCCTGTGGTATGCATGCTATCTCCGTTTTTTATGATTGCTTCTGTTTTCCCTCTAGATCATATGCAGTGTTTTGCTTTGGTGATTGGACTAAGTTGCTATGAGTACTGAGTTCACACATCATCACGGCAATTTTTTAGAAATCTTTGTAATAGTCGCACACCATCACGGCAATTTTATCTCTATCTGTGTTCCTAAACGATGTTCATAAACGATGGCAAATTCATCTGTATTGCCATGGTAACTTTTCTGTAAACGTGAATCTGGCACCATGGTTTAAAAGTATGTTTGATTCTTGTATTTTTTGATTGACTAGTTTTGTTGCTGCTGCATTTTGTACTTGTGTAGCAACATAGCAAATTGTCATCAATTTTTTGGCATCAACAATTTTTAGCTACCATCTTTTGTTTTAGTAAATAGTTGCCATGGCAAATTTGCCTCTTTTTTGCTATGAATTTTTTCAGGCCATGGGAAATTGATATTCACTTTACTATGAATTTTCTCAGATTATGGTTTTCACTATGAATTGCTCGAAAGTAGGTATACATCACAGGGGGCGGCGGGCGCGGTGCTCGGCTGGGTCCAGTCGATGGCAGGCAGCGAGCTCGGAGGGCCGCGCGCGGAAGGCTGTATGAGGCTCGGGTGCGAGCTCGAGGGACGCGAGCTGCACGAGGCTCGGGTGTGTGAGGCGCTGCTCCTCTAGATCAGGACCGCGCAGTGTCAGGAAATAGGTTTTGAAGGTGAGCATTGCTTGGATCCCTATGTGGCTCCCTCTAAATGCTTCCGAACCATCCTGTACGTGAATGCCTACAATTACCAACCCCCCATGCATGAATGCCTGAAATTACCAGCATACAATTTTTTTGTCTCTAAGAATCATGTCAATGATTTCACAACATTTTACAGTATATGTATTTTACAAATTAATTCAAGCGGTGGCATTGGTTACAGATTTTCTTTCTTTATTTATTTTTTTGAATGTTAAGAACATCCACAGCCTCTGTCATGCCCTTGTTTGGCAAATTTTACTCCATTTTTGCCATGGCAAAAATACTTTTATTCACACGGCAAATTTTAGTTTAAGTTGCCATGGCAATTTTTACTTTAAGTTGCCATGGCAAATTTATTGTAAAGAGCATGGCAATTTTGTTTTAAATATGATGGCAAATTTACATAGCACGGTACGTATACTTGTATAGCCATGACATTTTTTAATTTATTCCATGGCAAAAGTACTCCATTTTTGCCATGGCAAAATTAATCCATTTTTTGCCATGGCAAATTTTTACTTCACTTTTGCCATGGCAAATTTAACTCCATATTTTGCCATGGCAAAAATACTTTTATTTCACATGGCAAATTTTAGTTTAAGTTGCCATTTGCAAATTTTATTTTAAGTTGCCATGGCAATTTTAATTTAAATATTATGGCAAATTTACATTTTATAGAACATGGCAAATTTTACTATGTAGCATCCTAAATATACTTGTGTAACCATGGCATTTTTTAATTTATTTCCATGGCAAAAGTACTACATTTTTGCCATGGCAAAAATTAAACCATTTTTGCCATGGCAAAAATTAAACCATTTTTGCCATGGCAAATTTTACTCCATTTTATGCCATGGCAAACTTCTTTAATTAACATGTTCAAAAACATGCAAACTTGCCATGGCAAAGTTATAGATGTTTAAAAATATGTCAAACTTTGTAGATGTTCAAAAATATGGCAAATTTGCCATGGCATTTTAAAATGTTCAAAAACATGACAAACTAATGATGTTCAAAAACATGGCAAACTTGCTATGGCAACTAATGATGTTCAAAAACATGGCAACCTAAGATGTTCAAAAACATGGCAAACTTGCCATGGCAACTAAAATCAGTATTGTTTATAAATGTGTTTTTTTCCATGGCAACTAAATGCATTTTTTGCCATGGTTCATTGTGTCGTTTTGCCATGTCCATCCGAAGAATGTTTGTCATGGCCATTACAAATAAGTTTGAGAACACGGCAAGTTTGTTCTTTCAAAATTGTTTTTTCCATGGCAAAAAGTTTTGATTCTTTGAAATTTGTTTTGCCATGGGGATTACATGTACGATATCATTACAACTTAAAATGTTTTCTCCATTTTCCCCAAAAAATTTCTGTGTCTAGAGAGAACTTTTTTCACCATATCACTTCATGGCAACTTTTTTCCTTTTTTTTTGTAAACTTCGTAGTGATGGCAGCTTTTCGTACTGTAGAGATGCAGGTTGCCATGACTTCTTCCTTTTTTGCGCCATTTTTGAAAACATAAACTTGAACATGGCAATTTCTTTCATAGAATGGCAAAAGTCCATGGCAATTTTGTCATGCAAAAGACCAGTGTTTATTAGTCATAGAAAAACTAGGCTTTTAACTAGTCATACACGGGCTTTAATTTTCGTTTTTCTTTTTTACAGGAAAAAGGCCTGTAGGGCCCGGTGGGTGGGGCGTTCTCTTCCCGAACAAGTTGTTCGATCGATGCCCCTTCCATCCCGAACGAAACGTTCGGTTGTTATCGACGTCCAACTTAAAATACATCATAAGTTTGCCTTCCGTATTTAGCGGGCTTCCCGGCCGGGACCAATTGATTTCTCTCGAAAAAGTGTTTCGTCCAGCTTTATATACATAAAACCCAAACGGTTGAACCGATACAAAATAGTGCAAAGACCCTCAAACAAGCATGTCAAAATAAAATGGAAAGCCAAAGCTGAGCAATATTACAGGAGACGCCACACCTAACATGAACAACCCACAACCCAAATAGATACGGAGACAACAACCGAAAACACTCCACGCCAAAGCCAAGAACGTTGTGCCGGCTCAGTATCTCAGAGGTGCTCATAGGGGAGGGTGTGCGTGCGTTCATAGGGGTGAGTGTATATGTTTGTATGTGCGCATTTGCGTTGTACTATGTTTAAGAAAAAGCTGAGGACATGACAACCGGAAACACTCCACGCCAAAAGCCAAAAACGTTGTGCCGGCTTAGTATCTTAGAGGTGCTCACAGGGGAGTGTGTGCATGCGTTCATAGGGGTGAGTGTATATGCCTGTATGTGCGCATTTGCGTTGTACTATGTTTAAAAAAAGCTGAGGACGCGACACGCCAAGATACTGCCAGCAAGCTGCAACTGAGAGGAACGGAGACTTCACGAAGACACCCCAAGAGGGCGAGGACACCATGAGGTGCCGCCTTTGAGCCCCAGAAGCAGGACTATGTTTTCACCTAGAGCCCTTGCATAGTGGAGGTAACCACAACGACACCCCAAGAGGGAGGCGACACCCACATGCATCATTGTTGTCGGCGCCAAAGAGCGGAGCTTTGCTCAGAACCTCACCGACACCAACCGCGGTATCAAGGAAGCCATCCCAAACCGAGAGGAGGACCACTGCTGCCAATTGATTTCGCTCAATAATCACAAACTGTAACCAAAACAGAAAGTAACATTGAGGATACTCAATTGTCCTCCACATCCATGTACGTTTCACACACAATCATGGTCATGATGTATCACGGATGACCGCCCAACCTAGATATCATCTTGTCTAGCGAGGCCAGGTGGAGCATGCCAGCAAAACAAAATTTTGGCACTGCCAAGGAGATCCGCTAGTGTAGGCCAGTCAGGAATCCGGGCACAGTCATCTTCGGTGGTAAGGTGTATTGAGGCATTGGGGAATGGTCACACCACCACTCAGATTTGTGTACTCTTGAGGTGGGCATGGAGACGTATCAAGCCTCTCGGATGTGGATCCGAAGTTCCCAACACTACGATGAGCCACAACTGAGGGTCACAATCAACGGGGCACTCTCAGTGTTATTTCTATCGAGGCCAGTCCTTGGGATAAAGATCTTCATGTGGCAAGACGAAAAAAAGAGTGAGGATGGTGCTACTTTCGGATGGCTTTGCACTCGCACTGTCAGGTTGGAACCACCTAGGCAGATTGGAAGAAAAGCAATGCAAACATACTTAAGCTTGTTAGGAGCACCATGCTACTCAAGGATATCCAGGGCACATGTACATCGGTGACCTTGAGACTGGAGTGATGGAGGAGGTGACGTAACTGTTTAGATCAGGTTAACCATCGGAAGATCGTGTTGCTGGATATGGACTGACTTGCGTTCTTTATTTCCCAGCTTGGTAAGTGGTGGATACGTGCATGTAATGTAGTTTGAGTCGACACGAAGAAGATACCCTGGGGCTCATTAGCTTTTTTTATTCTCTTCATGCTGTAACATTGAAGATTTTTTTTTGAAACTATGATGTTTTTTATAACCAATTCGGAAAATATATGACCTAATGCAGTATTTTCAGAACTATGACACCGTCGGCCTCTCTAAGGCCGAAGAGTACTCTTCGGTCTCCCGCTGGCCGAAGATAGGCGGAGCTGCTCTTTTCGGCTTTCTTTAGGCCAAAATATGTACTTCGGCCATCCTTAGGCCGAAGAGTCCTGTGGGGCCCAGCTCTTCGCGTAAACGCCAGGCCGAAGTTGCATGGGAGCTCTCTTCGGCTTATGCTAGCCCGAAGTGTCTTTTATTTTTTAAATTTGAGTTATGAATCCTGTACAACCATTCCCCATCTTAGACATTGAAAATAATAACTTTCCCGCAACCTTTTCCCTCCATATGTTCCCGCCAACTCAATCCCGCCAACCCTTTCCCGCCGTTCTTTCCCGCCGACCCTTTCCCTCCATATTTTCCAGCCAACTCAATCCCGCCAACCCTTTCCCGCCGTTCTTTCCCGCCATTCTTTCCCGCCATCTTCTATTCTCAAGCTATAAAACCCCCTCCACACTAATGTGGGTAAGCAGTCCAGTGTAGTCTCGTAAAGATGTCCGGTTATCCTTTTGATCGTAGTTTTCACCCTAGTATGTCCCAATTTCTTCTGCGTTTAGCCGGCAATTTCAAGAGAGACAATAGAATAGTTCCATGGGACGAACTCATTGATACGTCTCCAACGTATCTATAATTTATGAAGTATTCATGCCATGTTTATAACAATTCTATATGATTTTGGTATGATTTGATTAGAACTAACCCGGACTGACGCTGTTTTCCGCAGAACTACCGTGGTGTTGTTTTTGTGCAGAAATAAAAGTTCTCCAAATGAGCTGAAACTTTTTGACGATTTTTTTTGGAACAAAAGATACACTAGAAGCTTCATGGAAGGACCAGAAGAGCCACGAGGTGCCCACGAGGTACCGGGGTGCGCCAGGGGGGGGTGGCGTGCCCATGTGCCTCGTGGGCCCATCTTAGCCCATCTTGACGTGATTCCAACGCTGAAAAATCCTATAAATAGAGAAACCCCCAGAAATAACCCTAGATTTTCGACTCCACCGCCGCAAGCTTCTGTACCTTCGAAATACCATCTACAGCCCTTTTCCGGCACCCTGCTGGAGGGGGAATTCATCACCGGAGGCCATTTTCATCATCCCGGCGGTCTCCATGACGAGGAGGGAGTAGTTCACCCTCGGGGCTGAGGGTTTGTACCAGTAGCTATGTGTTTGATCTCTCTCTCTCTCTCTCGTGTTCTTGATTTGGCACGATCTTGATGTATCGCGAGCTTTGTTAATATAGTTGGATCATATGGTGTTTCTTCCCTCTCTATCCTTGTTGTGATGAATCGAATCTTTTCCCTTTGAGGTTTCGTTATTGTTGGATTGAATATTTCAGATTTGAGAACACTTGATGTATGTCTTGCATATGAATACCCGTGGTGACAATGGGGTATTATATTGATTCACTTGATATATGTTTTGGCACTCAACTCGCGGATTCCCGTGGTGACATTGGGGTAATCTATGCATAGGGGTTGATGCACGTTTTCATTATCTTTTCTCCGATAGAAACTTTGGGGTGCTCCTTGGAGTTCTTTGTGTGGATTGAATATTATGATTATGAAGTTGTTTGATGCATATCGTATAATCAACTCACGGATACTTGTGGTGACATTGGAGTATCTAGGTGACATTAGAGTTGGTTGATGTGTATCATATGGTGTTATTTTAGTACGAACTCTAGGGCTGTTTGTGACACTTATAGGAATAGCTAAATAGATTGATCGGAAAGGATAACTTTGAGGTGGTTTCGTACCCTACAAACAATTTCTATCTTATGTTCTCTGCTAATAGGAACTTGGGAGTGATTCTTTATCGCACGTTGAGGGATTGTCATATGATCCAATTATGTTAGCATTGTTGAGAGATTGCACTAGTGAAAGTATGAACCCTAGGCCTTGTTTTCAAGCATTGCAATACCGTTTGTTCTCACTTTTGTTACTAGTTACCTTGCTGTTTTTATATTTTCAGGTTACAAAAACCTATATCTACTATCCATACTACACTTGTATCACCATCTCTTCGCCGAACTAGTGCACCTATACATTTTGTCATTGTATTGGGTGTGTTGGGGACACAAGAGACTCTTTGTTATTTGGTTGCAAGGTTGTTTGAGAGATACCATCTTCATCCTACGCCTCCCACGGATTGATAAACCTTAGGTCATCCACTTGAGGGAAAATTGCTACTGTCCTACAAAACTCTGCGATTGGAGGCCCAACACGAGTCTACAAGAATAAGTTGTGTAGTAGACATCAAGCTCTTTTCTGGCGCCGTTGCCGGGGAGGTGAGTGCTTGAAGGTATATCTTTAGATCTTGCAATCGAATCTTTTAGTTTCTTGTTTATCACTAGTTTGGTTTTATAAAAAGAAAACTACAAAAAATGGAATTGAGGTTGCCTCATATTATTCATCTTTATAATGTCTTCCGTGAAAATGATGGAAATGAAAATTGTGCTCAATTGATAGAAGAAGAATTCAATAAAATGCTTGGCATAAAATCTTTGAATGATGAGCATGATTGCAATGTTGCTAGTATGAATTCTTTGAATATCCATGATGCTAATGATATGCAAAGCCATAAGCTTGGGGATGCTATGTTTGATGAAGATGATATTTTTAGTCCCCCAAGTTTTGATGAGAATATTTATTACGATGATTTCATGCCTCCTATTTATGATGATTATAATGATAAAAGTGGATTTGGTAAGGTCATGACTTTATTTAATGATGATTCCACTATTTTGGATGAGGTTTCAATTGATTATGACAACAAAGTTGCCATCTAGGATGATTATTGTGACGACATGTATGCTATAAAAAATAATGATAACTATGAAACTTGTCATCATGATTTTAATTTTCAATTGGATTATGCCAATCAAGTATCTCATGATAGTTATTTTGTTGAGCTTGCTCCCACTATTATGAATGAGAAGAAAATTGCTTGTGTGGAGAGTAATAAAAATTCTGTGCTTATGTATCATGACAAGAATGCTTTGTGTGATGGATATATTGTTGAATTTCTTCATGATGCTACTGAAAATTATTTTGAGAGAGGAATATATGCTTCTACATATTTCAACAACATCAAGTTTCCTCTCTTTATGTTGAAAGTTTTGAAGTCATGCTTGTTTTGCCTTCCTATGCTAGTTGATTCTTGCTCCCATAAACTATTTGCTCACAAAATCTCTATGCATAGGAAGTGGGTTAGGCTTAAATGTGCTAGTCATATGCTTCATGATGCTCCCATTATGTTTCAATTCTTTACTTCTATGCGAGCATCATTGAAATCATCATGCCTAGCTAAAAAGCCATTAAAGAAAAGCGCTTGTTGGGAGACAACCCAACATTTACCCCTACTGTTTTTCTTGTGTTCACATGATTAATCTACTGTATTAATCATGTTTTATATGTTTTCTTTCAATAATGTGCCAAGTAAAGCCTTTGGGATAGTGTGGATGCTTGTTGATTTGATTCTGTGCAAAAACAGAAACTTTTCGTCTAGTGCTGGAATTTCTATTCTGTACTGGAGCGTGAACAAATTCTGAACTTTTTACACAGTATTGGGTTACAAATTGTTTACGTTGTCCTAATTTTTCAGAATTTTCGGAGGTACATAAGTATGGTTTTTAAATCGCTTACTACACGCTGTTCTGTTTTTTGACAGATTCTGTTTTCGATTTATAGTTTGCTTGTTTTAGTGTTTCCATAGCTTATATTGAGTAATATAAATTGTGGAAATGATAGAATACAGTAGGAATTATGTGAGAACAATTATGAATCTTGTCTTGACAGTACCTAAGTGGATGATTTATTTTTATCATACTTACCTATCTCACGAAGTTCCGTTAAGTTTTGTGTGATTGAAGTTTTCAAGTTTTGGGTGAGATATCGATATCAGGAGAATAAGGAGTGGCAAGACGCTAAGCTTGGGGATTCCCAAGGCACCCCAAGGTAAAATTCAAGGAAGACTCAAGCGTCTATGCTTGGGGATGCCCCGGAAGGCATCCCCTCTTTCGTCTTCAACACTATCGGTAACCTCACTCGGAGCTATGTTTTTATTCGTCACATAATATAAGTTTTGCTTGAAGCGTCATTTTATTTTGTTGAGATTTTCTTGATGTTATCAATAATCATGTTTTGTATCTTTTAGTTCAATAAAATGCCAATTATAGCCTTTACCATGCTCAGTTTGCAAGTTCACGTGTTGCTGTTTGAAAACAGAAAGTTTTCTGTTATGTCTAGAATATTCCTGAATAGTCAGAACATGATAAAAATCTGAAATTTTTACACAGTAAGAATGCATGAGTTCTCTGTCACATGGTAATTTTTCAGAATTTTTGGAGTTAGGGAAGTATGGATTCTTATTCACCCTTTACAGATTGTTCAGTTTTGGCAGATTTCGGTTATAGTTGCATTGTTTGCATATGTTGCTTGTTTAATGTTTCTATTTGTGGATAGGAGTATTAAATATGCAGAGGCATTTAGTAGGAAATGTTTAATTATAATTTTAGTGATTTGCTACAGTAGAGAATGTTAAGGTTTTGAGTTGATTTATACTAACTTATCTCACGAGTTCTTGTTGAGTTTTGTGTGGATGAAGTTTTTAAGATTTATAGAAACCGTGATATGAGAGGAATTAAGGAGACACAAAATCTCAAGATTGGGGATGCGCAAGGCATCCCAATATAATATTTCAAGAAGTCTCAAGCATCTAAGCTTGGGGATGCCCCGGTAGGCATCCCACCTTTCTTCATCAACAATTATCGGTCAGTTTTGGTTGAGCCTAAGTTTTTGCTTCTTCACATGATATGTGCTATCCTTGGAAAGTCGTTTTTTTTTCTTTGCAGTTTGAATAAAATACTTAAGATCTGAAAATTTTAAATTGGAGAGAGTCTTCACATAGCTACTTAATTGTTTAACTACCCATTGATCTTCACTTATATCTTTTGGAGTAGTTTGTCATACACTCTCATGCTTCACGTATATTATTTTGAGAGTTGACAATAGTAATCGCAATATGCTTAAGATATGAATTTGGTCCTAATGAGATGGATATTTAAGAAGGATATAATAAAAACTTTTATGTAGACCACTGAATATGATAAGTTTGATTCCTTGCAATAGTTTTGCGATATGGAGATGATGATATGTGAGTCATGTTAGTGAGTAATTGTCATTTAGTAATAATATTAGTGTTAAGGTTTGTAATTCCCTATGCATGCACATAAAGTCAATAGTTATGCAACGAAGTTATATCCTACTTATGGTGCATTATTCAGTGTTAGTTATGTTCAATGCATGTTTATGACCGTTTTCGCTTTTTGGTTGGTTGCTTCTCAATCTTTTTGCTAGTCTTCATTTGTACTAAGCGGAAATACTGCTTGTGAATCCAAACTCTTTAAACCCAAGTTGTGCCAGATGAATCCACCATACCTACCTATATGCGGTATTTCCATGCCGTTCCAAGTAAATTTGCGTGTGCCAACTCTAATTTTCAAAATAATTTTTCTGTTTTGTGTGCCCGTACCGCTCATCAGGCGGAAGGGGGTGGCCAATATTTTCCATGCTAGGTGGGTTATTCTCACGATGACTATTTATTCACTTGTCATTGCACGAGAGTGTGGCAGGTAATAGGGATGCCCAGTTCCAAAATGAAATGAAATGAAAAAGCTTATATGATGATAATAATAAATTCCTTGGAAAGTGTTGGTATGGAGGGCACCCGTGGATACGGCTAGCCATGGATTGTGAAAGAATGGTGGAAAAGGAATAAACTTTATTTTCTGTTTGGGAACCACCTATAATGTATCTAGCATGGAAGATATTGGGAATTCTCGTTCGTTTTCGTTGACAGGAAAAGCATGCCTCCCAAATTTTTTATCTCTCTAATTTAAGCCTTGAGCTCTGGTACATTAGCAAATCTCTGCTTCCCTCTACGAAGGGCCTATCTATTTACTTTTATGCAATTTTTATTTTTATTTTGAGTCTCCATCTTCTCTAATAAAGCACCGACTAGAGAGCACTATTGTCATACTTGTGCATTGGATGTAGCTAATATTGAGTGTGTTTCATGAATGGATCAATGATTGAGCATAATGGGCTAGGGATAACTTTCTTTAGCATTGATATTTTGAAAGACATGGTTGCTTGTTAGTATGCTTGAGTATTTATGTCTTCATGTCAAATTATAGACTATTGCTTTGAATCATTCAAGTCCAAGTGTCCATGCAACAAAAGAAAAGATTATATGATGATTGTGATAGGTAAGCATTCCGCATCAAAATTTCTGTTTTTAATTGCTACTTTATCCTGATGAGTTTTATGAGAAAAATTTGTTGTTATGATGCTAGGAAAAGTGATTGAAATTATCATTGATCAAACTTATGCACTATGCTAGCATTCACACTTCATAAATTATTTCTTTTATCATTTACCTACTCGAGGACGAGCAGGAATTAAGCTTGGGGATGCTGATACGTCTCCAACGTATCTATAATTTATGAAGTATGCATGCCATTTTTATAACAATTCTATATGGTTTTGGTATGATTTGATTAGAACTAACCCGGACTGACGCTGTTTTCAGCAGAACTACCGTGGTGTTGTTTTTGTGCAGAAATAAAAGTTCTCCAAACGAGTTGAAACTTTTTGGCAATTTTTTTGGAACAAAAGAGACACTAGAAGCTTCGTGGAAGGACCAGAAGAGCTACGAGGTGCCCACGAGGCACCGGGGCGCGCCAGGGGGGGCTGGCGTGCCCATGTGTCTCGTGGGCCCATCTTAGCCCATCTTGACATGATTCCAACGCTGAAAAATCCTATAAATAGAGAAACCCCCAGAAATAACCCTAGATTTTGGACTCCGCCGCCACAAGCCTCTGTACCTTCGAAATACCATCTACAGCCCTTTTCCGGCACCCTGCCGGAGTTGGAAATCATCACCGGAGGCCATCTTCATCATCCCGGTGGTCTCCATGACGAGGAGGGAGTAGATCACCCTCGGGGCTGAGGGTTTGTACCAGTAGCTATGTGTTTGATCTCTCTCTCTCTCTCGTGTTCTTGATTTGGCACGATCTTGATGTATCGCGAGCTTTGTTAATATAGTTGGATCATATGGTGTTTCTTCCCTCTCTATCCTTGTTGTGATGAATATAATCTTTTCCCTTTGAGGTTTCGTTATTGTTGGATTGAATATTTCAGATTTGAGAACACTTGATGTATGTCTTGCATATGAATACCCGTGCTGACAATGGGGTATTATATTGATTCACTTGATATATGTTTTGGCACTCAACTCGCGGATTCCCGTGGTGACATTGGGGTAATCTATGCATAGGGGTTGATGCACGTTTTCATTATCTTTTCTCCGATAGAAACTTTGGGGTGCTCCTTGGAGTTCTTTGTGTGGATTGAATATTATGATTATGAAGTTGTTTGATGCATATCGTATAATCAACTCACGGATACTTGTGTTGACATTGGAGTATCTAGGTGACATTAGAGTTTGTTGATGTGTATCATATGGTGTTATTTTAGTACGGACTCTAGGGCTGTTTGTGACACTTATAGGAATAGCTCAATAGGTTGATCGGAAAGGATAACTTTGAGGTGGTTTCATACCCTACAAACAATTTCTATCTTATGTTCTCCGCTAATAGGAACTTGGGAGTGATTCTTTATCGCACGTTAAGGGATTGTCATATGATCCAATTATGTTAGCATTGTTGAGAGATTGCACTAGTGAAAGTATGAACCCTAGGCCTTGTTTTCAAGCATTGCAATACCGTTTGTGCTCACTTTTGTTACTAGTTACCTTGCTGTTTTTATATTTTCAGATTACAAAAACCTATATCTACTATCCATACTACACTTGTATCACCATCTCTTCGCCGAACTAGTGCACCTATACAATTTGTCATTGTATTGGGTGTGTTGGGGACATAAGAGACTCTTTGTTATTTGGTTGCAGGGTTGTTTGAGAGATACCATCTTCATCCTACGCCTCCCAAGGATTGATAAACCTTAGGTCATCCACTTGAGGGAAAATTGCTACTGTCCTACAAAATTGTGCGATTGGAGGCCCAACACGAGTCTACAAGAATAAGTTGTGTAGTAGACATCAAGCTCTTTTCTGGCGCCATTGCCGGGGAGGTGAGTGCTTGAAGGTATATCTTTAGATCTTGCAATCGAATCTTTTAGTTTCTTGTTTATCACTAGTTTGGTTTTATAAAAACAAAACTACAAAAAATGGAATTGAGGTTGCCTCATATTATTCATCTTTATAATGTCTTCCGTGAAAATGATGGAAATGAAAATTGTGCTCAATTGATAGAATAAGAATTCAATAAAATACTTGGCATAAAATCTTTGAATGATGAGCATGATTGCAATGTTGCTAGTATGAATTCTTTGAATATCCATGATGCTAATGATATGCAAAGCCATAAGCTTGGGGATGCTATGTTTGATGAAGATGATATTTTTAGTCCCCCAAGTTTTGATGAGAATATTTATTACGATGATTGCATGCCTCCTATTTATGATGATTATAATGATAAAAGTGGATTTGGTAAGGTCATGACTTTATTTAATGATGATTCCACTATTTTGGATGAGGTTTCAATTGATTATGACAACAAAGTTGCCATCTAGGATGATTATTGTGATGACATGTATGCTATAAAAAATAATGATAACTATGAAATTTGTCATCATGATTTTAATTTTCAATTGGATTATGCCAATCAAGTATCTCATGATAGTTATTTTGTTGAGCTTGCTCCCACTATTATCAATGAGAAGAAAATTGCTTGTGTGGAGAGTAATAAAAATTCTGTGCTTATGTATCATGACAAGAATGCTTTGTGTGATGGATATATTGTTGAATTTCTTCATGATGCTACTGAAAATTATTTTTAGAGAGGAATATATGCTTCTACATATTTCAACAACATCAAGTTTCCTCTCTTTATGTTGAAAGTTTTGAAGTCATGCTTGTTTTGCCTTCCTATGCTAGTTGATTCTTGCTCCCATAAACTATTTGCTCACAAAATCTCTATGCATAGGAAGTGGGTTAGGCTTAAATGTGCTAGTCATATGCTTCATGATGCTCCCATTATGTTTCAATTCTTTACTTCTATGCGAGCATCATTGAAATCATCATGCCTAGTTAAAAAGCCATTAAAGAAAAGCGCTTGTTGGGAGACAACCCAAAATTTACCCCTACTGTTTTTCTTGTGTTCAGAAGATTAATCTACTGTATTAATCATGCTTTATATGTTTTGTTTCAATAATGTGCCAAGTAAAGCCTTTGGGATAGTGTGGATGCTTGTTGATTTGATTCTGTGCAAAAACAGAAACTTTTCGTCTAGTGCTGGAATTTCTATTCTGTACTGGAGCGTGAACAAATTCTGAACTTTTTACACAGTATTGGGTTACAAATTGTTTACGTTGTCCTAATTTTTCAGAATTTTCGGAGGTACATAAGTATGGTTTTTAAATCGCTTACTACACGCTGTTCTGTTTTTTGACAGATTCTGTTTTCGATTTATAGTTTGCTTGTTTTAGTGTTTCCATAGCTTATATTGAGTAATATAAATTGTGGAAATGATAGAATACAGTAGGAATTATGTGAGAACAATTATGAATCTTGTCTTGACAGTACCTAAGTGGATGATTTATTTTTATCATACTTACCTATCTCACGAAGTTCCGTTAAGTTTTGTGTGATTGAAGTTTTCAAGTTTTGGGTGAGATATCGATATCAGGAGAATAAGGAGTGGCAAGACGCTAAGCTTGGGGATTCCCAAGGCACCCCAAGGTAAAATTCAAGGAAGACTCAAGCGTCTATGCTTGGGGATGCCCCGGAAGGCATCCCCTCTTTCGTCTTCAACACTATCGGTAACCTCACTCGGAGCTATGTTTTTATTCGTCACATAATATAAGTTTTGCTTGAAGCGTCATTTTATTTTGTTGAGATTTTCTTGATGTTATCAATAATCATGTTTTGTATCTTTTAGTTCAATAAAATGCCAATTATAGCCTTTACCATGCTCAGTTTGCAAGTTCACGTGTTGCTGTTTGAAAACAGAAAGTTTTCTGTTATGTCTAGAATATTCCTGAATAGTCAGAACATGATAAAAATCTGAAATTTTTAAACAGTAAGAATGCATGAGTTCTCTGTCACGTGGTAATTTTTCAGAATTTTTGGAGTTAGGGAAGTATGGATTCTTATTCACCCTTTACAGATTGTTCAGTTTTGGCAGATTTCGGTTATAGTTGCATTGTTTGCATATGTTGCTTGTTTAATGTTTCTATTTGTGGATAGGAGTATTAAATATGCAGAGGCATTTAGTAGGCAATGTTTAATTATAAATTTAGTGATTTGCTACAGTAGAAAATGTTAAGGTTTTGAGTTGATTTATACTAACTTATCTCACGAGTTCTTGTTGAGTTTTGTGTGGATGAAGTTTTTAAGATTTATAGAAACCGTGATATGAGAGGAATTAAGGAGACACAAAAGCTCAAGCTTGGGGATGCCCAAGGCATCCCAATATAATATTTCAAGAAGTCTCAAGCATCTAAGCTTGGGGATGCCCCGGTAGGCATCCCACCTTTCTTCATCAACAATTATCGGTCAGTTTTGGTTGAGCCTAAGTTTTTGCTTCTTCACATGATATGTCCTATCCTTGGAAAGTCGTTTTATTTTTTTTCTTTGCTGTTTGAATAAAATACTTAAGATCTGAAATTTTTAAATTGGAGAGAGTCTTCACATAGCTACTTAATTTTTTAACTACCCATTGATCTTCACTTATATCTTTTGGAGTAGTTTGTCATACACTATCATGCTTCACTTATATTATTTTGAGAGTTGACAATAGTAATGGCAATATGCTTAAGATATGAATTTGGTCCTAATGTGATGGATATTTAAGAAGGATATAATAAAAACTTTTATGTAGACCACTGAATATGATAAGTTTGATTGCTTGCAATAGTTTTGCGATATGGAGATGATGATATGTGAGTCATGTTAGTGAGTAATTGTCATTTAGTAAGAATATTAGTGTTAAGGTTTGTAATTCCCTATGCATGCACATAAAGTCAATAGTTATGCAACGAAGTTATATCCTACTTATGGTGCATTATTCAGTGTTAGTTATGTTCAATGCATGTTTATGACCGTTTTCGCTTTTTGGTTGGTTGCTTCTCAATCTTTTTGCTAGTCTTCATTTGTACTAAGCGGAAATACTGCTTGTGAATCCAAACTCTTTAAACCCAAGTTGTGCCAGATGAATCCACCATACCTACCTATATGCGGTATTTCCATGCCGTTCCAAGTAAATTTGCGTGTGCCAACTCTAATTTTCAAAATAATTTTTCTGTTTTGTGTGCCCGTACCGCTCATCAGGCGGAAGGGGGTGGCCAATATTTTCCATGCTAGGTGGGTTATTCTCACGATGACTATTTATTCACTTGTCATTGCACGAGAGTGTGGCAGGTAATAGGGATGCCCAGTCCCGAAATGAAATGAAATGAAAAATCTTATATGATGATAATAATAAATTCCTTGGAAAGTGTTGGTATGGAGGGCACCCGTGGATACGGCTAGCCATGGATTGTGAAAGAATGGTGGAAAAGGAATAAACTTTATTTTCTGTTTGGGAACCACCTATAATGTGTCTAGCATGGAAGATATTGGGAATTCTCGTTCGTTTTCGTTGACAGGAAAAGCATGCCTCCCAAATTTTTTATCTCTTTGATTTAAGCCTTGAGCTCTGGCACATTAGCAAATCTCTGCTTCCCTCTGCGAAGGGCCTATCTATTTACTTTTATGCAATTTTTATTTTTATTTTGAGTCTCCATCTTCTCTTATAAAGCACCAACTAGAGAGCACTATTGTCATACTTGTGCATTGGATGTAGCTAATATTGAGTGTGTTTCATGAATGGATCAATGATTGAGCATAATGGGCTAGGGTTAACTTTCTTTTGCATTGATATTTTGAAAGACATGGTTGCTTGTTAGTATGATTGAGTATTTATGTCTTCATGTCAAATTATAGACTATTGCTTTGAATCATTCAAGTCCAAGTGTCCATGCAACAAAAGAAAAGATTATATGATGATTGTGATAGGTAAGCATTCCGCATCAAAATTTTTGTTTTTAATTGCTACTTTATCATGATGAGTTTTATGAGAAAAATTTGTTGTTATGATGCTAGGAAAAGTGATTGAAATTATCATTGATCAAACTTATGCACTATTCTAGTATTCACACTTCATAAATTATTTCTTTTATCATTTACCTACTCGAGGACGAGCAGGAATTAAGCTTGGGGATGCTGATACGTCTCCAACGTATCTATAATTTATGAAGTATTCATGCCATTTTTATAACAATTCTATATGGTTTTGGTATGATTTGATTAGAACTAACCCGGACTGACGCTGTTTTCAGCAGAACTACCGTGGTGTTGTTTTTGTGCAGAAATAAAAGTTCTCCAAACGAGTTGAAACTTTTTGATGATTTTTTTGGAACAAAAGAGACACTAGAAGCTTCGTGGAAGGACCAGAAGAGCTACGAGATGCCCACGAGGCACCGGGGCGCGCCAGGGGGGCTGGCATGCCCATGTGCCTCGTGGGCCCATCTTAGCCCATCTTGACGTGATTCCAACGCTGAAAAATCCTATAAATAGAGAAACCCCCAGAAATAGCCCTAGATTTTGGACTCCGCCGCCGCAAGCTTCTGTACCTTCGAAATACCATCTACAGCCCTTTTCCGGCACCCTGCCGGAGGGGGAAATCATCACCGGAGGCTATCTTCATCATCCCGGCGGTCTCCATGACGAGGAGGGAGTAATTCACCCTCGGGGCTGAGGGTGTGTACCAGTAGATATGTGTTTGATCTCTCTCTCTCTCTCTCTCGTGTTCTTGATTTGGCACGATCTTGATGTATCGCGAGCTTTGTTAATATAGTTGGATCATATGGTGTTTCCTCCCTCTCTATCCTTGTTGTGATGAATAGAATCTTGTCCCTTTGAGGTTTCGTTATTGTTGGATTGAATATTTCAGATTTGAGAACACTTGATGTATGTCTTGCATATGAATACCCGTGGTGACAATGGGGTATTATATTGATTCACTTCATATATGTTTTGGCACTCAACTCGCGGATTCCCGTGGTGACATTGGGGTAATCTATGCATAGGGGTTGATGCACGTTTTCATTATCTTTTCTCCGATAGAAACTTTGGGGTGCTCCTTGGAGTTCTTTGTGTGGATTGAATATTATGATTATGAAGTTGTTTGATGCATATCGTATAATCAACTCACGGATACTTGTGGTGACATTGGAGTATCTAGGTGACATTAGAGTTGGTTGATGTGTATCATATGGTGTTATTTTAGTACGGACTCTAGGGCTGTTTGTGACACTTATAGGAATAGCTCAATAGATTGATCGGAAAGGATAACTTAGAGGTGGTTTCATACCCTACAAACAGTTTCTATCTTATGTTCTCCGCTAATAGGAACTTGGGAGTGATTCTTTATCGCACGTTAAGGGATTGTCATATGATCCAATTATGTTAGCATTGTTGAGAGATTGCACTAGTGAAAGTATGAACCCTAGGCCTTGTTTTCAAACATTGCAATACCGTTTGTGCTCACTTTTGTTACTAGTTACCTTGCTATTTTTATATTTTCAGATTACAAAAACCTATATCTACTATCCATACTACACTTGTATCACCATGTCCTTGCCGAACTAGTGCACCTATACAATTTGTCATTGTATTGGGTGTGTTGGGGACACAAGAGACTCTTTGTTATTTGGTTGCAGGGTTGTTTGAGAGATACCATCTTCATCCTACGCCTCCCACGGATTGATAAACCTTAGGTCATCCACTTGAGGGAAAATTGCTACTGTCCTACAAAACTCTGCGATTGGAGGCCCAACACGAGTCTACAAGAATAAGTTGTGTAGTAGACATCACTCATCAGTAGTGACACCCTAATGAATGAGCTGGGTCATGCATTAACTAGGTGCGGGTGGCCTTCAAGGACCTATGAGGAGATACGGAAAGAACTTCTCAGGTTGCATGGAAGGTGGAAGAAGCAACATCATAAGGGTGAAACTTTCCTAAAAACTGCAGCAGAACATACTTATTTATGGACTGCCGACAGCGAAGATGAAGACGATATCTTCATGCCGAGCACCAAGGCCAAGAGTACCGCATCGTCGAAGGCCAAGAGTACCGCATCGTCGAAGGGCAAGAGTCCTGCATCGACGGAAGATGACGATAATGCCTTCATGTAGTTTGTAAGCTGTATTTTTTAATTCAGCCCTACCGTTTAATTCAGATGTACTTGTATCTTAATTATATATTGCAGTCTCTTTGGAAATGTAACTAGAATAACAATGTGATTTAATAGTAATATGTCTCTCGCATACATAGGTAGATTTATGTCTCCTGATCAGATAGAAGCAAGTGCGATAGTAACACATACATGAAGCATGTCTCATACATAGATAATGACTCACACATGAGAAAAGTCTGAAACTATCATGGATGGCATATGTGTCATACATAGATAACCATATCACTGCTGGGGACGACGACGAATCTGTATCTTCCTCGGACGAGGACCGGAAGGCGATAAGCATTGAGGCGGTGGGCGAGGCTCACGATAACCACGACCGTAGATAACTTCGTCTGACACGGTCTGTGTCTCCTGCGTCGGTGGTGGTGGTGGAGTGTGAAACACTGTCTGAGAGGAGTCATAAGTGTTTGCAGCTTGGTCATCGTCATCGCCGTAGCCCTCTAATAACGAACTAACACCACTAAACATCGGTGACTGCACTAAATGCATGAACTGTTGCGTCTGGTTGCCGACTGCAGTAGAGTAAAACATGTAAAATTGATTTGCGAACCTACAATGTTTAAAAGAATGTACAAAGTAGTGTTACCTAGTTCCATTTGATGATGCAAGGAAGAGTTCCCTGGCTGTGAAGGAGGTGGCTGATGCCAGGAAGAGCTCTCTGGTTGTGAAGGAGGTGGCTGATGCCAGGACGAGCTCCCTGGTTGTGAAGGAGGTGGAGGGGGTGTAGCCATTCGCCGTGGTTCTGAACGCTGCAAAGAGGGACGTGGCGGACGATGTACTGGACGAGGAACTGCAACATCCAAAGATCGTCTACATGTAACAACTGCGCAAATCCCTCGTAGCTTCTCATCGAAACGCCTCAACCATGAGAGGTGCTCTGGCTGTGGGATAGTATCCCCCCTCTCAACCTGCCGCATTAAAACGGAAACCTCCTCTCGCGCCTTGACTGTCAAGTCACTCTGTACATGAAGAGTTAACCAATTGTATATGTTCAGATTATGATAAAACTACACATACGAGAACCATGGCACGTACCGCGTGGTGTCTGGTTCCCACAACAGAGGCAGTTGGGTACATATCGCTGGTAAGGGGGGCGTCCATCTGATCAGGAGCAGCTGATGGAACCAAGTAGATCCTCGTTGTATGCCGGTAACGTCGTAGATACAACCCGAACTTGTCCCAGTCAAAGGGCCGAACCTCATCCCAGATATTTGTCGGCGCGGTAGCGCATTCCTGAACGTAAGGGATAATGCTCTGAAGCCAAACAGCCATAGACTTGTTTCCTCCTACGCGTCTGTACCTGAGATTGACATGCGTGTTACATGGTTAGCTATGTTCGGAATGCAGTGTTGAGAACTAAATTACAATTACTTACTTGTGCACGTGTGCTGGTATGTGTGGAATAACTGGAATTTCAGGCTCTTGACATAGACCAAACTGTCTCATCACCTTATGAAGAGCCATCTCCTCAACCGTCACGTCGAACACCACTCTGGCCTTGGTCATCCAATAGTGCTGATCTCTAGTGCACATTCCAGATATCCCAACTGGATACCTGGATGATATAGCCTGATGCGAGTATGGCTCCCAGATAACTTGATCCTCGTGCAAACTATCAAACTGCGCCGTGAAGGACGGGTAGCAGCCCCTAACCTGGGTATGCGCAAACTGTCTCTGTACATGACAACAAATAAACATTAGTAATACTTTTGCATGAGAATAATTAATCGAATAAATTGTTACGTAATATAGAAGTACCTCTCTCCGTGCCCAAACAGATCCCACAGTAGGCAATATTTCATCCTATGCCCTGATACGTCTCCAACGTATCTATAATTTTTGATTGTTCCATGCTATTATAGTATCAATCTTGGATGTTTTTATATGCAATTGTATGCAATTATATATCATTTTTTGGGACTAATCTATTAACCCAGTGCCTAGTGCCAGCTGCTGTTTTCTGCTTGTTTTTGGCTTTTCAGAGAAACAGTACCAAATGAAGTCCAAATGCCACGAAACTTTTTGGAGATTTTTTTCTGGACAAAATAAACCTGGGAAGCTTCGGGAGGAGGCCAGAAGCCTCATGGAGGCTTCACAAGGCACTAGGGCGCGCCCGGGGGAGGGGGGGCGCCGTAGTACCTTGTGTGGCCCACGTGACTCCGTTTGACCTAATTCCACTTCTATAAATTCACAAATATTGGGAAACCCCCAGAGAGCCAGAAGATAAAACCTTTCCGCCGCCGCAAGCCTCTGTTCTTCCACGATCCCATCTGGAGGCCTTTTTCGGTACTCTGCCAGAGGGGGAATCGATCACGGAGGGCTTCTACATCAACCTTGCTGCCCTTACGATGATGTGTGAGTAGTTTACCACAGACCTACGGGTCCATAGCTAGTAGTTAGATGGCTTCTTCTCTCTCTTTGATCTTCAATACAATGTTCTCCTCAATGTTCTTGGAGTTCTATCCGATGTAATCTTCTTTTGCGGTGTGTTTGTTGGGATCCGATGAATTGTGAGTTTATTATCAGATTATTCATGAGGAATATTTGAGTCTTCTCTGAACTCTTTTATGCATGATTGTTATAGCTTTGTATTTCTCTCCGATCTATCGGTTTAGTTTGGCCTAGTAGATTGATTTATCTTGCAATGGGAGAGGTGCTTTGTGATGGGTTCAATCTTGCGGTGCTCAATCCCAGTGACAGAAAGGGACATGACACGTATTTGTATTGTTGCCATTAAGGATAAAAAGATGGGGTTTATTCATATTGCTTGAATTTGCTTCTCTACATCATGTCATCTTGCTTAAGACGTTACTCTGTTTCATACTTAATACCCTAGATGCATGCTGGATAGCAGTCGATGGGTGGAGTAATAGTAGTAGATGCAGGCAGGAGTCGGTCTACTTGTCTCGGACGTGATGCCTATATACATGATCATTGCCATGAATCCGTCATAATTATTTGTTTTTCTATCAATTGCCCAACAGTAATTTGTTTACCCACCGTATGTTTATGTGCTCAAGAGAGAAGCCTCTAGTGAAAACTATGGTCCCTGGGTCTATCTTTATTATATAAAAAACCTAAAAATACCTTGCAGCAATTTATTTACTTTTATTTTAATTATTAGTTTAGTTTATCTATTTTCCTCGATAAGATTTAATCCTTGCAAATAACTGCTAAGAGGATTGACAACCCTCTTATTTGCGTTGGGTGCAAGTGTTTGCTTTTGTGTGTGCAGGTGCGCTTAACAGAATTTTGCTTGGTTCTCCTACTGGATTGATAACCTTGGTTCTTAACTGAGGGAAATACTTATCTCTACTGTACTGCATCATCCTCTCCTCTTCGGGGAAATACCAACGTAGACTACAAGTAGCAGGAAGAATTTCTGGCGCCGTTGCCGGGGAGACATCATCAAAATTACCAAGTACCTTCGCACAAATTATGATTCACTTGCATTTACTTTATTTACCTTTTATTTGCATTTGCCTCTCGTTTTCATCTCCCCCACTTCTAATTTTTTTACAAAAACAGAAAAATATTTTGCTTGCTTGTTCGCTAGTTCTGTCACTATGTCGTTAGAGGAATTCCGCGATAGTTTCTATAGCAGAAGATTGTCTGAAATTGAAAATGTTACTAAGAGTTTTATGACTTCACAATTTGAGCAAAATAAATTCTTTTTCGAAGAGCTTAAGGAACATTCTAGCTTGTTGGATGCCATTAATAAACAACTTGAAGATGTTAATCGAGAAGTATCAAACCTTCAAGCTCAACTTGCTAATACTGAAAATTTATTGGGATTTTTTTTGGATAAACAAACAACTCTAGTGAATTGGATGGCTGCCAAACCGGAATCACTACCTAATGATGATGAAGATATTAAAATGATTGGTGTTACACCTATTGAATCGTTGTTTAATAATATAAAACTTGATGCAAAAGGGACTGGAGAAGAGTCAACTTTAGAAAGAAGGAGTCCCACTTGCTTGGAGGGTGATAATCTTGATCATAAAAATGAAAAAAGTGGGTTTGGAGAGGTTAAAACTTTAAATAGTAATGCACCCACTACTTTGGATTATAAGGACTTTAATTATGATAGTTGCTCTTTAATTGAGTGTATTTTATTGTTGCAATCCATGATTAATTCACCAAACGCATATGAACAAAATAAAGCTTTCATTAAACATATTGTAGAAGCCATGATGAAAGCGCATGAAGAAAAACTTGAGTTGGAAGTATCAATTCCTAGAAAATTACAAGATGAATGGGACCCACTATTAAAGTAAAAATTAAAGATTATGAATATAATGCTCTTTGTGGTCTTGGTGCTAGCGTTTCCACTATACCAAAGTCTTTGTGTGATGTGCTAGGTCTCACCGACTTGGATCCTTGTTCCCTTAATTTGCATCTTGTGGATTCCACTATTAAAAAGCCATTGGGTAGGATAAATGATGTGCTTATTCTTGCAAATAGAAATTATGTGCCCGTGGACTTTATTGTTCTTGACATTGAATGCAACCCTTCTTGCCCCATAATACTTGATAGGCCTTTTTTCGAACTATTGGTGCTATTATTGATATGAAAGAAGGTAATATAAGATTTCAATTTCCACTAAAGAAAGGTATGGAACACTTCCATAGGAAGAGAATTAAAGCACCATATGAATCCATTATGAGGGCCACTTATGGAATCAATTTGAAGGATGACAACACTTGAAACTATGCATTATGCCTAGCTAGGGGCATAAAACAACATCGCTTGTTGGGAGGCAACCCAATGAATAAAATAATTTTTTGCCTTTTACCTACTGTTCTTGAGTGTTTGTATAATTATAGCTTCTGTTATGATTATGTTTTTTATGTTTTAATTAGTGTTTGTGCCAAGTAATGCCTTTGGGATGATTTGGAAGATAGTATAATTGATGCTGTTTGGAAAACAGAAATTTTTGCGTCCAGTGCTGGAATTTTAATTCTGTACTGGAGCGTCAGAAAAATCTTAAATTTTTACACAGTATTGGTATATGAATTTCCCACGTTGTCCTAAGTTTTTATAATTTTTGGAGTTACATAAGTATGGCTTTTAAATAGATCTTTACAGACTGTTCTGTTTTAGACAGATTCTGTTTTTGTTGCATAGTTTGCTTATTTTGATGAATCTATGGATCGTATCAGGGGGTATGAGTCATGGAAAAGTTGGAGTACAGTAGAATTATGCCAATATTAAATATGAATCAATGTACTACAGCACCTAAAGTTAAAGATTTATTTCTTATACTAACGGATCTCACGAAGGTTTTGTTGAGTTTTGTGTGCTGAAGTTTTCAAGTTTTGGGTGAGACTATGATGGACAAAGGAATAAGGAGTGACAATAGCCTAAGCTTGGGGATGCCCAAGGCACCCCAAGGTAATATTCAAGGAAGACTCAAGCGTCTAAGCTTGGGGATGCCCCAGAAGGCATCCTCTCTTTCGTCTACAATCTATCGGTAACTCACTTGGAGCTATATTTGTATTCATCACATGATATGTGTTTTACTTGGAGCGTCTTGTGAAATAGTTTGTTTGCTTTTTAGTTTGTCACAATCACCTTTTCTGAACACACCTTTTTGAGAGGGACACACAATATTCGTGATTTGTTAGAATACTCTATGTGCTTCACTTATATCTTTTGAGCTAGGCAGTTGCTCTAGTGCTTCACTTATATCTTTTAGAGCACGGCAGTGATGATATTTTAAAGAAATAGTTGCACTCTCATGCTTCACTTATATCTTTTTGAGAGTCTCATGATAGCAATGGTAATATGCACGGGTTATGTATTTGGTCCTGATATGATAGGTATTCAAGAGGGATATAATAAAAACTTTCATGTAGATCACTGAATATGATAAATTTGATTCCTTGCAATAGTTTTGCGATATTAAGATGGTAATATGTGGGAGGTATTAGTAGATAATTGTGGTTTAGTAAGAATAATTGTGTTAAGGTTTGTGATTCCCGGAGCATGCACGTATGGTCTGTCGTTATGCTAAGAAGTTGGAGCATGAATTATTTTTGATTGACTTCCTTTGTGTGGCGGTCAGGGGCGCGCGATGGTTAACTCCTACCAACCTCCTCCCTAGGGGCATGCGTCGTAGTACTTTGCTTCGAGGGCTAATAAAATTTCGCAATAAGTATGTGAGTTCTTTATGAGTAATGTGAGTCCATGGATTATACGCACTCTCACCTTTCCGCAATTTGCTAGCCTCTTCGGTACCGTGCATTGCCCTTTCTCACATCGAGAGTCGGTGCAAACTTCGCCGGTGCATCCAAACCCCGTGATATGATATGCTCTATCACACATAAGCCTCTTTATATCTTCCTTAAAACAGCCACCATACATACCTATCAGGGCATTTCCATAACTATTTCAAGATATATTGCCATGCAACTTCCACCGTTCCATTTTTTATGACACACATCATCATTGTCATATTGCTTTGCATGATCATATAGCTGACATAGTATTTTTGGCTCAGCCACCGTTCATCATTTTTATACATGTTACGCTAGCATCATTGCACATCCTGGTACACTGCCAGAGGCATTCATATAGAGTCATATTTTTATTCTAGTATCGAGTTGTAATTTTGAGTTGTATGTAAATAGAAGTGTGATGGTCATCATTATTAGAGCATTGTCCCAGTGAGGAAAGGATGATGGTGGCTATGATTCCCCACAAGTCGGGATGAGACTTCGGACGGAAATAAAAAAAATAGAAAAAAAAGCTATGAAAAAAAAGAAAAAAGAGAAAGAAAAAAAAAAGAAAAAAGGAAAAGAAAAAGAAAAAAATAAATGAGAGAAAAAGAGAGAAGGGACAATGTTACTATCTTTTTCCACACTTGTGCTTCAGAGTAGCACCATGTTTTTCATATAGAGAGGCTCATATTTTGTCACTTTCGTATACTAGTGGGAATTTTTCATTATAGAACTTGACTTGTATATTTCGATGACGGGCTTCCTCAAATGCCCGAGGTCTTCATGAGCAAGCAAGTTGGATGCACACCCACTTTGTTTTCATGTTGAGCTTTCATACACTTATAGCTCTTATTGCATCCGTTGCATGGCAATCCCTACTCCTCGCATTGACATCAATTGATGGGCATCTCCATAGCCCGTTGATTAGCCTCGTTGATGTGAGACTTTCTCCATTTTTGACTTCTCCTATTTATCTCTATCACCATATTCTATTCCACCCATAGTGCTATATCCATGGCTTGCGCTCATGTATTGAGTGGGAGTTGAAAAAGCTGAAGCGCGTTAAAAAGTATGAACCAATTGCTTGTCTAAAACCGGGGTTGTTCATGATAAATACTTTGTGTGAAGAAGATGGAGCATGAAAGGACTATATGATTTTGTAGGGATAATGTTCTTTAGCATTTTTATTTTGAAAGACATGATTGTTTGCTAGTATGCCTGAGTATTGATGTCTTTATATCAAATTATAGACTATTGCTTTGAATCATTTGGATCTTATTATTCATACCGTAAGAGAGAGATTACATAATGAAACATGATGGGTAGCATTCCACATCAAAAATTCTGTTTTTATCATTTACCTACTCGAGGACGAGCAGCAATTAAGCTTGGGGATGCTTGATACGTCTCCAACGTATCTATAATTTTTGATTGTTCCATGCTATTATAGTATCAATCTTGGATGTTTTTATATGCAATTGTATGCAATTATATATCATTTTTTGGGACTAACCTATTAACCTAGTGCCTAGTGCCAGTTGCTGTTTTCTGCTTGTTTTTGGCTTTTCAGAGAAACAGTACCAAATGAAGTACAAATGCCACGAAACTTTTTGGAGATTTTTTTCTGGACAAAAGAAACCTGGGAAGCTTCGGGAGTGTAACACCCCCAGTGTCTTGCCACAGTGACCTCACACTAATGATGACAAGTCATCATCATTATATCCTAAGAAATGTAATTAAGAAATAATTGAACTCAAATTCAATATTCAAATAACAAGTGAAATTAGAAAAACTCCAAACTTGCAAGAAAAATAGTTCATAATATTTCAAATAATCCCAAAGCAATTATAAAAATGAAGCCAACATTATTTGAATTCCTGAGTTGACCCTAACATCCAAAAACAAAACCCAAAACAGCATTATTATATCCATTTTCATTTTGCAAAATTCAAATGAAATTATAATACCCCCAAACTTTTTGTGGCAGTGCACCACAGTCCCTAGTATTTATTTTCACCAGATGCACATTTTTGCAAAAGTCGATTAGTGCAAAAAGAAAATGCAAAGGCCTACTGGAAATGAAAACAGAAAAAGGAAAGGGAAAAAAAATAAAGGGGCCACCGTGCACTGGGCCTTAGTGCACAGTGTGCAGGCCCAGCCCAGCAGCCCCGCGTCGTCTCCTTCCTCCCCGTGTCGGCGTCGCCGTGGTCGCGCGCGAGCGCACCGACGAGCAGCCAACACCGCGACGCTACGGGGGGATAAGGCCGAGCCCCTCCGCCTCCTCGACGCCCTCGCCCACTCATCTCTCTCTCTCGGCCGCTCTCTCTCTCTCCCGAGCACACCCGTACGCGCCCGTCGCCGTCACCGTCGTTTCCCGCGGCCACCGCCGTCCCCGAGCTGCGCCGCCGTGTCCAGCCGCTCCGCCGTGCTCCGCTACGTCGACTACACCGACGAGCGCAAGCCGGGGAGCTTCACCGCGCGGATCCACGCCGCCTCCTTCCTCCTCGGGTCGCCGGCGTTCGTCGTCGATTCCGGCGCCGCTGCTGCTACTAAGCCGTCACCGAGACCCCTTGCGCCTCCCCGGTGAGCTCCGCCTCCCTTCCCCTCTTCTTCCCCGTCTTGCCTTGCGAGTAGCTGCCGATTTCGCCGTGGCCGAACTCGCCGCCGTAGTCGAGCTCGCCGTCGTGGCCTCGCTCGCCGTCAAGCTCAACTGAGCACGCAGCCGTGCTCAGCACCGCCGTAGGAGTCGAACGCCGCCGCCCGCAGCGCTTGCCGTGCTCCCTAGCGCCGAGCCCGTCTTTGCCCAATTCCGGCCGCCGCCTCCGCCGCTCGCCGTCGACGATTCCGGCCGACTCCGGCGACACCACCACCACGGTTCGACGCGGCTCCGTCCACTCGTTCGAACGCGGGGTCGCGCGCGCCAAATGGCCCACCGTAGCGTGATTCCGGCGAGGCCAGTGGCTCTCCGCCGCGTTTGTAGGTCGCCGGCGACTTGCCGCCGGCCACCGCCGACATGGCCGCCACGTGGGCAAGAACTAATGCAGCAATATTTTTATTGTTGAATATCACGATGTTTGACCTGAAACCTGACATGAATCTGGCGCGCTCACAATGTGACAGCCTTTAATTTCTCCTGACCATGAAGGGTTTTCAGATACATGCTTGTGAGTTGTGATCACATCTTGGCTCCACTGGCCAAACTCGTACCGTCAAACAGGCAAAAATTTCGATTGTACCATATTCACAAGTTGTGTTAAATTTCCCCGCAAAAAAAAGGTTGTGTTAAATTAGTTTTTCCTAATTAGATGAAACGCAGCCGCCTTTTTTTAACACTCGCATCATGTCACGTACTAAAATTGCGCTATTGAGGTTTTGAATTTACGATTGGGAAGCACTATGCATGTTTGGCCTGCACTACGAGTACATGCTTTGTTTTAGAGCAACTCAAAATCCATAATAAGATACCAACTATGAGAGGTACACCATTTTGTAATCTTTCGTTACTATTTTTTACTAAAATATTCTTTTACTATATAAGACAAACATTTGACGAACAAGATGGACACCAAAGAAGCGGAACACTGAGGCCGGTTCATAGGATAGGAATATCAAAGGAAAAGAAAAACCATAAGAAGTGAGATATGTATCTAGACGTGATTTGATTTATATGATAGTTTTTTTTCAGTTGAGTCTACGTTAATGTATTTTTAATTTTGAAATAAAAAAGGATTGGTTCCTATCTAAATATGTTTCTATTCATGCAAACCAATGGACTCCAAAGAAAGGGTTTTCTACAAAATGTCACACCTGCATCTTCAGACACAGTGTACTAAGAAATGCCGTGGGCATGTTGGGTTGTAGCCTTGGTGTGAGTGTTTGTATGGCCGCGTGTGGACCATACACCGTGGCTATATAGGTGCGTGTGTGAGGATAGTGGATTTTTGGAGCCCGGGTGCATTGGAGGACCTTATTTTGAATAGTTTAAAAATCATATTTAAAGTTTCAAAAAAAAACTGAAAAAAATACATCACCGTTGGCGGCCTCAGTGCTCCGCCGTGCTTCCTTCCTTCCCAAACGATAACGACTGGCCCAAATTCAAAAATCATGCAACTTACATGCTACTAAATTGTTACTAGAAACATTATGACGATTATGTTGTCAACAAAAATATGAATGTTGCATTATTCTTGCACAACCACTATTATATGCAACATAGGAAACACCTGACATAGTAAGGTGACAATTCATCACCCACACTAAAGCATAATAGTTCACCTCATAACTTGACAAGTAAAAAAGAAAAGGCAATTATGAGGATGGTTTCTTCAAGTGAGGTTTGCGTGCATTGAGACGAGAAAAGAAGAAGGTCGGCCAATCCATCATAAAGAGTACAACCTTCCGACAGTTAATATTTTCAAAGCACTTTAACTTTACCATCACCCCTGTTTCAAGGTCAGCCGTATATATGTTCCAGTGGTTGTCCTTCACGAGCAACATGCCACCCTTCTCTCCCAAAATTGTCTCTTGCCGCGTCCATATCTCTAGCTTGAAGCCTAGCCTGTGTAGGTAAAGTAACGACAGTTTCCTGCCGGCATGGACAATAAGCTGTGACTCATCATAATGTTGAGTGATGTTGTGTTCGGTCGAAATCTCAATCTTTGTCAAGGAGACGCGGAAGGCCTTAGCATCCACCTCAATGGTATGCAAGCTCCAGCCATAACCTGTGAAATAACAAACGAGCCAGTGTGCTGTACCATGCCAAACAACGGTGCGGGGGTCCCTAAGGGGTAACCAACCGGTCCTCTTCTTAGTGGAAACAAATAAATTACTCGGACTGCTCCACCTTGCCTCACCGGACGTGAATTTGTGGAGGTTGTGCGGCCGGTGATCCACGTCAGTACCAATGATGAGCACTTTGAAGAAGGCTGAGTAGCCGTGCGGTGCTGAAGGTTGCGGTTTGGCGTTCAAGGAACAATCTGCTTTAGTTAGGATGGCATATCCGCTCTTCCCAAAATCCCAATTACACTTCAGCGGGGGGAGCTCGTCGCACGCTCCAACGAGCAAATTACACACGGCCAGGTGTATAATGGAGTTTGATGAGACCAGGCGCACGAGGAGGAGGCTGTGACTAGTGACGAGTGGCACCGCATTCTCCAGTAGGGCCCTTGTCGCTCTAGGGAAAAACGTCTCGAGATACCAATGATCCGAACTGAACACCGATTGAGGCGTGGGGATGAAGGATGTCAGAATGGTAGAGCCCCGTATGGAGACGAATTTTTCCCAGATAAAAAACCCTGAAAGAAACGCGGACGTGTGGTCCGGCCATCGCCGGTGACGAAGAAAGGAGGGATTGAGTACGATGCGACGCCACTGCTTGCACGTCATGGCGCAGCGGAAGAGGTCGGCCACATTCTTCACACGCATGAAGATCTCGTGGACGACGTCGTCCGGAAGCGAGGCCGCGGTGGCCGCGGCCGTCTTTTCCATGTGTATTGTATCTTGATGGAAGTGCGATCGGAGGAGCGATGCTGGGCACTCTGATCGGGTTATGTTCTGTATCTTGGTTGAGGTGTTGTTATTTAAAGGACCCCGAGGCCCGACTGAGACCGTATCGTAGTCTCTGTCGAGTTGAATTCACGTCCGACCCAAATCGGCGTTGAGGCGCACGCGTAAGAAAGTTTCAAATGCTCTTGCCTATCTTGGTCGAAATATTCTTCCGTTAGATCGCTTATTAATAATTCTGAAGAATTGGCATGCATCGGCAATCATGCATGCATGACCATCGATCGAACATTCGCAAGAGCTGCTATACACACGATGAAATTGCAGCCGACCCTTGCACGATCCAATGTGGCAGCCCCAGCAGCGAGCGTACATGCAGGAGGCAATTGGTTTTTTCTGTTAACTGATGCATGCACAGTGTATCGTTCACATATCGTGCAATCTGTGTCGTGTGTGAAGCCATTTCGTTTGCAAGAAGAGACCTGCTCCAACAGCCACCAACACTAAATTACTCAACTCTAGGATTATGCCAACTACAGCATATGCATGCATGCATGCGAGCGCCAAAAGTACGAGCCGTAGAGATACCAACCCGTGAGAGCATCCTTTCCTAGATCATCAAAACAAACTGATTAATTTGGGATTTGTGTAACGACGTTGAATACCACGGCCGGCCGGCGTCCACCATGATAGGCGCCGCTTGTGAGTCGCCGTCGACGAAAACAGGGCGAATCTGACATGCGTTGAATCTGTCTGGATTGGAAGTTGGGGACCGGTGGCCATTAGTTCATCTACGTTTGTGTCTCTTAGGGTTGGATTCTTTCGTTGCACGCTACTCTTCAACGGCGGCGGTTGTTATTTTGGTGCGTTGGTTCTATGGGGCCTTAGCACGATGGAATTATGAGAAAGTTTCAAGAAAATGATAACGGCCTCATCTACTATGCATACGGAATTTAGAGGATGTTATCAGTCCACGGGGCAGGCCGTATGTCTAAAGAATTTCCTTCCCGGACTTAAAGTAGTAGAAATGCAGCATTTCCAAACCATTAACATTGTACTGCGATAATAAACCCGCAGTTTTCTCTGCGAGTAATAGCAAGTCAAGTGCTGCTGCCAAGCACATTGACATAAAGTATTATTTTGTGAAAAATAGAATCCAGGATCAAAGTATAAATGTTAAGCATATCAGTACGACAAGTATGCTTGCGGATCCGCTTACTAAAGGCTTACCACCCAATATTTTCATGAGCATCAAGCCGACATGAGTTTAATGGAAACCTTTTGATCATGAAATTATGGGACCGCCAATATAAACCATTCCCATGAAGTAATATGTTTTCTATTTCAAAATAGGATGTGTGCTATGAATATTGAGGTTCAATGTCATTTCATTGGTTGTTGTAACAACTTACCTTGGTATATTATTCCTATGAAGAATGGGCAAAATTTATTGAGCCTAACAATCAAGGGGGAGAATGTTGGCATTGATCTAGACCCAATGGGTTGAAAGATAACTTAACGTTAAGGGAAGGAGAGGTCATGAACCAACGTTCGTACCCTTTGACCCCAACTGGCGTGCCCTGATCGAGGGCGACCCATACCAAGGTGGTTTCGGTCCCCTGACAATCCCACATGTAAATAGGGGCCGCGGCCTGGCACGCATGGTCTGACTTATTCACGCCTGTCTACTCTACCCCCCCCCCCCCCCCCCCCCCGCCCCCTCACATCTCAAAACCCCTAATCCGATCTGGGAGAGAGTTGTGCGACGGGAAGGCTTTCTCATACCTCTGCTCCAGAGCTAGTGTAGTGTTGTTGGCGCCTGGAGGGACGCCGCTACCCGCTAGCGATCATCCACGCCGAGTCTGCATCGCGCCTGCATCAAGCAGGCATGGGACATTGCATCATCAACACCAATGACAGATTGGTTCCTTTCATTGGCGGCGCGTCTTCGGCCCCCTGGAGCTCGCGGCTTGGGAGGATCTTCTCGAGTGTGTGGCCTTGCACACCCTGAGCCTAGAGTCGGATATGGTTTCTTGGCGTCTTGATAGTAGTGGTCTGTTTTCCACGAAGTCTCTATACCATGCCATCGCGGTCGTTCCATGATCGGAGCCTTTCTCCCAGAATTGATTAGTTAGGATCCCGCTCAAAATTAGGATCTTCCTCTGGCAATGGATTCGCGGTCGAGTACCTTCAGGGGTGGAGGTACTCAACCGTAACGGCCCTGGTGACGGTAGATACCCCTTGTGCGACACGGAAGAAAATTCTAATCATATCTTCTTCGCGTGCCTTGGATCAATTCCTCTGGAGCTGCTTCCGGGAAGTGATGGGTGGAGGGTGGTGCCATTCCAAGTTTCCTGATCTCTTTGAAGAGTTGAATGTCGCGGCAATCGGTTCTCGCCACATTACGTGGCTCGGGATTGGGGCTCTTCCCTGGAAGCTTTGGACGATTTGCACCAAGCTAGTCATTGAGCGCTCCCCCTTGCGACCACCTACTAACACAATCTACAAACTTTATGGTTTCTTGCAGCTGTGGAAGCCGCTTAGTCGCCTCCCCGACCGAGGCGCCATCGATGCTATCGCTGTGGGACTCAGGACCTTGGCGCTTCGGCCGTCGCCGCCTTTACCACCGCTACCTCAGGAACCGGATTAGACGCTTCCGGCCTATCGCTTTTCCGTTGTTTGTTTGGGCTTGTTGTGTTGTCCTCTCAGCAGAATCTTATGTGTGGTACTTTGGGTGTGTTTGTCTTCGTTTGGACTCTTTGTGCGTGCGTTTGTATCCGGTATGAACTTTAACTGCCTGTGATGGTTTGCTTTATATATAAAGCGGGGCGAAAGCCTTTTTTCAGCATAAGATCATAAATCATTCTCTGTTTATTATGTAATTAGGCGATCTAATGTCTAGACTCAATGATCCTATCATGTCAATCCTAATGAATTAATACAGGAGGAGACCACACGGGACTCATGCCGCAGCTTCCTTACGAGATGATGGAATTTTCCCTTTCGTGGGTAGACAGAGAGAGACGATGTAGACTCCACGTCGATGATGGATCTCTCCACGTGGATGATGAATCTCTTTTTTGAATGGAGAGAGGATGAGAGGAAGAGACGACGATGGAACATCAGATAATGTATTTTATGGACGTGCACCTACCGGATCGCCGCCGCCCGTACCGCGCTGTCCCCGGCCGTTGGTGACGTTTGGCTCTGATCCTCCTCCTTCCGACCCACACGCCGGCCACGCGGAGGCGTGCAGCTACCACTCGCCGCCACGTACGCAAGTAGGCAACCAGCATTCATTCATTCAACTTGCTCCCTCCACGTACGCAAGTAGGCTATAGCTTAGCAGCAGCAGCTCGCCCACCACGTTCCCCCATCACACACATATAGACATCAATCAACCATTTCTAGCTAGCTCGCGCACCGACACCGAGCTCGAAGTCGACCGAGCGCGCGGTGGAGACTGGCGAAGTGGCGATGGGGTCGACGAGACGACGAGGCTGGAGAAGGTGGTGTTCGCGCTCAACGGGCGGCGGTATGAGGTGGCCGGCGGCGACGTCCACCCCGGGACCACGCTGCTCGAGTTCATCCGGACCCGGACGCCCTTCACCGGCACCAAACTCGGCTGCGGCGAAGGTACGTACTCTATGTACAGTTAGAGCAATACGCAGGCTGCATGCTGCATGCGCTCAATTAAAAATTTACGGAAATGATAAATTCCGAATGTTCGGATTTTAAAGATGGCAACTTGAACGTTTTTCATAGCAACTTTAGCTCATGTGAGGTTGGCAAACATGGTAATTTTTTGACAAAAATGAACTGGGGCAAAGTTTTCATGTTTTAACAATTAAAGTTGTCATCTTGTGTAAACTAAAGTTGTCATGGAAAAACTTTCGGGATGACATGCTTAAAATCCGAACGTTCAGGATTTATCGGGGTCCAAATATAAACCCAACCAAATTTATATATATATATTTTTTTGCCATGCAACAGTCGTAAAAATTGTCTGGACAGGTCCGAACGTTTGAAATCCTGTAAGCCAAGACCAAACTGGAGGCGGTTTGGGGGAGTCTAGACGCTCCGCCACATAAGCATCCAACAACACGAACCCACAAAAAAATTCTCCCTCCGCTTGGTCTTGAACCGTCACTCCGCTCTCCGCACAGTATTCATGCAGGCCAGAGCTCATGTACCTTGATGCCAGCTGACCAGCGCGGGGCAGCCGAGAAATCACTCGCCTCTCCTTGTCGGTCTGCCTGCCTCAACTATTTAAGTCGGTTGGCCGCTGCCGAGGAACCCCACCCCATACCTCACTGCCTCGCCTCTCCTCTCCTTCGCATGCGCCGCGCTAGGCAAGTCCAACTAGATCTTTGGGTTGTGGGGCTACCGCCCACTGTCTCTGGCCCCGCCGGTGTCCACCGCTCTCTCCTCCATGATGCTTGAGCTCGTCCTATCCGATGACGAGGAGCAGCTGCAACCGCCCTTTCTTGTCGAGGATGCACGAACGGACGAGGAGTTTGCGCGGTAGATGGAGTTGTTGCTCAAGCGGTCCCACTACGACCGCGATCCAACGCTGCCATCGTCGGCGCACCTGCGGCGTACAAAATTGGACGCCGCCTCAAGGAGGAGCCGTCATCCCCGCCGCCCAGCCATCTCTGCCATGGCAAGGAGGTGGCCCCGCCGTCACCATCCTGTCTGTAGTTCGGTAGCCAGTGGCGCTCGATCGCCGCAAAGAAGGAGGACCGCTCTCCCCGGTGGTCGCCATTGCGTGCTGTCGCCTTGCCTACTACCTTGGTGGCAGTGATGGCTCGTCCTCTACCGTGATGGTGGCCTCCGAGGCCGCAGCTGAGGCGCCCAATGCGCCGAGAGCGATGCAACGCGGTCCGTCGGGGGGCATTTGCACGGTCGGATGTCGCCCAGGCCTGGGCCATTGATCGGTCTAGGACCACCACAGACAGCTCCGCCCACTGTCGATGTCAGATCAGCGACCGGCTCCTCAAAGTGGGGCTGGCCGAGCCGGAGCACTTGGCCCGGCTCAAAGACAAGGGCAGATGGCGCAAGGCGGAGTTCGTGGCCGACCGACGCCATAAGGCGGAGGCGGCTGCGCCACAAGCGCGCAGCGGCGACCGATCAAGGTTGCCACGACGCATGGCGGTCCTTCCTCTAGTGGAAGGACGACGGCGGCGATGGAGGTGTCGGCGACCTCGAAGGCCATGTCTATGAGGTCAACGTCCAGTACCTTGCACAATTTTGTTTGTTTAATTTTTGTTGTTGGTTGAAACTTCGTTAAATTTCCAACCTCTCTGTTGGTGCAGTACAGGGCCGTGCTCGGTCCAGGCCTTGACCGACAGTGGGAGAGGCTGGCGCGTGGATCTCCAACGGCCAATGGAGGGTCTAGGGTTAGGTTGTGGTAGGCTTCAAGGGTTGGACCGGTCCTGGCTCATGGAGGCCCGTCTTCCGGGGATGTCTCAGCGACGATGTTGGTTGGCCCCAATGATCCATGCCAACGATTGAGATACGGGTTGGCGCCCGTGTCCGGGTTCTTGGCACGTGAGCCGGCTTCGGTGTGTGTCGTGGCCACGACGGGTCCACCCATACGCTGAAAATGTATATGCCTGCGGTCAAGTATTTGTTTTGAATGTCGGGGTGGCGGCCCTAGATGGTGAGGCTGCACGGATTGGCTCTTCGGTGAGCGGTGTGGCAGAGGTGTTGGTGGTATGCTTCGATTATGTGGATGGTAAGGCATGCTATGACGGGTGCGGATGCAGTACGGCAAAAATTTATGAAAAGAGTAAAATATAAACTTGTTAGCGAGGTTAATTTAGAAACCGACAAACCATAGGGATACATTCGACAAAATGGGAGGAAACCCCCTTTGTCACCTCTGAGAAAGTACATACGGTACCCAAATTTTCCAAATCGGCCCTCAAATCCCTAGTTCTGCTTTGCCACCGCCACAGGTCTTCCCCGAATCCGGCGATCTCCATCGAGCCACCCTGTCGCTCCTTTCGGTTCCCCATCCCATCCCGTCACTCTCCCATTTCTTCCCATTTCTCTACCCGCGCCTCCCCCTCTGACCCAAGCCATGGCCGGAGGCGATCCAGAGGATGAAGCAAGAGGACGCGGCCTCACATTCCGCTGGCGGGCCACATGTCCTGCGCGACAAGGGCGGTGAGGATCCCTACATCTCTGAAACAGGGGAAAACAATTTCTAGAGGATTTCTACATATGCTTTGCTATGCATCAATAGGTTTCAATTTTGAAATTGGTCGGTTTCTGATATAGTAACTAAACTGAACATCTCTGCCAAGTTAATGTGCTGATAGTGTGTTTTACTCTTGCTAAGAATCTGGTAGTGTAAGGTTCATACTGCCCATGGTTTGCGCATCGGCATTCATTGTGTACGTTTACTGCGGTCATTCTTTTGTTTACTTGCGGGTTCAGATTTTAAAATAAGAATCCAAACCAAATTAGGATAAATAAGTTTTTTTTTTTTGAGATCAACCCTGAAGCTTTATTGCATAATGTCAATGGGAATAGAAGCTACAGGAGGGGGGGAGCCACAAATGACCCAAGCCGTTTTTCTTTCTCCCTTAGTACTTCCCCACCAGAATTTTCTCAACAGCGAGTTAATATGTTGGCATAAGCCTCTCGGAAGCTTAAAACATGCCATAGAGTAAGTCGGGATTGCCTGAGCAACCGCCTTAATCAGAATTTCCTTGCCCCCAGCCGAGAGAGCTCTCTCCATCCATCCTTGAACCCAAGCCCACACTCGATCTTTAAGATACTTGAACACCCCATTCTTCGATCTGCCAACCGAGGAGGGGAGGCCAAGGTATTTCTCATTTAATGATTCATTATGGACATTCAGAATATCTTTCATATTTATTCGGTCCCTCTCGGAGCATCCTTTCCCAAAATATATGGACGACTTCTCCAGATTGATCCTTTGTCCAGAAGCTTGACAATACATTTTTCTCTCGAATACGCACGAGTGTGCGTACTTTATATTAAAGAGAGAGGACGGGAAAAGAGTCCCTCCACGTTGGTGTTACATTTTACATGCATACCAACTCCACCATTACACACAAGATTATTACATTCTCACACTCGCCCACCCCACCAAGCCCCCTAGGAAAGCCTTGACCTCGCCTTTGAGGATCCCTGCCACGTTCTACCCTCCCCTTCAATCCTAGCAATGACCTGCCCTAACGACGGCGTAATTCCATCAAACACAATAGCGTTCCGGTGCTTCCATAGCTCCCACATCACAAGTATAACAATCGCTCGCACGTCCTTCTTGTTCCGGCCTGCTTCGATCTTGTCCTGGCACCAATCGGAGAGTGATGTGCCTCTCGGCGGCACCCATGCTGCATGTCCCAGGGCATGGCCGATCACACTCCACACTTGTCTTGCAAGCACACAGTCCAACAAAATATGATTGATAGTCTCCTCCGCTTGATCACAGAAGGGGCACGCCTCCATGTGGTCGAGGCCTCGCCGAGCCAGTCGATCGGAAGTCCAACACCTATTGCGAAGAGCGAGCCAAGCGAAGAAGCGACATTGGAGGGGTGCACGACTCTTCCAGGTAAACTCAGCCGTCGGCACCACCTCCCTCCCCCAAAACTTGGCGGCGTATGTAGATCGTGTCGAGAAGACACCATTCGTCTCCCACGCCCAAACAATGCCGTCCGGCTGGCCATCCTCAAGCCGCACTCCAGAGGTGAGATCCCACAGGTTCATGAATTCTAGCAGGAGCTCAGGCGTCATCTCAGGGCCAACATCCCTCGCCCACTCGCCTGCGACAAGCGCCTGCTGCACCGTGCGTGTGGCCCTCAGTCTTGGTCGAACCCTCTCGTAGATAAGCGGTGCCACCTCCTGCACTCGCTGTCCAGCCAACCACCTATCCTCCCAGAATAACGTGCTCCTGCCATCATTTAGGACTGATTGTGCCGCAGCTCTGAAGAGTTGCAAGGATTCCTTTGGAACCATGATCCTGAATTCCGCCCAAGGCCTAGATGGATCGGCCCGTTGCAGCCACGGCCAACGTGCTTGAATTGCGATGTTTAGCCACTTTAGGTTCGGCACACCAAGGCCGCCCGCCCACTTGGGTGCACAGACCGCGTCCCACGCCACGGCGCACTTGCCTCCGGCCGCCTGGGCCTTCGCGCACCAGAGGAAACCACGGCAAACCTTGTTCATTGCCGCAATCGTCTTCTGTGGGATATCAAGCGCCATCATTGCGTGCAGCGGAATGGCACAGAGTACAGATTGTACGAGCAAGAGTCTTCCACTCTTGGGCATCATGGCGGCCTTCCATTTTGGCAAAGCCCTAGCCAGGTGGTCAACAAGGCCTGCAAGTTGCGCCGCGGATTGCTTGCGGATAGTTAGCGGCAGCCCTAGATACTTGCACGGGAAGGATCCGCTCGGGCACCCCAAAGTAGCTTGAACCATATCCATGATCTCCACCGGACAGCGAATAGGGTACGCAGCACTTTTACTGAGATTGACATGTAGTCCAGAGGCCTCACCAAACAACTGGAGGAGTGCCCCACACGCGCGGATGTCGATGTCATTTGGCTTGATGAATATCATCACATCGTCGGCAAACATGGACAGCCGGTGCCTCAATCCCCGTCGTGCTAGCGGCGCAAGAGTCCCACGAGCTGTGGCAAGCTCAAACATCCTATGCAATGGCTCCATGGTCAAGATGAATAGCATCGGTGACAGGGGGTCACCCTGTCGGAACCCCTTGCAGTTATAGATGGGTCGTCCGGGTGTACCATTAACCATGACTTGGGTAGATGAGTTAGCAAGCAGTCCACAAATCCATGAAATCCACCGATCCCCGAATCCCATTACTCGCAAAGTCTCCAAGAGAAACGACCATCGCACCGAATCAAACGCCTTGGAGATGTCCAATTTTAGCATTACAGCCGCTTCCTTGAGGGCATGTAGGCGGCGAGTCGTGCACTGTACAAGCATAAAATTGTCGTGGATGGACCGCCCCTTGACGAACGCGCTCTGGTGCGCTCCCACAAGCATCGGGAGCTCGGCAGCCAGTCTATTTGCCAGAACTTTGTCGAAAATTTTCACCGCTCCGTGCACAAGGCTCACAGGCCTAAAATCCTTAATGTCCACCGCACCGTCCAACTTGGGTAAGAGTGACACAAGCGCCTTGTTTATTGCCGGCAGACCGCGCATATCACCGCGATAGAAAGCCTCGAGTGCCGTCATGAAGTCGACTTTAATGATGTGCCAGCACAAAGCATAGAATCTGCCCGTAAAGCCGTCCGGGCCCGGCGCCTTGTCCAACGGCTCCATAGTGTTCTTCATATGATCAGCTGCTAAGTTGTTTGCCTTGAAGAATAAAATGCTATCATCTGCAAAAAGTAAGTGGTTCACACAAGGAGCTGTTTCTGCCACTTTAATTCCAGCCACATCATCATTTCTCCCTCTCCCATTTAACATACATGATAGTCCTTCAGCAGCAAGCAAGAAAAGATAGGGGGAGATGGGATCCCCCTGTCTTATACCTCTCGAGGGTTTAAACTCTTCAGACTTTCCGCCATTAAACAAAACTGAGAACGAGACCGAAGAGACGCACCTCATAACACTTTGCACCCATCTAGTCTCAAAGCCCAGCTTCAGCATAATTTTCTCCAAATATTCCCATTCAACACGATCATACGCCTTCATCATATCTAGCTTCAAGGCACAATAGGTTTTCTTCTTACTTCTCTTGACTTTCATAAAGTGCAAACATTCATATGCAGTAATCACATTGTCCGTGATGAGACGACCTGGCACAAAAGCAGATTGCTCTTCGGATATGATCTCCGGAAGGATTAGTTTCAACCTGTTCGCTAGTACTTTTGAGACAATTTTATATATCACATTGCACAAGCTTATCGGCCGAAACTGAGATAAAAGAGTTGGTTTGGCTACCAATTAGGATAAATAAGTGGTATCAGTAAATTTGGTTATGCTTGTACAGTTTACACATGACATAAGGCTTGGTTCTTTCGGTCGGCCAGTTCCTCCAGATCCATGTTATGTTTATTTTGTCCCGAGAAGAGGCGGATATAGCATCCCATGACTAACTGCATCATTGTTCTGCTACAGGTGGATGTGGAGCTTGTGTAGTCCTGATAGCAACTTACAATCCAACAAAAGATGAGGTGACTGAATTCTCTGCAAGTTCATGCCTGACCCTGCTCTACAACATAAACCTATGCTCAGTCATCACCACCGATGGTCTAGGAAACACACAAGATGGTTTCCATTCTATTCAGAAGAGAATGTCCGGGTTCCATGCTTCTCAGTGCGGCTTCTGCACTCCTGGCATGTGCATGTCCATTTTCACTTCTCTTGCCAATGCTGACAAATCCAAGAAGCCTGAATCACGAAAAGGGTTCTCAAAGTTGACGGTGTCCGAAGCAGAAAGGGCTTTCTCAGGCAACATGTGTAGATGTACCGGTTACCGACCGATGGTCGACGCCTGCAAGAGTTTTGGTTCAGATGTTGACCTGGAGGATTTGGGCCTCAATGTATTCTGGAAGAAAGGCGATAAGCACGCCGACATTAGCAAGTTGCCAGCTTACACTCTTGGTGGCGGAGTCTGCACGTTCCCGGAATTCCTGAAATCCGAGATAAAATCCTCGCCTCCTCATCTAAATGATGATTCCGATGTTACGATCTCTGGGGAGGGATGGTATCATCCTAAAAGTATTGAGCAATATTATGACTTGCTCAACTCCGGCATTTTTAGTGACTGCACAGTTAAAGTGGTTGTTGGGAACACAAGTTCTGGTGTAAAGGGATACAAGGATCGGGATCTTTATAACAAGTATATTGACATTGGTGACATTCCTGAACTTTCAGCTGTTTGTAAGAAAGACAGTGGTATTGAAATCGGAGCAGCCACACCAATTTCTAAGACTATCGAGATACTCGAGCAAGAAACCGAAACATGTGCAGATGGAAGTGTGGTTTTCAGAAAACTTGCCGAGCACATGAGCAAGTTGGCCACACCATTTGTCCGCAACACGGCAAGCATTGGCGGGAACATAATTCTAGCACAGAAATACCCATTTCCCTCGGACATCGCGACCATACTTCTTGGTGCTGCTTCAACTGTCCGTCTTCAGGTTTATTCAGAAACACTAGAGATTACTTTGGAAGAGTTTCTGGAGCAGCCTCCTAGTGATCCCAGTACATTGCTCCTGAGCATATTTATTCCACTCTGGGCTTCAGATTCTCAGAAAGAAAGTAAGGTGATCTTTGAGACTTACCGAGCGGCACCGCGTCCTCTTGGCAATGCTGTTTCATATATTAACTCTGCTATGCTGGGCCATGTCTGCCCGAATGAATTATCTGGTGATCTTGTCCTGAGAAACCTACACATGGCCTTTGGTGCCTATGGGACAGAACATGCTATTAGAGCAGCAAAAGTTGAACAACACCTCGCCGGGAAAGTGCTCACTCCATCTGTTGTGCTCGAAGCAGTTCAGTTGCTTAGAAAAACAATTGTACCAATGAAAGGAACGCCACATCCTGAATACAGAGTCAGTGTGGCTGTCGGATTTCTCTTCAGTTTCTTGTCTCCATTTGCTAAAGGAATCATAGGGCCTGGAAAAATTCTGAGCATCAGCTCTGCTGTTTCTTTAGATACAGATGATCCCTGCAACCTTCCATTGTCTTCACGTCAAGAAACAGTTTCCAGTGATGAACATAAACCAGTTGGCGAGCCAATTAAGAAGTATGCAGTTGAGCTTCAAGCTTCTGGTATGTGGTCAGCTCACATCATCAGAATTCTTAATGGGATCTAGAAGTTTTCTTCCTCTCCAAATTACCCTTCCTTCAGGATTAGGTACTGACCGATAATAATTTATTTTCTGTAATGCAGGGGAGGCGGTATATGTAGATGATATTCCTGCTCCAAAAGATTGCCTCTACGGAGAGTTTATTTACTTTTTTTTTTTTTTTTTTTTTTGCGATCCTCGCGGTTGTTTACAACACACAGCCTCTTGCGTATGTCGAGAATATCAAATTCAAGCCTTCTTTAGCATCAGAGAAGTTCCTCGCGGTTGTTTCGGCGAAGGATATTCCAAGTGGAGGTCAAAATATTGGATCAAGCTTCATGTTTGGGGATGAACCACTATTTGGTGCTCCATATGCTGAGTATGCTGGACAAGCTCTTGGTGTCGTGGTACTTATCTTTTCATATTTTTAATGCTTACTCAACAATAAATTCTTGTATAATGAAGTCAAATTATAAATCGTACTTTCTTCATTATTCCTCTATAAAATAAGTTTGTCTATGTTAAGGAGGAAGTAATTTTTAATAAGGAGGGGCAAATCTGTACAAATTGAAATAATAAAAAAATAAATATCACACAGTTCATTCAAAATATATATTTACATCTAAAATTTCACTTGTAAAATACCCTAACAAATCCCCTATCAGATTGGGTTAATCAAACGCCTACAGAAATTTTCTGCAGTAGCAGCGCTTATATCTCTATTTCTTTCGTAACAAGATTACTTATTGATATTCAATGTGATTGGATTTGCAAAAAAGTTATTGTATTGTTGTCACATTTTCTCACAATATGAAAATATTTAGTTTTAAACACATAGGGTAATCTTCTTAAATTAAACTAGTTAAATAAGTGCAAATTTGCTTCTAATTACAAGTAAGCATTAGCTACCTTTTGCTCTATAAGAATCACAACAAAAGTATAAATAATTTTTATTGTGTATTTCTTCAGTACTGATCTCACTCAAATGTGGACTTTACCTCAGATTGCAGAACCTCAGAGATACGCCAACTTGGCAGGAAAACAGGTTGTTGTTGAATATGACACAAAAGATTTGAAGCCACCAATCTTAACTGTAGAACAAGCAGTACAACACAATAGCTATTTCGAAGTTCCTCCTGATAAATATCCAAAACAAGTCGGTGATTTTTCCAAGGGCATGGCAGAAGCTGATCACAAGATCCTCTCAACAGAAGTATGTTAATTCTACACGCCTTGAGACCCTTTTCATACTGACATCTCACCTGCATTACTCAAAAGTGAATGGAAGTTTCTATACTTAACAACGTGAACGTATAAATTTGATTTTCGATGGCCTCTATTCTGAACTGAAGCATACATACTACTGTGTTATATTAATGCAGAAAGATAGCATCAAATTTGAGAAAGCACAAGCATATTTAGACCTGCCAAATATCATGATACTGACCTTGTGGACACCTCTTTTTATTGCATATAACTTTATAGTCACCATAATTTATTTAGCTTAAATGTCTAGTATGGTGTTAATAGTTAGCTGATTCTTGAATCTTCTTTGATAGTTACCATTTAAATTTGGACACTAACTTAGCACCTATATGGAAGTTTGGGTTACTGTGATGCAACTTTGTCACAGTTACTCCCTCCTTTATGGTTTATTGGGCTCAATTTGAAAATCTCTCCAATCGAGATAGATGGTGAGTGGTGGAATAAATTTTGTAGTTTGCAAAAGTACTTAATTAGTACGCTCATTTTTCTTAAAAAGTTGTGTTCACCGATGCACTAATTACAACGCATGCATGCATGACCACTAAATGACCAAGAACTTCTGCATGCATTGATGAGTTTTCTCTTGATCCTTGCATGCAGTATCGAACATGTGAACATGTGATGGTAAGTAATAGAATTGAGACTAATAGAACGGAAAAACAATTTTTTTGAGATGAGCCCTATAAACCGGAAAGGTGTGAGTATATAATAAGTTACATAATTGCTTCTTTTCATAATAAAATGCGAGTTCACAGGACCCGTGGAGAATACGATGTGGCATGCATTAATATGTATAACTTTGATGATTGCAGGTGAAACTTGCCTCTCAGTACCACTTCTACATGGAAACACAAACAGCACTAGCGATTCCAGATGAAGATAACACTATGGTGGTCTACAGTTCAACACAATACCCTGAGGCTGTGCAGAGTGTCATAGCGAGGTGCCTCGGCATTCCATTCAGCAATGTTCGTGTCATTACAAGAAGGATTGGAGGAGGCTTTGGTGGGAAGTCATTCCGATCACACACTGTAAGTAATAATCAAACTATTTTGAACAATAGTCCAACAGAGTGGCAAAACAAATTCAAAGCCTGTGTGTACAGCTGCAAAAATCTAACAAGTACTTTTATATCAATAATTGCTATTTTTTATGGGAGATATCAACAGAGTTATAATGATAGCTTCTAACATAAGTTTGTCCATTTGAGCTTCATTTTACCATTCATTTAGCTTCCATGAAAGCCAAAACATTGACCATTTCAACTGTTGCTGCTCAGTGATCCAACAATATATGCTTTTATAGGTAGCAACGGCAGCTGCGCTTTGTGCCTTCAAGTTACGTCCGGTGCGGATGTATCTAAATCGCAGTACTGACATGATCATGATCGGGGGTCGGCACCCAATAAAAGCATATTACTCTGTTGGTTTCAAGTCCGATGGGAGAATCACAGCCTTGCACCTGGACATACTGATCAACGCTGGGATTTCTCCAGACATGAGCCCCCTAATGCCAGAGTATATGATCTCAGGCCTGAAGAAATACAACTGGGGTGCTCTCTCGTTCGACATCAAGGTCTGTAAGACAAACAGCACATCCAAGTCAGCAATGCATGCTCCTGGAGATACGCAGGGATCTTTTATCGCTGAAGCTATCATCGAGCATATCGCTTCGGTGCTGTCACTCGATGCTAATAGTGTCAGGCAGAAGAATTTCCACACCTATGACAGTCTTGTGCTGTTCTATCCAGAAAGCGCAGGCGAAGCTTCTACGTACACATTGCATTCTATCTTCGATAGGTTGCTCACGACGTCGAGCTACCTGCATCGAGCCGAATACATCAAGCAGTTTAACAACTGCAACAAGTGGCGGAAGCGGGGTATCTCTTGCGTGCCCCTCATCTTGAAGGTGGCACCAAGGCCGGCTCCTGGAAGAGTGTCCGTGCTCAATGATGGTTCCATCGTGGTCGAGGTTGGAGGTGTTGAGATTGGGCAAGGACTGTGGACCAAAGTACAGCAGATGACAGTTTTCGCTTTGGGACAGTTGTGGCCCGATGGATGTGAATTCCTTCTTGATAGGATGCGTGTTCTTCAGGCTGACACGCTGAACTTGATCCAAGGTGGGCTCACTGCTGGCAGCACTTCGTCTGAATCTAGTTGTGCAGCAACTCTTGAGGCCTGCAACATGCTGGTTGACAGATTAAAGCCAATCATGGAGAAGCTCAAGCAGCAATCCGGCAGTGCTGTTTCATGGGATGCTTTGATTGCTCAGGTTTTTTTTTTCCTTCTGGTTTTTTATGCTACATGGGAGTAAATATTTGTGTGTGGAAATTGTTATCTTTATATGTGCTAACACCTAATCATCGTATGATTTAATGTTCCCAAATAGGCCGTTAAGGATACACTACTGGAATCGCCGAGTGTCAGAAACACTCGGCAAAGGGCGAATTAAACTCGGCAAAGACTTTGCCGAGTGCAACACTCGGCAAAGGGTGTTGGGATTCCGCCCACAGATCGATCACATCAAATTAGACGAACACACGCGCGCAAAACCTTAATAGCCGAGGGTACGTCTCGTACCCTTAATTTCCCTCTTTTTCTTTTTCTCCTTTTTTCACCCCGCGGTTACAATCTTCACGCAGCCCTGGTGCATATATATATGCAGCCTCCATGACCAATGCCGCCGACCCAAACTAGTCCTACTCGAACACAATGACCAGACTCCTAACCGGAGTCAACCATGTTACTTTCCTAATCTAATGACCCGGCAACGCTGATCACAATTACTAATTCTACTAGGACTCAACCTGGCCTAAACTAAACTAGGACACGGCCAGACTCATAGCCGGACTTGATTCACTAGTACTACTCGGACTAACCTAATCTAATTCATACTAACATCACGTAGACACCTAACTGATTAGGACTTGACACATATGGCAAGATTAATGCCAACAATCTCCCCCTAATCTTGACTTGTCATCTCTTTGTGCTCCTCTTGATCTTGACTCGCTGTAAATCCGCGACTTGATGATCCACCTCAACGTATGATCCAGACTCCCAGTCACGCTGCCATGTGGACTACACCGCCCACACCTAACGCAATACATGCCGGCTAACTTGTGGACTACACCATCCACCCATAACCTCATGTAGAGACATGTCCTCATTGAAGAGGCTCACCTTCACTGGTCCTCGTCCCACTACACGCTTGAGCTTGATCTCCACTTCACGTCTTCGCCCTTGGTGCTACACCACACCAGACAGCCCATCGAACGTGACACGCTTCATCTTCAACTGATCCTCACAGAAACAAGCACTTGGACATGACGACGACGACTGATTGACACGACGTCGACCGACACGTGCTAACTCACACGACTCCTTGACTCCCCCGGACGATGATCTTGACGACTTTCCGGCACCGCACCTCGGCACCACCGCTCCCATCAACGATCATCTTCCACCACCTTGCCAACGACAGCCCGCCGTCTCCCTCCATGTCGCTCCGTCGAACGACAATTACTCAATCCTCCTCGTCGCTGCACCACCCAGCGACTCCATGGCCCGCTCTTCCTCGTCGCTGCACCACCCAGCGACTTCATGGCCCGCCCCGAGGCGCTAGTTGGGTCACCACCCCGGGGCAAGCGCGGCTTCAATCCTCAAACCTTGCTCTGATACCAATTGTTGGGATTCCGCCCACAGATCGATCACATCAAATTAGACGAACACACGCGCGCAAAACCTTAATAGCCGAGGGTACGTCTCGTACCCTTAATTTCCCTCTTTTTCTTTTTCTCCTTTTTTCACCCCGCGGTTACAATCTTCACGCAGCCCTGGTGCATATATATATGCAGCCTCCATGACCAATGCCGCCGACCCAAACTAGTCCTACTCGAACACAATGACCAGACTCCTAACCGGAGTCAACCATGTTACTTTCCTAATCTAATGACCCGGCAACGCTGATCACAATTACTAATTCTACTAGGACTCAACCTGGCCTAAACTAAACTAGGACACGGCCAGACTCATAGCCGGACTTGATTCACTAGTACTACTCGGACTAACCTAATCTAATTCATACTAACATCACGTAGACACCTAACTGATTAGGACTTGACACATATGGCAAGATTAATGCCAACAAAGGGTACTCGGCGTACCCCCTTCAGGCAAACAGAATTTTGCCGAGTTCCATCTATCGGCTACTGCAAAGGCTTTACTGAGTGTTTTGTGGTGTACTCGGCAAATATTTAAACTCGGTAAAGTGATGTTAACGGAGGGGCAAAACGACGTTAGACGGCCAGTTCACCGAGCGGTAGACTCGGCAAATACATAGGTTTTACCGAGTACAACACTCGGCAAACCAGATGAATAAGGACAAAAAAAATGCAACGCCGGCGAGCACATCACACACACGCACGCTTCACCTCCTGCATCACTCGACGAGCACAACAAAAAGAGGACGCCGGCGGCGTCAGCTGCGGCTTGGCGGGACGGATTGGTCACATGCAGCGGCGGTGAAGCACACCTGCCACGGCGCGTCCACCTCCAGCGAATCCCTGGCACGAGCGAACGAAGAAAGAGAGGAAGCAGGCCGGCCAGCAAGGCACGGCGGCCATTTATCCCTGTCCCGCAGCTCGCCGTGGCCAGCGCAGCTCGCCGTGGCCGTTGGCTGCGGAGGGCTGCGCCGGTGACCTGCAGAGGAGAAAGGAGCGTCATATTACAAGTTTGGTATTTTTCCTCGCAAATAGTACACATAAAAGGAGTCCATGCGAAAGGAATGCATTTTTTGAATTTTTATTCATTTTCTTTATTTTTTTCCAAAACGGGGTCAAAATGGACGGCATGACTATTCATAGCAAAGAGTTGAATATTTCAAAACTATAAGTGGTTCTTTCATATAGTGACTACTTGTGTACCTTAAAATGTTTTTGGTAATTTTTAGAACAGAGCCATCAGACACTTGCAGTTCAAATTTGAATTACTTTCGGAAAATCGACATAAAGTCATTTTAATGTGCGAAAGTAGCTAGAAATCTAAAAAATACATAAAACTTAAGAATTGTCAATCAAATATGGTCTACTTTATGTGAAAATTGGATTGATGCCATTTTGCACCATAATTTTTGTACTTGCTTAAAAAAAACCATTTTTGACACTTAGAAAATAGAAAACAATTGTTTTGTATAAAATAATTGAAAACTCTATTTGGCAACATTGTTTGTAATGGCAAGATGCACATATATTTCTAATTTGGGCACATTATAATAAACTATGCAATGAATATGGCCATCATGTTGGTCATTTGACTTGAAAGGCATGAATGTTCATACACGATAGCCCATTTTGTGAAGGATTTTTTTTCAAAATTGTCATATTGCAAGTTTGGTATTTTTCCTCGCAACTAGTACGCATAAAAGGAATCCATGCGAAAGGATTGCATTTTTTTAACTTTTATTCCTTTTCTTTCATTTTTTCCAAAACAGGGTCAAAATGGCCGGCATAACTATTCATAGCAAGGGATTGAATCTTTCGAAACTATAAGTGATTCTTCCATATAATGACTACTTGTGTACCTAAAAATATTTTTTGCTAATTTTTAGGACAGAGCTATCACACACTTGCAGTTCAAATTTGAATTACTTTCGGGGAATCAGTATAAAGTCATTTAAATGTGCGAAAGTAGTTAGAGATCTAGAAAGTCCATAAAACTTGGGAATTGTCGATCAAATATTGTCTACTTTATGTGAAAATTGGAGTGGTGCCATTTTGCACCCTGGTTTTTGTACTTGCTTCACAAAAAATACCCATTTTTGATACTTAGAAAATAGGAAATGATTTTTTTGTGCAAAAAAGTTGAAAACTCTATTTAGCAACATTGTTTGTAATGGAAAGATTTACCTATATGCTCAAGTTCACCACATTATTATAAACTATGCAATGAGTATGGTCATCACGTTGGTCATTTGAGACCAAATTTTTATATGGCAAAAAGTGTAATTAATATGGTCTCAAATGAAAAAGTTCTCAACATAAACATTATCCGTCTCGTCAAAATGAACAACTTTGATTTTTGGACCATCTTCATCCGAGGTCGTATGCAACCTCTACAGCCAAAATCATGCAGCATAGCGAAGACCCCCTTTTGCCGAGTGTGACACTCGGTAAAGACCCCCTTTTGCCGAGTGTAGCACTCGGCAAAGCCTTGTTTGCTGAGTTTTATTGTTTTACCGAGCGTTTTGTCCACGACACTCGGCAAAGTACCTGTTTGCCGAGTTTCGCTTTTTTGCCGAGTACTTTTTTGGTAGGAACTCGGCAAAGATATTGTTGCCGAGTGCCCGACAGAATGCACTCGGCAAAGAGGAAAATTCCAGTAGTGATAATGTTAATTTGTCCTCAAGTGCATACTGGGTACCTGGCCAAGAATCCAGTACCTATCTCAACTATGGAGCTGGTGCAAGTGAGGTAGAAAAAAATCTGCTAAAGATCAATCGCACTAGCATAGTTCAATAATGACCGGATGTTCGACATATGGATGATATTGTGATACTTTTCTGATATCCTTTTCATTTTTACTAAATCAGGAAACCAAGCTGTTTTCTGGAGTTTATTTCAGAAGTAACCACTGATTAAATTACCATAATCAGGCAGAAGTACAAGTGTCAGACTCAGGTACCATAACAAATACACGAGGAATCCTCTATTTCTAAATAGCTACAACCACTGGCTAATTTTTCCTAACATGCAGCCATGAAACATCAGCACCTATGCATGTCAATCACAAATCATAAGTTACATTTATTTACATGCAATCCAAGATCTAATTTTTCTAAGCATGCAACCATGCCACATAAGGACTTATGCATGTCAATTATAAGTTACACCTTTTGCATTAATTTAACCATGCAACCGTGCCACATTAGCAAGCCATACATGTCGATGGCGTTGAGAAGTTATATTTTTTGAATTGTACATGTCGATGTTGTTGATATTTTTTGAATTGTACATGTCGATGTCGTCGATAAGTTACATTTTTTTAATTGACTTTTATATTGTCATATACGGCATATGTAGTGGATACTTGAAGCATACCTACGTAGTTCATGATTTGCATTTTTTATAGAAAGAAAATGGCATGTTGTTAACTACAATGTAAATCAAGAATATTATTATTATTTTGCATTAGTTTAATTGTTTTTCTAGCACCTATTAATACAACTATTTTAAGAAGGTTCCCGCGGCAACACACGAGGCATCGTCTCTCTCTCTCTCTCTCTCTCTCTCTCTCTCTCCCGCCCAGCAACAAATAGCCACAACTGGTAACTTGCTGCAGAGCAAGGCCTCCTAGTTTAACGACTAGCTGTCTGACTGGGCAAAGTTGAATGGAACCAACCTAGAGACGTGAAAGTGTCTACCTCAGGATATGTTGAAAGACACCAAGGGGCGGAAATCAACATAGCCATTCAGAAAAAGAATAATTATCACCAACACACAACAGAAACAAATATGATGTGGTCAGAAGTTAATATGGAATACTGCACTGACGGACGTATTACTGGCAATGAAAGAAGCAATTGCCATTTGTTCACTTCAGATAAAACGAGTCACTGCAAGCCAAATAAAAACAGGATAACATGAACTTTCTTTTTTGAACCAGAAGAAAGCCATCAACAGGGTTAGTGCTGCAGATTACATTGAACATAATGTATATGAAAAATAGAATGGTAGGTTCAGAATTAAATAAATATATAATGAATACATTAATAGACCAAATGTAATTATTACTATTGATGATGCTTGCGGTGCCGTATTGCAGCAAATACGTGAATGTAAGACCTTCCACAAAATAAAATGCAGTTACGACTAAATGGGAATGCTGAGAGAAGAAACAGAACATGCATAACAAAGGACATACAGTTGCAAATAATAGCATAGTTTGATGAAAAGAGCATGAACTTTCTTTTTTGAACCAGAAGAAAGCCATCAACAGGGTTAGTGCTGCAGATTACATTGAACATAATGTATACGAAAAATAGAATGGTAGGTTCAGAATTAAATAAATATATAATGAATACATTAATAGACCAAACGTAATTATTACTATTGTTGATGCTTGCGGTGCCGTAGTGCAGCAAATAAGTGAATGTAAGACCTTCCGCAAAATAAAATGCAGTTACGGCTAAATGGGAATGCTGAGAGAAGAAACAGAACATGCATAGCAAAGGACATCCAGTTGCAAATAATAGCATAGTTTGATGAAAAGATGTGAAATCCTATGCCTCTTTCTAGGGCCCTCACAACACAATTTTTTTATTTATTCAAACAAAGTGGTACTTAATGATGCATCATTATTTCAAAGCATTCTGCTGTAAGCAACCAAACTGTTAACTGGATTCTTAATTCCATGTAATCTCCCTCCCTCCCTTCTCTCTCTCTCTCTCTCCACACTGTTAAGTGGATTCTTAATTCCAATGTTTAACAGTAATTGTTAGCCGCTAAACCGGTTACTTGTTGTGACACAAGCACTCCTAGTTTAGCACCAACTGAATCAATTCTGGTGTTAGATAGATTTTTTCGATAAAGGGTGAATTTTATTGACTCAAAATGAAGCATCAAGAGGATACAAACATCATGAGAACACACCCGGCCTCTGCATAGCTAAGATGCACACAGCCAACATAAACACACAAGCAAAAAAATTACACCGGCAAAGAGCAAAGTCATACAAGACCAAAACTATGCCTAAGTGAGAAAAAACCCCTGAAGCGATCAAAACAGCGATCGACAAACTACAACAATGACTATATCCGCACCAACCATCTTCTGACACCACAAGGAGAACGATAAAGCTTCTTCAACAGCAACGCCTTCAAGAAGGTAATGACGCTCAAGCGCCACCATCACCGGATCCAACCTCCAAAGGCTAGATTCTAGGTTTTCACCCTGAAGAACAAGTCTGAGCATATCCGAGCAATGCCTTCAACAAGGTAACGACACAAAAACCGGGTACTCAAGCAGTACTGCTAAATCGAACTCAATCATGCGTTGTCGCCACCACTTTCCACGTTCCAAGCAGCTACATATGTTGGGTTCCACAGTCGCTGCTGCACAACCATACCCTTTGTGTCAAACCACCGTTCATAGATTGCATCTCATCGCTGCAGGCAAACTGGCTCAAGCGAGAGCCGCCAAAACTCACAAAGGAGCCTTCCAGCTGCATCCCGCAACCTCGCCGGTACGAGCCGCCGGCAGCCGCCACTAGATCTTCTAGAGAGAAAAATACTCACAGACCCTTGGGTGGCAACCACAATCCACAGTTCCACACACGGCAGAGCCAAGACAACCCAGCTGTCGCATCAGATCTGCGCTGCCAACTGCTCGCCGGCAACAGCGGCAAAGCCATGGCCGCACCAGATCATGTCAAGCCGGGTTTCCGGCCGCTGTGCATCTGAGCCGCCACCACCGGCCAAATGAAAGGCACAACCTGACTACAGCAAACGTGTGGCGTGGCACAGCCTGAAGCAGCACCACGGAATCCTCCAATGGTCGCGAGAACTGGATCACGCCGGCGCTTCGACCTGAGCCGCGCAGGTCGCGGCCTTCTTGGCTATCCAGCGGTGGTGAAAGACGGGTCTCCATGGCCGGCCCCGTAAGGCTGCGCCGTCCTGCCTGGGTCCCTTCGCTGAGACGAGGACGCCAACGTTCCGTCATCTTCGGAGGCTCTTCGGCTGTGGGGAATGAGGAGGTTCGAATTGACTGCCATGGTATGAGATCTGCTGCCAGGGGGCCTAGGAGGACGTAGGACAAGATGGAAGAAGGAAACACTCACAGGGAAGCTATATCATCACAGCCATTCATGAACATGACATGAAGGAAACAGTAATCTTGACATCTGAACTTGCCCTATATGACCCTTAAGATGAACACCAGTAAATAAATGAGGAGTGCCCAAAAGTACAAACTGATAACTAGATAAAGAGAACAGTAGCAAACTGAAATTATCGAAAGTCAAATAGCAATTGAAACAACCAAACTGATATAGTACCAAAAAAAAAAAGGGCAGCCCGGTGCACGTAATTCCCGCTTGCGTAGGGCCCGGGGAAGGGTCCGACCACTTTTGAGTCTATAGTACGCAGCCTTTCCCTACATTTCTGCAAGAGGCTGTTTCCAGGACTCGAACCCGTGACCTCATGGTCACAAGGCAACAGCTTTACAGCAGCATTATTATCAAATAAGATAATTTCAAAAAAATACCCAAGGGCAGTATTATTATCACAGCCATTCAAGGAAAAATAATAACAGAAAAGAAAAAGCCCGGATGCACCAAACTGGTTCCCTCCATGGACAACAAAATCATGGGAAGGCAAACCGAACACCACGAGAGGTGATCTGTGCGTAGTTGCTCCTAATGAGATGGCCCAATGCCACAACCACGACAATTCATCAATTTAAAACATAAAAAGGCGATAGGGATAAATAGATGTGTAGAGGGCACAATATTAGTTGCATTGAGATTTGAGAGGGCTCAGATTCACCTTTGATAGATCATACAACCTAGCTCCATCTTCTTTCACCAGATCAACCCCCACCACTGAGGTCGAGCTCCTCTGGTTATCACTCAGCAGAATGACCATCCAAGACATAGTCGTCAATATTCAGTGAGAATGATAAGGTGCTGATACGTCCATTTTGCATCATGTTTTCCTACTGTTATTTATAGTGTTTTTAATCAATATGACACTTTGTGGAGCAATTCTAATGCCTTTTCTCTCTTAATATGCAAGATTTAAATAAGGAGGGAGATTGCCGGCAGCTGGAATTCTGGACCTGAAAAGCTATGTCAGAGATACCTATTCTGCACATCTCCAAATGAGCTGAAATTTCACGAAGATTTATTTTAGAATAAATAAAAAAAACTGGAGAAAATAAGTACCACCAGGGCGCGCCACCCCCCCAGGCGCGCCCTGGTGGCTTGTGGGGCTCTTGGCCAGCCTCCGGTGCCCATTTTCTGGTATATAAGCCCATTTGCCCTAAAAAAAATAAGGAGAAGACTTTTGGGACGAAGCGCCGCCGTCTCGAGGCGGAACTTGGGCAGGAGCACTTTTGCTCTCCGGCGGAGCGATTCCGCCGGGGATACTTCCCTCCGGGAGGGGGAAATCGAAGCCATCGTCATCACCAACGATCCTCTCATCGTGGGAGGACCAATCTTCATCAACATCTTCACCAGCACCATCTCATCTCAAACCCTAGTTCATCTCTTGTATTCAATCTTTGTCTCAAAACCTCAGATTGGTACCTGTGGGTTGCTAGTAGTGTTGATTACATCTTGTAGTTGATGCTAATTGGTTTACTTGGTGGAAGATTATATGTTCAGATCCATTATGCTATTCAATACCCCTCTGATCTTGAACATGAACATGATTTGTGAGTAGTTACTTTTGTTCTTGAGGACATGGGAGAACACTAGTAGAAAACAGACCTTTCGTCCGCCCCTTTAGTCCCGGTTTGATTACGGCCCGGGACTAATGTGACCATTAGTCCCGGTTCCAACGGCTAGGAGCGGTCGGGGGCACGGGCATCATTAGTCCCGGTTCATTTTCTACCTCTAGTCCCGGTTTGTGATACAAACCGGGACTAAAGAGGTGGTGGCAGGCTGGTGTCAGGCTGCCCCCCCCACGATCCCCTTTAGTCCCGGTTTGTATCACAAACCGGGACTAGAGGTGGACCTTTAGTCCCGGTTTGTGATACAAACCGGGACTAAAGGGGTGGTGGCAGGTGGTGTCAGGCTGGGGCCCCCACGAGCCCCTTTAGTCCCGGTTTGTATCACAACCCGGGACTAGAGGTGGACCTTTAGTCCCGGTTTGTATAACCAACCGGGACTAAAGACGTCCCTATATAAACCCTTCGTCCAGCCCGAGCCCATTCTCTCTGTTTTCCCCTTTCTCTCCTCTGTTCTTCCCCTTGCTCGAGCTCATCCTCCATTTTTGCCAAAGATTTGTCAAGATTTGAAGGCACCCCATCTATCCAAGTGTTCACAAAGGTTAGCAACTTTGTCCTTTCATCTCTCATTGCTAGATTAGCTCGTGCAATGCTCTACAAGTATAGTGATTTGTGGGTTTTAGTTTGGGAGTAATTATGTGGGAGTTTATTTGATTTATATGCAATTTGAGCTCAAATTAACTTCTTAGTTTGCATATGTGTAGGTGTGGTTTACTTAGTGCCTTCCCGTCCCCGTCCTAACCACCATCGATCGCCCGCACCGTCCCGTCGCCGGCACCACCTTGGTGAGCCTCTTGTTCTTATCCTTTTTATATAAAAAAAAATCTTATTTGTATGATTTAGATAGTTACTTGTATAATTTTCTTACTTGTATGATTGTTTGTTATACATAGTTCCATGACTTTGATATCCGTCCCCGTCGGCCCTCGTCCGGTTTATGATTCGGATGTGGTATATTCTCTTTTATAACTATTTGTTGCATTTCGTGTTTATGACAATTATGCCCATCAAGTTGACATAGATATTTTTATCTAGGAGGTATGTGAACCGGAAATTGCAACCGACCCTCTTGTCGAGAAGTTAAATTTAGTTGAAAAAGAAAATGAGTATTTGAAAGAAAAATTGAAAAGAATTGAAGAAGAGAAGATGAAATTGGAGTTGTATGTTGCCGATGTCGTCGATGATCACAAGATCAAGATGGATGCAATGCGCTTGAAAATTAGAAAGATTAGAAAATATGCCGTTAATAAAAAGGCTTGGTATCATTATGCTGTTGGATCAATTATTACCTTAGTTGCGATTTTGATCGCATTTGTTGTTGCATTTAAATGCTTTAGCTAGATAGTTTTATGTTGTTTTATGAGAATAAATGTGTATGAACTTTATGTATGAACTTGTATTAATTTGGTCTTTTCGGTGTTGTGTAATGAAGATGAGTCGGCAATGGATGTATGATGACCGACGCTCTCCCCAGTTCATTAATGGCGTGCATAGTTTCTGCGTGCGGCTGAGGCAAACATGCGGAATGGTTTTATGTGTTGTCCATGTGGTGTCTGTAAGAATGATAGGAATTACTCTAGCTCAAAAGTCATTCACGTCCACCTGTTTACGTCCGGTTTCATGTCCGGCTATAACTGTTGGACCAAGCATGGAGAAAGAGGGGTTCTAATGGAAGAGAATGAAGAAGAAGAGGATGATGACAACTATCCTGAGTTCCCTGAATACGATGGTACTACAATGGGGGAAGAGAATGAAGAAGAAGAAGCTGAAGAAGAGGCATCAGATGAGCCTGCTGATGATCTTGGTCGGGCCATTGCTGATGCAAAGAGAAACCGCGAAAGTGAAAAGGAGAAGTTGAAGTTGCAGCGCATGTTAGAGGATCACAAAAATTGTTGTACCCAAATTGCGAAGATGACAAGAAAAAGCTGGGTACCACACTGGAATTGCTGCAATGGAAGGCAGCGAATGGTGTATCTGACAAGGGATTTGAAAAGTTGTTGAAAATGTTAAAGAAGATGCTTCCAAAGGACAACGAATTGCCCGACAGTACGTACGAAGCAAAGAAGGCTGTTTGCCCTCTAGGATTAGAGGTGCAGAAGATACATGCATGCCCTAATGACTGCATCCTCTACCGCGGTGATGAGTACGAGAATTTGAATGCATGCCCGGTATGCGGTGCATTGCGCTATAAGATCAACCGCGATGACCCTGGTGATGATGTTGAGGGCAAGCGCCCCAGGAAGAGGATTCCTGCCAAGGTGATGTGGTATGCTCCTATAATACCACGGTTGAAACGTTTGTTCCAAAACAAAGAGCATGCCAAGTTGTTGCGATGGCACAAAGAAGACCGTAAGAAAGACGGGAAGTTGAGAGTACCCGCTGACGGGTCGCAGTGGAGAAAAATCGAGAGAAAGTGGCCGGAGTTTGCAGGTGACGCAAGGAACTTATGGTTTGGTATAAGTGCAGATGGCATTAATCCTTTTGGGGAGCAGAGCAGCAATCATAGCACCTGGCCTGTGACTCTATGTATCTATAACCTTCCTCCTTGGTTGTGCATGAAGCGGAAGTTCCTTATGGTGCCAGTGCTCATCCAAGGCCCCAAGCAACCCGGCAACGACATTGATGTATACCTAAGGCCATTAGTTGAAGAACTTTTACAGCTGTGGGACATAAAAGGTGTACGTGTGTGGGATGAGCACAAACAGCAGGAATTTGACCTACGAGCGTTGCTGTTTGTAACCATCAATGATTGGCCTGCTCTTAGTAACCTTTCAGGACAGACAAACAAGGGATACCACACATGCACGCACTGTTTGATGATACCGAAAGTATATATTTGGATAAATGTAAGAAGAATGTGTACCTGGGACATCGTCGATTTCTTCCGATCAAGCATCTCTTAAGAAAGAAAGGCAAGCATTTCAAAGGTGAGGCAGATCACCGGAATTAGCCTCGCCACCGTACTGATGATGATATACTTGATATGGTCAAGGATTTAAAAGTAATCTTTGGAAAGAGTCCTGGCGGACAATCTGTTCCGAATGACGCTGACGGACACGCACCCATGTGGAAGAAGAAATCTATATTTTGGGACCTACCCTATTGGAAAGACCTAGAGGTCCGCTCTGCAATCGACGTGATGCACGTGACGAAGAATCTTTGCGTGAACCTGCTAGGCTTCTTGGGCGTGTATGGGAAGACAAAAGATACACCGGAGGCACGGGAGGACCAGCAACGTATGCACGGAAAAGACGGCATGCATCCAAAGCAGTATCAAGGTCCTGCCAGCTACGCTCTTACCAAAGCAGAGAAGGAAATCTTTTTTGAATGCCTGCTCAGTATGAAGGTCCCGTCTGGCTTCTCGTCGAATATAAAGGGAATAATAAATATTGCAGAGAAAAAGTTCCAGAACCTAAAGTCTCATGACTGCCACGTGATTATGACGCAATTGCTTCCGGTTGCATTGAGGGGGCTTCTACCGGACAACGTTCGATTAGCCATTGTGAAGCTATGTGCATTCCTCAATGCAATCTCTCAGAAGGTAATCGATCCAGAAATCCTACCAAGGTTAAAGAATGATTTGGTGCAATGTCTTGTCAGTTTCGAGTTGGTGTTCCCACCATCCTTCTTCAATATCATGACGCACGTCCTTGTTCACCTAGTCGACGAGATTGCCATTCTGGGTCCTGTATTTCTACACAATATGTTCCCCTTTGAGAGGTTCATGGGAGTCTTAAAGAACTATGTTCATAACCGTGCTAGGCCAGAAGGAAGCATCTCTAAGGGCCATGAAACAAAGGAGGTCATTGAGTTTTGTGTTGACGTTATTCCTGACCTTAAGACGATTGGTGTTCCCGAATCGCGGCATGAGGGCAGACTGGGTGGAAAAGGCACGCTAGGAAAGGATTCAGTAATATGTATGGACGGGCATTCTTGGGCGCAAGCACACTACACAGTTCTACAAAATTCCAGCTTGGTGGCTCCGTATACCGAGGAACACCTGGATAGTGTACGCTCCAAGAACCCGGAGCAGTCTGAGCCCTGGATCAAATGTACACACATGGTGTCATTCGGCGGTTGGTTGCAAACACGTCTCATGCATGACGACACTGTTGGAGATGAGCTGTACTTGCTGGCCAAGTCACCATCTTCGACTATATCGACTTTCAAAGTGTACGAGATAAATGGGAATACATTTTACACGATCGCCCAAGATAAAAAGAGCACCAACCAAAACAGTGGTGTCCACTTTGATGCAGCAAACACCAATAGGCCAAAGGACACATATTATGGTTACATAGAGGAGATATGGGAACTTGACTATGGACGTGATTTGAAGGTCCCTTTGTTTCGGTGCAAATGGGTCAATCTGACTGGAGGCGGGGTAAAGGAAGACCCGCGGTACGGAATGACAACAGTGGATCTCAATAATCTTGGGTACACAGACGAACCATTCGTCCTAGCCAATGATGTGGCGCAGGTTTTCTATGTGAAGGACATGTCTACCAAACCGAGAAAAAGAAAAGATAAGGAAGCGAATACATCATACGATGAGCCAAAGCGCCACATAGTTCTTTCAGGGAAAAGAAACATCGTGGGAGTGGAGGACAAGACAGACATGTCAGAAGATTATGAAAAGTTTCATGAAATTGCTCCCTTCACAGTGAAGACTGACCCAAGCATCCTGTTAAATGATAAAGATTGTCCATGGTTACGGCGCAAAGGGACACACGCGAAGAAAAAGTTTTATACCCCAAGATCCCACTCTGGGATGTGACCGGCTTCACCGTCATCACTTTCTTATCTAGTGAGTTTCCGGACTTATCTGGAAAGTCCCACTTCGGACAAACCGGAGAGAATCTTTGTAATAGTTAGGGTATATATGTGTTTTGGCATTTGAAACGCGAAGGAACGCTATTTTTCATGCATTTATTGATTTTTTTTGAGCTAAATGACCCTGAAATTGAAAAGCACTACAAATGAACTCTGAAAAGGTTGAAACTTGGCATGGTATCATCATTTCACCCACATAGCATGTGCTAAAAAGTTGAGAGGGTTACGGCAAAAACTGGATGCACTTCGTGTATAAACTGGACAATCTCTTTCGAAGTATCAGGGTTTCGGACGAAAATTCATCTGTTACAAAGGCATTTCATTTTTTTAAACTTATTTTAACTCCAGACTTTTTGTGCATTCAACATGCACCATTCAAAGCCACATCATCAATTTTCAACCCTTTCTGACTTCGTTCGCTATTTTTCATGCATTTAATGATTTTTTTGAGCTATAAAACTAAAAGAGCTAAACATAATCTGTTTTTGATTAAAACACCTATTTAAAGTAACCTAAAAATTACCAAATTGAACATACTGATAAACACACACTAATATTAAACAGCAAGAAAAAGAATCACTGAAAAATCTATTTTTAAAGTAAAGTTATTCACAAACTAGTGATTCACACAAATTTCAAATAATTAAAATTTAAACTATTCAAATTTGAAAACTACTGGCACTAACAGAAAGTTTATAATTTTTGTGACCTAAACCAAAAATATTCACTCAAAAACTCTAAATATTTGGCTGTAAGTATAAACAAAAGAAAAAAATAAAGCAAAAAACAAAAAAAACTGGAAAAGACCTTTAGTCCCGGTTGGAGCCACCAACCGGGACTAAAAAATTTGCAAAAAATAAAAAATGCCCGCCTACTAGGCCACCACGGCCTGCATACGACTAGAAACCCAACTTTATATGGGCCAGGATGCAGGCCCACAGGGCAAGTAGGCCCAACAAGGCAGAGAGGAACGTTAGGCATGTACTGCCTGCTTTAGGAGGAGCTCGGGACGGATATCGCAGCGGGGCTTATAAACAGGTGCGAGTGCCTCTCGCTTGGCGAGGTGGGACTAAACTTCCACCACGCCAGGACCAACCCTTTAGTCCCGGTTGGTGGCTCCAACCGGGACTAAAGGCCCACCTTTAGTCCCGGTGCGAGCCACCAACCGGGACTAAAGGCCTGGGCTTCCCGCCGCTCGGCCTGGTGAAATTCACCTTTAGTCCCGATTGGTGGCTCACACCGGGACTAAAGGGGGGCCTTTAGTCCCGGTTGGAGCCACCAACCGGGACTAAAGGTATCTGTATATAAGCAACACTTGGCAAAATTTATAAACTCATCTATAGTTTCCCCCGACGGCGCCGAAGACCACGACGCCGCCAGGCTGCCGGACCTCGACGTCGCCGTCCGGCCGCTCTGCTCCCAAGCGCCGCCCGAGCCCGCCGCCGCCGCTCCTTCGCGCGCGCCCGCCTCGCGATCGACGACCGCTCCTCCACAAGCTGCCGCGGCCCGAGCCCGCGCCGGCGCCGCTCCTCCCCGCCTCCGGCGTCCTCCTCCGTCTCCGGCGCCGCTCCTCCGTCTCCTGCGTCCTCCCCGCCTCCCTCCGCCCCAACAATCCCGCCGGTGAGCCTAGCAAGCTCCCTCCTTAATTTTGTTCATCTTTTTTTTATAGATTGTTTTTTTTCACTAGATGTTGTAGATGCTTAGTATATGTATGTATGTATGTATGTAGATGAACGGTGGAATTTGCATAGAAAAAAGTTGCATAGAAAAAAGTTGACCATGTATTAAAAATATTTTAATGTTGTATCTTAAAAATATTGATCAAAAACATGTTAATATCTTATTTGGAAAATGTTAATATCTTAATGTTGTATTTGCAAAAGTTTGTCATGTATTTGCAAAATCAAGTGAACATGAATTACAAAAATCATAATCAAGCATTTAAAAAATGTGAAATTTGCATAGAAACATTTTTGGCGTCGATGATGCCCGGCCCACATCCTCGTCGTCGACTCGGTGGCGACAACCTGCTTGAGAGGCGCCATGTCCGGGACTGGGCTCCGCCGGGCTGGCACTGGGAGGTGCTACCTTCCGGGGCGCACAGCTTGGTGAGGAACCGGGCTCCCATCGTCGACCCGGAGCTTCTTTGGTGGCGGTCGCGTGGGCCACTATCGGTGCGGAGGCAGCCGGCCCCCGAGGAGGTGGTACGTCGCCGTGTCAGGGAGGAGGACGAGCACGTCCGTCGCTACATGGTTGCGCTGGACGTCAGGTTCTCCAATACCTGGCAGGTTCTTCAGGGATCTCACCCGAGCTATGATCCTGTGATGGTTCCTTCTCTTTGGGTGTCCACCGCCCGCGCCTCAGGAACCGCGAGTCAACTAGATTATTCGATAGTATTCGATCTGTATTAGCTAGTGATGTTATATGATAATATTCGAGATGTATTAGTGATAATACTCGAGATGTATTCGAGATTATATTCGATAATATTCGATGATGCATTAACTGGATTATTCGAGATGTATTAGTGATAATATTCGAGATGTATTCGAGATTATATTCGATAATATTCGATGATGCATTAATTGGATTATTCGAGATGTATTAGTGATATTATTCGAGATGCATTCTAATTTGAATACTAAATTGTTTTATCTTTCTTCTGGATTAGTTAAGCTATGGACGCTAGCGGCAGAGACGACCATGATCAAGAGCATATCATGTTCGACATGATCCGAAACCCAGAGGGTGAACCTGAAGATGACGGCTCACAATATCTGAACAATTCCGGAGAGGGAATATTTGAGGAAGAACCAATAGACGAAGGCCACACAAACAATGATGGCGAAGGAAATGATCTTCAATTAACAAAGACCGGCGAGGTATATATAAGGCCTCTGGTGATCATTACATGTATTAATTGATTTGTATATATATATATATTAATGAATCTTTCTTCTTTTAGCCCTCCGGATCGAGCAAATCTTCTACAAGCAGGGCAGTACGAGGCCCGGCCAAAAAGTTGCAGGCTGGCATAAAGTACAACATCGATGAGATCAAACCAAATGGCGAATCGCTTGCTCCTAAAAAATATGCGGACAAATTTACTCGTCAGTGCGGAGTTATTGTCAGGGACCAAATCCCGATCTCCGTTCAAGAATGGAATAAGCCAAAGGGAGATCGAGGAGTTAGTTTTGTCGACGAAAGAGCAAAAGATCTGCTTTGGGAAACGCTCATGTCACATTTCACCCTACCAGAGCATTTAACAGATGCAGAATGGGAGAAAGTCAAGAAGAGTGCTCTTCAGAAGATGGCCACACAATTCTGCAGCCACAAGAAAAGATTATGGGCCTGCTACGTCGAAGCAGGAAAACAGACTCCAGAATTCACTGGAGCACTGGAGAAGGCAAAAGATCACTAGGACTTATTTGTGGAGTTCAAGGAATCAGAAGCAGCTAAGGAACGGTCGAGGAAAAACAAGATCGATGCTGAGAAGAAACAGTTTCACCATGTTCTGGGGCCAGGTGGCTACAAGACTGGTCAGCCTAAGTGGGATGAATCTGAGGAAAAGATGATTGCTGCAGGGGTCAGTCCAAAAACATTGGGTTGGCCCGACAGGTGCATGACTTGGTTTTATGCGCATGGGGGAAAGTTGGACCCAAAGACAGGGGAGATTATGGTGCAGGCAAGTCTTAAAGAAGCCTTGGACGCTTTACTTGTTGCAATAGAAGCGGCTCGAATGGGGGTGTTCCAGCCCGAGAGAGAGAACGACGAGCTTACACGCGCCCTCGGGAATCCTGAACACCCGGGATGAACACGAGGCAAAGGCGTTGTTCCGTGGGTTGAGGGGTTTGCGAACTGGAACGTCAGTTATAGAAGCCGTGCGAGAAAGAAGAAGCAGGAGGAAGACAAGAAGAAGCAGGATGCAGACCGGCTTCAACAGGTAGAATCAAAGCACGCGGAGTTGGAACGCGCTTTCATGCGGCAGCAGGAGCAGATCGACACACTTAGCCTGGAAAGGGCGTCTCAGCGGCAGCAGCAAGCAGATCCAGCATTGGATAGCACCGTCCCATCTATGCCGAAAAGCAGCGTGGGTTCCACGGGGGTCCCGGCTGATGATGCACTGCTGGCTCGCTACCCCGTGGATGATATCGAAGAGACGACAAGTTGTGAGCTACACATGAAAGTGAAGAACATATCCATGAAGGTGGCGGACGGCTATGCTTTACCAAATCCCCCTGAAGCAACCTTCCACGGTAATCCGATTCCACCTGGCTATGCTCGTGTCGGGGTGGATGAAGTTCTGTCGGCATATGACTCACTACAGCTTGACTTTCCTGGAGGTCAAGGGGAGCAGACACTGCGAGAAGCCATATGTTGTATCATTGTACGGAGAAAGGATTGCATCGTCCTTCCAAACTCGACGCCAAGGGCACCGACTCCTCCTCCAAGTCCACCGCGTCAGCCGACTCCAACCCACCTCGAGACGGAGCGCAGCGCGTGTCCGCCACCATATCGATCTCCGCCGCGTCAGCCGAATCCACCCCACCTCGAGACGGAGCCCAGCGCGAGTACGCGATATCGATCTCCGCCGCGTCAGCCGACTACAAAGCGGAAGAGAGCACCAAAGAAGAAACCCGAGCCTCCTGCCAAAAAGAAGTTGGCTTACGAGATGACTGAGGAGGAAAACAAAGCCGAAGTGGCTTCCGAAGTGCAGGTCCATTTTGCACCGAAACCGCCCCAGCCGCCAAAGGAGAAAATACCTGAGAAAGTCGTACAACACTTTCTGGATCTTGCTAAACCAGCTGTGGAGAAAAGGCAATCAGACTATGTACACTCTATTAGCCAGTCATATTATCAACAAAAAAATCAGCAGTCGAGCCTTACACGTAGTAATAAAATCGGGAAAACTGTTCCCCAGCTCGGAGAACAGGCAGTGCAATCGATCCCCCCACTCAAGGTGAGTACCGATAAGGCGGTAACCAACGCTGATAGAAAGATGGCTAGAGAGATGGGTGTCACTGTTGAACAACTCCTAGGCATCGAGGAATTTCCCACGAAGGATCCGAAGGAACTAGCATGGAAATATGTCCCCGGGAAGCCTCTGATCAGGCCTGACGAGGAGGAGCTTCTACCAACGCAAATGCGTAGATTGCACGACTGGTACCTGAGAGAAATAAAGGCCGGGCGAGAGAGCCTCATGGTGAAAGTCAAGCCAGAGCATTACTTCCATGGAAACGATGTGTGGATTGAATTTCCAGAATTTTTTCAGTTATTCAATCAAGACGCACTCGACAAATCTCTCGTCAGTTGCTATTGTCTGTAAGTGATTTCTTTCTGTAATTTAAGTCTCTAGCTCAGCTCGTTCATTGCCTGTAATTATCCTCACTATATTCTTTTGTGTGGTATTATGCAGAATGAAGATTTTTGAATTGAGAAGAGATGGAGTCTATGGCATTGGTTTCATTGACCCAAATACCGTTAATGAAAATACGATACAAGACTACCCACAAGACACAGAGAATAGCTTGCTAATGTTTTTGAAGGAACTAAATACCAGACCAGAAATACTTTTTTCCTTACAACTTCAGGTGAGTGTTACTGTCTTGTACTACAAATTCTATTTTTGCTTAGTTGATGTTAAGTGTAGTTGATGAGTTATGCATGCCCGCTTATACAAACGTGTGCGTAGATTCCACTGGATCCTGCTAATCATTAGAGTTGACGAGGGAACTGTTGAAGTACTGGACTCACTAGGTAAAGACCATCAAGAATACATCAGCCTGAAGTTGATGCTCGACATGTAATTTCAATCATTATCGCACTATGTCGGCCTCTTTAGTTCATTTCCTGATATCAAGTAATTAATAACTCCTTTATTCATTTTCTTTGCTGGGCAGGGTTTGGAAAAAGTTCATCAAAGAGGTTGTCGGTGAATGGAAACCACAGCTGAAATGGCGACGGTCCAAGGTAATTAAGTAGTACTAGCTACGTCCGCGCATCTCTTTAATTCTATTTTCAATACCATTATCATGCTTGATTATTATCTGATTGAATTCTATTCTCGTAAAGTGTATGAGGCAGGAAAAGGGGACTAATTTATGTGCATACTACGTTTGCAAGAACATTCGCTTTATGACCGAAAGGAGCAGAGATGCAAGACATCGTTGGGTACGTAAACACTATTCACAATTTTTTTTATCATGATCTAATATATATACACACAACTAATATATTCATATTGATCTCCTTCTTTAAAGATGTCGGAGATGCGGGGTAGGCTCCTACGAAAGGACCGCATACGAGCACTTCAAGAGGAAATGGCGGGATTTTTGCTTCAGCAGGTCATATCTCCCGACGGAGAATACCATTTCACCTAATGCCCGCATGTAATGATCTGCAAATTGTAGGAGAAATTGTATATACCAAATTGTATATATATATATATATGTGTATGCATGGTCGTACGAGAAATTCTATGACATATGATTGGTTCTACGAGAAATTCTATTATATATGCATAACGTGTACAGTATGTAGTAGCGTAAAATATGTTTGAAATGAAAAAGAATTAAATGGAAAACACAAAATGAAAAGGAAAAATAAACAATAAACCCTAAACCCCTAAACCTTAGTCCCGGTTGGTGACACCAACCGGGACTAAAGGTCCCCAGCCCCCGCGGCCACGTGGCAGGGACCTTTAGTCCCGGTTGGTGACATCAACCGGGACTAAAGGTCCCCAGCCCCCGCGGCCATGTGGCAGGGATTTAGTCCCGGTTGGTGTCACTAACTGGGACTAAAGGTCCCCAGCCCCCGGCGCGCGCTGCCGGCCATGTGGCAGAGATTTAGTCCCGGGTCGTGGCCAACCGGGACTAAAGGGGGGGGGGGCTTTAGTCCCAATTTATTAGTCCCGGTTGGTGAACCGGGACTAAAGGCCCTTCCCAACCAAGACTAAAGGCCGTTTCTCCACTAGTGGAAGTCTTGTCATAAGTAATCATGTGAATTTGGTATTCGTTCGATATTTTGATGATATGTATGTTGTTGATTCTCTTAGTGCACTAGTAGAAAACATGGCTTTGGTCCTGGCCAGATCAGAGCATTAGTCCCGGTCGTGTTACGAACCGGGACTAATGGGAGCATCAGTCCCGGTTCGAGAGGCTAGGACGCCGGTCGGGCCTCGGCAGGCATCAGTCCTGGTTCGGCTGGGACCTTTAGTCCCAGTTCCAGCCACCAACCGGGACTAAAGGGGTTGCTGCCCTTTAGTCCCGGTTGGTGTCTGGAACCGGGACTAAAGGGTAGGCCATTAGTCTCGCTTTTAGACACAAACCGGGACTAAAAGTTTTGCCTATATATATCCACGCCCCCCATCTCCTCTGTTTTTTGGCCGTGGAAGGGTGGAGGTGTGGGCTACTCTGTTTTTGCCTATATTTGCACATGAGGTGTTCGATGAAATGCTGGAGCCACACTTAAGCTTTCTCCTCTGTTCTTCCTCCAAGCTCGACCTCCAAGCTCCATTTTCCCCAAGATTTGTTTAGGTTTGGCGGTGCACCAACTATCCAAGTGTTCCAAAAAGGTTAGCAACTTCATCATTTCATCTCTCACTGCTAGTTTAGCTCATTTCAAATGCTCTAGAAGTAGTGTGGTTTGTGGATTTTAGTGGAGGAGTGTATGTGTGAGTTTATTTGATTTAGATGCACAATTTGAGCTCAAATTAACTTCTTAGTTTGCACATGTGTATGATTTATATAGCTACTTGTATAGTTTTCTTACTTGTATTATTGTTTGTTATTATATAGTGCCATGGTTTTGGTATCCGCCCCCGTCGGCTCTCGTCCTGTCTATGATTCGGATGTGGTATATTATCTTTTATAACTATTTGTTTCATTTAGTGTTTATGACAATTATGCCGACCAACTTGACATAGATGTCTTTATCTAGGAGGTATGTGAACCGGAAATTCCAACCGACCCTCTTGTCGAGAGGTTAAATTTAGTTGAAAAAGAAAACAATTATTTGAAAGAAAAATTGAAAAGAGTTGAAGAAGAGAAGATGAAATTGGAGTTGCATGTTGCCGATGTCGTCGATCTACACAAGATCCAGATGGATGCAATGCGCTTGAAGATTAGAAAGATTAGAAAATATGCCATTGATAATGAGGCTTGGTATCATTATGCTGTTGGATCAATTGTTACCTTAGTTGCGATTTTGATCGCATTTGTTGTTGCATTTAAATGTTTTACATAGTTGTATGTTAGTTTCAATGTATGTTTTAATTAGATGCTCTAGAGAGCTGTATGTTGTTCTATGAGAACTATGTATGAACTTTATGTATTTATTTTTTCAGTAATAACATTTGATCACTACTGTATTTGGTTTTAATGTGATGATGAACTTGTATTAATTTGGTCATTTCTCTATTCATGATGTTCTGTAATGGTTTTTGATATACTTAATTATATAATGCACGCAGATGAACCGGCAATGGATGTACGGTGACCGACGCACCTCCGACTACATTACGGGCCTGCATAATTTTCTCGATGTGGCAGAGGCAAACAAGCATAATGGTTTTATGTATTGTCCATGTACTGTCTGTGAGAATACGAAGGGTTACTCTGACTCGAAAACCCTTCACTTCCACCTGCTTCAGAAGGGTTTCATGCCACACTATAATGTTTGGACCAAGCACGGAGAAAGAGGGGTTATGATGGAAGACAACGAAGAAGAAGAGGATGATGACAACTATCCTATGTTCCCTGAATACGGTGATACTGCAACAGGGGAAGCTGAAGATCAAGAGACACCAGATGTGCCCGATGATGATCTTCGCCGGGTCATTGTTGATGCACAGAGAGGATGCGAAAGTGAAAGGGAGAAGTTGAAGTTCGATCGCATGTTAGAGGATCACAAAAAAGGGTTGTACCCAAATTGCGAAGATGGCAACACAAAGCTCGGTACCGCACTGGAATTGCTGCAATGGAAGGCAGAGAATGGTGTATCTGACAAGGGATTTGGGAAGCTACTGAAAATAATGAAGAAGAAGCTTCCAAAGGATAAGGAATTGCCTGACAGTACGTACGAAGCAAAGAAGGTTCTCTGCCCTCTAGGATTAGAGGTGCAGAAGATACATGCATGCCCTAATGACTGCATCCTCTACCGCGGTGAGGAGTACGAGAATTTGAATGCATGCCCGGTATGCGGTGCATTGCGGTATAAGATCATACGAGATGATCCTGGTGATGTTGAGGGCGAGCGCCCCAGGAAGAGGGTTCCTGCCAAGGTGATGTGCTATGCTCCTATAATACCACGGTTGAAACGTCTGTTCAGAAACAAAGAGCATGCCAAGTTGTTGCGATGGCACAAAGAAGACCGTAAGAAAGACGGGAAGTTGAGAGTACCCGCTGATGGGTCACAGTGGAGAAAAATTGAGAGAAAGTGGCCGGACTTTGCAGGTGACGCAAGGAACTTATGGTTTGGTTTAAGTGCAGATGGCATTAATCCTTTTGGGGAGCAGAGCAGCAATCATAGCACCTAGCCCGTGACTCTATGTATCTATAACCTTCCTCCTTGGTTGTGCGTGAAGCGGAAGTTCATTATGATGCCAGTGCTCATCCAAGGCCCTAAGCAACCCAGCAACAACATTGATGTGTACCTAAGGCCATTAGTTGAAGAACTTTTACAGCTGTGGGATAAAAAAGGTGTACGTGTGTGGGATGAGCACAAACAGCGGGAATTTGACCTACGAGCATTGCTGTTTGTAACCATCAATGATTGGCCTGCTATTAGTAACCTTTCAGGACAGACAAACAAGGGATACAACGCATGCACGCACTGTTTACATGAGACTGAAAGTATATATTTGGACAAATGCAAGAAGAATGTGTACCTGGGACATCGTCGATTTCTTCCGACCAAGCATGCCTTAAGAAAGAAAGGCAAGCATTTCAAAGGTGAGGCAGATCACCGGGAGAAGCCTGTCCTCCGTACTGGTGATGATATACTTGATATGGTCAAGGATTTACAAGTAATCTTTGGAAAGGGTCCTGGCGGACAATCTGTTCCGAATGACGTTGACGGACACGCACCCATGTGGAAGAAGAAATCTATATTTTGGGACCTACCCTATTGGAAAGACCTAGAGGTCCGCTCTGCAATCGACGTGATGCACGTGACGAAGAATCTTTGCGTGAACCTACTAGGCTTCTTGGGCGTGTATGGGAAGACAAAAGATACACCGGAGGCACGGGAGGACCAGCAACGTATGAACGAAAAAGACGGCATGCATCCAAAGCAGTATCAAGGTCCTGCCAGCTACGCTCTTACCAAAGCAGAGAAGGAAATCTTTTTTGAATGCCTGCTTAGTATCAAGGTCCCGTCTGGCTTCTCGTCGAATATAAAGGGAATAATAAATATGGCAGAGAAAAAATTCCAGAACCTAAAGTCTCATGACTGCCATGTGATTATGACGCAACTGCTTCCGGTTGCATTGAGGGGGCTTCTACCAGAAAATGTTCGATTAGCCATTGTGAATCTATGTGCATTCCTCAATCCAATTTCTCAGAAGGTAATCGATCCAGAAATCTTACCAAGGCTACAGAATGATTTGGTCCAATGTCTTGTCAGTTTCGAGTTGGTGTTCCCACCATCCTTCTTCAATATTATGACGCACGTCCTAGTTCACCTAGTCGACGAGATTGCAATTCTGGGTCCTGTATTTCTACACAATATGTTACCCTTTGAGAGGTTGATGGGAGTCCTAAAGAAATATGTTGGTAACCGTGCTAGGACAGAAGGAAGCATCTCCACGGGCCATCAAACAGAGGAGGTCATTGAGTTTTGTGTTGACTTTATTCCTGACCTTAACCCGATTGGTGTTCCTGAATCGCGGCATGAGGGGAGACTGGGTGGAAAAGGCATGCTAGGACCGAACTCAATAATATGTAGGGACGGGCATTCTTGGGCGCAAGCACAGTACACAGTTCTACAGAATTCTACCTTGGTGGCCCCGTATATCAATGAACACAAGAATATTCTACGCTCCAAACACCCGGAGCAGTCTGACGACTGGATTACATGTGAACACATGGGTACTTTCGGCGGTTGGTTGCAAACACATCTCGTGGGTAACACCACTGTTGGAGATGACCTGTACTTCTTGGCCAGGACACCATCTTTGACTGTATTGACTTTCCAAGGGTACGAGATAAATGGGAATACATTTTACACGATCGCCCAAGATAAAAAGAGTACCAACCAAAACAGTGGTGTCCGCTTTGATGCAGCAAACGCCAATAGGGCAAAGGACACATATTAAGGTTACATAGAGGACATATGGGAACTTGACTATGGACGTGATTTTAAGGTCCCTTTGTTTCAGTGAAAATGGGTCAATCTGTCAGGAGGCGGGGTACAGGTAGACCCGTAGTACGGAATGACAACAGTGGATCTCAACAATCTTGGGTACACAGACGAACCATTTGTCCTAGCCAATGATGTGGCGCAGGTTTTCTATGTGAAGGACATGTCTACCAAACCGAGAAAAAGAAAAGATTAGGAAGCGAATACATCATACAATGAGCCAAAGCGCCACATAGTTCTTTCAGGGAAAAGAAACATCGTGGGAGTGGAGGACAAGACAGACATGTCAGAAGATTATGAAAAGTTTCATGAAATTTCTCCCTTCACAGTGAAGACTGACCCAAGCATCCTGTTAAATGATGAAGATTATCCATGGTTACGGCGCAATAAGCAAGGGACACACACGAAGAAATAGTTTTATACCCCAAGATCCCACTCTGGGATGTGACCGGCTTCACTGCCATCACTTTCTCTCTAGTGTGAGTTTCCGGACTTATAACTGGAAAGTGCCACTTCGGACAAACCGGAGGGAATCTTTGTAAGAGCTAGCTAGGGCATTTTGGCATTTGAAACATGATTTTAGAATAATTATTTATTAAGTTATGAAATTTCAATTATTCCTATCCTTTCAGTCCCATGTTTTGCAAGGTTGATCATACGCGGTTAGTCCCGGTTGGTGGCTCCATATAAAATAACAAGGTTAATATAGACATAGTAAGGGTCTATCTCCTTCACATAGGGAACATTGGTGTCGGCTTTTTTTGAATCACTATGTGTCTATGCAAAAAATAACATAAAAAATAAAAAAACATAACATATGCAAAAAATAACATAAAAAATAAAAAAATACCCGCCTACTAGCAGACTCCACGGCCTGCATATGACTAGAAACCCAACATATGCAAAAAAAACATAAAAAATAAAAAAAACATAACATATGCAAAAAATTAAAATTGCCATAACATAAAAAATAAAAAGACATAACATGTGCCATATATTGTATAGTGGTTATGAAAGAATATTAAAATTGACATAACATATGCAAAAAATAACATAAAAAATAAAAAAACATAACATATGCAAAAAATAACATAAAAAATAAAAAAAATACCCGCCTACTAGCAGACACCACGACCTGCATACGACTAGAAACCCAACTATATATGGGCCAGGATGCAGGCCCGCGGGGCTAGTAGGCCCAACAGGGCAGAGGTTAGGCAATTAACTGCCTGCTTTAGAGAGGAGCTTGGGAGAGAGATTATAGCCGCGTATATAAACCGGTGCGATCTCCTCTCCCTTGGCGAGGTGGGACTAAACTTTCACCACCCCACGGCTGTGCCACCCTTTAGTCCCGGTTGGTGGCTAGGACCGGGACTAAAGGCCCCCCTGTAGTCCCGGTCCGAGCCACCAACCGGGACTAAAGGCCTGGGTTTCCCGCCCTTTGGGCTACTGAAAACGAGCTTTAGTCCCGGTTGGTGGCTCGGACCGGGACTAAAGGGGGCCTTTAGTCCCGGTTGGAGCCACCAACCGGGACTAAAGCGCTGTGTATATAAGCAGCACTTAGAAAATTTTCCAAACACCATTTACAGTTTTCGATCTCCCTCTCCCCTGACGCCGAAGACCACCTCGACGCCGCCAGGCTGCCGGACCTCGCCGTCGCCTCCGAGCCGTCCCCGATCCCGCTCCTCGTCGCCGGACCTCCCCGCCCTCCTCGTTGCCAGACCTCCTCGCCCTCCTCCCCGAGCCCGCTCCTCGTCGCCGCCCCCGACGCCGTCCCCGAGCCCTGCCCCGCCGCCGTCGCCGAGCCCTGCCCCGACGCCGTCCCCGAGCCTTGCCCCGACGCCGTCGCTGACGCCTCCTCGCTGTGAGCGCCGCCCCGATCCCCTCCTCCTCCTCCTATTCCCCCCTCTGCTGGGCGCCGACGCCGACGCCGCCGACCCCGACGCCGGCCACCCGCGCTGCTGGCCGATCCCGACGCCGACCCCGACGCCGCCCGCGCTGCTGGCCGACGCTGACCCCTCTCTCTGAACCAAATTCAGATAACTGAATTTTTCGATAGTGAACAGTGTGCACACAACCTATATGATGAAATGACAAAGAGGTCTAGGCATTTTAGGAATTTTGAGGAATTTTTGTGGTGAGGTGTTGATGTATATAAGAGAGTTTGGCAAAGTTTAAGAATTTTTGGAGCTATAAAAATTGAGTTTGCATCAGAGAGTTTGTTTCTGGTCCAAATTTGAATTGAAGGAAATTTGAAATTTTTGAACTGTGGAACCCAAAGTCTTTGGTGAAATGGGTTGTAGGTACCGTCTAGTTGCTAGGATAATTTTGGTGGGAGCAGAAGACTTGTAGAAAATATGGTTCCTTTGCAAACCAAAGAAACCATGAACAAAATAAATTCCAACTTTGGAATTTTAGTAAATATTGTAGAAATATTTTTGTAAGGTGGAAACGAGTTATAGCATTATTCATGATCTCAAAGTCATTGATATTATTCATGTGTAATATTTATGCAAATGTTTTATAGCATTATTCATGATCAAAGTCATTTTTTATAGCATTATTCATGATCAAAGTCATTTCATTTGTGATATTTTTGTTCCGAGCGTATGTAATGAATTTGTGATATTTTCATGTGTAATATAATTTTTTGTTCATTGAGATGAGATGAGATGGATGAGATGAGATGGAGATGGATGAGATGAGATGGAGATGGCTGATTTTTTTTGTTTGTTTTGTGTAGTTTTACTAGGTTTTTAGATACATATACTCAATGTGAAAGATAGATGCACATGCATGAGAGAGGCGGTCCGCAAAGTATCCTCTCCCGAAAGATAGGACAACTCATCAGATATGATTCTAGATAATGTCCAATGCCTCATATCGCGAACATAGTTATATTGGATAATTGATCTTCATATAAATGAACATAAAAGTTTAGCAATCACTTACAAATTTGCATGTTGTTCGTTGACTTCGACATGAGGGGGGGGGTCGTTAAAACATAACCCCGATAATTTTGGTATAACTTCGACATGAGGGGGGAGGGGGTCGTTAAAACATAACCCCGATAATCCACTAATCCATTGCTCATATGCATATGATTCCTTGTTGTGATTAGGTCTATGTTTGCCACTAATCCATCTCTCATGGTTGTATATTGCCATGTTGTAATATTTGCAGAAACTATGGAACACGACAGAGACTTAGAAAAAGAAGAGATGTTGGGGGATATAATCCGCGACGGAGGTTATGATAGCCCCTCACAGTTTCTCAACGACTCCGATGGTGAGGGAAGAGAAGATGACGGCTCCGGTGATCGAATGGAGGAGGGAGAAGATGACGGCTCCGCCGGTGTTGGAGCCTTAACTGTTGCAAAGTCCAGCGAGGTATATATATTAATTAAGCCTCTGCAGACTAGATGCATTAATTGTTTTGTATGTACATATATTAACGCTTCTTTCTTCTTTTAGCCCTCCGGATCGAGCCAAACTTCTATAAGGAGACAATGCCCGAAGAAAAGGTTGGGCGAGAATGAAAGGTTCACGATCGAAGAAGTCGATCGAGATGGCAAACTGACTGTTCCCAAGCGGACCCAAGACCGATTTATACATCAGTGCGGAGTTGTTGTTAGGGACAGCGTCCCGATCAGCATCCAAGAATGGAATAAGAAGAAGGACGATGGAGTTTCTTATGTCGACGATAGATGCAAAGATGAGCTTTGGAACTCGCTCATGATAAATTTCAGCCTACCGCCAGAGGAGGATCCAAATAACCCAGTTATACAGCGAAAAGTCAAAAAATGGGCACTTAAGAAGATGGCAGAACAATTCAAGAACTGGAAGAAAAGATTGAATGAACAGTTTGTCGAGAAAGATGAGACTCCAGAATTCACCAGTCAATATGCGAAGATAAAACATCACTGGCCCGCATTTGTGGCGTACAAGAAATCGGAGAAAGCTAAGAACAGGTCACAGACAAATAAGCTAAATGCTGCAAAGAAGCTGTATCACCATGTTACGGGGTCAGGTGGCTACAAGGTTGCCCGACCTACGTGGGACAAAGCTGAGAACGACCTGCTTGCTAAAGGGATCCAACCAGCGACATTGAACTGGCCCGAATGGGCAAGGACTTGGTTCTTCGGGCATGGGGGAACTTTGGACCCAGAAACAGGGAAGTGTGTTTACACGAAAGAACAACTTGAAACACCCGTCATAAAGATTCAGGAAGCAATCAAGGATGTGCAGGAAGGGAGGTTCCATCCCGACAGAGAGAAAGACGTGCTGTCACGCTCCCTCGGGAATCCTGAACACCCTGGACGAACACGAGGCACATCAGGCTCCGTTCCGTGGGTGCATGGGTTTCCCGACAGCACTGGTTATAGAAGCCGAGGGAGAAAGAAGAAAGAGGATGCAGACCGGATGCAGAAGGTAGAAGAAAGATTAGCGTTGCAGGAGAAGAAACTAGAGGCACTTACCAGTCAGCGAGCTACCGGCCCACCATCTCAGCAGCACGAAGATCCTTCATTCGATACTGCCCACGAAGCTACCCCACCATCTCAGTGGAAAAGCAGCGTGGCTTCCACGGAGTTCGTTCGGCCTGATATCACGGCTCCTCACTACCCCGTGGATGATATCACGGAGAGGGAACATTGTGAGCTAATGGCGAAATGTAGCAACCTAACCTTGAAGTTGGTGGTCGGCTATGTCTTACCTCCTCGACCTGATGGAACTTTCCATTGCAATCCGATTCCAAATGGCTATGCTATTGTCGGGGTGGATGAAGTTACCAACGGATTCGAGGGGCTGGACCTTGAGTACCCTACAGGTGAAGGGGAGACTCATCTGGTAGATGCCGTAAGACTACCATTCTATGGAGAAAGGAAAACATCGTGCTTCCACAATGGACGCCGCGTCAGCAGACTCAGCCGGAGGAGGCCCCTCAGCAGACTCCTGACAGTCCAGCTCTATCTCCGCTGCCTCAGTCGTCTCCGCCGCGTTAGCACACTCCGCCGCCTCAGCTGTCTCCGCCGCCTCAGCGGACTCCGCCGGAGGAGGCCCCTCAGCAGAATCCTCCGCCGCCTCAGCTGTCTCCGCCGCGTCAGCGGACTCTGCCTCCTCCGCCGCGTCAGCTGACTCCGCCTCCTCCGCCGCCTCATCAACGGCGGAAGAGACCCGCCGCTGCTCCGTCGGCTAGCAGTACAACAACGAAGAAATCCAGAGCAGGTCCAAGCGTCAAGAAGGCTCCTACCAAGTTACCATACGACATGACTGACGAGGAAAAGAACGAGATCGTGGCTGCCGATGTGAAACGCCAGCTTGCACCGAAACGTCCAGATCCAAAGGAGAAAATAGATTCGGTAAAAGCGAAGTGCTGTCTGGATGCCCTTAAGCGACCACCACCGCCTCCGCCGCTCTCACACTATGACCGCTGTATTGTAAAGACATTTCATGAAGTGAAAAGGTCGGGAAGTACTAGCAGTGCTACAAGAAGTGGGAAAAGAATTCCCCAGCTTGGCGAACAGGAAAAACAATCGTGCCCCCCGCTCAAGGTGTTTCCCGATATCGCTAATGATACGGGGGTAGCGGCCGCTCATCCTGGTTACACTCTTCGTGATTACTTAGGCGATGAGGTACAGTTCGAAATGGCCGAGGTAGCCTATAGATACGAGCACGGGAAGCCTCTTGTCAGACCTGAGCAGCTCCCACATCTATCAACGATGATGCGAAGATTGCATGACTGGTACTTGAAAGCCTACAAGGAAGGGACTGACAGTATCTACGTGGGAATTAAAGATGAGCACTACTTCAATGGAGTCGAGGCGTTGTACATTGAATTTGAAGAATTTTTTCAGTTATACAATCAACGCGCCCTCGATAAAACTATCGTCATTTGCTATTGTCTGTAAGTATTTTTTTCTGTAATTAAGTCTCTAGCTCAGCTCGTTCATTGCATGTATAATTATCCTCACACTATATTATGCAGATTGAAGATCCTCGAATGCAGAGGAAAAATCTATGACGTTGGGTTCATTAACCCAAATACCGTAAATGAATATACGGTACAAAAAAACCCCGATGATACAGAGAAAAACTTGCTAAAGGCGTTACTTGGACAACAAAACAAAAGGGAAATACTATTTCCTTACAACTTCCAGTGAGTGTTACTGTCTTGTGCACATTCTGTTTCGCTTACTCGAGGTTAAGTGTAATTGATGAGTTATGCGTGCGCAGGTTCCACTTTATTCTGCTAGCCATTCAGCTTGACGCGGGACTAGTAATTGTCTTGGACTCGAGACGTAAAGAGGCTAAGGAGTGGGGGGGGGGGGGACATGAGTCAAATGCTCCAGAAGTAAGTTCAATCATTAATGCACCATATCGGCAACTTTCGTTCACTTCCTGATATCAAGTAATCATTTTCTTTGCCGGGCAGGGTTTGGAAAAAGTTCACCAACCAGGTTAGGGGTGAATGGAAAAAGGAGCTGCGATTTTCACACCCCAAAGTAAGTACTACTAGCTAGTTCCGCGCATCTCTCATTGATTCTAGTTTCAATACCATTATCATGCTTGATTATCATTTTGATTGAACTCTATTCTCGTAAAGTGCTTGTGGCAGGCACCCGGGAATAATTTATGTGGATACTACGTTTGCGAGTTCATTCACCACAAGACCTCTAAGCGGGGCAGATCTTCAGAACAATTTGAAGTACGTAAAAAATATTCACATTTTTATTTTATTATCATCAATTGTGTTGAGTTTCATTCATATATATATATATATATATATATATATATATATATATATATATATATATATATATATATATTGACCCCCTTCTTTAAATTAGATCTGGCGGAAGCGGGACGAACTCCTACCAACTGATCGCATACGAGCAATTCAAGAGGATTTGGCGGGATTCTTTGTTGAGCATGTCATACCTACAGACGGAGAATGCCATCGGGATTTGCAATGCGACTTTGGTAAATAGATATTAGGGATCGTAAGAGATGTTATATTGTATATATGCATGAACGTGTACTATATGTAGTAGCGTCGAATAGATATACGAAAACTTGTTGTTCGACCAAGCACGGAGAAGGAGAGGTCACTTCTCTCTATATATTGATCATGACGATGTTGTGTAATGGTTCCTTCATTGCTATATGTAGTAGCTAGCGTCGAGTTGAATGAAAAGCATAAAATAAAAATGAAACCCCTAAACCCTGCAAAACCCCTAAACCCTAAACCCCTCCTTTCAAAAAAAAAACAACGCTTGGCAGGGGCTGACGCGTAGTGGCCTTTTAGTCCCGGTTGGTGTTACCAACCGGGACTAAAGGTCCTCCTGCCTGAGCGCTGCGCAGCGGCCACGTGGAGACCCTTTAGTCCCGGTTGGTGTTACCAACCGGGACTAAAGGTCCTCCTGCCTGAGCGCTGCGCAGCGGCCACGTGGAGACACTTTAGTCCCGGTTCGTAACACGACAGGGACTAAAAGTGGGGGCCTTTTGTCCCGATTCCTTTGTCCCGGTTGCACAACCGGGACTAAAGGCCCTTACGAACCGGGACTAATGCCCTATTTTCTACTAGCGGTGGTGTCATGTGAACGTCGACTACATGGCACTTCACCATCTTTGGGCCTAAGGGAATGCATTGTGGAGTAGTAATTAGATGATGGGTTGCTAGAGTGACAGAAGTTTAAGCCCTAGTTTATGCGCTATTCCGTAAGGGGCTGATTTGGATCCATATGTTTAATGCTATGGTTAGATTTATCTTAATTCTTCTTTCGTAGTTGCGGATGCTTGCGAGAGGGGTTAATCTTAAGTGGGAGGCTTGTTCAAGTAAGAACAACACCCAAGCACCGGTCCACCCACATATCAAATTATCAAAGTAGCGAACGCGAATCAAACAAACATGATGAAAGTGACTAAATGAAATTCCCATGTGTCCTCGAGAACGTTTTGCTTCTCATAAGAGATCGTTCCGGCTTGTCCTTTGCTATAAAAAGGATTGGGCCACTTTGCTGCACTTTTGTTACACTTGTTACTTGTTACTTGTTATAGATTATCTTGCTATCAAACTACTCGTTACCGATAATTTCAGTGCTTGCAGAAAATACCAGCCTGAAAACCGCTTGTCATTTCCTTCTGCTCCTCGTTGGGTTCGACACTCTTACTTATCGAAAGGACTACGATTGATCCCCTATACTTGTGGGTCATCATGACTCTTTTCTGGCGCCGTTGCCGGGGAGTGAAGCGCCTTTGGTGAGTGGAATTTGGTAAGGAAACATTTATATTACGTGCTGAAATTTATTGTCGCTTGTCACTATGGAAAGTAATCCTTTGAGGGGTTTGTTCAGGGTATCTTCACCTCGACCGGAAGCACAAAGATTTGCTCCTCAACCTACTGCACCTACTGAAAATATTTATTATGAGATTCCTATGGGTATGATAGAGAAACTGCTAGCTAATCCTTATGCAGGAGATGGAACAATACATCCTGATATGCACCTAATCCATGTGGATGAAGTTTGTGGATTATTTAAGCTTGCAGGTTTACCCGAAGATGAAGTTAAGAAGAAGGTTTTCCTTTTATCTTTGAAGGGAAAGGCATTGACATGGTATAGGCTATGTGATGATATGGGAATGTGGGATTGGAATCGATTGAAATTGGAATTTCATCAAAAAATTTATCCTATGCATCTGGTTCATCGTGATCGGAATTATATATATAATTTTTGGCCTCATGAAGGAGAAAGCATCGCTCAAGTTTGGGGGAGGCTTAAGTACATGATGTACACATGCCCCAATCATGAGCTCTCAAGAGAAATTATCTTACATAATTTTTATGCTCGGCTTTCTCATGATGATCAAACCATGCTCGATTCTTCTTTGACTGGCTCCTTTATGAAGAAAACTATTGAATTCAGACGGAATCTTCTGGAAAGAATTAAATGCAACTCTGAAGATTGGGAACTCGACAAAGGTAATGAGTCAGGTATAACACTTGAGTTTGATTGTGTTAAATCTTTTATGGATACCGATGCTTTTCATAAGTTTAGCACTAAATATGGACTTGACTCTGAGATAGTAGCCTCCTTTTGTGAATCATTTGCTACTCATGTTGATCTCCCTAAGGAGAAGTGGTTTAAATATCATCCCCCTGTTAAAGAAAAAATTGAGGAACCCGTTAGTGTTAAAGAAGAAACAATTGTTTACCATGTTGATCCAGTTGTGCCTAGTGCTTATATTGAGAAACCACCTTTTCCTGTTAGGATTAAGGAACATGCTAAAGTTTCAACTGTGGTTAACAAAAGTAATATTAGAGCACCTAGACCCTCTGAACAAATTAAAGTTGAAGCTAATGTTGCTATGGTTAAAGATCTCTTGGTCGATAATATAGATGGGCATGTTATTTACTTCTGTGATGAAACAGCTAGAATTGCTAAACCAGATCCTAAAGATAAAAACAGACCTATAGTAGGCATGCCTGTTGTCTCTGTTAAAATAGGAGATCATTGTTATCATGGCTTATGTGATTTGGGTGCTAGTGTGAGTGCTATTCCGTTTACCTTATATCAAGAAATTATGAATGATATTGCACCTATTGAAATAGAGAACGTTGATGTTACTATTAAGCTTGCAAACAGAGATATGATGTCTACTACACAACCTATTCTTGTAGACTCATGTTGGGCCTCCAAGCGCAGTGTTTTGTAGGATAGTAGCAATTTTCCCTCAAGTGGATGACCTAAGGTTTATCAATCCGTGGGAGGCGTAGGTTGAAGATGGTATCTCTCAAACAACCCTGCAACCAAATACAAGAATCTCTTGTGTCCCCAACACACCCAATACAATGGTAAGTTGTATGGGTGCACTAGTTCGGCGAAGAGATGGTGATAAAAGTGTAGTATGGATAGTAGATATAGGTTTTTGTAATCTGAAAATATAAAAACATCAAGGTAGCAAGTAACAAAGTGAACACAAACGGTATTTCAATGCTTAAAAACAAGGCCTAGGGTTCATACTTTCGCTAGTGCAATCTCTCAACAATGCTAACATAATTGGATCATATAACCATCCCTCAACGTGCGATAAAGAATCACTCCCAAGTTCCTATTAGCGGAGAACATAAGATAGAAATTGTTTGTAGGGTACGAAACCACCTCAAAGTTATCCTTTCCGATCGATCTATTCAGCTATTCCTATAAGTGTCACAAATAGCCTTAGAGTTCGTACTAAAATAACACCATATGATACACATCAACCAACTCTAATGTCACCTAGATACTCCAATGTCACCACAAGTATCCGTGAGTTGATTATACGATATGCATCAAACAACTTCATAATCATAATATTCAATCCACACAAAGAACTTCAAGGAGCACCCCAAAGTTTCTATCGGAGAAAAGTTATTGAAAACGTGCATCAACCCCTATGCATAGATTACCCCAATGTCACCTCGGGAATCCACGAGTTGAGTGCCAAAACATACATCAATTGAATCAATATAATACCCCACTACAAGAAATATGGCAACTTGCGACCATCAATATTGGTCACTGAATGGTCATTGTTTTTCATTTGCGACCTTTTTGTGACCAAAAACAGTTGGTCAAAAGCTGGCCGTCTTTAATGAAACTTAGCGACCTTTTTTGTGAAATGATCGTAGAAGGTAACGACCAAAATAAAAGGTCGTTGGTTCTACGACCAATTATTTTGGTCACTGGCAACATGCCCACACCACGTCAGATCCGACGTTGCAAGCTGACCTGGCAAAATTATGACCAAATGAATTGGTCGTTGATTAGAATCAGCCCGGTCCAGTTCGACCGTTTATATGGGCCAAGCCCAGTAATTCAGCCCAACATTTTTATGTCCATTTCATTTATCCTTTTTGTTCTGGCTTCTTAGAAATGCACGATGTTATAGTCCACAATTGTTTGGGCCGTAGCCTTCTTAGAGCCCAAACATTATTTGGTCCAGTAGAACATTTGGTCTTTTTAATTCACAGATTCCAATTTATACACATTTAAAAATCAAACAATCAATAATTCTCTTAATTAAATGATTAAATCCAGAACTCATATGATCAATATTCACAACAGCACATACAAGACTGCACGTCCGCAGTAACATAGCTTGAACAAGTCTAATTACAGTTCATATCCAAGAAGTGTACATGCAATCTAAAACAGATACACAAGCAACAAAACATGGTGGCAAATATAACCCAAAACTATGGTTCACACCCTTGCTTGGCTCTTTGCTGTCAGAGTAGTCCTTGAGAAGTTGCTGGACCTTGGGAATCCTGATGCTACCACCAACAGCACGGTTATCCTGGTTGTACTTCTGTGGTCAAAGTCCTCACCTGGAAAGATTATACAGCTCAGTTATATATTCACGACTCACAGCTCATGACATGACATGACACTAAGAGAGAACATCATAGAGACTCAACCAGATCCTAATATAAAGCTATTCAGACCATAGCTTTCAGATCATAGGGACTCGACACAATAGTGTATTACAGCACTATGGCCCATCAACCAAGTAAGACAGGAAGAGAATGGGATAGACAAAAGACTTATCTAATCGACAGAAGGAAGCGTTGTTGCGGTTGCAGCGCGGGAATGCAGCGACATGGCCAGGGTTGATGCAGTCCAGCAAAGGTAAGCATATGGGCTCCTTCGGGTCTGGGGAGAGCACAAGCAAGTTAGGAATCAGTAGGCATGAAGGATGCTACTGTTGCGGATCAAACTATGTAAAAAAATCAAGGGCATAACAGATTCATGTCAAGTTATACAGGAGCGATCAAACAGTTAGCATGGCTAGAGTTCATAGAAATGATCAAACCAGATTATCATAAGTCACAGTTTAAACATCAAACCAGATTTACAAGTGAGCATGGCTAGAGTTCACAGAAACGATCCAAATCCAAAACTTAGGGGTGGATGGGAGAACAGAGAGGGGAAGCACCGCTCTAGCAGAGGGCGGCGCCGAGGACAGAGTCGCCGTCAATGCTTCTGGTGCGCTCCAGTCGCCTACATGTCAGGAGTTTTGTGACTCGTGAAGATACATCTATGCACCAAAGCAGCAGTTCATTTACCAGAAGAAAATAACAGTTCAAGCATCATGGTACCAACACCAATTTATTGACAGCTCAACACCAAAAATGGAAGTTAAATTGACAATGCCGTACTCTAACCATTTCATCCTCAATACACGCAATGTGTTGTGCACTTCACATGCACATGGCAAATGCACTGCACGTAACAAGCATGCTACTAGAAATTACTACAAGAAGGAGAACAGCACACCTCATGTACAGAATTCACACTTGACAATTACAATAGGCACTGCACATACATGGAGAAGTGTTGAAAAATAAAACTCAGGATTTAGGCATCCACTGGGCATGTATGGATACTAATTGCTCGACTACACGAGAGTAGCAGTTCGCTGTCACATACACAAAAGCATGATTCAGATCAACACCATAACAGAGATTGCTAAACCTCACCAGTGGCGTACTTATATACACACAGAGATCATAGCAACACCGTACTACTACTACTTGAAAGATTGGCAGCGAGGCTTACCCATTGGCGAAATAGTCAGATGAGGACGCCTCATTGTACTTCATGAGCATGCCTGGGAGCCAAACAGGATTATCAAAGCAATTGCATCCAGATTCTATCTTCTGCAAATCACAATAAACTCCAGTCACATTGTGTAGTATCAAATATAAGCAACAATGCAGCAGCTGAAACCACTACCTAACTAATTTGTAGAAAAGCTCATGATGTAATCAAATATTTACTTAAGGACTTGGTTATTGATTACATGCTAGGTGAAATGCAAACATACTCCTATTGTAGTGATGGATCCCAACTTGTTTAAATTAGAGTAGTTCGTTTAACATGCACAATCCAGAGAGAAATATGTGCATTTCTCGGATTGATTTGGATAGTCAACAGAAGTGATTTGCATGTTGTGTATGTAAATGTAAAGTTCTTTTACCTCCTTATCGTTCTTCTGATCTGAGAAGGAGGACGAGGCCTTGGCGAAGCGCACTAGGAAGACGTAGGGCGTGGGCATCATCAGGTTCCACTCGAGCCTGTTGAGGATCGCCTTCTCCATCCTTAGAATCTGCTCCCTCGTGTAGGCACTGTCGGAGATTAGTATGAAATCATGCACCTGCAAGCGTATGTACACAGCCCAAATCAGAACATGGATTCAATGAATGAACGAACACTTGTAAGTGGAGAAAAGCAGAGGGATTCAATCAAGCCTACCTCATTCAATCCGACTAGTGACATGCCATACTATATAATCCTAAGATGCAACTACAAGGGAACAACTTAGTTCATTATTGAACATGTTTATGAAGTTTTCAGTCAATATCGATTAATTATCACTCAAATATAAGCATGTACTAGTTGAGGGCATGCATGACTTGAATGAGAAGTGTAGTAGTACATGTTACTAAGTAAATGTGTTGAAAATAGTAGTACCATTCATTCTCTCTGAATACTCAACACAACAGAGATAAACGTTATTAGCATTCCATTTGAATTCTGCATGTAGTACAGTTCAACACAACAGAGATAAACTCAGAACAATTTGAGATAGCAAATATAAGTAGCAAGACGAGAGGCAGGGAGGCATCACGTAGGTATGAATGTACGAGAACATGAAAAAAAATCAACATCAGATTAACCAGATTGCCTTGCAGATTACACACAAGACAAAGAGCACTTGGATCAGATGCTACTACTAGCTAACACTGGTGGCTGTAATTAACCTAATCTAATGGAAAGTGCAGCATCACAATTCACAAGCAAGCAATGTTACGGTCTTGAAAGAAACAGAGAAAGGGGGAGGAGGGAAGGAAGGAGAGGAAAAACTCCACTCCATTCCTAGAACAGAGGCATGACCCTGAGGGGATTTACCTAGAACAGAGCCGTCACCTCGCTTGAGCTTGCTTTGGCTGTCGCTGGCCGCTGTACCACCTAATGAGGAGAAGAGACGGGGGTCAGATAGAGAGAGAAGAAGAAGAAGAAGAATGGAGACCACACCACCGTCGTCGAGGTGGCCACCAACATCGTCATCGCCGTCGAGGTCTTGGAGGCTGCGGTGTTCACCATGGCCGGACGGCTAGGGTTTCCAGTGCGGGGATGGAACCAGGAAGGGCGGATCTGGCCACGGGGTAAGCTACTCGGGTGGATCTACAGCGAGGTAGAGAAGGGGAGGGGTCGTCGGCTGTAGAGGATGCCGGGGTTGGGACAAAGGATGGACGGCGGAAGCCGCTGGCTTTGAGAGGTCGAACAGGAGGGGCGGGGGCGGAGGAGAGGAGGGGCCAGCGGAAGGAAGGATGGCCGGGGCTAGGGGAGGAGGGCCGACGTCGTCGATCTGGATCGGGGGGGGGGGGAGAGGGAGAGCGAGGCGGCGGCGCGTGCTTTCTCTGGAAGGAAGGGGATCGATGGAGGAGGGTGTGTCGCATGCGTGCGTTTAGGTGAGTGAGATACGCTGGATCCGTAGGGTGTGGACGGCTGAGATCGACTACAGTGGGGTGATCCGTGGGCTTCGTCCTGATTGGTTCGAAACATAAGCTATTTAAAATTATTTCTTAGTGCCAAAAACTGGGGGGTTTTGTGAAGCAGCTATCAAAAATATTTTGCAAAATGACCTAATATTTTGCACAAGTTTGCATCTTGGAATTACAAACAATGTTGCCGAAGGGAGTTTTCATTTTCTTTGCACGAAAAATTCATTTTCCATTTTTCGAGTGCCCAAAATGAGATTTTTTGAAGGACCTACCAAATATTTGTTGCAAAATTGGACCACATCAATTTTATAAAATATTATACCATATTTAATGTACAATTGACCAATGGTTGGGTGTCAAAAGCTTTCCATCCAGCTCCCGTGAAAAAGACAAATTTTCGTCGATTCAGTAGGAAGCGGTTCAAATTTGAACTGCAGCTGCATCATAATTTGAACTGCAGCTGCATCATAGTTGAAAAATTATTTTTAGGTACGTAAGTATCTATTTAATCAGAGAAATACCAAAAGTTTTTCAAGATTCAACCACTAGCTAGGAACGGTCATGCCCGCCGTTTTGACCGCATTTTGAAATGGGCATGAAAAATTAAAAAAATCAAAAAATTAGAAAACCTTCGCATTGTGTCATTATATGTGACCAAGTTACCAGGAAAAATAATAAACTTGTAATACGACAATTATTTTAAAAAAGTGTTCTCAGAAATGAGCAATCATGTGTGAAGATTCATGGCTTTCAAGCCAAATGATCAATCTTATGGCCACATTCATGGCATAGTTTGTTCAAATGATCTCATATTGTGCACAAGGGTGCATCTTGGAATGGCAAACAATGTTGCCTAAGGAAGTTTTCATTTTCTTTGGACGAAAATTTCATTTTCCATTTTTCGAGTGCCCAAAATGATTTTTTTGTGAAGGACCTACTATATATTTGTTGCAAAATTGGACCAAATCAATTTTCTAAAATATTAGGCCATGTTTAATGTACAATTGACCAAATGGTTGCGTGTCAAAAGCTTTGATCCACCTCTCGTGGAAAAGACAAATTTCCACCGATTCAGTAGGAAGCGGGTCAAATTTGAACTGCAGCTGCCTTATAGTTTGCTCTTTATTTTTTCCAAAAATCATTTCTAGGTACATAAGTATCTATTTAATCAGAGATACATGGTCTGGTGACGAGACGTCGAGGTTTGGACGGTGGCCGAGGGCCCCAACTCCAGAGCACGTAAACTGGCATGCCAGCCGCGTGGTCACCGCGTGACCGTGGCATTGCTGAGCGTTCTGGGCGGCCTAGGCATGTCTGGTGGGTTGGGCACACCCCCAGTAGGTGTTAGGAAGAAGAATACAACATAAGAATCTCACGAGGAGACTGAACTAAGCTCAAACATGAATTAGCAGACAAGTGTTTGATTAGCGGTGGGGGAAATTCACATGGCCAATGGGCCTGAGTTTTGGCTGAGGATGATCATCTACTATGGAGACTGTCTTGGCAAATTTCCAGCTCAAATGGAGGAGCCTAGGTGGCACTTGCTTTGCAAAGTACCACAGTGGACAGAAATATGGATGTTGAAGCTGGGCTCAAATGAATGAATGGATTGAGCTGAAATTTGGTGGAGGATGGTCATTTGGGCATAGTAAAGCACTGTAAAAATTTGATACCATTTGGACATGCCAAAGTGGTACTTCCTTCACAATGCTCTTCTCTGGACAGAAACTTGGGAAAATTATTGAGAGAAATTGGCTAAATGAAATGAGCTCAAATTTGGTGGAGGGAAGTTATATAGTAGGAGCATGCCCTGGTAAAGTTTTAGAAATAATTAAGCAATATAAAATATAGTTGCTTCACAAACTTAAAATATGACCAGAATAAAAGATTGGATGATGAGATCACATGGATTGCTGGATGGAGCTCAAATTTTGTGGAGAGTGATGATTTGAGTATATGGAAGATTTGGAAAAATCTCAGATCATTTGGATAAACCTAGCTAGTACTTCCTTCACAAAGCTTCTCTCTGGATAGAAACTTTGGAAATTTGCTGAGGAAGATTTACTAGGCAAATGGAGCTGAATATTGGCATGTGGCAATTATTTGGATATCGAAGAGTTCCCAATAATTTTGAGGGCAATAGGAGGGGTCTAGATAGCACTTGCTTTCAATGTGTCAATCTGGCCAGAAAATAGAAATTGAAGCTGGGCTCACATAGATGATTGGATTGAGCTGCAATTTTGAGGAGGATTATAATTTGGGCATGTGAAGGCACAGTAAAAATTTCATACCATTTGGATAAATAAAAATGCTACTTCCTTCACAATGCTCTCCACTGAATAGAAAATTGGGAAAAATATTGAGGGCAATTGGATAAATTAAATGAGCTAAAATTTGCTGGAGGGAGGTTCTATGGGCATGGTCATGTCTTGGTAAATTTTAAGCAATTATAAAGCAATATAAAATATAGTTGCTTCACAAACTGAAAATATTACCAGAAACAAAGATTGGATGGTGAGCTCACATTTATTGTTAGATGGGGCTCAAATTTTGTGGAGATCTATGATTTGGGTATATAGAATATGTGGCAAAAATTCAACTCATTAAGATATGCCTAGCTAGTACTTCCTTCACAAAGCTTCTAGCTGAACAGGAACTTTGGAAATTTGCTGAGGAAGATTTACTAGGCAAATGGAGCTGGATTTTGTCATGAGGCAATGATTTGGATAGGAAAGAGTGCCCAAAAAATTTGAGGGCAATCAAGAAAATATAAATTGCACTTCTTTCACAAAGTGATGTTCTAAATAGAATGAAAATGAATATTCCTGAATTATTTTTGAACTAGGCAAGGAAGGTTTTTGACATATTTGAGGAAGATATGATCCAAAAAATTTATGAGAATTTTTTGGAAATTTTGGGAATGGCAGAAATGTAGGCTACTTCACAACCTAGGGCAAAAATTGACACATGAACATGACACATAGGCAAAAATTGACACATGGACATAACACATAGGCAAAACTGATGAGGTGGCGCCTAGTCATAGCAATGCACCACAATTTACAAGGCTATGACCATCTATATTGGTCGTGATCAGCTAGAAATAAGGCAGCGGACCAGTGCTGTCTGCTTTACGACCATTTCGTGTAAGGAAATTACGACCTTTCTGACCAAAATGGTCGTTATGGTTTAGGGTTTGGAGCCCCCCGAACATCTTATGACCAATTGGTCTCAAATGGTCGTAGATTTACGACCATTTCTTCCAGGGTCACTGATAGAAGGTCACAAGTTGACATATTTCTTGTAGTGCCCCATTGTCACCACGGGTATTCATATGCAAGACATACATCAAGTGTTCTCAAATCTGAATATTCAATCCGACAATAACAAAACCTTAAAGGGAAAAGATTCGATTCATCACAACAAGGATAGAGAGGTAAGAAACACCATATGATCCAACTATATTAACAAAGCTTGCGATGCATCAAGACCGTGCCAAATCAAGAACACGAGAGAGAGAGAGAGAGATAAAACACATAGCTACTAGTACAAACCCTCAGCCCCAAGGGTGAACTACTCCCTCCTCGTCATGGAGACCGCCGGGATGATGAAGATGGCCTCCGGTGATGCTTTCCCCCCTTCGGCAGGGTGCCGGAAAAGGACTGTAGATGAGATCGTGGAGGTACACAGGCTTGCGACGGCGTAAAAACTCATCTAGGTTAACTTTCGGGGGTTTCTGAATATATATGATTTTTCAGCGTTGGAATCACGCGAAGAGGGGCCACAGGGGGCCCACGAGGCACCAGGGTGTGCCTGGGGGGGGGGGGTGGCGCGCCCTAGTGGCACGTGGGGCCCCTGTGGGTCTTCTGGCCACCTCCCGAAGCTTCTAGTGTCTCTTATGTTCCAGAAAAAATCGTCAAAAAGTTTCGCTGCATTTGGACTTCATTTGATATAGATTTTCTGGAAAACCAAAAACAAGCAGAAAACAACAACTGGCACTGGGCACTAGGTCAAGATGTTAGTCCATGAAAATCATATAAAAGCCGTACAAAAGTGCACCAAAATCATACAAAACTATAATAAACATGGCATGAATACTTCATAAATTATAGATACGTTGGAGACGTATCAAGATACCATTACACTGCTTGGGATCGTTAGAGATGTTGAAGTCTTGTGTGGAAAAATAAAATACCCTACTGATTTTCTAGTCCTCGGTTCTCCACAAGATAATTTTTGTCCCATTATATTTGGTAGACCTTTCTTGAACACTGTTAATGCCAAGATTTATTGCGCTAAAGAAACTGTTAGTGTTAATTTTGGTGGTATATCTCATGAGTTTAATTTCTCCAAGTTTCGTAGACAACCTCATGATAAAGAACTGCCTAGTAAAGATGAAATTATTGGTCTTACTTCTATTGCCGTACCTCCTACTGATCCGTTAGAACAATATTTGCTAGACCATGAAAATGATTTGCACATGAATGAAAGAAATGAAATAGATAGGATGTTCTTTGATCAACCACCTATCCTTAAACACAATTTCCCTGTTGAAACTCTTGGAGGCCCTCCTCCACCTAAGGGTGACCCTGTATTTGAATTGGAGCAATTGCCTGATACATTGAAATATGCTTATCTAGATGAAAAGAAGATATACCCTGTTATTATTAGTGCTAACCTTTCAGAGCATGAAGAAAAGAGATTACTAAAAACTCTGAGGAAGCACTGTGCTACAATTGGATATACTCTTGATGATCTTAAGGGCATTAGTCCCACTCTATGTCAGCACAAAATTAATATGGACCCTGATGCTAAACCAGTTGTCGAGCACCAACGATGATTAAATCCTAAGATGAAGGAAGTGGTAAGAACTGAAATATTAAAGCTTCTGGAAGCAGGTATAATCTATCCCATAGCTGATAGTAGATGGGTAAGTCCCATTCATTGTGTTCCTAAGAAAGGAGGCATTACTGTTGTTCCTAATGATAAAAATGAACTCATTCCACAAAGAATTGTAACTAGTTATAGGATGGTAATTGATTTTAGAAAATTAAACAAAGCCACTAGAAAAGATCATTACCCCCTACCTTTTATTGATCAAATGTTAGAAAGATTGTCTAAGCATACACACTTTTGTTTCCTAGATGGTTATTTTTTTTCCTCTCAAATACCTGTATCACCTGAAGATCAAGAGAAAACCACCTTTACTTGTCTTTTTGGAACTTATGCTTATCGTCGTATGCCTTTTGGTTTATGTAATGCACCTGCTACCTTTCAAAGATGTATGACTGCTATATTCTCTGACTTTTGTGAAAAGATTGTTGAGGTTTTCATGGATGATTTCTCCGTTTACGAAACTTCTTTTGATGATTGCTTAAGCAACCTTGATCGAGTTTTGCAGAGATGTGAACAAACTAATCTTGTCTTGAATTGGGAGAAGTACCACTTTATGGTTAATGAAGGTATAGTCCTTGGGCATAAAATTTCTAAAAGAGGTATTGAAGTTGATAAAGCTAAGGTTGATGCTATTGAGAAAATTCCATGTCCTAAAGACATCAAAGGTACAAGAAGTTTCCTAGGTCATGCTGGTTTCTGTAGAAGGTTTATTAAAGACTTCTCTAAATTTCTAGGCCTCTTACTAATCTCTTACAAAAAGATGTTCCATTTGTTTTTGATGATGATTGTGTAGAAGCCTTTGAAACACTTAAGAAAGCCTTAACCTCTGCACCTATTGTTCAACCACCTGATTGGAACTTGCCTTTTGAAATTATGTGTGATGCTAGTGATTATGCTGTTGGTGCTGTTCTAGGACAGAGAGTTGATAAGAAATTAAATGTTATCCATTATGCTAGTAAAACTCTAGACAGTGCTCAAAGAAATTATGCTACTACTGAGAAATAATATCTAGCAGTTGTGTTTGCATGTGATAAATTCAGATCTTACATAGTTGATTCTAAAGTAATTGTTCACACCGATCATGCTGCTATTAAATACCTTATGGAAAAGAAAGATGCTAAACCTAGACTCATGAGGTGGGTTCTATTGCTACAAGAATTTGATTTGCATATTACTGATAGGAAGGGGGCTGAGAACCCCGTAGCTGATAATTTGTCTAGGTTGGAAAATATTCTTGATGACCCACTTCCTATTAATGATGATTTTCCTGATGAACAATTAGCTGTGATAAATGCTTCTCGTAATACTCCTTGGTATGCAGACTATGCTAATTATATTGTTGCTAAATTTATACCACCTACTTTCACATACCAACAAAAGAAAACGTTTTTCTTTGATTTAAGACATTACTTTTGGGATGACCCACATCTATATAAAGAAGGAGTAGATGGTATTATTAGACGTTGTATACCTGAGCATGAACAGGAACAAATCTTACGGAAGTGTCACTCCGAGGCTTATGGAGGACACCATGCGGGAGACAGAACAACGCATACGGTACTACAATCTGGTTTTTATTGGCCTAATCTTTTCAAGGATGCTCGTAAGTTTGTCTTATCTTGTGATGAATGTCAAAGAATTGGTAATATTAGTAGACGTCAAGAAATGCCTATGAATTATTCACTTGTTGTTGAACCATTTGATGTTTGGGGGATTGATTATATGGGACCTTTTCCTTCCTCTAATGGGTATATACATATTTTAGTTGATGTTGATTACGTTACTAAGTGGGTAGAAGCTATTCCAACTAGTAGTGCTGATCATAACACTTCTATTAAAATGCTTAAAGAAGTTATTTTCCCGAGGTTCGGAATCCCTAGATACTTAATGACTGATGGTGGTTCACATTTTATTTATGGTGCATTCCGTAAACTGCTTGCTAAATATGATGTCAACCATAGAATTGCATCTCCCTATCACCCTCAATCTAGTGGTCAAGTTGAATTGAGAAATAGAGAAATAAAATTAATTTTGCAAAAAACCGTCAATAGATCTAGAAAGAATTGGTCTAAGAAACTTGACGATGCATTATGGGCTTATAGAACTGCTTATAAAAATCCTATGGGTATGTTTCCCTATAAAATGGTTTATGGAAAAGCATGTCATTTACCTCTTGAGTTAGAACATAAAGCATATTGTGCAATTAAAGAACTCAATTATGATTTTAAACTTGCCGGTGAAAAGAGGTTATTTGATATCAGCTCACTAGATGAATGGAGAACCCAAGCTTATGAAAATGCCAAACTGTTTAAAGAAAAAGTTAAAAGATGGCATGATAAAAGAATCCAAAAATGGGAATTCAAAGTAGGTGATCATGTTTTATTATACAATTCTCGTTTGAGATTCTTTGCAGTAAAACTTCTCTCTAAATGGGAAGGACCGTATATCATCGAAGAAGTTTATCGCTCCGGAGCCATCAAAATAAACAACTCCGAAGGCACTAATCCGAGAGTGGAGAATGGGCAAAGAATTAAGCACTATATTTCAGGTACTCCCATTAATGTTGAAACTAATATTATTGAAACAATGACACCGGAGGAATACATAAGAGAGACCTTCCAGAACACTCCAGAACCCTAAAAAGGAAGAGGTACGTGATACGGTAAGTAAACCGACTCAAAAAATTCCATAAAAATACTTTCTGTTGGTTTTGGAATGTTAGAAAAAAATACAAAAATAAGAAACAACCAAGGGGACCCACGAGGTGCACACGAGGCACTAGGGCGCACCCCCCCCCAAGGCGCGCCCTGGTGGCTCGTGGGCCCCTCATGAGCCTTCCCGACTCCGTTTTCTTTTAGAATACTTGTTTTGCAAGATAAAAATTCTATATATATACACTCGGACGTTTTGACCACCGTATCGCAAGATTCTCCTATGTTCTTGTTTCGTGCTATTTTCTGACAGATCTAGATCGATATGGCTCCACCAAACTCGTCCAAGGACAAGTTCTACGAGAAGGTCATCAACCCCTACCTACCGGAGGCGATGAAACACCCTCAAGCCATCGAGATGCGTGAGGGGGTGCTTCACATCCGGGATGTTCAAGGACCCAAGAAGACCGGGAGCGTGGAGGCCAGGCTTGAAGCGGTGGAGCAGGAGATTTTCAAGTGCCAAGGGATGGTAGAACGTGGACTCAGCGCCAACCACACCATGATCACGAAATTCACTCGCGATCACAAGGTGGATGGCCAATCGATGGGGGACATCGTCTTCAAGCTCAATGAACGAATTGACTATCTCCAAGGTCAGATCTATGATCTTCAAAACCAAAATTTTGAGTATGAGGCAAGATTCAAAGGTATGAGTTTAGCTGCAAGTTTCAGGACTCCGAAGACTCGTTCATCTTTTTATGATGGGGAACATATGCCATGGAAGCCGGAGGACAAGCCCACCACTTCATCACCACCATCATCACTGAAGAAGGAAACTTGAGTACATGGGTATGGGCACTCCCCTTGGCTTGTGCCAAGCTTGGGGGAGGTGCCCCGGTATCGTATCACCATCACCTTTATTATCTTTACCTATTTTTAGTTCGATCCTTAGTTATTTCGTGATTTAGTTGAATAAAAGTTTAGTATGATCTATTTTCGAGTGCTAGTTTCGTGATCTATCTATCTATGTAATTGAGTTGAGAGTTAGATAATAAAGAGTAGTTTGAGTTCTTGCTCCTTTAATTTTATGTTTCAATCCTAGCAATGAAAATAATGAAAAAGATCCTATGCTAATCTTATGGAAAGTAATGACATTACATAAAGAAAAGTATATGTGGTAAAATTTATTGAAAGTTAACAAGCATAGCATTAGTCAATGATGCAATTCATGGAAAAATTAATAAGGGAAGAGAGGATTCACATGCAAATACACTATCTTGGACATCTTCTATGATTGTGAGCCCCCATTGAGTATTTTATGTCAAATTGTTGACGTTGGACAAGGAAGACAATGTAATGAATTATGTTTTCTTATATTCACATAGAAGTTATATTGTCATAGATCCTCCAACATGTGGTGTTTTCTCAATATCTTTGCTAGCCAAAAATCCGCACCAAGTAGAGATACTACTTGTGCATCGAAAACCCTTAAACCCAGCTTCATGCCATAAGAGTCCACTATATCTACCTATGGATTGAATAAGATCCTTCAAGTAAGTTGTCATCGGTGCAAAAAGCAATAAAAATTGCCTCTAATTATGTATGAACTTTTATTGTAAGGGAAAATAAGCTTTGTACGAACTTGTGATGGTAAATAAATAAAAGTGACAGACTGCATAATAAAGGTTGCTATCACAAGGGGCAATATAAAGTGACGTTTCTTTGCATTAACAGCTTGTGCATCCAACAATAAAAAGCGCATGACAACCTCTGCTTCCCTCTGCGAAGGGCCTATCTTTTACTTTTATGTATTTACTTTTTATGTAAGAGTCAATAGTGTTCTCCTCTATTCCTTTTTATTTTTCTCTTTTGCAAGCATCATGTGGTGGGGAAAGATCTAGGCACATATATCCAGTTGGATATGAGTGATCATGAGTTATTATTGTTGACATTACCCTTGAGGTGAATAAGTTGGGAGGCGAAATTATAAGCCCCTATCTTTCTATGTGTCTGGCTGAAACTTTTTGCTCCATATATATGTTGTGAGTGTTAGCAATCATAGAAGACTAAATGATGGTTGAGTATGTGGACTTGCTAAAAGCTCCTACATGAGACCCTTCCTAAAAATATGATGAATTGCAATTGCATTGTTGACTGAGAACATAGTTTGTTAGTTTTCAAGAAAGTTTATGCCTTATACTTCGTTGTTGTGATGAATTGTTACTTGCTCATGAGAAGTTCTATGATAATGAATATTGCTGTTATAATAATGATCATGATGCTACTATGTACGTATTTTGTTTTTATCAACACCTCTCTCTCTAAACATGTGGACATGATTATCGATATCGGCTTTCTCTTGAGGACAAGTGATAACCCACAAGTATATGGGATCGCAACAGTTTTCGAGGGTAGAGTATTCAACCCAAATTTATTGATTCAACACAAGGGGAGCCAAAGAATATTTGCAAGTATTAGCAGTTGAGTTGTCAATTCAACCACACCTGGAGACTAAATATCTGCAGCAGAGTGATCAGTAGCACAGTAGTGTGGTAGTTTGATAGCAATAGCAATAATAGTAACAGTAGCAGTAACGGTAGCAGCAATAGTTTTGTAACAATTGTGACAGTAGTAGCAACAGTAGTAACTTAGCAAAGAACAATATGTGAAAAACTTGTAGGCATTGGATCGGTGATTAGGTTGGATAACATTCATCATGTAACAGTCATAACCTAGGGCGACACAGAACTAGCTCCAATTCATCAATGTTATGTAGGCATGTGTTCTGTATATAGTCATACGTGCTTGCGATAAGAACTTGCATGACATCTTTTGTCCTACCCTCCCGTGGCAGCGGGGTCCATAAGGAAACTAAGGGATATTAAGGCCTCCTTTTAATAGAGAACCAGAACAAAGCATTAACACATAGTGAATACATGAACTCCTCAAACTACGGTAATCACCGGAAAGAATCCCAATTATTGTCACCTTGGGGTATGCGGATCATAACACGTAGCAGGTGCATATAACTTGCAAGATCAGATCAAGAACACAAATATATTCATGAAAACATAAAGGGTTCAGATCTGAAATCATGGCACTCAGGCCCTAGTGACAAGCATTAAGCATAGCAAAGTCATAGCAACATCAATCTCAAAACATAGTGGATACTAGGGATCAAGCCCTAATAAAACTAACTCGATTACATGATAAATCTCATCCAACTCATCACTGTCCCGCGAGCCTACGAAGGAATTACTCACACCCGGTGGTGAGCATCACGAAATTGGTGATCAAGGATGGTTGATGATGACGATGCCGGAAGATCCCCCTCTCCGGAGCCCCGAACGGACTCCAGATCTGGCCTCCCGATGAAGAACAGGAGGTGGCGGCAGCTCCGTATTCTAGAACACGATGAAACTTCTTCTCCTATTTTTTTCTTTGGAATTGAGAATTTATAGGCCTGAGATTAGGGTCAGCGGAGACATGTGGGCCCCACGAGCCACCAGGGCGCACCTGGGGGGGTGGCGTGCCCTGGTGCCTCATGGGCAGTAGGTGGCCCCCCTCCAGTAGGTCTTGGCTCCATTATTTTTTATTTAATCCATAAAAAATCTCCAAAAAGTTTCGTCCAATTCCAAGAACTTTTATTTCTGCACAAAAAACAACACCATGGTAGTTCTGCTGAAAACATCGTCAGTCCGAGTTAGTTTCATTCAAATCATGCAAATTAGAATCCAAAACAAGAGCAAAAGTGTTTGGAAAAGTAGATACGATGGAGACGTATCAAATCCCCTAATCTTAACTCATTGCTTGTCCTCAAGCAATTCAGTTGACAAACTGAAAGTGATAAAGAAAAACTTTTACGAACTCTTTTGTTCTTGTATTTATATATATGCTTAAATAATACCCAAGGTTTCAGCAAATATTATAACTAACCATGCAAATGATAACTCTAAGAAATTATGTTCACTCATATCAATGGCTTAATCAACTAGCGAGCAACAATAAGATATCTGAAATGCCAACACTTTGTCAAAACAATCATGATATAATATGACAACATGGTATCTCTCTAGCCCTTTCTGAGACCGCAAAACATAAATGCAGAGCACCTCCAAAGTTCAAGCAGCGACTAAACATTGTAATTCATGGTAGAAGAGATCTAGTCATGATGCACACAACATTAACTATACACAATGCATGAGAATGACAATAGTGCTCTCAGGACTGGTGCTTATTTGAGAAGGTCGTGACTCAACAATAAAAGTAAAATAACATAAAAGTAAATAGATAGGCCCTTCGCATATAGGTAGATATAGTGGAATCATCTGGAATAACTTTGGTTTAGGGGTTTTGATGCACAAGCAGTATTCCCGCTTAGTACAGGCGAAAGCTAGCAAATAGGTTGAGAAGCGACCAGCTAGAGAGCGAAAACGGTCATAATCATGCATTATGAATAATCAACATTGAATACTAGCATGAGTAGGATATAAGCACCATGAACATAAATATCGTGAAGGCTATGTTGGTTTTGAATCAACTACATGCGTGAACATGTGCCAAGTCAAGCCACTCAAAACATTCAGAGGATGATACCATATCATCATACTACATCATGAACATTTTAATGCATGTTGACACCCAAGATAAATCATTATCCATTCCTAGCTACTTAAGCGTGGCATGAGCAACTATAATCTCTAATTATCATCATAAACATGTTTAATCATAATATGCTGAATCATGGATACTGAGTTAAACATATTTACAAAAACAAAAACAAATTGAGTTCATACCCACTTTTCTTTGCCACATTCACTTCATTAAATCATCGTCATTATTGCCTTTCACTTGCACGACCAAATGATGTAAAAATAAAAATAGTGCAAGTGTGCCGTGGACTAAGCTGGAATCTGGAAGCATTTTATTCAAAGGAGAAGACAAGGTAATATGGGCTCTTTGTTAGAATAACAATAATGCATATGAGAGCCACTCAACATTTTCATCGTGGTCTTCTCCTTACAATGACTCAATAAAGGAAAATAATTTCAGAGAAACACACTGAAATATTTTTGGAGTTTTTAGTTTTTTCTTGACGGAAGCAAATTAAAGAAGACAAAACAAAAACGAGAAAAACTATTTACACGGGAAAGCTCCCAACAAGCAAAAGAAGAAACGGGAAGTCTTTTTGGGTTTTCTTTTAATACTACAACTAATTAAGCTAGAACAAAAAACCGAAAAGAAATGAGAAATGTTTTTGGATTTTCTCAAAGTTTTTCAAACATACAAAAAGAAAGCGAGAAAATAAAACTAACATGGATCATGCAATGAAAAAGTATGAACACCGACAACTGGAATGAAATGTGTGGACATGAATGTAATGTCGTTGGGAGATACGTACTCCCCCAAGCTTAGGCTTTTGCCTTGCTTGGTCTACGGCCTTCCGTAGTAGCCATCCGGTCCCATGTGAAAGTGCTGAGGTGGCAGCACCCTAGCGACCCAATCCTGGGCCTCATCCTCTGCCGCTGCCAACGCGTTCCGGTAAGCAACGATGTCCGGTGGCATAACGGTATATCCGTTCCTGGCATGAAAATCAAACAAAGCAGGTGCAGGCAACGGAATAATATCACGAGTATCCTCACTAAAAACCAAGTTATAACGAATGTGGCGAGGAGGCTCAGGAGCATCAAGAAAGTGGTGGTCCCTCATAGACTGGTGATCTAAGTAAACTCTGGGCAACAAATAATCATGTAGGCGTATGTTAACATTGAAACGTCTCGCTAAGCGAGTAGCATAAATACCACCATGAATTTTACCCTTAGTGCTATTAGTTTGCAGGCGGCGTGCAATCATAGCTCCCAGGTTATAAGTGTTGTCATTATGCAGTGCGCGGCATAAAATGGCAAAGTCAGGTGCACATAGCACACCACCTTGCTCTCTAGTAGTCAAGCATTTACCTATGAATAAAAGAAAGTAATGAACGGCGGAAAATTTCAAGCTAGTGTCTCGGGCTCTTGACACGCCCCTTTCCTCTCCCACAGTTAAAGTGCGGAGGAAGCCCTCAAACTCCACCGGTTGAGGCTCTCCTATTTCCCCATCAAAGGGGATCAAACATATCTCACAAAATTCAGCCAGCGGTATCTGATGATGTTCAGCATATAAATCAAGGCTAACCGTAGGGGGTTCGAGCCTATTCAGGAAATGAAAATTTTGCACAAAGGAATTTGTAAGGATGTGGTGCTGGTCACACTCATCCGCGAGGAAGTCGGTCAATCCGGCATTAGCAACAAATTGCGCGAACTCTTGGTAGAATCCGGCTTCGTTCATGAAGGCATTGTGCGGCCATTCGCACGGCCGGACTTCCGTCCTACGCGAAATGTTGAAGTCGCTGTCCGAGGAGTCCCCAAGGACTCCCTTGGCGTTCCGCTTCGAGGAACTCCTTCGGAAGAAATTCATTTTCTCCAAGAACAATTTCAAGTAGCAATCTCCCAAAACAATTTCGGAAACGGAGCTCTGAGCAAAGAGATCAAAAATCTCAGGTTTGGGAGCAAGAACACGAGAGGGAGAGCTACTAGGAATTTTTGCTAGAGGTAAGAGACGAAGTGGGCTGAAGGGATAAGTGAGGGGGTCCCTGTGGGGCCCACAAGCCACCAGGGCGTGCTGGGGGGGTGGCGCGCCCTGGTGCCTCGTGGGCGCCTGGGGCATCCCCCTGGTATGTTTTTAGTGCCAAAAATTCTTAAATATTCTATAAAAATTCATGTCAAAATTTTATTGCATTCTGAGCACTTTCATTTCTGGGCATTTTTTATTGCACGGATAATTCAGAAAACAGGGTAATCATGGCATTTAATTGCATTTAACTAAAAATAAAAGAAAATAAAAAGTGGGTACAGAAGGTTGTGCTTACTAAATTCATCGACCACATGCCTCTCAAAAAGAATCCATTAATAAGGTTGATCAAGTCTTATTAACAAACCATTTCCGAGTAACATGAAACCGAAGAACTTTTGTAAACACTAAGTTACCTCAATGGGGATATGCATCTCCCCAATAATAAGAGTTTCATATTTCTTTTTGACAGTAGGAAGAGGGAGTTGAAAACTTCCAATAGTAATTGTCAGAGTCTTTTCAATAACATGAATACCATTTATTTGAAATTGTTTCTTCGGAAAGTGCACCATATATTCATTACCATTGATATAAAAAGTGACCTTGCTTTTGTTGCAATCAATAACAGCCCCTGCAGTATTCAAAAAGGGTCTACCAAGGATAATCGACATGTTGTCTGATAACCCACAAGTATAGGGGATCGCAACAGTTTTCGAGGGTAGAGTATTCAACCCAAATTTATTGATTCGACACAAGGGGAGCCAAAGAATATTCGCAAGTATTAGCAGTTGAGTTGTCAATTAAACCACACCTGGAGACTAAATATCTGTAGCAGAGTGATCAGTAGCACAGTAGTATGATAGTTTGATAGCAGTAGCAATAATAGTAACGGTAGCAGTAATGGTAACAGTAATAGCAGTAGCAATTGTAACAGCAGTAACTTAGCAAGATTCAATATGTGAAAAGCTCGTAGGCATTGGATCAGTGATATTTGTTGGATAACATTCATCGTGTAATAGTTATAACCTAGGGCGACACAGAACTAGCTCCAATTCATCAATGTAATGTAGGCATTCATTCCATATATAGTCATACGTGCTTGCGATAAGAACTTGCATGATATCATTTGTCCTACCCTCCCGTGGCAGCGGGGTCCATAAGGAAACTAAGGGATATTAAGGCCTCCTTTTAATAGAGAACCGGAACAAAGCATTAACACTTAGTGAATACATGAACTCCTCAAACTATGGCAATCACCGGAAAGAATCCCAATTATTGTCACCTTGGGGTATGCGGATCATAACACATAGCAGATGCATATAACTTGCGTGATCGGATCAAGAACACAAATATATTCATGAAAACATAAAGGGTTCAGATCTGGAATCATGGCACTCGGACCCTAGTGACAAGCATTAAGCATAGCAAAGTCATAGCAACATCAATCTCAGAACATAGTGGATACTAGGGATCAAGCACTAACAAAACTAACTCGATTACATGATAAATCTCATCCAACTCATCACCGTCCAACAAGCCTACGAAGGAATTACTCACTCCTGGCGGTGAGCATCATGAAATTGGTGATGAAGGATGGTTGATGATGACGATGCCGGAAGATCCCCCTCTCCGGAGCCCTGAACGGACTCCAGATCTGGCCTCCCGATGAAGAACAGGAGGTGGCGGCGACTCCGTATTGTGAAACGCAATAAAACTTCCTCTCTTATTTTTTCTCTGGAAAACTGAATTTATAGCATTGGAATTAGGTCAGACGGAGCCACGTGGGCCCCACGACGTACCAGGGCGCGCCAGGTGGTGGGGTGGCGCGCCCTGGTGCCTCGTGGGCACTGGGTGGCCCCCCTCCAGTAGTTCTTGATGCCAATATTTTTTATATATTCAATAAAAAATCTCCAGAAAGTTTCATCCAATTCCAAGAACTTTGATTTTCTGCACAAAAACAACACCATGGCAATTCTGCTGAAAACAACGTCAGTCCGGGTTAGTTCCATTCAAATCATGCAAATTAGGGGCCAAAACAAGAGCAAAAGTGTTTGGAAAAGTAGATATGACGGAGACGTATCAACTCCCCCAAGCTTAACTCATTGCTTGTCCTCAAGCAATTCAGTTGACAAACTGAAAGTGATAAAGAAAAACTTTTACAAACTCTTTTGTTCTTGTATCTATATATATGCTTATGTAGTGTCCAAGTTTTCAGCAAAGATTATATCTAACCACGCAAATGATAACTCTTAGAAATTATATTCACTCATATCAATGGCATAATCAACTAGCGAGCAATAATAAGATATCTCAAATGCCAACACTTTGTCAAAACAATCATGATATAATATGATAACATGGTATCTCGCTAGCCCTTTCTGAGACCGCAAAACATAAATGCAGAGCACCTCCAAAGTTCAAGCAGCGACTAAACATTGTAATTCATGGTAGAAGAAATCCAGTCATGATGCACACAACATTAACTATTCACAATGCATGAGAATGACAATAGTGCTCTCAGGTCTGGTGCTTATTTGAGAAGGTGATGACTCAACAATAAAAGTAAAATAACATAAAAGTAAATAGATAGGCCCTTCGCAGAGGGAAGCATGGATTTGCAGAGGTGCCAGAGCTCGAAGCTTAAATCAGAGGTAAATAAAATTTTGGGAGGTATGCCTTTCCTGTCAACGTCACGACCGAGAGTTTTCAATATCTTCCATGCTAAACCTTTTTAGCGGCGGTTCCCAAGCGGTAAAGTAAAGTTTACTCCCCCTCCACCAACAATCACAAGCCATGGCTAGCCGAATCCTCGGGTGCCCTCCATACCAACAACTTTCTGGGGGAGTTTGTTTTATTATTTTGCATTTTTAATGATGGGACTGGGCATCCCGATTACCAGCCCCTCTCGTGCAAGGACAAGTGAGTAAACACTCGTCATGAGAATAACCCGCTTAGCATGGAAGATACTGACCGCCCCTGTCGCTCCATGAGCGGTACGGGCACACAAAACAGATGTTCGTTTGAATATTTAGAGTTGGCACATGCAAATTTACTTAGGACGGCAAGGTAATACCGCATATAGGTAGATATAGTGGACTCATCTGGAATAACTTTGGTTTAAGGGTTTTGATGCACAAGCAGCATTCCCGCTTAGTACAGCCGAAGGCTAGCAAATAGGTTGAGAAGCGACCAGCTAGAAAGCGAAAACGGTCATAACCATGCATTATGAATAATCAACATTGGATACTAGCATGAGTAGGATATAAACACCATGAACATAAATATCGTGGAGGCTAAGTTGGTTTTGATTCAACTACATTCGTGAACATGTGCCAAGTCAAACCACTTGAAACATTTAGAGGAGGATACCATATCATCATACTACATCATAATCATTTTAATGCATGTTGACACTCAAGATAAATCATTATCCACTCCTAGCTACTTAAGCATGGTATGAGAAACTATAATCTCTAATTGTCATCCCAAACATGTTTAATCATAATATGCTGAATCATGGATACTGAGTTAAACATATTTACAAAAACAAAGAACAAGTTGAGTTCATACCCGCTTTTCCTTGCCACAGTCACTTCATCAAATCATCGTCATTATTGCCTTTCACTTGCACGACCGAATGATATAAAAATAAAAATAGTGCAAGTGTGCCGTGGACTAAGCTGGAATCCGCAAGCATTTTATTCAAAAGAGAAGACAAGGTACTATGGGCTCTTTGTTAGATCAACAATAATGCATATGAGAGCCACTCATCATTTTCATCGTGGTCTTCTCCTTACAATGACTCAACAAAAGAAAAGAATTTTAGAGAAACACATTGAAATATTTTTGGAGTTTTTAGTTTTCTGAAGAAAGCAAAAGGAAGAAAACGAAAAACGAGAAAAAAAAACTATTTACACGGGAGAACTCCCAACAAGCAAAAGAAGAAATGAGAAATCTTTTTGGGTTTTCTTTTACTACTACGAAACTACAACTAATTAAACCAAAAAGAAAAACCAAAAAGAAATGAGAAATGTTTTTGTATTTTCTCAAAGTTTTTCAAACACATAAGAAGAAAACGAGAAAATAAAACTAACATGGATTATACAATGAAAAAGTATGAACACCGACAACTTGGAATGAAACGTGTGAACATGAATGTAATGTCGGTGAGAAATACGTACTCCCCCAAGCTTAGGCTTTTGCCTAGCTTGGTCTACTGCCATGGCTGTCCTGGATAAAAATCGAAATGATAACTCGTAGAGGCGTTCTGAGCCGCCTCCTCAGCCAGGCGAGCAGCCTCGACAGCTGCATTGTACTCATGCACCTCGCTCTCATGAAGAGAGTATCTCTGTTTGTTCTGAAAATCAAAGAGGGCAGGAGCAGGCAAAGCAACATACACAGAATGATATTTATTAAAGACTAAGTTATATGCATAACCATGTGCGTTGCGTTTTAAGAACCTGTGTTCTCGCATTGCTTCGAAATTTAAATATTTATAGGGCAAGAGGGGATCATTAAAATTGGGCGAGACCCCTAACCTTGCAGCTAAGCGGGAGGCATAAACTCCTCCATATAAATCACCACTACCCGCATTAAGCTGCAGCCTACGTGCAACAATAGCCCCAAGATTATAAAGTTTGCTACCAGTCAAGGCTGTATGAATAAGACTCAGATCAGGGGTACAAAGTGCACTATAGTCTTGCTTACCAACGACACATTTACCATTAAAAAGCGCAAAATACCGGATAGCGGGAAATTGAATGCTAACTATTCTAGCATGCGTGATTCCCCTATCCTCACCATTGCAAAGGCTAGTAAGAAACAACTCATATTCAGATCTTGGCGGTTCATCTAACGGACCCCAATATGGAATTTTACATGCATCACAGAATTCTTCTAGAGATATATTGTAGGAATTATCATAGAGGTGAAATAAAATTCTAGAAGTGCGCGGATGATAAGCAAAGTTTTGGGTAAAGGAATGAGTGAGGTTATAGTGCTGTAGTGGCTTATCTGCAATGAAGGCGGAGAGCTCGGCATTGTGAATATATTGGTCAAATTCTTCTTTGATACCTGCTCTCAACATGAACTCATTACACGGCCATCGACACGATTTTGCTTCGGCATCTCGCACTGAACTTGCTCTTGGTTCCTCATATGATTGGCGTGTCGAGCTTTCACTTGATGATGCTTCCGAGGACCTCCTCCTCGAAGAACTTCTCCGGAGAAAATTCATTTTCCTGAAAACAATTTCTGAAAATTTTGGACAACAAAATGATATCAATAAAACTTCACAAGATTCCTAGCAACAACTCATATGGATGTCTAGAGGCTATATCAAGCACTCAAACTACTTGGAACTCAAAGAATTTAACATGAAAGCTCATTTTCTGTAGCACCAACAGTAGCTAATTATGCAAAATATAATCCACTAAATCAAAAACTAATTGGTGCAATGGAGGAGTCACATACGAAGGAGCAATTCCCCAAAACAGTTTCGGAAAAGGAGCTCCGAGCAAAGAGATCGAAAATTTCAGTGTTCTGAGAAAGAACACGGGAGAGAGAGCTACCATGATTTTTTTTTCTTGAGGTAGGAGACGAAGTGGCTAAAGAGATAAGTGAGGGGGCCCTTGTGGGGCCCACGAGGTAGCAGGGCGCGCCAGGGGGGTGGCGCGCCCTGGTGCCTCGTGGGCACCTGGGGCACCCCCCTGGTATAATTTTTGTGCAAAAAATTATTAAATATTAAATAAAAAACCATGTAAAAATTTCAAATTATTCTGAGCACTTTTATTTCTGGGCACTTTTTTATTGCACGGGTAATTCAGAAAACAGAACAAACACGGCATTTTATTTTATTTAACTAAAAATAACAGAGAATAAAAAGTGGGTACAGAAGGTTGTGCTTACTAAATTCATCGACCACATGCCTCTCAAAAAGAATCCATTAATAAGGTTGATCAGGTCTTATTAACAAACCATTTTTGAGTGACATGAAACCGAAGAATTTTCGTATAACACTAAGTTACCTCAACGGGGATATGCATCTCCCCAACAATAAGAGTTTCATATCTCTTTTTAACAGTAGGAAGAGGAATTTGGAAACTTCCTATAGTAATTGTCGGAGTCTTTTCAATAAAATGGATACCATTCACTTGAAATTGTTTCTTCGGAAAGTGCACCGTATGTTCATTACCATTGATATGAAATGTGACCTTGCTTTTTTTGCAATCAATAACAGCCCCTGCAGTATTTAAGAAGGGTCTACCAAGGATAATTGACATGTTGTCATCCTCAGGCATATCAAGTATAACAAAGTCTGTTAGAATAGTAACGTTTGCAACTGCAACGGGCACATCCTCACAAACACCGATAGGTATGGCAGTTGATTTGTTAGCCATTTGCAATGATATTTCAGTGGGAGTGAGTTTATTCAAATCAAGTCTTTTATATAAAGAGAAAGGCATAACACTAACACCGGCTCCTAAATCACACAAAGTAGTTTTGACATAGTTTCTTTTAATGGAGCATGGTATAGTTGGTATTCCTGGATCTCCTAGTTTCTTAGGTACTCCATCCTTAAAAGAATAATTTGCAAGCATAGTGGAAATTTCAGCTTCAGGTATCTTTCTTTTGTTTGTGACAATATCTTTCATATATTTAGCATAAGGAGGCATCTTAATAATATCAGTCAAACGAGCACGCAAAAATATTGGCCTAAGCATTTCAGCAAAGCGTTCAAATTCTTCCTCATCTTTTTTCTTAGATGGTTTAGGAGGAAAGGGCATGGGTTTTTGAACCCATGGTTCTCTTTCTTTACCATGTTTTCTAGCAATGAAATCTTTTTTATCATAACGTTTATTTTTAGGAGGTGGGTTATCAAGATCAACAGCAGGTTCTATTTCAATATCATTATCAAGTTCTTTATCATTATTTGGTTGGGTATCCACACGAGCATCATCATTATTATTATCATCAAGTGGTTGTTCATTACCAGATTGTGTTTCAGCATCAGAAATAGAAACATCATTACTATCCTCCAAGGGTTTTTCTACCTCGGGTTCACTAGAAGTATGCAAAGTCCTATCATTTTTCTTTTTCTTTTTCTTTTTATATGGATTAGGTGCATCAGCATTAATTCTTTGAGAGTCTTGTTCAATTCTTTTTGGGTGACCTTCAGGATAAAGTGGCTCCTGAGTCATTCTACCTCCTCTAGTCATTACTCTAACAGCATGATCATTCATATTGTTGTTCATTTCATTAAGCAATTCACTTTGAGATTTAGCAACTTGTTCTAATTGAGTTTGAACCATAGATGCATGTTTACTAACACCTTTAACATCATTATAGGAATTTTGTTTCAATTGTATCATAACATTTGCATTGAAATAATCTTGCTTCATCATATAATTGTCGAATTCATATAAGCATTGACTAGGAAATTTGTTATAAGGATTATCACTTTCATTAAACTTTATAAGAGAACTTACCTCTACTACCTGTGTCGGTTTGTCAAGACCATGTATTTCTTCAATAGGCGGTAAATTCTTAACATCCTCAGCTTTAATACCTTTTTCTTTCTGGCATTTCTTTGCTTCTTGCATATCTTCAGGACTGAGATATAAGATACCCCTCTTCTTCGGAATGGATTTAGGCGGTGGTTCAGGAAGTGTCCAATCATTATCATTTTTCAATATATTATTCAATAATTCCTCAGCTTGTTCAATAGTCCTTTCCCTGAAAACACAACTCGCACAACTATCTAGGTAGTCCCTAGAAGCATCAGTTAGTCCATTATTGAAGATATCAAGTATTTCATTTTTCTTGAGAGGATGATCAGGCAAAGCATTAAGTAATTGGATAATTGGAGAAGCCTCCCCCAAGCTTGTGGGAGACTCTCTTCTTCAATTTGCACAAAGTTAAATATTTCCTGTAAGGCAGCTTGTTTCTTATGGGCAGGAAAATATTTTTCAGAGAAGTAATAAATCATATCCTGGGGACTACGCACACATCCAGGAGCAAGAGTATTATACCAATCTTTAGCATCACCTTTTAATGAGAAAGGAAACAACTTAAGAATATAATAGTGGCAAATTTTTTCCTCATGAGTAAACAGGGTGGCTATATCATTTAATTTAGTGAGATGTGCCACAAGGGTTTCAGTTTCATATCCATGAAAAGGATCAGATTCTACCGATTTAATTAACTCAGGATCAACAGAGAATTCATAATCATTATCAGTAACAAATATGGGAGAGGTTGCAAACTTAGGGTCATATCTCATTTTCTCCCTCATTGATTTCTCTTTCATATCAGCAATCAACTTTATAATTTCATATCTATCATTGCAGGCAAGAATGGCTCTAGCGGTCTCCCTATTAAAACATTGTTCATCAGGTGTTTCAACTCTAGTAGGAGAGCTAGGCATAGTAGGTGAATCATCATTCTCAGGAATTTCAGCATTTTCAATTTCTTTGGCTTTAGCAATTTGTTCAGTAAGAAATTCACCAAGTGGCACAACATTATCAAGCATAGTACTAGCATCATCATGAGTATCATTCATAGCAGAAGTGGTATCATCAATAACTTGCGACATATCAGAATTAATAGCATGTTGTGGTGTTGCAAGTTTACTCAAAACAGATGGTGAATCAAGTGCAGAGCTAGATGGCAATTCCTTACCTCCCCTCGTCTTAGAGGGAACGATCTTGGTTCTAGTGTCCTTCAGATTCTTCATAGTGATCAATAGATATAAATTCCAAGTGACTTAGCAAATAAAGCTATGCTCCCCGGCAATGGCACCAGAAAAAGGTCTTGATAACCCACAAGTATAGGGGATCGCAATAGTTTTCGAGGGTAGAGTATTCGAGGGAGCCAAAGAATATTCGCAAGTATTAGCAGTTGAGTTGTCAATTCAACCACACCTGGAGACTAAATATCTGCAGCAGAGTGATCAGTAGCACAGTAGTATGATAGTTTGATAGCAGTAGCAATAATAGTAACGGTAGCAGTAACGGTAACAGTAATAGCAGTAGCAATTGTAACAGCAGTAACTTAGCAAGATTCAATATGTGAAAAGCTCATAGGCATTGGATCGGTGATATTCGTTGGATAACATTCATCATGTAACAGTAATAACCTAGGGCGACACAGAACTAGCTCCAATTCATCAATGTAATGTAGGCATGTATTCCGTATATAGTCATATGTGCTTGCGATAAGAACTTGCATGACATGTTTTGTCCTACCCTCCCGTGGCAGCGGGGTCCATAAGGAAACTAAGGGATATTAAGGCCTCATTTTAATAGAGAACCGGAACAAAGCATTAACACTTAGTGAATACATGAACTCCTCAAACTATGGCAATCACCGGAAAGAATCCCAATTATTGTCACCTTGGCGTATGCGGATCATAACACATAGCAGGTGCATATAACTTGCGTGATCGGATCAAGAACACAAATATATTCATGAAAACGTAAAGGGTTCAGATCTGGAATCATGGCACTCGGGCCCTAGTGACAAGCATTAAGCATAGCAAAGTCATAGCAACATCAATCTCAGAACATAGTGGATACTAGGGATCAAGCCCTAACAAAACTAACTCGATTACATGATAAATCTCATCCAACTCATCACCGTCCAGCCAACCTACGAAGGAATTACTCACTCCCGGCGGTGAGCATCATGAAATTGGTGATGAAGGATGGTTGATGATGACGATGCCGGAATATCCCCCTCTCCGGACCCCTGAACGGACTCCAGATCTGGCCTCCCGATGAAGAACAGGAGGTGGCGGCGGCTCCATATTGTGAAACGCAATAAAACTTCCTCTCTTATTTTTTTCTCTGGAAAACTGAATTTATAGCGTTGGAATTAGGTCAGACGGAGCCACGTGGGCCCCACGAGGTACCAGATCGCGCCAGGGGGGTGGCGCTCCCTGGTGCCTCGTGGGCACTGGGTGGCCCCCCTCCAGTAGTTCTTGATGCCGATATTTTTTCTATATTCAATAAAAAATGTCCAGAAAGTTTCATCCAATTCCAAGAACTTTGATTTTCTGCACAAAAACAACACCATGGCAATTCTGCTGAAAACAGCGTCAGTCCGGGTTAGTTCCATTCAAATCATGCAAATTAGGGGCCAAAACAAGAGCAAAAGTGTTTGGAAAAGTAGATACGACGGAGACGTATCATTGTCGTCCTCGGGCATATCAAGTATAACAAAGTGTGTTAGGATAGTAACATTTGCAACTACAACGGGCACATCCTCACAAACACCGATAGGTATGGCAGTTGATTTGTCAACCATTTGCAATGATATTGCAGTGGGAGTGAGTTTATTCAAATCAAGTCTTTTATATAAACAGAAATGCATAACACTAACACCGGCTCCTAAATCACACAAAGCAGTTTTCAAATAATTTCGTTTAATGGAGCATGGTATAGTTGGTATTCCTGGATCTCCTAGTTTCTTAGGTACTCCGTCCTTAAAAGAATAATTTGCAAGCATGGTAGAAATTTTAGCTTCAGGTATCTTTCTTTTATTTGTGACAATGTCTTTCATATATTTAGCAAAAGGGGCCATCTTTAAAATATCAGTCAAATGAGTACGCAAAAAGACTGGCCTAAGCATTTCAGCAAAGCGTTCAAATTCTTCCTTATCCTTATTCTTAGATGGTTTAGGAGGAAAGGGCATGGGTTTTTGAACCCATGGTTCTCTTTCTTTACCATGTTTTCTAGCAACGAAGTCTCTTTTATCATAACGTTTGTTTTTAGGAGGTGGGTTATCAAGATCAATAGCAGGTTCTATTTCAACATCATTATCAAGTTCTTTATTATTATCTGGTTGGGCATCCACATGAGCATCATCATTATTATTATCATCAGGTGAATGTTCATTACCAGATTGTGTCTCGGCATCGGAAATAGAAACATCATTACTATCCTCTAAGGGTTTTTCTACCTCAGGTTCACTAGAAGTATGCAAAGTACTATCATTTTTCTTTTTCTTCTTCTTTTTAGATGGACTAGGTGCATCAACATTAATTCTTTGAGAGTCTTGTTCAATTCTTTTAGGGTGACCTTCAGGATAAAGTGGCTCCTGATTCATTCTACCTCCTCTAGTCATTAGTCTAACAGCATGTTCATTCATATTGTTATTCATTTCATTGAGCAATTAACTTTTAGATTTAGCAACTTTTTCTAATTGAGTTTGAACCATAGATGCATGTTTACCTACACCTTTAACATCATTAGCAATTCTAAATAACAAGTCACTCAAGCGATCAATCATGTAGGCATTTCGTTTCAATTGTTTCATAACATTTGCATTGAAATGATCTTGCTTAATAATATAATTGTCAAATTCATACAAGCATTGACTAGGAGGTTTGTTATAAGGAATATCACCTTCATCAAACTTTATAAGAGAATTTACCTCTACTACCTGTGACGGTGTGTCAAGACCATGTATTTCTTCAATAGGTGGTAAATTCTTAACATCTTCAGCTTTAATACATTTTTCCTTCATACATTTCTTTGCTTCTTGCATATCTTCAGGACTGAGAAATAAAATACCCCTCTTCTTCAGAGTGGGTTTAGGCGGTGGTTCAGGAGGAGTCCAATCATTATCATTCTTCAATATATTATTCAATAGTTCCTCAGCTTGTCCAACAGTTCGTTCACTGAAAACACAACCAGCACAACTATCTAGGTAGTCCCTAGAAGCATCGGTTAGTCCATTATAAAAGATATCAAGTATTTCATTCTTCTTAAGAGGATGATCAGGCAAAGCATTAAGTAATTGGAGAAGCCTCCCCCAAGCTTGAGGGAGATTCTCTTCTTCAATTTGCACAAAGTTAAATATTTCCTGTAAAGCAGCTTGTTTCTTATGAGCAGGAAAATATTTTTCAGAGAAGTAATAAATCATATCCTGGGGACTACGCACACATCCAGGAGCAAGAGTATTATACAATTCCTTAGCATCACCCTTTAATGAGAAAGGAAACAACTTAAGAATATAGTAATAGCGAATTTTTTCCTCATGGGTGAATAGGGTGGCTATATCATTTAATTTAGTAAGATGTGCCACAATGGTTTCAGTTTCATAGCCATGAAAAGGATCAGATTCAACCAAAGTAATTAACTCAGGATCGACAGAGAATTCATAATCCTTATCAGTAACGAATATGGGAGAGGTAGCAAACTTAGGATCATATTTCATTCTTTCCCTCATAGATTTTTCTTTCATTTCCGCAAGCAATTTTATAACTTCATCTCTATCATTACAAGCAAGGATGGCTCTAGCCGTCTCCCTATCAAAGAAATGTCCATCAGGTGATTCAACTCTAGTAGGAGAGCTAGGCATAATAGGTGAATCCTAATTTTCAAGAGTTTCAACATTTTCAGTTTCTTTAGCTTTAGCAATTTGTTCATCAAGAAATTCACCAAGTGGCACAGTATTAACAAGCATAATACTAGCATCATCATAAGTATCATTCATAGCAGAAGCAGTATCATCAATAACTTGCGACATATCAGAATTAATAGCAGGTGGTGGTGTTGCAAGTTTACTCAAAACAGAAGGTGAATCAAGTGCAGAGTTAGATGGCAGTTCCTTACCTCCCCTCATCTTAGAGGGAACGATCTTGGTCTTAGCGTATTTCAGATTCTTCATAGTGATCAACAGATATAAATCCCAAGTGACTCAGCAAATAGAGCTATGCTCCCCGGCAACGGCGCCAGAAAAAGGTCTTGATAACCCACAAGTATAGGGGATCGCAATAGTTTTCGAGGGTAGAGTATTTAACCCAAATTTATTGATTCGACACAAGGGGAGCCAAAGAATATTTGCAAGTATTAGCAGTTGAGTTGTCAATTCAACCACACCTGGAGACTAAATATCTGCAGCAGAGTGATCAGTAGCACAGTAGTATGGTAGTTTGATAGCAATAGCAATAATAGTAACAGTAGCAGTAACGGTAGCAGCAATAGTTTTGTAACAATTGTGATAGTAGTAGCAACAGTAGTAACTTAGCAAAGAACAATATGTGAAAAACTCATAGGCATTGGATCGGTGATTAGGTTGGATAACATTCATCATGTAACAGTCATAACCTAGGGCGACACAGAAATAGCTCCAATTCATCAATGTAATGTAGGCATGTATTCCGTATATTGTCATACGTGCTTGCGATAAAAACTTGCATGACATCTTTTGTCCTACCCTCCCGTGGCAGCGGGGTCCATAAGGAAACTAAGGGATATTAAGGCCTCCTTTTAATAGAGAACCGGAACAAAGCATTAACATATAGTGAATACATGAACTCCTCAAACTACGGTAATCACCGGAAAGAATCCCAATTATAGTCACCTTGGGGTATGCGGATCATAACACGTAGCAGGTGCATATAACTTGCAAGATCGGATCAAGAACACAAACATATTCATGAAAACATAAAGGGTTCAGATCTGAAATCATGGCACTCGGGCCCTAGTGATAAGCATTAAGCATAGCAAAGTCATAGCAACATAAATCTCAGAACATAGTGGATACTAGGGATCAAGCCCTAACAAAACTAACTCGATTACATGATAAATCTCATCCAACTCCTCACCGTCCAGCGAGCCTATGAAGGAATTACTCACTCCCGATGGTGAGCATCATGAAATTGGTGATGAAGGATGGTTGATGATGACGATGCCGGAAGATCCCCCTCTCCGGAGCCCCGAACGGACTCCGGATCTGGCCTCCCGATGAAGAACAGGAGGTGGCGGCGGCTCCGTGTCGTAGAACGCGATGAAACTTCTTCTCCTATTTTTTTCTTTGGAATTGTGAATTTATAGGCCTGAGATTAGGGTCAGCGGAGCCACGTGGGCCCCACGAGCCACCAGGGCGCGCCTTGGGGGGGTGGTGCGCCCTGATGCCTCGTGGGCAGTAGGTGGCCCCCCTCCAGTAGGTCTTGGCTCCAGTATTTTTTATTTAATCCATAAAAAATCTCCAAAAGGGTTCATCCAATTCCAAGAACTTTTATTTCTGCACAAAAAACAACACCATGGTAGTTCTGCTGAAAACAGCGTCAGTCCGGGTTAGTTTCATTCAAATCATGCAAATTAGAGTCCAAAACAACAGCAAAAGTGTTTGGAAAAGTAGATACGACGGAGACGTATCAACAAGCGAGGTCTAAGCTTGGGGGAGTTGATACGTCCATTTTGCATCATGTTTTCCTACTGTTATTTATAGTGTTTTTAATCAATATAACACTTTATGGAGCAGTTCTAATGCCTTTTCTCTCTTAATATGCAAGATTTACATAAGGAGGGAGATTGCCGGCAGCTGAAATTCTGGACCTGAAAAAGCTATGTCAGAGATACCTATTCTGCACATCTTCAAATGAGCTGAAATTTCATGGATATTTATTTTGAAATAAATAAAAAATACTGGAGAAAATAAGTACCAGAGGGGGGCACCCAGGTGCCCACGAGGCACCAGGGCACGCCACCCCTCCCCCCAGGCGCGCCCTAGTGGCTTGTGGGGCTCCTGGCCAGCCTCCGGTGCCCATTTTCTGGTATATAAGCCCATTTGCCCTAAAAAAATAAGGAGGAGACGTTTGGGACGGAGCACCGCCGTCTCGAGGCGGAACTTGGGCAGGAGCACTTTTGCTCTCCGGCGGAGCGATTCCGCCGGGGATACTTCCCTCCGGGAGGGGGAAATCGAAGACATCGTCATCACCAACGATCCTCTCATCGTGGGAGGACCAATCTTCATCAACATCTTCACCAGCACCATCTCATCTCAAACCCTAGTTCATCTCTTGTATTCAATCTTTGTCTCAAAACCTCATATTGGTACCTGTGGGTTGCTAGTAGTGTTGATTACATCTTGTAGTTGATGCTAGTTGGTTTACTTGGTGGAAGATTATATGTTCAGATCCATTATGCTATTCAATACCCCTCTGATCTTGAACATGAACATGATTTGTGAGTAGTTACTTTTGTTCTTGAGGACATGGGAGAAGTCTTGTCATAAGTAATCATGTGAATTTGGTATTCGTTCGATATTTTGATGATACGTATGTTGTTGATTCTCTTAGTGGTGTCATGTGAACGTCGACTACATGGCACTTCACCATCTTTGGGCCTAAGGGAATGCATTGTGGAGTAGTAATTAGATGATGGGTTGATAGAGTGACAGAAGCTTAAACCCTAGTTTATGCTCTATTCCATAATGGGCTGATTTGGATCCATATGTTTAATGCTATGGTTAGATTTATCTTAATTCTTCTTTCGTAGTTGCGGATGCTTGCGAGAGGGGTTAATCATAAGTGGGAGGCTTGTTCAAGTAAGAACAGTACCCAAGCACCGGTCCACCCACATATCAAATTATCAAAGTAGCGAACGCGAATCAAACGAACAAGATGAAAGTGACTAGATGAAATTTCCATGTGTCCTCGAGAACGTTTTGCTTATCATAAGAGATCGTTCCAGCTTGTCCTTTGCTATAAAAAGGATTGGGCCACCTTGCTGCACTTATTTTACACTTGTTACTTGTTATAGATTATCTTGCTATCAAACTACTCGTTACCGATAATTTCAGTGCTTGCAGAAAATACCTTGCTGAAAACTGCTTGTCATTTCCTTCTGCTCCTCGTTGGGTTCGACACTCTTACTTATCGAAAGGACTATGATTGATCCTCTATATTTGTGGGTCATCAGGTGCCAAAAGAGGGGAGAGTAGGTTTTTGAAGCCCACAACTCCTCGAATAATCGAAGACAAGTTTATGTCAGCCATGTTTTATCATCATCGCCCCAAATAGATAGATAGATAGATGGATGGATGGATGGATGGATGGATGGATCGATGGATATATGGATGGATGGATGGATAGAATAGGGTTAGATTGTGCTAAAGTTTCCGACATGGTTCATTTTGTGCTGAACCTTTCCAAAAAGGTCAAAACAGTGACTTCGGCAGCAACATGACCATAGTATCCATACATCCATACATGCATGCATGCCAGAAGTTGGCTCTACAGGGGCTAGAATTGTATTGACCGGAAACAACATGATAAATGTTTATTATCCATGCTAGAATTGTATTGACCGGAAACTTAAATACATGTGTGGATACATAAACGAATACCGTGTCCCTAATAAACCTCTACTAGACTAGCTCGTTGACCAAAGATGGTTAAGGTTTCCTAACCATAGACATGAGTTTTCATTTGATAACGGGATCACATCATTAGGAGAATGATGTGATGGACAGACCCAACCGTAAGCTTAGCATCTGATCATATCACTTAGTTTAATTGCTACAGCTTTCTTCATGTCAAGTATCTGTTCCTTAGACCATGAGATCATGCCACTCCCGAATACCGTAAGAATACTTTGTGGGTTATCAAACATCACTTCGTAACTGGGTGATCATAAAGATGCTCTACAGGTATCTCAAAAAGTCTTTGTTGGGTTGCATGGATCGAGACTGGGATTTGTCACTCCATGTGACGGAGAGATATCTCTGGGCCCTCTCGGTAATAAACATCATGAATAGCTTTCAAGCATGTGACTAATGTGTTTAGTCACGGGGATCTTGTATTATGGAACGAGTAAAGAGACTTGCCGGTAATGAGATTGAACTAGGTATGGCGATACCAACGATTGAATCTCGGGCAAGTAACATATCCCTGGACAAAGGGAATTGTATACGGGATTGACTGAATCCTCGACATCGTGGTTCAAGCCGATAAATATCTTCATTGAATATGTAGGAGTCAATATGGGCATCCAGGTCCCGCTATTGATTATTGATCGGAGAGGAGTCTCGATCATGTGTGCATGTTCTCGAACCTGTAGGGTCACACACTTAACGTTCGGTAACGCTAGGGTAGTATTGGGATATTCATATGGTGAAGACCGAAAGTAGTTCAGAGTCTCGGATGGGATCCGAGACCTCACGAGGAGCTCCGGAATAGTCCGGAGGTAAAGATTTATATATGGAAAGTGGTTTTTCAGGGTTCCAAAAAATTCAAGAATTTTCGGTAAAGTACCGTGAAGGTTCTAGAAGGTTTCAGGGGTTCCACCGTGGGGCCCAACGACCTGGGAAGGCCCACATGGACCGAGGGGTGGGGCTACAGCCCACATGGTCTGTCCGCACCAGCCCCCAAGGCCCATTTCGTTTATAGAGATAAAGTCTTATTTCTAAATTTAAAGGGTTGAATCTAGAGATAAGAGGTTATCTCCAAATTTAAAGGGATTTCTCCCTTGTGGCCGTCCCTAGGAGGGTTTTGGCCGCCCTCCCCTGCCCCCTAGCCTATATAAAGAGAGGGGAGGCGCATGGGGGCAGCCACCCTTCCACCCTTGGCCGCCGTCTCTCCCAACTCCTCCCATCTCCTCTGCGCAGACGCTTGGCGAAGCCCTGCTGCAGTTCCGCTGCCACCACCACCACCTCGCCGTCATGCTGGCCTAGATCTCATCTACCTCTCCACCCTCCCTTGCTGGATCAAGAAGGCGGAGACGTCACCGAGCCGTACGTGTGCACATCTCGGAGGTGTCGTCCGTTCAGCGCTGGATCGGATTGGATCGCGAAGGGAGTACGACTACGCCAATCACGTTCTTTAGATCGTTAACGCTTTCGGTCTACAAGGGTATGTATACACTCCCCCTCTCGTTGCTAGCATCTCCATAAAATATATCTTGGGTGATTCGTAGGATTTTTTTTCCATGCAACGTTTCCCATCAAACCGGCAGAGCCACCTCACATCATAAGCTCAGGCACGACGAAACGAATCTGCGAGCCAGGGGTGACGAGGGCCGGCCGCGTTACCTGGGTGAAGAGGAGGGAGCCGAAGAAGCCGGCGAGGAAGATGAGGGAGCGCGAGAGGAGCACCATGGGGAGCCGTAGCCGCTCCCGATGGCTCCACCGCCCTTCATGGCCGTGAGTGGCTAGCACAAGGCAGGGGCGAAGCCAGGATAAAAGGTCACCGGGGTCAACATGAACAAGTAGCACTAATTTATCCACCCAAAAAAATGGCAATAATATATGGCTAAACAAAGTAGCAATAATATATAACAAAAGATAGTTAGTACTAACATCAAGGAATTATCAAATTACAGCACAAAGAGACTACAAATCTTCTTGCCAGTTTAGCTGACATTATAATGGGATGTGACTTCAGGTCTAATCTAATTTCTGTAATCCATGTGATTAGATTACCCACATAGACCTTCAAGCAATTATTAAAAAAATCAACATGTCAAACAAACCCTAAAATTATAGAACAATAAGAATTGTAAATAACAAGACAATAAAAATTAGATGAAGAAATCGGCTTTAGTGTCACTTATGGATTGACTCTGCGAAAGAAATCTTGAATTTTATGGAGGAGACTGAAGTTTGGGAGTGGCCAGGGCGGCGGCGGCGGCGGTTTAAGAGAACACACGGGCCGGCGGGCGATTCTCGAAGAAGAAAGAGGGAAGGAGCAATAGGGCCGTGATCGAGCGCGGGCGTGAAAAGGGAGACTAACTAGTTGACGAGCGCTCCTTGGGAGCGCTCCCAACGATCACTCGGGGTTGGGCTGAGAGCACGCCACTTGGCGTACTCTCAGCCGCCGCCACGTGTCGCGCTCTGGGCGCTCCCTCCGGATTTTTTTTTATTTTTCCGCACGCGTTTTTGGCTTTTTAAACGGTTTTTTCTGGGTTTTTTTTGGCTTGTTGGTTTTTCACCGGTCTTCCTTATCTTTTGGACAAAAAAAAAATTCAAAAAAAACTTTTTTATGCGAAAAAATGCGTTTTTTTTTTGCTTCCGCGAGAGGCACGGTTTTGCTTCCGTGAGAGGCACAGTTTTGCTTTCGCGAGAGGCACGACTATGCCTCTCGGAAACAAAAAAAAACGCATTTTCTATTTTTTTTCCTTTCACCAGAGGCACGGTTTTGCTTCCGCTAGAGGCACGGCCGTGCCTCTCGAAAACGGAAAAAAGAAACGCTTTTTTTGTTTTTTTTTTCTTCCGCGAGAGGCATGGTTTTGCTTCCGCGAGAGGCACGGTTGTGCTTCCGCGAGAGGCACGGCCGTGCCTCTCGGAAACGGAGAAAAAAATGCGTTTTCTGTTATTTTTCCTTCCGCGAGAGGCACGGTTGTGCTTTCGCGAGAGGCACGGCCGTGCCTCTCGAAAACGGGAAAAAAACATGTTTTCTGTTTTTTTTTCCTTCCGCGAGAGGCACGGTTTTGCTTACGCGAGAGGCACGGTTGTGCTTTTGCGAGAGGCACGGTCGTGCCTCTTTCGGAAAGGGGAAAAAACGTGCTCCCGGTTCGGTTTTTTTCATGAAAAAAAAGTTCGTCAAAATGTATCAACATGAGATCTAGTTTTGAAGATCTCGACGCGAGGAATCCAATGGTGAAAACGGCTCGAGATTTGGACGCACGGTTTAAGAGATAAAACGTTTTGAATAAACGGATGCATGCGCGGCACTTGTCGCAACCTGAGGAGGTTGGAGTGATCTTTGAAACGAGTACTCCTCGATTAGTAATTTCGGTGAAAAGGAGATCGATCTATTTTATTCGGGAAAAAAAGTAGATCGATCATGCCCCAACCTCTGCGATGGGAAGTCGCGAGTGGGCCTGCGTGCTCTTTTGGGCTGCTACTTTTTGGGACTTTAGGACTGGGGTCATTTTTCTTCACTGCATCTTTTTTCCTCATGGGCTGTACTGTATATAACAGGGCTTGGGCCAAGGTTGTCGGGGTCAATTGACCCCAGCCCAACACTGTAGCTCCGCCCCTGGCACAAGGGAGGGCCAGCGCGATCCCGTGGGGAGGTGGAGGGAGACGCAGAGGAGTGGCAGCGGCTCGGGCCATAGAGAAGGAGGACAGAGGAGCGGCTGGGAAGGGGGGAGAGCGAGCACGGGAGGACGCGCGGATGGGGTTGCTAGGGTTCTACCACGGGGACTGCACGGGAGCTGCTGTTTTTATATGCTTATATGCTTCTCGGTGAAATGACGTGAAATGACAAAAATGCCCTGGTGAGGGGCATGGATATTACAATTTGTTGCAATTGGAATTTTACTTGACGGCTGAGGTTGATCGGGTAAATATCCAACGACTCACAGAGATTTGGATCGAGATCCAACGGCCTGTATCGCGAGGAAATTCCGATCGGACGGCCCAAATTGCCTAAGCTCTGAGAGAGCTCAAAGACACGAATCTAACTATGAAATGAGTACGCCGGCCCCTTGGACATACGACACCCGGCCGTTTTACAGCAATTACGATGTGAAGACGTTTCAAATGACCACGGCCATCATAGTGAAAGCAAGGGCAAATGACATCCCGACCAAGTCCAGTACGTTGGCCCGGCTGGATAATGACCTTGTTTGACTATATACATTGTGATGCATTTAGTAGTTTTATCTTACATCTTACATTCTTAAGAAATTGGTCCCAATTCTCTTAACATGAAAAGTGTCCACCTCATCGTCCCATTAAGACCATGCATTTAAGTCTTCTCTCCCACTAAGCTATGCAAAATCTGCCACATAAGCGAACGTCCCCACTAAGGTCATGCATTCAAGTCTTCTCTCCCACTAAGCCATGCAAAATCTTACATTCTTAAAAAGTTGGTCCCAATTATCTCAACATGCAAAGTGTCCACCTCATCGTCCCCACTAAGGCCATGCATTTAAGTCTTCTCTCCCACTAAGTCATGCAAAATCTGCCACATAACCGAACGTCCCCACTAAGGCCATGCATTCAAGTCTTCTCTCCCACTAAGCCATGCAAAATCTGCCACATAAGCAAACTTATAAATTACAATTATTTTTGTATTATTCTATGCATGTAACGTTGCGACACCATACATGCATGTTAGTCATCCTTCACATTTTTGTTCGAAATAATATTTTTTTAACAGTAATTCAAAAGTTTATATTCTACTTTTGAAGAGTTTCTTTTATCGATTTTCAAGTTTATATTTTCGTTTCATTAGATTTAATTATTTTTAGCAACTATCTACGCATTTTTTAACAAAGTTACCGCAGCAACGCGCGGGGTATCATCTAGTTGCTTTAGTACGTGGGTTCCATCTTAAGCACAAGTTTGGCCATATACACTGGTGTGATACCCTAAGAGCATCTCCAATAGAAGATGCAAATTTGAAGATGTAAAACAGAAGATGTAAAAATTTACATCTTCAAAAAGTGTTTTTTACATCTCCAAAACGAGGCAACTCCAATAGATGATGTATATTGAAGACGTAAAAGTGCAACTCCAATAGATGATGCAAATGGAGATGTAAAACTAGTCGGCTGAGCGCCGGCGCACGATCGCCGAGAGCCGGGTGGAGCGCTGGCGGACCGAGCGGTCGCAGCAGGTGCGCCGGCGGACCAAGCGGTGACAGCAGGTGAGCCGGTGGCCGAGCGACGAGAGTCAGGAGGTCGAATGCGGCGGCGGGAGCTCGAATGGCCGGCGGCGCGGCTGTGAATTGAGCGGCGGATTGGTCGCGGCGGGGCGGTGGGGCTACAGCTGTGCGGCGCGAGAAGGTCGAGTCTGGCGGCGGAAAAGTGGCTGCGGCGTGGCGGCGGGTCTACGGCTCGAATCCGGCGGCGACGGGGCGGCGGGGGGGAGCTCAAATCATGCGGCGGCGGAGAAGCGGCCAATTCGTCCGATTTGGAGGCGGGCGGCGGCGGAACCGGTGGCGGGGGCAGTGGAGCGGCTGGATCTGGCAGCGGGGCGGCGGCGACATGGTGCGGTGGGCGAGTGGCGCGGCGGCGGAAGTGCGGCGGGACGGACTCAAATCGGCGGCTCCTCGGCGGCGCGGCGGGCGGCGGGGTCGGGGATTGACGGACGGGCGGCGGCGGCATAGTTTTCGGCCAGAAATCGCCGGCACTGGAGGCAAGCAGCCGTTGGGCGGTCGGTCGGAACGAAACTGAAAGCGGTGGGGCGGTTGATGCGCGGCCGTCAGTTTTACATCTCATGTAGGTGGAGATGTATATTTGTATCTCCAGGTGTTGTATTTTACATCTCCGGGAGGTGGAGATATAATTTTTTTTTTGCATCTGCATCATCTATTGAAAAGGGGGTTTTAAGCCTTGAAGATGTAAAAGTTAGTTAATTTTGCATCTACATCATCTATCGGAGATGCTCTAATGAGTGATGTGATGTCCTGATGAGTTCCAACTTGCAACTCCATGCATCCTTTTGCACATGGAGTCCCAGTAGGACACACATGCACGCGAGTCAAGTCTCTCTGTGTTTTCTGCAATTGCGAGCTACAATGGTCTCTTAACCTCAAGTGTTGTACTAGAGTCTGCCGCGGTCGAAGACTTCTATCTATATGGTTCTACATCATATATACTCATAATGTCCACAGCACTCAAGTCCGGTTTCCATTTGCTGCTACCGTGAAGATGTTGAAACAATGGTAGCCTACCTCTTTAATTAACGGTGTAGAAAAAAAAATATTTCAACAATGTTCTCACTCGTAGAAAATTTACCAGGTGCGGGAGACTCGCCAAAATCCAGGTCTCCCAAGTGATACACAAATTAGAGAATACATGCATTCGACACAAAATAAAGACTACAGATTAATAATCTAACAACACCTAGGGCCAACTTGCTCAAACATTAAAAAAAAACTTAAAGGGGCACCGCCTAGATAGTAGTGAGAATGCATGGCTCTTCTTGGTTGTATCATCAGCTCACTTCCTCCAAGCTCAAACTGGTTCTGGTTGAGTAGTTCTCCTCATTTCGCTCTGCTCCCAAATCAGTTAGGACAAGCTGCTTGTTCGCCTGAATGCCTTCGAGTGCCATCTCCACTTGCCTCATGGTTGGCCTATCCTCTCCTCTTAATTTTATACATGATACAGCGAGAGCAGCTACTTCTTCAACTTCGCTACCTCCCTCCTCTACAACTTGGGAATCTAGTATGTCAACTAGTTTGCCTTCTTCCAGGAGTTCAACAAATTGTGCCACAAGTCCATCACCTGCTGAGGTTCTATACATGGTTGGCATCTTCCTCGTAAGCAACTCCACAAGAAGGATTCCAAAGCTATAAACATCGCACTTTTCTGACAGCCGTCCCGTGTAGTAGTACATAGGATCAAGATATCCTATAGTTCCTTGCACTGCTGTTTCTGTTCTACTTGTCTGATCCATTGGAATGTACCTCGAAGCACCAAAGTCTGATACTTTTGCCGTGAAAGCATCATCAAGAAGTATGTTAGAAGATTTGATGTCCCTATGTATTATAGGAACTAAAACAGCAGAATGAAGGTAAGCAATTGCTCTTCCTACTTCACTTCCGATCCTTAGCCTGCCACTCCAAGATATTGATTTTGGTGATTCATTATGAAGATGATCACCAAGAGTTCCATTGGAAATGAATTCGTAGGCCAATAGTGGGACTTCTGTCTCGAGACAACAACCATGAAGCTTAACAATATTCTTATGGTTGATTTGTGATAGTATGGCAACCTCATTTATGAACTCATCAATTTCTCTCTGGACCATAATATTTGACTTTTTGATGGCCACGACATGTAAGTCTGACAATATTCCTTTGTAGACTGTACCATGCCCTCCGCCACCAAGTTTACGCGTTTGATCAAAATTGTTTGTGGCCTTCTCTATTTCCTTTAAAGGGATGATCATCCTTCCGCCAATGTCAGACCTTTGAGATACTAGTTGTTGCAATAGCTGTCCATGATTTTGATTGAAAAACTTCTGTTTCAACTTTTCAGCCTTGTGATGCTTAAGCTTGCGAATTATTAACAATCCACCCAGAAAGAAAAGAATGGGGGATGAGCCAGTAGCAACGGAGAGACCAATGATGAAACCTGCGAACATAAACACATATAGATTATTAATTTGATCTATAGAAAATTTTGGCTCATGGATTAAACAGTATATAAATTGCTGACTTGCTGCCTGTTGCAAATTCACTAGAAGTAGGAATAAAAAAGCTAAAGGAGGATGCATATATATTCCTAATCATGACCATTGATCTGTTACTTTCCATGGTGTAGATTAATTGCTCCTAAACTTGGAGAGGTGTGAGTGTGGTCCTATTTGTATGTGTCAGAGACTCAGAAGGAAGCTTCTTGACGGCATGTAACATTTTTTTTTTTTTTGCGAAAAACTTCCAATCTATTCATCTTCAATCATGGCAGTACAACGAACACCAGAAATAATAAAAATTACATCCAGATCCGTAGACCACCTAGCGACGACTACAAGCACTGAAGCGAGCCGAAGGCGCGCCGCCATCATCGCCCCTCCACCGCCGGAGTCGGGCACAACTTGTTGTAGTAGACAGTCGGGAAGTCGTCGTGCTAAGGCCCCATAGGACTAGCGCACCAGAACAGCAACCGCCGCCGATGAAGAATAACGTAGATCGAAAGGATCCAACCCGAAAACACACGAATGTAGACGAACAACGACTAGATCCGAGCAAATCCACCAAAGATAGATCCGCCGGAGACACACCTCCACACGCCCACCAACGATGCTAGACGCACCACCGGAACGGGGGCTAGGCGGGGAGACCTTTATTCCATCTTCAGGGAGCCGCCGCCGTCTCGCCTTCCTGAGCAGGACACAAACCCTAACAAAACTCAAAGGAACGACTAAAAACGGAGCCCTCTCGCCGGCCCTTACCAGGATCCACCACGTCCCCATGGCCCTAGGGCCACCGGAGACGAGGCGGACGCGGCGGCGCCGGCGAGAGGCAAAAACCCTAGCTTTTTTTTGGAGGAGAGGAGAGGTTGTGACGAGTTCTTAGATCGGCAAAGCTATCTAACGGCATGTAACATTTACATCGATAATTAGTATAAGTTGTACATTCCCTTGTTTTTTGCCTGGAGCACATTTTGAAGCCCAAAACAAGTGCAATATATATTCTTTGGGTATTACAAAGAGTTGTCACCTGTTTTCCTTGTGGGCTTGAGGCAGCCATTTGGTTGGCTGGCGTTTCCTCCTCGCGAACACCAACAGTCAAATGATCCCTGCGTATTGAGACACTCGCCAAAACAGCCATGTTCCTTTGGCCGCATGCACTCATCGATATCTACATATACCAAAAGAAATGATTAATCAAACTTCACCGACAAATTCGATCTTAAGAAATGAGTGCAGCGTTTTGGGGGACGGGCTCCATGGAGCCCGCTATTTGAAAAAACCCAAAATACTATTTAAAAGATTCCAAAAAATGAAATTTTCTACAAATAAATATACATGTTCTCTAAGTATCTGCATTTTTTTATTAAATAATATCATTATTTACAGGCTATACGAAAAAAGACAAAAATCTGGCGCAAATGCAATAAAGAAAAGGCCCATTTTAATCAATGTATTCATCTTTTTGTTGTACACCACATATGAACATATAAGTTAATTATAATGAAATTTTATACCCCGCAAAAAAAATGAAATTTTATACGTACGTGTATACTACAAATATATGCTTATATTTATAATTTGTTTCAGATTTGTTAGAGGTGTAAAAAAATGAATTTTCGTTGAAAAAAAATAACGATATATGCACTTTCCGGATAGATGGGTACCTACCTTGGCATCCATCCGTTAGGTAAGGGTTACCCTTATAGCCAGGATTGCAGTGGCACACGTTGTCGAGTGTGGTGCAGTTGGCGTTGACGGAGGCGTTGCAGGATCCATGGATGCATACCCAGTCGAGGGTCAAGGGTACCAACAGATGATCATCCTTGGCCTTGAGTCTGGAACGACGTGCGCCCAGATTCATAAGATCTACGGCCCGGTCCGGACCAAACCAACCTTCCTCGGCGATGAACACGTACACGGGGAGATCGTTGTTAATGGTGCTGTTCCCGGCGAGCCGCTTGAGCTCCACGGTATAGGACGCGAGGTATGAGAAGACCGGGGTAGTGCAGAAGCCAACGCCGTAGTTCCGGACGTCGTTGTCGGTGATCACAGCACTGCCGCTACAGTATGAGCTGCAGCCGGTGGTGTAGCTGTGGGTGCCGGCAGGAGTATTGAAGAGCAGCGTGACCTGCACGTTGCACCCCGTGGCCACCAGATAGGAGGTGCTCGGTGGCCTGGTGTTCTTCCAGCGGTTGTCACCGAAGCCCATACGCCTCTTGATAGTGTTGCCGATGTTGATGGCGGCGTTGCTGAAGATAGTGGGGCTGACCCCGCTAACCGTCCTGTTTTCCACTGAGATCTCCATGATCTGGAAGCCCCTGTAGTCGCTGAGGAACAGCCGGGGCCGGGTGGCTGCTCCGGGCCTGGTAGTGTTGCCGTGGACGCAGGTGAGCTTGAAGCCTGCCGCCGCTGAGCACCTGTCCGGTCCGAAGCCGAACGGGTATGGCACGCTCACGTCACTGCACCTCGTTTCGCAGCCGTGTTTCCCTATGGGCGCCGGTGCTGCTCCGCTGGCTACTACGAGCGCCGCTGCCGCCGCCATCGCCACCACCGAGAATGACAACCCTGACCACGACATTGAGTGTGATGGCTACTGCCTACAGACTGCTCACCATAGATTTTCTGTTGGGAGTGGAACGCACTGGCTGGCTAGCTGTGTTAGGTACTAGATCTCACTCGCTGTATTTCTCACGCACAGATACACTCTGTTCTCTCGGTTTCGGTTACAACTTGATACAGAAGAAAGAAGAAGGGGAAGTAGGTGCTGTGCCGATGCCGTTGCCGTGATCCAAGCCCGGATGCCGTTCCTCTTGTGCGGCCTTCCTTAAGTAGAGCCGATCCACTCTGGGCCCACGAACCTTCTGTTGGCGTGCTTGATCCTGGCTGGCTTGGCGATGACGCGACCCTCGCCCTGATTGGTCCACTTGTCGCCCTCAGATGCTGATGTAGCTGTCGCTGGCATGGCAGCGCCCTTGCTGGCTAGGTGACCTGCTGCCATGGCAGCATTCTTGCCGGTCGTGACAGGTAGGATGCTGACATCCCCTCCTCCTTGACTTGCGGCTTGCCCCCAAGCCGGTAATTGAGGAAAACGGTGCCGAAGAGACAGTGCATCCTCCCAAGTTGCATCCAGAACGTCCGGATCAGACCAGCGAACAAGGAGTTGTTCCCGGCGTCCCGACGGTGTCTGTCGCCATCTGGTGTTCAAAATTTCCACAGGAACCAAGGCGCCATCAGTTGGTATGGGTAATTCTGAAGAAACAACCGTACCAGGGGCCACCGCTTGCTTCAGTTGGAAGACATGGAAAACCGGATGGATCTTCGAGTCGGGTGGCAGGCTGACCTCGTAAGCAACAGGATTGATAGCTCTCTTGACTGGGAACGGTCCAAAATACCTGAAAGCCAATTTGTGATTTGCCCTTGTCGCAACGGATGTTTGAACATACGGCTGCAGTTTGATATAAACAGCATCCCCTGGCTGGAATGAACGATCTGTACGTTTCTGGTCAGCTTGAACCTTCATGATATGTCGTGCACGGTAGAGGTGTTGTTTCAGAATGAGCTGCATGACCTGGCGCTCCTCAAGCCATTCCTTCAGGGCGGGCACCTTGCAAGTGGACGCCGCCTCGATGCCCCAGTGCCTCGGCTCGTGACCATACAAAGCTTGAAACGGCGACATATCAAGAGCAGAATGGTAGCTAGAGTTGTACCGGAATTCTGCTAGGGACAGGAATTAGCTCCAATGATTTGGGCAAGCATGAATGAAACAGCGCAGGAAAATTTCCAAACATTGATTGACACGCTCCGATTGCCCATCTGTTTGTGGGTGATAAGGTGTGCCCATGTTGAGTTCAGAGCCAATCACGTGGAATAACTCCTGCCAGAACTTACTAGTGAATACCGGGTCGCGGTTTGAGATGATGGCTTTGGGCAGACCATGCAATTTGTAGACATTGTCCAGGTAGACTCGAGCAACTTTAGCAGCTGTGAATGGATGATTTAACTGCAGAAAGTGTGCATACCGTGTAAATTTGTCCACAACTACCAGAATGCAGTTCGCCTTGCCCGACTGAGGAAGACCATCAATGAAATCCATAGTAACAACTTGCCAAGCTCCTTCAGGTAATGGAATTGGTTCGAGCAGGCCTGGATACTTGACACGCTCGGGTTTGGCTTGTTGACACACCGCACATGACTGAACATAGTGCTTGATGCATTCTTTCATTTAAGGCCAGGCAAACAAGCGCCTCAGACGACGGTAGGTCACCGGAAATCCAGAGTGGCCCCCCACTGTACTGTCATGAAACGCCTTGAGAACTCGCTGTTGTAATGCACTGGAGACCCCCAACAACAACCTGTTACGGAAATACAATAGGTCACCTGACCAAGTGAATCGACCCTTGGGGTCTGGACGAAGGCGTAACTGATCTCGTATCTTCTGGACTTGCGCATTGCTGTCGTAACTGGCACGGATGTCCTCAATCCATGTTGGTTGATAGACAGATACTGCTGTCAATTGTTCTGTCAGGTGGGTGCGGCGAGACAAAGCGTCAGCTGTACTATTGATGGTCCCTTGCGTGTAGCAGATCTTGTAGCGTAGTCCAAGGAGCTTCGTAAAAGCCTTCTGTTGCCAAACAGTGGATAGGCGCTGGTCATCCAGATGAACTAGACTGCACTGATCAGTCCTGATGAGAAATTCATCCGTGTGTAAGTATGAGCGCCACTGTTCTACGGCCATCAGAATGGCAAGGCATTCTTTCTCATAAGTGGACAGGCCTCGGTGCTTGGGGCCCAATGGTTTACTCATGTACGCGATTGGGTGACCCCCTTGCTGAAGCTGCACCAACCCCGTAATCACAAGCGTCAGTGTCGATCACAAAAGTCTTGGAAAAATCTGGGAGTTGCAACACCGGAGCTGAAATCAACCCTTGCTTGAGTAGCTCAAAAGCTTTCTGAGTTTCATCAGTCCAGACAAATGGGTGGCCTTTCTTGAGCAAGTTGAACAGCGGCCGAGCAATGATCCCAAAATGCTTCACAAACTTGCGATAATAACCTGCCAAGCCCAAGAAACTCCGGACCTGCTTCACATTGAGAGGTTGTGGCCATTGCTTGATCGTGTCAATCTTGCTAGGGTCGGTGGAGACACCGGAGGCATTAAAGACATGCCCCAAGTACGCGATTTGCTGTTGGCCGAAGGCGCACTTGGATTGCTTGACGCGCCATTGATCGGCGCGGAGTAGCTGCAGCACCTGTCGAACGTGCTCGACATGCTCCTCCAGGGTCTTGCTGAAGACAAGGATATCATCAAAGAACACGAGCACACAGGTTCGGAGCAGAGGTTGTAGAGTTGTATTCATGGCCCCATTAAAAGTAGCTGGTCCTCCGGCCACTCCAAATGCCATCACCAAAAATTCCCAGTGTCCTGAATGAGTGGTGAATGCTGTTTTGTACTCCTCACCCTCAGCCATGCGTATCTGATGGTAACCAGCGCGCAAATCCAGCTTGGAAAACCATCGCGCTCCCACCAGTTCATCCAAAAGTTCATCAATGATCGGCACTGGGTATTTGTTCACTATAGTCATGGCATTGAGATGGCGGTAGTCCACGCACAATCGCCAGGTGCCATCCTTCTTCTTTACTAGCAGTGCGGGCGACGAGAAAGGACTGCTGCTTTTCTGAATCACGCCTGCATCCAATAGTTCCTTGACCTGTCGCTCAATCTCTGTCTTCAGTTCAGGTTTGTGGCGATACGGCCGCAGGTTCACTGGTTGAGCGCCCTCCATCAGAGGTATACGGTGATCGCAGGCACGACGAGGAGGGAGGCCCCGGGGCTCTTCAAACACATCAGTGTATTGTTCCAGAACTCGCAGAATTTCAGTTGGTATAGTGTTGTCGGCAACGGTCTGATCTGTTACAGCATTCAAGTGCACCACGTATGCTACGGACCCTTGCTTGCAGGAATTTAGAAGTTCTTGAGATGAAATTACTGAACACTGTTGCACATCCTTGGCTACTGCTTGGAGCTCGACAGGCCCGGCGCTGGTTGTAACTGACAGATGATGAGCTTCCCAGTCAATATACATCGGGCTGTGTTTCTTGAGCCAATCCATACCCAATATCGCGTCATACACACCCAACGAAATGATCTTGAAATCAGTATTGAATTCTTGTCCTTGGCAAGTCCACTGACACTGAGGAATGAAGGTGTTACAAAGCAACAGAGCACCATCAGCTACCTTGACCCGACACGGTTTGGACAGAGGTATGACACCTTGCAGTCGAGCAGCTAAACGCTGATCCACAAACGATGAAGTGCTCCCGGAATCCACCAACAGCAGAACTTCCCGACCTTGGAGCCAGGCGTGTAGTTGCATAACGCCGGGGCCGTCTGAGCCTGCCACTGCATGGATGGACAGAACACAAAGATTGTCGTCCTCCGGCTCAACATGTTCAGTTTGCTTGTCACCTAGGACATCCTCATCTGTGCCAAATAGTGCGAGCAGCTCTTCCACGATGTGCATCTGAACTGTGGTGGGGCATGTGTGATCTTTGCCCCACCTCTCCCCACACTTGAAGCACAAACCACGGGCTCTTCTGAATGTTCGGAGGGCTGCAATTTTACTGCTGTCTGAAGGTGGTCTTGCTGCCTCTGTTCCTCTTCTGTCTTCAGCTGACGCGGTAGGAGCGGTAGGTCGTGGGAAGGCGACGGTCGATGTGGATGTACTGGCAGGTGCAAATCTCGACGGCGATGCTCGATTGAACGAGGCGCGCATAGCGGCCTCTCCATCTGCGACCTCCTCTTGCAAAAGTGCCAAGAAACACGCCGTGTCCAAGTCCGGTGGCCTCTGAATGAGCACCACGGCGCGGATGTCCACGCGCAAGCCCTCGATGAAGCGTGTGAGAAAGAAATACGGATGGGTCAGTTCAGAATAGGAAATCATATGATTCATCAAAGTCTCAAAACGTTCAATGAAATCTGCAACAGAATCTGTCTGACGGATAGCATAAAACTGACGAATAAGCAGCTGGTGCTTATCACGCCCGAATCGGGTACACAACAGAGCCGTGAATGATTCCCAAGCAAGACCGGCGATCTTGCGTTGCACCGACTGCAGCCAAATAGCAGCCGGGCCAGAGAAATTCAGAATTGCCATGGGGACCCAATACGACTCATGAATCGTGAACATCTGGAAATACTACTCGGCTAGCGTTTTCCAGAGCTGGGGATTTTCACCAGCGAAGATGGGAAACGACATCGGTGGTGGTGTCTGCCCCATAGCCGCAAGCACTTGCGAGGATAATGGAGATGAGATTGAAGACGGGATTATGGCCATACCCGTGACCGGGGAAACCGCCGGTGACTCGGAAGTCACCGTCGGAGATCCCCCGGGAAGCAGTGGCGCGCCGTGGCTTGGTTGCCCGTGGATCTCGCGCGCGACCATGGGAGGGGTCGCAGGCGGCGGCGATCCGTTGGATGGCGCCGTCGAGGACGACGTGGCTTGGAGAGCGGCGACCGAGAGCTCCAACTGCGCGAAACGCGCCTCCAACTCCGGCTTCCAGGTGACGAGGGAGTTGATCCGCGCCGTCTGCGGCGCCAAGGCCTGAAGTATGGCGTGGTTGTCGCTGTCTTGCTTGTTGGCGCGGGCGACAGCGTCGTCGCTCATCTTGTCGAGATAAGCCTTCAGAGCTGGATCCATGGTGGCGATGAGGTGGTCACGCGCCTGCTTCTGTCGGCGGGTTTCCAGGGCGACGAGCGGGTCGGCGGTGGCGGCGGCGGAGGGTGGTAGGTGGCTAGCTGATACCACGATGTTAGGTACTAGATCTCACTCGCTGTATTTCTCACGCACAGATACACTCTGTTCTCTCTGTTTCGGTTACAACTTGATACAGAAGAAAGAAGAAGGGGAAGTAGGTGCCATGCCGATGCCGTTGCCGTGATCCAAGCCCGGATGCCGTTCCTCTTGTGCGGCCTTCCTTAAGTAGAGCCGATCCACTCTGGGCCCACGAACCTCCTGTTGGCATGCTTGATCCTGGCTGGCTTGGCGATGACGCGACCCTCGCCCTGATTGGTCCACTTGTCGCCCTCAGATGCTGATGTAGTTGTCGCAAATTTGCGAGCTGGTACCACTCGCTGTATTGGCAGCCTCTATAACCTGTACGAACGCGCTCTATAATGTTATGAAGACTGCCGAATGACATGTAAACTCAGATTCCCGAAAACGAGAGCCTCCGAACGCGCTCTATAATGTTATGAAGACTGCCGAACGCGGACATGGAGTATCTAATCTCGAACTCAAATGAACCTGCATTAACAGTAAATTCCTAAAAAATAGTAAAACAATTCAAAACAATCTGAAATTTTTTGTGCATGAAAAAAGTTCGAACATCCTGCAAAATTTCACTTTGAAAAGACATCCGTGGGAGCCTGTAAAAAACAAAATTCAGGACTCAAAAAAGACGCATTTTGGAGCACTCATTTTGGTATTTTTGCATGCACCTCTATGAATGTCTTTACCGGGCGAAAATTGTTGATGTTCATCCACAAAAAAATTCAGATTTTTTTTACTATTTTTTAAATTTACTATTTATGCAGATGCATTTAAGCTCGAGATTAGAGTAACACTTTTGACCGAACGCGCTCTATATGTACGACTAATTTGTTGGCTACACGTTTCTTCTCCAATTTCCCACCTCCTCTTCTACTTCACGCACGTGCACCAGCCAATCGCTGCCGCACAGCGCGCAGAACCGGCACCCACAAGTACGGCTGCAACCAAAAAGAGATGTGGTCAGCTACTCCAAACTGAAATGGTTTAAAAAAAGTACGGCTGCAACCGCAGCCACAGCGGGATACACACGCATCATCCAATCGCTCAAGCGTCGCACACACAACACACGAAGCACACATACATTGTCCATTAATCAAGCTACACACGTCCATTATCTTATATTTATCTAAACATGCAATCTATCCACCTCATCACATGTCTCATAAAAGCCTCCTCTCATTTAAATGCACATGCAAGTTTTTCCACATCATCAAGTGCATGCAATTAATCAATTTTCCACTTTTCACCACATGCATGCCCTCCATATCATCAAACGTCCATGCAACCATTCAAGTTTTCACGTTTCACTATCTATCACATGCAAGCCCTCCAAATCGTCAAAGAACATGAGAGCCCTTCACATCATTATTTTTTTCATTTTTTTTCAGCAATAATAATTGAACTTCAATGTCACAAGACAATATAACATGCATCCACCCTCCATTCACCTATAGGTTGAATGTGGTGCGGTACTATTCTCATATATATTAATTTTATTTTTGATAAGTTCATCTTTAAAAAAATCGCAGCAACGCGCGGGGCGTTATCTAGTTACTCAAACTCCAAAGTGCGCGCACACACAATACACGCGCATCACACAGCACGCAGAGACACACGCCTGCACCGAGCGAGCACACAACGGACGCCATTGATTGGCCCACTTCCAGGTGCCATGGACACACATGCGCCGTTGGCAGGTGAAGAGATTGGCCGCGCGGGAGGATGAGATGGGTGGTGAAATTTCCCTCCTACGCGGGCGATTGGTGATCAGCGGATGGAGCGCACACCAAACCCTCAATCATGCCCCAACTTTCAAATCATCAAATGTGAAGGTTCGCGGGGGCTTGATTTGGAGTGCCTTCTATAAATTATGGCGATCCGGGGACGGATGACAACTCTACTAGAGCGGCCATTTTGGCTAAAATTGCTATATACACAGATGGGCCGCTACGAAACTTTGATAGAGTTGCTCTAACATAAGATGCATGCTCCATTAGTTGCTTAGTAGATGTTCTAGTTTTTAGGGTTGTTCATATTTGGTTCCCACTCCACGGTTTTACTTAGTTTTTGAGTATGCTTGGTTTTGTGCCCAAACTGTTAGGTGCCCTAATAGAAATACCTTTCCATGAGGCGTTTGACAATTAGTCACTACTAAAATCGAGTCGGTTACCAAGTGCCTTTCTCTTTGGCGACCCGAGTGCTTTCTATTGAACGCTCGGCAAAGGTCAACGTAAACTAAGTGTGGCCCAAAAGCGCTTGGCAGAGAAAGGACACTTGGCAAAGGCTAGGTTTTGCCGACTGTAGGTCAGAAAACACTCGGCAAAGATTTGGGTGCTCGGCAAATCTAGGGACATGTGGTCCTGCTCGCCATGGTTGATGGATGTGTGACAACACAACCACATTTGCGAGTGTCGGGTGATGGGCACTGAACTACCCCCTGATTGCATTGTTTCTCTTTGCCGAGCGCCGGTATTGCGGCACATGAAAAATGTTTAATATTTTCTTTCCCTACCTATTAATTTTGATGATTACTCGATAAATTGCACTAAGCAAACATTTTCTTTTCTTCCACCTCCATTTCCCTCCCTTTCTCTTTTCCCCATTTCTCTTTCCCTCCCTTTTACCTTTCCTGCCCTCAAAGATAGGCCAAATAAGAAAGGATTCCCCATCCCCTCCCTCCCGGGTCGCTCCCGCGAGCGCCCGGGGGAACCCTAGCCGCCGGCTGGGCCACTACCCGCCAATCCCTTCCTCCTCCCCCGCCGTCACCAGCAGCGCCGCCAGGGAAAGCACGGCCGGCGGCGGCGACGGGGCTTCTCTCCCCTTTGCTCCTTCACAGGAGGCCGGCGCGGGATGGACAGATCGAGAGGACGCGTCGGGCTAGCGTGGGGTGCGGCGGTGGCCGCCTGTGGCGGCGGCGCGTTGTTGACATGGGTGTGCGCTCGCGGTGGGGTGGCTGTGTGGCATGCTGCATCTGGTGGTGGCATGCGTCACTGGACTCCAGCCAGATCTTCCTGGATCTGGCGCCTGATTGACGGCGGCCGGCGCGAAGTGGTGCGGCGGCCCGGCTGGGTTGCTTCTCTGGTCGTGGTCCCATGCAGCTTGGTGGGTGCCTCCCGCAACGTGGGGTGGCCGGCGGCTGTCTGGTGGGTCCTCACGGCTGGGCGTGTTCGGCTGCGGCAACAGTCGGATGCATTCCATCGTCGGCTCGTCTGCAAGTGGCTCGCGTCAGCTCCGCTCCATTCTGCTGTTGCGCTTGCGTGAGACGCGTCATAGGACTCGATCTTTCCCAGTTGATGTCCACGGTTGAGGGATTGCTCCATTGCCAGGGGTGGCACGGAGTCATCCTTGCCTCCCGTCGAGTGGCGGTGCGTCTCAAGGGATCTCGTCCTTTGCCCGTGCGTGCCAAGGCTAGGCGGTGGAGGCCAGTCCTGGCCGGCTTGGGGTGGGCTCAGACCTGGGGGCCATCCAAGGGTGGAGAAGGAGGTACCTTCCCACCCATCTCTTTGGTCGTCCGCGTTGCAAGCCTGGGGAGGGGATGGAGTTTGAGCCATGGATGTCCAAACGGCGGCCTTGGTGGTGGGAGCCGCGGTGCTCGTGGGCGGAGCTCTCGGCTCGAGGGTCGGCTGGTTGCCATGGTCGTGTGGGCGGTGTGGCTGCCATTGTACGACGGTCGGTGACGGTGGTGCGGCAGGCATCTCGGGGCTTTATATACTACGTCTTGGAGGTGCAGAGGACTTGCCGGGGTGAAAACTCTATCTGGCTATGTCAGGCCGACGACGGCGGCGCCTACGGGTGTCGTCTCGTTCTTGAAGGCGTCGTCGCGGTTCCTCTGCGCTTTCCATGTTGCTCCAGGGGAAACCTTGATCCATGGATCGGGCGGTGGCGGCGCTCCGGTGCCTTGCCCTTCCTGAAGGCACCACCTTGGAGCATCCGGGTTGTCGTGCACGGCTTCATCTCTTCGCAGTGACTCGTTCATGGTTGATGGCCCGACGACTTCAAGCGATGCCTTTCTTCATATTTGTAGTTTCCTTGGAGTGGTTTGGGGTTGTGTAGCTGTTTAAGTACCCTTGTACCTTGCCTTGCATGTGTGTATTGGGGTGTTGTGGTGTCGAGTTGTCAGGGCCGGCCCTGAGGGGGGGCAGAGGGGGCGGCCGCCCCGGGCCCCCAAGATGCAGGGGCCCCCACCCAGGGTATGCACGCAGCCTACTAGGCTAGCCCACATACGTACGCAACTAGGCCATAGGTGGACATGCCAATGCAAGCAGCGGCTAGCCCACGCACGCAGCCGCTCCTTCCTTAAATCCTCGTCCGCTGTAGCTCCTAGTCTCTCGAACGCGCATGTTCAGTTTCCTAAATTCCTTTGCGTGATCCTGTCAAAAAAATTAATTCCTTTCCGTGATGGCGAGATCCGATCGCGAGTTCCCATCTTCACAAGTATGTCGATCCTTTCCCGACGGGGGGGCTTTGATCGCGAGTGGCTGTTCACCGGCAAACTCCGCTCTCCAACCTCCAGTCGAGGTTTCCGTCATCGCCGAGAGTAGACGTCCTTACCCATCCATGTACATCGTGCTGCCACTACACACCGCATCGCCGCTGAGCGCCCGACCAAACCGTCACCGATGCTGATCCAGCTAATCCTAGGTATACCATATTACTACTCCCTATTAGCTAATTATAAGTGTTTTATCTTTGCATATATGACGCATAGTTTTGCACTATTCAAGTTATGTTGTATATTTTTTATTTTTAACATTGTGTATTTGTGTGTATAAACTATTTCATAGAATATTGGTTTTGGATGGATTTAATATGTATACACGATGCGAATATATATACACGCAGTAGCAAAGTGTCCGTGCAACGGATCCAAAATAGACTGATATTTGTTTAGAAACTTCAAAAAAAAAATCCTATTTTTATTATACAACACTAAAAATATGGTAGGTTTCGCCCATAGTATATTCCTCTTATTTGTTCGTATGTTACGGGGAAGGATCGGGCAGTGTTGGAGGCACTAGGGGTTTTTTGCTAACTGGGAGCCGACTAGCGGAGATGTTTTTGCAGTATCATAACATACCTTGTATGCTTTAGAAGCAGACTGGATGATCAGAAATAGGGATGACAAACACCATAGAGATATTGATTATTATTGGTATGATGGTTATGCCAAGGGGCCCCGAGTTTTGGTTTCGCCCCGGGCCCCCAAAATCTCAGGACCGCCCCTGCGAGTTGTATGGCGATTGTTGTTTTATCTATAAAACGGGCGCGAGCCTTTTTCGGTTATCTTTCCTGCCCTGTCTCTCTCACGTGACTCTTCCCGCCCTTTCGCACCCATCACTCTTGTTTTCTGCCATGTCTTTCCTGCACTTTTTATCTCCCGCCCTTCTATTGTTTTAGTTCATAGATTTTTTTTAACCGCACATGTACGGCGGCGTCGAGACATACTTACTCTGGCTACACAAGCTGCGTACGTAGATGTGTATACATGCACATCAGGACGGCAGGATCAACATGCATATGTACTTCTCGCAAAAAAAAACATGCATATGTACGTGCGTGCCTCCGTCACAAAGTACTCGCAAGTTGCCACGATGCCTTGGGTTCAGATTGGGCTGATTCTTGTAAGACGCCTGCTATGCGGCACAGATCATAGGGCATGATATTTCCGCGTGAGGTAGTGCACGAATTTGCATGGCGCAAGAGGCAAGGTCCGATGATTTTTATTCCATGAAACGTTGGCAGTATTAGTTAGAGTCGTGTGTGAAATGTTTTGAGTCTGAGTCTCACTACATCTGTAAGTTACGTAAATCGAATGAACACAATTTCTTAACTTTGAAAGGTCCACTAGATCAGTGGCCCGTATTCTTTGATTAACGTGGTATTTTCCTTCTTACTGTGCTTTTAGTATATAATAACTAGCAGAATGGCCCTCGCAGATGCAAGGGCATCATCTTTATTTTGTCAAAAAATAATTAAGAAATAACTCTATGGTCATACACATATTTATATTATAGTTAGGAAATAATACAAATCAATAACCAACACATGGTATTATTATAAATAAAAATATAACTTGCGTGAGAAACATCTTTTAATTTGTGGGGTATATGATTACTATGCTATTTCCAAATAATCATATTAACGATTGTATGTGTTGTTCATACACGGCATTAGATCGATACGCCGAATTTAAATTCAGATTTTGTGCTAGACAACAGTTTTTATGTGACGTAGAGTATTATGCAATTGTAATATTAAGATTGCCACTTATTAGCAATAATATTCTACTCCCTCCGTCCTGAATTACTTGTCATAGATTTGTCTAGATACGGATGTATCTAACGGAGTGACAAATCACAGTCTTGATCCATGCAACCCAACAAATACCTTTGGAGATACCTATGGAGCACCTTTATGATCACCCAGTTACGAAGTGACGTTTGATAGCACACAAAGTATTCCTCCGGTATCTGGGAGTGGCATGATCTCATGGTCTAAGAAATAGATACTTGACATTACGAAAGCTACGGCAAAGTAAACTTAGTGACACGATCATATGCTAAGCTTACGGTTGGGTCTGGCCATCACATCCCGTTATCAAATGACAACTCATGTCTATGGTTAGGAAATCTTAACCATCTTTGATCAACGAGCTAGTCTAGTAGAGGCTTACTAGGGACACGGTATTGTTTATGTATTCACACATGTATTTAAGTTTCCGGTCAATACAATTCTAGCATGAATAATAAACATTTATCATGAACAAGGAAATATGATAATAACCAATTTATTATTGCCTCTAGGGCATATTTCCAACATCGGCATCAATTTGGCATTTAGCTTTAAACGTGATTGTAATGATAACAGGTCATAAATCATGGAGGTTGACATATATAAGAGTGTGTTTGATTACCTCTTCAGAAAAACATATGAGGTCTGGAACCATAATTTGTTTCCAAATATTTATACCCAAAGAAAATTGTCCTTTCAAAGTGTGACCAGTAGAAAAAAAAATCCTAAGATAAAATACTACAAATAAAACTATCTCATAGAGAAAATTTAAGAGCTAGAAATGATCTGGTCTGCAGTGTGGATATAGAAAAGGAAAAATATGACCGTGAGTTATCCTTACAAAAATGTTTTATTTTTTGTATTGATATATCCCTAATGGCATAATTGTTCTTCATGTGCAAGCACTTCCGTAATTATTGGCCATCGAGTCTCCACCTCCATGCCCATCTTGAGCCCAATCTCTCTCTTCTGTTTGACATGAGTTGTGCCAACTATTTGTGGATGTATGTGATATCAGTCTCATATCCAGTTATAGTACTCCAACCTAGTTTAACTTCTAATACTAACTCGTTGCATTTTCCTGTATGAATTTGTACTAATAAAACACCAAGAAATAAGTGAGCTAATCAATCACTTGTTCGACTTTGAGCCTTATATATTCATGCATTGTCCCTCCCATGCTCCTAGCTCACCACTCCTGATAATGCATATGATTAGGGGAAATTATACATGGGTCAACATCTGTATCCATCAAGTGTGCCACGGTTGGATTGGTGTGTCTACCTCCGGATACGATTTAATGATTTAATGGTTAATACGATTTAATGATTATTTTCAAAACTTGATTTATAAGAACAACTAAATTTACTCTTTATAGTAGATATTTTACCTGCACGTCATAAGTCTATACTCCCTTCATTTCTAAATATAAAACTTTTTAGAGTTTTCAATACAAACTACATACGGATGTATAGACGTATTTTAGAGTGTACATTCACTCTTTTTGCTTCGTATGTAGTTCATATTGAAATCTCTAAACGGGCTTATATTTAGGAACAGAGGGAGTACTTCATAGTCGACATGCGGATGCTGTGAGCGGGGAGGCTGCACAACGAGATGGGCGCGAGGGGTTGCAGAGATTGCACATGATGTACTCCCTCGTGTGCTGCTAAAATAAAGTAGTTTGCAGCTCCTGTGCATGATTCACTAATCACTGTGTGTTGTGGCGGGAGACTATGGACAATGCCAAACTTTGTAAACTATGAATATCGACATATCATGGACTGCGTGTAAATGTCTAAGCAATATCGATAACGGTCGTTAGAAAGTGTATGTTGTCTATGGTTTTATATCGTGAAGTTGTGTCAATTTTGATTGAATTTTATGATTGTACAACTTTGCATTCGTGAATATGGTCACACACAAACATACAAACACACGGACCCCAACTGACCATATTCCGGGCTGTGCGCTAGCTGACGAGTGAAGCACCGAGGGCGGACCGACGACCGATGACCAAACGACCGACCGGGCATGCGGCAGAATCCACATGGTACAGTACTATATGTCGAAGACTAGCTACAGTCCATGCATGCATCCGATCGACTTTCCGTCTCCACGCGGAAATGAACTGGAAAGCATCCAAACGACGCGCAATTATACATGCATGCACGAGACACGCTCGGTGAAGATGATCAAATCTTTCTTTCTCTTTTTTTGAGAAAAAACGATAATCAAGTCGTGCTCCATTCTTTGGTGACTCGCATACGGTAACGGCAAATGAATGTAGCAGCGCCTAGCTTATATGATGATTACATCGCGACCGTGTAATCAGTTCCAGATTGCAACTCGAGGTCTCCAATAGGACACACACGCGAGGCCAGTTTCTCAATCCGTGTACCTACGTTGTTAGCAGTTGCGAGCTAAGATGGCCGGTCTCTAACTAAGAATAGTGTGTACCACTGTTTGTAGTATCGGTCGGTCCATCTGAAGATCTGGTCGATCTACTCATGTAGTATTACGATCGAGACAGTAAGTATGATTGATGAGACTTTGATCACACATTATTTCCTCACTGCTGTAGGCCGGCCTGGGAAGGCGCCAGAAATAATTGTGGGGTATGATTGATGAGACTTTGATCACACATTATTTCCTCACTACTGTAGTCCGGCCTGGGAAGGCGCCAGAAATAATTGTGGCCCGCATCATTATTGAATGGACAAGAAGAAAATGTTTCGGATTCTCACTTTTCCAAACTCCACGTGGCCAAGGACACCCGTCAAAATCCAGGTCTCCCCAGCGGTATACAGTAAAGCATCGTCTGGTCATGCTGCCGGTCCCCACTCCCCAGCGTACTGTTCGTGACGCAAGACGACGCTCTACGCGCATCGCTAACGCTGACCAAAATTTGCTCCGCTGACCACGATGTCGGAGGCCGTGATCCAATATTACCCGCATACATTTCATCAACTGTTTGAACTAACCGGACAAAATTCATGCAAACCGGATGGATTTCATTGAAGTTTGGATATAATTTACATAAACGGATGATTTTTCGATCATTTTACTAAAAACTATAAAAAAAAACTAAACCCTATATCGGACGACCACCTAGTAAGCGTGGCCGCCCTGTCCTGCCGCACCGCCGTCGCCGTTCGTGCCGTCGTCGTCGTCCTTATCGTCGTCCCTCCAGCGGCGCAAGCATGCCGGAGGGCCCGGTAGCCTTGTCCGGCGGCTCCCTGCTACTCGCGGAGGAGTCGTTTCGCCTCCTGTTGCGCGGTGCGGAGGGCCGCCGCCAGGAGTCGTTCCGCCTCCTGTTGCGCGGTGCGGAGGGCCGCCTTGGCGGCGGCCTTGCCCCTGCCGGCGTTGGCGGAGCCATCACTAAGCGACCACTCCTCGCCGATCGTGGCGAGCTCACCGTCAAGGCGGTGGCGGTGCCTAGTGGCCGTCTCCGTAGTAGTGACGGAGCGGTCGAGCGCCCACGCGGCGGCGAGGTCAGGGTCGTTGCGGACTCATTTCGGCGCCACGTCCGTCTTGGCGAACGTAGTGTGGCGACCGGCATTGCGCTGGTCGTTCCTCGCCTGATGCCTCGCCGCTCGCTCCGCCTTGGATACCACAGCCTGAGAGCCGGAGGCACCGCCCTAACCGCCTCCTCCAAGGTAGTGGAGGATGCGGCCACGCGCCTTCGCAATCGCAGGCGGCAGCTCCTCCTTTATCGGGCGGCGGTGTCATCGTGGTGGCGAGAAGGCCCGTCAATCCGCGCGTAGCGACTGTGCGGCGGGGGCGACGCCGGCTCGTCCTTCATGCGGCGGAGGCACTCGGGGGATGTCGGCTCCTTCACGCCGTCACCGACGTGGAGGCCACGGTTGCACGGCGGGGACGCCGGCTCGTCATTCACCTGCCGGAGTGGATATGCCGGCTCCCGCTTCACGTGGACGCACGACGGGGACGGTGGCTCCTCCTTCACGTGCGCCTGCGATGGTGGCACCGGGCCCATCTGGCGGAGCGAACGCTCTGTCATGATCTCGTCCGTAAGAGCCGCCTCCGAGAGGAGACGGGGCCGATGACTATCTCCTCCTTACCGAAGGAGCCCACAGTCGTGGATGCAGATGGTCTCGGAGAGCAAAAGCGACGGTGCCACGATCCGCCTGAAGAGGAACTTCAACCGGCGCCGCCTGCTGGCGCGGAGAACCAGGACTTTGACATTGGCGCTGGGCTTGGGGAGGAGGAAGGGCTCGGCTAGGTGACGGGGAGGAGGGGAGGACGGTGCTCGGGGAGGGGGAGGACGGTGCTCGGGGAGGGGGAGTGCGGCTCTATGCGTCACCGGCGCATAGCATAAATAGCCACGGGCAGGCGAGGCGAAGGGGCGGTCAGCCCGCTGCAATGCGGCGTAGCGGTCGGAGTTGGTTTCTCGGGACGCGGCGTCCGCATTGAAGCGGCGACGCCCGAGAGGTCACGTCCGTCTGCACCGCCCTCCCGTCCGGTCAAATCGCGGGCATCAATGCCAGCCGCTGGATGCCCTGGGCTGGCATGAATGCGGCGCGGCAAGCGGCGCGGGCGTTCGATGGAAAGCGTGGAAGAGGCGGGGAGGATTTTTTTTTTGGGCCAGGGTGGTCAGGAGCGGGCGTGGCAATGATCCGGACGCCCACAAAGCCCCCCCTAGTTTGTCTCCAGATTGCGGGAAAAAGCACGTCCGGAGTGCCCGACGGACCGATACAGACCCGCGTTGGATGGCACAACACGTCCGGACCACGCGGTCCAGACGTATGCGGGCAGTTTGAGGGTCAGCGTTGGAGATGCCCTACTAGGGCTACTATGTACCTAACCTAATCTTTTGAACCAAAATTCCAATTTATATTTCGTTTGCATATTCGTATTTTTTGCAACGGGGGCTTTGGAACAGGACCACTCTTGAATGTGTTCTGACCAGTTTTTAAAACTTCACCAAGTTTCAACTAGTAAAATTCGATAGTAACGAATGGTAATTCACTAAGTTTCAGGAACTAAAACTTAAACCGTAAGCCCTAAGCCCTAAACCTATACACTAAACCTAAAAGCACATGAAACTTGATGAAGGTTCATAAAAATTTAATATTACAACTGTCAAGTTTCAATACTTGAAAGTTGGTAAATTTTTAAAGTTGTCAAAATATATTCTAGAGTGTCTTGTTTGAAAGTTCTCGTCACAAAAACACAAATATGCAAATGAAACCTAATTTGGCCCAAATATTCAAAAGATATAATAGATTTAAATTTGGAGATTAAATGAAGAGGTAAGGGAGGTGTGGTGGGTCAAGCTGATTAAGCACTAACCACATGCATGGAATCAAACAAGAATTTGGATCACGAAGCAATCATGTGGCCAGGCAGGTGCGAACCCCATGATGAGGTTAACTCCCATCGGGTAGACTCACGGCGATCTAAATCCTAGCAGAAGCCCATGTAGGCTCAAGCTCACGTTCATCAGACTACCCATAGTAGGAGTAACATGGAGAGTAACATAGATGACACCTAAGCAAAAAAGATGATGTGGCAGCTAATTAATGAGGAGAGAGACAAATTGAGTAACATAGCTAGTTACTCACACTATGAGTAACATTGCACATACCAAGACAAGATAAATCTACAACCTAATAAATGAAGTGTTGCATGACACCACACATATGTTACTCCCCACTATAGAGGTAGTAACATAGACTAGTAACATATGCATGCTACTAGTCTAAGTTACTAGCCACTATGGGTAGTCTTAAGTATCAATATATCATCTCGCATGTTGCAAATTTAATCCCTCAAGACACGCTACCCGAGTGATTATTTCCGTGTCTACGCTACTGGGAAGTTTCCATCACGCCATGATGGCCTATGTAAATACTCCCTCCATTTCACAACGCAGTGCATATAGATTTTTCTGAAAGTCAAACTTTGCCAACACTACTGGGAAAGGGCTTATAGATGAACCCTAATGAGTGGCGGGCGATGCGGGGCACCCGCCACTGCTATTTTGGAAAGTTTGCAGTGGCGGGTAATAAACAGCGCCCGCCACAACAAGTTGAACAACAGTGGCGGGCGCCCATTAAGGCCCGCCACACGTAAAGTGTTCCTCATGGGCTTCTTGTAGGAGATATGCCCTAGAGGCAATAATAAATGCTATTATTTATCTCCATGTTCATAATTATGTTTATGTTCCATGCTACAACTGCTATGGTTCTCGAGTCTACAATAACCACGAGGCTCGGAGGGAAACTCATATGCACGTGTGGAATAATAAACGGTAAAATGTATTCCTAGTCTGGCCTCTAAGACTAGCTCAAGTGTTGCATGATGATTCTGTTTTCCTGATCATGGGCATGACTATGCCGGCAACTTTGAGGGCACAATGTTAGGAGAACACTTGTGTTGAATCGACCCGATTGATGTTATGCTATGAGATACATTCGTCACAAGTTAATGGTTAATAACACAGAGAAAGTTAACGTTTGCATAATTCCTTAGACCATGAGAGTATTGAGTTTCTTCATGCTTGCTTCATGAACTTTGGGGTTTGTTAAACGTCATCCGTAAATGGGTGGCTATTACAGCGGCTTACGGGTTTATGGAAAAGTATGTCAAGGGACTTGATAGCTCAAGATTGGGATTTGCTCCTCCGTCGATGGAGAGATATTCTTTGGGCCGTCTCGGTGTTACGGTATCCATCATCGTCTGGCCAAACACGTTGTGATTTGATCACAGGGATGCCGGAACACGGGAACGATAAAAGAGAAGAAAACCGGTAACGAGGTAACTGGCATAGTGGACAAGTTGTTGATCCACGGGGATGACGATAAATCTCTCCTCGGGTGTTTGTAACATATCGTGAAGCAATAGGAATATCACACGGCAACCGGAGGTTCACTCGAATATTTATACGTGTGGGTATAGGGGTCAATATGGGTGTCCACGGCTCCGATGTTGATCATTGATCGGAAAGTGTTCTGGGTCATGTTTATACTTCACCGAACCTATAGGGTCACATGCTTAAGGGTCATCTATGTGCTGAATACTAGACAGGGAGTCTGAGAGAAAGTCACCAGAAAAGTTTCGGAGACAACGGAAATGTTCCGGAGAGAACACCGGAATAGTTTCGGTAAAACTGAAAAGTTGTTTCGGAGTATACCATTAAGTCAAATTGGTTTCGGCACATGCCTGGAAATTCTTGGAGGGTGCCAGAATTATTCTGGAAACTTCTGGGATTTTTTCGGGATAATAACCGAAAATGTTCCGGAGCTGCCGGAACCGGTTTGGTTGCTTTTCGCAGATGAAAATCACTAATCCGGAATTGTTTCGGAACGCGTCCAAAATCATTTTAGTGGGTACTAGAATTATTCTAAGACCCACAATGTTTTTGTGAATAGTGAAAATCACTTTATGGTTACTTTTTTGGAAAGCCACCTTTTTGGGCTTTGCTCCAAAATATCTTGTGGATGACATGGATGGATGAGAGCCCCTCATGGGGGGCCCACTCAAAGTGGCCGGCCAATTAGGAGCTCCTCCATGGAGCTCCTCTAGCCTTCCCATTTTGCCCCTTTGGAAAATCCATATGATGGGTTTTTTGGGTATTTTGAGTTCCACCCTACCCCTTGGGATTTCCTATAAATAGAGGTGGAGAGGCACTCTCCACACACACATGCTTTCTCTCATACATTATGCCATGCAATGATCTGGCTTCTTCTCTCCCTCACACGAAATAGTTTCGTAGAGCCGAAGGGCTGTCTGGGTTCCTATGGGAACTAGTTCTGGACGGCGAAGCCCTGCCGGATAGCTGACACCGTATGTGTGCAACCCCATAGAGAGGTCGTAGGTTCGATCTTTTTTGTCCGAGGGGCTGTTCGAGAGTGCCTCCCGAAGGGCTGTCCGAGTGACCGTCTGAGTTTCGAGGGTCCTCCCGAAGGGCTGTCCGTGACACCGTCCGGGGGACTATCCGACCGCCTCCCGGAGGGCTGTCCGAGGGACTGTCCGAGGGGCAGACGAGGGAGTACATACTCGCGGTTGGGAGGTTGTAAATCCTAGCTGCGGGGATCTGCACTGATGATCAACATCGAGTCTACTTCCACTGCGCTATGAGTCGGTAACGATCAGATCAAAAACCTTGTATGCATCTCCATAGTGATCCTGGGCGTGCTGGCTGTACCGGAAATTTTTGTTTTCTGTCGCGTTCCCCTACAGTAGCATCATGAGCCGTGCTATGTGTAGATGCAGGTTACGATCTAGATTACATAGAGATGTATGGGTATTGCATAATATAATTTTGTAGTAGATGAGATCTATTGCTGAAAATTATTTATGCGGATAGCAGATGAAATCTGTTACCCGATGTTCTTGTTGCTTCCCTGAAATTTGCGTATTTCTGATCTTGGTAATGGCATGGTGGAGTTTCAAAGTTCTGGCAATCCGCGATCCTGATTGATCAACGAAGTGCTAACAGTTCATTGAATTCCACCATAGTTAAAAGAAAGATGAAATTTCGTAGACGAAAGGGCAATGCAGATATGATTTGCATGGGGGTCATTGAGGGTGTCCCGGACTAGGGGGTACTCGGGCTGCTGGCCTATCTCTCGTAGGCCGGACTAGTGGGCCGCCCTTTACTCGTCAAAGGAAGGCCGGATGGTGGGCGACCCCGTACACCAGAAGGAAACCACCGAAGACTTGGCGTCTCCTCCAAGAAATAACTAGCGTAACCGGCATGTTTATCCCCTGATGGCAACCGACCGTGTGTAACCCTAGGTCCCTCTTGTGTCTATATAAGCCAGAGGGTTTAGTCCGTAGAGACACAGAATCATCAGAAACCAACCTAGAGTTTAGCTCATCCGATCTCGAGGTAGATCAACTCTGTAACCTTCATACTACCACATCAATACAATCTAGCAGGACGTAGGGTTTTACCTCTTCGAGAGGGCCCAAACCTGGGTAAATCGTTGTCTCTACGTTCCCTGTTACACATTGATTCCTAGATCCACAGTTCGGACCTCCTACCCGAGATCTGCCGGTTTTAGTACCGACATTGGTGCTTTCATTGAGAGCTCCACTGAGGGTCATCAAGGATCAATGGCTCGCGTAGTTATTAGCAACATTGCTTGCTGCGGGGACATCTTTGTTCCTGGCCGGCTCTTTGCGTTCGGCAGCGTCATGCTCCACGCCGATCCGACCGACCGTCTCGGCCGGGTCAAAAGTTTTACCCCCAATCAGGAGATCAGGTTCGGGAACTTAGAGTTCGTCGCTGACTCTCGGGGAGATCTTATTCTTGCGGGGTCCTCGGCTTCGCCTGGAGGGCCCGCAAACCCTGAAGCTTCGTCTTCGGGCACGGCCCACCCCACTATTGGGACAGCCGCCACTTAGGACCCGGCCTTGAGCCCGGATCCTATCTCTGTGCTCGGCGGCTGAATACCGGTCCCAGCCTAACATAATTGCGGGGCGAATTCGAACGCTCCCGTTACAGCCGTACTGCGGGTTGACCCCGCAGACTGCCAGAACTTGGGTCCGACGGATCTCTCGCTACTAAACGTGATACTAGATCGGATCCAAGCCATGGGAATCACCGATGGCCAGTCCTCGGTCTACGATCAGATCGGGCTTAAAACCGATGACATGGAAATTCACGCCCCTCCGGCCACCCACTTGGTCGCCACTATCGAAGGCTCAACCAAGGGCTCGCCCCTCCCCCCGGAACCGAAAGCGCATGGGGTGCAAGTTTCCGATCAGCAAGCTTCATCTTCCAGCTCGGCAGCCGAACTCCGCTCCGGAGAGGGTTCAGAGCCGAAGTCTGATTCAGCACTCAACCTCGAGTCCACACACCCGCACCCGGATCTAGAGCTCGGCGCATCGGATTCCATGTCAATCCAGGACGCGGCCGCCAAAACCCCGGACTCACACCCCGCCGGGATCAAATTTTTCATCCCACCCACCCCCCACATCGAGTACTGTCCAAGTAACTCAGGACGGCCCGACATATGGGACCTAATGTACGTGAAGCAACATCCCGGGGAGACAGTTCGGCACTTCTGGGCTAGATTCCTTCTCGTCAAAAACAAGATGACGGACGGTTGCAGCAAAGGAATTCTGGAGGTTTTCCGACAGAACTACCGAGACGAAGGCGTCTTAAATGCCCTCGCCCGCTGCCAATTCCAAAACTTCTCTGAGTTATCGGACCTGGTGTCCAAATACTGCGCCATGGAGTATGCTTGGCAGGCTCAGCTCGAGCAAACGGAGTTAATCCGTAAAGAGGGACCAAACCGAGCTCGGGCAAAACGTGCACACCCTCGCCAGACACCTCAATACGAGCCATCCGAGAAAAGGATGAAACCCCTAACAAGATCCAGAACGGTCCTTGATGAACTACTGGACAAACCATGCCCCATACATGCCGTCCTTCTCAACACAAACCCAACCCACAGCCTTCGAGCTGGCTGGGTGGTCAGGCAAGTCGCCAAGAGCGGCGAAGTCATCCTCGGAGGCCCGTACTCAAACAAATGTCCAGCAACGCCCCTTGATGATGACGCCGAGATCCTAACAATCTACGAGACGTATTCCTCAAAGAATCAGAGGAAGAGAGCCCTTCGAGAGCTCGCTCAAATTCACCATGTGGCAGCGACAGACTCATGGACAGACACACTTATCACTTTCAGCGAACAAGACCAGCCGAGGTCCCGCCCTACTCGAGCTGCTGCCGCCCTTGTCCATGATCCCATAGTGGATGGATTTCAACTCCAAAAGGTGCTAATGGACAGCGGCAGTGGGCTAAACCTCATTTACGAGGACACCTTGGACAAAATGCAGTTTGACAGATCTCGCATCGAGCATAGTCACACCACCTTTCGAGGGATCATCCCTGGAAAGGAGGCACGATGTAGTGGCCGAGTTGCTCTCGATGTGGTCTTCGGAACCCCCGAGAACTACCGATCTGAAGAACTGCTTTTCCACATTGTGCCCTTTCGCAGTGGCTACCACGCCTTATAGGGGCGCGACACTTTCGCACGATTCCATGCCATCCCACATTACGGGTACATGAAACTTAAGATGCCAGGGCCAAACAGCGTGATCACAGTAATAAGTGATCCGGATAGAGCTCTTCCGGCCGAGAATAAAACAACATCGCTCGCCCTCGAAGCGTTGTCCAAAGCCCTTGCAGCTGAAGAACTGACCGCGCTCCGCTCAACGGTGGATAAAGACGACGTAATCCTCGACAAAAGGCCCAAATCTACGTCCTTTAAACCAGTGGATGAAATCGTGAAATTCCAAGTGCACCCACCAGATCCCAACAAGACGGCATCCATTGGAGCTCAGTTGGACCCCGCGGTCAATGAAGAGTTGCGCAAATTTTTCCGAGAAAACTGGGATATCTTCGCCTGGCACTCGTCAGACATGCCAGGGATCCCACATAGATTAGCCGAGCACAGCTTGAACATAATCAAAGGTTTCAATCCAGTCAAACAGGCTCTACACCGGTTTTCTAGACCCAAGCGTCAAGCTGTGGGCGAGGAACTGGTAAAGTTGCTCGAAGCCGGATTCATCCGAGACATCAAACATCCGGAGTGGTTGGCCAATCTAGTCATGGTACCTAAAAAGGACAAATCCTGGCGGTTGTGCGTCGATTTCAAGGACTTAAACAAGGCCTGCCCCAAGGATCCTTTCCCCTTGCCCCGCATTGACCAGATCATAGACGCCACTGCCGGACATGACTCGCTATGTTTCCTCGACGCTTACTCCGGATACCATCAAATTAAAATGAAGGAGTCCGACCAAGCGGCCACAGCATTCATCACCCCCTATGGACCATTCTGTTTCAACACAATGCCCTTCGGATTAAAAAACGCAGGGGCTACATACCAGCGCATGATCCAAACATGTTTGGAAAAACAGATCGGCAAAACGGTCGAGGCATATGTGGACGACGTGGTTGTCAAAACCAAACACGTCAGTCAGCTGGTGGACGATCTCCGGCAAACCTTCGACGGTCTACGGACTTTCGATATACGGCTCAATCCGGAAAAGTGCGTCTTCGGGGTGCCGGCCAGTAAGCTGCTCGGATTCATTGTTTCCCATAGAGGAATAGAGGCCAACCCAGCGAAAATACAAGCACTGTCCCAGCTGGTTGTCCCCACCGAGCTAAAGCACGTCCAGAAACTAGTCGGCTGCGTAGCCGCCATAAGCCGCTTCATCTCGCGCCTCAGAGAGAAGGCCTTACCACTCTATTAGCTGCTTAAACGAACCAAGAACTTCGAGTGGACAAGTGAGGCAGCGGCCGCACTTGAGGAAATGCAAAACACTACTGGCTAGCAACCCCATCTTGATAGTGCCCAGCTCGGGCGAGCCAATGCTGCTATATATTTCGGCCACGAATCAGGTGGTCAGCGCGGTTCTCGTCGTTGAATGAGAGGCGGAAGGTCACAAGCTCCAGGTGCAGAAGCCAGTGTACTACGTATCCGAAGTGCTTACCCCGTGTGAAACGAGGTACCCACATTATCAGAAGATAGCCAACGCAGTTTTCATGGCGTCCCGGAAGCTTCACCACTATTTTCAAGAGTGTTCGGTCACGGTGGCATCCGAAGTACCCCTGAATGACATAATCAACAATCGAGACACCACTGGCCGCATAGCCAAATGGGCTATAGAGCTCCTCCCCTTCGAAATTATATATTGACCACGCCGAGCTATTAAATCTTAGGTATTGGCGGATTTTGTAGCAGAATGGACGGAAGCCGAACTCCCTAGAGAGTACAATACATATTCGCATTGGACGATGTACTTCGACGGCTCCAAAATGCTCGCCGGGCTGGGGGCTGGAGTGGTTCTCACATCTCCCACTGGCGACAGTATCCGGTACGTACTTCAGATCATGTACACTGACTCCAACAACGCGGCCGAATATGAAGCTCTGTTGCATGGACTTTGGATGGCAGTGTCAATGGGTGTGCAACGGCTTGAGGTACGGGGAGATTCTAATCTTGCCAAATCTCAAGTCAACGGATTCGACGCAAAGGACCCAAAAATGACAGCATATCGCAACGCCGTCCTGAAAATATCCGCTCGTTTCGAAGGGTTGGAGTTCCATCATGTTTCTAGAGACAACAATCAAGCTGCCGATGTCCTTGCTCGAATGGGTGCTAAGCGCGATCATGTTCCGGAGAACACCTTTCTCGAATGACTCTTCAAGACGTCCGTAGTGTGGTAGGAGGACGACCAGGGCTCTGAAACTAAGGCCTCAGGAGAATTCGTCCCTCCAACCATAGAACCAGACGATGGAATTATCGGGGGTTCGGCCGTCGAAACGACGTCTTTGGCTCACGAAGTCATGGCGGTAATCGCGCCATGGACCGAGCCCTTCCTTGCCTATCTCCTCCGCCAAGACCTACCCACTGACCAAACTGAGGCAAGGCACATTATTCGGCAATCTAAAGCCTATAAAGTCCACGAGGGCGAATTATATAAGAAAAGCACTACCGGCGTCCTCCAAAGATGTATATCCGAGGAGGAGGGAAGATAGCTCTTGGCCGAGATCCTGCCATGGGTGGTCACCATGCAGCAGCTTGGGCCCTAGTCAGCAAGGCCTTCCGAGCCGGGTTCTTCTGGCCCACTGCCCGAACAGATGCCCAAACATTGGTCCAACATTGTGTTGGATGCCAGCTCTTTGCAAATTAGAGTCATATGCCCCCCACGGCTCTTCGGACGATACCGATTACTTGGCCTTTCGCGGTTTGGGGGCTGGACATGGTCGGACCACTTAAAGGGGGGACCAAGAAAAAGAAATACCTACTCGTCATGGTAGACAAATTCACTAAATGGATTGAGGCAAAACCAGTGACCTCAGCCAAGTCCAAGCCGGTCATTGATTTTATATCCGGCGTCGTGCATAGTTACGGTGTCCCACACAACATAATAACGGACAATGGATCCAATTTTACTGCCCAGGAAGTTAAAGACTGGTGCGCTAAGTTAGGTATTAAACTCGACTATGCCTCGGGGTACCACCCACAGTCCAATGGACAGGTCGAGCGAGCTAATGGACTGATTTTGTGCGGCATTAAGCCCCGTTTGGTCCGCTCTTTAAAAGAATCTGATTGCCACTGGGTTGAGGAGCTCGACCCCGTATTGTGGGGCCTGCGCACCACTCCCAATCGATCCACGGGCTACACACCGTTCTTCTTGGTGTATGGGGCAGAAGCCATCCTCCCTAGTGATCTTATTCACGACGCACCTCGAGTACGTATGTATGAAGAAAAGGAGGCCGAGCTGGATCAGCAAGATGACCTGGACGCCCTGGAGGGCGAGCGCGACATAGCTCGGGCTCATTCTGCCTTTTACCAACAGCAGGCCAGACGCTATCAGAGCAGGGAAGTACGGGCCAAAGCTTACAACGTGGGCAACCTCGTCCTACTCCTCCCTGAGAAGCAGAAGCATAAGCTATCGCCCAAATGGGAGGGGCCCTTCATAATCGATCAGGTGCTCGCGGGAGGAGCATATCGTCTCCACGACCCAAAGGACGACCGCCTCGAACCAAACCCATGGAACGCAGCTTGGCTACGACGTTTCTACGGCTAACTCAGCGTCCTTACCATGTTCGGTTTACCCTTCTCGGATTTATATCTTTTCTTTCGAGTAACTAGTCTTTCCCGGGTTGTGTTTGGTTAAGCCGAACTACGTTAAGTTTTTCTTCGGCAAACATCCTCGAATGTACCACACGCTGTTACCTAGGCGCTTCTTTTACAGAGCCAATCATACATTATTTGTGCAACCATCAGTTTTTGGATGCTTGCAACCTTCCAGTATCGTTCTAAAGCCATCATATGCATCAATTTGACTTAAGATTTGGCCAAGCTGGGTTGCCTCGCTCCTATGTTTACTCCCTAAATTCCCGATTGTTCGGCTAGGGAGTAAAGGGAGCACCTCTGCGATTGTTACGTCTGGATTACCCGGGTGCGTACCTCAGACGGGTGAAGCCAAAAGCTAGTGTTCTTAAGAACACAATTAGTCAGCCACGGGGGAAGTGAAAATAATTGGTAACTATTGCCAAGATTCCGGGGTTATTTTCCCGAAGTAACCATCCCCGTCTACCTCGGGTATTCGGTTATACGTCCATGACTAACGTGGTAACCCGAAGAAAGGAACCCATAGAGGAACTATTTTCGTCGGAAGATGTTTCTTACGTTAAACAGTAATATAACATAACTCCCCGAGCGCGTTTTTGTCTGTTTGCACCAAGTGGCCAGATTGCCTGGTTCTCCGAAGTGTTTTCCGATGTTTTCGGATCACATAGTAGGAAACACTCCTCGGCCGATGGCCAGTTAAGACAACGTTTTAAGCACGGTTTGGAGACTATTTGATGTAAAGTACATAGATACATAGAATCAAAATGTTAATCTTGGTCAAGACCATCTATTATGGTCTCCAGAGCACAATCTGCTTGGGACAGCCGAGCTGCGGGCATAACCTGGTCATATACCAGATGCACGGGCACTTCCTGTCCATCCGGCCCTACCGGCCAAACCCTAGCTAAACGTTCCGGTTCAAGCTTGGTGAAGCGGGTCTTGATCATCGCCCAAGCCTCTCGTGCTCCCTCTCGACAACATGACATCTTCCATAACTCAAAGCGGCGCCAAGCTCCTTTGAATCGATTCGCAAGTTTGGCCATACCTTCCGGGACCACCTCGCCAGGCCACAGTGCCCGGAACATGCTCTTCATGGCTTTTCGGGCCAGCTCATGCACAGCGGAGAGCTCCTTTAGCAGGTCCCGTCCGAAAGAGCTGGCCTCCTCTTCGAGGCGTCTGGTAAGAAGAACTGCAATAAGACGAGAAGTTGTTCATCTTACCATCTAAAACATGCAGTCTATGAACTGACAAACTAGAATGCACTTACCGAACATGCCAGCTTTCAGTTTCTGGTTCTCTTCCTGGGATAGGGCCAGCTGAGCTTTCAAGCTCTCGATTTCTTGGGCCTGTTGTTGATTTTCCACCTTGAGCTTATCCCTTTCCTCATGACTTCGGGTCAATACCCGGTAGCCAGCCTCCTGCTGCGACTTCGCATACCTTTGAGCTTCTCTGGCAGTCTCCAGATCCTTCTGCAGCTAATTTATAGACTCGGATGCTACGGATTCATCTTTCATTAGCAAAGATGTTCCATCAAATTTTATTACAAACACTCCAGTTCGGCACTTACCATGTGCCTCTCTGGTAAATTTCTTGACCTCCTCTAATTCGGCTTTCACAGATTCCAACCGTGTTTGGGCTAGCCTGAGGTCTTCGGCCAACTTCTTGTTATGGTCCCGAACAGTCTGCACAATAGCATGGCATTATAGACATCAGACCCTTAACTCGGCCGTTCCGCCCAAATTAAGGCTCGAGGGCTACTGGGTTAGGTACTAGTTGTCAAACCAACGGTATACCTGCATTTTAGTAGACATGAGCTTCACCGCCCCCTCGAGTCCCGTTTGGGCAGCTCCGAGGTACGCATCTACCGAACTAAGAGCATTAAACTCCTGATCAGAAAACGCAGAGTGCCGAAGCGATGCCTTGCACCGTCGATGATTCATCACACTTTCAACCTCGGAGTTGGTGACCGAGACGCCCCCTGAGTCCTCGGGATGTTGGTCCCCGGCAGGGACCTCCGGAGTAACGCCGGCTACAACTGGCGACCTCGGTTTTGGGTCACCCCTCGGCACCTCTTCAACATCCTCGGCTGAAGGCGGTTCTACATATCGACTGCAAGACACCGCGGAAAATTATTAGGTGTTCTCGATGGATGTCAGAGATAAAGGCTATGGTAGTATGGCAGATGTGTTACCTCTTCGGGCGGGGCACGGATGATGTAACTCCTGTCGGGGCCGCGCGTTTTGTCGTCCCACGACTACTTGCCGCCGGTACCGCTCTTGCAGCTGTCCGGCGCGTCGTACGGCGGCCCTTAGGAGTAGGAGTTAGTGTATTCGGAGCAGCGGCAGTACGTCGGCCCTTTCGAGAAGAAACCCGTTGGTCACTTATAGCGGGGGAGGGAAGCGCCCCGGGGTGATCGGCCAAAAGGGCCACCTTAGAGTCGTCGAGGCTCTCCTGGTAGAAGACCCCCTCCTCGAATACGATCGATGTTTCGGGATTGTCATGAAACCCAGGGTCGTCATCACGAGAATAATTCTCCGTTTGAGGAGCGGGGTAGCTCACTGTCTTGATCCAGCGCCTCCAGCTCTCTTCAGACAGGATAAAGATCTGATTAAGAAAAATTTGGGGTGCCATCCGAGCTATAAAGCGTGGTTGGACTCACCATTTCGATGGGTTTGTACATCGAAAAGCCTTCCTTGGGCCTTAGCCGAGCAAACTCCTGCTCTTCTCCCTTGAAAAGATCGGCTAGTATGGCGGCTATCGCCGCCTGATCGGCAGGTCCCATCCTTGTGTATCGGGTTGCATCATCCTCCCCGTTGTAGCACCATAGCGGGTGTATTCTCTATTGAAGAGGTTGGACGCACCGAGCAATGGCTATTGCCATCACGTCGATGATGGTTAGCCCGTTGTGGGCTAGCCACCTCACTTGAGCGGCCAGCCGAGTTACTTCGGCACTTTCCTCCTGGGAAGCACTCTTCGGGCGCCAATTGAACCGCTTCTTCGGGGAAACCAATGAAAATTCCGGTAACCCCCTCCGAGCTGGATCGAATAAGGGTACGTCTTCGATATAAAACCATTCCGAAGTCCACTCCTTGGCGTCTTTCTTCGGAGTCCCTATGGGGTATCCGGTTCCGGCGATGCGCCATACTTCGGCCCCGCCAACCTCGTAAATTATCCCTCCTCGGGTGCGGGGGACAAGACAGAAGAATTTCCTCCACAACTCAAAATGAGCCTCGCAGCCCAGGAACATCTCGCAAAGAGCAACGAAGCCCGAGATATGAAGAATCGATCCTGGGATAAGGTGGTGGAGTTGGATCCCGTAAAACTCTAGTTGACCCCTCAAGAAAGGATGAATGAGGAAACCCAGGCCTCGCAAGAGGAAGGGCACGAAGCACACCCTTTCCTCCCCGTGGGGGGAAGGAAAGTTCTCTGCGAGGGCCTCCCCGTCTGCGGAAGTTAATCCAGGGTAGGTGGATGCGAAATCTGAAGCGGGGAGATACCCCTGCGTCTCAAGCCTGCGTAATCGCATGCGGGATACGGAGCAGCTCGCCCAATCACCTTGACGGGGGCCGTGAGGGCGTGAGGAAGAGCCTGGGACACTCGCCATTGTTTGCTGGCTATAACCTCGCAGGGATGTGAGGAAGAATGGTAGGGGGTGGGGTGCGTTAGCCTCCACACCCTTGGCCTATTAAAAGGGCATTGTCTCCCCCCAAAGAGGGGCATTTTTGTAAAAACCCATCGGGCCACTCGCATTCCCTGGATGCGTAGGAATCGAGGGTCGTCATTTAATTCTAGGCGAAGAAAAGCGGTATGGTGGGCCCCATGAGGCCTCGGCAATCGGAGGATTATTCGGCAACCGAGCTATTGCTAGCCAAACTATTGTCAAATCAAACACAGGTAAAGGAAGGAACTCGCCGCCCAAGCCAAAGACCCTTGGAGCATGGAGCTGCCGAAGACCGTCAACCTCGGCATTAGAGGCTAGTTCGGGGGATACTGAGGGTGTCCCGGACTAGGGAGTACTCGGGCTGCCGGCCTATCTCTCGTAGGCCGGACTAGTGGGCCGCCCTTTACTCATCAAAGGAAGGTCGGATGGTGGGCGACCCCGTACACCAGAAGGAAACCACCGAAGACTTGGCGTCTCCTCCAATAAATAATTAGCGTAACCGGCATGTTTATCCCCTGATGGCAACCGACCGTGTGTAACCCTAGGTCCCTCTGGTGTTTATATAAGCCAGAGGGTTTAGTCCGTAGAGACACAGAATCATGAGAAACAAACCTAGAGTTTAGCTCATCCGATCTCGAGGTAGATCAACTCTGTAACCTTCATACTACCACATCAATACAATCTAGCAGGACGTAAGGTTTTACCTCTTCGAGAGGGCCCGAACCTGGGTAAATCACTGTCTCTGCGTTCCCTGTTACACATTGATTCCTAGATCCACAGTTCGGACCTCCTACCCGAGATCTGCCGGTTTTAGTACCGACAGTCATGCGTATGACGAAGTTCAGTATGGGGCTCGAGATTTTATTATCTCGTGTTTCATACACCCCGCAAAGTTAATGTAGCGACTTGAATAATCATGCTTGATGATAAACGTTGGTAGCTGCGGTTTGGTTGAAACCTTAGAAGCCACGTAAAATAAAATTTTGCATAAATCGATTAGAGGCGTCTAACTTGTTTTTGTAGGATGTGCATATGATGTGGTATAGCAGTGCTCATATTTAATTTGATTATGTATGAGATGACTATATAATGTAAATTAACATGACCTGCGTGTCATGATTCGGCATGATGGCTGGAGCCATATGATTGTCACTTTAAATGACCTACGTGTCAACCTTAAGTAATGCACTTATTTTATTAGCTATAGAGATAGCAATATTATCTGGTGCATCGACAAGGTGGTGGCAATCTTCGCAAAGGTGAACACCGACTCGAATGCCGAAGACGAAGAAATAAAAGACTTCTCCGTCAGAAAGGGTTATACCATATCATGCTATTATGAATTGCCTGAGATGTTTGTCCCTTTGATGCACCCTTCTTGATTGCGCAGTAGTTGCTTTTTATTAGGGTGATCTCTCACTAAAAATATCAAGTAGTTAGTGTTCTCCCAAGTGTAGCACCGTCACGGCACCTATCTCTTCGGGGTATCACATGGATACATGGGTACGAACGATTAGAGAAGTATGAGACGGGTGAGTTGAGACCTCACAGCAAGATCACTTGGTTGTCTTGATGTTCCGGAGGATCGTCCTGAGCTCGGAACACTCCCATCAAAAGATGAACAAGAGTCACATAGAGATGTGATTGGCAAGTTGGCCTACCGATTGCAATTCTCGTCACTTGAGATGGATACATCCTTGGCGTTGAATTTCAATATGGGTCTTGTATCACTCACAATCAATTATGAGAGTTATTGATTTGAGTGGGAGCGCACTTTATAATTAACTTGTTTAATTCTCAGTGCAATTAATTATGAACACTGTCTAAGTGTGATTTGCATAGTAGTTGTAGAATAATGGCTCGTGTTTCCACCTTCCCTATTAAAATTGAATAGCTGTTAAATATCTGGTTAAAACTTTACAGTTGGTAACGTAATGTGAGGATTGTCCTCAAGAGTGCCGAGAAGGACTTTGTCCTATTGCATGCTTTCGGTATCCTCCCGCTAATGCTATGGATGATGTGACTCTCGTCCTTTGATCCAAAAGCTAGAATTCCGTTACGGTCAAGTGCAATATGTTTGTTTCCATGAGACCCGAACTTCAAAAGTTTGGGATAGCTATGTGATATTCATGGAACTGAAAATTAGTTTCAGATACAAACAAAGGCTAAAAGATATGGGATATCCAAAGCAATGTTTGTTTTGCAAATTATTAGTAAAGTGTTTACTATGCATTAGACTGAAGAGAGAGGAATCCAGAAGAACGCCTGTCATGAAATGAAGGTGAATAAAACAACAACTTAAAGAGAAAGGAAATGCCCAAAGGGTGTTAGTGTGACTTACACGCCTAGGAAGTTCGGGGCTAACGCCACTCTTTAAGTTGGGTGCTTCTTCTGAGAGTAGGAGAAATATTGAAAGTTAAACTGTTAGAAGTATAAAGGCAAAAAGAGAGAAGACTGGAATATCCAGCTCATGTATGAATGTCATACAAGTTATTGATGTATAGAAGGCTGGTCAAAGATATAATTCTTGGGAATTATGATTAAACATGTTAATCACCGATTCTTGGGTATTGTGAGTTGATCACAGAGATACCCGCTCGATTGCATTCTGTTGCGACTCGATGCAAGAACTACTACGGCCTAAAAGACTTACCGGAGTGAGGTTTAGATACGCGCTGGGAACATAGTAAATGTTACTATACCTTCCATCGGTGTATTACCTATGTATTTATTTTCATAATTCATTTTTAGAGTTTCATACACTCTAGCCCATTGCATAAGGTATCTTGCAAGAAGGTTGTTCATAAGAGAACTTTTGATGTTCGGTGTTACGAATAACATAAGAGCCATACTTTCATTGTGAATGAGACGTATGTTATGAATATTGATAATAATACATTACCTCTGTATTTACTTTCATAATTCATTTTAGAGTTTTATACACTCTAGCCCATTTGCATAATGTTTGTTGCAAGAGTGTTGCTCATAAAAGAACAATTGTTGTTCAGTATTATGAATAACATAAGGGCCATACTTCCATCATGGATGGGACGTATGTTATGAATATTGATGGTAATATGATACATCCATAATACTGATGCTAAATGTCGCATGACTAAGGGAATACCACACATGTGTGGCACTGCATTTGGTCACATTGGAGAAACCCGCATGGAGAAATTCCATTATGATGGATTTTGAAGTCATTTGATTATGAATCATCTGACACTTGCAACTTTCGTCCGAAAAGTGAAGTGACTAAAATACCATTCACAGGCCATAAGCAACGAGCAAGAAACTTATTGGTGATCATACATTTTGATGTGTGTAGTCCGATAAATGTTGTTGCTAGTAGTGGATTTGTCTATCTTCAGAAATGACTCAAGTAGATATATGAATATTTACTTGATGAGACATAAGTCTGGATCTTTTGAAGTCATTCAAAAGGTTTTCAAAATGAAGTAGGAATTATTGTAACAAGAAAATTATGTTCTGTAATTAGATTGCGGAAAGGAATATTTGATTTACAAGTTTAGCGAATGTCTGATGAATTGTGAAAAGAGTTTCATAACTTACACCTTCCGGAACACCACTGTGAGTGGAATGTCTGTGAAGATGTAATCAAACCATTTATGACATGGTAAGATCAAAAATGACATAAATCAATTTGCCATTATCCCTTTTAAAAGTAATGCTTTAGAGACTGCGGCTTTTACACTGAAAAGAGCGCCATCAAATCTGGTGAAATGACGTCATGGTATGGTACGCCCAGCCATGTTATATCTTTTCTTAACATTTGAAATATGGGGCTTGTGTAAAATATTTACAAACCTATTCCAAATCAGACAAGTGCTACTTTGTAGGTTGTCCCAAATTATTGGGTATTCCTCCCTCACTATGCCGAGGCAAAAAGGTTTGCCGCAAAGAACAGTATGATTTTGTAGAAAATGGTTCTTACAAAAAGGTGAGTGGGAGGACAGTGCAACTAGACGAGATAACAGTATCTTCATCATTAGGTCAAGGGAAAGAGACCTTGGAAGTGATTCCAGAGTTTCCTACTGCGACTGATACGGAAGCCTCTACATGAGATGTATGGACTTCGGTCGAACTTGCAGCTGAACCACGTAGGCAAAACTCGTGCAAACCTCTCAGGTGCGCAAACGAGATATTGTTGTTAGACAACAGTATACCTACGATACACAAGGAAGCGTTGATGGGCCCTGACTCCGGAATTGGCTAAATGCAAATATAATCCGAGATAGTTTCCATATAAATGATTCAAGATTAGATCTTGATAAACCCTTCGGAAGACTTAAAGTCTAACGAATATAAATGGAACTATAAACTGATACGGATAAAAATGTTTTATCCATAAAGCTCGACTTGTTGCTTATAACAAATTCAAGGAATTAACTGCGATGAGATTGTCTGACCGTAGCGATGCTTAAAGTCGGTTCGGGTTAAACTAGCAATTAATACATATATCAATGATGAGATATGATACTTGGATGCCAAAAGGATCTCCATGTGATGGAAATGCTACCAAGGACTTGCATGTGATACAGTCCAAGGTATTTTGTCTATCCAGAGGATGCTAATAAGTATGCAAACTTCAGAGTTCCAGCGATGGACAGAAGAGAGCAAAATGGAGTTGGAATCTTCGTTTTTGATGAAATAGTCTAAAGAGTTTGATTTCATCAATGGATAACGAAGATGCTTGTGGTTACAAGAAAGTAAGTGGGAGCATAATAATATTTCTAAAAACCTTATGTGCTGGACACATTGTTAATTGGAAATAATATAAATTTCTTGACACGAATTAGGACTTCATTGAAAATAGTTTTTTCGATGAAGTGCTTGGGCTAAGTTGCCTTGATATTAGTCATATGTAACACCCCTCTGTAACGAGCTACAGTAATCCATGATGATTATGCTAAGACACTGTGACTTGCAATGTTTGATCATGTTTGATTAATATCTCATTTCAAATTCCTCCACTGAATTCAATTCAAATTCAAAGTGAAATTTGAAGTTGCTAAAAAATTGCTGGAAAATAGTTCATGTTTTAGCAAAAATTCCAAAACAAATTAATGTTCAGGAAAACAACATCACCTATTTTCCTAAAATGGGCTAGAGCATTAAAACAGTGCAAAAATAGCAACTTTAATGCCATTTCCATTTTTGAAAAATTCAAATGGATTCAAAAATTGCCCAAACTTTTTGTGGCAGTGCAGAATAATGCATTTTATTTTTGTGGACAAGTTTCACATTTTTACAAAAGCATTTGGCAGCTCATTTATTTTTGCAAATCTTCTGTAAAATGAAAACAGAAAAGAAAATGCAAAAAGGCCTATTCTACTGTGAGCTGGGCCTAAGTGCACAGTGCACCGGCCCAGCCCACCTCCCTCTTCTCTCTCCCAGCGCCTCGCTGTCGGCCGCGCCATGGCCAGAGCGCGCTCGCTCCGGCCGCTGACCGCTACCTGCCGCCGCTCACCCGTGGAGGGGATAAGGACGAGGCCGTCCACTCCCCCTGGACGACTCATCCACTTTCTCCCCTCTCTCTCTCGCTCGCCCGAGCTCTCTCTCCCTCTCCAGTACATCTCCGTCGCCGCGCCGCCGAGATCCCGCGGCCATTGTCCTCGCCCTGCCTCGCCGTCCTGTCCATCGTGTTCGCCGTCGTCTACTACCCCGTCCCCGTCCTCGAGCGCGAGCCGGGAACCACTGCTTCGAGTTTGGCGTCCTCTTCTTCTTCCTCGGTCGCCGGCGTCTCGCCGACGAATTCGTCACCGTCTGCTGCTACTAAGCCCTCGCCGGCCTTCCTAGCGCCACACGGTGAGCCCTGCTTCCTCCCCGCAGTTCTTCCCTTCGTATCCGCGCTCGTAGACGCCGTCCCCGTCGTAGCCGTACCCGTCACCGCCGACGAGCTCGCCGCCGTGGTCTTAGCCACTGTCACGCGCGGGCGAGCCTCGCATCGAGCTCCTGGAGCTCGTGCGAGTCCAACGCCGCCGTTAGCTAGCTCCGCTGTGCTCTGCATCGCCGTGTTCGCCATTGCCCGAAACCGCTCCGCCGCTAACCTCGTCGCCGGCGTCGATTCCGGCCGACTCCGGCGACGCCACCGCCACCGTTGGATGTGCGGTCGAGTGGTCGTTCCAACGCGCTAGGCCGCGTGCCAAATGGCCGCCTGAGGCCGTTTTCCGGCGAGTCCCGTGGCTCGCCGCCGCGTTTTGACATCGCCGGTGGCTTGCCGCCGGCCAACGCCGACGTGGCTGCCACGTGGAGCTCCCTAGGTCGCTGACCAGTGGGCCCAGGGGCCCCAGTTGACCGCGTTGACTGGTCAACTGTGATGACGTGGCAGCACAGTGTCGCTGACGTGTGGGCCCCTATGCTTAATTAACTAATTAGGTTTTTAAAATTAATCTAATAATTAGTTAGTCACTGACATGTGGGGTCCACTCCCTAATTAACCCGGTTTAGTTTAATTTAATCCCTAATTAGCTTCTGTGTATGACATGTGGGACACAGCTGTCAGGTTTGACCTGGAACAGCTGGGTTGACCACTGACATCATGCTGACATCATAAGTCACTGTTCTAGATAATGCGATTTATTAATTAGATTAAATTCCAGGATTTTTAGAAAAAGGTTTAAATCTTTGAAATTCATAGAAATTCAACCGTAGCTCGGATCGAAAAGTTTTCAACATGAAAGTTGATCAGAAAATGCTTGACCATCACTTATAACTATCTGAACATGGAACCTCCCCCTCCGGTTCAGTATACCGAAATCTGCCTAAACGTCGGGAAAATATCCCAGATATTTTCCCGCTTCGTCTGCGACATGTAGCATTGCATTAGGTCACCACCAGCACTGCATTTTGCCATGCCATGCATTGTGTTGCATCTGTTTGATTTTATTTATTGTTTCTTCCCCCTCTTCTTATCCGGTAGACCCCGAGACCAACGCAGCTCCGGAGTCCGACCTCACCGCTGACGACCCCTCCTTTGCCGTAGAGCTTCCAAGCAAGCAAACCCCCCTTGAACATGCCTATATCACCTATTCTTTCTCCCTCCTGCTTGCATTAGAACTGCTACAGTTATTGTTCTGATATACCTATTCTGATGCATAGCCTGTTTTTGTAAACTGCTTTTGATATTTTACCAGATTTCCTAAATGCTTAGTGTAGGTTGGTCAGTAAACCATCTGTGGCCCCTCTTCTTTGTTCTCAGTTGCCCCGCTTAGTTACCAGTGCCCCGATCGATGTGTTTGACGGGCTGAGACCAGCACATCACCGCACACCCCCTAAGTTATACGACTCTACAGAGTTACCAACAAGTGCCGAGTGTGATACCTCTTATCTCACTCTTGATGTTGCCTCTGTAGTATAGCTAGACAGTTGTGGGTTACTGAGGGTGATTCCTCTTTCTCCACCTCCGAAGAAGCTTCTGTCGTGCAACCCCGCAAATGTGAATATCATCGAGGGTGATTCCTCCGGTTTCACCTTGACGGGTACATCGAGTGGGAATCCAATGAGGGTGATTCGTCGGATTCGTCATTGATGTGTTGGACACACTGTTACCAGTTAATTACTTCAGATACTTGGTAAAGTCGGGTCAGCCCCGAGGGGTACCCGCGAGAGATGTGGTATCGGGTTGACCACGAGGGTACCCGAGAGATGATTACGTGGCACGGACGGGTATTCCTAGCCCTTGCCGTAAGTCCACGAGACGGGGCGACGGGGTCACATGATCGTGAGTCTCTGCTTGTCACCGCGAGCTCCCTATTACCGCCACACTCTCGTGCAATGACAAATGAATAAACACTCATCGTGAGAATAACACACCTAGCATGGAAGATATTGGCTACCCCCTTCCACTTCATGAGCGGTACGGGCACACAAAACAGAAAAATTATTTTGAAATTTAGAGTTGGCACACGCAAATTTACTTGGAACGGCATTGGAATACCGCATATAGGTAGATATAGTGGACTCATAAGGCAAAACTGGTTTTAAGGATTTTGGATGTACAAGCAGTATTTCCGCTTAGTACAAAGGAATGCTAGCAAAAGATTGAGAAGCAACCAACTAAAAAACGAAAACGGTCATAAACATGCATTGAACATAACTAACACTGAATAATGCACCATAGTAGGATATAACTTCATTGCATAACTATTGACTTAACGTGCTTGCATAGGGAATCACAAACCTTAACACTAATATTCTTACTTAAGCACAATTACTTACTAACATGGCATCACATATCATCATTTCCATATCGCAAAACTATTGCAAGGAATCACACTTGTCATATCCAATGATCTATATGAACGTTTTTATCTATATCCCTCTTGAATATTCATCACTTTGGGACCAATTGCATAACATGTGCAAATTACCGTTACTATCATCATCTCTCAAAAATATTTAAGTGAAGCATGAGAGTGCAAATATTTCTTCAAAATTTCAATCTTAGCAATTCTCAAAATAATATAAGTGAAGCATGAGTATTCATTTCTTCAAAATTTTAATCAAGTCAATTCTCAAAATGATATAAGTGAAGCATGAGAATTCATTTCTTCAAAATTTTAATCAAGTCAATTCTCAAAATGATATAAGTGAAGCATGAGAATTTATTTCTACAAAATTTCAATCAACTCTCAAGATAATATAAGTGAAGCATGAGAGTTTATTTCTACAAAATTTCAGCCACCACCGTGCTCAAAAGTATTTAAGTGAAGCACTAGAGCAACTGCCTAGCTCAAAAAAAAATTAAGTGAAGCACATAGAGTATTCTACAAATTATGATGATAACGTGTGGCTCTCTCAAAATAGGTGTGTGCAGCAAAGATGATTGTGACAAACTAAAAAGCAAACAAAGCAAAGACTCATATCATACAAGACGCTCCAAGCAAAACACATATCATGTGACGAATAAAAATATAGCTCCAAGTAAAATCACCGATGGTCGGTAGAATAAAGAGGGGATGCCTTCCGGGGCATCCCCAATCTTAGACGCTTGAGTCTTCCTTGAATATTACCTTGGGGTGCCTTGGGCATCCCCAAGTTTAGGCTTTTTCTACTCCGTATTCCTTCATCCATCGTGATCTCACCCAAAACTTGAAAACTTCAATCACACAAAACTCAACAAAACCTTCGTGAGATCCGTTAGTATAACAAAACAAATCACTACTATAAGTACTGTTGCAAACCCATTCGTATTTTATTTTTGCATTATACCTACTGTACTCTAACTTCACCATGGCTTATACCCCCCGATACAATTCATAGATTCATCAAAACAAGCAAGTAGTGCATCAAAAACAGAATCTGTCAAAAACAGAACAGTCTGTAGCAATCTATTTAAAAGCCATACTTCTATAACTCCAAAAATTCTGAAAAATAGGAAAACGTGGAAAATTCATATACCAATACTGTGTAAAAATTTCAGATTTTTCGGACGCTCCAGTACAGAAAAAAAGTTCGGGCACTGGACGCAAAACTTTCTGTTTTCCAAACAGCATCAATTATACTATCTTCCAAATCATCCCAAAGGCTTTACTTGGCACAAACACTAATTAAAAACATAAAAATACTATCATACCAGTAGCATGACAGTAAAAACACACCATAACAGAAACTTATAAAAAAAATTTATTTTATTCATTGGGTTGCCTCCCAACAAGCGCTATTGTTTTATGCCCCTAGCTAGGCATAACGCATAATTTCAAGTATTGTTATCCTTGGTCTTGAATCTTCCAACTCCTATTTCATTTTCCTTGCCATTATCAATGATGTACACTAGATGATCAAGCTTAGTGCAAAGGGTTTTTATTTCCTTTAAAACATAAAGAGAGATCTTTCGATCTAAAGCATCAACCCTCCTATTTTGCGACACCACATTGCCATTCATTTTAGAGGCAAGATTAAATATTCCTCGAAAGTTAGTATCCATACTAGCTTTTGTTTCCTTTATTTGTTCAGTTTGACGAAAGCACTCTCAAGTAATAGGTTCGATAGTTTCAACTTTTGGTTGTCCAAATATGCTTTTCATTTTTTCATAGGTGTCAAAAGCATCACTCCCAAGGAAACTGTTTTCAAATATAGCGTCTAAGACATGTCTATGAGCAAGAGGTAGGCCTACGTAGAAACTTTTAAGGAGTAATTTAATGTGAAACTGAGGCCTAGCACTCACTTGTATTTTTAATAATCTATCCCATGCTTCTTTTAAAGATTCATCACTCAAATATTTAAAGTTCAAAATTCCTGGATCGTCTCCAAAATAAGGAGGGAAAGGCATATCGAGAATAGAACTAGCCATAACGATAAGCAAGCAAAAAGCAAACAAGTAAACAAGCAAACTAGAAAAAAGGCAAAAAGGCAAAGGGAAATATTTTTGTATTTTTGTAAAAATGTTTTAGAAGTGGGGGAGATGAAAACGAGAGGCAAATGGCAAATAAAGTAAATGCAAGGAGATGAGAGTTTGTGCAAAGGTACTTGATAAATGTTGATGATGTCTCCCCGGCAACGGCGCGAGAAATTCTTCCTGCTACTTGTAGCTTGCGTTGGTATTTCCCCGAAGAGGAAGGGATGATGCAACACAGTAGAGATAAGTATTTCCGTCAATTATGAAACCAAGGTTATTGAACCAGTAGGAGAATCACACAACACCTAGTAAGCAGTACCTACACACAAACAACAAATCCTTGCACCCAACGCAGACAAGGGGTTGTCAATCCCTTGGCGGTAAGATTGCAAGATTAAATTGTATTTGATAGATTGATAGATTGCAGCAAAAATACTAAATAAAATAAATAAAAGAAAATGGCAGCAATATTTTTAGGGTTTTAGTAATATGATTTTGATAGACCCGGGCGCCATAGATTTCACTAGAGGCTTCTCTCGAGAAAATAGCATACGGTGGGTAGACAAATTACTGTTGGGCAATTGATAGAAAAGCAAATAATCATGATGATATCCAAGGCATTGATCATGTATATAGGCATCACGTCCAAGATTAGTAGACCGACTCCTGCCTGCATCTACTACTATTACTCCGCACATCGATGGGATATCCAGCATGCATCTAGTGTATTAAGTCCAAAAGAACGGAGTAATGCCTTAAGAACGATGACATGATGTAGACAAAACAAACTCACGAATTAATAAACCCAATGAATAGATCTCATCTTTTTACGCTTAGTAGCAACGATACATACGTGTCATGTCCCTTTCTGTCACTGGGATTGAGCACCGCAAGATCGAACCCACTACAAAGCACCTCTTCCCATGGCAAGATAAATCAACTTAGTTGGCCAAACCAAATCAATAGATCGGAGAATAAATACGAGGCTATAATAATCATGCATAAAAGAGATCAGAGAAGACTCAAATAATATTCATGGATAATCTGATCATAAACTCACAATTCATCGGATCCCAACAAACACACCGCAAAGAAAGATTACATCGGATAGATCTCCAAGAACATCAAGGAGAACATTGTATTGAACATCAAAAAGAGAGAAGAAGCCATCTAGTTACTGCCTATGGACCCGAAGGTCTGTGGTAAACTACTCACGCATCATCGGAGAAGCAGCAAGGTTGATGTAGAGCCCCTCCGTGATCGATTCCCCCTCCGGCAGATTACCGGAGAAGGACCCCAGATGGGATCTCTCTAGAACAGAGGCTTGCGGCGGCGTAAAAAGTATTTCGTGGACTCTCCTGAGGGTTTCTGATTTTTCTAGAATTTATAGCGCTGGAATTAGGTCAAACGGAGCTTGGTGGGGCCCACGAGGCATCAGGGCGCGCCTGCCCTCCCCCAGGCGCGCCCTGGTGGCTCGTGGGGCCCACCAAGGTCTTCTGGCCTTCCCTCGAAGCTTCTGGTATTCTTCTTGCCCAAGAAAAAATCTCCAAAAAGTTTCACTGTATTTGGACTTCGTTTGATATTGACTTTCTATGAAACAAAAACAGGGTAGGAAACAGCAACTGGTACTGGGCACTAGGTTAATAGGTTAGTCTCCAAAAATGATATAAAATTGTTGTAAATGATTATAAAAACATCCAGGATTGATATTATAACAGCATGGAACAATAAAAAATTATAGATACGTTGGAGACGTATCAGTGCACAGTGCACCAGCCCAGCTCACCTCCCTGTTCTCTCTCCCCGCGCCTTGCTGTCAGCCGCGCCATGGCCAGAGCACGCTCGCTCCGGCCGCTGGCCGCCACCTGCCGCCGCTCGCCCGCGAAGGGGATAAGGACGAGGCCGTCCACTCCCCCTGGACGCCTCATCCACTTTCTCCCCTCTCTCTCTCTCTCTCTCACTCGCTCGAGCTCTCTCTCCCTCTCCAGTACATCGCCGTCACCGTGCCGCCGAGATACGGCAGCCACCGTCCTCGCCCTGCCTCGCCGTCCTGTCCATCACGTTCGCCGTCGTCGACTACCCCGTCCCCGAACTCGAGCGCGAGCCGGGAGCCACTGCTTCGAGTTCGGCGTCCTCTTCTTCTTCCTCGGTCGTCGGCGTCTCGCCGACGAATTCGTCGTCGTCTGCTACTACTAAGCCCTCGCCGGCCTTCCTTGCGCCGCACGGTGAGCCCCGCTTCCTCCCCGCCGTTCTTCCCTTCGTATCCACGCTCGTAGACGCCGTCCCCGTCGTAGCCATACCCGTCGCCACCGACGAGCTCGCCGCCATGGTCTTAGCCACTGTCACGCGCGGGCGAGCCTCGCATCGAGCTCCTGGAGCACGTGCGAGTCCAACGCCGCCGTTAGCTAGCTCCGCCGTGCTCTGCATGGCCGTGTTCGCCGTCGCCTGAAACCGCTCCGCCGCTGACCTCATCGCCGGCGTCGATTCCGGCCTACTCCAGCGACGCCACCGCCACCGTTGGATGCGCGGTCGAGTGGTCGTTCCAACGCGCTAGGCCGCATGCCAAATGGCCGCCTGAGGCCATTTTCCGGCGAGTCCCATGGCTCGCCGCCGTGTTTTGACGTCGCCGGCGGCTTGCCGCCAGCTAACGCCGACGTGGCTGCCACGTGGGGCTCCCTAGGTCGTTGACCAGTGGGCCCAGGGGGCCCAGTTGACTGGTCAACTATGCTGTCGTGGCAGCACAGTGTCGCTGACATGTGGGGCCCTAGGATTAATTAACTAATTAGGTTTTTAAAATTAATCTAATAATTAGTTAGTCACTGACATGTGGGGTCCACTCCCTAATTAACCCGGTTTAGTTTAATTTAATCCCTAATTAGCCTCTGTGTATGACATGTGGGACCCAGCTGTCAGGTTAGACCTGGAACAGCTGGGGTTGACCACTGATGTCATGCTGATGTCATGCTAGCTTCATCAGTCACTGTTCTGGATAATGCGATGTATTAATTAGATTAAATTCCAGGATTTTCAGAAAAAGGTTTAAATCTTTGAAATTCATAGAAATTCAACCGTAGCTCGGATCGAAAAGTTTTCAACATGAAAGTTGATCAGAAAAACGAGACGAATCCGAATATGTGGTCAAAATGCTTGACCATCACTCCTAACTATCTGAACATGGAACCTTCCCCTCCGGTTCAGTATACCGAAATCTGCCTAAACGCCGGGAAAATATCCTAGATATTTTCCCGCTTCGTCTGCGACATGTAGCATTGCATTAGGTCACCACCAGCACTGCATTTTGCCATGCCATGCATTGTGTTGCATCTGTTTGCTTTTATTTATTGTTTCTTCCCCCTCTTCTTATCCGATAGACCCCGAGACCGACGCAGCTCCGGAGTCCGACCTCACCGCTGACGACCACTCCTTTGCCGCAGAGCTTCCAGGCAAGCAAACCCCCCTTGAACATGCCTATATCACCTATTCTTTCTCCCTCCTGCTTGTGTTAGAACTGCTACAGTTATTGTTCTGATATACCTATTCTCATGCATAGCCTGTTTTTGTAAACTGATTTTGATATTTTACCTGATATCCTAAATGCTTAGTGTAGGTTGGTTAGTAAACCATCTGTGGCCCCTCTTCCTTGTTCTCAGTTGCCCCGCTTAGTTACCAGTGCCCCGATCGATGTGTTCGACGGGCTGAGACCAGCACATCACCGCACACCCCCTAAGTTGTACGACTCTACAGAGTTACCAACGAGTGCCGAGGGTGATACCTCTTATCTCACTCCTGATGTTGCCTCTGTAGTATAGCTAGCCAGTTGTGGGTTACCGAGGGTGATTCCTCCGGTTTCACCTTGACGGGTACATCGAGTGGGAATCCAACGAGGGTGATTCCTCGGATTCCTCATTGATGTGTTGGACACACAGTTACCACTTAATTACTTCAGATACTTGGTAAAGTCGGGTCGGCCCCGAGGGGTACCCGCGAGAGATGTGGTATTGGGTTGACCACGAGGGTACCCGAGAGATGATTACGTGGCACGGCTGGGCATTCCAAGCCCTTGCCGTAAGTCCACGAGACGGGGCGACGGGGTCACATGATCGTGAGTCTCTGCTTGTCACCGCGAGCTCCCAATGCACTAATGGGTTTGGATATGTAATCTGAGTAGGCCTCTGGCCTTTTCGCACTAACAACCACGCGGGAATAATAATGGGCACTCGGCGTCGTATGTATCAGCCGAAGTTCTTCAGACGTCAGCAGTTGAGCGGCACGCGCCCGGGTTGGACCGCCAAAGCCTACGCTTGTATTAAGGGGGCTAGGTCTGCTCCCGGCCGTCCTCACAACGCACAGGAGTGCAAAGGGCGATGGGCCCAAGACCCCTGAGCGCTTAGGATGTAGACCGGCGTGCTGGCCTCTCTGTTGAGCCTAGGTAGGGCTACTACGTGTCGATCAGCCGAGGTCGGGCATGGATCGAGTAAGTGTGTCCGACCAGAGTTAATCGAGTGTGTTGCGTAAGTTGGTGCACCCCTGTGATGTCTACTACACAACTTATTCTTGTAGACTCGTGTTGGGCCTCCAAGCGCAGAGTTTTGTAGGACAGTAGCAATTTTCCCTCAAGTGGATGACCTAAGGTTTATCAATCCATGAGAGGCGTAGGTTGAAGATGGTATCTCTCAAACAACCCTGCAACCAAATACAAGAAATCTCTTGTGTCCCCAACACACCCAATACAATGGTAAATTGTATAGGTGCACTAGTTCGGCGAAGAGATGATGATAAAAGTGTAGTATGGATAGTAGATATAGGTTTTTGTAATCTGAAAATACAAAAACAGCAAGGTAGCAAATAGTAAACGGGCATAAAAACGGTATTGCAATGCTTAGAAACAAGGCCTAGGGTTCATACTTTCACTAGTGCGATCTCCCAACATTGTTGACATAGTTGAATCATATGTAAATCCCTCACGTGCGACAAAGAGTTCACTCCAAAGTCACAAATAGCAGAGAACAAACGAAGAAATTGTTGTAGGTTACGAAACCACCTCAAAGTTATCCTTCCCGATCAATCTTATGAGCCATCCCCATTAATTGTCACGAACAGACCTAGAGTTCGTACTAGAATAACACCTTAAGATACACATCAACCAAAACCCTAATGCCACCTAGGCACTCCAATGTCACCACGAGTACCCACGGGTTTGATTATACGATATGCATCACACAATCTCAGATTCATCTATTCAAACCAACACAAGGAACTTCAAAGAGTGCCCCAAAGTTTCTACCGGAAAGTCAAGACGAAAGCGTGTGCCAACCCTTATGCATAAATCCCCAAGGTCACGGAACCCGCAAGTTGATCACCAAAACATACATCAAGTGACTCAAGTGAATATCCCATTGTCACCACAGATATCCATATGCAAGACATACATCAAGTGTTCTCAAATCCTTAAAGACTCAATCCGATAAGAAAACTTCAAAGGGAAAACTCAATTCATCACAAGAAGATAGAGAGGGGAAAACTCCATATGATTCATCTATATCAATAAAGCTCGCGATACATCAAGATCGTGCCATCTCAAGAACACGAGAGAGAGAGAGAGAGAGAGATCAAACACATAGCTACTGGTACAAACCCTCTGCCCCGAGGGTGAACTACTCCCTCCTCGTCATGGAGACCGCCGGGATGATGAAGATGGCCTTCGGTGATGCCTTCCCCCCTCCGGCAGGGTGCCGGAAAAGGGTTGTAGATGAGATCGTGGAGGTACAGAGGCTTGCGGCGGCGTAAAAACTCATCTAGGTTAACTTTCGGGGGTTTCTGAATATATAGGATTTTTCAGCGTTGGAATCACGTCAAACGGAGCCACGTGGGCCCCACGAGGTACCAGGGCGATCACCGGAATGAATCCCAATTATTGTCACCTTGGGGTATGCGGATCATAACACATAGCAGATGCATATAACTTGCGTGATCGGATCAAGAACACAAATATATTCATGAAAACATAAAGGGTTCAGATCTGGAATCATGGCACTCGGGCCCTAGTGACAAGCATTAAGCATAGCAAAGTCATAGCAACATCAATCTCAGAACATAGTGGATACTAGGGATCAAGCCCTAACAAAACTAACTCGATTACATGATAAATCTCATCCAACTCATCACCGTCCAGCAAGCCTACGAAGGAATTACTCACTCCCGGCGGTGAGCATCATGAAATTGGTGACGAAGGATGGTTGATGATGACGATGCCGGAAGATCCCCCTCTCCGGAGCCACAAACGGACTCCAGATCTGACCTCCCGATAAAGAACAGGAGGTGGCGGCGGCTCCGTATCGTGAAATGCAATAAAACTTCCTCACTTATTTTTTTCTCTGGAATTATGAATTTATAGCATTGGAATTAGGTCAGACGAAGCCACGTGGGCCCCACGAGGTACCAGGGCGCGCCTGGCGGGGTGGCGCACCCTGGTGCCTCGTGGGCACTGGGTGGCCCCCTCCAGTGGGTCTTGGTGCCAATATTTTTTATTTGTCCAATAAAAAATCTCCAAAAAGTTTCAGCTCATTTGGAAAACTTTCATTTCTGCACAAAAAACAACACCACGGTAGTTCTGCTGAAAACAGCGTCAGTCCGGGTTAGTTCTACTCAAATCATACCAAAACCATATAGAATTGTTATAAATATGGCATGAATACTTCATAAATTAAAGATACGTTGGAGACGTATCAGCATCCCGAAGCTTAATTCCTGCTCGTCCTCGAGTAGGTAAATGATAAAAGAAATAATTTATGAAGTGTGAATGATAGCATAGTGCATAAGTTGGATCAATAATAATTTCAATCACTTTTTCTAGCATCATAACAGCAACTTTTCCTCATAAAAGTCATCATGACAAAGTAGCAATTAAAAACAGAAATTTTGATGTGGAATGCTACCTATCATAATCATCATATAATCTTTTCTTTTGTTGCATGGACATTGGACTTGAACAAAGCAAGATCATTATTATAACAGCAATATTTATTATCATAAAACTTCTCATGAGCAAGTAACAATTCATCACAACAATGAAGTATAAGGCATAAACTTTCTTGGAAACTAACAAACTATTCTAGTCAACAATGCAATTGCAATTCATCATATTTTTAGGAAGGGTCTCATGTAGGAGCTTTTTAGCAAGTCCACATACTCAACCATCATTTAGTCTTCTATGATTTCTAACACTCACGACATATATATGGAGCAAAAGTTTCAGCCAGACACATAGAAAGATAGGGGCTTGTGATTTCGCCTCCCAACTTATTCACCTCAAGGGTGATGTCAACAATAATAACTCATGATCACTCATATCCAACTGGATATATGTGCCTAGATCTTTCCCCACCACATGATGCTTGCAAAAGAGAAAAATAAAAAGGAAGTAGAGGAGAACACTATTGACTCTTGCATAAAAAAATAAATACATAAAAGTAAATGCATAAAAGTAAAAGATAGGCCCTTCGCAGAGGGAAGCAGAGGTTGTCATGTGCTTTTTGTTGTTGGATGCACAAGCCCTTAATGCAAAGGAACGTCACGTTATATTGCCCCTTGTGATAGCAACCTTTATTATGCAGTCCGCCGCTTTTATTTCTTTACCATCACAAGTTCGTACAACGCTTATTTCCCTTAAAATAAAAGATCATACATATTTAGAGGCAATTTTTATTGCTTTTTGCACCGATGACAACTTACTTGAAGGATCTTATTCAATCCATAGGTAGATATGGTGGACACTCGTGACATGAAACTGGGTTTAAGGGTTTTGGATGCACAAGTAGTATCTCTACTTGGTGCGGATTTTTGGCTAGCAAAGATATTGGGCAAGCACCACATGTTGGAGGATCTATAACAATATAACTTCTATGTGAATATGAACAAACATAATTCATTACGTTGTCTTCCTTGTCCAACGTCAACAATTTGACATAAAATACTTAATGGGGGCTCACAATCATAAAAGATGTCCAAGATAGTATATTTGCATGCGAATCTTCTCTTCCCTTATTAACTTTTTCATGAATTGCATCATTGACTAATGCTATGCTTGTTAACCTCCAATAAATTTTACCACTTATACTTTTCTTTATGTAATGTCATTACTTTCCATCATATTAGCATGATCTCTTTCATTATTTTCATTGCAAGGAGTCACACTTATCATATCAAATGATCTATATGAAAGTTTTTATTATATCCCTCTCGAATATTCATCTTGGGACCAAATTCATATCTTGTGCAAATTACCATTACTATTATTAACTCTCAAAAATATATAAGTGAAGCATGAGAATTAATGACAAACTACTCCGAAATATATAAGTGAAGATCAATGAGCAGTGAAACAATTAAGTAGCTATGTAAGGACTCTCTCTCATCTAAAAAGTTTGATATCTTGATATTTTATTCAAACATCAAGCAAAACAAAATAAAATGACATTCCAAGAATAGCACACATCATGTGAAGAAGCAAAAACTTAGGCTCAACCAAAACTGACCGATAGTTGTTGAAGAAGAAAGGTGGGATGCCTACCGGGGCATCCCCAAGCTTAGATGCTTGAGACTTCTTGAAATATTAACTTGGGATGCCTTGGGAATCCCCAAGCTTGAGCTTTTGCGTCTCCTTAATTCCTCTCATATCACGGTTTCCCTAAATCTTAAAAACTTCATCCACACAAAACTCACGAAGAACTCGTAAGATAAGTTAGTATAAATCAACTCAAAACCTTAACATTCTCTACTGTAACAAATCACAAAAATTATAATTAAACATTGAATATTAAATGCCACTGCATATTTAATACTCCTATCCACAAATAGAAACATTAAACATGCAAGCATATGCAAACAATGCAACTATAACAGCAATCTGCCAAAACAGAACAGTCTGTAAAGAGTGAATAAGAATCCATACTTCCCTAATTCCAAAAATTCTGAAAAATTACCACGTGACAGAGAACTCATTCATGCTTACTGTGTAAAAATTTAAGATTTTTATCATGTTCTGACTATTCAGGAATATTCTGGACATAACAGAAAACTTTCTGTTTTCAAACAGCAACATATGAACTTGCAAACTGAGCATGGTAAAGGCTATAATTGGATTTTTATTGAACTAAAAGATACAAAACATGATTACTGATAACACCAAGCAAATATCAATAGAATAAAATGACACTCCAAGAAAAACTCATATTATGTGACAAATAAAAATATAGCTTCGAGTGAGGTTACCGATAATATTGAAGACGAAAGAGGGGATGCCTTCCGGGGCATCCCCAAGCTTAGACGCTTGAGTCTTCCTTGAGTATTACCTTGGGGTGCCTTGGTCATCCCCAATCTTAGGGTCTTGCCACTCCTTATTCTCCTCATATCGATATCTCACCCAAAACTTGAAAACTTCAATCACACAAAACTTAACGGAACTTCGTGAGAACGGTTAGTATGATAAAGAATAAACCATCACTTAGGTACTGTCCAAGAAAAGATTAAAAATTTGTTCCCATATAATTCCTACTGTATTCTATCATTTCCACAATTTATATCTCATAATATAAGCTATGGAAACATTAGAACAAGCAAACTATGCATTGAAAACAGAATCTGTCAAAAACAGAACAGTCTGTAATGATCTGACCAACTACCATACTTCTGGAACTCTAAAAATTCTAAAAAATTAGGACAACGTCAAAAATTTGCATATCAATACTGTATGAAAAATTCAGAATTTTTTTACGCTCCAGTAAAATCTGGGAAATTAAACACTGGAGGCAAAAGTTTCTGTTTTTGCACAGAATTGAATCAACAAGTATCCACACTATCCTAAAGGTTTTACTTGGCACTTTATTGAAAGAAAACACATAAAACATGATTACTACAGTAGCTTAATCATGTGAACACACTAAAACAGAAAGGATACATATTGGGTTGCCTCCCAACAAGCGCTTTTCTTTAAAGCCTTTTAGCTAGGCATGATGATTTCAATGATGCTCGCATAAAAGTAAAGAATTGAAACACAAAGAGAGCATCATGAAGCATATGACTAGCACATTTAAGCCTAACCCACTTCCTATGCATAGGGATGTTGTGAGCAAATAGTTTATGGGAGTAAGGATCAACTAGCATAGGAAGGCAAAACAAGCATGACTTCAAAACTTTCAACACATAGAGAGGAAACTTGATATTATTAAAATATGTAGAAGCATATATTCCTCTCTCAAAATAATTTTCAGTAGCATCGTGAAGAAATTCAACAATATATCCATCACACAAAGCATTCTTGTCATGATACATAAGCATAGAAATCTTACTACTCTCCACATAAGCAATTTTCTTCTCATTCATAATAGTGGGAGCAAACTCAACAAAATAATTATCATGAGATACTTGATTGGCGTAATCAAATTGAACATTAAAATCATGATGACAAGTTTCATGGTTATCATTATTCTTTATAGCATACAAGTCATCACAATAATCATAATAAATAGGAGGCATGTTATCATCATAATAAATTTTCTCATCAAAACTTGGGGGACTAAAAATATCATCTTCATCAAACATAGCATCCCCAAGCTTGTAGCTTTGCATATCATTAGCATCATGGATATTCAAAGGATTCATACTAGCAACATTGCAATCATGCTCATCATTCAAATATTTTATGCCAAACATTTTATTGAATTCTTCTTATATCAATTGAGCACAATTTTCTGATCCATCATTTTCAAGAAAGACATGATAAAGACGAATAATATGAGGCATTCTCAATTCCATTTTTTTTGTGTAGTTTTATTTTATAAGCCAAACTAGTGATAAACAAGAAACTAAAAGATTCGATTGCAAGATCTAAAGATATACCTTCAAGAACTCACCTCCCCGGCAACGGCGCCAGAAAAGAGCTTGATGTCTACTACACAACTTATTCTTGTAGACTCGTGTTGGGCCTCCAAGCGCAGAGTTTTGTAGGACAGTAGCAATTTTCCCTCAAGTGGATGACCTAAGGTTTATCAATCCGTGGGAGGCGTAGGTTGAAGATGGTATCTCTCAAACAACCCTGCAACCAAATACAAGAAATCTCTTGTGTCCCCAACACACCCAATACAATGGTAAATTGTATAGGTGCACTAGTTCGGCGAAGAGATGGTGATAAAAGTGTAGTATGGATAGTAGATATAGGTTTTTGTAATCTGAAAATATAAATACAGCAAGGTAGCAAATAGTAAACGGGCATAAAAACGGTATTGCAATGCTTAGAAACTAGGCCTAGGGTTCATACTTTCACTAGTGCGATCTCCCAACATTGTTGACATAGTTGAATCATATGTAAATCCCTCACGTGCGACAAAGAGTTCACTCCAAAGTCACAAATAGCGGAGAACAAACGAAGAAATTGTTGTAGGGTACGAAACCACCTCAAAGTTATCCTTCCTGATCAATCTTATGAGCCATCCCCATTAATTGTCACGAACAGCCCTAGAGTTCGTACTAGAATAACACCTTAAGATACACATCAACCAAAACCCTAAAGCCACCTAGGCACTCCAATGTCACCACGAGTACCCATGGGTTTGATTATACGATATGCGTCACACAATCTCAGATTCATCTATTCAAACCAACACAAAGAACTTCAACGAGTGCCCCAAAGTTTCTACCGGAAAGTCAAGACAAAAATGTGTGCCAACCCTTATGCATAAATCCCCAAGGTCACGGAACCCGCAAGTTGATCACCAAAACATACATCAAGTGACTCAAGTGAATATCCCATTGTCACCACAGATATCCATATGCAAGACATACATCAAGTGTTCTCAAATCCTTAAAGACTCAATCCGATAAGAAAACTTCAAAGGGAAAACTCAATTCATCACAAGAAGATAGAGAGGGGAAAACTCCATATGATTCATCTATATCAATAAAGCTCGCGATACATCAAGATCGTGCCATCTCAAGAACACGAGAGAGAGAGATCAAACACATAGCTACTGGTACAAACCCTCTGCCCCGAGGGTGAACTACTCCCTCCTCGTCATGGAGACCGCCGGGATGATGAAGATGGCCTCCGGTGATGCCTTCCCCCCTCCGGCAGGGTGCCGGAAAAGGGCTGTAGATGAGATCGTGGAGGTACAGAGGCTTGCGGTGGCGTAAAAACTCATCTAGGTTAACTTTCGAGGGTTTCTGAATATATAGGATTTTTCAACGTTGGAATCACGTCAAACGGAGCCACGTGGGCCCCACGAGGTACCAGGGCGCGCCTGGGGGGGTGGCGCGCCCTTGTGCCTCGTGGGCACTCGGTGGCCCCCCTCCAGTGGGTCTTGGTGCCAATATTTTTTATTTGTCCAATAAAAAATCTCCAAAAAGTTTCAACTCATTTGGAAAACTTTCATTTCTACACAAAAAACACCACCACGGTAGTTCTGCTGAAAACAGTGCCAGTCCGGGTTAGTTCTAATCAAATCATACCAAAACCATATATAATTGTTATAAATATGGCATGAATACTTCATAAATTAAAGATACGTTGGAGACATATCACCCTGCAGGGAAGTATCTCTATTCGAATAGCCGTGTCCACGGTAACGGGACGCTCGGAAAGTATCCCGATCTACTACAACTAGAACTGGGTATTATGTTGGCTCCGGGATCGGTTTCTCGCAGGGAGTCGAGGAAGGATCTCTGGGCGTTGTTACTACTTGTTGCTACTACTATATTTATGTACTAATCTGCACTCTTCTTATGCTGCAAGACGCTGAAGATGCTAGTCTTCGATAGGCTAGGCCTTTCTCTCTATTCTGGCATTTCTGCAGTCTAGTCCACAGATACAGCCCTTCTTTGATACCGATGCATAAATAGAATAGATCTGATGTAAGTCTTGCGAGTACTTTGGATGAGTACTCACGGTTGCTTTGCTTCCACTTTTCCCACATACCCGATTGCTGCGACCAGACGACGGAGCCCAGGAGCCAGCTGCCCCAGCCGACGACTACTACTACTACCCCTCTGGTGGAGAGTACTACTACGTGGAGACCGCCGATGACCAGGAGTAGATAGGAGGCACCCAGGCAGGAGGCCTGCGCCTTTTGATCCAGTGTCGTTGTTTTGCCCCGCCTTCTGAAGGCCTATCTATTTTACTTTTAGGTCTGTACTCAGATATCTAATGCTTTCGCTGATGCTCGTATGACTCAAGCTTATGTATTCGAGCCCTCGAGGCCCCTGGCTTGTAATATAAAGCTTGTATGACTTTTATTTGTGTTTAGAGTTGTGTTGTGATATCTTCAAGTGAGTCCTTAGGCTTGATCGTGTGCATTTGCGTGTATGATTAGTGCACGATTAAGTCGGGGGCGTCACAGCATATTTATCTACAGAGATAGAATTGCCTAATAGGGCTAAGCAAAAATACATATTGACAAGATGCTGAAACAGTTTAGCATTAAAACGCCAAGGAGTGATTATTGCCAAAGTCACATGAAAAGAGTTTTTTGCAAGACTCGGTGTCCCAAAACACTGATGAGCAAAATACATGATGGATATTCCACACACCTTTGTGTTTGGATTAATCATGTATTCCATGGTATGTGAAACAACCAGATATGTCCGATACTCCCAAGCTATTGCGAGTATAGATACCAAAGTGATCAAAGTACTGATCATGGGACAACAGTGAAAAATGTCATTGAGTACTACAGTAGCACTGATGACATGTTTTCTCGCAAGAAGAGATTATGAAGTGCTCGTTGTAAGTAATTACATCGATACGGTCTTCATTAATGCTCCATGCGATTTTCGATTTAAGTTAAGGGTTTTGTGTAATACACGATATGGTGGCACGGTAGTTGGAAATTGTTCCAAACAGGTTACTGTGGCGAATTCTATAACAAAGGCTAAGTATGTTGACACTTTGGAAGCGACACAGAAGATGCTGAATCATATAGTTCATTCATGAACTTAGTATGGTTCCAAGAAGGCTTTGGTCAATGGGACAAATTGTAGATAGTTGCTCCATAGCTCAGTCTGAGGAATCAAGGTTTGACCAGTGATTCACATATATACAATGCCAAGTCCACACAAAATATGAATTTTGTGAAACCGTGAAAAATCGAGGACATGCAAAGGTACACACGGAACTGAAGTTGTCAGATCCGTCGGACATCAGACTATACCACAAGCGAAGCATATTTTACACCAGTATACCATAGGTGTAAAGTGCATTAGCATTGACTAGATTATTGACTCTAGTGCAAGTGGGAGTCTGTACGAGATATGCCCTAGAGGCAATAATAAATGCTATTATTTATCTCCATGTTCATAATTATGTTTATGTTCCATACTATAACTGCTATGGTTCTCGAGTCTACAATAACCACGAGGCTCGGAGGGAAACTCATATGCATGTGTGGAATAATAAATGGTAAAATGTATTCCTAGTCTAGCCTCTAAGACTAGCTCGAGTGTTGCATGATGGTTCTGTTTTCCTGATCATGGGCACGACTATGCCGGCAACTTTGAGGGCACAATGTTAGGAGAACACTTGTGTTGAATCGACCCGATTGATGTTATGCTATGAGATACATTCGTCACAAGTTAATGGTTAATAACACAGAGAAAGTTAATGTTTGCATAATTCCTTAGAGCATGAGAGTATCGAGTTTCTTCATGCTTGCTTCATGAACTTTGGGGTTTGTTAAACGTCATCCATAAATGGGTGGCTATTACGGCGGCTTACGGGTTCATGGAAAAGTATGTCATGGGACTTGATAGCTCAAGATTGGGATTTGCACCTTCGACGATGGAGAGATATTCTTTGGGCCCTCTCAGTGTTACAGTATCCATCATCATCTGGTCAGACACGTTGTGATTTGATCACAGAGATGGCGGAACACGGGAACGAGAAAAGAGAACAAAACCGGTAACGAGGTAACTGGCATAGTGGACAAGTTGTTGATCCACAGGGATGATGATAAATCTCACCTCGGGTGTTTGTAACATATCGCAAAGCAACAGGAATAGCACACGGCAACCGGAGGTTCTCTCGAATATTTATTCGTGTGGGTATAGGTGTCAATATGGGTGTCCACGGCTCCGATGTTGATCATTGATCGGAAAGTGTTCCGGGTCATGTCTATACTTCACTGAACCTATTGGGTCACATGCTTAAGGGTCATCTATCTGCTGAATACTAGACAGGGAGTCTAAGAGAAAGTCACCGGAAAAGTTTCGGAGACAACGGAAACGTTCCGGAGAGAACACCGGAATAGTTTCTGTAAAACTGAAAAGTTGTTTCGGAGTATACCATTAAGTCAAATTGGTTACGGCACACGCCTGGAAATTCTTGGAATGTGCCAGAATTGTTCTGGAAACTTCTGGGATTTTTCCGGGATAAAAACCGGAGCTGCCGGAACCGGTTTGGATGCTTTTCGCAGATGAAAATCACTAATCTGGAAATGTTTTGGAATGCGTCCAAAATCATTTTAGTGGGTACTGGAATTATTCTAAGACCCACATAAATATTTTCGGATTTAACGGTCGCGGAAAAATGTTTCCGTGAATAGTGAAAATCACTTTATGGTTACTTTTTTGGGAAGCCACCTTTTTGGGCTTTGCTCCAAAATATCTTGGGGATGACATGGATGGATGAGAGCCCCTCATGGGGGGGCCCACTCAAGGTGGCCAGCCAAGGAGGAGCTCCTCCATGGAGCTCCTCTAGCCTTCCCATTTTGCCCCTTTGGAAAATCCATATGATGGGTTTTTTGGGTATTTTGAGTTCCACACTACCCCTTGGGATTTCCTATAAATAGAGGTGGAGAGGCACTCTCCACACACACGCTTTCTCTCATACATTATGCCATGCAATGATCTGGCTTCTTCTCTCCCTCACACAAAATAGTTTCGTAGAGCCGAAAGGCTATCTGGGTTCCGGTGGGAACTAGTTCTGGACGGCAAAGCCCTGCCGGATAGCTGACATCGTATGTGTGCAACCCCGTAGATAGGTCGTAGGTTCGATCTTTTTTGCCCGAGGGGCTGTTCGAGAGTGCCTCCCGAAGGGCTGTCCGAGTGACCGTCCGAGTTTCGGGGGTCCTCCCGAAGGGCTGTCCGTGACACCGTCCAGGGGACTGTCCGACCGCCTCCCGGAGGGCTGTCCAAGGGACTGTCCGAGGGGCAGACGAGGGAGTACATCCTCGCGGTTGGGAGGTTGTAAATCCTAGCTGCGGGGATCTGCACCGACGATCAACATCGACTCTACTTCCGCTGTGCTACGAGTCGGTAACGATCAGATCAAAAACCTTGTATGCATCTCCATAGTGATCCTGGGCGTGCTCGCTATACCGGAAATTTTTGTTTTCTATCGCGTTCCCCTACACTTCTTTGCATAACTTAGCTGTGGCGGGCAGCAACTGGTGCCCTCCACAGTTGTGTGCACTAGCAGTGGTGGGCCTCTCTTGGCAATCGCCACACGTTGGTAACGCTCGATGCCCTGCCTTGGTAGAATATTGCTGTGGCGGGTACCGCGACATGCCCACCACTGTTATACCAGCCCACACAGTTTCATTTCCCCTAAAAACTACCACTCCCTCACGAAAAGGCAGTCTCAAATCTTTCGATTCTCCGCAGCCCTCGTCCCCAACTTCGTGCCGCGCCGCCCCCCCCCCCCCACTCCGGCTCCGCGCCACGTCCCCATCCTGCACCGCGTCCGCCCTCGTCACCGCGCGCTACTACTTGTGAGCTGCGTTGGGATTTCCCCGAAGAGGAGGGGATGATGCAGTATAGTAGAGATAAGTATTTCCCTCAGTTATGAAACCAAGGTTATCAATCCAGTAGAAGAATAACGCAACAACACGTTAGCAGTACTGCACACAAAACAACAAATCCTTGCACCCAACGCAAACAAGGGGTTGTCACTCCCTTGGTGGTTAATTGCAAGATTAAATTGTATGGTGATAGATAGATAGATTGAACAAAAATACAAAATAAAATAAATAAAGTAAAAGTGCAGCAAGGTATTTTTATGATTTGGATAGACCCGGGGGCCATAGTTTTTACTAGAGGCTTCTCTCATGAAAATAGCATACGGTGGGTGAACAAATTACTGTTGGACAATTGATAGAAAAGCAAATAATCATGACGATATCCAAGGCAATGATCATGTATATAGGCATCACGTCCGAGACAAGTAGACCGACTCCTGCCTGCATCTACTACTATTACTCCACACATCGACCGCTATCCAGCATGCATCTAGTGAATTAAGTCCATAAAGAACGGAGTAACGCCTTAAGCAAGATGACATGATGCAGACAAAGTAAACTCACGCATGAATAAACCCTATCTGTTTACCCTTAATAGCAACGATACATACGTGTCATGTCCCTTTCTGTCACTGGGATTGAGCACCGCAAGATCGAACCCATTACAAAGCACCTCTCCGATTGCAAGATAAATCAATCTAGTTGGCCAAACCAAATCAATAGATCGGAGAGAAATACGAAGCTATAACAATCATGCATAAAAGAGCTCAGAAAAGACTCAAATAATATTCATGGATAATCTGATCATAAACTCACAATTCATCGGATCCCAACAAACACACCGCAAAAAAGTGATTACATCGGATAGAACTCCAAGAACATCGAGGAGAACATTGTATTGAAGATCAAAAAGAGAGAAGAAGCCATCTAGCTACTAACTATGGATCCGAAGGTCTGTGGTAAACTACTCATGCATCATCGGAAGGGTAGCAAGGATGATGTAGAGCTCCTCCGTGATCGATTCCCCCTTCGGCGGAGTACCGGAAAAGGCCTCCAGATGGGATCTCTCGAGAACAGAAGCTTGCGGCGGCGGAAAAAGTATTTCGTGGACTCCTCTGTTGATTTCCCGATTTTAGAGAATTTATAGAGGTGGAATTAGGTCAAACGGAGCTGTGTGGGCCCCACGAGGTACCAGGGCGCTGTCACGCCCAATATGCGGTCCTATCCTCAAGGAACTCGGAAGTCCCGCTAAGGATAGAAGCGCATATCGAAGATGCTTCGCAAGGTGGATATCATTACAACGTACCATGTACTGAATAGATGAGAATACCAGATAAAGGCTTACACTCGCCACAAGCTACAGCATGAATACATCACTACATCAATACATAGCAATCATCAAACAGAAGAGCAGGATCCGACTATGGATGAAATCAAACAAAAAAGAAGAACGACATCCACCCTGCTAGTCCCAGGCTGCCAACCGGGAACCTATCCCATGATCGACGAAGAAGAAGAAGCAGAAGAAGAACTCCAAACAGATCAAGCGTCGCTCTCACGTTAGATCATCGCATTACCTGTACCTGCACCTGTTGTTGTAGTAAACTGTGAGCCACGAGGACTCGGCAATCCCATTACCATGGGTATCAAGACTAGCAAAGCTTAATGGGTATGGAATGGTTAAGTGGTGAGGTTGCAGCAAGCACTAAGCATTGTATGGTGACTACCTTACGATTACAAGAATAAGAAGAGTAACTACGCATAACGGTCGCAAACTAATAACGATCAAGAAGTGATCCTGAACACCTACTTACGAGTACAAACATAACCCCACCGTGTTCTCTTCCCGAACTCCCTCAAAAAGAGACAATCACGGTTATAAATTTCCAAGTCGCCACATAACCGCGGGCACGGCTTCGCGAAAGATTTAACCCTGCAGGAGTGCTCTAAGTAGTCCATTATAAATTACCACATGCATCGGATGGAACATCCTCACACCATGATAACACGATGCTTACGATAAGGAATCCCGGTGGACAAGTCACTCGTAAAAGGTAAAACTAAACCAGCAAGACCTCCCGGCGTGTTGACGATCCCGATAGGAGCCGCGTATCTCGTTCTCAGGACACAACCAGATCGTCCAAACTTCCGGTAGGCCAATTCCAGAGTTGCCCCTGGCGGCCACCGACGGTTGACATATTCATACTAGCACCATCAGCACTAGCCCACCTGTATTGGGTTGAATTTAGAATCCTCGGGTTCATGACGCCCTATGCAAAATTAATTATTTAATTCAGTATTATTATGTTGGCAAATGTTAAAACCGAAGTTGGGCCTTGCTGGAGAAGTTTATCCTAAAATGTATGAACAGGGGGGTTCCCATATGCCCCACATGTGTTAGGAGCACTCATCAAGGAACATAACACCGATATTATGGAAACTAGGGCAGCATGAGAGGAACAAAACACCAGGCAAAAGGCCGAGTCTTCCACCCATTACCAAGTATATAGATGCATTAATTAAATACGAGATATTGTGATATCCCATGATATCCCATGTCCAACATGGAACAACCTGAAACTGCACCTTCAACTAGAAACGCTATAACAGGGGCTGAGCAAAGCGGTAACATAGCCAAACAACGGTTTGCTGGGTAAGGGTGGTTCGAGGTTGTATCATGGCATATGGGAGGCTGACATATATGTGGTAGGAAGCGCGACATAGCGATAGCATCGAGACAACTAGCAAGCAAAGATAGTAGAGATATCCAAGGTAATGGTCATCTTGCCTGAAATCCAACTAGGAAGAAGATCGAATCCATGAAGTAGTCGAGCAATCGTAGTCGAATGAATCCTCACACTTCGCAACGTAACCGGAACTATCGAGAAGAAGCACAACTGGAAAGAAACAAACAACAAGGTAAACAAACAAGCATATCATGGCATGATGCACAACCAAGTATGATGCATGTCCGGTTTAAAGATGCATGGCATGGCAAAGTGCAACAATCGAATACTACACATTAAGTGAAGATCAATATGCAACGAGTTGCATATTGACAAAACTCCACAAACAATTACTTAATTCACTCCCGTTTATGTACTCAACAAGATTAAATGTTGTTAAACATGGCAAGAGGTGAAGCATAGTTAATCTACCTATCTAGGCAATTTAAATGAGGCCGGAAACAACACAAAACAATTCCGGAAAATCCCCATATGCAAAATTCGAATTTGGTACTGTTCTGCCCTAAACACAATTTTAAAGTTGTTTAATAGCAAAAGTAAGTGCAACATGTTAATCTACACATTTTTCTAGACCATTTACATATAAAGTTTATTTAATTCGGAGCTACAGTTATTTACTTATGAAATAAACCATTTTTAGCATGTCAATTAGCAATTTTAATGCAAACAATAATTTAAATGTGGTTAACATGCATGAGGATGACATATTCCAGTTATGTGCAATTTTATGAAAACATTGGCATAATATATGATATGGAGCCTTTGTCGCCATGGCGGAAAGAAATGGGTGCCACGGCGGCGAAACGGAAATGGTGCCACGGCAACATTCCGGTGATCCGACAACTCGTTGAGATGCCGATGCAAAAGATCAAATGTGAGATGTGCCAAACATGCATGAGTGCGGGGAGTGATCCCGGATACCGGGTGTCCCACATGTCGATGGTGTGGCAAACGAGAAACGTGCAAGGAACAATCGCATACGGTGCAAACGCGAGCATCACATACAAGACATGCATTCATCCACGGCGGTCGTCTCGGCGTTATACCTTTGAAGCGTGCGTTTTGGGGCGGATCGAGTTCGATGCGGTTTAGATGTTCACGGATCGTAGTGGAAGTAGTGGGACACATTTTTGAGAGGAACTTGACGAATACAACGTCTTCGGGGCGACGGTAGTTGTACACGGCAACCGTACTCGAACTTGAAGGGTCGTTGATGCCGCGGTACTTGGTGACATGCACGGGATGGTAGTTGTGCACGTTCGTAGACGAACTTGATGGGCCGGGGGTGCCGCGGAACTTGGGGTCTTCGGACTGCAGCGGTCGTCGAGGTACTTGACGTCTGTGTAGTCGATCTTGATGGTATTGGCGTCCGGGGTCACCGAGGGACTTGGCGAAAATCATGGTCTTGGGTTGGTGGTACTGAGCGCTTGTTCTGTAGTCATTCACGTTGTCAAATAGAGGGTCTTGGCAATCCAATGTTGCTCTTGTTCGAGGAGCTCTCGGTCTTGGACTTGGCGCAAGGCTTCCGAGGGACGCGGATGCAGGGGAGGGTCAGCGAGACAAGGAGTAGTAATGGCAGCAGCAAGCGGGGCAAGGCACGAGCGACAACGACGCCATGGGCGTGCAGTAGAGCAAGGAGGAGGCACGAGCGACAGCAGCGACACGACGGAGGCCAGCGGCTTGGCGGCACTGCAGTGGAGAAGACCTCAAGAGAGGACATGGCGGAAGAGCTTGGCGTTGGAGCAGCGACGGCTAGAGAAGAATGACACGGGGCAAGGCAGAGCATCAGGGAAGCGGCCGGCGGTGCAGCTGCTCGACGGCACACCAGGTGCTTGCAGCGGCCGAGGTGGCCGTGAACAGAGTAGACGGAGATCGGCGGCTACAGGGGACGCGCGTCATCTCCATGACGATGCACAAGAGGCAAGGCCACGGCGTGGTCGTGGGTGCGCAGGCGACCACGAGGATGCGCGGGAGAGGAAGGGAGGCCGGGCGCGGAGCAGAAGACGACGGGAGGCAGCGCCATGGGGACAGAGGAAATGGGACGGCGCAGGAGGTCCGGCCATCGGGTCGGGGCGAGGAGCGCAGAGCACAGAAGCTCGGGCGCGCCCAGACACAGAGGAGAGGAAGGAGGGCATGGCGGCGCGACGCGGTTCGGCGGTGTGGATAGCAGCAGAGCAGCGAGGGGGAGGCGCGACCATGGGGATCGGGCACCGGTGCTGCTGCCCTGGCGCTGGTAGTGTGCGTGCGTGTGTGTGGCGGCGGTGGAGATGGTGAGGGATCGAGCGAGAGAGAGAGTGGAGGGGATCGGGGGGTTATAGGGCTAGGTTAAGGGTGCCGGCTGGGCCTCTGGTTGGCCTTGGGCCGGCTGGAGTTCTTGGCTGGGCTGCTCCCTTTCTCTTCCTATATCTTCTCTTAAATTCCTTTATAGAAATTATAAAGAAGAAGAAGGAAACAGAAGGATGGAAAGAAATGACTAGGGTGCATGAAAAATGTTGAAACTTTTAATGTAGAGCCTAAGATTTATACTTAGCCCAACAAAAGAAGTTTCACCCAATATGGAAGAGTTGAATTCAAACGCATTTGAATTTCATTCAAATGGTTAAATAGTAAGTGGGTGTTCGAAAGGTTTCAAAAATGTTGAGGATTTTGGAGGAGCCTCGATAAATGGAGAAACAACTATTGGCAAGGTTTGGAGGTCAAACTTGAAGCAGAAAAGACATGAGAATTTAATTGCAAGTGTGTTTATGGGTGATTCCAAAATAATGGAATATTTTATTATAGCTCCCTAATAAATATTGGGAGGATATGTTATAAAGATAAATCACAATGTGAATTCCCTCTATTTAAATAGATCAAAGATCTATGCGATTTAATTATTTGAGTTGCAAAAAAAAATTAATGATATGATGGCACGATGAAATGATGCAATGCACAAACAGATAATAAACACGGCTATCGCGAGAAACATGGAAGGCAACTGGAGCGTCGGTCTCGGGTCGTTACAACTCTCCCCCACTTACAAGAGATCTCGCCCCGAGATCTAGGAATGAGAAGAGGACGAGGAAGAGGTAAAACTAAGTTGCTTCTTGGACAAACGAGTGAAACCAAAGAACCTCGAAGGTTGCAAAACTTGAAAGAAAAGATACAACGGAGATGGTCGAAATAGAAAACACTCTGTTAGTCAAAAGGAACAAGGAATACGATGAGAACCAAGAGCTCAAGGGACAAGATAGTGTATGAAACCACTCCGGTTAAAACGAGATAGATAAGGAAAAAGAACGAAAGATTTCGTATAGCACTCCGGTAGAAAAGGGAAGCAAAACTTGATAAGATGAAAAGAACATTAAAAGAGAGCAACAACACTCCACTAAAATTGATAAGCAAGGAAAGAACATGATCTTGGCGAAACGAGATAATGGGTCGAAGAGAGCAACATCACAATGCCTCCGGAACGAAAGAATAGAAGCTAAATCGTTGGAAAGAAAAGAACGGAGAAGCAAAAGACAACTTCTACCACAATTGAATTTGAAAAGCATCCTTACAAATAAGGATTGAACGGAGTTGTTGGAAAATCAACAATGGAAAGAATAAACTTGTTGTGGGCTTATGGAAAACATCTCCAAACTTGAGGTGAAATTCTGCCACTAACGGAACAATCGATTGGTTGAGATCAACAAAGAGATGAAAATTTCTTTCACCGAGAAGAGAAGGAGACACTTGGATCATTGATAAGCACCACAATAGCAACAATCCTGAGGATAGGCTTTAGGTGAAATTTATACCAAGACAAATCCAACGAAGAAAAGGATGGATTGAAAAGATCTCCTGAGCAAAGAAAAGTTGTCAACCCATCATCTTCTCTTAGTGACTCCTCATGAATCAAGAATGATATACGACAACCTCAAAAGATAAGGGGAAGGAATTGCACTTCGGATGCAAGATGAAGAATGCTTGAGCTCATTGAAGAGCACTTCGAGAATGAATTAAATCCTTGACGAACCACCATGAAGAACTCCGGTAAACAAAAGGATGATGGAAACGAAGGTTGAAAAGAACAAGATGAATCTTGCAATGATTTAGATGGAGCTTCATGACGAGATAACCGAGAAAACTTGGAACTCTGGAAAGAAAGATGAACAACTTGGAACCGAGAAATTGATATCATGAACGAACTCCGAAAGAAGGAATTAAATCACGTCGATGGAATAAGAATAAGAATTATGTCAAGCTTGCCCCCTCCATCAACTTAAATTGATGACAAGCAACGGATTGGCATGCCACTTATTCTTCTTGAAAAGATTGAAGAGAGATATAGCACAAACTTGGGAAGATCTTCAACGAACCACCGGTAGAATTTTGAAAGAATGAATGAATTGATACGATGACAAATGAAGAGGAATCATGAACGAACCACCGTAAGAATTGAAAACAAAGGAAGAAAAGAGATTGAATCGTCGGGAAAAATTAGAAACGAACGAAGATACTTGAGGAAATTTAGATACAAGAGAACAAACTGATCATGAGCTGACTAAATTATACTTCAACGATGCACCGGAAGAATTTCAGAATGAGAGATGAACGTTGAGAATGAATAATTCTTCTGAAATGATGGCCTCCAGAGAATCAAAACGAAAAAAAACTCCTGAAATACTCCAGATGGGTATGAAAATAATTTCTCAAGAATGAAAACAATTGAGAGGATGGCAACAAGCTTGCACCACGAATCTTCAAGAGAACGGACAAGATTTAACAGAATCTCTTCTTCGGTCTTCAAATGCTGAGAATGACGACGAGGAACACCACCAAAATTATTGAGACACTCCGGAGCAATGAAAAGAGTAAGATTGGGATCGAAATGAAATGATTTGGAAGAAATCTCGAAGAAGACAATTGACTGATGAAAATTCATTCTTACGTCACACTTGAAAGAATTTGAGAATAACTCCGGGAAAAATTGGAGGAGCCAGGTAAGATCCTGGGAAAAGACTTGTGGGTTAGGGCCCACTCAAAAGAAACACCGTTGAAAAAGATTATTTAGAAGAGATAATGCACCTATTGGATTTAAATGGATTGAATGAGGTAACAACCTCGAATTAGCTTGAACAGATCTTGAATGGAAACACGAATCTTTTGAGATATCTTCAGCACTCCGGAGAAGAAATAGAGAGAGGTGAATATCCACGAGATTCTTGGATAAGAACTTCCAACATGGGAAAATATTTGAATCAATGAAAGGGAAATGATCAACAACGACAGCTTGAATTAAATCCACCGGAGAAGAAAACGAGAACGAAGAATGATGAACTGGTAGCTCCCGAGCATCTTCATGAGAATCACCGGTTAAGAACATTAAAGGAAAAGAATGGAAAGACTTCTCACGAATAAAATGGATACTTGATTTGAGATCTCTAACTCCGTGAAGAAAAAAGGGTGGGTGGGTGGGAAAAATAAAGACAACTAGAGATGGGTGAAACGAGCGCCGTTGAGAAAACTGAGAATTGATCTTGCAATTGTTCAAAGGATCAGATTGACTGAAGAGAAGCACGCCGTTTGAAAAAAAAATGAGCAATTCTTCTCGAACCGGCATTTGGACAAAATTCAATTGAGAAAAGGAAAGACGCTCCGTAGGAATATGAGAACACCATTTAGGAAAGGTCTGGAATCAACATTTGACTTCGAAGCTACTCGAATACCACAACCAAAACAAATCAAAGGATTGGGCTTGCAGAATAAGCCAGAACAAACATATGATAGAGATTTCGTCCGAAATTTTCGTGGTGGGGCCCACACGGGCTCTATCTTACAGCGACCATCAAGTACATTGCTGCCCTTGACATACGAAGCACCCCTGAGCCGTAGCAAAGCTACAAGGGCTCTTTAATACACCACGAGACTACTGTAAAAACGACCGTGAGCAAGCGGACCACTAGACATCGAACCCCAATCTCATATCATGCATCTGTCGGAAAGATATCCTAGGTAACTACTTGAATTCCCACCTAAGAACTCCCGAAACTTCTTGGTTATGTGATCAGGTTGCGGGTCCAGGAACTTACTCATAGCAAACAACAACCTAATCAGCTGCAACTGCATCCGCAACCCTTAACACACAACCGAGAAACTTCGCAAATTCGTCTAATTCAGACCTTCAAAAACACAGCGATGCTAGTCACGGTGGATCATCCGAGCTATCTCCTCAAGTACTGGGGAAAAGTCACGGCACTATTTGCCACCACAAAAAGTATAGAAGCGTTTCGATGTCGGCGTCCTCTGGTATTCAGGAACTGAAACGATAGCGAATGTGACAAGAACCCCTTGGAGCTCAACTCCCCGGGTCCAATCCATACGGTCAGGAGGCACCAAGAACAGAATTCTGTCACACCGATATCACAACGATTCAAAAAATACCCTCATGATCCTAAAAAAAATTGAGCGAGAAGAGTAGTAGAATCAAAACACCTACGTCACAATTCCTCACCAGAGCGACGAAGGGGATAAGGAGTAAAAATAATTCCTACTCTCCGACATATAGCTAGACTCAAAATAGTTTTTCTTCTATACTCGCCAACGGTTCGATCAATCAAGGGGGCTCCTGCGGTCGGTAGAGGCTCTGATACCAACTTGTAACGCCCAATATGCGGTCCTATCCTCAAGGAACTCGGAAGTCCCACTAAGGATAGAAGCGCATATCGAAGACGCTTCGCAAGGTGGATATCATTACAACATACCATGTACTTAATAGATGAGAATACCAGATAAAGGCTTACACTCGCCACAAGCTACAGCATGAATACAGCAATACATAGCAATCATCAAACAGAAGAGCAGGATCCGACTACGGATGAAATCAAACGAAAAAGAAGAACGACATCCACCCTGCTAGTACCAGGCTGCCAACCGGGCACCAATCCCATGATCGACGAAGAAGAGGAAGCAGAAGAAGAACTCCAAACAGATCAAGCGTCGCTCTCACGTCAGATCATCGCATTACCTGTACGTGCACCTGTTGTTGTAGTAAACTGTGAGCCACGAGGACTCAGCAATCCCATTACCATGGGTATCAAGACTAGCAAAGCTTAATGGGTATGGAATGGTTAAGTGGTGAGGTTGCAGCAAGCACTAAGCATTGTATGGTGGCTAACTTACGAGTACAAGAATAAGAAGAGTAACTACGCATAACGCTCGCAAACTAATAACGATCAAGAAGTGATCATGAACACCTACTTACGAGTACAAACATAACCCCATCGTGTTCTCTTCCCGAACTCCCTCGAAAAGAGACAATCACGGTTACGCACGCGGTTGGTGTATTTTAATTAGAATTAGTGTCAAGTTCTTTATAACCAGAGGTTATAAATTTCCAAGTCGCCACATAACCGCGGATACGGCTTCACGAAAGATTTAACCCTGCAGGGGTGCTCCAGGTAGTCCATTATAAATTACCACACGCATCCGATGGAACATCCTCACACCATGATAACACGATGCTTACGATAAGGAATCCCGGTGGACAAGTTACTCGTAAAAGGTAAAACTAAACCAGCAAGACCTCCCGGCATGTCGACAATCCCGATAGGAGCTGTGTATCTCGTTCTCAGGACACGACCGGATCATCCAAACTTCCGGTAGGCCAATGCCAGAGTTGCCCCTGGCAGCCACCGGTGGTTGACAAATTCAGAGCAGCACCATCAGCACTGGCCCACCTGTATTATATTGAACTAAGAATCCTCGGGTTCATGACGCCCTATGCAAAATTAATTATTTAGTTCAGTATTATTATGTTGGCAAATGTTAAAACCAAAGTTGAGCCTTGCTGGAGAAGTTTATCCTAAAACGAATGAACAGGGGGGTTCCCATATGCCCCACAGGTGTTAGGAGCGCTCATCAAGGAACATAACACCGGTATTACAGAAACTAGGATGGCATGAGTGGAACAAAACACCAGGCAAAAGGCCGAGCCTTCCACTCATTACCAAGTATATAGATGCATTAATTAAATACGAGATATTGTGATATCCCATGATATCCATGTCCCAACATGGAACAACCTGAAACTACACCTGCAACTAGCAACGCTATAAGAGGGGCTGAGCAAAGCAGTAACATAGCCAAACAACGGTTTGCTGGGTAAGGGTGGTTAGAGGCTGTAACATGGCATATGGGAGGCTGACATATATGTGGTAGGAAGCGCGACATAGCGATAGCATCGAGACAACTAGCAAGCAAAGATAGTAGAGATATCCAAGGTAATGGTCATCTTGCCTGAAATCTAGCTAGGAAGAAGATCGAATCCATGAAGTAGTCGAGCAATCATAGTCGAACGAATCCTCACACTTCGCAACGTAACCGAAACTATCGAGAAGAAGCACAACCGGAAAGAAACAAACAACAAGGTAAACAAATAAGCATATCATGGCATGATGCACAACCAAGTATGATGCATCTCCGGTTTAAAGATGCATGGCATGGCAAAGTGCAACAATCGAATACTACACATTAAGTGAAGATCAATATGCAACGAGTTGCATATTGACGAAACTCCACAAACAATTACTTAATTCACTCCCGTTTATGTACTCAACAAGATTAAATGTTGTTAAACATGGCAAGAGGTGAAGCATAGTTAATCTACCTATCTAGGCAATTTAAATGAGGCCGGAAACAACACAAAACAATTCCGGAAAATCCCCATATGCAAAATTCGAATTTGGTACTGTTCTGCCCTAAACACAATTTTAAATTTGTTTAACAGCAAAAGTAAGTGCAACATGTTAATCTACACATTTTTCTAGACCATTTACATATAAAGTTTATTTAATTCGGAGCTACAGTTATTTACTTATGAAATAAACCATTTTTAGCATGTCAATTAGCAATTTTAATGCAAACAACAATTTAAATGTGGTTAACATGCATGAGGATGACATATTCCAGTTATGTGCAATTTTATGAAAACATTGGCATAATATATGATATGGAGCCTTTGTCGCCAAGGCGGAAAGAAATGGGTGCCACGGCGGCGAAACGGAAATGGTGCCACGACAACATTCCGGTGATCCGACAACTCGTTGAGATGCCGATGCAAAAGATCAAATGTGAGATGTGCGAAACATGCACGAGTGCAGGGAGTGATCTCGGATACCGGGTGTCCCACATGTCGATGGTGTGGCAAACGAGAAACGTGCAAGGAACAATCGCATACGGTGCAAACGCGAGCATCACATACAAGACATGCATTCATCCACGGCGGTCGTCTCGGCGTTATACCTTTGAAGCGTGCGTTTTGGGGCAGATCAAGTTAGATGCGGTGTAGATGTTCACGGATCGTAGTGGAAGTAGTGGGACACATTTTGAGAGGAACTTGACGAATACAACGTCTTTGGGTACACGGCAACCGTAGTCGAACTTGAACGGTCGTCGATGCCGCGGTACTGGGTGACATGCACGGGATGGTAGTTGTACATGTTCGTAGACGAACTTGATGGGCCGGGGGTGCCGCGGAACTTGGGGTCTTCGGACTGCAGCGGTCGTCAAGGTACTTGACGTCCGTGTAGTCGATCTTGATGGTCTTGGCGTCCGGGGTCACCGAGGTACTCGGCGAAAATCATGGTCTCGGGTCGGTTGTATTGAGCGCTTGTTCTGTAGTCGTTCATGTTGTCAAACAGAGGGTCTTTGCGATCCAATGTTGCTGTTGTTCAAGGAGCTCCCGGTCTTGGACTTGGCGCAAGGCTCCCGAGGGACGCGGATGCAGGGGAGGGTCAGCGAGACACGGAGTAGTAATGGCAGCAGCAAGCGGGTCAAGGCACGAGCGACAACGATGCCATGGGCATGCAGTAGAGCAAGGAGGAGGCCAGCGATGAGGCACTCGCAGCGAGGGTCAGCAGCATAGCAGCGACACGACGGAGGCCAGCGGCTTGGCGGCGCTGCAGTGGAGAAGACCTTGGGCGAGGACATGGCGGAAGAGCTTGGCGTTCGAGCAGCGACGGCTGGAGAAGAATGACGCGGGGCAAGGAAGAGCATCAGGGAAGCGGCCGGCGGTGCAGCTGCTCGACGGCGCACCGGGTGCTTGCAGCGGCCGAGGTGGCCGTGAACAGAGGAGACGGAGGTCGGCGGCTGCAGGGGACGCGCGTCATCTCCATGACGACGCACAGGAGGCAAGGCCACGGCGTGGTCGTGGGCGTGCAGGCGACCACGAGGATGCGCGGGAGAGGAAGGGAGGCCGGGCACGGAGCAGAAGACGACGGGAGGCGGCGCCATGGGGACAGAGGAAAAGGGACGGCGCAGGAGGTCCGGCCATGGGGTCGGGGCGAGGAGCGCAGGGCACAGAAGCTCGGGCGCGCCCAGACGCGGAGGAGAGGAAGGAGGGCATGGCGGCGTGACGCGGTTCGGTGGTGAGGATAGCAGCAGAGCAGCGGGGGGAGGCGCGACCATGTGGATCGGGGACCGGCGTGGCTGCCCTGACGCTGGTAGTGTGCGTGCGTGTGTGTGGCGGCGGTGGAGATGGTGAGGGATCGAGCGAGAGAGAGAGTGGAGGGGATCGGGGGGTAATAGGGCTAGGTTAAGGGCACCGGCTGGGCCTCTGGTTGGCCTTGGGCCGGTTTGAGTTCTTGCCTGGGCTTCTCCCTTTCTCTTCCTATATCTTCTCTTAAATTCCTTTATAGAAAATTAGAAAGAAGAAGAAGGAAAGAGAAGGATGGAAAGAAATGTCTAGGGTGCATGAAAAATATTGAAACTTTTAATATAGAGCCTAAGATTTATACTTAGCCCAACAAAAGAAGTTTCACCCAATATGGAAGAGTTGAATTCAAACGCATTTGAATTTCATTCAAATGGTTGAAAAGGAAGTGTGTGTTCGAAAGGTTTCAAAAATGTTGAGGATTTTGGAGGAGCCTCGATAAATGGAGAAACAATTATTGGCAAGGTTTGGAGGTCAAACTTGAAGCAGAAAAGACATGATAATTTAATTGCAAGTGTGTTTATGGGTGATTCCAAAATAATGGAATATTTTATTATAGCTCCCTAATAAATATTGGGAGGATATGTTATAAAGAGAAATCACCATGTGAATTCCCTCGGTTTAAATAGATCAAAGATCTATGCGATTTAATTATTTGAGTTGCAAAAAAAATGATATGATGGCATGATGAAATGATGCAATGCACAAAGAGATAATTAGCACGGCCATCGCGAGAAACATGGAAGGCAACTGGAGCGTCGGTCTCGGGTCGTTATAACTCTCCCCCACTTACAAGAGATCTCGCCCCGAGATCTAGGAATGAGAAGAGGACGAGGAAGAGGTAAAACTAAGTTGCTTCTTGGACAAACGAGTGAAACCAAAGAACCACGAAGGTTGCAAAACTTGAAAGAAAAGATACAACGGAGATGGGTGAAATAGAAAACACTCTGTTAGACAAGAGGAACAAGGAATACAATGAGAACCAAGAGCTCAAGGGACAAGATAGTGTATGAAACCACTCCGGTTAAAAAGAGATAGATAAGGAAAAAGAACGAAAGATTTCGTATAGCACTCCGGTAGAAAAGGGAAGCAAAGCTTGATAAGATGAAAAGAACTTGAAAATAGAGCAACAACACTCCGGTAAAATTGATAAGCAAGGAAAGAACATGATCTTGGCGAAACGAGATAATGGGTCGAAGAGAGCAACATCACAATGCCTCCGGAACGAAAGAATAGAAGCTAAATCGTTGGAAAGAAAAGAACGGAGAAGCAAAAGACAACTTCTACCACAATTGAATTTGAAAAGCATCCTTACAAATAAGGATTGAACGGATTTGTTGGAAAATCAACAATGGAGAGAATAAGCTTGTTGTGGGCTTATGGAAAACATCTCCAAACTTGAGGTGAAATTCTGCCACTAACGGAACAATCGATTGGTTGATATCAACAAAGAGATGAAAACTACTTTCACCGAGAAGAAAAGGAGAAACTTGGATCATTGATAAGCACCACAATAGCAACAATCCTGAGGATAGGCTTTAGGTGAAATCTATACCAAGATAAATCCAACGAAGAAAAGGATGGATTGAAAAGATCTCCTGAGCAAAGAAAAGTTGTCAACCCATCATCTTCTTTTAGTGACTCCTCATGAATCAAGAATGATAAACAACAACCTCAAAAGATAAGGGGAAAGAATTGCACTTCGGATGCAAGATAAAGAATGCTTGAGCTCATTGAAGAGCACTTCGAAAACGAATTAAATCCTTGACGAACCACCATGAAGAACTCCGGTAAGCAAATGGATGATGGAAACGAAGGTTGAAAAGAACAAGATGAATCTTGCAATGATTTGGATGGAGCTTCATGACAAGATAACCGAGAAAACTTGGAACTTCGGAAAGAAAGATGAACAACTTGGAACCGAGAAATTGATATCATGAACGAACTTCGAAAGAAGGAATTAAATCACGTCGATGGAATAAGAATAAGAATTATGTCATGCTTGCCCCCTCCATCAACTTAAATTGATGACAAGCAACGGATTGGCATGCCACTTATTCTTCTTGAAAAGATTGAAGAGAGATATAGCACAAACTTGGGAAGGTCTTCAACGAACCACCAGTAGGATTTTGAAAGAATGAATGAATTGATACGATGACAAATGATGAGGAATCTTGAACGAAGCACCGTAAGAATTGAAAACAAAGGAAGAAAAGAGAATGAATCGTCGGGAAAAATTAGAAATGAACGAAGATACTTGAGAAAATTTAGATACAAGAGAACAAACTGATCACGAGCTGACTAAATAATACTTCAACGATGCACCGGAAGAATTTGAGAATGAGGGATGAACGTTGAGAATGAATAATTCTTCTGAAATGATGGCCTCCGGAGAATCAAAACGAAAAACAACTCCTAAAATACTCCGGAAGGGTATGAAAAGAATTTCTCACGAATGAAAACAATTGAGAGGATGGCAACAAGCTTGCACCACGAGTCTTCAAGAGAACGGACAAGATTTAAGAGAATCTCTTCTTCGGTCTTCAAATGCTGAGAATGACGATGAGGAACACCACCAAAATTATTGAGACACTCAGGAGCAATGAAAAGAGTAAGATTGGGATCAAAATGAAATGATTTGGAGGAAATCTCAAAGAAGACAATTGACTGATGAAAATTCGTTCTTACGTCACACTTGAAAGAATTTGAGAATAACTCTGGGAAAAATTTGAGGAGCCAGGTAAGATCCTGGGAAAAGACCTGTGGGTTAGGGCCCACTTAAAAGAAACACCGTTGAAAAAGATTATTGAGAAGAGATAATGCACCTGTTGGATTTAAATGGATTGAATGAGGTAACAACCTCGAATTAACTTGAACGGATCTTGAATGGAAACACGAATCTTCTGAGATACTTCAGTACTCCAGAGAAGAAATAGAGAGAGGTGAATATCCACGAGATTCTTGGATAAGAACTTCCAACATGGGAAAATATTTGAATCAATGAAAGGGAAATGATCAACACCGAAAGCTTGAATTAAATCCACCGGAGAAGAAAACAAGAACGAAGAATGATGAACATGTAGCTCCCGAGCATCTCCTTGAGAATCGCCGGTTAAGAACATTAAAGGAAAAGAATGGAAAGACTTCTCACCAATAAAATGGATACTTGATTTGAGATCTCTAACTCCGTGAAGAAAAAAGGGTGGGTGGGTGGGAAAAATAAAGACAACTTGAGACGGGTGAAACGAGCGCCGTTGAGAAAACTGAGAATTGATCTTGCAATTGTTAAAAGGATCGGATTGACTGAAGAGAAGCACGCCGTTTGAAAAAAAAATGAGCAATTCTTCTCGAACCGGCATTTGGACAAAATTCAATTGAGAAAAGGAAAGACGCTCCGTTGGAATATGAGAACACCATTTAGGAAAGGTCTGGAATCAACACTTGACTTCGAAGCAACTCGAATACCACAACCAAAACAAATCAAAGGATTGGGCTTGCAGAATAAGCCAGAACAAACATATGATAGAGATTTCGTCCGAAATTTTCATGGTGGGGCCCACACGGGCTCGATCTTACAGCGACCATCAAGTACATTGCTGCCCTTGACATACGAAGCATCCCCGAGCCGTAGCAAAGCAACAAGGGCTCTTTAAGACACCACGAGACCACTGTAAAAACGACCATGAGCAGGCGGACCACTAGACGTCGAACCCCAATCTCATACCATGCATCTGTCGGAAAGATATCCTAGGTAACTACTTGAATTCCCACCTAAGAACTCCCGAAACTTCTTGGTTATGTGATCAGGTTGCGGGTCCAGGAACCTACTCATAGCAAACAACAACCTAATCAGCTGCAACTGCATCTGCTACCCTTAACACACAACCGAGAAACTTCGCAAATTCGTCTACCTCAGACCTTTGAAAACACAGCGATACTAGTCACGCTGGATCATCCGAGCTATCTCCTCCAGTACTGGGGAAAAGTCACAGCACTCTTTGCCACCACAAAAAGTATAGAAGCGTTTCGATGTCGGCGTCCTCTGGTATTCAGGAACCGAAACGATAGCAAATGTGACAAGAACCCCTTGGAGCTCAACTCCCCGGGTCCAATCCATACGGTCAGGAGGCACCAAGAACAGAATTCTGTCACACCGATATCGCAACGATTCCAAAAATACCCTCGTGATCCTAAAAAAAATTGAGCGAGAAGAGTAGTAGAATCAAAACACCTACGTCACAATTCCTCACCAGAGCGACGAAGGGGATAAGGAGTAAAAAGAATTCATACTCTCCGATATATAGCTAGACTCAAAATAGTTTTTCTTCTATACTCGCCAACGGTTCGATCAATCAAGGGGGCTCCTGCGGTCGGTAGAGGCTCTGATACCAAATTGTAATGCCCAATATGCGGTCCTATCATCAAGGAACTCGGAAGTCCCGCTAAGGATAGAAGCGCATATCGAAGACGCTTCGCAAGGTGGATATCTTTACAACATACCATGTACTGAATAGATGAGAATACCAGATAAAGGCTTACACTCGCCACAAGCAACAGCATGAATACAGCAATACATCAATACATAGCAATCATCAAACAGAAGAGCAGGATCCGACTACGGATGAAATCAAACGAAAAAGAAGAACGACATCCACCCTGCTAGTCCCAGGCTGCCAACCGGGAACCTGTCCCATGATCGACGAAGAAGAAGAAACAGAAGAAGAACTCCAAACAGATCAAGCGTCGCTCTCACGTCAGATCATCGCATTACCTGTACCTGCACCTGTTGTTGTAGTAAACTGTGAGCCACGAGGACTCAGCAATCCCATTACCATGGGTATCAAGACTAGCAAAGCTTAATGGGTATCGAATGGTTAAGTGGTGAGGTTGCAGCAAGCACTAAGCATTGTCTGGTGGCTAACTTACGAGTACAAGAATAAGAAGAGTAACTACGCATTACGGTCGCAAACTAATAACGATCAAGAAGTGATCCTGAACACCTACTTACGAGTACAAACATAACCCCACCGTGTTCTCTTCCCGAACTCCCTCGAAAAGAGACAATCACGGTTACGCAGGCGGTTGGTGTATTTTAATTAGAATTAGTGTCAAGTTCTTTACAACCGGAGGTTATAAATTTCCAAATCACCACATAACCGCGGGCACGGCTTCGCGAAAGATTTAACCCTGCAGGGGTGCTCCAAGTAGTCCATTATAAATTACCACACGCATCCGATGGAACATCCTCACACCATGATAACACGATGCTTACGATAAGGAATCCCGGTGGACAAGTCACTCGTAAAAGGTAAAACTAAACTAGCAAGACCTCCCGGCGTGTCGACGATCCCGATAGGAGCCGCGTATCTCGTTCTCAGGACACGACCGGATCGTCCAAACTACCAGTAGGCCAATTCCAGAGTTGCCCCTGGCGGCCACCGGCGGTTGACAAATTCAGACCAGCACCATCAGCACTGGCCCACCTGTATTATGTTGACTTAAGAATCCTCAGGTTCATGACGCCCCATGCAAAATTAATTATTAAATTCAGTATTATTATGTTGGCAAATGTTAAAACCAAAGTTGAGCCTTGCTGGAGAAGTTTATCCTAAAATGTATGAACAGGGGGGTTCCCATATGCCCCACATGTGTTAGGAGCGCTCATCAAGGAACATAACACCGGTATTACGGAAACTAGGGTGGCATGAGTGGAACAAAACACCATGCAAAAGGCCGAGCCTTCCACCCATTACCAAGTATATAGATGCATTAATTAAATACGAGATATTGTGATATCCCATGATATCCATGTCCCAACATGGAACAACCTGAAACTGCACCTGCAACTAGCAACGCTATAAGAGGGGTTGAGCAAAGCGGTAACATAGCCAAACAACGGTTTGCTGGGTAAGGGTGGTTAGAGGCTGTTTCATGGCATATGGGAGGCTGACATATATGTGGTAGGAAGCGCGACATAGCGATAGCATCGAGTCAACTAGCAAGCAAAGATAGTAGAGATATCCAAGGTAATGGTCATCTTGCCTGAAATCCAGCTAGGAAGAAGATCGAATCCATGAAGTAGTCGAGCAATCGTAGTCGAACGAATCCTCACACTTCGCAACGTAACCGGAACTATCGAGAAGAAGCACAACCGGAAAGAAACAAAAAAGAAGGTAAACAAACAAGCATATCATGGCATGATGCACAACCAAGTATGATGCATGTACGGTTTAAAGATGCATGGCATGGCAAAGTGCAACAATCGAATACTACACATTAAGTGAAGATCAATATGCAACGAGTTGCATATTGACGAAACTCCACAAACAATTACTTAATTCACTCCCGTTTATGTACCCAACAAGATTAAATGTTGTTAAACATGGCAAGAGGTGAAGCATAGTTAATCTACCTATCTAGGCAATTTAAATGAGGCCGGAAAGAACACAAAACAATTCCGGAAAATCCCCATATGCAAAATTCGAATTTGGTACTGTTATGCCCTAAATACAATTTTGAAGTTGTTTAACAGCAAAAGTAAGTGCAACATGTTAATCTACACATTTTTCTAGACCATTTACATATAAAGTTTATTTAATTCGGAGCTACGGTTATTTAGTTATGAAATAAACCATTTTTAGCATGTCAATTAGCAATTTTAATGCAAACAACAATTTAAATGTGGTTAACATGCATGTGGATGACATATTCCAGTTATGTACAATTTTATGAAAACATTGGCATAACATATGATATGGAGCCTTTGTCGCCATGGCGGAAAGAAATGGGTGCCACGGCGGCGAAACGGAAATGGTGCCACGGCAACATTCCGGTGATCCGACAACTCGTTGAGATGCCGATGCAAAAGATCAAATGTGAGATGTGCGAAACATGCACGAGTGCGGGGAGTGATCCCGGATACCGGGTGTCCCACATGTCGATGGCGTGGCAAACGAGAAACGTGCAAGGAACAATCGCATACGGTGCAAACGCGAGCATCACATACAAGACATGCATTCATCCACGGCGGTCGTCTCGGCGTTATACCTTTGAAGCGTGCGTTTTGGAGCGGAACGAGCTCGATGCGGTGTACATGTTCACGGATCGTAGTGGAAGTAGTGGGACACATTTTTGAGAGGAACTTGACGAATACAACGTCTTCGGGGCGACGGTAGTCGTACACGGCAACCGTAATCGAACTTGAAGGGTCGTCGATGCCGCGGTACTTGGTGACATGCACGGGGTGGTAGTTGTACACGTTCGTAGACGAACTTGATGGGCCGGGGGTGCCGCGGAACTTGGGGTCTTCGGACTGCAGCGGTCGTCGAGGTACTTGACGTCCGTGTAGTCGATCTTGATGGTCTTGGCGTCCGGGGTCACCGAGGGACTTGGCGAAAATCATGGTCTCGGGTCGGTGGTACTGAGCGCTTGTTCTGTAGTCATTCACGTTGTCAAACAGAGGGTCTTGGCGATCCAATATTGCTCTTGTTCGAGGAGCTCACGATCTTGGACTTGGCGCAAGGCTCCCGAGGGACGCGGATGTAGGGGAGGGTCAGCGAGACACAGAGTAGTAATGGCAGCAGCAAGCGGGGCAAGGCACGAGCGACAACGACGCCATGGGTGTGCAGTAGAGCAAGGAGGAGGCCAGCAATGAGGCACTCGCAGCGAGGGTCAGCAGCACAGCAGCGACACGACAGAGGCCAGCGGCTTGGCGGCGCTGTAGTGGAGAAGACCTCGGGCGAGGACATGGCGGAAGAGCTTGGCGTTGGAGCAGCGATGGCTGGAGAAGAATGACGCGGGGCAAGGCAGAGCATCAGGGAAGCGGCTGGCGGTGCAGGTGCTCGACGGAGCACCGGGTGCTTGCAGCAGCCGAGGTGGCCGTGAACAGAGGAGACGGAGGTCGGCGGCTGCAGGGGATGCGCGTCATCTCCATGACGACGCACAGGAGGCAAGGCCACGGCATGGTCGTGGGCGCACAGGCGACCACGAGGATGCGCGGGAGAGGAAGGGAGGCCAGGCGCGGAGCAGAAGACGACGGGAGGCGGCGCCATGGGGACAGAGGAAAAGGGACGGCGCAGGAGGTCTGGCCATTGGGTCGGGGCAAGGAGCGCAGGGCACAGAAGCTCGGGCGCGCCCAGACGCGAAGGAGAGGAAGGAGGGCATGGCGGCGCGACGCGGTTCGGCGATGAGGATAGTAGCAGAGCAGCGGGGGAGGCGCGACGATGGGGATCGGGCACCGGCGTGGCTGCCCTGGCGCTGGTAGTGTGCATGCGTGTGTGTGGCGGCGGTGGAGATGGTGAGGGATCGAGCGAGAGAGAGAGTGGAGGGGATCGGGGGTTATAGGGCTAGGTTAAGGGTGCCAGCTGGGCCTCTGGTTGGCCTTGGGCCGGCTGGAGTTCTTGGCTGGGCTGCTCCCTTTCTCTTCCTATATCTTCTCTTAAATTCCTTTGTAGAAATTAGAAATAAGAAGAAGGATGGAAAGAAATGGCTAGGGTGCATGAAAAATGTTGAAACTTTTAATGTAGAGCCTAAGATTTATACTTAGCCCAACAAAAGAAGTTTCACCCAATATGGAAGAGTTGAATTCAAACGCATTTGAATTTCATTCAAATGGTTAAATAGGAAGTGGGTGTTGGAAAGGTTTCAAAAATGTTGAGGATTTTGGAGGAGCCTCGATAAATGGAGAAACAATTATTGGCAAGGTTTGGAGGTCAAACTTGAAGCAGAAAAGACATGATAATTTAATTGCAAGTGTGTTTATGGGTGATTCCAAAATAATGGAATATTTTGTTATAGCTCCCTAATAAATATTGGGAGGATATGTTATAAAGAGAAATCACCATGTGAATTCCCACGGTTTAAATAGATCAAAGATCTATGCGATTTAATTATTTGAGTTGCAAAAAAAATGATATGATGGCATGATGAAATGATGCAATGCACATACAGATAATTAACACGGCTATCGCGAGAAACATGGAAGGCAACTGGAGCGTCGGTCTCGGGTCATTACAGGCGCCCCCCACGGGGCGCGCCGTGGTGCCTCGTGGGCCACTGCTTCATCTTCTCGTCCCCTCCCGAAGCTTCTAGTGTTTGTTATGTCCAGAAAAAAATCTCCAAAAAGTTTCGTGGCATTTGGACTTCGTTTGGTACTGATATTCTGGAAAACCAAAAACAGGCAAAAAACAGCAATTGGCACTGGGCACTAAGTTAATAGGTTAGTCCCAAAAAATGATATATAATTTCTGTAAATCTATATAAAAACATCCAAGATTGACACTATAATAGCATGGAACAATCAAAAATTATAGATACGTTGGAGACGTATCAGCATCCCCAAGCTTAATTCCTGCTCGTCCTCGAGTAGGTAAATGATAAAAACAGAATTTTTGATGTGGAATGCTACCTATCATATTCATCATATATTCTTTTCTTTATAGCATGGACATTTGGACTTGAATGATTCAAAGCAATAGTCTATAGTTTGACATGAAGACATAAATACTCAAGCGTACTAACAAGCAACCATGTCTTTCAAAATATGAACGCTAAAGAAAGTTATCCCTAGCCCATTATGCTCAATCATTGATCCATTCATGAAACACACTCAATATTAGCTACACACAATGCACAAGTATGACAATAGTGCTCTTTAGTTGGTGCTTTGTAAGAGAAGATGGAGACTCAAAATAAAAATAAAAATTGCATAAGAGTAAATAGATAGGCCCTTCGCAGAGGGAAGCAGAGATTTGCAAATGTGCCAGAGCTCAAAGCTTAAATTAAAGAGATAAAATTATTTTGAGAGGCATGCTTTTCCTATCAACGAAAATGACCGAGAATTCCCAACATTTTTCATGCTAGACACATCATAGGTGGTTCCCAAACAGAAAATAAAGTTTATTTCCATTCCACCATTCTTTCACAATCCATGGCTAGCCGTATCCACGGGTGCCCTCCATACCAACACTTTCCAAGGAATTTATTATTATCATCATATTAAAAAAATTCATTTCGGGACTGGGCATCCCTATTACCTGCCACTTTCTCGTGCAATGACAAGTGAATAAACACTCATCGTGAGAATAACACACCAAGCATGGAAAATATTGGCCACCCCCTGCCACTTCATGAGCGGTACGGGCACACAAAACGGAAAATTATTTTGAAAATTTTAGAGTTGGCACATGCAAATTTAGTTGGAACGGCATGGAAATACCGCATATAGGTAGGTATGGTGGACTCATTTGGCACAACTTGGGTTTAAGGAGTTTGGATGCACAAGCAGTATTCCCGTTTAGTACAAATGAAGGCTAGCAAATAGATTGAGAAGCAACCAACCAAAAAGCGAAAATGGTAATAAACATGCATTGAACATAACTAACACCGAATAATGCACCATAAGTAGGATATAATTTCGTTGCATAACTATTGACTTAATGTGCATGCATAGGGAATCACAAACCTTAACACTAATATTCTTACTAAATCACAATTACTCACTAACATGACTCACATATTATCGTCTCCATATCGCAAAACTATTGCAAGGGATCAATCTTATCATATCCAATGATCTTTCATGAATGTTTTTATTATATCCCTCTTGAATATTCATCACTTTGGGACCAAATTCATATCTTGTGCAAATTACCATTACTATTATCAACTCTCAAAAAGATATAAGTGAAGCATGAGAGTTTAAATATTTCTTCAAAATTTTATCTTATCAACTCTCAAAATAATATAAGTGAAGCATGAGAGTTTAAATATTTCTTCAAAATATAGCCACCGCCGTGCTCAAAAAGATTTAAGTGAAGCACTAGAGCAACTGCCTAGCTCAAAAGGTTTAAGTGAAGCACATAGAGTATTCTAACAAATCATGATAAACGTACGGCTCTCTCAAATGGGTGTATCCAGCAAAGATGATTGTGATAAACTAAAAATCAAACAAATCAAAGACTCATATAATACAAGACGCTCCAAGTAAAACACATATGATGTGATGAATAAAAATATAGCTCCAAGTAAAATTACCGATAGTTGGTAGAAGAAAGAGGGGATGCCTTCCGGGGCATCCCCAAGCTTAGACGCTTGAGTCTTCCTTGAATATTACCTTGGGGTGCCTTGGGCATCCCCAAGCTTAGGCTCTTGCCACTCCTTATTCCTTCATCTATCGTGATCTCACCCAAAACTTGAAAACTTCAATCACACAAAACTCAACAAAACCTTCGTGAGATCCGTTAGTATAACAAATAAATCCTTAACTTTAAGTACTATAGTAAATTGATTCATATTTAATATTGGCATAATGCTACTGTACTCCAACTTCTCCATGACTCATACCCCCCGATATGATCCATAGATTCATCAAAATAAGCAAACTATGCAACAAAAACCAAATCTGTCTAAAACAGAATAGTCTGTAAATATCTATTTAAAAGTTATAGTTCTGTAACTCCAAAAATTCTAAACAATTAGGAAAACGTGGGAAATTCATATACCAATACTGTGTAAAAATTTCAGATTTTTCTAACACTCCAATACTGAACTAAAATTCCAGCACTGGACGCAAAACTTTCTGTTTTCCAAACAGCATCAATTATACTATCTTCCAAATCATCCCAAAGGCATTACTTGGTACAAACACTAATTAAAAACAAAAACACAATCATAACAGTAGCATAATTGTGAAAACACACAAGAACAGAGACAAAAAGTAAAAAATTATTTTATTCATTGGGTTGCCTCCCAAGCTCTTTCTTTATAGCCATTAAGATAGGCTTGAGATTTAAATGATGCTCACATGAATGATAAAAGTTGAAACACAAAGAGAGCATTATAATTCATGTTATAAACACATTTAAGTCTAATATACTTCCTATGCATAGGCATTTTATAGGAGAACAAATTATCAAGACAAGAATAACCTAGCATATGCAAGGAAGGAGAAAGAAACAATAGCAATCTCAACATGAAGAGAGGTAATTTAGTAACATGAAAATTTCTGCAACCATATTTTCCTCTCTCATAATAATTATATGTAGGGTCATATTCAAATTAAACAATATAGCTATCATATAAAATTTTCTCTTCATGATCCACATGCTTAAAAGTCTTATAATCTTTCAAGACAGTGGGATTAACATCAACTAAAGTCATGACCTCTCCAAACCCACTTTTATCAAAAAATTCACAAGATTGATAATTCTCCAAAGTGGTGGGATCATTATTACCTAAAGTTGACACTCTTCCAAACCACCTTTCAATATTATTGCAAACACTATTATCAATAACACATTCATCATGAGGCTTAAATAAATTTTCAAAATCATAAGAAGCATTATCACCCTAATCATGATCATTGCAATAAGTAGTGGACATGACAAAATTATCATCCCCAAGCTTGTGGTTTTGCATATCATTAGCAGAATTGACACTAATAGAATTTATAATAACATCATTGCAATCATGCTTTTCATTGAAGGAGCTATCATGAATCACTTTATAAATTTCTTCTTTCAGCACTTCATCACAATTTTCAGATTCATGATTTTCAAGCAAAACTTCATAGAGGAAATTAAGTGCACTCAACTCACTAGCAATTGGTTCATCATAATTGGGTCTGTTGAAAAGATTAGCAAGTGGATGAGGATCCATATCAATAGATTTTTAGCAAGCGAATATGCAAGCAAATAGAAGGCACATGGCAACACAAGCAAAGATAGCAAACAAGCAAAAAGGCAAATGGAAAATATTTTTGTATTTTTGAAAAAACTTTTTAGAAGTGGGGGAGATGAAAATGAGAGGCAAATGGGAAATAATGTAAATGCAAGGAGATGTAAGTTTTATGCGTAGGTACTTGCTAGATGTTGATGATGTCTCCCCGGCAACGGCGCCAGAAATTCTTCCTGCTACTTGTGAGCTGCGTTGGGATTTCCCCGAAGAGGAGGTGGTGATGCAGTATAGTAGAGATAAGTATTTCCCTCAGTTATGAAACCAAGGTTATCAATCCAGTAGGAGAATCACGCAACAACTCGTTAGCAGTACCTGCACACAAAACAACAAATCCTTGCACCCAACGCAAACAAGGGGTTGTCAATCCCTTGGCGGTTAATTGCAAGATTAAATTATATGGTGATAGATAGATAGATCGAACAAAAATACAAAATAAAATAAATAAAGTAAAAGTGCAGCAAGGTATTTTTATGATTTTTAATATATGATTTGGATAGACCCGGGGGCCATAGTTTTCACTAGAGGCTTCTCTCATGAAAATAGCATACGGTGGGTGAACAAATTACTGTTGGACAATTGATAGAAAAGCAAATAATCATGACAATATCCAAGGCAATGATCATGTATATAGGCATCACGTCCGAGACAAGTAGACCGACTCCTGCCTGCATCTACTACTATTACTCCACACATCGACCGCTATCCAGCATACATCTAGTGAATTAAGTCCATAAAGAACGGTGTAACGCCTTAAGCAAGATGACATGATGTAGACAAAGTAAACTCACACATGAATAAACCCCATCTTTTAACCCTTAATAGCAATGATACATACGTGTCATGTCCCTTTCTGTCACTGGGATTGAGCACTGCAAGGTCGAACCCATTACAAAGCACCTCTCCGATTGCAAGATAAATCAATCTAGTTGGCCAAACCAAATCAATGGATTGGAGAGAAATACGAAGCTATAATAATCATGCATAAAAGAGCTCAGAGAAGACTCAAATAATATTCATGGATAATCTGATCATAAACTCACAATTCATTGGATCCCAACAAACACACCGCAAAAAAGTGATTACATCGGATAGAACTCCAAGAACATCGAGGAGAACATTGTATTGAAGATCAAAAAGAGAGAAGAAGCCATCTAGCTATTAACTATGGACCCGAAGGTCTGTGGTAAACTACTCACGCATCATCGGAAGGGCAGCAAGGATGATGTAGAGCCCCTCCGTGATCAATTCCCCCTCCGGCAGATTACCGGAGAAGGACCCCAGATGGGATCTCTCTGGAACAGAAACTTGTGGCGGCAGAAAAAGTATTTCGCGGACTCCCCTGAGGGTTTCTGATTTTTTATGAATTTATAGTGGAAGAATTAGGTCAAACGGAGCTGGGTGTATCACATACAATTTTCTGTCATTTTCTTTTATTTATTTATTTATTTTATTTATTTATTACTGCCATTTTATTTTATTTATTTATTACTGCCATTTTCTTTTATTTATTTTATTTTGTATTTTTGTTTTAATCTATCTGTCTATCACATACAATTTAATCTTGCAATTAACCGCCGAGGGATTGACAACCCCTCGTTTGCGTTGGGTGCAAGGATTTGTTGTTTGTGTGCAGGTGCTGCTAACGAGGTGTTGCGTGATTCTCCTACTGGTTCCATAACCTTGGTTTCATAACTGAGCGAAATACTTATATCTACTGTGCTGCATCATCCCTTCCTCTTCGGGGATAATACTAACGCAAGCTACAAGTAGCAGGAAGAATTTCTGGCGCCGTTGCCGGGGAGACATCATCAACATCTATCAAGTACCTTTGCATAAACTCTCATCTCCTTGCATTTATTTTATTTGCCATTTGCCTCTCATTTTCATCTCCCCCACTTCTAAAATGTTTTTACAAAAATACAAAAATATTTTCCGTTTGCCTTTTTCTTGTTTGCTTCTTTACTTGCTTGCTTTTATTGCCTTCATGTCGAACACACCAGAACAGAAACTAAAAGTAAAACTATAAGAAACTATGGATCCATATAAAGTTTACTACATGAATCATCTTCTATCCATTCGTGCTCGTGCTGAAACCCCAACTAGTTTAGTTGAGGGAAAATCATTAGATGAGCATGCTCATTTTGTGCTTCACCGTTTGCCCCAAAAGGGGAGACTCCTATGGCATCAAATAAATAGTTCGCTATGCTATGCTTGGAATCTATATGAAATTTATGATTTTACTTGTTGCTCTAAGAACCCTAAAAAACACCTTCCCTACCTAAGTGAGTTCAATGATAATGAAATCTTATCTTCTTATGAAAAAGGTGTTTATAGTTACTATGATATCGAACAAATTGAAGAATTTGTTGCTTTTAAGGGTGCTTATGAAGTTGCTTCTCTGATTGAAAAGTATGATATTACCCTCTACAAATCTGAAAATTTTGCCATACTTAAGTATTGCTAGGAAAATTATGCATCTAATGCCTATGTTAGTGAATTTATTAAGAGAATGTCTTCTGCTTTGGAAGAGAATAATGATACACATGAATCTATAGATAATCATGATTCCGATGATTCGATTGAAATATCCCCTCTTGATGAACATGATGCTTGTTATTCTTATGGCCATGACGCCAATATTAAAGATGCTTATAGAGATGAACTTGCTATAGTTCCTTATGTTAAAAATGAAATTATTGCTATAACACCCATACTTGATAGCTCCTTAAATGAAAAGCATGATTGCAATGATGTCACTATAAATTCTATTAGTGTCAATTGTGCTAATGATATGCAAAACCACAAGCTTGGGGATGATAATTTTGTCATGTCCACTACCTATTGCAATGATCATGATTGGGGTGATAATGCTTTTTATGATCTTGAAAATTTATTTAAGCCTCATGATGAATATGTTATTGATAATAAAATTTGCAACACTATTAAAAGTGGGTTTGGAAGAGCGTCAACTTTAGGCAATAATGATCCCACTATTTTGGAAAATTATCAATCTTATGAATTTTTGGATAAAAGTGGGTTTGGAGAGGTCATAACTTTCGTTGATGTTAATCCCATTATTTTGGAAGACTATAAGAATTTTATGCATGTGGATCATGGAGAGAAAATTTTATATGATAGCTATATTGTTGAATTTGATTATGATCCTACATGTAATTATTATGAGAGAGGAAAATATGGTTGTAGAAATTTTCATGTTACTAAATTACCTCTCGCTATGTTGAGATTGTCAATGTTTTACTCCTCTCCTTTGCATATGCGAGATATTTCTCGTCTTGATAATTTGTTTGCATATAAAATAACTATGCATAGGAAGAATGTTAGACTTAAATGTGTTTTTCACATGTTACATGATGCTCTCTTTGTGTTTCAATTATTATCTTTCATGTGAGCATCATTGAAATCTCAAGCCTATCTTAATGGTTATAAAGAAAGAGCTTTTTGGGAGGCAACCCAATGAATAAAATATATATTTTCTGTTATTGTGTGTTTTCACTGTCATGCTACTGGTATGATTGTGTTTTTGTGTTTTTAATTAGTGTTTGTGCCAAGTAAAGCCTTTAGGATGATTTGGAAGATAATATAATTGATGCTGTTTGGAAAACAAAAAGTTTTGCATCCAATACCCGAATTTTGTTTCAGTACTGGAGAGTCAAAAAATCTGAAATTTTTAAACCGTATTGGTATATGAATTTCCCAAGTTGTCCTAATTTTTCAGAATTTTTGGAGTTACAGAAGTATGGCTTTTAAATAGATTGCTACAGACTGTTCTGTTTTTGACAGATTCTGTTTTTGATGCACTACTTGCTTGTTTTGATGAATCTATGGATTGTATTGGGGGGGTATAAGCCATGGTGAAGTTAGAGTACAGTAGGTATAATGCAAAAATAAAATATGAATGGGTTTGCAACAGTACTTATAGTAGTGATTTATTTTGTTATACTAACGGATCTCACGAAGGTTTTGTTGAGTTTTGTGTGATTGAAGTTTTCAAGTTTTGGGTGAGATCACGATGGATGAAGGAATAAGGAGTAGTAAAATCCTAATCTTGGGGATGCCCGAGGCACCCCAAGGTACTATTCAAGGAAGACTCAAGCGTCTAAGCTTGGGGATGCCCCAGAAGGCATCCCCTCTTTCTTCTACCAACCATCGGTAATTTTACTTGGAGCTATATTTTTATTCGTCACATAATGTCGGCGGGATGATCCCCGGGTAGGCCACGGAGCCCGGAGCCCCTTTTTCAAAACATCGGGGTAGGCCAAACCCCTCAAACCGGCTGGCCCGTGCGTCGGCTCCCCGGCGCGAGCCGGCACGGCATGGCGACCAGGCCCGGCCGGCTGGCCCACGCCGGCTGGCCACGAGAGGCCAAGCCCTCACGACAGGGCAGGCATGGCCACGGTGCTCCCTCCGGCCCCGGAGGGCACGGCTACAGCGCTCCCTCCTTTACGTCGGCCCCCGCGAGCGTGGCTATAGCATTCCCCCCTTTACGCCGACCCCGACGGGCGGCGCAGTCTTGTAGCCTGATGGCGCCATCTACCCTACGACGCAAGACAAGACGCGCCACAGTGCCCTGCTCCCGGCGGACGCGGCGCACCCGGCGGACCCAGCGCACCCGGTGACCAGGCAGACCCCACCGCCGGGTTCCAGACGATGACACCCGGGCCCCGCTCCCGTGCATTTTTACCCATGTAACCCTGGGGGTCGGCCTATAAGACCCCCAGGGAGGCCTCCATGCAGAGGGATGGATCTCGATTGACAGTTCACACACACACCCACGAACACTTTCAGAGGAGAGGCCGAACGGCGGCCTAGAACCTTCTGCCTCCTCCGTCTACGCAGCTCCAGGAGCAACCTTGTAGCCCTTGTGCTTTCCATACACCATTCGGCAGGACTAGGGGTGTTACCTCTCCAGAGGGCCCCAAACCTGTGTACGTCTTGTGTCCCGCACTTGCCCGTGCCAACCTCGCCTCCGGAACCCACCGGCGTCCTCCTGTAACCCCACCTTTTTAGCCATCTTATGGCATTTGCCGTGAGAACACCACGACAGTTGGCGCCCACCGTGGGGCTGCTCGCGGCACCGGCCGGAGTCAAGTTCCGGACGAGGCCCTTCACCAGCTCCGACGAGCGCATCATGCACGGTTTGGTCCGTGCGCCTCGCACGGCCAACCCGGCCGGCTGCAGCGCCGCACCAGGCACGGATGTCGCCTACCCCGCAGGCTGCCTCGTCGTCCCTTTCGGCGCGCTGCGCGTTTTCGTCGCGCTCATCCCCGACGTGTTTCCCAGCGAAGTCCGCAACTTCGCCGACTCCCCCGTCCCCGTTAGCTGCGCCTTCTCTAACGACGTCACCGCTCTCTGCGTCCACGCAGAGGTGCTGACTATCGGCACCAGCGCCGGCTCCCCGCGTGACAAGGAGAAGGCCGCTGCGGCCGCCGCCGCCGCGGTTGCGGCTCCGCCACGCTGGGCCGACCCACTCCGCGAGACGATTCGGAGTCTGCAAGCCCCCATCACGCCCGACGCCGACACGGCAGCTGCAGCGGCTTAGCTCAACGAGGACCGCCAGCATCTGCTGGTCGAGGCCACGGAGCTCGCAACAGCGCGGCGCCGGCTTGCGTCCACCCAGCGAGAGTACGACAGCGCCCACGGTTTCACGCCGGCCGCCGCAGAGCCCAGCCGGGTCACAGAGGTGTGGATCCGTGGGGGCGCAATCGGCCGTGCGCTAGGCACAGGCCGGCCCGTCTACGACACCCCCGTCAAGAACAGGCGCGCGGCCCTGGCGGCCATGGCGGATCTCGAATTCCTGGAGGGCGAGGAGCTGCTGCAGCAGCAGCAGCAAATCCGCGACCTCATCGCCGCGGCAAACGAGCAACAGCAACGCTTCGACCCGGCCCAGCCATCCGCCTCCGCCTCAGGAAAAACCGAAGACCCGGAGAGGGCCCTCAAATGCCCAGTAAACACTTTACTAATACTTTGCAAACAAAACATTGCTATGGATATCAAATATCTTTTAGCCTTTGTTTGTATCTGAAAATAATTTTCAGTTCCATGAATATCACATAACTATCCCAAACTTTCGAAGTTCAGGTCTCATGGAAGCAAACATATTGCACTTGACCATAACGGAATTCTAGCTTTTGGATCGAAGGACGAGAGTCACATCATCCATAGCATTAGCGGGAGAATACCGAAAGCATGCGATAGGACAAAGTCCTTCTCAGCACTCTTGAGGACAATCCTTACATTACGTTACTAATCGTAAAGTTTTAACCAGATATTTAACAGCTATTCAATTTTAATTGGGAAGGTGGAAACGTGAGCCATTCTTCTACAACTATTATGCATATAACACTTAGACAGTGTCCATAATTAATTGCACTAAGAATTAAAAGAATTAATTCTAAAGTGTGCTCCCACTCAAATCAATATCTCTCATAATTGATTTTGAGTGATACAAGATCCAGACTTCAATTCATCGCCATAGAATCATCATATCATGACGGGAATTTTAATCGGTAGGCCAACTTGCCGATCACATCTCTATGTGACTCTTGTTCATCTTTCGATGCGTGTGTTCTGAGCTCAGGACGATCCTGCCATGAATGTCAAGACAACCAAATGATCTTGCTGCGAGGTCTGACCTCACCCGCCTCACACTTCTCTAATCATTCGTACCCATGCAACCATGGCGCACCCCGAAAAGATAGGTGCCGTGACGGTGCTACACTTGGGAGAACACTAACTACTTGATATTTTAAGTGAGAGATCACCCTAATAAAAAGCGACTACCGCGCAATCAAAAAAGGTGCACCATAAGGGATAAACATCTCAGGCAATTCATAATAGCATGATATGGTATAGCCCTTTCTGACGGAGAAGTCTTTATATTCTTCATCTTCGGCATTTGCGTCGGTGTTTACCTTCGCGAAGATTGCCACCACCTTGTTGATGCACCACATAATATTGCTATCTCTATAGCTAATAAATATAGTGCATTACATAAGGTTGACACGCAGGTCATCAAAGTGACAATCATATGGCTCCAGCCATCATGCCGAATCATGACACGCAGTTCATGTTAATTTAATTTACATCATATAGTCATCTCATACATAATCAAATTAATATGATGAAGACTATACCAAATCTCATGCACATGCATCCTGCAAAACCAAGTTTAGACGCCTCTAATCAGTTTATGCAAAATTTTATTCTACGTGGCTTCTAAGGTCTCGAAACAAACCGAAGCTACCAACGTTCATCATCAAGTATGATTATTCAAGTTGCTAGATTAACTTTGCAGGGCGTATGAAACACGAGATAAAAAATCTTGAGCCCCATACTAAACTTCGTCATACGCATGATCCCCGTGCAGATCATATCTGCATTGCCCTTTCATCTGCGAAACATCCATCTTTCTTTAACTATGATGGAACCCAAAGACACTGAAGCACTTCGTTGATCTGTCAATCAGCATACTCAGGAGCAGCATGAAAGGATCGCGGATTGCCAAAACTTTGTAAGATTCCACCATGCCGTCAAGATCAGGACTACGCAAATTCAAGGGAAGCAACAAGAACATCGGGTAATAGATTTCATCTGCTACCTGCACAAATAATTTTCAGTAATAGAACTCATCTACTACAAATTATATTGTGCAACACCCATACATTTCATGTATTCTAGATCGTAACCTGCATCTACGCATAGCACCGCTCTTGATGCCACTGTAGGGTAACGCAGCAGAAAACAAAAAAAATCCGACCTACGCACCAGCCCAGGACCACTAAGAAGATGCATACAAGGTTTTTGATCTGATCGTTACCGACTCGTAGCGCAGCGGAAGGAGAGTCAGTGGAGATCGTTGGTGTAGATCCCCGCAGCTAGGATTTACAACCTCCCAACCGCAAGGATGTTCTCCCTTGTCTGCTCCTTGGACAGCCCTTCGAGAGGCGGTCGGACAGTCCCTCGGACGGTGTCACGGACAGCCCTCCGGGAGGACCCTCAAAACTTGTACGGTCACTCGAACAGCCCTTCGGGAGGACACTCGAACAGCCCCTCAGGCAAAAGATCGAACCTATGGCCTCTCTACAGGGTTGCACACATACGGTGTCACCTATCCGGCAGGGCTTCGCCATCCAGAACTAGTTCCCACCGGAACCCAGACAGCCTTTCGGCTCTACGAAACTATTTCGTGGGAGGGAGAGAAGAAAGCCAGATCATGCATGACATTTGTGAGAGAGTTGGAGTGGAGTTGGAGAGCACCTCTCCTCCTCTTTATATAGTGGTGGAAGGGGTGGAGGGAGGCTGAAATTTCAGCCCACTAAACATGCACCCACCAAACAAGGAGAAAGCATGTCCCCTTGTCCATGGCTTCCCAACATGGTGTTCCCACATGGGGCCCCACCACCTCCCAACACTTTCCACCATTTGTGGGGGCTGCCCCCCACCATGGGGGGGGCCAACACCTTTGTCCAGCCACAAGGGGCTGCCCCCTCAACGGGGGCGCCGCCAAAACAGCCCAAAACAGCCCCCATGTATCATGGGATATTGTCCCCTCACGCTGGGACAAGATGTTTTCCGCGACTATTTTTTCTGAAAAATTCCGGAAGGTCCCAGAACATTTCTGGCACCCTCTAAAATTATTCTGGACACTCTCCAGAACATTTCCGGTATGATGGTTTTATTCTGAAACATTTTTGTTTTTCTCCGAAAGAATTCCGGCAGCTCCGAAACACTTCCGGTTTTCTCTCCAGAAGTTTTCCGTCATCTCCGAAACTTTTCCGGTGACTTTCTCTCGGACTCCCTATCTAGTATTCAGTAGATAGATGACCCTTAAGCATGTGACCCTATAGGTTCGGTGAAGTATAGACATGACCGGAACACTTTCCGGTCAATGATCAACATAGGAGCCGTGGACACCCATATTGACCCCTATACCCACACAAATAAATATTCGAGTGAACCTCCAGTTGCCATGTGCTATTCATGTTGCTTCGCAATATGTTACAAATACCCGAGGTGAGATTTATCGGCATCCCCGTGGATCAACAACTTTTGTCCACTATGCCAGTTACCTCGTTACCGGTTTTGTTCTCTTTTCTCGTTTCCGCGTTCCGGCATCCCTGTGATCAAATCACATTGTGTCTGGCCAGACGATGATGGATACCGTAACACCGAGAGGGCCCGAGAATATCTCTCCATCGCCGGAGGAGCAAATCCCAATCTTGAGCTATCAAGTCACTTGTCATACCTTTCCATGAACCCGTAAGCCGCCGTAATAGCCACCCATTTACGGATGACGTTTAACAAACCCCAAAGTTCATGAAGCAAGCATGAAGAAACTTGATACTCTCATGGTCTAAGGAATTATGCAAACATTAACTTTCTTTGTGTTATTAACCATTAACTTGTGACGAATGTATCTCATAGCATAACATCAAATTGGGTCGATTCAACAGAAGTGTTCTTCTAACAATGTGCCCTCAAAATTGCCGGCATAGTCATGCCCATGATCAGGAAAACAGAACCATCATGCAACACTTGAGCTAGTCTTAGAGGCCAGACTAGGAATACATTTTACCGTTTATTATTCCACACGTGCATATGAGTCTTCCTTCGAGCCTCGTGGTTATTGCAGACTCGAGAACCATAGCAGTTATAGCACGGAATATAAACTTAATTACGAACATGGAGATAAATAATAACATTTATTATTACCTCTAGGGCATATCTCCTACATTTTCATCTCCCCCACTTCTAAATTTTTTACAAAAACACAAAAATATTTTATTTGCTTGTTTGCCAGTTTGCTTGCTTTGTCACTATGTCTCAAGAAAATACAAAATTGTGTGTCTTTTCCAATACTAATAATAATGATTTTATTAGTACTCCAATTGCTCCTCCCGCCACTAGTGCGGAGTCGTGTGATATTAATGCTGTTTTGTTTAATCTTGTTATGAAAGAACAATTTTCTGGTAGTCCTAATGAAGATGTTGCATCCCATCTTAATACTTCGTTGAACTTTGTGATAGGCAAAAGAAAAAAGATGTGGATAATGATATTGTTAAGTTGAAATTATTTCCGTTCTCACTACGAGATCGTGCTAAAACTTGGTTTTCATCCTTGCCTAGAAATAGTATTGATTCATGGGATAAGTGTAAGGACGCTTTTATTGCCAAGTATTTTCCTCCCGCTAAGATTATTTCTTTAAGAAATCAAATTATGAATTTTAAGCAACTTGAGCATGAACATGTTGCACAATCTTGGGAGAGAATGAAACTAATGATAAGAAATTGCCCAACACATGGTTTAAGCTTATGGATGATCATACAAAAAATTTATGCGGGACTAAACTTTGTTTCTAGAAATTTGCTAGACTCTGTCGTAGGTGGTACTTTTATGGAAATTACATTAAGAGAAGCTACAAAACTCCTACAAAATATTATGACAAATTATTCTCAATGGCAGACTGAAAGAACTCCAACTGGTAAGAAGGTAAATTATGTCGAAGAAATTAATACTTTGAGTGATAAGATGGATGCGCTTATGAAATTGCTTGCTAGTAAAAATTCTCATGTTGATCCTAATGATGTTCCATTGTCTACTTTGATTGATCAAAATAATGATGCTATTGATGTGAATTTTATCTGTAGAAATAATTTCAACAACAATGCTTATAGAGGAAATTTTAATCCTAGACCGTTTCCCCGAAATTCCTCTAATTCTTATGGTAATTCATATAATAATAATAATAATAATAATAATAATAATAATAATAATAATAATAATAATAATAATAGGATACCTACTGATCTTGAAAGCAACATTAAAGAAATTATTAATTCTCAAAAGATTTTCAATGCTATGGCAGAAGAAAAATTGAATAAAGTTGATGAAATGTCTAGGAACATGGATAGAATTGCTCATGATGTGGAAAATCTCAAAGTTAAAATTTTTCCACCTAAACTTGATATAAATGAGTCTATTAAAGCCATCCATGTCTCCATTAATGAAAGTAAAGAAAGGACCGCTAGGTTGAGAGCCAAGCGAGAATTCCTAGAAAAGGCTATTCCATCCGATTTTTATCATAGTAATGATGAAGATATTAAAATGATTGGTGTCACCCCTATTGAATCTTTATTTAGTAAAATAAAACTTGATGAAAAAGGGACTGAAAATGAGTCAACTTTAGCTAGAAGGCATCTCAATTGTTCGGAGGGTGATGATCTTAATGATAAAAATGAAAAAAAAAGTGGGTTTGGAGAGGTCAAAACTTTAAATAGTGATGTGCCCACTACTTTGGATTACAAGAACTTTAATTATGATAATTGCTCTTTAGTTGAATGTATTTCCTTGTTGCAATCCATGATTAATTCACCAAATGCTTATGAACAAAATAAAGCTTTCACTAAACATAATGTAGAAGCTATGATAAAAGCTCATGAAGAAAAACATGAGTTGGAAGTTTCAATTCCTAGAAAATTGCATGATGAATGGGAACCTACTATTAAAGTTAAAATCAAAGATTATGAATGCAATGCTTTGTGTGATCTAGGAGCTAGCATCTCTACTATACCAAAATCTTTATGTGACGTGCTAGGTCTCACTGATATGGATGCTTGTTCCCTTAATTTACATCTTGTGGATTCCACTATTAAAAAACCATTGGGTAGAATAAATGATCTACTTATTCTTGCTAATAGAAATTATGTGCCCGTGGATTTTATTGTTCTTGATATTGAATGCAATCCGTCTTGTCCTATAATACTTGGTAGGCCTTTCCTACGAACCATAGGTGCTATTATTGATATGAAAGAAGGCAATATAAGATTTCAATTCCTGTTAAAGAAAGGGATGGAACATTTCCCTAGAAAGATAATTAAGCCACCATATGAATCTATTATGAGGGCCACCTATGGAATTAATTTGAAAGATGACAACACTTGAAACTATGCATTATGCCTAGCTAGGGCATAAAACAATAGCGCTTGTTGGGAGGCAACCCAATGAATAAAATAATTTTTTTGTTTTACTTTCTGTTCTTGTGAGTTTACATAATTATAGCCTCTGTTATTATTGTGTTTTTATGTTTTAATTAGTGTTTGTGCCAAGTAATACCTTTGGGATAGTGTGGATGATAGATGACTTGATTCTGTGCAAAAACAGAAACTTTTGCGTCCAGTGAAGAAATTCCTATAATTTACTGGAGCATCAAAACCTTCTGAATTTTTTACACATGATTGATATACAAATTTCCTATGTTGTCCTCATTTTTCAGAATTGTTGGAGTTACAGAAGTATGACTTTTATTCAGATCTTTACAGACTGTTCTGTTTTAGACAGATTCTGTTTTTGTTGCATAGTTTGCTTATTTTGATGAATATATGGATCGTATCGGGGAGTATGAGTCATGGAGAAGTTGGAGTACAGTAGAATTATGCCAATATTAAATATGAATCAATTTACAACAGTACCTAGAGTTTAAGATTTATTTGTTATACTAACGGATCTCACGAGGTTTCTGTTGAGTTTTGTGTGCTGGAGTTTTTAAGTTTTGGGTGAGACTACGATGGATAAAGGAATAAGGAGTGGCAAGAGCCTAAGCTTGGGGATGCCCATGGCACCCCAAGGTAATATTCAAGGAAGACACAAGCGTCTAAGCTTGGGGATGCCCCGGATGGCATCCCCTCTTTCGTCTACAATCTATCGGTATATCACTTGGAGCTATATTTTTATTCATCACATGATATGTGTTTTACTTGGAGCGTCTTGTGCTATAGTTTTTTTGCTTTTTAGTTTGCCACAATCATCTTTGTTGAACACACCTTTTTGAGAGGGACACACATTATTCGTGATTTGTTAGAATACTCTATGTGCTTCACTTATATCTTTTGAGCTAGGCAGTTGCTCTAGTGCTTCACTTATATCTTTTAGAGCACGGCGGTGGTTATATTTTAAAGAAATAGTTGCACTCTCATGCTTCACTTATATCTTTTTGAGAGTCTAATAAATAGTAATGGCAATTTGCACATGTTAAAAGAATGGTCCTGATATGATAAGGTATCCAAGGGGGGTATAATAAAAACCTTCATGTAGATCACTAAGAATGAAGTGCATGATTAATTTTATTAATGTCATAATATGAAAGGATATAGGTTCATGATCTTTGGTTAGTAGAAATATCGGTATTAAAATTTGTTATGACATATTCACCTAAATATTAGTTGCGGCATGGCGAGGAAGTTGGAGCATTTATAGGTCTGAAATGAAATCCTTGTGTGCTGTTATAATCGAGGTCACGCGATGGTTAACTCCTACCAACCCTCCTCCTAGGGGCATGCGGTGAAGTGTTTTGCTTCGAGGGCTAAGTAGACTTTTGCAATAAGTATGTGAGTTCTTTATGACTAATGTGAGTCCATGGATTATACGCACTCCTATCTTGCTGTAATTTGCTAGCCTCTTCGGTACCGTGCCTTACCCTTTCTCACCTCGAGAGTTGGCGTAAACTTTGCCGGTGCATCCAAACCCCGTGATATGATACGCTCTTTCACACATAAACCCCTTTTACCCTTCCTCAAAACAGCCACCATACCTACCTATTATGGCATTTCCATAGCCATTCCGAGATATATTGCCATGCAACTTCCACCGTTCTGTTTATATGACACACATCATCATTGTCATATTGCTTTGCATGATCATATAACTGACATACTATTTGTGGCAAAGCCACCGTTCATCATTTTTTTATACATGTTATGCTAGATCATTGCACATCCTGGTACACTGCCAGAGGCATTCATATAGAGTCATATTTGTTTTAGTATCGAGTTGTAATTTTGAGTTGTAAGTAAATAAAAGTGTGATGATCATCATTATTAGAGCATTGTCCTAGTGAGAAAAGGATGATGGAGGCTATGATTCCCCCACAAGTCGGGATGAGGCTCCGGACGAAAAATAAATAAAAGGAAAAAAAAAAGAGGCCAAAAAGAGCCCAAGAAAAAAAATAGATAATGAGAGAAAAAGAGAGAAGGGGCAATGTTACTATCCTTTTTCCACACTTGCGCTTCAAAGTAGCACTATGTTTTTCATATAGAGAGTCTCATATGTTGTCACTTTCATATACTAGTGGGAATTTTTTCATTATAGAACTTGGCTTGTATATTCCGATGATGGGCTTCCTCAAATGACCGAGGTCTTCATGAGCAAGCAAGTTGGATGCACACCCACTTAGTTTTCAGTTTGAGCTTTCATACACTTATAGCGCTTAGTGCATCCGTTGCATGGTAATCCCTACTCCTCGTATTGATATCGATTGATGGGCATCTCCATAGCCCGTTGATCCGCCAAGTTGATGCAAGACTTTCTTCTTCTCCTTTTCATTATTTGAAACCTATCACCGCCTTTTATTCCACCTAGTGCTATGTCCATGGCTTGCACTCATGTATTGCGTGAGAGTTGAAAATGCTGAAGCGCGTTGGAAGTACGATCCAATTGCCTGGTTTAACACCGGGGTGCTCACTATTTATATATTTGCGGTGAAGATAGAGTCATGCCATAATTAATATGAGAAAGTGAGTAGGGATAACACTCGTTAAGGATCGTATATTTTGAAAGTTAATGATTATGCTTCTTATGTTCATGGATATTATTATGTTGATATTGTTAATTCATCGCTCCACAACTTATATGCCACAAAGAGATTACATAATAAACATGTTGGGTAGCATTCCACATCAAAAATTCTGTTTTTATCATTTACCTACTCGAGGACGAGCAGGAATTAAGCTTGGCGATGCTTCATACGTCTCCAACGTATCTATAATTTTTTATTGTTCCATGCTATTATAGTATCAATCTTGGATGTTTTATATGCAATTATATATCATTTTTTGGGACTAACCTATTAACCTAGTGCCCAGTGCCAGTTGCTGTTTTCTGCTTGTTTTTTGGTTTTTCAAGAAATCAGTATCAAACGAAGTTCAAATGCCACGAAACTTTTTGACGATTTTTTTCTGGACAAAAGAGACCCAGGAAGCTTCGGGAGGATGTCAGAAGCCTCACGAGGGCTTCACAAGGCAACAGGGCACGGCCCCGGGGGGCGCGCGCTATAATCAGAGAGCCAGATGAGAAAACCCTACCGCCGCCGCAAGCTTCTGTTCTTCCACAATCCCATCTGGAGGCCTTTTCCGGTACTCTGCCGGAGGGGAATCGACCACGGAGGGCTTCTACATCAACCTTGATGCCCTTCCGATGATGTATGAGTAGTTTACCACTGACCTACGGGTCCATAGCTAGTAGCTAGATGGCTTCTTCTCTCTTTGATCTTCAATACAAAGTTCTCCTCGACGTTCTTGGAGTTCTATCCGATGTAATCTTCCTTTGCGGTGTGTTTGTTGGGATCCGATGAATTGTGAGTTTATAATCAGATTATTCATGAGAAATATTTGAGTCTTCTCTGAACTCTTTTATGCATGATTGTTATAGCTTTGTATTTCTCTCCGATCTATCGATTTGGTTTGGCTAACTAGATTGGTTTATCTTGCAATGGGAGAGGTGCTTTGTGATGGGTTCAATCTTGCGGTGCTCAATCCCAGTGACAGAAAGGGACATGACACATATTTGTATTGTTGCCATTAAGGATAAAAAGATGGGGTTTAATCATATTGCTTGAGTTTACTTTGTCTACATCATGTCATCTTGCTTAAGGCGTTACTCTGTTTTATACTTAATACCCTAGATGCATGCTGGATAGCGGTCGATGGGTGGAGTAATAGTAGTAGATGCAGGCAGGAGCCGGTCTACTTGTCTCGGACCTGATGCCTATATACATGATCATTGCCATGAATCCGTCATAATTATTTGCTTTTCTATCAATTGCCCAACAGTAATTTGTCTACCCACCGTATGTTCTGCGCTCGAGAGAGAAGCCTCTAGTGAAAACTATGGCCCCCGGGTCTACTTTTATCATATATAAAAATCCAAAAATACCTTGCTGTAATTTATTTACTTTTATTTTATTTAGTATTTTACTTTATCTATCTATCACTATCAGAATTAATCCTTGCAAATAACCGCTAAGAGGATTGACAACCCTCTTATTTGCGTTGGGTGCAAGTGTTTGATTTTGTGTGTGTAGGTGCTGCTAACAAGGTTCTGTGTGGTTCTCCTACTGGATTGATAACCTTGGTTCTTAACTGAGGGAAATACTTATCTCTACTGTACTGCATCATCCTCTCCTCTTTAAGGAAATCCCAACGCAGCTCACGAGTAGCAATGTTGCGCCCACAATTGTCTAATTTATGTTTTCTTTTTTTTTCATGCTCAGCGTATCCTTTGTTGGGGAAGGGAGGAGTTCTTGCGTGTGGCCAACCTGGCCATCAATGAGGAGTGGACGATTCAGTTCAACATGATGCAGTTAAAAAATGGCATTCCCTTGACCCTCACCCTCAGCAACGAGGGAGGGAGAACGTATTTCCATGGTCAAAACTGGATTGACATTGCTACACAATTCGGGATGCAAGCTGAGAAGTCGTTCTTGCTTTTTCTTCGCGAATTTGAGGAGGGTCATGAGGGCGGCAACAAAATCTATCTGTGGTATGATGTCAACAATCACCGTAGTACGTACGTTCGGTGGTGATCAGGATATCATACATATATGTACTGCTTTCTAGGACTATCTAAAGCACTTTATTGAACATATATGTTTGTATGCACTTATTTTATTGTATCGTGTGTAAGTACTAAACATTAGAGTTGTTTAACATATATATATTTATTGCTTTATGTTGTACTAATATTTTTGCTTGATAAAAATTAGCAAGTGGTTAACGTATGCTGCAATTAATGATCTTAGTTTCATGTAAAACGCAGCCATGGCAGCAAAAACGTTGCCGTGGCTGCAGAATTTTTAATTTGCATGACAAAACTTTCAGTGGCGGGCGCTGAAAAATGCCCGCCACTGCTCCAAGTTGAGCACTGGCGAGCGCGACAGAGCGCCCACGGCTGTAGGCAATCTACCAGCGCCCGCCACTGAAGTGGTTATAGCAGTGGCGGGATGTCGGTGGCGGGCGCCCCTGGGGGCCTGGCCCGCCACTGCTGGCCTTTTGGCACCCGCCACTACTAGGCATTCCTGCAGTAGTGCAACTTTGACCAAGTGTATAGAGAAAATTGTCTGCATCTACAATACCAAACATGTACATTATGAAAATATAACTCATGATGTATCCAATGATGTGCATTTGGTATTCTAGATGTACCTATTTTTCTCTATAAATATGGTCAAAATTTGTAATGTTTGACTTTTGAAAAAATCTATAGGCACTACATTATGGAACGGAGGGAGTAGCCACTACTAGTAATCAAGTCCAAGAGTTACAAACGATTAATGTGCTGACTGTTTATGTTATAGGAAGTTACAGACTGGCTTTAATGCCGGTGGCGGCGCACCCAGTCTGGAGGACGGTCTCTCTCTCAGTCAGACATCTTGTCATCTCTAAATTGTACACAAAGAAACACTTTCCGAAGTACAGGACGTAGGGCTTTTACCTTCACTGTGAGGAGACAATAAAACACTTGATCTTCTAATGCAAATTGGCTCGTTATATATGGTCAGTTCATCCAAGTAGCATCTGGCTTGTATCCTCCATGTAGTGTTGCTAATATATTTGGCAACAGGTTACATGGGATTGATCACAGGTTTAGAATTCTTCTCGGGGTGAGAGCGCTCGCCGTTATTTGGTCGTTTTGGCTATATAGAAATGATAAGGTTTTTAACGGTAAAAGTACTTCTCTTATGCAGGTTATCTACATATGTACCGGGATGCTTCGTTTATGGTCATCTCTACAACGTGTGGAGAATCGAGACCTGTTTACGGAGGTGTGTACACGATTGGAGGCTACGGCGAGGGATACTTTTACCCAACATGGATGGCAGCATGATCTTAGGATTGGCTCCCTTCAGTTTAGGCGTTATACAGACTATACATGTTTACTTGTATTTCATCTTTTTTATATACTGTTTTGAGAGTGGACTTTGTTTGGCTGTGTGCATCTTAATTATGCAGAGGCCGGATGTAATGTTTAAACCTTTTAAGTAATAAAGCGTCCCTTATCAAAAAAATTGCGTCTCGATGGGATAAGCTCCTTTCTCCTACCCATCTTCTACTATCAGGATTTCCCCCATGATAGTTGGCGCCCACCATGGGGTTGCGCATCTATCGATCAATGGCGCAGATGTTTTTTTTTCTTCATCGACTTTCAGCATCGAGCTGATCCCGTGGGGATCCGGTTCCGTAACAGCTAGAGGATCGAGCGCCTCAGCAGCGTCCAAGGCGTTCTTCATCACCTCGACTTGGTCATCTCGTTCCCCGTCGCGCTTCCGTGGCGGAGGCTTTCGTGGCTTCAACCGACAGCTGCGCCCCCTTTATTCTTAATTTTTTTTTATATATATTTACTCTTGTCTTGCTTATGAACGCCTTGAACTGAGTGAACTTTGGTGGGAAAATGCCTTACAAAGCTCCACTGAATTTTTGCATATGTTCACTCGGTTGCCAAATTCCCGAGTGATTGTGCCTTGTCTTGCTCCTCGCATGGGCCATAGAATTCGTATACCAACTCAGATTGAGATGGTCCAAACATCAATTTGTGCGCCTCGACAAGACGAGTAATTCTTGTGTTGATCACATTTCCATATAAGGCCATCTTGATGCCTCTATGTGCCAAACTTTAGCTTCAAGTTGAAATCCGTCACGCGTCCGACGGGAATTGGCAGTGCTTGTAGCAGCACTATAGGTCACATACTAACTCTGATGATGATGACTCCAAAAGCAAAGTTGACTGTTTCGATGATACACACAACTTCGGTTTTGAATACTTTTTCATCCTAGTCCGTCTAGATGATTTTACGGGGCCATCTTTAGCTTCAGGTCGAATTACCCGACTCCAGTTGGATTTTGGATGCTTCAGTCAGATTTTGTGTCCTTCAGTTGGGAACAACAATTTTTCACTCGGGAAACACAATTTTTACCCGACTGGACTTCACTCAGATTACCCGACAAGATTTTACTTGGATTCCATGTCACTCAGATTTCCCAACTGAATTTTCACTCGAAATTGAACATTTTCACTCGGATTTACCCGACTAGATTTTTTCAGCCTAATCTTGTATTGTCTCTACAGATTCCATACCACCACGGATTGAGATGATTTATATATCAAAATCGATCGCCTTGACCAGGTGAACATATTCCATGTAGAACACTTCTTCATCTAAGGTCGTCTTGGTGGCGTAATCGGCCAAACAATATTTTGAATACCAAATCTTAGTACTCCAAGCACAACTTCGGCCCCTGAGATGAGATTGGATGGCGATGACCCAAACATCAAAATTGTTCATTTTGACCATACGGACATTTTTAACATAGGGCACTTTTTTATGTGAGGCCATCGTGGTTGGGTCTTCTGCCGTGCCAAAAACTAGTGTCAACATAAGTGACCTGCAACTCCGCGTTTACCCTGCGTCATCCTCAAGCACGTTGAAAATTAGACAGCAGAGTAGATTTTTATGCTTTATATTCTCCTGAATAAATAAACTACCATATTATTGCTTTACCCGAGTAAATATTTTCGTGTTCCCGAATGTCCCATATCGGACACTCAGGGCTTCATCACTAGGTGTACATGAATGCTCGGTGGATTTATTTTTGTATACCTGTTTTAGTATCATTTATGCAATTCCCGAATCCAACTTTCATTTTAATACCTAAGTCACTCATGTCATGCTTACAAACACCATGTGTTTCTTATTCGTAGTGAACCTCAATAAAAAAATATTAAGTCTATTGTGTTTTTCTTCCGATAGATTTCCCTTCGATGTTTTCATGGGGCTGCATCGGTCCCGAGGGCTACAGCTCAGTCGGAACGGTACACTACAACTGAACCAATTTCGTCTTAACCTGGGAAGGCTGCAACTGAAATTTTATCGAAGGGAAGGTTCCACTACTCTTAACCTGAACACCTAACCCACCACACAACTAAACCAATTTCGTCTTTGTGTTTCTTGAAGGGGTTTTTTTACGTTTTGTGGGCGATAGGATAAAATGTATTTGAAGAGGCTCTAGTGAGGAGGACAACCAATGAAATTTTCACAAAGTGAAACAAATGCGGCCAAGTAAACCATGGCATTAGGAGGAATATGATGAAGTCGTGCCCGAAGTAACTCAGAAATCCATAGAAAAAGGGATGCGGGGACATGAAAAAACCTCGGTTGATGTGACAAATGAGAAGTACCCGCTCATCTCGATTTGGTGCATGTTCGAGCTCGTCGTTGACGAGCACTCTCCATCCGTGCCCAGGCACGAGGCCGTTGGCGACCAAGTAACGCGCCTCCTTCTCCGTCACCCTAGACGGCAACCAGTCCCACTGCATCCAGTCGGACGGTGGCCAAAGGAAGCAAATGCGCCTTTTCGGGTGCGCATCTTTTTCTCCTTCTTCTCGAGAGCCAGCGTCTTGTCTCTGCCCATGGAGGGTGGTGGTGATGGCGAAGAGGAAGAGCAGGGAAGAGGGTGGCGGCGTTTTCAGAGGTAGAGTGAAAGGGGAACGGAGGATTTCACGATTTACCCCTCACCTCTCCCATTTATAATCACAGGCGAATCTGCGGGAACTGATCGCAACCATCGATCTTTCTATCCAACGGCACCTGTCGGCTCCGCGCCGCAGTAACTGGCGCGATAGGTGGCGTGATTGGCCCAGGAATTGAGGCGCCCACGATCCCCGTCGCAGTAACCTCTACAGTAAAGCAAGATTGTGCGCGAACTTTTCACAGCGAATTTTAAAAGACCCGTTGATCCCGTCTCGGGTTACTTTCGAAATATAAGATCTCAACCGATCGGAGGTGCACAGAGAAGGAGGCGCTTACTCGTATGATCCTCTGACACTCAAAAGTATCGCACAGGGTGAGTTTAACACTCCTCCGCGGGCCTGTTTGGACCTTCTTATAGGATCCAAAGCGTAAAACTCATAAGTTTGGATCTAGAGTTAACTCGTATTGACGTTCCTCAGGGATAAGATGGCATCTCTCCGAGAGAGTCAGCCCATGCGTCGATCTTGTTGCTCGGATTTAATGGCACATCCATACTCGGATCACTGGCATGAATTCTGGTCGCTGGCCATTTTTTTTAAGTTCAATATGCTTTGTAGCGGACGAAAATTGCGTCGGCCGGTTGGGCGCACCGGTCGGACACAGGCGGACAGCGAGCGGCCAGCCGACCCAAACGGACAAAAAGCGGACAAACCGCGCGTCCGTTTGGATCAGCGCGTTGGAGTTGCTCTTAATTCTACACGCCTTGAGACCTTTTCATACTGACATCTCACCTGCATTACTCAAAGTGAATGGAAGTTTCTATACTTAACAACGTGAAAGTTTAAATTTGATTTTCAATGGCCACTATGCTCAACTGAAGCGTACATACTACTGTGTTAAATTAATACAGAAAGATAGCATCAAATCTGAGAAAGCACAAGCATATTTAGACCTTCCAAAATTGATGATACTGACCTTGTGGACACCTCTTTTTATTGCATATAATTTTATAGTCACTATAATTTAATTAGCTTAAATGTGTATTATGGTGTTTATAGTTAGCTGATTCTTGAATCTTTTACGATAGTTACCATTTAAATTTGGACACTAACTTAGCACCTGTATGAAAGTTTGGGTTGCTGTGATGCAACTTTGTCGCAGTTACATAATAAGTTATGTAATTATTTCTTTCCATAATAAAATGCGAGTTCACGGGACCCACGAGAATACTACGTGGCATGCATTAATATGTATAACTTCAATGATTGCAGGTGAAACTTGCCTCTCAGTACCACTTCTACATGGAAACACAAACAGCACTAGCAATTCCAGATGAAGATAACACTATGGTGGTCTACAGTTCAACACAATACCCTGAGGTTGTGCAGAGTGTCATAGCGAGGTGCCTCGGCATTCCATTCAGCAATGTGCGTGTCATTACAAGAAGGTGGGAGGAGGCTTTGGTGGGAAGTCATTCAGATCACACACTGTAAGTAAGAATCAAACTATTTTGAACAATAGTCCAACAGAGTGGCAAAACAAATTCAAAGCCTGTGTGTACAACTGAAAGAATCTAACAAGTACTTTTATATCAAATTGCTATTTTTTACGGGAGATTGGAGTTATAATGATAGCTTCTAACAATAAGTTTGTCCATTTGAGCTTCATTTTACCATTCAGTTAGCTTCCATGAAAGCCAAAACATTGACCATTTTCAACTGTTGTTGCTCAGTGATCCAACAATATATGCTTTTATAGGTAGCAACGGCAGCTGCGCTTTGTGCCTTCAAGTTACGTCGTCCGGTGCGGATGTATCTAAATCGCAGTACTGACATGATCATGATCGGGGGTCGGCACCCCATAAAAGCATATTACTCTGTTGGTTTCAAGTCCGATGGGAGAATCACAGCCTTGCACCTGGACATACTGATAAACGCTGGGATTTCTCCAGACATGAGCCCCCTAATGCCAGAGTATATGATATCAGGCCTGAAGAAATACAACTGGGGTGCTCTCTCGTTTGACATCAAGGTCTGTAAGACAAACAGCACAGCCAAGTCAGCAATGCGTGCTCCTGGAGATACGCAGGGATCTTTCATCGCTGAAGCTATCATCGAGCATGTCGCTTCGATGCTGTCACTCGATGCTAATATTGTCAGGCAGAAGAATCTCCACACCTATGACAGTCTTGTGGTGTTCTATACAGAAAGCGCAGGCGAAGCTTCGACGTACACGTTGCATTCTATTTTCAATAGATTACTCACGACGTCAAGCTACCTGCATCGAGGCGAATCCATCAAGCAGTTTAACAACTGCAACAAGTGGCGGAAGCGGGGCATCTCTTGTGCGCCCCTCATCTTGAAGGTGGCACCACGGCCAGCTCCTGGAAGAGTTTCTGTGCTCAACGACGGTTCCATTGTGGTTGAGGTTGGAGGTGTTGAGATTGGGCAAGGACTCTGGACAAAAGTGCAGCAGATGACGGTTTTCACCTTGGGACAGTTATGGCCTGATGGATGTGAATGTCTTCTTGATAGAGTACGTGTTCTTCAGGCTGACACGCTGAACTTGATCCAAGGTGGTCTTACCGCCGGCAGCACCTCATCTGAATCTAGCTCTGCAGCAACCCTTGAGGCCTGCAACATGCTGGTTGACAGATTAAAGCCAGTCATGCAGAAGCTCAAGCAGCAATCCGGTGATGCTGTTTCATGGGATGCTTTGATTGCTCAGGTTATTTTTTTTATCTCACTATGATTTTTAATGCTACATGGAAGTAAAATATTTATGTGTGGAAATTGTTATCTTTATATGTGCTAACACTTGATCGTCGTATGATTTATTGTTCCCAAATAGGCAATTAAGGATAATGTTAATTTGTCCTCGAGTGCATACTGGGTACCTGGCCAAGAATCCAGTACCTATCTGAACTATGGAGCTGGTGTAAGTGAGGTACAAAAAAATCAGCTAAATGTCAATCGCACTAGCGTAGTTCAATAATGACCGGATGTTCAACATATGGATGATATTGTGATACTTTTCTGATTTCATTTTCACTTTTTACTAAAAATCCAGGTAGAGATTGATCTTCTTACAGGAGCTATTACTTTACTATGGAGCGACCTTGTGAATGACTGTGGAAAGAGTTTGAACCCTGCAATGGACTTGGGCCAGGTTTGAGATATTTTCCACTGAGCTATGCTCTTCTTTTATCATTCTGCAGTGAACATGGATATTATTCGAAACAAAGCGAGTACACTACATTACAGTCCTGGCCAGAGGTTTTCTATATTGTAGTACACGATGGCATCATATATTCGTATCTGATCTCTATCATCATCTTACAGATTGAAGGCTCCTTTATACAAGGAATTGGTTTCTTCATAAATGAAGAATACGAAACAAACGCCGATGGACTGGTTGTGAGTGACAGCACATGGGTCTACAAGATCCCGAGTGTCGACACCATCCCGAAGCAGTTCAATGCGGAGGTGCTCAACACCGGATACCACAAGAACCGCGTGCTCTCGTCAAAAGGTAGGAGTGTGATCTCTTTCCCTAGAGCAACAACATGAATATATTTCACTTGTTTGCCAGATGAAAAATATCATAGATAAGGTTATCTAACCGCTTTGCTTCTGTCAGCTTCTGGGGAACCTGCCTTGGTTCTCGCAGCATCTGTCCATTGCGCGGTGAGAGAAGCCATCCGAGCAGTGAGGAAGGAGTTTGGAAGCTCGCAGCTCACGTTCCAGCTCGACGTCCCTGCGCCGATGACACTCGTGAAGGAAATGTGTGGTTTGGACATCGTGGATAAGTACTTGGAAAGCCTATATGAACATCAGTCTCGAGCTGCTGCGGCGTGATGCAAGATTCTGCTGGTCAACCGGAAGGAGTGGTGTGGTGTGATCATGTTGTGCAACGTCGAATGGTAAATCGTATACGTGATGTTTGAAATGTTTGTGATGTTCAGTGCTGTGCTTGCACACTTTCTAATAATAATTCCGGGTTGGCATTTGTGTTTGTAATTCCTGACTGAACAAGGCGGTGCCTAGTTCCCATGAGAGTCCATAGCATTTTGCAACTGTGGGCTAAAATGAACACACCACAAGTTGTGTACTCCCACTCCCAGTGGAGTCACCTCAAGGAATAAGTTTACTGGCCGGTATCTCTTTTTTAAGCAATGCTCGGAACATGTAAATGGCGAGAAAATCATGAACATAATCATTTTAGCAATACTAACATAGCACTGGCAACAAGAGTAGCGGTTGTACTTCTCGCCAAACAATATATTTTTTATAACCAAGAATTGCACTAGATAACAAACAGCATCAACAGGCCATTAAATACTGGGAGTGGCATGTAGAAATAATACAGGAACTAGTTTCAATCAAAAGATGAAAAGGGGCAAATAATGTTATATATCCAGCTTATGGTAATACAGTTCAACTGAGGGCGAGCCAGTGCCACTAGTTATCAGAATTACCATCCTCAGCTTCTATTTCCGACATCTTACTACTCATATGCACTCTCACAACCTCAGTTGCATCCAAATATGGCAAGCATGTCGCACCTGTCACCAGATTTCGTTTTTACGCGACACCTGTAATCCATCCGGTTACCAGATTCACCATATGAATTACAGCACAACCCAACACGAGCATAAATGACTTGAACAGGCTTCTGTAGTGAAGAACAGATAGCTTGCTCCTTGCTCCGACTGCTCCTAGGTATACTTATTACTACCTCGCCAGAATACATGAGAGCATCATCGCAACTCATCAGAACTGGAGTATTTCGTGGCTGTGCATGCCATGCATGAGTGCTGGGGCCCACAACAATCCATTCACAAATGGTTGTGCTTGTAGCTTGTGATTATTATGATGTGCTTATCTGTCTAATGTCGGGACTTCTAAGTGACCATTTTGATTCCTATATGTTTCATCTTTCATGAAAAATTACATGTCATGAAACGAAATAGTAGTTCCAAAGTTATCCAAGAAAAACTGAAGGATTAACTACATCAGAGATCAAGATGTAGAGAACAAGTTCAAATCACATATTACTCGAAATATGGATAAGGTGGAATCACAAAAGAGGCAAACATAGAAATCCAGAAAGTGCTGCAGATTTGGTTGCCCATAATGTATACCAAAAATAAAAGGGTTGATCAAAACCAAATAAACATATAATGACATCGAAAACCAAATGCCATGTTTTTTTGTTGATTGATGCTTGAGGTGCCACAGTGCAGCGGATGAATGAAAAAGAGCAATGTAGCACAAATTATACAATGATGAAGGTACGGAAGAGAAGAAAACCTTGCGCAAAATAAAATGCAGGAACAAGGAAATGGGAATGCTGAGCGAAGAAACAGGGCATGCAAGTAACGAAGGACGTACAGTAGCAAATAATAGCATAGTTTGAACAAGAGATGTGAAACCATCTGCCGCTTCCCAGGGCCCTTGGCACACTGGATTGTTTTTTATTCAAACAAAGTAGAACCTATTGATGCATCAGTAAATCAAAACATTCTGCCTATTCCAGTGCAGGAATAGTAAAATAGCTCAACATCCAGTTCGCTATGAGCATATCTCTCAAGTGTCGTAGATGAGAACATATATTACAGTGAGATCCCAATACTGCTATAAATCATTAATTGGTTGAGAAGAATCAAATCAATGATGTTCAAAAATATGCATAAGCACATAACCACAAATTGTAGAAAGAGAGGTCGCATTTATTTAGAAAAAAGGGAGGCTCAGAGTTGACTCGTCTATCATATGGGCAGCATCCGCGTTGGAGATGCCCTAACACCCCTGTGTGGCATTTCAGCATTCAAATCGTTGCTCACAGAAAGCAAGCTGTCCCGATTTGCCCGCTTCCACCTAATCAAACAAAACCCTAACCCTAACCCATACCCATAAAAACAAGCAATGGTAACTGATCTCAGTACACCTCTGAATGAGCCTTACTCATCATCGCCATCAACAGCACTTAGCGCCAATCCCACAAAAAGAATAACAGAGAGAAGCCAATTGTCAAAGAACAAAAGATGACCAGAAACCACACAAGAATCAGTGAAAGCGGAAAGAATCACTATATCAGGAGCAAATCATGATCTGGTGGACACAAAAACTGGGACATGCATAAGTAAATGGCTCAGATATACCCACATCTCGACACCATAACTGAACTTCTGCTAGAAGGACCATGTAATCTCCCCTCGTTCTCCGCACACACACTGTTAAGCGGATTCTTAATTCCAACGTTTAACAGTAACACAAACCCTCCTAGTTTAGCACCAACTGAATCAATTCAGGTGTTAGATAGAAGCTCTCACAGGGAAGGTATATCATCACAGCCATTCATGAACATGACAGGAAGGAAGCAGTAATCTTGGCATCTGAACTTGCCCTATTTGACCCTTGAGTTGAAATCAGAAAAGAAGTAAAAAGTACTTCTCAAAAAATAAAAAAGTAAAGTAAAGAGTACCCAAAAGTACAAACTGATAACTAGATAAAGACTACAGTAGCAAAATGAAATTATCGAAGGTCAAATAGCAATTGAAACAAGCAAACTGATTCAGTACCAAATAAGATAAGAATTATCAGTCATTCAAGAAAAAGGAAGAAAAGAAAGAACAAACAGAAGACAAGAATAAGTGTGGCTGGACTACTGCTCCTAAAACAACAGAACTGGTTGACATACTGCAAAACCAACAAAATGTGTAGGAAAAAAGTAAAAAATATAAACTTGCAAAACAGTACTTCTATGTATACATGGAACTGGCTGGAGTACTGTTCCTAAAACAACAAAACTGGTTGACATATTGCATCCACCAGATCACGATTTTACAAAAAGAACTAATATCAGAACCAAACTCTCAACATATCTTCTATGTACAAATGGATACGAGTGAGCGAGACAAATTCTCAAAAAGAAAAAGATCACTTCAAATTTCGGAATGTTAATGGTAGGAACCGGATCCCTACCAGGGCGTGCTCTCAGGTTGTAAGGGTGGAAGGAGGGATGGCGTGGAGGAAGGCGTGGTCGCCGGCGTTGGGGCGCCGTCGTTGCGTGAGAGAGAGAGAGGGGCAGGGGCGGCGGCTAGGGTTAGGGTTCCCGGTTCCCTAAGGAAGCCGAGCAAATATGATTGCTTCTGCTTAATCTCAAAACAGGTCCTTACATGAGTTTATATAATCCTCCTAATAAGATAATTGGGCTAAGCCCCTAATAACGATGAGATAAACTGGGCCACAACTAACTGGGCTAAGCCCCTAATATGCCGGTCATAACATCTCTCCCTACCTGCACAAACAGCTCGTCCTCGAGCTGGAAGGCGGGGAAGATCAACGGCCGCCAAACACCTCCACGTCAACTGGGGCAGGCTGGTCGCCGAGCCCGGCGGCGGCGGGGCCCTCCTCAATGTAGTCCGCAGCCTCCAGGTAGAAGAGTCGTGGGCAGACGTGGCCCGGTACGTAGGGCTCGTCGCAGTTGAAGCACAACCCTTGGCGGCGACGCTCGAGTTGCTCGGCCGGGGTGAGCCCGCGGAACGGCCGTGCCGCAGCCGCGGCGAGGGGCGCCGCGGAAGCCTGGGCAGGCCGACCCTGCGCGGGAACTTCCGGCCAGGGTGGCGGCCCAGCGGCCCGGGGCGGTGGCGCCTGCTGGATGGCCACCGCGCGGCGCTCGAACGCGCGGGCGTAGTACATGGCCGTCTGTAGGTCCTGTGGCTCGCGCATCTCCACGTCCACGCGGATGTGGTCCGGTAGGCCGCCGACGAAAAGCTCAGCCCGCTGACGAGCCGAAACGCCGAGGGCGTGGCACGCCAGTGCCTGGAAGCGGTCGGCGAAGTCTTGCACCGAGGTGAGGAACGGAAGGCGCCCAAGCTCCGCCAGACGGCTCCCGCGTCCACGTCCACGCTCTGATACCAAATTGGTAGGAACCGGATCCCTACCAGGGCGTGCTCTCAGGTTGTAAGGGTGGAAGGAGGGATGGCGTGGAGGAAGGCGTGGTCGCCGGCGCTGGGGCGCCGTCGTTGCGTGAGAGGGAGAGAGGGGCAGGGGCGGCGGCTAGGGTTAGGGTTCCCGGCTCCCTAAGGAAGCCGAGCAAATATGATTGCTTCTGCTTAATCTCAAAACGGGTCCTTACATGAGTTTATATAATCCTCCTAATAAGATAATTGAGCTAAGCCCCTAATAACGATGAGATAAACTGGGCCACAACTAACTGGGCTAAGCCCCTAATATGCCGGTCATAACAGTTAAAGATCATTTTTACTCAGAAGTATCTCCATTGGGCGGGAGGCGCAGAGTTGGCCCATTTATAAAAGGTAGTAATGGTACTTTTGCAACATGAGATCATAAGAGGTAGATGCAGGCATATGACAAAATGGTTGTTTCCACGTATTGGCTTCTAAAAGCATTAAAAAGGTCATCAAGAAAAAGCTAACCGTCCAAATTGTAATCTTAAGGCCAGTTAGCAGCTGATGTGCTGTGCCAAAACAGTAGAAAAAATATTGATAACTTGCCGACTCGAATGTACATCACTACCAAAAGAACCAGTAAAAATTTAATGGTGTAGTAAAGGAGGACATGCACAGACAGGAAAAGGGGCATGTTTGGAACACAGAACTGGGAAACGTTTGCTGCAGATCATGTTTCACACATTTAACCACATGAAAAGAAGGGAGTGAAAACATTCATGAACCACAAAATCGTGAGAAGGCAAACCGAACACCACAGTGAGAAGAGCTTGAGCAAAGCCCTAATGCACCTAACTGGCACCCTCCATGAACCACAAAATCGTGAGAAGGCAAACCGAACACCACATGAGGTGATCTGTGCGTAGCTGCTCTTAATGAGATGGGCCAATGCCAAACCACAACAATTTATCACTTTAAACATAAAAAGGCGACAGGAATAAATCAACAAGGAGCCGCCAATATTTGGTGAGAATGAAAAGATCCCAAAGGAGGGGAGAGCGCATTTTTTATACCCTCAGCTCCTCGAATAATCGAAGACTGGTTTATGCCAGCCATGTTTGATCACCATCGCCCAAGCCAGCCAGCCAGCCAGCCAGATAGATGATGCAAAGGGTAACAATTCCCACCCCAAACCACCAGCCCCTGCAGTTTCAGCCAGCACCCTTCCTCATCGCTGGGGCTTGGAATGGCAAGCATCGATGGTTGAAGTTAACAAGGACAACAACATCAAATGTCAATACAAGAAAAAATGATAATGGATGCAAACATAGGGACAATAAAACTGAACAATAGCAACAATAAGAATCTGCTTTTAAATTGGTTCAATAAAAAGATTTCACGCCATCTTACCTTCCGAGAAGGTCCACAAAAAGAACCAAAACCATAGGTAACGCCAGGTTCACTTTTCAAGCTACAGGCCCACAATGTACAGAAGAGTACATACGGCTTGATTTTCGACATGAGACCGCGACCATTCACGATTGTCAATAAAGGTATTCTTAAAAACAAAAGGAAACAAACAAAAGCTGTTCAGGAAAATCAAGCTGTTTTTTGGAATACTCACTGATCCAATTACTATAATCAGACAAAAGAAGTATCAGACACAGGTATCATAACAAAGACATGGCACGCAAGGAATAGTTCACAAAATCAAGGAAAATTTTGGAGTATTGCTTGAATGGCTCAGATTTACCACACCATGAATCACCAAAGTTGGAAAATGCTTCAGGTACAACAACAACAACAACAACAAAAGCCTTTCAGTCCGAAACAAGTTGGGATAGGGTAGAGTTGAAACCCACAAGATCTTCAAACCTAGTCATGGTTCTGGCACATGGATAGCTAACTCCCATGCACCCCTGTCCATGGCTAGTTCTTTGGTGAATATTCCAGTCCTTGTCTCTCCTTACCATCAGCAAAAAAACTCTCTCTTTCTTCACCCAGCAACAAATAGCCACAACTGGTAACTTGCTGCAGAGCAAGGCCTCCTAGTTTAACGACTAATTGTCTAGCTGAGCAAAGTTGAATGGAACCAACCTAGGAGATGTAAAAACATCACCATTTCAGGATATGGTGAAAGATCTCCAGCACCCCAAGGGGCAAAAATCATCATAGCCATTCAGTAAAGAATAGAACTCATCAACACACAATGGAAACAAATATGCTGTGTCCAGAAGTTAATTCGGAACATTGTACTGATGGTCGCATTACTACAATGAAAGAAGCAATTGACATTTGTTCACTTCAGATAAAAGGAGTCACTGCAAGCAAAATAAAAACAGGATAACATAAATTTTTGTGTTTGAACCAAAAGAAGAACATAAACTTGCAAACCAGGTTATCACAGCACAGCATCAACCAAAAGGGATCCTTAAATCCAAACAGAAAACGGGAAGTGCTGCTCGCTTGTTTATCCCATGAAAAATGGGGTTCCAATGCTAAATAATCAGGCATGTGATATTGGACAGTGGCAATACTATTCCACCATGAAACCAAACACATATCAGTCCAACCTTTGGCAAAACGAAAACAAAACCAAAGAAGAACACTGAATAAATTTGAAAATATAGAAGATATAAGAGAAGGGGGACAATGGCTAACATACAAATCCCAAGTGACCCAAGCAAAAGCTCCAAGAGCACCTTCAGTCATGATTAGACAAAATATAAGACCTTTTTAAACAAACGAATGCAGTTGACTGGACACTCATTTTAAACAACCTGCGAGGAATCAGTTCCTCACTAATGCATCAAAATGTAATTCAAGTAATCAATGTGGCAATTTGACAGCAGCAGCTTAAAAAGAGACTAATGACCAGTAAAATAAATGCTGCTCTGACCAAAATAAAACTAACACAATATGAGCTTCAGTTTTAAGAAAACGCAGATATCACTTATAACTTCGTCTTTGAAGAAGCATCTGGCAGGACAAGACAAGCAAAACAACAGTTTCCCGTTAACCACATGAATAGAACTGCCAATAGCTAAAAACATTGGAGAAAAAAGGACAATTCTGTGATACATATATAGTATACAAAACATCTGCAGTTAACACAGTATCAGCAGCAGGAGGAAGTTTAGAGCAACAGGTAAGGGCCTCTTTGGAATGCAAGGTTCGCTTCGTATGTATTCCCTCCATATTCAGTGAGAGCTCAGGCAGAGAGGGATTCAGAATTAAGGCAGCAGATTAGGGTGTAATTGCATGCATACCGATTCAAGCCAAAAAGCAGAAGTGTATCGTGAAAAATCCATCGCGGCAGCTCAGATCTCAGGCCTCCTTTGGTTCATAGGATAGGAATATCATAGGAATAGGAGAGTCATATGAGTTTTCCCATAGGAATCCTATATCCTATATAATTCCTACAAAATTCCTGTAAACCAAAGGAGGCCTCACCGTGGACACCCGACTTCCCAGCCATGAGAGGCCACACAGGGTCCCAATCTTCCACGATGCCCACCCCAAAACCGCCAGTCCCTGCTGTTTCAGCTGCGGCGACTGCCCGAGGAGGGCCTCCAAGCCAATGCATTAGTGCAGTGGGCCTGACAGTAGGGGTGGCCCCATGAACCGAAGCTCGAAGGCCACCACCAGGGCTAGGGATGATGGCTGGGAAGTTTTATAAGGACAATGATGGCAAGCATCGATAATGTTAGTTAAGGAGGACTATTATATCAATGTCAACACAAGGAAAAGTGATAATTGGATGGCAAAAAAAAAAATTGGGGGGGGGGGGGGGGGGGGCAGGTAATTTTCACCATGGGATCATGACCATTCACGATTGCCATTAAGATATACTTTAAAAAAAAGGCTGTTCAGGAAACCAAGCTGTTTTCTGGAGTTTATTTCAGAAGTAACCACTGATTAAATTAGCATAATCAGGCAGAAGTACAAGTGTCAGACTCAGGTACCATAACAAATACACGAGGAATCCTCTATTTCTAAATAGCTACAACCACTAGCTAATTTTTCCTAACATGCAGCCATGAAACATCAGCACCTATGCATGTCAATCACAAATCATAAGTTACATTTATTTACATGCAATCCAAGATCTAATTTTTCTAAGCATGCAACCATGCCACATAAGGACTTATGCATGTCAATTATAAGTTACACCTTTTGCATTAATTTAACCATGCAACCGTGCCACATTAGCAAGCCATACATGTCGATGGCGTTGATAAGTTATATTTTTTGAATTGTACATGTCAATGTCGTTGATATTTTTTGAATTGTACATGTCGATGTCGTTGATAAGTTACATTTTTTTTTAATTGACTTTTATATTGTCATATACGGCATATGTGGTGGATACTTGAAGCATACCTACGTAGTTCATGATTTGCATTTTTTATAGAAAGAAAATGGCATGTTGTTAACTACAATGTAAATCGAGAATATTATTATTATTTTGCATTAGTTTAATTGTTTTTCTAGCACCTATTAATACAACTATTTTAAGAAGGTTCCCGCGGCAACACACGAGGCATCGTCTCCCTCCCTCCCTCCCTCCCTTCCTCCGCCCAGCAACAAATAGCCACAACTGGTAACTTGCTGCAGAGCAAGGCCTCCTAGTTTAACGACTAGCTGTCTGACTGGGCAAAGTTGAATGGAACCAACCTAGAGACGTGAAAGTGTCTACCTCAGGATATGTTGAAAGACACCAAGGGGCGGAAATCAACATAGCCATTCAGAAAAAGAATAATTATCACCAACACACAACAGAAACAAATATGATGTGGTCAGAAGTTAATATGGAATACTGCACTGACGGACGTATTACTGGCAATGAAAGAAGCAATTGCCATTTGTTCACTTCAGATAAAACGAGTCACTGCAAGCCAAATAAAAACAGGATAACATGAACTTTCTTTTTTGAACCAGAAGAAAGCCATCAACAGGGTTAGTGCTGCAGATTACATTGAACATAATGTATATGAAAAATAGAATGGTAGGTTCAGAATTAAATAAATATATAATGAATACATTAATAGACCAAATGTAATTATTACTATTGATGATGCTTGCGGTGCCGCATTGCAGCAAATACGTGAATGTAAGACCTTCCGCAAAATAAAATGCAGTTACGACTAAATGGGAATGCTGAGAGAAGAAACAGAACATGCATAACAAAGGACATACAGTTGCAAATAATAGCATAGTTTGATGAAAAGAACATGAACTTTCTTTTTTGAACCAGAAGAAAGCCATCAACAGGGTTAGTGCTGCAGATTACATTGAACATAATGTATACGAAAAATAGAATGGTAGGTTCAGAATTAAATAAATATTTAATGAATACATTAATAGACCAAACGTAATTATTACTATTGCTGATGCTTGCGGTGCCATAGTGCGGCAAATACGTGAATGTAAGACCTTCCGCAAAATAAAATGCAGTTACGGCTAAATGGGAATGCTGAGAGAACAAACAGAACATGCATAACTGGATTCTTAATTCCATGTAATCTCCCTCCCTCCCTTCTCTCTCTCTCTCTCTCCACACTGTTAAGTGGATTCTTAATTCCAATGTTTAACAGTAATTGTTAGCCGCTAAACCGGTTACTTGTTGTGACACAAGCACTCCTAGTTTAGCACCAACTGAATCAATTCTGGTGTTAGATAGATAGAAGCACTCACAGGGAAGCTATATCATCACAGCCATTCATGAACATGACATGAAGGAAACAGTAATCTTGACATCTGAACTTGCCCTATATGACCCTTAAGATGAACACCAGTAAATAAATGAGTGCCCAAAAGTACAAACTGATAACTAGATAAAGAGAACAGTAGCAAACTGAAATTATCGAAAGTCAAATAGCAATTGAAACAACCAAACTGATATAGTACCAAAAAAAAAAAAAGGGCAGCCCGGTGCACGTAGCTCCCGCTTGCGCAGAGCCCGGGGAAGGGTCCGACCACTTTTGAGTCTATAGTACGCAGCCTTTCCCTACATTTCTGCAAGAGGCTGTTTCCAGGACTCGAACCCGTGACCTCATGGTCACAAGGCAACAGCTTTACAGCAGCATTATTATCAAATAAGATAATTTCAAAAAATACCCAAGGGGAGTATTATTATCACAGCCATTCAAGGAAAAATAATAACAGAAAAGAAAAAGCCCGGATGCACCAAACTGGTTCCCTCCCTGGACAACAAAATCATGGGAAGGCAAACCGAACACCACGAGGTGATCTGTGCGTAGTTGCTCCTAATGAGATGGCCCAATGCCACAACCACAACAATTCATCAATTTAAAACATAAAAAGGCGATAAGGATAAATAGATGTGTAGAGGGCACAGTATTAGTTGCATTGAGAATTGAGAGGGCTCAGATTCGCCTTTGATAGATCATACAACCTAGCTCCATCTTCTTTCACCAGATCAACCCCCACCACTGAGGTCGAGCTCCTCTGGTTATCACTCAGCAGAATGACCGTCCAAGACAGAGTCGTCAATATTCAGTGAGAATGATAAGGTGCCAAAAGAGGGGAGAGTAGGTTTTTGAAGCCCACAGCTCCTCGAATAATCGAAGACAAGTTTATGTCAGCCATGTTTTATCATCATCGCCCCAAATAGATAGATAGATAGATGGATGGATGGATGGATGGATCGATGGATATATGGATGGATGGATGGATAGAAGGGGGTTAGATTGTGCTAAAGTTTCCGACATGGTTCATTTTGTGCTGAACCTTTCCAAAAAGGTCAAAACAGTGACTTCGGCAGCAACATGACCATAGTATCCATACATACATACATGCATGCATGCCAGAAGTTGGCTCTACTATTAACCATGCTCTCAGGAGCTGCTCATGCCTGGCATCAGCCAACCAAACCTCCGGCTCGGACGACGCATCAGACAACACTATATGGTTCCCAGCCCACGCCACAACCGAATCCAAGGCAATGGAATGGCGGTGGCTGGCGGCACCGTAGCATCAGTCCACCCTGACGATGGGTCAGCGAGTCGGCAATGACAGCTTGACTGATTTGTTGTAGGGTTAGAGAGAGAGAGAGAGAGATGAGGAGGATCCATACCGAATCCAAAACAAAATGCAACTGAACAGTGAAAACTGTATGTAGCGTAGCAAAAGAGGGCTCAGCTTTGTCATTCATCTTCAAACCCAACGCTCACATCTCTTGCTGCATAACCTACCCATCGCAGTGTAAGAGAACTGCCCTGGTTATCACTCATCAGAACGACCGTCCAAGGCACAGATCATCCAACATCGGAGACAAATTGAGCAGGCTGCAACAGAGGTAAGCGTGGGCTCTAAGGGCAACTCCAACGCTGACACCGACTTTTTCAGCTCTGTTTAGTCCCACAAGCCAAGGCTGTCTTGATTGCTCAAGACATGATTATTTCACCAGTCATCATCATCGTCCTCGTCATCGCCCCTCTTTTTGGTCCAAAATGGAGGTTGCCTCTGCACACCAAGCAACATGACCATGATACCCCATTACATGTGTGCACACATCCAGCCATCAAGCTCAGGAGCTGCTCATACCTGGAGTCGACCGACCAAACCCCCCGGTGCGGACGGCGCGTCAGACAAACACCGTACGGTTCCCAGCCAACGCCACACCCGAATCCAAGGCAATGGAACGGCGGTGGCTGGCAGCACCGCAGCGGTGCGGAACTGACGTGGTGGCCAACCGGACGATTGGCCAGCGATCCGGCAACGAGAGCTCGCCTGATTCGGCTTAGGGTTTGGGTTCAGGGGTGTGAACTGCGCGCACGCGCGCGCACAAACAGAGTGAGCGAGTGAATGTGTGGTGAGTCTCGGAGAGAGAGAGATGGGGATCGTACCGGATCCAAAGCAACAGGCAGCCAAGCTGCGAGAAATCCATCGACGGCGGCTCAGATCCCGCGCCAGCACGACCAAGCCCCCGACCGGAACGCACAACGGGCCCCGCCGCTCAGTCCCCAGCCCGCGCCGCTGCGGACGTCCCCCCGCACCGGCGGCATCCCCGAGGGGTCCCCGAGCCGGCGCGCGGGAGGAGCTGGCCCCGAGGAGCGGCGACCCGGCGAGTCCGTCAGTTGGGAGCCTGGCCGGGGCCGGCGGATCCCTCCATCATCGCTGCCGTTTGGGAAGGGACGCGGCCCCGGCCGACGCGATCATCGGCCACTGCGAGCGGGACGGGCGGGCGGCGGGATTCGATTGGATCCGATTCGAGCGCTCGCATCGCATGCTATGCTCCGCCGCCGCACACGGCCGCCACGCGCGGTGGCCTCTCGCAGCCGGACTGATCCGAACTAGCTAGCTAGGGTTCGTCGCCGACGGGAGAAGAGATGGATCTCCGCTCCAGCGATTACTAATGAAAAGGATAATTTAGTAAAAATAATACGACGAGGCCTGCGAGGGCCGAGGGGGAATGGGAGCCCAACTCCTATCGCAAACCGGCACATACCCCCTGTCGATCGTTTCCTTCGTCAAAAGGCCGGTCCATGTAGCGTAGCGTGCGATTTGGTCGGGAGATCCTCCTGATTTGCGAAGATTCTAGAAGCTTCCAACCCGGTATTAGGAAGCTTCCGGCCCTTTTTTTTCTTTTCTACTGTTTATTCAACACGGTTTTGTTTGTACTAGCAAAAGGGACCGTGCGTTGCAACGGGAGAAAAAAATCATAATCTCCAACGGCTATGACCACATTTTGTTCACATCTCATCGCATGATTTTGAAAAAATTTATACACAAATGCAAAAAATGTTCCCTTTTTAAAATCTATTCACAAATTGAAGCAATGTTCACATTTTCAAAAAAATATCGTCATTGTCAAAAAACTTGATAATTCAAAGAATTATTTTGAATTTCAAGAAACATTTTTTTTAAAACATACTATATTATTCCAATCTACCCTGGTAGTTAATTCTTTAAAATTCACGCGGGTATATAGTCACCAAGACTCAGAAGCATTACTGTTTAACTACATACATTCGTTCATTTGTGAACATTTTTACAAATTTGAGAACATTTTTAAAAATCTTGATCATTTTTTACTATTTGCAAATATTTTAAAAAAAATTGAACATTTTTTTATATTGTGAATGTTTTTTAAGCATTTCCTTTTGAATCGGTGAACAATTCTAGAATAGACGAACATTTTTTTTGAAATTGGTGGATTTTTTTGAAATTCACGAACATTTTTCGAAATGCATAAACATTTTTTTGAATCAGCAAACATTTTATGAATCAATAAACTCATTTGTAATTCACAAACTGTTCTTAAAATTTTAAGACATTTTTTAAATGCATGAACATTTTTTTCAATTAGCAAACATTTTGTTCAATTTCATTAATAAGTTTTAATACACGGACTTTTTTTTCAAAATCATGGACTTTTTTTATTTTATTACGAACATATTTTTCAAAATTGCGAACATTTTTAAAAAAATCCCGAGCATTTTTTGAATGCACAAATATTTTATGTTTTCTTGAATATTTTATATCAAAATTCTCATTTTTTTTTAAATGTCAGAAGTTTTTTGAAGCTCCAAATTATTTAAAGTAGAAAATAAAAATAAAAATAAGAAACAAAATTAAAAAAACAGGCGCCCGGACATGGGCCGGCCCAAACGGGAGCGCTGCGTCTTCTCCTGCACGCAGAGCGCAGTATAGTAGGTTCCTACTGTGTGGGCCGGCCCAGTCAGGGGATTCACTGCAAAACGTTTTTTTGTCACTTATAGGTGGCATTGGTGGGTAATATTTTGTAACTTTGGGGGCAATATTAATGACGCACCATCAGAAGCAATAGTCTCTTTATCGGGTGCATTGAGTTTTTTTGTTTTGAGATATACCAAATAGGTACAATCCGGCCAACTAATAGAGAGAGAGAAAAAGGCAACGTGTGCAGAATTAAGGGAAGTTTGCTGGCGTGTCCATGCATGTGGTTTATCCTATAATTAAGAAATTTTTTAATGCAGAGAAGTTTCTTTTTAACAGAAAATCAAATCACATGCCTCATCTATACACATACTCCATGTCGCATATACTACTTTTATTATGGAGTATACAATTTTTTATGTAGTTTATACCTCATATTTATGATGAGTATATACCACTTCCTTTTGACAGAGTACATACCACTAATTGCAATGGACTACATACCACTTCTTTTGCGATGGAGTATACCACATTTTTTTATGAACAATATAACAAAATTTCAACGGGTTAATCTTTTCCATGTACATTCGCAACAAAGTAGTATGCACTGCGCTCTGTGTCAGGCAGCATGAAAATGAATGGTGGTAGTATGTATTTACTATTTACTGTATAGGATCATGAATATACCATATTTTTTCAACGAGCGAGTATATACCATATTTTCTTAATGAGCAAGTATATACTATATTTTCAATGAGCGATTATATACTATTTTTTGCGATTTGATAAAAAAATTGTGAGGCAGTATATAACAAATGTTTTGCGAGTCAATACATAATACTTTTATTTGCCAGTATATTGTGCCTTTCAGTTTTTATATACTACTAGATCCTTTTTACTCTGTGTATACTATTTGGTTTTTGCCAGACAACTAGAACCGGAGTGAGTATATACACACTTCCAATCAGATCGAAAGTATATACTACCTCTACAAAAAATGAGTATATCTGTAAATTTATAGATCAAAATATATAGTGCTTACAACCTCTGAGCATGTACCTTTTTTCAACGAAACGTATACATATACACTTCTCCAACCAAATTTTCAGGTATATCAGTATACATATACACTTTTCCAACCAAAATTTCAGATACATTAAATGATTCCGCCCATCTTAGATCAGAGAAAATGATGGATGACATGCATTGATTTTCTATGGAGTATATACTTCATGCATCTGAGATCGAAACAAGTATATGATGGTAAAAAAGGAAATAGGTATATACTCTTTGTAAAGAAGAACTATGTGCCCAGTTGGATCACTGGCCATGTGAGATCCAAAGAACCACGGACGAGCTGCCATGCATGAACACTCGCTTAATGTTCAAGCCTTGGCCGCCAGCCCATGCAAAACACATCCATCATCGTCGGTGTGCAGCCAAATGCATCTTTTCCACCAGCATCTTCCAGCCATCGCCGGACTCATATCGTCGTCATCGCCACCACCAACCGCATGTCGTCGCCCGTCGTGGAGCCTTCTCGTCGAGATGCCGCAGGTCGCATCTCATCTCCGCTATCAAGCAGCCCGACCGCACGACTTCTCGATTGCAATCTGCAACGAGCGAGATAAGGAGGAGACAAATCCAGCGAATTATCAAAAACACTTCATGCGTCCAACCTACTCGATCGGAATTATGGGCAAGAATATTTCTCATGTCTTTAGACTGCAGCATCCGATCGGAATTTGCCATCCCAAGATATTTGTCGCCGCCACGGCTACCATCCCACTTGTACATGCCGACGGCCACAACATGAGGCGTGCACTGCCGGGTCTAATCGATGCCGCCTGAGATCACGTTGATGAGCACCATCGGTGGCAAACAATGCACACCAAGAATCCCTACTTTCACGAGACCAATCTTATAAGTCAGCCTTATCCATGCAAAGGAGACTTTGACCGTGGTTAATTATCTAATTTATATAAAAAAAACTCAACGGGCATGCATCCGGTGGTGTGTTGGCAAAAGCAGTTTGGTGGTGGGAGTATGTACTCCTAGGAGTATGGACCAATGCTTCTGCCCGCATACCCGTCGCGGCGTTTTTGCAAAAAAGCCCCTGTGATTTTGTGTATTCAACCCACAATCCATCATTAATCTGCCAGAAAAAACGGTTCGCTGGAAAAAAAATACCCAAACTCCTCGCCTCGACCCTGGCCTGTGCCCAGGCCGAGCCAAATCCCCCTAGCCGCCGCCACACCAGTCGCCGCCGCGGCCGACCTCAACCCGCCCGCCGCCGCGACGGCACCTCTGCCCGCTCGCCGCCCCCGCCGCGGCGCTCGAGCGCAGCTTCTGGATCAGGTCAACGCGGCGGCTCGAGCGGCTGGGGACGACGCGTCTACTCGATGCTGATCGGCGGCGGTGGGATCCAGCGGGCGCGGAAGAACAAGGGATCCGGCACGGCGGCGCGAAGTCCTTGCAGGTGGAGGCGGGCCTCCATGGATGGCAGGGAGAGCTCCAAGGTCATGGCGGGGCATCGATTTTTCTGGTAGAAAAGAGAGACAGAGGAGGATCCAGGGAGGAGGAGAGGTAGGAGAAGAAGGCCGGGAAGAAGGAAGGGTACGGCAGAGGTGCAGCGGTGCGAGGGCACAGGTCTCGCGCGTGAGGATCGGGAGGGAGCGAGTGAAACTCAAATCCACTTCAGAGCAAGGTACTGTTATAGAACTACGAAGAAGCAAGCTGACCAGGTGCACATGTACTAGCCGGCAACGACGATGAAGCAAGCCAACCAGATGTGCACGAAACTACCATACATCATGCCTGATTGAATCCTCCGGTACGTGTTCATTGGCTAATAGCCCATGCTAGCTAGCTAGCAACCATGTAAATTCCCCACGCTTGATTGATTCCTGTCGGACTTTATTAACTTTCTATATGTTCTTCCCATGATTATCTAGATAATACTAACTGTTGATGTTTCTTTCACGCATACATGGTTTTGCTAGGAGTTTTTCCACTGGTGAGGTCTGAACTCTGAATATTATGAACTTAAGGATAAATCTTATAGCAGATCAAAATCATGGTCCATGCAAAAAAAAAGATCAGTATCATGGACTCGTGGTTGTGCCGATTCCATAGGGCCTCATGATGGTTTGTGTTCTTTTATTTAAATGAAAAAACCAAGATTATTATTGTAACTGTTACAGTTGTACTAGCAGGATTATCCTAGAAGCTGTGCCAATTTTCCATCAATTGATAACACAGTAAGGTAGTGAATCATCTTTGTAGACTTTACCATGCCTAGATTGGTTGACTTGGATCATGTGTATGTCTTAAACTTTTAGACAATTCTCACTTTCTATGCTAAGCTCGAATTTGAAGATACAAGTTGAGGTGTGTCTTGGGACAGTGTGACTAAAAAACGAACCTTCAGTTTCTGCAATCAGAAGAAAAGTGAGTGATTTTTCAATGAAAACATAATACTTCTTAGCATAAGCATGATAAAGTGCAGCAACCGACTTGGCTTATTGTTTTGGAAATCGCAACCGGTGCTCTCCTGCTTGTTTTTATGATCACTGGTGCTGTTACTGCCTCCAGAAGCTGCAATCTAAAGCCTTCTATAAGAATATCATCATGGAGTAGATCAAAAAGTTGGAGCGACGAGATAACAGTACTGATTGGTTGGTATGAACTTTATAAAATAAATTGATCATTTTGTCTAACATGTATTGTTGCTAATGTGTTCATGCTTTTCTCAGATTCTGATATGCTGAAAAGTTTGCCAAAGTTGAGTCGCCAGGAACTTGAAGTAGCGTGTGAGGATTTTAGCAACATAATTGGCTCAACTCCGGAGACTGTAGTCTACAAAGGAACAATGAAGGATGGACCTGAGGTTTCTGTCATATCATTATGCGCCTTTGAAGGTCATTGGACTAGCCAGCATGAGCTCTTTTACCAAAACAAGGTAGTTCGTTTGTCTAAAATTGCGACTCAGAAACACCTTTTAACTCAAATAATAAATAAATAAAATGGGATGAACATTGTAGGTTATTGATCTGGCAAGGTTGAGTCATGAGAATATAGCACAATTTCTGGGCTATTGCAGAGAGAGTGACCCATTCTCGAGGATGTTAGTCTTTGAGTATGCATCAAACGGGACCCTGTACGAGCACCTACACTGTAAGTCTATCTCTTCAATTTCTTTACGACAGACTAAATATTTGCATTTTTTGTGTGTCGTAGATTTGATCTCATTTGTTTTCTTCCTTTAGATGGGGAAGCGGCCCAATTCTATTGGCTCAGACGAATGAAAATAGCCATCGGCATTGCTCAAGGTTTAAGGTATCTGCACACCGAGTCGCAGCCTCCTTTCGCTATATCAGAGCTGAACTCCAATTCAGTATACGTTACCGAAGATTTTACCCCCAAGGTACTTACATGGCTTTTCTGTACAAACTGAACTTTGAAATCCACTTCAGGCAATTGCTCATGACTTGACAGAAATCATTGTTATGAGCAGGCTGACGACGTCGTCTACTGAAGCCCCACCGGTGACGCGACGGGAGAGCTCCGACCTGTACGTGGGTGTGGGAACGCAGATCCGCGTCGCCAGCCTACACAAGGCCATGGTCAACGCGCCGACGCAGGGTTCATCGTCCGTCTTCGTCAGGTAAGCAAAGTGATCCACCTTTCCTCTTTCTCCTCAGATCCGTTTTATTGTGATATTGCATTTAAGTCAATCAATTTTTATGATTCTTTCAGTGTTAAAGAAAATGGATTTTTACCTGAATAAATTGCGTGTATAGATATGTAGAGGATGAACTCAACAAGCGGATCTTTCAAGGTTAATTAGCTTTGCACATTTTATTAAATAGATGCAATGGCATAGCACCTTCAATATCATGCTTGCACTCACATGTTGTTCCAACAGCACCATGAATGCTGCCCATAATTGCCATGCCTTCAGTTTTCGCTATAAGTTCCTATGCTGCTCCTTTTCAGGTGACTTTTCATGCGATTTCTACTTCTAAAATTAGAAAATACCTTCAGATCAAAGCAGCGGATTTGTAGATTTCTGGGTATTGGTGCTACTCCATCTCCATCCGGCTTACGGTCTTTGGTCACTGATTCTGAGGTACGACGTTGTTTAATTTTATGTTAAATCCCATTTAGCTTGGCACCTCCATTTATTGGTTCGGGCCGAGCAGACCCTGTCGAGCAGTATCACAGACTGGAAGCATAAATTTTCAAAACAGCGATGAGATAAATCCTGTGTACCGGTGCTTAGCAGCTAGCGAAATGAGGCTGGTATTTTTGGTTTGTATGTAGGTAGCTTCCTGATGTGTGTGGCCGTGTGTTCATTCACAACCTGAACTTATTTCTGTTTTCTGTTGGCTTCATTTTAGTAAAGATGGGGTGGGGAAAAAAACTACACCCTATATATGTAAGTTGACTGAAAATAATAATATGTTTCAGTAGCTATATTTCTCCCGTTCCTAACATGGTTGTAGGCTAGATGTTCCTGTTGGTTTGTCTTGCTGTAGAAACTGCCCTTATTCATCTGTTACCCATTTTGTGTAGCTATTAAGGAAGAAAGTAATGGACATTCACAGGTCAGAGTCTCCCCATCAACATTTGATGGCAGGAGCCGCTGCTTTACAGAAGATGGATGTGAAACCAAAATCATATTCTACCAACTTTTATTTAGTGCATATTATCATTTAGCAGTACGTTGGCTGTGCCTCCCCGTGATCAATGGAGATCTTCTGTAGATGTACTGCAGTTTTGTCATGCATTAAACTTCTCAATGGTTGACCATGGAAAATCTGTGTAGTTCTCATTTTCTACATATGTTTCTGGTTTCAAGGAGAATTCTTACTCCTTTTGGAATTACCATCTTTAAACATGGTAGATTCCAATCTCTTGCGTATTTACATCAAAGACTGTTTTTCGAATGCTTATCATGTACAGTACTAAACTCCCTGCCTCAAGATGGCAATGGGGCCCCGAAACCCGCGTCCCCGCGGGTTTTTACCCTATTAGGGGACGGGGATGGGCGTCTTTTCATCCCTGCGGGGCTGTTGCTGGGCACATTTTACAACCCGGCATGTTACATGGGTTTACACCCATTTCGGTAATCCCCGAACCCGAAACCCGACAATACCCGGCCAAGATATGCACATTGTTGGAGGAGTACAATCTTGAGAGTGATGATGATCATGGACAACCATCTTCCTCATTGTTAAACCATGTATGGCTGAAATACGCCCCTGTTTGTTGCTGAAATATGCTTATCTTTGTTGTTGAAGTGGGGTATTGTATTGTGCTGAAAAATGCTCCTTGTAGCTGATGTTATTGCTCTTTTTGCTCAAGTTATGCTCCTAAAATATGCCCCTTGTAGCTCCTGAACCATGTACTATTGTATTGTGCTGAAATTTGCTCAAGTTATGCTGCTGAAATATGCTCTTTTTGCCCCGCACGGTGACGGGGACGGGGACGGGTTTGCGATTTTCTCATAGGGATGGGTTTAGGCAGGCAAAACCCGGTGGGTTTCGTCCCCGTTGCCATCTTGATCCCCGCCCCCTCCTCCTTCTGTCACATGTGTTGTTCCCTTGTCATTAGTGAGCTCCAGAAAACACAACTGCAAGGTACAGAACAGTTGCCACTTAGTTAGAATTTTAGTTTACAGTGTAGACATGTTAGTAACACTATAATGTTGGACAATAAATGAATTCGACTACATCCGAACGAACTTATCTTGCTTCCAAGAAGAGTAAAATCATCTTTAATAATTTCCCGGATTTTGCTTATATTCATGTTTCTTAGCATGTTTGGAATGTCATTTCCTCCAAAATGCAGCATTTACCTTCCATTTGGAGCATATGATGCATTTTTTTATCAGTTGCTGACCGAAAAACACACTTTTCTGATAAAAACGCTATCCGTCAGTTAGACTTAATTAATTGCCTTCTAGACACACCTTCAAATATATACAAGTTCTCTGATAAGGTAGTCATGGGAAGACTATATTTTTGGTTTACATTGTAAATGTTTTCAGTGACCACAAATTTGACTTCCTTTTTTGCTTCTTTTCAGCTTTCAGGTCATAAGTGAGAAGGTAAGGACTTGAGCAGTATGAGAAGACCCAGTTCCATCATCTCAGAAGCCAGAAGTTTCCCATTTAATATCTTTGGTTCTAAAATTTGTTTAAGAAAATGGTCATTCTGCTATTAGCACCATGATTATGTGTCAATTGTAGATTCTTAATTGCTTAGAATTATTTTATATGTTTGATTCCTTCGGTTCATATTTATTCAACAAGAAAATATTTTCAAGATTGGTCCGTTTGAGGATCAAACTTTGAACATGTGAATTGATGTGGCATCAAGCTAAGTCTGATGATACATTGCTATTCTTTTTTGCTTTGCACAATTAATCTTATCACTGGAGATGTATGTTAATCCTCTAGCTTTGCTCATTTTATCTTTTGATTTCATCTTAGTTGATAGAATATTGTGCCATGCATTCACAAATTACATGGTCATGTGGGTGGTTGTTTCTCCCGTTGCAACGCACGTGCATGTTTCCTAGTATATATGTGTGTGTGTGTGTGTGTATAAATGATATATATATATAGGTATAGATATAGATTTCATTTTTTTATATTTCTTTTCTTCCTTTATTGCTTTCCTGTTTCCTTTTGTTTCACTTTTTTCTTTTTTTCATATGTGTGAACTTTTTTCAAATTCAATTTTTTTTACAAATTCATGAACTTTTTATCAAATGTATGAACCTTTTTTCAAATTTCGTGAACTTTTTTTCTAATTTTTGTGAACTTCTTTTCAAATCTCTGGATTTTTTTCGCAAACTTTTACAGTTCACAAACTTTTCCAAGTCTTCGAATTTTTCAAGTTTGTGAATTTTAAAAAATAAATCATGAACTTTTTAGATTGACAAACTTTTTCCCATATTCATGAACTTTTTTATTTTTGTGATTTTTTTTTTCAAATTAAGAAATTTTCCAAGTCTTTGATTTTCTTTTCAAGTTCCTAAACCTTTTCTAAAATTAGTGAACTTTTTTGCAAATTTCATGAGCTTTTTTCAAATTAAGAAATTATTTTCAAACTTGTGAACTTTTTTCCCAAATTTCATGATGTTTTTCAAATTCACAAACATTTTTGAACCTGCAATTTTTTTCACAAATTCATGATCTTTTTCTCAATTTTTGAACTTTTTCATAAAGTCAACCGGTCGTCCTGTCAACGGTCGTTTTCTTTTTTTAGGAAGAAACACAGGCATGAGAGCTGGCACTTGGCAAGCCACTAGGTGTAGTTGGGCCAGCCCATAGCACATGCACGTGAGTGCCAGCTGGGGTTGCTAGCGCCACAAGTGCTACTTAGGAGGTCTCGAATGGGAGTAGGCAGGGGAAGAGAGGATAAAGGCCTGGGGAAATGGAAGTGGCGACTAAACAAAATTTTGGTCCATTTGGTTGCGTGAGTTGCATCAGATTTTTGGCCCGCACGAACCTTAAAGTATCTCTGGGCCTGATTTTGAAGAAACACTCAAATTGCAGGAGCAACTAATAAAGGGGTATCGCTTAGAGGGCTCCCACATAGGTCAGTTTTTTGCCTGGGAATGCACCCAGTAGCCGCCACGTGTCGTGCGCTGGTGTACCCTTGAAATTTCGGTTTTTTTCTTTTCTGCACGCGTTTCGTGCTTTTATTTACGTTCTTCTGGTTTTTTGGCTTTTCGGTTTTGGATTATTTTCCCTATGTTTGGCGGGGTTTTTTTAAGCAGTGCTTTTCTGCAATGCGAGAAGCACGACTGTGCTCCCCCGAAAACGAAAAAGCACAGTTGTACTTCCAGAAAAAGAATAACACGGTTGTGCCTCCCAAGAAAAGAAAAACGCATAGCACATGCTTCCATGAGAAACACACTTAGGCTTCCTGAAAAAGAAAATGTTGGAAATATTTGCACTTTTCCGATTAGACTAATCCACGAGTATACAGTAAACATGGCAAATACGGTATGCATCTCATACCGATAGCTAAGCATGTGAGAATGTACAGTACATAGAACCGAAACATCTATGAACAACATATACGAGTCATACCCTCCGGTTGGCCAGGCCAACACGGTGGCGGCAGCGGCAGCATCGGCCGAGGCCTTCTTCTTGGCGGCTTTGTCGTCAGCACAGAGAGAGGAACAATAGATGACGGCTAGGGTTGTGCAGGAGGAAGTGAGTGAACTGAGTTAGGGTTCACTCCACAAGCCAGCACCTCCTTATATAGGCCCTCAGGTAGATGGGCCTGGGCTCAGGCCCACGACCGAACCCGCGAACAGCCCACGGTCCAACGTCTCAGACAGTGGCACTTCCGTTAGCGACTTGTTAATTAATCCATAATTAATTAACCATTCCTGACAGACAAAAAAAAGGCTCGGCTCATTCCGGCAACCTGCGGCGCGCGCGCGTCGTGACGAGGCGGGCGGCGGAGGAGGAGGAGCGCGCTAGTACAACTCCTCTTCCCAAGGTCCCAATGGCATGTGATAGAGCATCCCTTATAAAGGGGTCTCACTCTTCTTACTGTAGTAGTATGGTACTAAACTTCCCACCACTTGCCATGCACCTAAATGGGCCTTAGAGATTCACTAGTAGAAAACAGGGCATTTGTCCCGGTTCCAGAGGGCCTTTAGTCCCGGTTCTGGAACCGGGACAAAACGATCGGGACTAATGCCGAACCCTTTAGTCCCGGTTGGCTTACGAACCGGGACTAAAGGAGCTCCACGTGGCCGCTCTGGGACGCCCAGGCAGGAGGACCTTTAGTCCTGGTTGGTAACACCAACCGGGACTAAAAGGTAGCCACGTGGCTGCTCTGGGGCGCCCAGGCAGGAGGACCTTTAGTCCCGGTTGGTAACACCAACCGGGACTAAAAGGTAGCCACGCGTCAGCAGCTCCCAGGCGCTGGGTTTTTTTTTTGAAGGGGGGGGGGTTTAGGGGTTTTGGAGGGTTTAGGGGTTTCATATTGTGTTAGCTAGCTACTACATATAGAGAGAAGTGACCTCTCTTTCTCCGTGCTTGGTCGACGCTAGCTACTACATATAGAGAGAACTCGACGCTAGCTAGTAAGCAATGAAGGAACCATTAATTACACAACATCGTCATGCATGATCAATATATAGAGAGAAGTGACCTCTCTTTCTCCGTGCTTGTTGGTCGAACAACAAGTTTCCGTATATCTATTCGACGCTACTACAGATAGTACACGTTGATGCATATATTTATTCAACAGGTTTGCAATTCCCGATGGCATTTTCCGTCTTTAGGAATGACGTGGCCAACAAAGAATCCCGCCAACTCCTCTTGAATTGCGCGTAGGCGATCAGCTGGTAGGAGTACGTTCCACTTCTGCATGGTCTAATTTAAAGAAGGGGGGTCAATAAATATATATATGAATGAAATCAACACAATTGATGGTGATAAAATAAAATAATGAATATTGTTTACGTATTTCAAATTGTTGTTTATCGAAGCCCCTCTCGGTGGTCTTTTGGTGAATGAACTCGCAAACGTAGTATCCACATAACTCAGTTCCGGGTTCCTGCCACATGCACTTTAAGAGAATAGAGTTCAATCAAAATGATAATCAACCATGATAATGGTATTGAAACTAGAATCAATGAGAGATGCGCGGAACTAGCTAGCTAGTACTACTTACTCTGGGTTGTTTAAATCGCAGCTCCGGTCTCCATTCACCCTGAACCTGCGTGATGAACTTTTTCCAAACCCTGCCCAGCAAAGAAAATGATTACTTGATATCAGGAAATGAACGAAAGTTGCCGATATAGTGCGATAATGATTGAACTTACTTCTGGAGCATTTCAATCATGTCCGCATACTCCGTAGCCTCTTTACGTCTCGAGTCCAAGACAGTTACTGCTCCCTCGTCAAGCTGAATGGCTAGCAGAATAAAGTGGAACCTGCGTGCGCATAAATCATCAATTACACTTAACCTCGAGTCAGCGAAATAGAATATGCAGAAGACAGTAACACTCACTTGAAGTTGTAAGGAAAGAGTATTTCCTTTTTGTTTTGGTGTCGAAGGAACGAGCTAAGCAAGATTTTCTCAGTCTCCTCGGGGATCTTCTGTACCGACCATTCATTTACGATGTTTGGGTTAATGAACCCAATGTCATAGATTTATCCTTTTTTAAATTCGATGATCTTCAATCTGCATAATATAGTGAGGATAATTATATACATGCAATGAATGAGCTGAGCTAGAGACTTAATTACAGAAATAATACTTACAGACAATAACAAGCCACGAGACTTTTGTCGAGGGCGGCTTGATTGTATAACTGAAAGAGTTCGTCAAATTCAACGAAGATCGAGTCGACTCCAACGAACTCGTGCTCATCCTTAATTCCCACCAAGATACTGCCCGTCCCATCCTTGCAGGTTTCCAAGTACCATTTATGTAATGTTCGCATCATCGTTGGTAGATCTTGTTCCAGATCATCACTTCTGACGAGACGCTTCCCGTGCTGGTATTTAAAGGTGTCTACCGGCTTAGCGATTTCAAAATGTACATCATCGCCTAGGTAATCAGCAGGATTGAAACCAGGAGCAACGGCCGCTACCCCCGGGGTATCGGTAAACACCTTGAGCGGGGGCACGATTGCTTTTCCTGTTCGCCGAGCTGGGGAATTGTTTTCCCACTTCTTGCACCAGTACTGCTACTTCTCGACCGACTCTTAGCTTTGTCATATGTCTTTGCAATAATGCGGTCATAGTTTGATAGCAGCGGAGGCGGAGGTGGTCGCGTAAGGGCATCCAGAGTGCGATTCGCCTTTACCGGATCTATTTTTTCCTTCGGAGGTGGAACTTTCCGTGCAAAATGGGCCTGCACTTCGGCAGCACGGATGTCCTTGTTTTCCTCGTCAGTCCTCTCATATGGTAACTTTGGAGGAACCCTGAGGCTTGGACCATATTTGAATTTCTTCCCGCCTTTTGTACTACTAGCCGCCGGAGCGGCGACGGCTCTCTTCCGCTGTTGCTGACGAGGGGGAGTTCGCTGACGCAGCGGAGGCAGCTGCGGCGGCGGAGACGGCTGACGCGCCGGAGACAGCTGAGGCGGAGGAGGATTCTGCTGAGGGGCCTCCTCCGTTAGAGTCCGCTGAGGCGGCGGAGACGGATGACGCGCCGGAGACGACTCACGCAGCAGAGATAGCACAACTGGACTGTGAGGAGGAGTCTGCTGAGGATCCGGCTGCGTCTGCTGAGGCGGCGTCCAGTTTGGAAGCTTGATGTACTCCTTTCTCCCTAGACAGGTACTCCTTAAGGCATTTTCCAGAAGATCCTCCCCTTCACCTGTAGGGTAGTCAAGCTCCAGCCCCTCAAATCCCGCCATTATCTCATCCACCGTGACAATAGCATAGCCATGTGGAATCGGACGGCAATGGAAAGTTCCCTCAGTTCGAGGAGGTAAAACAGAGCCGACCGCCGCCTTCAAGGTCAGGTTCTGGCATTTCGCCATTAGCACACAATGTTCAGTCTCCGTGATACTATCCACGGGGTAGCGAGGAGCCGTGATATCAGGCTGAAGGAGCTCCGTGGAAGCCATGCTGCTTCTCCGCTGAGATGGTGGGGTAGCTTCTGGGGCAGTGTCGAAGGAAGGATCTTCATGCCGCTGAGATGGTTGGCCGGTAGCTCGCTGGCTCTCAAGTTCCTCTAGTTTCGCTAATCTTGCATTGATCTTCTGCATTTCGCTTGCTTCCGCTTTCTTCTTTCTCTGTCGGCTTCTATAACCATCGCTGTCGGGAAACCCATCCTTCCACGGAACGGAGCCTGATGTGCCTCGTGTTCGTCCAGGGTGTTCAGGATTCCCGAGGGCATGTGTCAGCTCGTCATTCTCTCTGTCGGGATGTAACCTCCCTTCCTGCGCTGCCTGGATTGCTTCCTGAAGCTTCTTGATGGGTATTGCAAGTTGAGCTTTCGTCCAAACACACTCCCCTGTGTCTGGGTCCAAAGTTCCCCCAACCCCGAAGAACCAAGTCCTTGACCGATCTGGCCAGTGCAATGTCGCTGGTTGGACCCCTTTAGCAAGCAGGTCTTGCTCAGCTTTGTCCCACGTAGGCCGGGCTTTGCTGTAGCCACCTGACCCCGTAACATGGTGATACTTCTTCTTTGCAGCATTTAGCTTATTTGTCGCTGACCTTTGCTTGCCCTTGTCCGATTTCTTGTAGGCCACAAATGCGGGCCAGTGATCTTTTATCTTCTCATATGCACCGGTGAATTCTGGAGTCTTGTCTTTCTCGACAAACTTTTTGTTCAAATCTTTCTTCCAGTTCTTGAATAGTTCTGCCATCTTCTTAAGAGCAAATGCCTTGACCTTATTCGGATCCGCCTCTGGCGGTAGGCTGAAATTTGTCATCAGCGAGGCCCAAAGATCATCTTTATGTCTATCCTGGACATAAGAAACTTCAGGGTCCTTCTTCTTATTCCATTCTTGGATGCTGATCTGGACGCGGTCCCTAACAACCACTCCGCACTGATGTATAAATGTGTCCCTGCTCCGCTTGGGAGCAATCGGTTGGCCATCTCGACCGACTTCTTCGATCGTGAACCTTTCATCCTGGCGCAACCTTTTCTTCGGGCCTCGTCTCCTTACGGAAGTTTGGCTCGATCCGGAGGGCTAATTAAAAGAAGAAAGAAGCGTTAATATATGTACATACAAAACAATTAATGCATCAAGTCAGCAGAGGCTTAATTAATATATGTATATATACCTCGCCGGACTTTGCAATAGTTAAGGCTCCCTCCTCCGTTCGGTCACCAGAGCCGTCATGATCTCCTTGCTCCTCCGTTCGGTCACCGGAGCCGTCATGATCTCCTTCCTCCTCCACTCGATCACCGGAGCCGTCATGATCTCCTTCCTCACCATCGGTGTCATTGAGAAACGACAAGGGATCACCTCCGTCGCGGATTATATCCCCCAACAACTCTTCTTTTTCTAAGTCTCTGTCCATAGTTTCTGCAAATGTTACAACATGGCAATATACAACCATGAGAGATGGATTAGTGGCAAACATAGACCTAGCTAATCACAACAAGGAATCATATGCATATATGAGAAATGGATTAGTCGCAAACATCATGCAAAGTTATCGGGGGTTATACTTTGCGGACCGCCTCTCTCATGCATGTCCGACGTCCCCCCTCATGTCGAAGTTATCGGGGTTATACTTTCAGGAGAGGACACTTTACAAAAAATAATCGCTATGCAGGAGATCGAACTATCCATTCTACCACATTGACCTATGCTGGCCGCCTACCGAATAAATAAAGTCCCTTCGGCTCACTGAGGTAAGACCGGTGAATTAGACGCCAATATATAGTATTATACATAACAATTACGGGTAGGGGCGGGAGGGGGTAGATCGACAACGCTCTTTCTTCTAGGGGGTTATGTTTTAACGAACCACCTGTAGGAGATATGCCCTAGAGGCAGTAATATCAGTTACTTTTGTATCTCCAAGTTTGTAATGAATGTTTATGATCCATGCTATAACTGCAATGATTCTCGAGTCTGCAAATTAAACGAGGCTTGGAGGGAAACTCATGTGCACGTGTGGTATAATAAACGGTAAATTGTATTCCTAGTCTTGCCTCTAAGACTGGCTCAAGTATTGCATGATGATCCTATTTTTCTGATCATGGGCATGGCTATGCCGGCAATTTTGAAGGCACGATGTTGGTAGAACACTTGTGTTGAATCGACCCAAATTGATGTTATACTATGAGATATATTCGTCACAAGTTAATGGTTAAATAACACAGAGATGGTTAACGTTTGCATGATTCCTTAGACCATGAGAGTATCGAGTTTCTTCATGCTTGCTTCATGAACTTTGGGGTTTTGTTAAACGTCATCCGTAAATGGGTGGCTATTACGGCAGCTTACGGGTTCATGGAAAAGTATGTCAAGTAACTTGATAGCTCAAGATTGGGATTTGCTCCTCCGTCGATGGAGAGATATCTCTGGGCCCTCTCGGTGTTACGGTGTCCATCATCGTCTGGCCAGACACCTTGTGATTTGATCACGGGGATGCCGGAACACGGGAACGAGAAAAGAGAACAATACCGGCAACGAGGTAACTGGCATAGTGGACAAGTTGTTGATCCACGGGGATGCCAACATGTCTCACCTCGGGTATTTGTAATATATCGTGAAGCAACAGGAATAGCACACGGCAACTGGAGGTTCACTCGAATATTCATTCGTGTGGGTATAGGGTTCAATATGGGTGTCCACGGCTCCGATGTTGATCATTGATCGGAAAGTGTTCCGGGTCATGTCTATACTTCACCGAACCTATAGGGTCACACGCTTAAGGGTCATCTATCTGCTGAATACTAGACGGGGAGTCTGAGAGAAATTCACCGGAAAAGTTTCGGACGAAACGGAAACGTTCCGGAGAGGATATCGGAATAGTTCCGGTAAAACTGAAAAGTTGTTTCAGGGGATACCATAAAGTCAAATTGGTCTTGGCACATGCCTGATAATTCTTGGAGGGTGCCAGAATCGTTCTGGAAACTTTTTGGAATTTTCTGGAATGAAAACCAGAAATGTTCCTGAGCTGCCGAAACCGCTTCAGATGCTTTTCGCAGATGAAATCACTAAACCGGAATTGTTTCGGCTCGCGTTGAAAATTATTTTGGTGGGTACTGGAATTGTTCTAAGCCCACATGAATATTTTCAGTTCGATCAGACGCTGAAAAATGTCGTCGTGAATAGTGAAAGTGCTTTTTGGATATTTGTGGAAAAACACCTTTTTGGATATTTCCAAAAAGGCTTCTAGAAGGGATTGGGGAGCAAGCAAGCTCCTCATGGGGGACCCCCCAAGGGTGGCCGGCCAAGAGAGGTGGGGCTCCATGGAGCTCCACTTGCCACCCTTCTTTGCTTTATTCTTTTTAGAAAAGGCATAAAGTGGGGGCACTTTTGGTATTTGTGAATACCATTTTTACCCCTTGTTTTTCCTATAAATAGAGGGGAGGGGGCAGCCCCATATGCTTCATCCTTGCTCTCATACACATGCTATGCTTTGCTAGCTCTCTCTCTCCCTCCCACGAAAAGAGTTTTTCGTAGAGCCGAAAGGCTGTCTGGGTTCCGGCAGGAACTAGCTCTGGACGGCGAAGCCCTGCCGGATAGCTGACACCGTATGTGTGCAACCCCGTAGAGAGATTGTAGTTTCGATCTTTTGCCCGAAGGGCTGTTCGAGTTACCGTTCGAGTTTCCGGCGTCCTCCCGAAGGGCTGTCCGGGTTACTGTTCGGGTTCCGAGGGTCCTCCCGAAGGGCTGTCCGCGACATTGTCCGGGGGACTGTCCGACCGCCTCCCGAAGGGCTGTCCGGAGTGGGAGTACATCCTTGCGGTTGGGAGGTTGTAAATCCTAGCTGCAGGGATCTGCACCGACGATCTACACCGACTCTTCTTCCGCTGCGCTTCGAGTTGGTACGGATCAGATCAAACCTTGTATGCAGTCTCCATAGTGATCCTGGGCGTGCTCGCTGTACCGAATTTTTTTGTTTTCTGTCGCGTTCCCCAATAGTGGCATCAAGAGCCAGGCTATGCGTAGATGCAGGTTACGATCTAGAATACATGGTGATGTATGGGTATTGCATAATATAATTTTGGAGTAGATGAGATCTATTGCTGAAAATTATTTATGCGGGTAGCAGATGAAGTCTGTTACCCGATGTTCTTGTTGCTTCCCTGGAATTTGCGTTTGCTCAATCTCGAGACAGCATGGTGGAATTTCACAAAGTTCTGGCAATCCACGATCCTGATTGATCAACGAAGTGCTATCAGTTCTTTGGGTTCCACCATAGTCAACAGAAAGATGAAATTCGCAGATGAAAGGGCATTGCAGATATGATCTGCACGGGGGTCACGCGTATGACGAAGTTTAGTATGGAGCTCGAGATTTAATTATCTCGTGTTTCATACACCCCGAGATGTTAATCTAGCAATTTTGAATTATCATACTTGATGATAAAACGTTGGTAGCTGCGGTTTGAGTCAAAACCTTAGAAGCCACGAAAAATAAAATTTTGCATAAACCGATTAGAGGCGTCTAACTTGGTTTTGCAGGATGGTTATGCATGTGATGTGGTATAGCAATGCTCATATTAAATTTGATTATGTATGAGATGACTATATGATGTAATTAACATGACCTGCGTGTCATGATTCGGCATGATGGCTGGAGCCATATGATTGCACTTTAATGACCTGCGTGTCAACCTTATGTAATGCACTTATTTTATTAGCTATAGAGATAGCAATATTATCTGGTGCATCGACAAGGTGGTGGCAATCTTCGCAAAGGTGAACACCGACGCGAATGCCGAAGACGAAGAATACTTGACTTCTCCGTCAGAAGGAGCTATACCATGTCATGCTAATTATGAATTGCCTGAGATGTTTATCCCTTATGATGCACCCTTCTTGATTGCGCGGTAGTCGCTTTTATTAGGGTGATCTCTCACTAAAAATATCAAGTAGTTAGTGTTCTCCCAAGTGTAGCACCGTCACGGCACCTAACTTTTCGGGGTACGCCATGCTGACATGGGTACGAACGATTAGGGATGTGTGAGGCGGGTGAGTTAAGACCTCGCAGCAAGATCACTTGGTTGTCTTGACGTTCAGGCATGAAAGTCATGAGCTCGGAACACACGCATCGAAAGATGAACAAGAGTCACATAGAGATGTGATCGGCAAGTTTGCCTAACGGTTGAAGTTCTCGTCATCAGTGATGCTCACCATCAATGGCGTTGAATTTAAATTCGTGTCTTGAATCATTCATAATCAATTTTGAGAGATATTGGTTTGAGTGGGAGCGCACTTTAGAATAAAATTGTTTATTCACTAGTGCCAAAAATCATTATGAACAATGTCTAAAATGAACTTGTGTTTTCCGTTGTAGATCAAATGGCTCGCAACACCGCGTTCAACTTAGGCCCTATGTTAGAGAAAGAGAAGTTAGCTGCGAATGGAAACAACTATGCGGACTGGGTCCGTACCCTGAGGATTGTCCTCAGGAGCGCTAAGAAAGTGTACATGCTTGATGGAGCTCTTCCACCTAAGCCAGCGGCAACAGCCGCGGCAGACATACAAAATGTCTGGGCCACTAAGGATGATGATTTCAACTTAGTGCAGTGTCTCATGCTGTCTTGCATGAGTTCAGAGCTTCAAAAACGTTTTGAATTCCATAACTCCTTTGATATGATCAAAGATCTGGATGCTCTGTACAAGTTTAATGCACGGTCTGAACGTTTTGATATCATGAAAATGATGTCGGAGACCAAGATGGCTGAGGGCAGTTCAGTTGGCGAGCACGTAGTCAATATGATTGGCTACGCTGAAAGGCTGAAAACCCTGGAATTTCCACTTCCAGAAGAGCATGTAATGGACATGTTGCTCCGTTCACTCCCCCCTTCTTACGGAGGTTTTGTCATGAACTACAACATGAATGGGATGGACAAAACACCTAATGAGGTGCTTGCCATGCTGAAATCTGTTGAAGGAGGACTGCAGAAAAATCGCAAGCAAGTGTTGCTTGTGAATAAAACTGCCAGTTTCAAAAAGAAAGGCAAGACAAAGAAGGGCAAGGGCGCCGGTAAGACCGGCTTCCAATGCAAATCTAAGGGCGGAGCCAAGAATGAAACTGAGTGCTTCTACTGCAAGGGCACAGGACACTGGAAGAGAAACTGCAAGAAGTATCTGGAAGATAAGAAGTCTGGGAAAACCGGAACAGGTATAATTGTTATACAAGTTAATGTCATTGACGTTTTGCTTGCTAGCGAAAATTCTAAGTCTTGGGTATTTGATACCGGATCGGTTGCTCACATTTGCAACACGATACAGGGGCTTCAGAAGGTGCGCAAGCTGGCAAAGAATGAAGTCGTGATGCGTGTCGGGAACGGCGCTGGGATCGCCGCTCAAGCCGTCGGCATTATGCCTCTACGTCTCCCTTCAGGATTTATTTTGGAACTTAGTAACTGTTATTTTGTTCCGTTGCTGTGTAGAAACATTATCTCTGGATCATGTTTAGTACACGATGGGTACTCCTACAAGTCTGAGAACAATGGTTGTTCACTTTATTGTAAGGATATGTTTTATGGATATGCACCCATTGTTGGGGGCCTTTTCATACTAAATCTTGAATGTGGAAATGATGTCTTTAATGTGAATGCTAAACGCCTTAAGAAGGCTGATACCACCACCACTTACATGTGGCACTGTCGGCTTGGCCACATCGGAAAGAAACACATGCAAAGACTCCATAAAGATGGAGTTTTACCGTCCCTTGATTTTGAATCATTTGACACATGTGAAGCTTGCTTGATGGGAAAAATGACCAAGACGCCGTTCACGGGTCATCCTGAACGGGCGGGTGAATTATTGGAAATAATACATAGTGATGTATGTGGTCCAATGAACACGGCCACACGGGGTGGGTATTTTTACTTCGTGACTTTTACTGATGATTTAAGTCGGTATGGCTATATCTACTTAATGAAGCATAAGTCGGAAACCTTTGAAAAGTTCAAAGAATTTCAGAATGAGGTAGAAAATCATCGTAACAAAAGGATTAAGTTTCTGCGGTCTGATCACGGAGGCGAATATCTTAGTCACGAGTTTGGCCAACATCTGAGTGACCGTGGAATCGTTTCACAGCTTACGCCTCCCGGAACTCCACAGCGAAACGGAGTGTCGGAACGACGTAACCGAACCCTGTTAGACATGGTAAGGTCGATGATGTCTCTTACAGATCTACCAATATCTTTTTGGGGTCACGCACTAGAAACTGCTGCTCACGCACTAAACAGAGCACCGTCTAAGTCTGTTGAGACGACACCATACGAGTTATGGCATGGGAAGAAACCCAATTTGTCGCATCTCAAAGTTTGGGGTTGTGAAGCTTACGTAAAACGTTTACAACCAAGCAAGCTCGATCCCAGATCAGACAAATGTAACTTTGTAGGTTATCCAAAGGAAACCTTTGGGTATTCCTTCTACCACCCATCCGAGGGCAAAGTGTTTGTCGCAAAAACCGGAATCTTTCTTGAAAAGGAGTTTCTCGCTAAAGAAGTGAGTGGGAGGACAGTACAACTTAATGAGATTAGTGAATCTTCGGCAACCGTTGATATGGCTAAGGAACCGGAAGAAATTCCGCTAATTATCCCTACAACCGAGCCGGAAGTTGTCGCATATGATGCGGAAACTTCAAACAATGTTGTAACTGAACCGCGCAGATCAGGTAGGGCTATCCAGCCACCTGAGTGGTTTCATAACGAAATCTTCATTCTTGAAGACGATGAACCCGCGCACTACAAGGAAGCGATGGCGGGGCCTAGCTCAAGGGAATGGCACAAAGCCATGAAATCCGAAATGGAATCCATGTACGAAAACCAAGTTTGGAACTTGGAAGAACTCCCAGATGGCGTAAAACCCATTGGTTGTAAATGGATTTTCAAAAGAAAGACGGACGCGGATGGTAACATTACTATCCACAAAGCTAGACTTGTCGCGAAAGGGTTCACGCAAGTTCCAGGAGAGGACTACGATGAAACTTTCTCGCCCGTAGCTATGCTTAGGTCTGTTCGGATATTACTAGCAATTGCTGCTTATTTCGATTATGAAATATGGCAGATGGATGTCAAAACGGCTTTCCTAAATGGAAACCTTGATAGGGATGTATACATGATACAGCCAGAAGGTTTTGTCGATCCTAAGAATGCTGGAAAGGTATGTAAGCTTCAGAAAGCCATTTATGGTCTGAAGCAAGCATCAAGGAGCTGGAATATTCGTTTTGATGAAGTGGTCAAAGAGTTTGGCTTCATCAGGAACGATGAAGAATCTTGTGTGTACAAGAAGTTTAGTGGGAGCGCAAAATCATTTCTAATCTTGTATGTGGATGACATATTGTTGATTGGAAATGACGTGAATTTCCTTAGCGAAATAAAAGACTCATTGAAGAAGAGTTTTTCAATGAAAGACTTAGGCGAAGCGGCATATGTATTAGGCATCAGGATCTATAGAGATAGATCAAGACGCCTGATAGCGCTAAGCCAAAGCACGTACATTGACAAGGTGTTGAAAAGGTTCAACATGGAGAACTCCAAGAAAGGCCTACTCCCCATGTCACCTGGCACAGTGCTTTGCAAGAATCAGAGTCCTCGGACCCTTGATGAGCGAGTACAAATGAATGATATTCCATATGCTTCGGCAGTTGGTTCTATTATGTATGCCATGCTATGTACAAGACCGGATGTTTCCTATGCGCTAAGTGTTAGCAGCCGGTACCAAGGTGATCCAGGATTGGAACACTGGGCCGCAGTCAAGGGTATTCTTAAGTACCTCAGAAGGACCAAGGATTTACTCCTTGTGTACGGAGGTGATGAAGAGCTCATTGTAAGTTGTTACACTGATGCAGGCTTCATGTCTGACCCAGATGACTTCAAATCTCAATCTGGCTATGTTTTCATATTGAACGGCGGCGCAGTTGATTGGAAAAGTTCCAAACAAAAGACTGTGGCGGATTCTACGACGGAGGCGGAATATGTTGCTGCTTCAGAAGCCTCCAAGAAAGCTGTCGGTATCAAGCAATTTCTTGAAGACCTTGGTGTGGTTCCAAGTGCTCTGGACCCGGTGGAGATCTATTGTGATAATAGTGGCGCCGTGGCTCAGGCAAGGGAGCCATGTTCGCACCATAAGACAATGCATATTCAACGCAAATATAAACTCATTCGACATCATGTCGAAGAAGGTTTAGTGAAAGTACGCAAAGTTCACACGGATCTGAATGTGTCAGACCCGATGACGAAGCCTCTACCACGAGCAAAGCATGAGCAACACCGGATTGCCATTGGTGTTAGGGAAGCCATGTAACTAGATTATGACTCTAGTGCAAGTGGGAGACTGTAGGAGATATGCCCTAGAGGCAGTAATATCAGTTACTTTTGTATCTCCAAGTTTGTAATGAATGTTTATGATCCATGCTATAACTGCAATGATTCTCGAGTCTGCAAATTAAACGAGGCTTGGAGGGAAACTCATGTGCACGTGTGGTATAATAAACGGTAAATTGTATTCCTAGTCTTGCCTCTAAGACTGGCTCAAGTATTGCATGATGATCCTGTTTTCCTGATCATGGGCATGGCTATGCCGGCAATTTTGAGGGCACGATGTTGGTAGAACACTTGTGTTGAATCGACCCAAATTGATGTTATACTATGAGATATATTCGTCACAAGTTAATGGTTAAATAACACAGAGATGGTTAACGTTTGCATGATTCCTTAGACCATGAGAGTATCGAGTTTCTTCATGCTTGCTTCATGAACTTTGGGGTTTTGTTAAACGTCATCCGTAAATGGGTGGCTATTACGGCAGCTTACGGGTTCATGGAAAAGTATGTCAAGTAACTTGATAGCTCAAGATTGGGATTTGCTCCTCCGTCGATGGAGAGATATCTCTGGGCCCTCTCGGTGTTACGGTGTCCATCATCGTCTGGCCAGACACCTTGTGATTTGATCACGGGGATGCCGGAACACGGGAACGAGAAAAGAGAACAATACCGGCAACGAGGTAACTGGCATAGTGGACAAGTTGTTGATCCACGGGGATGCCAACATGTCTCACCTCGGGTATTTGTAATATATCGTGAAGCAACAGGAATAGCACACGGCAACTGGAGGTTCACTCGAATATTCATTCGTGTGGGTATAGGGTTCAATATGGGTGTCCACGGCTCCGATGTTGATCATTGATCGGAAAGTGTTCCGGGTCATGTCTATACTTCACCGAACCTATAGGGTCACACGCTTAAGGGTCATCTATCTGCTGAATACTAGACGGGGAGTCTGAGAGAAATTCACCGGAAAAGTTTCGGACGAAATGAAAACGTTCCGGAGAGGATATCGGAATAGTTCCGGTAAAACTGAAAAGTTGTTTCAGGGGATACCATAAAGTCAAATTGGTCTTGGCACATGCCTAATAATTCTTGGAGGGTGCCAGAATCGTTCTGGAAACTTTTTGGAATTTTCTGGAATGAAAACCGGAAATGTTCCGGAGCTGCCGAAACCGCTTCAGATGCTTTTCGCAGATGAAATCACTAAACCGGAATTGTTCCGGCTCACATTGAAAATTATTTTGGTGGGTACTGGAATTGTTCTAAGCCCACATGAATATTTTCAGTTCGATCAGACGCTGAAAAATGTCGTCGTGAATAGTGAAAGTGCTTTTTGGATATTTGTGGAAAAACACCTTTTTGGATATTTCCAAAAAGGCTTCTAGAAGGGATTGGGGAGCAAGCAAGCTCCTCATGGGGGACCCCCCAAGGGTGGCCGGCCAAGGGAGGTGGGGCTCCATGGAGCTCCACTTGCCACCCTTCTTTGCTTTATTCTTTTTAGAAAAGGCATAAAGTGGGGGCACTTTTGGTATTTGTGAATACCATTTTTACCCCTTGTTTTTCCTATAAATAGAGGGGAGGGGGCAGCCCCATATGCTTCATCCTTGCTCTCATACACATGCTATGCTTTGCTAGCTCTCTCTCTCCCTCCCACGAAAAGAGTTTTTCGTAGAGCCGAAAGGCTGTCTGGGTTCCGGCAGGAACTAGCTCTGGACGGCGAAGCCCTGCCGGATAGCTGACACCGTATGTGTGCAACCCCGTAGAGAGATTGTAGTTTCGATCTTTTGCCCGAAGGGCTGTTCGAGTTACCGTTCGAGTTTCCGGCGTCCTCCCGAAGGGCTGTCCGGGTTACTGTTCGGGTTCCGAGGGTCCTCCCGAAGGGCTGTCCGCGACATTGTCCGGGGGACTGTCCGACCGCCTCCCGAAGGGCTGTCCGGAGTGGGAGTACATCCTTGCGGTTGGGAGGTTGTAAATCCTAGCTGCATGGATCTGCACCGACGATCTACACCGACTCTTCTTCCGCTGCGCTTCGAGTTGGTACGGATCAGATCAAACCTTGTATGCAGTCTCCATAGTGATCCTGGGCGTGCTCGCTGTACCGAAATTTTTTGTTTTCTGTCGCGTTCCCCAACACCACCCCCCCGGGCCCCCTCATGTCGAAGTTATCGGGGTTATGTTTTAACGACCCCCCCCCCTCATGTCAAAGTTATCGGGAATATGTTGAATTCCCGAGAGAGTTAGGGGTGTTCTAACGCGGCACTACACGATATAGGTGAAGGGGGATAACATCCGGGAATACATCTTTTTTTTGCTATGATATACATATACATCTACATACTAAAGTATACATACATACATATACATCTACATACATATATATCGGGGTTATGTTTTAACGACAAGATGAATACAAGATTTATACACAAGATGAATACAAGATTTATACACATGGATGAATACACAACTCAACAAATGAACCAACCATGCATCATCCTATGAACAAAACTCAACATACAACAAATGGACACCTTTTGTCGAACAGCGGAGGGACGATCAGGGCCAACTCCACGGAGATGCAACACCACAACCTGTAATAATTCTACCGATTGAAAAAACATTAGGCAAAACCCAAGTATAGTAGCGCTTGCATGGCAAAAAAACCTAGTAAACCTAGTAAAACCTAGGCAACTCCACGGATTCGTGAAGGCAAGTTGCAAAGTTAAAACAGATTCTCAGACTTAGTGTAATTCATAGTGTGGCAGAAACAGATTTAAGATGCACACTTGGAGGCAAGAATTAAATATGCTACAGGGCAAGAACATGGCATCAAAAGGTATGGCATGATAGAGCATAACATAAACCACAAAACATGGTTACTGATCATGTTCAGAAGAGTCATGGATATGATGGTAGCATCAATAGAACATGGCAAGAAGATATAACAGATTTTAGACTTAGTGAAAAACTGGGCATGCTGACAACAACAACATCATCATCATCTAACAACAAATCATCTAACAAAATTATTACAGAAAAAATTATCTAACAAAATTACTACAGAAAAAATTACTACAGAAAATCATCTATCACATCATCATCATCTATCCTCTATCATCATCATCATCTAACAACAAATCATCTAACACAAAATTACTACAGAAAAAATTATCTAACAAAATTACTACAGAAAAAATTACTACAGAAAATCATCTATCATCATCATCATCATCTATCATCTATCATCATCATCAAAGCATAAAAAAATCATCATCTAACATGCATCTACAGAAAAAAAATTACTACAGAAAAAACTACCTTGCAAGACGAGGAGGGGAGCCCGGGCAGGGATGGCGATGGCTGGCGACGAGGGGAGCGCGCGGGGACGGCGTCGGGGCAGGGGCGATGGAGCTGGAGGGCCGGCGATGAGGGGAGCGCGCGGCGGACGTACGGCGTCGGGGCAGGGGCTCGGCGATGACGACGTCGGGGCAGGGCGCGGCGAGGGCGTCGGGGCAGGGCGCGGCGAGGGCGTCGGGGCAGGGCGCGGCGAGGGCGTCGGGGCAGGGCAGGGCTCGAGGAGGCGACGGCGAGGTCGGGCAGCCTGACGGCGTCGAGGTGGTCGTCGGCGCCGTCGGGGGAGAGGAGGAAAGATCGAAGAAAGGGTGGGGAATTGGAAATTTTTCCAAGTGCGTGGTTATATACCCAACCCTTTAGTCCCGGTTGGGACTAAAGCCCTTTGCTTCCCGCCCTTTCGGCTGCTGAAAAGGACCTTTAGTCCCGGTTGGTGTCACCAACCGGGACTAAAGGGGGGCCTTTAATCCCGGTTGGAGCCACCAACCGGGACTAAAGGGCTGTGCTGCCGCGGCCAAATGTTTAGTCCCACCTCGCTAGTCGAGAGGCGCCTGCACTGGTTTATAAGCCCCGCTGTGACCGAGCTGTCGAGCTCCTCTCTATTGCAAGCAGTACATGCCTAACCTTTGTCACTGCCATGTTGGGCCTGCTGGGCCCGCGGGCCTACATCCTGGCCCATGTAAATATGGGTTTCTAGTCGTATGCAGGCCGTGGTGGCCTAGTAGGCGGCATTTTTTTATTTTTTATGTTATTTTAGTTTGCTATTAGAGTTTTATAAAAGCTTTTTAGTTTTCTATTAAAGTTTGTAACAAAAAATACTTTATGAAATTCTTTTTACTATTAAAGTTTTAAACAAATAAATACTTTGATAATTTTAGTTAATATTATTTTGATTATTTTTAGTTGATTATTTTTGCTATTGATATTTTTTATTGATTCTTTTTAGTTGATTCCTTTTGCTATTAGAGTTTTATAAAAGCTTTTTAGTTTTCTATTAAAGTTTGTAACAAAAATACTTTATGAAAATTCTTTTTACTATTAAAGTTTTTAACAAATAAATACTTTGATAATTTTAGTTAATATTATTTTGATTATTTTTAGTTGATTCTTTTTGCTATTGAAAAATATTATATTTAATTGATTCTTTTTAGTTCATTCTTTTTGCTATTAGAATTTTATGAAAACTTTTTAGTTCATTCTTTTTGCTATTAGAGTTTTATAAAAGCTTTTTGATTCATTCTTTTTGCTAATAATTCATTCTTTGAGCTAAATGACCCTGAAATTGAAAAGCAGTACAAATGAACTCTGAAAAGGTTGAAAGTTGGCATTTTTAGTTGATTCTTTTTGCTATTAGAGTTTTATAATAGCTAGAGGTTTATAAAAGCTTTTTAGTTGATTCTTTTTTCTCTTGAAGAATATTATAGTTTTGTTTTAGTTGATCATAACAAAAAAAATTAATTGATTCTTTTTAGTTCATTCTTTTTGCTATTAGAGTTTTATAAAAGCTTTTTAGTTCATTCTTTTCATGCATTTAATCTTCTTTTTGAGCTAAATGACCCTGTAATTGAAAAGCACTACAAATGAACTCTGAAAAGGTTGAAAGTTGGCATGGTATCATCATTTCACCCACATAGCATGTGCTAAAAAGTTGAGAGGGTTATGGCAAAAACTGGATGCACTTCGTGTACAAAATGGACCCTGAAATTGAAAAGCAGTACAAATGAACTTTCAAAAGGACGAAAACTCATATGTTACAAAAGGCATTTCATTTCTTGACATGTAACTGCAGTGATATTCTAGATCAAAGCCATCATCAGAATAGTTGTGGAGAGAAAGTCTTCATTTTTTCTTCGCGCGTGTCCCTTGCTTATTGCGTCGTAACCATGGATAATCTTCATCGTTTAACACGGTGCTTGGGTCAGCCTTCACTTTGAAGGGAGGAATTTCATGAAACTTTTCATAATCTTCAGACGTGTCTGTCTTGCCCTCCACTCCCATGATGTCTCTTTTCCCTGAAAGAACTATGTGACGCTTTGGCTCATCGTATGATGTATTCACTTCCTTATCTTTTCTTTTTCTCGGTTTGGTAGACATGTCCTTCACATAGAAAACCTGCGCCACATCATTGGCTAGGACGAATGGTTCGTCTGTATACCCAAGATTGTTGAGATCCACTGTTGTCATTCCGTACTGCGGGTCTACCTGTAGCCCGCCTCCTGACCGATTGACCCATTTGCACCGAAACAAAGGGACCTTAAAATCATGTCCATAGTCAAGTTCCCATATGTCCACTATGTAACCATAATATGTGTCCTTTCCCCTGTTGGTTGCTGCATCAAAGCGGACACCACTGTTTTGGTTGGTGCTCTTTTGATCTTGGGCGATTGTGTAAAATGTATTCCCATTTATCTCGTACCCTTGGTAAGTCAATACAGTCGAAGATGGTGTCCTGGCCAACGAGTACAACTCATCTCCAACAATGTTGTTACCCATGAGATGTGTTTGCAACCAATTGTCGAAAGTTCTGATGTGTTCACATGTAATCCAGTCGTCACACTGCTCCGGGTGTTTGGAGCGCAGAAAATTCTTGTGTTCATTGACATACGGGGTCACCAAGGTAGAATTCTGTAGAACTGTGTAGTGTGCTTGAGCCCAAGAATGCCCGTCCCTACATATTATTGCATCCGCTCCTAGCGTGCCTTTTCCAGTCAGTCTCCCCTCATACCGCGATTGAGGGAGACCAATCGGCTTAAGGTCAGGAATAAAGTCAACACAAAACCCAATGACCTCCTCTGTTTGATGGCCCATGGAGATGCTTCCTTCTGGCCTAGCACGGTTACGAACATATTTCTTTAAGACTCCCATGAACCTCTCAAAGGGGAACATATTGTGTAGAAATACAGGACCCAGAATGGCAATCTCGTCGACTAGATGAACTAGGACGTGCGTCATGATATTGAAGAAGGATGGTGGGAACACCAGCTCGAAACTGACAAGACATTGCACCAAATCATTCTTTAACCTTGGTAGGATATCTGGATCGATTACCTTCTGAGAGATTGCATTGAGGAATGCACATAGCTTCACAATGACTAATCGAACGTTTTCCGGTAGATGCCCCCTCAATGCAACCGGAAGCAGTTGCGTCATAATCACGTGGCAATCATGAGACTTTAGGTTCTGGAACTTTTTTCTGCCATATTTATTATTCCCTTTATATTCGACGAGAAGCCAGACGGGACCTTCATACTGAGCAGGCATTCAAAGAAGATTTCCATCTCTTCTTTGGTAAGAGCGTAGCTGGCAGGACCTTCATACTGCTTTGGATGCATGCCGTCTTTTTCGTGCACACGTTGCTGGTCCTCCCGTGCCTCCGGTGTATCTTTTGTCTTCCCATACACGCCCAAGAAGCCTAGCAGGTTCACGCAAAGATTCTTCGTCACGTGCATCACGTTGATTGCAGAGCGGACCTCTAGGTCTTTCCAATAGGGTAGGTCCCAAAATATAGATTTCTTCTTCCACATGGGTGCGCGTCCCTCAGCGTCATTCGGAACAGATTGTCCGCCAGGACCCTTTCCAAAGATTACCTGTAAATCCTTGACCATATCAAGTATGTGATCACCAGTACGGAGGGCGGGCTTCTTCCGGTGATCTGCCTCACCTTTGAAATGCTTGCCTTTCTTTCGACATTGATGGTTGGTCGGAAGAAATCGACGATGTCCCAGGTACACATTCTTCCTGCATTTCTCCAAATATATACTTTCGGTGTCATCTAAATAGTGCGTGCATGCGTGGTATCCCTTGTTTGTCTATCCTGAAAGGTTACTAAGAGCAGGCCAATCATTGATGGTTACAAACAGCAACGCATGTAGGTCAAATTCCTCCTGTTTGTGCTCATCCCACACACGTACACCTTCTCCATTCCACAGCTGCAAAAGTTCTTCAACTAATGGCCTTAGGTACACATCAATGTCGTTGCCGGGTTGCTTAGGGCCTTGGATGAGCATTGGCATCATAATGAACTTCCGCTTCATGCACAACCAAGGAGGAAGGTTATAGATACATAGAGTCACGAGCCAGGTGCTATGATTGCTGCTCTGCTCCCCAAAAGAATTAATGACATCTGCACTTTAACCAAACCATACGTTCCTTGCGTCACCTGCAAAGTCCCCCCACCTTCTCTCGATTTTTCTCCACTGCGACCCGTCAGCGGGTGCTCTCAACTTCCTGTCTTTCTTACGGTCTTCTTTGTGCCATCGCATCAACTTGGCATGCTCTTTGTTTCTGAACAGACGTTTCAGCCGTGGTATTATAGGAGCATACCACATCACCTTGGCAGGAACCCTCTTCCTGGGGCGCTCGCCCTCAACATCACCAGGGTCATCTCGTCTGATCTTATACCGCAATGCACCGCATACCGGGCATGCGTTCAAATCCTTGTACTCACCGCGGTAGAGGATGCAGTCATTAGGGCATGCATGTATCTTCTGCACCTCCAATCCTAGAGGGCATAGAACCTTCTTTGCTTCGTACGTACTGTCGGGCAATTCGTTATCCTTTGGAAGCTTCTTCTTCATTATTTTTAGTAGCTTCCCAAATCCGTTGTCAGATACACCATTGTCTGCCTTCCATTTCAGCAATTCCAGTGTGGTACCGAGCTTTGTGTTGTCATCTTCGCAATTTGGGTACAACCCTTTTTTGTGATCCTCTAACATGCGATCGAACTTCAACTTCTCCCTTTCACTTTGGCATTGTCTCTTTGCATCAACAATGACCCGGCGAAGATCATCATCGGGCACATCGTCTGGTTCCTCTTGATCTTCAGCTTCCCCCGTTGCAGTATCACCGTATTCAGGGGGATAGTTGTCATCATCCTCTTCTTCTTCGTTGTCTTCCATCATAACCCCTCTTTCTCCGTGCTTGGTCCAAACATTATAGTGTGGCATGAAACCCTTCTCAAGCAGGTGGACGTGAAGGGTTTTCAAGTTAGAGTAATCCTTCGTATTCTCACAGACAAGGCATGGACAATACATAAAACCATTCTGCTTGTTTGCCTCAGCCACTTCGAGAAATTTATGCAGGCCCTCAAGATACTCGGAGGTGCGTCGGTCACCGTACATCCATTGCCGGTTCATCTGCGTGCATTATATAATTAAGTGTATCAAAAACCATTACAGAACATCATGAATAGAGAAGTGACTAAATTAATACAAGTTCATCATCACATTAAAACCAAAGTACAGTAGTGATCAAATGTTATTACTGAAAAAATAAATACATAAAGTTCATACATATATAGTTCTCATAGAACAACATATAGCTCTCTAAAGCATCTAATTAAAACATACATTGAAACTATGAAAAACAACAACAAATGCGATCATAATCGCAACTAAGGTAACAATTGATCCAACGGCATAATGATACCAAGCCTCATTATGAATGTCATATTTTCTAATCTTTCTAATCTTCAAGCGCATTGCATCCATCTTGATCTTGTGATCATCGACGACATCGGCAACATGCAACTCCAATTCCATCTTCTCCTCCTCAATTCTTTTCAATTTTTTCTTCAAGTAATTGTTTTCTTTTTCAACTAAATTTAACCACTCGACAAGAGGGTCGGTTGGAATTTCCGGTTCACATACCTCCTAGATAAAAACATCTATGTCACGTTGGTCGGCATAATTGCCATAAACACTAAATGAAACAAATCATAATAAAAGATAATATACCACATCCGAATCATAGACATGACGAGGGCCGACGGGGGCGGATACCAAAGTCATGGCACTATATAATAACAAACAATAATAAAAGTAAGAAAATTATACAAGTATCTATCTAAATCATACAAGTAAGATTTTTTTTTTCTTTTAAAAAGAAGATAAGAACAAGAGGCTCACCACGGTGGTGCCGGCGACGAGATCGGCGCGGGCGATCGACGGCGGTGAGGACGGGGACGGGGACGGCACCCTACACATGTGCAGACTCTAAGAAGTTAATTTAAGCTCAAATTGTGCATCTAAATCAAAAGAACTCCCACATACACTCCACTAAAACCCACAAACCACTCTACTTCTAGAGCATTTGAAATGAGCTAAACTAGCAGTGAGAGATGAAACGATGAAGTTGCTAACCTTTTTAGAACACTTGGATAGTTGGTGCACCGCCAAACCTAGAGAAATCTTGGGCAAAATGGAGCTTGGAGAGGAGAGAAAGCTTAAGTGTTGCTTGGGCATTTCATCGAACACCTCATGTGCATAGGAGGTGAGAACAGAGAGTAGCACACACCCTGCACGCGCTGGCCGGCCAAAAAACAGAGGAGTGAGCGGCGGGGGCGGGGTATATATAGGCATTTTATTAGTCCCGGTTCGTGGCTAGAACCGGGACTGAAGACAGACCTTTAGTCCCGGTTCCAGACACGAACCGGGACTAAAGGGGTTGCGTCAGGAGCCAGGACCTTTAGTCCCGGTTGGTAGCTGGAACCGGGACTAAAGGTCCCAGACGAACCGGGACTGATGCCCGCCGAGGCCCGGCCGGCTCCCTGGCCGCTCGAACCGGGACTGATGCACCCATTAGTCCCGGTTCGTAACTCGACCGGGTCTAAAGCTCTGATCTGGCCAGGATCAAAGCCCTGTTTTCTACTAGTGATTAACCAGGGATTATTGTCTTATATGGGCCTAAGCCCATCTATAGTCCAACAGAAAAAAGCACATATGTCCTTCCTCGAAAGGGGTTCTCAGCCCGGGAGCTGACGTGATGAGAGGCCCCTTAGCCGGGATACCGTCAAGCCTGTTTAATGCCGGCAGGTGGACGGACTGGAGGCGCAAACGCTCGTATAGACGCACATACACTCACCCCTATGAACGCACGCACGCACAACATACTCCTATGAGTACCTCTGAGAGACTGAGCGACACATTATCTTGTGATTGACGAAGTCGCCACATACGCCTTTATAGTCGACGGAAACGTCTCCTCCCACTGAACGCACATCGCCGAAAATCCTGAAATAAATTCAGTAATAACGCGAGCACTAGGGCTTGAACCCTGGTGGGCTGAGGATACTACTGTCCTGCTAATCATTCAACCACAGATTGGTTCGGAGCGTGCTGAATTGATCCATTCGATTTTATAATAACCGTGTGAGTAGACAAGTGAACCACCATCTCGTGGGAGACCTTGACTGGTCGTAGAAACTCAAGTGGATCCTACCGACTCCACTCCGCTACACCACAAGGCTAGCTGCGATCAATGGCCAAGTCACACTCGACGACCATCGGGTTGGACGCGAGCGTGGTGCATGTGCCCGGCGCCTATTCCACGTTCGCGTAGCCTCGCGCGCCCGATGATCCATCCACTGGCAGGCACGAGTGACGAGTCCACGCGACCGTGACCGCATCCGTTCCCAGTCGGTCGCAGAGAGATGGAGTCTGACTTGGCCCGGCAGCCCCTTCGACCGCGAGTGTACAAACCGCGACCAGGAAGTTGGCAGCTATGGCGCTCCTCCATCGCCGGCGGCCGTCACGCACGTGCGCAACAAACCCATCGACCGGGCAGAGTGGGGTGGAGTGGAGTGCACCGGCGGCCGGCCGGCCACTAGCTAGAGCTTCCGTGCTCTTCTACTCTGACCCGTAACTCGACCAGATGTGCACATGAAGGGAGATGATGGTGATCGCACACACTGACAGAAACCATTTCGACGATCTGTTTAGCTAATTGCACAACAAGTCAATTCCCACCTTTCCAACACCACAGCAACAAATGCACCGTAACCTGCCGGCGGTTGACTTTGACAAGGGTGGAAATAACGCACGCGAGACTGCATGAAATGTTTAGTCATTGGTGATGCGGGTCGTCAACCCCGTCAGAATTTTCAATCTTCCATGCATGCATGAATGGGCTGACGTTGACCCGTAGTTGCATCTCTCGGAGGGAAGGGTCGGCAACTAGCAGCTCGTAGCGGATGTATACCATTTATTAGGTGGACTTCCAATGGATAAAACCATACTATGGCCGTAGGGAAGTCAGCCCTAAAAAGTCAACCGTCAAGGCAACTTTAGGTGCGTACTACTAGTTGTAGCTAATTAAAAGGGTCCAAGAAAGCTTGAAATGCTCTTACCTATCTTCGTCGAAATATTCTCCCGTTACATCGGTTAATTCCGAAGAAATTCTGAAGAATTGGCATGCATCATGCATGACTATTGAATATTCGCAAGGAGAGACCCGCTCCAACGGCCACCAACACGTACGTCACTTCTTTCTGAATCGGCCAAACCTAAATTACTCATCGCTGCCGCGGAAAAGGGAATAAAGAAAGAGATTTTTTTAGCGAAAATGCTCAATGGAGCTCGGGCTCCATGGAGCCCGGGTTTGACTTGATCAAAATTCAAATTTTCACGTTTCAAAAAAATTTGAAAAAAAATACACATATACTTAGAGACATAAAGCATAAGTGTGTAAATTTACAGGATGAAATACCTTAAAATGAGTGCTACACAAAAAGAACAAATCTGAGGCTTTTTAGTAGATGCACTATTCATCCTCAAAGTTCATGGATTTGTCTTTTTTGTGCAGGTCGCATTTCAACGTATTTCATCCTGAATTTTTGTACACATATACATTTCATCCTTGTTTACTTGTATATTTTTTTTTAGATTTTTTTGAAATCGGAAAGTTTGAATTTTGATTTTTTCAAAAATTCCGGGCTCCATGGAGCCCGAGCTCCAAAACGTTCTACTCATTTTTTAGGGTACATCATACTACTCATCATTATAACGTGTAGTATTAAGTTAATCCAACGATCAACGTGAGTCCACCAGATTTTCTATTAGGGACAGAGTTGTCATTTCCCAGGTTTAACAGTAACGATTCATCTAAATAATTAAAATATGTTTCGTCTAATTAATCACAGCAGATGCCCCTGCAGGCCACCTTCCCCAATATCAGCCATCCCGGCGCTAGCAATAATCACCGGACGCAGCCTGCGCAGTCGCCACCCCCCAATCTCAGCCTTCCCGTCGGTGCCTGTAGGCCGCTGCCTTCAAGAGCTCCGCCATCCCGACGCCGCTTGCAATCCTCCCAGCGCACCGCCATCTCGATGCCGCTACAGCTGCCGCCGCTGCCCGCCGCAGGAATTAGCAACTGTAGCATGTAGCAACTTAATTAGCTATCGTTTTCGGCAAAGAAGGCACCTGACATGATGTCAAGACGAGAGTTCAATGGGGTGCTAGCCATGATATGGCATCGCATTCCAGTATCTGGAGTCATGCCTGGGGTGGGCTAAACAAGGTCGTCGTCATGGGCATGGTCAGCTTTCAGCTGATGGCATGATCTCGTGGCTCTTTCACTAGTGCTAGTAAAGTTCGTTCGCTAGGGTGGAGCGGGCACGTACCTTCAACGAACTTAAGTAGTTTGAGACTAAGTTTGCCTAAAGTTGCCGCACCTAAGGTTAGACAAGTTTAACTAATTTAAGTGGGTGTTTGGGTCAAGACACACCTTAGACAAGCCACACTAGGATCCCACATCACGTACGCTCAAAAAATTTGGCAAGATTTTCTTAGACTTGCCACTTGTGGCTCTCATTTTGAAAAACTAACCTTTGACAGGTTTGACAAAATTATATAGCAAAGTGTGACATTGCTAAACCTAGAACCAAACAGCCCCTAGTTTCCACAGCGTCCGCATGCGGGCAACTGTGTCTTCTTTCTCGTTAACTCGTGCCCCCCCCTACTCTTTATGCCTTGACCCTCAGTCTGTTCTATCCACATCATCGGTCGCAAAGAAGCTAAACAAGTCTTCATCTGGATCTCGGACACGGATCAGGTTCGTTGACGGAGTAGTTCTTTGTGTGCTTGTCCATCCATGGACCTTACGAACTAGCCATGTATAGCGATGCTGCCTAGGCACAGTGGTTGCGAAATACATACTACCGAATACTTTTACGTCGGCACGTGCTTGATCGTTAGGCCTCAGTCTTGTCATCTACTAATGGCCTAGTGGACAGATAATTGACCGACTAATCTAGCTAGCTCGGACAAAGGAACCGTCCTATTTGTTCCAACTCACGTGAGGACCAGCTAGCTAGCTAGCAAAGAGACCACCAGGAGCCAAATGACTCGTTTATCACTTGCATGCATGAATCTCGGCGTGCTACAACCCCATAGCACTTCCCTGCGTCACGCCGGGATCTGGAGACTCGAGCTCGGAGAAAGACGTGGGGAAGAAGAAGATAGCAAGCAGAGAAGGCAGCTTAAGGAAGGAATATTGTTTTTACAATCATATTCGATGCCTCACACACACGCCAGCCACACGCCTATATACCTCACCCTTACACACCACATGGGCTGAGCCACGAAAGCCCAGCAACACATAGATGGGCTCGGCCCAGGTTGTTGCACTCCCCTCCTCTTAAGGAACAGCTCGTCCTCGACTGTTCATAATCATGCCATTGCCGTTGCAGTCGCAGCTGAAGACCATTCCCAAGTCGCCATAGCAAGCAGAAGTCCACTCCAGGCAATCTTCCATTGCGTGCGTGTGTGCCCCCCCACCCTGACCAGCCTTGTTTGCAGAACTTGAGCAGGTTTGGACAATTTATCCCCCAGCAGAAATAACGAATCCACCGCGTCAGAGTCAGGAGCTGGTGGTTCTGCCGGTTTGAGCAATGAAACATACACCACAGGATGAATTTTGCTAGTCGCTGGCAAAGCCAATCGATAAGCAACATCTCCCACCCGTTCAGTGATTTGATACAGGCCAAAGTACTTGAAGCCCAGCTTGTGGTTAGAGCGTCTGGCGACAGTTTGTTGCACATAAGGCTGCAGCTTCAAAAATGCCCAGTCACCAACCTGAAACTGTCGATCCGAGCGATGGGTGTCTTCCTGATGTTTCATCCGTTGTTGAGCTCGCAGTAGATGTTCTCGGATCAACCCTTGCATCAAGTTCCTTTCAGCCAGCCATCCAGACAAATCAGAGGACAGAGTACTTTGAAGATTGGCAATGCCCAAGTGTCTAGGTTGATAACCATACAAGACCTGAAATGGAGTTGTTCCTAAAGCAGAGTGGTAGTTGGTGTTATACCAGTACTCCGCCTGAGATAGCCAATAGGCCCATTTCTTTGGAGTTGAATGCACCAAACACCTGAGAAACGTTTCCAGACATTGATTCAATTTCTCAGTCTGACCATCTGTTTGAGGATGGTTTGCAGAGCTCATATTCATTTTAGTGTCAGTGAACTTGCATAATTCTTGCCAGATATTGCTGGTGAAGATGGGATCTCTGTCAGTAATAAGCATCTGAGGGAGACCATGGAGCTTATAGATGTTATCCACATATATTTGTGCCACTTGTAGAGCAGTAAAGGGATGACATAAGGGAATAAAGTGCCCATATTTGCTGAATTTATCGATGACCACCAAGATTGTGTCAAAGTTTTTGCTCTTGGGAAGACCTCCAATAAAATCCATACTGACCATGTTCCACGCTTCTCTAGGAATGGGCAATGGGCTCAATAATCCTGGTTTCTTAATATGCTCAGACTTTGCTTGTTTGCACACCACACATGCTTGCACATAAGCATGGATGTCCTGTTTCATTGCTGGCCATGCAAACAATCCCTTGATGCGCTGGTAAGTGCCCTGAAATCCAGAGTGACCTCCCACTCCACTGTCATGCAAGGAAAGCATAATAGCTTGATGTGCTTCTTTGTTGTGACCTAACCAAATCCTGTCCTTGTATCTTATGACCCCCTGATGCAGAGAGTAACCTTTTGCATTAGATCCAGTAAGGGCCAATTCTTGCAGTAATTCTTTATCTGCATCATACTGCTGGTATCCTTCTGTCACTACTGCTAACCACTTGGGTGTGCAGAAAGAAAGGGCAGATAGCTCCATTGGGGCAGGAGATCTGGAAAGGGCATCAGCAACAGCATTATCCATACCTTTTCTGTAGACAATGCTATATTGTAGACCCAGTAATTTAAGAAATGCTTTCTGCTGCATTGTACCACTGAGTTTTTGCTCCTGTAGATGTGTTAAGCTTTGATGATCTGTGGAAATGGTGAAAGGTGCATGCTGCAAGTAAGGTTTCCATTTCTCCACAGCCAACAGCACAGCCAAACATTCTTTTTCATATGTGGACAGGGCCTGAGATTTAGGACCAAGAGCTTTGCTAAGATAAGCAAGTGAATGGCCTTCTTGCACTAGTACAGCCCCAATGCCCTGATTACTAGCATCTGTTTCAATTGTGAAGTGCTTCTTGAAATCTGGGAGTGCCAAAACCGGTGCTTCAGCTAATGCTTTCTTGAGATGTTGAAAAGCAGCTTCATTGGTTGGTGTCCAAGAAAACAGAGTATCTTTCCTCAGAAGATCAGATAAACTCCTACTAATAATTCCATAATTCTTGATGAATTTTCTATAGTACCCTGTGAGGCCCAAAAATCCTCTGATATCTCTAGCACAAGTGGGTCTGGGCCACTCCTGCACAGCTCTGATCTTGGTGGGGTCAGTTTGAACTCCTTTACCACTGATAATATGCCCCAAATATTCCAGCTCTGTTTGAGCAAAAGAGCATTTGCTAAGTTTCACAAAGAGCTGGTTCTCCTGGAGTATAGTGAAGACCTGACTGAGGTGATCTAGATGTGTTTTCAGATCTGAGCTGTAGATCAAGATGTCATCCATGAAGATGAGCATACAGTGTCTCAACAGGTGGGCAAACAGTGCATTCATAGCAGCTTGGAATGTTGCAGGGGCATTGATTAAATCAAAGGGCATGACTTTAAATTCATACAAGCCATGATGAGTTTTAAAGGCTGTCTTATGTTCCTCTCCTTCCACTAATCTTATTTGATGATAGCCTGCTCTAAGGTCCAGCTTAGTGAAACAGGTGGCGCCAGCCAACTCATCGAGCAACTCATCCACAACTAGCATAGGGTATTTGTGGGGCACAGTGACAGAGTTCAACATTCTGTAGTCCACACAAAAACGCCAAGTTCCATCTTTCTTTCTGACCAGAAGAACTGGTGAAGCAAATGGGCTAGTGCTCTGCTGAATGACCCCTTGTTGTAACATTGTAGTTACTTGTTTTTCCATTTCATTCTTCTACATGGGATTGTATCTGTATGGTTTCACATTGATTGGCTTAGCTCCAGGCAGGAGAGGAATTTGATGATCAAATGATCTGTGAGGAGGGAGCTTGTCAGGTTATGTGAAAATGTGTTGGTGCTTGTCCAAGATGTCTTGCACAGCTGGAGGAATAAATTGAGCAGTAGCAGGGGCTTCCACAATGTGATTTAGCTGGATAACTTGCTCTACTGCACCAGTGTTAAGTAATCCTTGCAAATGCTTGCCAGTTATGCCTGTGCATGAGGTGACTTTTTCCCTTATTCCTCTTAGAGTGATCCTAGCTCCCTGATATTTGAATCGCATGACCTTCTTTCTCCAGTCCACCCACATAGGACTCATTGTTTCCAACCACTGCATGCCCAAAATGATGTCATAAGTGTCCAATGGTAGCACTTTCAGAGAGGTGTTGAAAGTATTGCCTTGGCAGAACCACTGCAAGTTAGGGACTTGTTTGTTGCAATGTAGCATTCCTCCATCAGCCACAGTGACCTTAGCAGCTGGTATTTCTTCCACTGGACACTGTAGGTGTTTCACTAGATCTGCACTGATAAAATTAGTGGAACTGCCTGAATCAACTAGGATCAACAACTGTCTCTTACCAACCATGCCCTGTAATCTGATACTATCCTTGGAAGAAGTGCCCTGAGCTGCATGGACTGACAGTTTCATAAATGCCTCCTCGGCTGTTCCTTTGGCTATAGTGGGTTGTTCTATTGGCTGTTCGGTTTCAGATTCGCTTTCAGAAACTTCAGACATTTGCAATGCTTCAATTAGTTCTTCCAACACATGAAGTTGTACTGTAGTGGGGCATTTGTGCTCTGGAACATACTTCTCTCCACACTTAAAGCATTCCCCACGCGCTCGGCGCTGAGCCCTGAGGTTATCCACTCGATCTGGAGCTCTATGCTGCATCTCAGGAGGTTTATCTTGTGCTGGAGCTGTTCCCATAATGCCTTGATGCACATAGTTTTTGGCGTTTGCTCTGTTTTCCCACCTTTTGCTGTACTTGGAAGTATCTTCAGCTAACAGTGCTTCTTGTGTCTGAGCCAAGGAATATGCTAGATCCACTGAGTTGGGTTGTTGCAGTTTGATCAGAGCACGAATAGCAGGTTTCAGACCCTCAATGAACCTGTTAATGAAGAATGTTTCATCATAGGAGTGGTTATACACCAGCATCTTATGCATGTGCTCTTCAAACACATGAGCATATTCATCCACAGACTCGGTTTGCTTGAGCGAGAAGAACACATCAATTGCGCGAGAGTACTTATTCCTGTTGAATTTAGCATACACCGCCACACACAGAGCAGCCCAACTGTCAATAGTGTGCATTGCTTCATAAGTCTGCAACCATAGGGCTGCATTTCCGGCAAAATGCATGGTAGCAAAATCGACCCATAGTTCTGGCTGGACACTGTACATCCGAAAGTACTTCTCACATTGTTTCTTCCACCACTTTGGGTTATCTCCTTCAAACCTGGGAAAATCAGAGTGGGGAATGCGAGCAGAAAATTTTCCAGGAGTGGACTGAAACTGAGAATTCGATGATCTATCATAGTCCTCATTGTCGTCAGACAGCTCTTCAGGGTAAGGAGCTTGGGATTTGGACTGCTCACCGCGAATCCGATGCTGATATGGCACTCGCAGACCTCTGATGTCCTGTCCCGACTGCTGTTGAGCGGCGCCCGGCCGATCTGTCCGTGGTGATGGTTCTGTCCGCGAGGTCAGCGGGTCCTGAGATGGCGTCGTGTGTGGCGGCTGCTCCTGGGTGTCAACACGGCGCATGACCCCTTCCAGTGACTTCCTCATCTCCGCCACGGCCGCATCGAGGGAGTTGTGCGCGATGAGCACACGGCCCAGTGTCGACTCCGTGCGGGCCAGCGAACTCGTGGTCGTCGTGGCCAGCGCGTCAAACGCCTTGGCCGAGGAGGAGGCGTACTTGTCGAGGGAGTCCTGCAAGCCATCCAGGCGTTCCGCCGTCTTCGCGCCCGCCTCCGAGACGGCGTGGCTCTGCTGGATCGTCGCCTGAACTAGCTGCTGCAGTTCAGCCAGGGTGAGCTCCGCGGCGGCCATGCGCACCGAGAGATTGGGCTTGGCCGAACGAGCCGTCGGTGTGATCTCCGATCTACTCGACCCAGCGCAGGTACACCAAGGTGTTTTGCGCGAGATCACCCTAGGGGATCCGCACCTTCTGCCAGGAATTACAAGCCGACCGAAGGATTGATCGCGAGATCTGGATGAATTTTTTTGGATCGGAGGAAGCGGATCGATACATGGCTCTGAGTACCAAATGCTACAACCCCATAGCACTTCCCTGCATCACGCCGGGATCTGGAGACTCGAGATCGGAGAAATACGTGGGGAAGAAGAAGATAGCAAGCAGAGAAGGCAGCTTAAGGAAGGAATATTGTTTTTACAATCATATTCGATGCCTCACACACACGCCAGCCACACGCCTATATACCTCACCCTTACACACCACATGGGCTGAGCCACGAAAGCCCAGCAACACATAGATGGGCTCGGCCCAGGTTGTTGCACGGCGAGGAAAGGTTGGCAAAAGAATGTAGAAGAACATCGATGGCACGGGGCGACTGAGACCTAGCCACACCCATTTTTCATTGAGATCAGTGTAAATTTTTCTTTTCAGTTTTTTTCTTTTTCTCTCTTGCATGTAATGTCACTTGACTGAGACTTGGTTAAATCTCAGTCGACTGAGACCTAGCCACACCCATTTTTGTAACGACATTGATTACCTCGGGCGGCCGGCGTCTACCAGGGTAAAGCCGACACGGGTTTGAATCTGCCTAGAAGTTATGGACCGGCGGCCATGTGAACGCACGCTCGCACTCCCCTTGTGGCACCGAACTAGGATTTGACAATGTGGGGGCAACCATGGAAAACATTCCAATGGCTAAGAGGAAAAGTACACTACACCAAAATTAGTATATGATGGACCAACATTACACTAGTAAAAGAAGAATTGCAAACTGTATGAGGGGGCAATGGCCCCCATGACACCCACACTTGATCCTGCTGCCTTTCGTGTTTGAGATTTCGGCTTGCCGTTGACTTCACAAATTAGCTTAGCTTGACCTCCATCCGCATGCATGCGCACCGGCACGGCAAGGAACGAGACTTTGGTAAGTCGTCATGCAGGTCGCCAAACCCATCAGAGGCAGAGCTGTTTCCATCTTCCATTCAGGTCGCCAGCTCGCTACTTGTAGCAGCGTACGTACCGTTGAAACTGACCCAGAGTGCACATATGAAAAAGTCAGCACGAAAAGTCCACCGTCCAGCAACTCAAGGTGCCGCCTTTCTACATCGCAGAAAAAAAAACGTTAAGAAAAAGTCAAAGCAAGCTTCAAATGCTCTTTACCTGTTTCGCCCGTTACATTCTGGTCGTCTCATGGTTCCTTCCATCAGTCGGTTGAATTGTACAATTCTCGCGGTATTGTTGAGGAGAAAAGTATACTGTATGAAGAGACTTGGCATGCATCATGGCAATATTCATTCGATCAATTAATCCTTGCGAGTGACTCTTCAATAGCAGTCCAAAGGCCACAAACACGTCAGCTTCCGAACTGGACAAACTTTCTGCTGTATTGCTACACAACTAGCCGTCCTTAATTCTGCCGAATTTAGTCTTCTACTACATATTGCTACGCAAGACATGCATGGAGCATAAAGTAACCTCCACAGATTGTGACAATTAGGTTGTACGGAACCTATGCTAGTTGCTCTCCTAGCAGCATGTGCGTGAAAAGCTAGCGCCGTGTCATGAGAATCACGAGCTTGTGGTGCTCACAAATGGATTATGCATACCGGGTGGGTAAGGTGCAGGACGAGGCCGGGGCTTAATTAACATGTGTATCTCGTGCTCGCGCGTCATGGACAGGCTATCTCGCTAGCTGTTAGAGCAGAGCCGACGACCGACGGCCGGACACGTACACATCATTATCTTATTTTTTTAGGTCGTACACATCATTATCTGTGTTTATAGTGTATATATATACACACATCAGATGATCCGGTCGCGTACGTACGTTGCTCTGTAGTATAATTTAACTGGCAGCCATCCGGGGAATAGAGTACATTTCCGTGTCCGGTTGGCAACAGAGACAGGCACAAAGGCTAACTAATTCGCGGTTAATATAAAATTTCTCCGGCGACTGACCGAGGCGGGCGGTGAAAACGATGTGTGTTGGATACATGCATGAACCTGTCCGGAGGTTCAACACCGGCGGCCGTGTGAACGCACGCCTGCATGCCTCGGCTGCCATCCATGATCCGTCTCGGGCCTTCTCCTTGCTGCGTACGGCGTCGTGACCGTCACTTTCGTCTTGATGGGTCCGGCCCGTTGACACATTACGCCCACGGCATGCAAAGGTCGGACCTGCAATTTCCACAGCTAGCCGGCACGTAGTATACTAGTGCAGGAAATGCATGCTTTGTGCCGTTTCTTTCTCCTACGTTCCTGTGCACTGCGCGCACTATCTTTGCTTGACCGGCGCTCGCATCCCAAAGAAGTCAAGATGCAATCAAGGATCTCGCATTAGATTCTTCACTACTCTGGTTTGTGCATACTTTTGCGAATCAGCCATAGCAAAAGTACTCGAGTGGGTTTGTTTGACTAGGCGCATACTTTTTACCATCACGTGCTTAATTAGTTGATCCATAATCGAGTGAGTGGATCCATGCCGACCCAAGTGGTTGCCTTGTTTGGACTAACGCGAGCGAGGAAACCACCATGGCTACGTACATGACTTACTTTTACTCCGTTGCATGAGTGGGTCTCGCTTGGAAAAGAAAGAAAGAAAGAAAAAAGGCTGGCTCTGGCCTTTGGATCCAACGAAATTAACGTGGCGCCCGCCATGGAGCTAGTCAAGGTCCGCCACAAAGGCACCGCCGGCCCGGCAGGCCACTGGAAAAGAGAGGTGGAGCCTACTCCACTACTCTGCCGGCGACGCATGCATCTCCGACCACAAAAAAGGCAATGGCCAAGTCACCCTCGCCTGGCCGAGCTCCGACGCTCCGGCCCCGCGCGAGGAGGGGGGCGGCTATACGGTGCGACGTACGTGGCCGCATCCAATCCAGCCCCTTGGGCTATTTCGCCTGAAGTGACCTTGCACAAAGTGACTGTTTTGCGCATCCAGCAACCTCCATGCTTTGTTTGGCTAACAATGCTTGATTAAAAGCCCTCATATCTTGGAAGCCAATACTGACGGTGGAAGATTCGGTCAGTACCTTCGGTAGGGTTGCTAACGTGGTCGGAAGTCTTAGATCGGACGTCACACAAGGGGTTTAGCCAGGTTCGGGCCTCCTGTGAGGAGTAACACCCTACGTCCTGCTCGTTGTTGTTATTCATGGTGGGTATACCTCATGCGAGGAGTTACAATGGAGAGTATGAGATGCTACCAAGAGTTTGTTTCTACGGGAGTAGATGGGAATGAGAGCCCCGCAACCCTCAGCTTATATGCTCGGTATGGGCTAGGGTTTTAGAATGGAGAGATCCGTTCTCGCCCGCCGCCAGGATGGCTTGGGGGTCAAGATGATCTGTTGATGTGTTATCCAGTGAACCGGGCCCTCTAGCAGGTCCGCGGCTGGGCTCCCCATGTAGAAGCCACCCTGGTGTATTACACCATCAAATACCTCGCTTATTCTTGCCGAGAATCATTTTGTCACAAGCCAACTACATCATTTTCTTCTTTCCTTTCTCAACACCCCACCAATATTGTCTCTCTAGACCGGTTAAGCCTTCACATACCGAGAACGGAAGCTTAAACTCTCTATAATAGTTACTACCGCTAGGAAAAAGAAATCTCTCTATAACAGATAAATTTTTGTAGCGGAACTATCCCCTAACAGTGGCTCAACCGCTTAACCCCCTCTCGAGTTGAGTAGCTAAAGCCTTTCCAAGGGCTAACCAATCTCTTCAGGGACAAATGTGCAGATGATCGTGGGACCATCTCAAGTGTATAGGGATTTCTCAATAATAAATACAATTAATTTTTGAAAAATATTAAAAAAAAATCATTGCACGTAGAGGATGAATACCAGTATATGTTCATGTAAACTTTGAAACTTAAACAGATAAAGCTTAACTGCAATATTAATACTGTGGACAGGACTTAGAAAATCAAATGATTGTATAATTGTACAATATCCTTACCTACATTAGGTAAAATGATTTATTCTACATTTCACAATAGTGCGCCGTTGGTTTTCCCTCTCCGTGCCACGTGGCACCGTGGTCCAAACAGCTACGGCGAAACCTAGTATTGTGGCTATATGCCATTTGGCACATGGTTTCAAGTTTGAACAGGTGCGTTGATGCCCCTCGAAGAATACGTGTTCTAGTTGCATGTTTGCCAAATCAACTACCACACATGATGCACACTAAACGCAACTCAAATGGTTAGGTCCTTGTGGTGGAACCAACCTATCTAGGTTCAAGTCCTAGGCTTAGCACGGATGCCTGCATTTTTGTTGATTTATTACAAGCTTTTGGGTCATGCTCTGGGTGTGCGTTTATAGCGGTGTGTATGTGAATATTCACGTTTATATTGTGTTTTCAAAAAATAATACCAGCCATAATATAAGTTTGAAAAAATAGAGTAAATAATATGGAAAAAGATGGAATAACACAAATGTACCATGGATTAATGCCCAAATTTTGACAATTACTTTTTTTTGAATAGTTTTGATTGCTTACCACCTGTCTCACATGGTAAATTTGACAATTACTTTCGGTGTGTGGGAGATCATATCCCCCTCGATAGCTGTGTGCATGTGGTGAATTTGTTAATAATTTTTTAAGTTTTGCAACTCTTGGTCTTCATTAGGTGAGTGTGTCCTGGTGTGTGTATCGACGTTGTGCTTGGTGTTTATTAAAGAACACGATAATGTTGTTTAAATGAGAAAAAACCATCACAATGTCATGAATAAATAGTACTACATACTTATTTGGTTCGCAAGATTCTTCTAACTTATAACAAGAAGAAATATACATGGTTCTAGTGCGATCTAAATGATTGAGCTTGTACCAAATTCATCTGCAGCACAATATATATATATAATAAAAACAAATAATTGAAGAGGCATATGATCGAATCACTTTTTCGCACGGTAATCATTTGTAGTCTCATGAGAATCCTTCCTTTGGGCTGGCCATTAGGTAGGCTATCACTTATTAATTGCGGGACAAATCTGTTCCTCGTAACCGATCATCTGTTGTCTATCTGGCAAATGCTGATCGAATCTTATCTTCTGGCCGGTGAGCTCAATCAGTTGTTGCATTTTCCACGTGTTTTCCAGGTGTGTCATTCGTGCATGCTTTATGCAGATGTGCTACAACACGTGCTAAACGTGTAGGATAAACGTGGCTACCTGGAGATTCGATGCATCAATCCCATGCACATGCATATATCACATCAACTTGGATACGAATATATGATATTCTTGCTGGCTAACCAAAAAGGGATCCTAACAACGACCTTGAAAATACAGTATACTAATCACAGGCTTTGCAGCTCTCCTCGATTTCACACGTGCGAGCAAACAAGTGTGTACGTGTGGTTTGTGTCGGAAGAGATCGGCATTTATCTTCCTGATGCGGCCGTTTTAAGTAGTGTTGGTCCCGGTTGACTTTAGTCCAAAGTCAACATTCATGAACCTTTCTGTTTCTTCGTGTTCATTTTTTCCAGAAAGCTGAACAAATTCTTCGTTACTTTTTGATGTGGTCTTGCTGCCATATGAAACCGGGAAATTCCAACGAATTCAGCACCGGTCCAAGAGAGATGTCTGAAACAAGATATGTTATGCATGGACTTTTTTTCTCTTAAATAATTTGGATTGCTTATCACATGTGTCATGTGGTATGTCATGCATAGACTGGCTAGCATAGTACTCACATACTTGTGCACATATTAGACTAGTTATAAGTATGTCCTGTGGGTGAAGTCTATGGTCTGTATACATACTACTCCAATCAACCAAGGTGATGAAGTCTATGGAGTAGTTAATTAATCAGCAGTGACGATCCAATCAACCAAGGTGACCTGGTCTGTGTTATTTCCCCATCGACCTGCCCATTCTCTCCTAGCTAATTTGGAGTGGCCGGCTGCGTACATGCATGGTGCGAAGAGATCAAGCCAAATTTGGATATTGGTTCAGTCACCTGCTGCGTACCCATTCTCTCCGAGATCACGTCAACTCAAAGTCTTGGTTCGTGCTGGGTCCTGTGGTCCAGTGCATATCTCGAGACAGAATCAATTTTTCTTTTGAGGGGGCGACAGAATCAAATTGTAGGTTCTTATTCAGCCGACGCGTGTGGAGTGGAATTGAAGGTGTATTTGTAATACGTAATTGATTCAAAACGCATGCCTGAGACAGGCAAATACTCTCCCCGTTCCTAAATATAATTTTTTTTAGAGATTCTAATATGAACTACATACGGAGCAAAATGAGTGAATCTACACTCTAAAATTCTATATTCATCCGTATGTAGTCCATAATCAAATCTCTAAAAAGACTTAATATTTTGGAACGGAGGGAGTACAATAGAACCAATGTTTTTTTTTCTAGGATACAACAAATTCCGAATAACTCAAAAAAAAGTAAACACAAGGTGTGTGAACTTACGGTGCCTCGCCACCAAAGCGTAATAACATAAAAAGAAGGCGTGGATGAGACAATTTTATCAGTTGTTTGTTTAATTCAAGAAAAGCATAATTATATAAATAAAAGTGCATTCGTGATTTTTATGATAATAAATAATATAAACAAAATATTAACCAAAAAAAGAGTGACTTACTAAACTTCAAATTTCACATGGAGAGACTGAAACAACGGCGAACGAAAACTATGAGTAAAACTTGAAAACAAATCAGAAATTTGTGTTTTATCAGTCCTGATCTGTAACATGACTCTTTAGATGTTTTGAACATATTGCTTAGAAAATCAAAAGGCAAGGAGGTCCTACCCATGAATTTTTCTACACAAGGTACAACTTATGTTTGAACCTTATATGCAGAAATGGGTTATATGAATTTATAGTTTCTTTTTACGAAACCTCATCAAGTGGGTAGCACAATGCTCCTGTTGACTCATATAGAAAAGTAACCTTATTTTTAAATAAGACTAAACCCAAAATTATACAACAATGTGATTGATTAAATACACTCCCAAGTTAAAAGATATTATGAACTGGAGTTCTCCAAAATTCTTACATGCAGGCATACTACATTTGTGAAACCAGGTTGACCTTGAAAACTTGTTCTAATCTCACCCCTCACAAGGTGAACAAAGTGAAGCCTTCCTCTCATCGATCTTCGACGACGGGGCCGGTGGATTCGCCTCCCCTCTGCTTCTAGCTTTGGTGGCCAGTGGCGGGGAAGGGAATCCTGGAACCTTGGCTCCGGTTAGTAGACAAGTTAGGGTTTTAGTCCTCACATGGGCGGCACTCGGGCGGATGACGGCCCTTCATCTTTGTTCTTCTAGGCTCCGATCCTCCTCTAGTTCGTCTACCGGGACAAATTCGACAGAGCTTCGACGCAGATTCCTGTCAGCTCCTAGGGTGGCAAGGTTAGGGTTCTCGGCAACGTGTCGACGAAATTTCGTGTCAGTTTCTTTAGATCGATTCAAGGGTTCAACGGCGAGGATAACGACTCCAGGGCGCTGGTACTTAGGGGCACGTGCATGAAGACTTGCTTTATGTCATCAACAAGGTCAGGTCGGCTCCAGTATGGGAGCTATGACAACGGCGTGTCGACAGTCCATTCTGACGGCGTCAGTGGCTGCTCGTTGGTCCAGGAAACTCGATGTAATTTTATTATGTTTGAAATGTTTTGTACTTCTGTTCGATCTTTATAATAGATCTGGATCTTCTTTTAAAAAAACTTATACATAAGAAAAACATCACGACTCATCCTATATACCTAAGAGATTCATCCCCACTATCTTATTTATCTTGACATGCAACCTATCCACATCATCAAGTAGGTCCACCAATTGGTTATCATCTCCACTAACTCAATTATCTTAACATGCAACTACACCAAGTCACCATCCCACTATGCATGCCCCACTAAATCTAATTCTCTCAACATGCAACTATGCCAACTCACCGTGTCATTATGCATGGAAAAACTCATTTTAACATGCACCATACATGCTACTAATATTCAATAAAAATTCTACAAATATATAATAATAATAATAAATTGTATGTACTTTAGTTTCTATTCTCATATTGCTAATACAAATACTGAAGTTTCATACTGCCAAATATTATAGAAATAATTGCATCCAATTCCCGCAGCAACGTGCGGGGTATCATCTCTAGTATAAATATAAAGCGGCAAAAAGGTACATATATCCTTTCTGTAATTATTAAAGAAAATCAAGGCAGGCCGCCCGCAATTTTCTTTGTTGGAGTGTCAAAATGTAAGCATGAAAGCATTCCTAGTTGTTGGCACGCGATGGCTCTCCTGGACCAAACGGAGACCCCAAGGAAACAAGTGCTTCTGTTCTGTCCCCAAAGCCAATCCATCCACGATCCATCGATCCCCTCATGCTGATTGTCACCCACAAAAACTAATCCTAGTAGTACCACTTCTTGCCAGCTTCACTAAAAATATTCTATCGCGGTCACGGCGACCAAAAGAAGCGCGACGACGACGAGCCCGGCCCACCCCAAGGTGCTTCCTCCTCCTCCCGAGTCTCCAACTCCTCGCCAGTCGCCTCCTTCCTACCGAACCCTCCCCCTCCCATGTCCCCTCCCCCTCCTCTCTATAAATTGATGTCCGCGCGCCTCCTCCAAGCCACGACCAGTTCTCTAGCTCATGCCCGTCTAGCTTCCCGAGCTTCTTCTTCGACTTCTTCCTCGGCTGCCGCCTGTTTGCCGATAGATTCGTTTCCATTCTTGAGCTACTGCGAATTCAAGGAAGACATGGACGAGCAGTGGATGATGGGGCAGACTTCGCTGAGCCTCGGCCTTAACATCGCCCGGCCGACGGCGCGGCTAGGTGCTCCCCCGGTGACCAAGGTCCTCGTGGAGGAGGACTTCATGTCCTCCAGGAAAAATCACGAGGTTGAGACGCTGGAGGCGGAGCTCCGGCGAGTGGGCGAGGAGAACAGGAGGCTCAGCGACATGCTCCGCGCGCTGGTGGCCAAGTACGCCGACCTGCAGGGCAAGGTCAGCGGCATGATGGCGGCGGCGACCGCGGCCAACAACCACCACCAGTCGTCGACGACATCGGAGGGCGACTCTGCGGCGTCAGCGACCAGAAAGCGCGCCCGCGGCGACAGCCTGGACACGGCCAGCCGCAACCCTTCGCCGCCGCTCGCCGCGGCCGGCTTCGCCGTCAGCGTCACCGTCGGCCCCGACCAGACGGAGTGCACGTCCGTCCACGAGCCATGCAACAGCAAGCGCGTCCGCGCTGACGAGTGCAGGGCCAGCAGGGTCTCCAAGCTCTACGTCCACGCCGACCCCTCCGACCTCAGCCTCGTAAGTAACGAACACCCAGTAAACGTCCGTCCATCTTCTTCCTCGTGATCATCGATTGCAACGAAAGTTTCTTGCCGTCCATTAACTAATCAATTTGCGGTTGATTTTTACGAGCAGGTCGTGAAGGATGGATACCAATGGCGGAAGTACGGGCAGAAGGTGACCAAGGACAACCCGTGCCCGAGGGCCTACTTCCGGTGCTCGTTCGCGCCGTCGTGTCCGGTGAAGAAGAAGGTGCAGCGCAGCGCCGAGGACAAGACCGTGCTTGTGGCCACGTACGACGGCGACCACAACCACGCGCCGCCGCCCAAGCAACAAGGCTCTGGTGGCAGGAAGAGCGGCGACGCAGCCGCCGTCCGCGTATCACCGCCGCCGGCGCTCGTCCAGCAGCAGCGGAAGCAGGAAGCTTCGACGGCGGAGCAGGTCGCCGATAGGAAGAACCTGGTGGAGCAGATGGCGGCGACGCTGACGAGGGACCCTGGGTTCAAGGCGGCACTCGTCTCCGCGCTCTCTGGTCGGATCCCTGTTGCTTGACCGGAAAGCTGCCAGCACAGAGGAATATCAAAAATGCTAGACACACGGACTAAATCAACAGGATTTTACGGATCAGCTGACTTGTCCTGTTGTGATTGGGCTAAATAACCTTCCCCTCCTAATTAACAAACCCCCCCCTCAACTGGTGGGTTGGGCGCCCAGGCCTATAAAGCCCCCGTAATTGTCCGTTGATGTAGCAAAGCTCGAAGAATATAGTCACAAGAGGAGAACACTTTTTAGAGGAAAAAATAGAAGAAAATACTACATGTATTATTGATGTAAAAATGCGTCCTGGACCCGCAAACTGGGGCCATGGGAACCGGATCCTTTAACTTAGAGAAGGAAAGTCACGGTGCTACAGTGCTAGCCTAGTGTAAAATGAAGAAGAAAAGTTAGGGAAGGTTAGCAGGTTGTTTACTATTGGTATTTACTGTAGATATAAATACTCTAAAATTAATTTTATTTCACCATCAATTTGTTTGTATGTAAATACTATAAATGTATACAGTAGATAAGTAATTTGCAAATTAATTTAAGTCACTTTGGCCTTAATCATATGGATTGAAAGAAGGGGCGCTGTAGCTTCTCTAACTTCCCTTCTATATGTATGTTAGAGAATCCAGTTCCGAGGCCATGGGGTGACGTGTGGAGCCCACACGCTCTGCATGGCTATGTCGTGTGGGGTGCATAGAGCCCCACTAGCCACCTCTCTTCAACATATGATGTTGGATGACCCTAAAATCGATGGAGGATTTTTTATTGTAGTTCTCAACATCTAGGCATCATGGGGAACTATCACTTCTCCGCGGCGGAAGGGAGAAAACTACCTCTCTCAAAGGGTTCATTTCGCCGGAATTTGTCTCCAGATGAACGAATTCGACGCCATCATCATTCTCAACATCAAGGCATCGTGGGGAACATCTTCATCTACTTCATCACCATTATATATCTCCATCGACAACACTTACCCCGCCCTGTTTATGAACAATTGCTATAGATCGGTTATGGTTATCACTTCCTGATGTTAATTGATGTTTAGTAGTCGATGTTTTCTGTGTTATTGGTGAATGCTTTTGTACTTACAGATTGTTTATCATATTCATACTCCACTAATCATGTTCATTTTTTTGTAAGTAAATCACCATGTTCTTGAGGATGTGGGAGAAGCCTATTGTTGCTACTCATGTGAAATGGCATAAAGTTTGAAGTTTGATAATATGATGTGGTGTAATTCTCTAGTGGTGATGTGTGAACGTCAACCACATGTTGATTCACCTTTATAGGAATGGAATAGAACATTATGATATAACAATTTTAAGAGGGGAAGCCGGAATGATAGAATACCGAAACCCATGTCTAGGAGGGGAAGCTGACATGAGGAATGAATAGGCACCACACATTTTAATGTTATGGTTAGATGTATGCCAATGGTTTTTCAACATATAAGGTTAGACTTTATCCACACAACAACACTCAAACAAAAAAATGATTGCAAGGGATTATGGTAGCAACAACTAGGTGATATTATGCCTTCCTCGAGAATAATTTCATCCACATAAGAGACACAACCGACTTGTCCCTAGCACTATTAAGGACAAGCGAATTGCATGGTATACAGATTGTTCTCTGCGGGTCTAATCTTTATGTCTTGAGCAAGGTCCCCAGCCACACGCATATTCATGAAGAAACAATACTGGATATAGGGTTTGTCCATGTGAACCCTAAGCTATGGCCATCCAGCGGGTGTAACCTGTCGGCGACACTACCTACTATTTGAATATCACGTCCTCGAGATCTTCTTCCCTCAGTTCGAGCTCTTTCATCATGGCCTCCACCTCGCTCAAGTCAGTGTCTGATCCCATCGCCTGCTCATCAATGGTTGTCATCTAGCCCAAAGAAATCTTTCCTCCGGGCTTGAAACCCTACACCCACCATCCCCCAAATCATTAGCCAAGACAAAGCAGCGATGCGGGATTGCCCCTTGATCAGTCCGAGCAAACATCATAGCGGGGATCGGGTGGTGGGAGAGATGAGATCTCAACACCAATAGAGGTGTTGCCGAGAGGGTGAGAGCCCTAATGAGAGGGCGGGGAGGGGGGGATGAGAATAGTCATTGTCTGGTACTTCTGTATCTTGCCCATTTGGTCATTTTGCACACCATCATCATCCTCCCTACCCCAAATGGGTCGTCTGATTCTTCCATCGTAATCTTGCATATCGAACCATTTCCCGACGAGTCGTGACATGGTCTTATTCAGATGCATCCATTCTCAACATTAGTTGCCACTACATAAGGTCTCCTCCATGGCGCTGTCTCTGTCCCCCTCCTCTTCCCTGCCCGACGGCTTCATCAGCGGTAGGAGGAGCGGGGACCTGTTCGTTTCATTTTTCTTTTTCTTAGGTTTTGTTTCCCGCTGACATCGACGAGGTGATGTGGCTATAGCATGTTGAAATAAGGTGTCTACGGCCTCTCTCTTCGGATCTTGGTAGTTGATGTGTCTATTCGGTAGAGTAATTGTATTTTTTTCAGATACACATTAAATTTTTGAATGATATGAAACATTTGTTTTCAACTACATGAACATTTTACATTGTATAAACATTTTCTAAAAATGTCTCAAACTAATTTTTTGAAACTTGTAAACATTTTAAAAAAAGATCACACACATTTTTATGAAATATTTTTTTTGAATTGCACAAACATTTTTGTACATTGTACAATTTTTTTTAAATGTCACTTGCATTTTTTTTTTGAAACGTGGGAACATTTTTCTACATGTCACAGACATTTTTTTAATGCTATCAACATTTTCTAGATGTTGCATGGACAGTTTTTAACATTGTGTTAAAATTTGGTTGAACGCGCGACAATGTCTTTTTAAATTTAACTAATATATTTTTCCATTTCAGAAATAGAAGTAAAATTAATTTATTAAAAAAAGGTGTGCTGGAGACCAAGGCTATAAGCGAGACAAAGCCCCTCCCATGAAAATGCCTTGCTACGTGATTGTTGGGCCTGGCCTGGTACCCGCGCGTAGCAGGCGAACGGTCATTAGGAGTCGTGGCAAGCTTTTCTCGGAAAAAAAGGAGTCGTTGCAAGCCAGAAATAGCAGGTCCCGCCATTACGGTCTGACAGGCCATGCAACCATCATCTCTCTCGTCCTTAGGCCAACTCCAACGCACCCCAAACGGACGTCCGTTTTGTCCGAATTCTGTCCATTTGGTTAGGGCAATGGGGTCGTGTCCGGGCCTTTCCTGGGATGCGGTGGCGCACGGACGCATCCTTTGGCCGTATCCTGTCCGCCACGGCAAATATGCCCATATATTCATATTCATCAATGTTTAAAACAAGTTTGCACGTCCAAATATTAATTGTCTCGAATAAAAATAGTTTTACAACCCAATCGAAATTGTCTTGAATAAAATAGTTTTACAATCAAATCGAAATTGTCTTGAATAAACATAACCAATACATCTATTGGTTGCCAATGTGATTCCACATGTGCTCAACCAAGTCATTTTGAAGCTCCAAATGAGTGTGCCAATCACACATTTCACGATGGAATTGGGTAAACTGTTCAAACGTGGCCGGTTTTTGGTGCAGGGGCTCAACATTTTCACTTTGAAAATCAAATTGTTGGTCGAAGATGTTGTTATCACGCTCGTCCTCGACGATCATGTTGTGCATGATCACACAAGCAGTCATCACCTCCCAAAGCTTCCCTTCATCCCATGTCAGTGCAGGGTTTCGAACGATACCCCATCGGGATTGAAGCACACCAAAAGCACGCTCCACATCCTTTCTAGCACTCTCTTGCATTTGAGCAAATCTCTGTCTCTTCTCACCTTGGGGGTTCGAGATTGTCTTCACAAAGGTTGACCACTGAGGATATATACCATCAGCTAGGTAGTATCCCTTGTTGTAGTGGTGGCCATTGACCTCAAAGTTGACAGGTGGGGAGTGGCCTTCTGCAAGCCTTGCGAAGACTGGAGAACGCTGCAGCACGTTGATATCATTGTGAGAACCTGCCATGCCGAAGAAAGAATGCCATATCCAAAGATCTTGCAAAGCCACCGCTTCTAATATGACAGTGCACGCTTTCACATGCCCCTTGTACTGGCCCTGCCAAGCAAATGGACAGTTCTTCCACTCCCAGTGCATACAATCTATGCTGCCAAGCATGCCTGGAAAGCCTCTATCGGCGTTGGTCGCCAACAGCCTTTCTATATCAGCGGCATTTGGCTGCCTCAAGTACTCAGGGCCAAACACTGCCACCACGGCCTTGCAGAAGTTGTACATTGCCAGCAAACATGTGGACTCACTCATGCGCACGTACTCATCCACAAGATCGCCTGGAATTCCATATGCAAGCATGCGGATGGCCGCGGTGCATTTCTGATAAGAGGAGAATCCAAGCTTGCCAAGGGCATCCGTTTTGCACTTGAAGAATGGGTCATGACGAACCACTCCCTCTCGGATACGATTGAACACATGCCTTGCCATACGAAAACGGCGACGGAATTTCTCCGGTTTGAAGAGCGCGGTATTCTCAAAGTAATCGGCATAGAGCATGGCGTGGCCTCTCTCTCTGTTGCGATTCAGGTTGGGAGCACGGCCAAGGACTGACCCCCTGTACCGAGGCCGCTGCCTTTCAATGTGGTCGTGAACGACCAGTGCAGCCACCACAAGATCTTCGTCATCCGAGGACGAATCATCCGATGAACAAATGAAGTGGTTGAAGAAAAATTCATCTCCATTGTCCATACCTTTGTGGGCAAAGTGTCAAACACCTTGCGGTCGCGGTGGCGAAGAGGCCGCGAAGATCACCTCGATGCAGCAGGGGCGTTTGGCGGCTGGCTACAGGTCGCTCTGGAGCACCCGACGGAAGCTGCCGTGGTCGATAGGCGTCACCGGCGGTCGTATCCCCTCTGGCACCGGATACGACGGCGACGGCCAAAACTCCTCCAAACGACGGCCAAAACTCCTACGAAAGCGCGGGCGTGGTGGTGGCCATGGCGAGACGTGGTTTGGTATGGACGGCCGGGGGGTGAGCAGTGAGGAGGCGGCCGGAAAATAGTGGCGGCGCCGGCGGCGGGGTGGGGCGGGGAGGGCGGGTGGAGGCGTTGGAGGTGAATGAAGCGCTAGTGTCCCCAACAGGCGGGCCACGGGGAGGACAAGGGCGTGCGTCCCGCCCGTCCGCGCGCTGTCCGTTTCACCCCAAACGCGGCGCATGTTTGGGCCGGAAATGGGTCGAAAACGGACAAAAACCGAACATGTGTCCGTTTGGGGCCGCGCGTTGGGCTGCGCTATTCGTCCGTTTAACCCCAAACGGACTAGGGCGGACGGGATGGGGTCGCGCGCTGGAGTTGGCCTTACCAGTTACCGCACCCGACACCAGAAGATAGAAACAAGTCTACGAGAGATCCGGGGGAGAGGACTCGGCGGATCCTGCAGGGAGAACGGTGTAGATTTGAAATTGAAATCGAAAGGCAGTTGGTAGAAGAAGAGAACCCCGTGGACGAAAACGACGGAGGATGTCGCTCCCGCTGCAACTATTCTCTGCGCGCGTGCGTGCGTGCGTGCATGGCCTCTGGACTCGCCGGCGTCTTCGCGTCCATGCACGCATGCATGAAGTTTCCACATGCGCCGTGCGACTGGGTCTCTCTTCCGGTCGCCCCCGAAGATGAATCCAGAGCAAGATGTCGACAGGGTAACTAAGCATGCAAGAAAACCTAGACCAGATAGTGGTTGGCTTAAGGTACTAGTATGTCTTATCTATGGTGAGAGTATGCACCTAGTTCATCACCTTGATCTGTCACATCTACCACGGCTAATTAACTAAACTGTGAACAGAGCTTATCCATACATAGTAATCTAGGTGCACGCTCCCATCTGCTTGAAGAAAAATCTATGTACAGTCTCCATCGGCTGGTCCCTGTCCAACGGACCTTCCAAGCTCGCACGCCGGTTGACGACGAGACCGTTCTTGCTGTCCAGTCCGGTCCAGATCGGCGGTTAGCCGGACAGCCGCGTGCCCGATGTGACGTGCTCGTTAATCTGGTCCGGTACAGCAGGAAAACTGGCAAGTGGTTGCAGCTTCATCGATCAGTCCACCACCTCGGGCTAGCCAGTTGTTTGCAGCTTGATCGCGCATCGATCGCGACCACGACGACTTTAGACGCTTCAGAAGCCAGCTTGAGAGTTGAGACTTTCCAGTGACTGCGCTAAAAAATGTGTACGTCGTTGGAACAGCTAGCAAAAAATAAAAAACTCCGGTTCAAAAAAGAAACATTACTGTCGTTTATTCAGTTGGCAGAGGAGATCCTGAGACCTCTGCTCCTCCGCCTAATGAGCTGGACTTCTTTTTGGTTCTGAGAAAGCTGGCACCCTTTTTTTTGTTAGAGAAACCTGTAGAAACTCCGAAGACCATGAAATCCGATCGAAACCAGATTGATTCACCGCAAATCTAAAGAGACCAGATACCGAAAAACTCGCCGGAGACACAAAACCACATGCACTCTGTCAGCGATAAGCACACCGACGAAATGGGGATAGAGCGGGGAAGACATTATACCTAAACTGCTTAAGCGCGACCCCCCATGCCGTCCGTAATCAAACACGAAGACACTGTAAAGCACACTTGAGACGAATTTCCGACGCCATTGTATGCCAAGTCCGGATCTGAGATCAAAGTCGTCGCCGTCCAGGGTCAGCCGCCTCCTACGACAATATAGTTTCCATTGTCCCAGCCGCCTCCTACGACACCCAACATAGTTTCCTTTGGCCCAGCCGCGTCCTATGACACCCAACATAGTTTCCTTTGGCCCTTTTTGCTCCCCCACAAGAACTTACGAAGAATATATACATTCCAAGTGCTTACAAAGACCCTGATGTAAAATAAGTCGGGATTGCTTGCGCCATCTATTTAATGAGCACACATGTCCCGACAACAGACATGGTCGGGCCCTAAACTTTTTTCCACAACATATCCTTGATGTATCCAAGCTTCCCATTCTTGGCTCTCCCCATGTCGTGGGCATACTCAAATACTTCTCCATCACAAGTTTCATTCCAAACATTGGTAATATTGTTAATTCCACTTGGGCGTCCCTTCGGGGAACCCCTTGCTAAAGAAGATCAAGGATTTATCTCAGTTATTACTGTGACCAAAGATTGACAATAAACATCCAAGCACATGGAGGACAATCTCATCATCCGCCTTGAAAAACAACAGTCCCTCATTAGTGAAGAGCCGCTGATTCACCACCGAAGCCGTCGAAGCCACCTAGATACCATGAGGAACAAGTGAATCATAATGACTTGATTTTAAGAGGTACGAAAGGTCCTTTGCTGCTAGAAAAATAGGTAATGACGTATTGGGTCTCCCTGGCGGATTCCTTGAGTTGGCTAGAAAGACTCAAGCGAGCTGACTGGGACAAGGTGGCAGCATGGACGACACTTGACTTATTCTGAATACTGACTGTAATTCTAATTCTTTTAATTATTTTATTTATGCCTAGCAATCAACACGCCAGATAATATAAGTATTTGAATTACTTCTATATATAAATTACATGGGCCACATTAAATTTTGACTATTCTAACATCAAATCCACGGGACACCGACGCTAAAGAAACCAACTTCGACCTCGGACCATTCGCCGCACGTGCAGGCGTCCGTAGCACACCGGAAGAGGGGGGAAAACAAGCCTATGAGAGATCCGCAGATGACTAATCAGTAGATTCTGGGAGCACGGTTCTGATTTGGAAGGCCGTTGGTAGAAATCAAACCCCGTGGATGAAAACGACGGCGGATTTCACTCTCGCTCCAACTATTCTCTGCGTGCATGCCCTCTGGGCTGACCGACGTCTCTGCATGCATGTCATGAAGTTTCCGCATGCGCCATCCAACTGGTCTGGTCACCTCCGAAGATGAATCCAGAGCAAAACAAGAGGTCGGCACGTACAAGTACGTGGACCAGATATCATGGCTGCCAATGGTAAAATCATGGACCAATTTCATCCCCTTAATCTATCACGTCACTGTTAATCAATTAACTAAACGGTTAAGTAAGCCTATCCAGACCATACATGCTAGTAGTAATCTCATGCATCAGCTCAAAGAATAAACTATGTACAGTCTCGATCGGCTGATCTGGTCCCTGTCCAACGGACCTTCCAAGCTCGCTCGCCGGTTGACGACGAGACCGTTCTTGCTGTCCAGTCCATAGTCCAGCTCGGCGGTTAGCCGGACAGCAGCTGGTGCTTGTGATGTGACGCGCTCATTAATCTGCTCCGGCACAGGCGCACAGCAGGAAAGCGAAGACTAGCAAGTGGTTTCAGCTTCATCGATCAGTCCACCCCCGTTGCCAACCAGTTGCCTGCTGCCCTTGCGCGGCTCGGTCGCGACCACGACTTCAGAAGCTTCCAGCTCTAGAGAGACCCTTGTGCGTTCTACCCGTATCATGTCGAAGAAATCCGATGCGTATATTTGTTTGAAAAAGAGATAAAAGATTTCGCTCATCCATTAGTTAAGCAGAAAATAATTGTGCAATAAAGTAGTAGAAAATCAGACGAAAATCACCACAATTCACTGAGCAGCACATATAGGACACTTCACACACACCTTTCCAAAGAAAACCATGGCTAGGTAGCATACATGCGTCAGCATCATCATTTCTCGCCAAGCAGGTGTCATCAAAATCCCTAATCCCCGAGCAAACGATTTTGACTTCACGATCGTGGACCCAACCCACACCATAAAGGTCGTGCGGGGTCACATTAAAATCCGTGCCAGAACTCAGTCAACCACGACGAGGACATCGCAGCTCTGACTCTGACGAAGAGCTACGACGGAAAACTATGCGAGGTTGGCGCTGCGGACGACCACCGAACAGACAACCTACCGCCCCACATCGTCGCCACCGGGACCCACCAGCGTAGCTTCGACCTCACAATAACAAACAAACCTAGGCAATCCCGCAGACACGTCAGAGAAGAGCCGAGTACTGCAACCATTGATATGTCTCTAACATAGCTCACCTCCGCCATTGTCGCCGCAGAAGCCTTGACGCCAATACCACTGCCTTTCATTGCTGCTGCTTTCCGATGCCCGACTCCAAAGACAAAGCCCTCGAGGGGGATGCAACACGAATGCGCCATCATCATCCGGTCACACAAGATCTAGGGTTTCCCCGAGAGCAATAGCGGCGGCCGGATCCATGCGGGAGAGGTGCGGAAGCAATGCAACAATGCCTCTAAGAAGGTCAACGCCGGCCGCAACAGTCACCATCGGAGGTCACATGCCCAAGGACGAGACAAGGTCTTCATCCAAGCTCCCAACACACCCTTAGCCCCACACCAACCCGCATTGGCGCCGGCATGCCCACCACCAACAACAACGAACCAGCCCGTTGACGAATAAGCACAGAGCACCCACGCTGTCCAAGCGAGCATCCCGATGCGAGATTCCTTGTTGGAACCCATTTCGTATAACAGAAAGATGTGTCGGATTTGAATTGAGTGACACAAGAGGTACTTCTGCGTTGCACTCTTTTCAGGGCCGTCTCCAGGAATTCGGGGCCCCGGTGCGAAAAGCAAAATGGGGCCCTAACATTTAAAAAAGACATACAATACGCAAGCATAATCGTCTAAGTATATAATTTAAATTTATGTTATTTCATACGATGTTTAGAAAATTCTCAAGTATCAATGCAAAATACTAAAACCAATAAACTGACCTCATGCTCTATTGAAAAGTGTCATCCGTCTTGTGTTTCTTGAAATGAAATCTTCAATTATATCTTCATAGTTAATCTGCTCCAAGACATCATTTTCAAGTGCTATTGTCGCCAAACCATTGAGTCTTTCTTGTGTCATAGTAGAACGCAAGTAGGATTTCAACAACTTGAGCTTAGAAAAGCTCCTTTCCGCAGATGCAACAGTTACAGGAATTGTTAACAAAATCCTGTACGCAATAATAGCATTAGGATAGAAGGGGCGCTTCATCAGAACCTCAAGGATGTCAACAGGGCCCATAGATTTCTTAACTAAATCCTGGATGAAAATTAACTCGTAAAACAATTCAGCTCCATCAATGTCTTTATGTTCTCCACTCTTAAGTGCATCCTCAAGATTCACACAAGCATCCAGCAAACTCTTATCATCCAAAGATCGTAGTCTATCTGAAGTAAATAAGAAACCAAAAGTTTTTTCATACCCCTGATATTGCTCAAATCTCCTGGTAAGTGAAACTATAGCTTGATCAACCACTTGCAGAAAATAATTGACCCTAAATGACTCCTCTGCAGATTGTGAAACAATAGATGCATCATCTGCACCATCATCGTGTTGTCTTTTTCTTTTGATTTTACGCTTGGTGCGGAACTCTGGATGAATATCCATCTCAAGTGCAATTTCTTTTGCAGCTTCCAATGCTTTTGAAAATCCAGTTTCTCTATACTTACTAAAAAAGGAAAGCAGGCCCTGTATAGACTCAATTGTAATATCAATAAGCATGTCCTTTGATTGTAGCTGCTTGCTAATCAAGTTAACAGCGGATAATATATCATACCAGATAATTATTGACACTAAAAATTCAAAACCACCAAGTTCATTTTCTGCCAATGATTGAGTTTCACTACTTGTCAATGGATCTTTATCAGTTTCAGCCACTTGTAGTAAAGCCTCCCTTATTTCTGGCATTTGAATCCGTATAGCCTTATCACTCTCAACATGGCTCTCCCAACGAGTAGATGACAATGACTTGACAGTCAACTTCTGTAAGTTATTTTTGAGAATTTGCCATCGTTTTGTAGAATTAGCAAATTGTATAGATGCGTTGTATAACTCCAAAAAAATCGGTTGCTTTACGGCAAGACTTTGCCATATCACATAGTGCCAGATTAAAACTATGACAACCACAAGCTGAATAAAATGCCCTTGGATTTTTTTCCAGAAATTTCTTTTGTACACCCTTATTGTTTCCTTTCATATTTGACCCATTATCATAACCCTGTCCTCTCACATTGTCCATATCAAGGCTAAGATTATTCAACTCCTCTTCTAGAACATTAAACAGACCTTGGCCGGTGGTATCATTCACCTCCAAAAAGCCTATGAAAGATTCTTCGATGCAAACAGAAGCAGAAGATGTATCAACATACCTAATTATCAAAGACATCTGTTCTTGGTGGCTTGCATCAGGAGTACAATCAAGAATAACTGAGTAATATTTTGCTTCCTTTACCTTTTCAATGATTCTAGACCTGATGGCAGTAGCAAGCATTTTTATTAATTCATTCTGGATAGAAGGGCCAAGGTAGTGATCACGGATTTTATCACTGGTGATGCGGTCAACATGCTCTTTGATAATTGGGTCAAATTCAGCCAACATTTCAATCAGTCCTAGGAAATTCCCATTGCTCTCTTGGTACAACTTGCTATTACTGCCACGAAATGCTATATTATGTTCTGCAAGAAATTTTACTATCAAAAAAATCCCGAGCAAAACTTTTCTCCAATGCTCCTTTTCTTTTTCAAGTTCTCGCTAAGCAACTTTATCAATTGTTTGATTCTTCTGCATCCTGAGACGGAAGTCATACCATGCAGTCATATTTGTGATATGCTCTCTACTTGATTCATGCTCTTTAAGTCTAGCCCCAAGATGAATCCAGTCACTTAAACCCTCATTTGCTAGCTGTCCTCTCACATGCCCCCTTTTTAATAATTTGCAGCAAAAACAAAATGCTTTGTCAAGGTCGCTGCTGTATACAAGCCACTCTCTGTCAAACTTTTCTCCATTTGATAGAATTCTACTAAATGACAATGCAGAAAACCTTCTAGAGAACTTGTCATAAGGACCATGCTCAATTTCTTCTCTTTTAGGACCTTTTTGCAGCAAGATATCAATCTTTTTAGGATCAAGTCCATCCCAATTTCTAGGATCAAATATATCAGGTTGAACAGAATTATTCATGTCATCCGAAATATTAGGGTCATGATCTTCATTGGAAATATTGCGATCATTACCTTCATCAATTTCTGTAGTGGCAGCCTCACCATGACCATGATCACCTTCATGAATTTCTGCAGCAACAACCTCAACCTCTACTGCATCATCATCATGACCATCGTCAATATTAGCATCTGGAGTTTGATTTTCAGAATTAGTTTGGGGTCCTTTCACAACAAATTTATCAAGCGCACCCCATTGAGATTGAGCATCTTCTTCTAATTTCTGTTTCTTCTTACGCTTTAAGGCACCAGAATCATACTTTCTTCCAGAACTAGAATGCATGATTGTTTCTGTTTCAATGAAATATATAATCTTTCAATTTATTTGAACTGATGAGCTCACATGAAATATAGGCTTGTTACTTGTATAGATAGTTAGAATCAGATAGAACCTTGATTTTGGACTTGGACGATAGGAAGAGCAACTACTGAACTTCTTGATTCCGTGACAACTTCTGAACTTTAACAACTAGACAAGAAATCGATCGAAAACATATTAGTAAAATATTAACACAACTTTGTAATTTGCATCAAAATTAGAGAAAGGGGGAAGAGCGTAGGGAGGGCACCGGTTGGTCTTCTGTTCCTGTAGGGCGGCACCGCGGCAGTGTCGGCCGGCAGCCGGCGCGGCGTCCGGCGCTCGAAAGTGAAAGTCACGTGCAGTTCCGCTTCTGCCCGTCGCCTGGCTAGCTGCAACCTGCAAAGCGATCGCCGCCGCGAGCCGCCGATTCAATCCGAAGTGAAGGCGAGATGGAAAGCCAAGCAATCAGGGAAAAGGAAACGGAAGTTACGGAACGTACGTAGACGTGACGTACTGCGTTGGGGCTGTCTGTCATTTGGTCTACGATCGCTAGGATCGATCCACCTCATCCACGCGATGATGGGCAGCGCCTATGGCTCGAGGCCTTGAGCGGACCAGGCCCAGGAAGGCCGAAACGAGAGTTTTCTGCAAGGCGTTTGGCTTAAAACTGAATTTTTTTCAGATTATAGATCTACGTATATGTACCCTAGTTGGGGGCCCCAGGATTTTGGGGGCCCTGTGCGAGCGCACAGCTCACACATGCCCTTTAACGGCCTGACTCTTTTACGAGAGGACTAGGAACGACGCACCACTAGTGTACCTGTTATCGTGCCTACGGTAAACGGTGGGTGACCACTATTTTAAATCTTGTTTGAAATGTATGCGGATAGTTTTGGATGGCCGCCTCCCGCATCATGTCCACAGACTGTCACCTGGTCCGCGGACTGATGCGGTGTCTGATTTGCGAGTCCACGTTGTAGATGCCCTAACTAAAATCCAGCAATAGGGCTTGTACTTGATGAATGCCATACATACACATGTGGAATAGTTAGACAAGAATGTTGCCGTGAAAAAGACATTTGGATGCAGAAGAGATCGAAGGAGCTGTGCCTGTGCCAGGGCGGCAGCGTGGACGAGATGACGACGGTGGACCGGACCGTCGCCGCCTCATCGCACGTGTTTGACCGGCACGAATTAAATAAGCCAAATTAGATCCCATCCTGGGGGGGCCCACGTGATGGAGCGAGCCCCCATGCTGCTTCTATTTCCGCCCGGCTTCCTCTCTCCCTCTCTCTCGTCCGTCGTCCTTCGCCGGTACGGCCAACGCCACTCGTTTTCTCTGCTGTCTAGCAGCAGTACGCCGACTGTTGCGCACGTGAACCACGCGCTATTTACACATGCTGCGCTGGATCGATCTTGATCTTGATCTTATTCTGAACATGAGGCGCGTTTTCAAGATCCTGCTGGCTGTCCCCTCAGAAAAAAGAAGATCCTGCAGTTTAATGTAGAGGGCAATCAAATTAAATATAAAATGCAATGAAAAGCAAGGACGATTTTTCCTTTAAATAGCACACTCAGAGCATCTACAACTGGACTTAGCAAATATGACCCCCTAAACGCCCGCGGACGCGCCCGGTCAGTGACCGGGCGTGCAATGGCGGAGCTACAAAAAATTGTTGGGCGGGCCAAGGAGGGCAATGCTGAAGGAAACACATTTTCTCTCTCTCAAAAGACCCAAATTTACCTATATTCTTCAATGTTTTGGTCATGAGTTGGGCGGGCCATGGCCCATCTGGCCTTGCTGTAGCTTCGCGGGCGTGTCCGTTTTGAGCCCCTATTAATCCGTCCGCGCATCCACACTCCTCATTTTCTTTCTCATATGACTGGGCAGTTGCACGTGATTGGTGGAGATGAAGAGAGAGAAAGAAAAGAATGAATAAAGAAAAATAAAAGGTGATCCGGGTGGGACCGCGTCCTACGTGGCGGACTGACCGGGCGCGCCCGGGCGCGTATGCGAGCCCTCATATCCTCCCTACATTTGAGATGGATATGAGGGTTCGCGGACAGCCCGGACATATAGGGATGATACGAGGGATTCGGTTTTTTCCTTCTCTCTCTTGTCCGGTCACTGACCGGGCACGTCCACGGGCGTATGAGAGAGGGTTTGAGGCGTCCGGCTGTAGATGCTCTCATATCTATTGAACCGAAGGCGGCAAAATGACCGCAGAACTTCGAAATCAGCCATACAAACAACCCTAAAAGATACAGAAATAACATCAAAATCTTTTTTTCTCGCACGCGTGGCGGGGGGATGGGGGCAGGGAGTGTCTTCTTTATCCCCTCGCATAGCCTACATCGATCCTCAAGCTAAAACCCCACATAGCCTATGAGGCCTCGTACAATGCAGGGTTCTTACGGAAGTGCTTTGTAAAATAATTTTTTTTTTCTTAATCACTAATCTTATCTCCACGGCAAGGATGGCTAATTAAACATCTACCCTTTAAAAATAAGCATGAGTGCATAGTTCTGTAAGCACATCCTCTAAACACATTGCACACTCTTCTCCATCATTTCAAAAAATTTCCTTCCTAGTACAAATTTATTTGCACCACGCCTAGCACATTACGGCCGAATGATCTTATAGAATTGCTCCGTCAGTTTGGAAATTTTCAATAAACACGGCATTTCGTTGGTTTGAAATAAGTAATTTTTTCAGTTCAGTACTCATAGTCTCAGGCTCAAAACAGCATTCATCACTTTAGCACCTGCATAAACCTTAAAGTGTAATTGGAAAACTCTAATGTAGTCTTGAAATGACAAAACTGATAATCTTATAGCCATTTTCTATCTATGAGTTAATGAAAATTGTACTAAATCACAACACTTATTTTGGGACGAAGAGAGTATATCTTTGCTGCATCCACTCCAGAATGTTGTACAAATTCAGTATGTTTGCCGTAGAGCTAATGAAGTATATATACAATTAATCTCTGCATAGGCGAGCAATTCAAAATTAATGACCATGACCGCGTACGTGATCTAAAAGTTTCAGCTACAAATGCTAATTAAAGGGAGACCAAGACGAAGACGACGCCGCTCGCTTGATCAACTATCGGATGGCGAGAGCTCGAGGATCCGACCGGAGAGCGCCGAGACGAGCGCCGCCTTGAACCCGGGGTCCCTCGTCAGCGTCGCGGCCATCTGCTCCGCCAGGTTCTTCCTGTCCGCGGCCGATCCCGCCTCCGTCGTCGAGTGCTGCTTCGGCTGTTGCTGGGCGAGCGCCGGCGCCGGCGAGGCACGGACGGCGGCTGCGTCGGAGGTCTTCCTGCCGCCAGAGCCTTGCAGCTTCGGCGGCTGTTCGTGGTTGTGCTCGCCCTCGTACGTGGCCACCAGGACGGTCTTGTCCTCAGCGCTGCGCTGCACCTTCTTCTTCACCTGGCACGACGGCGCAAACGAGCACCGGAAGTAGGCCCTCGGGCATGGGTTGTCCTTGGTCACCTTCTGCCCGTACTTCCGCCATTGGTACCCATCCTTCACGACCTGCTCGTCAAAAGTAATCGCAGATTGATTAGTTAATGGACGGCAAGAACTTTCGTCGCGATCGATGATCACGAGGAAGACGATGAACGGAAGTTGATGTTGGGTGTGTGTTCGTTACTTACGAGGCTGAGGTCGGAGGGATCGGCGTGGACGTAGAGCTTGGAGACCCTGCTGGCCTTGCACTCGTCGGCGCGGACGCGCTTGCTGTTGCACGGCTCGTGGACGGACGTGCACTCCGCCTGGTCGCGGCCGACGTTGACGCTAACCGCGAAGCCGCCGCTGGCGGCCGCGGCGAGCGGCGGCGAAGGATTGCGGCCGGCGGTGTCGAGGCTGTCGCTGCGGGCGCGCTTCCTGGACGGCGAGGCCGCGGAGCCGCCCTCAGAAGTAGTCAAGGACTGGTGGTTGTTGGCCGCCGCCGCCGCCGCCATCATGCCGCTGACCCTGCCCTGCAGGTCGGCGTACTTGGCCACCAGCGCGCGGAGCATGTCGCTGAGCCTCCTGTTCTCCTCGCCCACTCGCCGGAGCTTGGCCTCCAGCGCCTCAACCTCGTGATTTTTCCTGGAGGACATGAAGTCCTCCTCCACGAGGACCTTGGTCACCGGGGGAGCACCTAGCGGCGCCGTCGGCCGGGCGACGTTGAGGCCGAGACTGAGGGAAGTCTGCCCCATCATCCACTGCTCGTCCATGTCTTCCTTGAATTCGCAGAAGCTCAAGAATGAAAAAGGATCTATCGGCAAACAGGCGGCGACAGCCGGGGAAGAAGTCGAAGAAGAAGACCGGGAAGCTAGATGGGCAGCTTGCTAGAGAAGTGGTCGTGGGTGGGAGGAGGCGCGCGGGCATGAATATATAGAGAGGAGGGGGGACATGCGAGGGTGGGAGTTTGGTAGGAAGGAGGCGGGGAGTTGGAGACCCGGGAGGAGGAGGAAGCATCTTGGGGTGGGCGGGCTCGTCGTCGTCGCGCTTCTTTTGGTCGTCGTGACCGCGATAGAATATTTTTAGTGAAACTGGGAAGAAGTAGTACTGCTAGGATTAATTTTTGTGGGTGACACTGACAATCAGCATGAGGCAATCGATGGATGGATGCGCATTGGGTGGGAATTTTTTGATTAGTCGAGTGGGGTGGGGACAGAACAGAAGCACTTGTTTGGTCCAGGAGAGCCATCGCGTGCCAACAACAGGGGATGTTTTCATGCTTACATTTTGGCACTCCAACAAAGAAAATTGCATGCGGCCTGCCTCGATTTTCTATAATAATTAAAAAGGTATTCCCACAAAATAATAATTAAAAATGGATATATGTACCTTTTGCCGCCTTTGTAAATCTAAGTCACCGGGTTTTTCTTACGCATAAAAAGATGCCCTGAGTTATCAAGTGTCGCCCGGTTGAGATTTAAGACGCCTAGTACCATTGACTTACAGCAAAAAAAAAAGAGTTAACTTACATCTTTTCGACACCCCAAAAAAGAAAATTAGGCACGCCAAAAGGAATTCATTTTTATCACTTCGGTGGATGTTGACCGGGTTTCAAACACGTGATATACCTTTTTTTTTGCCTCGAAAAGACGCAATGTACCCATATATACTATTTTTCGAGCACTCAAGTTTTTTTTTGAACACAGTACAGACGCAAGCGCGCATACATACGTGCATACACTCATCCCTATGAACGCACACACGCACACCCTATCCCTATGAGCACCTTCGAGAGACTGAGCCGGCAGATCATCTTGAGATTTACGAAGTCACCGTACGTAGGCGCCTCGTCGTCGACGGGAACGTCTCCTCCCATTGAAAGCGCATCGTCGGAAATCCTGAAATAAATCCAGGAATAATGGGAGCACCAAGACTTGAACCCTGGTGGGCTGGGGATACCACTGTCCCTCTAACCATCCAACTACAGGTTGGTTTGCGAGCGCTCAAGTTGTTAATATAGTATATTTGTCAAGAGAGTCTCTTTAATCAGTTGCGCCCTTGTTTTGTTTTATTGTTTTCAACCGATTTTTCTTTCATAAACGAGGATAGTCTTATGAACCGTAATCAGAACCACCTTGCCCTCTTGCCAAGGTTTCAGAAAGAAAACATATACAATTCACATATCTGGGATATGAAAGGTGAAACGAGAACTCTGAGGAGAAAAATAAAATTTATTGTATTCTTAGGGAGATTAATAAGCTCTGGCAGATATAGGAAATCAAAGCTAGACAAATGTCTAGAGATACGGAGATTCTCGAGGGGAACATGAACAGTGCTTATTTTCGTGCCGGTGCTAATCCAAGGAGGAAAAATGTATTCATGTTTTGGATGGTCTTGGTCTAGTGTCTGATAGAGAGGACATAAGAAAACAATTGTAGATTATTAGAGAAATCATTTTAAATGGGAACCTAGGCCTATGTAAAATTCGGGAGAGGACTTCATTACAAATTCTGAGAAAATTACCAACAACGAGAATAGCAAGTTAGAGGCTACTTTTGTCATTTCTGTTTGAACTAGCAGGAGCACCCTGCCCTCTTTATGAGCTTTCCTTAAAAAATCCCATAAATTTCTCACGGAATGGCATAAAACACCTTTCCAAAAATAAGCTAGACAAATTATGGCCCTCATGCAAAATAATAATTTGATGGAACCTCCCCACCGATTGAATTCCCGCATAATTCGTTGTGACCATCCAAAGGGTCATTTCCGGGTTTGCCAAAATGCAGGTACCTGATTTGTTTTGAAGTCTAGTCCTTGTCTTTGTTCAATGATGTTTCAGTCGCTCCGCGTGAAATTTCAGCCATTTTCTATAAAGATGTGTTCACTTTTTGTGAAGTTTATTATTCATGTTTTTAATATATTTTTCTTACTTTTTAAGCTCTAATAGTTGTGTTAGTTCATTTTATTTTTGCTGCAATTGCACTTTTATTTATGTAAGTACACATTAGTGGTGAGGCATAATAAGTCCACACCTTACGTCTAATTTATGTGGTATTTTGGTACACCTGCATGTATATTGTAGAAAAAAGAAACCTACATCAAGATGCAATCTAGTAACTTTATCGTTTCTATTTTTATCCCTTCCTTTCCCACTTTATGTGGTATTCCAACTTCGACTTCGAGATATACCCAGGACCTAGAAGCCATCAGTTTGGGATGCCTTGGAGATGTCATTACGACATCTCTAGCCAAACTCTTAAAGGGCCTTAACTCCTAAAAAGTTTCCCTTTTTAGGTGTTAAGGCACACGTAGCCAAACTCTCAAAGTTTATAGCAGCTCAAAGAATCTAAAAGAACCCTCACCGGCTCTCAATTTTGGGCAGCCGAAAGGAGTTATCAGTAAAAGATACCCTCACCCCCTCGCATGGATGCCTCATCCCCCCCCCCCCCCCCCCACACACACCACCACTTGGACACCTCCACACAGGCGCAGAGAGCGCTGCCTCTGGCATCCACCACGCACGCACACCCGCTGATACCCAGCAGCCCTCGCTGACCTATCGCCCCACTTCAATTCACTCATGGTCACCGCTGTCATTGGAATCGACGCATTTAAGCCCCGCCGACACCGCGAGCTTGTCGACAAGAAGGGCCACCGCAAAGCTGCATTTTGTAGGGAATAGAACCGCACATCCACCTCGAACGCCCCGCGCCGCCTCCGGAGCTCCTCTCAGAATGTCCTCCTCCTCCATCCGCTCCTCCAAGTATCGGTAGATCCTCATCCATCGCTCGGTCGGGCTCAACTGTCGCCCAACATCGGCTCGCCTTTGCCGCTGATAAAATACGACGACTGCTGGCGGTTGGTGCTATTCTATTTTCCAACGACGGATAATCATCCCGGATGGGTATTCAACAAGTGTGAAAATGATAAAGGGGTGCTATATTGTGCAATTGTTCTTCGGTTTCAAGCAAAGTGAGATCAATGTTGGCTTAATTGTGTAGAAAAGTTGCAAGTTTTGGTACTAGGAATAATAATACATTGATCTATTGATTCAGTGACGTCTATTGGATGTTGATGCAGTAGTTGCTAGAGATGAAATTAAAGAAGACACAATGTCCAAGTTTCTTCATGTGGAGGCAAAGAAGAAACAAGTGTGCAGGTCAAAGAAGTCAACAGAAAAGGGCAAAAGTGTTGGCAATGAACATAATAAGGAGATGGCGAAAACATTGGTTGCATTTGTATTAGCAGTCAAGGAAGTTGTTTTTCTATTGAAGTGTAGAATTGTTCTTGTTGTCTTGTTTGGATTCGTTCTCCTGGTGATCAACTTGCGAACTATGTGTCCTTAAATGTCTTTTTATGAAGTATGGTAAAGTAGTGATAAATGAATTTGTATTTTTTGGAAGTTAAAATTTAAGAGCTTGATTATGAAGTTGCAAATTTGAGTTAAGGTTGAAGAATGCATTTGAGGGCCTAAAATATAGGAGTTTGGTTAGAGATGCTCTTAGCGCATTTCCAAAGCTGGCCCGCAAATGGCTCCGATATGTGTCCGTTTTTATGTCCGGATCACTTCGCGGACTGATGGGGTCCTGATTAGATACAAAAGTTGCCACAAACGGTCCGGACATCACAACCCGTACATATACCGAAGTTTTGAGGGTCTTCTTTGGAGATGCCCTTAGACTTTAGTAGCGCGGCCCAATTGACGATTCTATTTTTTTTTCTCTGTCCCGTGCATGCTTTTTGAATCGAATCAGTATTATGTTCTTTCTTCACGGTTCCCACACATGTGATGTCAGCTGGGCAAGAACCTACAATTTCGATTCTGTCTCGAGATATATACTCTGGACCTGGACCGAGCACGTACCAAGACTTTGAGTTGACGTGATCTTAAGATTAAGAAGAAGAATTGGTACGCGCGCAGTGACCGAACCAATATACAAATCGAACGAACCCTCAGCAGGCAGGGCCTGGTTTGGACCTAGTGAACGCACACGGTCCTGTCAAAAACCAAATTTGGCTTGATCTCTTCGCACCCATGCATGTAGCCAACTATAGCCATGTACGCAGCCCGGCAGCCGGCTACTTGAGTAATGGCTAGCTGAGAATGGGCAAGTCGATCTGGATATCACTGAGACCAGGTCACCTTTGTTGATTGGATCGTCACTGCTGAGTAATAAATTAACTATGTATACATGCAGTCCATAGACTTCATCCACCGGACATACTTAACTGATCTCTACTCCTAATGGAGCAGTTGGTAGTCTCCGTTTCGGTTTTTTTTTGTCCCACCTCCCACCTTCGTCTGATTTTTTTCGTTCTCCTCCCACCACCATCTACCCCCTTGGTTTTACTTCGCACGATATGAAAAAAAACCAATGCAAAGACCCTCCCCTCGCACATAACGAAAAGAAAACCAAACGAAAAGGCTCCCGGTCGTGCGTAACGAAAAAAAACCAGGCGAAGAGGCCCCCTCGCCCGTAGCGAAAAATAATTACGACGCTCCCCTCGATCTATTTGCTACGCCCTAGGTCACGTCGGCGCCGCCGCCGCCACCATTCCGCTCGTACGCCGCCGCCGCCGTCGCCATTCCGCTCGTACGCCGCCGCCGCCGCCAACCCTCTCGCATGCCGCCGCCGCCATCACCCATCGCCGCTGCTCGGACATGGAGCTTGTGTGCCATGGCCGCCATGGCATCCATGGCCGACAAGAGGGGACCCTCGGCCTCGGCCGTGGCCGCCTGCTCGGGACACGGGGTCGCCACGTACGACGCCGCCAGCGGCTCGTGGACCGCCATTAGGAGCTCCAGGTCCGCCGCCATCGAACTCAGGTACGCCTCGTCGACGACTACGGCCATGGTCGATCAACTGATCTGATCTGATCACAAGTTCCACAGGAAGAAAATCTAGAAATTCTTGCGCTGGATGCAGTAGACGAAACTGATCTGATCTGATCCCAAGTTCCCAAGTCCTGATGGAACGTACACCTACGTGGATCCAAGTCCGAGTTGGGAGCGACATCGTTCCGATGAACGTGCAAGGAATTTGTGAATCCAGGACTTCTATTAGCATATATGTTCGTTGGTTATTCAATTCAATTGTTCGTACAACAGCAGATTTTTTTTTAGCATGAATTCCAGTAGTTGTGTTTGCTTATTTTGAAGGCGGATCTTGGATTCTTTCTAATAGTTGTGTTGCGCGAATTTCCAATTATTTGAGTATCTGTCCTATAGTTGCCTTCAAAGAAGAACATGAGGCTGGTACTGCATCTGTCCTAGCATGAGGAACTTTGCTACAGTCTTTGTAGACAGGTTGACGACAGGAGCTGAAGTACTTTTGAACAAACGTTTTCTTTTAGTTTTCCCAGGTACGTTTGAACAAACCTTATGCACCCAGACCCATCTGCTTCTCTGATTTGATTTTGTGGGTTGTACTGATCTCTCTTAGTACATGGTCTATTTGCAGATAAATTATTCAGAATTCAGGTTTCAGGGAAGACTGATCCAGAACTGGCGGTACATGTATAAACATTGTGCATTTTTTGTCATCTGCCGGGCACTTCACTGAACGAATTATGATCCTTTAGTTTTATGAACTGCGAATTCTGATTTATTTTAAGCCAAATATTCTGTCACTATGTCATTTCTTACATACATCTCTCTGGTTCTTCCCAGAAAACCAACCTCCTTATCTGCATTTTTGGGTAACTTCACATAGCCTTATGGTCTACTTTATATATACATGGTTTTGCCATCTTGCTAGAAGCTGATTGGTCAAGCATGCCACAAAAAATTTCAGGTGGTACAATGCATTTCTCGGAATTAACAGCCCCATAACTTGTGACAATAAACCGATTGTGTCATATGTTAGAGGCTTGCTCCAATTTACTGCTAGGAAATCTTATAATTGGGCAGCACAATAACAGAGAGCAAAGTTGCTAATTCACTTCTAATGAATGTGCGTTGGGAATGAGAGGCCACTACACTTTTCATCTGCTATACTTTTGTAGAGACTTTTCATTTCCTACCCTGCTGCATGATGTTTATATGAATATTCTTCTTGAAAGTCTTCTAACCGTCAACCAGCATGTCGGCGCCTTCAATATAGAGTTGATTATACTGTCTATTCTACTGCAAGTAGGGAAAGATGGACTCTGGATATCCATATTCTCAGATGTTAATGTAGTGCTAGGCCATACAATATAGGACTGAGTTCTTTCACCTCCCAATCATGGTAATTCAATTCAATATTCAGGCACTTAGCTTTCGGCATAGTTGACTAACAACATGGCCATCGCCATCTATGAATATATGAACAAAAAGTGGCAGAATCCTTTAGTTTGCTGCAGTTCTCCCTCTAAAATTAATGCAAGCCAAAGTTACTGTAGCTTTTTATAGATATTTTGCACATGTACTTTCCCTAAAAATAAAAGCTGCCATGTGTACTTGTGGATAAGCTAAACCGATGACGTCTTGGAGAAGCTTGGAATGATGTACATATCTGATTTCTCAAGTGTGTACTCTGTGGAAATAAGCTATATTGTATACTTTCACACATCTAATGTTTTGTACTTCAATTCAAGTTGCATATATTTTGTTTGTTTGATGAGCTATTCTTATAAAAATAAATGCACAACTAATGTATGACTGATCTTATGATTATAGATGTGATTTAATTTCTGTAGCTTCCTGATGAAGTTTGCATCAACTTGAGCTTTCTTTGAGAAGGATTTGTTTTTCTGGTAATCCCTAACAAAATGATTGATAGGGAAGTGTGCATATAATTACCAAAGCATGAATAAGACTTGCCTCTTTCTTACCTCCTTGTAACATCATTGTTTCAGGTTTGGAAAGCTTTCGGTCCAGATGTCGTTTCCTAATTGCTAGAGCTGCAAGGGTACATATTTACTTCCTTATCATCCTTGAGTCATGTTATCGGCGAGGGTACTTAATTGCTTACGTGTTTGCAATTTCTATTTTTGAACCTTTATAGATAATCCTCTCTTTAATTTTCAGTCAGCTATTAACTTGCTTACACATGAAAGAACTTTTCTTAATGCGTGGGTGTTTACTTCAATGGCAATCAGTACTCACTGGTGTTGTCAGGCATTCAAGCAGAGGTGAGGCAGGCTTCTGACATCAACGACGTTGCCAACAACGTCTATCAGCACAATTCGGCCACCGGTCCTACCGTCTGTGAACTTGGATCTCTGGCAAAAACTGAAAGTTTCTTGTTGGGTTAAGCACTACTGATTTGTGGTGATAAATTCTTTTGGCGAGGAAACTGAAATATATTGTAATGTTAGTATCTCGACCGGCATTGAGGATTAAGAACTTTAACTGTGCCACCACATTTTGTACGCACTGTAACTACCATTCTAGGCATGTATATGCATGGTATTCTATGCAGAATTTGTTTGCTCATATACAAGGAATACTCACTACATTATGAGACAAAGTTTATTATGGACTGGTAAGAGCTTACTGATGATTCATCCGCTCATCCTTAGATACAAAGATTAAGGTGTACACAATTCAAACACTCATGTTTGGCATGTTCCACGCAACACACCTGCTCCATAAAACATCATCATTTGTCGAGGTAAGCACTACTTCATGCATCCTCCGTATTTTTTTCATTCATCAAGTTTGATTTTTTGAGATGCATTTTAGTTTTCTCTTTAGTTGTTTTGTACTTATTGAAATAATGACTTCAGTGGCGGAAATTGTTTATGTATTTGTTGAAACATGGGCATGACTCATGCATTTTGTTAGGCTGAAGCACAGGAAGAAGCAGTGTGCAATGACATTTGTATTTGCAGTGTGAAAATCTCTTGCGTATTCTCGGTCTTGTTTTTATTGAGTTCATAGTTGTGTATTATTTGTTTTCATTTCTTTGGAAGTGATATATTTGGTAATAACAAGTTCTTGTGTGGTGCTCCATATATGCATTCGGGATTATGAATTAGATATTTCCAGTATCTTACATCAGGGATCATCAATGGGGATGAAAAGGTTGTCGAATGGTTTCTCCTGGGTAGTGATATGAGTTATACCTTGTAAGTGTTCTAACAATTGGATATCAGGGAATGCCCTTTTGGCATGAGTAGCGAACTGACATAGTGCTTTGATTTTCAATAAATATAGGAGATAAGGGGGTGAAAGGTATGATGCAATCTGTTGTGGTACCTAGATGGAACTGTTGAACCGATGGTTGGAAAGTGTGGTGAAAAAGTCACATTTCAGTATCTGCCCAACCTCTGCATGTAATACACCTACTTTGTTCTTCCTTTCTTTTGTTCTAATGACTAACTTGACCATCTCAATTGTCATTATTCCCTTTATAGTAGCACATATAAATAGGTATATTTTCGCATGAAGATGCCTTGGTTTTAATCCAAATATTTTACATTACATGGTATGCTAAAATCTGAAATCGTATTTAAGAGTTTACTCCCATTTACTTGTGTTTTTTCATACTAATAGAATTGATGTCGATTAGACTTCTTCGTGTTTCTTCAAATTTAATGGTTTGTCATAGAATATGGAATTTCAGTATGACAGCTATTGAACTGAAAATAATCTATCGAACAATAATAAAATGATGAGCAAGTTACCATATCGCAGAGTCCTATGACTGAATAATAGGCCAATACACTGGCGAAATGAAAATGCTCTGTTTGGATACCAAGCAGGAAAATAGTTCACATAGAGAGACTATTTCTTAGTTGCAGAGTAACTAAACTACCACATATATAAGAGTGCATCTTTTGACCATTTAATGAAGCAGAGAGAGAGAGTAAATAGACTAACTCATCAACTGGAGTGAGATACTATTGCTTTCTTTGTAGTGAAGATGGCCTCTTTCGGGGTGAGGCACAGCTATGGTGGCTCTATTTAGTGAGAATGCCCAAGCCCTCGAATGCCGATAGGCTTCTCTGGTTATGGGTTGCACATTCAAAAAGCAAGATTGTAAGTTTTCTCATGTCATGTCATGCTTGGTCTGTAATTGTGAATTCATTGGATGTTCCCGAGAGTGTGCAATCAAACTTGTATGACTTGACATACAAATGCATTATTCCTAATGAAAATAATATCATTATATATGTTTAAAAAATCATGTCATTAATCTGTAAAAAAGATGGCATCTTCTATCAGATAAAGTTCTTTGGGCAGTCTCCATGTCTAGAAGGTTGGAACATTGAGATATTAGAAAGTGTGCATTAGTACCCCCATGGAAAATCGACTGGCCATGGTATGAGAATAGCGACACGAACTCTAGATTTCTATGATGTGTTTGTATTTGAATTAAGAAAAGTGCAAGATAATAAAATTTGTCCTATGTCTTTATAAAAGTTTAAAGAAATAAGGATAACAGTGTACGCACACCACCAGCACACATATGCACTCACACATGGATGGTAACATATTTTTTCGGGCGGAGGAATGGCTTTTTTAAACTCCACTACTGGGCGTGTAGACGGGCTTCTCAGCTTGCACGTGAACTGGATGCGGCAAAGCTTATCTTAGAGACAGCCACAAGTTAAGAAGCTCAGAAATGAATATATCAATCTATGGGTCTATTGTGGAGGACATAAAGGACTGCATGCGATCAAGGGAGGAGTTTTGGGTGGCGTAGGTGAAACACTCGGCTCATGGAGCTGCTCATCGGCTAGCGAAGGAGGGTTGTGCGAATGCGTTATGTAAAACTTGGGCCAGGTACTCGCTGGATTGTATTCATGATGTTTGCACTCAGATCGTGCCAAGATGAATGAATAAAACACAACCTATTCCAGCTAAAAAAACATATATTTTTTAGTTGTTAATAACATATTATTATGTTTGATAATATGATGTGTGTTAGCTGACATGACATTGTTCTTAGTTATTTTAGCTCTGTGAATAGTATTTAAATTTTTTTAAAGCCCGTGACAACGCACGGGCGTTCTACTAGTTTAATATAGGGCATCACTAGGCATCAGACTACTGATGTTTAGCTTTTATCAGACTAGTGGCTGGCCGTCCGATCAAATGCATGATGAACGTCCGATGTAGTAGTTAATATGCATGATCCATGGATTGCTCCGGGGCTTCGTTAATTGATTGCTCCCTAATTGCTGCTTCCTATATTATTGTCTCCGGGGCGGCCGTCCTATGTTGTTACCTTACATGCATGATGCATGCATCTCCCTAATTGATGCTTCCTATATCTGCTTCCGTCAATCACGTGTGATCCGCCATACACTTCGTCCTCCTTCCACGTCCATGCTTCCTATTTTGTTTTGTTTTTCCTTTGCAACAAGGGTAACTGGGAAGGAGAATTGCTGTCAAAAAAAAAAACTGGGAAGGAGAATTTATGTGAAATGTAATAATGGTTTTGCTTCCATCGCAATGAACTATGTTTCAGTGGCTATAACCACGTGACACATGTGGTAAACAATCCAAACAATTCCAAAAAATGTTTCCGTGGCTAGAATAATTTGCTTCCATTTTTTGAGATAGAAATTTTATTAAAAAATTAAAGTTGTTTTAAACGCAGCAAAACTAGGTTTTCTGTACACATTTTTGTGCTTCATACATAGCTAGGTGATGCTTCATATACCAGCTAATTTTGGGGAAATTTATTCATTTTTTATGTAATTAAAAATGCATCACGTGTAACATTTTATCTTGTTTTCAATGAAACATAGTTTTGCTTCGAATGATGAGATAAATTTGTTGCTATCGCAATCTAATACTGTTTTCAGGTATCAAAAATTTGTGTTGAAGCACTTTGCTTCCATGAAAAAAAATCGTGTAAGTATTTGTTTCCAACACAACGTAAACTTTGCTTCTGAATCCTTTTTTTTTGCTTCCATCAAATGCATATGTTTCCACAGTAAAAACAATTTGTCTCCAACAGAACATAAGTATTTTTTCCTGCTTCATTCATTCATATACTAAGTTCAAGGCATGATACAAAGTTATTTTCTTCCAAGTCCCCAATAGTACGTACACTGCTTCTAAGTTAATATCATATGTTTCGTATAGATTGTAGACTTGCTTCTCTTCGTGTGTGGTGTCTTCATTGTAGCGATCAAGATCCAGGTGTCTCACACTTCTAGGTGCATGCATCCGTTGCTTCCATATATGCTTCCATATATGTCCCCGGTGGCGCCCAACTGCTTGAAGCATACAACAAATATATGAAATATGTGAAGCATGATGATAGGTTTTAAATGGAAACAATGCTCTTGACATTGTAAGAAAAAGTATATAAAAAGTAGCAGTATGTTTCTATTGCGGTAAACTATGTCGGCTGAAGAAAACATATAGTGAAGTTAGGAAGCATCCATTATTTGTCATCTCAACATAACTCATACCTAGAAGAAGCATAGGTATTGTGACTAGAAACTAGCAATGACAACATGTGTGTACAAATGTGAATCAATCATTTTGTGATCTAATAGAGATAAATTTCTTCCATCCATGCAAACAAACTGGAATGTCAAAGCACATATATGATGCTTATTAATCATGGATAACTGAAACATCAAATTGCGAATAATCAGTGCATGGAGACAGATGATGATGGACCGGTGGGCGATTCACGCATTGCAATACCTTTCCATGTGGCTTGTAATTTCCTTGTGTTGGGAAGCAAGCAGTTCCATCTTCTTGAGCTAGGTTTTTAGGGTGCCAGAAGTCTCCATTGCCACCAGTTGTCATTACCGATTTGCCTGCTTGCCAATTGCCATGCCACTGGTGCCTCTTATCCTTGAGCTCCTCGTGCCCGTTGGCTAGCTTGTCACTCGGCTGGCGTCGGCAACCTTTAAGCACCTTTGAAGCATAAAAACTTTAGGCATGATGCATAACAATAGAATGTGGGAAGCAACAACTAGTACAAGAAAGAAGGTTCAAAATACATGTACCGAAACGCTGGATGCTTAAGAATAATTATTTCAGAGCATGGTTATATTGCGGTAAATTAACTGAACTGAAGGAACATACATCACATTAAGAAGCATGGATATCTGGAAGCGTCAATTTCATGCTATCTCAACATAAGTCATGCCCAATGGAAGCATAAAAACAGAAACTAGAAATTGACAATAATTATTGCCAACACTCAGGTGCATCATTGTAATCTGCAAACCAATTCTATCCAAATTGATTGGTTCTATTTTTCTGCCACAAAAAAATGAGGCAGAGCATGATAAAAACATGGACTCAATTAAAATAAATTACCATCAATCAAGTGAAATTGTATTCAAATCAAAGAACGAAGAAGGATGTACTGTACTGAAATTTGTGACACAAGCATCATCCAACATAAGGGGAAATTTTGTGAGATACATCAACTTGAAGTGGGATAAACAATGATATGGACAGATATTAAATTGAGTAAAGCGACACGCTCTAGAAGAAAGTCGTATTTGCAGGTTTGCACATCCTTATTGCAAATAAAAACTTAACCTCGCGCAGGTAGATTGATGATGCATGCCAATAGTTGGTGGAGTCTGCCGCACATGGTGTCACAGGCGTTGAGATGTGCTCGCGCACGACGTGGTCGAGCAGCCGCAATCGCGTCCAACTTGGTGCCTGCTGCAGCTGCTGGTACTGCAGCCGTTGTGTGATCGTACGAGCATCCTGGGAGCGGAGACGCACCGGTGATGGTGGGCGCGGCCGCCTAATGTCGGGATGGTGCATGGACAAGGTGGAACGGAGGCAGCATCGAGGCATTGGCGATGCGGTGGATTCGATCTGGGCTACAAGCCTGCAACGGCACATAGATCGGGGGCGACCCGATGATGGTGAGCTTGGCGGTGGCCGGTGGGTGGGAACCTGGGCGGTGCGGTCCACCGATGCGAGTGGGATCGAGCTGGAGGTGCGAGGCGGATGGAGTTGCTAGTGAGGTGGAACTGCGAGGTCTCGTCGGCGGGCGGTGAGGTCGCGTCGCGGAGTCCCGTCGTTGGCTGGCTGAGTCGCGACGAGACGGCGGCAGCGCAGCGGATCCGGTGAGCGTGAGCTGGCAGCGAGGCGAGAGAGGTGGGAAGCAGAGCTCGTCAGGGCCGGCGATTAATGCCCGGTTCGGTGGCGAGAGATTGGGGGAGGGGATTGCGCGCGGGGATATGGAGGAATCGGTTTTTTCTTTACTTTTTTTTGTAATCAATAGGAGACGAAATCTGGAGCGTCAAGTTTGCAACGCATCGATGGGCTTCGAGTGGTCTGGTGAGGGCGTCCCTTCAGACTACAGATGTCAAGCGTTTTCCTTTAATATATGCACCGGTATGTGAGTACTATGCTACCCGGTCGCTGAATTTCCCGATTTCTTATGACAACGCAAGCAAGACCGCATCAAAAGCAACGAAGAATTTCATAATAAGTAAGTGGTGAAGTTGGCGTTCTTCAACATTCTCGAAACAATGAACATGAAACAGAAAGGTTCATGCAGGATAATCAGGCTCGAACTGATGACTTCCACCACGTCAAGGTGACACTCTACCGCTGAGTTATATCCCTTGCCCATCCCATCGAGAAAGAGAATTAACGAATCCTAAGGATGTGCTGCTATATTTTTTTTCTTCCTTTGCAGGTCAATTAATTTGCAGTATATTCATAATTTCTTATCCAACATATTGACCAAACTGATTATTATGTACTCCATCCGTCCCATAATATAAGAGCGTACCCTCCGTCTCATAATATAAGAGCGTTTTTTATGCTCTTATATTATGGGACCGAGGGAGTACTATCCTAATTAAAGTCAACCTGGTCCAACGCTAATTAAAACGGCCTCATTCCGGGGGAAAGATGCTGATGTCTTCCGTCACGAACTACACGTACACACTTGTTTGCTCGCACGTGTGAACTAGGGGCGAGTTGCAAAACCTCTGATTAGTATATACTGTATTTTAGGGGTCGTTGTTAGGATCCCTTTTTGGTTGTCAAGCAAGAGTATCATATCCAAGTTCGAAGTGATGCATGCATGTGCATGGATCGGCGCATCGAATCTCTAGGTAGCCAAGTTTTCTGCACATTTAGCACGTGTTTGTAGCACATCTGCATAAAGCATGAAGAACGACGCACCTAGAAAACACTTGGAAAGTGCAACTACTGTTCGAGCTCACCGACGAGAAGATAGGATTCAATCGCATTGGCAAGATGGACAACAGATGTTGGGTTACGCGGACCAGTGTCCCTTAATTAATAATTTGATAGCCTCCCTAATGGCCAGCCCCGAGGAAGGGTTCGCATAAGACTACAAATGATTACCGTCATGCCTTTTCAATTATTAGTTTTTTCCATAGCCAACGCTAGGCGCCGGTCGACCGGCCCGCCACGCGGCCGTAGGATTGGGACCCTCCTGCGCAGTTGGATCAAGCCTCTTCCCGTGTAACCGTTTTCATCTATTTTTATTACTTCAAATCTCACGGGCACCTTCTGCCCATGTCACCACTGTCTACGGCAGTCCTCGCCGGACACCATCCTCGCCTTCCACGTCGCGCCGAGTCTCGTTGCAGCTCGCGGTACATGGAGTAATTACATGAGCCTAGCCACTTTGGGCCTAGAGCACGGGGTGTGGAAAACTACTGAAGGGAAGCAATCAGTGGCGGAGCTAGCATTCGACAACAGGGTGGTCCGCCCCAAATAAAATTTGATAAGCAATATGATATGTGAATGTTCTAACTAATTACCAATATCACAAAGAAATAGATCAATATGATCTTACAAACATACTAAAATTCTCAATTAAATCTCGGTTTTGCATAAAGAAGCCTACATATATAGTACATACTATATGGACCATAGTAGATAGTGCAAAAATCAAACCCTATATCAGAAATTAGGGTATTGCGGTACCTAAATTTGGGGTATTTCGGAGGTTCGTGTGGTGACTGAGTGGCAGTGGCTGCCGCCGGATTTGCAGGGGGCGAGGGCAGGGCGCGGGCAGGGATGCGCGGCCGAACCAGAGGGCCAGGCAGGCGGGAAAGAGAGGCCGGGCCTCCTGGGCGCCGGGCTCCGGCCGGCGATGGGCGGCGAGACGGCAAGAGGTCGCAAGGAACGGCGACGGCGAGGCGGCTGGGCGTCGGGGTCAAGCAATGTTGTGCGAGGGCGTGCTCTGCTCGATGTGGACCGGGCGTGGCTGCGTGGGTCAACAGGTATGTGTATTGGGTCGTTTTTTTTTTCTCTAGCCCAGTTAGAGATCTATATGTATAATAGGCTGACCCAAATTCCAGGGTGGGCCGCGGCCCACCCTGGCCACCCTGTAGCTCCGCCCCTGGAAGCAATAAAAGTTGAAATAAAAGGTCTACGTATCTCCTTCACCCTATGGGTGAGAAGGGAGAAGTCGTCAACAAATCTATTGAGCCAGGAGGTAAAGCTAGGTGGGATACCCCGAAAATAGTTATTTCCTTTCTTTCCAGAGACTCCACGCACTCACAAAAAATATTTCTATGAAAAGAGGGCGGGATGTGGACATTTTGGCATGGGCAATCCAATCGCAACTCATCTAGCATTGAGCCATTTTGTTGCGGGTCGCAACAACTTTTTGCACCGGTCGCAACTCATCGTGGTCATAGCTCGCCATCGCATCTCGCCGCCAGATAAAAAGCTGGTGCAGCTCCCCATAGTGTTGGTCCCATCGCCGGTTGTAAAAAGAGTATAAAAACTTTCAACAAAAAAATGCTGATCACACCTATCTGCGTTGCCGATTCCAGAAAACCCGACAATGTAGCTCCCCATCTTGCTGGTCCCAGCGCCGGTTGCAAAAAAAAAAAAAAATTGGTCGGAGCTATCCACGTTGCCAGTTCCAGCAAAATCCGATACATGGTTCCAACAAATAATTCTCTCCCCGCCGCACTCTATTGGTCGTAGCACCGGGCGCCGTTGGTTGTAGCTCCCCCGCATTGCCGGTTCCAGCAAACTGATGCGCGTCATCGTAGATCAAGAGAAGCCAGTCCCAGCTCATTGCTTTGCCGTTGGTTGCAGTTCCAGCAATAATCGGACTGAAGCCTACATGTTGGTGCAGGTTGCAACATGAGTCGTGTTGCCACCACAACTTGGGCCGTGTTGCAAGTTCATGTGTCTACCAGGCGTGAGCCGGGTTAGTGCAGGTTGCAACGTGAGCCTTGTCTGCCATGCTTGCACTGAGATGGTGCAGGTTGCAACATGAGTCGTGTTGCTGCCACATCTTGGGCCATGTTGCAAGTTCATGTGTCTCCCATGCATGTGCGCTGGTGCATTGCTCGTCGTCCGATCAAATCGCCGCATCGGACGGCTGTGGACGCGACCGACGAGACCCTGCACTCAGTCGATTGGTTTGAAGTATTTTGGTTTTAATTTGACAAATTCCATATAGAGACTAGATGGACCTACGATCTTCAGCACACTTTTCCCCTGAAGAGATTAGTTAGCCGTTGGAAAGGCTTCGTAGTACTCAACTGGAGAGGGGTTCAGCGGTTGAGGCCTCTCTTACGGGACAGTTCAACTACGGCACTTGATCTCGGAGAGATTTCTTTTTCCTGGCAGTAGTAACTGTCGTAGAGAGTTCATTATAAAGTGAAACAAAGCAGGGGAGGCGTTTGCTGGCACGCGGAGCACGCGCGCCTCGTCGGGCCGCTCCTACGGCGAAGCAGAGCCCTCCACCTGTAAACAGAGGACGTGCTGAGCGTAAAGAGGCTGCAACACAAAGTCAAACGCCGAGCTGAAAGCAAGACCGGCCTGGTCATACCCCAGGCAGTTGGGTGCGGTCACCTTGCCGTGGACCATATCAAGCATCCGTAGCCGCCACCCTCTCCCTCGGGCGGTGCCGGCCGGAGCGTCGGAGCCCGACCGGACCCGGTGGCGGTGGGGGAGCGTGACTTGGCCATCGCCTTTTGTGTTGTGGTCGGAGATGCATGCGTCGCCGGCAGACTAGTGGGGTAGGCTCCACCTCTCTTTTCTTTTCTTTTCTTTTCTAGTGGCCGGTGGTGACTTTGTGGCGGACCTTGACTAGCTCCCTCCATGGCGCCACGTTTTCTCCCAAAGCCAGCCTTCCTTTCTTTTCCAGTCGAGACTCACTCATGCAACGTAAAAGCAAGCCGTACCCAAGGTGTTTTCCTCGCGTTAGTCCAAAACAAGTGCTGGTAAGTGTTGGTTCAGCACGGATCCACTCACTCGATTATAAAATCGAGTACGTGGATCAACTAATTAAGCACGTGATTGATGGCGTTCGTTCGTGAATGAAAAGTACTAATGCGTCTAGTCTAACCAACCACTGGAGAAGTACTGAAGAATCTCACGCGAGATCCTTGCTTCTTGACTTCTTTGGGATGCGGATATAGAAACTATCCGAGGGACAGCAACGAAGACAGAACGGCACAAAGCATGCACTTCCTTTTTTTTTTAACACAGTACAGACGCAAGCGCTCATATACACGCGCATACACTCACCCCTATGAACGCATACACGCACACCCTACCCCTATGAGCACCTTCGAGAGACTGAGCCGGCATATCATCTTGAAATTTACGAAGTCACCGTAGGCACCTCGTCGTCGACGGGAACGTCTCCTCCCACTAAATGCGCATCGCCGGAAATCCTGAAATAATTCCAGGAATAAATGCGAGCACCAAGATTTGAACCCTGGTGGGCTGAAGATACCACAGTCCCTCTAACCATCCAATCACAGATTGGTTCGCAAGCATGCACTTCCTGTACTACTTACTACGAGCGGGACCTTTACATGCCGTGGGCGTAATGTATCAACGGGCCGGGCCCATCAGACCATCAAAGTCTCACCGGGTTAATTGATCGGCCTGGCGCGCGCGCGGAGACCGAAAGTGACGATCGCGACGCCGTACGTAGCAAGGAGAAGGCCGGAGCGGGGATGGACACACAGCTTTCCGATGGGTTTGGCGACTTGCATGCATGGCGACTTTCCAACGTTCGTTCCTTGCGGTGCGCATGCAGGTCAAGTTAGGCACCGGCATGGCGGCACAAATCGATTGGAACACATCTGGCTTGAAGCTCAAGTAATTTTAAAGTCAACGGCGTTGACCTAATGCAACCGAAACCGCAAACACGAAAGACAGCAGGACCTGCAGTTGCTGCATGCACGCGGAACTCGATGGGGTCGGTTGCGGCCGGTCACGTCGCCTCGGCCGGCGCGGGCGGTGGAGTCCATTGCCTGCCGTCAGCCTTGTGGATGGTGGAGTGGAGGTAGGCCCCACTTGTCACCATCTGGTGGCCGGCCGGCGAATTGTCGCGGACTTTTTTTTTTTTGAGAGTACGCCTAGGCGTACCATATTTTTATAAAAGGTAGAAGATAAAGTACAAGAGACTACGACTTGCTGCGAACAACAAGTGTAGTTAACTCCACACCCACACTTACAGCAACACTTACAGACACAAAACGAGGAACCTATCCTAGCAGGGCCGGGCCGGCAAAATCCGGGGCCCTGTGCGAAACGAAAAAAATGGGGCCCTATCTCACAAAAAAAAGAAGAACTAACGAGCAATTATAATGTATATATATCAGACTTAAAAGAATTATCAACATCCTCACGAGGTGAACTATTCAAGTTAACATCAATATGATCTTCCTCTACCTCCATATTATCTGTCTCTGTCTGACCATCTCTAGAATCATTGTAAGGAACAATTGCAAGTGCAAGGGTACAAGGATCAACAGACTGATTACCGGATGACACTTGCGGTGCTTCTTTTCTAACAAATTTGTCCATGCCGCCTTTATAAGATTTATTAATTAAATTCTGTTCTTGTGCTTTTCTCTTGCGCTTATAGGCACCAGACTGATGTTTCCCCATGATGACTCAAATCTATATTATTGAAACACAAGATAAAGAAGATGAATAAAATAAAATTGAATTTATACGGTGGCATATATCAATTGGAGATCATGCGGCAATGTTGGCAATTAGACAAACCGTCTAACTCACCTAATTTTCGGTCCTGTGATCTTTAACCGAGGAGGTAAGAACCGATCTCTAACGAAGTCACGATCCCTGCCAAAAGTTAATTAGGAAATTAGGAATTAGGAGTAGGAACCGAAGTTAATCGGAAAGAAGGACTCGCTAAGCACCTGGAGGGTGGAGCCGGTCACGGATCGATCCGACGAGATGACGAGTCTCGGCGGCGGCCTGAATCGGATCGCGGGATCGCGGGATCGATCTGATGAAGTGTTGATGCGAACGAGTCGAACGACGAAGGCAACGAGAATACGAGATGTTGAGATGATCCTGTAGCGGTTGCCGCCTAGCGAAAGCGCAGCCATGTCTCCAGATTGATCGACGACGGACGACCAAACGTTGCGATGGACTAGGCGAGTAGGCGTGCGGCGTGCCGACTAGCGATCCCGGTTTTTTTTACACCGACGGTTCACCTGCTTTCCGATCGAGGCATCGAGCACTGCGTCGTGCGTTCGATGACCACAGCGGCAGCGCCCAAATCGATCGAGGCCTAGAGGCCCAGCACCACAGTGGCAGGCCCAGATCGATCGACGTTCGACAGATCGAGCCATCGAGGCTCCAGCGGCCAGCGCTGTAATTTTTTTTAAATACTACTACTAGGCCTGTATATATAATTTGGGGCCCCCCAAAATCGTGGGCCCTGTGCGGGCCGCACTTCTGGCACAACTGTGGGCCCGGCCCTGTATCCTAGACAGGTCGTCCAGCCGCGTCTCGACCAGCACCGAACACCACAAAGAACAACAACTACAAACGAGCTTTCCTTGTCAACGCACCAACCATCCATGATTGCCAAAGAGAAGACGGTGAATGGGTAGCAGGACTCAGACGGACCCGAAAAAGCCATCGTCTTTGATACCCCGGCCGCTGCGTACATAGCGCCTAAGATCTGCCCGGACCAGCGGCCAGCACCGGATAACCACACCACCGAGACTTGAAACCATGTCTCCATACGCGATGCTCCCAACAGAGTAACGCCGCCGAGACGCCGCCATCGCCGGTCCAACTAACCAAGGCTTTCACCCGGAGACAATCCTAGCAAGGGGAGGATGCTGACAGACCTTCGCAACGCCTCCAAGGAGGGGTACGACACCCACGGGTGCCGTCGTCGCAAGCACCGGCCAAAGCTGTGCAGGATTTTCATCCAACCAGTCACGCACCTCTCGCCCATCGCATCGGAATAAGGCCAAGCAGGTCTTGATGGGTAACATCGCCGCCGTCGCAGCACCTCGTCATCGTGGCCCAAGAGTTGCTGAACACCGACTCCACGCACCGAGGACACGCATCCATCGTCAACCTTCATCCAATACCGAGAACCAGCAACTCCTGCTCCAACCACCATCATCAAGGCCGCCAGCACCTCGAACACCAGCCAGCCACGCGGCCAGCCACTCCATGCCACGGCAACCAGCCTCACCCGGCAGCAAGCCACACCACCAGGCGGCCAACCACGCCACGGCCACGCCCTGGGGACCCGGATCGGGAAGACCCAGATCCAGAACACGCCGCCGCCTCCATCTCCCTCCCCGCAGCCTCCAGCACCTTGCCGGCGTCGCCCGCAACCGATGGGTGCCACCACTCCGTAGCCACCGCCGGCAGCCGCTCGTACGCCACACCAGGCCGAGCGCCGCCGCACCGCTGCAAGCAGGGCCCCACCGCGCCGCCTCCTCCGCCGGCGCTTGCTAGAGGTTCACCTCGCGCCAGATCCGCCTCTGCTGGCTCAGAAATCTCGCTTGATTGCGTACTAAATTAAATGGGCCGAGGCCCTCATTCGAAAGTTTCTACGGGCGCAGGACAACCAGGGAAAGCTACAGCTGGCAGAGAAATAGGATTTGCACTAAGAAGTTAATAACGGCATTTTCGGAAAACGCCCTAGAGCGGAGATTTTAAGGTGATACTGAACCGCAGCAGAAAGCGCCTTGATTGACCTTTCTTTATGTCTTCTGTGTTGTAGTGAGAGAGGGGATTTAGAATGCCTTACAATATCACCCGTGTTGTAGTGAGAGAGGGTTTGAGGCGTCTGGCTGTAGATGCTCTGAGGTTGACTTAATATTCCTGGCTGACCTTTTTTTTCCTACGGACCATTTACACCCCGGTGCTCACGCAGGTTCAAGCTTCAAAATGTGATCACCACAAAGCTAGCGCCTTCCCGTGCATGCGTGAGTTTATCTACGGCCCATGAGTTTCTCGTGCCATCTAGCTGTAAACTCGAAGAACATGAGGCAGAATCAATCTTGGGCTTTCCGTAAAGAAAAAACAGTCTTGGGCTCTCTTTCCAAGCAAGGTTTCCATTCCAACTGGGTTTACATCTCTGCGCAAGAAAAAGAATATATGGGAGAAGCGGGAGCTGGCTCTACTAACAACTCCGCTCGAGTAAGTAAGAGATGCGTTCTGTAGTTGAGGCGGGTGAAGCCGGTTTTCCATTTGTTTTCATGTTTTTTTTTTCTGTTTTTTCTTCGGTTTTTTCGTTTTCTTTTTTCTTCTCCACTTTTTGTTTAGTTTTCCTTTTCCTTTGTCATATTTTTTGCTTTCTTTAGTTTATTTCTTCTCCGTATTTTTGTTTCTTTTCTGTTTTTCCTTCAAAAGCTTGTTCAAAATTTTCTCAAATACTTGTCAATATTTTTTCAAATACTTGTTCAACATTTTGTTAAATACTTTTTCAACATTTTTCAAATAATTGTTCAATATTTTAATAGTTATTCAACATTTTTTCAAATACTTGTTCAACATTTTTAAATACTTGTTCAACATTTTTCATATACTCGTTCAACATTTTTGAATACCTATTCATCATTTTTAAAATACTTGTTCAACATTTTTAATACTTATTCAACATTTTCAAATACTTGTTCAACATTTTTCAATACTTGTTCAGCATTTTTCATATACTCGTTGAACATTTTTTAATACTTATTCAACATTTTTTCAAATACTTGTTCCACATTTTTAATACTTATTCATTCAAATACTTGTTCAACATTTTTCAAATTCTTGTTCAACATTTTTTAATACTTATTCAAAAAAAATTCAAATGTGTTTTTTGTAACTACCACCGGAGGGTTATTAGAATAAGGTCTTAAGGGGTGTTATGAGAATAGACCCACCCTATATATATATATATATATAGGGTGGGTCTATTCTCATAACACCCCTTAAAACCTTATTCTAATAACACCTGTCCTTATTCTAATAACACCCACCCGAACAAACTAGTAGGCAAATGAACGAAAAAAATAAAAAAGCCCCATGACCCTCCCCTCCACCGTGCCTTCTTTCCCCCCGCGCCCCCACCCTTCTTCCCCGCCCCTCCGCTTTCCCTACCCACCTTCTTCCGCGACGGCGGCCCGGCGGGTTCGACCTCCCCCGGCCATGGAGCCACCTCCCGCCGGCCACGGTGTCGTGCCACATCTCCACTCCGCCACTTGAGCGCCCCCAGCTAGCCATGCCGCCACTTTCCCCGTCCAGAGCGCCATGGCCCCGAGCTCCATCGGATCCACTTTGTCCTCCCCCACCAGAGCGACGCGCCGCCGGCAACCCCTGCCTCCTACTCCGGCGACCATGACGGAGATGGCCCCAACCCGCTGCTTCCCGGAGCCCCGACGCGTCCACTGCTACTTGTAGCTTGCGTTGGTATTTCCCCGAAATGGAAGGGATGATGCAGCACAGTAGAGATAAGTATTCCCCTCAGTTATGAAACCAAGGTTATGGAACCAGTAAGAGAATCACGCAACACCTCGTTAGCAGCACCTGCACACAAACAACAAATCCTTGCACCCAATGCAAACGAGAGGTTGTCAATATCTCGGCGGTCAATTGTAAGATTAAATTGTATGTGATAGATAGAGAGATAAAAAATACAAAATAAAATAAATAAAAGAAAATGGCAGCAATATTTTTAGGGTTTTAGTAATATGATTTAGATAGACCCGGGGGCCATAGGTTTCACTAGAGGCTTCTCTCAAGAAAATAGCATACGGTGGGTAGATAAATTACTGTTGGGCAATTGATAGAAAAGCAAATAATCATGACGATATCCAAGGCAATGATCATGTATATAGGCATCACGTCCGAGACAAGTAGACCGACTCCTGCCTGCATCTACTACTATTACTCCACACATCGACCGCTATCCAGCATGCATCTAGTGTATTAAGTCCATAAAGAACGGAGTAACGCCTTAAGAACAATGACATGATGTAGACAAGATAAACTCACGTACGAATAAACCCCATATTTTTACCCTTCATAGCAACGATACATACGTGTCATGTCCCTTTCTGTCACTAGGATTGAGCACCGCAAGATCGAACCCATTACAAAGCACCTCTTCCCATGGCAAGATAAATCAACTCAGTTGGCCAAACCAAATCAATAGATCGGAGAAGAAATACGAGGCTATAATAATCATGCATAAAAGAGTGCAGCAAAGACTCAAATAATATTCATGGATAATCTGATCATAAACTCACAATTCATCGGATCCCAACAAACACACCACAAAAAGTGATTACATCGGATAGAACTCCAAGAACATCGAGGAGAACATTGTATTGAAGATCAAAAAGAGAGAAGAAGCCATCTAGCTACTGCCTATGGACCCGAAGGTCTGTGGTAAAATACTCACGCATCATCGGAAGGGCAGCAAGGTTGATGTAGAACCCCTCCGTGATCGATTCCCCCTCCGGCAGATTACCGGAGAAGGACCCCAGATGGGATCTCTTTGGAACAGAAACTTGCGGCGGCGGAAAAAGTATTTCGTGGACTCCCCTGAGGGTTTCTGATTTTTCCTGCATTTATAGTGGTGGAATTAGGTCAAACGGAGCAAAGAGGGGCCCACGAGGCACCAGGGCGCGCCTGGGGGGCGCGCCTGCCCCCCAGGCATGCCCTGGTGGCTTGTGGCCACCTCCTGGGTCTTCTGGCCCTCTCCCGAAGTTTCTAGTGTTTATCTTGTCCAATAAAAAATCTCCAAAAAGTTTCGTGGCATTTGGACTTCGTTTGGTATTGATTTTCTGTAAAACAAAAACAGGGCAGAAAACAGCAACTGGCACTGGGCACTAAGTTAATAGGTTAGTCTCCAAAAATGATATATAATTGCTGTAAATAATTATAAAAACATCCAAGATTGATAATATAATAGCATGGAACAATAAAAAATTATAGATACGTTGGAGACGTATCAGCATCCCCAAGCTTAATTCCTGCTCGTCCTCGAGTAGGTAAATGATAAAAACATAATTTTTGATGTGGAATGCTGCCTAACATATTCATCACATATTCTTTTGTTTTGTAGCATGGACATTGGACTTAAATGATTCAAAGCAATAGTCTATAATTTGACATGAAAATATAAATACTCAAGCATGCTAACAAGCAACCATGTCCTTGAAAATATCAACGCTAAAGAAAGTTATCCCTAGCCCATTATGCTCAATCATTGATCCATTCATGAAACACACTCAAATATTAACTACACACAATGCACAAGTATGACAATAGTGCTCTCTAATTGGTGCTTTTGTAAGAGAAGATGGAGACTCAAAGTAAAAATAAAAATTGCATAAAAGTAAATAGATAGGCCCTTCGCAGAGGGAAGCAGAGATTTGCTAATGTGCCAGAGCTCAAAGCTGAAATTAAAGAGATCAAATATTTTGAGAGGCATGCTTTTCCTGTCAACGAAAACGACCGAGAATTCCCAATATTTTCCATGCTAGACACATCATAGGCGGTTCCCAAACAGAAAGTAAAGTTTATTTCCTTTCCACCATTCTTTCACAATCCATGGCTAGCCGTATCCACGGGTGCCCTCCATACGAACACTTTTCAAGGAATTTTGTTGTTATTAATTTTGATTTCATTATGGGACTGGGCATCCCTATTACCAACCATTCTCTCGTGCAATGATAAGTGAATAAACACTCATCGTGAGAATAACACACCTAGCATGGAAAATAATGGCCACCCCCTGCCGCTTCATGAGCGGTACGGGCACACAAAACGGAAAAATTATTTTGAAAATTAGAGTTGGCACACGCAAATTTACTTGGAACGGCATTGAAATACCACATATAGGTAGATATAGTGGACTCAATTGGCACAACTTGGGTTTAAGGATTTTGGATGCACAAGCAGTACTTCCGCTTAGTACAAATGAAGGCAAGCAAAAGATTGAGAATCAACCAACCAAAAAATGAAAACGGTCATAAACATGCATTGAACATAACTAACACAGAATAATGCACCATAAGTAGGATATAATTTCATTGCATAACTATTGACTTAATGTGCATGCATAGGGAATTACAAACCTTAACACTAATATTCTTACTAAATCACAATTACTCACTAACATGACTCACATATTATCATTTCCATATCGCAAAACTATTGCAAGAAATCACACTTATCATATCCAATGATCTATATGAAAGTTTTTATTTATATCCCTCTTGAATATTCATCACTTTGGTACCAAATTCATATCTTGTGAAAATTACCATTACTATTATCAACTCTCAAAAAGATTTAAGTGAAGCATGAGAGTGCAAATATTTCTTCTAAATTTCAATCTTATCAATTCTCAAAATAATATAAGTGAAGCATGAGAATTCATTTCTTCAAAATTTTAATCTTGTCAATTCTCAAAATAATATAAGTGAAGCATGAGAATTCATTTCTTGAAAATTTTAATCAACTCTCAAAATAATATAAGTAGAGCATGAGAGTTTATTTCTTCAAAATATAGCCACCACCGTGCTCAAAAAGATTTAAGTGAAGCACTAGAGCAACTGCCTAGCCCAAAAAATTTAAGTGAAGCACATAGAGTATTCTAACAAATGATGATAAACGTGTGGCTCTCTCAAGATAGGTTTGTTCAGTAAAGATGGTTGTGACAAACTAAAAATCAAACAAAGCAAAGACTCATATAATACACGACGCTCCAAGCAAAACTCATATCATGTGACGAATAAAAATATAGCTTCAAGTAAAATTACCGATGGTTGGTAGAAGAAAGAGGGGATGCCTTCCGGGGCATCCCCAAGCTTAGACGCTTGAGTCTTCCTTGAATATTACCTTGGGGTGCCTCGAGCATCCCCAAGCTTAGGCTTTTGCTACTCCTTATTCCTTCATCCATCGTGATGTCACCAAAAACTTGAAAACTTCAATCACACAAAACTCAACGAAACCTTCGTGAGATCTGTTAGTATAACAAAATAAAACACTACTCTAAGTACTGTTGCAAACCCATTCATATTTTATTTTTGCATTATACCTACTGTACTCTAACTTCACCATGGCTTATACCCCCCGATACAATCCATAGATTCATTAAAACAAGCAAGTAGTGCATCAAAAACAGAATCTGTCAAAAACAGAACAGTCTCTAGCAATCTATTTAAAAGCCATACTTCTGTAACTCCAAAAATTCTGAAAAATTAGGGCAACGTGGGAAATTCATATACCAATACTGTGTAAAAATTTCAGATTTTTTTGACGCTCCAGTACAGAAAAAAATTCGGGCACTGGACGCAAAATTTTCTGTTTTCCAAACAGCATCAATTATACTATCTTCCAAATCATACCAAAGGCTTTACTTGGCACAAACACTAATTAAAAACACAAAAACACATTCATACCAGTAGCATGAAAGTGAAAACACACAATAACAGAAAAAATTTATTTTATTCATTTGGTTGCCTCCCAACAAGCTCTTTCTTTATAGCCATTAAGATAGGCTTGAGAGTTCAATGGTGCTCACATGAAAGATAATAATTGAAATAAAAAGAGAGCATCATGTAGCATGAGAAAAAAACATTTAAGTCTAACATACTTCCTATGTATAGGCATTTTATAAGCAAACAAATTATCAAGGCAAGGAAATTCTATCATATGCAAAGGAGAAGAATAAACATTGATGATTTCAACATAATGAGAGGCAATTTCTTAACATGAAAGTTTCTACAACCATATTTTCCTCTCTCATAATAATTACATGTAGGATCATACTCAAATTCAACAATATAGCTATCATAAACAATACTCTCTTTATGATCCACATGCATAAATTTTTTATAATCTTCCGAAATAGTGGGATTAGCATTAACTAAAGTTATGACCTCTCCAAACCCACTCTCGTCAAAAAATTCATAAGATTGAACACTCTCCGAATATGTGGGATTCTTTTTACTTAAAGTTGACGCTCTCCCAAACCCACCTTTAATAGTATTACAAATTTTATTATCAATAACATATTCGTCACGAGGCTTAAATAAATCATAAGAAGCATTATCACCCCAATCATGATCATTGCAATAAGTAGTGGACATAACAAAATTATCATCCCCAAGCTTGGGGTTTTGCATATCACTAACACAATTGACATTAATAGAATTTACAATAATATCATTGCAATCATGCTTTTCCTTCAAGGAGCTATCGTGAATCACCTTATAAATTTCTTCTTTTAACACTTCATCACAATTTTTAGATTCACGAATTTCAAGCAAAACTTTATAAAGATAATCTTGTGCACTTAACTCACTAGCAATTGGTTCATCATAATTGGATCTTTTAAAAAGATTAGCAAGAGGATGAGGATCCATATCAATAGATTTTTTAGCAAGCGAAGATGCAAGCAAATAGAAGACACATGGCACACAAGCAAAGATAGCAAACGAACAAAAAGGCAAACGGAAAATATTTTTGTATTTTTGTAAAAACGTTTTAGAAGTGGGGGAGATGAAAATGAGAGGCAAATGAAAGATAAAGTAAATGCAAGGAGATTAGAGTTTATGCAAAGGTACTTGATAGATGTTGATGATGTCTCCCCGGCAACGGCGCCAGAAATTGGCAAGTTGACGGGAGACTGTGTTGACGTGACTTCTCCCCGGCAACGGCGCCAGAAATTCTTCCTGCTACTTGTAGCTTGCGTTGGTATTTCCCCGAAGAGGAAGGGATGATGCAGCACAGTAGAGATAAGTATTTTCCTCATTTATGAAACCAAGGTTATCGAACCCGTAGGAGAATCACGCAACACCTCGTTAGCAGCACCTGCACACAAACAACAAATCCTTGCACGCAACGCAAACGAGAGGTTGTCAATCTCTCGGCGGTCAATTGCAAGATTAAATTGTATGTGATAGATAGATAGATAAAAAAATACAAAATAAAATAAATAAAAGAAAATGGCAGCAATATTTTTAGGGTTTTAGTAATATGATTTAGATAGACCCGGGGGCCATAGGTTTCACTAGAGGCTTCTCTCAAGAAAATAGCATACGGTGGGTAGACAAATTACTGTTGGGCAATTGATAAAAAAGCAAATAGTCATGACGATATCCAAGGAAATGATCATGTATATAGGCATCACGTTCGAGACAAGTAGACCGACTCCTGCCTGCATCTACTACTATTACTCCACACATCGACCGCTATCCAGCATGCATCTAGTGTATTAAGTCCATAAAGAACGGAGTAACGCCTTAGAACGATGACATGATGTAGACAAGATAAACTCACGTATGAATAAACCCCATCTTTTTACCCTTAATAGCAACGATACATACGTGTCATGTCCCTTTCTGTCACTGGGATTGAGCACCGCAAGATCGAACCCATTACAAAGCACCTCTTTCCATGGCAAGATAAATCAACTCAGTTGGCCAAACCAAATCAATAGATCGGAGAAGAAATACGAGGCTATAATAATCATGCATAAAAGAGTACAGTAAAGACTCAAATAATATTCATGGATAATCTGATCATAAACTCACAATTCATCGGATCCCAACAAACACACCGCAAAAAGTGATTACATCGGATAGAACTCCAAGAACATCGAGGAGAACATTGTATTGAAGATCAAAAAGAGAGAAGAAGCCATCTAGCTACTGCCTATGGACCCGAAGATCTGTGGTAAACTACTCACGCATCATCGGAAGGGCAGCAAGGTTGATGTAGAACCGCTCCGTGATCGATTCCCCCTCCGACAGATTACCGGAGAAGGACCCGAGATGGGATCTCTCTGGAACAGAAACTTGTGGCGGCGGAAAAAGTATTTCGTGGACTCCCCTGAGGGTTTCTGATTTTTCCTGAATTTATAGTGGTGGAATTAGGTCAAACGGAGCAAAGGGGGGCCCACGAGGCACCAGGGCGCGCCTGCCCCCCCAGGCGTGCCCTGGTGGCTCGTGGCCACCTCCTGGGTCTTCTGTGTTGGAAATATGCCCTAGAGGCAATAATAAATTGGTTATTATTATATTTCCTTGTTCATGATAATCGTTTATTATCCATGCTATAATTGTATTGATTGGAAACTCAAATACATGTGTGGGTACATAGACAACACTGTGTCCCTAGTAAGCCTCTAGTTAACTAGCTCGTTGATGAAAAGATGGTGAAGGTTTCCTAGCCATGGACATGAGATGTCATTTGATAACGGGATCACATCATTAGGAGAATGATGTGATGGACAAGACCCAAACTACGAACGTAGCATATGATCGTTTCAGTTTATTGCTATTGTTTTCTGCATGTCAAGTATCTGTTCCTATGACCATGAGATCATGCAACTCCCTGACATCGGAGGAGTACCTTATGTGTATCAAACGTCGCAACGTAACTGGGTGACTATAAAGATGCTCTACAGGTATCTCCGAGGATGTCTGTTGGGTTGGCATGGATCAAGACTGGGATTTGTTACTCCGTGTGACGGAGAGGTATCTCAGGGCCCACTCGGTAATACAACATCACAATGAGCCTTGCAAGCAATGTGACTAAAGTGTTAGCCACGGGATCTTGTATTACGGAACGAGTAAAGAGACTTGCCAGTAACGAGATTGAACTAGGTATAGAGATACCGACGATCGAATCTCGGGCAAGTAACATACCGAAGAACAAAGGGAACAGCATACGGGATTAACTGAATCCTTGACATAGAGGTTCGACCGATAAAGATCTTCGTAGAATATGTAGGAGCCAATATGGGCATCCAGGTCCCGCTATTGGTTATTGGCCGTAGAGGTGTCTCGGTCATGTCTACATAGTTCTCGAACCCGCAGGGTCTACACACTTAACGTTTGGTGACGATTAGTATAGTTGAGTTATTTTGTTGGTGACGAAAGGTTGTTCGGAGTCCCCGGATAAGAACCCGGACATGACGAGGATCTCCGGAAGAGTCCGGAGGTAAAGATTGATATATGTGATAATAGTGTTTTGATCTCCGGAAGGGTTCCGGAATTCACCGGAAGGGGTTCCGGATGTTTACCGAAGTGTTCGGGTGCAGCAACACTTTATATGAGCCAAAGGGGTAAAGCCCACGAGGTATTGGAAAGTGCAAAAGGAAGTTTTGCTGCTGCCTTAAGCGGTACTACCGCTGGTAAGGCAGTACTACCGCGTAAGCGGTACTACCGCTTGTGTGAAGCGGTACTACCGCATAAGCGGTACTACCGCTTGGGTGAAGCGGTACTACCGCTCAAGCGGTACTACCGCTCGTGGGCGGTACTACCGCTTGTGCGCGGTACTGCAGGGATTCGAGTTGGACTCTTTCCCTGCGGGCCAAACCGACCTTGTGCGGGCAAAACCGACCTGGAGGAGGCTTTTACTCCAAGTTTAGACCCCAAGGCTCAACATATAAATAGAGGGGCAGGGCTAGCACACGGGACACATTAAGATTTCCCAAACCGTGTGTCGGCAACCCTAACACTCTAGTTCTCCCGTCATAATCTCCGTAGTGCTTGGCGAAGCCCTGCAGAGATTGTTCCTCACCACCATCACCACGCCGTCGTGCTGCTGGAACTCATCTACTACTTCATCATCGCTCGCTGGATCGAGGAGGTGAAGGCGTCATCAAGCTGTACATGTGTTGAACGCGGAGGTGCCGTCCGTTCGGCACTAGTTCGTGATCGGATCGAGGGACGACTTGCGATTTGGATCGCGGAGACGTTTGACTACATCAACCGCGTTTCTTAACGCTTCCGCTTAGCGATCTACAAGGGTATGTAGATTCACTCTCCCTCTCGTAGATGCTCATCACCATGGATAGATCTTGTGTGTGCGTAGGAAATTTTTTGTTTCCCATGCAACATTCCCCAACAGTGGCATCTGAGCTAGGTCTATGCATAGATGAGATCTCGAGTAGAACACAAACGAGTTGTGGGCGTGGGTGTATACATATTGCTTGCCGTTACTAGTTGATACTTGATTCGGCGGTATTGTGAGATGAAGCGGCCCGGACCGACATTACGCGTACGCTTACGCGAGACAGGTTCCTTCAACTGACATGTAACTTCGTTGCATAAAGATGGCTAGCGGGTGTCTGTCTCTCTCACTTTAGTTGAATCGATTTCAATGAAGAGGGTTCTTTTAGAAGATCAAAAAGCAATCACTACACCACGTTGTGGTTTTGCGTAGGTAAGAACGGTTCTTGCAAACCCGTAGCAGCCACGTAAAACTTGCAACAACAATTAGAGGACGTCTAACTTGTTTTTGCAGGGTATGTTGTGATGTGATATGGCCAATTACATGATGAGATATATGTGATGTATGAGATGATCATGTGTTGTATAGAATATCATGACTTGCATGTCGATGAGTACGGCAACTGGCAGGAGCCATAGAGTTGTCTTTAATTATTTTCGCCATTTTTGCTTTACTTTATCGCTATGAGTTAGCAATAGTCGTGGAAGGAACAGTCGGTGCGACAACCTCATGGCGACACGTTGATGAAGATCAAGATGATGGAGATCATGGTGTCATGTCGGTGACGATGGAGATCATGCCGGTGCTTTGAAGATGGAGATCAAAAGCACAAGTTCATGGCCATATCATGTCACTTATGATTTGCATGTGATGTTAATCCTTTTATGCATCTTATTTTGCTTAGGACGACGGTAGCATTATAAGGTGATCCCTCACTTAAATTTCAAGATAAATTGTGTTCTCCCCGAGTGTGCACCGTTGCAAAAGTTCGTCGTTTCGAGACACGCCGTGATGATCGGGTGTGATAGACTCTACGTTCACATACAACGGGTGTAAGCCATGTTGCACGTGCGGAACACTCGGGTTAAACTTGACGAGCCTAGCATGTACAGACATGGCCTCGGAGCACAAGAGACCGAAAGGTCGAACATGAGTCATATAGTAGATATGATCAACATGAAGATGTTCACCATTGAAACCACCTCAACTCACGTGATGATCGGACTTGAGTTGGTGGATTTGGATCATGTTACACTCGAATGACCGGAGGGATGTCAATTTGAGTGGGAGTTTTTAAGTAATATGATTAACTAAACTCATTATCTAGAACAATAGTCTAAGTTGTCTTTGCTATATTTGTGTTGTAGATCATGCCTCGCGCAGTAGCACCCCTGAATTTTAATGCGTTCCTAGAGAAAGCTAAGTTGAAAGATGATGGAAATAACTTTGTGGACTGGGCCCGTAATCTAAGGATTATCCTTATGGCTTCCCAGAAGGCTTATGTCCTTGATGCACCGCTTGGTGATCCACCCGCTCCAGTTGAGTCTCTAGACGTTGTGAACGCCTGGCAGGCTCGTTCTGAAGATTACTCAATAGTTCAATGTGCAATATTGTATGGCTTAGAACCGGGACTTCAAAGACGTTTTGAACGTCATGGAGCATATGAGATGTTCCAGGAGTTGAAGTTTATCTTTCAGAAGAATGCCCGGATCGAGAGATATGAGATCTCCGATAAGTTCTATCCTTGCAAGATGGAGGAGAACGGGTCTATCAATGATCACGTACTCAGAATGTCTGGGTACTCCACCCGTCTGGCTGAATTGGGGATGCCCCTTCCGCCAGAGGCTATCACTGACAGAGTTCTTCAATCATTGCCACCTAGCTACAAGAGCTTCGTGTTGAACTATAACATGCACGGGATGAACAAGTCAGTCGCCGAGCTGTTTGCGATGCTGAAAGCCGTTGAGTCTGAAATTCAGAAGGAGCATCAAGTGTTGATGGTCAATAAAACCACTAGTTTCAAGAAAAATGGCAAGGGTAAGAAGGGTAACTCCAAAAGGAGTGGCAAAGCAGTTGCTCCTCCCGTGAAGAAACCCAAGGCTAGACCTAAACCAGAAACTGAGTGCTTTCATTGCAAGGGAACTGGACACTGGAAGCGGAACTGCCCCAAGTATTTGGCTGACAAGAAGGCGGCCAACAACAAACAAGGTATATATGATATACATGTTATTGATGTGTACCTTACCAACTCTCGTTGTAGTGCCTGGGTATTTGATACCGGTGCGGTTGCTTATATTTGCAACTCAAAACAGGAACTGCGGAATAGACGGAGGCTGGCAAAGGACGAAGTGACGATGCGCGTGGGAAATGGTTCCAAGGTTGATGTGATCGCCGTCGGCACGCTCGCTCTTCGATTACCATCGGGATTAGTGATGAACCTGAATAAATGTTATTTGGTGCCTGCGTTAAGCATGAACATTATATCTGGATCTTGTTTATTGCGAGACGGTTACTCATTTAAATCAGAGAATAATGGTTGTTCTATTTATATGAGTAATATCTTTTATGGTCATGCACCCAATGTGAAGGGTTTATTCTTATTGAATCTCGATAGTAATAATACACATGTTCATAACATTGATGCCAAAAGATGTAGAATTGATAATGATAATACCACTTTCTTGTGGCACTGCCGTTTAGGTCATATTGGCGTAAAACGCATGAGGAAGCTCCATGCTGATGGACTTTTGGAGTCACTTGATTTTGAATCACTTGACACATGTGAGCCATGCCTCATGGGCAAGATGACTAAAACGCCGTTCTCTGGAACAATGGAACGGGCAAGTGACTTATTGGAAATCATACATACTGATGTGTGCGGTCCGATGAGTATTGAGGCACGCGGTGGTTATCGTTACTTTCTCACCTTCACTGATGACTTAAGTAGATATGGGTATATTTACTTAATGAAACACAAGTCTGAAACATTTGAAAAGTTCAAACAATTTCAGAGTGAAGTTGAATCATCGTAACAAGAAGATTAAATTACTACGATCTGATCGAGGAGGAGAATATCTGAGTTATGAGTTTGGCAGTCACTTAAGACAATGTGGAATTGTTTCACAACTAACACCGCCTGGAACATCACAGCGTAATGGTGTGTCCGAACGTCATAATCGAACCTTATTGGATATGGTGCGATCTATGATGTCTCTTGCCGATTTGCCACTATCGTTTTGGGGTTATGCATTAGAGACAGCTGCATTCACTTTAAATAGGGCACCATCAAAATCCGTTGAGACGACGCCTTATGAACTTTGGTTTGGCAAGAAGCCAAAGCTGTCGTTTCTTAAAGTTTGGGGATGTGATGCTTATGTCAAAAAGCTTCAGCCTGAAAAGCTGGAACCCAAAGCGGAGAAATGCGTCTTCATAGGATACCCAAAAGAGACAGTTGGGTATACCTTCTACCTCAGATCCGAAGGCAAAGTGTTTGTCGCTAAAAACGGAACATTTCTTGAGAAAGAGTTTCTCTCGAAATTGAGTGGGAGGAAGATAGAACTTGATGAGGTTGTTGAACCTTTACTTCAACCTGAGAGTAGCGCAGCGCAGAAAGGTGTTTCTGTAGAGCCTACATCAGCTAAAGAGGAAGTTAATGATGATGATCATGAAGCTTTGGATCAAGTTGCTATCGAACCTCGTAGGTCGACAAGGACGCGTACTGCTCCTGAGTGGTACGGCAACCCTGTCTTAGAGGTCATGTTGTTGGACAACGATGAACCTACGAGCTATGGAGAAGCGACGATGGGCCCGGATTCCGAGAAGTGGTTAGAGGCCATGAAATCCGAGATGGGATCCCTGTATGAAAACAAAGTGTGGACTTTGGAAGTATTACCTGAAGGGCGTAAGGCCATTCAGAACAAATGGATCTTTAAGAGGAAGACGGACGCGGACGGTAATGTCACCGTCTATAAAGCTCGGCTTGTGGCAAAGGGTTTTTCACAAGTTCAAGGAGTTGACTACGATGAGACCTTCTCACCCGTAGCGATGCTTAAGTCCGTCAGAATCATGTTAGCAATAGCTGCCTTTTTCGATTATGAAATTTGGCAGATGGATGTCAAAACAGCGTTCCTTAACGGTTTCCTTAAGGAAGAGTTGTATATGATACAACCAGAAGGTTTTGTCGATCCAGAGAATGCTGACAAAGTTTGCAAACTCCAGCGATCCATTTATGGACTGGTGCAAGCATCTCGGAGTTGGAATCTTCGCTTTGATGAGGTGATCAAAGCGTTCGAGTTTATACAAGTTTACGGAGAAGCTTGTATTTACAAGAAAGTGAGTGGGAGCTCTATAGCGTTTCTAATATTATTTGTGGATGACATATTACTGATTGGAAACAATATAGAAATGTTGGAAAGCGTGAAGGAATATTTAAACAAGAGTTTTTCAATGAAGGACCTAGGAGAAGCTGCTTTCATATTAGGCATCAAGATCTATAGAGATAGATCGAGACGCTTAATAGGACTTTCACAAAGCACATACCTTGACAAAGTTTTGAAGAAGTTCAAAATGGATCAGTCCAAGAAGGGGTTCTTGCCTGTATTGCAAGGTGTGAAGTTGAGTAAGACTCAATGCCCAGTGACTGCAGAAGATAGAGAAAAGATGAGTGTCGTCCCCTATGCCTCAGCCATAGGCTCTATCATGTATGCAATGCTGTGCACAAGACCCGATGTCAGCCTTGCCATAAATATGGCCGGAAGGTTTCAAAGTGATCTAGGAGTGGAACACTGGACGGCGGTCAAGAATATCCTGAAGTACCTGAAAAGGACTAAGGACATGTTTCCCGTTTATGGAGGTGATCAAGAGCTCGTCGTAAAGGGTTACGTCGATGCAAGCTTTGACACTGATCCGGATGACTCTAAGTCGCAAACCGGATACGTATTTATTCTTAATGGGGGTGCGGTTAGCTGGTGCAGTTCCAAGCAAAGCGTGGTAGCTGATTCTACATGCGAAGCGGAGTACATCGCTGCCTCGGAGGCGGCGAAGGAAGGTGTCTGGATGAAGGAGTTCATGACAGATCTTGGAGTAGTGCCTAGTGCGCTTAACCCAATGACTCTGTTTTGTGATAATACTGGTGCCATTGCTCTAGCCAAGGAACCAAGATTTCACAAGAGGACCAGACACATAAAGGGACGTTTCAATTCCATCCACGATTACATCAAGGAGGACGACATAAATATTTGCAAAGTACACACGGATCTGAATGTTGCAGATCCGACGACTAAACCTCTTCCAAGGGCTAAACATGAACAACACCAGAACTGCATGGGTGTTCGATTCATTACAATGTAAATCACATAGTGATGTGAACTAGATTATTGACTCTAGTGCAAGTGGGAGACTGTTGGAAATATGACCTAGAGGCAATAATAAATTGGTTATTATTATATTTCCTTGTTCATGATAATCGTTTATTATCCATGCTATAATTGTATTGATTGGAAACTCAAATACATGTGTGGGTACATAGACAACACTGTCTCCCTAGTAAGCCTCTAGTTAACTAGCTCGTTGATGAAAAGATGGTGAAGGTTTCCTAGCCATGGACATGAGATGTCATTTGATAACGGGATCACATCATTAGGAGAATGATGTGATGGACAAGACCCAAACTACGAACGTAGCATATGATCGTTTCAGTTTATTGCTATTGTTTTCTGCATGTCAAGTATCTGTTCCTATGACCATGAGATCATGCAACTCCCTGACATCGGAGGAGTACCTTGTGTGTATCAAACGTCGCAACGTAACTGGGTGACTATAAAGATGCTCTACAGTTATCTCCGAGGATGTCTGTTGGGTTGGCATGGATCAAGACTGGGATTTGTTACTCCGTGTGACGGAGAGGTATCTCAGGGCCCACTCGGTAATACAACATCACAATGAGCCTTGCAAGCAATGTGACTAAAGTGTTAGCCACGGGATCTTGTATTACGGAACGAGTAAAGAGACTTGCCAGTAACGAGATTGAACTAGGTATAGAGATACCGACGATCGAATCTCGGGCAAGTAACATACCGAAGAACAAAGGGAACAGCATACGGGATTAACTGAATCCTTGACATAGAGGTTCGACCGATAAAGATCTTCGTAGAATATGTAGGAGCCAATATGGGCATCCAGGTCCCGCTATTGGTTATTGGCCGTAGAGGTGTCTCGGTCATGTCTACATAGTTCTCGAACCCGCAGGGTCTACACACTTAACGTTTGGTGATGATTAGTATAGTTGAGTTATTTTGTTGGTGACCGAAGGTTGTTCGGAGTCCCCGGATAAGATCCCGGACATGACGAGGATCTCCGGAAGAGTCCGGAGGTAAAGATTGATATATGTGATAATAGTGTTTTGATCTCCGGAAGGGTTCCGGAATTCATCGGAAGGGGTTCCGGATGTTTACCGAAGTGTTCGGGTGCAGCAACACTTTATATGAGCCAAAGGGGTAAAGCCCACGAGGTATTGGAAAGTACAAAAGGAAGTTTTGCTGCTGCCTTAAGCGGTACTACCGCTGGTAAGGCAGTACTACCGCGTAAGCGGTACTACCGCTTGTGTGAAGCGGTACTACCGCATAAGCGGTACTACCGCTTGGGTGAAGCGGTACTACCGCTCAAGCGGTACTACCGCTCGTGGGCGGTACTACCGCTTGTGCGCGGTACTGCAGGGATCCGAGTTGGACTCTTTCCCTGCGGGCCAAACCGACCTTGTGCGGGCAAAACCGACCTGGAGGAGGCTTTTACTCCAAGTTTAGACCCCAAGGCTCAACATATAAATAGAGGGGCAGGGCTAGCACACGGGACACATTAAGATTTCCCAAACCTTGTGTCGGCAACCCTAACCCTCTAGTTCTCCCTGTAGGAGATATGCCCTAGAGGCAATAATAAATGTTATTGATTATCTCCCTGTTCATAATTAGGTTTATGTTCCATGCTATAACTGCAATGATTCTCGAGTCTGCAAATAAAACGAGGCTTGGAGGGAAACTCATGTGCACGTGTGGGATAATAAACGGTAAAAAGTATTCCTAGTCAAGCCTCTATGACTGGCTCAAGTATTGCATGATGATCCTGTTTTCCTGATCATGGGCATGACTATGCCGGCAATTTTGAGGGCACAATTGTTGGTAGAACACTTGTGTTGAATCGACCCGAATTGATGTTATGCTATGAGATACATTCGTCATTAGTTAATGGTTAATAACACAGAGATGGTTAATGTTTGCATGATTCCTTAGACCATGAGAGTATCGAGTTTCTTCATGCTTGCTTCATGAACTTTGGGGTTTGTTAAACGTCATCCGTAAATGGGTGGCTATTACGGCGGCTTACGGGTTCATGGAAAAGTATGTCAAGTAACTTGATAGCTCAAGATTGGGATTTGCTCCTCCGACGATGGAGAGATATCTCTGGGCCCTCTCGGTGTTACGGTATCCATCATCGTCTGGCCAGACACTTTGTGATTTGATCACGGGGATGCCGGAACACGGGAACGAGAAAAGAGAACAATACCGGTAACGAGGTAACTGGCATAGTGGACAAGTTGTTGATCCACGGGGATGCCTACATGTCTCACCTCGGGTATTTGTAACATATCGCGAAGCAACAGGAATAGCACACGGCAACTGGAGGTTCACTCGAATATTCATTCGTGTGGGTATAGGGGTCAATATGGGTGTCCACGGCTCCGATGTTGATCATTGATCGGAAAGTGTTCCGGGTCATGTCTATACTTCACCAAACCTATAGGGTCACACACTTAAGGGTCATCTATCTGCTGAATACTAGACGGGGAGTCTGAGAGAAATTCACCGAAAAAGTTTCGGACGAAACGGAAACGTTCCGGAGAGGATATCGGAATAGTTCCGGTGAAACTGAAAAGTTGTTTCAGGGTATTCCATAAAGTCAAATTGGTTTCGGCACATGCCTGATAATTCTTGGAGGGTGCCAGAATCATTCTGGAAACTTTCTGGAATTTTCCGGAATGAAAACCGGAAATGTTCCGGAGCTGCCGAAACCGCTTCAGATGCTTTTCGCAGATGAAAATCACTAAACCGGAATTGTTCCGGCTCGCGTTGAAAATTATTTTGGTGGGTACTGGAAATGTTCTAAGCCCACATGAATATTTTCAGTTCGATCAGACGCTGAAAAATGTCGTCGTGAATAGTGAAATCAGATTTATGGATATGGTTGAAAGTTGGCTTTCCACAAATATCTTCCCAAGATATTTTGGGATGACATGGCATTTTGGATATGCCCATCCTACCCCTTGTTTTTCCTATAAATAGAGGGGAGGAGGCAGCCCCATATGCTTCATCCTTGCTCTCACATACACATGCCATGACATTTCTGGCTTCTCTCTCCCTCCCAGCGAAATAGTTTCGTAGAGCCGAAAGGCTGTCTGGGTTCCGGTGGGAACTAGTTCTGGACGGCGAAGCCCTGCCGGATAGATGACACCGTATGTGTGCAACTCTGTAGAGAGATCGTAGTTTCGGTCTTAGTTCGAGAGTGCCTCCCGAAGGGCTGTCCGAGTTACAGTTTGAGTTTCGGGTGTCCTCCCGAAGGGCTGTCCGAGTGACCCGCCCGAAGGGCTGTCCGTGAGGCCTCCCGGAGGGCTGTCCGAGGATCCATCCGGTGGGACTATCCGAAGGACTGTCCAGAGGCCTCCCGGAGGGCTGTCCGAGGATCCGTCCGGTGGGACTATCCGAGGGACTGTCCAGGGGCCTCCCTAAGGGCTGTCCGAGGATCCGTCCGGTGGGACTATCCGAGGGACTGTCCCGATGCCTCCCGAAGGGCTGCCCGGAGATCCGTCCGGTGAGCTGACGTGGGAGTACATCCTCGCGGTTGGGAGGTTGTAAATCCTAGCTGCGGGGATCTGCACCGCCGTTCGTCATCGACTCTACTTCCGCTGCGCTACGAGTCGGTAACGAAAAGGATCAAACCTTGTATGCAGTCTCCATAGTGATCCTGGGCTGGTACGTAGGTCGGAATTTTTTTTGTTTTCTGCTGCGTTTCCCAACAGTGGGATCAGAGCCGTGCTATGCGAAGATGCAGGTTACGATCTAGAATACATGAGATGTATGGGTGTTGCACAATATAATTAGGTAGTAGATGAGTTCTATTGCTGAAAATTATTTGTGCGGGTGACAGATGAAGTCTGTTACCCGATGTTCTTGTTGCTTCCCTAGAATTTGCGTTTGCTCAATCTCGAGACAGTATGGTGGAATTTCACAAAGTTCTGGCAATCCGCGATCCTGATTGATCAACGAAGTGCTTCAGTTCTTTGGGTTCCGCCATAGTCAAAAGAAAGATGAAATTCACAGATGAAAGGGCATTGCAGATATGATCTGCACGGGGGTCATGCGTATGACGAAGTTTAGTATGGGGCTCGAGATTTAATTATCTCGTGTTTCATACACCCCGCGATGTTAATCTAGCGACTTGAATTATCATACTTGATGATAATACGTAGGTAGCTTAGGTTTGTTCGAAACCTTAGAAGCCACGTAAAATGAAATTTGCATAAACCAACTAGAGGCGTCTAACTTGGTTTTGCAGGATGGTTTGCATGTGCATATGATGTGGTATAGCAGTGCTCATATTAATTCGATTATGTATGAGATGACTATATGATGTAAATTAACATGACCTGCGTGTCATGATTCGGCATGATGGCTGGAGCCATATGATTGTCACTTTAATGACCTGCGTGTCAACCTTAAGTAATGCACTTATTTTATTAGCTATAGAGATAGCAATATTATCTGGGGCATCGACAAGGTGGTGGCAATCTTCGCGAAGGTGAACACCGACGCGAATGCCGGAGACGAAGAAATACAAGAGTTCTCCGTCAGAAAGGGCTATACCATATCTTGCTATTATGAATTGCCTGAGATGTTTATCCCTTATGATGCACCCTTTTGATTGCGCGGTAGTCGCTTTTATTAGGGTGATCTCTCACAAAAATATCAAGTAGTTAGTGTTCTCCCAAGTGTAGCACCGTCACGGCACCTAACTTTTCGGGGTATCACATGGATACATGGGTACGAACGATTAGGGATGTGTGAGGCGGGTGAGTTGAGACCTCGCAGCGAGATCACTTGGTTGTCTTGACGTTCAGGCATGAAAGTCATGAGCTCGGAACACACGCATCGAAAGATGAACAAGAGTCACATAGAGATGTGATTGGCAAGTTGGCCTACCGATTACAATTCTCGTCACTTGAGATGGATACATCCTTGGCGTTGAATTGTAATTTGGATCTTGAATCGCTCACAATCAATTATGAGAGATATTGATTTGAGTGGGAGCGCATTATAGAATTAACTTGTTTAATTCTCAGTGCAATTAATTTTGAACACTGTCTAAGTGTGGTTTGCATAATAGTTGTAGAATAATGGCTCGCGTTTCCACCTTCCCTATTAAAATTGAATAGATGTTAAATATCTGGTTAAAACTTTACGGCTGGTAACGTAATGTGAGGATTGTCCTCTAGAGTGCCGAGAAGGACTTTGTCCTATCGCATACTTTCGGTATTCTCCCGCTAATGCTATGGATCATGTGACTCTCGTCCTTCGATCCAAAAGCTAGAATTCTGTTTTAGTCAAGTGCAATGCGTTTGCTTCCATGAGACCCGAACTTCAAAAGTTTGGATAGTTATGTGATATTCATGGAATCTGAAAATCATTTTCAGAGACAGACAAAAGCTAAAAGATATGAGATATCCAAAGCAATATTTGTTTGCAAACTGTTAGTAAAGGAGTTTACTATGCATTAGACTGATAAGAGAGGGATCCAGAAGAACGCCAGTCATATGATGATGGTGAATAAAACAACAACTTAAAGAGAAAGGAAGTGTCCGAAGGGTGTTAGTGAAACTTTCACGCCTAGGAAGTCCGGGGCTATCGCCACTCTTAAGTTGGGTGCTTCTTCTGAGAGTAGGAGAAATACTGAAAGTTAAACTGTTAGAAGTATAATGGCAAAAGGAAAGAAGACTGGAATATCCAGCTCATGTATGAATGTCATACAAGTTTTTGATGTAAAGAAGGCTGGTCAAAGATATAGTTCTTAGGAATTATGGTTAAACATGTTAATCACTAATTCTTGGGTATTGTGAGTAAATCACAAAGATACCCGCTCGATTGCATTCTGTTGCAGCTCGATTGAAGAACTACTATGGCCTGAAAGACTAGCCAGGAATGAGGTTTAGATACACGCAGGGAACATAGTAAATGTTACTATACCTTCCAACGGTGTATTCCCTATGTATTTACTTTCATAATTCATTTTAGAGTTTTACACTCTAGCCCATTGCATAAAGTATCTTGCAAGAAGGTTATTCATAAGAGAACTTTTGATGTTCGATGTTATGAATAACATAAGGGCCATATTTTCATTATGAATGAGATGTATGTTATGAATATTGATATTAATACATTACCTCTTGGTTTACTTTCATAATTCATTTTAGAGTTTCACACTCTAGCCCTTTGCATAAGGTATCTTGCAAGAAGGTTAAGAGAACTTATGATGTTCGGTGTTATGAATAACATGAAGGGCCATGCTTCCATACAGGATGGGATGTATGCTATGAATATTGATGGTAATATGATACATCCATAAACACTGACGCTAAATGTCGCAAGACTAAAAGAATACCACACAAGTGTGGCACTGCATTTGGTCACATTGGAGAAACCCGCATGGAAATTCCATTATGATGGATTTTGAAGTCGTTTGATTTTGAATCATCTGACACTTGCAAATTTCCTCTGAAAAGTGAAGTGACTGAAATACCGTTCCCAGGCCATAAGGAACGAGCAAAGAACATATTAGTGATCATACATTATGATGTGTGTAGTCCAATAAATGTTGTTGCAAGTAGTGGATTTATCTATCTTCAGAAATGACTCAAGTAGATATATGGATATTTACTTGTTGAGACGTAAGTCTGGATCTTTTGAATTCATTCAGAAGGTTTTCAAAAATGAAGTAGAAGTTATTGTAACAAGAAAAATATGTTTCTACAATTCGATTGCAGAAAGGAATATTTGAGTTACAAGTTTAGCGAATGTCTGATGAGTTGTGAAAGGGGTTTCATAACTTGCACCTCCCGGAACACCACTGCAAGTGGAGAGTCTGTGTAGATGTAATCGAACCATTCATGACATGGTAAGATCAAAGATGACATAAATAAATTTGCCATTACCCCTTTTAAAAAGGTGATGCTTTAGAGACTGCGGCTTTTACACTGAAAAGAGCTCCATCGGGTCTGTTGAAATGATGCCATGGTATGGTACGCCCAACCATGTTATATCTTTTCTTAACATTTGGAATATGGGGCTTGTGTAAAAGGTTACAAACCTATTCCAAATCAGACAAGTGCTACTTTGTAAGGTTATCCCAAGTCATTGGGTATTTCCCCACCACTATACCGAGGCAAAGGATTTTTGCCGCAAAACGGTATGCTTTTAAAGAGAATAGTTCTTACAAAAGGCGAGTGGGAGGACAGTGCAACTCGACGAGATAACCAGTATCTTCGTCATCAGATCAAATGAAAGAAACCTTGGAAGTGATTCCGGAGTTTCCTACTGCGACTGATACGGAAGTCTCTACAATAAAATGTATGGACTTCAGTCGAACTTGCAGCTGAACCACGTAGGCAAGGCTCGTGCAAACCTCTCAGGTGCGCAAACGAGATATTGTTGTTGGACAACAGTATACCTACGATACATAAGGAAGCGATGATGGGCCCTGACTCCGGAATTGGCTAAATGCCAATACAATCCGAGATAGTTTCCATATAAGTGATTCAAGATTAAAACCTTGATACACCTTTCGGAAGACTTAGAGTCTAACGAATATTTATGGAGCTAAAAACTGATACGGATAAAAATGTTTTATCCATAAAGCTCGACTTTTTGCAATAACAAGTTCAAGGAGTTGACTACGATAAGATTGTCTCACCGTAGCGATGCTTAAAGTCGGTTCGGGTTGAACTAGCAATTAATACATATTTTAATCATGAGATATGAAACATGGATGACGAAAGGATTTCCATCTGATGGAAATGAAACCTAGGACTTGTATGTGATACAGTCCAAAGTAATTTGTCGATCTAGAGGATGCTAGTAAGTATGCAAACTTCAGAGTTCCAGCAATGGACAGAAGAGAGCAAAGTGGAGTTGGAATCTTCGTTTTTGATGAAATGGTCAAAAGAGTTTGACTTCATCAAATGGGTAACGAAGATGCTTGTGGTTTCAAGAAAATAAGTGGGAGCATAATGATATTTCTAAAAACCTTGTGTGGCTGACACATTGTTAAATTGGAAATAAATTTCTTGACACGAATTAGGACTTCATTTAAAAATAGTTTTTCGATGAAGTGCTTGGGCTAAACAGCCTTGACATTAGGCATGATGATCTATGGAGATAGATTTACCTAATGGGGCTAAGCAAAATACATATTGACAAGATGCTAAAACATTTTAGCATTAAACCGCAAAGGAGTGATTCTTGCCGAAGTCACATGGAAAGGGTTCTTGCAAAGACTCAGTGTCTCAAAACACTGATGAGCAAAATACATGATGGTGATTCCACACACTCTTGTGTTTGGATTAATCATGTATTCCATGGTATGTAAAAACAACCAGATATGTCCAATACTCCAAAGTTGTTGCGAGTATAGATACCAAAGTGATCAAAGTACTGATCATGGGACAACAGTGAAAGATGTCATTAAGTGCTAAGAGTAGTGCTGATGACATGTTTTCTCGCAAGTAGAGATTATGAAGTGCTCGTTGTAAGTGATTACATCGATACAGTCTTCATCAATGCTCCATGCGATTTTCGATTTAAATTGAGGGTTTTGTGTGATACACAATATGGTGGCACGGTAGTTGGAAATTGTTCCAAACAAGATACTGTGGCGAATTCTATAACAAAGGCTAAGTATGTTGATGCTTAAGAAGCGACAAAGAAGTTGTTGAATCATATAGTTCATTCATGAACTTAGTATGGTTCCAAGATGGCTTTGGTCTATGGGACACTATTGCAGATAGTTGCTCCATAGCTCAGTCTGAGGAATCAGGTTTCGACCAATGATTAACACATATGCAAGGCCAAGTCCAGACAAAATATGAATTTTGTGAAAGCGTGAAAACGCAAGGATATGCAAAGTAACACACGGAGCTGAAGTCGTCAGATCCGTTGGATATCAGGCTATACCACATGCGAAGCATATTTTACACCAGTATGCCATAGGTGTAAAGTGCATTAGCATTGACTAGATTATTGACTCTAGTGCAAGTGGGAGTCTGTAGGAGATATGCCCTAGAGGCAATAATAAATGTTATTGATTATCTCCCTGTTCATAATTAGGTTTATGTTCCATGCTATAACTGCAATGATTCTCGAGTCTGCAAATAAAACGAGGCTTGGAGGGAAACTCATGTGCACGTGTGGGATAATAAACGGTAAAAAGTATTCCTAGTCAAGCCTCTATGACTGGCTCAAGTATTGCATGATGATCCTGTTTTCCTGATCATGGGCATGACTATGCCGGCAATTTTGAGGGCACAATTGTTGGTAGAACACTTGTGTTGAATCGACCCGAATTGATGTTATGCTATGAGATACATTCGTCATTAGTTAATGGTTAATAACACAGAGATGGTTAATGTTTGCATGATTCCTTAGACCATGAGAGTATCGAGTTTCTTCATGCTTGCTTCATGAACTTTGGGGTTTGTTAAACGTCATTCGTAAATGGGTGGCTATTACGGCGGCTTACGGGTTCATGGAAAAGTATGTCAAGTAACTTGATAGCTCAAGATTGGGATTTGCTCCTCCGACGATGGAGAGATATCTCTGGGCCCTCTCGGTGTTACGGTATCCATCATCGTCTGGCCAGACACTTTGTGATTTGATCACGGGGATGCCGGAACACGGGAACGAGAAAAGAGAACAATACCGGTAACGAGGTAACTGGCATAGTGGACAAGTTGTTGATCCACGGGGATGCCTACATGTCTCACCTCGGGTATTTGTAACATATCGCGAAGCAACAGGAATAGCACACGGCAACTGGAGGTTCACTCGAATATTCATTCGTGTGGGTATAGGGGTCAATATGGGTGTCCACGGCTCCGATGTTGATCATTGATCGGAAAGTGTTCCGGGTCATGTCTATACTTCACCGAACCTATAGGGTCACACACTTAAGGGTCATCTATCTGCTGAATACTAGACGGGGAGTCTGAGAGAAATTCACCGAAAAAGTTTCGGACGAAACGGAAACGTTCCGGAGAGGATATCGGAATAGTTCCGGTGAAACTGAAAAGTTGTTTCAGGGTATTCCATAAAGTCAAATTGGTTTCGGCACATGCCTGATAATTCTTGGAGGGTGCCAGAATCATTCTGGAAACTTTCTGGAATTTTCCGGAATGAAAACCGGAAATGTTCCGGAGCTGCCGAAACCGCTTCAGATGCTTTTCGCAGATGAAAATCACTAAACCGGAATTGTTCCGGCTCGCGTTGAAAATTATTTTGGTGGGTACTGGAAATGTTCTAAGCCCACATGAATATTTTCAGTTCGATCAGACGCTGAAAAATGTCGTCGTGAATAGTGAAATCAGATTTATGGATATGGTTGGAAGTTGGCTTTCCACAAATATCTTCCCAAGATATTTTGGGATGACATGGCATTTTGGATATGCCCATCCTACCCCTTGTTTTTCCTATAAATAGAGGGGAGGAGGCAGCCCCATATGCTTCATCCTTGCTCTCACATACACATGCCATGACATTTCTGGCTTCTCTCTCCCTCCCAGCGAAATAGTTTCGTAGAGCCGAAAGGCTGTCTGGGTTCCGGTGGGAACTAGTTCTGGACGGCGAAGCCCTGCCGGATAGATGACACCGTATGTGTGCAACTCTGTAGAGAGATCGTAGTTTCGGTCTTAGTTCGAGAGTGCCTCCCGAAGGGCTGTCCGAGTTACAGTTTGAGTTTCGGGTGTCCTCCCGAAGGGCTGTCCGAGTGACCCGCCCGAAGGGCTGTCCGTGAGGCCTCCCGGAGGGCTGTCCGAGGATCCGTCCGGTGGGACTATCCGAAGGACTGTCCAGAGGCCTCCCGGAGGGCTGTCCGAGGATCCGTCCGGTGGGACTATCCGAGGGACTGTCCAGGGGCCTCCCTAAGGGCTGTCCGAGGATCCGTCCGGTGGGACTATCCGAGGGACTGTCCCGATGCCTCCCGAAGGGCTGCCCGGAGATCCGTCCGGTGAGCTGACGTGGGAGTACATCCTCGCGGTTGGGAGGTTGTAAATCCTAGCTGTGGGGATCTGCACCGCCGTTCGTCATCGACTCTACTTCCGCTGCGCTACGAGTCGGTAACGAAAAGGATCAAACCTTGTATGCAGTCTCCATAGTGATCCTGGGCTGGTACGTAGGTCGGAAATTTTTTGTTTTCTGCTGCGTTTCCCAACACTCCCGTCATAATCTCCGTAGTGCTTGGCGAAGCCCTGCAGAGATTGTTCCTCACCACCATCTCCACGCCGTCGTGCTGCCGGAACTCATCTACTACTTCATCATCGCTCGCTGGATCGAGGAGGTGAAGGCGTCATCAAGCCGTACGTGTGTTGAACGCGGAGGTGCCGTCCGTTCGGCACTAGTTCGTGATCGGATCGAGGGACGACTTGCGATTTGGATCGCGGAGACGTTCGACTACATCAACTGCGTTTCTTAATGCTTCCGCTTAGCGATCTACAAGGGTATGTAGATTCACTCTCCCTCTCGTAGATGCTCATCACCATGGATATATCTTGTGTGTGCGTAGGAAATTTTTTGTTTCCCATGCAACGTTCCCCAACATTCTGGCCCTCTCTCGAAGCTTCTAGTGTTTATCTTGTCCAATAAAAAATCTCCAAAAAAGTTTCGTGGCATTTGGACTTCGTTTGGTATTGATTTTCTGTAAAACAAAAACAGGGCAGAAAACAGCAACTGGCACTGGGCACTAAGTTAATAGGTTAGTCTCCAAAAATGATATATAATTGCTGTAAATAATTATAAAAACATCCAAGATTGATAATATAACAACATGGAACAATCAAAAATTATAGATACGTTGGAGACGTATCACCCACCACCCGCGTCTCCATGGATCCGCCGGATCCGGTCTCCCTTGCTTCCCCCAGCCGGCGAGGCCCACCCTGACGAGCTCCATCCCCACCACCACCGCACTTGCGGTCGGGGCAAAATCCCTCTCCTCCCGTGGCCTTCCTCTCCTCCCATGGCCTTCCCCGACCACCTCCCATGGCCGTTACCTCTCCCGGGACGGCAACCACCAACCCTCCACCACCGCACTTGGGGCCGGGGCAAATCCCTCCTTCTCCCCACACGCAAGCAGCAAGAGGCCGCTGGGATTCAGCGGGATTCGAGACTTCGCCGATTCATCGGCTCCATCTGCTATGGCGCGAGGAGAGCGGCAGCAGCGGACATGAGGTCCTCTCCTAGTAGTTCGCGGGGGAGGGGGATGGGAGGGCGCCCCTCGGCCAACCTCCTGTGCAGTTCGGTGGCGCTCGCTGTGCAGCTTGTCAGTCTCAGCGACGTGCTTGGGCGCTGGTGGCTTTCCACTTCCTCCTCTCCCGACGAACAAAGGCGAGATTGTTCTTTTTTCATACGCGGAAGCACACTCTGTATGTGTGAGCAGCTTCGTGTTTCCTGTGTATGCGGTTCACTTCGTTTGTGAAAAAAATGAAGTTACTACAGGTCATTCCAAAACAGCTCGATGCCACTCGACATGGCCCGAATTGCAGTTTGCCGACGTATGGCGTGCGGTTCATTAGTGCGACCTTGCAGTCCACGGCTCGCCGGAGACGATGGCGCGACAAACGTTTGCCTTTGCAGTTCATTGCTCCCTTCCGGGAGGCTCGCTATAATTTTTGTTATGTTTTGATGGTGTTCGAGCAAAAATGCAAGAGTTGTTTGTGATTATTGAAGAAATCCAATGCAGTTCGTTTGTATGAAACCTTTGTGGTTCGCTGTAAAAAACGATGGTAAGACTCAGGATGGAGTCCTTTTTATTAACAACAATTCAGTTTGTAATTTAGTCCAGTAGTTCTTTTGTAAAATTTACACTTGTTTAGCTGCTGATAGTACAGGAAATTCAGTCCAGTAGTTCACTTTTGCAGTTCACTGCTCCCGTTCGGGGCAGCTTGCTATATATTTTTTCCATTTTGGGGGTGTTTCATTCAAAAATGCAAGATTTAGTTTGTAATTATTGAAGAATTCTGGTGTAGTTCATTTGTATGAAGGCTTGTGGTTCGCTCTGTAAAAAAAAACCATGATGGAGCCCTTCTTTTATAACAGCAGGTCACTTGGTCCTCCGTCAAAACTACAAAACAATATTGAAAAAAAATTGCAATTCTCTCGGTGGTAAACCACCTCTGTGGTTCACTTTGTGAGAAAATGTACAGAGAAGTTCACTTTTTATTATTTTTGAAGGAGTTGTTTTTGCAATTTTTCATGGACTAGTTTATAATTTGTTGAATTGATACAATTCATTGAGAAAACCTTGAAGGTGTAGTTTGCATTGCATGAAAAAAGACGATGAAGTTCACCTCGTCGTACACGTCGCTAAAAGAAGTAAAAGAAATATTTTCGTCAAAAAACTAATGCAGTTCTCTTGCCTCGTACACGCAATGCAAAACGCGAAAAAGTAAAACGCAATATAAAACTCACGCCGTTTGCTATAAAACTGCTGTGGAACGAAAACATGTCAAAAAGCTTCTTATTAGATGTAGTTCATTCACTCAATCCATGCGGTCCATTCGCCCGGTCTACACGCATAAAAAATAATAAGTATGAGAAAAGACAACAAAAACTCATGCGGTTCACTTTCGGTAGTGTCGCGGTCCATTTTTGGTAGCGTCGCGGTTCACTTACCCCCAATGTGAAGGCAGAAAAAATGATACAAAAACGACAATTTTTTTAATGCGGTTCACTTCTCGATAGTGTTGCGGTTCACTTACGCCCGATGTGAAGCGCAGTCAACTTCCTCGCCTGAGAAAGTTTACGTCCGACAAAAGAAATCATGAAGTTCATTTGCCCGTCTGATGCAGTGCAGTTTTCCGTCTGAAGCAGTGCGTTCTTCTGTCTGATGCAGTACACACGTCGATTTTGGTGTCGCGAAAAACAGAGTGTCTGCATTTTTGTAATTTACAAACTGCTCTAAAACCGTAATGAATTAGAGAAAGTAATATATATGAAAAAGTTGCGCCTCGACGATATCTTTCCAACGGTGTATCATTTGAATCATTCCGACCAGCGGTTTGTAAAAAAATCGTGAAAAAACGGCCGCTGCCACTCGTCGTCCGCCACACCATTTTCAAAATTAATTTAAAACCGCAAGAAATCTCAAAAACATTTCTACATATGAAAGTTGCGCCTCGTCCGTAGCTTTCCAACGGCGTATTACACGCCTCATTTCGACAAACAATTAAGAAACTGGAGCGAAAACAATACCGAAAAATTGCAAAAGATTTGAAAAACAGAATTCCGCGATTTAGTAAATTTGAAACTGTTCTTAAACCGTAACGAATTATAAAAATTAATATATATGAAAAAGTTGCGCCTCGACGATATCTTTCCAACGGTGTATCATATGCTTCATTCCGACGAGCGGTTTAGATAAAAACGCGAAAAAACGCTCGCTGCCACTCGTCGTGCGCCGCACCGTTTTCAAAACTGCTCTTAAACCGTGAAGAATTTCAAAAAAATATTCTACATGGCGAAGTTGCGCCTAATCCATAGCTTTCCAACGGTATATTACACGCCTCGTTCCGACAAACAATTTAAAAATTAGAGCGAAAACAGTACCGAAAAAGTCGCGTGCAGTTTTTTGCGACGGGAAGTGCACTCGCATCAGTAGTGCAGTGCTCTTGTTTCAACAATGACGTGCACTTGCGTTGAGCGTGCAGTTCGGAAGTGTTATGAGAATAACTATTCTCCTAATATTAGGAAAATAGACCGGCTACCCCGCAAAAAAAAGAGAAGACTATTCTCCTAATATATAAAAGTATAAATCCTCCTGTCTCGCTTAAAGCGAGACATAGGGGCGCCCACATCTCCGTCGGTGTGTAAACAAACATGTACTATGTAAACATGGGCAAACCCAAAAGTGCCCACCCACGACTGCGTGAAGCCCACAATGGGGAGCGCTAGGCATCAGACTACTGATGTTTTGCCTCTTATCAGACTAGTAAGTGGTCGTTCGATCAAAAGCAGGCTGGTCGTCTGATCTGTTAGTAACCTCTCGCGTGATTTGCTGGATCCAGTCGTTAATTGGCTGCTCCATGCATAGCTTTTACTACGTGTGCATGTGGCCCCGATGGCAGATCCTTTTTTTCCAGGGATACGGCTGGTGGTAGTTAATGTAAATTAATTACGTAGGACTGCTCACATATATTTGCTGCTTCCAAACTTTGCTTCCAAGAATCATTTGTTTGTTGCTTCCGAGATTTGCTTCCAAGAATCAATCGATTTCTTTCTTTTACTTGTTGCTTCCGTGATTTGCTTCCATGAATCATTTGTTTGCCACTGTAATATGACTTTTCTTTTTAAACCAGATAAATAATTATGTTTGATGCTGCTGGGTATAATTTTAAGTGATTTGTTTCTCCTAATTGTTGCTTCCAAGAATAATTTGTTTGATGTCACTGTAATGTGACTTATCTTTTTAAACCAGTGGAAGCATACACTTAAATAACTATGATAAATAGTTATTTCTTTTTCAGACGCATTTTTACTTCGATGGTGACATAGCTTTTCTGCCATGGAAACATTCCTTTTGATCGATGAAAACATACTTTGTGGTCAGCAGAAACAGGCTGTTCAACGGAAGCATCTGATTTATGCTATATTTTTTAAAAGCTTTGGAAACAATTTATTGGTGTAAAGGAAACATATTTTTTGTGAATGGAAACATGTGCTTGGCAAGAAAGCACGTTGAAGCACAACAAAAAAGTTTAAGCTTCAGAACAAACTAATTGGATATGATCAAAATATTACAACTCATTTTACGACAAAATAAAAGAGCATTAAAATATCCCTATTTACAAGCTAATTATGGACAAGATCCACGTGCGCCACGAGCTCTCTGTTTTTCACTGTACAAACGACAACTTTTAGCGGGTAGGTCTCAGATCATAGCCCACTCAACGTCATTGCAACGCAACAAAGAGCGCATCTGGATTTGGGTGTGGCAAAATGCCTGCACAATAGAAGCATTCAGTGAGAAAAAGGAAGCACACACTGATAGTGGTTGATACATATATTCACTTAAAAATCAAATGTATGTACAATAAATTTCACTAATAGAAGCAACACTAGCAGTGGTTGAAGCATATACTAGTAGTGGTTGAAGCATAAACAGGTGTCTGCTATGTTTGTACAATAAAAGAAGCATACACCTACAATAGTTGAATCCAAAATTCACTACCATAGAAACATATGCAATAATCAAAAGTAGGAAGCATGGCTGTAAGGAAGCAATAGCTTTACTATATTGCAATATATATATATAACACAATGGAAGCATGGATCTTTTTTGGATTCTAGACTGGATTACAACTTGAATGGAAGTTTGGAAGCATCAACTTCATGCTCTCTAACATAAAAACAGGACCATAAAAAAATGGAAGTATGGTTGATATGCCACAAACTCTACGCAGTGAAGAAGCGCATGTATGAAACTTATGAATCATGGATATTTGGAAGCATCATATTCATGCAATTCAACACAACAGAAGGGGCAGTGGTTACAACAAGAAGATGTCGAACTTGAGCAGCATGGTTGCATCGCCAATCCATCTAAACGTATGAAGCACCAAAAGTCTTGAAATCACAAGACATGCGAGACATAGTGGAAGCATATAAATGTAAAAATGCGAGACCTAATGGAAGTATGGAAGCAATCCATATAAATCGAAGAAGCACATGAAGTGTGATTCCGAAACTGCATTTGCAGGAAGCATGGAAATATGCTATTTCAGTACGATTCATCTTAAATTGGAAGCACTGAATAAACCAAAATGTTAAAAGTTATCAGCAAGCAAATGTTAGAGACCAACTAGGACTGTAAAAATTAAAAGTGGAGAGGTACTCACGCAACCAGTTGATCTTTCGGGCAAGCTGGTGATGCAATATAAAGCCAGGATGGTGGACAGACGAGATTACCCGAGGGCTGTATTGAGGATGGTGGGCCGACGAGGTTACCCAAGCCGATTCAACCCATGAGTAACCTGGCGAAGCACCATTCGAAGTTGAGGATGGGGGCTCGACCCCCTAATGCCAGGATGGCACCGTCTCCTGGGGGTCGCATCGGTGGAGAGGACGAGGGGCAGCCGTCCTACTTGACGATGAGTAGAGGAGGAGAGGGAGGCGGAGCTGGCCAGTGAGGTCGCGGTGCAAGGTGGGCGGAGAAGGGGATTTGGGCGAGGCAGGCGGAGAACGGGATCTGGGAGCTCTGGGCGGGGCGGGAGATTAGGGACGATGGAATCGCGAGGGATTGAGAGAGGATTACGCGCAGGATTTACGCTTGGGGTTGCTATTCTGGTGGGATATTTCCCCCTTTTTTCAATTTACGTACGAAGGAAAATTGTGAGCGTAAGATTGGAACGAATCGACGGCATTCAAGTGGTCTGACCCTCACGTCTCTTCAGACTACAGATCAAAAGCGTTTCCCATTGTTAAAGCTTTCTTTGGACTCGTATGATTCCGGCGGTGCCAATTGAGATGGAAATAAATGCTTCAGGAGAGTAAGCTTAACTATATGATAACTCGCGCATTATTACTGGAATTACTTATAATCTATTATAATAAGATTTTATTGTACAAACATGTACGCAGATTCATATTTGGAGAAACGAAACATAAAATATATTTGATTTACTATATGTGATTATTATATAGTTATAAAATATTTATTAAATGTATCTACCACCTACAAAGTTGAGAAGCGAAAAACCTTGGCCAGTCCATGTCCAATGTCATGACCTTCCGATACAAGTGATGGCCGAACCAGTCCATCACCACCTCCATAGCTCCCGTCTCAAGGTCGCCCGTGTACACCATAGGTGTCACGTTGTGTTTGTCCTTGAGTACTAACAGGTTACCTTCTGCTCCCAACAAACTCAAAGACGCTGCCCTTTCTCTAATACAGTATGATCAAATGGTTTCAGCTCGATGACACGAGTGCAGAGCTGCCCGGTTGCATTACCATCATCCTTGTTGTTGCTATTGTGTTGTTGTGTGCAAATCTCTAGGCGGAGGCCTGACCTCGGCATAAATAAAATTAAGAATGTTCCGTCACCAGCGACCATGAGATGTGGGTCATCGTATTGTTTGGAACACGCATGATATTCCGTGGAGGGAACAAGCAGGCACACCGCGATAACCATCTACAAGAGGCAAAGACCACTTCCTATGCTTCCCGTGGCATCAATACTCTTACTTCGGAAAACTAAACTTTGTGCACTTGTAGAACATCAAGGGACTCACTCGGCTGGCCCGTCGCAAGGCGAAAGCCCCAAACTCAGTGTCCACATCCAAGAGCCTTTCATCCTCAGGATAGGAGGACGAGCCAACAAGTCGGGCTCCCTCCCGGAGGATAAGCGAGGCGAGAACAAGGACGAGGAGATATCCTCTGACGAGAGACATTGAGGAAGACAAGACCTTTGAAAAAAAAACCAGGGACAGGGACACCCGTCCCCAGATACTTCCATGATAGCCCACGACTTTCCCAACTAGACCCCAGAGGCGCCTAAGGAAGTTCTGATGATTTCCGGGTAACCTACGAGAGAAGAGAGCACCCGACACTCAGGGGCTACTAGAGAGTCCACGACACAAGGATGCCGAGCTCGGCCGAAGAAGCCATGGACAACCTTTTCTGAGATGCCCCCCCCTTGGGGCCACAGAGGAACATAGGACGCCCGGTTCTCACCGTCTCAAAACAAGCCAAGACGGTATTGGCCGAGTAGTTGACCCTGGGTCCACCCCGACCCCGTAATATAACCCTAGCTCGGCTAGTATATAAGGCGGATCTAGGGACCAGAGAAGGAAGCCCTTCTTCCCCAAGAAGCCCCTTGTAATCAAGAGGAAGGCAACTCGCCGGAATAGATTGAACCACAAAGGTAGGAGTAGGGTATTACCTCCTCCAAGGAGGGCCCGAACCTAGGTAAATCCTCTCCCCTATTCCACCTACCATTCCGATCTCCCCTTCACGCGATCCTCCGAACAATCCAGTCGTCTTCTTGATGGCACTGCTAGAACGTAACTCTGACATGAACTTATTATTGAATCTAACTTGCAACATATTAACAAAAGGTACAATTTATACTCTACAAATTTCTATAAATATGCCCACCTAATAATAGACTAGAAAATGCTATTCAGATATTAGTCCTCTAACATGATATTTATGAAACTAAAATATACATGAGCATATGCACATACATACAAATATGTACGTATGCACTACATAATTTATGGAATTGTCAAAAAAATCCAACATAACTTATGTTACATCACTTAATTTAAATTTAACATAAATAAAGTGATCAATGATATACATTACAACTAATAACAAATAATGTTGGTTAATATACCAACTAAATTATGTGGTAAACTATAGCAACTAAATAAAAAAGTATACTACTTAATATTGTAGAGAAAAATATGATTTAATGAGTATAAAAGTTTGGTATAAAACTAATTATTTTATTTCCGGGTCCCAAATTTGTTTCCACCGTCCTCGCGTACATACTACTGATTGAAATTATAAACCCTAATTCTCTATATTTTCGTCGCATATTCACCCGTCAGGGCTAACCATGTCTAGGAGAAACTGTCGACTGTTCAGTATTCTGCCTCCATGTTGCTAATTTTCCAGGGCTCTTACATTTACGCATCCACGTCATTGATACAAAATGAATAAATTTAAGTGTGTAAATTCATACATTCAAAAAGAATCAAACATTACAGGTTCTTTATTTCGAGAGCTCTTACATTTACAGAATTTTTTAGTTAATTACATGTCCGAAGAGAAACCCCTGATTAAGAATTTTAACATAATTATTACATAACATAAGTAATACAAAATGTAGAAATATAAATCATCCTGACGTCGGCGTACTTGGGGAGCCTTGAAACATTGTCTATGCTAACATATGCGTAGCATAATATTAATTATTTGACTCATTTGCATCGTGTGTCATTTAGTGTTAATATATGTAGAACATACATGGCTTGCTATTTATGCTTAGCTCATTATTCATTTGAAATTTTAGTAGAATGTAGTGATTGCCTTTTTAATCATATGAATATTTATTTAATGGTTAACTAACCGGTTAACAGAGCGTCCAATAACAATGCGTGCATGTGAGCTACATGACCATACACGTGAGATGTACATGCCTTTATTGAGGCAATATATGATTTGCTTTTGCAGGTGAAATATTCACTTTATCTTACTTCTTTTAGTACTAGTGGATATGGTCAGTACTAAATTTTCATTATGAGTACACAATTCTAATCTAAGCTTTCAAGTTTGGCATGCCGTATGGAGTATGCATTACTTTGTGACATGTAGGAATATTTATATTAGCCTATGTGCACTGATTTGGACTCATGAGCAAGTTTACAGTGGTATTACAAAAAGTAGGGGAGGCGTTTGCTGGAACACTATTACGGGACAGTTCAGCTAGAACACTTGATCTCAGAGAGATTTCTTTTTCCTTCCTGACAGTAGTAATCGTTGTAAACAGTTCATTATAAACTGAAACTGTTTGTTTACCGTCGTACACCCTTCGTTTCAAAATTATACTAAGGTTGAGACACTTATTTTAAAACGAAGGGAGTACTATGAAGGCGTTTGTTGGCACGTGGAAACACGCGTGTCTCGCCGCGCCGCTCCTATGGCGAAGCAGAGCCTTCCACCTGTAAACAGAGGACATGCTGAGTGTAAAGAGTCGAGACAAAGTCAGACGCCGAGCTCAAAGCAAGACCGGCAAGCCTGCTCGAGCGGTAATGTCGCCGTGGACCCTATGTTAGCATCCTTAGGGCATGTACAATAGAAGCATCACCTTCCTAGTGCCTCACCTCTTCCACATAAGTAAAGATGGATGGAGGATGGGAACGTTTGGTTCCTGGATGTACATACACCCTATATGGATTTTTTTTTTAGCAATTCAACAAAAAGTCAAAAAAATCTGAAAATATTTTTGAAATAAACTTGACCTTCTATTATACTTGTGAGAAAATTTTCACAAAAATAAAATCACCCTTTGACTTCTTTTCAAAAAAGACAAATTTTCGGTCAAAATACTGTGAATAGTGACCTATAATAGCAAATAAATTTTGTCTTTTTTGCCCTGAAGTCAATGTTTGTTTTTTTTCGTGAAAATTTATATACTAGTGCAAAACAAAGTCAAGTTTAATTTTAAAATACTTTTAAACTATTTTGACTTTTTGTTTAATTATTAATTTTTTTCCCATATAAGGTGTATATACAACCAAGAACCATTGGGTATTTCCCGATGGATGGAGCACTATTTAGTTTCTCAAACACTCGACGCATGAAGCTGCCCCATCAAGCCAATGTATGACATATACATCCTCTTTTTCCTGTACTTCACGTGAACGTGGAGGGCTGGCTCGCCCCATCGCTCTCACTTTTGCTTTCTCTATCTTACTTTTGTCAGCCAAGAGCCTACTTCCTCTGCAGGATCCCGTCTTAGTCTGCAGGGTTGAGCTGGGCTGGACAGTTGAGAGTGACGTATAGGGCTGGGGCACCCGTTGCGTTGGTCATGCCCTTAGCCGCGCCCCTCTCCCTCGCGTGGTGCCGGAGCGTCCGAGCTCGACCGGACCCGGTGGCGGTGAGCGAGCGTGACTTGGCCATCGCCTTTGTGGTCGGAGATGCATGCGTCGCCGGCAGACTAGTGGGGTTGGCTCCACCTCTCTTTTCTTTTCTAGGGGCCGGTGGTTACTTTGTGGCGGACCTTGACTAGCTCCATGCCGCCACGTTTTCTCCCAAAGCCAAAGCAGTGGCCAGCCTTCCTTTTTTCTTTTCAATCGAGACTCACTCATGCAACGCAGTAAAAGTAGGTCGTACCCAAGGTGTTTTCCTAGCGTTAGTCCAAAACAAGTACTACTGCTTGCTAAGAGCATCTCTAGCAGACCCCTTAAAACGGGGCGGCCCGTAAAATTCCGGCGACTGTACGGGTTTGGCCTGTTTTTTGGGCCAGACCAGAGCCTGTATAGTCAACCGGCCCGTAAATATTTTTACAGTGGCCCGCAAACCGTCCCCCACGTGCAGTATATCTAAGGGTTTGCGGCCGTGATACGGGTCGAAACCCTATCCCTCCGCCGCCGCGATTCCCCCATTCCCCCACTCATTTCTCGCCGCCGGCGCCTTCGATGTGGCGCGGAATTTGGTCGGCGGGCCGCGGCGCCGGCGCTGGCGACCACCCCGAGCGGAGGCGGTGCGTCGCCGCCGACGCCACGAGGAAAAGGAGCGCGCGGAGGTACACCAACAATGGCCTCGAGCCGCCGCCGTCGCTCCTCCGCCGCGAGGCGGAGGAGTGCGACCGCAGGTAGGCACTCCTCCGCCGCGGGCTGTCCTCCGGCTCCTCCGCCGCGGGCTGTCCTCCGGCTCCTCCGCCGCGGGCAGCTCCTCCGCCGGTGCCTCGAGCTCACGGGTGCAGCTCACGCCTGTCAAGAGAGAGCCGGAGGAGCTCTCGCTGCTCCGCGCGGTGAAGAGGGAGCCGGAGGCGGAGCCGGAGCGGCGAGGCGTCATCGGGCCGGAGGATTACCTCCCCCCGGCGGAGGCGGACGTCTTGGAGGCCGCCATCGTCCGTGCTCTGCGCGGGAGGAGGAGGCGGCGGAGCAGCGCCGTTGACGGGACACCGACATCAACCGGATCTTCCTCGAGCAGGGGCTCGCGGCGGCGCAGCAGTTCACGGCCAACATGGAAGAGTGGCGCCTCGTCGCCAAGAAGCAGGACGAGGTCTACGTCGATGTCGTCTCCGACAATGAGGACTGAGCTCCTCCGCCGCGGGCAGCTCCTCCGCCGCCGCAGCGTCGCCGCCACAATCCCCCCAGCTCTGGTGAGCCCAATTTTGTAATGAGGGTTAGGAGGTGCCTGCTCCTCCAAATATTACATGTAAAAATTCTAGTTTGTATGACTGTTTAAGATGATCAAGTGCTAGAGTTCTAAGTTCAATTTCTCGCGCGAATGTGTGAATTCAAATTTTGCGGGTTCATATTCGGTTTCTGTTCTGCCGCGGCTGTTTTCGGCCCGTATCTGAAGACAGCTGCGAACTGTACACGCACTATAAGGGTCCGCGATATAAGGGGTCTGCTAGAGATGCTCTAAGAGCATCTACAGCCGGACTTTGCAAATCCGACCCTTCAAACGCCCGCGGATGCGCCCGGGCGCGTTCTACGTTACGCGGATACTTCAGAAAACGCGCGTATCCAGCCGGATACTGCCCCGATACTCGGATACTACCCCGATACAGTCCGATACGTATCCCGTAAGTATCCCTCGATTTTTTGATTTAAATAAAAGAAAATAACGTTTGATACTCCTGGGATACTGCTGCGATACGTTTTGAATACCTGAAACCGCTCGTTCGACGTGAAATCCCCTCAATAGTAAAGGCGCACCTTTTGAAGATTCCCAATATGGGCGTGAGTTCATGTCAAAACATGACTATCAATATTCTTGTTCAATTGAAATGTGAGCAAGAGAGAGTCGCTGCACTGATTGGAGCAGCAAACCTAGGGAAATCCCACTGCCAATTAATAGAAGTGGACCAAGTGCAAGAAAAGAAAGGGGGTAATCCTATTGAGGCATGCTTTGACCTAGAAGCTCCTTAATTATTATTTTTCATATTTTTATAATAATTAATATATGTAATATATACATATAAACGTATCCCCGTATCCATGTTTTTAGAAAATTGGCGTATCGGGCGTATCCCCGTATCGCGTATCCGATACGTATCCAAGTATCGAAGCAACGTAGGGCGTGTTCGCGGACACTGACCGGCCACGTCTCAAATTAGCTACTCTGCATCCGAGTCTCTCATATTTCAACCCCTAGATCCATACAAAACATGCAAAAGAAATCTTACGTACTACCCTAGCTGGGTCGCGACGGCGTATAGCACAAGGGGAGGGGGATCGTGCTTGCGTTGCGTGCGTTCACATGGCCGCCGGTCCTTAGCTTCCCCATGTATTCAACCGGTATCGATTTTGCCCAGCTTTTTCCCCGCCGGCGGTTCCTAGCTAGCTTGATGGACGCCGGCCGGCCGGCCGGGGTAATCAATGTCGTTAAGAAAACCGAGATTAACCAGCTTGTTCTGTTTTCTGCTTGCGTACACATGTATTTTTGACGATCCAGGGAAGGACGCTCACTCTCTATAATGCTGTGTACGTACAGTGCCTGACCATCGGATCAAATTGTGGACTAGTAATTCATACAAGCGCATACTCGTACTCCCTACGTTCAAATATATACCTAATACATTTTTCGAGGTTACCTTTGACCACGGATTAGAGAAATAATATATGACATGCACGTCACACAAAGCATATCACCGAGTTCGTATGTGAAAGGAGTTTCTAATTATATGATTTTTATATCATACATCTCATAGATTAATAATTTTATCAATGGTCAAAGACAACCTTAAAAACGTATTAGACCCTATATATTTGAACGGAGGGAGTAATATGATATGGATATACTCTACCTTTGCTATTTCGCAGGCCACTGAAGTCTTTTTGCAGATTAGTCGATTTCGCAGCGTGTTGGAGAGTAGCTAGCGCTGTAAAACGATATGGGAAGTTTAGAACCCTTCGTCTGGGCCGCATTGCATTATATTGGGGGGTTGCCGTGGCTTACAAGGAGGGATCGAGGAGAGATCGATCGCAACTGTTACAGAGAGGTCGGTAGGAGAGACAGAACAGAAGAAGAGATAGAGAGGAGGATTACAACTTAAACCACTTTCCTATCCCTATACAACTTATTCTAACACTCCCCCTCAATCTAAACCTTAAGAAATTTTGCCAAGGTTAAGATTGTAATTAAACTCATCCAACCTCCTCATAGTGAGAGGTTTTGTGAAGCCATCGGCGAGTTGATCTCCTGTAGGTATGAATCGAATATCAAGCAGCTTTCGAGCCACTCTTTCCCTTACAAAATGGAAATCAACTTCAATGTGCTTTGTGCGTGCATGGAAAACAAGATTGGCTGAGAGATAGGTTGCACCAATATTATCACACCATAGTCTCACAGCTTGCGGAGCCTTAATTCCAAGCTCATAAAGCAGTGTCTGTATCCACATTACTTCAGCTGTGGCATTTGCCAAAGCTTTATATTCAACCTCAGTGCTCGACCTTGAGACTGTAGCCTGTTTCCTTGCACTCCATGACACAAGATTTGTTCCCAGAAATACAGCAAAACCACCTGTAGATCTTCTATCATCAGCACACCCTGCCCAGTCTGCATCAGAATATGCAGTGACAAGCAAAGAGGAGGACTTGGTAATTTGAAGTCCAAGTCCTTCTGAAAACTTGAAATACCTCAAAATTCTCTTAACTGCAGTCCAATGAGTAGTGCTAGGTGCATGTAAATATTGACATACCTTGTTCACTGAATAAGAAATGTCAGGACGTGTAAGTGTCAAATACTGTAAAGCACCTACAATACTTCTGTAATTTGTTGCATCCTCTGGTCCAAGAACTTCTCCACTTTCAACTGTGAGCTTCTCTGAGGTTGAGATTGGTGTACTCACTGGCTTGCAATTTTCCAATCCTACTCTTCTGAGGATATCAGTGGTGTATTTTTCCTGTGTGAGAAGTATGCCATCTTTAATTTGCTTTACCTCTATGCCAAGAAAATAGTGAAGATCACCCAAGTCCTTGAGAGCAAATTCCAACTTTAGATCCTTAAGCAAGCAAGTAGTGGCATCTGGACTTGAACTAGCAACAATTATATCATCAACATAGACAAGCAGAAAAATAGTGACACTGCCTTTATTGTAAAAGAACAATGAAGTATCTGTCTTGGATGGTGTGAACCCAAGTTTTTGTAACTGCATGTTCAATCTAGAGTACCAAGCTCTTGGGGCCTGTTTCAAACCATACAGAGCTTTATCCAACTTACAGACATAGTGTGGTGTGCTTTGATCCTCATAACCTGGTGGTTGCGGCATGAACACTTCTTCCTCAAGAACACCATGAAGAAACGCGTTCTGAACATCTAGCTGTCTTAGACTCCAACCTCTGGAAATAGCAATAGACAGTACAAGTCAAATAGTAGCTGATTTAACAACAGGACTTAAAGTATCTTCATAATCAATTCCAAACCTTTGTTTGAATCCTTTAGCAACTAACCTGGCCTTGTATCTATCTATGCTTCCATCAGATTTTCTCTTAATCTTGTATACCCATTTACAATCAATAACATTGTTACCATTCTTTGGTGGTACTAAATCCCAAGTTTTATTTTTCATCAGTGCATTATATTCATTATCCATAGCATCCTTCCAGTCCTTATGAGCAAGAGCATCATGCAAGTTAACTCGTTCAACGGCAGTAGTGAGAAAAGCACGTTTGATTTTATCATACCTGATTGTACCATCAGTGTATTCCTTGTTTTTGACAATACCTGACTGAGACCTGGTATGCCGACGAGGAAGCATAGGAGCTGTTGTAGGCGCAGAGAATCCGGGTGTAGCAGAACCTGTAGCAGAGAGACCCTCCACAGAAGATCCGGGCTGCAGATCGCCAGCCATCTCGCGATCCAACGAAAACGGCAGGGCAGACGAGGGAATCGTCCTCGCGATCTCCCCTCCACTGGAGCGACGCCACGTGCCGACTCTGTCGTACGCACCTGCAGACGCGCGCGACGCGACAGCTGGACTGGGCCCAGGTGCCGTCCCGCGGTCGTCTCTCCCTTCAGCCCCCGGACTCGTGGCGTGAGGTGAGTTGGCCCCGCCCGCGCTTGGGCTGATGGGCTCCACCGGGTGAGGGCTATCGGCCACCCGAGTGTTCGCTGTACGCAGCGACGGAGAAAGGCGCTCTGGGGACCGCACGCCAGGAGACGTGGCAGGGCTGGCGGAGGGATCCTCCTCGGATCGCGCGACCTCGGATCACGCGCCAGATCGCCTGTCACCAGCATCGCTGATGACCCACAAGTATAGGGGATCAATCGTAGTCCTTTCGATAAGTAAGAGTGTCAAACCCAACGAGGGGTAGAAGGAAATGATAAGCGGTTTTCAACAAGGTATTTTCTGCAAGCACTGAAAGTAGCGGTAACTGATAGTTCTGTAGCAAGATAATTTGTAACGAGTAATGATACGTCTCCAACATATCTATAATTTTTGATTGTTCCATGCTATTATAGTATCAATCTTGGATGTTTTATATGCAATTATATGCCATTATATATCATTTTTTGGGACTAACATATTAACCCAGTGCCCAGTGCCAGTTGCTGTTTTTTGCTTGTTTATGCCTTTTCAGAAAATCATTATCAAAAAGTGTCCAAACGAGAAAAAAACTTTGGATTAATTTTTCTGGACCAGAAGAGACCCAGGAAGCTTCGGGAGAAGACCAGAAGAGCCACAATGAGGCGGGGTGGTCGCGCCCCCTAGGCTTGTGGGCCCCTCGTGGCACCACTTGACCTAATTCCTTCGCTATAAATTCACAAATATTTCCAAAACCAACAGAGAGACAGAAGAGAAAACTTTTCCGCCGCCGCAAGCCTCTGTTCTTCCGTGATCCCATCTGGAGGCCTTTTCCGGTACTCTGCCGGAGGGGGAATCGATCACGGAGGGCTTCTACATCAACCTTGCCGCACTTCCGATGATGTGTGAGTAGTTTACCACAGACCTACGGGTCCATAGCTAGTAGCTAGATGGCTTCTTCTCTCTCTTTGATCTTCAATACCATGTTCTCCTCGATGTTCTTGGAGTTCTATCTGATGTAATCTTCTTTTGCGGTGTGTTTGTTGGGATCCGATGAATTGTGAGTTTATGATTAGATTATTCATGAGAAATATTTGAGTCTTCTCTGAACTCTTTTATGAATGATTATTATAGCTTTGTATTTCTATTTGATCTATCGATTTGGTTTGGCCTACTAGATTGATTTATCTTGCAATGGGAGAGGTGCTTTGTGATGGGTTCAATCTTGCGGTGCTCAATCCCAGTGACAGAAGGGGACATGACACGTATTTGTATTGTTGCCATTAAGGATAAAAAGATGGGGTTTAATCATATTGCTTGAGTTTACTTTGTCTACATCATGTCATCTTGCTTAAGGCGTTACTCTGTTTCATACTTAATACCCTAGATGCATGCTGGATAGCGGTCGATGGGTGGAGTAATAGTAGTAGATGCAGGTAGGAGTTGGTCTACTTGTCTCGGATGTGATGCCTATATACATGATCATTGCCATGAATCCGTCATAATTATTTGCTTTTCTATCAATTGCCCAACAGTAATTTGTTTACCCACCGTATGCTATGTGTTCGAGAGAGAAGCCTCTACTGAAAACTATGGCCCCCGGCCTACTTTATCATATATTAAAAACCTAAAAATACCTTGCTGCAATTTATTTACTTTTATTTTAATTAGTAATTTAGTTTATCTATTTATCTCGATAAGATTTAATCCTTGCAAATAACTGCTAAGAGGATTGACAACCCTCTTATTTGCGTTGGGTGCAAGTGTTTGCTCTTTTGTGTGCAGGTGCGCTTAACGGAATTTTGCTTGGTTCTCCTACTGGATTGATAACCTTGGTTCTTAACTGAGGGAAATACTTATCTCTACTATACTGCATCATCCTCTCCTCTTCGGGGAAATACCAACGCAGACTACAAGTAGCAAGTAACAAGTAACAAGTGTAATAAAAGTGCAGCAAGGTGGCCCAATCCTTTTTGTAGCAAAGGACAAGCCGGAACGATCTCTTGTATAAAGCAAAGCGTTCTCGAGGACACATGGGAATTTCATCTAGTCACGTTCATCATGTTTATTTGATTCGCGTTTGCTACTTTGATAATTTAATATGTGGGTGGACCTGTAACACCCCAAAAATTGGGTTATCAATTTTTGTGCTGTTATTCCTTCCAAGCTTTCTTTTTCAAAATCTTTTTCTGGAGTTTGCTGGATGATCAGGTGAATCCAGGCAATTTTCCACTTTTCAGAACCTTGTCCATGCCTTTGATGCTGGTCAAGACCCCATCTGCATCACCCCAATCTTCACCAGAACCTTAATTCCAGAATTTGGAATTTTAAACTCTGCCTTTGTGATTACAAAGGAGCCATCATTTTCTTTGCTCTGTTGATCCTCCAATAATTTCCAGAGATCTTCCTACACTTATAAACCCTGGATATGCAAAAATATTGCTAAGTCATATGCAATATTTTTCATCTAGAATTAATTCCTTTTCCTGCCTTTCCGAGGAATTAAATCCAAAAGGATAGCTAGACATCTCTGAATTTTATGAAAATTTGTGGAGATGATCTTTGTGACTATTCCAAGCTCTGGTAAAAAATATTGGCCAAATTTAAAGGAGGAAAATTTATTTTTCCTTGACAAGGCCAATATTGCCTCTCTCCCACTTTCCAAAGGAACTACCATTTTGGTAGCCAGGAAAATTCCCAAATAAATTGTGGAGTTTCTCCTAGATATATTTTCACCATTTCCATCCAAACCCCATGTTCCCCAGTTCAAAATTTGAGCACATGATCCAATGCAAGTTTCTGCCTTGTCTGAAACTTTGTGAAGGAAGTGCTTGATTCCTTGATCCAATTGAACTGAAATTTTGCAGGGTAGTTCATATTGATATATTACTACTGCAAACCAAAAATCAGCCCAATTCCTCAATCCAATTTTTCCCTATAATTTTCTCAAGTTTCTGTTCAGATTTCATACGCCGCCTACTGCCTCTCCTCCTCGCCGCACTTCCCGTCATCCCCGCCGTCCATGCTGCCCGCCATCGGACGCGGGGCTCTTCCCCGAGCTCGCCGGTGGCCAGGCCTCAGCCGGAGATGGCGGAGCTGGCCAGGCGCACGCCGGCGCCGCTCGGCCTCGCCTCTGGTCCGCTCCGTCGCGAGGTAGGAGGAGGAGGCCACGAGGAGAGAGAGAGCCGGCGTGGGGCCCGTCTGTCATTGACCGCAGCCGCCGCCACGTCGGATTAAGTGGAGGCGTCTTCTTCAAAGTACGCTTTCTGTGCATGAAAGCGTAATCCCGCGCGGCTTCAGATTAAAATACGTCTTCCTGTAGCAAAGGCGTATTTCTAAAAATGCGCTTCCTCTCTCCAGCCGGCGCCGAAACCTTTAAATTGCGGCCGTTCGTCGGTTAAGCGCAGAAATGAACACCTTTTTGTTTGTTTTCTGCCTAACGAACGAACGCCCGTATCTTCTCGACCGTAACTCCGATTCAGCCCCCCCGAGAGGGAATATTTTCCGGCGAATTCTTCCGCGAGGTGATCGCACTTCTGCCCGGAGTATTCCTCGACCCCCAGGCAAGCCGACCATCTGATATATGCCCTAAAGCATTGCTCTGTGTTATTCTTGCGTGTTTAATTAATGATTATGCCTGTGCTAGAAATAATTAAACTCCTGCTAGTTTGAATTCGCTATTTACATTATCTGCTAATGCTCATCATGTTATCACACTAGTGACTCATTGTAATACATATGGAGATAGGTTGTTATGTTTTCATAGTGATTACATTATGCATTGTCATTATTATTGCTATGATAAAGAACGTGACTTAATGATAACAACCTCCTCCGTCGGCTGGATCGAGTCATAGTGCCACCGAATCGAGCTCATCAAGTGCAACACATTTGCCGGTATGGGACGGCCCTGACTTGGTCTATTGTCTTGCCTCTTGTCGGTACCACCAAACTAGGGAGGATTATGCGTGCGTGCTACCCTGGCCCGGTAGGCGACGATAATCCTGTGAGCCCAGTTGAGTTATTTTGCCGGCGTCCCCATTTGGGACAGTTTAGTTGGCCACGATGGTGGCAGGTGTCACGGGGTGACACAGGGGCCACCCAGGACATGACCCTCGGAGGGTATGATTGTCGGTGGGACCGTAAGAGTGCCAGGCAATAGACAAGGTTTTGTTGGAGCAGCACTGGTCCACCCGAATGGGAACATGTACTAAAGTACGAGGTCAGGCGCTCCATGGTGTGGGTAAAGTGCGCAACCTCTGCAGAGTGTAAATCTATTCGAATAGCCACGTCCTCGGTCATGGACAGTTCGTACTCGGCCACTATTTGGTCTGTGTCGAGTCTGGAGGAACAAACTATATAATGTTATTGCTAAGACTAAACCAGAGAATGGTAAGGTTTGTCAGGCTTGCAGTGTAGATACATGGACATCAGTTGATGTCAGAGGTTTGAATGCTAGCTATAAGATGGCTATGAGATAAGCGGTCGGGTGACCACAAAGCTTGAATCAGATTTGGATCGTGAGCATATTCGGAGTTCGGATCATTTACCTGATATACTTTACTTTACTGCATTTACTTCAGTAATTATCATGCTAGATAATCCTGCTATGACATGATGACTAATGCTGCTACAAGATTAATCTTGCTAGATAATCCTGCCATATTATGATAGTTAACACTGTTAAGATAAGGTATGCATGCTTGAATGCCATGGATTGCATTGCTTGGTGTATATGTTGGTTTGGTTTGCTTGCGAGTACATTCAAAAGTACTCAGCGGCCTTCAATGTGGCCAGGTTCACCTAAGGATTCGACATTCGCTAGCAAGGAGCTGGAGTGTTCGCGGGCTAGAAGAGTAACCCAGTCAGATCCCTGTGGATTGGAGCCGCACCAGGACCAGGCTGCCTTAGTTAGAGCTTTTCTGCTGGCATTCCCCTTGTAATATCCCATGTAAGACTTATATATCCAGTAATAGAAATGCTTGTGTTCATGATACTTGTTGTAAAAGCGCATGCCAGAGTGATCTCCTGGGCTGGTGTGCGCGGCGACCGTCTGGCTACAGTGGTAATCAGGCGGGGCGCCACATGATAATATCATGTTAATACTTTGTATGTATCCCTCACCATGTGTGTCAATGCTATTGCAATCCTGTCATGTTCTATTGTGTGGCACCCCGGCTCAGAGGGACTGGAACGCCCCGTATTCCAGCCAAGAAATCGAGTCTTCTGGAATACGACACTGCTAGGCATAGAGCAAATCAGCTCCCATTACAACTGATAATGGTACAAAGGTCTGCTATTACAAAGATTATAATGGCACGGCGACACTACGCCTGCTAAGGTAGCTCTATGCAGGGACTCCACTCCGCAGGGACTCTGGCTGGGACACGGTCTAGCTCGCATGATCGGAATCCTCAACAAGCAATCAATCACGGCATCACCTGCAATCTGGCATGACACGCCAGGTGAGTACTTTGAATGTACTCGCAAGCTCACAACAACCACAAGCATCAAGGCAAGACAAAAGCATAGCAATAACAGTTTAAATTTTTTATCAACTACCATGATGTGGAAGCAAATGTAAACATGATATGACACTTGCTAGAATCACTAATGGACCATCATCTTGGGTCACAGGGACCATCTCACCCTTGGCTACCTGGCCAAGAAAAATGTCATCTCGATCACCTCGTGATCAAATAAATCCTCTTGATCACCACATGACCACATCACAGTCCGATGATCATCCTCAAGATCATCCCAATATCAACATTGGCATCCTGCCAAACTGTTACTTGTCCACATACAACTATAAGCCATAGTATAAGTTATTACATAAGTCATTCCATCATCGTGAGTGTTGATCGAACGGTGTGACCTACAACGAACTGTGTCCGTGACCGAGGACGCGGCTATCGATAGTTTATACACTCTGCAGAGGTTAGTACACTGTACCCACACTACGGAACTCATGGCCTCGTGCTCCCATTCGGGTGGACCAACGACATTCCGACAAAACCAATCTATTGTATGACACTCTCCCAGCCACTCCTGACAAACTCCCCTTTGGGCTATGTCATGGGTGGCCTCGATGTCAACTCGTGACATCCGCCACCTCTATGGTTGCCACCATCGTGGCCAAACAAAACAACCTCGTCCCAAACGTTGACACCCGGGTACAACACTGATGGAAATATGCCCTAGAGGCAATAATAAAGTTGTATTATTTTATATTTCCTTGTTCATGATAAAGGTTTATTATTCATGCCAGAATTGTATTGATCGGAAACTTAAATACATGTGTGAATACATAAACAAATACCGTGTCCCTAGTGAGCCTCTACTAGACTAGCTCGTTGATTAAAGATGGTTAAGGTTTCCTAACCATAGACATGAGTTGTCATTTGATAACGGGATCACATCATTAGGACAATGATGTGATGGACAAGACCCATCCGTTAGCTTAGCATATGATCGTTCTGTTTATTGCTACTGCTTTCTTGAATGTCAAATACATGTTCCTCAGACCATGAGATCATGCAACTCCCGGATACCGGAGGAATACCTTATGTGCTATCAAACGTCACAACGTAACTGGGTGATCATAAAGATGCTCTACAGGTATCTCCGAAGGTGTCCGTTGAGTTGGCATGGATCGAGACTGGGATTTGTCACTCCGTGCTTCGGAGAGGTATCTCTGGGCCCTCTCGGTAATGCACATCATAAGAAGCTTGCAAGCAAAGTGACTAAGGAGTTAGTTACGGGATGATGTATTACGGAACGAGTAAAGAGACTTGCCGGTAACGAGATTGAACTAGGTATGGAGATACCGACGATTGAATCTCGGGCAAGTAACATACCGACGGACAAAGGGAATTACGTATGTTGTCATTGTGGTTCAACCGATAAGATTTTCGTGGAATATGTAGGAACCAATATGAGCATCCAGGTTCCGCTATTGGTTATTGACCGGAGAGGCGTCTCAGTCATGTCTACATCATTCCCGAACCCATAGGGTCCGCACGCTTAACGTTCATTGACGATATAGTGTTATATGAGTTATGTGAATTGGTAACCGAATATTGTTCGTAGTCCTGGATGAGACCCCGGACGTCACGAGGAGTCTCGGAATGGTCGAGAGGTAAAGATTTATATATGGGAAGTCATATTTTGGGTTCCGGAAAAAGGTGCAGTTTTTTCGGTATTGTACCGGGAAGCTTCCAGAAGGTTCCGGAGGATTCCGGAGGAGTCCGGAAGTCCACAAGTGGGTCCACCACGTCCCAAGGGCTGGCATGGGCTAAGGGGAGGCGCCCTGGCCTTATTGGGCCAGGCGCACCAAGTCCTCAAAAGCCCACGCAGCTAGGGAAGGAAAAAAAAGGGAGAGTCCTAGTAGGAATAGGATTGGACTTTGGAGTCCAAGCCCACGTGTGTACTATTCATGGTTACTGTTCATATGGCACTATTCCTTCTATTCCAAGCCCCTACACATATATAAATAGAGGAGAGGGGGTGCCCCAAAGGACACAACATTGTCTTAGCCGTGTGCGGCGCCCCCCTCCACAGTTCCGTCCCTCGGTCATATTTTCGCAGTGCTTGGGCGAAGCCCTGCGGAGATAGCATCACCATCACCGTCACCACGCCGTCATGCTGCCGGAACTCATCCACTACCTCGCCGTCTTGCTGGATCAAGAAGTCGAGGACGTCACCGAGCCGAACGTGTGCTGAACGCAGAGGTGCCGTACGTTCGGTGCTCGGTCGGTTGGATCGTGAAGTTGTTCGACGACATCAACCGCGTTGTTCTAACGCTTCCGCTTACGGTCTATGAGGGTACGTAGACACACTCCCCCTCTCATAGCTATGCATCTCCATGGATAGATCTTGCGTGTGCGTAGAATTTTTTTGTTTTCCATGCAACGTTCCCCAACAAACACAACTCGGGCACACAAGGTTATGACCGCCTACCGGGCCAGGGCAGCATGAACACATAACCTTCCCTAGTTGGAGACACCGGCGAGAGGCATGACAATAGACCGAATTAGGGCCTCCCCATCCAGGCAAGTGTGGCTGCACTGGTGAGCTCGATTCGGTGGCAGCTGACCCACGAAATGACGGAATTTGTCCTCAAAATAAATTTGTGATAGAACTGTTACTCCAATATAATATATCAATCTGTGATACCAGTCATAGTAATATCCATCCAATAATCCGAAGAATAATATATCCATATTATTATTATGAACTCCAATAAAAAAGGAAATTTAATATGGTCATGAAGAACGCATACTACAATCACTACTAATCCAATGACAACGTGTCACCCTTAATCTGCAAAGCATTAGTCGTAGAAATCCAAGCATCATCATGGCAGTAGCAAAATCACATATTATCCCAACATAATGCCATGAATAAGTCATTTCTAAATAATGCAATATTAAGCAAATTTATTCAAATAAACCATGACATTGCATTGCAATCATGCAAATGGAGGGTGTGGCTTGCCTTGCTCCAAAAGAGAGGGGAAAAGCTCCTGGTCTTCACCAACACACAACAAACACTCTGAAAACATTTTTGACAGCATTTATAAATATCACATAAAGCAAATACTTCTGTCCAAAAATTCTAAACAGAAGAGAAAAATACCAAACTCTACCAGAAAATAGAGGAGCTCAAAAGAAAAATAATGCAAAAGGAATCAGTTCATTTGGACTTGTAGTTTAGGAGATATTCAAGGTCAAAGTTGTGGTCAAACTGGATTTAAAATTGAATTTAAAAGAATTTCAGAAAACCTCCAGGGGCTGACGTCGAAAGCGTAAAGTGGGGGTTACGCCTCCACTTAAAATGCTTCGGCGGGGCGGGGTGAGGCTGACGGGTGGGGCCACCCCGTCAGATTTAAAGGGAGGAAGGGTGAACAGAGGGCGGCGGTGCTCATCGGCGTCGGACGGCGGCGAGGAGACCACGGCGAAGCAAGGAGAGGGGGGAACGGATCGGTCACACCGCGGCGAACACACCCGTACCCGCAGCTCGAAGAATGGTGGCCGGACGACGTCGCGCCCTACATCTCCGACGACGGTGAGCTACGGGCGTCGACGGAGCGAGCGATTCCGGCGACCATTGCCCCGGGGAAGAGGTTGAGGAGGACTGGGGGAGTGAGGGGAGCTCGATGGTCGCCTTGGCTCATCCAGAGATGCACCGGAGCAAGCTGACCAAGGAAGAGGCCAAGCGGCAGAGATCTGGCCGGAGAGGAAGAAGAAGGGCTCCGGGGCTCGGCTGGAGGGCTCTGGTGGTCGATTGGGTGAGGAGGAGGTCGAGTGGTGAGAAGAGCTGCGGCCGGGGACGGCTTAAATAGGCGAACAGAGATGCCCGAGCTCGGGTGCCGCCACGGGCAAGATGGCCAGAGCTCTGCCGGACCGCGGACGAGTGGCGCAAGGGCGAGCTCGGACGGCGTCGTGGGAGAGCTAGTGGAGCGCCAGAAGAGCAGACGCGGGCGAGGCACGCGCGGTCGGCCACTAAGCCACTATACGCGCGCGTGCGGCGAGTGCAGAGGCGTCGTGGTGCGAGGAGAGGGAAAGAAGGAGGGGGGGGGGGAAACGGGGCTAGCCGGCTAGGTGGACGACGGAGAGGGTGGGCGGCACCAGCAGACGCGCGAACGCGGCCGAGAAGAAGAGGCCCACGGCTCGGCAACATCCAGAGCGCGCCCAACGCATGCAGAGCACGTGCACACGCGTTCCAATAGTGCGTTCACCGCGTGCATTGCCACGGAGAGGGCACGTAGGCCTAGCAAAAGATGTCCATAGTGTTGTCCATCCATCCTACAGCCTCACTGAAGTGATGGATCGATCAAAGGAACTATGGATTGATGGGATGCATCAGATGAATGTTGTTGTAGCCAACTTGGGTTAGAAGTTGTGGTCAAGTTACTTGACCAATGAACCATAGAGGATGCCACCAGGGTTCAGGGTAGGAAGGACGACAGTCCTGTGAATTTTGAGATGAATTGGACAAGATTTGAAGATAGTTGCTATACAACTGCAAAAACAGCACAGAAACTAGAATTGGATGTTGCACTCACATGGGGTGTGGGATTGAGCTGTAACTTGGTGGAGAGTTGTGATTTAGGACCCTGTAGGTACTGGCAAAATTTCATGCCATTTGGAAATACCTAGATGGTACTTCCTTCACAAAGGTCCTCTCTGAGCAGAATCTTGGAGGAATATTGTAGAGCAAATGGCTTGGCAAACTAATGTGAATTTTGGCAATGATCAAAGGATATAGGGGTATTTAGGTCCTGGATTAATTTTAGAATTTTTGTAGCAATATAAAATGCAGTTGCTTCATACACTGAAAATTTGACCAGAACCAAAGATTTGACGGTGTGCTCACATAGATGGTTGGATGGAGCTAAAATTTGGTGTAGGGGAATTATATGAGCACATGGAGGACCTTGCAAAATTTTAACTCAAATGGATTAGCCTAGCTAGTACTTACTTCACAAAGCTTCCCTCTGGACAGAAACTTTGGGAATTTGCTGAGAAAGATTTACTAGCTAAATGGAGCTGAATTTTATCATGTGGTAATGATTTGGATAGGAAAGAGTGCCCAAAAAGTTTGAGGGCAATCAAGAAATTATAAATAGCACTTCCTTCACAAGGTGCCAAACTGGACAGAATAGGAAAATGAATATTCCTAAATTATTTTTGAACTAGGCAAGGAAGACTTTGGACATATTTGAGGAATATATGATCCAAAGAATTTATGAGAATTATTTGAGAATTTTGTGGAAGACAGAAATATAGGTTGCTTCACATCCTAGGTCAGACAGGGTTATTCCTTTAATAGAAAAGGAATATTCCCAAGAAAAGAATTTTGGGGTTGGGCTAGAATGGAAGTGCCATGATCTAGGGAAAGATACAAGGATGATGCACCACTTGGGAGAAGAAGAAGTGATGATCTCCCATGTTTCAAGTCCATAGAACTGCTCCAAACAGAAAACCAGAGCAAAACCAAAGAAAACCAAAAGAAAAAAGAAAGGGCCAAAAATCGGGGTGTTACAAACCTACCCCCCTTACAAAAATCTTGTCCTCGAGATTTGTTTGCTCGGGGAACAAATATGACTTAAGGAAACCGTTTCCAACCTGGGCATCCTTTCCCTTGGCATATTGTTCCCCTAGGATTTCCTATGATAGGACTTTCTGCCTCCGGGGTGATTTGCTTCACTTTACTTGGATTTCTGATGGGTCTTGCCTCACATGCCAAACCTTATGCTGACTTGGATGGGTTCACGTCTGCTGAAAATATCCTGAGAATAAATTTCCTGTGGACACAAAACCTTTATATTTCTTCCATTGGTTTGCTCAAATGGAGGTGTGTCTTCTGGGTTCAAACAATGCTGAGAATCATAGTTTTTCCTCTTAACGGGATCTGACTGCCCATAGATGATACTGTGGCATCGGGGTTCGTCTCGGAGTTTTGAGCTTGCAATCTCAAACCGTAGCATTTCGAGTCTGGGCTGACAGTTGCGCTGATGAAAAACTATTTTCCACGGTGGGCTGTGCTTGTACTCAATTTCACTAATGAGAGTACCTGATCTGAGCTGGTCGCTCGGCCTTTGGCTTATCCATGCTGTCGATATCGTCATCTGGGTTACAAGGCCGTGAGATATTTTAACACGATCGCTGAAGTCATCATGCTGAAGTGACTAAGGAATCTTGCATCCGACGAGTCAGACTTGGATATTCCACACTGACAATTTTAAGCATGTGCACACGGACAAACAGGTTGGCATAACGTGAATTCCTTATGGAACCGGGGGGCTCTGAGAGTATGTCCCGGTTGATACTTAGGGAAATTATGGTCTCAATCCGACTTGAGTACCCGGACCCTGTCGGTCGTGCAGTAATTATCATATTTTTTTGCTGTTAGACTTACTCCTTGATTACCAGTATTTTCTTTGTCAGAATCCCTTGCGGAAACAGCTTGGCCATCTTTATTTATTCTCGGTCCTTCTTGTGACCATAGTTGCTGTTTGTACAATATTTCATTATTAGTCCTTACTCTTGCGCATGGAATGAGTCCTCATAGGTACACCATATAGTTGGTACAGAGTGCGTTGATCGGGCCAATCAGACAAGTTTGTAACAAGATCCCGCGATACCACCTTTTCCGGTGCCGAGAAACTGTCCTTTGTAGCCATTGTCAAACGGTTATCTCAAGCTTGTCTGCTTCACTATTTGTTGATTCACATGAGATGTATATCTGACTTTGCTTCCTCTGACATGAATTATGGAGTTGTTGCATCCTGGCCTTCTTTTGGTAGATTTATTTGAACATATTTGTATCCTGGTATGAGTAACTTGCATGATCTGGGATGCATGCTCCCCATTCATACGGAAATCTGAAGTTAAATACAAGATTTCCCGGAACAGGCATATGTTCTGACGGATTTCCGCCAAAACTGTTGCAGAACTGATTCTGAAGTTGCCCTGACATATACGGCCAACTCACTGTGTATTGTCTTGTAGCTGTACTGAGGACGGTGTATAATGCGGTACTGAGGGAGACTGGATTGCTTGCTGAAGAAGGCTGGATACCTTGCGCTCGAAGCTTCAGTCGTGGTAGCGTGCTGGAGAAGACTGGGCTCCGTGCCTGAGAAGCTTCTCCCCTGGTTGCGTATTGAGTAAGATTCACTGCCTTATGCCGGAAGCTTTCACCGAGGTAGCTTGTAGTGGAAGACTGGGTATCTTGGGCAGGAATTTGTCCATGTGTCGATCTTGAGGAGCCTTGCATCATAAGCTGCTTCTGGTAGCGGGTGGAGGAAGACTGAGCTCCTTATACCAGAAGCCTCATACTGTGATCCGCGGACTGAATGTTGTATACATACCCATAACATTTTTGGGGCTAGTTACTTGCATGAGAATTGTCTGACTGCCTTCCTTGCTGAATATTGTACTCATTGCCCCCTTCTGGCTTTCTTCCGGAGTATAACATATTTCAAGTTTCACTCATGGCGGTAACAAAACTTTATGTATGATTCATACCATCGACGAAAAATATATTGTTGACCTTGCACCTGACCCGTCTTCCTGTTGGTTTAATCAGTATTGCTTTAAAGGTTACGCAACTGAGGTAAACTTGATGCTGATAATAAATCCAGTCTACCATTTATGCAATTAACTGAGATTGCCATACTGCTTAGCCGAGCTTCCAATAAATTGAGATCTTCATTGCTTCTTCAGGTCCGGTGGTGATTGATGAGCAACTTTCATAAGGGGAAATAAGGTAACACCAAAGGCCCAAAAGAAACAACCAAGAAAAACAACTCAATCGAACAAGCACATAACAGGCACACAAGCATCCATAAGCGATACTGCATCCATTACTACTCAACACACACCACAACATGCATGCTACTACAGCTGATGCAACATGAGCTATACGGATACTACTGCACTACGAACAAACTAAAGCTGGGTAGCTGATGAAGCAGCTGGTGGAGGGGTGGGTGGAGCAGTTGATGCTGGAGGTGTAGAAGTAGATGAAGAAGACAGTGAGGGTGGAGCCATTGCAGCACCGAGCAATCTCCTGGCCCGGGTCGCATCTTGGACTAGCTCAGCAATCAGCATATACTCAGCCGTCATGAAACAGGACATGGAGGGGATGGCCACATCATCATTCGGGCGAGTAGAGGGGAACCTGACTCGCCTGGGGTTCTCGGCTATGGTAGGGTAGTAGGAGTAAGCACGGTTTTCTTGCATCACCAGCTCTTGATGATGAAGACCCGTAATTCCAGCCAGGGCTATGAGTTGAACTGCGCGATCTGGAGTGGCACCATATCCGCCATGGAATCTATAGGTACATCTTCCAATAGGGATCCTGGCTTCCTGAAAAACATGGGCAACATACTCCAGTAATCTGCCTCCAAGCGGAACCTCCAAAACTTGATACCTTGGCACTTCTCCATTGGGATAGAGGCTATGCCATACGTCTCGAAGTAGGGATGCGAAGCTGAGTGGTGCCGGGGCTGCGTTGAACTCAATAGGAATGGCGGCCATCTACACTCATGGAATAGACGGTCGAAAAGATGGGACCTATATGCATGCTATGCAACAACCAAGTGCAGCAATAAAATGTAACAGACAATCAGGACTCTACACTACCGGTTTCTAACGCTCGCGCTGACTAGGGCGTCTACAACCAGACCTGCTCTGATACCAACAGTTGTGGCACCCCAGCTCAGAGGGACCGGAACGCCCCGTATTCCAGCCCAGAAATCGAGTCTTCTGGAATACGGCACTACTAGGCATAGAACAAATCAGCTCCCATTACAACTGATAATGGTACAAAGGTCTGCTATTACAAAGATTACAACGGCACGGCGACTCTACGCCGGCTAAGGTAGCTCTATGCTAGCAGCGGAACAACTCGTAGCAGTGGAACGGCGACGATGGTGGTGGACTCCACTCCGCAGGAACTCTGGCTGGGACACGGTCTAGCTCGCACGATCGGAATCCTCGACAAGCAATCAATCACGGCATCACCTGCAATCTGGCATGACACACCAGGTGAGTACTTTGAATGTACTCGCAAGCTCACAACAACCACAAGCATCAAGGCAAGACAAAAGACTAGCAATAACAGTTTAAATTATTATCAACTACCATGATGTGGAAGCAAATGTAAACATGATATGACACTTGCTAGAATCACATATGGACCATCATCTTGGGTCACAGGGACCATCTCACCCTTGGCTACCTGGCCAAGCAAAATGCCATCTCGATCACCTCGTGATCAAATAAATCTTCGTGATCACCACATGACCACACCACAATCCGATGATCATCCTCAAGATCATCCCAATATCAACATTGACATCCTGCCAAACTGTTACTTGTCCACATACAACTATAAGCCATAGTATAAGTTATTACATAAGTCATTCTGTCATCGTGAGTGTTGATCGAACGGTGTGAGCTACAACGAACTGTGTCCGTGACCGAGGACGCGGCTATCGATAGTTTATACACTCTGCAGAGGTTAGTACACTGTACCCACACTAGGAAACTCATGGCCTTGTGCTCCCATTCGGGTGGACCAACGACATTCTGACAAAACCAATCTATTGCATGACACTCTCCCGGCCACTCCTGACAAACTCCCCTTTGGGCTATGTCATGGGTGGCCCCGATGTCAACTCGTGACATCCGCCACCTCTGTGGCTGCCACCATCGTTGCCAAACAAAACAACCTCGTCCCAAACAGGGACACCCGGGTACAACACAACTCAGGCACACAAGGTTATGACCGCCTACCGGGCCAGGGCAGCACGAACACATAACCTTCCCTAGTTGGAGGCACTGGTGAGAGGCATGACAATAAACCGAATTAGGGCCTCCCCATCCAGGCAAGTGTGGCTGCACTGGTGAACTCGATTCGGTGGCACCTGACCAACGAAATGACGGAATTTGTCCCCAAAATAAAATTTTAGATAGAACTGTTACTCCAATATAATATATCAATCTGTGATACCAGTCATGCAATATCCATCCAATAATCCAAAGAATAATATATCCATATTATTATTATGAACTCCAATAAAAAGGAAATTTAATATGGTCATGAAGAAAGCATACAACAATCACTAGTAATCCAATGACAACGTGTCACCCTTAATCTACAAGGCATTAGTCCTAGAAATCCAAGCATCATCATGGCGGTAGCAATATCACATATTATCCCAACATAATGCCATGAATAAGTCATTTCTAAATAATGCAATATTAAGCAAATTTATTCAAATAAACCATGGCATTGCATTGCAATCATGCAAATGGAGGGTGTGGCTTGCCTTGCTCCAAAAGAGAGGGGAAAAGCTCCTGGTCTTCACCAACACACAACAAACACTCTGAAAAAAAATTTGACAGCATTTATAAATATCACATAAAGCAAATACTTCTGTCCAGAAATTCTAGATAGAAGACAAAACTACTAAACTCTACCAGAAAATAGAGGAGCTCAACAGAAAAATAATGCAAAAGGAATCAGTTCATTTGGACTTGTAGTTTAGGATATATTCAAGGTCAAAGTTGTGGTCAAACTGGATTTAAAATTGAATTTAAAAGAATTTCAGAAAACCTCCAGGGGCTGACGTCGAAAGCGTAAAGTGGGGGTTACGCCTCCACTTAAAACGCTTCGGCGGGGCGGGGTGAGGCTGACGGGTGGGGCCACCCCGTCAGATTTAAAGGGAGGAAGGGGGAACACAGGGCGGTGGTGCTCACTGGCGTCGGACGGCGGCGAGGAGACCACGGCGAAGTAGGGAGAGGGGGGAATGGATCGGTCACTCCGCGGCGAACACGCCTGTACCCGCAGCTCGAAGAATGGTGGCCGGACGACGTCGCGCCCTACATCTCCGGCGACGGCGAGCTAAGGGCGTCGACGGAGCGAGCGATTCCGGCGACCATTGCCCCGGGGAAGAGGTTGAGGAGGACTAGGGGAGTGAGGGGAGCTCGATGGTGGCCTTGGCTCGTCCGGAGATGCACCGGAGCAAGCTGACCACGGAAGAGGCCGAGCGGCAGAGCTCTGGCCGGAGAGGAAGAAGAAGGGCTCCGGGGCTCGGCTGGAGGGCTCTGTTGATCGATTGGGTGAGGAGGAGGTCGAGTGGTGAGAAGAGCTACAGCCGGGGACGGCTTAAATAGGCGAACAGAGATGCCCAAGCTCGGGTGCCACCACGGGCAAGATGGCCGGAGCTCTGGCGGACCGCGGACGAGTGGCGCAAGGGCGAGCTCGGACGGCGACGTGAGAGAGCTAGTGGAGCGCCAGAAGAGCAGACGCGGGCGAGGCACTGATGTCTACTACACAACTTATTCTTGTAGACTCGTATTGGGCCTCCAAGCGCAGAGGTTTGTAGGACAGTAGCAATTTTCCCTCAAGTGGATGACCTAAGGTTTATCAATCCGTGGGAGGCGTAGGTTGAAGATGGTATCTCTCAAACAACCCTGCAACCAAATACAAGAAATCTCTTGTGTCCCCAACACACCCAATACAATGGTAAATTGTATAGGTGCACTAGTTCGGCAAAGAGATGGTGATAAAAGTGTATTATGGATAGTAGAAATATATTTTTATAATCTGAATAAATAAAAACAGCAAAGTAGCAAATGATAAAAGTGAGCACAAACGGTATTGCAATGCTTAAAAACAAGGCCTAGGGTTCATACTTTCACTAGTGCAATCTCTCAACAATGCTAACATAATTGGATCATATAACCATCCCTCAACGTGCGATAAAGAATCACTCCCAAGTTCCCATTAGCGGAGAACATAAGATAGAAATTGTTTGTAGGGTACCAAACCACTTCAAAGTTATTCTTTCTGATCGATCTATTGAGCCATCCCTATAAGTGTCACAAACGGCCCTAGAGTTCGTACTAAAATAACACCATATGACACACATCAACCAACCCTAATGTCACCTAGATACTCCAATGTCACCACAAGTATCCGTGAGTTGATTATACGATATGCATCAAACAACTTCATAATCATAATATTCAATCCACACAAAGAACTCCAAGGAGCCCCCAAAGTTTCTATCGGAGAAAAGATAATGAAAACATGCATCAACCCCTATGCATAGATTACCCCAATGTCACGTCGAGAATCCGCGAGTTGAGTGCCAAAACATACATCAAGTGAATAAATATAATACCCCATTGTCACCACGGGTATTCATATGCAAGACATACATAAAGTGTTCTCAAATCTGAATATTCAATCCGACAATAACGAAACCTCAAAGGAAAAAGATTCGATTCATCACAACAAGGATAGAGAGGGAAGAAACACCATATGATCCAACTATATTAACAAAGCTCGCGATACATCAAGATCGTGCCAAATCAAGAACACGAGAGAGAGAGAGAGAGAGAGAGAGAGAGATAAAACACATAGCTACTGGTACAAACCCTCAGCCCCGAGGGTGAACTACTCCCTCCTCGTCATGGAGACCGTCGGGATGATGAAGATGGCCTCCGGTGATGCTTTCCCCCCTCCGGCAGGGTGCCGGAAAAGGGCTGTAGATGAGATCGTGGAGGTACAGAGGCTTGCGGCGGCGTAAAAACTCATCTAGGTTAACTTTCGGGGGTTTCTGAATATATATGATTTTTTGGCGTTGGAATCACGCGAAGAAGGGCACTGGGCACTAGGTCAATATGTTAGTCCATGAAAATCATATAAAAGCCATATAAAAGTGCACCAAAATCATACAAAACTATAATAAACATGGTATGAATACTTCATAAATTATATATACGTTGGAGACATATCAGCATCCCCAAGCTTAATTCCTGCTCGTCCTCGAGTAGGTAAATGATAAAAGAAATAATTTATGAAGTGTGAATGCTAGCATAATGCATAAGTTTGATCAATGATAATTTCAATCACTTTTCCTAGCATCATAACAACAACTCTTTCTCATAAAACTCATCATGATAAAGTAGCAATCAATTCACATGTTATGGTTCAAACAATGCAATCTCTTGAAACTTAACAACCTATGTTCTTAGTCACCAAACAATTGCAATTCAACTTAATTTCAACAAAGTCTAAGTAAGACCTCCACATACTCAATTATCATATAGTCTTCTATGATTGCTAGTACTCAAAGCATATTTTTAGAACAAATGGCATCCATCGAACACAGAGAAAGATAGGGGCTTAATGTTTCGCCTCCCAACTCATTTATTATAGAGATAATTATCAACAATAATAATTCATGATCAAATATATTTGACTGGCCATATGTGCCTGGATCTTTCCCCACCACATGATGCTCGCCAACTAGAGAATAATTAGAGCGGAATAGGGATGAACATTAATGACTCTTGCATAAAAGTAAATACAGAAAAGTAAAAGATAAGCCCTTCGCAGAGGGAAGCAAAGGTTGTCATGCTCTTTTTGTTGTTGGATGCACAAGCCCTTAATGCAAAGGAACGTCACGTTATATTGCCCCTTGTTATAGCAACCTTTATTACGCAATCCGTCGCTTTTATTTTTTTACCATCACAAGTTCGTACAACGCTTATTTCCCTTGCAATAAAAGATTATACATATTTTAGGAGCAATTTTTATTGCTTTTTGCACCGATGACAACTTACTTGAAGGATCTTTTTCAATCCATAGGTAGATATAGTGGACTCTCATGGCAAGAAACTGGGTTTAAGGGTTTTTGGATGCACAAGTAGTATCTCTACTTAGTACGAATTTTTGGCTAGCAAAAGATCCTAAGCAAGCACCACATGTTAGAGGATCCATGACAATATAACTTCTATGTGAATATAAACAAACATAAATCATTACGTTGTCTTCCTTGTCCAACGTCAACTACTTGATCAAGCTTGAAAATAATTAATGGGGGTTCACAATCATAGAAGATGTCCAAGATAGTATATTTATATGTGAAATTTGTCTTCCTTCAAAATTATTTCATGAATTGTTCAAGTGGCCAATTGTATGTTTGTTAACTTTCAATAAATTTTACCACTTATTCTTCTTGTATGTAAAGTCACTACTCCCCATGGGACAAGCATATGAAGCATATAAATTTCAAATTTATGATATTCAATTCATTTAAACAATTTACTCATAGGATATAAGTGAAGCACAAGAGTAAATGACAAACTACTCCAAAAAGATATAAGTGAAGATCAAATGAGTAGTTAAGTAATTAAGTAGCTATGTGAGAACTCTCTCTCTCATTTAAAAAATTCAGATCTTAAGTATTTTATTCAAACAGCAAAGAAAACAAAATAAAATGACATTCCAAGGATAGCACATATCATGTGAAGAAGCAAAAACTTAGGCTCAACCAAAACTGACCGATAGTTGTTGAAGAAGAAAGGTGGGATGCCTACCGGGGCATCCCCAAGCTTAGATCCTTGAGACTTCTTGAAATATTAATTTGGGATGCCTTGGGCATCCCCAATCTTGAGCTCTTGTGTCTCCTTAATTCCTCTCATATCATGGCATCTCCTAAATCTTAAAAAACTTCATCCACACAAAACTCAACAAGAACTTGTCAGATAAGTTAGTATAAATCAACTCAAAACCTTAACATTCTCTACAGTGGAAAATCACAAAAATTATAATTAAACATTTCCTACTAAATGCCTCTGCATATTTAATACTCCTATCCACAAATAGAAACATTAAACAAGCAAACATATGCAAACAAAGCAACCATAACAGCAATCTGCCAAAACAGAACAGTCTATAAAGGGTGAATAAGAATCCATACTTCCCTAAATCCAAAAATTCTGAAAAATTACCACATGACATAGAACTCATGCATGCTTACTGTGTAAAAATTTCAGATTTTTATCATGTTCTGACTATTCAGGAATATTCTGGACATAACAGAAAACTTTGTGTTTTCAAACAGCAACACATGAACTTGCAAACTGAGCCTTGTAAAGGCTATAATTGGTATTTTATTGAAATAAAAGATACAAAACATGATTATTGATGACACCAAGCAAATATCAACAGAAGAAAATGACGCTCCAAGCAAAACTCATATTATGTGACGAATAAAAATATAGCTCCGAGTGAGGTTACCGATAATGTTGAAGACGAAAGAGGGGATGCCTTCCGGGGCATCCCCAAGCTTAGACGCTTGAGTATTCCTTGAATTTCACCTTGGGGTGCCTTGGGGGTCCCCAATATTAGGGTCTTTCCACTCCTTATTCTCCTCATATCGATATCTCACCCAAAACTTGAAAACTTCAATCACACAAAACTTAACGGAACTTCGTGAGATAGGTTAGTATGATAAAAATAAATCATCCACTTAGGTACTGTCAAGACAAGATTAATAATTGTTCTCACATAATTACTACTGTATTCTATCATTTCCACAATTTATATTACTCAATATAAGCTATGGAAACACTAAAACAAGCAAACTAAGAATCGAAAACAGAATCTGTCAAAAACAGAACAGCGTGTAGTAAGCGATTTAAAAACCATACTTCTGTACCTCCAAAAATTCTGAAAAACTAGGAAAACGTAAAAACTTTGTAACCCAATACTGTGTAAAAATTTCATAATTTTTTCACACTCCTGTACAGAATAGAAATTCCAGCACTGAACGCAAAAGTTTCTGTTTTTGCACAGAATCAAATCAACAAGCATCCACACTATCCCAAAGGCTTTACTTGGCACATTATTGAAAGAAAACATATAAAACATGATTAAAACAGTAGCTTAATCATGTGAACACACAAAAACAGTAGGGGTAAATGTTGGGTTGTCTCCCGACAAGCGCTTTTCTTTAATGCCTTTTTAGCTAGGCATGATGATTTAAATGATGCTCACATAAAAGTAAAGAATTGAAACACAAAGAGAGCATGATGAAGCCTATGACTAATACATTTAAGCCTAACCCACTTCCTATGCATAGGGATTTTATGAATAAATAATTTATGTGAGCAAGAATCAACTAGCATAGGAAGGCAAAACAAGCATGACTTCAAAACTTTCAACACATAGAGAGGAAACTTGATATTATTGCAACACCTACAAGCATATGATCCTCTCTCATAATAATTTTCAGTAGCATCATGAATGAATTCAACAATATAACTATCACATAAAGCATTCTTTTCATGATCTACAAGCATAGAATTTTTACTACTCTCCACATAAGCAAAATTATTCTCATGAATAGTAGTGGGAGCAAACTCAACAAAATAGCTATCATGTGATACATGATTGGCATAATCCAATTGAAAATTAAAATCATGATGACAAGTTTCATGGTTATCATTATTCTTTATATCATACATGTCATCACAATAATCATCATAGATAGGTGGCATGTCATCATCATAATAAATTTTCTCATCAAAACTTGGGGGAGTAAAAATATCATCTTCATCAAACATAGCATCCCCAACCTTATGGCTTTGCATATCATTAGCATCATGGATATTCAAAGAATTCATACTAATTTCATTGCAATCATGCTCATCATTCAAAGATTTTATGCCAAACATTTTATTGAATTCTTCTTCTATCAATTGAGCACAATTTTCCGCTCCCTCATTTTCAAGAAAGACATTATAAAGATGAATAATATGAGGCAACATCAATTCCATTTTTTTGTAGTTTTCTTTTATAAGCCAAACTAGTGATAAACAAGAAACTAAAAGATTCAATTGCAAGATATAAAGATATACCTTCAAGCACTCACCTCCCCGGCAACGGCGCCAGAAAAGAGCTTGATGTCTACTACACAACTTATTCTTGTAGACTCGTGTTGGGCCTCCAAGCGCAGAGGTTTGTAGGACAGTAGCAATTTTCCCTCAAGTGGATGACCTAATTTTTATCAATCCGTGGGAGGCGTAGATTGAAGATGGTATCTCTCAAACAACCCTACAACCAAATACAAGAAATCTCTTGTGTCCCCAACACACCCAATACAATGGTAAATTGTATAGGTGCACTAGTTCGGCGAAGAGATGGTGATAAAAGTGTATTATGGATAGTAGAAATATATTTTTATAATCTGAATAAATAAAAAAAGCAAGGTAGCAAACGATAAAAGTGAGCACAAATGGTATTGCAATGCTTAAAAACAGGCCTAGGGTTCATACTTTCACTAGTGCAATCTCTCAACAATGCTAACAGAATTGGATCATATAACCATCCCTCAACGTGTGATAAAGAATCACTCCCAAGTTCCTATTAGCGGAGAACATAAGATAGAAATTTTTTGTAGGGTACGAAACCACCTCAAAGTTATTCTTTCCGATCGATCTATTGAGCCATCCCTATAAGTGTCACAAACGGCCCTAGAGTTCGTACTAAAATAACACCATATGACACACATAAACCAACCCTAATGTCACCTAGATACTCCAATGTCACCACAAGTATCCATGAGTAGATTATACGATATGCATCAAACAACTTCATAATCATACTATTAAATCCACACAAAGAACTCCAAGGAGCTCCCAAAGTTTCTATCGGAGAAAAGATAATGAAAACATGCATCAACCCCTATGCATAGATTACCCCAATGTCACCTCGGGAATTCGCGAGTTGAGTGCCAAAACATACATCAAGTGAATTAATATAATACCCCATTGTCACCACGGGTATTCATATGCAAGAAACATAAAGTGTTCTCAAATCTGAATATTCAATCCGACAGTAACGAAACCTCAAAGGGAAAAGATTCGATTCATCACAACAAGGATAGAGAGGGAAGAAACACCATATGATCCAACTATATTAACAAAGCTCGCGATACATCAAGATCGTGCCAAATCAAGAACACGAGAGCGAGAGATAAAACACATAGCTACTGGTACAAACCCTCAGCCCCGAGGGTGAACTAATCCCTCCTCGTCATGGAGACCGTCGAGATGATGAAGATGGCCTCTGGTGATGCTTTCCACCCTCCGGCAGGGTGCCGGAAAAGGGTTGTAGATGAGATCGTGGAGGTACAGAGGCTTACGGCGGCGTAAAAACTCATCTAGGTTAACTTTCCAGGGTTTCTGAATATATATGATTTTTTTGGCGTTGGAATCACGCGAAGAAGGGCCACAGGGGGCCCACGAGGCACCAGGGCGCGCCTGGGGGGGGGGGTGGCGCTCCCTGGTGGCTTGTGGGGCCCCTGTGGGTCTTCTGGCCACCTCCCGAAGCTTCTTGTGTCTCTTATGTTCCATAAAAAACCGTCAAAAAGTTTCGCTGCATTTGGACTTCATTTGATATAGATTTTCTGGAAAACCAAAAATAAGCAGAAAACAGCAACTGGCACTGGGCACTAGGTCAATATGTTAGTCCATGAAAATCATATAAAAGCCAAATAAAAGTGCACCAAAATCGTACAAAACTATAATAAACATGGCATGAATACTTCATAAATAATAGATACGTTGGAGACGTATCAGGCACGCGTGGTCGGCCAGTAAGCCACTGTACACGCGCGTGCGGCGAGAGCAGAGGTGCCGTGGCGCGAGGAGAGCGAAAGAAGGAGGGGGTGAAACGGGGCTAGCCAGCCAGGTGGACGACGGAGAGGGAGTGTGGCACCAGCAGACGCGCGAACGCGGCCGAGAAGAAGAGGCCCGCGGCTCGGCGACATCCAGAGTGCGCCCAACGCGCGCAGAGCATGCGCACACGCGTGCCAACAGTGCGGTCATCGCGTGCATTGCCATGGAGAGGGCACGTAGGCCTGGCAAAAGATGTCCATAGTGTTGTCCATCCATCCTACAGCCTCACTGAAGTGACGGATCGATCAAAGGAACTATGGATTGATGGGATGCATCAGATGAATGTTGCTCAAGCCAACTTGGGTTAGAAGTTGTGGTCAAGTTACTTGACCAATGAACCAGAGAGGATGCCACCAGGGTTCAGGGTAGGAAGGACTACAGTCCTGTGAATTTTGAGATGAATTGGACAAGATTTGAAGATAGTTGCTATACAACTGCAAAAACAGCACAGAAACTAGAATTGGATGTTGCACTCACATGGGGTGTGGGATTGAGCTGTAACTTGGTGGAGAGTTGTGATTTAGGACCCTGTAGGTACTGGCAAAATTTCATGCCATTTGGAAATACCTAGATGGTACTTCCTTCACAAAGGTCCTCTCTGAGCAGAATCTTGGAGGAATATTATAGAGCAAATAGCTTGGCAAACTAATGTGAATTTTGGAAATGCTCAAAGGATATAGGGGTATTTAGGTCTTGGATTAATTTCAGAATTTTTGAAGCAATATAAAATGCAGTTGCTTCATACACTGAAAATTTGGCCAGGACCAAAGATTTGAAGGTGTGCTCACATAGATGGTTGGATGGAACTAAAATTTGATGTAGGGGAATTATATGATCAGATGGAGGGCCTTTCAAAATTTCAACTCAAATGGATTAGCCTAGCTAGTACTTCCTTCACAAAGCTTCTCTCTAGACAGAAACTTTGGGAATTTGCTGAGAAAGATTTACTAGCTAAATGGAGCTGAATTTTTTCATGTGGTAATGATTTGGATAGGAAAGAGTGCCCAGAAAGTTTGAGGGCAATCAAGAAATTATATATAGCACTTCCTTCACAAAGTGCCAAACTGGACAGAATAGGAAAATGAATATTCCTGAATTATTTTTGAACTAGGCAAGGAAGAGTTTGGACATATTTGAGGAATATATGATCCAAAGAATTTATGAGAATTATTTGAGAATTTTTTGGAAGACAGAAATATAGGTTGCTTCACATCCTAGGTCAGACAGGGTTATTCCTTTAATAGAAAAGGAATATTCCCAAGAAAAGAATTTTGGGGTTGGGCTAGAATGGAAGTGCCATGATCTAGGGAAAGATACAAGGATGATGCACCACTTGGGAGAAGAAGAAATGATGATCTCCCAGGTTTCAAGTCCATAAAACTGCTCCAAAAAGAAAACCAGAGCAAAACCAAAGAAAACCAAAAGAAAAAAAGAAAGGGCCAAAAATCGGGGTGTTACATATCGGTATCATGCTATTGCCATGCTTCATATGTCAGCTATGTTATTCATTTAAGAAATTGGTAAAATATGTTCATTAATGCATTCATGATATTCATGCTCATAACCATTAATGACATGGTAAGATCATGGTGATGACAAGAACATGTCTTAATAAAAACAACCACCTTCATCGGCTGGATCATGTCATAGTGCCACTGAATCGAGCTCACCAGTGCAACCACACTTGCCTGGATGGGGAGGCCCTAATTCGGTCTATTGTCATGCCTCTCGCCGGTACCTCCAACCAGGGAAGGTTATGTGCGCGTGCTACCCTGGCCCGGTGGGCGGCCATAACGTTGTGTACCCGGTTTTGGTATTGAGCTCAGGTCCCCGTTTGGGACAGTTTTGTTTGGCCACGATGGTGGCGGTGTGTCACGCGGTGACACAGGGTCACCCATGACATAGCCCAAAGGGGAGTTTGTCGGAGTGGCCGGGAGAGTGTCATGCAATAGATTGGTTTTGTCGGAACGTCATTGGTCCACCCGAATGGGAGCACGAGGCCATGAGTTCCGTGGTGTGGGTACAGTGTACTAACCTCTGGATAGTGTATAATCTATCGATAGCCACGTCCTCGGTTATGGACACAGTTCGTACTAGGTCACACTATCTGGTCTCTGTCGACATGGAGGATAAACCTGATAAAATAAACTTATTACAGAATGTGCTATGAAGTAAATGTGGTGACTTGGACTATGAGATAGTTGTGAGAAATCACCATGTTGTTCTAACATGATCACGAGATGAGATCTCGGTGAGTCATGAGTTAGCCCAGAGGGGTTGTGGCAGTAAAACTGATTGGTGAACAGTATATATTATTTAAACTCTTCACTGAAGGTCAGTGTAGTTTATTTTTCAGTCTAGTTTCATGCATATCTTGTAGATACAACTATGCCATGCCATGATATTCCATGTTATGCCATGATATGCTACGATATGCTGTATGATTTGGTATAAATTTGCTTGATCCAAGTTACTAGCTAATATCATGCCATGCTTATCTTTTGCCATGAGATAAATCTATGTATGAGCATAGGGCTTGCTTTGTCATCTGCTTGTTTGGATGCTATGTATTTGGTTGTCTTGCGAGTACATTCAAAGTACTCACCTGGCCTTGCACGTGGCCAGATTGCAGGAGAAGACTTGTCGTGCTAGACCGTAACCATGCCAGTCCTGTGAGTTGTGGAGCCCAGCCAGAGATGACGTGTCACTAAACAAAGACTTCTGCCACCATTTAGATAAACGTAGAGCTATGCAAACCATTGTATTCCTCAGCGATGTAATACTCTATTTCATGTAAATGAAATATATTTTGTGCTTGGAATGCTGTACCATGTACCTGTCGTGCGTCAGGTGTTATCCTGGGCTAACGTGCGAAGGTCCCCTGCTCCAGATGGATCGGGGTGCCACAAGACCGGTGCTTGGGTGTTGTTCTTACTTGAATGAACCTCCCACTTATGATTACCCCCTCTCACAAGCATCCGCAACTATGAAAGATGAGTTAAGATAAATCTAACCATAGCATGAAATATATGGATCCAAATCAGCCCCTTACGGAATAGCGCATAAACTAGGGTTTAAGCTTCTGTCACTCTAGCAACCCATCATCTACTTACTACTCCACAATGCCTTCCCTTAGGCCCAAATATGGTGAAGTGTCATGTAGTCGACGTTCACACGACACCACTAAAGGAAGAAACAACATACATATCATCAAAATATCGAACGAATACCAAGTTCACATGATTACTTATAACAAGACTTCTCCCATGTCCTCAAGAACAAAAGTAACTACTCACAAATCATATTCATGCTCAAGAGCAGAGGGGTATTGAATATCATTAAGGATCTAAACATATAATCTTCCACCAAATAAACCAACTAGCATCAACTACAGGATGTAATCAACACTACTAGCAACCCACAGGTACCAATCTGAGGTTTTGAGGCAAAGATTGAATACAAGAGATGAACTAGGGTTTGAAATGAGCTGGTGCTAGTGAAGATGTTGATGAAGATTGGTCCTCCCACGACGAGAGAATCGTTGGTGATGTCGATGGCTTCGATTTCCCCCTCCCGGAGGGAAGTATCCCCGGCGGAATCGCTCCGCCGGAGAGGAAAAGTGCTCTTGGCCATATCCCACATCGAGACGGCGGCGTTTCGTCCAGAAAGTCTTTTCAATATTTTTTTAGGGCAAATAAACTTATATAGCAGAAGGAGGGGGCCGGAGGCCTGCCAGGGGCCCCACAAGACATCAGGGTGCGCCCCAGGGGGGCGCCCTGTTGCCTTGTGGGCAACTGGTGGGTCCCCTCTGGTATTGCTTTTCACTAGTATTTTTATATATTCAATAAAAAATCTCCGTAAAATTTCAGGTCATTTGGAGATCTGTAGAATAGGTATCTCTACTGTAGCTATTTCAGGTCCAGAATTCCAGATGTCGGTATTCTCCCACTTCATATAAATCTTGCAAATTAAGAGAGAAAAGGCTTAAGAATTGCATCATAAAGTGAAATAATGACCAAATACATTATAAATAACAGTAGGAAATCATGATGCAAATTGGACGTATCAACTCCCCCAAGCTTAGACCTCGCTTGTCCTCAAGTGAAAGCCGAAATCGATAATCATGACCACATGTTTAGAGAGAGAGAGGTATCAATAAAATAAAATATGGATATGAAAGCATCATGATTAATTTCATAACAGCAATATATTATCATAAAGCTTCCCATGAACAAGTAATAATTCATCACAACATTGAAGTATAAAGCATAAACTTTCGTGAAAACTAACAAACTATGTTCTTGGTCTCTGAAACAATTACAATTCATCATATTTTCAGGAAGAGTCTATGTAAGAGCTTTTTGTTTTAGCAAGTCCACATACTCAACTATCATTTAGTCTTCTATGATTGCTGGCAGTCACGGCATATTTTTATGGAGCAAAGTTTCAATCAGACACGTAGAAAGATGGGGATTTATAGTTTCACCTTCCAACAATTCTTACCTCAAGGGTAATGTCAACTATAATGTCTCATGATCACTTACATCCAACGGGATATATGCCTAGATCTTTCCCCACCACATGGTGCTTGCAAAGAGAGAAAAATAAAAACAGAGTAGAGAAGAATACTATTGACTCTTGAATAAAAGTATATACATAAAAGTAAGAGATAGGCCCTTCGCAGAGGGAAGCAGAGGTGGTCATGCACTTTTTTGTTTTTGGATGTGCAAACTCTTAATGCAAAGGAACGTCACTTTATATTGCCCCTTGTGATAGTGACCTTTATTATGCAGTCTGTCGCTTTTATTTCTTCACCATCACAAGATCGTACAAAGATTGTTTTCCCTTACAATAAAAGTTCATACATATTTAGAGGCAATTTTTATTGCTTTATGCACCGATGACAACTTACTTGAAGGATCTTATTCAATCCATGGGTAGATATGGTGGACTCTCATGACATGAAACTGGGTTCAAGGGTTCTGGATGCACAAGTAGTATCTCTACTTAGTGCGGATTTTCGTCTAGCAAAAGATAGTGAGCAAGCACCACATGTTAGAGGATCTATGACAATATAATTTCTATGTGAATATAAGCAAACATAACTCATTACGTTGTCTTCCTTGTCCAATGTCAACTATTTGGCATATAATTTTTAATGGGTGCTCAAAATCATAAAAGATGTCCAAGATAGTATATTTATATGTGAATCCTCTCTTCTTTTATTAACTTTTTCATGAATTGCATCAATGACCAATGCTATGTTTGTTAACTTCCAATAAATTTTATCAACTATACTTTTTTTCATGTAAAGTCATTACTCTCCAAGGAATTAGCATATGATCTTTTCATTCTTTTATTGCTTAGATTTAGACATAAAAGTAAAGAAGCAAAAACTCAATCTACTCTTTATTATATCTCACACATGATTATATAGATAGATCACAAAACAAGCACTCGAAACTAGATCATACTAAAACTTTATTCCTCTAATTCACGAATTAACTAAGGATCGAACTAAGATAGATAATAATGATAAAATAAAAGTGATGGTGATACGATACCGGGGCACCTCCCCCAAGCTTGGAACAAGCCGAGGGTGGCGCCCATACCCGTGTACTCAATTGTCTTTCTTCGGTGATGGTGCTGACGAAGTGATGGGCTTGTCCTCCGTCTTCCACGGCATAGGCTCTCCGTCATCAAAGGATGATCGTGTTTCTGGAGTCCTGAAACTTGCAGCTAAACTCATACCTTTAAACTTGGCTTCATACTCAAAATTCTGGTTCTGTAAGTCATAAATTTGGGCCTGAAGGTGATCAATCATGTCATTGAGCTTGAAGATGACTGTGACACCCCCGACTTAACCGTGCGCTAATCATACACGCAAATGCACACGATCAAGCCTAGGGACTCACTTGAAGATATCACAACACAACTCTACACAAAATAAAATAATACAAGCTTTATATTACAAGCCAGGGGCCTCGAGGGCTTGAATACATACGCTCGCGATCAAGCGTCAGTGGAAACAACAACAGTATCTGAGTATAGACACAAAGTAAACAAGGTGCCTTAAGAAGGCGAAAACAAACAACGACTCTGATCGAAAGAGGCAAGGCCTCCTGCCTGGGAGCCTCCTAAACTACTCCTGGTCGTCGGGGATCTCCACGTCGTAGTAGGCTCCACCGGAAGTGTAGTAGCGGTCGTCGGCGGTAGCAGCTGACTCCTGGGATCCATCATCTGGTCGCAGCAATCGGGTATGGGGGAAAAAGAGGAGCAAAGAAACCGTGAGTACTCATCCAAAGTACTCGCAAGACTGACATCAGAACTATACTAAGTATGCATCGGTATCAAATGAAGGGGCTGTATCTATGGACTGGACTGCAGAATTGCCAGAATAGAGGGGAAGGCCTAGCCTATCGAAGACTAGCATCTTCAGCGGTCTTGCAGCATAAGAAGAGTGTAGATTAGCATAATATAAAGTAACAAGCATGTAGTAGCAAAGCCTAGAGATCCTTCCTCGACTCCCTGCGAGAAAACGATCCCGGAGCTTACATTTAATTAACATGTATCCAATTCAAGTAGTAGTAGATCGGGATACAACACTGAGTGTCCTGTTACCGTGGACACGGCTATTCGAATAGATAACTTCCCAGCAGGGGTGCACTACTGTTACCCAACACGCTCGATTAACTCTGGCCGGACACACTTTCCTGGGTCATGCCCGGCCTCGGCTGATCGACACACCGTAGCCCTACCTAGAGCTCAGCAGACAGGTCCCTGCCGGTCTACATCCTAAGCGCTCAGGGGTCTTGGGCCATCGCCCTTAGCACTCCGGGTCGTTGTGTGCAGGGTGGATCCAGGCACCACCTCTGTCCTGGATGGCGCCGGCCTGACCCGGCCACAATGCTGAACTGGACGTCTGACAAAGCTTTCGGCTGATACATACGGCGCCGAGGGCCCCATAAACCATTATCCCGCGTGGTGGTAGTGCGTATAGGGCCAACGACCCACTCAGACCAATACCCAAATCCGTTAGCAAATTATTAGGAGCTCGCGGTGACGATAAGTACTCCTGTCGTCCCGTCTCGAGGAAGTGCAACAAGGGCCAGGCCCATCCCTCTCTAAGGCGGTCTCTGCCTGCCCGGCCGCGCCTTCTAATTATCTTGCGGGTACCCACACGGTCAACCCGACTACACAACTCTCGCGGGTACCCCTCGGGGTCGACCCGTCTTTACCAGGGGACTGAAGTAAAAGTAGGGTATCCGTGTGTTCATCACATCAAGGGGGAATCCGAGGAATCACCCTCGATGGATTCCTACTCGATGTAATCCGTCAAGGAGAACCAAGAGGAATCACCCTCGATGGTCCACACTTGAGGGGTTGCACGATAGAGTCATCATCTGGAAGGGGAGAGCGAGGAATCACCCTCTGCTATCACCACCGATGTGCTATACTACACAGAGATATCATCAGGAGTGCAGTACGAGGTATCACCCTCGGCACTCGATAGTAGCCCTGCAGAGTCGTACAACTAAGGGGGTGTGTGGTGATGTGACGGTCTCAGCACATCGATCACATAGATCGAGGCACTGGTAGTAAAGCGGGGAAACAGGGACAAGGTTAAGGGGTCACAGATGGATCACTAACAAACATATTCTAAGCAGTTTAGGATGACAAGTAAAGTAACAATAGTAGGTTACAAAAACAGGCTATGCATCAGAATAGGAGCAAGCAAGTACAGTAGCAAAATCTAATGCAAGCATGAGGGAGAAGGAATCGGCGATATAGGAATGATCAAGGGGGTTTTGCTTGCCTGGAAGCTCTGCTGAAAGGGGCTGGTTGTCAGGGGCGTAGTCGTACTCAGGAGGGTCATCGGCAGTCTCGGGGTCTATCGGGAGAGAAGGAGGGGGAAGAAACAATAAATACTACGCAAGTTAGTTGGAGCGGGGAAACATCTGGAGGTGTTTTACCAGCTCCGGGCGATTATCGGACAGATGAATCGGAGGGGAAAGTTCCATGTCCATCATGTTAGAGGTGTGTGGCAGGTATGTGGGTGGCATATTCGGATTCTTCATATTTTTCTGATCATTTTTCATATATAAATTATTTTCAACCGAGTTACGGTTTATTTTATATGATTTTTCAAAGTTTTACTGAATTCCTGGAATTATTTTAATTATTAAATTCGAATTATCCGAAACAGTAGCCAGTGACGTCAACATGGCGTCAGCAGTCAACACCAGCTGACCAGAGTCAAACCTGACCAGTGGGTCCCACTGGTCAGTGACACAGTAGTTAAACAGGGATTAAACTTAACTAAATAAGGTTAATTAGGCGGTGGGGCCTATTGTCAGCGTCAGACTAATTAACTAATTAACTTAAGTAGGATTACCAGATTAATTAGCGTTTTATTTTATTTATTTAAATTGTTTAAATTAGTGGGGCCCGCATGTCAGTGACACGGGCTCGCCCAGTCAACGGTTGACCCGGTCAACTGGGCCCGCGGGGCACAGCAGTCAGCGTCACAGGGGCCGCCACGTCGGCGCCACATCGGACGCCGGCACCGGAGAGCGCTCCGGCGAGCCCGAGCGCGGCGGCGAACTCCGGCGAGCCCGGAATTCTGCTGTGGTGGTCCAAAATGGACGCGGCCGGGCTCTCTGGAACAGCCACTTCGAGCCGCGCCCGTTGGTGGTGGTTTCGGCGGCTGAGGTGGCCGGAGTTGGCGACGGCGATGACGTCGGGTGGCGGCGTTCTCGGGTGGTGCTCGGTCTTAGCGTTGCAGCGCGCTAACGATCAAACGGGGTTGCTAGGAAGGGCCTGCGCGATGCGACGAGCGCAACGGGCATGAGCCCGTGACCAAATGGTCACCGGAGACTCGCCGGCGACGAGTGCGAGCGGCGACAGGTACGGCCATGGAGGAATCGGTGTCTACGGCGTGGGAAGGAGGGAAGGAAGGAGGGGATCTGGTGCGGCTGCTCACTGCGGGATCGTAGGGGGTGGCAGCGAGCTCGGGAAAGGCTCGATGGCGCCGGATTCATCGCCGCAATTGCGGTAGCCGTAGGAGGAAGACGGCGTCAAGGAGCTCGACGTAGCGGTCCCCGGCTCGAACGAGATGCAGAGGAGGACGTAGCGGACGACGGCGATCCCCTACGGTATGTTGGCGAGGCGGAAGGAGGCCGGTGGCCGCGGGATCGAAGCGGCGACGGTGACGGCAGAGGTGAGTGGCGTTGCGAGGAAGAAAGCGAGCGAGGGGAAGGGGGAATCGAACTAGGGTTTCGCCAGGGGGGTGTGCGGGGTCCTTATCCGCGCGGGGAGACGGCAGATGGCCGACAGGTTGCCGATCCGCGGCGTGGACGGCGTGCGCCCGCCCGGCCAGCGCCATGGCCTCTGCCTCGGCAGAAGGTGGACGAAAGGCCGGTGGGGCTGGGCTGGGCCGCACTATAGCCCACTTAGGCCCAGTGCAGCAGTAGCTCTTAGGCATTTTTCATTTTCTTTTCTGTTTTCTATTTTCATTTCTGTTTTGCAAATAGTTAGGCCACCAAAACACTTTTGGAAAATGTGCAACCTGGCCAGTTAAATATGTTGCAATATTAGCCAGTGGAATAAAAAGGTTTGGGGCCAAATAATTCCAAATGGATTTTTCCATAAAGAAAAAGGCACTTAAATTGCTGTGTTGGCACTGTATTCAAGATGTTTGAGACATCTAGTGAATTTTGGTGATGTTGTTTTTCTTAACATAATTCACAATGGATTAAATCCAAAATTATGAACATTTTAGTTTCCAAATTGAATAACTTTTATTTTCCACTTTATATTTGAATTTGAATTAGAGTTGGAATTTGAAATGAGATATGAACCAAAGGTGATCATGCACTGTTGAGCATGGTGACTTGGCATGATTAAGAGGTGATCACTGTGCTTAATACATGGGGATGTTACAATGACGTCCCCAATATCCTTGCTGCCCACTTTGTGCTCACGGATGAATTCCGTGATCATGGAGTGGTTTGCGTTGAGTCCACGCTCCACCATCCCCTGGCACTTGAAGATCTCATGCTCCACTGCTTCAAGCCTGGCCTTCTCGCCTCCGGTCTTCTTAGGTCCTTGAACATCCTGGATGTGGAGCACCCCCTCACGCATCTCAATGGCTTGAGGGTGCTTCATCACCTCCGGTAGGTAAGGGTTGATGACCTTCTCGAAGAACTTCTCCTTGGACGAACTCGGGAGCGTCATGGCGATCTAGATCTGTCAGAAAAAACAGCCCGAAACAAGAGCAGAGGAGAAACTTGCGATGCAGTGGTCAAAACATACGGGAGTATATATGAAGAATTTTTATCTTGCAAAACAAACATACGAGAGGAAAACGGAGTCGGGAGGGCACACGTGGGGCCCACAAGGCAATACGGCGCGCCCCGGGGGGGTCGCGCCCTGTTGCCTTGTGACCTCCTTGTGGGTCCCCTCGGGTGTTTCTTATTTTTGTATTTTTTCTAATATTCCAAAATGGACAAAAATATTTTTTATGGAATTTTTGGAGTCGGTTTACTTACCGTATCACATACCTACCCCTTTTCAGGGTTTTGGAGCATTCCGGAAGGACTCTTTAGTGTGTTCCTCCAGTGTCATAGTTTGAATAATATTGGTTTCAACATTAATGTGAGTACCTGAGATATAATGCTTGATTCTTTGACCATTTACCACTCTCGGATTAGTGCCTTCGGAGTTGTTAATTTTGATGGCTCCGGAGCGATAAACTTCTTGGATGATATATGGCCCTTCCCATCTAGAGAGAAGTTTTCCTGCAAAAAATCTAAAACGAGAGTTGTACAATAGAACATGTTCACCCACTTTAAATTCCCGTTTTTGTATTCTTTTATCATGCCATCTTTTAACTTTTTCCTTAAACAACTTAGCATTTTCGTAGGCTTGGGTTCTCCATTCATCAAGAGAGCTAATATCAAACAACCTCTTCTCACCGGCAAGTTTAAAATCATAATTAAGTTCTTTAATTGCCCAATATGCCTTATGTTCCAGTTCAAGAAGTAAATGACATGCTTTTCCATAGACCATTTTATATGGAGACATACCCATAGGATTTTTATAAGCAGTTCTATAAGCCCATAATGCATCATCAAGTTTCTTAGACCAATTCTTCCTGGATCTATTAACGGTCTTTTGCAAAATTAACTTTATTTCTCTATTGCTCAATTCAACTTGACCACTAGACTGAGGATGAAGGAGATGCAATTCTGTGGTTAACATCATATTTAGCTAGAAGTTTACGGAAAGCACCATGAATAAAATGTGAACCACCATCAGTCATCAAGTATCTAGGGACTCCAAACCTAGGGAATATAACTTCTTTAAGCATTTTAATAGAGGTGTTGTGATCAGCACTACTAGTTGAAATAGCTTCTACCCACTTAGTAACATAATCAACAGAAACAAGAATATATGTATACCCATTGGATTTAGGAAAAGGTCCCATATAATCAAAACCCCAAACATCAAATGGTTCAATGACAAGTGAATAATTCAAGGACAAACTTACGTGCATCCTTGAAAAGAGTAGGCCAATAAAAACCGGATTGTAATACCTTATGTGCAGTTCTGTCTCCCGCATGGTGTCCTCCGTATGCCTCTGAGTGACACTTCCATAGGATTTGTTCCTGTTCATGCTCAGGTACACAACGTCTAATAATACCATCTACTCCTTATTTATATAAATGTGCATCCCAAAAGTAATGTCTTAAATCAAAGAAGAACTTTTTCTTTTGTTGGTAAGTAAAACTAGGTGGAATATATTTGGCAACAATATAATTAGCATAGTCTGCATACCAAGGACTAGTGCAGGAAGCATTTACAACAGCTAATTGCTCATCAGGAAAATTATCATTAATGGGCAATGGGTCATCAAGAACATTTTCCATCCTAGACAGATTATCCGCTACCAGGATTTCAGCTCCCTTTCTATCAACAATATACAAATCAAATTCTTGTAACAGAAGAACCCACCTAGTAAGTCTAGGTTTAGCATCTTTCTTTTATATAAGATATTTGATAGCAGCATGATGAGTGTGAACAGTTACTTTGGAATCCACAATATAAGATCTGAATTTATCACATGCAAACACAACTGCTAAAAATTCTTTCTCAGTAGTAGCATAATTTCTTTGAGCACTGTCTAGAGTTTTACTAGCATAATGGATAACATTTAATTTCTTATCAACTCTTTGTCCTAGAACAGCACCAACAGCATAATCACTAGCATCACACATAATTTCAAAGGGTAGGTTCCAATCAGGTGGTTGAATAATAGGTGCAGATATTAAGGCTTTCTTAAGTATTTCAAAGGCTTCTACGCAATCATCATCAAAAACAAATGGAACATCTTTTTGCAAAATATTAGTAAGAGGCCTAGAAATTTTAGAGAAGTCTTTTATAAACCTTCTATAAAAACCAGCATGACCTAGCAAACTTCTTATACCTTTGATGTCTTTAGGACATGGCATTTTCTCAATTGCATCAACTTTAGCTTTGTCTACTTCAGTGCCTCTTTCAGAAATTTTTTGCCCAAGGACTATACCTTCATTCACTATAAAGTGGCACTTCTCCCAATTCAAGACAAGATTAGTTTCTTCACATCTCTGCAAAACTCGATCAAGGTTGCTTAAGCAATCATCAAAAGAAGTTCCATAAACAGAAAAATCATCCATGAATACCTCAACAATCTTTTCACAAAAATCAGAGAATATAGCAGTCATACATCTTTGAAAGGTAGCAGATGTATTACATAAACCAAAATTCATACGACGATAAGCATAAGTTCCAAAAGGACAAGTAAAAGTGGTTTTCTCTTGATCTTCTGGTGATACAGGTATTTGAGAGAAACCAGAATATCCATCTAGGAAACAAAAGTGTGTATGTTTAGATAATCTTTTCTAACATGTGATCAATAAAAGGCAAGGGGTAATGATCTTTTCTAGTTGCTTTATTTAATTTCCTGAAATCAATTACCATCCTATAACAAGTTACAGTTCTTTGTGGGATAAATTCATTTTTATCATTAGGAACAACAGTAATGCATCCGTTCTTAGGAACACAATGAACATGACTTACCCATATACTATCAGCTATAGGATAAATTATTCCTGCCTCCAGAAGCTTTAATATCTCAGTTTTTACCACATCCTTCATTTTAGGATTTAATCTTCTTTGATGGTCAACAGTTGGTTTAGCATCTGGCTCCATATGAATTTTGTGCTGACATAGAGTGGGCCTAATGCCCTTAAGATCATCAAGAGTATATCCAATAGCTGCACGGTGCTTCCTCAGAGTTTTAAGTAATCTCTTTTCTTCATGCTCTGAAAGGTTAGCACTGATAATAACAGGATATATCTTCTTTTCATCAAGATAAGCATATTTAAGTGTATCAGGTAGTTGCTTTAATTCAAACACGGGATCACTCTTAGGTGGGAGATGATCTCCCAAAGTTTCAACAGGCAAGTTATGTTTAAGAATAGGTTCTTGTTTAAAGAATATTGCATCTATTTCATTTATTTCATTCATATGCCTATCACTTTCATGGTCTAACAAATATTGTTCTAATGGATCAGTAGGAGGCACATCAATAGAAACAAGACCAATAATTTCATCTTTATTAGGTAATTCTTTATCATGTGGTTGTCTGTGATAACCCACAAGTATAGGGGATCAATTGTAGCTTTTTTGATAAATAAGAGTGTCGAACCCAACGAGGAGCTAAAGGTAGAATTAATATTCCCTTCAAGTTCTATCGACCACCGATACAACTCTACGCGCACTTAACGTTCGCTTTACCTAGAACAAGTATGCAACTATTTTGCGGGTGTAAGGATAAGACTAGAAGTACTTAACGAGAATAAAACTAGGAGTAATTTGCGAGATAATAAAACTACGAGTAAATTGCAAGATAATAAAAGCTAGTTATTTAGTAGAAAGCTTTTGTAACACAAGAGAAAGATTTGTCCATAGGCAATCGATAACTAGACTGGTAATCATTATTGCAATTTTATATGAGGGAGAGGCATGAGCTAACATACTTTCCATACTTGGATCATATGCACTTATGATTGGAACTCTAGCAAGCATCCGCAACTACCAAAGATCATTAAGGTAAAGCCCAACCATAGCATTAAGTAACAAGTCCTCTTTACTCCCATACGCAACAACCCCCTTACTCGGGTGTAAGCTTCTATCACTCTAGCCGCCCACTATAAGAGAATTATGAATGTATTACAAACCCTACAGCGGAAATCCCTCACACTTGCGCGACACAGAGGGCACCATAGGACAGCACCAAAATAAAACATACAACTCAAACCAATCACGATCATCAATCAACCCATAGGACAAAACAAATCTACTCAAACATCATAGGATGGCAACACATCATTGGATAAAAATATGTAGCATTAAGCACCATGTTTACGTAGTGATTACAATGGGGGGAAGAGGTGTTACACCGCAGCATAGAGGGGGAGAGAGTTGGTGTTGACGACGGCGAAGTTGTTGGTGTAGATCGCCGTCACGATGATTGCCCCGGTGGCGTTCCGGCGCCACCAGGAGAGAGGGGGAGAGAGCCCCCCTCCTTCTTCTTCTTGCTTGCCCCCCCCCCTAGATGGTAGGAGGTTTTCCCCTCTAGTCCATGGCCGCCATGGCGGCGGAGGGGTAGGATCCCCTCCGAGATTGGATCTCTCTCTCTGTTCTCTTCTGTTTCGCGTTCCTGTTTTCTGGCCTTTCACCGTTTCTTAAATTCCTGGAGATCCGTAACTCCGATTGCGCTGAAATTTTAACAAGATTTTTTTCGAATATTATCTTTCTTGCAGCGAAAGAAGGGCCCCAACCGACTTATCGTGTGCCCACGAGGCACCACCACACGGCCAGGGGGGCGGCGCGCCAAGGTGGCTTGTGGAGGCTGTGGGCGTCCGTTTGCATTGATTAGACCTCCCAAAAATCACATATATTCCAAATTAATTGTCCGTAAAAATTTATTGCATTTGGACTTCGTTTGATATGGATATTCTACGAAACAAAAAACATGCAACAAACAGGAACTGGCACTGGGCACTGGATCAATATGTTAATCCCAAAAATAATATAAAATGTTGCCAAAAGTATATGAAAGTTGTAGAATATTGGCATGAAACAATCAAAAATTATAGATACGACGGAGACGTATCAGCATTCCCAAGCTTAATTCCTGCTCGTCCTCGACTAGGTAAATGATAAAAAGATAATTTTTGATGTGGAATGCTACCTAACATAATCTTGATCATATAATCTAATCATGGCATGAATATTAAGACACGAGTGATTCAAACCAATAGTCTATAATTTGATATAAAGACATCAATACTCAGGCATCCCAACAAACAATCATGCCTTTCAGAATAAAAATGCTAAAGAACGCTATCCCTACAAAATCATATAGCCTTGTCATGCTCCATCTTCTTAACACAAAATATATATCATATGCACAACCCCGGTGTCAGCCAAGCAATTGGTTCATACTTTTTAACGCGTTTTAGCTTTTTCAACCCCCACACAATACATGAGAGCAAGCCATGGATATAGCACTATGGGTGGAATAGAATATAGTGGTAGAGATAATATGGAGAAGACAAAAAAAGAGAAAGTCTCACATCGACGCGCCTAATCAACGGGCTATGGAGATGCCCATCAATTGATGTCAATGCAAGGAGTAGGGATTGCCATGCAATGGATGCACTAAGAGCTATAAGTGTATGAAATCTCAAACTGAAAACTAAGTGGGTGTGCATCCAACTTGCTTGCTCAAGACCTCGGGCACTTGAGGAAGCCCATCATCGGAATATACAAGCCAAGTTCTATAATGAAAAATTCCCACTAGTATATGAAAGTGACAACATGGGAGACTCTCTATATGAAAAACATGGTGCTACTCTGAGGCACAAGTGTGGTAAAAGGATAGTAACATTGCCCCTTCTCTCTTTTTCTCTCATTTTTTTCTTTTTTTTTCTTTTTTTCTTTTTTTATGGGCTCTTTTTGGCCTCTCTTTTTTTATTTTATTTTCCTTTTTTATTTTTTTTTCGTCCGGAGTCTCATCCCGACTTGTGGGGGAATCATAGCCACCATCATCCTTTCCTCACTGGGACAATGCTCTAATAATGATGATCATCACACTTTTATTTACTTAGAACTCAATATTACAACTCGATATCAAGAACAATATGACTCTATATGACTGCCTCTGGCAGTGTACCAGGATGTGCAATGATCTAGGGTGGCAAAGATATCAAAAAACGGACAAGCCAAGAAAATATCATGCTAGCTATCTTACGATCATGCAAAGCAATATAACAATGAATGTTCAAGTCATGTATATGATGATGATGGAAGTTGCATGGCAATATATCTCGGAATGGCTATGGAAATGCCATAATAGGTAGGTATGGTGGCTGTTTTGAGGAAGATATAAGGAGGCTTATGTGTGATAGAGTGTATCATAGCACGGGGTTTGGATGCACCGGCGAAGTTTGCGCCAACTCTCGATGTGAGAAAGGGCAATGCACGGTACCGAAGAGGCTAGCAAATTGCGGAAGGGTGAAAGTGCGTATAATCCATGGACTCACATTAGTCATAAAGAACTCACATACTTATTGCAAAATTTTATTAGCCCTCGAAGCAAAGTACTACTACGCATGCCCCTAGGGGGGAGGTTGGTAGGAGTTAACCATCGCGCGCCCCCGACCTCCACGCAAAGGAAGACAATCAATAATAAATCATGCTCTAACTTCTTAGCATAACGAGAGACTACACGTGCATGCTTCGGGAATCACAAACCTTAACACCAATATTCCTACTAAACCACAATCATTCACTAGTACCTCCCACATATTACCATCTCTATATCACAAAACTATTGCAAGGAATCAAACATATCATATTCAATGATCTACAAGTTTTATGTAGGATTTTATGACTAACCATGTGAATGACCAATTCCTGTTGACTCTCTAAATAGATATAAGTGAAGCAAGAGAGTTTAATTCTTTCTACAAAATACTTGCGCATGCTCTAAGAAATATAAGTGAAGCAAAAGTGCATTCTACAAATAACGGTTTTCCTATGTGTAGAGAAACAGGCATCCAAACTTCAAATGATATAAGTGAAGCACATGAAGCAATCTATAAAGCCATACTCAAAAGATATAAGTGAAGTGTAAAGAGCATTCTATAAATCAACCAAGGACTATCTCATACCAGCAAGGTGCATAAAATAAAAGGGAAAGATAAACACAAAAGACGCTCCAAGAATTTACGCATATCATGTGAACAAAACAAAAACCGAGACATACCAATAATTGTCGAATAAAGATGGGATGCCTTCCGGGGCATCCCCAAGCTTAGACGCTTGAGTCTCCTTGAATATTTACTTGGGGTGTCTTGGGCATCCCCAAGCTTGAGTTCTTGCCACTCCTCATTCTTCTCATATCAATACCTCCTCGATCTTCGAACACTTCATCCACACAAAACTTAACCGAACTTTTTATTAGAAGGGTTAGTACATATAACATCAAATCCCATCATGTCCTGCTCTAACATTATTGTATAATTATAATCAAACATTACCCACTGTATGCTATCACAATTCTATGGCTCCCAAGTCAATGGGGCTCAACAACATTTCAAACATAAGCAAGTAACGAAACTATAACAGCAATCTGTGAAAACAGGACAGTCTGTAAAGATGCAGATGGTAAATATACTTCTGTTACTCAAACAATTCTAAAAACTTAGGACAAAATAAATAATTTTCATAGCAGTACCGTGTAAATATTTCAGAATTTTTGCATGTTCCAGTACAAAATGTAAATTCACGCACTACAGCAAAAGTTTCAGTTTTTGCACTGCACATACCAAACAAGTAATTTAAACATCCTAACGGTAAATCTTGGCACATTATTTTTATAATACAATGGATTTGTACAAGGGGATAATTATTTTTGTTGAAAAGTTTCTGTAATTAAGATTCACAAAGTTTCCATGGGCATGAACAAAGTTCAAGGCATGCTCCCGCTTCCACAGTGCTCGTCTTTCTCACTTTCACTTTTCTTTTTGTCAAGTTTTAGGTTCCCCTCTATATTTTTTGTTTTTAAACTTTTTAAAAGCACACAACAGAATAAAATGACTCTCTAAAACTTCCGGGTTGTCTCCCTGGCAGCGATTTCTTTAAAGCCATTAAGCTAGGCATAAAGTGCTCAAGTAATTGATCCACCCGGATCCCAAGGTATATCAAAGCCAATTTTAATTAGCAATGATTTGTAATTTAGTAGTGATCACAAAGCAACATATATCATGCAATGACGAAGTCTAACTCTCTTCATATGCATCGGCATGTCATAAAAGAACAATTCATGCACAGATAATAAAGGCCGATACATAGCATAAATAGCTTCTTGCAATTTTATCGCATTGGAAACATAGAGAGGCAGAGATGTAGTTCCTCTCTTATAATAGTTGCAATTAGGAGCAGCAAGCACATGCATATTATATTCATCAAAAACATCATGTGCAATGGTAAAACACAACCCATCAATATAATCCTTAATAAGTGCAAATTCCTCCGATATAGTGTAGTTGAGAGAATTCAAAAAGATAATAGGACTATCATGTGTGGGTGCAATAGCAACAATTTCATGTTTAACATAAGGAACTATATCAAGTTCATCTCCATAAGCATAATTCAAATTGGCATCATGGCCACAAGCATAGCAAGCATCAATTTCATCAAAAAGGGATATTTCAAATGAATCAAAGGGTACATAGCAATCATCATAGCTTTCATCCTTCGGTAAGCACGAAGGGAAATTAAACAATGTATGAGTTGAAGAGTTACTCTCATTAGAAGGTGGGCACGGGTAGCTAATCCGCTCTTCCTCCCTTTGTTCTTCGCTCTCCTCATCATCTTTTTCATCTAATGAGCCCACAGTGTCATCAATTTCTTCTTCCATAGGAGCCTGCAAAATATTAGTCTCTTCTCGGACAGCGGAGGTGTCCTCAATATATTATTTCACATAAGCATTAGAAGCATAGTTTTCATAGCAATATTTAAGTATGGCAAAATTTTCAGATTTGTAAAGAGTAGCATCACACTTTTCAATCAAAGAAGCAATTTCATATGAACCCTTAAAAGCAACAAATTCTTCTATTTGTTCAATATCATAGTAACTATAAACACCTCTGGCATAAGAAGATAAGATTCCATTATCCTTAAACTCACATTGGTACTGAAGGTGTTTTTTAGGGTCTTCAGAACAACAAGTAAAATCATGTATTTCACATAAATTCCAAGCATAGCAATTCAAAGTATTAATATGATGCCATAAGAGTTTCCCTTTTTGAGACTACGGTGTCACACAAAATAAGCATGTTCATCTAATGATTTTCCCTCAACTATGCTAGTTGGGTTTTCAGCACGAGCACATAGGGATCGAAGATGATCCAAGTAGAAAGCTTCAGCAGCATGATAGATTTTGGGTGGTTCTTCATCCATTGGTTTAGCAGGTACAACTAATTTTTTTGGTATTTTACGTTTCCTACCCATAACTAAAGATAGAAAACAAGAGCACAAAATAAAAACTACTTAGTGATAAAGCAAACAAGCACACACGAGAATATTCACCTCACGCTATTGCTCCCCGGCAACGGTGCCAGAAAAAGGTCTTGATAACCCACAAGTATAGGGGATCAATTGTAGCTTTTTCGATAAATAAGAGTGTCGAACCCAACGAGGAGATAAAGGTAGAATTAATATTCCCTTCAAGTTCTATCGACCACCGATACAACTCTACGCGCACTTAACGTTCGCTTTACCTAGAACAAGTAAGAATTGTATTTTGCGGGTGTAAGGATAAGACTAGAAGTACTTAACGAGAATAAAACTAGGAGTAATTTGCGAGATAATAAAACTACGAGTAAATTGCAAGATAATAAAAGCTAGTTATTTAGTAGAAAGCTTTTGTAACACAAGAGAAAGATTTGTCCATAGGCAATCGATAACTAGACTGGTAATCATTATTGCAATTTTATATGAGGGAGAGGCATGAGCTAACATACTTTCCGTACTTGGATCATATGCACTTATGATTGGAACTCTAGCAAGCATCCACAACTACCAAAGATCATTAAGGTAAAACCCAACCATAGCATTAAGTAACAAGTCCTGTTTACTCCCATACGCAACAACCCCCTTACTCGGGTGTAAGCTTCTGTCACTCTAGCCGCCCACTATAAGAGAATTAAGAACGTATTGCAAACCCTACAGCGGGAATCCCTCACGCTTGCGCGACACGGAGGGCACCATGAGACAGCACCAAAATAAAACATACAACTCAAACCAATCATGATCATCAATCAACCCATAGACAAAACAAATCTACTCAAACATCATTGGTTGGCAACACATCATTGGATAATAATATGTAGCATTAAGCACCATGTTTAAGTAGAGATTACAGCAGGGAGAAGAGGTGTTACACCGCTGCATAGAGGGGGAGAGAGTTGGTGTTGACGGCGGCGAAGTTGTTGGTGTAGATCGCCGTCACGATGATTGCCCCGGCGACGTTCCGGCGCCACCGGGAGAGAGGGGGAGAGAGCCCCCCCCTCCTTCTTCTTCTTGCTTGGCCTCCCCCCTAGATGGGAGGAGGTTTTCCCCTCTGGTCCATGGCCTCCATGGTGGCGGAGGGGCAGGAGCCCCTCCGAGATTGGATCTCTCTCTCTCTCTGTTCTCTTCTGTTTCGCGTTCCTGTTTTCTGGCCTTTCACCGTTTCTTAAATTCCCGGAGATCCGTAACTCCGATTGCGCTGAAATTTTAACATGATTTTTTTCAGATATTATATTTCTTGCAGCGAAAGAAGGGCCCCAACCGACTTACGGTGTGCCCGCGAGGCACCACCGCGCAGCCAGGGGGGCAGCGCGCCAAGGTGGCTTGTGGAGGCTGTGGGCCTCCGTTTGCGTTGATTACACCTCCCAAAAATCACATATATTCCAAAATAATTCTCCGCAAAATTTTATTGCATTTGGACTTCATTTGATATGGATATTCTGCGAAACAAAAAACATGCAACAAACAGGAACTGGCACTGGGCACTGGATCAATATGTTAGTCCCAAAAATAATATAAAATGTTGCCAAAAGTATATGAAAGTTGTAGAATATTGGCATGAAACAATCAAAAATAATAGATACGACGAAGACGTATCATTTTGCTAAACTTAGAGAAATTAAAATCATGAGATACATCACCAAAATTAACAATCACTATTTCTTTATTGTAATCAATCTTAGCATTAACTGTATTCAAGAAGGGTCTACCAAATATAATGGGAAAAAAATCATGTTGTGGTGATCCAAGAATAAGAAAATCAGTAGGGTATTTGATCTTACCACACAAGACTTCAACATCTCTCACAATCCCAAGTGGTGTAATAGTATCTCTATTTGCAAGCTTAATAGTAACATCAATGTCTTCAATCTCAACAGGTGCAATATCATTCATGACTTCTTGATAAAGAGTTAATGGAATAGCACTCACTCTAGCACCAATGTCACATAAACCATGATAGCAATGATCTCCAATTTTAACAGAAATAACAGGCATGCCAATTGCAATTTTTTTTCTCTTTAGGATCTGGTTTAGCAATTCTAGTTGCTTCATCATAGAAATATATGACATGTCCATCAATGTTATCTGTGACACCCCGATTTTTGGCCCTTTCTTTTTCTTTTGGATTTCTTCGAATTTTTTATTGGAGTTCCTTTTTCTGTGGCTCTGTGGTCTTGAAACCTGGGAAGATCCTCTCTTCTTCCTCTCCCAAGTGGCTTGCCACCCTCAAAACTATCCCAAGGCCATGTCATTCCCATCCTAGCCCAACTCCAAATTCTTTTTCTAGGGAATATTCCTTTTTTCTATTAAAGGAATAACCCTGTTTGCCCTAGGTTGTGAAGCAACCTATATTTCTGTCTTCCACAAAATTCCCACAAAATTCTCATAAATTCTTTGGGTCATATCTTCCACAAATATGTCAAAACCCATCCTTGCATAGTTCAAAAATAATTCAGGAATATTCATTTTCCTATTATGTCCAGAATGGCACTTTGTGAAGGAAGTGCTATTTATATTTCCTTGATTGCCCTCAAACTTTTTGGGCACTCTCTCATATCCAAATAATTGCCACTACACTACGGTTGGTAATTGAAGGCATTTTTGTAACGGCGCTTTGTAAATGCCTCAAAATCATGCCTAGAGGTGGCGTTTTAGGGAAATGCCTCCGATTGATGCAGCTTTGGAGGCGTTCTAGAAAAGTGCCTTGGTTGATGCAGCTTTGAAGGCATTGTTGGAAAACGCCTTGGATAATGCAGCTCCGAAGGCGTTTTAGGAAAACGCCTTTGAATTGATGCAGCGCGGCAGGGCCGGCAGTGGCAAATTGGCCACATATTGCGGGTGATGCGGGTGGCTGTACTGCTGCAACGCGACTTTCAGTGTTCAAGCTTGCATGAGTCTCTAGCTCTTGGCCGTCGTCGTTCAATCCGCCACCGACGTTTTGATCGCAGATGAGGGCAACCTGATGATTTTTGATTGGGGGACATGCTCGTCTACCGATTAAAAAGGGTTGATTTGTAATTTAATCACACTACTCTGCTTACTATAGTGGTATGCGGTCAAAGGTATAGTACGCAGCCGGTTCTGTGTTCGAATCATTCAGACGTTAACTAATCTTAGATTTTTTTTTGCTCGCGCGAGGTTGGTCAGACTCCAACCATTTTAGACCCATACCGCTTACGGAAGAAGAATTAGACCTACTTAAAAGCAGGAAACATCGATAATGTTTCAGAAGGAATGACAAGTTCAGTTCGCTCGTAGCTGACGGCGCGGGGTTAGCTTGGGTAAGAGTTCAGAAGACCTGTGCGTTTAAAATCCTGGTGTGTGGGGCTGCACAGATGGATTGCTGGTAGGAAAGGTGTAGCTCCAGCAGAGTCGTCAAGGCCCGGCCTTGTTCCTTTTTACCAGCCGATGACAACAGTTTACTGGCGTTTCTGAAAATGCATCTATTGGAGCACGGGGGCGTTCGAAATCGCCCTCAAAGGTCTGAGCATCGAAGGCGTATTTGGAAAATGCCTACGTAGACCTTTGCCTTCGTGACTGTCTCTAGAGTTTTCTTCAGACGCCTCGTTATTTCTTTGGAGGCATTATTTGACCTTTTAAAGGCATTTTTTGGTGCCTCCTAATTTGTACCCTGTTGTAGTGTGCCACATGCCAAAATTCAGCTTCATTTGCCTAGTAAATCTTCCTCAGCAAATTCCCATAGTTTCTGACCAGAGAGAAGCTTTGTGAAGGAAGTACTATCTAGCCTTATCCAAATGAGTTGAAATTTTGGTAGATCATCCATATGATCAAACATTACTCTCCACCAAATTTCATCTCCATCCAACAATCTATGTGAGCACACCATCCAATCTTTGTTTCTGGTCACAATTTCAATTTGTGAAGCAACTATATTTATATTGCTTCATAAAATCTGAAATTAATCCAGGACCTAAATATCCACATATCCATTGGGCATGCCAAAATTCACATCATTTTGCCAAGCCATTTTCCCTGCAAAATTCCCCCAAGTTTCTGTCCAGTGTGAAGCATTGTGAAGGAAGTACCATTTTTATTTATCCAAATGGTATGAAATTTTTATGGTACCTTCATATGCCCAAATAATCATCCTCCACCAAGTTTTAGCCCAATCTTATCATCCAGGAGAGTGTTACTTCATGATCAAGTTTTTGGACCAGTTTTTGCAGTTGTAAAGCAACTATGCTAAATACTGGTCCAAATGTTTTCAAAATTCACAGTATTGTAGTCCTTCCTACCCTAAACCCCTGAGACATCCTGGTTATCCCTTATCCTTCATGATCTAGTTTGCTACAGAAACTTCTGTTGATGCTATGCATTAGCACAAAGCTTCTTTCTTCGTTCCATCACTTCAGAGAGGCCCCATGTTGAAAGGACTACACGCTAGACATGTTTTTACTGGCCAGAGAGCACCACGTGCGCCTGCGCACGCGGTGACCATGCTATTTGCAAGAGTTGGGCACGCTCTGTTCGTCGTTTAGCTCTGGCCTCTCCTCTGCTCGTCGTTCTCGCGCGTCCCAGCGTGTCCCAGAGCTTCGTGGCAGCCTCGCACTCACTCTCCCGCCCTGGCCCCCTCCTCCTTCGCCCTCCTCGCACCACGATAGCCACGGCCGCGTGTGAACAGTGGCCGACCGGACTTCGCCGCTACCGCGTCTGCCCTCCTTTGGCGCTCCACTACCCCTCACTCATCGCCATCAACCCCTCCGCGCGTGCGCACGCGTACGCGGTCGCGCCAGGGCATCATCTCCGCGCTCCCGTCGGCATCCGGCGAGGGCATCGTTGCCGCGGCTATTTAAGCCATCCCCGAGCCTCTCCGATCTCACCAACCTCTCTCCCTGCATCCTAGTACCCACCTCGGCCACTCATTCGAGCTCGAGGAGCTCCCAATCCTCCCCACAGCCGCCATGGCCGCCGTCGGCCTTCGCCTAAATTGGCACAATGCGGACCTCCTCCCCTCCTCCTTTCTTCACCAGTGGAGCTGCACAGACTCGGCGAAGCCCTCCCGCATCTTGCCTTCCCCTCCCCGCCACCAAAACGCCGTTTCCATCATCGACTGAGGCCGCCGTCCGCCACGGCCGCAGCTCCGCTCGTTCCCGCTCTCCTCGGCGGCCGCGCCTCGCACCTGCGGGTCCGCCTCGGTCCCCTGCACTCGCCGGTAGGCTGGGCGCCGCCTGCGGTGGCCTGTGCCGGCGGCAATCGCCGTCGGGGCCGGCCCCGTCTTCGGCCAGGAGCGGGCGATGGAGGTTGACGAAGACGAGCTGGCCAGGCGGGCCCCACCGCTCCTCGGTCCCACAGGTCAGTCAAACAAAGGAGTTGACTCTGGGCCCGCGAGATTTCAAGTGGAAGCGTATTCCGTAAAATACGTCTTCCGTTTGAGAAAGCACACTCTACTGGTGCTTCAGCCGAGAATACGCTTTCCCTGCTTCGAAAGCGTATTTGCCCGGAATGCGCTTTCTGTTTACCCCGCCGGCCGAAACTATTAAATTGCGGACATTCGTCCGTTAACAATAGAAATGAACACATTTTTATTTGATTTCTGCCTAACGAATGAACGGCCGTATCTCCGCAACCGTAACACCGATTCAGGTGATTCCAAAGCCCACGATCTCAGTTCGTCAAGCCCGTTCCGATGGTATCATTTTCATCATGTTGTAACATTCTGAAAATGACCATTTTGCCCCTGCCCTCTATTCAGCCCCCTCCGAGACAGAAATGTTTCTGGCAAATTTTTCCGCGAGTGTCTCGCACTTCTTCCCGGTGACTCCATCAACCCCAGGCAAGCCACAACAGCCACTTGCATGATGGCATTGCAGTAGCCATGGTTTCTAGTTGAATATTTTAATCATTGTTTGCTCATTTAACGATTTTAATGCTTCGTATATGCTTGTGAATCCATGTCTATGCTTATGCCATGTTCATGTTCATCTGGTTGGTGAAATGATTAATTGCTAATGTTATTATTCTTGTAATCATTTACGGTGCTAGTGATGACGATATGCTCATATGAATAGTTAGGGTTTGTTATGAAAATACTTGTTATATTCATGATCGTCAGTATGCCATGCTCATTTGCATCCCGTAGACTAAATGATTTATCATTGTTGATGTAATGATGTTAAATGGTTATGTTGCCCATCCATGGTTACACTGATATCATGCTCATATGCATTGTTATTTCGTCATGTTATTTTTTATGACTCAGCTCATCACCATTCAAGTTAAACCTGACAATAATCGAACTTGAACAAATCTGTTGGCTGAGTCATGGTGCCACCGAATCGAGCTCACCAGTGCAACCACACTTGCCTGGATGGGGAGGCCCTAATTCGGTCTATTGTCATGCCTCTCGTCGGTGCCTCCAACTAGGGAAGGTTATGCGCGCGCGCTACCCTGATCAGGTAGGCGGCCATAAGCCTTGTGTGCCCGGGTTGGTATTGAGCTCAGGTCCCCGTTTGGGATGATGTTTTTGTTTGGCCATGACGGTGGCAGCCACAAAGGTGGCGGATGTCACGAGTTGACATCGGGGACACCCAGGACATAGCCCAAAGGGGAGTTTGTCGGTGTGGCCGGGAGAGTGTCATGCAATAGATTGATTTTGTCGGAAAGTCATTGGTCCACCTGAATGGGAGTACGAGGCCATGATTTCCGTGGTGTGGGTACAGTGTACTAACCTCTACATAGTGTATAATCTATCGATAGCCGCGTCCTCGGTCATGGACATTGGTCGTAGTAGGTCACACTATGGGTCAACAATAATAATAATCTGAATAATAACAACCCCGGTTCGATGAGAAAAGAAGTTGGTTGATCTTTATGTGGTCACGAGATGATCACGAAGGTATTCTTGATGATGGTTGATCATGAGGTGATCGTGTGATGATCACGACGGTTAGAAAGATTGATACCCATGGTGGTTACGAGATAACCTCCGAGCAGAGTAAGTTGGTCCATGAGACCGTAAATGTCGACCCCCTTTGCATGCTAGTGCTAGTATCATCATGTTCATATCATGAGTAACATGTACATGCCATGCTTACTCTCATGTTGATTCTAGTAGTATCATGTTCATCAATGGTAATTAACCTGTAAATGCCATGCTATTGTTTGTCTTGATTGCTTTGGTTGCGGTGAGCTTGGGAGTACATTCAAAGTACTCACCTGGCGTGTCATGCCAGATTGCAGGTGATGCCATGATTGATTGTTTGTTGAGGATCCCAAGGTTGCGCTCTAGGATGCGTCCCAGCCAGAGTCCCTGCGGAGTGGAGTCCATCACCGTCGTCGTTGTTCCGCTGCTAGAATTTATTCCGCTTCGAGATGTTCCGCTGCTAGCATAGCACTACCTTAGAAGGCGAAGTGTCGCCATGCCCATGTAAACCTTTGTTATATCGGACCCTTATACCCGATTATTTGTAATAAAGAGCTGATTTGTTCTATGCCAAGCAGTGCCGTATTCCAGAAGACTTGATCTCTGGGCTGGAATACGGGGTGTTCCGGTTTCTCTGAGCCGGGGTGCCACAGCGATTGGTATCAGAATAGGTCTGGCTGTAGGACGCCCTAGTCCGCGCAAGCGTTAGAAACCGGTAGTATAGAGTCTAGTCGGTTTGCTGCATTTGGTTGCTGCATTTGTTTGTCGCATAGCATGCATATCGAGTTATTATCTTGTCGCTAACGGCTGATCTTGTGAGTGTAGGTGGCATCTGTTTCGATCCACTACTTGCACCCTCCAGTTTTGCATACTTGCCCTTTGGTGTTTGATGCCATCTCTGTCCCAGCAGAGTGATGCCGAGGTACCTAGTGGTGTCGATCACTTGCAGGATTGATGCACAGGTATCGCACCAATATAGTTTCTCCAGCCACACCTATTGTTCCGGTGATACACATGTTTCTATCCCAGATCTTGCCATCCAACTCGTCGCCTTGGCAACCCTTACTGACTTTGCTATCAGAAAAGGGCAATGCCAGCAAACCCTGCTTTCCACCGCTATCCTACTCTGTCACCGCCTTTCCCTGGACGAGTACGGTTCCCTTCCGTCCGTTTGATGATGATGTGGCCGTGACATCCGTGTCTCGCTACATGATCACCGAGTCCGTCCTCATCTCTAAGCCGGTCCAGATGCAACCGGTGCTGATCCAGCGCTTGTTGTAGCCCTGCTTACAACCACCCCTCCACACACTGATCCATTTTCGTGCACACCGCCATAGCATATTAGATCGTAGTACCGGAGTTTCCTCGAGAATTGTGTGCTTAAGTAGGCATGCATAGTGAGGTGAATAGCTGTAAAATGTGATGTTGCTTGTATGTAATCTTGATGCTTTGTGTGCTTTTGTTTGAGTCTTTTCTTTTTCTTCTTTCTTTGGGCCTTCGGCGTCACCTTATTTCCCCTTATGAAAGTTGCTCATCAACCGACACCGGACTCGAAGAATCAGTGAGGATTTCAAATATTTTGAAGCGCAGCTAAACAATATGGAATTATCAGTGGACTGTATTATATTGAGAATATCTGGGTTGAATACAAATGATATTCTGGAATGACTATCAGCATCAAATTTACATCAGTATGCAACCATCACAATCGTAATGGACCAGCTGGAAGACAATTTGTGTGCAAGACAACAGTACATTTCCAGTCAGAAGAATATCAAGGGCATATATATATATGGCATTCAATCCGCACACCATAGTGAGAAGCTTCTGGAGTAAGCAACCTAGTCGTCCTCTGCACGCTACCCGGGAAGCTTACAAAGCAAGGTTCCGCAATCTTCCTCGGTACGATATGTGGGTAGCTTACAGTGTAAGATACCCAATCTTCTTCGGTACGCCACCACAGATAAGCTTCCAGCATAAGTCACCAAATCTTCCTCAGTAAGCAACCAAGGGAAAAGCTTCTGAAGCACGGTACCCAGTCTTTTTCAGCAAGCTATCCCAGCAAAAGCTTCGAGCATAAGCTATCCAGTCTTCCTTAGCACGATACTCTCGATGGCTTCCAACACAAGCTATCCAGTCTTCGTCAGTACGGCACTACAAACAGTCCTCGGTATTGGTACAAGATGTTACCTAGTGAGTTGGTAGTATATGGCAGTGCATCTCAAGAATCAGATCTGCAACAGTTGGGTCAGAAGCACGAGCTAGTCAGGACACCAGTCTGCCTCGGGAATAAAATGTTCAGCTACACATACTTCCATATATGTTGTAAGCATGCTACCAAGGTCATTCAAGTCACTCGTACGATGATGCAAGCACGGGGTTATCAAGGCCAGCTTCCTCACGCCCGACAAGCCGATATCATTAACCATTGCCACTGCCATGTATGATTGACCACAACAGTGAGCTATATACAAGTAACTGTGAACCTGATATATGATCCTGATGAACCCTTGCTTACCTCTTCCTGGTAACGACACCACGCCTGTGTTCTGAGCTGCTTTCGGCCATCCAGGGTGGATGCCGCCTTTATATTTCTCTTTTCAACAACTGACCCGTGTTCTGAGCTGCTTTTCGGCTCTCTCGGGCAGCTGTTGAGTTTCTTTTTGTAGTAGTGACCCTATGCTCTGAGCTGTTCTTCGGCCGTCTTAGGGAACTGCTACATTCTTCTTATCAACACTGCCTCATGCTCTGAGCTGCTTTTCAGCCGTCGTGAGCCATGGTTGAGTTATCTCAATAATGTCCCAGATCTGAGTTGTAAAGACCGTTTTGGTGGCTACTGATTTATTTGCCAATTTCATGCAAAGGTTCAGATGATCATTGCCCTACAGTTAGAGCTTGAGGGATGACAAACTTGCCATTTAAAAGTTGTGGCACTGTCATAGGTTAAGGATAAGGTATGCCTGCCGGAATATTGCACCTGATTGAACCTATGGTCACACGAAGAATTATGGGTATATAAGGCCAAGCTCTTGCAGCAAAAGATCCAGAAAAAGAGAACAATAATGAAGGAGCAAGACCGGCAATCTAGGTATGATAATTGTTGCATGAACAACATGGTACGGATACCCAAGACAGTTTGATTCCGTATTGATCACCATGAACACACACCCAAGGGGTCTACTCTATTGTAACGACCTCATATCAAGGTGACAGTCGAATCATCGGTACGGAATTGAGACAAAGAAGTCGGCCAAGATGATTCAGAAATCCCTGCTAGCAGTCAGATCCCGCCAAGAGAACGATTATGATTCTCGGCATTGTTTTGAACCCGGAGGACATGCTTCTACTCGAGTAACCCGATGCAAGGAATAAATGTTTTGTGTCCACCGAGGAAATTTGCTCATAACTCCACTGAATACTATTGGTGCAGGATAGAAGAGTGTCACGTCAATCACTCTCGGATTTAGGAAAATATGACATATTCCAGTCAGGATAATATATCACATAAGCCAGCAGACATAAAAGAATTGAAGTCAGAGCAAGGATGAATAGATGAAGGAAGATCTGTCGGAATATGGGATATGGTGAAGCAAGCCATCCCAGAAGGTGATCAGTTCATATGAAATTCAGAGGGAACATCAAGGAAAAGGATACCCGAGTTGGAAACGGTTTCCTTAATTCAGAATATTCATACTTGTTCCCTCGGCAAACAAATCTCGAGGACGATATTTTTGTAAGGGGGGTAGGTTTGTGACACCCCGATTTTTGGCCCTTTCTTTTTCTTTTGGATTTCTTCGAATTTTTTATTGGAGTTCCTTTTTCTGTGGCTCTGTGGTCTTGAAACCTGGGAAGATCCTCTCTTCTTCCTCTCCCAAGTGGCTTGCCACCCTCAAAACTATCCCAAGGCCATGTCATTCCCATCCTAGCCCAACTCCAAATTCTTTTTCTAGGGAATATTCCTTTTTTCTATTAAAGGAATAACCCTGTTTGCCCTAGGTTGTGAAGCAACCTATATTTCTGTCTTCCATAAAATTCCCACAAAATTCTCATAAATTCTTTGGGTCATATCTTCCACAAATATGTCAAAACCCATCCTTGCCTAGTTCAAAAATAATTCAAGAATATTCATTTTCCTATTCTGTCCAGAATGGCACTTTGTGAAGGAAGTGCTATTTATATTTTCTTGATTGCCCTAATAAAATTTGGGCACTCTCTCATATCCAAATAATTGTCACATGCCAAAATTCAGCTTCATTTGCCTAGTAAATCTTCCTCAGGAAATTTCCAAAGTTTCGGACCAGAGAGAAGCTTTGTGAAGGAAGTACTACCTAGCCTTATCCAAATGAGTTGAAATTTTGGTAGATCATCCATATGATCAAATCATTACTCTCAACCAAATTTCATCTCCATACAACAATCTATGTGAGCACACCATCCAATCTTTGTTTCTGGTCACAATTTCAGTTTGTGAAGCAACTATATTTATATTGCTTCATAAAATCTGAAATTAATCCAGGACCTAAATATCCACATATCCATTGTGCATGCCAAAATTCACATCATTTTGCCAAGCCATTTTCCCTGCAAACTTCCCCCAAGTTTCTATCCAGTGTGAAGCATTGTGAAGGAAGTGCCATTTTTATTTATCCAAATGGTATGAAATTTTTATGGTACCTTCATATGCCCAAATAATCATCCTCCACCAAGTTTTAGCCCAATCCAATCATCCAGGAGAGTGCTACTTTATGATCAAGTTTCTGGACCAGTTTTTGAAGTTGTAAAGCAACTATGTTAAATACTGGTCCAAATCTTTTCAAAATTCACAGTATTGTAGTCCTTCCTACCCTAAACCCCTGAGACATCCTGGTTATTCCTTATCCCATTTATTTTAACCACAACTTCATGATCTAGTTTGCTACAACAAACTTCTGTTGATGCTATCCATTAGCACAAAGCTTCTTTGTTCGTTCCATCACTTCAAAGAGGCCCCACGTTGAAAGGACTACACGCTAGACATGTTTTTACTGGCCAGAGAGCACCGCGTGCGCCTGTGCACGCGGTGACCACGCTGTTTGCAAGCGTTGGGCGTGCTCTGTTCGTCGTTTAGCTCTGGCCTCTCCTCTGCTCGTCGTTCTCGCGCGTCCCAGTGTGTCCCGGAGCTTCGTGGCAGCCTCGCGCTCACTCTCCCGCCTTGGCCCCCTCCTCCTTCGCCCTCCTCGTGCCACGATAGCCATGGTCGCGTGCGCACAGTGGCCGAGTGGCCGACCGGACTGCACCGCTACCGCGCCTGCCCTCCTCTGGCGCTCCACTACCCCCTCACTTGTCGCCATCAACCCCTCCGCGCGTGTGCACGCGTACGCGGTCTCGCCAGGGCATCATCTCCGCGCTCCCGTCAGCATCCGGCGAGGGCATCGTTGCCGCGGCTATTTAAGCCATCCCCGAGCCTCTCCGATCTCACCAACCTCTCTCCCTTCCTCCTAGTACCCCCCCCCCCCCTCGGCCACTCATTCGAGCTCGAGGAGCTCCCAATCCTCCCCACAGCCGCCATGGCCGCAGTCGGCCTTCGCCTAAATTCGCACAATGCAGAGCTCCTCCCCTCCTCCTTTCTTCACCAGTGGAGCTGCACAGACTCGGCGAAGCCCTCCCGCATCTTGCCTTCCCCTCCCCGCCTCCAAAACGTTGTTTCCATCATCGGCTGAGGCCGCCGTCCGCCGCGGCTGTAGCTCCGCTCGTTCCCGCGCTCCTCGGCGGCCGCGCCTTGCACCTGCGGGTCCGCCTCGGTCCCCTGCACTCGCCGGTAGGCTGGGCACCGCCTGCGGTGGCCTGTGCCAGTAGCAAACGCCTTCGGGGCCGGCCCCGTCCTTGGCCAGGAGCGGGCGATGGAGGTTGACGAAGACGAGCTGGCCAGGCGGGCCCCACCGCTCCCCGGTCCCACCGGTCAGTCAAACAAAGGAGTTGACTAAGGGCCCGCGAGATTTCAAGTGGAAGCGTATTCCGTAAAATACGCCTTCCGTTTGAGAAAGCGCACTCTAGTGGTGCTTCAGCCGAGAATATGCTTGCCCTGCTTCGAAAGCATATTTGCCCGGAATGCGCTTTCTGTTTACCCCGCTGGCCGAAACTATTAAATTGCGGACATTCGTCCGTTAACAGCAGAAATGAACACATTTTTATTTGATTTCTGCCTAACGAATGAACGGCCGTATCTCCGCAACCGTAACTCTGATTCAGGTGATTCAAAAGCCCACGATCTCAGTTCATCGAGCCCGTTCCGATGGTATCCTTTTCACCATGTTGTAACATTCTGAAAATGACCATTTTGCCCCTGCCCTCTATTCAGCCCCCTCCGAGAGAGAAATGTTTCTGGCAAATTTTTCCGCGAGTGTCTCGCACTTCTTCCCGGTGACTCCATCAACCCCAGGCAAGCCACAACAGCCACTTGCATGATGGCATTGCAGTAGCCATGGTTTCCAGTTGAATATTTTAATCATTGTTTGCTCATTTAACGATTTTAATGCTTCGTATATGCTTGTGAATCCATGTCTATGCTTATGCCATGTTCATGTTCATCTGGTCGGTGAAATGATTAATTGCTAATGTTATTATTCTTGTAATCATTTCCGGTGCTAGTGATGACGATATGCTCGTATGAATAGTTAGGGTTTGTTATGAAAATACTTGTTATATTCATGATCGTCAGTATGCCATGCTCATTTGCATCCCGTAGACTAAATGATTTATCATTGTTGATGTAATGATGTTAAATGGTTATGTTGCCCATCCATGGTTACACTGATATCATGCTCATATGCATTGTTATTTCGTCATGTTATTTTTTATGACTCAGCTCATCACCATTCAAGTTAAACCTGACAATAATTGAACTTGAACAAATCTGTTGGCTGAGTCATGGTGCCACCGAATCAAGCTCACCAGTGCAACCACACTTGCCTGGATGGGGAGGCCCTAATTCGGTCTATTGTCATGCCTCTCGCCGGTGCCTCCAACTAGGGAAGGTTATGCGCGCGCTACCCTGATCAGGTAGGCGGCCATAAGCCTTGTGTGCCCGGGTTGGTATTGAGCTCAGGTAACCGTTTGGGACAATGTTTTTGTTTGGCCACGACGGTGGCAGCCACAAAGGTGGCGGATGTCACGAGTTGACATCGGGGACACCCAGGACATAGCCCAAAGGGGAGTTTGTCGGTGTGGCCAGGAGAGTGTCATGCAATAGATTGATTTTGTCGGAATGTCGTTGGTCCACCTGAATGGGAGTACGAGGCCATGATTTCCGTGGTGTGGGTACAGTGTACTAACCTCTGCAGAGTGTATAATCTATCGATAGCCGCGTCCTCGGTCATGGACACAGTTCGTAGTAGGTCACACTATGGGTCAACAGTAATAATACTGAATAATAACAACCCCGGTTCAATGAGAAAAGAAGTTGGTTGATCTTTATGTGGTCACGAGATGATCACGAAGGTATTCTTGATGATGGTTGATCGTGTGATGATCACGACGGTAAGAAAGATTGATACCTATGGTGGTTACGAGATAACCTCCGAGCAGAGTAAGTTGGTCCATGAGACCGTAAACGTCGACCCCTTTGCATGCTAGTGCTAGTATCATCATGTTCATATCATGAGTAACATGTACATGCCATGCTCACTCTCATGTTGATTCTAGTAGTATCATGTTCATCAATGGTAATTATCTGTAAATGCCATGCTATTGTTTGTCTTGATTGCTTTGGTTGCTGTGAGCTTGCGTGTACATTCAAAGTACTCACCTGGCGTGTCATGCCAGATTGCAGGTGATGCCATGATTGATTGTTTGTTGAGGATCCCGAGGTTGCGCTCTAGGATGCGTCCTAGCCAGAGTCCCTGCGGAGTGGAGTCCATCACCGTCGTCGTTGTTCCGCTGCTAGAATTTATTCCGCTTCGAGATGTTCTGCTGCTAGCATAACACTACCTTAGCAGGCGAAGTGTCGCCATGCCCATGTAAACCTTTGTTATATCGGACCCTTATACCTGATTATTTGTAATAAAGAGCTGATTTGTTCTATGCCAAGCAGTGCCGTATTCCAGAAGACTTGATCTCTGGGCTGGAATACGGGGTGTTCCGGTTTCTCTGAGCCGGGGTGCCACATTATCAACCAAAAGATCTTCAATCATTGCAATATTAGGTTTAACTTTAATTTGTTTAGAGGATTTAATTGGTTTAATATTACTCTTATTAACCACAGTTGAAGCTTTAGTATGTTCCTTAATCCTAACAAGGAAAGGATGTTTCTCAATATAAGCAGTAGGCACAACTGGATCAATGTTATAAATAAGTATTTCCTCTTTAGCTATAATGTGACACCCTGATTTTTTTTTTAAACTTTTTCTTTCCAAAACTTTTCTGGTTTATTTTGCCCTTTGTGGGTTTTTGGAGTCAATTCTTTGGACTATGGACTTGAGCACACTTCCATTTCTTTTCCCAAGTGTGCCAAGGCTCTCATTATCTCTCTAAAACCCTGCTGGATCAAACCCTAATCTTTATTCTTCCAAAATAATTTAGTTTCTCCTCTGATAATACTCATTTCCACTATGGGTTGTGAATCAACCTATAGTTATGTTGATCAGAAAAATCCCAAATTAATCCCACATCTTCTTGACATCATCTACTCCCACAATCTCCAAAAATATTTCATTGTCCAGTACAAAATTTTGACCAGAATATTCCTTTTACCTTCTGGACAGAATTGACCCTCTGTGAAGCAACATATATTTCCATGACTCAGAAAATTCCCAAATAAATCCCTGGCATACTAGGAGCCATATCTTTGCACAATATCCAAAAATACTTCCTAGTCCAGTTCAATTTTTCAGCAATAAAATTCTGACAAGCTTCTGGACATTTCAAACCTCTGTGAAGGAAGTACCAACTAGGGGTGCCCATTTGACCTGAAATTTTTATGGCATATTGTCACCACCAAACAACCTTCCAATACCAAATTTCAGCTTTAGGACAGCATCCATGTGAGTGCATCTTCCTCACCAAGTTTCTGGATCAGATTGTGAGTTGCACATGAGCTATGTTCAAATCTTTGCAAAAATTGCTCAAATTTCTCTAGCCTGTACTCCTTCCTACCCAGAACACCCCAGATAGCTCATTTGGCTTGGAGCACAAATCATCTCTTCTCTAGATCTCTCCCAAGTCTCTGACCAGAAACTATTCCTGATGCTACCACTCAGCTCAGGATGAACCTGGTCGAACCAGTGGCATGGGGAGGTTACAGGACCCAGGGTCGACGCATCAGACACGGTCTAGCAGGCCAGCTCGCGCCGTGTGCTCCAAGGCACGCGGTGACCACGCGGCCAGCGCTGCCAAACGCGCGCTCTGAGCACCGACCGGCTCGGGTCTCGTCGGAGCGAGACACCCGCGTCGCCGTACGTTGTCTCCGAGCGCCGACGACCTCTCCACCGTCCACGTACCCGCTCTAGACTCTTCCCCCTCACCGGCAGCGAGCTCACCGGATACGGCCACCATGCGCCACGGGCGGCACAGTGGCAGTACAGTGGCTGAGCTGGCTGGAGCCTTCCCGCGTGCCGTCGCTTCGCTCATTTACTCCGCTGACCTCTCCTATCACCTCGCCGCACTCCGCGACGGCCAGCTCGCCGTCCTTGCTCCGCCAGCAAGGCCATGGCGGCTTGCGGCCACTGTCGAGCCCCTCCCGCCTATAAATAGCCTCGCTCGGCTCGCTCCTCACCCCACTCCCTCCACCTCCAATCGAGCCCCAGCTCGCCGAGCCAAGACCGGGAGGCCCTCTGGCTTCGCATCTCGCCGGAGCTTTGCCGCCAAGCTAGCTCCGCCACCCAGCTAGTTCCACCCCACCCCAGCCTCGCCCGACCTCACCCTCAAGCTCAGCAAGCTCCCCTGGCCCTTCCTGACCTCTCTCCTAGCCGAAGTGCTGCCGGAGTTGCCGTTTCCGACGACCACCGAAGCTAGCCGCCGCTGGAGAGGAAGGGGGCGACGCCGTTAAGCCATCTCTGGAGAAGCTACGGGTACGGGGTGAACCGCCGTCGACCTCTCGATCCATCCCAACCATCTCCTGACCTCGCCGCCGTCGCTATCACCGGCAATCACCGTCGGTGAGCCGCCCCGCCTCTATTCTCTCTCTCTCTCTTAAATCTGACAGAGGGCCCCACCCGTCAGCGGCTCAGGCCCGCGCCCAAAGCGGTATAAGTGGAGGCGCCCCTCCACTTTACGTCTTCGACGTGGCCCGCTGGGGGTTTTTCTGTTTTTGTTTAAATTCATTTTTAATCCAGAAATTTGACCCAACTTTGACTAGCTATTACTTTTAAACCACAAGTCCAAATCAATTGATTCTTTTTGCAATGGTTTTCTCTTGAGCTCCTCTATTTTCTGACCAAAGTTGGTATTTTTCCAACATGTATAGAATTTTTGATCAACAAAAAGGCTTTATGTGACATTTTGTTTTGCTATTTAAAAATATTTTCAGAGGGAAATTACTTTGGTGTTGAAGACCAGGAGTTTGTTGACACTCCAATTGAGCAAGGCAAGCCACATCATCCATTGCGTAAGGCATTGCAATAGTATTGGCTTTATAACAGATTATTTTGCATTTAATTCAATTTAAAATTGCCATATTCCATATTGCTTGATATACTGCAATAACCCTACCATGCTAGTTCATTTGTCCAACCTAACTAATATGACCAACAACTTTACATGATGAATGTCACATTGATGGTTGATCAAGTGCCACTAACCCGGACTTACCCGTGCAGCCACATCTGCCGGCATGGGACGGCCTTGACTTGGTTTGACCGCGTGCTCTTTTACCAGTACCACCAAAGAGGGGAGGTTATGCGTGCGTGCTACCCTGATCAGGTAGACGACGATAACCTCATGAGCCCAAGTTGAGTTATTTGTCGGCGTCCCCGTTTGGGACAGTTTAGTTGGCCACGGCGGTGGCAGGTGTCAGGAGTGACACAGGGGCCACCCAGGGCATGACTCGGAGGGGGGATGATTGTCGGTGGTACGATAGAAGGGCCAAGGGTTAGGCAAGTTTTGTTGGACGAATGTCCATGGTGTGGGTAACGTGCGCAACCTCTGTAGAGTGTAAGAATCTATTCAAATAGCCGCGTCCACGGTATTGGACATAGTTCGTACTAGGTCACACTGTGTGGTCAACCGTAATAATAATGATGGAAGAACTTGTCTTAAGCTCAGAGGTGACCGATGGGTCACGAGTACTCCGGGGGTCATGTGTGGACCCGGAAGAGAGTAAGTGGTAACAGTAAGTGAGCACCATAAAGCATGCCTACTTCCTGCACCGTTAATCCAGTTATTGCCATACTGTTGTTTGCTGCACTGTTTTGGTTGCTGTGAGCTTGCGAGTACATTCCAAGTACTCACCTGGCGTATCATGCCAGATGCAGGAGAAGCCGAGGATGGAGATCCCGATGGTTCGTGCTACGCTAACTAGGTCGTGTCCCAGCAGTGTCCCTTTGGGATGGAGTGTCCCACCCGATGTTCCGCTACGCTGTAGTCTTTCCACTACTAATGAGGCCCTTGAGATGTTTCATAGATAATGTAGATACTGTCATAGCACGAGTAGTGCTCCTGGCCTCACTATCTTATGTAACATCCGAGCGTGTACCTATATTATATCAATAAAGATCAGTTATGTTCTGTTCCAAGTTGTTGTGTGTTTCCAGAAGACATGATCTCTGGGTTGGGAACACAAGGTAAACCGGTCCTCTGAGCCTGGGTGCCACATATAATGGGTTCTTCCTTTAATTCAACAGGTGGATGATTAAACCATTTCTCCTTACGGAGATCAACATGAGCAGCAAATGATTCACAAAGAGTAGCTACTATATCATAATCAAGTCCATATTTAGTACTAAACTTATGAAAGCATCAGTTTCTATAAAAGATTTAACACAATCAAACTCAAGATTTATACCTGACTCTTTACCTTTGTCAATTTCCCAATCTTCAGAATTGCCTTTAATTCTTTCCAGAAGATCCCATTTGAATTCAATAGTTCTCTTCGTAAAGGAACCATTAGAAGAAGTATCGAGCATGGATTGACCATTGCGAGAAAGCCGATCATAAAAGTTCTATATAATTATTTCTCTTGAGAGCTCATGATTGGGGCATGTGTGCATCATATATTTAAGACTCCCCCAAGATTGAGCGATACTTTCTCCTTCACAAGGCCAAAAATTATATATATAATTCCGATCACGATGAACCAAATGCATAGGATAAAATTTCTGGTGAAATTCCAGCTTCAACTGGTTCCAATCCCATGTTCCAGCATCATCCAATAGCCTATACCATGTCAATGCCTTTCCCTCCAAAGATAAAGGGAATACCTTCCTCTTAACTCCATCCCCAGATAGACCTGCAAGCTTAAACAATCCACAAATTTCATCTATATATATCAAGTGCATATCAGGATGTACCTTTCCATCTCCTGCATAAGGATTAGCTAGCAGTTTCTCTATCATACCCGAAGGAATTTCAGAATAAATATTTTCAGTAGGTTCAATAGGTTGAGGAGCAACTCTCAATGCTTCCGGTCGAGGTGAAGATACCCTGAACAGACCCCTCAAAGGATTACTTTCCATAGTGACAAGTGACAGTAAATTTCAGCACGCGATAAAATGTTTCCTTACCAAAGGCGCTTCACTCCCCGGCAACGGCACTAGAAAAGAGTCTTGATGACCCACAAGTATAGGGGATCAATCGTAGTCCTTTCCATAAGTAAGAGTGTCGAACCCAACGAGGAGCAAAAGGAAATGATAAGCGGTTTTCAACAATGTATTTTCTGCAAGCACTGAAAGTAGCGGTAACTGATAGTTCTGTAGCAAGATAATTCATAACGAGTAACAAGTAACAAGTGTAATAAAAGTGCAGCAAGGTGGACCAAAACTTTGCATCATAATAAGTGACTTTGCACCGAGGAATGTAGAATTATTTTAAGGTAATATGTCCGAGTTATTTGATATAAATATTACTTTTAGATGCATTCAGGCATTTATTGTAACATTTCATATATATCTTAATGGGTATGTAGTCATATAATGACTATTGTTGTTATGGTGTTATGTTAAGGGCCCCGAGTTTCAGTATCGCCCCGGGTCCCTGAAATCTCCGGACCAGTCCTGCGCGAATGGGGAAGGGGAGGAACATGGGCAAGGCGATGCTGCCTCATGTTACTAACTGGATAGCCTGAAGGTCGAGCAGATAGGGCCTTTAGCGGGGAGGGCGGTTGCACTTTGGTCATCGGTTGCGGCCGATCGCTGGCATTGCTGCTCGTTTGGTGCGGCTGGACGAGAACAGAGTTGAGTTGGAGAGGAACAAATTGTGATAGCATGGGTTGAAAGGGATAAAATCAACTCTCGGTCTAGAGATTTCGATTCACCGCTATGGAGAAATTGAAGGCATAAAAAAGAATTCAATGACAATCTATGGAGAAGAAGCCCAAGGGAAGATGAAGCCCACATAGCCCATTCGTGTTGATCCCTAATGGACCAAAACAACACTCTCTCCATGGACCAAGTGTATGGACCAAAGAAGACTACAATAGGCTTGGTTTTCTTTACATTCAGGGTCATTTTGGACTTCAAAAGAATAGACAAAAATGCCCTTACTTTTTTCCTTCCCAGCATGGGTACGGTGGTCATTTGTACAAGACATCCTGAAAGGAACACAAGCTCTCATCCCTCAAGGTGTTGCCTAAACTTTTTTTTTTTTTTGAAGTTCAATCATCTCTTATTTATTCATTCATAAAACGCAGGAATCTCTGCCGAAATCAAGTGCAAAATACAATCAGGTGGCTCATGCAACCAGACCTTACACAACTCACTAGACACTCCTTCCCTTGCGAGTGCATGTGCTGCGCGGTTCGCCGATCGCCGTACCCAGGTGATCTTCCACTGCTGACGCATCTCCAGCATCCACTTCACCTCCTCTATTAAGGGACCCAGCACCGAATGGTCTCTCTCCTTGCTCAGTAATTTGCTCACTATTTCTTGGCAGTCCATTTCAATATGCAGGTTGGTGGCGTTTACCTCATCAGCGAGCTGCACCGCCCTTCGGCAAGCGAGCAGTTCGCTAGCAGCTGGGTCCACCTCTACAGGAAAGAAGTGACAAGCTCCTCCCAGGAAGGCACCTTCATGGTTACGGAATACCATCCCAGCTCCTCCTTTATCTCCTTCCTTTGACGTAGCACCATCGACATTTACTTTGATCCAGTCCGTGTCCGGAGGCTCCCACTTCTGCTCATGAATCGGGTTCACCTTTTTGCTCTTCCTCCCGTGGGCAGCCTGCCAATCCTCCATTGCTTTCCTGACCTTACGTGCTAAGTCGTCAGCTTCCTCGATTTTCCTCCCATCTCTCGCGTTGTTCCTTGCCAGCCACAGTTCATACACTCCTTGTAGCATGACTGCTCTCTCATCGTGTTGCCTAAACTTCTAGAGGTGTCTCTCCTGACAATTGTGCTGAGATAATTTTCCCGCTAATTCTATGCGGAAGGAAAGTCCAAAGGAAGTTAATGTTGCATAATCAAGAACATCGACTATACGACACCAATCAATTGTGCTTGTGCCACACTCTGAACGGGACTACACCCCTCTCGATCGTGAGTTGCAGCCGAACCCGGTTAAAAAGCATCGTGTCCATTTCTCTCGAGTATACGACGACCCATTTCATGGTTGCCATATACGCCCATTTTTGCAATTTCCAACTGTGACGCTTGCTAGCGTCGTAGCACATCAACCAATTAACAACGAGCATCCACCTACTTCATGTTGTTTTTCACCATAACAACAACATGTATGAGATTAAATTAAGATTAGATTGGTTTAATTAGCAGTTAATCATATCTCATCGATGTACAACGTAAAATGGGGGTATTTCATCCATTTCAAAGTAAAAGAGCCTAGGGCAAATGAGTAAAGTGTGGCATTTTATCAAATAGCCCAATTATTTAACAGTGTTCTGGAACACCACTAAGATATATTGAGCATGTATCTAGCCGACAACAATAAAAGTACGACACGAAAATAGTTCTTATATCCACATGAATATTCCTGAGTCTTCACTTCTAGCTTAACTTACACATTAAAGGGGAAATATCGTGTCCCCCTCACCTAACAAACTGAAATTTCTCTCAAGTGGTGGACAAAGTGCACAAAGTACTACATCTGAATTACACATCCAACATTTGCCTCTTCCTCTAGACCAAGAAATTACAGATAACAGAATACAAGGAAAATCCAAGCATTGGGTAGAGTATCATCAGTATTAGATCCCATGTAATTTGTTTTACATGTATATATAGTTCACATCTGCTGGCCCTTGTACAAATCTCACTGCACAAATGGTATAAGGAAATACTCTGCATAGAATAGCTGCATGCAAGTGGTACAAAAAGTGCAAATAATCATCAGGCATACATTACTTAAAGTATAATTATGTCTGAGAGAGGGCACAATATAAACGATCAACTTAAATGATTACCTTCCAAATGAACATGTAAAATGATGTGACACGTGCTTGGTTTTCGACCTCAAAGTGCCGCGCCCTCTGCCAAAGTGTCAAAGCAAGCAGGCCATGGCCAGACACCTGGATGATCAATGCATTGCAAAAGTGCAACAACAGAAGATTTCTTAACTTATATAAAACGTTTGTATAATTTTTGGAGTTTTATTAAAGAATGGATAGCTCACAGTGATGATTTTTTGAAGTAGGTTTGTGGATGAAGCTCCTACTACAGTGGCAGCCCCATAGGCTGTCAACAGTATGCTTATGCAGAGCTTATACACCTACAGTAGTAAAAAATGAGTTCAAAACTGGTATCAATATACAGTGGCATATGTTTCTTTAAACACTTTTAGTGACATTTGGGCCTATTCTTACTCTTTGTGGGCCCAATCTCACACTCAAGGATTGGATGCCAAAATCTCGGTCTCCATCAACATCAGGAATATCCTGAAAGCTCAGGACATAAATTAAAAGATATGTTTGATGATAACAAAACTATTAAGTCATTGCATGTTTAATTACCTTGAATAGAGCTATGACGGCAGAGAAGCAACACATGAACAATGTTGCAAACACCAGCGATTTTGTTGCTGCCAAGGGCCTTTTTAGAACATGTTGCTGCCAAATGAATCATCAAAGACTAACGAAGGAAGCCAAGTAAATAAGTATGAAATTCCAGTGCTACTGAAGATGTGTGCTGTGCTGAGTACCTGCATATGTGCAAAGAATGCCAACTGGACCAGGATAGCCCTCACAAATAGGATACAGGATGCAGCGAGGAGCGCATGCCGTTTCCACCTGAGAAACGGAGCCTGAAAAGGATCAAATATGAGATGAAAATTATCTGTCACTTGGCGTTTGATGGATTCATGGAGCTTACTTTGCAATTTACATCATGGTAAGTGCTACTTACCTCCCTCACAAATAGGATACAGGATGCAGCGAGGAGCGCATGCCGTTTCCACCTGAGAAACGGAGCCTGAAAAGGATCAAATATGAGATGAAAATTATCTGTCACTTGGCGTTTGATGGATTCATGGAGCTTACTTTGCAATTTACATCATGGTAAGTGCTACTTACCTCCCTCACAAATAGGATACAGGATGCAGCGAGGAGCGCATGCCGTTTCCACCTGAGAAACGGAGCCTGAAAAGGATCAAATATGAGATGAAAATTATCTGTCACTTGGCGTTTCATGGATTCATGGAGCTTACTTTGCAATTTACATCATGGTAAGTGCTACTTACCTCAATGGAGTATGCGCTTCCAAGAAGGAAGCTTACAATTAAAGCACACATCAGTGGTGTCGATCCCGAACGTAATCCGATGCTAAAGCTCTGAAAACAACAAAACTTAAGGTAATTAGACAGGAAGCCTATTTTTCTCACACTAGAACAACTTTGTGTTGAACCTAATATACCATGATCAGGAATGTGAGTACTAAGAATACTCCAGTTGTTACTGAAAATTCCCCAGCTGCCAATGGAAGACCTGGTTTATTGATCTCCAAAACAAAGTAAAACTTAGTCTGAATGATTCTATAGTATAAAGGATTAAGAAGGTATATTTTTTTTAATTCCAAACCGCTAGGAAAAAAAAATACTACCTTGTCAATCTGAATGTCAAATAGCTGATTCAGCCCTACCACATAAATGTTCATACATAAAGCAGCAGACAAAGCCTGCACACAAAGAGAAACTTTAGAACTTTGTTTAAGACTCGATGATGTAAAACTTTCAAATTACAAATGGTTATGTATGTTGATCAGAGGCGGAGCTTTGTGTTACCGCCCCCCCCCCCCCCCCCCCCCCCCCCCCCCCAAAAGCTTTGAACCAAGTTCTGAAGGAAATTTTAATGGGAGGGCTTAGATAGATAGGAATATTTTGTTGCCTTTGGCCCCCCCAAACACTCATATTCTGTCTTTGGCACCACCAGCATATTTTGTCCAGTTCCGCCACTGATATAAAGCATAGTACTCATAAGAGAAAGAAATTTTATAATACCTCGAGATATCCTCGTAGTACTGTGACAGTAAAATCATCTAGGCTCTTCATTGGCAGGAGAGACACTGAAGTTATGCCTATTATCTGATAAGACATGATCCACATAAAAATAGTGCACCAGGCAGTGTGCATCAAAACTATATATGTAAACTGGTACCAAAGATGCCAGAGCTCACAGTGCCAAAAATTGTGTGGGGTCTGCAAAACTGATAGAAAGAGCGCAATTTCTTCGAAACATCTTCCATGATTTCCTCAAATCGATTGGCATCGGAACCATTTTGATCGCGAGTAACCTCGCTGCATCCAGCTTGGAGGGCCAGATGATCATCACTGCACTGCCTCCTTGTCTTTCTTCTAGGGCTAGTAGCTTGAGAAATGGCACTGAATCTATGCGTGACAGTAGTAGCACTGCTGTTTAGAAGCAAACCAACAGAAATTAGCAATGTGCATGCCGATGAACGAGATGTCTCGCCGAAGACGATTTACTTGCCTTTGGCACCGGCCTGCAAAAGCTTCCACTGCAAATCGACCTGTAATCTCTACTCCTAATTGCACAGTCCGTACGTCGTTTCGTTCGTCCTCCCTCCACCCAGCTATCGATCCCACCGATTTTTTTCACGTCAAGCACATCCCCACCGATTTTTCTCTCTTTCCCATGGCTTTTTTTTTTTTACTCGGGCGCCTGTCTCTCGCGTCTCACCTCGGCCCCCCACCCCCCGCAATGGCCCTCCCTTAGGGTTGCGCCGCCGCCGCCGTCTGCCCAGTCTCCGTCCACCACCGCCTCCTCCAGCGCATGGATTCCCTTGTCCCTGGAAACTCTGCCGTGAATCCAATAGCCAATCTCGCCGCCTTGCCCTCCCTCCACGACCAGAACCTAGAACCGAGAACCGAGACTGCCACCGAGTGACCACCAACTATCGCCGCGAGATCGCTAACAGCTCCCACCGTCTAGCTCGCCTGCAGCGCCCGCATGGACGTCCCACACATCCTGCCGCACCGATGTGCCGGTTATCCTCCAGCCATCGACGCGTTGGAGTGGGTCAACGCTGATGCCATCTCGTGGACTGTTCCATTGCCTTGTGCTGGTAGGTACAGTTTGCCCACTCCAATTCACGTACTGCTTCAGCTGATGGAAGATGGGTGTTTGGTACAGGAAATTTTAATTCTAGATTGCACATCTAAAAATTCGTTGCAGATTCATGGGTATTCGTGTCAAACCCACAATTGCAGCGTATACAGATAGGAAGCAGCAATTAGCTCGTACATGGTCTAGCTTGTACAAGAACTTGCATGTAGATAGGAAGCAGCAAATTAAGTAATTAACTCGTACATGGTCTAACTTGTACCTGATGATTTATTGCAAATTCGTATCTGGTGTAACCCGTGTAACACAATTGCAGCATATAGATAGGAAGCATCAATTAACTAATGTCAGGTAGCAGACTGAATATTTATGTTTGTTCAAAGTTTATTTACTACTTTCAGAACTGAGACATTAAGTCAACAGAGTAGAGTACCCATGGTCCTGCCGCGAGGGACTCAAAATTTTCAATTTCCTGTGGTTTATATGATTTGTTGTTCGACAAGGGCGTCAGCATATCCACCACCACGCCGCCTCACGAGCTAATCGACCGGCTTAAATAGCAGGGTTGTCCAATTGCGATAAGCTTCAGTCAACATTATACCATTTGTGAAGCATATGGACTGTGACTACGAATCTTCTCTGTCGGTCTATCTCCTTCACAAATGGAACATTGATGTTTGCACGGCTCTTTTCCATTCACAAAATATGTTTTCACATCTCTTTTTGAATCACAAAACAGAACTCTTTCATTGTAGTAGGGCATCAATGTACATGAATGAAATTATGAAATGAACTTGCCACAATGAGAATTGATCCATCTATGTAATTAACAGAGAAGCTTGTACCTATCTGACGGCACGGGCCGGTCGGCGTCCGGCTGGCGCGATGAGGTGGGTCGACGAGCGGAAGCACGCAAGAACATCTCGTCTTCGGGTGGCTGCAGGTGGGACCGCTATGAAATGGAGCCGAGTGCCCGGTCGCGTCCGGGTGCCTTCATATCGTCCCTACATTTGGTCCCGATTTGAAGGATGCCGGTCAGTCCGGACGTATAAGGACCAAATGAGGGGTCTGGTTGTATCACTTTTTTGATCGGGCACTGACTGGACGGACGTTTCGGACATTTAGGGACGAACCAGGGGTCCGGCTGTAGATGCTCTTAGCACCTTACACCGAGGGAACCCACTACGAGTGGCAGCTGACACATATGGGTAAGCGTCCATGCTCCTTTTTTTGTCTTTGTGTTTGTGTGCACGGCAATAACTATCCGTATATTTAATTTGCACGGCACTGTTACGGAAGCATGCTTGTTTATGTGTGTATTAATTTTCAAATGGATCTCCCATTCTGGTAATGCCACTTAGAGGACATCATAGTTAGAACATTATATATTATCCTTACATTTTATCACTTTCGTTTCCGCCTACTTGCTTAGATACTACAATAGCACTGTACATTATATGCCCCAAGCGTTACCGTTCATCAAACTAGCTAGCTTGTCGTAAGATTCAGGTTTGAAATGTAATAAAGTAATAAAACTTTGTCCAGTATTGAAAACTATAATTAGATTTTGGGCATGGAAGGCAATTGACAATTTTCCTGATATGTCTATGCGCATATATATACAATATCCGAGGCCTTTAGAAAATCACGAATTAGTTAAATTAATTTGTGAAGGAGATATTTGTATTTAAAAGCTGACATGGAACCACCATTGTGCCACTGGGTGAGTTGACCCCAAATAACAGCTTGCAAGGGGAGGTTGACAGGGTAGAAGAAGAAGAATATATTGAGTGGAGAGACGGTGTCATTAACGGCGTCGTCTAGCTTCAATTGAGAAGGCAGAAATAGCGGGCGAGTCGGGAGAAAGCATGTTATTTTCCCAAGGTAATTTACACTATGACAGTTCTCCTGATTGTGATTCATTATATATGCACATCAGGTTATCAATGATTTGTACAACCATACTTAGCTTGATAATTCAAATGCTGCCTTTTCAATGAAGAGAAATGCAAAAATCTAATTCCGTTTTCTCGAAAAAAATACTTCAAAAGGCTATTCATTCCTGTATAATATGGTACATTGTGATGCTTCATAGGTTTTGAAAATTGATGATTATCATTGTGATACTCTTATTATTGGCAACTTGGACCTAAATCCTGACCATATTATAATAGTTATTAATCACTTGATTCCTTAGTTGTGTTAGTATCCTGGGTGTGCATTGAAGGATCGTTGGTGTGGTGTACCAACATCATTACTTGATTCCTTGTTTGTGTTAGTTGCGCTCGATGCATTTGGCAAAGTAGAATAATTGATGCAAACGTACTTTACATAGAACTCTCAGTAGGGAGGACTACCCGTTTTTCTAGACTATTGATTTTAGGAATATTTATTGTGTGCACAAATTATGTAACGCCTCAATTTGTTGTAAATTATCTTATTTTATAGTTTCTTTTGTTGAGTGAATATCTCCGAAGTTTCGAACTTACAGTGTCTGCTCACACTGAGGAAGAGAGGAGATGACTGTAGGATGCTAAAATCTTTCTTCGCTGCCAAACTTTGGTGATTGCATTGCTGGAGATTGTCATATTTTAAAAAACGGAAAGATATTAATCACTTAGCCATGTATTTATTCTTTAGATAATTTAGGAACCTTCCTCCACTCCTGGTCCTGGGTCACCTTGCAATTCCTATAATTTCTAACCTTGCCATGTATTTGTGTAGATTACATAGGCACACTTGATTGTATACTTATAACAAAAGTTTTCTTTTTTTTGAACAAGACCATGTTTAATGTTGAATATATGTTGCATCATATGTTGAGCAACTGTAAAATTTAGTATCCTGTTGGAACTAGGCAAAGTGTACTATGGTTATCTTACTTGGGCTATTTACAAATATACAAGGAGATTTTTCACATGTGTGTCATGTTGTCTTCCATGTGTAGGGATGGTAGAGCACTATTAACGTCAAGGAATTAACGAAGCTATGACCAAGGAAGGTCACATCCAGTGACTTGGTGGAGCTAAGAGACCAACATCTTGGATGGACAAGATTTTGTTTGTTGGTTACATGATCATCTTCATGGGAACAGGATTAGGGCATGAGTCCATGTGATTGGTCGATGAGGTAAACAAAGTCTTTAGAATATGTCGTCGCGTCCAATGTTTCGTAGTTAGTGGGATCAAGTCCTGAAGATCTTCTCAGTTTTTATTTTGTAACTTCATATATAGAACTCTCAGTAGGGAGGACTACCCGTTTTTTAATGTCGTTGAAAATTATAGGTATATCTTCACCGAATCAGCTTGAACATTGTTATCATGCTTCATATGATTTGCTAATAATTTCAAAACATGGAAAGGGGCAAAATAAAGTTGAAACTTGGTATTGTTCCCTGCAGAAAAACGGTAGCTGTCGAGAGGTCTCATATTGACATTATTTCTTACCAACTAATGGTGCATTACTCCGGTCATGCATAAATCAGAGCAGTTCAGTCCAAGTAAGCAGGTAACATTTGTATCAAATGAGAAATGATAAATGTTCAGAACTTGAGATCCAAATGGCAGCATAATCCACTAGCTTACATTAGATATGTGCATGTATTATAGCTTAAGTCGGTGTCCAGATTACGAAGTAGCAGTCTACATGTACGATACCTTCATGGTTCTATTGGCATGCGAAGTAGAGATAGGCAAAGCAAATAAAAGAGATGCAACAAACAACATCGCACAAAGCAATATTTTATGCATTCATAAGATGTCAAAGCAAGCTTATTCCAGTTTATAATGATTCCGTAAAATACACAGTTCCCATGGAGCCTTCTTTTCAAATAGAACAAGATGCTATCTACAAAACATGCTTATAACGCAGAAAAAGGAACTATAAATATTTACAAAACATGCTAATAATGTATAATAAGGAACATGAATATCTGCAAATCTAGAGAACATGCATTTTTCTATCGGAAAAACTCAGGTTGGGGTGCAACTGAAGTGATAGGATCAATGGCGGGTGCCGAGGGAAGGGAGCAGCTAGCTGCAAGTGGCGTGGAGGTTAGGTAGGTAAATAACAATGGTTCCACACGAGGTCGGTGTCAACATAGTCTGTATCTGAAGTCAGGGTGGCGGGAAGATGAGAGGCGAAAAATCTGATAGATAATGCAAGGGAGAAAGAGATGGTCGATGACTGTATTCCTATGAGGAATAATTTCTTGTTAAGAAATTTTGGCATGTAATTTGCTAGGTAAAAAGATGAAAATACAGTAGAATGTATATTTATTTTCACCTTATTTTTCCATTCGATGATTATATTTTTCGTGAAATATTTCAGTTATTTTCGCCTTCTTTTCCATGTGATTGTTATATTTTTAGTGACTTGTTTATGATGTTATTTTTACATATGATTTCTTTTTTAGGATGGAGATGGCCATATTTGATTCATGTTCCCTCTGTATTTATTTTGTGTTTGCAGATAATGGACAAATGCAAATCGATCATGTCAATGTTTTCAAAGAGAAAAAATGGTGGACGCTCCTATCATTATTTTTACTAAAATTAGTGAATACATATCCTACCACGTAATTTTGAAGCAGTGGAGGCAGCACTTGTTCCAGTTGTTTCTCAATTCATAGGGCTTTGAATCGAGGCAACCAAAAGGCCACCTTTTATAGCACCGGGCACGAAAAAACATGCCAGCACCATGAGGCAATGCCTCAAGCACTCCATCTTAGAGATACAAGTTGGTGGGAATCATTGAAGTGTCCTTGACAGAAGAGGATTTGGAATGTCTTTTTACAAGTTCACAGATGAGGGTGAGGCTCATGCATGCTGACCACATACGCGAGCTCCTCGTGATAATGGTATGGGCGTCACATGTAGAAGGACTACAACGTATGGAAACTGTGCTGTTAAATCTACTACATACAATAAAAACAATGTAAATGGTAATAATCTACTGAAACTATATTTCCTTGTATTTTGGTAGTTACAGAGCCCTGGAGGTATCCTTTTTGTACAGATAAGGCCCTATAATGTATTTAGAGTATCCGATCCACACATGTCGCTATAATCTAGAGCCTGGGATGAATAACTGATGATTGAAGTGGAAATGTTAGTAGAACCATGATCAAGAAAGGTGTCTCCATGAACCAAAGGGAGTAAAATAATAAACAAGGTCTATGAAAGGCTTAACGCGTGGAAAAATATTAATCAAGGTACTATCTTCTATGTGAGTTTGTTATTAAAACCGACCATTTGAATCTACTCCATGAAATTCTTGTGCCTATATGATCATGTTACGAGCCCGTGGCAACGCACGGGCATCTAACTAGTATACAAAATGGACGACACAACAGTTAATGAATTGGGGAGTGAAAAAACAGACTTGATAACTTCCATTTGAGTAAGAAATTACGGATACTCCAACACTTCTATGAACAGAAAACCTCTTTTATGCTGTTAATTAGTTGTAACAAACACCAATTAAAGACTTGGCACATTCCAGTTCCTACATATTTAGAGAGAAAAAATGTGTTCATAGCACCCATTTTAAATCCCACCCTCTTCTAAATAGCAACACATATCCCTCAGAAGAAGAAAACATAACAGCACACATTTTTCTCAATATATTATGCAATCCCTGAAACCATATCTGCGGTTCAAAGGTTCAGTTTGTCCCCCTTATTTTCCAGTTCTCAATTTCCTGTCTAGAAATGTTGATTTGTACCCAAAGAAGATAAAACAACAGCAGCAGCAGCAGCAGGAAATCCAAATCAGCAAGATACAGAACGGACGCGTATGTGTATACCTGGCCAGGATAATCTCGTCGTTCCCAGCCGAGCCCTACATCCGGGCCCTCTCCCCCTATCTGCATCACATACACAAGACGGAACGGCCGATGCCGAGTCAAGATAAAAACCCTCAATCCGAATCAAATCAAATCTATCTAACCCTCCCTCAGTTCGAAAAACAAAAACAAAAACAAATCTAATCTAACCCAACAAAAGGACCCGAACGAGATCTCTCCGAGACAAGGAAGATTCATGTATTGATCGAAGAGACGTGATTGCCTGTTAGCAGCTGCGCCGCCGCCGCCGCCGTGGTGGCTTGCATCCTCGCCGGGCGGCCTCCGGAGGAGAAAATTGACCTGTGGATCTGTGTGAAAGGAGCAGATGGGACGGGGGGTTCAGGAGGAGTAGTAGGAGGGGGTTTATGTGCCGATTGATTACTGCATGGCGTGCGTGGGTGGGTGCGTGCGTAATGTCTATTTGGATTACTACCAAAGGTAACCATACCAAAAAATTGGCTGGCCCATATGATTTGGTGGTTGTTTGGATTGCTGCCAAAATATTGGCTGGCCAACGTACCCAGGGCGTCCCTCCGTGTAAATTCCGCCAACACGCGGGCGAGACGAGGGCGAGCAAAAGCTTCGCCAAAAATTTGGCGTGTGACTGGAGTCCCTTCTTGGTGGGCCCTACATGCGATAAGAGAGCTACTCGGTTTGACTTTTGAAGGGATGCAGTACAGTGGTAGGATAGAACTGATTCTGTTAGTTGTAACAAATCACAGGGCACCGGCGCTCCTCACTCAAAAATAAATGTGGGTCTGGGTGATTAGAGACTGCATGCAACTTATCTTTAAAAAGGTACCTGCATTATGGTGTTGTACAAGATTAACCGCTCCAAGGGCTAGCGTGTCGTTCTTTTGGCGACTTCTTTTTTCTCATTGACTGCATTTAATTTTTGGGTCTATATACCTTCTCGATTGTACTAGTATAAAATAGATGCACCTAAATATTTTCGAAATACTAGTATAATCATTATGTTAGTTGGTCATAAACCAAACAAAGGTCTCTTTTGCCAAAAATTTGGTGGATGTAATGGCCACAATCCAAACAACAACAACTTGCCAAAATTTTGGTCATGCCCTTGCATTGGTCATGCCAAAATTTTGGTGGGGCTAGTTTGGGCTCAAACCAAACAGCCCCGTAATCCGGCAGCATGCAGGCGGATGCGCCATGCGATTCTAAAAAAGGGGGCGGACTCGCCATGTGATTCTAAAGAAAAAGACGGACGCGCCATGTGTGCTAGCTAGCTAGCTGGTGATGGTGCAGTGCGGTGGACTCACTGCCAGTGTGACGCACAGACGTTTTGGCAAAATTGACTTGCCAAAACGATACGATCCACGGCGGGTGAGGTGGACCGAGCCATGCATCCTCTCGTGCGTGCGTGTGTTGGCCTGTCACGACCCGATCGTGGAATGGATCAAGATCGGACAAATCACCTGAGTACCTTGCTAGTTTTGGATAATTTGAGGAGAATCAGAGTAAGGAATCAGAGAAGGAGCTGGCTTCAGAGTTCATTCATCTGCAACATGAATGAGTCCCTTTACTTTTGTTTTTTTTGACTCACAAAGCTTTATTAATCGGAAATGATAAGTACCTGACGTCAGGTACGAGCACATGGCAAATCAAACGTTTTGAATGACAATTCTAGTGACGCAAGGATGACAAGTTAGTTGACACACACGGCAATTTTCTGTCAAAAAATAAACTGAAGCATGAAGTTGTCATGCTTGCCAACTAAACTTGGCATACTATATTCGCAAAAAGAAAACTTGGCATACTCGCGTCACTAAACTTGCTATTGAAAACGTACACAGGGACAAAATCAAGGGTTCCGGGTTGGCCTAACCAAACATGGCGGCCAAGCCCCAACGTTAATACATGCTTTGCGAGATTATGCGCCTCCACATTCTAGGTCCTAAACTCGTATTTTAAAAACAGAAGAAAGAAATGAAGATGACCACTCTATGATTTCATGTATCACAGCTCCATAGCTTACTGAACTTCCATTTTTTATAGCTTCAATTATGACTTTGCAATCTGAGGCCACCACCAACCTATGCACATAAAGATCCGAGGCTAGGGCAAGAGCTTCCCTAGTCGCCAATGCTTCAAGTGTTGGTGGGTCATCGATATGTGGGAAGATCATACCCGATGCTCCCATAAAATTGCCCTCATGGTCACGGAACACAACACCCACCGATCCAAAACCACCATGGTTTGAAACTGCTGGATCAACATTGATTTTCACATAATTCTCTGGGGGTGCCTGCCAACTATTATGTCACAACCGGTGCGCTCACTCTCGCCGGTTCTATTTTCTGCAGAATCTGGATGTCTAACAAGAATGAGTTAACAAAACCATGAGTAGATGAAGGGCTTTGAAATATATCTTCATGGATCGCTTTTCTCCTAGACCACTAGATTTCCCATAGCGTGGCAATCATCCTTGTGAATTCGGTATGTGTAAGAGTATCGCTCAGGGCAAAGAGCCAGTTTTTTTTGCTTTCGGCTCGTGGTTTCTGGCACATATGCTCCACCATTGATTCATCCGAGAGAGCCCAAATGCACCTTGCCATATTGCAGTTAAGCAGGCCATGCCTCCAATCATCCTCCGGTCTACACAGTGTGCACGACGACGTGTGAGCCATTTTTCGGTGGTTTAGTAAGTCACCTGTGGGCAGAGATTGCTGAGCCAATCGCTAGGTGAAAACCTTGAGCTTCACCGGCACCTGCAGCTTCCAGATCATAGCCCAGTCGGTCTTTTCATCTTCCCGGTTGGACGCCCCTTGGGCCTCATCAAGCCATCCCTCCCGATCTTCCTTCGTTTTCATCACGAGCCGGTACGCCGAGCGGACTGAAAATCGCCCCTTCTCATCCTCAGACCACGACCAAAAATCATCTAATTGCTTTTACATAGAGGTATTTTCAATATGGCATCAACATCGAATGGTACAAAGACTTCTCTCACCAGGTCATGCTTCCAAGTGGCACTTGTCGCATCAATTAATTGGGATACAAACTGCGGCGGGTCCACGACCCTTGATGCAATAGGGCGCATCAGACCAGCCCTGGGTAGCCAATTGTGAGCCCAAATATCCACAGTAGTCCGGTCACTGATCCTCCTAACAATGCCTTGCCTTAAAATTTCTCGACCATCCAGAATTGCTCTCCAAATTTGAGATGGTTGTGACCCCAAGTTCTGCATTCAAAAATTGTGAAGTAGGGAAATACTTCACCTTTAGTATCCTGGCACTTAGAGAAGATGGTTCAAGCAACACTCTCCATGCTTGGCGACACAACAAAGCCAAGTTAAAAACCTCTAGATTCCAGAACCCAAGGCCTCCCAAATTCTTTGGACGTGTCATCTCGTCCTATGCAACCCAACATGGTTTCCGTTTGCCTTGTTTACTGCCCCACCAAAACTGTCTGATGATAGATGTAATATTCTCGCACAATCCTCATGGCAGCCGAAAGCAAGACATAGAGTAGACCGGTATAGCCTGGGCAACTGATTTTATAAGTACCTCCTTTCCTGCCTTTGATAGAAACTCCATCCATCCCTGAATTTTCTCCCACACCCTATCTCTCAAGTATCTGAAAGTGCCATTCTTGGATTGACCGACATCAATTGGCATCCCCAAGTACCTGTCACTCAGAGTTTGATTCTGCACATTAAGAGATTTTTTCACAATTCCCCTTAGTGATTGGGGACACCCTGTACTAAAAAAGATAGAGGATTTTTCATGATTCACCCTTTGACCCAAGGCTCCACAATAAGTATTGAGCAGGTCTGATACCTCATTAGCACCTTGAACACTTGATTTGAAAAGCAACACGCTGTCATCAGCAAATAAGAGGTGGTTTACAGCCGGGGCTGTTGTTGCCACCTTGATCCCACTAAGCACCGATGACTGAGAACTGGATTTCAGGAGGCACGAGAGATCCTCTGCTGCAATAAAAAATGGTAAGGGGAAATAGGATCTCCCTGCCGAATTCCTCTTGTAAGTTTGAATTGTTCTAGCTTTTCTCCATTGAAAAGAACTGGACAAGACACTGAACTGACCATGCCCATAATAATATCAATCCATACCGGAGCAAAACCAAGCTTACCATGATGGCCTGAAGATAAGACCATTCAAGCCTGTCATACGCTTTCATCATGTCTAGCTTGAGAGCACAATAACTATTGGCCTTGGATTTGCTTCTTTTCATGAAGTGAAGACATTCATAAGCACTAATGATGTTATCTGGAATGAGCCTTCCAGGCACAAATGCTGACTGTTGCTCAGAGATAATGTCAGGCGGGATAACTTTCAACCTGTTTGCTATCATCTTTGATGCTATCTTGTAGAGCACATTACACAAACTTATAGACCTGAACTGAGAAATAAGTGTTGGGTTTGTTACCTTGGGGATTACCACCAGCAAAGTATCATTGATGCATTCTGCACAATGAGTCCCTTAGGTGTAACAAACACGATACATATACTCCTCTTACCAGGCCCACACAAGGATACCCCTTGGGTCATCTTGTAGCCCACACGCAGGTACAAACCTCACGGTGACAACCCATACAGGGGGTGTTACATGGCCCACATGCTGACATGCGATGCATGATTTTTTTTATTTTTGCGAATTACGCACGATGCATGATGTGCTTGGCTCCGCGGTAGATTGCGGGTGGGCACGATGCGCGATGACGTTGTCCCTTGGTGCAGACTCTCCGCGTAGATACGTGTTAGGCCGCTCTTGGAATCATTGTAGTTTTTTTTTTTTGAACACAGTATTTTTTTTTTTTGAACACAGTAGGAATCATTGTAGTTTAATAATACGGAGGTGTTTATTTTACACTTTTTTCTTGAGGAGAGTGTTTATTTTACACTTGAATCTTACCGGCTGCCTAGCAATTATCGAGCGGAGACAAAACGATGAGCTAAGACGTGTATTTTTTGATGTGTATTTAAAAAGAACACGATAATCCAAACAGGGCCTTAGTAATTTATAAGCGTTTGTAAATCTTAGGTATCTGAAAACTTTCTTGGGCCAGGCTCGTTGTAGTGGGAAATAATTTATTTAGACTAGTAACATGCATATGTTAGGGCATCTCTAACACGGACCCCTAAAATGAACACCGGATCCGTCCGCGGACTGGTCCGGACATTGATATGGGAACCGGCCATCCAAAGCTAGCCGCAAACGTCCGGTCATATTTGATGCAAACTTAAACAAACTGGACAATTTTCATGCAAACTTAAATAAGTTTTACATAAAACCGGATGATTTTCATCTAAACCGAAGGACATACATTACATTTTCGACATATTTCAACTAAACTATAGCGGACTAGGCTATTCTAACCTAGTCCAAAAGATCACCGGCAGCGGCGGCGCCCGTTTCCCACTACATGTCTTTCCCATGTCTCACAACAAGCTCACCGGATGGCCGTGAACACCGGAAATGAAGCTTCAACTGAAAGGGAAGAGTAGCCTCCGCCTCCACGAAGCGAGCAAGCTCACCGACCGGCGATGAGCTCACCAAGTTTAGCTTCAGCACGAGGGGATGAATAGTGGCCTCCACCTCCGTGAAGCGGGCAAGCTCACCGGCTGTGAGGCCCGACAAGACTTTGGCGGTGGCTTTCTTGAGACCCAAGCAGCGGCAGCCGGCCATGTTCTACTCTTCCTCACTATCGGTTTGCGGCCTCCTATGTTCTACTCTTCCTCGTTATCGGTTGCAGCCTCCCATGTTCTACTCTTCCTCGCTATCGGCGGCAACCTCCCTTTTTTCCTTGCTTTTTTCCTCCAGTTTTTTCTTTGTTATTTCGTTTTCTATTTTATTTTTATTTCCTTTAATTATTTTTTCTTTTGCAGATCATCTCAAACTCATGAACTTTATCAAATCCATGATTTTTTTTCAAATTCACGAACAATTTTCAAATCTTAGAACATTTCTGGAAATTCACGAACATATTTTAAATCAATAATTCTTTTTCAAAACTTGTGAACATTTTTCGAGTCAATGAACTTTTTTGAAATTCGGTAACATTTTTTTGAAAATCAAGAACATATTTTGAATTAGTGACATCTCTTGAATTCATTAAACATTTTTAATATATTTGAATAATTTTTTAATTCATGAATTTTTTTTTTAAATAGTGTAAATTTTTTGAAATCCCAAAAAAATTTCTTGAAATTGAGATTCGTGAACAGTTCTCAAAGAAAAAAAAAGGAAAAATGAAAGAAGAAAAATGAAGAAAAAAAAGGAGCGCCCAGCCCCATTCGGGCCGGCCCACTAACGTGTTTGAGCGTTTTCCGGTTTTGGGAACCTACTAGAGTTTCCCAGCCAGGTTTTCTGGTTTTGGAAACCTTCTAGAAGGTTCCTTGAACCGTTTTTTCTTTTTACCGATTGTCCTGTTTCTTTTTTCTTTTTCATTTTTCTTTTTATTTTTTCTGCTTATTTTTTTTCCTTTTCTGGTTTTTTTTATTTTTTGTTTCTTTTTTACGTTTCAAGTATATTTTTATTTCTTTTAAAGTTCATGTTTCGAAAATTATTCGGAAACTTAAAAAATGTTCGTGCCATTAAAAAATGTTCAAAATTTTAAAATATGGTCGTGTTTACAAAAATTGTTAATAAATTCAAATAGTGTTCGCATTTTGAAAAAACTGTTCGGGCATTTCAAAAAATGTTCTCATTTTTCAAAAATTGTTCAGAAGTTTTTCATTCAAAATTTTCAGAACTTTTCAAATAATGAGCAGGATTTCAAAAAATGTTCCTGTTTTCATAAATTGTTCACAAATTTCAAAAAATGTTCTTGTTTTCAATTTTTTCTTCATGTATTCAAAATTTCTTTCCTTTTTTTAATTTTGTTAACCAATTGAAAAAATGTTCGATGGTTTAGAAAAAAATTTATGTTTCAATTTTTTGTTCACCTATAAAGAAAATGTTCGCATTTCTAAAACAATTCAGGATTTTCCAATTGTTCTCATTTTAAATTTTTTGTTCTGAATCTAAAATATTGTCCCCGTTTTCAAATTTTGTTCACCAATTGAGAAAAAATTTCACGTTTTCAAAGCATGTTCTGGAATTTTGAAAAATGTTCATGTTTTCAAAAATGTTCTGAAATTTTAAAAACTGTTCGTGTTTTAAATAAATTGTTTATAATTTCAAATGATGTTCCATTTTTTTAGTTTTGTTTACAAATTCGAAAAATGTTCACATTTACGAAAAATGTTCAGGAAGTTGAAAATTTCTTCATAGTTTCAAAAGGTGATGAGAAATTTTAAAATTCGTTCGTGTTTGTTAAAAAATATTCGTAACTTAATTAATGTGTTCAAAATTTGAAACATTGTTTGCAATTTTTTAAGTAATGTTCAGTTTAGCCGTGAAATTTAGTATTTTATAGTTCGCTCTGCTGATTATGTCAACAACGTTCAATAGGTTTTTTTTTAGCGAAACAACGTTCAATAGGTGGACTGATTAGCCGGACTCATGCACAAGCAGTAAGTCTGTAGTTCGAATTCCAGCTTGCGCGACGCAATGTTTTTGCGCTTTTTTCGCCCCACAGCTCGGTTTGTTCAACTCGAAATGGGCCGGCCCAGTCCGGCGCGCCCTATGAGAAGGGAGGTCAGTTTGCCGCAAAATGCGGCGAATAGGAGCTCCCGGTGGCTATTCACCGACCTACGCGTGAAATAGGGGCTCCCTGCAATCTGGGGCACTCGATAGAAAGACGCAACAGAATTGTATGAATGTATGCAATAATACTTGGGCTGGAAAAGCAATGTACAGAAGTTACATAATGAAGCTCTGACAAACATTGGGCAATCCTTTCAGAAAAAGAATTGGGCAACATGAAAGCGTAGACCCATTAAATATGGGAAATCCAATTCGGCTCTTGGGAGCATATACTCCTGCACATCAAATATGTTTTTGGTAAATGTCAAACAAATTTGGGTTCATTGTCACACTCAAATGCTACCTGCAAATTTTTAGGCATTTTGACCTGTGCCAAAAAAAAAACAAGTCAAACCCCAAGTGTTACCTTCAAATGTTACACTTAATTTTATTTTTTTAACCGACGAAGTACTGCTATCCCGTTTCTCATGAAAATTGTCAAGCAAGCTTGTTACACTAACAAGAACATCGACACAAAAAATCAGAATTTTTAAATTTTATTTACTATTTATTTTGAATTTACTGTTTATCCGAGAGCATGTGCACCCCATTAACAAAACGGCCTTCCCCATAAATATACTCTTGGATAAAAAGAGATGTCATATGTTCAACCCAGATTAGCAGATAAATTTCAGGACAAAAAAGATGCCTACAATGCTCTGCTGTAAAATTATAGCATGCTAATACGGATGGACTGCAGTGTACATTTCTCCACACTGAAATTTGAGGCAATACTCTTTTCTTTTTAGGCAACACAATATTCTTCTTGCAGTAGCGCAGCTTGAGGTAGCAGACAAATTTCAGGACAAAAAGATGGAACACACGATGCTCTGCTGTCTAAATATACAGATGGACTGCAGGGTATCTCCACACAGAAAGAGTAGTCACACAATACTCTGATTTTTCTCCAATCTGGTAATTGGTCTGTACATCTCAATCTGGTAGTAAATCCATGAACACACAGCTCAACAAATTGAGAGCACAAATAACCAAATGATGGCAAGAAGCTATGAGCCACAATAACAATCAGTCAGAGCCATACAAACTATGAAAAATGGCACCGACCAGTTAAGAAATTCAGCGAGATTTCTTCAGAAATTCTACAGTCATCACATGGTATATCACAAAACTGACGCGGCGTACATATAGCATGTTTAAATAATAAATATCGTAAGGTTACACAATATTACAAATTCATTGATACCAATGCAGTTTACAAACTGAAATCCATTCTCTTAGTACCATAAGCTGTTTATTCCACAAGCATAACAGACACACGAACAATAGCAGGTCCAATGCAAGCCAATGCACTGACCAAGCTGCTTCTGTGTTCAGATAAACACACTCGCAAACCACAGCAGGCAGCCACACAACTTCTGCTTAGTCAATTACTCAAGGTGCACACGCATATAGCTAAGAGGTTGCAAGCAGGCACACACATAGCAAGCCACACTTGGGCACACACGTCTGTGCGAGCAGCCAAGAACCATGCTGCTTCTTATTTGAAAGCCACAAAGCTAGGTGAGAGCCACCACAAGCTCACACCTGACCGACACCAACAACACACAGTAGCAAATCTCTTTCAAGCAAATCTCTTTCAAGCAATCCGGGAAGCACACAACAAACCAAACACATGCAGCAGACAACAGGACCTGCAGGGACGGAGACCCTGGGCAGTTTCTTCTTGTAGTAGCGTGAGTGCAGCGGCGCCTCAAAGTGGTCAGGGGCCACCTCCCCGTCCCACTCCAGCGCGTCCCAGACGTCTTTCTCGATCTCGACGGACGGCTTCTTCGTGCCTCCGCTAGAGGCACCCACCACCGGCAGCCGGCGCAGGCCCCAGCATCCTCTGATCTTGATAGTCTTGAGGTTCGGTGCCACCATCTTGAACTCGCATATCTGCTGCAACTCTGGCAGGTCGTGCAGGTGGATGGTGGTCAGCTTTGGGAATGCTACACCTCGGGTGGATATTTCTTCTGGGTACCAATCGTTTAGCACGAATACGTGGCTGAGGTGTCCGCAGTGGATGATGTGGAGGGTCTCCAAACTTGGGAAGGAGTCGAACCACACAGGGAGCACGAACCGGAGCCTGGGGCAAGAGCGCAGCTGTAGGTGTTGCAGCTTTCTGAACGAACCATCATTGAAGCCACGGTAACCTTTACTGCATATCCAGCAGGCCATTAGGAGGTCTGACGCCCAGAAGGTCTCCAGCTCCTTAAATTCACGTGTTCCCGAGGGGAAGACTTCACCCAACTTGGGGCACCTCTCCATGCGGCACTGCCTGAGCACCTGCCAGCTGTATCCCGTAAGCAAACTAGCACTAGTTGAGACATCGTGGACATGCAGGGACTTGGCAAAACTTGTCATCACATTTCGCAGTCCACTGTCCAAGGCGTGCCTCCCTTCAGTAATCTCGATATGCCGATCCAGGTTGTTAGTCGGAGGCATAGGGAAGGCCAGCATCGGGGCATCACCAACCATGCTTTGAACAAGCTGCGGCAGGCTGACTTGATCTCCATACATGACAATCTTCTGCTCCTTGTATGTCACTTTAGATTGAATCGGCCCACTGTACACAGTTGAGGTGACATGGATATTTAGATAAACATCCTTAGCTTCATATTCACGTAATGGATGCAACAAAGACCGAGCAAGCCTCGCATCCACAACAATGGCATGCACCTCCAGCCGAAAGGATTTGTTCTGATCAATGCACGGCCGAGGAAAGCCAGATCCAGCTCGCGTGTCTATGCACAACAAATTCAAACGGAAGCTATCTTCAGTGCTCCAAATTATTGCCCGAAGGTGCTCACATCCAAGCAGAAATAGTCGCTTCAGCATTGGCACTTCTAGCACCATAGTATTGAAATCAAGTGTCTTGATAGCAGCTCCAGAGAGGTCAAGCTCGACGAGGTTGGGCAACCCACGCACAAACAGATTCTCCAATTGTGAACAACCGTCGAGGGAAATCTTAGAGACACTGGCACCCTCCTTAGTTGCTGAGGTCAACGGGCGTTCTTGTTTGGGAGGTAGCTCAACAACTGGTGGGAATCTGGCCCATATCCATCAAAGCTGAAGGACTTCAGCAAGCGAGGGACAACAACATTTTTAAGCTCATTGCAACCATCCAGAATAAGCACTTGAAGGCTACTTGCCTTAGATAGGCTGTTTGATAGAATTTCCATCTCATTGTTGCCAGACAGGTCAAGTATTTCTAGCTTTGCCTTGTCCATGAAGGAGTTGCTTGCATCTGTTGAAATATCTGGTCTACAAGTGGGCTTGAATACCCTGAGCCTTTTAAGGTTTGGTAGCTGCCCTTGTAAGCGAGTTGTGTACTGCCAACACCAGACTCCCTCTATGCTTAGCTCCATGAGGTTATCCATGAGATCCATCTTTTCCGGTGATACAATTTCATTCCAGTCGGTGTAGCGAAGGTCCAACACCCACAAGCTATGCAGACAAAGCCACTCAGTATGATCCTCCCCTCCTGTTTTGTCATCTGTACAGTGGTCTACTCCAAGGTATCTTAGTCTATGGCATTTAAGGAAAGGAGGTGATGCAAAATTGAAGGCACAACAACGGAGAGTTAGTACACAAAGGTTGCTGGAATGTTCAAACAAACCATTTGGTAACGCTGTTGGCTGATCAGACATTACAAATTCCAAGAAGAATGATGATGTCTCTGCAGGTATAGTTTTCATGCCAAGCATTTCCCTATCCCTCGATGTGACTGAAATCCAACGGTATGGTCCTTCTTCATACACATCATCTTCTTTAACTATGAGGAAAGGAAGCTCGAAATGTTCCTTGAACTTTGTGAGCACATTATCATCACACTCCCACCTTATCTCTCGGTGCAATGCCTCACTTATCTCCAATGTTATGTCTTTTTGTAGTATTCCATCACATAACCAATAATTGGAAGCAACATCAACCCAATTAGAATTAGTCTTGGAAACACTACATTGCAGGAATAGTTTGTACAAGCAACAATTGACAGCCATTATTTGATCGACTCCCTGGATGCATGGATTGCCAGCAACTATGATGTCAGCCTCTTTACACAGTAGTGCATACAACTGTCCACTTGCTAGATACTCCATCCTATCATAAACCAAAAGATGAGTGTACCTCAGTTCACGTAGTAGTTCATCTTCTTCGTATTTTTTTATGGTCAACATCCTCCTTTTGTAGGTCCATATCATCACATTGTCACCAAAACTTGTAATCGGAGGAACACCAAAGTTGAATAGGTCAACAATCTCGTTGTCACTACCATTATGAAAAATCAACAGAAATCTGCTGTTTTTCAGAATATTGTTGATCTCTCTTGACACACTTGTTATCTCATTCCTAGAGCTCTCATCAGCTCCATTAAAATCATCTTGTTCATCCTGCTTATCCAGAATAGCCATTATTGTGCTTTCAAGCTCCAGTTCCTCTGCGATTGCCCTCTGCAATCCTCTTCTATTTTTCCAGTCTGAGCAATCTATATGAATTATTCTATCAAAGCATAGTTCAGGAGTGGTTGCCCTAGACGGTAGCACTTCTGCTATGGATCTAAGGAGAACAGACGCCCCGAATCCTTCCCAACCATGAAAATAGATGATCCTTTCATCTCCCTTGTTCTGAAGAATTTGGAATATCTCCTCTCTGTGATCATCAATAGTGCTACCCCTGGCCATCTGGATTTAAAACTCATAATTATGTTAGACCATGTTTGCTAGAAAGGTCACTAATCTAATTCACACGAACCCAAACTCTGAGTACACGTGGATAAACAAGGGGTGCATCAGTGAATTATACACGACTCAGTACTTCGTCACAGGGTTAATTTCAGTGTCATATCGCTGAGAGACTAGCATGTTTCTTTCCTTGTGTATATACATACGGAGTGCCAGACTTATAGAGCATTCTAACTAGCCACGTACATAGCTGAGTTTTCGCATTTATAATTATATCCATCCCCTGGTCAGTGAAATTGAAACTATTTATACATTACATACACAATTAAGATAAAAGGTTGACGTATAAGAACACATGGAACCATGAAAATCTCAACATAATTAGATGAAAGAAAACGAGTAATTATTTCAGGAACACAAACCTTTACAGGAATCCTCATGATGAAATTCTCTATCAAGATCGAGAAACCAAAGCAGCGGCAGATGAACCAATCTAACCCATCGGGTGAAGTTCTGTAACCACCGCCTACATGCACAAGATCGGTTAGAAATGCCCTAACACCCCAGTCAATTTTAGCTAGAACAGGCTACAAGAACAAGGTTGAAGTCTCAAAGAGAGCTAACAAAATGTCACTATTTTTCAGTAGTATGTGCATACCTTGACAGTAGACAGGAGGAGCAGCTTGAGAAATAGAGACTCGATTTGAACTATTTGATGTGCCGTGACTTCAGATGAGAGAGATATGCAGGAGGATAGACATGTTTTGCTCTGTCAGCATTCTTTTTTTAACCAAAGAAGGCATAATTACTTGCGTGTTCTCAATCTAACCCATCGGATGAAGTTTTGTCACCACCATGCCTGCATGCACAGCAAGGATAACATGTTACATTTCTGCTCCACCATTGTTAATTGTAGCAAGAACAAGGCCCATGAACATTGTTAACAGTATGCGCGTACCTTGGTGGTAGATTAAGAGCAGCTTTAGAAACGGAGATTTGATTCCAACTGTCTGAGACGTACTCGATCAGCTTCTGCTACTGGTAGTATATTTGTGTGAATTCAGATCAGAGCAGAGGTTAGAGAGATATGCACTAAAGGTAGCCTTGTTGTGTGAATGAGGGGTTGATGTGGTTTGCCCTCTCAGTGAAGCTGAAGGTAGCCTTGTTTGTTTGGCAATGAGAATCAGTCCTTCCTTCTCTACATTAAAGAAGGCACAATTCCTTGCGTGTTATCGCCATACTGGATGGTTCCCTTTCTTTTCACCAAAGCATGTAGTGATGATGATGTCTGCAAGTGTACGCTAGAATTCTCTACAGATGTACTAAGCAGTAAAGAAGCAGCAGCAGCAAAGTAAAAAAAACACATACACACAACCACACGGCTTTGGTCAAAGCAGATTCAGAAGCAGGTCCCGTTTATATATAACAGGCCCATTTTTGGCTTTGCTCAAAGCAAATATGTTGGAAAAAGCAGAATTCGTTGATTTCTACATGCTCCGACTCAGATCATTGCCTGTTTTCTTGAACTAACCAACATGCATATTGAAGCTCTGACAGTAATTACTATCCATGAATACATATTTGGATGCAGAATGACAAGGCAGCGGATCATTGGCAATGCGCCTCAGGGGCTTTGAGCTTTAAAGTTTCCAGCATCTACAGACTTCTATCAGTGCAAACTTATGTCTTGCCAGTGCTCAAATGGATATGGAACACATGCTGCCAATTGAAGCATAAAATCTTTTTCTTGCTCTTGGTTCATAACAGATTAAACACTAGAGCCATGCTTCGGAGGAAGAATTTTTTCATTGAGAATTATTGCTGTGTTATGTGTGTCATGCAGACTCTTGAAACCAGAGAGCACCTTTTTTTCCACTGTCCTTTTGCAAGGCTTTGTTGGACATACCTATGCCCAAGCTGGTCTCCATCTTATTCTGGTATTGCAGAAGTCAATCAACTCAAGCAGTTTCTCAAGGTTCCCTTTAACTTAGAAATCATCATCCTGGCATCTTGGGCTATCTGGCTTACCAGGAATGACTACATCTTCAATCCTCCTAGTGTCTACAAATGCAGGCAAAGATTTAAGGAAGAGAATCTTTGGCTCAAGCACAGGGCCACAAGGAATGATTATGCCAGCTTTGAAGATTGGGCTAACAACTTCAGACAGCGTGCTCTGACAACCTCCTGTACATGTTGTTGTATTTGTTGTTATTTCTTTCCTTTCTTGTTTTCTTTTTTTCTTCTTTGTATTTGATACTCTGTACCATTTATTTAAAAATCATTAAAATAGGCAGCAGAGTCCTGCTGTTTCCCTCAAAAAAAAAAAAAAACAAGGCAGCGGATGAGAAGGTTAGTAGAAACCTGCAATGCCTCTGCTATCAAAGTATAGTAGTATACCATTGCTAATAGGGATGCACTGCAGTGTACATTTCTCCACAGAGAACGAGTAAATGAGATCAAAGTTCTACAAACTGAGATCACAAATAACCAAAATAATGACCAGCTGCACTGCAATGCAGCGTTATCTTGCCTTTCGTGTAATTGACTTGACAGACTTCCAGGCTTTGTCCTGTTTTGAAATATATAAGGTAGAGACTTCTCCACCTTTTACGTTTCAAAAAAAAAAAATGATGACCAGAAGCTACGAACCACAATAATATTCAGTAAAAGCAATACAAACCACACAAAATCAATCGCTTCAAAATTTCAGTGAGATTATTCAGAAATTTCACTGTTGCCACACATTAGTACATCATAAAACTGATGACACGCATTGCATGTTTAAATGTCATAAGGTTCCATCATAATACAGACTACAAAATACGGGAAGACAAAACACAAAATGAGAAAGACATGGCCAACTCTTGAACGCAGAGAACCCAGTCTCAGCATCAACGCACAAAGGGATCAGTTAGATCCAAGTCACGAACATGGCAGGTATCTCCTATATCCCGGAGACATCTATCAGTCGTAAAGTGAAACCGAGCACCCGTTGAAGCCTTGTTTTCCAGCTGCAGCAACCTCTGCTGTTTTGCAATAAATTCCTCGTCAATGGTTTCAACCTGAATTGTCATTGAATCTAGTTCTCTCGCGTTCAGCACAAAGAACGTAGCGAAGTTAACTTCAGACACAATGCCCCGATAAGTTTCCAATGGGAGATTTGATGATAACCCCCCCTTGTTGGTTGACTTCTATCATAAGCCCCTTTTGTGTCTGCCCCAAACAGTAGCAAACAGTGGGAAAGGGGCTTATGATGGAGAGGCAGACCAACAGGGGGGGTTATCATCAATTCTGCCGTTTCCAATACTATAGTCTTTAAATGGATATCAAGACATCCAATAAGATTTCGATGTTTACGGCGCCAAAAATTATTTGGTCTTGAACCTGATACATGAACTGACTAAAAAAGAACATGGAAAAATCAATCCACCTCAGCTAAGAACAACAAATATATGAAAAGAAACGTGAACAGTATGAATTATCAATGAAGAACGGTTACCTCATTTTGAATGTACAACTTCTCCAAGAAGGGAAAACATCTCATACCGTCAATAACCCTATCCAGACCTAAAAAGGGCACATGAATAGCTAAAGTCTTGACAAGGTGTGCCACCGTCTGTCACGCTATCAACATGCAAACCCTTCTATCAATCATGAAATACAGCATTAGGCATTTACAAATACAGTCGATATGTCATTTTTGCGTACATACAATGCAGCAAATAAGTACCTTAATAAACCTGTAGAAACATGGATGATAACTATACTAAGGAATCCAAGGATCTCAAGGTTAGGCGCTGAGATTATCGATACTTGCAGGCCATCCAATAGATCAAGACAGAGCAGCCTTTCAAGACAAGGGGCATTCTCGATTATGAGTTTCTCCGACCGGCGGTGCTCACCCATCCAATAGCCACCGAAACGCACACCGATGCGTCCAAGTGTAAAGGAATTGATCCGGACACAGCAGAATGTGATGTAGTGAAGCAGCAAGCACTCCAAGACAGGGCACCTGGCAATCAAACCGTGCAGTGCGTAATCCGAGATGACGACTTGATTGATTTCGATAAGTGCAAGGTGTTTAAGCTGGGGAAGGTGAAGCGCTTGGACTGTGCCATCGGTGAGGTGGCATTTTCCAAAACTGACAAGGCAAAGGGTGGTAGCGAATCGGAAGGTGGACGGCGGCGGCGGCGGCGGCACGTGGCGGCGGCAACAGGGCCGCGGACAAGGACGAGAGTACCCTTATTGATCGGTAGTAATCCATCTGGACATAGCCGAAGTCGAGCTCTTGGAGGTCGTCGAGGACAGGGGACCGGAGCAAGGACAACATGTTACATGTGAGCCTCACCATTGTTGATTAACCAGTAACACCCGGTGCTATTTTCGCTAGAACAGGGTACAAGGTCAAGGTTGGAGCATCAAAGAGAGCTAGCAAAATGTCACTATTTTTCAGTAGTATGTTCGTACCTTGACAGTAGACAGGAGGAGCAGCTTGAGAAACAGAGACTCGATTTCAAGTATTTGACGTGCTGTGGCTTTAGATCAGAGCAGAGGTTTGCCCTCTCCGTCAGTTTGGCTTATGAGCCATGCAAATCATCCCTTCTCTAAACTAAGGAAGGCACAATTCCTTGCGTGTTATCCCTATACTGGATGGGTCCCTTTTCTTTTCCCCAAAGCATGCAGTGATGATGATGGCTGGTAGTGTACACTAGAATTCTCTACAGTCTGGTAGTGATGTAAAGCAACAGCAACAAAGTAACACACGTCTTTTTTTTTTAGTACAGTAACACACGGCTTTGCTCAAAGCAGATTCATAAACAGGTCCAGCGGACAATCTGGGGCACTTGGTGGAATGATACAATAAAATCAAAATGTACGTAAATGTTGCCACTGGGAACTCAAAGTACAGATGAGGCATATTGGGCAACATGGAAACATACCCATGAGGCCCTGAATATAGTCTCGGACACATAATGACGCTATGCGATATAGATTTTCAGTTACGATATGCGACTGACAAGACAGGTGATGCCAAGGTTAACAAGTATATTTCAAAGCAACAATGTTACAATCTAAAATGCCTACGTCAGAATCCGGCATGAACATATCTCTCTCCTTACGCTCCTTAGTTCCTGTTCCAAGCTCACCCATTTAACCGAGAGCACAAATAACCAAAATGATGGCAAGAAGCTACAAACCACAACAACAATCAGTCAGAGCCATTCCAAAAATTACATAATCAATCAGTTAAAATTTTCAGTGAGATTCTTCAGAAATTCCACGGTTGCCACATATTATATCCCAAAAATGACATGACACATAGCAGGTTTGAACATCATAATAATGTTCCATGCCAACACACACTAAAAAAAGATGCAGACGCGCAAAGACAAAACACAAAATGAGATACACAGGGACTGTTAGCTTATTCTTTAATCTTTGTCGTGCGTGTTTGGTAAACTTTGTAACTGTTTGCTCTTGGTAATCAACTCGGCATCCAGGTAGTGTACTCTCCAGTATACAAGGCATGGGCATTGTGTAGCCTTTGACCTGGTGAGTAGCAGCATGGTGAAGTGTACTCTCCTGTGAGCAGAGTGTGGTCAGCAATTCCGGTCATGGAGAAGCTGCTCATGTAATGTGTATCAGGCTCTCTAATCTCTATTCAGTAGAGAGTGTCATAAACTGAAAAAGACCTGCCCTTCTTTTTCTTTTTCCTTTTTTGCTCACTTTGGAACACATTGATGGTAGAACAAAAAATTCAGTGTGTTGCGCACTCTGTTTCTTCTACCATCCTCTGCTCTGGACTGTTAGGTTTAGGTCTTGCTGTTGAGTCCACCGGAAAAGTGAGTCATGTCAGTGGCTGGCATCACCTTTGCATAGGTGCTCTCTTTCTCTGAGCGTTTGCTACAAGTTGCTTCTTCTCGGGAAGAAACCTCTATCCTTGCCCGGGGCAAACTCTGCCGGTGCTTTGATCAAAACAGATTCAGCAAACAGCAGCCTTGCTCCACATCTTTGCATAGCCACTTTGAAGATACACTATAATCTACAAGTATAGGTGAATAAGGCTGGAACTGGCAAATCATTGTACAAAATAGGCAGAGTGTAGCTCTGACAAAACATTGGTAACATGATAACACACCCACAAATATACTACTATCTGGGACACAAAATCAGGTTTTATGATTTTTCAGGTATGATGTGCGACCTAACAAGGGAGTGGATGCCAAGATTGGCAAACAAATCAGCAGATAAATATAACAATCCACACACATTTCTCTAGTCAGCTATTACCTATTAGTGTATACATCCCTCAGTGAAACCATGAACGTACAATATTCCCATATGCTCCCTGTTCCGATTCAAAACAGACCTCCCATATTGTTAATTTTTTTTTTTTATTGTTCAAAAAAAAAAAAAAACAGATCTCCCATTCAAAGCTGACAGCAAAAAATAACCGAAATGATGGTCCGAAGCTATGTACCACAGTAACAATCAGCCGCAGTCATAGAAACTACAGAAAAACAGTATCAATCAGTTAAGATCTTCAGCCAGGCTGTGCTTCAGAAACTTTACATATTGCCACACATTATATCACAAAACTGACGACACATGTAATTAGTTCCACCATAATAAGAACTAAAAGAATTTTGAGTTTTGCTATTCGACCTAATAAGCCAGTCCATGCTAAGATTAACAAGCATATTTAATTCGTGGCAAAAATATTACATTCTAAAATGCATGTGGTGTCCAAATATATCATCCTAATAAAGATGGACTAGTAAATTCCACCACACGGACTGAATACACTCACACAATACTGACGGCACACATGACTGTTGAAATGTGACATAAGGTTCCACGATAATAAAAACTAAAACGAACTGCAAGCACGACAAGACAAAACACAAAATAAGATAGACATGGACAACTCTTGAACACCGAACCCAGTTTAGCATCTACGTACAAAGGGATAAATCATGGACACGACAACCTCTGAAATACCCTGAAGACATCTATCAGCCATAAAGTGGAACCGAGCACCTCTTGAAGCCTTGTTCTCCACCTGAAGCAACCTCTGTTGTTAAGGAAAAAAACGTTTACAATCTAAAATGCCTCTGCTATTAAATTTTCTCTAGTCAAGAATTAGTTTATAAATCTGGCAGTGAAACCTGAACATATCATATTCCCATATGGCTAACTGTTCCCATTCAAAACACACCTCCTGTTCAAAGCTCACCAATTTAACGGACAGTAAAAAATAACCAAATGATGGCCAGAAGCAATGGACCACAGCACTAGTAGAAAACGGGCCTTTAGTCCCGGTTGGGAAGGGCCTCTAGTCCCGGGTCACCAACCGGGACAGCCCAATCGGGACTAAAGGCCCCCACCCTTTAGTCTCGGTTGGTCACAAACCGGGACTAAAGGCACTCCACGTGGCTGCGCTCGTGCGCTGGGGCTGGGGACCTTTAGTCCCGGTTGGTGACACCAACCGGGACTAAATCCCTGCCACTTTAGTCCCGGTTGGTGACACCAACCGGGACTAAAGGTTTAGGGGTTTAGGGTTTATTGTTTATTTTTTCCTTTTCATTTTGTGTTTTCCATTTAATTCTTTTTCATTTCAAACATATTTTACGCTACTACATACTGTACACGTTATGCATATATAATAGAATTTCTCGTAGAACCAATCATATATCATAGAATTTCTCGTACGACCATGCATACACATATATATATACAATTTCTCCTACAATTTGCTGATCATTACATGCATGCAGGCATTAGGTGAAATGGTATTCTCCGTCGGGAGATATGACCTGCTCAACCAAAAATCCCGCCATTTCCTCTTGAAGTGCTCGTATGCGGTCCTTTGGTAGGAGCTTATCCCGCATCTCCAGCATCTTTAAAGAAGGAGATCAATATGAATATATTAGTTGTGTGTATATATATTAGATCATGATAAAAAAAATTGTGAATAGTGTTTACGTACCCAAAGATATCTTTCATCTTTGCTCTTTTCGGTAATAGAGCGAATGTTCTCGAAAACGTAGTATGCACATACATTTGTCCCCTTTTCCTGCCTCATACACTTTACGAGAATAGAATTCAATCAGATAATAATCAAGCATGATAATGGTATTGAAACTAGAATTAAAGAGATGCGCAGACGTAGCTAGTACTACTTAATTACCTTGGACCGTCGCCATTTCAGTTGTGGTTGCCATTCACCGACAACCTCTTTGATGAACTTTTTCCAAACCCTGCCCGGCAAAGAAAATGAATAAAGGAGTTATTAATTACTTGATATCAGGAAATGAACTAAAGAGGCCGACATAGTGCGATAATGATTGAAATTACCTGTCGAGCATCAACTTCAGGCTCTTGTATTCTTCATGGTCTTTACCTAGTGAGTCCAGTACTTCAACAATTCCCTCGTCAACTCTAATGATTAGCAGGATCCAGTGGAATCTGCGCACACGTTTGTATAAGCGGGCATGCATAACTCATCAACTACACTTAACATCGAGCAAGCAAAAATAGAATTTGTAGTACACGACAGTAACACTCACCTGAAGTTGTAAGGTAAAAGTATTTCTGGTCTGCTATTTAGTTCGTTCAAAAACATTAGCAAGCTATTCTCTGTGTCTTGTGGTTGGTTATTTAACACAATTTCATTAACGGTATTTGGGTCAATGAACCCAATGCCATAGACTCTATCTCTTTTCAATTCATAAATCTTCATTCTGCATATATAATACCACACAAAAGAATATAGTGAGGATAATTACAGGCAATGAACGAGCTGAGCTAGAGACTTAAATTACAGAAAGAAATCACTTACAGACAATAGCAACTGACGAGAGATTTGTCGAGTGTGTCTTGATTGAATAACTGAAAAATTTCTGGAAATTCAATCCACACATCATTTCCATGGAAGTAATGCTCTGGCTTGACTTTCACCATGAGGCTCTCTCGCCCGACCTTTATTTCTCTCAGGTACCATTTATGCAATCTGTGCATTTGCGTTGGTAGAAGGTCCACCTCGTCAGGCCTGACCAGAGGGTTCCCGGGGACATATTTCCATGCTAGTTCCGCCGGATCCATCTTGGGGAGTTCCTCGATCCCTAGGAGTTGTTCAACAGTGATACCCATCTCTCTAGCCGCCATCTCTGTATCAGCGTCGGTTACCGCCTTATCGGTACTCACCTTGAGCGGGGGGATCGATTGCACTGCCTGTTCTCCGAGCTGGGGAACAGTTTTCCCGCTTTTATTACTACCTGTAAGGCTCGACTGCTAATTTTTTTGTTGATGATATGACTTGCTAATAGAGCGTTCATAGTCTGATTGCCTTTTCTCCACAGCCGGTTTAGCAAGATCCACAAAGTGTTGTACGACTTTCTCAGGTATTTTCTCCTTCGGCGGTGGGGGCGGTTTCGGTGCAAAATGGGCCTTCACTTGGGCATCCACGACCCCTTTGGTTTCCTCCTCAGTCATCTCATAAGCTAACTTCTTTTTGGCAGGAGGCTCGGGTTTCTTCGTTGGTGCTCTCTTCCGCTTTGGAGTCGGCCCACGCGGCGGAGATCGATATCGCGTACTCGCACTGGGCTCCGTCTTGAGGTGGGGTGGATTCGGCTGATGCGGCAGAGATCGATATGGTGGCGGACTCATGCTGCGCTCCGTCTCGAGGTGGGTTGGAGTCGGCTGACGCGGCGGACTTGGAGGAGGAGTCGGTGCCCTTGGCGTCGAGTTTGGAAAGACGATGCAATCCTTTCTCCATACAATGATACCACGTATGGCTTCTCCCAGTGTCTGCTCCCCTTGACCTCCAGGAAAGTCAAGCTCTAGTGAGTCATATGCCGACAGAACTTCATCCACCCCGACACGAGCATAGCCAGGTGGAATCGGATTGCCGTGGAAGGTTGCTTCAGGGGGATTTGGTAAAGCATAGCCGTCCGCCACCTTCATGGATATGTTTTTCACTTTCATGTGTAGCTCACAACTTGTTGTCTCTTCGATATCATCCACGGGGTAGCGAGCCAGCAGTGCATCATCGGCCGGGACCCCCGTGGAACCCACGCTGCTTTTCGGCATAGATGGGACGGTGCTATCCAATGCTGGATCTGCTTGCTGCTGCCGCTGAGACGCCCTTTCCTGGCTAAGTGTGTCAATCTGCTCCTGCTGCCGCATGAAAGCGCGTTCCAACTCCGCGTGCTTTGATTCTACCTGTTGAAGCCGGTCTGCATCCTGCTTCTTCTTATCTTCCTCCTGCTTCTTCTTTCTCGCACGGCTTCTGTAACTGGCGTTCCAGTCCGCAAACCCCTCAACCCACGGAACAACGCCTTTGCCTCGTGTTCGTCCCGGGTGTTCAGGATTCCCGAGGGCGCGTGTAAGCTCGTCGTTCTCTCTCTCGGGCGTGAACGCCCCCGTTCGAGCCGCTTCTATTGCAACAAGTAAAGCGTCCAAGGCTTCTTTAAGACTTGCCTGCACCATAATCTCCCCTGTCTTTGGGTCCAACTTTCCCCCATGCGCATAAAACCAAGTCCTGCACCTGTCGGGCCAACCCACTATTTGTGGAGTGACCCCTGCAGCAATCATCTTTTCCTCGGATTCATCCCACTTAGGCCGACCAGTCTTGTAGCCACCTGGCACCAGAACATGGTGAAACTGTTTCTTCTCAGCATTGATCTTGTTTTTCCTTGACCGTTCCTTAGCTGCTTCCGATTCCTTGAACTCCACAAATAAGTCCCAGTGATCTTTTGCCTTCTCCAGTGCTCCAGTGAATTCTGGAGTCTGCTTTCCTGCTTCGACGTAGCAGGCCCATAATCTTTTCTTGTGGTTGCGGAATTGTGTGGCCATCTTCTGAAGAGCACTCTTCTTGACTTTCTCCCGTTCTGCATCTGTTAAATGCTCTGGTAGGGTGAAATGTGACATGAGCGTTTCCCAAAGCAGATCTTTTGCTCTTTCGTCAACAAAACTAACTCCTCGATCTCCCTTTGGCTTATTCCATTCTTGAACGGAGATCGGGATTTGGTCCCTGACAATAACTCCGCACTGACGAGTAAATTTGTCCGCATTCTTTTTAGGAGCAAGCGGTTCGCCATTTGGTTTGATCTCATCGATGTTGTACTTTATGCCAGCCTGCAACTTTTTGGCCGGGCCTCGTACTGCCCTGCTTGTAGAAGATTTGCTCGATCCGGAGGGCTAAAAGAAGAAAGATTCGTTAATATATATATATATATATATATATATATATATATATATATATATATATATATATATATATATATATATATATACAAATCAACTAATACATGTAATGATCACTAGAGGCCTTATATATACCTCGCCGGTCTTTGTTAATTGAAGATCATTTCCTTCGCCATCATTGTTTGTGTGGCCTTCGTCTGTTGGTTCTTCGTCAAATATTCCCTCACCAGAATTGTTCAGATATTGTGAGCCGTCATCTTCAGGTTCACCCTCTGGGTTTCGGATCATGTCGAACATGATATGCTCTTGATCATGGTCGTCTCTGCCGCTAGCGTTCATAGCTTAACTAATCCAGAAGAAAGATAAAACAATTTAGTATTCAAATTAGAATGCATCTCGAATAATATCACTAATACATCTCGAATAATCCAGTTAATGCATCATCGAATATTATCGAATATAATCTCGAATACATCTCGAGTATTATCACTAATACATCTCGAATATTATCATATAACATCACTAGCTAATACAGATCGAATACTATCGAATAATCCAGTTGACTCGTGGTTCCCGAGGCGCGGGCGGTGGACACCCAAAGAGAAGGAACCATCACAGGATCATAGCTCGGGTAAGATCCCTGGAGAACCTGCCAGGTATTGGAGAACCTGACGTCCAACGCAACCATGTAGTGACGGATGTGCTCGTCCTCCTCCCTGACACGGCGACGTACCACCTCCTCGGGGGCCGGCTGCCTCCGCACCGATAGTGGCCCACGCGACCGCCACCAAAGAAGCTCCGGGTCGATGATGGGAGCCCGGTTCCTCACCAAGCTGCGCGCCCCGGAAGGCAGCACCTCCCAGTGCTAGCCCGGCGGAGCCCAGTCCCGGACATGGCGCCTCTCAAGCAGGTTGTCGCCACCGAGTCGACGACGAGGATGCGGGCCGGGCATCGTCGACGCCAAAAATGTTTCTATGCAAATTTAACATTTTTTAAATGCTTGATTATGATTTTTGTAATTCTTGTTCACTTGATTTTGCAAATACATGACAAACTTTTGCAAATACAACATTAAGATATTAACATATTCCAAATAAGATATTAACATGTTTTTGATCAATATTTTTAAGATACAACATTAAAATATTTTTAATACATGGTCAACTTTTTTCTATGCAACTTTTTTCTATGCAAATTCCACCGTTCATCTACATACATACACACATTGTATACATACATACATACATATACTAAGCATCTACAACATCTAGTGAAAAAAAAACAATCTATGAAAAAAAATATGAACAAAATTAAGGAGGGAGCTAGGCTCACCGGCCGGGATCGTCGGGGCGGAGGGAGGCGGGGAGGACGCCGGAGACGGAGGAGGACACCGGAGGTGAGGAGGAGCGGCGCCGGCGCGGGCTCGGGCCGCGGCGGCTTGTGAAGGAGCGGTCGACGATCGCGAGGCGGGCGCGCGCGGAGGAGCGGCGGCGGCGGGCAGCGTGGCGGTGCCGGCGCGGGCTCGGGCGGTGCTTGGGAGCAGAGCGGCCGGACGGCGACGTCGAGGTCTGGCAGCCTGGCGGCGTCGGGGTCTTCGGCGCCGTCGGGGGAAACTATAGATGAGTTTATAAATTTTGCTAAGTGCTGCTTATATACAGATACCTTTAGTCCCGGTTGGTGGCTCCAACCGGGACTAAAGGCCCCCCTTTAGTCCCGGTGCGAGCCACCAACCGTGACTAAAGGTGAATATCACCAGGCCGAGCGGCGGGAAGCCCAGGCCTTTAGTCCCGGTTGGTGGCTCGCACCGGGACTAAAGGGAGGCCTTTAGTCTCGGTTTGTGGCTCCAACCGGGACTAAAGGGGTGGTCCTGGCGTGGTGGAAGTTTAGTCCCACCTCGCCAAGCGAGAGGCACTCGCACCTGTTTATAAGCCACGCTGCGATAACCGTCCCGAGCTCCTCTCTAAAGCAGGCAGTGCATGCCTAACGTTCCTCTCTGCCCTGTGGGGCCTACTAGCCCTACGGGCCTGCATCCTGGCCCATATTTAGTTGGTTTTCTAGTCGTATGCAGGCCGTGGTGGCCTAGTAGGCGGGCTTTTTTTTATTTTTTGTTATGTCAACTTTGTAGTCCCGGTTGGTGGCTCCAACCGGGACTAAAGGTCTTTTCCAGTTTTTTTTGTTTTTTCCTTTATTTTTTTTCTTTTGTTTCTACTTACAGCCAAATATTTAGAGTTTTTGAGTGAATCTTTTTGGTTTAGGTCACAAAAATTATAAACTTTCTGTTAGTGCCAGTAGTTTTCAAATTTGAATAGTTTAAATTTGAATTCTTTGAAATTTGTGTGAATCACTAGTTTGTGAATAACTTTACTTTAAAAATAGATTTTTGAGTGATTCTTTTTCCTGCTGTTTAATATTAGTGTGTTTTATCAGTATGTTCAATTTGGTAATTTTTAGGTTATTTTAAATAGGTGTTTTAATCAAAAACAGATTCTATTTAGCTCTTTTAGTTTTATAGCTCAAAAAAATCATTAAATGCATGAAAAATAGCGAATGAAGTTAGAAAGGGTTGAAAATTGATGATGTGGCTTTGAATGGTGCATGTTGAATGCACAAAAAGTTTGGAGTTAAAATAAGTTTAAAAAATGAAATGCCTTTGTAACAGATGAGTTTTCGTCCGAAACCCTGATACTTCGAAAGAGATTGTCCAGTTTGTACACGAAGTGCATCCAGTTTTTGCCGTAACGATCTCAACTTTTTAGCACATGCTATGTGGGTGAAATGATGATACCATGCCAAGTTTCAACCTTTTCAGAGTTCATTTGTAGTGCTTTTCAATTTTAGGGTCATTTAGCTCAAAAAAAATCAATAAATGCATGAAAAATAGCAAATGAAGTCAGAAAGGGTTGAAAATTGATGACGTGGCTTTGAATGGTGCATATTGAACGCACAAAAAGTCTGGAGTTAAAATAAGTTTAAAAAATGAAATGCCTTTGTAACAGATGAGTTTTCGTCCGAAACCCTGATACTTCGAAAGAGATTGTCCAGTTTGTACATGAAGTGCATCCAGTTTTTGCCGTAACCCTCTCAACTTTTTAGCACATGCTATGTGGGTGAAATGATGATACCATGCCAAGTTTCAACCTTTTCAGAGTTCATTTGTAGTGCTTTTCAATTTCAGGGTCATTTAGCTCAAAAAAATAAATAAATGCATGAAAAATAGCGTTCCTTCGCGTTTCAAATGCCAAAACACATATATACCCTAACTATTACAAAGATTCCCTCCGGTTTGTCCGAAGTGGGACTTTCCATATAAGTCCGGAAACTCACTAGAGAAGAAAGTGATGACGGTGAAGCCGGTCACATCCCAGAGTGGGATCTTGGGGTATAAAACTTTTTCTTCGCTTTGCGCCGTAACCATGGACAATCTTCATCATTTAACAGGATGCTTGGGTCAGTCTTCACTGTGAAGGGAGCAATTTCATGAAACTTTTCATAATCTTCTGACATGTCTGTCTTGTCCTCCAGTCCCACGATGTTTCTTTTCCCTGAAAGAACTATGTGGCGCTTTGGCTCATCGTATGATGTATTCGCTTCCTTATCTTTTCTTTTTCTCGGCTTGGTAGACATGTCCTTCACATAGAAAACCTGCGCCACATCATTGGCTAGGACGAATGGTTCGTCTATGTACCCAAGATTGTTGAGATCCACTGTTGTCATTCCGTACCGCGGGTCTTCCTTTACCCCGCCTCCAGTCAGATTGAACCATTTGCACCGAAACAAAGGGACCTTCAAATCACGTCCATAGTAAAGTTCCCATATCTCCTCTATGTAACCATAATATGTGTCCTTTGGCCTATTGGTGTTTGCTGCATCAAAGCGGACACCACTGTTTTGGTTGGTGCTCTTTTTATCTTGGGCGATCGTGTAAAATGTATTCCCATTTATCTCGTACCCTTTGAAAGTCGATATAGTCGAAGATGGTGACTTGGCCAGCAAGTACAGCTCATCTCCAACAGTGTCGTCATGCATGAGACGTGTTTGCAACCAACCGCCGAATGATGCCATGTGTGTACGTTTGATCCAGGGCTCAGACTGCTCCGGGTTCTTGGAGCGTACACTATCTAGGTGTTCCTCGATATACGGAGCCACCAAGCTGGAATTTTGTAGAACTGTATAGTGTGCTTGCGCCCAAGAATGCCCGTCCATACATATTATTGAATCCTTTCCTAGCGTGCCTTTTCCACCCAGTCTGCCCTCATGCCGCGATTTGGGAACACCAATCGGCTTAAGGTCAGGAATAAAGTCAACACAAAACTCAATGACCTCCTCTGTTTCATGGCCCTTGGAGATGCTTCCTTCTGGCCTAGCACGGTTATGAACATATTTCTTTAAGACTCCCATGAACCTCTCAAAGGGGAACATATTGTGTAGAAATACAGGACCCAGAATGGCAATCTCGTCGACTAGGTGAACTAGGACGTGCGTCATGATATTGAAGAAGGATGGTGGGAACACCAACTCGAAACTGACAAGACATTGCACCAAATCATTCTGTAACCTTGGTAGGATTTCTGGATCGTTTACCTTCTGAGAGATTGCATTGAGGAATGCACATAGCTTCACAATGGCTAATCGAACGTTGTCCGGTAGAAGCCCCCTCAATGCAACCGGAAGCAATTACGTCATAATCACGTGGCAGTCATGAGACTTTAGGTTCTGGAACTTTTTCTCTGCCATATTTATTATTCCCTTTATATTCGAAGAGAAGCCAGACGGGACCTTCATACTGAGCAGGCATTCAAACAAGATTTCCTTCTCTTCTTTGGTAAGAGCGTAGCTGGCAGGACCTTGATACTGCTTTGGATGCATGCCGTCTTTTCCGTGCATACGTTGCTGGTCCTCCCGTGCCTCCGGTGTATCTTTTGTCTTTCCATACACGCCCAAGAAGCCTAGCAGGTTCACGCAAAGATTTTTCGTCACGTGCATCACGTCGATTGCAGAGCGGACCTCTAGGTCTTTCCAATAGGGTAGGTCCCAAAATATAGATTTCTTCTTCCACATGGGTGCGTGTCCGTCAGCGTCATTCGGAACAGATTGTCCGCCAGGACCCTTTCCAAAGATTACTTTTAAATCCTTGACCATATCAAGTATATCATCACCAGTACGGTGGCGAGGCTTCTTCCGGTGATCTGCCTCACCTTTGAAATGCTTGCCTTTCTTTCTTAAGAGATGCTTGATCGAAAGAAATCGACGATGTCCCAGGTACACATTCTTCTTACATTTATCCAAATATATACTTTGGGTATCATCTAAACAGTGCGTGCATGCGTGGTATCCCTTGTTTGTCTGTCCTGAAAGGTTACTAAGAGCAGGCCAATCATTGATGGTTACAAACAACAACGCTCGTAGGTTAAATTCCTGCTGTTTGTGCTCATCCCACACACGTACACCTTTTATGTCCCACAGCTGTAAAAGTTCTTCAACTAATGGCCTTAGGTGCACATCAATGTCGTTGCCGGGTTGCTTGGGGCCTTGGATGAGCACTGGCATCATAATGAACTTCCGCTTCATGCACAACCAAGGAGGAAGGTTATAGATACATAGAGTCACTGGCCAGGTGCTATGATTGCTGCTCTGCTCCCCAAAAGGATTAATGCCATCTGCACTTATACCAAACCATAAGTTCCTTGCGTCACCTGCAAATTCCGACCACTTTCTCTCGATTTTTCTTCACTGCGACCCGTCAGCGGGTGCTCTCAACTTCCCGTCTTTCTTACGATCTTCTTTGTGCCATCGCAACAACTTGGCATGCTCTTTGTTTTGGAACAAACGTTTCAACCGTGGTATTATAGGTGTTAGGACCGAGAGTATATCGACCAGAGGGGGGGGGGTGAATGGGAGATTCAAAAATTCTTCCGAATGTTTTGAACAAAACCCACACACTGCAGCGGAAATAAAGGTCGGTAGAAAAGCGCTTGATTTAGCTCGCTATAGAGGACCAAATCTATCGACAAGGAATGCAGCAATTTTATCACACGATGAATATCACAAGTCTGACATGGTCAATGGAAATGCAATTAACAATCAGGAACACAATTACGAGAGAAAACTAGATATGACTGTGATAGCAATACTCTTGGAATGATGACTAGGGGAAAGAATATAGCAAGAATGAAATCACAGTTGAACGACACTACGAAGTAAATCAGTCAGAGATGATGCAATATAGTAACCATAATCTGACAGACAATTGAAGAACTGTGATTGAGCAGATACAACTATCGGCACAGAGCACGAATGTAAACTGCTGAAGGAAATGCAGTAATGTAAAGCGAACCAGTGGTGCTCGATGGCGACAGAAGGATTTGGTAGACCAGTTCACCCTTCTGCCAAAGGACTACGTCTGGTTGGAGGGGTTGTGATTTAACACAGAGGATAAACTCTCCTCGCCCTCTTCTCCATCAACTTCGGAGCTGATCAGACTCCAGTTGATTTCACTCGTGGTAGATACTTGTCGGCGATCTCCAAACCTTCACTGAAGATAAACTCTCTTCAGTTCTCTTCGCGAACCACAATACTCTTGGTTGCTGAAGATCTCGCTCGGTGAAGACAATACTCTTCGACACTCGAGCCGACACCTATCCGTCTAGAGAGTGGGCAGCTCTCAAGAGTAATAGGTACAAGAACCCTAACTCAGAACTACTGTGACGCTCAACCACTGTCTAAGTTTCGGCTCTTGATTTTTCTCTCGGTGGATTTTAAACTCAAATCTCTCGGAGAGGGGTTGCTTAATCAATCTTCTCAGAAATCTTAAGCGGAGCAGCCAACGGGCAACGTTGGAGCGGGGTGGCTATTTATAGCCGCAGCCTTCCCTGATGGGAAATGACCAAATTGGACATGTGGAGCAGCCAATGGCCGAACGACACGAGTCCAACGGTCGGAAATTGAGCACAACGGTAACATTACGTGCGGAGCAAGTAATGCTAACTCCTCAGTTCGAAAGATATCTCCCACAGCGAAGAAGAACACCGTCTCTTGCTGGTAGGTAATCATTCGAAGCATAAAGAGATTTCTCTCAGTCTCGCATAGGTTTGGGCTAAGCATCACAGCGGATCTAAGCTTCGAGAACCTATACCCCTCTTAATAGTATGGAGGTCCTATGACTCAAATGAATGAAAGAAAAACGACGAAAAGAATGCTACATCTTCACTTCGTCTTCGTCTTCCATCGCTGCAGTCAATTTCTTCGGACGCAATCACCGAACCAATTGCTTTGCGTCAGCAATAAACCTTCGAGGGGTCATCTCCTTCACTTCATTCTTCTCATCTACAATTCTTCACAGGATGTAGCTCGTTCTACTCCTCGACGTAGTTAATCTTCGGTGAAGTTTTTCGAACTGTACACCTGAGACATCATTCTCTTCGGCACTGCGTGGACTGTTTCTCTCTGTGTGCACTAGCAAACAAATTAGTCCAAGCCTGTTTCTGTCAACAATCTCCAAAACACAAAGGGGCAAATATTGCACCAACAATCTCCCCCTTTTTGGACGATTGGTGACAAAACAGAGTACATGGAAAGATAGATAAAGGAATGAAATGGAATGTGAAGGAAAATGAAAGACGAGAGATAAATACGAAGATAAAACATGCTCCCCCTGAAGATATGCATCGTTCTGTTTTGACTGATCATTCGGGGATAATATGGAGGATAGCGAGGTGAATCTTCGTATGAGTGACATTGGCGGATGATCTCATTCGAAGCTTCATCCAATGCACTCAGTGGTGTCTGAGGTATTTCCTGCCACACAACCTTTGACAAAAGGTTAGTTAAATAGCGATGATAATATGAAAAACGTTGTGGCAAAAGGATATGCCATGAAGATATTCTCAGAACACAGTTTAATTCCACAAGAGATATAGATTCCCTGCTAGTCAGATGTACAGGAAACAATCAGAGCAAGGGCAATCAGAGTAAAGGTGTAAGATATATTGCTCGGAGTGGATGAACTTCAGACGATGTTTTCCTGCAACAAGGATGATACATAGATATATGCAAGGGAAAACATCTTGTCAGACAGATAGATTGAATTTTCTTTCGAATTCACGAATGACTTTATTCTGAATATATTTTTCTTCTCCTGCATCGTTAGATATCGAAAGATAAGCATAGGAGTGTGATTTGTCTCTTCGAGAGACACAATTTCCAATTCTCCTAGTACTGCTTTCACTTATCCTTGCATGAAAGATGAATATCGAGGATAATCACTGCAAGGAAGTAAAAATTCGATAGTCCCTGCAAACACATAGCTGGAAGCAAATATGGTATAGCAGGGGTTATTAACGGTACATGACGACGCAGAGTGCCATCACCACATGCGGTGAGATTAAGTTTCACGACCGAAAAGTTCAACGATCAAAAGCAAATTGTTCGAGCGAAAAGCAAATGGCGAATAGAAACACCCTGCAAATGACCCGCTTTTCTATCTTCTCGATGTTCTTCTCCCCCTTTTTGTCAACAAGTGTCAAAAAAGGAAAGAGAGAGCACACGAGGAACTACTCGTCCGAAGAATCCCCAGAACTCGAACTGTTTGGCGAAACAGAATGAGCGATGGTCGACGCTGAAGCAGGAGTTGGAGAAGCAGCACGGGCTTCGGGATCAGCTTCGGGAGTAGCAGAGCGAGGTGCATCAGGCTTGTAAATGAAGGTGCCTGCTGTGTCTTCGAGTTCATCATCGGGTTCGACAAACAGCAGGTCGGTGGAGGCAGAACGCTGAGGAAGCACTGGAGTTTGCCTTCGGATGCGAGGAACTTCAAACAACTCCAGATGGTCATAATCTTTCTAGATCCCCTTCGCAGACAGTTGTTTACGAGAGTAATGCTTGCGGAGAAGGGTCCATGAGCGCTTCTTCTGTTCCTTTTCATACAGCAGGGCTTGACGAGCATAATTATGAAGCAGATTGATTTCAATCATCATTTCCACTTTTTCTTTGTGATCGAGCTTGATGTGACTCTCCAGTGATTGCTGAGTGCGAAGACAGATCTCGTACAGTGAGGGATTTTCTTCACGAGGGATATCAACTTTGACCTTCCTAACTTTCGGAGCTCTTGCAGAGGCAGAAGTAGTTGCATCAATTGGTGTCTTTCCTTTCCCAATATCCTTTACAATCCGGAGAGTGTCTCGGACTGGTGGCATGAATACTTTCGGAACATGTGACCAGAAAAACTTTTTCTCAAGAAGCTGTTCAATGGCGAACATGACCCATGGTGCATATGGCTTCAAAACTTGAGGGCTATCAGCAGCATATGCCAGGTTGCGAATAAGAAGATCAGGAATATCAAACCGAATTCCATGAGCTACAGCGTGAAGAGTATTTGCCACAATTCCATGAATGCTTTCAGGCCGGTTTATTGGCGTGAGAGAATTGCAGAGGATATAGAACAATACTTTGTTCTCATAGGCCAGGTGCTTCGGATTTGCTTCAGTACACTCATCACCAACAAGCTTAGGATCCATCAGCATATGCAGTTGAGCTTCGGATACATCCCAGAAGTGCAGTCTATGCTCTCGTGAGACATCAAATTCGAAACGAGGTAAATTTAACAGGGCCAAAAACTGGTCAACCGAGCATTTGATTCTTTCTTCCTCGGTCATCCATTCGAGAATCCAAGTACTGCTGTCGTTGAGGTCCCCTGAGATATAAAGAGTGGCATAGAACTGAAGGACAACTTCACGGTTCCAGCCATGATTAAAGCGAAGAAAACTCTTCAGGAAGACCTGCTCGATCTGCTCGATGGTGTGATGGAAGCACGGTATGCTTTCTAGCTCGGTAAAGTTCAGAATCTTGTGCTCGAATATACGATTCTTTCCATACAGGACGCGAGCATAATATATGGCCTGTTCCTTTGTCCAGAACCTCGGTGACAACGAAGTCCTTTCTCCTTCATACGGACTGGTCCCAAAGAATGCAAGTTTCGAGTGATGAAACTGCTCATTAAATGCTGGACCATTCGGGCCATCATCGACGGGAAACAGAGGAAAGGTCTCCAGTGGATTACTCAGAGGTTCTTCATCGGTCATGGATTTGGTTCGGACATCATCAGGTGCAGGCACACCTTCATCGATAGGCTTGAGAGGAGCATGAGGCTTCCTCGATTTCTCTCGTGCAGACACCTTTGACGAACTTGACTGACTGCTGTTCTTGTTTGCCGGAACTCCTTCGGCAACTGTTTGTCTTTCGGGCACTAGGGCCTTTTCTTTTCTTGCATTTTTATCGGCGGGAGGCACACCAACTTCTTCCTCGGAAGCTTGTGTCACAACAGGTGGGATAGTTTCTTCTCGAGCCATCGGCTCATCAGGTTTCTCTTCTTCCTGTACCAACTTTGGGGCAGTGGTACTAGGAGCAGGATCAACATCCATCTGGGTAGGGGCACCAGATGATGAGACCGGGGGTGTTTCCTTTCGGGAAGCATTTAGCTCCCCCTCAATCTTATCACTTTTCTCTTTCTGTTCAGTTTGCTCTGTTTGCACTATCCTCGGAGGCGATGAATCTGGCTTCTCGACCTCAATTTCTTCATCAACTTCATCAACTGGGGATTTCTGCCTGGGAGATACATTTTGCTCATCAGTCCTTACTAGGAATATATCAACTTCTTCATGTTGCACTTGGGCAACTGGCTCAGGAATGAGAACTTCTTCAGTACCAGCTTGATGCATGAGTTCATCTTTGTGAGGTAGAGAAGGTGGTACTTGTTGCAAGGGTACATGGGAATCCATTGGGGTAGGATCAGCAGAGACGTTCTGAAGACGTCGTTCCTTGTATGTTTTCGGCTTGCTTGCTCTAGCCATAGCCTTCTGACGCTTTTCCTCTTGAGCTCTTCTCCGAGCAAGATCTGCTTGGTGAGCAATCTCCTCGTTTCTCTTGTCCACAGTTGAGATACTTCCTTGTGCAGGCAAGAGTGCCACTCAATTTTATCATTTCGCAAGACGCTCATAGCCTTGGTGAGTTCAACAATTTCTTTGTTCTTCTTTTTCCTTTCGGACTCAGATTTGGCCTCATTTCTCATTTGCTCGACAGCTTGTTTTTCTTTTACAATTTTGTTGAGCTTCTTGGAGATTTTCTTTAGCTCAATGAAATGCTTCGTCACCAATTTGGTAACATCATCAGGCAAACCCAGATCGCACACGTCATTTGCATTTGCATCATAAGCAGCGCTCTCAATTACATCAATCATGAAATTAAAGTCATATTTTTGTTCCTCTGAGGGAGCAGGAACATTGAGCTTGGTCCTTTTGGCAGCCACATCTGCTTTCTCTGCTGACTGCAGCTTTCTCTTCGTAACTGCATCTGACAAAGTTCTAGGAGCCGCAGAACCCGAAGGTTTATCAGTGGATGGCACAGTTGCATGCCTGGGAGACTTCCTCGGAGATGGCAATGTTTTCACTGGCGAAGGACTCATGTGAGGCTTGTTAAGAATGGCGGGACGATCATACAAGGGAATTTCATCAGCGGTTTCTTCATCAAGTGACTCATCAGACGAATCGGGAACAGCCTTCTTGGTTCTCTTGGTGAGGGTTTTCTTTCGTGGTGCACGAGGGGAAACCGATTTCTCAGACTTGCTTCCATTCAAAGCTGATGCATGTTCCTTCTTTTTCTTCACGTCTTGCTGGGTTAGCGCGACGTTTTTCGCTTCGACTTGATACTTCTTCGCTTCTCTGGCTTCACGTTTGGCCTTGGCTTTCGCCCTGTTAGCCACTTTCTGTGGAAAATCAGCGATAGTTTTGAGGGAGTCAGGATGAGCATTTTCTGGCTGAGGTGGCCTGACTTTTTCATCATCTGGGCCTATGCAATTTTCTGCAATGCAGTCATTCCATGGTGGCGTGAAGGCAAATAGGATCTGGTACTTTTCGCGAACATTTTGATAATGGAACCATTTGCCAGCCCAGTGGCGGCGAATTCTCTGCAACCTGTTGTTGCGATCTGTTGTGGATTCTCCTTCAGGCGGAGTTTTATAACTTTCGGGATCTGACATCTCAGCAGTAGTGTTCTTCTCTCTGCCATGACCACCCTTTTTGGGATTTGTATCGGAGAAAATGGTTAGAGCGTCAGTGACCAGTTCGTCCTCGGGCTGACTGTGAGCAGAGGGAATTTCATCCGAATCTTCTTCGGACACTGACTCTTGTCTCTTCTTCGGGCCCTTGGGTGGCTTTAAGGATTTTCCTCCTCCTGTCATTCTCATTCGTTCTGACCTTGGTGGGAACTGAGACAAATACCCTTCAGAATCAGAGTGTTCTTCCGAGATCTGTGACATGACCAACCTGTGAAAGAGAGTAGATGTGGGGGAAAAACAAGGTAGGGTCATAAGCATGCACAGAACCATTTTTGAATGAAAACGATTTTCAGGAAGATTAGGGAACCCATGGAAATCCAAATAGATATCCTTGATAGATTTTACATTCTAGCCTCAGATGATACAAGGCAGATTTAAAAGCCATCTAATCTTTCGGATAACACATATGAACCCAAGATGAGGAGACCAAGTACGAGGAAGAACTACAAACCGCACTAGTCAAGTCCTAGTGATTCCTACAGATCTACTGCCGTGAAATAAATCGAGAAAAATTGTGACGGTAAGAACTGCCCAAGAACAGAAAACAATGGAGACGAGCAGTTCCAGATCTAGGCGCCCTAACTTGGCAACTTAGATCAACTACGGCAATGCGGGAAGGAGGATTACCGCACTGGCGTGATCAGCTGCGACGAGGCTTTACCGGAGTTGCACGGCGGAGATTCTCGCCGGAGTTGCTTCGAGCTCGGACTCGGATGAGGGTGAAACGAGGGTTTGCGCGAGTGAGGAAGCAAACGCGGCGAGAGGTATTTATAGCAGGAGGGCTGAACCACCCCTCCAAAATCTACGGCCTACAAATGCGGGAGGTCCCGCATTCAACGGACACGATCACGAGCAAAGAGATCGTGGGCACGTGGCAACCGTTTCCTGCGAAGATCTCGGGACGAGAGCAGGAGGATGAAAGGTTTGAAGGGCACAGCGTCGAAAATGAGTAAATGCTCGAAGATAATTTCTTTCACGACCAAGGATGTCGGAGAGAGATTTACTTCGGATCAAATTGCATGCTCATGACGGACAGCACAGATTTATATGAGAGAGAATAGAAGGATAAAAGGGTCCGAAACAAATCACTCAGGCAAACGAGAAGAAACATCAAACAAGGAGCTATGAGTGAGTTGTTCATCGGACGAAACACAAACACGGCAGCTCGAATACAAACAACAAACAAATAATAAACACAAGGAACTAGCACCAACAATATAGAACTCAGGGCAAAGGATAGAAAGTATAGAATCCCTGAGAGTGAGTTCCTGCAAGAAGGGTTAGTTCTTTCTCGCAACCCACGCTTGTGTGGGCAGCGCAGACCTCATTAGTCTTGACTGATCAGGAACATTCCTTTGTTGGTCTCTGTAGTTTACCTGTTCATCTCGAGAGTAATTATATGAGTAAGCATTGAAATTACTCCCAGAGACATGAGCATAATGATTCGAAGAGATGCGCATATACTCCTTTTGTCGGGAGTTTGACTGATATCTGTTCGAAGAAGTTGCACTGTTGTACTGTGAGTGATCATTATTTCCTCGAAGAAAATTACTCTGCACATTCAGGTTAGCAGTGACAGATAAACTTTCAATAGTGCACTTCTTCACCCAGATTTGCTTCTTGGGAGATCCAAACATGTAGTTAGTTCCAACATACCGAGCGAAAACCTTACCATTCTGTTGTTTAAACAATTTGTAGTTTGAGTCATCAGACTCGTCAGAAATAACAGGAATGGGAGAGTCATATCCGGACAGGAGCGCAGGTTCGAGAGTTTTGCTTTTGGCAAGAACCCAACTCGTTCGTGGATATTGCTCGGGAGTCCAGTAGGTTCCATCAACGTTGAGTTTTCTTTCGAAACCCAATCCTTCTTTTCGGGGGTTTTTGTGCAGTATTGACTTCTTGAGCACATCACAAAGTGTTTGATGCCCTTTGAGGCTCTTTAGCATACTAGTCTCAAGCAAGTTCTTTAGCCTGCAATTTTCATCAGAAATAGCAACAAATTCCTCGGAGGAGGGGTTAGATATATCATTCGAAGCAGTTGCAATATTCTCGACGACAGCATTAGATGTTTCAGCATTTGACTCAGCATTGTTACGTTCTAGGCATTTTGAGCATGGAGGCACAAAATCATCAGGAAGGTTGTTAGATTGCTCGGCGAAGAGAGAAGCTTTTTCTTTCGCAAGCACGTTATAAGCATCTTTCAGTGACTCGAGTTCTTGATTCCTGTTAAGGAGTTCATCTGATAAACTCTCAAAGTCGACTGTTAGAGAATCATATCGTTCGGAAAGATCATCAAACGTTGAAGAAAAAGCATTATGCTTTTCAGTCAACTCTTGATTCTTCTTCATCTCTTCGACCAGTAATCCTTCGGTTTTCCTGAGATTCATCTCAAGTTGTTCCAGCTCATCTTGTTGAGATTTTGCAATCTTAACAAATTTGGCAAGTTCAATGTATTCAGGGGTTTTGTGCTTTGTTGATACCTGATCCTTTGAAGTTTTTGCCATGAGACAGAATGTGATAGGTTCATCTTCACTTGAAGCATTTTCATCAGTGTCTGATTCGAGAGACTTCTCGGATGCTTCATAGGCGACGAATGCATTGCTTCTTCCTAGATTTCTGTAGAACTCTTCGTCTTCTGATTCGGAGTCAGATGATTCATCTTCAGATTCCATATTCATTTCTGCACATACTCTAGTCAGCTGCGATATCTTCTTCAGATTTGATTCAATGGTTGCTCTTGTTTGTACGTCAGTGACTGGTCTCGACGAAGAAGATGATGCGGTAGTTTCATTTTTCTTCGAGAGCTTAGTGTGACGATCCACTTGAATGAATCCAGAGCAGTGTCGATTAGTCCATCTGTTGCTGTGTTTTTCATCTTGTTCCCAACAAGGACAGTCTGCTATGAAGTGACCAGGTTGTTTGCACTTGAAGCACTTCATTTCTTTCGGTGGTAATTTCTTCGAAGATCCAGATGTGTCACCTTCATCATCATTTGTGAGACATAGATTCTGTCTTCTGAGATAGTTTAGTCTTTCAGTGAGCATTTCCATTTCTCTTGTGATAGAGTGTTGATTCTCGATATCTTCTTCTTCAGGACTGCCATAATGTGAGAGAACTTCTCCTTCGCTTTCCGAAGAGGATTCTTGCTGAACATTTTCAAGTTCCATCTTTTGTTCGTGAATGGATAGCAGCGTCATAACTTCGACGTAGTGAAGTTCTTCATAGTCTGGTCTTTGCTTGATTTCAGCCACGATTGGATCATAGGTTGCATCAAGAACGCTCAGCAGCTTGTTGACCACATCTCTATCGGTGATATCAGTTACTTCTCGTTGGCGAAGTCTTTCAACAATGTTTGTCAATCGATCGGTGAGTTCCATAACACTTTCCTTACGAAGACTTCTGAAACCAGCAAACATAGCACGAAGCATATCTGTGTTTCGATCTGTTCTGACGATAAATTCTTCATGAACATCTTTGATGGCATCCCAGAGTTGCTTAGCAGTGTCTAGCTTTCGGAACCGAATAAAGATATCTCTAGAGATGCTGTCAGAGATAATATCTTTTGCTTGCGCATCCAACCGTATCACATCTTCATCGGAAGTGGGAGCATCAGGGTGTTGAACAGTGTACCCCTTTTCCACAATGTTCCAAAGATCAATGTTGATGGCTTGAAGTTTGATTTTCATTCGATCTCTCCAGTAGATATAATCATTTCCATCGAAGATGGGGAACCTTTCAGAGTGCGAGGATCTACCTGCATACGACATACTCAAAACTCCAAGGTTGTTAGACCTTTAATAAGCAGAGACAGGGAGTACCTACTCTGATACCGATTGTTAGGACTGAGAGTATATCGACCAGAGGGGGGGGGGGGTGAATGGGAGATTCAAAAATTCTTCCGAATGTTTTGAACAAAACCCACACACTGTAGCGGAAATAAAGGTCGGTAGAAAAGCGCTTGATTTAGCTCGCTATAGAGGACCAAATCTATCGACAAGGAATGCAGCAATTTTATCACACGATGAATATCACAAGTCTGACATGGTCGATGGAAATGCAATTAACAATCAGGAATACAATTACGAGAGAAAACTAGATATGACTGTGATAGCAATACTCTGGGAATGATGACTAGGGGAAAGAATATAGCAATAATGAAATCACAGTTGAACGACACTACGAAGTAAATCAGTCAGAGATGATGCAATATAGTAACGATAATCTGACAGACAATTGAAGAAATGTGATTGATCAGATACAACTATCGGCACAGAGCACGAATGTAAACTGCTGAAGGAAATGCAGTAATGTAAAGCGAACCAGTGGTGCTCGATGGCGACAGAAGGATTTGGTAGACCAGTTCACCCTTCTGCCAAAGGACTACGTCTGGTTGGAGGGGTTGTGATTTAACACAGAGGATAAACTCTCCTCGCCCTGTTCTCCATCAACTTCGGAGCTGATCAGACTCCAGTTGATTTCACTCGTGGTAGATACTTGTCGGCGATCTCCAAACCTTCACTGAAGATAAACTCTCTTCAGTTCTCTTCGCGAACCACAATACTCTTGGTTGCTGGAGATCTCGCTCGGTGAAGACAATACTCTTCGACACTCGAGCCAACACCTATCCGTCTAGAGAGTGGGCAGCTCTCAAGAGTAATAGGTACAAGAACCCTAACTCAGAACTACTGTGATGCTCAACCACTGTCTAAGTTTCGGCTCTTGATTTTTCTCTCGGTGGATTTTAAACTCAAATCTCTCGGAGAGGGGTTGCTCAATCAATCTTCTCAGAAATCTTAAGCGGAGCAGCCAACGGGCAACGTTGGAGCGGGGTGGCTATTTATAGCCGCAGCCTTCCCTGATGGGAAATGACCAAATTGGACATGTGGAGCAGCCAATGGCCGAACGACACGAGTCCAACGGTCGGAAATTGAGCACAACGGTAACATTACGTGCGGAGCAAGTAATGCTAACTCCTCAGTTCGAAAGATATCTCCCACAGCGAAGAAGAACACCGTCTCTTGCTGGTAGGTAATCATTCGAAGCATAAAGAGATTTCTCTCAGTCTCGCATAGGTTTGGGCTAAGCATCACAGCGGATCTAAGCTTCGAGAATCTATACCCCTCTTAATAGTATGGAGGTCCTATGACTCAAATGAATGAAAGAAAAATGACGAAAAGAATGCTACATCTTCACTTCGTCTTCGTCTTCCATCGCTGCAGTCAATTTCTTCGGACGCAATCACCGAACCAATTGCTTTGCGTCAGCAATAAACCTTCGAGGGGTCATCTCCTTCACTTCATTCTTCTCATCTACAATTCTTCACAGGATGTAGCTCGTTCTACTCCTCGACGTAGTTAATCTTCGGTGAAGTTTTTCGAACTGTACACCTGAGACATCATTCTCTTCGGCACTGCGTGGACTGTTTCTCTCTGTGTGCACTAGCAAACAAATTAGTCCAAGCCTGTTTCTGTCAACAATCTCCAAAACACAAATGGGCAAATATTGCACCAACAATAGGAGCATACCACATCACCTTGGCAGGAATCCTCTTTCTGGGGCGCTCACCCTCAACATCATCACCAGGGTCATCGCGGCTGATTTTATAGCGCAATGCACCGCATACCGGGCATGCATTCAAATTCTCGTACTCCTCACCGCGGTAGAGGATGGAGTCATTAGGGCATGCATGTATCTTCTGCACCTCTAATCCTAGAGGGCAGACAGCCTTCTTTGCTTCGTACGTACTGTCGGGCAATTCGTTGTCCTTTGGAAGCATCTTCTTTAACATTTTCAGCAACTTTTCAAATCCCTTGTCAGATACACCATTCTCTGCCTTCCATTGCAGCAATTCCAGTGTGGTACCCAGCTTTTTCTTGTCATCTTCGCAATTTGGGTACAACAATTTTTTGTGATCCTCTAACATGCGCTGCAACTTCAACTTCTCCTTTTCACTTTCGCAGTTTCTCTTTGCATCAGCAATGGCCTGACCAAGATCATCAGCGGGCTCATCTGATGCCTCTTCTTCAGCTTCTTCTTCTTCATTCTCTTACCCCATTGTAGTACCATCGTATTCAGGGAACTTAGGATAGTTGTCATCATCCTCTTCTTCTTCATTCTCTTCCATTAGAACCCCTCTTTCTCCGTGCTTGGTCCAACAGTTATAGCCGGACATGAAACCGGACGTAAACATGTGGACGTGAATGACTTTTGAGCTAGAGTAATTCCTATCATTCTTACAGACACCACATGGACAACACATAAAGCCATTCCGATTGTTTGCCTCAGCCGCACGCAGAAAACTATGCACGCCATTAATGAACTGGGGAGAGCGTCGGTCATCGTACATCCATTGCGGACTCATCTTCATTACACAACACCGAAAAGACCAAATTAATACAAGTTCATACATAAAGTTCATACACACTTATTCTCATAAAACAACATAAAACTATCTAGCTAAAGCATTTAAATGCAACAACAAATGCGATCAAAATCGCAACCAAGGTAATAATTGATCCAACAGCATAATGATACCAAGCCTCTTTATTAACGGCATATTTTCTAATCTTTTTAATCTTCAAGCGCATTGCATCCATCTTGATCTTGTGATCATCGACGACATCGGCAACATACAACTCCAATTTCATCTTCTCTTCTTCAATTCTTTTCAATTTTTCTTTCAAATACTCGTTTTCTTTTTCAACTAAATTTAACTTCTCGACAAGAGGGTCGGTTGCAATTTCCGGTTCACATACCTCCTAGATAAAAATATCTATGACAACTTGATGGGCATAATTGTCATAAACACGAAATGCAACAAATAGTTATAAAAGAGAATATACCACAGCCGAATCATAAACCGGACGAGGGCCGACGGGGACGGATATCAAAGTCATGGCACTATGTATAACAAACAATCATACAAGTAAGAAAATTATACAAGTAACTATCTAAATCATACAAATAAGATTTTTTTTATAAAAAGGATAAGAACAAGAGGCTCACCAAGGTGGTGCCGGCGACGGGACGGTGCGGGCGATCGACGGTGGTTAGGACGGGCCCGGGAAGGCACTAAGTAAACCACACCTACACATATGCAAACTAAGAAGTGAATTTGAGCTCAAATTGCATATAAATCAAATAAACTCCCACATAATTACTCCCAAACTAAAACCCACAAATCACTATACTTTATAGAGCATTGCATGAGCTAATCTAGCAATGAGAGATGAAATGACAAAGTTGCTAACCTTTGTGAACACTTGGATAGATGGGGTGCCTTCAAATCTTGACAAATCTTTGGCAAAAATGGAGGATGAGCTCGAGCAAGGGGAAGAACAGAGGAGAGAAAGGGGAAAACAGAGAGAATGGGCTCGGGCTGGAAGAAGGGTTTATATAGGGACGTCTTTAGTCCCGGTTGGTTATACAAACCGGGACTAAAGGGGCTCGTGGGGCCCCAGCCTGACACCAGCCTGCCACCACCCCTTTAGTCCCGGTTTTTATCACAAACCGGGACTATAAAGTCCACCTCTAGTCCCGGTTTGTGATACAAACCGGGACTAAAGGGGCTCATGGGGGCCCCAGCCTGACACCACCCTTTAGTCCCGGTTTGTATCACAAACCGGGACTATAGGTAGAAAATGAACCGGGACTAATGATGCCCGTGCCCCCGACCGCTCCTAGCCGTTGGAACCGGGACTAATGGTCACAGTAGTCCCGGTCCGTAATCAAACCGGGACTAAAGGGACGGACGAAAGGTCTGTTTTCTACTAGTGCAGTAACAATCAGTCACATTCGTAGAAACTACAGAAAAATAGTAATATCAATCAGTTAAAATCTTTAGTGAGATGATGCATGGCTCAGTCATCTGTGCTTCAGAAAATTCTACATTTTGCCACATATTATATCACAAAACGGACGGCACACATGACATGTTTAAATGTCGACATAAGGTTCCACGATAATAAAAACTAAAACGAACTACATGCCCGACAACACAAAACACAAAATAAGGTAGACATGGACAACTGTTGAACGCATCGAGCCCAATGTCAGCATCAACGTACGAAGGGATCAGTTAGATCCAAATTAATCACGAACATGCCAGATGTCTAAAATACCCCGAAGACATCTATCAGCCGTAAAGTGAATCTGAGCACCTCTTGAAACCTTGTTCTCCACCTAAAGCAATTTCTACTGTTTCGCAATGAACTCCTCGTCAATGGATTTAACCTGAAATGTCATTGACTCTAGCACTCACAACTGGAATATCGCTGTACGCCGAGTGCCACGGACACTCGGCAAAGGGCCAATAACCGCCGGCAAAGCCTTTGCCGAGAGTTGCACTCGGCAAAGGCCACCCGGCGTACACCTCTCAGGCAAACAGGAATTTGCCGAGAGCCATGACACGGACACTCGGCAAAGAGTTTGCCGAGAGCCAAACAGTGCCTCTCGGCAAAATAAAGTGACTTCACGTCCGCTGGTTCCGTCAGTTCTTTGCCGAGAGCCACGCTCGGCAAAACTGCCCCAGCCAATTGGCATCTGCTCCTAGCGCATGCCACTTTGCCGAGAGCCACGCTCGGCAAAACTGCCCCAGCCTCCCGGCGCATGCCACTTTGCCGAGAGCTATGCTCGGCAAAACTGCCCCAGCCTCCCAGCGCATGCCACTTTGCCGAGAGCCACACTCGGTAAAGATCCGTTCTCAGTACTGTTTCTCCTGCTTTTCCCTCGGATCGCTGCAGCAAAAATAGATATACAATACACAAACATGCATTTAAAGTCTCAAAGTCTAACAACAAACTCACATAAGCATTATATAAATAGTTCGCACAAGCTTCATTTGAAATCACAAAGTAGCTCTTTGTTACAAGTGCCTACTTACTAAACAATAAAGTGGTCAATGCATGTCTACATGCGACCACATGATAAAAGCAACACCACAATTATCACGAACTGAAGGAGAATTATCAAATTCTTCCATCCACTGAACCCGATAAGCCGTTTCTGGTTAGCCCATCCACTAAACCCATCCACTGAACCCACTAATTCAGATTTTATCTTCTGGTTAAGCACATACTGATTATAATGATACTCTGCCTTCTCTCTGCTATTGAACGAGTCGTGGGAGCTGCCTTCGTAACGAAGCACTTGTTCATTGCATTCAGACCATGAATCGTAGACTCCTGGACACCTACCTCTGTACACCGCATACCACTTCATCTACAAAGAAAGAGAAAAAGAGGTAGAGAAATAATGCAAGGTTAAAGAGCACATCATACATAATCCACGTAAGCATTCATCACTCATATAATCTAAAGCATTAATGATTCATATACCCAAAAGCAACATCACAAGTTCTACTCAAGTTATACTCCGAGTAGACATCAGCAACTACATTCACGACATTAGCATCAAAGTACCTAACAAGGCTACTCTTAAAATGGAACTCTAATCAGACTGGTAGTCTGTGAAGCCGGTAAGCGTGGAGTCGGAGGAGGTGGGGATCTCCCTCTCAGTGGAGGATCAAGCGTCGTCGGGAATGGCGGTCGGTGGAATCAGTGGCAAAGGGTCGACACTCTCCTTAGGTGGTGCTTCCTTCTTGGACAGATCCACAAAAAACTTAATAAGGATGAGCTGCGGGTTCTCCTTAAGGAGCACCGCCAAGCGGTCCTCACGTGCGCGCGACTCCTTGACCGTGGAGTTGAACCTAGAGGAAGCTGCGTCATCGGTGGAAGCCATAACCTCGAGAACGATGCTAGCACCTTCTATCACACAATGAAAAATAACATAAGTATATATGGAATTCTAGGATGTCATCGCAAACTACAAGGATATGTGTGTTGAATTCGAGGATGTCAACACACATATCACTATTCCGGCTTGTTGGTTGACTTTCAGTCCTCCGAGTCTCCCGAACTCTCATCTCTCAAGTGGTGGTGTATATGGTGGGCACTCTCTCACTGACATTTCGACCGTCGGTGATGGTGGCTTCTCCTCCTTTCCCTAGTGCATTACCAAAAGGTCTACCACAAGGACAAGAAGGAGAAGCGACCCCCACGACAACAGTCGAGAACATCGATCTATCAAACAGGGAGCCCCATCAAAGTGAAAGTCAACGTTTAGCATAGAAGGCACGCCTTTAATGACTCGAGAACATTTCAACATAAACCATAACCCTTTCCATACATATATCATCAGTACTACATCAAATTTAAACGACTACATTGAATACTAAGACATAATTATGCAGTGCTAGGATAGACAAAAGTCGGGTCAACATTACATATATCCGTAGTACTAGGATAGACAACCACTACTAGGACATATATATATATATATATATATATATATATATATATATATATATATATATATATATATATATATATATATATATATATATATATATACTACTCTAATATATCAACATCATCTGGGTCTGCGTCAAGCTAGTCCTCATCCTCGTCCTCCGAGACAAGGTCAACCACCTCTGGACGTCCGCCGGAGGGGCCTGCCTCACCATCAGTGCGGGTAGCCGGCTGCACCACCTCCCCATCATCATCCATAAAGTAGCCGTCCTCATCGAGCTCATCGAAAAGCTGGTCGACCTCCGCTGATATTCTGGCATCCATCTCGGCGTCCTCCTCCTTCCTCTGCTCCTTCTCCTTATTGGCCCAAAAATCACGCTCCTCGGCCACGAGCTGCGGATTGGCCTCAGCATACCTAGCCATGTACTCCTCATCCATCTTGACCAGTCGGCGTGCCTTCTCCTCCTTGTGGGAATACATCCGGTAAGGAGGGGCAAGGATACAAGCATGCTTGGCATCCTCCGAGAAGTTCAGCTCAGCCGGTTTCCAGCCATACATGGAAGCCACCGCGTCATATGCCCGCGCGCGAGCTCAGGGGTGTCGAACGTGCCAAGCCATAGCCGATCACCATCGCAGGTGATCTCAGCAGCGTAGCGACCCGAGTCACGACGTCGAAAACCACAAAACCCGGTCAAGGGAGAGCGGCACGGCGCCATCCTCCTGAGCAAGTGTCATTCAAAAACGGTCTTGATATCAAATTTAATTTTGATAAGTTCAAAACTAAATGAAGAATACACAACAACTCTTCATGTGGGTTGACTTTCATTCCATCGATGCCCCCTTCAACAACTCTCACCTCTCAAGTGGTGGTATATATGTATGGTGGGGCACTCCTTGCCTGTATATTTCGACCGTCGGTGACGGTCGTTACTCCCATCCCTTGCTGCGTTACCAATGTCTCACAGCAAGAGATGAGGAGCAACGACCACCTACGACAACAGCCGGTGTCTTTCCTCTCATAACATCTCTCATCTGTCAATGTTATTTCGACCGTCGGTGACGGTGGGTCCTTTCGTCCTCCCCCTGCTTTACCAAGGTCTCAGAGGAGGAGGACGAGAAAGACCGACCACCTACGAACAGCCGGTATCCTTCCTTCAACAGCATGTCATCTCTCACGTATATATGGTGGACACTCTCCCTGGTGGTGGTATATATATGGTGGACACTCTCTCACTGGTATTTTGACTTTTGGTGATGGTCGAGCTGGGCCAGTCCATCCTGCGTGACAAAGGTATATCACAGGACGAACTGGCCCAGATCGACCGCCATCGTCAAAAGTCGATTTTCTTCCTCCAACGGCAACAGTCAGTACCATTCCTCTGAAAACATCTCGCATGTCAAATATGATCGTCACTCGCTCAAGATAAAAACTAGTACATAAAAGCTACTACAAAAAACTACTACAAAAAACTACTAGTCCCACTAATAGATAAAACTACTACATAAAAACTAATGCAAAAAAATTATCTATACATAGCACACATAGCATCCATGCATACAACATTATAAAAAATTATCTACATAGCATCCATCCATCTATCAATCCATCCATCCATCCATCTATGCATCCACCTATCCATGCATCAATCCATCCATCTATCTATGCATCCATCTATCAATCCATACATCCATCTATCAATCCATCCATCCATCTACCTATGCATCCACAAGAGAGGGAAGGGGGGGGGGGAGCTCACCGAAGGGGAGGAGCTCGGTGTTGGGGGAGGCCGCGGGGTTGGGGGGCGCGGACGTGGGGGGCCGCGGGGCGGCGCCGGGGGTGCGCGGGGGTGGGGGGGGGGCGCCGGCCAGGTGAGGGGAGAGCAGAGGAGGGGAGAGAGGCGCGGGGAAAAGAAAACGGGGGAATAAGTTTAAGTGCCGGACGCTACCTTTACCGAGTGCTTGTCGGCGCGACACTCGGAAATATAATCAAACCTAGATCTAGGTTTTCCTTTACCGAGAGTAGCACTCGGAAAAAGTGACAACTATATCTAGGTTTTCCACTTTTACCGAGAGCCACTCTCGGTAATTACTCATGTACCGAGCACCACTCTCGGTAATGTGATTGATTACCATGCTAAACATGCCGCAAGGACATCACAAAGGATTTCTCATGCCGCTACCGAGCATGATTTCATGTGCCGCCTTGCTGATCTGCAATTTCCGGCGATGAAACCCTAGCAGAGCAATAAATTTCTCGAATATTGCACGCATGTCCGAAAAATGCGGGGGCGTGGCACGTGTCATGCGATTGCCTCATTTGAGAGCACGAGAAGTTTCGAGGCCAACGGAGCAACAGGACCCGCACTTCCTGCACAAACCGGACACGTTCCCTCTCGATAACCAGAGACTAGCTCGGAGACGGTGCGGTTTACAAGCGGCCTCAGGGGAGGCTGATTCGAAACGTGCCCAAACTTTTACCACACCCTACAGGGCCCATGTGATGACACCGTGCCAGCTGTCGAGGAATTCCGGCATCATACGATTTTTCGAGGATTTCAACGGTTGCATCAGGCATGCCACCGAGGTACTTTCGGCCCCCGATGGCAGGGCATGCCCCTCCCTCCTCTGCACAAGGCCTATGCATGCCGCAAGGACACCACAAAGTATTTTCCATGCCGCCTCTGGGCATGATTTCATGCGCCGCCTTGCAGATCTGCAATTTCCGGCGATGAAACCCTAGCAGAGCAATAAATTTCTCGAATATTGCATGCGTGTCCGAAAAATGCGGGGGCCTGGCACGTGTCATGCGTTGGCCTCCTTTGTGAGCACGAGAAGTTTCGAGACCAACGGAGCAACAGGACCCGCACTTCCTGCACAAACCAGACACGTTCCCTCTCGATACCCAGAGACTAGCTCGGAGATGGTGCGGTTTACAAGCGGCCTCAAGGGAGGCTTATTCGAAACGTGCCTAAAATCTTACCACACCCTACAAGGGCCATGTGATGACACCGTGCCAGCTCCCGAGGATTGGATTTAAACGGTTAGATCATTGCTCTCACACAGACGACAAACTCAAAAATACTAATAATTGAATTAATAAAAAGCACCGGCATCCATCATTAGGAAGATGGCCTGTCACTGTGAATCTTCAGTGCCCGGAAGGGGTGAAGATTCACAGTAATGGTTCATCTCCTTAACAGGAGTGTAATGAAGACCGAAGCTTACGTCCATTTCTTAATAAGAGTGTAATGAAGACCAACGCTTGCTTGTTGTGTACTATCCGACTATTTAAATCGGTCCTGATGGTCGTCGTTAAGCGAGGTGGGACTAAACTCAGCTCCCACTTATATATAGATGAAAAAGAGAAAAATAAATAAGGCAAGTAAATATTGTTTGCCGAGAGCCATTACGCGGGCGCTCGGTAAAGCAGCGCGACCATCAGAGCGACGACGACCACTGCCGGTCTTGCCACGTGGCTACCCTTTGCTGTGTGCCATGGGCTGGCTCTCGGCAAATAGGTAGTTTGCCGAGTGTTCTTTACCGCTTCGTATTGGCGTACGTTCGGGTTTGCCGTGAACCCATTGTTGCCGAGCGCGGCTCTCGGCGTACCGAAGTTTGCCGAGTGCCCGTGGTTTGGCTCTCGGCGAAGAGCCTGGCACCGGCGTATAGGGAAATTCCAGTAGTGACTCTCGCGCTCTGTACAAAGAATGTGGCGAAGTTAACTTCAGACGCAAGGCCCTTATAATATTCCAATACTATTGTCTTGAGATGAATATCAAGACATCTGATATTGAGATTCCGATGTTTACGACGCCAGCAATTCTTTGGCACTTTTTTCAATGACTGGAAAAGAGCATAGACAGATTAACAATTCAAAAATTAGAACAATAAGTATATCAAAAGCAAAGCTGAACAGTAGAATTTTCAGTGAAGAAAGGTCACCCCATTCTGCATGTACAACTTCTTCAAGGAAAGAATCTCATCAAGTCAACAACCATATCCAGACTAAAAATACGCATAGTAAAAGCCAAAATCTTGACAGTGCCCAACATCGTTGTCAGGCTATCAAAACGCGCATCCTTTATGAAGCATGAAGCACAAGATTAGGCCAGCTGACATGACATTTCTCTAAACCTAACAATGGAGCTTAGAGGTACCTCGATAGTTCTGACGAAACTGAAAGGATCACCTTCATCAATGTTGCGTAAGGTCTTCAGCTTGGGTGCGTTGATTACCAATACTCGCAATCCATCCAATAGTTCGATACGGAGCAGAGTTTCAAGACACGGGGCATTCTCGATTACAAGTTCCTCCAAGAAGGGCATATCCATAGAGTTGTCAGGAGCGAACACACCAATGCTTCTGATCCTGAGCGCGTTGATCCGGGCGCAACGGAATCCGGAGATGCACCAAAGCAGCAAGCACTCCAAGGCGGGGCACGAGGCAATCAGGCGGTGCAGTGCGCCCTCCGAGATGACGACACGCATGAGTGCAAGGTGCTTAAGCTGGGGAAAATGAAGCGATTGGACAGTATCATCGGGGATGTGGCATAATTCAATACTGGCAAGGCAAAGAGTGGCGGCGAATCGAAAGGTGGAGGCCTGCAAGCATGAGGGTGCTCTGGTTGATAGGTAGCTCTGGACGTAGTAGCAGAAGTCGAGCTCCTGGAGGTTGTCGAGGGCGGGAGACCGGAGCCAGGCCTCCAGCTTGTCGGCAGGGCAACCGTAGCGCAGAGCCGACGCTGCTTGTCTTGCAGGTAAGCATAGGCGGCCTCTGGGACCCGTGTGGGCGGCGAGGATGCGCGAAATGACGTGATACAGGCGGCGGCGGCAGTCGAGGCCGCCGCAGTCGAGGTTGAGAGGGGCAGACCGCCAAAGGTTGCGCCACCGGGACGCGAGGATCTGGGTGCGGGCGCCCTCCTTGGTGGGGAGGAGGGAGACGATCTCGCCCAGGACGGCATCGGGGATCTGGCTGATGCGGTCCTCGACGTCCTCCTCGTCTTCACGCGCTCCCCGTGGCGGCCCTTTGTGGCCGCCGGCTCTGTCTCTCGCCGGCGCCTGCTTCCTCTTCTTCGAGCGAGAACCAGGTCCGGCCGCCTTCGTCTCCATGGCTGGCAGCCTGTGTGGGATCGAAGCAGACGACTTGGATGTGGCGGCGGCGGCAACCGCTGAGGTAGAAATGGCAAGCGGCGGCGGGAGCTCCTGTACGCCGCACTTTGCGGCAAAAGGACGCTCCTTCACACAGGGTACGCACTGACTGGGCCGGCCCATGGCAGACGCCTGCGGGTGCATGTATCAAGCGCGAAGGGAAGCCCCCGCTGGTACTGTAGCGCAACAAGAAAAATAACAAAAAAGCAACGCGCTCTATAGGAATTGACCTCTAGACCTCTCGGTAATGAAGTGCTGCCGATAGCAATCCGAGCTAATAATTCTAAGTGACTGATTTGCAGCGCTAATGTCTAAGAACTATCAATAGTGCCAGAACTCAACACCTTTGATTTTATTCGAACATATCTTGAAAATTATAAACAATTTTTTAAAGGGTAAGTAATGTTTCAAAGTCCGAACATTTTTTGAACATCGCGAACAAATTTTGAAATTCAATAGAATTTAGAAAAAGAACATTTTTGAAATTGTTAACATTTTCCGAATCCCGAACATTTTTTCCCATTGTGAACAATTTTTTGAACATGAGAACATTAATTTAACAATGTGAACAAATTTTCAAATTTCGTTTGTTATAAAAGCGAACAAATTTTGAAAAAGTGATCATTTCTTGAAAATTTGGAAACCCGTTGAACAGTTTTGAAACCTGAATATTTTTTAAATTCTTGAACAACTTTTAACCCGTGAACAAAATTTGAAAAAAGGGACATTTTTTGGGATTCAGAAAAATTTGAAGCCATGAACATTTTTGAAAAACTCCCAAACATATTTTGAATTTATGAACAAATTTCAGAAAACGGGAACATTTTTTCAAAATCCTGAACATATTTGGAACGTAATTTTTTTTCTAAATTTGTGAACAAAATTGAAAAAAAGGAAGATTTTAGAAATTACGAATTCAAACTTTTTTCTAAAATAAAAAAAATGAAAAAAAAAGAATAGAATATAAAAAGAAACAGAAAAAAGAAAATTAAACTTGAAAAGGAAGAAAGAGAAAAGAAAATAAACAGAAACAGAAAAAAGTAAAAATAAAGGGAAAATCTGAAAAGCCGAAAAACTAATAAAAACCGGCTTGGGAACCTACTAGAAGGTTCCCAAAACCGGGATCCTGTAGCACGGTAATCCACCAGCAGTGGGCCGGCCCATGTCTCTCGCTCGCACCTGTTCCCTATGCGTTTCAACGACAGTTTGCCGCAGTTAGCGTCAAATAGGATATTCCAGCGGCGGCGTCCCCTATTGGCCGTGAAGGATGCTTCCGTGGACCGCGAATATGGCAGCCAGGCCGTGGGCTTGGAATGTGGGTCGTGTAACGTTTAAAAAAAGAGTGTGAATCTTTACCTTTACCTTCTCACGTCAGTCGTCATTTTTGCAAAAAAAGTCCTTGTGCTTTTTCGAAATTGAACCCGCCGTCCCTTTTTTAAGTGAATCTGAGAAAACGCTTCGGTTTTAAAAACGGACCCTGCATTTTTTAGTATTCAACCCACGGTCACCTCAACGGAGTTTCTGCCCGTACATCCAGCCATCACGCACGCACGCAAATTCTGTCGTTAACCCAACATGATGGGAAGGCAACGAAGTGGCCAAATCCACACATATTCGAATGATGCTGAAATTACGACAGCACCGACGGCGCGGGCACTGGAGCGTTGGAGACGGGGAAGGGCGCGCGACGCTGACCCGGTTCTTGCGGGGAGTCCTCGAGGCGGAGGAGGGTTCCGACGGCGGTCGTTGACCGCAGGCGTGACGGGGACAGGATCTAGCAGCGGCACTCCGGATCTGGTGGTCTGGAATGGCGTGTCAGCGACTTGGCTTCACATTCAGTACTGATGCGGACATGCGGTTGAGGAAAAGAGATTGGAGTGTTACCCTGTTCCTTTGTCAGCAATGGAGACGAAGAAACCTGAGCGGGTCAGCAAGCCACACTCTTCGATTTCACAGCGAATAATGTTGGGAAATGTAGTAGAAAACAAAAAAAAAACCGCGCCTACGATCACCCAAGATCAATATGAAGATGCATAACGGGTTGTGATCAATGATCGTTACCGACTCCAGAAGTGCAGCGAAAGTAGACGAGTCGGTGTAGATCGTACTTGGAGTCCCTCGAACGTCGATGACGATCCCGCGAACCGCCCTTGAACGATCCCTCGAACGGAAGACCGAAAGCACGGCCTCTCTACTTGGTTGCAAGCGTATGGTCTTCACGATCCGGCAGCGCTTCGCCGTCCAGAGCTAATCGTTGCCGGAGAATTAGAGGGAGGAGATTAGAAACACACTGGGCTTCTAATTATGAGAATTAGAGGTGGCTAGGGCTAGCTCTAATTAGTCAACTAGGACCAACTAGAACTTGCACTAGATGAACTAGAGCAGGCTCCAAAACTTCTGTCACCAATAGAGGAAAATCCGTTTGTATATATAGGTTGGAGGAGGAGGAGAGTGCAGCCACCAAGGAGGGAAAGTCCCTCCTTGGGACGCCGGCCAAGGGGAAAGAGTTGGACTCCTCCCCTAGTCCAATTCGCCCCCCCCCACTCACAAGGAAAGAGGGGGCGCCGGCCAAGGGGAAAGAGTTGGACTCCTCCCCTAGTCCAATTCACCGTCCCCCCCCACACACACAAGGAAAGGGGGGGGGGCGCCACTTCCATACGTGCCTTTGTGGCCCATATCTCCTTCCACCACTTGGCCTTTTAAGGCCCGTTGATATTAAATTAAATATATATATATATATATATATATATATATATATATATATGTTCTAAATATTTTCAGAGCATTATATATATAATTTAACGTCCCCGGAAACATTTTTCACCTATATATAGTAATCGGTAATACCCGGTATTACCCGATATTCACCGAAACCCTTCCGGTGACCCTGAAACGCTTCCGGAACCTCTCGGAACTATTCCGGATATTAATGAAACAATTCCACAAATATATTCTCATCAATCCCATCACACTAACACTCAGCAAATCGTGATTACCTTAAGCTTGTGACCCTGTAGGTTCGGTAAATCATAGACATGAACAAAACCCCTTCGTTCAATAGAGGTGGCTAGGGCTAGCTCTAATTAGTCAACTAGGACCAATAGCGGAACCGTGGACATCCATATCGGTCCCTATGATTACACGAATGATATTCAAGTGAACCTTTGGTTATCATACGGTGTTCTCTTTGCTTCGCGATACTTTACAAAACCCGGTGTGCATCGGTATCCTCCTGAATCATCACCATTGTGACGCCCCCGACTCGACCGTGCACTAATCATACACGCAAATGCGCACGATCAAGCCCAGGGACTCACGGGAAGATATCACAACGCAACTCTAGACACAAGATAAAATAATACAAGCTTTATATTACAAGCCAGGGGCATCGAGGGCTCGAATACATAAGCTCGAGTTACACAAGAGTCAGCGGAAGCAACAGCAGTATCTGAGTACAGACACAAAGTTAAACAAAACTGCCTTAAGAAGGCTGAGCAAAACAACAACAACTAGATCGAAAAGGCGCAGGCCTCCTGCCTGGGAGCCTCCTAGCTACTCCTGGCCGTCGGTCTCCACGTAGTAGTAGGCTCCGTCGGGGTAGTAGTAGTCGTCGACGGGATCAGCTGGCTCCGAGGCTCCGTCGTCTGATCGCAGCAATCGGGTATGGGAAAAGAGGTAGCAAAGCAACTGTGAGTACTCATCCAAAGTACTCGCAAGACTTACATCAGATCTATGCTAAGTATGCATCGGTATCAAATGAAAAGGGCTGTATCTGTGGACTGGACTGCAGAATTGCCAGAATAGAGGGGACGGCCTAGCCTATCGAAGACTAGCATCTTGCAGCGTCTTGCAGCATTAGAAGAGTGCAGATTAGTAGCACATAATACAGCAGTAAGTATGTAGTAGCAAAGCCCAGAGATCCTTCCTCGACTCCCTGCGAGAAAGCGATCCCGGAGCTTACATATTAATTAAAGTAACATGTATCCAGTTCAAGTTGTAGTAGATCGGGATACAACACTGAGCGTCCTATTACCGTGGACACGGCTATTCGAATAGATAATCTTCCCTGCAGGGGTGCACTACTGTTACCCAACACGCTCAATTAACTCTGGCCGGACACACTTTTCTGGGTCATGCTCGGCCTCGGCTGATCGACACGACGTAGTCCTACCTAGGCTCAGCAAAGAGGTCCCCGCCGGTCTACATCCTAAGTGCTCAGGGGTCTTGGGCCCATCGCCCTTTGCACTCTGGGTCGTTGTGCGCAGGGTGGATACCAGCACCACCCCTCTCCTGGATGGCACGATCCGACCGTGCCACAATGCTGAACTGGACATCTGACAGAGCTTTCGGCTGATACATACGGCGCCGAGGGCCCCATTAAACCATTATCCCGCGTGGTGGTAGTGCGTATAGGCCAGTGGCCAACTCAGATCAATACCCAAATCCGTTAGTGCATTGGGAGCTCGCGGTGACGATTAGTGCTCCTGTCGCCCCGTCTCGAGGACTTGCGGCAAGGGCCAGGCCCATCCCTCTCTAGGGCGGTCTCTGCCTGTCCGGCCGCTCCTCGTAATTATCTCGCGAGTTCCCTCCAGGTCAACCCGACTCTCAAGAGACTGTCGGGAACTCAGGTCCACCTCTACCGGGGTGGTACCGCCTGTCCCTTCAGTCCCGTAGTAACAGTACATGGGGGCAACATTTAAAGGTAACCGTGTGTCCGTAACATCAAGAGGGTAATCCGACGAATCACCCTCGATGGATTCCCACTCGATGCTACCGTCAAGGTGAACCCGGAGGAATTACCCTCGATGGATTCACACTTGAGGGGTTGCACGACAGAGGCGTCATCGGAGGTGGTGAAAGAGGAATCACGCTCGGTAACCCACAACTGACTAGCTACGCTACAGAGATATCATCAGGAGTGAGGTAGGAGGTATCACCCTCGGCACTCGATAGTAGCTCTACAGAGTCGTACAACTAAGGGGGTGTGCGGTGCTGTGTCGGTCTCGGCACATTGATCACATTGATCGAGTCAGCGGTAGTAAAGCAAGGCAACACGGACAAGGGTGTAGGGCCACTGATGGATCGCTAACCAGCCTATACTAAGCATGTAGGACAACTGGTAAAGTATCAACAACAGGTTACAACATCAGGCCATGCATCAGAATAGGAGCAATCAATTACAGTAGCAAAATCTAATGCAAGCACGGGGAAGAAAGAATGGGTGATATAGGAATGATCAAGGGGGTTTTGCTTGCCTGGAAGCTCTGCTGAAAAGGAAGAAGGGTCGTCGGTGACGTAGTCGATCACAGGGGCAGCGTCGGTCTCGGAGTCTACCGGAGAGAAGAGGGGGAAGAAACAGTAAATATAAAGCACACAGATGCAACACAGATGCTTAGCATGGCAACAGGCTGTGCTAGGGTACCCTAACGCAGTACTAAGTATTTTAAACGGAGCAGGAAAATATCCGGGAATATTTTCCCAGCTCTGGGCAGTTATCGGTATATTGAACCGGAGGGGAAAGTTCCATGTTCATCTAGTTAGGAGTGATGGTCAAGCATTTTGACCACATATTCGGATTCGTCATATTTTTCTGATCATTTTTCATATATAAATTATTTTCATCCGAGTTACGGTTTATTTTATATGATTTTCAAAGTTTTAATCATTTTTTGAAATTTCTGGAATTTAATTTAATTCAAAAAACATCTAATAATAAATGCTATGGGTACCCAGTATTGTACCCAGCCAGCACACACAGGGGCTGACTGGTGGGCCCTGTTGACTGGGTCAACTGCCCAGTCAGCAGAGGCTGACTGGTGGGCCAGCTGCCCAGTCAGCAGGCTGACTGGGTCAGTCTTATCCGGTTAAACAGTGGGCTGGGCCCACCTGTCATACACAGAAGGGTTTAATTAGGTTTTATTTCATTTAACAGGGTTATTAGTGGGTGGACCCCACGTGTCAGTGAGCGGTTAGGTTTAGGGTTAGTGGCTAAACTAATTAGGGGGTTAGTTAACCCGGGCGGGCCCACGCTACAGTGGGTTAACCCACTGGTTAACGCGCGCGCGTGCGCGTGCCCGCCGGCGACTACAGGCACGGCGGCGGTCCACCGGAGACGCGCTCCGGCGACCATATGGACGCTGGCCGGTCTCGTTCGGACGAGTGCGCGAGCGAACATCTAATGGCGCAATCCACGCGAGCTGGGACGGTCGGTAGCGACCGCGACGGCGACGACCGAAGGCGGTGACGGCACGGGCCTGACGAAATCGAGTCTACGGCGCACGGGGAGGAGCAAGAGAAGGTTAGGGAGGAGCATAGGCACACAGCGCGGCCAGTGGGGAGCTCAGGGGAGCCAGGGGTTGCCGGAGATGAGTAAACCAACGGAAATGGCGGCGGTGGCCGTGGTTGGGGAACAAGGCGATGGCGTCGATGCGGGGCCTCCGCGGTCCAGCTCTTTGCGCGCAGGGGTGTGGCTCGTCGATGCGGTCCTCCGGGCGCAGTTCTAGGTGGTGGTGAAGACGATGGCCACTCCGGAGACGAAGACGACGGCGAGCGCGACCACCACATGTTCGGGCGCGAGCTCCAGCAGAGAAAGAGAGCGAGAGGAAGGGGATCTGGGGGCTCTAGGGTTTGTGGGGGAGAGAGAGAGGGAGCAGGGGCTCCTCTTATCCATCCATGGCCCTCGATGGCCGTGCGAGCGAGGCGTCGGTGGCCGGCGAGCGTCGGCCTTCTCCTGGCGCAACGGGAGGTAGGGGAAGGCCGGCTGTAGTGGGCCGGGCCGCACTGTAGCCCACTTAGGCCCAGTGGCACAGTAGCGCTAGGATTTTACTTTTATTCTTTTCTGTTTCTATTTACTTCCTCTCTGTTTCCTATTACTTTGAGGCATTAGATGATTTTTGTTTAATGTGAGACTTGCCACAAAAATCTCCAAAAAGTTTCGTAGCATTTGGACTTCGTTTGGTATTGATTTTCTGTGAAACAAAAACAGGGCAGAAAACAACAACTGGCACTGGGCACTAAGTTAATAGGTTAGTCTCCAAAAATGATATATAATTGCTGCAAATGCATATAAAAACATCCAAGATTGATAATATAACAACATGGAACAATAAAAAATTATAGATACGTTGGAGACGTACCATCAATCTCTCGGCGGTCAATTGCAAGATTAAATTGTATGTGATTGATAGATAGATTGAAACAAAAATACAAAATAAAATAACTAAAAGAAAAGTGCAGCAATATTTTTAGGGTTTTAGTAATATGATTTAGATAGACCCGGGGGCCATAGGTTTCACTAGAGGCTTCTCTCAAGAAAATAGCATACGGTGGGTAGACCAATTACTGTTGGGCAATTGATAGAAAAGCAAATAATCATGACGATATCCAAGGCAATGATCATGTATATAGGCATCATGTCCGAGACAAGTAGACCGACTCCTTCCTGCATCTACTACTATTACTCCACACATGGACCGCTATCCAGCATGCATCTAGTGTATTAAGTCCATAAAGAACGGAGTAACGCCTTGAGAACGATGACATGCTGTAGACAAGATAAACTCATGTATGAATAAACCCCATCTTTTTACCCTTAATAGCAACGATACATACGTGTCATGTCCCTTTCTGTCACTGGGATTGAGCACCGCAAGATCGAACCCATTACAAAGCACCTCTTCCCATGGCAAGATAAATCAATCTAGTTGGCCAAACCAAATCAATAGATCGGAGAAGAAATACGAGGCTATAATAATCATGCATAAAAGAGATCAGAGAAGACTCAAATAATATTCATGGATAATCTGATCATAAACTCACAATTCATCGGATCCCAACAAACACACCGCAAAAAGTGATTACATCGGATAGAACTCCAAGAACATCGAGGAGAACATTGTATTGAAGACCAAAAAGGGAGAAGAAGCCATCTAGCTACTGCCTATGGACCCGAAGGTCTGTGGTAAACTACTCACGCATCATCAGAAGGGCAGCAAGGTTGGTGTAGAGCCCCTCCGTGATCGATTTCCCGTCCGGCGGAGTACCGGAGATGGCCTCCAGATGGGATCTCTCGAGAACAGAAACTTGTGGCGGCGGAAAAAGTATTTCGTGGACTCCCCTGAGGGTTTCTGATTTTTTGGGAATTTATAGTGGACGAATTAGGTCAAACAGAGCTCTGTGGGTCCCACGAGGTACCAGGGCGCGCCTGCCCCCCCCCCCCAGGCGCGCCCTGGTGCCTCGTGGGCACCTCCTGGGGCTTTTGGCCTCCTCCCGAAGCTTCTAGTGTTTATCTTGTCCAGAAAAAATCTCCAAAAAGTTTCGTGGCATTTGGACTTCGTTTGGTATTGATTTTCTGTAAAACAAAAACAGGGCAGAAAACAGCAACTGGCACTGGGCACTAAGTTAAAAGGTTAGTCTCCAAAATTGATATATAATTGCTGTAAATGCATATAAAAACATCCAAGATTGATAATATAACAATATGGAACAATCAAAAATTATAGATACATTGGAGACGTATCAATCTTCGCTTTACTCGATGAAATCAATTTATTTGACCATTTCATCAGCACAAAGATTTCAACTCCACTATGCTTGCTTCAGATCATTATAGGATCTCTTGAAGTTTGCATACTTACTAGCATCCTCTGGATCGACAAAATTACCTTGGACCGTATCAAATATACAACCTTGGTTCTATTTCCATCTCATGGGAATCATTTTGACATCCATCTATTATATCTTATAATTGAAATATTTAGTAATTGCTAGTTTAACCAGAACTGACTTAAAGTATTGCTATGATGAGACAATCTCGTCATAGTCAATTCTTTGATCTTGTCATAAACTATTTGTAACAAGTCAAGCATTATAAAACATTTTTATCTTTGTTAGTTTATAGATCCATTACTATTCTTTAGACTCTAAGTCTTTCGAAGGGTTCATCAGGTTCTAAGCTTGAATTATGTGAATGGATACTATCTCGGATTATGTTGGCATATAACCAATTTCCGGAGTCAGGGCCCATCAACGCTTCTCTGTGAATTATAGGTTCACTGTTTGTCCAACAATATTTCGTCTGCACACCACAAAGGTCTGCACGAATCTTCCCAACCTATATAGTTCAGCTGCAAGTTCGACCGTAGTCTCTATATCTCATGTAGAGGCTTTCGTATCAGTCGTAGTAGGAAATTCTAGAATTACTTCTAGTGTTTCTTTTCTTTGACCTGATCACGAAGATTCTGCAATTTTGTCGAGTTGCACTATCCTCCCACTCACTCTTTTGTAGAAAACATTTTCTTCAAAACTTCCGCACTCTGTGGCAAAACACTTTGCCTCGGCATAGTGATAGAGGAATACCCAACTATTTGGGATAACCTACAAAGTAGCACTTATTTCAACAAATTTGATGGCACTCCTTTTTTCAGTGTAAAAGCCATAGTCTCTAAAGCATCTCTTTAAAAGTATATTGGCGAAATAATTAATGTCATCTTTGATCTCACCATGTCATACATAGCTTGATTGCATCTACTTAAAACACTCTACTCTTAGTAGTGTTCTAGAAGTTGCAAGTTATAAAATACTTTTTATAGCTCATCAGACATTCGCTAAACTTGTAACTCAAATATTCCTTTCTGCAATCTAATTGAAGAAACGTAATTTTCTTGTTACAATAAATTATACTTCATTCTGAAGACCTTCTGAAATATTTCAAAAGATCCAGTTTTATGTCTCAATAAGTAAATATAAATATCTACTTGAGTCATCCTTGAAGATAGATAAATCCACTACTTGCAACAACACTTATTGGACTATACACATCGATATGCATATTGCCAATTATTTTGTTGCTCGTTCTCTATGGCCTGTGAACGGTATTTTAGTTTATGCTACTTGTAGCTTGCATTGGTATTTTCCCCAAAGAGGAAGGGATGATGCAGCACAGTAGAGATAAGTATTTCCCTCAGTTATGAAACCAAGGTTATCGAACCAGTAGGAGAATCACGCAACACCTCATTAGCAGCACCTGCACACAAACAACAAATCCTTGCACCCAACGCAAACGAGGGGTTGTCAATCCCTCGGCGGTCAATTGCAAGATTAAATTGTATGTGATAGATAGATAGATTGAAACAAAAATAAAAAATAAAATAAATAAAAGAAAATGGCAACAATATTTTTAGGGTTTTAGTAATATGATTTAGATAGACCCGGGGGCCATAGTTTTCACTAGAGGCTTCTCTCAAGAAAATAGCATACAGTGGGTAGACAAATTACTGTTGGGCAATTGATAGAAAAGCAAATAATCATGACGATATCCAAGGCAATGATCATGTATATAGGCATCATGTCCGAGACAAGTAGACCGACTCCTGCCTGCATCTACTACTATTACTCCACACATCGACCGCTATCCAGCATGCATGTAGTGTATTAAGTCCATAAAGAACGGAGTAACGCCTTAAGAACGATGACATAATGTAGACAGGATAAACTCACGTATGAATAAACCCCATCTTTTTACCCTTAATAGCAATGATACATTCGTGTCATGTCCCTTTCTGTCACTGGGATTGAGCACCGCAAGATCGAACCCATTACAAAGCACCTCTTCCCATGGCAAGATAAATCAATCTAGTTGGCCAAACCAAATCAATAGATCGGAGAAGAAATACGAAGCTATAATAATCATGCATAAAAGAGATCAGAGAAGACTCAAATAATATTCATGGATAATCTGATCATAAACTCACAATTCATCGGATGCCAACAAACACACCGCAAAAAGTGATTACATCGGATAGAACTCCAAGAACATCAAGGAGAACATTGTATTGAAGATCAAAACGAGAGAAGAAGCCATCTAGCTACTGTCTATGGACCCAAAAGTCTGTGGTAAACTACTCACGCATCATCGGAAGGGTAGCAAGGTTGATGTATTGCCCCTCTGTGATCGATTCCCCCTCCGGCGGAGTACCGGAGAAGGCCTCCAGATGGGATCTCTCGAGAACAGAAACTTGCGGCGGCGGAAAAAGTATTTCGTGGACTCCCCTGATGGTTTCCTGATTTATGGGTATTTATAGAGGTGGAATTAGGTCAAACGGAGCAAAGGGGGGCCCACGAGGCACCAGAGCGCGCCTGCCCCCCCCCCCCCAGGCGCGCCCTGGTGGCTCGTGGCCACCTCCTGGGTCTTCTGGCCCTCTCCCGAACCTTCTAGTGTTGTATATGTCCAGAAAAAAATCTCCAAAAAGTTTCGTGGCATTTGGACTTCGTTTGGTATTGATTTTCTGTAAAACAAAAACAGGGCAGAAAACAACAACTGGCACTGGGCACTAAGTTAATAGGTTAGTCTCCAAAAATGATATATAATTGCTGTAAATGCATATAAAAACATCCAAGATTGATAATATAACAACATGGAACAATAAAAAATTATAGATACGTTGGAGACGTATCAGTTTACTTCACTAATTGGACGCAATTTGTAAGTGTCAGATGATTCTCAATCAGATGACTTCAAAATTCATCACTATGAAATTTCTCCATGCTGGTTTCTCCAATGTGAGTAAATGCAGTGCCACACAGATGTGGTATTCTTTTAGTCTTGTGACATTTAGCATCAGTGTTATGGATGTTCAATTTTATTATCAATATTCATAACATACATCTTATTCACAATAAGAGTATGCCCTTTTGTTCATAACATCGAACAACTATTGTTATGTCGTGAACAACCTCCTTGCAACTTCTATGCAATGGGCTAGAGCATACAAAAACTCTAAAATGAATTATGATAATAAATACAGAGGAAATACATTGATAGAAATACTGTAAACTTTTGCAATCCATCAAATATTTTAACCTCATTATTTGTTGGTCATTTAGGCTGTTCGAAGTTTCTTGCAACAATTTGCAATAATATGCAATCGAGTCGATATCCTTGTGATTAACCTTTTAACCACAATACCGAAGAATCAGTGATCAACAAATTGATCATATTTCCCAAGAACTACACTTTACTTGACAAACCATCTCTACATCTCATAACTTGTATGACATTCATACCTGAGCTGGACATTTCAGTCTTCTTTTCTTTCTGCCTTTTACTTCTTATAGTTTTACTTCAATATTTCTCTCACTCTCAGAAGAAACAATAACTTTAAGAGTGGCGTGAGCCCCGAACTTCCCTAGGCGTGTAAGTCTCATTACATCCTTCGGTTTTGTTCTTTCTCTACAAGTTTTCACCGTCAACACATGACTGGCTTTCTTCCGGATCTTACGCATTTTAGTCTTAAACATAGTTGAACAATTCACTAGAATTTGCAAACAAAACACTTCTTTAGATATCGCATATCTTTTAGGCTTTGTTTGTTTCTGAAAACAATTTTCTGTTCCAAGAATATCACATAACTATCCTAAATATTTTGAAGTTCGGGTTTCTCGGAAGCAAGCAGACCGTAATGCAATTCTAGCTTTTGGATCGAAGGACGTGAGTCTCGTCATCCACAGCATCAGCACGAGAGTATTGTAAACATGGAGTAGGACAAAATCCTTCTTGGCACTTTTAGAGGACGATCCTCTCAAACATAAAGTTTCAACCAGATAAATAACAGTCAATCAATTTCAACAACAGAGGTGGAACCGTGAGCCATAATTCTACAACTATAATGCAAACTACACAAAGACATTGTTCATAATTAATTTGCACTATTTATTAAACTTAATTAATACATGATTGTGCTCCCACTCAAATCAATATCTCTCATAATTGATAGTGAGTGATTCAAGATCCAAATCTAGTTCTCAGCCATTGATGTGGACATCACTGATGACGAGAATTTTGACCGGTGGGCAAGCTTTTGCCGATCATATCTCCATATGACTCTTGTTCATCTTTCGATGCTTCGTGCTCCGAGCTCAGAATGATTCTGCTAGAACTTCAAGACAACCGAGTGCAATATGCATGCATGGTCTGATCATCCCCGTCTTACACCTCACGTCCCGTTTGTACTCATGTGAACATGACGCACTCTGGAACGCTACGTGTTATAGATGGTTGCAACACTGGGAAGAGCACCTTTTAACTTGATATTTACTATGAGAGATCACCCTAATAATTGACTACTGCGCAATCAAAGGGTGCAAACAACAAAGGGATAAACATCTCAGACAATTCATAATAGCATGATATGGTATAGCCCTGGGCACCGGGAGTCCTCCATGATTGTCTTCAATCTCCAGTTGAAGCGACGTGACGGCCAATATTTCGTTGCCGTGGCGGCTATCTCAGAAAACGTTGCCGTGGCGACCGTTTCAGAAAACGTTGCCATGGCACCAAAATCTGAAATTCCGCCGTGGCACGAAATTATAGCTCCCCTGGTACACCTTCTTCTCGTCGGGGTCCTCCGTGTACGTCTTGCCACCGTCACCTGTAACCTATCTCTACGATATTTACATTAAGGTGGCAATCTTGTGGCTCCAGCCATCATGCCGTGACGCGTAGGCCACTTAACATTACAACATATAACCATCTCATACATAAACTCATTATCATGACGAAGGCCATACCAAATCATATGCAAACCCTGCAAAACCAAGTTAGTCGTCCTCTAATTGATTTGGCAAATTTTAATTACGTGGCTTCTAGGGTTTCCGGATAAACCTAGCTACCTACGTGCACACCATAAAGTGATAATCCTTGTTGCTAGATTAACTTTTGGGGTGTGTGAAAGAAGAGACTTAATTAAAAATCTCGTTCCCCCACACTAAACTTCGTCTAATACGCGTGACCTCCTAGAAGATCATCCATCTTCATCGCCCTCTTGCGTACGCGATGGTTCACTATTCTTGACTATGGTGAAGCCCAAGGAACTGTTAGCAGATCGTCGACAGCCAGAGCCGAGCGATTGTCAGAACCTTGTGAAAAGCGACACCATGCCGTCAATGAACTGAACCAAAGCAACACTCGAGGGAAGCATAGCAAGAACATCACCCTCACATCCACATGTGATCTAGATCGCAACCAGCATCTACTCATAGAACCGCTCATGATGCCACTATTGGGAAACGTAGTAGAAAACAAAAAAAAAATCGCGCCTACGATCACCCAAGATCAATATGAAGATGCATAACGGGTAGTGATCAACGATCGTTGCTGACTTCGGGAGTGCAGCGGAAGTAGACGAGTTGGTGTAGATCATACTTGGAGTCCCTCGAACATCGATGACGATCCCGTGAACTGCCCTCGAACGATCCCTCGAACGGAAGACCGAAAGCACGGCCTCTCTACTTGGTTGCAAGCGTACGGTCTTCATGATCCGGCAGCGCTTCGCCGTCTAGAGCTAATCATTGCTGGAGAATTAGAGGGAGGAGATTAGAACCACACTGGGCTTCTAATTATGAGGATTAGAGGTGGCTAGGGCTAGCTCTAATTAGTCAACTAGGACCAACTAGAACTTGCACTAGATGAACTAGAGGAGGCTCCAAAACTTCTGTCACCAATAGAGCAAAATCCCTTAGTATATATAGGTTGGAGGAGGAGGAGAGTGCAGCTACCAAGGGGTGAAAGTCCCTCCTTGGGGCGCCGGCCAAGGGGGAAGAGTTGGACTCCTCCCCTAGTCCAATTCGCCCCCCTCCACAAGGAAAGGGGGGGGGGGCGTCACTTCCATATGGGCCTTTGTGGCCCATATCTCCTTCCACCACTTGGCCTTTTAAGGCCCATTGATATTAAATTAGAGCATTATATATATATAATTTAACGTCCCCGGAAACATTTTTCACCTATATATATTAATCGGTAATACCCGGTATTACCCGATATTCACCGAAACCCTTCCGGTGACCCGAAACGCTTCCGGAACCTCTCGGAACTATTCCAGATATTAACGAAACAATTCCACAAATATATTCTCATCACTCCCGTCACACTAACACTCAGCAGATCATGATTACCATAAGCTTGTGACCCCGTAGGTTCGGTAAATCATAGACAAGAACGAAACCCCTTCGTTCAATGACCGATAGCGGAACCGTGGACATCCATATCGGGCCCTATGATTACACGAATGATATTCGAGTGAACCTTTGGTTATCATGTGGTGTTCCCTGTGCTTCGCGATACTTTACAAAACCTGACGTGCATCAGTATCCTCCTGAGTCATCACCATGCTCACTATACCGTTGCTCCCGTTACCTGTTTTGTTCTTCTTTCTCGTTGACGTGTTCCGGCATCCCCGTGACGTACTCACCTGTGTCTGGCCAGACGATGATGGATGCCGTCACATTGAGAGGGCCCTAAGAATATCTCTCCATCGTCGGAGGAGCAAATCCCACTCTCGTGCTATCCGATCACTTGTCAAACTTTCTGGTGTGCCTGAAAGTTGTCGTTATGATCACCTTGTTACATATGACGTTTGAGCAACCCCAAAGCCCACCGTCCGGTAGGAAGTGACTGAGATACTCTCATGGTCTGAGAAACTAAAACACATGCTAACACTCCATGTTATAACAGATCATTTCAGACGATATCACAAAGTATAACAGACAAGTATTGAGTCTATTCAATATGATCGTTCTTCTAACGTCATACCCTCAATGTTGTTTTAGGACTATCGTTACACTTAACGATATCCTAAGATCCGGAAAACGTGATCACCAACAACACTTGAGCCAGTCTTAGAGGCGAGACCGGGAACCAATTGTTTACCGTTTATCATTTCACACGTGCATATGAGTTTTCCACTGAATCGCATATTCCAGGATCATAGCAGTTATAGCATGAAATATAAACTCTTAATTATGAATAATGGAAATATAATAATACAATATTATTGGCTCTAGGGCATATTTCCAACAAATAAGGCAATGGGAATCTGGCAATCTGAAGGGAGTTCCCGATGAAATCGAAGGCAATCTGGTGGAAATAATCTGTTTGGAGAAGGACTCATTGAAGGGTGTAAAGGAAGCCATCACTACAGGAATCAGGCACTTTGCCGTCTGCCATGGCAGACGGCAAAGGAATGTTTGGCGGACGGAAAAGCCCTTTGACGTCTGCCAGCAGACGGCCCCACGTCCGGCTGAATGAACTACGGCAGAGGGCTGCTTTGCCGTCTGCTTAAATAAAGCGGACGGCAAAGAAGTTTGTCGTCAGCCATACTAAGCAAGCAGATGGCAAATGCTTTGGACGGCAGAGGGATAGGGTTAGTCCAGTTAGGTGGCTAATGGCGTACTTTGCCGTCTGCCAGCAGACGGCAAAGGCGCAAAGTTCTTTGCCGTCTGCCAGCTGACGTCAGGCGTCAGCTGGGGCCAATGCATACCCTTTGCCGTCTGCCAGCAGACGGCAAAGCACACCAGCCTTTGCCGTCTGTTGGTAGACGATAAAGTGCCCAAATAGGCCAGCCCAGGTGCCCCCCAGGTTGCATAGGTAGCTGCCACGTGGCAGCTTTGCCGTCCGCTGGCAGACGGCAAAGTGCCTGTATTGCCCCTGTTAATTCTGTTTTTTTCTTAAATTCAATCAATTTCACAGATATATATATATATATATATATATTCATTTGAAAATACTTTCAACAAGCATATATATCCCTGCCATATGGATATGATCATCCAACACATATATATACCAAATCAAAAGTCCATATCCAACATATATATAGCCAACATATCCAACAATTAAGCAAAAAGTCCATATACAATGGTTTCATCCATACATACATATATAGGTAGCAAGTTTCACATTGTTCATCCTACAAAATCAAAACAAAAAGGAAGGACAAGGAGAAGAGTAGACTCCATCAACGCAAGCTTCCGTGATCTGAAGCAAATCTGCAAAATGGGAAAGAAGAAAGTTAGAAGAAGAAGACTAGAAGAAGAAGAAGAAGAAAAAGAAGAAGAAGAAGATTTTTTCTTCTCTTTCTTTTTCTCCTCTTCTTTTTCTTCTTCTTATTGCTTACTTGTGTCATTTTAGAGCTAACCTAGGTAAATAGGTCATTTTGGAGCTAAGTAAGGTTATTATGTCATTTTCGAGGAAAATAAGCTAAGTATATGACATTTTGGAGGTAACCAAGGTTATTATGCCATTTTTGACCTAAGTATGCTAAGTATGTCATAAATGAACTAAATATGCTAAGTATATGTCATTATTGAGCTAACCTAGGTAATTATGCAATCTTTGAGCTAACTGAGCATATTAAGTCATTTTGGAGGAAAAAATGCTAAGTGTAGGTCATTTTAGAGCTAACCTAGGTAAATAGGTCATTTTGGAGCTAAACCAAGGTTATTATGCCATTTTTTTACCTAAGTAAGCTAATTATGTCATAAATGAACTAGCTAAGCTAAGTATAGATCATTATTGAGCTATCTTAGGTAGTTATGCCATTTTTTAGCTAACTAAGCATATTAAGTCATTTTGGAGGAAAAAATGCTAAGTATAGGTCATTTTAGAGCTATCCTAGGTAAAATAGGTCATTTTGGAGCTAAGTCAGGTTATTATGTCATTTTCGAGGAAAATAAGCTAAGTATATGACATTTTGGAGCTAAACCAAGGTTATTATGCCATTTTTTACCTAAGTAAGCTAATTATGTCATAAATGAACTAGCTAAGCTAAGTATAGGTCATTTGAGAGCTAACCTAGGTAAAATAGGTCATTTTGGAGCTAAGTAAGGTTATTATGTCATTTTAGAGGAAAATAAGCTAAGTATATGACATTTTGGAGCTAAACCAAGGTTATTATGCCATTTTTGACCTAAGTAAGCTAATTATGTCATAAATAAACTAGCTAAGCTAAGTATAGGTCATTTTTGAGCTAGCCTAGGTAGTTATGCCATTTTTGAGCTAACTAAGCATATTAAGTCATTTTGGAGGAAAAAATGCTAAGTGTAGGTCATTTTAGAGCTATCCTAGGTAAAATAGGTCATTTTGGAGCTAAGTAAGGTTATTATGTCATTTTCGAGGAAAATAAGCTAAGTATATTACATTTTGGAGCTAAACCAAGGTTATTATGCCATTTTTGACCTAAGTAAGCTAATTATGTCATAAATGAACTAATTAAGCTAAGTATAGGTCATTATTGAGCTAGCCTAGGTAAAATAGGTCATTTTGGAGCTAAGTAAGGTTATTATGTCATTTTCGAGGAAAATAAGCTAACTATATGACATTTTGGAGCTAAATAGGTCATTTCTTAAGCTAAGTATGCATTTGTTAAGCAAAACACTAGGGAAAACGTACTGTCATCACGGAGGTGAAGGACCGGTCGCGCCAGTGGCAGACACAGAAGGATCGGTCGATGCTTGTCGGGAGTTACGCTGCACCAAAGATCATTTGCAATGTCTCGTTAGCATGATGCAACTCAAATGTGAAGACTAGTAACTAATGACCATTCAAATGAAACTCACCGTGCCCACCGGAGCAATGACTAGCATCGGCGGAGGGGTCTGACCGTTGCTCTGGCACATGGTCTGCACATTTGGTTTTCACGAGTCAGTCATATTAGTTAGTAATGAAATGAACATTACGTGCATGATTTGGCTAATATGCAGAAGAAACTTACCATGAAGAGCTCGTATAAGGCCCGGTGAGACGCGTCGTTCCGGTTCCTCTCCTCCTCCAACAACGTAGGAGTCCTCTCCTCCAACTTCCTCTCCCTCTCCGTCGCCTGCCTCTTTACCTCCGCCAGAAGCTCCTGGGTCTTCGCTCTCTCTTTCTCAAGAGCAGCCTGCAACACCACTCCTCGTTAGCATTGTAATCATCGACGGCCGCACACACAATGTAATGGAGGAAAGGTATCTGAGTCCGTATAACTAACCTTGATTTGGAGATCCATTGGCCGTGGACGAGGCCTTATCTTAGGATCGGAGCTCGTCTGACGCTTCTTGATCTCCGGGAGAGTGCTAGGACAACGTATCAGTCCATCCCCAATGGCTATTGAGCCATGGGGCCTCCCGCCACCAGATATCATCACCAGCTCTGGATCAAGAGGTTGCCGGCTCGAGTTAAAGTCCTCCCCTTTCCTCGCCTTCCCTCATCTCTGTACCTCACGAGCTTGTTGTGGGAGGAGATGTTGGTGAAGCTCTCTGGATGATCAAGGTCAGACTCAGAGAATGCCTTGGCCTTCTTGTACTTTGCAGTATGGGCCATGGCATAGAGGTCGAACACCTCTGGCACCTTCGTCTTGTTGTGTCGCGCCTAAAAGAGAGGAACAAAGTATTAGTTAAGGGCTCAAGTTAGCATGAAGAATGAAATTGCATGAATCATGAAGCAAACCACATACCCAGTTATTCCCGAACTCATATAGGTTGGCGCTCCCTTGATGGTGTGGCACACCAACCATTTTGGCATGCCGCTCCTTGGCATTGTTGTGGACGGCTAGCCATTGGGGAGAGCACCACTCATCCACCAACGCCTCCCAACAGTCCATCCTATCCGCACACCATCTCGGGGGCACCTAAGTTAGTCAAGAGAAATTTCAGCGCTACGCCTACTAATCAAATCAAGGAAACTAAGTACAAGGCCTTAAGAATAGGTATTTACCTTCATGTACTTCTCCTTACTCAGAAACTTGCCGCGGCACTTCGTCTTGGACCTCTTAATACCAGTCGAGGCGTAGTAGTCTCGAACAGCCTGCACCCGAGCCTCGTGCCGTAAGTTCTGAAGTAGGCGCCTGGACTCGGCTTCGATAACCATAGCCGCGGCCTCCTCCTCTCCCTCAAGACACCTGTAGAAGGTCTGCAATCAAACAAGACAACACTGATTAGTACAATAACTCGGTACTGTTGATTTTTAATTCTGTAAAGGAGAAATTACCCAAAACGTCTGGATCACCATCTCGGCCCTCGTGCGACATAAGACACCGTCGATCCTCTCCTGCGGCGGGGCCGGGGCAGCCAAGTACAGCTCACAGCTCAGTCCGAGCTGTCGAACCTGACCCTCACCGGGCAACGTGACCCACCCCGGGAAGTTCTACCGGCAAAGCACACCAAGGACGAAGTTGGGCTTGCGGATACCAGGGCCGTGTATCCAACCCCTGCAGTATGACAAGGCCAACGCATTAGATTTTGAAGAAACGTGAAGGCAAAAGGTTAAAAAAGAGTAAATGCACTTACTTCTCCCCATTAGGCGCAATCAACCACCTCTGCTCGCGGGTCGCCGGCACGGGCGGGAGCTTTGTACCACTACGCTGGTAGACGTTGCCCCCCTCAACCAGCTCGCCCTCGCTATAGCTATCATCCGAAAAGCGATCCTTGCCACCATCAGCATGGCCACTCGCCTCCGGCGGCCAGTCCCCACATCGGGTCGACTGCGACGTAGCCTGATCCGTGCTCTTCTCCGGAGTCTCGTGGGACGAAGCCTCTGGGACCGGAGTCTCGTGGGGCGAAGGCTCGGCGGCCCGAGGCTCGGCGGCCCGAGGCTCGTCGACCGGAGTCTCGTGGGGCGAAGGCTCGGCGACCCGAGGCTCGTCGGCTCGAGGCTCGTCGGCCCGAGGCTCGTCGGCCTAAGGCTCATGGACCGGAGTCCGAGACGGGTCCACCTCAGACGGAGCAGTCCTGTGGACGGGTGAATCAGCTGGGGGTGGCGGCGAGGAAGGCGTAGCATCCTTCCTACCTCTCCCGCCGCCACGGCCACCTCTAGTACCCCTCTTCTTCCCCCGACCTCTCCCGGCCGAAGAAGAAGCGCCCGCCGGTGGTGTCTACATACTGAGATGCAGCGCTCTCCGGAGGTACTGGGGTGGAATGGAAGCACCCCTCCCACCACGCGCTGAGGAAGGAGCCTCGGAGCGCTCTGGACCCGCGCCCACCATCTGTCAACACCTACAATGACAAAGAGTAAATGAAATTAGTACAACATAAAAAAATTGAATACCTGACATGAATAATAATATGTATATAATTTAAGTGTATGATCATCATGAACATAATAAAAAAAGGAATACCTAACATGAAATAATTAATAATATATATGTACATAATAATAATTGAATACCTGACATGAACTAATATTAATCTTCATCGTCTATATATGCTCCGGGGTCAATAAATGCATCATCATCATCACTATCAGTAATGACGTGCTCATCATCATCATCAATAAAAGCATCAACAAGTGGAAGGCCTCCTTTACGTAATCGGTCAAGCATTGACAGGTCATCCGCAGCAGTAACCTCTTCTTGTTCCGGCTCTTCTTGTTCCGGCTCAGGGGTGAAGTCGGATTCACTGTCGCTGTCTACTTCAATGTTCTGGGGTGAAGTAGAGCGGTTCTTGAAACGTTTTTTGGAAAGACGTGTTTCTTGGAAGAATTCTCCTTCATATGTGTCTGGGTTAATGTGAGGTTCATAATCCTCTTCATTGGGGGGAGGTGGTCTAACATGTGGCGGCACTTCATAAACGACATCCCAACCATTGAGATTTGGATCACTTTGACAGGCCCACGGTAGATAGAAAACTTGGGTTGCCTGTTGAGCCGTAAAATAGACATCGGGAACATCCAAATGGGTGCTTTGTTTGATTTCGACTAGCCCTATATGTTCATGAGTCCTTCTAGTCTCCTTCGGCTGGAACCAAAAACATTTGAAGACTACGACGTTCGGTGGGTTTGCACCATAGAATAGAAGTTCATAAATTGCTTCAACTCTTCCATAATACTCGGTATCTCCTTCGCCGATAGCAGAGACACAACAATTTGTAGACTTTCGGTCGGCCATAGATAGCTCTTTGCCATAGGTACGAAAGAGATACCCGTTGATGTCGTATTTGTCAAATGAACGGACCTTATAGTCAAAACCATTAGCGACTTGTCTCCATTCGGCGTCCATAGACTCTGAATTAGCCTACAAGTTTAATACGAAAGGATTGTTGCATTAGCCGCAATTTAGACGAAGAAATGAAATGGTCTAATGGAAATTACCGTTTGTTTGAACCAAGAGATGAAACCGGGATAGCCGCCTCCATGCTTTGCCAGAAGCTCATACTCTTCGACGGAATCCTTTTGGATCACCGCTCCATATGAGAATTTGGTGACGTATCGACTGTATCAAATATCCAGGAATAAGAGCAGTTCAAAGGAATTAGAAGTTGCGAAACAATGTACCGAGAACTTACTCGATGTACGGCCGCACTTCTGTTAGGTTGTTGAAGATATACAACGAAATGGTCCGCCATTCTTCGACATCCAACGATAAGGAATTAGAAGCACCGGCTGGTGCGAGCTTCCCTTTGAATAGGCTGAGGTTGGATCCACCCTTTTTAGGGTCGCCAGCATTGTACCGAGGCTTCGGATTATGCAAATGACGATTTTTGGCTTCGTAGTGTGCTGTCACGAAGTTTGCCGCCTACTCAGTAATGAATGCCTCGGCCATCGATGCTTCAATTCTACGTTTATTTTTTACATTTTTCTCAAAGCGTCTTCTGCATCCTCTCAGTTGTGTAGCACCAACGATTCTGCACGCCCCCCCCAATCGTGCCTCGGTCGGGAGATGCAAAAGCAAATGCTGCATTGGATTAAAGAAGCCCGGTGGGAAGATCTTCTCTAACTTGCAGATCAACTCCAGTGCCAACTCTTCCATTTCATCTAGCAAGCCAGGCGATAGTTCTTTCGCACAAAGAACATGGAAGAAATAGCTCAGCTCTGCCAGTACTAGCCATTCATCCTCAGGGATAAAGCCACGCAACATCACCGACATTACCCGCTCAAGCCATATGTGCCAATCATGACACTTGAGACCAAATATTTTCAATTTTCAAGACTCGCTCCCCTCTTTAGATTCGCTGCATACCCATCGGGGAACATCAACTCCTTTTTCACCCACAGGATAATTTCCCTCATATCTGGCCTTCCAAGATTGAACCATGCCTTTGGCTTCGTCCAGTTCTGCTTTCCTTTCGGTTGTCGCATGTTTTGTAACGGTCTATCACATAGAGCCTCCTGATCAACTCTAGCCTTAGGATTATCCTTTGACTTCCCCTTTATGCCGAACAATGTACCAAAGAGGGCCTCGGCGACATTCTTTTCAGTGTGCATCACGTCGATGTTGTGTGGGCAAAGGAGGTCTGTGAAGTAAGGCAGATCCCACAAGCATGTCTTGTGAGTCCAGGCGTGTTCCGAATTATACCCCTTGAAATACCCTGGACGCTCTGGATCCGGCTCGAGAGCGTTTAATTGGTCCAGGGTCTGTTGGCCTGTCAACGCAGGTGGTGCAGAGTTTTTGACAACTCTACCTTTGATGAATTTCTTGTTGTCTTTTCTGAACTTATGGCGAGGATCCAGGAACTGTCTATGCAAGTCGAAGCAAGAATACTTGCGACCCGCATCCAGCCAACGAAACTCAGGAGCTGCCTTGCATGTGGGGCACGGGAACCTTCCATGCACACACCAGCCAACGAATAGCGCATACACCGGCAAGTCATGCATCGAGTACATGTACCACACATGCATTAGGAAGTTTTTTTTGTAGCGGCGTCGTATGTCTTGATCCCATTATCCCAAGCTTCTTGCAATTCATCCTTAAGAGGCTGCATGTACACATTCATACTCTTCCCCGGATAGTTGGGCCCCGGATTTATCAACGTCAGGAAAATGTTCTTTCTTTGCATAATCTGTCCGGGGGGGGGGGGGAGATTGAGTGGAATGACAAATACAGGCCAACAACTGTATTGGGCTGCCATCATACCAAACACATTGAACCCATCCGTGCTGATGGCGACTCGAGCATGCCTTGGATCTGCCGCTTTATCATGATGTATTGCATCGAAGTGCTTCCACGCAAAAGCGTCCGATGTGTGTACCAACATCTGATTCCCATCTGCATCTAGTTCGGTTCTTTTGCCCAATTTGTGCCATGTCATCTGTCTGGCCGTCTCTTCGACCATGAAAAGACGTTGAAGTCTTGGTATGATTGGCATATACCGAAGAACATTAACTGGGATTTTTGTCTGACTCTTCTCACCCATACCGTTGTCTACCACAACATACCTGGAAGACTTGCAAATGGGACAATAGTTCAAGTCCGCATACTCAAGCCTAAATAAGGCACATCCATTCTCACAGGCATCTATCTTCTCATAGGGCATCTTAAGTACACGGAGGATTTTGTTCGACTGGTACAGGTTTGCAGGCATTACATGGCCTTTGGGTAGAAAGCGTCCAAATAGTGTCATCATCGCGTCGTAGCATTCTCTGCCCAAGTTGAATTGAGCCTTCAGAGCCATTACTTGTGCGATGGCATCCAGCTGACAAAGCTCAGTGTGCTCATGGAGAGGACGTTTTGAAGACTCCAACATATCATTGAAGGCCTTTGCAGATTCCTCCATCTCATCATCCGAATCCCGAGCATCATCAAAGTCTTCCACCATGTCTTCAATCCCGGTACCATGCTCGTCGGTGCGACGACGGCCCACCTTAGCTCTGGCACGTTGGGCAGACTCACCATGAAATGTCCAGACCGTATAAGCAGGCGTAAAACCCCACTTCTGCAGGTGTTTACTCATTTCAAGCTCTGTCCTCTTATGATAGTTGTCGCACCGGACACAGGGGCACCAGGTTTTTCTCTGGCCATTTGCAAATGTGGCTCTCACAAACCCCTTGGTTTTTGTTAACCATTCATCGGTCATGTCTTTCTGACTAGTGTGACCGGTGTACATCCACGCACGATCACTCATCTTGCCTAGCTACTGGACACACAAGAAATATATACATAATTCAGCAAACCATATTCATCAGTTAATGGAGTTTGTCAGTTTTATTACGTCCATGCAACCTAGACGCTAATAGGTAAAGATAGGTCCTAATCCCACCCGAGTATGTGTAGATTGGGTTCGTTTTCCCATGCTCTGCTTCGGATCCGACGCAAAATTTCAGCAGCACCTCCCCGCTGTTCTCCTAATACACGTCTCGGCAATAAGCAGAGAGGATGTGTACCCGGAGAACAACAGGGAGGCACTGACGAAATTCTGCATCGGATCCGGAGCAGAGCATATGGGAAAACAAACCCAATCTACACATACTCGGGCTGTCCATGGATAACGTTGGACAATTCGAAAGAATCACGGTTATAAATATGCAAATTCATGCATATTTATAGATGTAACCCTTTCGAACGGGAGACGCATAGTGGTCACGCATACTGATGATTGAAGACACCTATAGCTAGCAAGTTTCATCGGCACGAAGACCGGAATAGAGCAAGTGAAGGGGGGAGGAGGAGATGTCATTTGTGCTCACCCACGAACGCAGGGGCGGAGCTCGACGAACGCACGGGGAGGTCATCGAACACCAGACCCTCGCAGCGACGAAACAACTGCACATTTAAATCCACCCGATCAACACAAATATATATGATGTTTTTCATAACAAAATCATAAAATATATGACCTAACTCATAATTCACAAATATATGACGGGGTGTCGGGTCGGGGTGTCGGGGTGTCGGGTCGGGGTGTCGTGGTGTCGGAGTGTCGGGTCGGGGTGTCGGGGTGTCATGTCTTGGTGTCGGGGTGTCGGGGTGTCGGGGTGTCAGGGTGTCATGTTGGGGTGTCGAGGTGTCGTGTCGGGCTGTCGGGGTGTCGGGTCGGGGTGTCGTGTTGGGGTGTCGTGCTGTCGGGTCGGGGTGTCGGGGTGTCGTGGTGTCCGGGTCTTTTTTTTTCTCTTTTTCCTTTTCTTCTTCTTCCTCTTCTTCCTTTTCTTCCTTTTCTTCTTCTTCTTCTTCTTCTCTTCTTCTTCTTCTTCTTCTTCTTCTTCTTCTTGTTCCGTCAACCTAGCATTATTGTTTTTTCCGTCAACCTAACTAAATATTTACAACAGGATGCCACCGCCAAGTTGTAAAAAACCGCTTATTCTGATTGGAGTGATGTGTGGTACCAGGGATAATGCAATTGATGGTGCTTGTGGCCCCACGGAATGACCATATAAAAGGAAATAGGCAGCAAGGGAGTTGGGTAGACTAAAGATACTGCCTTTAGCCCTCTGCGGCCTTTTTTTTAAGTCGAGTCGTAAGGAAAGATCGATAGGATTTGGTCCATTTGGTGTCCTTCCAGACGGAGAAGCGAGAACCCTTTCTGCTTTGACCGCTTGCCCTCCTGGCACAGATGTGGGAAAAGGTCTCAGTTGCGGAATCAAATATGAATGAAGTTAGAACAATCAGCGTAAGCTCTTTCTCTAGGGCCACTATCAATAATGACAAGAACTCTTACCAACTAGCTTAACGCATCCGGTCTCCTTCTCCTTCGTACCCCTAGCGGATATGAATAATAGGAAGAAACAGGTCCTTTCTAAAGGCGGGCATTAGACCAGAGTTTCGTGAGCCGGAGAAGATCGATAAAGCTTAGAACTTGCTCGTTTGCAAGAGGAGGCGGTGGTATGACTCCGTCCGTTGAACGAGCATTTCGTGCCACCTGTTCGGCGTCCACATCCACTACCATTATTCACACTACTCGTTCCCCGCAACAACCCCTAACCTAAAGAGTTATCATTTAGGGTTTTTTCGTCGACACCGAGGCACCCGCTAACCTAAACAGCTGCCATTTATTGTTCCATCGATGCCGAGGCACCCCCTAACCTAAATAGCCGTCATTTAGGGTTCCATCGACGTCGAGGTACGCCCTAACCATAATTGACGTTATTTAAGGTTCCGTCCGCGTGGAGGCACCCCTACCCGAAATATATGTCATCCAGGGTTTCGTCGACGTCGAGGCACCCCTAACCTATATAGATGTCATTTAGGCTTTCGTCGACGCCAAGGCACCCCCTAACCTAAATAGCCATCATTTAGGGTTCCATCGACGCCGAGGAACCCCCTAACCCGCTCGTCCCCGGGCGCCCTCAGCTATGGTGACGCACGGTCGACGGGTCAGCACGCCATCTCTTCCGGTCAACCCGTCATTTAGGCTTTCGTCGACGCCAACCACCTCGCCCTCTCTTCTCTATCCTCCTCCTCCTCCTCTTCTTCTTCTTCCTTCTTTTCCTTTTTCCTCTTCTTCTTCTCCTCTTCTTCTTCTTCTTCTTCTTCTTCTTCTTCTTCTTCTTCTTCTTCTCCTTCTCCTTCTCCTTCTCCTCCTCCTCCTCCTCCTCCTCCTCCTCCTCCTCCTCCTCCTCCTCCTCTTCTTCTTCTTCTTCTTCTTCTTCCTCTTCTTCTTCTTCTTTTCCTTTTTCCTCTTCTTCTACTTATTCTTCTTTTCTTCTTATTTTTTTCATCTTTCTTCTTCTTCTTCTAATTATCTAAACCTAAACCTAGCTAGCACTAACCTAAACCAAACACTAATTAACCTAAACCTAAACAGTAAAAAACAGAAAAAAAAGAAAAAAAACTCACCTTGAGGGCCGGTGGAGGAGGGCCGGCGCGGTGGTGGAGGAGGGCTGGCGCAGGGGGAGGAAGGCCGTGGGGAGGGGGGCTGCGCTGCGGCCTGCTCCGGCAGTGGGGCGTCGCGGGGAGGCGCCGCGGCTCCGAGGTCGTCGGGGGAGGGGAGGGCGCAGGGGCCGGGGAGCGGGGCGGCGGGTGAGGTCGTCGGGGGAGGGGCGGCGAGTGAGGTCGTCAGGGGAGGGGCGGCGGGTGAGGTCGTCGGGGGAGGGGCGGCGAGTGAGGTCGTCAGGGGAGGGGCGGCGGGTGAGGTCGTCGGGGGAGGGGCGGCGGCGGGTGAGATCGTCGGGGGAGGAGCGGCGGCGGCTGAGGTCGTGGGGGGGAGAGAGAGAGAGGGGGTGGGGCCGGGGGGTGCACGGCCGTTAGTTAGGCAAACCTCTTTGCCGTCTGCTAGCGGACGTCTTTGCCGTCCGCTAGCAGACAGCAAAGAGGGGGTGGGGCCGGGGGGGCACGGCCGTTAGTTAGGCAAATTCTTTGCCGTCCGCTAGCGGACGGCAAAGACAAGAAAGCGGACGACAAATATTTGGCGGACGGCATCCAGGCCGTCCATTTGACCTAGCCAGCTCCACGCCTCAGTGGGGCCCAGCTGGTCTCTTTGCCGTCTGCCTTTGGGCCCTTTGCCGTCTGCTGGCCAACAGCAAAGAAATGGCAGACGGCAAACTGTATCTTTGCCATCAGCCAGTTCTTTGCCGTCTGTTTTTTGAAAGTGGACGGCAAAGACCGTCTTTGCCGTCCGCTAGCAGACGACAAAGAACTGGCTGACGGCAAATTCCCTGATTCCAGTAGTGCATGCAATTGGAGACTGAATCTTGCGACCAAAAACAGAGTGAAGACCACCTTCCTCAAGAAGAATCTGACCGAAAGCAATTACTAGAGGGGGAACTTGTAGATGTCAAGAAAGAATTGGTGTAGTCGAAGGAGGCCGAAGAATGCAACGAAGACCTGCAAGCGGAAGTAATCGCCTCCATTGGGAGAACCGAGGAAGACCAGCAAGAATAGAGGAGCAAGGACGTGCAGGCCGAAGAAGATGCGCAACCTGACGGACAAGACCACCAACAGGATGTGCAGCAGCCTGCGTCAGAGCCGCGGGAAAAGCCGGAGCTCGAGGACGTGGACGGGAGGGAGAGTCCCCTGATGTCGACGTCCATCGCGCGGCGCGTGCACACGCGGACCTCATCGGAGAACCTGGCCGACGGCGCCGGCGAGGGGCCACCGTCCAAGGGGAAGGATTGCAAGAGGACGCTGGCGTGCAAGCTGCACGAGGAGCGGATCCAGCTCAAGGTCTGCCACGACCGCGCCGTGGCCGGGGTGTGCGCCGACGGCCTGCAAGCATAGAACGAGATGAGGAAATGAGAGAGAGAGAGACACACACACACAGAGGAGGGTAGGGGACGGGATCTGGTGGCGGTGCTCGCTCCGGTGGAACGGGGGCGCCAGCGACTTTGGAGGCTTCACATCCAGGGCTGCATATCGGTGGTAGCACGGGGATGAGAAAGAGGGATGGAGCGAGAGAAGTAAGGGAGCTGGATGCAAATCATAGTTTTAAATAGCCGGCTATAGCCCCGTTATAACTCCGCTATAGCTGTTTGAGCATGTTGCCGCTAAATGATTTCATGTACAATTTGCCGCTATAGCCTCGCTATAGCCCGTTATAGCTGTTTTTAAGGGTTGCCGCTATATGCCATAGCCCGCTATTTAAAACAATGATGCAAATGCATCTCGGTGGAGACAAATGAATAAGCTAGCGGTGGAGGTACACTCGTGACGGCCTGATGGGTGTTATGTGCCGGCCTCTCGGCCCCAACATTGTTTTTATAATATTTCTTGCGTTGGGGCCAATACTTAATAGTGCAAGAAAATTATTGGGAATGAAATATAATCTTCCAAATCAAGCCTTCCATTAAAAAAAATTACATAATGAAAATCATTAGAATTCAAATCTTTTGATAATTTTATAATATATTTTAAATGAATTATTAAACTCTCAAAGAGTATGCAAGGGCGTCTCCAACACCGACCCTCAAAATGCCCGCAACTGTCCAGACCGCACAGTGCGGACGTGTTTTGCCAGCCAATGCGGGCCTGTATCGATCCGCCGACCGGTCCGAAATTACTTTCTCTCGCAATCCAAAAACAAACTTGGGGCTTTGTGGGTGTCCGGACCGCTGCCACGCTCGATTCTATCTGCCATGGCCCACCCATAAACCTATTCCTTGCCCACGTTCCTTCCCGCCCGAAGTGGTCAGCGCCGTTCCAAAGCGCCGATGCTGCATTCATCGACATCAAACTGGCACTCTGGCATGGAAGCGGCACCGGTGGAGAGCGCCGCCCGCGCTGTTTTCCGATGCACACGACTCCTCCACATTCAAATGACAGGTCGTCATTCCGCCTCCCTACATTAAACATGCGCGGTTGCCGAGGAACCTACTCCGGCGCCACACGTTCGTTCGTCTACGGCCCGCCATTAACCACCTCGTCGCTTGCCCTGCCATTCGCCGACTATTTAAACTCCAGCCCCGGCCATAGCCGCATCCATGCCCCTCCTCGCCGCACCACGCCCGTCATGGCCTCCTCGAGCTCCAAAGCCATTTGGGACAGCCTCTCGTCCGAGCAGAAGATGGAGATGCCGCCATTGCTGTTGGCTGGCAGACCGGTAGGCAGACGGAGGCCGGCGCCGCGGACATCCCAATGGAGGACGCGGCCGATGATGAGTCGACGCCACCCTCCTCGCCGGTCCATGTCGGCATCACCATGGGCTAGCCCCGTGCTCACTACACCGAAATGGTGTTGGCCGAGCGGGAGGCCATGTTCCGACAGGCACAAGCCAACCAGGAGTACAACTTTCGCCTCCTCGACGAGCACCAGCACACGGTGGAGCTACTCGCCACTGGAGCGGCGATTGCGCCGGACGTGGACCAGGCGGAGGAGGAGGTGCTGCCCGACTCCTATCACACCGCCTGCGAAATCCGCCACGACCGCTAGCGGTACCGCCAGCGTCAAGTAGAGATAAGTGGCCTTCAAGGAGATCGATGAGGCGGACGACGAAGTCTACGGCAAGAGCAGGGACGAGGAAGAAGTTGCCAGCTCCACCACGCCCGCGCCTCGCCACCATGACCACGAAGACGGCACGTTCAAGGGCACCGCCGGCAGCGAGGAAGAGTAGAGCATGGGAGTTCGCCGGCGCTCGGGCCCCAGGAAGGCCACCACCCTTTCACACCCGCCGAAGCCAAACTTGACGGGCCCAAATCGTCGACCGATTAGCCGCTTGCAGATTGTGGAGGTGGAGGCTACGAAGGCGGAGCTAGAGTTTCAGTTCCCGGGGCTCATGGCCAGCCGAAAATGGCGAACGAGCGTTGGCGGTCATTTAGACTAGGTTTAGAGTACGATTTAGTTCAAATATGTCAAAATGCAATTAGTTTGCTCTGATCTTTATTAAAAGCACCCGGTTTTATCTAAAAATTATTCAAGTATGAATGAATATCGTCTGGTTTGTTTAAATATCCACCAAATTTGTTCACTTTCATTAAATTTCTTCCGAAATACAACCAGCCATATGTGGATAGCTTTGGATGGTCGTCACCCGCACCAGTGCCCGTGGATTGCCCCCCCCCCCCCCCGCGGTATGCGGTGTCCGTTTGGCGGGTCAGCGTTGGAGATGCCCTAAAAATCACATTGTATGTTTCTCCCGCTAAAAGACTATTGCATGCATCACTACTGTTTCATTCGATAGAAGTGTGGAGCTTAAGTATGCGCCAATGAAGGACGTTAGGGTGGCTTCTCACATGAACACTTCATGATCCAAATAACGATAATTCAACCCGTGGCAACACACCTCCATATGCACCTTATAGAGATGAGGGTAACCTAATTTCAACATTTGTCATACTTGAATATAAGTGGAGTGTAGTGGCACGTGAAGCGGGTTTTTTCAATTTTTTTGCCCGTTGCAACGCACGGGCATATGTACTAGCGAATTTGTTTGCGCGCCGCTTTTCGATGCACACGACTCCTCCAAGTTCAAATGACAGGTCGTCATTCCGCCTCCCTACATTAAACATGCGCGGTTGCCGAGGAACCTACTCCGGTGCCACACGTTTGTTTGTCTACGGCCCACCATTAACCACCTTGTCGCTTGCCTGCCATTCACCGACTATTTAAACTCCAGCCCCGGCCATAGCCGCATCCATCCTCCTCCTCGCCGCACCACGCCCGTCATGGCCTCCTCGAGTTCCAAAGCCATTTGGGACAACCTCTCGTCCGAGCAGAAGATGGAGATGCCGCCATTGCTGTTGGCTGACAGGCCGGCAGGCAGACGGAGGCCGGCGTCGCAGACGTCCCAATGGAGGACGCGGCCGATGACGAGTCAACGCCACCCTCCTCGCCGGTCCATGTCGGCATCACCATGGGCTAGCCCCGTGCTCACTACACCAAAGTGGTGTTGGCCGAGCGGGAGGCGTTGTTCCGACAGGCGCAAGCCAACCAGGAGTACAACTTCCGCCTCCTCGACGAGCACCGGCACACGATGGAGCTACTCGCCACTGGAACGGCGATTGCGCCGGACGTGGACCAAGCAGAGGAGGAGGTGCTAGCCGACTCCTATCGCACGGCCTGCGAAATCCGCCACGACCGCTAGCGGTACTGCCAGCGTCAAGTAGAGATACAATTGGCCTTCAAGGAGATCGACGAGGAGGACGACAAAGTCTACGGCAAGAGCAAGGACGAGGAAGAAGTTGCCAGTGCCGCCACGTGCGCGCCTCGCCGCCACGACCACGAAGCCAGCACGTCCAAGGGCGCCGCTGGCAGCGAGGAAGAGTAGAGCATGCGAGTTCGCCGGCGCTCAGGCCCCAGGAAGGCCACCGCCCCTTCGCTCCCGCTGAAGCCAAGCTTGACGGGCTCAAAATCGTCGACCGATTAGCCGCTTGCAGATTGTGGAGGTGGAGGCTACGAAGGCGGAGCTAGAGTTTTAGTTCCCGGGGCTCATGGCCGGCCGAAAATGGCGAACGGGCGTTGGCAGTCATTTAGACTAGGTTTACAGTACGATTTAGTTCAAATATGTCGAAATGTAATTAGTTTGCTCCGATCTTTATGAAAAGCACCCGGTTTTATCTAAAAATTATTCAAGTATGAATGAATATCGTCCGGTTTGTTCAAATATCCACCAAATTTGTTCACTTTCGTTAAATTCCTTCCGAAATACAACCAGCCATATGTGGATAGCTTTGGATGGTCGTCTACCGCACCATTGCCAGTGGATTGCCCCCTCCCCCCCGGTAGGCGGACGGATGCGGTGTCCATTTTGCGGGTCAGCATTGGAGATGCCCTAAAAATCACATTGTATGTTTCTCCCGCTAAAGTACTATTGCATGCATCACTGCTCTTTGATTCGATAAAAGTGTGGAGCTTAAGTATGCGCCAATGAAGGACGTTAGGGTGGCTTCTCACATGAACACTTCATGATCCAAATAACGATAATTCAACCCGTGGCAACACACCTGCAGATGCACCTTATAGAGATGAGGGTAACCTAATTTCAACATTTGTCATACTTGAATATAAGTGGAGTGTAATGGCACGTGAAGCAGGTTTTGTCAATTTTTCGCCCGTTGCAACGCACGGGCATATGTACTAGTACCCTAAAAAGAAAGGAGTGTGAAAACTAAAAAAAACGAGTGTGATACACGAGTGAAGTGCTAATAAACGGCTTGTCAAAATGAAAGGAGGCGAACTACTGGCTTGGAAGGATATACATTAAAAAAAATTGTGTACAGTTTTATAACACATGCATTTTTGAAGAACGTAAACATTTCACGGAACACGACCGAACACTTTTTTAAATATGTGAACATTTGTCAGCAACATATTTTTGATACTTTCTCAAAATAATTCTTTCTAATAAAACAAAATATTTTTCCCAAATTAAGAAAACCGTCATACGTGTGAAATTTGAAGGGGGGGGGGGTAAAGGTCATACGGCGTATGTTAAATAAAATCGGCCCTTACATAAACTTCCTTATATGAATAAGAAAACTATACAGGAAAAAATTCCGATCTATTCATCATTTGTCAAGGCATTACAAAAACCACTAGAAGAAAAATTACATCCAGGTTCGTAGAGACCACCTAGCGATGACTACAAGCACTGAAGTGAACCGAAGGCGTGCCACCATCATCGCCCCTCCTTCACCGAAGTCTGGCAAATCTTATTGTAGTAGACATTTGAGAAGTCGTAGTGCTAAGGCCCAATAGAACCAGCTTACCAGAACAACAATCGTCATCGGTTTCAAATAAAAAAAAACAATCATCACCGACTAAGAGAAATGTAGATCGAAAGTATCCAACCTGAAGACACACGAACACAGAGGAACGAAGACCAGATCCAAGTGGATTCATTGAAGACAAACGCCGACCGAGTTTCGCGAGATCCGCTGGAGACAAACGTCCACACGCCCTCCAATGGACGCACCACCAGAACGGGGGCTAGGCGGTGAGAACCTTATTCCAACTTCAAGGAGGCGCCGACGTCTCGTCTTCCTAAGCAGAACACAAACCATAAACGACTTGACATTAGTTTGACATCTGGCTCCCTACAAGAACAACTCTAGCTCGGGCCAAATACCCGGGTTGATCAAAGCAGCATTCAGAAGCACAGGTTCCAGACAAAAATCCGTTTAAGTTGAAACAAGCAGAATTGGTTGCTCTCTGCATGCTCCGGACCATAAAAGGTCTCTTGAACTAACCCATCCACACTCCAAATATATGATGTGCATTCGACACATCAAAAGAACGTCAAAGTTCCCGCAAAGAAAAATCATGTCCACAAGTGGAAAAATAGATTATCTGCTGGGTAAATAGGCAATTTTTTGATTAAATTAATCCAGGAAAGAATCACGATCATGGCATTGACAAAATTACTGACATACTGATTACGAACCAGACTAGCATGTACTACGCATACAATAGAAACATCTACGCAAATAACTAGTACTGCTAAGACAGAGATAAACAGGAGAGGGATAAACATGTTATACCCTCTAATCGGCCAATCAGAGGCTGCGGCGGCGGCGGCAACACCATCCTCGGCGGCCTTCTTCTCGGCTTTGAGCTTCTCGGTGGTGGCACGTTCGGCGTCGCTGGACATGATGATGACGAAGGCGACGCGGACGTAGAGGAAGCAGACGAATGGCAGCGAGCAGTCGCGTAGGAGACGCTCCCCAAAAACCTAATCGCCCCTCTCCCGTACTGGATCCAGTGAGGCGTTGTTTCGGAGGCCCGCTCTCCCGTCAATGATGACCCACAAGTATAGGGGATCAATCATAGTCCTTTCGATAAGTAAAAGTGTCGGACCCAACGAGGAGTAGATGGAAATGATAAGCGGTTTTCAGCAAGGTATTCTCTGCAAGTACTGAAATTATCGGTAACAGATAGTTTGATAGCAAGGTAATTCGTAACAAGTAACAAGTAACAATAGTAACCAAGGTGCAGCAAGGTGGCTCAATCATTTTTATAGCAAAGGACAAGACGGAACGAACTCTTATAATAAGCAAAGCGTTCTCGAGGACACATGAGAATTTCATCTAGTCACTTTCATCATGTTTGTTTGATTCATGTTCGTTACTTTGATAATTTGATATATGGGTGGACCGGTGCTTGGGTGCTGTTCTTACTTGAACAAGGCTCCCACTTATGATTACCCCCTCCCGTAAGCATCCGCAACTACGAAAAAAGAATTAACATAAATCAAACCATAGCATGAAACATATGGATTCAAATCAGCCCCTTACGGAATAGCGCATAAATTAGGGTTTAAACTTCTGTCACTCTAGCAACCCATCATCTAATTACTACTCCACAATGCCTTCCCTTAGGCCCAAAGATGGTGAAGTGTCATGTAGTCGACGTTCACACGACACCACTAAAGGAAGCTGCAACATACATATCATCAAAATATCGAACGAATACCAAATTCACATGATTACTTATAACCAGACTTCTCCCATGTCCTCAAGAACAAAAGTAACTACTCATAAATCATATTCATGTTCAAGATCAGAGGGGTATTGAATAGCATCAAGGATCTGAACATATAATCTTCCACCAAATAAACCAACTAGCATCAACTACGAGATGTAATCAACACTACTAGCAACCCACAGGTACCAATCTGAGGTTTTGAGACAAAGATTGAACACAACAGATGAATTAGGGTTTGAGATGAGATGGTGCTGGTGAAGATGTTGATGAAGATTGGTCCTCCCACGATGAGAGGATCGTTGGTGATGTCGATGGCTTCGAGTTCCCCCTCCCGGAGGGAAGTTTCCCCGGCGGAATCGTTCCGCCGGAGAGCAAAAGTGCTCCTGCCCAGGTTCCGCCTCGAGGCGGCGGCGCTTCGTCTTGAAAGTCTTCTCTTATTTTTTTTCTAGGGCAAATGGCTTCATATAGGAGAAGATGGGCCTCGAGGGCTGGCCAGGGGCCCCACAAGCTCGGGGGGGGGGGGGCACCCAGGGAGGTAGGGCGCGCCCCCAGACTTGTGGCTTTCTGGTGGGTCCCCCTCTAGTATTTCTTCCGCCAATATTTTTTATATATTCCAAAATAATTCTCCGTAAATTTTCAGGTCATTTGGAGTTGTGCAGAATAGCTATCTCTGCTATAGCCCTTTCCGGTCCAGAATTCCAGCTGCCGGCAATCTCCCTCTTCATGTGAAACTTTCAAAATAAGAGAGAAAAGGCATAAGAATTGTATCATAAAGTGAAATAATGACTTAAAGCATAATAAATAACAGTAGGAAAACCTAATGTAAAATGGACGTATCAACTTCCCCAAGCTTAGACCTCGCTTGTCCTCAAGCGAAAAACCGAAATCGATAATCATGACCACATGTTTAGAGAGAGAGGTGTCGATAAAACAAAATACGGACATGAAAGCATCTTGATCATTATCATAACAACAATATATCATCATAAAACTTCTCATGAATAAGTGACAATTCATCCAGAAGGCAAAGTATGAACCATAAACCATATTGAAAACTAACAAACTATGATCTCGGTCACTGAAGCAATTGCAATTCATCATATTATTAGAAAGAGTCTATGTAAGAGCTTTGTTTAGCAAGTTCACATGCTCAACTATTATTTAGTATTCTATGATTGTTGACACTCACGGCGTACTTATGGAGCAAAAGTTTCAGTCAGACACATAGAAAGATAGGGGCTTATAATTCCGCCTCCCAACGTATTTACCTCAAGGGTAATGTCAATAGTAATAATTCATGATCACCTACATTCAACTGGATATATATGCCTAGATCTTTCCCCCACCACATGATGCTTGCCAAGAGAGAAAATAAAAACGGAATAGAGGAGAATACTATTGACTCTTGCATAAAAGTAAATACATAAATTAAAGGATAGGCCCTTCGCAGAGGGAAGCAGATGTTGTCATGCGCTTTTATTTTTGGATGTGCAAGCTCTTAATGCAAAGGAACATCACTTTATATTGCCCCTTGTGAAAGCAAACTTTATTATGCAGTCTGTCGCTTTTATTTCTTCGCCATCACAAGATCGTACAAAGCTTATTTTCCCTTACAATAAAAGATCATACATATTTAGGAGCAATTTTTATTGCTTTTGCACCGATGACAACTTACTTGAAGGATCTTATTCAATCCATAGGTAGATATGGGGGACTCTCATGACATGAAACTGGGTTTAAGGGTTTTGGATGCACAAGTAGTATCTCTACTTAGTATGAAATTTTGGCTAGCAAAAGATATTGGGCAAGCACCACAGATGATCCATGACAATATAACTTCTATGTGAATATAAGCAAACATAACTCATTACGTTGTCTTCCTTGTCCAACGTCGACTATTTGACATAAAATATTTAATGGGGGCTCACAATCATAAAAGAAGTCTAAGATAGTATATCTATATGTGAGACCTCTCTTTCTTTATTACTTTTTCATGGATTGCAACAATGACCAATACTATGTTTGTTAACTTTCACCAAGTTTTATCAATTATAATTCTTTTATGTGAAGTCATCACTCCCCATGGGATTAGCATATGATCTCTTTTTTATTCACTTTACCTTATTTCTAAGATTGGATCAATCAAAAGTAAAACAACTCAACTCAAACTACTCTTTATTATATAACTCTCACACTCGATTACATAGATATATAGATCACAAAGCAAGCACTCAAAACTAAATCATACTAAAACCTTATTCTTATAGATCACAAAATAACTAAGGATCGAACTAAGATAGATAATTATGATAAAAGTGATGGTGATACTATACCGGGGCACCTCCCCCAAGCTTGGCACAAGCCAAGGGTGGTGCCCATACCCGTGTACTCAAGTCTCCTTCTTCGGTGATGGTGGTGCAATATTCTTAGCGATGATACCCCTGAGGATGCGATTCTCCTCTTCGAGCTTATTGACTTGACTCTTAAGATCCATGATTTCTTTTCAGAGGTTCCCGGCAAAAATTAATGCACCATCCACCCAAGGATGCATCCTGGCAGAAGAAGATGAAGCAACACTCTTTTTCAAGTTATGGTAAGAGATAAATCGGGTATTGGGGGGTTTCACCGTATTTGGCAAGCTTGATTTCTTGAATTCCACATGCATATCTCCAGGTTGGGGTAGTGAAGTTTCTTCTTCCTCCACGTCCATGGAATCCATCCTCTTCAAGTCAGCCTCCACCTCCTCATCGGTCGACCATCCATAGGGGTCGACATCGCCGTAGATTCTCGGATTTGCTGTAGTGTGGGAAACATGGCTCTCCCCATCTGATTCTCGTGACAACATAGCGCTCCAAATTTGCCTGAAAAACAGCCCGAAACAAGAATAGAGGAGAAACTTGCGATATGGTGGTCAAAACATTCGAGAGTATATATAATGAATTTTCCACGTGCAGGACACGTAATATGGAAGAAAAACGGAGTCAGGATAGTCCACGGGGGAGCCACAAGCTCGGTAGGCGCGCCCTGTGGGTAGGGCGCGCCCCCTAGGCTTGTCGCTCCCTCGTGCACTTTTTGGACTGTTTATTATTTTCCTAACTTTTTATATATTTCAAAACGATCAAAAAGTGCTTTTATGGAATTTTTGGAGTCGGTTTACTTACTGTACCACATACCTACTCCTTTTCAGGGTTCTGTAGCGTTCCGGGAGGTTTCCACTATGTGCTCCTCCGGTGTCATTGTTTGAATAATATTAGTTTCAACATTAATAGGCGTACCTGAGATATAATGTTTAATTCTTTGCCCATTAACACTCTCGGATTAGTGCCTTCGAAGTTGTTTATTTTGATAGCTCCGGAACGATAAACTTCTTCGATGATGTATGGTCCTTCCCATTTAGAGAGAAGTTTGCCTGCAAAGAATCTTAAACAAGAATTGTATAATAGAACATGATCACCAACTTTGAATTCCCGTTTCTGAATTCTCTTATCATGCCATCTCTTAACTTTTTCTTTAAACAACTTGGCATTTTCATAGGCTTGTGTTCTCCATTCATCTAGAGAGCTAATATCAAATAATCTCTTTTCACCGGCAAGTTTAAAATCATAATTGAGTTCTTTAATTGCCCAATAAGCTTTATGTTCTAACTCAAGAGGTAAATGACATGCTTTTCCAAAGACCATCTTATATGGAGACATACCCATATGATTTTTATAAGCAGTTCTATAGGCCCATAATGCATCATCAAGTTTCTTAGACAAATTCTTTCTAGATCTATTAACGGTCTTTTGCATGATTAACTTTATTTCTCAATTAGTTAATTCAACTTGACCACTAGATTGAGGATGATAAGGTGATGCAATTCTATGGTTAACATCGTATTTAGCAAGAAGTTTACGGAAAGCACCATGAATAAAATGTGAACCACCATCAGTCATCAAATATCTAGGGACTCCAAACCTTGGAAATATAACTTCTTTAAGCATTTTAATAGAAGTGTTATCAGCATTACTAGTTGGAATAGCTTCTACCCACTTAGTAACGTAATCAACAACAACTAAAATATGAGTATACCCATTAGAGGAAGGAAATGGTCTCATATAATCAAATCCCCAAACATCAAATGGTTCAATAACAAGTGAATAATTCATAGGCATCTCCTGACGTCTACTAATATTATCAATTCTTTGACATTCATCACAAGATAGGACAAACTTACGTGCATCTTTGAAGAGAGTAGGCCAACAAAAACCAGACTGTAATACCTTATGTGCGGTTCTGTCTCCTGCATGGTGTCCTCCGTATGCCTCAGAATGACACTTTCATAGGATTTGTTCCTGTCCATGCTCAGGCACACAGCATCTAAGAACACCATCTACTCCTTCTTTATATAAATGTGGGTCATCCCAGAAGTAATGTCTTAAATCAAAGAAGAACTTTTTCTTTTGTTGGTATGTGAAACTAGGTGGTATATATTTAGTAACAATGTAATTAGCATAGTCCGCATACCAAGGAGTATTACAAGAAGCATTTATAACAACTAATTGTTCATCGGGAAAACTATCATCAATAGGCAGTGGGTCATCAAGAACATTTTCCAGTCTAGACAAGTTATCAACTACGGGATTCTCAGCTCCCTTTCTATCAATAATATGCAAATCAAATTCTTGAAGCAAAAGAACCCACCTAATAAGTCTAGGTTTAGCATCTTTCTTTTCCATAAGATATTTAATAGCAGCATGATCAGTGTGAATAGTCACTTTAGAATCAACAATGTAAGATCTGAATTTATCACATGCAACACAGAACTACTAAAAATTCCTTCTCAGTAGTAGCATAATTTCTTTGAGCATTGTCTAGAGTTGTACTAGCATAATGGATAACATTCAATTTCTTATCAACTCTTTGTCACCAACAGCAAAGTCACTAGCATCACACATAATTTCAAAAGGTAAGTACAAATCAGGTGGTTGAACAATAGGTGCAGAAATTAAGGCTTTCTTAAGTGTTTCAAAGGCTTCTACACAATCATCATCAAAAACGAATGGAACATCTTTTTGCAAAATATTAGTAAGAGGCCTAGAAATTTTAGAGAAGTCTTTTATAAACCTCCTATAAAAACCAGCATGACCAAGGAAACTTCTTATACCTTTGATATCTTTAGGGCATGGCATTTTCTCAATTGCATCAACTTTATCTTTATCAACTTCAATACCTCTTTTAGAAATTTTATGCCCAAGGACTATACCTTCGTTCACCATAAAGTGGCACTTCTCCCAATTCAAGACAAGATTAGTTTCTTCACATCTCTGCAAAACTCGATCAAGGTTGCTTAAGCAATCATCAAAAGAAGTTTCGTAAACGGAAAAATCATCCATGAATACCTCAACAATCTTTTCACAAAAGTCAGAGAATATAGCAGTTATACCTCTTTGAAAGGTAGCAGGTGCATTACATAGACCAAAAAGCATACGTCTATAAGCATAATTTCCAAATGGACAAGTAAAAGTAGTTTTCTCTTGATCTTGTTGTGATACAGGTATTTGAGAAAAACCAGAATATCCATCTATGAAGCAAAAGTGTGTATGCTTAGACAATCTTTCTAACATTTGATCAATAAAAGTCAAGGTGTAATGATCTTTTCTAGTAGCTTTATTTAGTTTCCGGAAATCAATTACCATTCTATAACCAGTTACAATTCTCCGTGGAATAAGTTCATTTTTATCATTAGGAACCACAGTAATACCTCCTTTCTTAGGAACACAATGAACAGGACTTACCCATCTACTATCAGCTATAGGATAAATTATACCTGCCTCCAGAAGCTTTAATATTTCAGTTCTTACCACATCCTTCATTTTGGGATTCAAGCGGCGTTGATGATCAACGACGGGTTTAGCATCTGGCTCCATATTAATCTTGTGCTGACATAGAGTGGGACTAATGCCCTTAAGATCATTAAGAGTACATCCAATAGCAGCACGGTGCTTCCTCAGAGTTTTAAGTAATCTCCTTTTTTCATGCTCTGAAAGGTTAGCACTAATAATAACAGGATATATCTTCTTTTCATCAAGATAAGCATATTTAAGTGTATCAGGTAATTGCTTTAATTCAAACACAGGATCACTCTTAGGTGGAAGAGGATCTCCAAGAGTTTCAACAGGCAAATAATGTTTAAGGATAGGCGCTTGCTTAAAGAATATCTCATCTATTTCATTTCTTTCATTCATATGCATATTATTTTCATGTTCTAGCAAATATTGTTCTAGAGGATCAGTAGGAGGTACATCAATAGAAGCAAGACCAATGATTTCATCCTTACTATACAATTCTTTCTCATATGGTTGTCTACGAAACTTAGAGAAATTAAATTCATGAGACACATCACCAAACTTAACTCTAACCTTTTCTTTAGCACAATCAATTTCAGCATTAACGGTATTCAAGAAAGGTCTACCAAATATAATGGGACAAAAACTATCTTGTTGTGAACCAAGTACTAAGAAATCAGTAGGGTATTCGATCTTACCACACAAGACTTCAACATCTCGAACAATCCCAAGCGGTGAAATAGTATGTCTATTTGCAAGCTTAATCGTGACATCAATATCCTCAATCTCAATAGGTGCAATATCATTCATAACTTATTAATATAAAGAGAAAGGAATAGCACTCACACTAGCACCCATATCACATAAACCATGATAGCAAAGGTCTCCAATTTTAACAGAAACAATCGGCATGCCTAATATGGGCTTGTTCTTATCTAACTTGTCTCGTTCATTTCTAACAGGTTTAGCAATTCTAGTAGCCACTTCGCAAAAGAAAATAACATGCCCATCAATATCATCAACTAATAGATCTTTTACCATTGCAATGTTGGGTTCAACTTTAATTTGTTCAGAAGGTCTAGGTGCTCTAACATTACTCTTATTAACCACAGTCGTAGCTTTAGCATGTTCCTTTATCCTAACAGGGAAAGGAGGTTTCTCAATATTGTAGGAGATATGCCCTAGAGGCAATAATAAATGTTATTATTTATCTCCATGTTTATAGTTATGTTTATATTCCGCGCTATAACTGCTATGGTTCTCGAGTCTGCAATAACCACGAGGCTCGGAGGAAAACTCATATGCACGTGTGGAATAATAAACGGTAAAATGTATTCCTAGTCTGGCCTCTAAGACTAGCTCAAGTGTTGCATGATGGTTCTGTTTTCCTGATCATGGGCATGACTATGCCGGCAACTTTGAGGACACGATGTTAGAAGAACACTTGTGTTGAATCGACCCGATTGATGTTATGCTATGAGATACATTCGTCACAAGTTAATGGTTAATAACACAGAGATAGTTTACGTTTTCATAATTCCTTAGACCATGAGAGTATTGAGTTTCTTCATGCTTGCTTCATGAACTTTGGGGTTTGGTAAACATCATCCGTAAATGGGTGGCTATTACGGCGGCTTACGGGTTCATGGAAAAGTATGTCAAGGGACTTGATAGCTCAAGATTGGGATTTGCTCCTCCGACGATGGAGATATATTCTTTGGGCCCTCTCGGTGTTACAGTATCCATCATCGTCTGGCCAGACACATTGTGATTCGATCACGGGGATGCCGGAACAGGGGAACGAGAAAAGAGAACAAAACCGGTAACGAGGTAACTGGCATAGTGGACAAGTGTTGATCCACGGGGATGCCGATAAATCTCACCTCGGGTGTTTGTAACATATCGCTAAGCAACATGAATAGCACACGGCAACTGGAGGTTCACTCGAATATTTATTCGTGTGGGTATAGGGGTCAATATGGGTGTCCACCGCTCCGATGTTGATCATTGATCGAAAAGAGTTCCGGTCATGTCTATACTTCCCCGAACCTATAGGGTCACATGCTTAAGGGTCATCTATCTGCTGAATACTAGACAGGGAGTCTGAGAGAAAGTCACCGGAAAAGTTTCGAAGACAACGGAAAAGTTCCGGAGAGAGAACACCGGAATAGTTTCGGTAAAACCGAAAAGTTGTTTCGGAGTATACCATTAAGTCAAATTGGTTTCGGCACACGCCTGGAAATTCTTGGAGGGTGCCAGAATTGTTCTGGAAACTTTTGGGATTTTTCCGGGATAAAAACCGGAAATGTTCCGGAGTTGTCGGAACCGGTTTGGTTGCTTTTCGCAGATGAAAATTACTAATCCGGAATTGTTTTAGAACACATCCAAAATCATTTTAGTGGGTAGTGGAATTATTCTAAGACCCACAGAAATATTTTTGGATTTTACGGTCGCGGAAAAATGTTTTTGTGAATAGTGAAAGTGCTTTTTGGGCTACTTTATGGAAAGCCACCTTTTAGGGCTTTCCCAAAAGGCTTCTAGAAGGGATTGGGTACCAAGGAACCCCCTTTGGGGGGGGCCTAGGGATGGCCGGCCAAGATGGAGCTCCTCCATGGAACTCCACTTGCCTTCCTTTTATGCCCTTATGGAGGATCCATGTGATGGGTTTTTTGGGTATTTTCCCCCTTGGGTTTTCCTATAAATAGAGGTGGAGAGGCACTCTCCACACTCACTCCTTTATCACATACAAGTGCCATGCAATGATCTGGCTTCTCTCTCCCTCCCCGCGAAATAGTTTCGTAGAGCCGAAAGGCTGTCTGGGTTCCGGTGGGAACTAGTTCTGGACGGCTAAGCCCTGCCAGATAGATGACACCGTATGTGTGAAACCCTGTAGAGAGGTCGTAGGTTCGATCCTTTTGCCCGAGGGGCTGTTCGAGAGTGCCTCCCGAAGGGCTATATGAGTGACCGTCTGAGTTTCTGTGAGTGCCTCCCGAAGGGCTGGTCGTGACACCGTCCGGGGGACTGTCAAACCGCCTCCCGGAGGGCTGTTCGAGGGGCTGACGAGGGAGTACATCCTCGCGGTTGGGAGGTTGTAAATCCTAGCTGCGGGGATCTGCACCAACGATCTACATCGACTCTAGTTCCGCTGCGCTATGAGTCGGTAACGATCAGATCAAACCCTGTATGCATCTCCATAGTGATCCTGGGCGTGCTCGCAGTTCCGGAAATTTTTGTTTTCTACGGCGTTCCCCTACAGTGGCATCATGAGCCGTGCTATGCGTAGATGCATGTTACGATCTAGAATACATAGAGATGTATGGGTATTGCACAATATAATTTGTAGTAGATGAGTTCTATTACTGAAAATTATTTGTGCGGGTAGCAGATGAAATCTGTTACCCGATGTTCTTGTTGCTTCCCTGAAATTTGCGCATTTTTGATCTTGATAACGGCATGGTGGAGTTTCAATGTTCTGGCAATCCGCGATCCTGATTGATCAACGAAGTGCTAACAGTTCGTTGAATTCCACCATAGTTAAAAGAAAGATGAAATTTCGCAGACGAAAGGGCAACGCAGATATGATCTGCACGGGGGTCATGCGTATGACGAAGTTCAGTATGGGGCTCGAGATTTTATTATCTCGTGTTTCATACACCCCGCAAAGTTAATTTAGCAACTTGAATAATCATACTTGATGATAAACGTTGGTAGCTCCGGTTTAAGTCAAAACCTTAGAAGCCACGTAAAATAAAATTTTGCATAAACTTATTAGAGGCATCTAACTTGGTTTTGCAGGATAAGCATGAGATGTGGTATAGCCTTTGTCATATTTAATTTGATTATGTATGAGATGACTATATAATGTAAATTAACATGACCTGTGTGTCATGATTCGGCATGATGGCTGGAGCCATATGATTGTCACTTTAAATGACCTGCGTGTCAACCTTAAGTAATGCACTTATTCTATTAGCTATAGAGATAGCAATATTATCTGGTGCATCGACAAGGTGGTAGCAATCTTCGCGAAGGTGAACACCGACGCAAATGCCGAAGACGAAGAAATTAAAGACTTCTCCGTCAGAAAGGGCTATACCATATCATGCTATTATGAATTGCCTGAGATGTTTATCCCTTATGATGCACCCTTTTGACTGTGCGGTAGTCGCTTTTTATTAGGGTGATCTCTCACTTAAAATATCAAGTAGTTAGTGTTCTCCCAAGTGTAGCACCGTCACGGCACCTATCTTTTCGGGGTGCGCCATGTTTCCATGAGTACGAACGATTAGCGAAGTGTGAGGCGGGTGAGTTTAGACCTCACAGTGAGATCACCTGGTTGTCTTGACGTTCTGGCTTGAGAGTCCTGAGCTCGGAACATGCCCATCGAAAGATGAACAAGAGTCACATAGAGATGTGATATGTCTCTAACGTATCTATAATTTTTGATTGTTCCATTCTGTTATATTATCAATCTTGGATGTTTTTATATGCATTTATAGCAATTATATATCATTTTTGTAGACTAACCTATTAACCTAGTGCCCAGTGCCAGTTGCTGTTTTCTGCCCTCTTTTTGTTTTAAAGAAAATCAATACCAAACGAAGTCCAAATGCCACAAAACTTTTTGGAGATTTTTTTCTGGACAAGATAAACACTAGAAGCTTCGGGAGGAGGCCAGAAGACCCTGGAGGTGGCCACGAGCCACCAGGGCGCGCCTGGGGGGGCAGGCACGCCCTGGTGCCTTGTGGGGCCCACAGAGCTCTGTTTGACCTAATTCCTCCACTATAAATTCCCAAAAAATCAGAAACCATCAGGGGAGTCCACGAAATACTTTTTCCACCACCGCAAGTTTCTGTTCTCGAGAGATCCCATCTGGAGGCCTTCTCTGGTACTCCGCCGGAGGGGGAATCGATCACGGAGGGGCTCTACATCAACCTTGCTGCCCTTCTGATGATGCGTGAGTAGTTTACCACAGACCTTCGGGTCCATAGGCAGTAGCTAGATGGCTTCTTCTCTCTTTTTGATCTTGAATACAATGTTCTCCTTGATGTTCTTGGAGTTCTATCCGATGTAATCACTTTTTGCGGTGTGTTTGTTGGGATCCAATGAATTGTGAGTTTATGATCAGATTATCCATGAATATTATTTGAGTCTTCTCTGATCTATTTTATGCATGATTATTATAGCTTCGTATTTCTTCTCCGATCTATTGATTTGGTTTGGCCAACTAGATTGATTTATCTTGCCATGGGAAGAGGTGCTTTGTAATGGGTTCGATCTTGCGGTGCTCAATCCCAGTGACAGAAAGGGACACGACATGTATGTATCGTTGCTATTAAGGGTAAAAAGATGGGGTTTATTCATACGTGAGTTTATCTTGTCTACATCATGTCATCGTTCTTAAGGTGTTACTCCGTTCTTTATGGACTTAATACACTAGATGAATGCTGGATAGCGGTCGATGTGTGGAGTAATAGTAGTAGATGCAGGCAGGAGTCGGTCTACTTGTCTCGGACGTGATGCCTATATACATGATCATTGCCTTGGATATCGTCATGATTATTTGCTTTTCTATCAATTGCCCAACAGTAATTTGTCTACCCACCGTATGCTATTTTCTTGAGAGAAGCCTCTAGTGAAACCTATGGCCCCCGGGTCTATCTAAATCATATTACTACAACCCTAAAAATATTGCTACCATTTTCTTTTATTTATTTTATTTTGTATTTTTGTTTCAATCTATCTATCTATCACATACAATTTAATCTTGCAATTGACCGCCGAGGGATTGACAACCCCTCGTTTGCGTTGGGTGCAAGGATTTGTTGTTTGTGTGCAGGTGCTGCTAACGAGGTGTTGCATGATTCTCCTACTAGTTCGATAACCTTGGTTTCATAACTGAGGGAAATACTTATCTCTACTATGCTGCATCATCCCTTCCTCTTCGAGGAAAATACCAACGCAAGCTACAAGTAGCAAGATGTGATCGGCAAGTTGGCCTACCGATTGAAGTTCCCGTCATCAGTGATGTTCCCATCAATGGCGTTGAATTGAAATGCGGGTCTTGTATCACTCACAATGAATTATGAGAGATATTGATTTGAGTGGGAGCGCATTATAGAATTAACTTGTTTAATTCTCAGTGCAATTAATTATGGATACTGTCTAAGTGTTATATGCATAATAGTTATAGAAGAATGGCTCGCGTTTTCCACCTTCCCTGTTAAAATTGAATAAGCTGTTAAATATCTGGTTAAAACTTTACGGTTGGTAACGTAATGTGAGGATTGTCCTCAAGAGTGCCGAGAAGGACTTTGTCCTATCGCATGCTTTCGGTATTCTCCCGCTAATGCTATGGATGATGTGACTCTCGTCCTTCGATCCAAAAGCTAGAATTCCGTTACGGTCAAGTACAATATGTTTGCTTCCATGAGACCCGAACTTCAAAAGTTTGGGATAGTTATATGATATTCATGGAACTAAAAAATGTTTTTAGATGCAGACAAAGGCTAAAAGATATGAGATATCCGAAGCAATGTTTGTTTGCAAAGTATGAGTAAAGTGTTTACTAGGCATTTGACTGATAAGAGAGGGATCCAGAAGAACGCCTGTCATGTAAAAGAAGGTGAATAAAACAACAACTTAAAGAGAAAGGAAATGTCAAAAGGGTGTTAGTGTGACTTACACGCCTAGGATGTCCGGGGCTAACGCCACTCTTAAAGTTGGGTGCTTCTTCTGAGAGTAGGAGAAATACTGAAAGTTAAACTGTTAGAAGTATAAAGGCAAAACGAGAGAAGACTGGAATATCCAGCTCATGTATGAATGTCATACGAGCTATTGATGTATAGAAGGCTGGTCAAAAGAAATAGTTCTTGAGCATTGTGATTAAATTGTTAGTCTGTAATTCTTGGGTATTGTGAGTTGATCACAAAGATACCCGCTCGATTGCATTCTGTTGCGACTCGATTCAAGAACTACTACGGCCTAAAAGACTTGTCGGAGTGAGGTTTAGATACGCGCTGGGAACATAGTAAATGTTATTATACCTTCCATCAGTGTATTACCTATGTATTTATTTTCATAATTCATTTTTGGAGTTTCATACACTCTAGCCCATTGCATAAGGTATCTTGCAAGAAGGTTGTTCATAAGAGAACTTTTGATGTTCGGTGTTATGAATAACATAAGGGCCATACTTTCATTATGAATGAGAGTATGTTATGAATATTGATAATAATACATTACCTCTGTATTTACTTTCATATTTCATTTTAGAGTTTTATACACTCTAGCCCATTTGCATAATGTTTATTGCAAGAGTGTTGTTCATAAAAGAACAATTGTTGTTCAGTATTATGAATAACATAAGGGCCATACTTCCATCATGGATGGGATGCATGTTATGAATATTGATGGTAATATGATACATCCATAACACTGACGCTAAATGTCACAAGACTAAAAGAATACCACATATGTGTGGCACTGCATTTGGTCACATTGGAGAAACCCGCATGGAAAATTCCATCATGATGGTTTTTGAAGTCATTTGATTATGAATCATCTGACACTTGCAAATTTTGTCCAAAAAGTGAAGTGACTGAAATACCATTCACAGGCCATGAGGAACGAGCAACAAACTTATTGGTGATCATACATTATGATGTGTGTAGTCCAATAAATGTTGTTGCTAGCAGTGGATTTATCTATCTTCTTTAATGACTCAAGTAGATATATGGATATTTACTTGATGAGACGTAAGTCTAGATCTTTTGAAATCTTTCAAAAGGTTTTCAAAAATGAAGTAGAAATTATTGTAACAAGAAAAATTATGTTTCTGCAAACTAGATTGCAGAAAGGAATATTTGAGTTACAAGTTTAGCGAATGTCTGATGAGTTGTGAAAAGAGTTTTCATAACTTACACCTCCCAGAACACCACTGTGAGTGGAATGTCCGTGAAGATGTAATCAAACCATTTATGACATGGTAAGATCAAAGATGACGTAAATCAATTTGCCATTATCCTTTTTAAAGTAATGCTTTAGAGACTGCGGCTTTTACACTGAATAGAGCGCCATCAGATCTGTTGAAATGACGCCATGGTATGGTATGCCCAACCATGTTTTGTCTTTTCTTAACATTTGGAATATGGGGCTTGTGTAAAATATTTACAAACATATTCCAAATCAGACAAGTGCTACTTTGTAGGTTATCCCAAGTAATTTGGAATTCCTCCACCACTATACCGAGGCAAAAGGTTTGCCACAAAGAACGGTGTGATTTTGTAGAAAATGGTTCTTGCAAAAAATTGAGTGGGAGGACAGTGCAACTCGACGAGATAACAGTATCTTCGTCATCAGGTCAAGGAAAAGAAACCTTGGAAGTGATTCCGGAGTTTCCTACTGCGACTGATACGGAAGCCTCTACATGAGATGTATGGACTTCGGTCGAACTTGCAGCTGAACCATGTAGGCAAAACTCGAGCAAACCTCTCAGGTGCACAGACGAGATATTGTTGCTAGACAACAGTATACCTACGATACACAAGGAAGCGTTGATGGCCCCTGACTCCGGAATTGGCTAAATGTCAATATAATCCGAGATAGTTTCCATATAAATGATTCAAGATTTGATCTTGATAAACCCTTCGGAAGACTTGAAGTCTAACGAATATTAATGGAACTATAAACTGATACGGATAAAAATGTTTTATCCATAAAGCTTGACTTGTTGCTTATAACAAATTCAAGGAATTAACTGCGATGAGATTGTCTCACCGTAGCGATGCTTAAAGTCGGTTCAGGTTAAACTAGCAATTAATACATATTTCAATGATGAGATATGATACTTGGATGCCAAAAGGATTTCCATGTGATGGAAATGCTACCTAGGACTTGCATGTGATATAGTCCAAGGTATTTTGTCTATCCAGAGGATGCTGGTGAGTATGCAATCTTCAGAGTTCCAGCAATGGACAGAAGAGAGCAAAATGGAGTTGGAATCTTCATTTTTGATGAAATAGTCAAAAGAGTTTGATTTCATCAATGGATAGCGAAGATGCTCGTGATTACAAGAAAGTAAGTGGGAGCATAATAATATTTCTGAAAACCTTGTGTGCTTGACACATTGTTGATTGGAAATAATATAAATTTCCTCACACGAATTAGGACTTCATTGAGAAATAGTTTTTTTTTATGAAGTTCTTGGACTAGGTAGCCTCGATATTAGGCATAATTATCTATGGAGATAGAATTGCCTAATAGGGCTAAGCCAAAATACATATTGACAAGATGCTAAAACAGTTTAGCATAAGAACGCCAAGGAGTGATTCTTGCCGAAGTCACATGGAAAGAGTTTTGCAGGACTCGGTGTCCTAAAACACTGATGAGCAAAATACATGATGGATATTTCACACACCTTTGTGTTTGGATTAATCATATATTCCATGGTATGTAAAACAACCAGATATGTCCAATACTCCCAAGTTGTTGCGAGTATAGATACCAAAGTGATCAACGTACTGATCATGGGACAACAGTGAAAAATGTCATTGAGTACTAAAGTAGCACTAATGACATGTTTTCTCGCAAGCAGAGATTATGAAGTGCTCGTTGTAAGTAATTGCATCGATACAGTCTTCATCAATGGTCCATGCAATTTTCGATTTAAGTTAAGGGTTTTTTGTGTAATACACAATATGGTGACACAGTAAGTTGGAAATGTTCCAAACAGGTTACTGTGGCGAATTCTATAACAAAGGCTAAGTATGTTGATGCTTTGGAAACGACAAAGAAGATGTTGAATCATATAGTTCATTCATGAACTTAATATGGTTCCCAGATGGCTTTGGTCAATGGGACACTATTGCAGATAGTTGCTCCATAGCTCAGTCTGAGGAATCAAGGTTTGACCTGTGATTCACATATATACAAAGCCAAGTCCACACAAAATAAGTATTTTGTGAAAGCGTAAAAACGCGAGGATATGCAAAGATACACACGGAGCTGAAGTTGTCAGATCCGTTGGACATCAGGCTATACCACATGCGAAGCATATTTTACACCGTATGCCATAGGTGTAAAGTGCATTAGCATTGACTAGATTATTGACTCTAGTGCAAGTGGGAGTCTGTAGGAGATATGCCCTAGAGGCAATAATAAATGTTATTATTTATCTCCATGTTTATAGTTATGTTTATATACCGTGCTATAACTGCTATGGTTCTCGAGTCTGCAATAACCACGAGGCTCGGAGGAAAACTCATATGCACGTGTGGAATAATAAACGGTAAAATGTATTCCTAGTCTGGCCTCTAAGACTAGCTCAAGTCTTGCAAGATAGTTCTGTTTTCCTGATCATGGGCATGACTATGTCGGCAACTTTGAGGACACGATGTTAGAAGAACACTTGTGTTGAATTGACCCGATTAATGTTATGCTATGAGATACATTCGTCACAAGTTAATGGTTAATAACACAGAGATAGTTTACGTTTGCATAATTCCTTAGACCATGAGAGTATCGAGTTTCTTCATGCTTGCTTCATTAACTTTGGGGTTTGTTAAACGTCATCCGTAAATGGGTGGCTATTACGGCGGCTTACGGGTTCATGGAAAAGTATGTCAAGGGACTTGATAGCTCAAGATTGGGATTTGCTCCTCCGACGATGGAGAGATATTCTTTGGGCCCTCTCGGTGTTACGGTATCCATCATCGTCTGGCCAGACACATTGTGAATCGATCATGGGGATGCCGGAACACGGGAACGAGAAAAGAGAACAAAACCGGTAACGAGGTAACTGGCATAGTGGACAAGTGTTGATCCACGGGGAGGCCAATAAATCTCACCTCGGGTGTTTGTAACATATCGCGAAGCAACAGGAATAGCACACGGCAACTGGAGGTTCACTCGAATATTTATTCGTGTGGGTATAGGGGTCAATATGGGTGTCCACGGCTCTGATGTTGATCATTGATCGGAAAGAGTTCCGGTCATGTCTATACTGCACCGAACCTATAGGGTCACACACTTAAGGGTCATCTATGTGCTGAATACTAGACAGGGTGTCTGAGAGAAAGTCACCGGAAAAGTTTTGGAGACAACGGAAAAGTTCCGGAGAAAGAACACCGGAATAGTTTCGGTAAAACCGAAAAGTTGTTTCGGAGTATACCATTAAGTCAAATTGGTTTCGGCACACTCCTGGAAATTCTTGGAGGGTGCCAGAATTGTTCTGGAAACTTCTGGGATTTTTCCGGGATAAAAACCGGAAATGTTCCGGAGCTGCCGGAACCGGTTTGGTTGCTTTTCGCAGATGAAAATCACTAATCCGGAATTGTTTCAGAACGCATCCAAAATCATTTTACTAGGTAGTGGAATTATTCTAAGACCCACAGAAATATTTTCGGATTTTACGGTCGCGGAAAAATGTTTCCGTGAAAAGTGAAAGTGCTTTTTGGGCTACTTTATGGAAAGCCACCTTTTAGGGCTTTTCCCAAAAGGCTTCTAGAAGGGATTGGGGACCAAGGAACCCCCTTTGTGGGGGGCCCTAGGGATGGCCGGCCAAGATGGAGCTCCTCCATGGAGCTCCACTTGCCTTCCGTTTATGCCCTTATGGAGGATCCATGTGATGGGTTTTTTGGGTACTTTTCTCCTTGGGTTTTCCTATAAATAGAGGTGGAGAGGCACTCTCCACACTCACTCCTTTCTTACATAAAAGTGCCATGCAATGATTTGGCTTGTCTCTCCCTCCCCGCGAAATAGTTTCGTAGAGCCAAAAGGTTGTCTAGGTTCCGGTGGGAACTAGTTCTGGATGGCGAAGCCCTGCCGGATAGATGTCACCGTATGTGTGCAACCTCATAGAGAGGTCGTAGGTTCGATCCTTTTGCCCGAGGGGCTGTTCGAGAGTGCCTCCCAAAGGGTTGTCCGAGTGTGTTGGGGAACGTTGCATGGAAAACAAAAAATTTCTACGCACACGCAAGATCTATCCATGGAGATGCATAGCTACGAGAGGGGCAGTGTGTCTACGTACCCTCGTAGACCGTAAGCGGAAGCGTTAGAACAACGCGGTTGATGTCGTCGAACAACTTCACGATCCAACCGACCGAGCACCGAACGTACGGCACCTCCGCGTTCAGCACACGTTCAGCTCGGTGACGTCCTCGACTTCTTGATCCAGCAAGACGGCGAGGTAGTGGATGAGTTTCGGCAGCACGACGGCATGGTGACGGTGATGGTGATGCTATCTCCGCAGGGCTTCGCCCAAGCACTGTGAAAATATGACCGAGGGACGGAACTGTGGAGGGGGGCGCCGCACACGGCTAAGACAATGTTGTGTCTTGTTTGGGGCGCCCCCTCTCCTCTATTTATATATGTGTAGGGGCTTGGAGTAGAAGGAATAGTGCCACGTGAACAGTACCACGTGAATAGTACCACGTGAACAGTGCCACGTGAATAGTACACACGTGGACTTGGACTCCAAAGTCCAATCCTATTCCTACTAGGACTCTCCTTTTTTCTTCCCTAGCTGCGTGGGCTTTTGAGGACTTGGTGCGCCTGGCCCAATAAGGCCAGGGCGCTTCCCCTTAGCCCATGCCAGCCTTGGGGATGTGGTGGACCCACATGTGGACTTCCGGACCCCTCCGGAATCCTCCGAAACCTTCTGGAAGCTTCCCGGTACAATACCCAAAAAACTGCACCTTTTTCCGGAACCCAAAATATGACTTCCCATATATAAATCTTTACCTCTCGACCATTCCAAGACTCCTCGTGACGTCCGGGATCTCATCCGGGACTCCGAACAACATTCGGTTACCAATTCACATAACTCATATAACACTATATCGTCAACGAACGTTTAAGCGTGCGGACCCTACGGGTTCGGGAATGATGTAGACATGACAGAGACGCCTCTCCGGTCAATAATCAATAGCGGAACCTGGATGCCCATATTGGTTCCTACATATTCCACGAAGATCTTATCGGTCGAACCGCAATGACAACATACGTAATTCCCTTTGTCCGTCGGTATGTTACTTGCCCGAGATTCGATCGTCGGTATCTCCATACCTAGTTCAATCTCGTTACCGGCAAGTCTCTTTACTCGTTCCGTAATACATCATCCCGTAACTAACTCCTTAGTCACTTTGCTTGCAAGCTTCTTATGATGTGCATTACCGAGAGGGCCCAGAGATACCTCTCCGAAACACGGAGTGACAAATCCCAGTCTCGATCCAGGCCAACTCAACAGACACCTTCGGAGATACCTGTAGAGCATCTTTATGATCACCCAGTTACGTTGTGACGTTTGATAGCACACAAGGTATTCCTCCGGTATCCGGGAGTTGCATGATCTCATGGTCGGAGGAACATGTATTCGACATTCAAGAAAGCAGTAGCAATAAACAGAACGATCATATGCTAAGCTAACAGATGGGTCTTGTCCATCACATCATTCTCCTAATGATGTGATCCCGTTATCAAATGACAACTCATGTCTATGGTTAGGAAACCTTAACCATCTTTGATCAACGAGCTAGTCTAGTAGAGGCTCACTAGGGACACGGTATTTGTTTATGTATTCACACATGTATTTAAGTTTTCGGTCAATACAATTCTAGCATGAATAATAAACCTTTATCATGAACAAGGAAATATAAAATAATAACAACTTTATTATTGCCTCTAGGGCATATTTCCATCAGAGTGACCGTCCGAGTTTCTGTGAGTGCCTCCCGAAGGGCTGTTCGTGACACCGTCCGGGGGACTGTCCGACCACCTCCCGGAGGGCTGTTCGAGGGGCTGACGAGGGAGTACATCCTCACGATTGGGAGGTTGTAAATCCTAGCTGCGGGGATCTGCACCAACGATCTACATCAACTCTACTTCCGCTGCGCTACGAGTCGGTAACGATCAGATCAAACCCTGTATGCATCTCCATAGTGATCCTGGGCGTCCTCGCAGTTCCGGGATTTTTTTCTTTTTGCTGCGTTCCCCTACAAATATAAGCAGTAGGAAGCAGACGAACGGTGGTGAGCAGTCGCATAGGAGACGCTCCCCAAAGACCTAATCGCCCCTCTCCTGTACAGGATCCAGAGAGGCGGGGTTTCAGAGGCCTGCTCTCCCGTCAACGGTGTACGCGGCTAATGGGATGGGATCACCGGCGGCAGCAATGGAACGACAGTGGGTGTGGATGCAGAGATGTGATCTGTTTCGCGTGACGACTAGGGTTGGCAGTGCCTCAAATATATAGGCGCAGCCGCGTGGAGCGACGTGGGACGTGGGCTGGACCCAAGCGCATAGGTGTGAGCTCGGCTCGGCTCATTCCCGCAACCCGCGTCGTGGCGAGGCTAGGCGTGGCGAGGCGGGCGGTGAAGGAGCGCGCGGGAATCACTTCTCTTCTCAAGCTCCAATAGCATGTGGAAGAGAATCCCTTATATGGAGGTCCAACTCCTCTCCAACTGGCGGTATGGGACTAAACTTCCCACCACACCTAGTGCCATATAACCCACATGGGCCTTTAGAGATTTTCTGAAATTGTTAGATGGGCCCTAGGCCCACCTCATATTTCAACATTATCAACCAACCTTTTGCAGCTCCCACAGTATAATGTTTGCTACTGGGATATTGTACAATCGGGGGTACTTGGTGTTGGCATTGGAAAACTAATGTGAGGAAGAGGCATAGTGAAGCTCTAATTGACAGTTGTTTGGCCGACATGAAAACATATCCATGAATATACTCTTGGAAACAAAGCGATGCCATCTCTACTACCTAAAAGAATAGTAAGGTTCTGTTTCCTGTCTTAAGTTAATCTCTTCGTCTAACCTTCTCCGCTACGTCCGACCCTCCCTGCTCCTGATTTGATTTTTTTCAGCTTTCCATCTATTTTTCTGAAAACCATTAATTAGGCTTTCACTTGTCTCCGTAATCTCCTCCTTTATTTGCGCCTCTTCCCCATACACCATCCACTCACCCACGCAGCCTCTCAACTCATCTGGCTTGCCTCTCCTGCGCCATGCCGCCTCCCCACGCCGGTTGCCTTCCCTCGTAGGGCCTACCCCTTGCGGCCTTCCTCCGATATGTTGCCTCCCCATCGGCGACTCCCAATGGCCAATGCTGCGGTTCGGGCACCTCCCACCACGCCCCCTCATCTCCAATCACAGGTGCCATCCCGCAATCCAAAATTTCCCTCACCGCCGGCTCCGGATGGAGCCGCCTCCATGTGTGGGCGTCTCCTTCTATAAGATCCTCCTATCTCGACAGTTTGGATCCACTCATGGATTCTTACACGCCCATCTTTCATGGATTCGTGGTCGCAGGCGCGAGCTGTGGAGGACGAAGCAATCGAACATGATGAAGTTTGTGTAGCGGTCGGCTCGTGCGCCGTCTCGGCTTCAGGGTAAAGCACGTTTGGTTTCCCTCTCAAGTCACACCCTCCCTCGTGTTGTTGGTATGATTCCATGTGTAACATCCCAAAATTCTAAATTTTGGAATGTTATATTAAATAAATAATTATGATTGTTTGTTTGATTGTTGTGAGATTGATTGTGTGAAATTGAGTGAAAATTTAAAACCTTTTGAAATTTAAATGAGAGGGAATAAAAGGACTTTCCCAAACTTTCATTCTTGCACTTTGGTCAGCAGGGAATTCAAATTCATTTCATCACAAAACCCTAGAGTGAAGATAATATGACTTCTTCCATTTAAAGAAATGAAAAGGGATTTGATAAGATTTGAATTCCAACTAAAAATATTTTCAAACCAAAAACTGTATGCCACTCAAGGATTTTCATGAGGGAAGATAATGTGACTTCTTCAAATTTGAAATAGAGTGGGAAGTAGGAGGCCACTTTCAAAATGGCATTATGGCCACTTTTGGAAATACTCCATAAAGGTTTCAAAATCTTTTCCAATTTATATTTCAAATTATATCAAGAGAGAAGGTAATAGGACTCTTCAATTATTGAAAATAAACATGGGAAATGAATATTGGAACCAATACAAAATGGTTTGAAAAATATTGAATCCAATTTGAATAGCCATTATGGATTTAATTGAATTTTGCTTTATTTGGCTTTTATTCAAATTATTTTTCTCCTAAAAATAAATATATCAAAATGAGCGTAATATGATTCCCTCCAATGGAAAAATAGGGGAAAACCATTTTGGAGCTATTTTGAATATTTCAAAATTAAATTTGAATTATTTAAATGGCCACAGAATGCATTTGCATTTATTGGAATTTTTGTGGATTTTATTTGTCCCTAAAAATTAGTTCATGTTTTAGGAAATATTTTTCTAAAAATTTTGATATATAATATGTCTATGTAAAATTTTATTTGAATTTCTTTTATTTACTTTTCTTTCCCTGTTTATTTAAAAAAAGGAAAGGCATGTTTAGTTTTTTTTTTAAACTGGCCGAAGCCCAGCACTAGCCAGCAAGCCCACCAGCTCACCGAGCCCAGCCGGCCCTCTCTCTCTCACGCGCCCCCGAATCGGTCGCCCGCCCCCTTTCCATTCTTTCTCTGTCGCTGACAGGTAGGGCCCGCTGCCCGATCCCCCCAAACCCGTGATCGCCTTCCTCCCCAACCCCGATTCCTTTCCCGTCGCCGGAGATCGCCGCCGCTACCTCGGGACCCCTCGATCCCTTGCCGTTCGAGCACCCTCACCCCTCCTATAAGTACCCGCACTATCCCGCACCCATTACCCCCCTAAAACCCTAAGCCCTGACCCCAACGCCTCCGGAATTGCTCACCGTCGCTCCTCCACGGCCGCCGCCTGCCTCTGCTCGCCGCCGTCACCTCGCTCACCCCCGAGCCTCACCACCACCACCAAAGTCACCGCCGCCCTCGTTCGCGTCCACTGGACATCTTCCTGATGACCCACAAGTATAGGGGATCAATCTTAGTGCTTTCAATAAGTAAGAGTGTCGAACCCAACGAGGAGCAGAAGGAAATGACAAGCGGTTTTCACCAAGGTATTTTCTGCAAGCACTAAAATTATCGGTAATGAGTAGTTTGATAGCAAGATAATTTGTAACAAGTGACAAGTAGCAATAGTAACAAAGAGTGCAGCAAGTTGTCCCAATCCTTTTTGTAGCAAAGGACAAGCCGGAACGATCTCTTATAGTAAGTAAAGCATTCTCGAGGACACATGGGAATTTCATCTAGTCACTTTCATCATGTTTGTTTGATTCGCGTTCGCTACTTTGATAATTTGATATGTGGGTGGAGCGGTGCTTGGGTGCTGTTATTACTTGAACAAGTCTCCCACTTATGATTACCCCCTCTCGCAAGCATCCACAACTACGAAAGAAGAATTAAGATATTTCTAACCATAGCATTAAACATATGGATCCAAATCAGCCCCTAACGGAATAGCGCATAAACTAGGGTTTTAGCTTCTGTCACTCTAGCAACCCATCATCTAATTACTACTCCACAATGCATTCCCTTAGGCCTAAAGATGGTGAAGTGTCATGTAATCGACGTTCACACGACACCACTAAGGGAATCAACAACATACACATCATCAAAATATCGAACGAATACCAAATTCACATGATTACTTATGACAAGACTTCTCCCATGTCCTCAAGAACAAAAGTAACTACTCACAAATCATGTTGATATCCAAGATCAGAGAGGTATTGAATAGCATAATAGATCTGAACATATAATCTTCCACCAAATAAACCAACTAGCATCAACTACAAGATGTAATCAACACTACTAGCAACCCACAGGTACCAATCTGAGGTTTTGAGACAAAGATTGAATACAAGAGATGAACTAGGGTTTGAGATGAGATGGTGCTGGTGAAGATGTTGATGAAGATTAGTCCTCCCACGATGAGAGGATCGCTGGTGATGTCGATGGCGACGATTTCCCCCTCCCGGAGGGAAGTATCCCCGGCAGAATCTCTCCACCGGAGAGCAAAAGTGCTCTTGCCCAAGTTCCGCCTCGAGACGGCGACGCACCGTCCCAAAAGTCTTCTCTATATTTTTTATAGGGCAAAATGAAATATATACCAGAAAATGGGGGCCAGAGGCTGGCCAGGGGCCCCACGAGGTACCTGGGCGCGCCTGGGGGGTGGTACGCCTGGGGAGGGGGTGGTGCGCCCTGGTGCCTCGTGGGCACCTGGGTGGCCCCCTCTGGTACTTCTTGATTCCAGTATTTTTTATTTATTCCAAAATAATTCTCCGTGAAATTTCCGCTCATTTGGAGATGTGCAGAATAGGTATCTCTGACGTAGCTTTTTCAGGTCCAGAATTCCAGCTCCCGGCATTCTCCCTCCTTGTGTGAATCTTGCATATTAAGAGAGAAAAGGCATTAGAATTGCTCCACAAAGTGTTATATTGATCAAAAACACTATAAATAACAGTAGTAAAACATGATGCAAAATGGACGTATCAACTCCCCCAAGCTTAGACCTTGCTTGTCCTCAAGTGAAAGCCGATATCGATAATCATGTCCACATGTTTAGAGAGAGAGAGATGTCGATAAAAACAAAATATGGACATAGTAGCATCATGATCATTATTATAACAGGAATATTTATTATCATAAACTTCTCATTAGCAAGTAACAATTCATCACAACAATAGAGTATAAGGTATAAACTTTCTTGAAAACTAACAACGCAATTGCAATTCATCATATTTTCAGGAAGGGTCTCATGTAGGAGCTATTAAGCAAGTCCACATACTCAACCATCATTTAGTCTTCTATGATTGCTAACACTCACGACATATATATGGATCAAAAAGTTTCAGCCAGACACATAGAAAGATAGGGGCTTGTGATTTTGCCTCCCAACATATTCACCTCAAGGGTGATGTCAACAATAATAACTCATGATCACTCATATCCAACCGGATATATATGCCTAGATCTTTCCCCACCACATGATGCTTGCAAAAGAGAAAAAATAAAAAGGAAGTAGAGAAGAACACTATTGACTCTTGCATAAAAAGTAAATACATAAAAGTAAAGGATAGGCCCTTCGCAGAGGGAAGCAGAGGTTGTCATGCGCTTTTTGTTGTTGGATGCACAAGCTCTTAATGCAAAGGAACGCCACTTTATATTGCCCCTTATGATAGCAACCTTTATTATGCAGTCCGTCGCTTTTATTTCTTTGCCATCACAAGTTCGTACAAAGCTTATTTTCCTTTACAATAAAAGTTTCATACATATTTAGAGACAATTTTTATTGCTTTTTGCACCGATGACAACTTACTTGAAGGATCTTATTCAATCCATAGGTAGATATAGTGGACTCCCATGACATGAAACTGGGTTTAAGGGTTTTGGATGCACAAGTAGTATCTCTACTTGGTGTGGATTTTTGGCTAGCAAATATATTGGGCAAGCACCACATGTTGGAGGATCAATAACAATATAACTTCTATGTGAATATGAACAAACATAATTAATTATGTTGTCTTCCTTGTCCAACGTCAACAATTTGACATAAAATACTTAATGGGAGCTCACAATCATAAAAGATGTCCAAGATAGTATATTTGCATGTGAATCTTCTCTTCCCTTATTAACTTTTTCATGAATTGCATCATTGACTAAATGCTATGTTTGTTAACTTCCAATAAATTTTACCACTTATACTTTTCTTTATGTAATGTCATTACTTTCCATAAGATTAGCATATGATCTTTTTCATTATTTTCATTGCTAGAATTGAAACATGAAAGTAAAGAAGCAAAAACTCAAACTACTCTTTATTATATAACTCTCAACTCGATTACATAGATAGATAGATCACGAAGCTAACACTCGAAAATAGATCATACTAAACTTTTATTCAACTAGATCACGAAACAACTAAGGATCGAACTAAAAATAGGTAAAGATAATAAAAGTGATGGTGATATGATACCGGGGCACCTCCCCCAAGCTTGGCACAAGCCAAGGGAAGTGCCCATACCCATACCCAGGGCGCGCCTGGGGGGGTGGCGTGCCCTGGTGCCTCGTGGGCGCCAGGTGGGTCCCCCCGGCTGTTTCTTATTTTTGTATTTTTCTAAATATTCCAAAACTGACAGAAAATATTTTTATAGAATTTTTGGAGTCGGTTTACTTACCGTATCACATACCTCTTCCTTTTCAGGGTTCTGGAGTGTTCTGGAAGGTCTCTCTTTTGTATTCCTCTGGTGTAATTGTTTCAATAATATTAGTTTCAACATTAATGGGAGTACCTAAAATAGAGTGCTTAATTCTTTGCCCATTCACCACTCTCGGATTAGTGACTTCGGAGTTGTTTATTTTGATGGCTCCGGAGCGATAGACTTCTTCGATGATATACGGTCCTTCCCATTTAGAGAGAAGTTTTCCTGCAAAGAACCTCAAACGAGAATTGTACAATAGAACTTGCTCACCTACTTTAAATTCCCGTTTTTTGAATTCTTCTATCATGCCACCTTTTAAATTTTTCTTTAAACAATTTGGCATTTTCATAAGCTTGGGTTCTCCATTCATCTAAGGAGCTAATATCAAATAGCCTCTTTTCACCGGCAAGTTTAAAATCATAATTTAGTTCTTTAATTGCCCAATATGCTTTATGTTCTAACTCAAGAGGTAAATGACATGCTTTTCCATAAACCATTTTATAAGGAGACATACCCATACGATTTTTATAAGCGGTTCTATTAGCCCATAACGCATCGTCAAGTTTCTTAGACCAATTCTTTCTAGATCTATTAACGGTTTTCTACAGAATTAATTTTATTTCTTTGTTGCTCAATTCAACTTGACGACTAGTTTGAGGGTGATAGGGAGATGCAATTCTATGGTTAACATCATATTCTGCAAGCAATTTATGGAATGCACCATGAATAAAATGTGAACCACCATCAGTCATCAAATATCTAGGGACTCCGAACCTTGGGAAAATAACTTCTTTAAGCATTTTAATAGAAGTGTTATGATCAGCACTACTAGTTGGAATAGCTTCTACCCACTTAGTAACGTAATCAACAGCAACTAAAATATGTGTATATCCATTGGATTTAGGAAAAGGTCCCATATAATCAAATCCCCAAACATCAAATGGTTCAACAGCAAGTGAATAATTCATAGGCATTTCCTAACATCTACCAAGATTACCAATTCTTTGACATTCATCACAAGATAGGACAAACTTACGAGCATCCTTGAAAAGAGTAGGCCAATAAAAACCAGATTGTAATACCTCGTGTGCAGTTCTATCTCTCGCATGGTGTCCTCTGTAAGCTTCGGAATGACACTTCCGTAGGATTTGTTCCTGTTCATGCTCAGGTATACAACATCTAATAATACCATCTACTCCTTCTTTATAAAGATGTGGGTCATCCCAGAAGTAATGTCTTAAATCAAAGAAGAACTTTTCTTTTGTTGGTATGTGAAACTAGGTGGTATGTATTTAGCAACAATGTAATTAGCATAGTCTGCATACCAAGGAGTATTACGAGAGGCCTTTATGACAGCTAATTGTTCATCAGGAAAATCATCATTAATAGGTAGTGGGTCATCAAGAACATTTTACATTCTAGACAAATTATCTGCTACGGGATTCTCAGCTCCCTTTCTATCAGTAATATGCAAGTCAAATTCTTGTAGCAATAAAACCCACCTAATGAGTCTAGGTTTAGCATCTTTCTTTTCCATAAGATATTTAATAGCAGCATGATCGGTGTGAACAGTTACTTTAGAATCAACTATATAAGATCTGAATTTATCCCATGCGAACACAATTGCTAGAAATTCTTTCTCAGTTGTAGCATAATTTCTTTGGGCACTGTCTAGAGTTTTACTAGCATAATGGATAACATTTAATTTCTTATCGACTCTCTGTCCTAGAACAGCACCAACTGCATAATCACTAGCATCACACATAATTTCAAAAGGCAAGTTCCAATCAGGTGGTTGAACAATAGGTGCAGTGGTTAAGGCTTTCTTAAGTGTTTCAAAGGCTTCTAGACAATCATCATCAAAAACAAATGGAACATCTTTTTGCAAAAGATTGGTAAGAGGCCTAGAAATTTTAGAGAAGTCTTTAATAAATCTCCTATAGAAACCAGCATGACCAAGGAAACTTCTTATACCTTTAATATCTTTAGGACATGGCATTTTCTCAATAGCATCAACCTTAGCTTTATCAACTTCAATACCTCTTTCAGAAATTTTATGCCCCAAGACAATGCCTTCATTCACCATAAAGTGTCACTTCTCCCAATTCAAAACAAGATTAGTTTCTTCACATCTCTGCAAAACTCGATCAAGGTTGCTTAAGCAATCATCAAAAGAAGTTCCGTAAATGGAAAAATCATCCATGAAAACCTCAACAATCTTTTCACAAAAGTCAGAGAATATAGCAGTCATACATCTTTGAAAGGTAGCAGGTGCATTGCATAAACCAAAAGGCATACGTCTATAAGCATAAGTTCCAAAAGGACAAGTGAAGGTGGTTTTCTCTTGATCGGGTTGTGATACGGGTATTTGAGAAAAACCAGAATAACCATCTAGAAAACAAAAGTGTGTATGCTTAGATAATCTTTCTAACATTTGATCAATAAAAGGTAAGGGGTAATGATCTTTTCTAGTAGCTTTGTTTAATTTTCTAAAATCAATTACCATCCTATAACTAGTTACAATTCTTTGTGGAATGAGTTCATTTTTATCATTGGGAACAACGGTAATACCTCCTTTCTTAGGGACACAATGAACGGGACTTACCCATCTACTATCAGCTATGGGATAGATTATACCTGCTTCCAAAAGCTTTAATATTTCAGTTCTTCCCCCCTCTTTCATCTTAGGATTTAATCGTCGTTGGTGGTCGACAACTGGTTTAGCATCAGGCTCCATATTAATTTTGTGCTGACATAGAGTGGGACTAATGCCCTTAAGATCATCAAGAGTATATCCAATAGCAGCTCGGTGCTTCCTCAGAGTTTTTGGTTATCTCTTTTCTTCATGCGCTGAAAGGTTAGCACTAATAATAACAGGATATATCTTCTTTTCATCAAGATAGGCATATTTCAATGTATCAGGCAATTGCTTCAATTCAAACACAGGATCACCTTCAGGCAGAGGAGGGCCTCCAAGAGTTTCAACAGGCAGATTGTGTTTAAGGATAGGTGGTTGATCAAAGAACATCTTATCTATTTCATTTCTTTCATTCATATGCATATCATTTTCATGGTCTTGCAAATATTGTTCTAGCGGATCAGTAGGAGGTGCGGCAGTAGAAGCAAGACCAATAATTTCATCTTTACTAGGCAATTCTTTATCATGAGGATGTCTACGAAACTTGGAGAAATTAAACTCATGAGACATACCACCAAAATTAACACTAACAATTTCTTTAGCGCAATCAATCTTGGCATTAACAGTGTTCAAGAAAGGTCTACCAAATATAATGGGACAAAAATCATCTTGTGGAGAACCGAGGACTAGAAAATCAGTAGGGTATTTTATTTTTCCACACAAGACTTCAACATCTCTAACGATCCCAAGTGGTGTAATGGTATCTCTGTTTGCAAGTTTAATAGTAACATCAATGTCTTCAATCTCAGCAGGTGCAATATCATTCATTACTTCTTGATATAAAGAAAAGGGAATAGCACTCACACTAGCACCCATATTGCACAAACCATGATAGCAATGATCTCCAATCTTAACAGAAATAACAGGCATGCCAACTATGGGCTTGTTCTTGTCTAACTTATCTCGTTCATTTCTAACAGGTTTAGCAATTCTAGCAGCCTCATCACAAAAGTAAATAACATGCCCATCTATATTATCGACTAAGAGATCTTTAACCATAGCAACATCAGGTTCAACTTTAATTTGATCAAAAGGTCTAGGTGCTCTAATATTACTTTTGTTAACCACAGTTGAAGCTTTAGGCACAACTGGAAAAGGTGGTTTCTCAATATAAGCAGTAGGCACAACTGGATCAGCATGGCAAACAATTGTTTCTTCTTTAACACTAATGGGTTCTTCATTCTTTTCTTTAACAGGGGGATGATATTTAAACCACTTCTCCTTAGATAGATCAACATGAGTAGCAAATGATTCACAAAAGGAAGCTACTATCTCAGAGTCAAGTCCATATTTAGTGCTAAACTTATGAAAAGCATCGGTGGCCATAAAAGATTTAACACAATCAAACTCAAGTATTATACCTAACTCATTACCTTTGTCGAGTTCCCAATCTTCAGAGTTGCATTTAATTCTTTCCAGAATATCCCATCTGAATTCAATAGTTTTCTTCATAAAGGAGCCAGTCGAAGAAGAATCGAGCATAGTTTGATTATCATGAGAAAGCCGAGCATAAAAATTTTGTAAGATAATTTTTCTTGGGAGCTCATGATTGGGGCATGTGTACATCATGTACTTAAGCCTCCCCCAAGCTTGAGTGATGCTTTCTCCTTCACGAGGCCAAAAGTTATATATATAATTCCGATCACGATGAACCAAATGCATAGGATAAAATTTCTGATGGAATTCTAGCTTCAATCGGTTCCAGTCCCATGTATCAGTATCATCACATAGCCTATACCACATTGATGCCTTTCCCACCGAAGATAAAGGGAATACTTTCTTATTAACTCCATCTCCGGATAAACCTGCAAGCTTAAACAATCCACAAATTTCATCCACATAGATTAAGTGCATATCAGGATGTACGGTTCCATCTCCTGCATAAGGATTAGCTAGCAATTTCTCTATCATACCCAGAGGAATTTCATAATAAATATTTTCAGTAGGTGCAGTAGGTTGAGGAGCAACTATTTGTGTTTCCGGTCGAGGTGAAGATACCCCGAACAAACCCCTCAAAGGATTACTTTCCATAGTGCCAAGTGATAGTAAATTTCAGCACGTAATATAAATGTTTCCTTACCAAATTCCACTCACCAAAGGCGCTTCACTCCCCGGCAACGGAGCCAGAAAATAGTCTTGATGACCCACAATTATAGGGGATCAATCGTAGTCCTTTCGATAAGTAAGAGTGTCGAACCCAACGAGGAGCAGAAGGAAATGACAAGCGGTTTTCAGCAAGGTATTTTCTGCAAGCACTGAAATTATCGGTAACGAGTAGTTTGATAGCAAGATAATTTGTAACAAGTGACAAGTAGCAATAGTAACAAAGAGTGCAGCAAGTTGGCCCAATCCTTTTTGTAGCAAAGGACAAGCCGGAACGATCTCTTATAGTAAGTAAAGCGTTCTCGAGGACACATGGGAATTTTATCTAGTCACTTTCATCATGTTTGTTTGATTCGCTTTCGCTACTTTGATAATTTGATATGTGGGTGGACCGGTGCTTGGGTGATGTTCTTACTTGAACAAGCCTCCCACTTATGATTACCCCCTCTCGCAAGCATCCGCAACTACGAAAGAAGAATTAAGATATCTCTAACCATAGCATTAAACATATGGATCCAAATCAGCCCCTTACGGAATAGCGCATAAAGTAGGGTTTAAGCTTCTGTCACTCTAGCAACCCATCATCTAATTACTACTCCACAATGCATTCCCTTAGGCCCAAAGATGGTGAAGTTTCATGTAGTCGACGTTCACACGACACCACTAAGGGAATCAACAACATACACATCATCAAAATATCGAACGAATACCAAATTCACATGATTACTTATGACAAGACTTCTCCCATGTCCTCAAGAACAAAAGTAACTACTCACAAATCATGTTGATATCCAAGATCAGAGAGGTATTGAATAGCATAATAGATCTGAACATATAATCTTCCACCAAATAAACCAACTAGCATCAACTACAAGATGTAATCAACACTACTAGCAACCCACAGGTACCAATCTGAGGTTTTGAGACAAAGATTGAATACAAGAGATGAACTAGGGTTTGAGATGAGATGGTGCTGGTGAAGATGTTGATGAAGATTAGTCCTCCCACGATGAGAGGATCGCTGGTGATGTCGATGGTGACGATTTCCCCCTCCCGGAGGGAAGTATCCCCGGCAGAATCTCTCCGCCAGAGAGCAAAAGTGCTCCTGCCCAAGTTCCGCCTCGAGACGGCGGCGCACCGTCCCAAAAGTCTTCTCTATATTTGTTTCTAGGGAAAAATGACATATATACCAGAAAATGGGGGCCAGAGGCTGGCCAGGGGCCCCACGAGGTACCAGGGCACGCCTGGGGGGTGGCACGCCTGGGGAGGGGGTGGCGCGCCCTGGTGCCTCGTGGGCACCTGGGTGGCCCCCTCTGGTACTTCTTGATTCCAGTATTTTTTATTTATTCCAAAATAATTCTCCGTGAAATTTCCGCTCATTTGGAGATGTGCAGAATAGGTATCTCTGACATAGCTTTTTCAGGTCCAGAATTCCAACTGCCGGCATTCTCCCTCCTTGTGTGAATCTTGCATATTAAGAGAGAAAAGGCATTAGAATTGCTCCACAAAGTGTTATATTGATCAAAAACACTATAAATAACTGTAGTAAAACATGATGCAAAATGGACGTATCACTTCCCCGCCGCCAACGACCACCGGAGTGCCGCCCCGCGACGACCACAGCCGCCCGACCCAGCAAGAAAACGTATGCGCAGGCGCAACAAAGCGCTCATCCCTTGCCCTCCGGAGTTCACCGGAGACCGCCACCTCCCTCCTCTGTAAGATCCCGAAGCCCCTCCGCCGTCCGATCTAGATCATATGATCTACATTAGATCTTTTATTTACCTGAAACGTTTTCTTTTAGCCGTCGGCCACCCGCCCGTTTACTCTTTTCGGTTAACCACTAGACCAGTAGAATACCGCCACGTGTGCAGTGCCCGCACCATAGCGTTTTCTTTATTTTCTGTTTTGTTTTAATTTTCAAAAAATAGTTCTGTTTTAGATTCTTTATAACTTTTGTGTTTTTAATTATTTTTGAGTGATTCTTTTTGAAATAGTTTAATAATTTTGTCTAGTTTCTGTAGATTCAATTTGAGCCAAGTTTGAAAAGTTTAAATTTTGAATTTGATGAAATTTGTTCAAATCACTAATTAGCTAATAACTTTTAAATAAAAATAGGTTTTAATTTAATTCTTTTTGATCCTGCTTTTTAGTAGTTTTATTTAACTAGTTAATAAATAAAAATAATTTTTATTATAATTTAGATCTTTTGAAGACCTTTTGAAATTAGAATTTAAAAACAGAACCCATTATGCTAGTTTTAGTGATAGAAAAAAAATGTTTTCTTCTTATTTTAAGGTAGATCTTTTTGCCACTTAGTTTATTTTATTAAAAACTTCTGTTAGTTAATAAAAACAATATTTTATAAATAATTAAAATTCCTTTAGTTAAAGTTTTAGTTAAAACTTGTCTAGTTAATAACTTAGGTTTTATAATAGCTTTTTAAGTGTTTCTTCGTGCTAGTTAAAACTTAAGTTAAATTCTTTATTTTAACTTAGTTTTTTTACTTTTTATTTTTGTTAATTTATTTGTCTAGTATTTTCTTTGCTATTAAGTTTTAATTAGGACAAAAACTATTTTTGTTGTTGTGTAGTCATAGTGTTGTCTCTAGTAGTTTTCTTTATAGTTTTCTGTTGAAGTTATATTTGGATTTTTATTGGGATTTTTATTTGGTTTTTCTTTATTTTCATTATTGTTTTATTTATTACTTTTATTTGTTGGTTGTATAATGAGTGCTAGAAAATGATTGCTAGATTAAATGCTTATATGAATGCCATGTGTGATTATTATAGATTTCATCGGAGAGTGACGAATAGTTCTATCAATTTAATTTCTGAGAGTGATAAAATCTTCATCAACTATACCAGGCAAGTTCACTTTGACCATATTTTCATACCTATGTTTTATTGCATTTATTGTTACCTCTCAACAATCCTCTAATAGTTATATTGAGTTTGAAACTTGAGGTAGTATCATGAGGTAGGAGAAACCCAATACCCTTGTTACTATTGCCCGGGAAGGGACGCTATTTTGCGTTATTGCTACGCTCTAGTAGACGGGGTTGGTTGTGTGATTCAAGAGTGTCGTGAGGATTAATAATTCAAAACCTGCATGATGATCAAGACTTCAAGACTTCAAGGACTCAATATACCTCTGTGTGGAATGGTTATGCCCGGGAATCCTGGTATCTACCTGTGATCATCCCGACAGAATGCCACCCAGGCTCAAAGAGATGGATGGATACTTCAAGGCCGGAAAGCTTACGTGTGCAACCGCAAGTCATTATGGGCTCTGGCTTGGTTGACCTTAGTCGTGACTCTGGCTGGTCAGATTGCTAGCAAATGTAGACGAACGGTTGGATTGGATGGGCACTGACATCTGCCGGATGATCGCTCTGGAAGACCATATTTCAATAGTCCCGTTCTCAAACACCAGGCAGTGCGAGGACATAACGGGAGGGATCAAATCTTGCGGGTAAAGTGTACAAGACTCTGTATTATAACAATGTCCCAGGTTATGAACAACATGAGCACCGGAGATGATACTATCAGCCAGTCTCAACACAATTAATAATAATGAGTGGGTCTATTAATAATTTGGGATATGAGAATTGGTTGGCGGAACCATCTCATTAACAACCAACTTTTGTAGTGATATCTTGTTTGACTCCTTTGTTATAGGGAAAAATCAGCTTTTCACAAAAATTATAACTTAGTGCTACCACAGTCATATTGCATATAGAATAGACTATTCATATGCCTTCTATTGTGATCTTGCCGGTACATTCAATGTACTGACCTACATGGCTGCAACGTATCATGTTGCAGGATATTTCTACCGACGGGTACGAGTTACGATATAGGGTTATGGTCTACACTCAACTTGCCATTGGCGTTGATGGGACTCCACACACCTATTGATATGTTTCCGCTGTGACATATATAAGGTATACTCTGGATCTACGGTATTTATTTTACATGTGATGTTATGGTATTTTATCGAAGTACTGTGTGTGCCATCATACTGATCCAGGGATGGCACAAAAAACACAGAGACTTGACCGTATTGGGTCGGGTCGCTACACCATGGATGGTCACATTACATGTGTGTGTGATTTCTGCCTCGTATCTAATCTATATATGTAGTAACGATAGGATCAGAAGACCTACTCTTTTTTCTGCACAGTAAGCAACCACCATATGGATTTTACAATGTGTCGCAGGAAACCAGAACCCCTTTTGCTTTGGTACTATGGTGGCAACAAATATTTGTCTTGGATCCACACCTGCTATTAATGCCTCCTATCTTGTACAACAAACATTTGAATACATTGGCATATTTGTGGTGGATGCAGAGACAGAAGCCTCTGCATTGACATCTTAACTGCAACAAATATTTCGAAGCTGGGGATGTATGGCGTTGCTTGGTAACCCTCTGCATTTAAAATAGCTGCTATTTGTTGGAAACTTTTTCAGCCAACAAGAGTGTTATTTCCTGTACAGGAAGCCTATGCATAAATAGCTTATACTTCCCTCCATGTTGCTCTCTCATGGTTTTGTGAATTAATTATTCTCTGTGCATAAGAAATTACATTTTACATAAATCAAACAAACAGAACCACATCTCATAGCATCGTCTCCATTTGGGATTCTAAAATGGGCATTGATGGTCAAAACATAATTTTCAGAAAGTAGCAATTTGATCAAGAGACACATATTCTAGAAGTTTAGGTGCTAACCTTTTCTTAACTTGTTCTCACATGCAGTCTAAAGTTTATGAACCAGGTGGTGATGATTGCATAATTCCAGTCCTTGAGTGTGTCTACAAGTGGATTCAGGTACCTTTTCAAAGCTATACCATCTAGCGTAGTTTGCCATTTATAAGTATTGCTACTTACCGTTCCAAGTTTTTCTTCTAAAATTACACATCTTTATATGGTGACCACCCCACTTCAATAGTTGAGCTTCATGAGGTTAGATTGTTCTTTGTAGGCTTAGCCTGTTATCCTCGGTCTTCAAACTGAACATGAATGCACTGTTAATGTAATATAGCTATCATGAAGGATGCTCCTCTTCCTTCATTGATTGCTTCATGGTTTTCTCTTAATGTGTCTTCTCAGTTCCTGGAAAGATTGGGGGTGATCTTAGTGCCAGAAAATAACAGCCTTAGGGGTGTAGGGTGGCCCAGTGGAGCAGGTTGTAAACACTAAGCCCCTTCCAGTGAAATTGATAGCTTCGTGGCCAGTAAGTTTTTCTTGTGATGATAGGACTGATTGCTCTGCCTACACATACCCTTTTTTGATACAACATTAGAGCTTATTCCATTTACCCTGTTTTCTATTTCCAGATGGTTGTATGATATGGTGTTTCCCTCATATAATTTATCATTTGTAGTTTGCACAAACTTAACTTGCATTAACTTCTGCTTAAATTTATATATTATGTGTGCCTGATGTCTTTTGCACATTTTGATTATTGGATTTTGAGAGATTCTCAAGGTTAGTATAGTCATTACTGATGCAGTGATGTGGACTTTGTAGCTTCGTGGGATTTGCTCAGCAAGCCGCCCGGGTCATGCGTCGTTGTGGCACATGTGCAAGTAGGGGCTGCTGCTTATTTCAGTTGCTGGTATAGATTTGAGGAGGCAACCGAGTTTGATTTCTTTTCTACTGGCTACTGTATACAAAACCAATGTTGCATTATGGCCATTTTGTTCCATTATTGATTTCAAACGAGTATTTTTATGCTAATACAAACCCATCCCCTAGCTGTCACCATTGTAGCTGTATAGATGGTCTAGCTAATGTTTTTGGTTCCTATTTACAGGAGATGTTGGGTATGAACAGTGGAGGAGCGTGACAAGCAACTAGGGGGTGGCAATTTTCAAACTAAAAGAGAAATTTGCATGAAAAGTCAAAAACAGGCATGTCTCGCAACATAAAATTAAAAAATATAATAATTGTTACCTGAAACGACAATTCAATAATTATTGTTGCTTCTCAGTTTCAAGTTTCTTTAATTGATATAACCATAATGTCGTTGACTGGTTTAACATCTGATGTTCTGAATCATGTTTCTTTAGTTTATTTTGTTCGAGAAAACGCAGAGAGATTCTTGCGTTTCTTTGTATTGAAAAGATAGGGTTTATGTTACAATCCTCCAAGGAGGTACAACGGCGATCATAAATATAGGAAATCAGTGCAGAGCATGGTGTCTCGAAGGCCAGTAGCTGCTGCCTTGGCCCAGACCACCGCCTCGTCCTTGATCTTCACCACTAGGTCATTCACGGATGGTTGGGTACCCTCAAAGACACAATCGTTGCGGTGTTTCCAGATCATCCATGGGGTTAGATGGGCCGTGGAGGCGAGGCCCTTGCTCATGGTCTGCGGTGTGCTCTGCTTGGCAGCGTGCCACCATTCCATGCAGTGTGCTCTGCTTGGCAGCGTGCCACCATTCCAGGAGTGAAGATTCATGGCTTGGCAGTGCGCACGGCATGCGAAGCCAGGCAATGATTTCATGCCAAACCTGCCTGGAGAACGGGCAGCGAAGGAACAGATGGCTCGTCGTCTCGGGATCCTGGCGGCATAGGAGGCATGGGTTGTGGTGATGTAACCCTCGGCGTGCCCAGCTCTCAGAACATGTGAATCAAGTTTTCTTGGCAATCAAAATTCACATGTACCTTGCTCATGTCGTTCAGCAGGAATTCACTTTTCAGCTCATCGGTTGTCGTCGCCTTGGGCTTCGGCCGTGACGTACAGCACAACAGCAACATGGGAAGGAGCAACTCTTGCCTGCATATGTAGCAGCGGCAGCAAGCAGCCGGCGCAATGGTTGGTTGGCAGTTCAAGCCTCAATGGAGCAGTCCAGAAAGAGGAGAACACTATTGGGGGAGAAACAAGATCAAGGAATTGGGACAAGACCTACAAATAAAAATCTCCAAGGAGGTGAGTCGTCGGAGACACAATTTCTATGTATGTATTTGGGGAAAGAAGAGATTTTTATTCAGAAAGGGGAAAGAAGAGATGGCATGAAAGGGTGAGATGTGTATCGCTGCATTGGGCTAGAGAGGAAAGTTGTCTATTCATGTGCTCACTACTGGAATCGTCGCAGACGCCGAGTGCCAGAAACACTCGGCAAAGGGCCTAAAACCGTCGGCAAAGCCTTTGCCGAGAGTTGTTCTCGGCAAAGGCCACCCGGCGTACACCTCTCAGGCAAACAGAAATTTGCCGAGAGCCAAACATAGGGCACTCGGCAAAGAGTTTGCCGAGAGCCAAACAGTGCCTCTCGGCAAAATAAAGTGGCTTCACGGCCGCTGATTCCGTCAGGTCTTTGCCGAGTGCCTCTCTCGGCACAACTGCAACAGCCAAGTTCTAGCAGCTCCCAGCGCACACCACTTTGCTGAGTTGGCCTCTCAGTAAACGTGTTTCTTCCGAGAGCTGCTCTCGGTAAAGTTTCGTTCCCAGTTCTGATTCAGCAGCTTTTCGTTCGAATCGCTGCAGCAAAAACAGTAATACAAATACTCAAACTTGCATTTCAAGTCACACAGGTTAACAACAAACTCACATAAGCATTCATCCATAAATAGTTCACACAAGTTTCATTTGAAATCACAAAGTAGCTCTTTAGTACAAGTGCCTACTTACTAAACAACAAAGTGGTCAATGCATGTCTACATGCGACCACATGATAAAAGTAACACCACAATTATGACAAACTGAAAGAGAATTATCAAGTTCTTCAATCCACTGAACCCGATAAGCCGTTTCTGGCTTGCACCATTGCCTAATTTAGTCTTTCTCTTCTGGTTAAGCACATACTGATTGTAATGATACTCTGCCTTCTCTCTGCTATTGAACGAGTCGTGGGAGCTGCCTTCGTAACGAAGCACTTGTTCATTGCATTCAGACCATGAATCGTAGACTCCTGGACACCTACCTCTGTATGCCGCATACCACTTCATCTACAAAGAAAGAGAAAAAGAGGCAGAGAAATAATGCAAGGTTAAAGAGCACATCATACATAATCCACGTAAGCATTCATCACTCATATAATCAAAAGCATCGCAAATGGCCATCCAAGTCCATATTAGCAGCTACACAACTATATCACTAAATCAACGTCAAACTATCTAGGTGACTACTCCGAGGTGTAGTCGGTGAAACCAGTGATCGTGGAGTCAGAGCACGTGGGGGCATCCCCCGCAGTGGAGGACCAAGCGTCGTCGGGAATGACGGTCGGTGGACTCAATGGCACCGGGTCGTCACTCTCCTTACGTGGTGGGGCCTTGCCCTCCTTAGCTGGCGGATTCTTCTTGGCCAGATCCTCAAAATACTTTATTAGAATCAGCTGCGGGTTCTTCTCAATGAGCGCCGCCAAGCGGTCCTCGGCGCGCTTCTCCTTGACCGCGGAGTCGACCCTAATGGAAGCTACGTCGTCGGAGGAAGCCATAGCCACGAAATCGATCGGTGCTAACACCTTTCATCACACAATGAAAAATAACATAAGAATCAAACATCAAAGATTACTTCTAAGCAAATTAATCATGGTTGACACTCTCATGGATATTTCAACTTTCGGTGATGGTTGAGCTGGGCCAGTCCATCGTGCGTGACAAAGGTATATCACAGGACGAACTGGCCCAGATCGACCGACATCGTCAAAAGTCGATTTTTTCCCTCAAGAACAACACTCATCGACTGTCGATGATGGTCACTCTTTCTCTGCTCCTCCTGCTCTACAAAGATCACAGAGGAGGAGCAGAGGAAGAGCGACCCCCTACGACAATAGTCGGTAACATCTCTAATCTGTCAAATATGGTGGACACTCTCTCAAGGGTATTTTGACTTTCGGTGATGGTCGAGCTGGGCCAGTCCATCGTGCGTGACAAAGGTATATCACAGGACGAACTAGCCCAGATCGACCGCCATCGTCAAAAGTCGATTTTCTTCCTCCAAGAACAACTCTCATCGACACTCTCTCACGTATATATGGTGGACACTCTCTCCGGTGGTGGTATATATATGGTGGACACTCTCTCACGGGTATTTCGACTTTCAGTGATGGTCGAGCTGGGCCAGTCCATCATGTGTGACAAAGGTATATCACAGGACGAACTGGCCCAGATCGACCGCCATCGTCAAAAGTCGATTTTCTTCCTCCAAGAACAACTCTTATCGAGTGTTGGTGATGGTCGCTCTTCCTCTGCTCCTCCTGCTATACAAAGATCACAGAGGAGGAGCAGAGGAAGCGCGACCACCTACGGCAACAGTCGGTACGATTCCTCTGAAAACATCTCTTATCTGTCAAATATGATCAACAATCGCTCAACATAAAAGCTAATACATACAAACTACTACCAAAATCAATATATTCATCCATAGCACCCATCTAGCATACATACAACACTACAGGAATCTGCAGAGGCCCAGGCCACGGATGGCAAACAGCTTTGTCGTCTGCTGGCTGACGGCCCCACTTTCAGCACTGAAAGTCGCGGTAAACAGCTTCTTTGCCGTTTGCAGAACGGTAACGGATGGCAAAGACGTTTACCGTCCTCCTTCCTGGCTAAGCTGACGGCAAAGGTTCTGGACGGCAAAGTATAGCTGTTAGCCCCGTTAGGTGGCTAACGGCGGACTTTGCCGTCTGCCAGCGGACAGCAAACAAACACTTGCCTTTGCCATCTGCCCAGTGACGTCAGCAGGCCTGTGGCTGCCCGTCATTCCTTCTTTGTCTTTGCCGTCTGCCTGCTTTGTCTTTGCCGTCTGCCAGCTGACGGCAGAATGACCAAATGGGTCAGACATGGTGCTCCCAAGTTGCACAGGTTGCTGCCACGTGGCACCTTTGCCGTCCGCCTACCAACGGCAAAGGTCTTTGCCGTCCGCTGGCGGACAGCAAAGTGCCTATACTGCCTCTTTTTTGTCTGTTTTCTGTTATTTCCCTGCATTTTCACAACACATATATGATATATATAGTTTCAAGCTGAAGCATAGGCCATGTATTCCAACAATCCAACATCATCGTGAAATATTGAACACGAGAACACATAGGCTATTAAAAGAACCAATACATACATAGTTTCACACTGTTCATCCATATATAGATACATAGTTTCACATTGTTCATCAATACAAATCAAAACAAAAACTAAACACTAGCAGTCCATCAATGCCAGCTTCCATGAAGTGAATCAAATCTGCAAAATGGGAATAAGAAAGTTAGAAGAAGAAGAAGAAGAAGAAGAAGAAGAAGAAGAAGACTAGAAGAAGAAGAAGAAGAAGAAGAAGAAGAAGAAAGAAAGAAGAAGAAAGAAGAAGAATAAGAATAAGAAGGAGTAGAAGATGGAGAAAAAGAAAGAAGAGAAAAAGGAAGAAAGAGAATATATTTTCTTCTTCTTCTCTCTTTTTCTCATCTTTCTTCTTCTCTTCTATCTTTTTATCCTTTTCCTTCTCATTCTTCTTCTTTTATTCTTTCTTTTTCTTCTCTTTCTTCTTCTATTCTTTCTTTTTCTCCTCTTCCTTGTTTTTCTTCTTCTTATTCCTTATTTGTGTCATTTTAGAGCTAACTTAGGTAATTATGCCATTTTAGAGCTAATTAAGCTTATTATGTCATTTTGGAGGAAAATAAGGTAAGTATGGGTCATTATTGAGCTAACTTAGGTAATTATCCCATTTTTGAGCTAACTAAGCTTATTATGTCAATTTGGAGGAAAATAAGGTAAGTATAGGTCATTTTTGTGCTAACTTAGGTAATTATGCCATTTTTGAGCTAACTTAGGTAAGTATAGGTCATTATTGAGCTAACTTAGCTTATTATGTCATTTTGGAGGAAAATAAGCTAAGTATATGACATTTATGAGCTAACCAAGGTTATTATGCCATTTTTGACCTAACTAAGCTAATTATGTCATAAATGAACTAAATAAGCTAATTATGTCATTTTGGAGGATAATTAGCTAAGTATGTCTTTTTTGGGGAAAATAAGCTAAGTATGTGGCATATTAGGGCTAACTAGCATGTACGAAGCTAAGTATGCATTTGTTAAGCAATACACTAGAGAAAACTTACCGTCGTCGTCATCACGGAGGTCAAGCACTGGGGTTGCACTGGCAGTCACCTGGAGAAGGTTGCCCTGGAGAAGGGGTGTGCGATGCGGCTTGGGAGTTATGCTGCACCAAAGATCATTTGCAATGTCTTGTTAGCATGATGACACTCAAATGTTAAGACTAGTAACTAATGACCATTCAAATGAAACTCACCGTTCCCACCGGAGTAATGACTGGCATCGGCGGAGGGGTCTGACTGGTCTTCTCGCACATAGACTGCACATTTGGTTTTGACGAGTCACTCATATTAGTTAGTAATGAAACGAACATTACGTGCATGATTTGGCTAATATGCAGAAGAAACTTACAACGAGGAGCTCGTACATGGCCCGGTGAGCTGCCTCATTCCGTGCCCTCTCCTCCTCCAACAACCTAGCCGTCTTCTCCTCCGCCAGCAGTTCCTTCTCCGCGTCTATAAAAAAATTAGTACAACATAAAAAAATTGAATACCTGACATGAATAATAATATGTATATAATTTAAGTTGGGATGCATACAAACTAATAATAGTCTGGATCGTCTATATATGCTCCGGGATCAATAGATGCATCATCATCATCACTATCACGCGTGTCGTCATGAATGACGTGCTCATCGGGTTCAGCGGCATCAACATGTGGAAGGCCTTTCTGTAATCGGTCAAGCATTGACAGGTCATCCGCAGCAGTAACCTCTTCTTGTTTCGGCTCTTCTTGTTCCGGCTCAGGGGTGAAGTCGGATTCACTGTCGCTGTCTACTTCCATGTTCTGGGGTGAAGTAGAGCAGTTCTTGAAACGTTTTTTGGAAAGACGTGTTTGTTGGAAGAATTCTCCTTCATATGTGTCTGGGTTAATGTGAGGTTCATAATCCTCTTCATTGGGGGGAGGTGGTCTAACACGTGGTGGCACTTCATAAACGACATCCCAACCATTCAGATTTGTATTAGTTTGGCAGGCCCACGGTAGATAGAAAACTTGGGTCGCCTGTTGAGTCGTAATATAGACATCGGGAACATCTAAATGGGTGCTTTGTTTGATTTTGACTAGCCCTATATGTTCATGAGTCCTTCTAGTCTCCTTCGGTTGGAACCAATAACATTTGAAGACTACGACGTTCGGTGGGTTTTCACCATAGAATAGAAGTTCATAAATTGCTTCAACTCTTCCATAATACTCGGTACCTCCTTCGCCGATAGCAGAGACATCACAATTTGTAGATTTTCCGTTGGCCATAGATAGCTCTTTGCCAAAGGTACGAAAGCGATACCTGTTGATGTCGTATTTCTCAAATGAACGGACCTTATAGTCAAAACCATTAGCGGCTTGTCTCAATTCGGCGTCCATAGACTCTGAATTAGCCTACAAGTTTAATATGAAAGGATTGTTGCATTAGCCGCAAATTAGACGAAGAAATGAAATGGTCTATTAATGGTAATTACCGTTTGTTTGAACCAAGAGATGAAACCGGGATAGACGCCTCCATGCTTTGCCAGAAGCTCATACTCTTCGATGGAATCCTTTTGGATCACCGCTCCATCCGAGAATTTGGCGACGTATCGACTGTATCAAATATCCGGGAATAAGGGCAGTTCAAAGGAATTATTTGTTGCAAAACAATGTACCGAGAACTTACTCGATGTACGGCCGCACTTTTGTTAGGTTGTTGAAGATATACAACGAAATGGTCCGCCATTCTTCGACATCCAACGGTATTGGTTTCGAAGCACCGGCTGGTGCGAGCTTCCCTTTGAATAGGCTAAGGTTGGATCCACCTTTTTTAGGGTCGCCAGCATTGTACCGAGGCTTCGGATTATGCAAATGGCGATTTTTGGCTTCGTAGTGTGCTGTCATGAAGTTTGCCGCCTCCTCAGTAATGAATGCCTCGGCCATCGATGCTTCAATTCTACGTTTATTTTTACATTTTGCTCGAAGCGTCTTCTGCAACCTCTCAGTTGCATAGCACCAATGATTTTGCATGGGCCCCCCCAATCTTGCCGCGGTCGGGAGATGTAAAATCAAATGCTGCATTGGATTAAAGAAGCCCGGTGGAAAGATCTTCTCTAACTTGCAAAGCAACTCCGGCGCCAACTTTTCCATGTCATCTAGCACGCCAGGCGATAGTTCTTTCACACAAAGAACACGGAAGAAATAGCTCAGCTCTGCCAGTACTAGCCATTCATCCCCAGGGATAAAGCCACGCAACATCACCGGCATTACCCGCTCAAGCCATATGTGCCAATCATGACTCTTGAGACCAAATATTTTCAATTTTTCAAGACTCGCTTCCCTCTTTAGATTCGCTGCATACCCATCGGGGAACATCAAGTGCATTTTCACCCACAAGATAATTTCCCTCATAGCTGGCCTTCCAAGATTGAACCAGGCCTTTGGCTTCGTCCAGTTCTGCTTTCCTTTCGGTTGTCGCATGTTTTGTAACGGTCTATCACATAGAGTCTGCTGATCGACTCTAGCCTTAGGATTATCCTTTGACTTCCCCTCTATGCCGAACAATGTACCAAAAAGGGCCTCGCCGATATTCTTTTCAGTGTGCATCACGTTGATGTTGTGTGGAAGAAGGAGGTCTTTGAAGTAAGGCAGATCCCACAAGCATGTCTTGTGAGTCCAGGCGTGTTCCGAATTATACCCCTTGAAATACCCTGGACGCTCTGGATCAGGCTCGAGAGCGTTTAACTGATCCAGGATTTGTTGGCCAGTCAACGCAGGTGGTGCAGAGTTTTTGACAACTCTACCTTTGATGAAGTTCTGCTTGTCTTTTCTGAACTTATGGCGAGGATCCAGGAACTGTCTATGCAAGTCGAAGCAAGAATACTTGCGACCCGCCTGCAGCCAATGAAACTGAAGAGCTGCCTTGCATGTGGGGCACGGGAACCTTCCATGCGTACACTAGCCAACGAATAGCGCATACACCGGCAAGTCATGCATCGAGTACATGTACCAGACACGCATTATGAAGTTTTGTTTGCTAGCGGCGTCGTATGTCTTGAACCCATTATCCCAAGCTTTTTGCAATTCATCCTTAAGCGGCTGCATGTACACATTCATATTCTTCCCCGGATAGTTGGGCCCTGGAATTATCAACGTCGGGAAAATGTTCTTTCTTTGCATAATCTGTCCGGGGGGGGGGGATTGAGTGGAATGACAAATACAGGCCAACAACTGTATTGGGTTGCCGTTATACCAAACGGATTGAACCCATCCGTGCCGATGCAGACTCAAGGATGCCTTGGATCTGCCGCTTTATGCTCATGTAATGCATCGAAGTGCTTCCACGCAAAAGCATCCGATGTGTGTACCAACATCTAATTCCCATCTGCATCTAGTTCGGTTCTTTTGCCCAATTTGTGCCATGTCATCTGTCTGGCCGTCTCTTCGACCATGAAAAGACGTTGAAGTCTTGGTACGATTGGCAGATACCGAAGAACATTAACGGGGATTTTGGTCTGCCTCTTCTCACCCATACCGTTGTCTACCACAACATACCTGGAAGACTTGCAAATGGGACAATAGTTCAAGTCCGCATACTCAAGCCTAAATAAGGCACATCCTTTCTCACAGGCATCTATCTTCTCATAGGGCATCTTAAGTACACGAAGGATTTTGTCCGACTGGTACAGGTTTGCAGGCAGTACATGGCCTTTGGGTAGAAAGCGTCCAAATAGTGTCATCATCGCGTCGTAGCATTCTCTACCCAAGTTGAATTGAGCCTTCAGAGCCATTACTTGTGCGATGGCATCCAGCTGACAAAGCTCAGTGTGCTCGTGGAGAGGACGTTTTGAAGACTCCAACAATTCATTGAAGGCCTTTGCAGATTCCTCCATCTCATCGTCCGAATCCCGAGCATCAACAAAGTCTTGCACCATGTCTTCGATCCCGGTACCATGCTCGTCGGTGCGACGATGAACCACCTCAGCTCTGGTACGTTGGGCAGACTCACCATGAAATGTCCACACCGTATAATCAAGCGTAAAACCCCACTTCTGCAGGTGTTTACCCATTCCACCCTCTGTCCTCTGTGAAAAGTTGTCGCACCTAACACAGGGGCACCAGGTTTTTCTCTGGCCATTTGCAAATGCGGCTTTCACAAACCCCTTGGTTTTTGTTAACCATTCATTGGTCGTGTCTTTCTGACTAGTGTGACCGGTGTACATCCACGCACAATCACTCATCTTGCCTACCTACTAAACACACAAGAAATATATATATAATTCAGCATATATATTCATTAGTTGATCAAGTTTGTCAATTTTATTACGTCCATGCAACCTACACGCTAATAGGTAAAGATAGGTCCTAATCCCACCCGAGTATGTGTAGATTGGGTTCGTTTTCCCATGCTCTGCTCCAGATCCGACGCAAAATTTCGGCAGCACCTCCCCGCTGTTCTCCTGATACACATCTCGGCAATAAACAGAGAGGATGTGTACCCGGAGAACAACAGGGAGGCACTGACGAAATTCTGCATCGGATCCGATGCAGAGCATGGGAAAACGAACCCAATCTACACATACTCGGGCTGTCCATGGATAACGTTGGACAATTCGAAAGAATCACGGTTATAAATAAGCAAATGCATGCATATTTATAACTGTAACCCTTTCGAACGGGAGACGCATACTGGTCACGCATATTGATGATTGAATCTACCTATAGCTAACAAGTATCATCGGCACGAAGACCGGAACAGAGCAAATGAAGGGGGGAGGAGGAGATGTCATTTGTGCTCACCCACGAACGCAGGGGAGCTCGTCGAACGCACGGGGAGGTCGTCGAACACCAGACCCTCGCAGCGACGAAACAACTGCACATTTAAATCCACCCAATCAACACGAATATTCAATCCCGATAAAAAATCTCTATATATATAACTACTTTTCCACTACTCTTTTATTCTTCTTCTCCTCTATTTCTTCTTCTTCTTCCTTTTCTTCTTCTTCTTCTTCTTCTTCTTCTTCTTCTTCTTCTTTTCTTCTCCTCTTCTTCTTCTCCTCTTTTTCTTCTTCTTCTCCTCTTCTCCTGTTTTTCCTCTTCTTCTCCTCTTCTTCTTCTCCTCTTCTTCTTCTCCTCTTCTCCTCTTTTTCTTCTTCTTCTTCTTCTTCTTCTTCTTCTTCTTCTTCTTCTTTTCTTCTCCTCCTCTTCTTCTTCTTCTTCTTCTTCTTCTTCTTCTTCCTTTTTTTCCTTTTTCCTCTTCTTCTACTTATTCTTCTTTTCTTCTTCTTTTTTTTTCATCTTCTTCTTCTTCTAATTTTGACTAACCTAAAATATGACTAACCTAAAATCTTCTTCTCCTAGTTCTGTTCTAACCTAACCTAGCACTAACCTAACAGTACCAATTAAATAAAAAAAGAAAAAAAACAGAGAAGAAAAAAAACTCACCGGAGGGGGGCGGCTGGGCGGTGGATCTGGGCGCCGGGGCGGTGGGGCCGTGGATGGTGGGGCGGCGGCAGCGACGGGCGCGGCGAGGGCGGTGGTGGGTCGTCGGGGCGGCGGGGCCGCGGATGGTGGGGCGGCGGGGCAGCGGCAGCGACGGGCGCGGCGGGGGCGGTGGTGGGTCGTCGGGGCGGCGGCTGAGCGGGAGAGAGAGAGAGAGAGAGAGAGAGAGAGAGAGAGAGAGGTGGGGGCGGGGCACGGCCGTTAGATACGTTAGGCAATACGAGCTTTGCCGTCTGCTTTTTGCGGTCTTTGCCGTCTGCTTCGCTTTGCCGTCTGCTAGCAGACGGCATCCAGGCCGTCCGTTTGACCTAATCAGCTCCGAGCTCCAGTGGGGCCCAGATGGGCTCTTTGTCGTCTGCTTTTAGGCTCTTTGCCGTCGGCTAGCAGACGGCAAAGAGTGTACTGACGGCAAATCCGATCTTTGCCATGAGGCCATTCTTTGCCGTCTGCTTTTGGGAAGCTGACGGCAAAGATCATCTTTGTCGTCGGCTAGCAGACGGCAAAGAATGGACTGATGGCAAATTCTCTGATTCCTGTAGTGCAAACTACTACCAAAATACTACATAAAAACTTGTACATAAACTACTACATAGAAACTACTAAATAAAAACAACTACAAAAAATTAATACATTCATCCATATAGCACCCATATAGCATTCATCCATAGCAACAATCTAGCATACATATATCCATCTAGCATTCATCCATACATATATCCATCTAGCATTCACCCATATAGCATTCATATAGCATTCATCCATATAGCATTCATCCAAGCACTCATATGGGATTCATCCTCCTAAACAAGTGTCATTCGACAACGGTCTCGATATCAAATTTAATTTTGATAAGTTCAAAACTAAATGAAGAATACACAACAACTCTTCATGTGGGTTGATTTTCATTCCATCGATGCCCCCTTCAACAACTCTCACCTCTCAAGAGGGGATATATATGTATGGTGGGCCACTCCTTGCCTGTATATTTCGACCGTCGGTGACGGTCGTTACTCCAATCCCTTGCTGCGTTACCAATGTCTCACGGCAAGAGATGAGGAGCAACAACCACCTACGACAACAGCTGGTGTCTTTCCTCTCATAACATCTCTCATCTCTCAATGTTATTTCGACCGTCGGTGACGGTGGGTCTTTTCATCCTCCCCCTGCTTTACCAAGGTCTCAGAGGAGGAGGACGAGAAAGACCGACCACCTACGAACAGCCGGTATCCTTCCTTCAACAGCATCTCATCTCTTAGTCTCATCTCTTTGGTGGTGCACACTCTCTCTGGTGGACACTCTCTATGGTGGACACTCTCTCCGGTGGTGGTATATATATGGTGGACACTCTCTCACGGGTATTTCGACTTTCAGTGATGGTCGAGCTGGGCCAGTCCATCATGTGTGACAAAGGTATATCACAGGACGAACTGGCCCAGATCGACCGCCATCGTCAAAAGTCGATTTTCTTCCTCCAAGAACAACTCTTATCGAGTGTTGGTGATGGTCGCTCTTCCTCTGCTCCTCCTGCTATACAAAGATCACAGAGGAGGAGCAGAGGAAGCGCGACCACCTACGGCAACAGTCGGTACGATTCCTCTGAAAACATCTCTTATCTGTCAAATATGATCAACAATCGCTCAACATAAAAGCTAATACATACAAACTACTACCAAAATCAATATATTCATCCATAGCACCCATCTAGCATACATACAACACTACAGGAATCTGCAGAGGCCCAGGCCACGGATGGCAAACAGCTTTGTCGTCTGCTGGCTGACGGCCCCACTTTCAGCACTGAAAGTCGCGGTAAACAGCTTCTTTGCCGTTTGCAGAACGGTAACGGATGGCAAAGACGTTTACCGTCCTCCTTCCTGGCTAAGCTGACGGCAAAGGTTCTGGACGGCAAAGTATAGCTGTTAGCCCCGTTAGGTGGCTAACGGCGGACTTTGCCGTCTGCCAGCGGACAGCAAACAAACACTTGCCTTTGCCATCTGCCCAGTGACGTCAGCAGGCCTGTGGCTGCCCGTCATTCCTTCTTTGTCTTTGCCGTCTGCCTGCTTTGTCTTTGCCGTCTGCCAGCTGACGGCAGAATGACCAAATGGGTCAGACATGGTGCTCCCAAGTTGCACAGGTTGCTGCCACGTGGCACCTTTGCCGTCCGCCTACCAACGGCAAAGGTCTTTGCCGTCCGCTGGCGGACAGCAAAGTGCCTATACTGCCTCTTTTTTGTCTGTTTTCTGTTATTTCCCTGCATTTTCACAACACATATATGATATATATAGTTTCAAGCTGAAGCATAGGCCATGTATTCCAACAATCCAACATCATCGTGAAATATTGAACACGAGAACACATAGGCTATTAAAAGAACCAATACATACATAGTTTCACACTGTTCATCCATATATAGATACATAGTTTCACATTGTTCATCAATACAAATCAAAACAAAAACTAAACACTAGCAGTCCATCAATGCCAGCTTCCATGAAGTGAATCAAATCTGCAAAATGGGAATAAGAAAGTTAGAAGAAGAAGAAGAAGAAGAAGAAGAAGAAGAAGAAGAAGACTAGAAGAAGAAGAAGAAGAAGAAGAAGAAGAAGAAGAAAGAAAGAAGAAGAAAGAAGAAGAATAAGAATAAGAAGGAGTAGAAGATGGAGAAAAAGAAAGAAGAGAAAAAGGAAGAAAGAGAATATATTTTCTTCTTCTTCTCTCTTTTTCTCATCTTTCTTCTTCTCTTCTATCTTTTTATCCTTTTCCTTCTCATTCTTCTTCTTTTATTCTTTCTTTTTCTTCTCTTTCTTCTTCTATTCTTTCTTTTTCTCCTCTTCCTTGTTTTTCTTCTTCTTATTCCTTATTTGTGTCATTTTAGAGCTAACTTAGGTAATTATGCCATTTTAGAGCTAATTAAGCTTATTATGTCATTTTGGAGGAAAATAAGGTAAGTATGGGTCATTATTGAGCTAACTTAGGTAATTATCCCATTTTTGAGCTAACTAAGCTTATTATGTCAATTTGGAGGAAAATAAGGTAAGTATAGGTCATTTTTGTGCTAACTTAGGTAATTATGCCATTTTTGAGCTAACTTAGGTAAGTATAGGTCATTATTGAGCTAACTTAGCTTATTATGTCATTTTGGAGGAAAATAAGCTAAGTATATGACATTTATGAGCTAACCAAGGTTATTATGCCATTTTTGACCTAACTAAGCTAATTATGTCATAAATGAACTAAATAAGCTAATTATGTCATTTTGGAGGATAATTAGCTAAGTATGTCTTTTTTGGGGAAAATAAGCTAAGTATGTGGCATATTAGGGCTAACTAGCATGTACGAAGCTAAGTATGCATTTGTTAAGCAATACACTAGAGAAAACTTACCGTCGTCGTCATCACGGAGGTCAAGCACTGGGGTTGCACTGGCAGTCACCTGGAGAAGGTTGCCCTGGAGAAGGGGTGTGCGATGCGGCTTGGGAGTTATGCTGCACCAAAGATCATTTGCAATGTCTTGTTAGCATGATGACACTCAAATGTTAAGACTAGTAACTAATGACCATTCAAATGAAACTCACCGTTCCCACCGGAGTAATGACTGGCATCGGCGGAGGGGTCTGACTGGTCTTCTCGCACATAGACTGCACATTTGGTTTTGACGAGTCACTCATATTAGTTAGTAATGAAACGAACATTACGTGCATGATTTGGCTAATATGCAGAAGAAACTTACAACGAGGAGCTCGTACATGGCCCGGTGAGCTGCCTCATTCCGTGCCCTCTCCTCCTCCAACAACCTAGCCGTCTTCTCCTCCGCCAGCAGTTCCTTCTCCGCGTCTATAAAAAAATTAGTACAACATAAAAAAATTGAATACCTGACATGAATAATAATATGTATATAATTTAAGTTGGGATGCATACAAACTAATAATAGTCTGGATCGTCTATATATGCTCCGGGATCAATAGATGCATCATCATCATCACTATCACGCGTGTCGTCATGAATGACGTGCTCATCGGGTTCAGCGGCATCAACATGTGGAAGGCCTTTCTGTAATCGGTCAAGCATTGACAGGTCATCCGCAGCAGTAACCTCTTCTTGTTTCGGCTCTTCTTGTTCCGGCTCAGGGGTGAAGTCGGATTCACTGTCGCTGTCTACTTCCATGTTCTGGGGTGAAGTAGAGCAGTTCTTGAAACGTTTTTTGGAAAGACGTGTTTGTTGGAAGAATTCTCCTTCATATGTGTCTGGGTTAATGTGAGGTTCATAATCCTCTTCATTGGGGGGAGGTGGTCTAACACGTGGTGGCACTTCATAAACGACATCCCAACCATTCAGATTTGTATTAGTTTGGCAGGCCCACGGTAGATAGAAAACTTGGGTCGCCTGTTGAGTCGTAATATAGACATCGGGAACATCTAAATGGGTGCTTTGTTTGATTTTGACTAGCCCTATATGTTCATGAGTCCTTCTAGTCTCCTTCGGTTGGAACCAATAACATTTGAAGACTACGACGTTCGGTGGGTTTTCACCATAGAATAGAAGTTCATAAATTGCTTCAACTCTTCCATAATACTCGGTACCTCCTTCGCCGATAGCAGAGACATCACAATTTGTAGATTTTCCGTTGGCCATAGATAGCTCTTTGCCAAAGGTACGAAAGCGATACCTGTTGATGTCGTATTTCTCAAATGAACGGACCTTATAGTCAAAACCATTAGCGGCTTGTCTCAATTCGGCGTCCATAGACTCTGAATTAGCCTACAAGTTTAATATGAAAGGATTGTTGCATTAGCCGCAAATTAGACGAAGAAATGAAATGGTCTATTAATGGTAATTACCGTTTGTTTGAACCAAGAGATGAAACCGGGATAGACGCCTCCATGCTTTGCCAGAAGCTCATACTCTTCGATGGAATCCTTTTGGATCACCGCTCCATCCGAGAATTTGGCGACGTATCGACTGTATCAAATATCCGGGAATAAGGGCAGTTCAAAGGAATTATTTGTTGCAAAACAATGTACCGAGAACTTACTCGATGTACGGCCGCACTTTTGTTAGGTTGTTGAAGATATACAACGAAATGGTCCGCCATTCTTCGACATCCAACGGTATTGGTTTCGAAGCACCGGCTGGTGCGAGCTTCCCTTTGAATAGGCTAAGGTTGGATCCACCTTTTTTAGGGTCGCCAGCATTGTACCGAGGCTTCGGATTATGCAAATGGCGATTTTTGGCTTCGTAGTGTGCTGTCATGAAGTTTGCCGCCTCCTCAGTAATGAATGCCTCGGCCATCGATGCTTCAATTCTACGTTTATTTTTACATTTTGCTCGAAGCGTCTTCTGCAACCTCTCAGTTGCATAGCACCAATGATTTTGCATGGGCCCCCCCAATCTTGCCGCGGTCGGGAGATGTAAAATCAAATGCTGCATTGGATTAAAGAAGCCCGGTGGAAAGATCTTCTCTAACTTGCAAAGCAACTCCGGCGCCAACTTTTCCATGTCATCTAGCACGCCAGGCGATAGTTCTTTCACACAAAGAACACGGAAGAAATAGCTCAGCTCTGCCAGTACTAGCCATTCATCCCCAGGGATAAAGCCACGCAACATCACCGGCATTACCCGCTCAAGCCATATGTGCCAATCATGACTCTTGAGACCAAATATTTTCAATTTTTCAAGACTCGCTTCCCTCTTTAGATTCGCTGCATACCCATCGGGGAACATCAAGTGCATTTTCACCCACAAGATAATTTCCCTCATAGCTGGCCTTCCAAGATTGAACCAGGCCTTTGGCTTCGTCCAGTTCTGCTTTCCTTTCGGTTGTCGCATGTTTTGTAACGGTCTATCACATAGAGTCTGCTGATCGACTCTAGCCTTAGGATTATCCTTTGACTTCCCCTCTATGCCGAACAATGTACCAAAAAGGGCCTCGCCGATATTCTTTTCAGTGTGCATCACGTTGATGTTGTGTGGAAGAAGGAGGTCTTTGAAGTAAGGCAGATCCCACAAGCATGTCTTGTGAGTCCAGGCGTGTTCCGAATTATACCCCTTGAAATACCCTGGACGCTCTGGATCAGGCTCGAGAGCGTTTAACTGATCCAGGATTTGTTGGCCAGTCAACGCAGGTGGTGCAGAGTTTTTGACAACTCTACCTTTGATGAAGTTCTGCTTGTCTTTTCTGAACTTATGGCGAGGATCCAGGAACTGTCTATGCAAGTCGAAGCAAGAATACTTGCGACCCGCCTGCAGCCAATGAAACTGAAGAGCTGCCTTGCATGTGGGGCACGGGAACCTTCCATGCGTACACTAGCCAACGAATAGCGCATACACCGGCAAGTCATGCATCGAGTACATGTACCAGACACGCATTATGAAGTTTTGTTTGCTAGCGGCGTCGTATGTCTTGAACCCATTATCCCAAGCTTTTTGCAATTCATCCTTAAGCGGCTGCATGTACACATTCATATTCTTCCCCGGATAGTTGGGCCCTGGAATTATCAACGTCGGGAAAATGTTCTTTCTTTGCATAATCTGTCCGGGGGGGGGGATTGAGTGGAATGACAAATACAGGCCAACAACTGTATTGGGTTGCCGTTATACCAAACGGATTGAACCCATCCGTGCCGATGCAGACTCAAGGATGCCTTGGATCTGCCGCTTTATGCTCATGTAATGCATCGAAGTGCTTCCACGCAAAAGCATCCGATGTGTGTACCAACATCTAATTCCCATCTGCATCTAGTTCGGTTCTTTTGCCCAATTTGTGCCATGTCATCTGTCTGGCCGTCTCTTCGACCATGAAAAGACGTTGAAGTCTTGGTACGATTGGCAGATACCGAAGAACATTAACGGGGATTTTGGTCTGCCTCTTCTCACCCATACCGTTGTCTACCACAACATACCTGGAAGACTTGCAAATGGGACAATAGTTCAAGTCCGCATACTCAAGCCTAAATAAGGCACATCCTTTCTCACAGGCATCTATCTTCTCATAGGGCATCTTAAGTACACGAAGGATTTTGTCCGACTGGTACAGGTTTGCAGGCAGTACATGGCCTTTGGGTAGAAAGCGTCCAAATAGTGTCATCATCGCGTCGTAGCATTCTCTACCCAAGTTGAATTGAGCCTTCAGAGCCATTACTTGTGCGATGGCATCCAGCTGACAAAGCTCAGTGTGCTCGTGGAGAGGACGTTTTGAAGACTCCAACAATTCATTGAAGGCCTTTGCAGATTCCTCCATCTCATCGTCCGAATCCCGAGCATCAACAAAGTCTTGCACCATGTCTTCGATCCCGGTACCATGCTCGTCGGTGCGACGATGAACCACCTCAGCTCTGGTACGTTGGGCAGACTCACCATGAAATGTCCACACCGTATAATCAAGCGTAAAACCCCACTTCTGCAGGTGTTTACCCATTCCACCCTCTGTCCTCTGTGAAAAGTTGTCGCACCTAACACAGGGGCACCAGGTTTTTCTCTGGCCATTTGCAAATGCGGCTTTCACAAACCCCTTGGTTTTTGTTAACCATTCATTGGTCGTGTCTTTCTGACTAGTGTGACCGGTGTACATCCACGCACAATCACTCATCTTGCCTACCTACTAAACACACAAGAAATATATATATAATTCAGCATATATATTCATTAGTTGATCAAGTTTGTCAATTTTATTACGTCCATGCAACCTACACGCTAATAGGTAAAGATAGGTCCTAATCCCACCCGAGTATGTGTAGATTGGGTTCGTTTTCCCATGCTCTGCTCCAGATCCGACGCAAAATTTCGGCAGCACCTCCCCGCTGTTCTCCTGATACACATCTCGGCAATAAACAGAGAGGATGTGTACCCGGAGAACAACAGGGAGGCACTGACGAAATTCTGCATCGGATCCGATGCAGAGCATGGGAAAACGAACCCAATCTACACATACTCGGGCTGTCCATGGATAACGTTGGACAATTCGAAAGAATCACGGTTATAAATAAGCAAATGCATGCATATTTATAACTGTAACCCTTTCGAACGGGAGACGCATACTGGTCACGCATATTGATGATTGAATCTACCTATAGCTAACAAGTATCATCGGCACGAAGACCGGAACAGAGCAAATGAAGGGGGGAGGAGGAGATGTCATTTGTGCTCACCCACGAACGCAGGGGAGCTCGTCGAACGCACGGGGAGGTCGTCGAACACCAGACCCTCGCAGCGACGAAACAACTGCACATTTAAATCCACCCAATCAACACGAATATTCAATCCCGATAAAAAATCTCTATATATATAACTACTTTTCCACTACTCTTTTATTCTTCTTCTCCTCTATTTCTTCTTCTTCTTCCTTTTCTTCTTCTTCTTCTTCTTCTTCTTCTTCTTCTTCTTCTTTTCTTCTCCTCTTCTTCTTCTCCTCTTTTTCTTCTTCTTCTCCTCTTCTCCTGTTTTTCCTCTTCTTCTCCTCTTCTTCTTCTCCTCTTCTTCTTCTCCTCTTCTCCTCTTTTTCTTCTTCTTCTTCTTCTTCTTCTTCTTCTTCTTCTTCTTCTTTTCTTCTCCTCCTCTTCTTCTTCTTCTTCTTCTTCTTCTTCTTCTTCCTTTTTTTCCTTTTTCCTCTTCTTCTACTTATTCTTCTTTTCTTCTTCTTTTTTTTTCATCTTCTTCTTCTTCTAATTTTGACTAACCTAAAATATGACTAACCTAAAATCTTCTTCTCCTAGTTCTGTTCTAACCTAACCTAGCACTAACCTAACAGTACCAATTAAATAAAAAAAGAAAAAAAACAGAGAAGAAAAAAAACTCACCGGAGGGGGGCGGCTGGGCGGTGGATCTGGGCGCCGGGGCGGTGGGGCCGTGGATGGTGGGGCGGCGGCAGCGACGGGCGCGGCGAGGGCGGTGGTGGGTCGTCGGGGCGGCGGGGCCGCGGATGGTGGGGCGGCGGGGCAGCGGCAGCGACGGGCGCGGCGGGGGCGGTGGTGGGTCGTCGGGGCGGCGGCTGAGCGGGAGAGAGAGAGAGAGAGAGAGAGAGAGAGAGAGAGAGAGGTGGGGGCGGGGCACGGCCGTTAGATACGTTAGGCAATACGAGCTTTGCCGTCTGCTTTTTGCGGTCTTTGCCGTCTGCTTCGCTTTGCCGTCTGCTAGCAGACGGCATCCAGGCCGTCCGTTTGACCTAATCAGCTCCGAGCTCCAGTGGGGCCCAGATGGGCTCTTTGTCGTCTGCTTTTAGGCTCTTTGCCGTCGGCTAGCAGACGGCAAAGAGTGTACTGACGGCAAATCCGATCTTTGCCATGAGGCCATTCTTTGCCGTCTGCTTTTGGGAAGCTGACGGCAAAGATCATCTTTGTCGTCGGCTAGCAGACGGCAAAGAATGGACTGATGGCAAATTCTCTGATTCCTGTAGTGCAAACTACTACCAAAATACTACATAAAAACTTGTACATAAACTACTACATAGAAACTACTAAATAAAAACAACTACAAAAAATTAATACATTCATCCATATAGCACCCATATAGCATTCATCCATAGCAACAATCTAGCATACATATATCCATCTAGCATTCATCCATACATATATCCATCTAGCATTCACCCATATAGCATTCATATAGCATTCATCCATATAGCATTCATCCAAGCACTCATATGGGATTCATCCTCCTAAACAAGTGTCATTCGACAACGGTCTCGATATCAAATTTAATTTTGATAAGTTCAAAACTAAATGAAGAATACACAACAACTCTTCATGTGGGTTGATTTTCATTCCATCGATGCCCCCTTCAACAACTCTCACCTCTCAAGAGGGGATATATATGTATGGTGGGCCACTCCTTGCCTGTATATTTCGACCGTCGGTGACGGTCGTTACTCCAATCCCTTGCTGCGTTACCAATGTCTCACGGCAAGAGATGAGGAGCAACAACCACCTACGACAACAGCTGGTGTCTTTCCTCTCATAACATCTCTCATCTCTCAATGTTATTTCGACCGTCGGTGACGGTGGGTCTTTTCATCCTCCCCCTGCTTTACCAAGGTCTCAGAGGAGGAGGACGAGAAAGACCGACCACCTACGAACAGCCGGTATCCTTCCTTCAACAGCATCTCATCTCTTAGTCTCATCTCTTTGGTGGTGCACACTCTCTCTGGTGGACACTCTCTATGGTGGACACTCTCTCTGGTGGTGGTATATATATGGTGGACACTCTCTCACGGGTATTTCGACTTTTGGTGATGGTCGAGCTGGGCCAGTCCATCGTGCGTGACAAAGGTACTAGTCCCACTAATACATAAAAGCTAGTACATAAAAGCTAGTACATAAAAGCTACTACAAAAAAACTACTACAAAAAACTACTAGTCCCACTAATAGATAAAACTACTACATAAAAACTAATGCAAAAAAATTATCTACATAGCAAAAAAATTATGTACATAGCATCCATCCATCTATCAATCCATCCATCTATCTATCTATGCATCCATCTATCCATGCATCCATCCATCCATCTATGCATCCATCTATCCATGCATCAATCCATCCATCTATCTATACATCCATCTATCCATGCATCAATCCATCCATCTATCTATGCATTCATCCATCCATGCATCCATCCATCCATCCACATGAGAGGGAGGGAGGGGGGGAGCTCACCGAAGGGGAGGGCCGCGCGGGGTCGGGGGGGCGCGGGGCGGCGCCGGGGGTGCGCGGGGTGAGGCGAGGGGGGGCGCCGGCGGGGTGGGGACCGGTGAGGAGGCGCCGGTGGGGTGGGGGCAGCGGGGAGAAGAGTAGGGAGCGAAATGAGAAGAAGCAGCGGAGGCTTGCCACTTAAGTGTCCCGCGAACCTTTCCCGAGAGTCCGTTGGTGCAGCACTCGGTAAAGGTGCTAACTTAGATCTAGGGTTCAACTGTTACCGAGCGCACTCTCGGTAAAAGTCCTAACCTAGATCTAGGGTTTAACCTTTACCGAGCGCACTCTCGGTAAAAGTAACTCATGCCGAGTACCACTCTCGGAAAAAGCCTGTTATACCGAGAGCCACTCTCGGCAAAGTGACTAGTTTGCATCGTTTCATCTAGCCCTGCATCACAAAGTATTTTCCATGCGGTTTCTGGGCATGATTTCATGCGCCGCCTTGCAGATCTGCAATTTCCGGCGATGAAACCCTAGCAGAGCAATAAATTTCTCGAAGATTGCACGTGAGTCCGAAAAATGCTGGGGCGTGGCACGTGTCATGCGATGGCCTCCTTTGTGAGCACGGGAAGTTTCGAGGCCAACGGAGCAACATGACCCACACTTCCCGCACAAACCGGACACGTTCCCTCTCGATACCCAGAGACTAGCTCGGAGATGGTGCGGTTTACAAGCGGCCTCAGGGGAGGCTTATTCGAAACGTGTCCAAACTTTTACCACACCTTACAGGGGCCATGTGATGACACCGTGCCAGCTCTCGAGGAATTCCGGCATCGTACGATTTTCCGAGGATTTAAATGGTTGTATCAGGCATGGCACCGAGGTACTTTTGGGCCCCGGTGGGAGGGCATGCCCCTCCCTCCTCTGCACAAGGCCTACGCATGCCGCAAGGACACCACAAAGTATTTTCCATGCCACTTCTGGGCATGATTTCATGCGCCGTCTTGCAGATCTGCAATTTCCGGCGATGAAACCCTAGCAGAGCCATAAATTTCTCGAATATTCCATGCGGGTCCGAAAAATGCGGGGGCCTGGCACGTGTCATGCGATGGCCTCCTTTGTGAGCATGAGAAGTTTCAAGGCCAACGGAGCAACATGACCTGCACTTCCTGCACAAACCGGACACATTCCCTCTCGATACCCAGAGACTAGCTCGGAGATGGTGCGGTTTACAAGCGGTTAGATCATTGTTCTCACACAGACGGCAAACTCCAAAATAGTAATAATTGAATTAATAAAAAGCACCGGCATCCATCATTAGGAAGATGGACCGTCACTGTGAATCTTCAGTGCCCGGAAGGGGTGAAGATTCACAGTAATAGTTCATCTCCTTAACAGGAGTGTAATGAAGACCGAAGCTTACTGCGTCTGGATTATCCGACTATTTAAACTGGTCATGTTGCTTGTCTCTGGGCAATGTGGTACTAAAAGTTTTCTGAGAGACGGAGCTTTGCCGAGAGCCGCCCTCGGCAAAGCTTATCATACCGAGAGCAGCCCTCGGTAATGGTGCTGTTGGATCATAAATTAATAAAAACCGTCGGCATCCATCATTAAGAATATGGACTGTCACTATGGACCTTCTCTGTCCGAAACAGGTGAAGATTCATAGTGACAGTCCATTTCTTAATAAGAGTGTAATGAAGACTGACGCTTGCTTGTTGTGTACTATCCGACTATTTAAACCGGTCCTGATGGTCGTCGTTAAGCGAGGTGGGACTAAACTCAGTTCCCACTTATATATAGATGAAAAAGAGAAAAATAAATAAGGCAAGTAAATATTGTTTGCCGAGAGCTATTACGCGGGCGCTCGGTAAAGCAGCGCGACCGTTAGAGCGACGACGACCACTGCCGGTCTTGCCACGTGGCTACCCTTTGCCGTGTGCCATAGGCTGGCTTTCGGCAAATAGGTAGTTTGGCGAGTGTTATCCTTTTGCCGAGTGTTCTTTACCGCTTCGTATCGGCGTACGTTCGGGTTTGCCATGAACCCATTGTTGCCGAGCGCGGCTCTCGGCGTACCGAAGTTTGCCGAGTGCCCGTGGTTTGGCTCTCGGCAAAGAGCCTGGCACCCGGCGTATAGGGAAATTCCAATAGTGGCTGGGCCATAATGCTTAGTAATAAATTTTGTTTTTCACTCGGGAGGGGGGGGGGTGTCATGGCCCCGTTTGGGCTCCAAGAGGCTCCGCCAGTGGGTATGAACAACATATGTGTTGTTCAACTTGCTGGGGATTGAAGGGGTTTCGGGAATTATATCCCTTGAGTCAAAATCCTCTCCAATTACTCCGGGACGGGATTGCGGAGGGCATTAATCAAACAATCCCTCAAGAGTGCAATTTATTATAAAAAAAAGTGTGAATAAGTAGCAAAACAACAAAAAGAGTGATCTAACGGTACAAACATAAGTTGACACTAGCCAAACAAGAAAAATAGTGATCTAACGACACAATATATATTGACAATGTTGCTTGACGTGCAAGAATATCCTAAAAGTATATGTGATATGATTGATATTAAATGCACCGTGGCAACGCACGGGCAATTAACTAGTATGTTTTAAAATTCCAGTCATGATGTTCGTTCAGTTCAGCCTGACAAGGCACTGGATGCCAAGACTAGCTGACAAATTGCAGCACAAAATTAAAAGGCGACAACCTACAGTGCTCTGCTATCGAAGCATACCCTGTTAGTAGGGATGGACTACAGTGTACATTTCTCCACAGAGAAACGAGTGTATATAGTCACACAAATACACAATGCTCCACTTTATCTCTCCAGTGAGGAAATCAATCTATACATCTGAACCATACACACAGCTCAACAAACTGACAACACAAATAACCAAAACGATGGTCAGAAGCTACGAACAGTAATAACATTCAGATTCTTCAGAAATTGTACAGCCGCTGTCGCATATTATATCATATAACTAACGACATACATAACATGTTTAAGTGGCATAAGGTTCCATGATATTGCAAACCACAAACACTGAAAATATTATAATTCATCAACGCAGTCCAGAAACTGAAATCCGTTGGTTTGGTATTACAACCTGTTATTTATTTCAAATGCCTAACAGACACACTCACACAACTAGCAGCAATGCAAGTCCACACAGCTGATGCACACCAGGCAGGCAAACACACTCACAAACCACACCACGCAGCCATGTAGATGCACGCAGGCACACACAGATTCTGCTTAGTGAAGCACATGCACGCAACAAAGAGGCACCCTCAATCGCAAGCCAAACTTCCGCACACATACCGGTGCGAGCAGGCAGGAACAATCCGGCCTGCTTCTTATTTGAAAGCCACAAAGGTGACAAGCTCGCACCTGACACACAACAAACACACAATAGTAGCAGTGAGAGACCATCGATGGACGACCAACACTGCTTAAAATTTTCCTTCCATGGTTAAGCAGCTAGCCAGCAACCCAGGCAAGCTAGCCACGGAAGCACACAGCAAACCAAACACGTGCAACAGGACCTCCAGGAGCGAGCGTCCATCTGATCTCCCATGTACCGATCGTTGAACAGATCACATCAGTTAAGTGCAGCGCGAGGATCACCTAGGCAATGTGAGTGGCAGCAGAGAGAAACAATTAGTGTGAGTAACAAATTAAAGCCGACTTAGAGTATGACCTCAAAAGTTCAGCTCAAACAAAATGGATTTGTTACATGTAGGAGAGAGTACCTGAGAACGGAGACCCTTGGCAGTTTCTTCTTGTAGTAGCATGAGTGCACCGGCGTCTCGAAGTGGCCAGGGGCCGCATCCCCGTCCCACTCCAGAGCATCCCAGACATCTTTCTCTATCTCGATGGTCGGCTTCTTCATGTCTCTGCTACGGGACCCCACCACCGGCAGCCGACGCAGGCCCCAACATCCTCTGATCTTGATGGTCTTGAGCCTGGGTGCCACCATCTTCACCTCGCATATCTGCTGCAACACTGGCAGGTCGTGCAGGTGGATGGTGGTCAGCCTTGGGAATGCTACACCTTCGGTGGATATTTCCTGTGGGTACTCTTTGTCTAGCACGAATACGTGCCTGAGGTGTCCGCAGTGGATGATGTGGAGGGTCTCCAAACTTGGGAAGGAGTTGACCCACACAGGGAGCACGAACTGGAGCCTGGGGCAAGAGCGCAGCTGTAAGTGCTGCAGATTTCTGAACGAACCATCATTGATTTCTGTAAGTGCAGCTGTAAGTTCATCTTGTTCGTATTTTTTTATGGTCAACATCCTTCTTTTGTGGGTCCATACCATCACATTGTTACTAAAACTTGTAATCCAAGGAACACCACAGTTGAGTAGCTCAGCAACCTCGTTGTCACTACCATTGTGAAAAATCAACACAAATATGCTGTTTTTCAGAATATTGTTGATCTCTCTTGATACACTTCTTATCTCATTCCTAGAGCTTTCATCAACCCCATTAAAATCATCCTCTTCATCCTGCTTATCCAGAATAGCCATTATTGAGCTTTCAAGCTCCAGTTCTTCTGCGATTGCCCTCTGCAATCCTCTTCTACTTGTCCAATCTGAGCAATCTATATGAATTATTCTATCAAAGCATAGTTCTGGAGTGGTTGCCCTAGATGGGAGCACTTCTGCTATGGATCTAAGGACAACAGACGCCCCGAATCCATCCCAACCATGAAAATAGATGACCCTTTTATCTTCCCTGTTCTGAAGAATTTGAAATATCTCCTCTCTGTGATCATCCACTACTACACTACTAGAATTTCCCTATACGCCGGGTTCCAGGCTCTTCGCTGAGAGCCAAACCACGGGCACTCGACAAACTTCAGTACACCGAGAGCCGCGCTCGGCAACAATGGGTTCACGGCAAACCCGAACGTACGCCGATACGAAGCGGTAAAGAACACTCGGCAAAAGGATAACACTCGGCAAACTACCTATTTGCCGAGAGCCAGCCCATGGCACACGGCAAAGGGTAGCCACGTGGCAAGACCGGCAGTGGTCGTCGTCGCTCTGACGGTCGCGCTGCTTTACCGAGCGCCCGCGTAATGGCTCTCGGCAAACAATATTTACTTGCCTTATTTATTTTTCTCTTTTTCATCTATATATAAGTGGGAGCTGAGTTTAGTCCCACCTCTCTTAACGGCGACCATCAGGACCGGTTTAAATAGTCGGATAGTACACAATAAGCAAGCGTTGGTCTTCATTACACTCTTATTAAGAAATGGACTGTCACTATGAATCTTCACCTGTTCCGGACAAAGAAGGTCCATAGTGACAGTCCATATTCTTAATGATGGATGCCGACGGTTTTTATTAATTTATGATCCAACAGCACCATTACCGAGCGCCGCTCTCGATAGGGTAAGATTTGCCGAGGGCGGCTCTCGGCAAAGCTCCGGCTCTCAGTAAACTTTTAGTACCACCTCGCACAGAGACAAGCAACATGACCAGTTTAAATAGTCAGATAATCCAGACGCAGTAAGCTTCGGTCTTCATTACACTCCTGTTAAGGAGATGAACTATTACTGTGAATCTTCACCCCTTCCGGGCACTGAAGATTCACAGTGACAGGCCATCTTCCTAATGATGGATGCCGGTGCTTTTTATTAATTCAATTATTACTATTTTTGAGTTTGCCGTCTGTGTGAGAGCAATGATCTAACCGTTTAAATCCAATCCTCGGGAGCTGGCACGGCGTCATCACATGGCCCCTGTAGGGTGTGGTAAGATTTTAGGCACGTTTCGAATAAGCCTCCCCTGAGGCCACTTGTAAACTGCACCATCTCCGAGCTAGTCTCTGGGTATCGAGAGGGAACGTGTCCGGTTTGTGCAGGAAGTGCGGGTCCTGTTGCTCCGTTGGCCTCGAAACTTCTCGTGCTCACAAAGGAGGCCATCGCATGACACGTGCCAGGCCCCCGCATTTTTCGGACCCGCGTGCAATATTCGAGAAATTTATTGCTCTACTAGGGTTTCATCCCCGGAAATTACAGATCTGCAAGGCGGCGCATGAAACCATGCCCAGAGGCGGCATGGAAAATACTTTGTGGTGTCCTTGCGGCATGCATAGGCCTTGTGCAGTGGAGGGAGGGGCATGCCCTGCCACCGGGGGCCAAAAGTACCTCAGTGGCATGCCTGATGCAACCGTTGAAATCCTCGGAAAATCGTACGATGCCGGAATTCCTCGAGAGCTGGCACGGTGTAATCACATGGGCCCTGTAGGGTGTGGTAAAAGTTTGGGCGCATTTCGAATAAGCCTCCCCTGAGGCCGCTTGTAAACCGCACCGTCTCCGAGCTAGTCTCTGGGTATCGAGAGGGAACGTGTCCGGTTTGTGCAGGAAGTGCGGGTCCTGTTGCTCCGTTGGCCTCGAAACTTCTCGTGCTCTCAAATGAGGCAATCGCATGACACGTGCCACGCCCCCGCATTTTTCGGACACGCGTGCAATATTCAAGAAATTTATTGCTCTGCTAGGGTTTCATCGCCGGAAATTGCAGATCAGCAAGGCGGCACATGAAATCATGCCCGGTAACGGCATGAGAAATCCTTTGTGATGTCCTTGCGGCATGCTTAGGATGGTAATCAATCATATTACCGAGAGTGCCGCTCGGTACTCGGGTAATTACCGAGAGTGGCTCTCGGCAACAGTGGAAAACCTAGATCTAGTTGTGACTTTTTCCAAGAGCAACTCTCGGTAAAGAAAAACCTAGATCTAGGTTTGATTACATTTCCGAGTGCCGCGCCGACAAGCACTCGATAAAGGTAGCGTCCGGCACTTAAACTTATTCCCCGCTTCTTTTCTTTTCCCCGCGTCTCTCTCCCCTCCTCTGCTTCCCCCTCACCCGACCGGCGCCCCCCACCAGTCGACGCCCCCTCCCTTCCGGCAGGCGCCCCCCGCGCACCCCCGGCGCCGCCCCGCGGCCCCCCACGTCCGCGCCCCCCGACCCCGCGGCCCCCCACGTCCGCGCCCCCCGACCCCGCGGCCCCCCAACACCGAGCTCCTCCCCTTCGGTGAGCTCCCCCCCCCTTCCCTCTCATGTGGATGGATGTATGGATCGATGGATTGATGGATGCATGGATAGATGGATAGAAGCATGCATAGATGGATAGATGCATAGATGGATGTATGGATGGATGGATAGATGGATGTATAGATGGATGGATGGATGCATGGATAGATGGATGCATAGATAGATAGATGGATGGATGCTATGTAGATAATTTTTTATAATGTTGTATGCATGGATGCTATGTGTGTTATGTAGATAATTTTTTTGCATTAGTTTTTATGTAGTAGTTTTATCTATTAGTGGGACTAGTAGTTTTTTGTAGTAGTTTTTTGTAGTAGCTTTTATGTACTAGTTTTTATCTTGAGCAAGTGACGATCATATTTGACATGCGAGATGTTTTCAGAGGAATGGTACCGACCGTTGCCGTAGGGGGTCGCGCTTCCTCTGCTCCTCCTCTGTGATCTTTGTATAGCAGGAGGAGCAGATGAAGAGCGACCATCACCAACAGTCGATAAGAGTTGTTCTTGGAGGAAGAAAATCGACTTTTGACGATGGCGGTTGATCTGGGCCAGTTCGTCCTGTGATATACCTTTGTCACGCACGATGGACTGGCCCAGCTCGACCATCACCAACAGTCGATAAGAGTTGTTCTTGGAGGAAGAAAATCGACTTTTGACGATGGCGGTTGATCTGGGCCAGTTCGTCCTGTGATATACCTTTGTCACGCACGATGGACTGGCCCAGCTCGACCATCACCAAAAGTCGAAATACCCGTGAGAGAGTGTCCACCATATATATACCACCACCAGAGAGAGTGTCCACCATATATACGTGAGAGAGTGTCGATGAGAGTTGTTCTTGGAGGAAGAAAATCGACTTTTGATGATGGCGGTCGATCTGGGCTTACTTTAGTGTGTTGACTTTCATTCCGATGGTGCTTTCTTTTGAAAGAGATGAGAGTGAGAGATGAGATGCTGTTGAAGGAAGGATACCGGCTGTTCGTAGGTGGTCGGTCTTTCTCATCCTCCTCCTCTGAGACCTTGGTAAAGCAGGGGGAGGACTAAAGGACCCACTGTCACCGACTGTCAAAATAACATTGAGAGATGAGAGATGTTATGAGAGGAAAGACACCGGCTGTTGTCGTAGGTGGTCATTGCTCCTCATTTCTTGCTGTGAGACATTGGTAACGCAGCAAGGGATGGGAGTAACGACCGTCACCGACGGTCAAAATATACAGGCAAGGAGTGCCCCACCATACATATATACCACCACTTGAGAGGTGAGAGTTGTTGAAGGGGCATCGATGGAATGAAAGTCAACCCACATGAAGAGTTGTTGTGTATTCTTCATTTAGTTTTGAACTTATCAAAATTAAATTTGATATCGAGACCGTTATCGAATGACACTTGTTCAGGAGGATGGCACCGCGCCGCTCTCCCTTGACCGGGTTTTGTGGTGTTCGACGCCGTGACTCGGGTCGCTACGCCGCTGAGATCACCTGCGATGGTGATCGGCTGTGGCTTGGCACGTTCGACAACCCTGAGCTCGCCGCGCGGGCGTATGACACGGTGGCTTCCATGTATGGCTGGAAACCGGCTGAGCTGAACTTCCCGGAGAATGCCAAGCATGCTCCGTTCCTTGCCCCTCCTTACCGGATGTATTCCCGCAAGGAGGAGAAGGCACGCCGACTGGCCAAGATGGATGAGGAGTACATGGCTAGGTATGCTGAGGCCAATCCGCAGCTCGTGGCCGAGGAGCGTGATTTTTGGGCCAATAAGGAGAAGGAGCAGAGGAAGAAGGAGGACGCCGAGATGGATGCCAGAATATCAGCGGAGGTCGACCAGCTTTTCGATGAGCTCGATGAGGACGGCTACTTTATGGACGATGATGGGGAGGTAGTGCAGCCGGCTACCCGCACTGACGGTGAGGCAGGTCCCTCCGGCGGACGTCCAGAGGTGGTTGACCTTGTCTCGGAGGACGAGGATGAGGACTAGCTTGACGCAGACCCAGATGATGTTGATATATTAGAGTAGTATATATGTCCTAGTAGTGGTTGTCTATCCTAGTACTATGGATATATGTAATGTTGACCCGACTTTTGTCTATCCTAGCAATGCATAATTATGTCTTAATATTCAATGTAGTCGTTTAATTTTGCTGTAGTACTGATGATATGGTTTATGTTGAAATGTTCTCGACTCATTAAAGGCGTGCCTTCTATGCTAAAGGTTGACTTTCACTTTGATGGGGCTCCCCAACGGTCGAAATGTCAGTGAGAGAGTGCCCACCATATACACCACCACTTGAGAGATGAGAGTTGCGGAGACTCGGAGGACTGAAAGTCAACCAACAAGCCGGAATAGTGATATGTGTGTTGACATCCTCGAATTCAACACACGCAGCTTCCTCTAGGTTCAACTCCACGGTCAAGGAGTCGCGCGCTAGTGAGGACCGCTTGGCGGCGCTCCTTAAGGAGAACCCGCAGCTCATCCTTATTAAGTTTTTTGTGGATCTGTCCAAGAAGGAAGCACCACCTAAGGAGAGTGTCGACCCTTTGCCACTGATTCCGCTGACCGCCATTCCCGACGACGCTTGCTCCTCCACTGAGAGGGAGATCCCCACCTCCTCCGACTCCACGCTTACCGGCTTCACAGACTACCAATCTGATTAGAGTTCCATTTTAAGAGTAGCCTTGTTAGATACTTTGATGCTGATATCGTGAATGTAGTTGCTGATGTCTACTCGGAGTATAACTTGAGTAGAACTTGTGATGTTGCTTTTGGGTATATGAATCATTAATGCTTTTGATTATATGAGTGATGAATGCTTACGTGGATTATGTATGATGTGCTCTTTAACCTTGCATTATTTCTCTGCCTCTTTTTCTCTTTCTTTGTAGATGAAGTGGTATGCGGTGTACAGAGGTAGGTGTCCAGGAGTCTACGATTCATGGTCTGAATGCAATGAACAAGTGCTTCGTTACGAAGGCAGCTCCCACGACTCGTTCAATAGCAGAGAGAAGGCAAAGTATCATTATAATCAGTATGTGCTTAACCAGAAGATAAAATCTGAATTAGTGGGTTCAGTGGATGTGCTAGCCAGAAACGGCTTATCGGGTTCAGTGGATGGAAGAACTTGATAATTCTCCTTCAGTTCGTGATAATTGTGGTGTTGCTTTTATCATGTGGTCGCATGTAGACATGCATTGACCACTTTATTGTTTAGTAAGTAGGCACTTGTAACAAAGAGCTACTTTGTGATTTCAAATGAAGCTTGTGCGAACTATTTATATAATGCTTATGTGAGTTTGTTGTTAGACTTTGAGACTTCAAATGCATGTTTGTGTATTGTATATCTATTTTTGCTGCAGCGATCCGAGGGAAAAGCAAGAGAAACAGTACTGGGAACGGATCTTTACCGAGTGTGCCTCTCGGCAAAGTGGCATGCGCTGGGAGGCTGGGGCAGTTTTGCCGAGCGTGGCTCTCGGCAAAGTGGCATGCGCTGGGAGCATATGGCAGTTGGCTGGGGCAGTTTTGCCGAGTGTGGCTCTCAGCAAAGAGCTGACGGAACTAGCGGACGTGAAGTCACTTTATTTTGCCGAGAGGCACTGTTTGGCTCTCGGCAAACTCTTTGCCGAGTGTCCGTGTCCTGGCTCTCGGCAAATTCCTGTTTGCCTGAGAGGTGTACGCCGGGTGGCCTTTGCCGAGTGCAACTCTCGGCAAAGGCTTTACCGGCGGTTATTGGCCCTTTGTCGAGTGTCCGTGGCACTCGGCGTACGGCGATATTCCAGTTGTGCTAAAAATTACCAAATTTCCAACGGTGAAATCTAATAGCCGACGGGCCGTCGGTTATTACTATAATAGTCGATGGTAGTATCAATGGCCGACGGTTATTGTCACCTCACACATATTACTACTAATAGCCGACGGTATACCAGATTGCCCGACGGTGAAAATCCAACTCACGAATATCCAGTTTAATGCCAGACGGTTCATTGTAATGTTCGACGGTTTTTTCTACACCCACAAGGATTACATGTAATGCCCGACGGTGAAATTTAATAGCCGAAGGTCAAAACAAAACTCTCACTTATGAGTGAAAATGGCCGACGGTACATGTATGACTCTCGGTTATTTGAGTAAATACCCGACGGGGTCTAGCAATAACCGACGGTTAACTTTCACTCTCGATGATATGTTTCAATGGAACAACATCGATAAACATCTGGCATTGAGATCTAGCATTGTTATTTTAAGTGCATTATGTTGTTTTTCACAATTAATATATATGATGCTTAATAAAATTGATACTAAACAATACAAATAGGAGAAGCTCTTGTTCGTGTCAGTGAAAGTGGCTTTGATTAACTAGGTATGTTGATGAGAGATGTTGGTGTGAATGCTTGATCATTAAGTAGCAGTAAGCAAGAGTCAAAACTACAAGTAGAAGCTAGGGCTATTGACGCTGCTTGTGTGTCTGCTTTAATTATTATCAAGTACTATTAATATTTAGAATTTAAATAAGTATGAGCTCTCGAGATCAAAGTTAAGAAGTTGACGTATGTAAGACACCTAAGGATACAAATACGAATTTTATTTTTTTAGAAAGCTTGGTTCAAAACAATACAAATAAGATGTTTTTCTTTTCTAAAAAGGACATGTCTGGAAAAGAAATGCACTTACAATATGGTCCAAAAGAATAAAAACAAGATGGTCCAAACTAATACAAATAGGATGGTTTAAAAATGGTTTGGAGGAATAGAGAAATTGGTCCAAAACAATGCAAACAAGATGTTTCTTTAAATGGCATGTGTTTGAAAAATGCGCACTTACAAAATACCATGAAGTAATAATTAATACCCTAAGTTATAATAAGCATGCATTCAGTATTTCAAAATTAAGAAATTGAACTATGTTAGAAACCTAAAATATAAATAGGATACTTTTTAAAGAGAAAAACACTATAAATAATAAAAATAAGATATTCTCGGAATAACGACACGTATGGAAAAAGAATTCAAGGAGCGTGATTCAAACCCAAGACCATAAGGTCGAACTCTAGCGACTTTACTAGGAAGACGTCAAAAGAGTTGTGATTCATGTCTCTTTGGATTTATCTTGTACATTGAGCGTTCTCTTGAACGCAAGGAGCCAAAGCATTGCTAACCGGTTCACCCAATCACCTCGGTCCTCACTCTCAACACCAGTTGTTGCTTAGATGCACAATACCTCCTCACCTCACCTCTCTCATTACCAGTGGCCACCTAGATGTTTCGCCTGTCCTCACCCGACTCGCCTTCCTCTCGTCCGCCACTGTTGCCTCGGGATTTGACCCTGAAGCCAAACTCTCGAGCGGCAACAACAGCAGGTTCGCGTGCTGCCATGAAATACGATTGAGATCAATGTATTTTTATTCATGTTTTAACTATTTCAACAACATACAAAGAATTTACCCCATTGTATTTAAAGTGATGAAATATAAATAGGAACAATGTTCTAATGTGTAGAATATAAGGAAAACAAATCCAAAGTATGTTTACACGGGCGGCTGAAAAAAATTCAACCCACATGGGCGCGAATAGAAATCTAAATAGCCCACACCGCACGAACTTGGCTTCCTGTAACCACCTATGGCTGGTCGTGGAGGATGGAGACCTTTTTCTCCTCTTGCCTTTTCGCTCCTCCCGTAATAACCAGTCCACCAGATCTTGTCTCTCACCAGTTCTGGCGGCGCGGCGCAGCACTCGGCGATCTACGGCGCTAGGTCAGTGCATCAGCTACTCTCTCTCTCCCCCCGAATTTCATCTCTCCTCTCACCTTGGTCTCTTCTACCATCTCTTTCTGCAGCGAGATCAACGCAAGCTGTGGTGGCGAGCAACAACGAGCGGCTGCGTGGGCTGATGGGGGAGCGGCCTCCCTGGCTGATGCTCGAGCGGGCCGCGTGTTGATGGGCGAGCGGCAACGCGGGATGATGAGTTGTGTTTTGCTCTGTTCTCGTTCACATGCGGGTCAAGGAGGCGGGATATCCATGTCGGCTTCATCCAAGGTCAAGCTTACCACCACCACTCCACCACCGACGCAAAGCGAACAACCACATTACGGTGCCAAGGTATCCATCTCTTATCCTCTCTCTTTCTCTCTCCCGTCCTCTTTTTCTATTGAAGTAATCCCCCCTGTGTGATGTGGTTGTACTCCATATCTTTCCTGTTTGCAATTCTCTCGGTGCAGCAATGCATACTAACATGGATGAAATTTGATCCGCAGCTATTCACTGAACATTGTAACTGGACTAGCCATAATTAGGATATATATGTACTGAATTTTTAATGTGTTTATTATAGCCCAGTACAGACTCTGAAGTTGGATTTGCATGGGGAAGCGATGTCTCTAACCAACATGAAACTGAACCAGTAAGATAGCTGCAGCATCTTATGCTAGTAATCACTTAATTACTTGATGAAAATACATAGAAATACTAATAGTAAATAACTAGTACTCTAAATAAACAAGGAGGCCTGCATTACTAAACTATCGTGGATTCTAGTAGTAATCCTGATAAAAAAATTCAGAGTACAAACTGTACTTTCATCTTTTGTTGTTACTAATCAAAAACTTCATACGTAGTTTTTTCTTGTCGCATTTCATATCAGATTATAACACTCCTGCATGCCCAGCAAAGGTAAGGACAAGTGCAGCGCTTGCTTTCAGTTTTGTCTCCGGGCTTGTAGGTAATGGCACTACCGGAATTACCCCAAATCCCGACGGCCTATCATATGCCGACGGCCCCCGTCGGCATATATGGAGGTATGCCGACGGCCTAGAGCAAGCCGTCAGTGTAGAAAAGCCGTCGGCATACCTCCATATGTGCCGACGGCGGCCGTCGGCATAGTAAGGCCGTCGGCATAGTAGGACATATACCTACGGTGGCCGTCGGCATATATGGGCCGTCGGCATAGACGTGGGCCCGGTAACCCTGTGGTTGACGGGTGTTTGACACCGTCATATTTATGCTGACGGCCCTAACGGCTTTGCCGAAAGCCGTCGGCATAGGCTTGGTCCACGTCATCGATCCGCGACACGTGCCATGTCATCGATCCAAGGCGTGTCGGTTGGGCGCACATCATCGATCCGGGGGCATATCTTTTGCCGTCGGCATATGTGTGTATTATCTGTTTTTTTTTGTTTTTTTTCATTATTGTTTTTTATTTTTTTCTAAATTAAAATTTGATTAACTTAAATGTGCCTTATCTAAACATAAACATACATAAATTATATATAGATTTGGTGTAGAATTTTCCATATATTATGAATATGTAGTTTGTATTTGTTTTCGAGTATGTTAGTAATGTGACCTCATGTTCTTTTGCATATAGGTCCCTGTACTTTATTAAAATCACAAATAATTGATAATTACAAATATTTTGACAAGTTTTATATGTTTTTTATAAGAATCTTGAAAGTGCTAGATCTGGCGGTCAACTGTGCCAGGGTTAGACGGGACGGGGTACTTGGGGGGGTAGCTATGCCGCCAGGTCTTGCGCTGGGCCCTCTTACACGTCTGCAAGTGTGGTGGCACGTGCAAGCACCCGGCACGCGGCTCCGGAGTGTGACCCCCCTCACGGACGTCGCTGCCGCCGTCGCACGGAGGGGGGAAACGGCCACGTCGGGCAGACACAGAGGGAATCTTGCGGTGGGTTGGGCCCGGACCTTGATCGGAAGTGTACCTATGGGCTGGCCTATCACAACCAGGTGAAAAGGTCCATTGGTCAAACCCCGTCCGGCGAAAGTCAAAGGCCTAGATCCGGCGGTCAACTGTGCCAGGGTTAGATGGGACGGGGTACTTGGGGGGGTAGCTATGCCGCCAGGTCTTGCGCTGGGCCCTCTTACACGTCTGCAAGTGTGGTGGCAGGTGCAAGCACCCGGCACGCGGCTCCGGAGTGTGACCCCCCTCACGGACGTCGCTGCCGCCAGCACTTCGAGGGGGGAAATGGCCACGTCTAGCAGACACGGAGGGAATCTTGCGGTGGGTTGGGCCCGGACCTTGATCGGAAGTGTACATATGGGCTGGCCTATCACAACCAGGTGAAAAGGTCCATCGGTCAAACCCCGTCCGGCGAAAGTCAAAGGCCTAGATCCGGCGGTCAACTGTGCCATGGTTAGACGGGACGGGGTACTTGGGGGGGTAGCTATGCCGCCAGGTCTTGCGCTGGGCCCTCTTATACGTCTGCAAGTGTGGTGGCAGGTGCAAGCACCCGGCACGCGGCTCCGGAGTGTGACCCCCCTCACGGACGTCGCTGCCGCCGTCGCACGGAGGGGGGAAACGGCCACGTCGGGCAGACACGGAGGGAATCTTGCGGTGGGTTGGGCCCGGACCTTGATCAGAAGTGTACATATGGGCTGGCCTATCACAACCAGGTGAAAAGGTCCATCGGTCAAACCCCGTCCGGCGAAAGTCAAAGGCCTAGATCCGGTGGTCAGCTGTGCCAGGGTTAGACGGGACGGGGTACGTGGGGGGTAGCTATGCCGCCAGGTCTTGCGCTGGGCCCTCTTACACGTCTGCAAGTGTGGTGGCAGGTGCAAGCACCCGGCACGCGGCTCCGGAGTGTGACCCCCCTCACGGACGTCGCTGCCGTCGGCACTTGGAGGGGGGAAACGGCCACCAGAGCTTCGCACCGGGTCAAAAATAGTAATAATTGAATTAATAAAAAACACCGGCATCCATCATTAGGAAGATGGCCTATCGCTGTGAATCTTCAGTGCCCGGAAGGGGTGAAGTTTGCTGAGAGTCATATCTATACCGACGGCAAAGCCGTCGGCATAGCTTGACACTTGGCGTCCTATCTATGCCGACGGCTAAGCCGTCGGCATAGATCCACCTTATCCACTCGCCTGGCCCTCCTCCTCCACTCGTTTCTCTCCTCACCCCGACCCCAACTCCCTCTCTCTCTCGACCCCCGACCGCCGCCACCACCCTCTCCGCGCCGCCGACGCCACCCTCGCCGCTCGCCGCCGCCAGCGCCACCGCCACCCTCTCCCCGACCGTCGCCAGCACCCTCTCCGTCCCGCCGTCCACGCCCGCTCCGGATCCCCGACCACCGCCATCCTCTCCCCGACCGCCGCCGCCACCCTCTCCAGGCCGACCCGCCACCGCCGCCACCACCCTCTCCATCCCTCCGTCGTCTCTCTGTCCCTGCCCACCGGCCGCACCCAAGGATCCAGGGTCGCAGCGAGGCCACCGGCGCCGCCCACGCCTGCTCCGGATCCGGGCCGCCCGCGCTGCTCCGGCCGCGCCAATGCCACCGGCCCTGCCCGGGCCGCACAGCTCGGTGGTGGTGGACGGCGGGGTCCCTCGACCTCCCCTGGCAGCGCCTCGACCTCCCCTGCACACCTCCTCCTCTTCGGTTACAGAGAAGGTGAGCCCATTTCTTGCAAAAAAAAATTGACCGTCAAAATTGATCACCACTTGGCTGTATAAATTGATGATGATATGGTTGGATAGCTATTTGTAGCCCATTTGTAAGTAGTAAGTAGTAGTAAGTGATTTTTTTAGAAAAGAACTAAGTACAATTTTTTAGAAAAGAACTCTGTAGATTTTTTGTTTATCCACCGCAAGTCAACCCCTACTCCTCTAGTTGAATTATTATGACAGACACACAGGTTCAAGCACTGACTTGAATCTTTTAGAAACCCACTAACTTGAATCTGCAAGGAATTCAAGAGCACTCTTAGTATTTCTCTGCGTTTACAGAAAATTCAAGGGCATTCTGAAACATGCTTTTGTTTGAGCTATAAAACATTAGTAACAGATTTGTGCTACAAAAATAAATCTGAACAACTAGATCAAACCTTACCTGAGTTCCTCACTCTGTTGTATGCCATACAAGGTTTTCATATGGTAACATTTCTGCAACTAAAATCAACTCATGTTAACGGGCTACAGAGATATTTACAGCAGACCATGGCTTTCTTTCTTTCTTACTTTAGTAGCAGACGCTTGTAGCAGTACCAAATCACTCTCTATTTCGCTTTGCTGCTACTCCCGGGTGTTCATCCTTTTTACCCGTCGAACACCCTGCCCAGCTGGTCTTGATGTTCTTAATTTAGCAGCCAGCTCAGTAATTAAACTAACAAGTCGTAAGTTGTAAGACACAAAACTACAAAAGTGAGACAGTTTGAAAATGTTTTCAAATACAGTGCCACTTCTATGTCATATGACCCATAAATTACTACTAGCTTGATTAATTGATGATCAAATTTGAACACATTAAAGAAATGCAAATCTGTATGTAGAAGAATTTGTTATTGTCAAGTGTATACTACCTTAAGTACCAGGTTCATTCATAGTGAGGGTCATCCATGTTACAAGAAATCATAAAGCGTTCCACTAATATACCCATTGAGATGTGTACATGGACGTCCAAAACATTATTTTTTTTATTCTCCTAAAATGAGTCCTTTTTTTCGAGTCCTTCGCTAATAATTAACATGATATTCTTGTAACAGTATTGTTATGTGCAGTGTCGTTAAATTGTCAACAAAAATGTATGAAATCTCTCATCCATTTCGTTTTCGATGAACTGGCATTAAATTCATCTTTCAGAGAAAAAAAAAGTTACAAAGATCTTTAACTTGACGAGGTGTGTCCATGAGGCCTTTCTTTTTGGGAAGGTATGGTCTGGTTGCTTGATGAAGGATCTGATTTTGGATATATACATCTATTTTTTCAGATTATGACTATCTTTACAGTATGTGCCAAAATCAATCAGGCAGTATTTAAAAGAGGAAATGTGAAGCTAGAAGTACAATCCCTTTGGCTTGTGGCAACATCAAAATTTCACTTTCAGTAGAATACACATACAAGATAGCACTATCCTGAGAGGTCAATGTGTGATTTTCCCAGCACAGACCCCCTTAAATTCATGCCCGTTGCCGCATTCATGGGCACTCTGCTCGCTAATTAAGCTAGCTAGGCATTACTAATGGGGGATCTCACAAACAAACACCAATCCACCATGAAGTCGAGCACCCTGAACGACACCTCCGACGTTAATGTACTAATTGTTTATTCCTTATTATTATGCTTTTTTCTTCATTATTAATGTACTAATTGTTTATTCTCTTTTCAATGCAGGTTCGCTAAACATGGGCAAGGGGAAGGCCGACGGCACGGGTTTCCTATCGAAGCTCACCACGATGACTAGTCGGAGTGGTCGACCCCATACTCTCCCCCCCCCCCCCCGACTACTTGAGGATGACTCCTCACAGGGAGGTCGAGGGAGAGGTGCCCCTAGAGGTGGAGGGGGTGGGGAGAGAGCCCCTAGAGGAGGACAGGGTCGGGGCCAGAAACAGCGCTCCCTCACCGACTTAGGGGTGTCCTCTTCGACGCCCTCCTCTACTGAGGTACCCTCCTCTAGTGAGGTACCCTCTGCCGAGGAGGAGGAGGAGGAGGAGGAGGAGGAGGAGGAGGAGGAGGAAGAGGAGGAGGTTGGGGAGGGGGGCGAGGAGGAGGAGGAGGCAGGCGAGGAGGATGGTGGTGGCGGGGAGGATGGTGGTGGCAGCGAGGGGGTTGCCCACAACAAGGGGTGGCTGCGTGGTAATGCAAAGCTCCCTCCCCTTCCTGCTACCGAGGAGCAGAAGTGGCTCATTGAGCCCAAGGGGAAAGAGTAAGTGCCACTTAATCATAATTTAATTCTTTTGCTTGTACACATGCTAATATTTTCATTCTTTTGATTGTACATATGCTCATATTTTTATTCTTTCTATCTTTTGCAGCAACTGGATAATTCCTAAAGGGGCCCGTCTTCCAAACGGCGTCATCACCGTTTTGCTGAAGGAACACTGGCCGGGGCTGTTCCATCCGGATCCAGTCAGGCAGCCTGAGCGCTGGGTTTTGGCCACGAGCTAGGACCACTGGGAAGTGGCCCCCCACCCGGACCATACCACGTATGCTAAGGCCGTGATCACAAATTTTTGGGTAAGTTCTCTTCAGAAGCACGAGTCTTGAGTTTCGTTCGTATTTTATCATCGAATGGTTTAACTCATGGCTTCTTCCATTCTGGTTTTCTGAATGATTGTAGAAATACTATCGAGTTCTTGAGGAGCACAAGTCCACTGCCGACGAGATCGTGCTGCGCCAAGCGAGGAAGAAGGCCCGTCAGATGCAGTACGAGGTGCGCTGGGTGGCCATCTCGCAATATCATCACGACGCTCTTGAGACGAAGATGACTAAGGAAGACGCGCGGAGGATGCATGTTACCTTGGAGAGGGAGGAGTACTTGGCCGTAAGTATAACAGACTTTTCATTCCGGCGTTTGTGGTAAATTTCATCATTTCGTGTTGACATGCCATTATGCTTTCATTATGTAGGTGTGTCCTGCTTGGTGTTATGGAAAGGACGATGCATGGGCGGCATTGGTGGATCTGTGGCTCGGTCAGGATGCAGAGTGGGCTGCTAAGAGCAAGAAAAACCGGGCTAACCGAGGGACCGACGGAACACATGGTCAGGGAAACCGGAACCACTTTAGCTACAAGAAAGTTCAGGTATATCTATTTACATGAAACATTCTTCTTCTTCTATTTACCGTCACTTTCTTATGTATCACTAACCTCTGTTTGGTGGTGCAGGAGGAGAAACTGAAGCGGCCGCTCTCTGACATAGAGGCGTGGCAGATCGCCCATACGCGGAGTAAGTCCAAGGAGGGCAAGGGCGACTACTACGGCAACAGCGAGGAGAACCTGAAGGCCTACGAGGAGGAGTATCTGAGGGTAAATCCTCGCACACCTGACCCCTTAAAGCAGGTTACGGACGAGAGGGCGGTGGTGGGTATAGGGCCGAAGCTTCATGGTCGGCAGGCGGTTCTGGATGCCGTGTGTACTCCTTCTATCTTCTTCACACGGCTCCGAGCTACCGACCCGAGCCTGAGCCAACGCACGACCACGACCAGTGCACAGACACACTCCCTCCTAGCCCAGCAGACCAGCGTAAGTATTTTCCCTCTTATCTTCCTTTTTGCTCACTTTATTTTCCGCATTGAGATGTTTTATGAGTTCATCATGTCATATCGTAGGCCTACATGGAGTACACACGCCAGGAGACCATGGCGTGGCAGGCGAGAGTTGTAGCAGTCCAGGAGCACAGCAGTCGCATGATGACGGTTAGTTTAGCCTCTTTCATTTCACTTCCATATTTGCACTTTCATTTCTTCTGACCTTCGTGTTTGCTTGGTCAATTCACATGCAGCGCGTTTTTGAGAGCATGGCGGCCGGCACGGTTCCTGTAATGGAACCACCATCACCACTTGCTGGACCTGCACCAGTGCTCCTTACCTTTGAGGAGTTTCTAGCACAGAACATGGAGATTCCGGTTAGTACATCCCCAAACTCATCAATCACTGCTTACCGTTTATTCAACACAATCATATATCCCCTTAACATGTCTTTTCGAACATCCAGGGATCCGGTGGATCATCCGTTGGTGGTGGTGCCAATGATGGCATCACTCCCACGTCACGGAGCCCGGCCACTCCGATCCACCGAGGTGGCGGTGGCGGTAGCGCTGCCGCAAGCAGTGAGGACCTGGGCTTTGGCCATTTGGGCGGTGAGGACCTTGGTAGTGGACCTCGTAGGGCTTAAGCCCTTTGTATGCTCGTAGGACTCTTTATGTGATGATGATACTTATGTGATGATGTTGATACTTATGATGATGATGATGTTATTGTGATGATGATGATGATGTTATTGTGATGATGATGTGCTGTGAATTTGAATATATATATATGTGTGTGTGTGTGTGTGTGTGTGTGTGTGTGTGTGTGTGTGTGTGTGTGTGTGTGTGTGTGTGTGTGTGTGTGTGTGTGCTGTGAATTTAAAATGAATTCAAACAGAAATCAGAAAAAAAAAATAGGCAGCATATATGCCGACGGCTTTGTCGTCGGCATAGCTACCGCCGAGGCACCAGTGGGCGACACGTGGCACCTATACCAGTGGGCAACACGTGGCACCTACGGCGGCTAAATCTATGCCGACGGCTAAGCCATCGGCATATGTGCCACGTGTCGCCCAAATGTACTCCCTGCCACCAGACTATGCCGACGACCAGGCCGTCGGCATATATTTAAATATATGCCTACGGCTTCGCCGTCGGCATATACTGGCGCCAGGGAATACCAGCATGTGCCACGTGTCAGAACTATGCCGTCGGCATATGTTTAAATCTATGCCGACGGCTTAGCCGTCGGCATAGTGCTGACACGTGGCGCATTTTTATTGGGTGTAACTTGACGATGGCGCCGTCTGCCGCCGTCATATGAACGAGTTTGCCGACGGCCAATCTGTGCCGACGGCCGTACGGACACCGTCGGCATAGTACCTATGTCGACGGCAGGCCCAGGTACGCCGACGTATACGATGCCGACGGGGCTATGCCGACGGCGGCCGTCGGCATAGGTCTATCCCGACGGGATTTGGACCTATGCTGACGGCTTTGCCAGTAATCCCGGTAGTGTGGGAAGCAATGCTGAAGAAAAGTCGCAATGATGAGCATAATATGAGGGGAAAAGAGACATACTTATTTAAGTTATTCAACCAAGTGAAGTTATGAAGCTCTGAGTGTTGACAGTGTTTGATGTCTTTGTACTATTGGTCTATAGAAAAATGTTAAGAACATTATGTTCTAGTTACTATTTCCTTCTTCATTCGATGAATTGTTAAGGTTCAAAGTGATTTGGATCTAACTCTTGTTGCGCTTTGGAACATCATGAGATTGTGAAAAGTATAATTCATCTTTTGTCAGTTTGGACGGATATACTGATCTACAAGCAGTTCTGAAGTAATCTCGTGATTGTGAAATTTGCACTTTGTGCAATAATTCTGAAATGATTTCTTTTATAATATGCTTCTATAAGTGATAATTGCCAGCACGACTAAATTATATAACTAGTAGGATTGTCAAATTGACAGTAATTATAAAAATTGACGGTATTTGCGGAACATTTAGCTATAACAATGTCTAACAGTGTTTGCACATTGTTAACCATTATTATTCCCAATGGTGTTAGGCACCCTCTCGGCTATAACTATATCGACAGGACATATATACTGTCGGCCATTGTCAAAACCATAGGGAGAGAAAAACCGTCGGAAAATACATAACTAACGGGGTACTGGCGGCTATAGTCGTCGTCGTGCCATGGTGAGGCGGCTGTTGCCCAAGACATGGCTGACGGCACACCGTCGGTTTTACATCGTAGCCAAAGAAGATAACCGACAGTACCGTCGGTTTTACACCGTAGGCAAAGAAGATAGCCGACGGTGCACCGTCGGTTATAGTCTTACCCGATGGTGAACTTAAATATCCGACGGGGATTCAACCCTCGGCTATATTGTGAAATCTAGTAGTGATCAATAGTTCTACCTGAGGCGAGCTGGATTTAAGACCCATAACCATGTTAGACCATGTTTGCTAGTAGCATCACTAATCTAATTCAAAGGAACCCAAACTCTGAGTACACGTGGATAAACAAGAGGTGCATCAGTGAATTATACACGATTCAGTACTTCGTCACAGGGTTAATTTTAGTGTCATATCACCGAGAGACTAGCATGTTTCTTCCTTGTGTATATATATACGGAGTCCCAGATTTATAGAGCATTCTAACTAGCCACGTACATAGTTGTGTTTTCGCATTTATAATTATATCCATCCTCTGGTCAGTGAAATCGAAACTATTTATACATTACATACACAATTAAGATAAAGCGTTGACGTATAAGAATACATGGAACCATGAAAATCTCAACATAATTAGATGAAAGAAAAGGATTAATTATTTCATGAACACAAATTGCGCAAGAGTATTACCTTTACAGGAATCTTCATGATGAAATTCTCTATCAAGATCAAGAAACAAAAGCAGCGGCAGATGAACCAATCTAACCCATCGGGTGAAGTTCTGTAACCACCGCCTACATACACAGCAACGACAACATGTTACATTTGAGCTTCATCATTGTTAAATAACCAGTAACACCGCAGGCAATTTTAGCTATAACAGGTTACAATGACAAGGTTGAAGTCTCAAAGAGAGCTAATAAAATGTCACTATTTTTCAGTAGTATGTGGTGCATACCTTGACAGTAGACAGGAGGAGCAGCTTGAGAAACAGAGACTCGATTTCAAGTATTTGACGTGCTGTGGCTTTAGATTTCAAGTATTTCCGTCAGTTTGGCCTATGAACCATGGAAATCAGCCCTTTCCTTCTCTAAACGAGGGCACACGGTCAAGGTTGGAGCATCAAGCAGAGCTAACAAAATGCCACAATTTTTCAGTAGTATTTGCATACCTTGACAGTAGACAGGAGCAGCAGCTTGAGAAACAGAGACTCAATTTCAAGTATTTCAGATCAGAGCAGAGGTTTGCCCTCTCCGTCAGTTTGGCCTATGAACCATGGAGATCAGACCTTCTCTGAACTAAGGAAGGCACAATTCCTTGCGTGCTATCCCCATACTGGATGGGTCCATTTTCTTTTCCCCAAAGCATGCAGTGAAGCAGCAGCAAAAGCAGCAAAGTAAACACACACGGCTTTGCTCAAAGCAGATTCATAAACAGGTTCGGCGGACTATCTGGGGCACTTGGTGGAATGATACAATAAAATCGAAATGTATGTAAATGTTGGCACTAGGAAATCTTTGTACAGAGGCATATTGGGCAACATGAAAACATACCCATGAGGCCCTGAATATAGTCTCTGACACATAATGACGCTATGCGTTGTACATTTTCAGTTATGATATGCGACTGACAAGACAGTCGATGCCAAGGTTAACAAGGATATTTCAAAGCAACAATGTTACAATCTAAAATGCCTTTGCTGTTAAAGTATAACATCCTAATACACATGGACAGGTAATATTCTCCACACAGAAAGTGTGCGGGCACACCATACTCTAAATTTTCTCCAATCAGATGTCAGTCCTTACACTCTCCAATCAGATGTCTATAGATCTGAATCTGGCATCAATTTATCTCTCTCCTTATGCTCCTTAGTTCTGGTTCAAAGCTCACCCATTTAACTGAGAGCACAAATAACCAAAATGATGGCCAGAAACTACAAACTACAATAACAATCAGTCAGAGCCATACCAAAACTTGCAGAATCAATCGGCTAAAATTTTCAGCGAGATTCTTCAGAAATTCCACTGTTGCCACATATTATATCACAAAAATGACAACACACATAGCACGTTTGAAGATCATAATAAGGTTCCACGACAAGACGAACTAAAAAAGATACAGACACGCGAAGACAAAACACAAAATGAGATACACAGGGAATGTTAGATTATTCTTTAATCTTTGTCGTGCGTGTTTAATAAATTTTGTAACTAGTTGCTCCTGGTGATTAACTGGGCAGCCAGGTAGTGTACTCTCCAGTGTACAAGGCATGGGCTTGTGTAGCCTTTGACCTGGTGAGTAGCAGCATGGTGCAAGCGTGTAGCCCATGACTGAACAGTGCTTGGAGGTGTGGGTCAGCACTCAGCAACAGGGAAGCTGCTTGTATCAGGCTCTCTCATCTTTGTTCAGTAGAGAGTTGTAAACTGAAAAAGAAAAAGAAGGTCAGGCAGAGGGAGGCGTTTTGGCTCCCGGGTGCAATGAACAGTACCTCGAAAAAAATTAAAATGTTTTCAAAAAATTCTGAAAAAATTTGTAGATGATCATGTTGGTGTCGCAAGCATGCTTGACAATTTTCATGCGGAACGGAGCAGCGGTGTTTCGTCGGTGAAAAAAACAAATTTTGGGTGACATTTTGGGGTGACAGCACTCAGTGCTTGGAGGTGTGGGTCAGCACTCAGCAACAGGGAAGCTGCTTGTATCAGGCTCTCTCATCTTTGATCAGTAGAGAGTTGTAAACTGAATAGGAAAAAGAAGGTCAGGCACCCCTTCTTTTCCTTTTTTGGCTCACTCTGGAACACACTGATGGTAGAAGATTACATTACCTGGAACAGTGAAGCTGGTCATGGAGAAGCTGGTCATGTAATGTGTATTAGGCTCTCTCATCTCTATTCAGTAGAGAGAGTCATAAACTGAAAAAGAAAAAGAAGGGCAGGCACAAGAAGGCAGTGCCGCCTGGAACAAAAAGTTCAGTCTGTTGCGTACTCTGTTTCTTCTACCATCCTCTGCTTCTGCAGCTTCCTCTGATCTGATCTGTTAGGTTTAGATCTTGCCATTGAGTTCACTGAAAAAGTGAGGCCAAGCGAGACTCCTGGCCAACAGGGAACCCTGGAATGCACTAAACAAAAAAATAAATTGATAAATTATAAAGTCAAGTAGATGTAACTATATTGAACGAATTAGAATTTAGATTAAGTTTCTTCATCTATTGAAAGGTTGGCCTCTTCTTTACTTCATTTCACCACTTAGACTAAACTTTGTTAGCTCGTAGTGTTCTTTCTTAGTCAACTTTGTTTGATCATTTCAAATTTTTTTTAAAATGTGCTCTAGTGATATGGGCCAATCTCTTTATTGCTGCTTGGATTAAGACTCCGTTGGGACACGATAGAAGAACATGACAACAGGGGAAAAAATAAGAGCAAAAAAATGTGAAAAGTTAATCATCTACTTGGAAAATGCTGAGAAAAATATACTCCTGAATATTTGAGAAGTGAATTGGTGAAATTTCTTCAGCTACAATACTTGTACACAATTCTACCTGGAATGTAACTTATCAATCAAAACGAACGGAACAGGCGAACCACACTTGAGAGAGGAGTCAACAAAAAGAACCACACTGGAGAGCCGCCCACTCACTTGATGACCAAGAAAAAATTACAGCTCTGAAACAAAATATTGATTTATACATTTTTCAATTGTTACCGTACTCTCCAGTTGCTCTATAAAATATTCTACTACAGTCATCTGGATGGCTCTAGATGATATCTCTACTCCATCTTTTCTCAAATGCCGAGCTGGTAGTGCGTCAAAAGCCTACCCAAGCAGCAACTGGCAGCACAAGCCGAGTGATAATAGGATCACAGAGTAACGGCACTCCCGCTGATCCAGCTTTTGCCTCAAAACACGCGCATCGTCAAGCTTGACTGCCATCGCTGCAAGGGCAGAGCGATGAGTTCGACCTCGTCATCGAACTTGAGCTTGCAGATCCTTTCTAGGGGAACAATCTCATTGCTGAGCTAAGTCTTCGTGTGCGCCGACAACGAAAAGTAGAACTGAAGGAACTACCTCGTGCCTGACGGCGGCACCCGGGACGGAGGCTTTGATCAAAACAGATTCAGCAAACAGCAGCCTTGTTCCCTACATGCTCCAGATTTTTGCTTCCAACCACATAGCCAGTTTGAAGAATGAAGATACAGTATAATCTACAAGTACATGTAAAGAACTGGCACTGGCAAATCATTGTACAAAATAGGCAGAGTGTAGCTCTGACAAAACATTGGCAACATGATAACACACCCATGAATATACTATCTGATCGAACAAGGGAGTGGATGCCAAGATTAGCAAGCAAATTCAGCACAAAAATATAACAATCCACACGCATATATATAGTCAGCTATTATTGTATACATCTGGCAGTGAAACCATGAACGTACAATATTCCCATTCCCATATGCTCCCTGTTCACATTCAAAACAGACCTCCCGTTCAAAGCTGACAGCAAAAAATAACCAAAATGATGGCCCAAAGCTATGTACCACAGTAACAATCAGCCGCAGTCATGGAAACTACAAAAAACAAAAATCAGTAAATATGGAACCCTAGAATTGTGTGTTGTTTTGATCTGACCCTCGTAGGGGTATATATAGATGACCCTCGTAGGGGTATATATAGAGTACATGAGGGGTAGAGGCTTGGAATACAAGATAAGTAATACATAGTTTAAACCTATTTGATCTCTATCTCCTTATCTCTTATCTTTAAACCCAATATGTATTCTAACAGCAAATAGTTAAAATCTTTAGCGAGGCTGTGCTTCACAAACTTACATTGTGCCACATAGTATATCACAAAACTGACGACACACATAACATGTTTAAATGCCATAAGGTCAACCTAAATGTCATAACCGCGATGAATTTCAGTTATGCAGCTCGACCTAATAAGCCAGTCCATGCCAAGACTAACAAGCATATTGATTTCGTGGCTTAAATAATACAATTTAAAATGCATGTGATGTCAGAATATATCATCCTAATGAAAATGGACTGCTAAATTTCACCATACAGACAGAATACACTCACACAAAACTGACAGCACACATGACATGTTGAAATGTGGTATAAGGTTCCACGATAATAAAAACTAAAATGAACTGCAAGCACCAGAAGAAAAAATATAAAATGGGATAGACATGGACAACTCTTGAACACACCAAATCCAGTTTCAGTATCAACGTACAAAGGGATCAATTAAACCCAAATCACGGACATGGCAGATCTTTGAAATACCCTGAAGACATCTACCAGTCATAAAGTGGAACCGAGCACTGTTGACGCTCAAAAGTGGCAAAGTCATACAAAGTAGATTAAGATATGTCAACATTAATTCAAACTTATGATTGAAAGTCATCATCGGGTGGCTTTCTTTGAGAAGATCAAGATGGATATAAAGATGGTCTTAAACGAAGCTTGGATGCAAAAGTTATGACAAATTCAGAGATGCTCGTGTTGACACCAGATTAAAGAATGGTTAAAAACTCAATTAATATTGCCTCGGATGGAAAAAGTTTCAACATGAAAGTTGTGCGTCTCGTCGAAACAGTTGATTTTGATATAAAAATCATTTTAATCCGAGGTCGTATGCAACCCGTGGAGTCAAAACAAGGTCAGGGACAGAAACTGCAGAGGCACTTCGGACCCACCAAGTTGATTTGACTCGGTGAGACCGAGTTGATGTCAGAAGATTACAGAAAGTTAGTCACGTTCACTCAGTGGGACCGAAGCAAACCACTCAGTGGCTCCGAGTTGATCCGGAAAATTGCCAAAGATTCCTGTCCGAGTTAGGTTAGGGTTTTTGGTGTTTTGGACGGAGTTTTTAGTCCTTTTCTTGTACGGGAAGTCCAGCCGCCTCATAAATAGATGAGAGGTGACGGCCGATTGAACAACACACAATCGAACAAATCAATCTACTACTTTTTTGTGTTCATCTACTTTTTATCTCTCTCCCTTGTATCTTTCTTCTCGTTCTTCTTCTTGGAGGGCGGCGATCCACGAGGCCCTAGGGGCGATCAGGTCGACCTAGGGCAGCCCATAGCCGCCGCGCGCCCAGACGGGGTCCCTCCCGGGCGTGTGGGGTTTCGGGTCCTCAAAAGCACCCACCGGACTGCTTGCGTACCGCGCTTCCGGCAGGGTCTCCTTCGACGTGAGCTGCGGTGCATCACCCCCGGCGTCGAGGGTACACGGTGACGTGTTCGTGTGCGAACACACTTTTTGGCGACTCCGCTGGGGACGAAGCTCTAAACGGTCTCCAACCCGTTTTTGCTACGAAGAGATCGTCATCTAGGGTTTGCAATCTACAAAGGTAATATGACTACCCAATTCACTTATGTAGATGCAAATAATGCGTATGTTGTTGCTAGATCACTTAATGAGCATAATGTATCGGCTAGCCCTAGTTTTATCAATCATGCATCTAATTATGTGCAACAGCCGATTCAGAATAATCTCCATGCTTCAACTTCATATAATTTTAGCAACATGCAACATATGTATTCCAACTCTCATGCATCGGCAACCCCACAAATTCGTATGCCGATGAACAACATGATGAGTTCTGTTAATCAAGTTGAAACACCCCATGTAGGAACTTTCAATAGCATGCAAGAAAGTGTTTCACCCTTTTATTCATCGGCAACTAATTTGCAATATACTAGTCCAACCATGCCGATGAATGGGAAAATTGGCCATGCTACTACTAGCTATTCGGCCAATTACCCTCAACCATCATATGCTACACCTCACGTTAATAATTTTTCGGCACCATACACAACTGTAGATGTTCATAATTCGGCTCCGCACCTTCATGCTCATGGCCGAATAAGTGAAAATTCCACTGGAGCACATGTGTCTTTACCTAGTACCGTAGCATATAATCTTGCCCCTGCACAATTACAGAATTTCGGCAACATCTCCTTGCTGAAAGAGTCTAAAAGCTTTGGGGGGCAACCATATCCAGACTGGGTAATTGAGAACAAGCTTACATACTCTTGGGATTTGTGCAACACTATTCGCCAGGAATTGATAGAAGGCGGGAAGCCTCATGATTTTGCTGCTATAAAAGCTAGAGTTGTGCAAATGGTGCATTCACCCAGTACTGTAGCATCCAGTGTACCCCCTAAACAATTGCAAAGTTTCGGCAAGTCATTGCCGAAAGAGTCTCAAAGCATAGGGGGGCAATCATGCTCTCCCAACGTGTATGAAGAGGTATGTCTAGCAAATGATTTACCTATTTTCAGATTTGGTCACAACTTTATTGTTGATGCATCTATTAGGAAAAATCGTTTAAGTAATTTTGAAAGACCAATGATGAAGGGTAATTTACTTGTTAGCAATAAAATTGTTACAAAGCATATCGGTCAACACATTGTACCATTCAAAGAGACTGATAGTGACTTATTATTGCAGCCAAAGCTTTTCCCATTGTTTTATGTGAAGTTTATATCTAAGTGGGTAGCTTTGCTTGTTTCTTACTTGGCTTACACTTGGTCTCAATTGAGACATGTGTGTTCTAACTATTTTCATTTCAGAAATTTAAAGCCAAGGTTAAATTCTATTGAGAAAACCGATGCTAGTATAATATCTTATCCAAAGACATCGGTGATAGGGTGCAAAACACAATGCATAGCCGAATGGGGAGATTCCAAATCTGAACCATTCATGTGCTTAGTTCCAAAGCCGTTCTCACACCAAGATCGGCTAGAAAACAAAAAGTATTCCTTCAATTCAAGCATGTGTGATCAAATATTTGATTTGTTGCTGAAAAATAATTACATTAGAATTCTTGATCACCATGTCAAGCCATCAATCCAAGGACGAATGTATTGTAGGTTGCATCATTCGTTCAAACATAACTTTGAGGATTGCAATATGTTTCGTCAAATAGTTAAATCGGCCATTCATAAAGGACGATTGAGATTTGTTGAAACACCAAGGGATGAACAGTCTATTCCGATTGGTCCTGATGGCAAATGGTTTTTGCATCGATTGCTTCAAGCCGATCCATTTAAACATGAGAAGGTAAAATCTACAGATAATGGGATCAAGCTTTTAAGTAAGGAAGTTGTTCAAGAGCACAATGATAATATTCTTGAGGGCGAAAATTCTATCGAAGCTACAATGAAGACGCCAAGTACCAGGGGGCAGCAAGAAAATCCAATGATCGATGCAAGCAAACCCAAAGTAAACAAAGGCCGAAATAAGCACAAGCATAAGAAATCCAAAGTCACTTTTGCACAATTATTAGATAAATATCAAAAGGAGAGTGAAGATAAAAGTGCTTATTGGCCGAGTAATGCAAAAGCATCAAGATCACCCCCTAGGCGCAAATCTGAGGATTGGTATTGGCAAAATAAGAATTTTAATGCAACATATTCATATCCTTATTTTGGGCCGCCAATGCCAATGCCATGGATACCTCCCTATTCTCATGTAAATCCATATCCACCATGGGACAAGTATGATACAAGGGCACATTATCCGTCTTATTTTAGACCATCCCACCAACATTATGCGGCTCCAAGAAGATCAACATTCGATGAACAATCACGTGTCAAAGACCGTTTCAATCATAAGGAATCGGTCCGGAGCTCAAGGAAGAATAAAGAGGTGGTCAAGCAAGTTTATCAAGTTAAAAGAGATGGTCGTAAGAGTCTTACTTCAGATTTGATCTCAAATGAAGAAGAGCCAATTAAAGTGTTGACATTGGCTACTGAAGGCAATGAGATGGAGAAATCAATTGTTGAGAGTCAAAGTGCCAAATCTGAAGAAAAGAAGTTGAGAGTGCACAAGGCCAAAAAAGAATTGCCATTGGTCGAAACAGAATCACAGCCGAGGTGCCCACTCGGCTTATCGTATTGGCAAAAGAAGGAATTACAAAAGCTTAGTGCACAAGAGCTGAGAAAGAAGAACATGGCATGGGTTCCCAAGGAGGGTAATCAAAACAAAAATGATGTGCAAGCTTCTATTGCAACAAGTACAAAAAAATGAAGAAAGAGAAGGATGGAAGCGACGAACAATTAAGCCGAAGGTTTGCATCACAACATCAAAATCTTCGGTTAGCACATCATCCATATTCTTCAACCATGACATTGATGCCTTTGCCATGGAATTCATTCCCAGGTATGATCAATTACCCTCCATGGATTTATTTTGATCCATGGTTGCAACATAATTTTCTACATAATGAGAGGGTATTACCAAATCACTATACATTTGGTTAGTTACATTTTTGTTGCTAATCCAAAAGAGCCGAAATATTTGATTGTTATTTCATTTGTTTATTTTTGCTATACATGCTTTGGTGGATGAAGTCTACATGAACCTTATGGAGGTGGCCGATATTTATCTATCGCCCTAAGAATATATCTAAAAATGGCCGGTGTGGTATTCTAACATCGTCCTTAGTTTGATTAGAGATCGAGACAAGTGCTTGCATAGAAACTTGTCAAATTAATGCCATTGAAGATATTATGCATGGACCAATTCATCAAAATTGCATAGTGGAATTATGTTTTGATTGGGTGTGCTTTGGCTTATTAATTTTCAGAATTTACGTAAGGCCAAATCATCGTTAATTTTATTATTAAGCATCATATTGACATCATGCATAATATTGATTTTAGCTTTGTCTCTCTAGTACCATGGAGATTATATGTTGATGGTTAAATTTGTAGCAATGGCCAAGGTGTTGGTGTTGTTTATATATCTCCTTATGGTGCTTTTTTGTGAAGCCTCATGCCGCTTAAAATATTTATGCACAAATGATCAAAGCCGAATATGCATTGTTATTCGGATTGGAGCTTTTACTTGTTATAGGTGCTACACATATTGAGGTTTTCGGTGATTCGTTATTAGTAGTGCAACAAATATCAAAAAGTTATCAATGTTTTGACGAATCGCTTATAATTTATCTTGAGGCGTGTTTAGATGTAATATTCTCCTTGGGTTGCTTTCAAATTGTTCATATATCTAAACATGACAATTGGAGAGAGTTGGCACAACAAGCATCCGGCTACCATGTTGATCATAGTGTATTGCATATCTATCAATAGCCGATGCTTAGTCTCGTCAAAATAGGTAAGGCCGAACTGAAGCCCACCGCTTCGGCCACTAATCAAATTTGTATGCAGGCGAAAGCAAGGATTGGAGAAAGTTCATTTCGATTATCTGCAAGATCCTAGCAGAAGGGTGGACAATATAGTTTGGTGGATTGCTTTGACATGCATATCTATGGAAGTTTATCGTCGGATTAATGAAGTCGAGAAGGTTTCACCTAAGTTTGCATCAAAAAGTTCACACAAGCAATGGCCGATATATACTTATCGTCCTAAGCAGGCATATCGATGGGCGATGGAGTGTTGACATCGTCCTTATAGCAAACACGCTACAAGTTATTTTTCGGCACGCTAGCTTTGCCGAAAAACAGGGGGGCATGTGTTGACGCTCAAAAGTGGCAAAGTCATACAAAGTAGCTTAAGATATGTCAACATTAATTCAAACTTATGATTGGAAGTCATCATCGGGTGGCTTTCTTCGAGAAGATCAAGATGGATATAAAGATGGTCTCAAACGAAGCTTGGATGCAAAAGTTATGACAAATTCAGAGATGCTCGTGTTGACACCAGATTAAAGAATGGCCAAAAACTCAATTAATATTGCCTCGGATGGAAAAAGTTTCAACATGAAAGTTGTGCGTCTCGTCGAAACAGTTGATTTTGATATAAAAATCGTTTTAATCCGAGGTCGTATGCAACCTGTGGAGTCAAAACAAGGTCAAGGACAGAAACTGCAGAGTCACTTCGGACCCACCGAGTTGATTTGACTCGGTGAGACCGAGTTGATGTCAGAAGATTACAGAAAGTTAGTCACGTTCACTCAGTGGGACCGAAGCAAACCACTCGATGGTTTCGAGTTGATCCGGAAAATTGCCAAAGATTCCTGTCCGAGTTAGGTTAGGGTTTTTGGTGTTTTGGACGGAATTTTTAGTCCTTTTCTTGTACGGGAAGTCCAGCTGCCTCATAAATAGACGAGAGGTGACGGCCGATTGAACAACACACAATCGAACAAATCAATCTACTACTTTTTCGTGTTCATCTACTTTTTATCTCTCCTCCTTGTATCTTTCTTCTCGTTCTTCGTTCGTTCTTCTTCTTGGAGGGCGGCGATCCACGAGGCCCTAGGGGCGATCAGGTCGACCTAGGGCAGCCCATAGCCGCCGCGCGCCCAGACGGGGTCCCTCCCGGGCGTGTGGGGTTTCGGGTCCTCAAAAGCACCCGCCGGACTGCTTGCGTACCGCGCTTCCGGCAGGGTCTCCTTTGACGTGAGCTGCGGTGCATCACCCCCGGCGTCGAGGGTACACGGTGACGTGTTCGTGTGCGAACAAGCACCTCTTGAAGCCTTGTTCTCCACCTGAAGCAAACTCTGCTGTTTAGGAAAAAAAGGTTACAATCTAAAATGCCTCTTCTATTAATTTTTCTCTAGTCAGGAATTAGTTTATATATCTGGCAGTGAAACCTGAGCATATCATATTCCCATATGGCCCACTGTTCCAATTCAAAACACACCTCCTGTTCAAAGCTCACCAATTTTAACTGACAGCAAAAAATAACCAAATGATGGCCAAAGGCAATGGACCACCGTAAAAATCAGTTGCAGTCATACAAACTACAGAAAAATAATACTATCAATCAGTTAAAATCTTTACTGAGATGATGCATGGCTCGGTCATCTTTGCTTCAGAAATTCTACATTTTGCCACATTATCGCAAACTGACTACAAAAATAACATGTCTAAATGTCATAAGTTTCCAAGATAATAAAAACTAAAACAAACACGAGGAGACAAAACACAAAATAAGATAGACAAGGACAACTCTAAAATGCACCGAACCCAGTCTCGGCATCAACATACAAAGGGATCAATTAGATCCAAATCACGAACATGGCAGATATCAGAAATATCCTGAAGACATCTATCAGACATAAACTGAAACTGAGCACTCTTGAAGCCATTTTCTCCGCTGCAATACAAACTGACAGCACACATAGCACGTTTGAACATCATAATAAGGTTCCACTGCAATTATAAACTAAAAAAAGATACAGACGGGTCACGCTCCCGAACCCTATCCCTCCCGCGCCGCCACCCGCGAGGCGGTTGGGGAGAGCTCCCCGATCTCCTCCGCTCGCCCCCCTCCTCCTCCCTACTCCTCCCTCGCCGCCGCCGGAGGGCACGGCCAGGCGAAGCCGGTAGGCAGGCGGCGGCGAGGCTCCCTTCATCTCCCTCGCACGGGAGGTCAGGCGCGGGCCAGATCTGCCGGGCCTGGGCGCCGGACTGGTTGATGGGTGCGGCGACGCGGCGGTGCTGAGTAGTGGTCGGCGACGACCTCCTAGCGGCAGTGCGACTGGCGTCAAGGTTGTGGTTCTCGCCTCTGGTCGGGCAGGCCATCTCTGCAGGTGGCGGTGATGCGGCCAGCGCCGGCGTCGGGCCGCCCGGGCTGCGAGCGGCGCCCCTGCCGTGGCCAGCGGTTGATGGGGGGACGGCGCAGAAGGGGTGGTCGGCCTCCCCCTCCTCTGCGGGCTCGGCGGGATGTGGCAGCCAGGGGCATCCTCTGGTTCGGTGGGAGTGCTCAGCGCGTGTTGTGCCGTTGCGGTCTGAGGTGGCAGGGGCAACCCGGGGAGGGAGGCAGGGGTGCTTCCTGGCGTTGTCGACGCCGAGATCTGGAGGAGCCAGACGGGTCGTGTCAACGGCCCTGGTCCCTGGTGGCTGTGGTGCGGCCAGCCGGCGGCTGTTGTTCTCCCCTTGCCCAGTTCAGGCGGGTTGGAACTCTTCCCGGCCATGAGTTCTTTTTTGGGTAGGAAGGAGAGGCCTTCTACTCTTCACCGGTGGTTCTCGTCTCTTCCGCGGTGGCGTTGGAGGGGTGGTCTCAGATGCCGGGGTCCCTGTGGTGGGAGCCGCGATGCTCTTGGACGGGGCATGCGACTCAGGTGCGGGCTGGCGGCCATGGCCGTGTGGGCGGCGCAGTGCTCGGCGATTGCGGGTGGGTTTAGAGGCGGAGAGTATGGCGGGGAGTAAATCCTGTCTGGCCTGGTCCAGGTCGACGGCGGCGGCATCCGCGGGCATCAGCCCCTTCTTGAAGGCGCCGTTTCATTTCTCTCCACCTTCCGTTTTGCTCTGGGTGAAAACCTGACCCTTTGGATCGGTGGCGGTGCTCTGGTGTCGTTCCCTTCCTGAAGGCATCGTCTTGGAGGCCACCGTTCGTCGGGCGCAGCTGCGTTTCTTCATAACTTCTCCATCACAGTGGAGTACTTCGACTACTTCAAGCAGGGCTCCAATTATGTTCGTATGTTGGCTTGGAGTGGTGGGGGTGGTGTAGCTGTTCTTATGCACTGTTGTATCATGTCTTGGGTGTGTGGTGTGTGGCGTCAAGTTGTATGGTTGCTGCTTTATATATAAAGTTGGGCGCGAGCCTTTTTTGATAAAAGATACAGACGCGTGGAGATAAAACACAAGATGGTATACACAGGGACTGTTAGCTTGGTCTTTAATCTTTGTCGTGCGTGTTTATTGAACTTTGTAACTGGTTGCTCTTGGTGATCAACTGGGCAGCCAGGTAGTGTAATCTCCGGTGTACAAGGCATGGGCATTGTGTAGCCTTTGACCTGGTGAGTAGCAGCATGGTGCAAGTCTGTATCACATGACTGAACTCTTGGAGGGGTGTGCGAGCAGAGTATGGTCAGCAACATTGAAGCTGGTCATGGAGAAGCTGCTCATGTAATGTGTATCAGGCTCTCTTATCTCTATTCAGTAAAGAGAGTCATAAACTGAAAAAGAAAAGGAAGGGCAGGCACAAAAAGGCAGTGCCATCTGGAAGAAAAAGTTCAGTGTGTTGTGCACTCTGTTTCTTCTACCATCCCCTGCTTCTGCAGCTTCCTCTGCTCTGGTGACCAGATTACTGCATCGCCACCTCGGCGATAGCTGCTCCGGCTCTTCGTGCAGCGCGTCTTCTAACCACGATCAGTGTGCCACCAGTTAGCCATGAGAGACGCCTACACCTGGGGTATGTCATGAATTAACCCAGCACAGTAGCACACCTTTTTCAAAACAGTAATATAAGCATTACCTCCAATTAACTTCAGATACAATGCCTCGATAAGACTCCAGTACTATTGTCTTCAGATAGGATTTCTGTGCTTATGACGCTTGTGATATTCTAGCCCTGACCCTAAAACATGCCTCGACTGGAAGAGGAAAAGTGCATGCAAAAACAACCTCCGAAGTCAAGTCTGAACAGCAAGTGTATCAATGAAGAATGATCACCTCATTCCGCATGTACAACTTCTCCAAGTAGGGAAATCATCCCATCAAATCAACAACCATATCAAGACAGAAGATAGACATATTAAGAGATTATGCAGGCATTAGGCCATCGTTGTCAGGCTATCAGCCTGCATATCCTTTATCAGGCATTAGGCCATCTAGAAATGCAGCAAATATGTCATTTCTTTGCCCAACAATGCAGGTTAGGACTAGAAGTACCCGAAAAATCCTGCCGAATCAAGGAAGCACACTGATGGCCAGAAGCTATGAGCCACAATAACAATCAGTCAAAGCCATACAGACTGCAGAAAAAAATGGTAGTACCAATCAGTTACCAAAATCGGTGAGATTCTTGGGAAAATCTACAGCCGCCATGTATTATACTCCCTCCGTCCCAAAATAAGTGACTCAATTTTGTACTAACTTTGGAGGGAGTATTACAGAACCGATGTTTGAATATTACTACCTCCATTCCAAAATATAAGACATTTTGGTAGGCTTATATTTTGGAATGGAGAAAGTATAAGGTTCCACGATAGCACAAACTAAACAAAATACAGACATCACAAATTCATCGTTGCAGTTCAAAAACTGAATCCACTCTCTTGGTATTAATTGTAAGCTCCTTATTACAAAAGCATAACAGAGACACAAACAACAACAGGTCCGATTGCAAACCAACACACCGAGCTGCTTCCGTGTTCAGATAGATGCACACCAAACAGGATAATACACTCTCAAACCACGCCAGGCAGCCATGTAGATGCACGCAGGCACACACAGCTGCTGCTTAGTCAAGCACTCTAGATGCACACGCATGCAACTAAGAGGCACACAACGGTGGTAGCACCGGGCAGGCAAGAACAATCCCGCTTCTTATTCAAAAGCCACAAAGGTGAGAGCCACCACAAACTCACACCTGACACAACAACACACATCAGTGAAGCGCAGCGCAAGGATCACATCAGTGAAGCGCAGCGCAAGGATCACCTACACAATGTAAGTGGCGGAGTGCAGAAAAAAAGGGTGAGTAACAAAGCTGACATTGAGTATGATCTTGGCAGTTTAGCAAAAATGGATTTGTTACATTTATGAGAGAGTACCTGAGCACGGAGACCCTGGGCAGTTTCTTCTTGTAGTAGCGTGAGTGCACAGGTGCCTCGAAGTGGCTAGGGGCCACCTCCCCGTCCCACTCCAGAGCGTCCCAGACGTCTTTCTCGATCTCGATGGTCGGCTTCTTCATGTCTCCACTACGGGCCCCCACCACCGGCAGCCGGCGCAGGCCCCAGCATTCCCTGATCTTGATGGTCTTGAGCTTCGGTGCCACCATCTTGACCTCGCAGATCTGCTGCAGCGCTGGCAGGTCGTGCAGGTGGATGGTGGTCAGCTTCGGGAATGATACACCTTGGGTGGGTGTTTCCTCTGGGTACTTTTCGTCTAGCACGAATACGTGCCTGAGGTACCCGCAGTGGATGATGTGGAGGGTCTCCAAACTTGGGAAGGAGTTGAACCACACAGGGAGCACGAACTCGAGCCTGGGGCAAGAGCGCAACTGTAGGTGCTGCAGCTTTCTGAACGAACCATCATTGAAGTCGCGCTGATGACCTTTACTGTCGCGGTGATAACCTTTACTGCATATCCAGCGGGCCATTAGGAGATCTGATGCCCAGAAGGTCTCCAGCTCCTTAAATTCATATGTTCTCTTGGGGAAGACAGCATCCAACATAGGACACCTCTCCATGCGGCACTGCCTGAGAAATTCCCAGACTCCCTCCGGCAAACTAGCACTAGTTGAGACATCATGGACATGCAGGGATTCGGCAAACCTCTTCATCACTATTGCCAATCCACTGTCAAAGGCATGGCTCCCTTCAGCAATCTCAATATGCCGATCCAAGTTGTTAGTCGGCGGCTTAGGGAAGATCTGCATTGGGGCATCGCCAACCATGTTTCGGACATCACTATACCGGTCTGCTTGAACAGGCTGCAACAGGCCGACTTGATCACCATACATGTCAGTCTTCTTCTTCTTCTTCTTCTTCTTCCTCGAGGTGACATGGATATTAAGATAGACATCCTTAGTTGCATAATAATAAACATCTAGTGGATTCCTCAATGACCGAACAAGCCTCGCATCCACAACAATGGCATGCACCTCCAGCCGAAAGGATTTGTTCTGGTCAATGCACGGTCGTGGAAAGTCAATTCCAGATCGTGTGTCTATGCATAACAAATTCAAACGGAACCTATCTTCAGTGCTCCAAATTATTGCACGAAGGTGCTCACATCCTAGCAGAAATAGTCGCTTCAGCATTGGGACTTCTAACACCATAGTTTTGAAATCAAGTGTCCTGATTGCAGTTCCAGAGAGGTCAAGCTCAACGAGATTGGGCAACCCACGCACGAACAAATTCTCCAATTGTGAGCAACCTTCGAGGGAAATCTTAGAGGCACTGGCACCCTCCTTAGTTGCTGAGGTCAACGGGCGTTCTTGTTTGGGAGGTAGCTCAACAACTGGCGCCCGGTGGGCTGGCCCATATCCATCAAAGCTGAAGGACTTCAGCAAGCGAGGTAGCCCATCAGGGACAACAACATTTTTAAGCTCATTGCAACCATCCAGAATAAGCACTTGGAGGCTACTTGCCTTAGATAGGCCGTTTGGTAGAATTTTCATCTCCCTGTTGCCAGACAGGTCAAGTATTTCCAACTTTGCCTTGTCCATGAAGGAGTTGCCTGGATCTGTTGAAATATCTGGTCCACGTGTAGGCTTGATTACCCTGAGCCTTTGAAGATTTGGTAGCCGGCCTTGTAAGCAGGTTGTGTACTGCCAACGCCAGACGCCCTCCATGCTTAGCTCCATGAGGTTATCCATGAGATCCAACTTTGTCGGTGATAAGATTTCATTCCAATCGGTGTAGCGTAGGTCCAACACCCACAAGCTATGCAGACAAACCCACTCAGTATGATCCTTCCCTTCACCTGTTTTGTCATCTGTACAGTTGTCCAGCCCAAGGAATCTTAGGCTATGGCATTTCAAGAAAGGAGGTGATGCAAAACTGAAGGCACAACAACAGAGAGTCAGTGCACCAAGGTTACTGGAATGTTCAAACAAACCATTTGGTAATGTTGTTGGCTCATCGGACATTACAAATTCCAAGAAGAATGATGATGCCTCTGCAGGTAAAGTTTTCATGCCATGTATTTTCCTATCCCTTGATGTGATTGAAATCCAACGGTATGGTCCTTCTTCATACATGCCATCTTCGTTAACTACCATGAAAGGAAGCTTGAAATGTCTCTCGAACTCTGTGAGCACATCACCATCACACTCCCATCTTATCGCTCGGTGCAATGCATCACTTATCTCCAGTGTTATGTCTTTTGGCAGTATCCCATCACAGATCCAATAACTGGAAGTAAGACCATCCCAATCAGAATTGGTCTTGTAAAAACCACATTGCAGGAATAGTTTGTACAAACAACAATCGACAACCACCATTGGATTAACTCCCTGGGTGCATGGATTCCTAGCAACTATGATGTCGGCCTCTTTACACAGCAGTGCATATAACTGTCCACTTGCTAGATACCGCATCTCATCATAAAGCAAAAGATGAGTGTACGTCGGTTCATGTAGTACTTCATCTTGTTCAAATTTTTTTACGGTCAACATCATCTTTTTGTAGGTCCATATCATCACATTTTCGACAGAATTTGTCATCTGAACACCAAAGTTGAATAGGTCAACAATCTCGTTGTCACTACCATTATGAAAAATCAACGCAAATCTGCTGTTTTTCAGAATATTGTTGATCTGTCTTGACACACTTGTTACCTCATTCCTAGAGCTTTCATCAACTCCATTAAAATCATCCTCTTCATCCTGCTTATCCAGAATAGCCATTATTGAGCTTTCAAGCTCCAGTTCCTCTGCGATTGCCCTCTGCAATCCCCTTCTACTTTTCCAGTCTGAGCAATCTATATGGATTATTCTATCAAAGCATAGTTCCGGAGTGGTTCTCCTAGATGGGAGCACTTCTGCTATGGATCTAAGGACAACGGACGCCCCAAATCCATCCCAACCATGAAAATAGATGACCCTTTCATCTCCCTTGTTCTGAATAATTTGGAGCATCTCCTCTATGTGATCATCAACAGCACTACCTCTGGCGATCTGGATTTAAGACACATAATTACATTAGACCATGTTTTTGTGAGAAGCATCACTAATCGAATTCACGTGAACGTAAGCTCTGGGTACACCGTACACATGAATAAACAATGGGTGCATCAGTTTATTATACACGACTCAATAGTTCGTGACAAGGTTAATTCACTGTCATATTACTGAGAGACTAGCATGTTTCTTTCCTTGTGTATACTAGATATACCGACTCCCAAGACTTGAAGAGCATTCTAGCTAGCCACATACATAGGTGTGTTTTCGCATCTATAACTATATATGTCCGTTATTTTATACATCACATGCATGCACGATTATAGGTAAAAGGTTGATGCATAAAAACACATGGAACATGAAAATCTCAGCAGAATTAGATGGAAGGAAACGCTTAATTAGTAAGTACATGAACATAAATTGCACAAGAGTATTACCCATGCAGGAGGAGTCATGATGAAATTTTCTATCAAGACCAAGAACCAAAACGCAGCGGCAGATGAATCAATCTAACCCATCGGTGGCGTTGTTTCACCGCTCACCACTGCCTACATGCACAGCAACAATAACCTGTTACATTTGTGCTTCACCATTGTTTAATTGTAAGTCACGAATTTGTAACAACCAGTAGCACCCCATATGCAATAGACAAGGCTGAAGTCATAGAAAAGCTAGCAGATGCCACTATTTGTTAATAGTATGTGCGTACCTTGACAGCAGACAGGAGCAGCTCGAGAATTGATTTCTCAACTATTTGACTGCCGTGATCAGCTTCTGCCACTGCAGATCAGAGCAGAGGTTGCGACATACTGTGCAGGAAGATAGATATGTTTGCCCTCCCGGTTAAGCTGCAGGTAGACTTGTCGGTTTGGCATGAGAATAAGCCCTTCCTTCTCAAACTAAAGAAGGCACAATTCCTGGCGTGTTCTCTGCATACAGATATGGGTCCCTTTTCTTTTCGCCAAAGCATGCAGTGATGATGATGTTTGGCGTGTACACTACAATTCTCTACAGCTGCCCCGTGAGTAAAGCACCAACAAAGTAAACACTCATCGATTCTTCCAAACATGTCCCTCTCTTCCACCCCGGAACTGAAATCGTAGCGGCCGTGTTGGAGCGTGTCGCCGAAGCCCGCGAGTATGGATGGACTTGTAATTTTCACCACAGAGAAAGACTGCAGTCATACCATACTCCAAACTTTCTCCAATCAGGTATCTCTAGTTTTTCGCATAAAGAGAAAAAAAAGCGTCACTCTAGTCTGTACTGGATCTGGCATGAACTTATTGGTAAAAATCTACGAAACCACAATAAAAATCAGTCAAAGGTATACAAACCACAAAAAAATAAATCAAATTGTTGAAAGTTTCAGCGAAATTCTTAAGAAATTCCACATATTATATCACAGAACTGACGGATACACATAGCATGTTTAAATGTCAGACGTTCCACAAGAGCAGGACAATACAAACACGGGAAGGCAAAACATAAAATGAGATAGACAAGGACGACTCCAGAATGCAGCAAACACATATCCAGCAGCATACAAAGGGTTCAGTTAATTAGATCCATATCATTCACGGACATGGCAGATATCTTTAATATCCCGGATACATCCATCAGTGTAAAGTGAAACCGAGCATCACTTGAAGCCTTGTTCTCAAGCTGAAGCAACCTCTGCTGTTTTGCAATAAACTCCCCATGAATGGTTTCAAGCTGAATTGTCATTGACTCCAGCACTCTTGCGTTGAGTACAAAGAACGTGACAAAGTTAACTTGAGACACAATGCCTCGATACTCCAGTAATGTTGCCTTCAGAATTTTGGTGTTTATGAAGCCAGTGATTCTCTCTCGCGCGCGCGCGCTCGCTCGCTCGCGAATGGCATACTTTCATTAATCACTTAATCAGGATGGTTCATTACATTCGGCAGCACAAAAATTAACAACTTCTACCGGCCTAGCTGTGAGCCAAACTGCCGTGTGATGCCACTGATTCAAAACATGCCTTCACTGGAAAAGAGCTCAGAGTGAGAACAACAAGTGTATCAAAAGCAAAGCTGAACACTATGAAATATGAATCATCAGTGAAGAATGATCGCCTCATTCGGCATGGACAACTTCTCTAAGCATGGAAAGCTTCCCATCAAGCCAACAACCATATCCAGATAGAAGATAGACATGTTAAAACACAAAACCTTGACAGTGCGCACCATCATCACCAGGCTATCAGGGACCTCCCGCTGGTAATCCTCATCACTAGCACTGTAGTTGCTAAGCTTCGGTGTCCAAATAGGCAGCACCGGGTATAAGAAATATAAGCCGTGACAGATTTAAACATGTTTTGGTATTTTGAACCTTTTTTTTAAGTATTTCTTTTGAAATGCGAACATTTTTCAAATTCATGATTTTTTTTAAAACTCAAACATTATTTGGGAATCTCAAACATATTTTGAAAACACTAACATTTTTTGAAATTATGTTTTTTTTAAACGTGAACATTTTTCAAATATCTGTTTTTTTAACTCGAACATTATTTTAGAATTTTATACATAGTTTGAAAAAGCGAATATTTTTTGAAAATTTGAAAACACAAACATTTTTGAAATTTGCAAATAAACTTTCAAAACCTGAACATTTTTTGAATTGTGAACAAATTTTTAAAACGTAACATTTTCTGAATTTGTGAACATATTTTGAAAGCGTGAACTTTTTTGAAAATATGAAATTCTAAATTTTAAATTTTTGAACATTTTTTGTAAAGAAGCTTACAATTTTCGAAATTCTATTTTTTAAATTTATTGGTTTTTTTAAAGGAGGAGCTTTTTTGAAAATTTGAAAAATATAAACATTTTTTAATTTATGAACATTTTATAAAAAATAGAAAAAGAAAAAAAAGAAAAAAAGGAAGAAATGGAAAACAAAAATAAAAATAGAAACTAAAGAAAAACAAAAAACGGTCGGTCCAGTAATGGGTACCCCTGTGCGAAGCCCTGACTAATTGACGCAGCTTGCGTCAAATAGGATTTTCCGGCTATCAGCAGCTGACGGATACAAGGGGCAACCGCAGTGGCCTCTTCCCTGGCCCTGGACCGTGCCAAGTGGTTCGCCCAGACGCCGCCACATGTCGTGCTCTGACACACCCTCGGGATTTTGTATTTTTTCTTTTTGCACGCGTTTTCAGTTTTTATTTGGGGTTTTTCATGATTTTTTTGGCTTTTCGATTTTTGACTAGTTTTTCCTAAATTTTGGTGGATTTTTTTATTTTCTTTTTGGGAAAGCAGCGCTTTTCTACAAAGAAGCACAACATATGCTTCTATGAGAAGCACAACTATGCTTCCTGAAATAGGAAATAGCACAACATGTGCTTCCGACAAGAAAAAAGCACAATTATGCTTCCGCGAGTAGCATAGCCTGTACTTCCACGAGAGAAACACAGGCGTGCTTCCAAGTGAAGCACAAGTGTGCTCACCGAAAGGGAAATTGTGCTTCGCAAAAAGGGGAAAAGCACAGATGTGCTTCCAAAAAATTACTGAAAATTGGGTTACCCTTTTTTTGGGTCCTTTTTTCTTCTGGTTTATGGTCTTTTTTCGGTTTTTTCGTTTTCCTTTTTTTGGTTTTTGTTTTTGCCGTGGTTTTTTCAAGAAAAGGAAAGTTCGTCAAAACTTATTAACGTTAGATTTAGTTTCGAAGACCGCAACGCGAGAAACCCAACGGTGAGAATAGTTCATGATTTGAACGCACTGTTCAACAGATAAAACGTTTTGAAAAAATGAATCTACGAAAAAAAGAAAAACCATCAGGTAGTGACCTTTGCAAGGGTACCCCTTTTATTCGTGATTTTGACATATCCTTTATTAAGATGAAACATAACTCACCTAAAAAAGAAGATGAAACAAAACTCAACTAAAAACGAAAGATAAAGGACCCAAATAAGTACCGAACGTCAGGTACGAGCACATGACAACTTTGAACGTTTTCGACGGCAAGTTTAGTGACGCGAGTATGACAATTTTAGTTGTCAATCATGTCAACTTTTATGCTTCAATTTATTTTTAACAAAAACTTACCGTGTGTCACTGAAAATTGACATCCTTGCGTGACTGAAATTGCCATAAAACAACGTCAGAGTCGGGTATCAGTGGCACTTATCATTTGGGAAGCTGAAACACAACTGGACGCGACCGCCGTGGGGGCTCGGCCTCAGTTTTTGTGTCGATTACGATTGCGCGGCTCGGGCCGATGGTGGACGCGGGCTTTGGTAAGACCAGTCCATCCGTGGGCCGGTTCGAGGGCCCATGCGACGTGAATTTCTGTGAATTTCCCCCGTACGCTATCCGCTCAGCTCGGCTCTCTATCTAATCCCCTTCGGCTCACTCTCGCAAGCAGAGGAAGAAGACGCACCGAACAACAACAGAGAGAGAGAGAGAGGAAGCCATGGCCATGTCGCTCTCCCTCGCGCGCCTGGCCCTGCCGCCGGTCCTCCAGCCCCTCCCCGGCAGGAGGCCGGCCCACTCTGCCCTCGCCTTCCCCGCCAACTCATTCTTCGGCGCGCCGCTGGCCGTGGCCGGCGCCGGCGCCGCCGCGCTCTCCCCGGCGGCCCCGCTCCCCCGCCCGCTCTCCGTCGTCGCCGCCGGGAAGGGGTACAAGATGAAGACGCACAAGGTTTTCTTCGCGCCTTCTTCTTGTTGGTTCGTCATCGAGAAATGCGTTTGTCGCCCTGGCCGTTTCTTGATTTCCTCTACTCCGGTGTCTGTGTGTGTGCGCGTAGGCGTCGGCGAAGCGGTTCAGGGTGACGGGGACGGGGAAGATCGTGCGGCGCTGCGCCGGGAAGCAACATTTGCTCAGCAAGAAGAACGCCAAGCGCAGGAAGAGGCTCTCCAAGATGGTAACTACATGCTTCCTCTGCTCACTCTGCCACAGTTTCCTTCTTTGTTCAGCTAATGGTAGTTCAGTTACGAGAACTAAATGTGAATTCAGTAGTGCCCAAACTGTCCACGGTCAGACGGTTTGGTTGGTGTCATGTTCTGAATGCATTTCCAGGGCTGTGCCCAAACTGCGGTGAATTCCTGGGCTTCATTTGAGCTGTGAGGTTCGGCGTAAATATAGCTGGCTGAATCTGTTAGTTTCTTAATTGTAACAACAATGTGCATAGTGTAGGATGTTTGGCATTCAGATGCCCCTGCTTGTTTCCACTGTGACTAGTTCTCCATATGTAATTTCAACTCATTCCCCAGTTCATGAACCATAATTGATGCTAATATCAAGTCAGTTGCCGAGAAGAAGGCGGCGTTTCTTTCATATGTATTTGTGCTATTACTGCAAACTGCTGAATGTTGAATAGTGAATTATGACATGCCATGCCCTGAGGAAAATTTTGTCTACTTTAATATATATGCACTGCAGAAAGTATTATTTGGTACCTTGAGAACAGAGACATATGCCAACAGATTAGCAACCATGAGCTTTGGTGTAATAATAAGCACGGGTGACTGGAAAATTAAGCCACTGGGATAGTAACAGTAATTTGCTCTGGGAAGTTCCATTTTGGTGTAGCTTATTTAGAGACTGTAGTACTGTGACTCCATGACAGCTTCACTAGATCAGTAGAACTTGCCACTTTGTGCCGTGGCGCCAATTTGCATGCCTCTGAGACTGCTATCTTCCGCTGCAGGTCCAAGTTAACAAGAGCGACTACAGCAACGTGATGGGTGCTCTGCCCTACCTCAAAGTGAACAAGAAAGCAGGCTGAGATCTCCCGGGTCTCGTGAAATGATCGCCACTGAGTTTCTGTTCACCACTTGTAATTTGTGCATCTTTCTCTGTATGCCTTTTTTTTAAATACGTACCAATGCCATACTTCACATTCCAAGCAATCATAAACAAGTATTCATATGGGTGTCCAGTGATGTTCCACAACACAGATGCACTCACTTGGTTGAGATGTGCTCATGGAAGACTCGACTCACTGACAGATGGTTGTGCCAAGATTATGACACCAGAAACATCACACTCTTTGTTGAGGAACTTCAGGTTCTTTGAGTAGTCATTGCACACAAATTATCTCAGTTGTAACATTGGCCAGGGCTTCATACTGAACCTCCGAGTTGGATCTAGACATTGTTGCTTGCTTCCTGGCACTCCATGATATTATGTTTGAATCTAGGTATACTATCATGCCTTTAAAAAAGCAGCTAACCAAGGAAGATGGAGGCTTCTGAATGTGAGACCAAGGTCAACCTACCCTCTATGCATCTCAGGTTCCAGTGAGCTACTATAGGTGCATGTAAATAATGGCAAATTTTGTTAACCAAAGACGCAATATCCGACCTTGTAAGAATTAAGTACTTAAGCCCTCCAACAACACTTCTATACTTGCTTAAGTCTTCGGCATTCAAAGGTTCTCCTTCACGGGTAGAGAGTGGAGTTGGAATAGCTTGCAATTATTCATATTGACTCTTACGAGTAATTCAAGTGCATACTTTAGGTGAGAAGTTGCTCATCATCTCGCCTCCTTACCTCAACGACCAAAAAAGATGCAAATACCCCAAATCTTTAAGGACAAAGTTAGAACTGAGATCGTCTAGAAGTGTTGTGACAGCATGAACCCGTTACTATTATGTCGTCACATATACTATCACAAAAATTATAGTAGTGCTCATGCGGATATCCATTTCTGAGCCTAGGCTCATCTGCACCCGGTCAAGAAAAAATTCACAAAAAATACAAAACAATTCAAAAAAATCCAATTTTTTTGCATGGTAGATAATTTGGTGCGTGAGGTGCGCTCCAAATTTCAGATCATTTGGACATATGAGTAGCTCTCAGCAAAAAACATAAATTGGGTCAGAACAGTACATGAACAGTAAACATTTTTACAGACCCCAAATTTGTCTTTTTTGCCAAGATCTACTCAGATGTCCAAATGACCTGAAATTTGGAGCACGCCTCACGCACCAAATTATCTACCATGCAAAAAAGAATTGGAATTTTTTGAATTTTTCTAGTATTTGTTTTGAATTTTTTCTTCAACGCGGGTGCAGATGAGCCTGGGCACTGAATCGCTGCTCTCGTGCCCATGCCCTTATTATTAAAGACAAATAGGGGCGTATTAAATTTTGAAGCAATAAAGCAAGTGCCTGTAATTTTTTGCTTGACCGAGAGTACCATGCTCGAGGGGCCTCTTTCAGGCGATGGAGGGTTTGCCATGTTTGCAAACATAGTGTGATGTTTAGGTGTTTTCATTTTTTTTCCGGTGAAGAGTGGATTTTATTGTCACAAAATGAAGTATCAAAAGTATACAAACACAACGAGCACACACCCAGCCACTACATGACTAGCATGCACACAACCACTATCAACATACACACACAAAGAGTCATGCCGGCAAAAAGCATAGTCATACAAGAGCGAAGCTATTCCTAGGCGGAGGGAAAAACTCCAAAGCCATCAAAACAATGAGTACAACAATGACCATCTTTTTACATCACAAGGACAACACGAAAGCTTCTCAGCAGTAGCACCTTCAAGAAGGCAACGACAGTCAACCACCGTCGGTCGTCGGATCCAACCACCGAAGGTCTGATCTTGGGTTTTCATCCTGAAGATCAAGTCTGGGCAAATTCGAACAATGCCTTAAAAAGGTAAAAACAGAAAACACCGCCATTGTTAGGTATACCCAACTACGGTCAGACCTAGGGTTTTCACCTCAGAGCTCGAGACAGGTTACTCGAGAAGCACCACCAAATTGAAGTCATCATGTGTTGTCGCCACCACTTTCCGCGATCTGAGCAGCGTCATGCGTAGTATGGTCTTGACGTGAGATGCCACACATGTGAGAAATCACACCCACACAAGAAGGCAGTCAAGAGTGGATTGCCACCCAAGGCTCTAAATGATGAATGTCGCCGTCGCACATGCGAAGAAGATTGACGAAGGAGGAATGTCACATGCACCACCAAAATCCCAATTTGGGACGTTCCAGCAGTCCCAACTATCCTCACACTCCTCTGTTGTTGCCTGTGGTGGCATAATTGATTAGCAAAACATACTCGTCATTGTCGCAGGATCTCAAGGTCCCGCCCATTGTAACAACCGCCTAATAGCGCATGACCACAGTGACATCCGCGCGCTCAAGCGGAAGACCGCCTCATTGGGACGCAAAAGGCCGTTGCTATCGTCCGTGTACCCGAAGATGGATCGCGACCACCAACACCTTGCCACCAAGGAGAGTCGGCCCGACCTGAAACACCAATGCCACTTCTGCAAGCCATAACCTCACCCTCAAGTCGTTGTACATAGATCACATCCCATCACTGATGGCTACTGGAGTAGAGACCTCCCCGCAGCCGCCTTCATTGACCAATGTGGGGGCTTACCCCGACGATTGGTGTAGTGGTGAGAGGAAGGGAGGATGAGGAGGTAGAAGGCAGCGACTGTGGCGGTAGGGAGGAGGCAACAGCTGTGGGGAAGGAAGCAGGCCTGGTGGTTGTTTGAGATACACCTGCTCTCGCGCAGAACTTCGTGAATTTGATGCATTCTGCACAACAAGCTAGCATGAACACCATTCTCTGGAGACTGCATGGGCTAAGACAAGCCTTATAGTGAAAGGTTATACAATAGGGCTAAGCATCATGATAGTCAAAACTTTAATGTTGCTTGAAGCCTTTAGCAATAAGGCACACTTGATACCTGTCAATTGAGTCATGTTCCTTTTTCTTAATACAATAAGCCTTCTCCCAAAAAAATCCGATAAGTCTATTTTTAGTCCATTGTAGTTTTACATTGTAGCGGGGGACTAAGTGCCATCATTTATTCTTCATCCACAACTTTTCTCCAATTTTAGTCATGACTGCCATGGCAGATATTTTGATTCCCACATGGAACATAAATTCCATACTGCATCATATTATTATATAATTTTTGGGCTGAACAATACCGTGTTGAGCCCGCGGGCGTGTGGTTATGAGGATGCTACAAGAACGCCAGTTGTTGCACACGAAGTAGAATTTATTGACGCCAAAGACTCCCCGTGCCTCGGAACTCATCTGACTCGAGGGAACACATGTGTGCTCACATTGGAGTTAGTCGGCGTCCGACTCGAGGTAGACACTGTAGGGGAACGCGACAGAAAACAAAAAAAATCGGTACAGCGAGCACGCCCAGGACCACTATGGAGACTGCATACAGGGTTTGATCTGATCATTACCGACTCGTAGCGCCGCGGAAGAAGAGTTGATGTAGATCGTCGGTGCAGATCCCCGCAGCTAGGATTTACAACCTCCCAACCGCGAGGATGTACTCCCTCGTCGGACAGCCCTTCGGGAGGCGGTCGGACAGTCCCTCGGACGATGTCACGGACAGCCCTTCGGGAGGACCCTCGAAGCTCGAACGGTAACTCGGACAGCCCTTCGGGAGGACCCTCGAACAGCCCCTCGGGCAAAAGATCGAAACTACGACCTCTCTACGGGGTTGCACACATACGGTGTCAGCTATCCGGCAGGGCTTCGCCATCCAAAACTAGTTCCTGCCGGAACCCAGACAGCCTTTCGGCTCTACGAAACTATTTCGTGGGAGGGAGAGAGAAAGCCAGATAATGCATGGCATGTGTATGAGAGCAAGGGATGAGTGTGGAGAGTGCCTCTCCACCTCTATTTATAGGAAAACCCAAGGGGTAGGGTGACCCTTAAAAACCCAAAATGCCCATGCAAATGTCACACATGAAGGGCATAATGGGGAGGCAAAGGAGCTCCATGGAGGAGCATCCTTGGCCGGCCACCCCCTAGTGGGACCCTCCCAAAAGGGGTTCCTTAGTCCCTAAGTCTTTCCTTCTAGAAGCTTGACAAAAGCCCTAAAAGGTGGCTTTCCAAAAAGTAACCCAAAAAGTGATTTTCACTATTCACGGAGACAATTTTCCGCGACCGTTAAATCCGAAAATATTTCTGTGGGTCTTAGAATAATTCCAGTAACCACTAAAATGATTTTGGATGCGTTCCGAAACAATTCCGGATTAGTGATTTTCATCTGCGAAAAGCAACCAAACCGGTTCCGGCAGCTCCGGAACATTTCCGGTTTTTATCCCGGAAAAATCCCAGAAGTTTCCAGAACAATTCTGGTACCCTCCAAGAATTTCCAGGCGTGTGCCAAAACCAATTTGACTTAATGGTATACCCCGAAACAACTTTTCAGTTTTACCGAAACTATTCCGGTGTTCTCTCCGGAACGTTTCCGTTGTCTCCGAAACTTTTCCGGTGACTTTCTCTCAGACTCCCTATCTAGTATTTAGCAGATAGATGACCCTTAAGTGTGTGACCCTATAGGTTCGGTGAAGCATAGACATGACCCGAAACACTTTTCGATCAATGATCAACATCAGAGCCGTGGACACCCATATTGACCTCTATACCCACACGAATAAATATTCGAGTGAACCTCCAGTTTCCGTGTGCTATTTCTGTTGCTTCACGATATATTACAAACACCCGAGGTGAGAATTATTGGCATCCCCGTGGATCAACAACTTGTCCACTATGCCAGTTACCTCGTTACCAATTTTGTTCTCTTTTCTCGTTTCCACGTTTCGGCATCCCAGTGATCAAATCACAATGTGTCTGGCCAGACGATGATGGATACCGTAACACTGAGAGGGCCCGAGAATATCTCTCCATCGCCGGAGGAGCAAATCCCAATCTTGAGCTATCTCGTTTCTTGTCATACTTTTCCGTGAACCCGTAAGCCGCCGTAATAGCCACCCAGTTACGGATGACGTTTAACAAACCCCAAAGTTCACGAAGCAAGTACGAAGGAACTTGATACTCTCATGGTCTAAGGAATTATGCAAACATTAACTATCTCTATGTTATTAACCATTAACTTGTGACGAATGTATCTCATAGCATAACATCAATTCGGGTCGATTCAACACAAGTGTTCTACTAACATTGTGCCCTCAAAATTGCCGGCATAGTCATGCCCATGATCAGGAAAACAGGATCATAATGCAATACTTGAGCTAGGTTTAGAGGCATGACTAGGAATACTTTTTACCGTTTATTATACCACACGTGCACATGAGTTTCCCTCCTAGCCTCGTGGATATTGTAGACTCGAGAATCTTTGCAGTTATAGCATGGAACATAAACATTCATTACAAACTCGGAGATACAAAATAACTGTTATTACTGCCTCTAGGGCATATCTCCTACAGACTCCCACTTGCACTAGAGTCATAATCCAGTTACATGGCTTCCCTAACACCAATGGCTATCCGGTGCTGCTCATGCTTTGCTCGTGGTAGAGGCTTTGTCATCGGGTCTGACACGTTTAGATCCGTGTGAACTTTGCGTACTTTCACTAAACCCGCTTCGACATGATGTCGAATGAGTTTATATTTGCGTTCAATATGTCTTGTCTTATGGTGCGAACTTGGCTCCCTTGCCTGAGCCACGGCGCCACTATTATCACAATAAATCTCCACCGGGTCCAGAGCACTTGGAACCACACCAAGGTCTTCAAGAAATTGCTTGATCCATACCGCCTCCTTGGAGGCTTCTGAAGCTGCAACATATTCCGCCTCCATCGTAGAATCCGCCACAGTCTTTTGTTTGGAACTTTTCCAATCAACTGCGCCGCCGTTCAATATGAAAACATAGCCTGATTGAGATTTGAAGTCATCTGGGTCAGTCATGAAGCCTGCATCAGTGTAACCACTTACAATGAGCTCTTCATCACCTCCGTACACAAGAAGTAAATCCTTGGTCCGTCTGAGGTACTTAAGAATACCTTTGACTGTGGCCCAGTGTTCCAGTCCTGGATCACTTTGGTACCGGCTGCTAACAATTAGCGCATAGGAAACATCTGGTCTTGTACATAGCATGGCATACATAATAGAACCAACTGCCGAGGCATATGGAACATCATTCATCTGTACTCGCTCATCGAGAGTCCGAGGACACTGATTCTTGCAAAGCACTGTGCCAGGTGACATGGGGAGTAGGCCTTTCTTGGAGTTCTCCATGTTGAACCTTTTCAACACCTTGTCAATGTACGTGCTTTGGCTAAGCGCTATCAGGCGTTTTGATCTATCTCTATAGATTCTGATGCCCAATACATATGCCGCTTCGCCTAAGTCTTTCATTGAAAAACACTTCTTCAATGAGTCTTTTATTTCGCTAAGAAAATTCACGTCATTTCTAATCAACAATATGTCATCCACATACAAGATTAGAAATGCTTTTGCGCTCCCACTAAACTTCTTGTAAACACAAGATTCTTCGTCATTCCTGATGAAGCCAAACTCTTTGACTACTTCATCAAAATGAATGTTCCAGCTCCTTGATGCTTGCTTCAGACCATAAATGGTCTTCTGAAGTTTGCATACCTTTCCAGCATCCTTATGAACGACAAAACCTTCAGGCTGTATCATGTATACATCTTCTTTGAGATTTCCATTTAGGAAAGCCGTTTTGACGTCCATCTGCCATATTTCATAATCGAAATAAGCAGCAATTGGTAGTAATATCCGAACAGACCTAAGCATAGCTACGGGCGAGATAGTCTCGTCGTAGTCCACTCCTGGAACTTGCGTGAACCCTTTCGCGACAAGTCTAGCTTTGTGGATAGTAATGTTACCATCCGCGTCCGTCTTTCTTTTGAAAATCCATTTACAACCAATGGGCTTTACGCCTTCTGGAAGTTCTTCCAAGTTCCAAACTTGGTTTTCGTACATGGATTCCATTTCGAATTTCATGGCCTTGTGCCATTCCCTTGAGCTGGGCCCCGCCATCGCTTCCTTGTACTGCGCAGGTTCATCGTCTTCAAGAATGAAGATTTCGTTATGAAACCACTCAGGTGGCTGGATAGCCCTACCTGATCTGCGCGGTTCAGTTACAACATTGTCTGAAGTTTCCGCATCACATGCGACAACTTCCGGCTCGGTTGTAGGGATAATTAGCGGAATTTCTTCCGGTTCCTTAGCCATATCAACGGTTGCCGAAGATTCACTAATCTCATTAAGTTGTACTGTCCTCCCACTTACTTCTTTAGCGAGAAACTCTTTCTCGAGAAAGACTCTGTTTCTAGCGACAAACACTTTGTTCTCGGAGGGAAGATAGAAGGAATACCCAATGGTCTCATTGGGATAACCTACAAAGTAGCATTTATCTGCTTTGGGATCGAGTTTGCTAGGCTGTAAACGTTTTACGTATGCCTTACAACCCCAAATTTTGAGATGCGACACAATGGGTTTCTTCCCATACCATAATTCAAATGGCGTCGTCTCAACAGACTTAGACGGTGCTCTGTTTAATGTATAAGCGGCAGTGAGTAGTGCGTGACCCCAAAAAGATATCGGCAGATCTGTAAGAGACATCATCGACCTTACCATGTCTAACAGGGTTCGGTTACGTCTTTCCAATACTCCGTTTCTCTGTGGAGTTCCGGGAGGCGTAAGCTGTGAAACGATTCCACGGTCACTCAGATGTTGGCTAAACTCATGACTAAGATATTCGCCCCCGCGATCAGACCACAGAAACTTAATCCTTTTGTTACGATGATTTTCTACCTCATTCTGAAATTCTTTGAACTTTTCAAAGGTTTTCGACTTATGCTTCATCAAATAGATATATCCATACCTACTTAAATCATCAGTAAAAGTCACGAAGTAGAAATAACCACTCCGTGCGGCCGTGCTCATCGGACCACATACATCACTATGTATTATTTCCAACAATTCACCCGCCCGTTCAGAATGACCCGTGAACGGCGTCTTGGTCATTTTCCCCATCAAGCAAGCTTCACATGTGTCACATGATTCAAAATCAAAGGACGGTAAAACTCCATCTTTATGGAGTCTTTGCATGCGTTTCTTTTCAATGTGGCCAAGCCGACAGTGCCACAAGTAAGTGGTGGTGGTATCAGCCTTCTTAAGGCGTTTAGCATTCACGTTAAAGACATCATTTCCACATTCAAGATTTAGCATGAAAAGGCCCCCAACAATGGGTGCAAATCCATAAAACATATCCTTACAATAAAGTGAACAACCATTGTTCTCAGACTTGTAAGAGTACCCATCGTATACTAAACATGATCCAGAGATAATGTTTCTACCCAAGACTTAGAATTTTCGATAGCAAGCAAAACTTCAATGACATTAACTTGTATAACAATTATACCTTTTCCGGTTTTCCCGTACTTCTTATCTTCCAGATACTGCTTGCAGTTTCTCTTCCAGTGTCCTGTGCCCTTGCAGTAGAAGCACTCAGTTTCATTCTTGGCTCCGCTCTTAGAGTTTTTCTGGGAGCCGGTCTTACCGGCGCCCTTGCCCTTCTTAGACTTGCCATTCTTTTTGAAACTGGCGGTTTTATTCACAAGCAACACTTGCTTGCGATTTTTCCGCAGTCCTCCTTCCGCAGTTTTCAGCATGGCGAGCACCTCATTTGGTGTCTTCTCCATCCCACTCATGTTGTAGTTCATGACAAAACCGTCGTAAGACGGGGGGAGTGAAGAAAGCAACATGTCCATCATATGGGCTGGTGGAATTGGAAATTCCAGGGTTTTAAGCCTTTCAGCGTAGCCAATCATTTTGACCACGTGTTTGCCAACTGAACTGCCCTCAGCCATCTTGCAATCCATCACGGCCTTCATGATATCAAACCGTTCAGACCATGCGGTTTCCTTGTACAGAGCATCCAATTCCTGGATCATATCACGGGAGTTATGGAATTCAAAACGTTTTTGAAGCTCTGGACTCATGCAAGCTAGCATGAGGCACTGCACTAAGTTGTAATCATCATCCTTAGTGGCCCAGACATTTTGTTCATCTTCCGGGGTAGTGGCCGCCGGTTTAGCTGGAAGAGCAGTTTCAAGCACATACATTTTCTTAGCGCTCCTGAGGACAATCCTCAGGTTACGGACCCAGTCCGCATAGTTGTTTCCAGTCGCAGCTAACTTCTCTTTCTCTAACATCGGGCCTAAGTTGAATGTGGTATTGCGAGCCATTTGATCTACAACGGTAAACACAAGTTTCACTTAGACTTTGTTCATAATCAATTTGCACTAGTGAATAAACAATTTTATTCTAAAGTGCGCTCCCACTCAAATCAATATCTCTCATAATTGATTGTGAGTGATTCAAGATCCAAATTGTAATTCAACGTCATTGTTCGAGATGAACACTGATGGCGCGAACTATAATTGGTAGGCAAACTTGCCGATCACATCTCCATGTGACTCTTGTTCATCTTTCGATGCGTGTGTTCCGAGCTCAGGACGATCCTGCCATGAACGTCAAGATAACCAAGTGATCTTGCTGCGAGGTCTGACCTCACCCGCCTTACACCCGTACAATCGTTCGTACCCATGTAGATCATGGCGCACCCCCGAAAGGAAAGATGTTGTGACGGTGCTACACTTGGGAGAACACTAACTACTTGATATTTTTAGTGAGAGATCACCCTAATAAAAAGAGACTACCGCGCAATCAAAAGGGTGCATCATAAGGGATAAACATCTCAGGCAATTCATAATAGCATGATATGGTATAGCCCTTTCTGATGGAGAAGTCTTTAATTTCTTCGTCTTTGGCATTTGCGTCGGTGTTCACCTTCACGAAGATTGCCACCACCTTGCCGATGCACCAGATAATATTGCTATCTCTATAGCTAATAAAAAAGTGCATTACTTAAGGTTGACACGCAGGTCATTAAAGTGACAATCATATGGCTCCAGCCATCATGCCGAATCATGACACGCAGGTCATGTTAGTAAATTTACATCATATTGTCATCTCATACATAATCGAATTAATATGAGCACTGCTATACCACATCACATGCACATCCTGCAAAACCAAGTTAGACGCCTCTAATCGGTTTATGCAAAATTTTATTTTACGTGGCTTCTAAGGTTTTGACTTAAACCGTAGCTACCAACGTTTATCATCAAGTATGATTATCATTGTTCCAAAAATCTTCCGATTCAGCGATTAATCTTCCGATTTATCACTACTCGGGGGGTGACCGATAAGATAATGCCTTATCTTCACCGTTTATCTTTTGGGCCGATTTATCGCTCTGACAAGCGATTTATCGGGAATCTACCGATAAATCGGACCTATTCATAGCACTATGTTTGCAAAAACTATGCTTACTTGTGTTTTGTGGAAATTGTTACGCAATATGTATTGTTGTCCTATTTTGTTTGTCGTTATACGAGGATTCAAAGGCTAGGAATCAAGGTAACACATCTGTCCAATATAGTTTTGGTGTTGAATATAGCATATTTTAGTGTTGGGAACCTGGGATTTGCAAAAATTATCCGATTAATAGTCGACCGATAAAATCAATTAATCGACCGATTTCCGATTAATCTCTAATCCCCAGCTGACCGAGAATAACGATAAGCGATATCCTCAACAGTGATGATTATTCAAGTCGCTAGATTAACATCGCGGGGTGTATGAAACATGAGATAATAAAATCTCGAGCCCCATACTAAACTTCGTCATACGCATGACCCCCGTGCAGATCATATCTGCATTGCCCTTAATTTCATCTTTCTCTCAACTATGGTGGAACCCAAAGAACTGATAGCACTTCGTTGATCAATCAGGATTGCGGATTGCCAGAACTTTGTGAAATTCCACCATGCCATTTCAAGATCAGAAATACGCAAATTCTAGGGAAGCAACAAGAACATCGGGTAACAGATTTCATCTGCCACCCGCATAAATAATTTTCAGCAATAGATCTCATCTACTCCAAAATTATATTATGCAATACCCATACATCTCTATGTATTCTAGATCGTAACCTGTATCTACGCATAGCAAGGCTCTTGATGCCACTGTAGGGGAACGCGACAGAAAACAAAAAATTTCGGTACAGCGAGCACGCCCAGGACCACTATGGAGACTGCATACAGGGTTTGATTTGATCATTACCGACTCATAGCGCAGCGGAAAAAGAGTCGATGTAGATCGTCGGTGCAGATCCAAACAACTAGGATTTACAACCTCGCTACCGCGAGGATGTACTCCCTCGTCGGACAGCCCTTCGGGAGGCGGTCGGACAGTCCCTCGGACGATGTCACGGACAGCCCTTCGGGAGGACCCTCGAAGCTCGAACGGTAACTCGGACAGCCCTTCGGGTGGACCCTCGAACAGCCCCTCGGGCAAAAGATCGAAACTACGACCTCTCTACGGGGTTGCACACATACGGTGTCAGCTATTCGGCAGGGCTTCGCCGTCCAGAACTAGTTCCTGCCGGAACCCAGCCAGCCTTTCGGCTCTATGAAACTATTTCGTGGGAGGGAGAGAGAAAGCCAGATAATGCATGTCATGTGTATGAGAGCAAGGGATGAGTGTGGAGAGTGCCTCTCCACCTCTATTTATAGGAAAACCCAAGGGGTAGGGTGACCCTTAAAAACCCAAAATGCCCATGCAAATGTCACACATGAAGGGCATAATGGGGAGGCAAAGGAGCTCCATAGAGGAGCATCCTTGGCCGGCCACCCCCTAGTGGGACCCTCCCAAAAGGGGTTCCTTAGTCCCTAAGTCTTTCCTTCTAGAAGCTTGACAAAAGCCCTGAAAGGTGGCTTTCCAAAAAGTAACCCAAAAAGTGATTTTCACTATTCACAGAGACAATTTTCCGCGGCCGTTAAATCCGAAAATATTTCTGTGGGTCTTAGAATAATTCCAGTACCCACTAAAATGATTTTGGATGCATTCCGAAACAATTCCGGATTAGTGATTTTCATCTGCGAAAAGCAACCAAACCGGTTCCGGCAGCTCCGGAACATTTCCGGTTTTTATCCTGGAAAAATCCCAGAAGTTTCCAGAACAATTCTGGTACCCTCCAAGAATTTCCATGCATGTGCCGAAACCAATTTGACTTAATGGTATACCCCGAAACAACTTTTCAGTTTTACCGAAACTATTTCGGTGTTCTCTCCGGAACGTTTCCGTTGTCTCCGAAACTTTTCCGGTGACTTTCTCTCTGACTCCCTGTCTAGTATTCAGCAGATATATGACCTTTAAGCGTGTGACCCTATAGGTTCGGTGAAGCATAGACATGACCCGGAACACTTTCCGATCAATGATCAACATCAGAGCCGTGGACACCCATATTGACCCCTATACCCACACGAATAAATATTCGAGTGAACCTCCAGTTGCCGTGTGCTATTCCTGTTGCTTCACGATATATTACAAACACCCGAGGTGAGAATTATTGGCATCCCCGTGGATCAACAACTTGTCCACTATGCCAGTTACCTCGTTACCGGTTTTGTTCTCTTTTCTCGTTTCCGCGTGTCGGCATCCCAGTGATCAAATCACAATGTGTCTGACCAGACGATGATGGATACCGTAACACCGAGAGGGCCTGAGAATATCTCTCCATCGTCGGAGGAGCAAATCCCAATCTTGAGCTATCGCATTTCTTGTCATACTTTTCCGTGAACCCATAAGCCGCCGTAATAGCCACCCAGTTACGGATGACGTTTAACAAACCCCAAAGTTCACGAAGCAAGTATGAAGGAACTTGATACTCTCATGGTCTAAGGAATTATGCAAACATTAACTATCTCTGTGTTATTAACCATTAACTTGTGACGAATGTATCTCATAGCATAACATCAATTCGGGTCGATTCAACACAAGTGTTCTACTAACATTGTGCCCTCAAAATTGCCGGCATAGTCATGCCCATGATCAGGAAAACAGGATCATCATGCAATACTTGAGCTAGTCTTAGAGGCATGACTAGGAATACTTTTTACTGTTTATTATACCACACGTGCACATGAGTTTCCCTTCGAGCCTCGTGGATATTGTAGACTCGAGAATCATTGCAGTTATAGCATGGAACATAAACATTCATTACAAACTCGGAGATACAAAATAACTGTTATTACTGCCTTTAGGGCATATCTCCTACAGACACGGGGTATGGAGCTTGGCGTGGTGAAGATCGGCTATACCTCGTTGGACTATGTGTCATGGGTGGAACAATATGCCTTGGACTAAGAGCGGATTGGACGATTGCAGCCCAAAATTTCTGCGCCATGTACATGGTTGTTTCCTCATTTTGAGCATTTCATGCTTTATTTTCTCCTCTGATTTGAGCTTATACCTACCATGTGTCCTACATACTAGACATGCAGTCTCCATTAGAAGAGTTAGTATTGTTGTCAGTCATTTGGTTAGTACGAACATGATCATGCCCATTATCAACATAGTTGAGGAGTGTGGGATGTCTTGGTGAAGGATAGCTCATGTATATGAGTGGAGGGTCTCAAAGGGAAAATATATGCACCCAGATGAGATATTTGGCACTTACACCTTTTTGTTGAGAGTTGCAACCAGGAAAAAGTGCATTGATTAGAGTGGCAATCAAGCTTCCGCGAGTACATGTGGCCAACAAACACAACCAAGACTCTAAGTGATGTATAATATGGATTACTAGAGAAGAAACACTCAATGAGTGTTGGACCCCAAACATCACTGATTACTAGTTCCAATGGTGAAGTAGATACGTCAGCAGGCTAGGAATAGGGAAATTGATAAATCTTCGCTTGTTTGCAAGCATCACATACCGAATCAAAATGAGAATCATGAGAACATGGATGCTCATTATTATTATGAATTCTTTGAACTATTGAAAGATAGATTTCCTATATGATGGTGCCATCTTAGTTTTATGGCCTTAAGAAAGGTAGATTATCAGGTTAAGGAAATATTTCCTTGCCTGTTGGGTCCTTCCAAAAGCTTTGTAGACTCTTATAGATGATGGTTTGGTAGCACCCTAGGATTGCTTTATTGGCGATGGTGGATAGGACTTGAAGAGGTAGACCACACCTTCACATTTACCATAAATAAGAAATGGATGATTGCCCATAGGAAGTTTATGAGCATAAGCAAGACTTTTCTTTGCCTTAGGAGCATGTAAATACTTAGAAGTATGTTTCCAACATACGACTTTAGTTGTTCCAGCTAACGAGGAAGACGACTATGGAGTTGAGCACGTGAGGGGGGGGGGTCCAGAATCAATTCCAAAGATCAGTGCTAACTTCATGAACGGTGAACCATGTGGTTAGGGGTATTAATTATGATACTACTAATATTACTACTTTCCATACCTCCTCCATTTGTTGTGTGCACCTTGTCATAGTCGGTATACTTGTCCCGAACAGTTAACTTGTCGAGCCTACCGATTATGTGATTGGTTGCACTAGGTTCTATGTACCAATCCATGTTGTCCGCAGTTGTTGCCAAACGAACACGTTGCCCTCCAATAACCTAGTTGTCATAAAAGTGATGCCAACACTCGCGCAATATGCCCAACTTTGAGGCAAACTTGGCACATCGTCAGTTGTCCTCCTTGATTTCCGTAGCAACCCTCACCTCCTTTTCTTGTGGTGTTGGTGTTGCTACCGCCTCAGCGCTTCCGCGGTTTTCATCATGATGACCACAACTTTATCTTGTGACCGCCGGCCCTAACCAGCAGAACTTATTGATGATTGGAACCCACTACATTTGTCGGATCCCTGAAGAATCTCTTGCGGGTGTCAAAGCTATGGAGCTAGGCATAAAAATTATAGAGGGTGAACAGACCGGTGAGCAAAATTACCAACATTGAGGAAATTGATACACAAAATTCATGAACCATGTATCTGTGGGCGTATATATAGTAGAAAACGTGTAGGAAGGGGTCATACAAGGATCTCACCGATGAAGCTCGCAACGATGAAGACACATGATATACCCAAGTTTAGGTCCCCAAGTGGAAGGCCTTACTTCCTTTGTAGATCTGTTATTATTATACATGAATAGGTTACAAGAGTATTTGGTGGCTAAATTAGCTATATCCTTTGGGCTATAATACTTGAATCAAGGGTTCGGACAGGCCAAGCGCCTCCGCACGAAGCATCAGAAGGCGTCCCTCCGCCAAATAGGAAGCGACCAATGAACAAGCCGGCCATGCCCTATGATGCCGGGAAGCCGGATAGGGTGCTAGACGGCCAGAGCCCATGACGGCAAGGGTCCAGGCAGGCCTAGCACCTCTGCATGCGGGCATGCCAAGTCCTTCTGCGTCCGGGCTAGACAAGGCCCTCCGTATCAGGGCGGGCAAAGCCCCTACGCGTCCGGGAAGGCGAAGACCCTCCGTGTCCGGGCAGCCAAACCCCCACGCATACGGGCAGGACCAACGGATGTCACATGGACAATAATGGGCATGGATCATGTCTTATATATAGCATTGATGATCACATGTTTAACCTCACATTTGAACTTGCCAAGTGATGATGTCCACTCCTGCTTACTCTTCGAACACCCATATCTAGGATCTTTTTGAAGCACCTTGTGAGAATAGCATTCCAACGTCGTGTACAATAGTTCTCCATGATGTAGGCAACACATTATAGATGATTTGCACACTTACTCATGTGTTATATATCTCATTTGGTTGTATTTAGTAACCACTCGGGTTTTGTTTGCAAAAATTGAATCCAACATAGATGTTGGTCAAAATGTGAAATCTGTCGAGTGGTCTTATTGTGGGCGTATTAGTGAGGTGAAAAAGTGTCGCAATCGATATACACATAACATGCTAATATTTTGATAGCCATAGTTGATAAACACCACCGTTAGTTTGATGGTCGTTTGATGCATGATGTACAATCGACCTCTTGTCATCTGCCTCCTCACCTTCCTTCAAAGACCAAACATCGCTAGATGGAAGATGGATGGCTCCTGCTATATATGCCTCCTCCTCTGCCTTGTGACATAAGTTTCGATGGCCTCAAGAAGGAACGTAGATGAGTTTCCACCTCTCTTCTCACTTCCTCCACTCCTATCAGAACCGACGCTTCATTTCTACTTTCATTTTCATATCCTCTTTCCTGTTATGCTACTGGATGGCGCTTCAAGAGATCTCTGTGAATCCCAATCTGCTTCACGGATCACAGCAAGACCGCCGGTGGCATTGACAAGGGAAAGTTAATTCTGCTTGTATTGTTTACTAGTATTTCATTTTCTCGAGAATCAAACTCCCAACCACTTAAAACATATTCTTGTAGAAGAAGGCACGCAATGACTACTGTTACTTGCAAGAGTGAACATTTACTAGCTTCATGTCATTATTCGTGAAATATTTGAAGGAAATGATATCCTAAGCTCACATTATTCATGCAAGTGAATATTTTTTATGAAATACAAACATATGATATTTCAAATTCTATTAATATAATTTATGGGATGTGGTAGTACTTCCTATCATTGTGGAAAAGTACTCATGAAAACCTGACCAATGGAGATGAAAGAAGTTAACATGCCAGCCAACAATTGGAGATGAAAGAAGTCAATGTGCCATACGATGAGGTGTTCAAAGGCGTCAATGCGCCACTCGACAAGCAGAGATGAAACGAGCCAGCACACCGCATGACAAATGTAGATAAATTTATTCAAAGTGACACATGACAAATGAATATGAAAGGATTTAATGCACTATGCGACAAATATATGTTGTTAGAATCAAAAAGTTCGGATTTGGAGGGTCAGATCGCCACCAATTGAATTATAAATAGAAAGACCTCGAGACACAACGTAAGCTCATTGCTTCAAATGAAGTCCAATAGGATGTGGTGATTGATACGTCTCCAACGTGTCTATAATTTATGAAGTATTCATGCCATGTTTATAAAAATTCTATATGGTTTTGGTATGATTTGATTAGAACTAACCCGGACTGATGCTGTTTTCAGCAGAACTACAGTGATGTTGTTTTTTGTGCAGAAATGAAAGTTTTCCAAATGAGCTGAAACTTGTTGGAGATTTTTTATTGGACAAATAAAGAATATTGGCACCAAGACCTACTGGAGGGGGGCCACCCAGTGTCCACAAGGCACCAAGGCGCGCCACCCCCCCAGGCGCGCCCTGGTACCTCGTGGGGCCCACGTGGTTCCTTCTGACGTGATTCCAACGCTGAAAAATCCTATATATTCAGAAACCCCCGAAAGTTAACCTAGATGAGTTTTTACGCCGCCGCAAGCCTCTGTACCAGAGAGATCCCATCTACAGCCCTTTTTCGGCACCCTGCCGGAGGGGGGAAGGCATCACCGGAGTCCATCTTCATCATCCCGGCGGTCTCCATGACGAGGAGGGAGTAGTTCACCCTCGGGGCTGAGGGTTTGTACCAGTAGCTATGTGTTTGATCTCTCTCTTTCGTGTTCTTGAGATGGCACGATCTTGATGTATCGCGAACTTTGTTGATATAGATGAATCATATGGAGTTTTCCCCTCTCTATCTTCTTGTGATGAATTGAGTTTTTCCCTTTGAAGTTTTCTTATCGGATTGAGTCTTTAAGGATTTGAGAACACTTGATGTATGTCTTGCATATGAATATCTGTGGTGACAATGGGGATATTCACTTGAGTCACTTGATGTATGTTTTGGTGATCAACTTGCGGGTTCCGTGACCTGGGGATTTATGCATAAGGGTTGGCACACGTTTTCGTCTTGACTTTCCGGTAGAAACTTTGGGGCACTCTTTGAAGTTCTTTGTGTTGGTTTGAATAGATGAATCTGAGATTGTGTGATGCACATCATATAATCAAACCCGCGGGTACTCGTGGTGACATTGGAGTGCCTAGGTGACATTAGGGTTTTGGTTGATGTGTATCTTAAGGTGTTATTCTAGTACGATCTCTAGGGCTGTTCGTGACAATTAATGGGGATGGCTCATAAGATTGATCGGGAAGGATAACTTTGAGGTGGTTTCGTACCCTACAACAATTTATTCGTTTGTTCTCCGCTATTTGTGACTTTGGAGTGAACTCTTTGTCACACGTGAGGGATTTACATATGATTCAACTATGTCAACAATGTTGGGAGATCGCACTAGTGAAAGTATGAACCCTAGGCCTTGTTTCTAAGCATTCCAATACCGTTTTTATGCCCGTTTACTATTTGCTACCTTGCTGTTTTTATATTTTCATATTACAAAAACCTATATCTACTATCCATACTACACTTTTATCACCATCTCTTCGCCGAACTAGTGCACCTATACAATTTACCATTGTATTGGGTGTGTTGGGGACACAAGAGATTTCTTGTATTTGGTTGCAGGGTTGCTTGAGAGATACCATCTTCAACCTACGCCTCCCACGGATTGATAAACCTTAGGTCAGCCACTTGAGGGAAAATTGCTACTGTCCTACAAACCTCTGCGCTTGGAGGCCCAACACGAGTCTACAAGAACAAGTTGTGTAGTAGACATCAAGCTCTTTTCTGGCGCCGTTGCCGGGGAGGTGAGTGCTTGAAGGTATATCTTTAGATCTTGCAATCGAATCTTTTAGTTTCTTGTTTTATCACTAGTTTGGTTTATTAAAGAAAACTACAAAAAAATGGAATTGAGGTTGCCTCATATTATTCGTCTTTATCATGTCTTTCTTGAAAATAAGGATTCCGATAATTGTGCTCAATTGATAGAAGAAGAATTCAATGAAATGTTTGGCATAAAATCTTTGAATGATGAGCATGATTGCAATGTTGTTAATATAAATTCTTTGAATACCCATGATGCTAATGATATGCAAAGCTACAAGCTTGGGGATGCTATGTGTGATGAGGATGATATTTTTAGTCCCCCAAGTTTTGATGAGAAAATCTATTATGATGATAACATGCCTCCTATTCATGATGATTATTGTGATGACTTGTATGCTATAAAGAATAATGATAACCATGAAACTTGTCATCATGATTTTAATGTTCAATTTGATTATGCCAATCAAGTATCTCATGATAATTATTTTGTTGCGTTTGCTTCCACTATTATGAATGAGAAGAAAATTGCTTATGTGGAGAGTAGTAAGATTTTTATGCTTATGTATCATGACAAGAATGCTTTGTGTGATGGATATATTGTTGAATTTCTTCATGATGCTACTGAAAATTATTTTGAGAGAGGAATATATGCTTCTACATATTTTAATAATATCAAGTTTCCTCTCTATGTGTTGAAAGTTTTGAAGTCATGCTTGTTTTGCCTTCCTATGCTAGTTGATTCTTGCTCCCATAAACTATTTGCTCACAAAATCCCTATGCATAGGAAGTGGGTTAGGCTTAAATGTGTTTGATACATTTCTCATGATGCTCCCCTTACGTTTCAATTCTTTACTTTTATGCGAGCATCATTGAAATCATCATGCCTAGCTAAAAGGCTTTAAAGAAAAGCGCTTGTTGGGAGGCAACCCAATATGTATCCTTTCTGTTTTAGTGTGTTCACATGATTAAGCTACTGTAGTAATCATGTTTTATATGTTTTCTTTCAATAAAGTGCCAAGTAAAACCTTTGGGATAGTGTGGATACTTGTTGATTCAATTCTGTGCAAAAACAGAAACTTTTGCCTCCAGTGTTTAATTTCCCAGATTTTACTGGAGCATCAAAAAATTCTGAAATCTTTACAGGGAATTGTTTTACAATTTTTTTTACGTTGTCCTAATTTTTCAGAATTTTTAGAGTTACAGAAGTATGGTAGTTGCTCAGATCGTTACAGACTGTTCTGTTTTTGACAGATTCTGTTTTCAATGCATAGTTTGCTTGTTTTAATGTTTCCATAGCTTATATTATGAGATATAAATTATGGAAATGATAGAATACAGTAGGCATTATATGGTAACAATTGTGAATCTTGTCTTGGACAGTACCTAAGTGATGGTTTATTCTTTATCATACTAACCGTTCTCACGAAGTTCCGTTAAGTTTTGTGTGATTGAAGTTTTCAAGTTTTGGGTGAGATATCGATATGAGGAGAATAAGGAGCGGCAAGACCCTAAGCTTGGGGATGCCCAAGGCACCACAAGGTAATATTCAAGGAAGACCCAAGCAACTAAGCTTGGGGATGCCCCGGAAGGCATCCCCTCTTTCGTCTTCAACATTATCGAAACCGTGATATGAGAGGAATTAAGGAGACACAAAAGCTCAAGCCTGGGGATGCCCAAGGCATCCCAATATAATATTTCAAGAAGTCTCAAGCATCTAAGCTTGGGGATGCCCCGGTAGGCATCCCACCTTTCTTCATCAACATTATTGGTTAGTTTTGGTTGAGCTTAAGTTTTTGCTTCTTCACATGATATGTGCTATTCTTGGAATGTCATTTTATTTTGTTTTTCTTGCTGTTTGAATAAAATACTTAAGATCTGAAATTTTTAAATGAGAGAGGGTCCCCACATAGCTACCTATTTACTTAACTACTCATTTGATCTTCACTTATATCTTTTTGGAGTGGTTTGTCATTTACTCTTGTGCTTCACTTATATCCTATGAGTAAATTGTTGAAATGAATTGAATATCATAAAGTTGAAATTTATATGCTTCATATGCTTGTCCCATGGGGAGTAATGACATTACATAAAGAAAAGTATAAGTGGTAAAATTTATTGGAGGCACTACAGGAATCAGCTGATTTGCCGTCTGCCATGGCAGACGGTAAAGGACCATAAAGCGGACGGCAAAGGTCTTTGCCGTCAGCCGCAGACGGCAAACATGGACGGCACTGTAAGTTCCGGTAATGGGCTTCTTTGCCATCTGTTTTCGCACAGCAGACGGCAAAGGCATTTGCCGTCAGCTTTCCTGGGAAAGCAGACGGCAAAGAAAGTTGACGCCAAAGGATAGACGTTAGCCACGTTAGGTGGCTAACGGGAGGCTTTGCCGTCTGCCGACTGACACCTCTTTGCCGTCTGCCACTGCCACCTCTTTGCCGTCTGCCACAGACGGCAAAGTGACCAAATGGGTCAGCCCCCAGTGCTCCCAGGTTGCACAGGTTGCTGCCACGTGGACACTTTGCCGTCTGCGGCAGACGGCAAAGAGCCCTTTGCCGTCGGTGGCAGACGGCAAAGAGCCTGCATTGCCTCTTTTTATTCTGTTTTTTCTTATATCCAAGCATTTTCATAGCAAATATATGATATATATATATATATTTCACAGGGCAAGTTTCACAGCAAAGATATGAGATATCCAACACATAAGTTTCATCCATACATACATAGTTCCATCCATACATACATAGCAAGTTCCATCCATACATATTACAATAGTTTCATCCATATAGCAAGTTCCACATTGTTCAAAGGTACAAAATCAAAACAGAAAGTAAAAAAGAAGCACTCCATCAATGCAAGCTTCCGTGAAGTGAATGAAATGTGCAAAATGGGAAATAAGAAAGTTAGAAGAAGAAGACTAGAAGAAGAAGAAGAAGACTAGAAGAAGAAGACTAGAAGAAGAAGAAGAAGAAGAAGAAGAAGAATAAGAAAGTAAAAAGAAGCACTCCATCAATGCGAGCTTACCAAGGTTATCATGCCATTTATGAGCTAAGTAAGCTAAGTATATGACATTTATGAGCTTACCAAGGTTATCATGCCATTTTTGACCTAAGTAAGCTAAGTATATGACATTTATGAGCTTAGCAAGGTTATCATGTCATTTATGAGCTAAGTAAGCTAAGTATATGACATTTATGAGCTTAGCAAGGTTATCATGCCATTTATGAGCTAAGTAAGCTACTTATGTCATAAATGAACTAAATAAGCTAAGTATAGGTCATTATTGAGCTAACCTAGGTAATTATGCCATTTTTGAGTTAACTAAGCATATTATGCCATTTTTGACATAAGTAAGCTAAGTATAGGTCATTATTGAGCTAACCTAGGTAACTAAGCATATTAGAGCTAACTTAGGTCATTTTGGAGCTAACTTAGGTAAAATGGATCATTTTGGAGCTAAGTAAGCTTATTATGTCATTTTGGACGAAAATAAGCTAAGTATATGACATTTATGAGGTTACCAAGGTTGTTATGCCATTTTTGACCTAAGTAAGCTAATTATGCCATTTTTGACATAAGTAAACTAAGCATATTAGAGCTAACTTAGGTCATTTTATAGCTAACTTAGGTAAAATGGATCATTTTGGAGCTAAGTAAGCTTATTATGTCATTTTGGAGGAAAATAAGCTAAGTCTAGGTCATTATGGTAAGCATATTGGAGGAAATAAAGCTAAGTCTAGGTCATTATGCATTTGTTAAGCAAAACACTAGAGAAAACTTACCGTCATCACGGAGCTGAAGCACCGGGGGTGCTCGTGCCGGTACCACCTGGAGAAGGATCGTGCGATGCTTGTCTGGAGTTACGCTGCACCAAAGATCATTTGCAATGTCTCGTTAGCATGATGACACTGAAATGTTAAGACTAGTAACTAATGACCATTCAAATGAAACTCACCGTGGTCCCCGGAGCAATGACTGGCATCGGCGGAGGGGTCTGACCGGTCTTCTCGCACATAGACTGCACATTTGGTTTTGACGAGTCAGTCATATTAGTTAGTAATGAAACGAACATTAAGTGCATGATTTGGCTAATATGCAGAAGAAACTTACCACGAGGAGCTCGTACATGGCCCGGTTCGCCATGTCATTCCGTGACCTCTCCTCCTCCAACATTTTGGCCGTCCTCTCCTCCAACTCCCGCTCCTTCTCCGCCAGAAGCTCCTTGGTTGCCTCTCTCTCTTTCTGAATAGCAGCCTGCAACACCACTCCTCATTAGCATTGTAATCATCGAGCAGACGCACACACAATGTAATGGAGAGGAAAGGTATCTGAGTCCGTATAACTAACCTCGATGGCGAGCACCAGTGGCCGTCGACGAGGCCTTATCTCAGGACAGGAGCTCGTTTGGCGCGACTTGATCTCCGGGAGAGTGCGAGGACAACGTATCAGTCCATCTCCAATGGCTATCGAGCCATGGGGCCTCCCGCCACCAGATATCATCACCAGCTCTGGATCAATAGGCTGCTGGCTCGGGTTAAAGTCCTCCCCTTTCCTCGCCTTCCCCTCCTCTCTGTACCTCACGAGATTGTGGTGGGAGGAGATGTTGGTGAAGTTCTCTGGATTATCGAGGTCAGACTCAGAGAATGCCTTGGCCTTCTTGTACTTTGCAGTATGGGCCATGGCATAGAGGTCGTACACCTGTGGCACCTCCGTGTTATTGTGTCGCGCCTAAAAGAGAGGAACAAAGTATTAGTAAATGACCCGGGCTCAGATACCTGAAGCTAGCATCAAGAATGAATTGCATGAATCATGAAGCAAACCACATACCCAGTTCCGCCCGAACTGATATAAGTTGGCGCTGCCTTGATGGTGTGGCACACCAACCATTTTGGCACGCCGGTCCTTGGCATTGTTGTGGACGGCTAGCCATTCGTCTGAGCACCACTCATTCACCAACGCCTCCCAACAATCCATCTTATCCGCACACCATCTCGGGGGCACCTAAGTTAGTAAAGAGAAATTTGAGCGCTACGCCTACGAATCAAATCAAGAAAACTAAGTATAAGGCCTTAAGAATAGTTAATTACCTGCATGTACTGCTCCTTCTTCAGAAACTTTTCGCGGCACGACGCCTTGTCCTTCTTAATACCACTCAAGGCGTAGTAGTCTCGAACAGCCTGCGGCCGAGCCTCGTGCCGTAAGTTTTGTAGTAGGCGCTTGCACTCGGTATCGATAACCTGTGCCGCCTCCTCCCAGTATCCCTCCTCACACCTGTAGAAGGTCTGCAATCAAACGAGACAACACTGATTAGTACAATAACTAGCATTGTTAATTTTTAATTGTGTAAAGGAGAAATTACCCAAAAGCTTCTGATCACCATCTCGCCCCTCGTGTGGCACAAGACACCGTCGATCTCCTCCTCCGGCGGGGCTGGGGCAGCCAAGTAGTGCTCCCAACTCAATCCTAGCTCTGGAAGCCGACCCTCACCGGGCAACGTGACAAACCCCGGGAAATTTTGCCGGCAAAGCACACCAAGGACGGTGTTGGGCCTGCGGACTCCACTGGCGTGTACCCAACCCCTGCAGTATGACAAGGCCAACGCATTAGATATTTGAAGAAACCTGAAGGCAAAAGGTACAAAAAGAGTAAATGCACTTACTTCTCCCCATCAGGCCTAATCACCGGCCGCAGCTCGCGGGTCGCCGGCACGGGCGGGAGCCGTGTACCACCACGCTGGTACACGGTGGCCCCCTCAACCACCTCGCCCTCACTATCAGTAAACGGATCATCCCCGCCACCATCAGCATGGCCACTTGGCCCCTCACGCAGATCCGGCCAGGTACCCCATCCGGACGTCTCCTTGGACGTAGCCTGGTCCGGAGTGTCGTGGGCTGAAGCCTCTGGGTCCGGAGTCTCGTGGGCCGAAGGCCCGTCGAGCCGAGGCTCGTGGTGCGGAGTCCCCGTAGCCTCCACCTCAAACGGGTTCACCCTAGCAGTCCTGTGCTCGGGTGAATCAGCTGGGGGTGGTGGCGAGGAAGGCGTAGCAGCCTGCCTACCTCTCCCGCGGCCACGTCCTCCACCTCTCTTCTTCCCTCCCTGACCTCCTCTCCCGGTGGGCAACGACGCCGACGAAGAAGCGCCCGCTGGTGTCCCCATACTCTCTATCAACGCTCTCCGGAGAGGTACGGGTGGAATGGAAATAGCCCTCGTGCGGGCCGCCGCCGAAGAAGTACCCGCGGAGCACTCTGGACCCGCGCCCACCATCTTTCAACACCTGCCATGACAAAGAGTAAACGCAATTAAATGAAAATAAAAGAATGGACTGGCAGAACCAACATAAGCACTCGCACATGAAAAGCACCGGCAGAACCAACATAAGCACTCGCACAACAATCTAATAAAAACATCATCAACATCATCTCGCAGTTCAACAACATCTAACCTATAAAGAAAATAAGCAAGAAAGAAACTAATTTTTTTAATGAAAAATCCATACATACATCCACCCATACATCTATATAGCATTCATACATGCTAGCCTTCCCCATTAACCACTCTGTGTGTGTGTGCTGCAATGCCATATGAACAAGCTAGTTGTATCTAGCAAATATATTTACATGTGTCCAACAACTAACATGGAGCCTAGCCTAGCAAATGCATTTTTGCAAATTAACTACCCAATTTCAGGTCAAGGTATATGATTTTTTTTTTCAGAATTGCTCATATTTTTTATAAACTTATCAATGCTGCTATGTGCAAATTTATTTCTGCTACAAATCATTTTAGTATATTAGTGTGACTTTTTTGGTAAATCACATCAAGGGTGGGAGGTTGGACGAATGAGTGGGACAAAGAAAAAGTGAGTAAGCACATTTGGTGTCCGGTTGATGGCTGACATCAATTGTTATTTTTCATAGAAGCAAGCTCAAGTGCTCATGCTTCTCATCAGATGGTCAAACCCCTAATATACTTCAGAGCAACTGAAATTAGGCTTCCTTTCATTTCCCTACCCCTTAAGGTAAGGGCCTTACCTGATTCAGCTTCTATCCCTAATTTGGCTCATCCTAATTAATCTTTTTTGCGAGACATTCTAATTAATGTAGTGGTGTTGCAACAGGACAATGCGTTATACTAGGAATGCCCATCGGCGAAACCCTTTTGCATTTCGGCTGCTGATCGATGGGTGACGATAATTTTTTTTACTTATGTTTTGAAATTTCTTGTTTCTGTCTCCACCCAAACCAAATCGGAGCCGATTCAGAATGACAAGTCAAAAATCAAGAAAGTGATAGAAGAGTTGGATGAGAAGAAGAAAGAGACCTTGAAAGTTACATGGCTCAAAGTAAACAAGTAAGTGACCTTTCTGTAATCTTTCCCAGCAGATGCACCACTGCATGAATATTGCTCATCTCTGGTTATACTACAAATTAGCATAGCCAATTAAGATTATCAAGACTGTGATGCCGTGTTCCAGCAAATTCACATGACAGATTTTACAAAGACAGTTCACTGGAACTTAAACAACATCAGCTTCAAGGCTGGCTGGAACTTGATCTGTCTTATGATCAGGCATTTTATGATGTTTGGATTTTGGAAATGATCAGTTAACAGCGAACAGTTAAGACTAAAGCAACTATTCCACTAGCCTGAGAATGATTCCATGACACCTGGCTTGTAAACATTTAGTTTGCTGTTTTTATTTTTTTCTAGACCGTAGTGGAAAAGTACGCGATGGTATGGACTGGGAAGTTTTGATAGTTTGGTACTGCATAGACTCCATGCATATTGCACCATTGCATATTATTGTGATGTTTGATCTCCATTGCTTGATACAGTGGTTCTCATCTAAACATATGGGGGGGTATGGACCTAAAAGTTTGATTATTACCAACACTAGTTTGCCAAAAGAATCAGGTCAATATTATTCATTTCGTGCTCATATGAATAGGCTGGTTTATCTAGAAGTCCCTCTTCTGTCTAGTTGGAACCATTGTTCCTTTTATGCCACATTTAAATTCTTGGGAGTTTGAGCAAGAGGATTCTACCATGTTTCTTCTTTTTAACTCCTATACGGCTCCATGTTTGAGGTGTTTGCAAGATGTTTTGACGGACAGAATAAAAACAAAAGACAAAAAATCCTTTCCAACTGATCTGGATGTCCCTGAACTGCAGGTTGATGCTGTCCTCTTCTTCTACTTATTCTTTTTTTCATCTTTCTTCTTCCTCTTCTAATTATCTAAACCTAAACCTAATCCTAAACCTATTACTGACCTACACCTAGCACTAAACCTAAACCTAAACAGGAAAAAACAGAAAAGAAAAAAATGAACCTCACCTTGCTTGCTCCGGCGAGGTCGGCCGGTGGAGGATGGCCGTGGGAAGGGGGCTGGTGGAGGAAGGCCGCTGGGAGGGGCCGCGCGGGGTGGCTCCGGCGGCGGGGCGGGGCGGCGCAGGGAGCCGCGCGTCCTTGCTCCGGCGATGGGGCGGAGCGGGGCGGCCACCGCGGCCTGGGTCCGGGGGGCGGGGCAGGCGGGCTGGCCGGCGGCGGGTCTGGCTCCGGGGGGCGGGGCTGGCCGGCGGCGGCTCTGGCTCCGGGGGGCGGCGCGCGCGCGGGTGAGGTGGGAGAGAGAGAGAGAGGGGGGTGGGGCCGGGGGGGAACGGTCGAGTTTAGTTAGGTCACTTCTTTGCCGTCTGCTAGCAGACGGCAAAGAGGTAGGCTAGCAGACGGCAAAGAGGGGGAACGGCCGTTAGTTAGGTATCCTTCTTTGCCGTCAGCTAGCGGACGGCAAAGACGAAACAGGCGGATGGCAAAGATGAGGCGGACGGCATCCAGCCCGTCCGTCTGACCTAACCATCTTCAGGGTCCGGTGGGGCCCAGCTTGTCTCTTTGCCGTCTGCCTTTGGGCCCTTTGCCGTCTGCTGGCCGACGGCAAAGAAATGGCAGACGGCAAACTGTACCTTTGCCATCAGCCAGTTCTTTGCCGTCTGTTGTTTGAAAGCGGACGGCAAAGACCTTCTTTGCCGTCCGCTAGCAGACGGCAAAGAACTGGCTGACGGCAAATTCCCTGATTCCAGTAGTGAGGTTAACAAGCATAGCATTAGTCAATGATGCAATTCATGAAAAAGTTAATAAGGGAAGAGAAGATTCACATGCAAATATACTATCTTGGACATCTTTTATGATTGTGAGCCCCTATTAAGTACTTTATGTCAAATTGTTGACGTTGGACAAGGAAGACAATGTAATGAATTATGTTTGTTCATATTCACATAGAAGTTATAGATCCTCCAACATGTGGTGCTTGCCCAATATCTTTGCTAGCCAAAAATCCGCACCAAGTAGAGATACTACTTGTGCATCCAAAACCCTTAAACCCAGTTTCTTGCCATGAGAGTCCACTATATCTACCTATGGATTGAATAAGATCCTTCAAGTAAGTTGTCATCGGTGCAATAAGCAATAAAAATTGCTCCTAAAATATGTATGATCTTTTATTGTAAGGGAAATAAGCGTTGTACGAACGTGTGATGGTAAAGAAATAAAAGCGACGGACTGCATAATAAAGGTTGCTATCACAAGGGGGAATATAATGTGACGTTCCTTTGCATTAAGGGCTTGTGCATCCAAAAATAAAATGCGCATGACAACCTCTGCTTCCCTCTACGAAGGGCCTATCTTTTACTTTTATGCATTTACTTTTATGAATTTACTTTTTTTATGCAAGAGTCAATAGTGTTCTCCTCTACTTCCTTTTTATTTTTCTCTTTTGCAAGCATCATGTGGTGGGGAAAGATCTAGGCACATATATCCAGTTGGATATGAGTGATCATGAGTTATTATTGTTGACATCACCCTTGAGGTGAATAAGTTGGGAGGCGAAATCACAAGCCCCTATCTTTCTATGTGTCTGGCTGAAACTTTTGCTCCATATATATGTCGTGAGTGTCAGCAATCATAGAAGACTAAATGATGGTTGAGTATGTGGACTTGCTAAAAAGCTCCTACATGAGACCCTTCCTGAAAATATGATGAATTGCAATTGCATTGTTGACTAGAATAGTTTGTTAGTTCCCAAGAAAGTTTATGCCTTATACTTCATTGTTGTGATGAATTATTACTTGCTCATGAGAAGTTTTATGATAATAAATATTTCTGTTATAATAATGATCTTGCTTTGAATCATTCAAGTCCAATGTCCATGCAACAAAAGAAAAGATTATATGATGATTATGATAGGTAGCATTCCTCATTAAAATTTCTGTTTTTAATTGCGACTTTATCATGATGACTTTTATGAGAGAAAGTTGATGTTATGATGCTAGGAAAAGTGATTGAAATTATCATTGATCAAACTTATGCACTATGCTAGCATTCACACTTCATAAATTATTTCTTTTATCATTTACCTACTCGAGGACGAGTAGGAATTAAGCTTGGGGATGCTGATACGTCTCCAACGTATCTATAATTTATGAAGTATTCATGCCATGTTTATAACAATTCTATATGGTTTTGGTATGATTTGATTAGAACTAACCCGGACTGACGTTGTTTTCAGCAGAACTATCGTGGTGTTGTTTTTTGTGCATAAATGAAAGTTTTCCAAATGAGCTGAAACTTTTTGGAGATTTTTATTGGACAAATAAAGAATATTGGCACCAAGACCTACTGGAGGGGGGCCACCCAGTGCCCACGAGGCACCAGGGCGCGCCACCCCCCCCCCCCCCCCCCCGAGGCGCGCCCTGGTACCTCGTGGGGCCCACGTGGTTCCTTCTGACGTGATTCCAACGCTGAAAAATCCTATATATTCAAAAAAACCCGAAAGTTAACCTAGATGAGTTTTTACGCCGCCGCAAGCCTCTGTACCAGAGAGATCCCATCTACAGCCCTTTTCCGGCACCCTGTCGGAGGGGGAAAGGCATCACCGGAGTCCATCTTCATCATCCCGGCGGTCTCCATGACGAGGAGGGAGTAGTTCACCCTCGGGGCTAAGGGTTTGTACCAGTAGCTATGTGTTTGATCTCTCTCTTCGTGTTCTTAAGATGGCACGATCTTGATGTATCGCGAACTTTGTTGATATAGATGAATCATATGGAGTTTTCCCCTCTCTATCTTCTTGTGATGAATTGAGTTTTTCCCTTTGAAGTTTTCTTATCGGATTGAGTCTTTAAGGATTTGAGAACACTTGATGTATGTCTTGCATATGAATATCTGTGGTGACAATGGGATATTCACTTGAGTCACTTGATGTATGTTTTGGTGATCAACTTGCGGGTTCCGTGACCTTGGGGATTTATGCATAAGGGTTGGCACACGTTTTCGTCTTGACTTTCCGGTAGAAACTTTGGGGCACTCTTTGAAGTTCTTTGTGTTGGTTTGAATAGATGAATCTGAGATTGTGTGATGCACATCGTATAATCAAACCCGCGGGTACTCGTGGTGACATTGGAGTGCCTAGGTGACATTAGGGTTTTGGTTGATGTGTATCTTAAGGTGTTATTCTAGTACGATCTCTAGGGCTGTTCGTGACAATTAATGGGGATGGCTCATAAGATTGATCGGGAAGGATAACTTTGAGGTGGTTTCGTACCCTACAACAATTTCTTCGTTTGTTCTCCGCTATTTGTGACTTTGGAGTGAACTCTTTGTCGCACGTGAGGGATTTACATATGATTCAACTATGTCAACAATGTTGGGAGATCGCACTAGTGAAAGTATGAACCCTAGGCCTTGTTTCTAAGCATTCCAATACCGTTTTTATGCCCGTTTACTATTTGCTACCTTGCTGTTTTTATATTTTCATATTACAAAAACCTATATCTACTATCCATACTACACTTTTATCACCATCTCTTCGCCGAACTAGTGCACCTATACAATTTACCATTGTATTGGGTGTGTTGGGGACACAAGAGATTTCTTGTATTTGGTTGCAGGGTTGCTTGAGAGATACCATCTTCAACCTATGCCTCCCACGGATTGATAAACCTTAGGTCATCCACTTGAGGGAAAATTGCTACTGTCCTACAAACCTCTGCGCTTGGAGGCCCAACACGAGTCTACAAGAACAAGTTGTGTAGTAGACATCAGTGATCTGCCATAATCCATCTTTGGTATCTCTTTTTAGGGAAAATGGAGAAGATGATGATTCACCCAAGGGAAATGGAAAATCCGTACTTTTAACATTGCATATCTTTTTGTGTGGTGCATCAACTCCTTTTTGTAACAAAATATTACCCGTAGGTGGTATGCATTGGGTTATTCCTTTATTCTTATTAGAAAGATTTAAGAGACCATCTCTCGATCTATAGTATCTCATATTCAGGATTTTGACAATGCACAACCTCGAGGCATTCCAACAAAAGCGAGTACCTTCACCGCTTCACGCAATATAGGATATCATCCCCTTCATGTCTTTTCTAAAATAAAAAACCATATGTTAGCTCATGAAACTCAGGTCTATTGCCCCCTTTGGAAAGTACATGGGGGGGGGGGGGTACCTAGTATGAAATTCACCAAGCAGTGCATTTAACAGTAATTCTTGTAGATCGGAGACTTTCTTTTTTTCGCGAATAGATCAGAGACTTTCTTTCTGGCAGTGAACTTAATTAGTGCCGCTAGGTATCCCTACATATAAATCGTTCGGTGGCAATCTGACCCTCCAAATCTGAACGTTTTGGTTCTTAAGGCATATATTTGTCACCTATCGCGATGACGCATTTCATCTCCATTTGTCATGTGTCGCTTTGAATCCTTTCATCTTCATTTTTCGCTTTCACTTGGTGTGTTGACTCCTATCATCTCTCTTTGTACCATGGCGCATTGACTCCTTTCATTTCCTTTTTCGTGTGGCACATTAACTCCTTTCATCTGTTGGAACTTGCCCATGGATAGATCACATCAAATCACGACGAACACGTGCACACAGAAACTTTTAGCCAAGGCCCTTGTCGTGTCCTTCGTTTCTCTCTTTATTTTTTTCTCCTTTTCTCCCCATTACAAAAACTCACGCAGGCCTCATGTATATATATACCTGGAGCAACCGACCTAAGATTGACAGACCTACATCGACTCCTAACTAGACTAGTACTAGAACCCTATACGATTACCACATGGACCGACTCTGCCTTGGACTCCTACTAAACTCAAACTATGACACGGCAATACTACTTCCAGCCGGACTAGTGCTAACTAGAATTCCTAGCACTAACACATGGCATGCAAGCTAGCTCCAACACGTCCTAGTAGACTACTCCCTCCGTCCCATAATATAAGAGTGTTTTTTACACTACTAGTGTAAAAAACACTCTTATATTATGGGATGGAGGGAGTACCTAGTAGACCACGTACAAACTATAACTTACCAAACAGACAAGATTATCTAACATCATCTCCAATTGTCATGTGGTACATTGATTCCTTTCATTATCATTTTTTGAGGTTTTGTTAGCATTTTCCAGAACAACAGTAAGCATCACCACACCCCTTAAATAAAGTTAATAGGGTTTGAGATATCATATGATTGTATCTGATAACATAATTATTCAGGTGCATGATGTTTGAACATGTTGTGATGATGGCCTAGGCGTTCACTGACTTGCACAATTGAGGTAAATAATTATTTTCTACATCCAAAACTAAATAATTTCCTTTATGTTATAGGGTGATAGGCACAGAATATTAGGATAAGGCATTAGTGTAAGAAACTTCTATCACTCGACATCAGAATTGGAAAAGTTAGGCATTCATACTTGGATCATGAAGACCAAGGTTCTCTTCACTCGGTTTCTACTTCTGACACTTTTGCAATGAACATTAAATGCAGGGAAATATATGTATATGCCTTTACAGAAAATTTAATGTATGAATTCGCCCTAAGGTGTGTCTGATAAATTGGTCCTAAAGACCATGTCATAGACAGGGGCACATGTTTTTACCTTGAAATGTTGTCTCGGGAAAAGACGCAACATCACATCGATAATATATAGAACAAAAATGGTTACAACAGAAATAGCATAACCGAACATCGTTTTGATCTCAGAAGACAACAGACTTAAAAAAAAGCCAGAGTAAAATAGAAGCCCCGACACAACTGTACTTCTAACTAGACTACAATAATTCAGATAGTTTCATGGTACGGTGTGCAAGAACAAAGGAATGACCAATTAAAAGTGCCCAACACACATGCGAAAAAAATCTCGCGTGTAGGTTGGGTTAACCAACATAAGTGTCATTATCCATCCATGACAGCATCCTCTCCAATGAAATCCTACAGCGAGAAAGAAAGTTTGATTTAAATACACCTGTTCAGTTCAAAATTTCATATGCATAGACTAGATACATGTCAACGAGAAAAGTTCTTACTTCATTGAGAAGGTTGGAAATACCACCCGATGACAAGGCATTGATGCCATTCAGTTGACCACTAAGCGCTTGCTGATCCATTGTTCCTTCTTGCACATGGAGAATGCCAGATGCATCACCGACATCATGCATCTGGGTCAATGGGACGAAACCATCTGTCTGATGGTTGGAAAGTGCAGAACTAGTTCTTCCGTAGTTAACCATATCAGTCTCTGCCACTGAAGTTCTTCCTGTACCAGGTGTAGACTTGCCATTTAACATCAATCCAACCGAGCCCATGTTGCTTGCTATGTTGAATGGCGCCATCTGCTCACTGAAGCCTGCCACTAATGTAGTGATGGGGTCGCTGTAAATGAACTGAGGTGGTGCCGTTGGAACTTTGCTGTTTGCATTCAACATCCCTATAGAGCTTGGGTTGCTAGGTATGTTGAGTGGAACTATATGCTCATTGAAGCCAGAAAATCTTCTCATATTGGGCGTCTGTGGAACCAAATACCTCGGCATTCTACCACCATTGATTAATGAACCCATGGACATACTACTCTGGGTGTTTGTAGGCTGACCTAAGTGACCCGCTGCACCGTAATGGTTGGGACTCCAGGAGGCGATGCCACCTGAGGACACACCCCACCTTTCATGTTCATGGTTATGCATATAACTCTCCTGAATGTTCATGAAAGAGTTCCATCTTACACATGCATCACCAAGTGGATTTGGGTTGACTCTTTTCAAGTACAATTTATACTTCTGAAATAACAATATAGACAAAATAAACATGTATATGAGATGCACGCTCATGGGAAATAGTAATGGTGGACATGTGGGAAAAAAAATAACTTAAAGTGTTGCATGGGTTAAAAAAAAGAATGGGGCATGCATTATATAAGATAAGCCTCACATTTTCAAGGACAAAAATGGTTACAATTACACACATTTTCATGCTAGGTGCATTACTAAACCTTTGACTGATATGTTCCCCAAAAAATAAAAGCTCGCACTTATATATGACAAAATGTTAGAATATGAATAAATGGAACACAAACATGTGACAAATAAAGAACAAGGGTCGAAAATAAACCTGTAGATGACTCGATACATTTTGTCTAGTGAGGTAATCCACACTCATCAGCTCCAGAATCTTTTTTGGAGTAGCCCCTATAGTAATGTAATCAAATATTTGTTAATAAAAAAATCCCAAATAACAATAAGTGTTGTGTCATTTAATAAGGACATAATGTGTGTCTTACTATCAAGGCCGATCTGGTTGATAGCTTCCATAAACTTTGTATGCAGCTCAAGTGTCCATCCCACTCTTGGCTTCTTCTGGGTAGTGGATGCCTGTGTGCTCTCTTTGTTCTCGTCAGTATTAGCTCCATCATTGCTCTTGGCAGCAGTCCCAAGCTGTACTCTCTGATCGTCATCATCATCCCCGCTGATGTGGCTTATTGCTTCGGAATTTCTCCTGCTTTCAACATGCTGCCATATGTTTTTTAGCTCGTTGGTACGCACTGGCTTCACCAAATAGTCACACGCCCCATGATTTATCCCCTTCATCACAGCCTTCTTGTCGCAATCTGCAGATAGCATTGCATGCCATATGACCTGACTTAGCTTTGGAGTTCAGTACTTCACAAAAATCTATGAACTGAACATAAAATTCTATACTAGTGCTTATCGACAGAAAAGAGAATTCAATATTTTCCAAATGCGTCGAGCAAGTGGGGAAGCAAACATGTTTTACACATGATTTTCAAATTATCATGACAATGATATAATTTGTGTACCAATGCAAATTAAATGGAAAAACATTCTCACATTCAATAGAATAAAACATAAATAATGGATAAAAAAATAACCATGCATGACACAATGCCTAAACCATCATAACACCATGTTCTAACTAGGTAAATCAGATCATCATGTTAAGTACTAGTGAACCTGAAGATCAATTACTATTATTGGCAGTTTACCATGTTTCTTTAGCGTACTAGATAAAAGTGATCGGCCCCTGCAATGTTCTGAGCATGTTAAGCAGTCATGCACATAGCAGAGCCATTATCTGTTGTATTTTTATTACAATTTAGGATAATAAGTATTTTTGGTTGCACTCTCCGTCAAAAATAATGTGACGACAAATTAGTGTGCTAGTTCAAAGTCAACAAAGCTGCAGGATTGTAGATATTATACATGGTTAACCTACTCAATGTATCTGCTTAAAAGTGGCACTCCTATTTTATATGGTATTCTCAGGAGTAAGTAGTTTTAACTAACAATCTCAAGCAGATTATAGATGGGTAATCCTTTAATAACGTAGATACAACATACGTAGTTTCCTAATTGTATTACTCATGCCACCCTAGCAAACAGGTGTGGTGCAATTCTATACTTTGTGTGATTGCAAGGACTAGACATTTAATATTAGTTTAGAAAACAACTAAATATAATTTGGTCATATCACGAAATATAAATATATTATAGTTTTGGTTCTTATGACTAGATTTTTACAATTGAGAGCATACAAAATTAAATTGTGTCCATCAATGCACCCACACCGAACAGATACGCAGTGGGTCTACATTGCATTGGAGAGACACATACTCACACTAAGCTAGATTACCATATATATTGTATGGATGGTATTGAACTCTAGACTTCAGGCATTATCTATTGAAGTTCTAAAACAAATTTAGATTGAATCTAGACGACATGTTTTAATGCAATTGGGACATCAATTGATCGAAAATAGAACCGGTTCCTATAAAAAAACATCTTGTTGCCTACTTATAATTATATGGTACACATGACCATGTCTCTATAGCATACTAAAGACAATCAACACAATTATTTAAGTCAATAATTAATTGGATCTCATAACTCACATGCTACCCTGTCCACTTCCATTCCCCTGCCCCCACTAGCCATTCGATCGATGGATAAACGGTTAGGTAGGATCCCATTGGTTCGGGCAAGGAACCGATATGACTATGGATCCTGCGATCCAGCCCCCTCCTAATTAACTAATGTGTCGATTCACCTCTGCTCTACTACTCCACTGGACATCCGATCGGACCGATGAACGGTTAGATGGGATCCCGTTGGTTCGGGCTGAAAGGGGATCCCACTCTTTCGATTTTCTCAAAGTTAAAAATAGGGTGCGTGTCAATTCAAAAATAAATAAAAAATAGGGTGAGTGTGCCTGCATGTGTATTTGGTTTCCCAAAATCGTGCTGAATATATAGGATCTCACGTGCTGCCCAAAGGAATGAATATCCTCTCACTGTATGTCCAAGATTCAGGAGTAGAAGTATGTTCTCAAAGAGAATTGTCAGCTCATACATACAAAAATAAAATTAGGACTTAGAATTGAGCAGCGAGTGTACTGATGACGGGCAGATCCATCTCGAGGCCGATGAGCTCGAGGAGCTTGAAGCCGTCCATGTCCGGCATGCGCACGTCGGTGATGACCAGGTCGAACTGCTCCTTCCCCGCCCTGAGCATCTTCAGCGCCGTCTTTGCATCCATCACCGTCGTTGCTGCATAGCAGCAAGCATTATTCGCAGAGAAACAAAAGGATCAGAAAGCTACGATTCTAATGGACTATGGTGAAGCGGAGGGATCAAGATTCAAGAGACTCACGGAGGTATTTGCAGCGGCGCAAGAGGTCCTCTAGCACCTTGAGGCATACGCAGTCGTCGTCCACGGCGAGGACGCGTAACCCCTCCGGGAACTTGTCCTCCGCCGCATCCTCCATCATCTGCCTTTGGTCCCCACCCATCGCGGCCATGTTTTCCGAACTTCTTCCCACCTGGCAAAGCAAACGACATCAATAAAAACACTGATTAAGGAACAAGGGGACTGACCAACACAAATCCATCTAAGAACACAACCCAAAACCTCTGTTAGATTAGATCCCTCCTTTCCCACCTCTTACAATGCCTTCCTGGCCGCAGGGCAGAACAGAACAGAACAATGTGGATTTCAGAGGAGCGAGACTGCAGTGGTGAGAAGGGCTGGAGGATGCAGGCGGGCTATTTATAGGAGAGGGGTCGAGGGAAGGAGTGGAAGTCTTGTGGTCCAGAGGTGAAAGGCGCCCTCCCCGTGCTTGTGTTCATGCGCTACTTTCTACTCCATAAATTTCTGAATCTTCAGTATTAATTTTGTGCATGTTAATGTTGGTGTCTGCTTGTGCCGTCGGCCCATGAGAGGAAAGCAAAACCACGGGCGGTGTTGCTGGTTTTTGCTTTTGTTCTTTTCTCACCAAATGTTGGAGCACGAAGATATGATCTGAATTACAAAAAGGAGAGGCTCCTGCTTTGTTCGGTTGCATGGCCATGGAGAGAGTGTCTTTGTGCTTCCTTTGACCGGAAACGGAGAGCGCGTTCATCGTCTCAACGGCCACATCCCTACCTACCTTTGCATGGAACGTCAAAATGTGGAGGCCTAAACTCATGTACTCCCTAAATGTAAGTTTTTTTTAGAGATTCTAATATGGACTACATATGGAGCAAAATGAGTGAACCTGTACTCTAAAATACATCTATATACATCCGTATGTAGTCCATATTGAAATCTCTAAAAAGACTTGTATTTAGAAACGGAGGGAGTGTATTCTTGTGCAAACGTTATTTATCTGAAAAATAAAACACGTTTCAAAAGTAAGTTCAAGGGTGTTTCAGACTAGGGAGTACCGGATGCACCCTAGCCAAGGGCGAGAGTATCACACAAATTCGAACCAAATGATTGCATTCTCTGTGGAACATCACTAAGATAATTGTTTATGCTTTGTGCGTATGAAGTCAGGCGTATGAAGATAGAAAGAAATATCGTTTACAGAGAAGAGAGAAGCAGAAATACAGGGATCCAAGGAGTGGAGTTCTTGTGGTCATGCGATGGATGACCCAGTCTACGTTCTTGGTTTTGCTTTTGTTGTTTTCTCACCAATTGTTGGAGCTACAGGATATCGTGTGCATTCCAAAAGAGGCTCTTTGCGTTGTTCAGGTCATATCTTGTTCTGGTGCACTGAACGTTCATTGTCTCACTAGCTAATTGCATCATGTGTATATATGAATAAAATAATTTCACAAAAAAATGTATATATTAATAAAATTAAAATGATGTATTTTAGTAAAAATCTGAAATACCTCGACATGTATATATTTATTGATGTATTTTATATATTTGTAAACCTCTATTAAAATATACTTTACAGTACATAGATTTGTACACACGTACTGTTTGCTATTTTTAAATCTAGGAATATTGGTTCTTTTGTATATGTATATATAGTTATATACAGTTATACACACATTTAGTACATGAAAATTTATAGGTGCAATAGATCACATCTATATGTGCATGTCAAAACAAAGGGAAATACACCTCAAATATTTGTTTGCAAAGTTTTCAAAAGCCCTGACACATCGAAGTCCAGGATCCAAAATCAAACATTGTTGCAAATCCTTTTGAAACAAGCACAAAAGAAGCGTGACAATGCTTACTGATTTTCAGTGCATCACAAGTAAATAGAAAAGCGATAAAGAATTTTAATTTTTATTTGTAAGTGTTGGACCAAAAACCTATCGTTATGATTTAGACGAGTCAAACTCCGAACCACTTAAAACACATTCTTTTAGAGGAAGGCACGACGATGGCTACCATTACTTGCAAGAGTTAACATTTACTAGTTTCATGTTCCTTTTTGAAAAATATTAAAGAGCAATGATGTCCTATGAATTACGCTGGAGCATGAATTATTCATGCACATGAGTAATTATGTTATGAAATACAAACATATGTTATTACAAATCCTATTAAAATGATTTGTGGGATGCGGTGGTGCTTACTATCATTGTGGAAAAATGCTTATGAAAACCAGACCAATGGAGATGAAAGGAGTTAACGTGCCACCAGACAATTGGAGATGAAAGAAGTCGATGTGCCACATGATGAAGGGGGTGAAAGGAGTCAAAGCGCCACTCGACAAATAGAAGTGAAAGGAGTCAGCACGCCACACGAGAAATGGAGATGAAATGATTCAACATGATACATGACAAATGAAGATGAAAGGATTCATCACACTATGCGACAAATATATGTTGTGAGAATCAAAAACTTCATATTTGGAGGGTCAGATTGGCACCCAACGATTTTTATATAGAAAGACCTAGAGGCACCACTTAAGTTGATTGCTTCGGATGAAGTCCAGCTATCGTATTCTCTTTTTAGGAAAAAAAAATCGGAGAAGATGATGACCCACCCAATGGAAATGGAAACTTTCTAGTTTTTACATTGCATCTCAATTTCTGCGTGGTGCATGGACTCCTTTTTCGTAAAAAAAAAAACCATAGATGGTATGCATGGCTTATTCCTTTATTCCTATCAAAAAGATTTGAGAGACCATCTCCCAGTACTATAATATCTCATAATTTACTTGAGAATTGAAGTGACATTGCACTATCTTGATTCGTCCAAAGAAAAATGAGTACCTTCACAAAAGTCACAAAATATCATACCCTCCATGTTTTTCTTAAAATAAAAGACCGAAGATTATCTAACAAAACTCTGCTCTATTGCCCCCTTTAGAAGGTACATGGGGGAGAACTACCTAGTATCAAATTAAACAAGCAACACATTTAATAGTATCTTGTATATCATTGTATCATGCTGGAATTTCATTGTACTAGCGAGCTTAAGTGGTGCCCTAGGTCACCCTAAATATAATCATTAAGTGCAAATCTAACCCTCCAAATCTGAACGTTTTGATTCTCAAGAGATATATTTGTCGCATAGCGTGTTGACTCATTTCATCTCCATGTGTCATTTGTCGCATTGAATCCTTTCATCTCCATTTGTCGTGTGGTGTGTTGACTCATTTCATCTCTTTTTGTCCCATGGCGCATTGACTACTTTCGTTTCCTCTATCTGTGGCACTCTAACTCCCTAGTTTCATCTCCATTTGTCGTGTGGCACGTTGACTCCTTTCGTATGTTTTTTTAAGTTTTTGTAAGTATTTTCCACAATGATAGTGACCGTTGCCACGTCCCTTAAATCAAATTAATAAGTTTGAGATATCATATCATGGTATCTCATAACATAATTATTCACATGCGTGATTTGCACCATATCAGTTCACCAAATGAACAATTCGAGCTCCTTGAAAGTTCATAGGATATCATTGCTCTTTAATATTTGGTGACTACAAAATGATATGATTGTTGATGGCCCACCTAGTGTACATCACACATAGTTTCCCTTCTTCTAGCATTTAATGGTCATTGCATGAAATCCATTTGATTATCTTGTCATTGTTTAGGTGCATCAAGATTTCGTACTTCTATATATCCATGTCTACAACTATATGAATGCATGTACTAAGGGTGAATAATTATATGAAAAAGGTACCATAGAAACACTTACTGTCTTCAAGGGGAAATTTATATACAAAAGTCGGTGATTTGTGTCCAATGGAGATGCATTGAAAACTAAAACTTTTGGAGTTAGATTATTGGATCAACGAACCTGGAGTCAAATTTAGATGGAGAGAGCCCCTTTAGTCATTTTACTTGTGGAGATTCTTACGATAATGTAAAACAACCTAATCATACGATGGTTCTTGTTGGTAGTTTATCTCTATCTCTTTCATGCACCTCAAGCCAGTGAATGAACCCCGAGCGGTTTCCTCCTGAGTCGCTCCTCTCCCGAGCGGCTCTGGAGGCCCTCCCCCGACAAACCCTAGAACCTCATCGATCTCTTCCCCTTAGGCCGCTGCTGCTGCCTCCCGGCGGCGGTGGCGGCGCCCATCCCGTCGAAGACGGTGGGCAGGAGAGGCACTCCGCGGAGGCGCATCATGGGAGAGGTGGGGCGTGGGCTATGGGTGCAGGGCGGCGCGGCCATGGCGGCCGTGGCCTGAGGGTCTCCGGCGGACAGCGGATCTGGCGGACCTGCAAGAGGAGTCGGTGCGGCCGTGATCTCCGGCAGGCAGCGGATCTGGCGGACCTGCAACGAGGAGCTGCTGGCGCGCAGCCGGTGCGGCCGTGATCTCCGGCAGGCAGCGGATCTCGGCTGTGAGCCCGATCTGGGCCCAATCAGGGCCCGTCCTGCATGGGAGGTTGGCTGTGGCTTTGGCTACACCGGTCACGTGTTGTACCCATGGGCTGTTCTACCTTCTCCTCCACGGCCAGTCCGGCCGGAGTTGACTGGCGGCGTGGGGGCTGCTGGTCTTGCGAATAAAGGCGGTGATCCTAGTGTTCTTCTCGCAGCAAGGCAACGGTTTGCGTGATCGGTCCTTCTCGATCTGGCCGTGGACGTATTCCGGAACTTTTGCCGGAAATCTTCACGGATTGGCGCAAAATGCCCCTGGATATCTGGATCGGATAGAATCCGGTCATGTGCGCATCCATATCAGCCTACGCGGCTTCACGAGGATGCAACGCGAAGCTCCGTTGTTTGTTGACACCATGGGACATGTCGGTATCTCGATTTTCTTGGTGTAGACAGCGGTGGAGAAGGTCATGGTGGATGAGTTTGAAGGACCAGTAACGGCGGAGGGGGCCTTGGAGGTGATGCTTGACAGGCTGGTGCTCAGAATTGACTTGCGGGACTTCCCATCCTTTGTACCTGTCAGCCTGGTGTTTGATAACTTTCAGGAGCATCAGTGGCAAGTGTTGGGCGCAACACTTGCGGATTTCATTTTTGGTGGTGCTCCTCGAGTGTCGAGTCTTGACTTTCAGGGTGAAAACCTAAGGTCTGACCTTCATTGGTTGTGCCTCGCAATTGCCTTGTTGAAGGTATTGTTTTGAGAGCTCAGACTTTTTCCAGGGTGAAAACCTAAGATCTTGGATCGAGTGACGACGGCGCTTGTGCACTGTTCCCTTCTTGAAGGCGTCATTTTTTAGACCTTTTTTGTTTTCCGGGTGTTGTCTTTGGTGGTGGTTTGTGTGCTGCTGCTGAGAGGAGTTGATCATTATGGCGGGGCCTTTTTTTCATTTTTTTTCCATTTCCTTTTGTTTTCTTTTTCAGGTTGTGTGCATCCTGAATGTCTTTGCGACATTTTGGATTTTTTTTTTGAAACTATGATGATTTTTATAGCAAATTCGGAAACTATACACCCTAATGCATAAAAATCAAAAGTATGACCCCGTCGGCCTCCTGTTGGCCGAAGAGGGACTTTTCGGCCAACCGTTGGCCGAAGAGTGCTCTTTAGCCTACCGTTGGCCGAAGAGTGGCGAGCTGGGCTGAAGATAGTAACTTCGGCTTACAGCTGGCCGAAGAGTGCTCTTTGGTCAGGCGTTGGCCGAAGATGCATGCTCTTCGGTTTATAGTAGGCCGAAGTGTTTTTTTATATTTAAAAGTGGCTGATAAATCATGTACAACCATTGCCGTTTTATACATGAAAAAAATGTACTTTCCCGCAATCTTTTTCCCTCCATTTTCTTTTCCGCTGTTCTTTCCCTCCATTTTCTCCCGCCATTCTCTCCCGCCATTTTCTTTCCCGCCATTCTCTCCCGCCATTCTTTGCCGCCATTTTCTCCCGCCATTCTCTCCCGCCATTCTCTCCCGCCATTTTCTCCCGCCATTTTCTTTCCCGCCATTCTTTGCCGCCATTTTCTCCCGCCATTTTCTTTCCCTCCATTCTCTCCCGCCATTCTCTCCCGCCATCTTCTTTCCCGCCATTTTCTTTCCCGCCATTCTTTCCCGCCATTTTCTCCCGCCATTTTCTTTCCCGCCATTCTCTCCCGCCATTTTCTCCCGCCATTTTCTCCCTCCATTCTCTCCCGCCATTCTGTGCCGCCATTTTCTTTCCCGCCATTCTCTCCCGCCATTCTCTCCCGCCATCTTCTCTTCTCAACTTATAAAACCCCCTCCACACTAAGGAGGCCAGTGTAGTCTCGTCAAGATGTCCGGTTATCCTTTCGATCGTAGTTGTTTTCACCCTAGTATGTCCAAATGTCTTCTGAGCTTAGCCACCGATTTCAAGATAGACAATAGGATAGTTCCATGGGACAAACTCCTCAGTAGTGACACCTTACTGAATGAGTTGGCTCACGCATTAAGTAGGTGTGGGTGGCCTGCAAGGACCTTTGAGGGGATACGAAAAGAACTTCTCAGGTTGCATGGAAGGTGGAAGAAGCAACAACATAAGGGTGAAGCATTCCTAAAGGCTGCGGCAGAACATACTTATTTATGGACCCAAGACAGCGAGGACGAAGACGATATTTTCATGCCGAGCACCAAGCGGAAGAGTACCGCATCGTCGAAGGGCAAGAGTACCGCATCGTCGAAGGGCAAGAGTGCTGCATCGACGGAGGATGGCGATGATGCCTTCATGTAGTTTGTAAGCTGTATTTTTTAAGTTCAGCTGTACCGTTTAATTCAGATGTACTTGTATCTTAATTATCTGTTGCAGTCTCTTTGGAAATGTAACTGGAATAACAATGCGAATTAATAGTAATATGTCTCTTGCATACATAGGTAGATATATGTCTCCTGATCAGATAGAAGCAAGTGCGATAGTAACACATACATGAAGCATGTCTCATACATAGATAATGACTCACACATGAGAAAAGTCTGAAACTAACATAGATAATGACTAATACAAAGATAACCATATCACTGCTGGGGACGACGACGAATCTGGGTCTTCCTCGGGCGAGGACCGGAAGGCGATAAGCGCTGAGGTGGTGGGCGATGCTCACGGTGTCCACGACCGTAGATAACATCGTCTGACGAGGTCTGTGTCTCCTGCGTCGGTGCTGGTGGTGGAGTGTGAAACACTGTCTGAGAGAAGTCATAAGTGTTTGCAGCTTCGTCATCATCATCGCCGTAGCCCTCTAATCCACATCCAGCACCACTAAGTATCGGTGACTGCACTGAATGCATGAACTGTTGCGACTGGTTGCCGCCTGCAGTATAGTAAAACATGTAAAATTTGATGATGCATGAACTACAATGTTTAAAAGAATGTACAAAGTAGTGTTACCTAGTTCCATTTGATGATGCCAGGACGAGCTCCCTGGTTGTGAAGGAGGTGGCTGATGCCAGGACGAGCTCCCTGGTTGTGAAGGAGGTGGCTCTGAACGCTGCACGGAGTGGCGTGGCTCTGAACGCTGCACAGAGTGTCGTAGTTCTGAATGCTACACAGAGGGACGTGGGGGACGATGTGCTAGACGAGGAACTGCAACATCTGAAGATCGTCTACACGTAATAGTTGCGTAAATCCCTCGTAGCTTCTCATCAAAACGCCTCAACCATGAGAGGTGCTCTGGCTGTGGGATAGTATCCCCCCTCTCAACCCGCCGCATTAAAGCGGAAACCTCCTCTCGCGCCTCGACTGTCAAGTCACTCTGTACATGAAGAGTTAACCAATTGTATATGTTCAGGTTATGATAAAACTACACATATGAGAAACAAAGCCACATACCGCGTGGTGTCTGGTTCCCACAACAGAGGCAGTTGGGAACATATCGCTGGTGAGAGGGGCGTCCATCTGATCAGGAGCAGTTGATGGAACCAAGTAGATCCTCGTGCTATGCCGGTAACATCGCAGATACAACCCGAACTTGTCCCAGTCAAAGGGCCCAACCTCATCCCAGATATTTGTCGGCGCGTTAGCCCATTCCTGAACGTAAGGGCCAATGGTCTGAAGCCAAACAACCATGGACTTGTTTCCTCCTACGCGGCTTTCCCTGAGATTGACATGCGTGTTACATGGTTAGCTATGTTCGGAATGCAATGTTGAGAACTAAATTACAATTACTTACTTGTGCACGTGTGCTGGTATGTGTGGAATAACTGGAATTTGAGGCTCTTGACATAGACCGAACTGTCTCATCACCCTATGAAGAGCCATCTCCTCAACCGTCATGTCGAACACCACTCTGGCCTTGGTCATCCAATAGTGCTGATCTCTAGTGCACATTCCAGATATCCCAACTGAATACCTGGATGATATAGCCTGATGCGAGTATGGCTCCCAGATAACTTGATCCTCGTGCAAACTATCAAACTGCGCCGTGAAGGACGGGTAGCAGCCCCTAACCTGGGTATGTGCAAACTGTCTCTGTAAATGACAACAAATAAACATTAGTAATACTTTTGCATGGAAATAATTAATCGAATAAATTGTTACGTAATATATAAGTACCTCTCTCCATGCCCAAACAGATCCCACAGTAGGCAAATCGCCAATAGCAGGCACGTAAGCCCCTGCTATATATGTCCTCCATCCCAAAAGGTCTATCAACGTATACATAGGGTTGTCCAATAGGGAATCTCTCGTATGACCAGAGCTGCAAGAGTAGTGGACATCCAACCAGAGCTGATTTTCTGGACTTCAACGAGCAAGCTTTGCACAGGCCTCTGTACGTAACTGCTAACACAGCAGAACCAAAACTCCTCTGCACAATGTCCCCAGGGCAACGTGCGTTAGCTATCTCTCGTGCAATACCGATGAGTCGCGCATCGACAGTAGTCACGTGGTTCTCCATGAACATCGTCTTGCCGAACAACCAAAGAATATATGCCTCTAGGGATCGATCAATCTGTGCCTCTGACAACTCAACTCCGGGGTATCCTAACGAGACAATCTGTATAGAAACCATACGATTGTGTAAACTATCTAGTAGGGGCAACTAGGAAAACAAAATATGTTCAGCTCACTGAGAAGGTTACCTGAAACTGGCTCAACCACCTAAAACGAGGCCCGTGAGGATCGTCGTCTAAGGCCAGAGCAGTTGGAATGCATCAAGAAAACGTGCCTGCATCAGTGCTAGCCAGCCAGGTTCTGGCTCTAAAGGACCTATGGCAGCACCGGCCAAAGGTAATCCCAACAAGAAAGACACATCCTGTCGAGTAGGAGCCATCTCTCCCCAGGGAAAGTGAAACGTATGTGTCTCTGGTCTCCATCTATCTACTAAGCAGGTAAGCAGTGACATGTCGTAAGAGAAACGTTTCACTTGCCTCTTGCGTAACTGCATTGGTTCACCTTCCTCATCCAAGTCCGGATGTTCAACCCACTCATCCAATGTACCCTCAACCAGCCGTGCCAAGGGTAGAAGTCCAGCCCAACTTAACCTACAAAATAAAGAGAATGTAGCATACAGTTAGTGGGTATCAAAAGTATGTCAAACATGTAAGTCATTATATGTACACATACCTATTAACCCATAAAGGGTGTATCATCCAGTTAGTCCTTGGTGTGCGAGTGACCAACACGTCTAAGTTCTTGCCTCCTTGCAAGAGTGCAGCCCGGTGAACTCTATCAATCTTACCATCAAGCAACGGATACAAAGACATGTCTGCAATTAAAACAACAAATCTAACATGCAATTAAAACATAGTCCAGACATATTACAAATTAAAACATAGTCCAGACATATTACAAATTAAAACATAGTCCAGACATATTACAAATTAAAACATAGTCCGACATTTTCTCGTAGTCCGACACATAATAATAAGTATCACCTAGTCCTCACAAATTATATAGCTTGTGAGTTATTTCTTCCTCGTCCTCCCCTTCGTCCTCGACGGCCTCGACCACGTCCGCCTCTTGCTCCTGTTGTCGCACTCGTCGATGTGGAAGCACTCGTCGATGTGGAAGCACCGTCTTTCTTCAGGTCGGGACAATATTTCATCCTATGCCCATAAGCCGCGCATAGCAAACATTGTCTGGTTGCTCCACCAGCTTCAGATTGGTCCATATCGTTTCGGATGCGACAGACCTTACGTCTACCCCTACTTGTTCGCCGAAGATCTGGATCCGGGATGTATACTCTCTCACCGTCGTTTACCTTGTTGAAATTGCCGACGACTCTAAACCCTGTCATCTCACCGGTCCATGTGTTGAGAACTGCCTCTTTTGAATAGTATGGGGACACGAAGGAGATGGCGTCCAACTCAATCTGGCCACAGGAAGCCAACACATGTGAGCAAGGCAGGTGCAACAACTTCGGTTTGTTGCATGTACACTCACACGTTGGATAAAATTACGTTCCAATTGTTACCTCATGCGTCTTCACCTCATTTGCAGAACCAAAACCATCGGTAGGTAGCTGAACCTCATACCTCCTTTCCTGATTACCTATGAGTCTGACAGTGTGCTTCTTTGCTTTCTCTATCTTCTTTGCCATGTACTCCATGACACGGCTACAATAAGGTGTGTTGGGATTATTTGCAATATGCTTCTTTGCTAACTCGTGCCTTTCGCTGAAATATCTCAAAGTGCCATGGAATACAGCCTCCACAATAGCTGTGAGTGGCAATGCTCTATTCCCTCTAAGTACAAAGTTATACACCTCTGCAAGGTTGGTTGTCATGTGGCCATACCTAGCTCCATGGGTGTCATGCATCAAAGACCAATTCACGGGAGGCTCTTTCTCTATCCACTGAGTAAACTCCTTATTGACCTCCCCTTCTTTCCCTTAGTACCAGGAGGGTCAATTGCTGGCAAGTCACAAAGACCTACTGGCTCCTCTAGCTCCGCCATGAGTGTTGCTAATTTAGCCTGATCTTCTTCCATTTTCTTCCTGGCACCGACCTGCTTCTTAGTAAACTCATCAAGTTTTGACCAAATAAAATGGTATTTACGCTGCTGGTTCTGCTTGCATAATTTTTTGAACAAGTTCATCAACCGCTTGTTCTTGAACTGTGAGAAAAAATTAGCCCCAAGATGGCGCATGCACCACCGGCTCTGCAAGTCCTTCCAAGGTGTTCGTTCGTCTTCTGTTGGATTCCTTAGTGTCTTCACGGCCTTCAATATACCAGCATGTCTGTCATGAATGACACACACATTTGGTCGGTCCTTCACGATGGCAATTTTCACTTGCCGGAAGAACCATACCCAGCTCGGAAAGTTCTCACCCTCCACAAATGCCATGGCAAGTGGGATGATTTGATTGTTCCCGTCCACACCAATAGCAGTCAGGATTTGCCCTTTGTACTGACCAGTCAGGAATGTACCATCCACAAACATCACAGGAGGACAATGCCGGAAAGCTTCGATGCACATAGCGAAAGAGAAGAATACTCATTTCAAAACCTTGAAATCTGGTATACTCTGCAACCTCGTGTGTTGTACGTTAACATAAGTGCCGGGATTCCTCTCCTTCAGTATGTCAAGGAGACGGACAACATTATCATATGAGTCGAAGAACGTCCCAAACCTTTCCTCCATAGCCTTCTGCTTAGCCCTCCAAGCCTTCCCATAAGGAATGTCATAATTCCATCTGACCTTCACTGCTGTCTGGATGTGTTTTGCTTCCATATCTTTCTTCTGCACTATCTCAGTATACATGAGTTGCGCAATGAGAGCTGAAGTCAGGTTTGGATGATTCACCAGAAGGTTTTTCCTCACACAATTATGTGGGACGACATCGGTCACAACCCAGTGGATGTTATACTTCGGCACGTGCCCGTGCACCTTCCCAGGGCAACCTGTTTCAACACATTTCACGGTATAGTTTCTTGGACTTGAAATGTGTGTCCGGAAAACCCTCTGCGTGGACATAGCCCACTTGATCACCGCATACTTCATTTTTTTCTTTGTATCAAACATAGCCCCTATCTGGACTTGGTTCAGATTATACTGCCATGGAGCCTCATGGCCATCGTTGACCATAAGGCCGGTGGATATGTCCTGATCCCATGCAGAAGGAATCGGTACCTCCACTTTATCCTCGGAATTTTCAGAATCCAGATCCTCCGCCAATCCATCCTCGTCCTCTTCCTCCATCACCCTCAGCATTTCCTCCTCTTCCTCATCCCCATCAGAATCCAGATCCTCCGCCAATATTATCGACTGACTACTCTGCCCAGTATCATGACCACACACATTGTGTGGCACGTAGTCTGACTCTTTCTCAGGTTGGCTACCATCCACATCCAGTGGCTGTGACCCGGATAAACAAATCTCGTTAGCCACTTCACTGCCCTGGCCGGGTTCATACCCCACGTGGAGTTGTACGGTATTCTCCTCCTTCGCCACAGGTTGCACTAGGGCATATGGGTGGATTCTTCGGTCTCGGCAACGACTTAACAGCGTCAAGCAATGCTGGCTCCTATCTATCGGCATCAACTCTCACTTGACATTTTTACAGGATTTGGTCCACAATGCATGAATACTGACGGAACATACTTCAGGATCCAGCCCAAAACTAGTATAGTCAACCAGTACTTCAACTGTCTAATGTCCAGTCTGTCCGGGTCTGGAAGTGTCATGACGCCATTTTTATACTCGCTAAGATCAACCCCCAACTGATTGTATCGAACATTACCAGGGCCGTAGTAAACAGTCAAATTTACTGATTCAGACATTTTCACCTGTCAGACATTTTCATCTTCTCATTAATCACAACGAACAAAATTATTACCCGCTACACTAACTAACTGCTAAAATGCCACCACAGACAAATTAACACTTCAAGTACGCAAAATGACTTATCTACACTAACTAAGCTGTACAACTTAGAGAAAAAATTAGCACGACATGGTTATACCTTCGACGCGTGTGTCCCCTTCTTCTTGCTCCTCTCTTCAACTCAGCGGCACCGGCCACCTCGCGGAGTACTTGCACCACCGGCTCCTCTCCTCACCACCACCCCCTCCCCAGCCGCACCGGCTCCTCTCCTCACCACCACCCCCTCCCCAGCCGCACCTCCTCCTCACCACCACCTCCTCCCCAGCCGCACCTCCTCCACCCCACCACCTCCTCCCCAGTCGTGCCTCCTCCACCCCACCATGGCTACTCACTTGTACGCACAAAAAACTATCCCATAGGAAAAAAAAAATGACCGTAGGACGCCAGAGATTGCTACGATCTATTGTTTCTATGGCTTGGATGTGAAAATGGATGGAGAAGGGAGGAGATCGGCGTGGGGCGGCGCAGCAATAGAGAGGAACGAGAGAGAGGAAGAACAGGCGAGCGAGAGGAAGAAGAGGCTTCGGCCGGCCTTATCCCGACCTCTTCGGTCGCGGGTTGGCCGAAGAGCCTTTTCGGCCGCTCCTTGGCCGAAGACGCCCACTTCGGTCGGCAGCCGACTGACAACCCCTCTTCGGCCCACCTGGCCCTCTTTTCGGCCAATGGGAGGCCGACAAGCCCTCTTCGGCTTAGTGCTGGCCGAAAACAGTGTCTTCGGCCTTATAGAGGCCGACGGGGTCATACTACTGATTTTTTGAATTAGGTCATATTACTGATTTTGTTGGTGCAGAGGTTGGGTGTAATTGGTATCTTCGCGATATTAATATATTCCCTTTGTCGAAAAATGCACCTCAAGCCTTTTAACCAGCCATTGTAATTTCTATCAGTTGGCCCAACTGATATAAAACCATCCGGCCCAACAGGGTTGGATATGCTTCGACCTATCGGTATCATGATTAAATAAATGTTATTAGAGCTACCCTCTTCCTAGATTCACATCAATGACATCACTTTTTACCTCCTTGCTTGGTGCCCTGAGGCATCAGCCAACCAATATCAGAAACCTCACAAGGGAACACTGTGTTATGTGGGAGCACATCCTGCCTACAGCTCATGTCGTGCAATTCGCAAGTTATCTTCAGGGATCTCCCCCGAAAACAAAGCAAGATCGTTGTGACAACTACTAACAAGGGAAGGAAGTGAACCTCCAATCCGGCCTATTCGGATGGCATAGAACAAATAGGTCTTAGGAGATATCCTCAAATTTCTGTCAAAAGATGGCTTGACATAGGCCAAGTGGTGTCAAAGAAGAGCGTGCCGCGAGTATGGACCATGCTAGAGAATATGTTCTCAAGTAAATTTCGAGCACCAATCATCAATAAACATGATGAGGATGGCTAACATCCAGGAAGGAAACATGATAGCCATGGTGTATTTCTGCAATGTGAAAGTTCTCACCAATGAGCTCGCTTACATTGGCAAGCACATCAACAAAAATGACATGGTGTCATACCTACTAGATGGGGTCGATATAAATTATAACCCTCTACTGAGATCTATCAAGAAATATACTCTTATTTGTATGAATACGGTATACGTATGAGACGTTAATACCAACAAAAGATGTACCCATTTACAAGACTGAAATGCTTCAGAAGTTTCTATCTCAGACCATGTGATAAGGCAACAGGGGGAATTTTTAAGACAATGACACCGATTCTATGTTCGTTTAGGCCAAGGATTTGTGGAGGAGTCATGGTCTATCTTAATTTTAGCTTGACATGGAGGCTAGGACTTGAAACATATATCAAGAACTCGGAGAACTATAGTAGAAAACCTAACCAAAATCGACGTTTTTCGAAACCACATATAGATTAAGGTGTAACCCATATTATTTTGGCTATTTAGCCACCAAATACTCTTTACTATGCATCCGTATAATAAGAGATCGACAAAGGCAGGAAGTAGGACCTTCCACTTGAGGGACTAAACCAGCGGTAAATCATGTGTCTTCATCGTTGCGAGCTTCGTCGGTGAGATCCTTGTATCGCCCCTTCCTCCATGTTTTGGACTACGTATCCACCCCCCACGATTCATGAATTTTGTTCATCAATAGCCTTGATGTTGATAATTTCACTTACCGATCCATTCATTCTCTATAATTTTATATGCCCAACTCCACAGCTTTGACACCCGCAAGAGATTCTTTAGGTATCCGGCAGTGCACCAGGTCCCAATCCTCAAAATATTCTGTTGCTCAGGGTGGTCACAAATAAAGTTATAGCCCGTGTGCTGGAAATAGATGAAGTGGCAGCAACACCAACACAACGGGACAAGGAAGTGAGTGTGGCTAGCACAATCAAGGAGGACAACTGATGATGTGCCAAGTTTTCCTCAGAGTTGGGCATATTGCGCACATGTTGGCATAACTTTGAGGGCAACTAGGTTCATAATGGCGGGCAACATGATGGTTTGCCAACAACCTCGTAGAACACAGATTGGTACGTAGAACCTAGTGCAACCTTTCACATAGCTAGTAAGCTCGACAAATTAACTTCTCATACAAGCAGCTAGGTTGGGTATCACAAGGTGCACACAACAAATGGAGCACATATGGAAAATAGTAATATTGTTAGCACCACAATGCATACCCCTAACCATATGGTTCATTGATCATGAAGTTGGGACTCGTCTTTGGAATTGACCCCCCCCCCCCCCCCCCAATGTTCTCAGCTGCATAGTCGTCTTCCTCGCAAAGTGAAACAACTAAATAAGGTGTAGGTTGAAAACATACTTTAAAATATTTTGCGTGCTACTAAGGCCAAGAGAAGTCTTTCATATGTTCATAAACTTCCTATGTGCAATCATGCATTTCTTGAATTTATGGTAGATTGAAGGTGGTCTCTACCCCCTCAAGTCATATCCTCCATAGCCAATACAGCAATCCTACGGCGCTACCAACCCATCATCTACAAGATGGCACCGTCACCTAGGAAATCTATCTTTTCAATAGTTCAAAAACAATAGTAATATTGAGCACCCATGTTCTCATGAGTATCATTTTGATTCGGTATATGGTGCTTGCAAATAAGTGAAGATTCATCAACTTCCTAGTCTGTTAGCGTATTCACCATTTAAAAAATGTCCTGTGATGTTTGGGGTCCAAACCCAATTGAGTGTCTCTTCTCCACTAAACCATATTGTACATCACTTAAGAGTCTTGGTTTTTTTTCCCGACCTGTACGATCATATAATTCGCAAAAGCTTGATACTAATCAATTCCCTTTTCTTCGCTGCAACTCTCAACAAAAAGGTTTTAAGTGCCTAGAAATCTCATTTAGTGGGGTCTATATCGCGAGATGTTCATTTTGGTGAATCATGTTTTTCCTTCAAAACTCTCCACTCAAACACCAGAGCTACCCTTCGCCAAGACACCCCACACTTCTCAACTATGTTGGATAATGGGCTTGATCTTGTTCATACTAACTATGCTACTAGAGGTTCCATGTCTACCAAAGGACACATGGGAGTTATAAGTGTAGAATATGTGAATTGCACGATGTATTGCTCTTCATGCATAGGCACGTATATATGAGTACAAAGGTGGGCCACGGACCTCAACTATACAAGAACTAGGAGGCGGGCCCAATACACAATATACCCAGATCATATATACTCAACACCCCCCCGCAGTCGAAGCGGCACCGCGGCTGACGCAAAGACTGGACCGGAACTCCTCAAATGACGCCGTAGGCAAGCCCTTGGTCATGATATCGGCAAATTGTTGGGAAGTAGGGATGTGTAAAACACGAATATGGCCAAGGGCCACCTGTTCCCGAACAAAATGAATATCCAACTCAATATGCTTGGTCCGTCGATGATGCACCGGGTTAGCGGAGAGGTAGACCGCCGAGACGTTGTCGCAGTAGACCACCGTGGCACGGTCGACAGGGCAAGAAAGCTCCTGAAGCAGCTGGCGAAGCCACGAACACTCGGCGACGGCGTTGGCCACCGCACGATACTCAGCCTCAGCACTGGAACGAGAGACCGTAGGCTGCCGCTTGGACGACCACGAGATAAGTGAGGGTCCAAGGTAGACACAATACCCCGAAGTGGAGCGACGAGTGTCAGGGCAGCCCTCCCAGTCTGCATCGGAGTAGGCGGTGAGGGCGGTGTCGGCGGAGGCGTGAAGCGTGACGCCAAGATCCATAGTGCCACAGATATAGCGGAGAATCCGCTTGACGGCAGCCCAGTGAACGTCTCGAGGAGCATGCATATGAAGACACACCTGCTGCACGGCATACTGGAGCTCCGGTCGAGTCAGAGTGAGGTACTGGAGAGCACCAACGATAGACCGATAGAAAGCAGCATCCGAAGCAGGAGAACCATCCGTGGCAGAAAGCTTGGACTTTGTATCAACAGGTGTAGCAGCGGGCTTGCAGTTAAGCATGCCGGCGCGCTCCAGGAGCTCGTGAGCGTACTTCTGCTAATGAAGGAAGAAGCCATCCGGACGGCGCACCACCTCGACACCGAGGAAGTAGTGCAAAGGACCCAAGTCCTTGATGGCGAACTCAGCGCGAAGACGAGCCGTGAGCTGACTGAGGAGACCAGCCGTACATGCTGTCCGGATGATGTCGTCGACATAGAGCAGCTAGTAGGCCGTGTCAGAGCCCTGATGATAGACGAAGAGCGAGGCGTCCGAGCGAGTAGAGCGGAACCCAAGCTGGTGGAGAAACGCCGCGATGCGCTGGTACCAAGCGCGCGGAGCCTGCTTGAGTCCGTACAAGGACCGCGAAAGCAGGCACACGTGGTCGGGAAGCGCCGGGTCAACAAACCCGGTGGGCTGCTGGCAGAAGACCTGCTCCTCGAGGTGGCCATGTAGGAAGGCATTGGAGACGTCCATCTGGTGCACCGGCCAAGCGCGGGAGACCTCAAGGTGGAGAACCGTGCGAATCGTACCGGGCTTGACGACCGGAGCAAAGGTGTCGGTGAAGTCGATGCCAGCACGCTGTCGGAAGCCACGAACGACCCAACGCGCTTTATAGCGATCAAGGGTACCATCAGGACGGAGCTTGTGTTTAAAGACCCACTTCCCGGTGATCACGTTGGCGTGCCGGGGACGGGGAACAAGCTGCCACGTCCGGTTGCGCAGCAGGGCATCAAACTCCTCTGGCATCGCAGCCATCCAGAGCGGGTCACGAAGAGCGGCTCGAACGGAGGACGGCAAAGGTGACGGCTCAGAGGTGGACGCCGCATGGACGTAGGCATCCGAGGCGTAGCGCGAGCTCGGGCGAAAAACGCCCGTACGGGCACGGGTGACTGGACCGGCCACAGGCGCCGGGGGGGCCGCGGGCGCCGGGGGGCCGCGGTCGCCGGGGGTGCCGGGGGTGCTGTGGAGGCCAGCGTCGGGGGCGCCGGGGGTGCTGCGGAGGCCAGCGTCGGGGGCGCCGGGGGCGCCGGTGCCGCAGCCGTAGGAGGCGCCGCATGCGGGGGGCGCGCCTCAAAGCCAGGGGTGGGCCAAGAGAGGCGCGCGAGCGCCCTGGGAGAGGCGTCGAGGAGCCCGCGTCATCTGTGGCAGGAGGAACATCCGGGGGTACCTGCTGAAACGGAAACACATGCTCATCAAAGTAAACGTGCCGGGAAGTGATCACACGGTGGGAGACGGGATCATAGCACCGATATCCCTTGGAGTTAGAGGGGTAGCCGAGGAAGATGCAAGAGACAGATCGTGGTGCGAGCTTGTGAGAAGCAGTGTCGGCAGTGCTGGGATAGCAAAGGCACCCAAAGATACGCAAGTCGTCATAAGACGGGGGCGTACCAAAGAGAAGATGGTGAGGTGCGTAGTTCCACCGTGGGCGGCAGGGTCTAAGGTTAAGAAGAAGTGATGCAGTGGCGAGTGCGTCTGGCCAGAAACGGGGCGGCACGTTGGCATGAAACAGGAGCGTGCGAACGCAGTCATTCAGAGTGCGAAGGACGCGTTCGGCTCGACCGTTCTGCTGTGAAGTGTACGGGCATGTGAGGCGGAAAACTGTGCCATGATGTGACAAGAAGGTGCGGAAAGCGAGATTGTCGAACTCTTTTCCATTGTCCGTCTGAAACGCAAGGATGGGACGCCCAAACTGCGTGCGGACATAGGAGTAAAAAGCCGTCAAGGTGGAGAGTGCATCCGACTTTCTGCGCAAAGGAAAAGTCCACACGTAATGAGAATAATCATCAAGAATGACCAGATAATATAAATAGCCCGAATTACTAGGAACTGGAGAGGTCCACACATCGCTATGAATCAACTGAAAAGGAAAAGAAGCAATGGTGGTGGAATTATTAAACGGCAGACGAACATGTTTGCCGACTCGACAGGCATGACAAGTGTGATCCTCCATCTTATTACAACTGAAACTGAAACTCCTAAGAATATCACGAAGTGTGACGGGGTTGGGATGACCCAAGCGAGCATGCCAGAGATCGATGCCAACGGAGAGAGCGACCGGTGCGGCGGTGATGGAAGAAGACGGATGCACCGGATAAAGCTCGTCGGGGCTGTCACATCGGTGGAGCACCATCCTGGTTCGAGCGTCCTTGACACAAAAACCAATTCCATCAAATTCAACAGTAACAGGATTTTCACGAGTAAAGCATTTAACAGAAACAAGGTTCTTAATAAGATCAGGAGACACAAGTATGTTAGACAAAGATAAAGGTGTAGAATTAGAAGGAAAAGAAGCGTGCCCGACGTGTGTGATGGGAAGTGTGGAACCGTCGCCGACAATGATGCGGCGGTCGGTGGAAACAGGAGTGAAGGAGGCAAGGTTATCAGGATGAGCAAACATGTGAGCCGTAGCCCCGGTGTCCATGTACCAATCACCGCCTCCAGTGTAGTTGTTCGGAGTAGGCGCGGTGTGCAGCGCGGCGAGAAGTGCCGGATCCCAGGGTGCCGGTGGCAGGGCCGGCGAGGGCGACGACGGGGTCGCAGGGAGACCGTAGGCGCCGCTCAGCTGCGGCGGCGGGTATCCTCCGTACGGTTGCGGAGCCGCGTAGTACGCCTGGTGCACCGGCGGGCGCGGCACGGGAAAGGTTGGTGCAGGAGCCCATGGAACCGGCATGGTGTAGGCATGAACAACACCGGTCCACGGGTTGTAGCCGGAGGCCCACGGAGGAGGCGCCTGGAACTGTTGTTGCTGCTGCTGACGAGGCTGGCCGGCGCCCTGCGGCTGCTGCTGCTGACCGCCGCGGCGGCCCCCACCGCGCCGGCCCCCGCGGCGCCGTTCGGCGGGAGGGGCGGGAGGGGCGGGCGGCCCATAGGGCAGCGGGAGCAGCCCCGGCTGCTGAGTGGCCGGGTATGACGACGGTGTCGGGAACGGCGCCGGGTGGCGCTGCGGCGGGGGTGCGGCGGGGGCGGCGGGAGGCGCCAAGGCCCCGCCACGGGTGGTGCCGGCGGCGAGCGCGGTGTGGATGGCCCGCGCCTTCACCTGCTTCATGCGCCGCTCCTCCAAGCAGAGGTACGCAACGAACTTGACGAAGGACGGGTTGGGGATGAGGTTGAGATTCCCCGCGGCGTTGCCGAAGTCCTCGTTGAGCCCGGCGGTGAGCGTGCTGAGGAGGTCATCATCGATCTTTGCGCCAATATCGCGAAGCTCGTCAGCGAGAGTCTTCAGGCGGCGACAATAGTCGTCGATAGAGGTGTTGTCCTGATGACACCCAAAGAACTCTTGCTGCAGAAAAACACGACGCTGGAGCTGGTTGTCGGTGAAGAGCCCGTTCAGCTTGGTCCACACGGCGCAGGCATCATCACCGTCCGTCACGACCGTGTGGAAGAGGTCGGGCGTGATGGTGAGAAAAAACCAGCGGATGATCGTGGTGTCGATGGTGGACCAGTCATGAAACTCGGGGACGAGGCTGGAGTCGACGGTACCGTCCACGTGGTCGATGAGGTGATACTCCCGGAACACGAGGGAAAAATAAGTCTTCCACGTGTAGTAGGAGGAGTCCGCCTGCGAGAGACGAACCGGCACCTGCTCGAAGATGTTCAGGTTGCGGATGTCGTTCACGTCGGGAGGGTTGGCGTCGGCGAACGGGTTGGAGTTGGTGGACGCAGAGGAGGTGACGGACGACATGGCGGCGCGGGTGTGGCGGCAGCAGCAGGCGACGTCGGACGACGCGGATGTGGCGGCTCGGCTTCGAGCGATGCAGACGAGCAGCGACGGCGAGCGAAGCTAGCGGGCGGCTCGGGCGAAGCGATCGGGAGGTGGGGCGGCGCGTACGTAGGAGGCAGCAGCGTAGCGGGCGGGCGATGCAGCGGCGCTAGTGGGCAGGCGGGGCCGGCAGCGAGCGAGATCGGACGGGCCGGGCGAGCGAGGTGAGCAGGTGGGCGATAGGATCGAGCAGGGCAGCGGCGGCGGCCGGCGCGGGGAGGCGCGCGGGCGGCGGCGGCGGCTGGGTGGCGGCGGCGGCGGCGGTGGCGCGGAGGAGACGCGCGGCGGCGGCGGTGGCGGCGGTGGCGGAAGCGAGAAAACCTAAAAAACTGATACCATGTAGAATATATGAATTGCACGATGTATTGCTCTTCGTGCATAGGCACGTATATATGAGTACAAAGGTGGGCCACGGACCTCAACTATACAAGAACTAGGAGGCGGGCCCAATACACAATATACCCAGATCATATATACTCAACAGATGGCGCCTTCTTGCTGCTACATCTGTGCAATGTCCTTGTTATACTGATCTATCCATCCATGTATGATCTCAACTTCCTGTCTCCTTTGTTCTACAACCCAGTCTGGATCATCCTTGGTTGCAGATCTGAAGTCCAAATGATGGGCCCCTGAACAGCACCACCACAAAAGAAGTAGTCATGCGTAAGTAAGTTCAGAATACTTTGGGAGTTGGACCTTGCATATTCTCTGCAACTTCATGTTTACCTTTCTCTGTGACTAGAGCAATGATGCTGGATGATATGTTCTTGAGCACCCTGATAGTATTTTGAAAGGAAGAATATTAGTATTGTTTACTATGGTATAAACAAAAATACCTGAATGGTTGAAACTATCAACTGAATAATTCAGATAGTGAAATCTTTTACTCTTACCCCCCTCGACTCCACGGGTCTCGCATCCCGTTGGAGAAGATGATGTTGCTCCCAAACCTCTTGAGAACCTTGTCAATTTTCTGCGGTGGGTTATGCAAAGCAGTACCAGGTGAGCACATGCCAACCAAACAATTGTTGCTACTGACGGTTCGTATGTACAGTAATAAACACTGAAAAATCTGAAAGAAAACTTACATGGCCACCATATTCAGTAGTGATCCAGTGCATCCTCGGACGAACCTCATAAATGGCCAGGCAGTCCTCGGACTTCTCTTCGTAGCTGAAGCCGGATGGCGGAAACATGCTCTCATTCGACACCGTCATTGGCATGACCATCTCTGTGCAGGCCTGCGAAAGAGTTGTTTCAGGAAACAAACACATATATGGTATTCAGTCTTGCAGTCTTATCAGTAAATCACATGTATGTGACTGTCAGTCAGGATTTTACCTGCCAGCCCCAGCCGCTGAGGCCATGGGGGTCATCCCCACCCTCCATCTGGAAGCATTTATGGTCGCCTGTGTAATTGTAGTACAGGCTCGCTGCTGCGAAAGCTTTTTCGACGACGTCTGCTCCCGCGGGAAAAGAATCAATGATCTTGCACATCTGCAGAAATGTCAGGAGAATTACATGCTTAGCAGAGGAGAGAAAAAACAGGTCCTGTTTTTGCATGACTCTGTGGTAACTCTGAAACTCTTGTTTCTCTGCTCATTCACTTAATGTAATGCAGGCAAGAGTAAGGGTTGTAAATTGGGTTACAAGTGGCTAACCTCCTTGACAGGGTAAGCAGGCAAATTCATCATGAAATTGGCTGGAGTTGGATAGTCCACCATGGCTGTGTAGGTGAATGCCGTCCATAGCCAGTTGGCCAGCGAATTAGGAAAGCGCACGGTCCTAAAAATTGAGGGATAAAAAAACGTCATGAACCCGAGTCAGTCATCATCCATTCGTTCAAATACGGCACTCTTCATTAGTTCACCACACGGGCAATCTTGTCAAGATGAGGTTATCATGTCCAGTCATGTATGCAGCTGAGCTGAGTGTCTATGTCAGTAGCAAATCTATCCTTTGGACTTAATGCACATTCTCTAAGCCTGCAAGTCATCTTTTTTCATGTATTTCCTGCCTACAAGGTTTGACTATTTGTTTGCTTTTCTTACACTTCACACATAGAAAAGAATACTTGCAGTCTTAATCTCTTGTTTTTCTCCCTATATTAATGAATTTTATACTGTGGGATTCTCTCCAACTTTTTTCAGTCAAAAAAAATATCAGTTGGACAAAGCTTACTTGCAGGCCCTGAAGGTTTTGCTGAGCTCCAACAGCCCTGTGTCGTTGGATCCCCTGTTATCTAGCACATCCCAGACTGCCTTGATGACACTGAAGCAATTCAGGCTCTCGGACTGCAAAACTAGTTGGATGTTACAATCAGCTGATTAAACACCTGGGTTTTCATGGAAACTTGATCTTGGGAGAAGGAATAATCAAGCACCACTCAGACAAAGATGTCACCAGCAAGTTACTGATCATTCCATTTCCATGTTATATTCTGTCTCTACGTTATTAGCAACAGATGCGTCATCATCATCAGTAATGAACAAAATGCATCAATTTGCATATCTTTGGCCAAATGAGGACCTTATTCAGGCTCTCGGACTGCAAAATCAGTTGGATGTTACAGTCAGCTAAGTAAACTCCTGTGTCTTTCGTGGAAACTTAAGCTTGGGAGAAGGACTAATCAAGCACCAATCAGACAAAGATGTCACTAGCAAGATGAACAAAATACATCAATTTGCACAATTTTTTTTGTAAAATTGAGGACCTTATTCGCAACCGCCTATTGATAGCCCTTTGGCACGGTTGAGCGTCGCAATCAAGCTAATCAACAGCTGAATCGTTAGCCATGAACTCACAATCAAGGCCTCACCAAGACATCCACATCACTGGCTGGCCGGTGCCATTTCATTCACGCACTCCAGTTTTTTTCTTAGAAGATTCTAATCAAACACATTTATTAAGCTGCATGCTCATGAAGAAAAGCGCCATCACCAATTCATAACGCACAACTGAAAGCCATTAAGGCGACCCTGAGGTACTGATAACACTACAGGAAAGAGAGACATGCTACCAGACGACAGCAAGTGAAATTCAGTACTACTAATAGAGCCCACACCGTCGATCACTCTGCAGCAGACGGACGTAGTACGTCCATGTCGACCTACCGTGAGTTCTCAAGAGTCAAGACCAATAATTTGACCGTCACAATGGGCCATCCACCCAGAAATTATTTGACCAGCTTACTTTTTAGAGCAGTGGTACTCGGTTCAAGTAGTACTGTACCTTGAAGTCCTGCGAGACGGCGTCGTAGAAGCTAGACCACGGGGTGATGTCGTCGAACTGCAGGATCGGTGCAGAGGACGCCAGGGCTCCCATGGCGACATGGGGGTACTTGAGCCTGAACCATGAGGCCAGCACTAGAAACAACAGCCACAAAACAACAGCATTATTTACTTTTGTTTCTGGAAGATCCACATGACAGCGTCAGTTTTAGATTAGCTCATCCTAATCGCGACAATACTATGAGCCGGCAGAGCCAGTCAATCATGGAAATAAACTAAACAGCAGATCCAGCCGCATGTCGCACGCACGAATATAATAGGCAAAAAGCCATTTATTAGTGAGGGACTTACTGCCGCCGTAAGAGCCACCGAAGACGACGACGGGGGCGTCGACGGCTGAGAGGTTCTGCTTGAGGCTGGTGATGAGGACGGCGAAGTCGGCGAGCGCCTGCGTGGACGTCAGGTAGCCCAGCGTGTCGGTCGACTTGTATGAGTCGTTCCCGAACGGCTTGGACTCTCCGTAGAACCGATGCTGCACAGCACCCACACAAATTTCAAACATAAAAGTCGAACAGTAGTGTTAATTACTGTTGAGGACGAGTACTGATTAGTAACCTTAATTCAGCTTAAGTACAAATGCTAACACGACAACAAAAATGGCGTCTGGTGTGCAGTTAACGTAATCGCCTTTGGATTTTTCGGTGTTTTTTAAGCCTCGAGCGAATCAGCACGTCGACCAAAAATTGGGACCAAGGCACGGTCGCCGATGATATGATGGTTAGCTTTAGAATATCAGCCATGGCGAAGGATGTAAAAGCAGGGTACCTCGATGAAGACGAGGAGCGCGCCGAACTCCGGCGCGATGTCGAACATGAAGCCGGTGTTGGTGGCGAACCACTCGATGTCGCCCTCGTTGCCCGTGTACACGAACAGAGGGCCGGCGGTGGGCTTCCGCCGCCAGAAGGTGTCGTTGAGGAGGTACTTCTGGGAGAAGAGGTCGGAGGCGTTGGGCGTGAAGGTGAAGTGGTCCAGCTCCTGCTGGAAGTAGTGCGCCGTGAACGGCTTCGCCGTGCCGTTGCCCGTCGCCGCCGCGGCTGAGGCCGTGACGGCGTATCTGCCGCTCGAGCGCTGCTGATGCAGGGGAGCGAGTCCCGCGGGGAAAGGGGGAGGCTGATGGGTGGGGCGCTTGGAGGAGGCCGCTGTCGCCAGTTCCGGCGCGAACGCCGCGAGGAGGAGCACCAGCAGCAGCGCCGGGAGCGAGGAAGAGGCGGCCATATTCGCCCGTCGACACGCCCGCTCTCGTCACTGCGCTCGTGTGGTGTGGTTTAAGAATAAGAAGGCGCGGGTGCGTGAGACTGGGACGAGACGGTCGTGCGCCGCATTGATTTACTACTCCCTCCGTACGTAAACTAGATCACTAGTTTACGGAGGGAGTACATTGAAGCAGTACTCTTGTCTGGCTTGCCTTGTCGGGCATGGGTGCACTGGACGGACCCAGATGGTTTTACCCGGCGACGCGAGACGTGCCAAATCTGACAGCAAGTTCATAAATGCACTAGCTCGTTCGATGGCTGGCGCCGGACAGCTTTGCGGGCGGAGGCGCTAGGTTGCCGCGGGGCCCAGCGGCGCGACGCCGGGCATGTGGCGTGGCGGCGCTCTGGAGCTCTGGCATGGTGCGGCGGCTGCGGGGCCCTCTTCATGAGGTGGTGGCGAGCGGGACTGCCCGACCTGGTCTGACGCCGACGGCCCATCGTGCGGTGTGGTTTGTGGGCGGCGTGGGCCATCGTGCCCCTCGATGAATCCTATAAGTTCACAAGGGCACCCTATACATGGACATACATACGCCGACTCATCAGACGATGCAAAGTGGTCGAGCTTGTGCTAGTACCACCCAGAAGCCACCCTCCAACGCGCCGGCCACGCCACACTACCGGCGCATGCAAGCACGATCACACCACCACCATCGGCAGCACGATGGCCCACAACTAGCTTACCAAGGGCATGCATGACAATCTTCCAGGTGAGGGACCATTGGCCGCCCCACCTACAACTGTCAGGACGTGGCACTATAGCTAAGGGCTTAGAGGGGCCACACACAACTTTATATCGACACGAGAACAAATCTAGCAGATTCAGCAAAGCGACAACCTCCAAAACAACTTTGGAGTGCGCTCCATAGTTTACGCTGTCGCTTTGACATTAATGATGGCTAGCTTTACTGATGAAAACTACCTGGATGAGCGGTACAGACGACATGAGTATTAATCGAGGGAGGAAGACGGGGCTAAAGTGTCCCTCCCGCCACCGCGGTTGGTTTTGGATTGCCATCCAAAACAGCCGCGTCAACCTTCAAATATGGAGCCTAGTCTACAACCCAATTTTTGAAGTGCGCCCCATGATCTTGGGGGTTGAGGCGGATTTGCCGAATCTACTAAAATGTGTTTTTTCATCCATATTTTTCATATGTCGACCGTTATCATGGAGTTTGAACCGTTTTGCGAAACACATCAGAGTTGATCTCACAGGTCGGCAAATGGATGGGGTTGGAGCTGGTGATACAAGACGGCACTCATTCGGGCTTTTTCGAGGCTCACACGGCAAAGGTGGTGGTGGGAGGAGCCAAGTTGCTCACACACACACGCGTGGGTTTTGGCCAGCGCACACCAACTAATCGGGCTGGCTTAGCCCAACACGGCCACGCCTCTCTCCTCTCTCCCCTTCCCACCTGAGCTTTGCTACATCCACGCATAGTTACGGGCTGGGAGGTATTACGGGCTGATGAGGCAATCTCTAATTGGAGATTAGGAGGGACGCGGGGCCCAGCGGCGCAACGCCGGGCATGTGGCGTGGCGGCGCTCTGGAGCTCTGGCATGGTGCGGCGGCTGCGGGGCCCTCTTCATGAGGTGGTGGCGAGCGGGACTGCCCGACCTGGTCTGACGCCGACGGCCCATCGTGCGGTGTGGTTTGTGGGCGGCGTGGGCCATGGTCGTCAACTGGCGGAGCGGGTGGCGTGGCAGTGGCGGTGGATGGAGAGTGTCTAAGAGGCCGTAGGGTCCAGATCTTGCCGATGGACAGTCCGGGCTGCGATCGGCGGCTTCCTCCATGGCGTCTGGGCGGGGGAGACAGCGGCGTTGTGCCGGTGGTGCCTTCTTGAAGGCGTCAGGTTGACAATGACGATCTCCTCCCGCAGGCGCATGGCGGCGGGGCGGTGCAGGTTGGCACGGCGGCCCTCGACAGTGGGGCTGCGGTGGCAGAGCGGGTCGCGGATAGCCGACGGAGGTGGGTGCTTGGCGGCTGAAGGTGCCGGCTGCTACGGGGGTCCCTCGTCTGGATCTGGAGTGTCCAGATAAGATGGGGCGACGCCCTCCCCTCCCGGTAGCGCTGGCTGGCGGCACATGCTGGCTACCAGTGCAGGGGTTGGACTTGGTCCCCTTGTCGGGTGTTGGTTGCCCCTCGCGCGTGTTCTCATGCCTCTCTGTGGAGTGGTTGGGGTGGCAGCCGCGTGTTATGGCGTCGATGGGGAGTTCGTTTGAGGATGCCAGCATGGACCTCAGATGGTAGGCTACACGATTGACTTTTCGGCAGGCTTCGTGGTGGTGGTGGTGGTGGTGGTGGCCACAGTTCTTGGTTGTGTTGGCGGCTCTCGCCTGCTTCGGCAGTGCCAAGATCGGGTGTGGTTGTGTTGTCGACCGGGACGCCTCCTGGTGGTGCAAACGAGTTTCCGAGCAAAAAGTTTCACGTTTGGCACCGCCGTCGGCAACCCCGTGGATGTCGTTCTCTTTCTGAAGACGTTGTCGTGGGTCTCGTTCACGTGTCCGTGCTTCGGGTGAAAACCCTTGTCTACTTGCTCGGACTTGGCAGCGGCGACGCTTGCTTCACGTCGTCACCCTCCTGGGGATGTTGTTGTGGAGCTCAGGCGTCCTCGGTCAGGCCTCGGTGAAGTGTTAGGCTAGTTCTAAGCTTTTTGTGTATCTTTCAATATCTTTTAGATGGGCTTTTTACTATATCGTATCGTTCAAGCGTGTACTTTCATGTGTTGAACGGGGTTTGTCTAAAAAAAAGTGTTGAACGGGGCAAAAGTCTTTTGACCAGCCACAACGACTCGAGGGCATTCCACAACGCAACGCCGGCATCCTCTCGCCGGCCACACAAGGTGGCTGATCCGAACTTGACCGGCCGCGTCGCCGTCGCATGGTCCGCAACGCGTACGTGCGCGCGAGACACGACACGGCCGTCGTCGCCGGCGCAAGTCTTTGGCCGAAAACGAAGCAAACGGTGCCGTGACAGGAGCAAAGCGGGTGTGTGGGGTGCAAGAAAGTGCTTGTCCCTGTTGAATCTCGCGTGCTACCGTCTCATCGACCGATGACTAGGTTGAGCAGAAGGGCACGGGTGATGGGTCCAATGGAAGTAACACCAGAGGCGCCCCATCGCCACACCACACGCCATGGTGATGGTGCATCCAAATATGCTCTCCCTGTGTGAACCGGCACCATCATAGATTTTGATCCGCGATAAATAAGAAAAAAAAATGGACGAAAATGGGCAGCGTTCATATTTGGTTGGTTGGTCGAGATTGGGCCTTACGTGTGTAGATGCATCCGAATTCATCGCCAAAAAAAAAGAGGATATTGCATCCAAATTTGAGTTTATATCATGCTTAATTACTCGCGTGGCACAGCCCTCACGCTGGCATGCTCGCCTCTCGGCCGCAACTCCAGTTCAGTGGGCTTTGTGGCCTCTGTTACGATTTAATTAATCATATTAATCCCTGCTTTGTGGCCTCTGTTACGATTTAATTAATCATATTAATCCCTACTTTATCGCGAGAGCTATGTCTCACATTAAGCGAGACATAAGAAGCTCTCGCGTCGAGGGACTACAGTATGCTCTCGCGTCGACATAAACAGCGAAGAAAGGCCATAAATAGAACCGTCTGACAAAGTATATAAAAACGACAAGTTGGCAACAGAAAATCCATATGAGACCCGTGCCTATGTCGACGAAGGAGGTGGACCGGTCTAGAGATTATGATGCCACCCATGTTGGGTAAAATCCTCCCTGGTCGCCCGCTCCAATCGTATACACACCGCCTTGAACAGCGGTTAGTACTCCGTTCGGTGCAGCGTAGACCACATACAAAATCAGTGCAAACAATGGTAGATAACCTGCATAGGATAAGAGATTTTGACATTAAAATCATAATCATTTCTACATAGTCAAAGCGACCATAGTAAGGTAGACGTTCCCACCCGAATTAGCACACTAATCGTATTTGGTATTCCGTCAAGCCAGTGACCATATATATTGGCAACACTTGTCGACGGATACAAATTGGACGCTATTTGAATGACGGACCATGTAGAATGCGCAAACTTGCATTGAAAGAAGAGGTGTTTGATTGTCTCGTCATGAGTACAAAAGCTACACTTTTTGCTTCTTTGCCAGTTGCGTCTAGCGAGATTGTCTTTAGTTAGCACAACTCCTCTTCGAAGATACCACATGAAAATCTTAACTTTCAGTGGCATATTCGATTTTCATATTAGTTTATTATGTTCCACTGGAATCTCTGAGTGCGAGAGTGCACGGTACATAGAGTAAACTATGAAGGACCCAGATGTAGTTCGATTCCAGTGAAACACATCCCGCCCTTGTGCCAAGTTAATCAAATCCAAACGGAATTGTAGATGTTGCCATGACACAAGGCGGGGGCCAATCAAATCCCTCCTAAATGGTACATCTGATGAGGAAGAGCTGAGAACGTGCGCATGAGTATCACATTCTTATCGCGTACTATGCGGTACAAGGCTGGATATTGTTCCTCAAGAGTAGCGTTTCCTACTCACTTGTCCTCTCAGAAACGTATCTCAGAGCCGTCCTTTATCGCGAATGACCCGAGTCGGAAAAAGATGTTTCTTTACCGCCATCAGACCATCCCCAAAATGCGAGTCACCAGGCTTCCAATATGCCTGGGATCTCGTATTGACTTAAAAGAGACAATAACCATTATATGGGTCATCTTTTTCTCCTTTATTTTTTCCACTGGGTTTGAAGTAGTTTTAGCAACATATCAAACACATAGCTCCTCAACTTTTCCCATGAAGTTTTTGGAAAACCTTTTCAAGATGATAATACTTACACTAACAAGCATGTATTTTTTTGGGGGGGGGGGGAGGGGGGGGGGGTGGATGCGTTAGGATTTAATTAATCATATTAGTATATGTTTGTCCTACTAGAGCGGTTGCCCCGCATCCCTTCGGGCATACCCCTTTGAGGGCTATATATGTGTACAATCATCATCAACAAAGATAGCCGTTCATTTTACATCTGCGTCGATTACCTCTCTACAATTACCTGCAATAGCCTCTTGAGATGTGGCGGACCTTTGCTCCTCGATAATAGAGGGGCGAGATCCTTCTTTTTTGGGATGTTAGGGTTTCTTTGTGAGGACATCGAGACTGTGATGGTGTTTTCATGGCTGAATAAATTCCTCCCTGCTACCACCTAGGTCTGCTAATCGCCATGGACCCTCACGTTTCTGCGGGTTTTTTTTTTAGTTGAAGGAGATATTTATATCATCTATGTACATGTTCCTATTTGTGATTGTCATTTTTTTTTCCAATACATGGAGTACAACGTAAAACACACCAGCACACTTACACACGCACACAAAATAGCGACCACTGAAGACCATAATCCCAGAACTTCAAGAATACCGAAAACCAGCACATATGGTACGTTTCGGCGAAAACATCACCTCTCGCTGAAAAAACTCGCTATGCATACATACAATGTATGGTTTAAAAAAAAAACATAAGCCTATCACAACGTTGTGAAATATATTATGGCTAAATTTTTAAGCATGACTTCATCCTCATTTATTGTAACTTTGTTTCTTGTTGATCAACCGAGGTCTACCCACCCCCCCCCCCCCCCCCCCCCCACCCACGCAAAAAATGTACTATCAGTATATTTTTCTACTTTTTTTTTTTGAACAAGATATATTTTTCTACTCACGATCTACACCAGTATCAATACAGAAGGTGTGGTCATGAGATATGATGAGCTTTTATAATTCTCCCTCACTTTTTTCGTCTTGTCTCCCTCACTCTCATGAATTCAGCCAATCATTTCGCACCAAGACCCAAGTTGCACACTTGCACAGCATCTCCCCATGCAATCTACTCCCTACTTGAATTACCTCATCATGTCCCCCAACGAACGAGGACACCCGAGCACTGAACCAGCCTACGGCAACACAACACGGACGAGCAATGAGTCAGCTCCTAGGTAAAATCGAAAGAAAAAAAATTCACATCAAACACATACGCTACGAACCCTTTGTTGAAACTAATGCCACGTCTGGCCCTTTGGCGAAACTATTTGCAAATCTGGCCCGGAGGTCGGCGCTAAAGAGGGTTCTGCTGTCAGATGCTCTGAGGGGTCGGCTCCAATGGAGCTCGGCGCCGACCTTGCTTCGGCGCTTGATTTTGCTGGCGCCGACCTGCACGGGTTCGGCTCCAGTGGCGGAGCCAGGATTTGGGTATGGGGGGGGGGGGGGGGGGGGGGGGGGCAAGCCAAGTTGATTAAAAAAATTCTAGTGCAAAAAAACTATTATAATACTAATATAATGTGTCACTTCGACGCTATAAAAATACAGTTACATTTGTTTATTTTTACTTTGCCCTATGATTACAAATAAGATCAAAGATATTAATAATTTCAACAAAGGAGTTCTTAGATGTTAGTTCCTTTCAATGTAGATTATCATGCAATGTCAAGGCAAGTCATCTCCTATTTTACTTCCAAAACGTGTAGATTTAGCATCATAGATCGTACAATCAAAAGAATTGTAATTTGATGTATATAATTTTGACAAGTAAATGTAGTAATAGACGGTTAAATATTTGAAGGATCTCAAAATGTCAGGTACCCTCATACTATAATTAACAAGCTAGCTTCACACATTAGTCCATCACACAAGGAATACTACTAGTTTACTGTGATTTCGAGACTAAGCGATCGGATAATACAATACAACCGCAATGCAAATCAAGCAGCAACAGGGCCTCAATTGGTACATATATAAGCAAATTTTAGAGTACTAAAAGTAGTCAATAATGCTCACCGGACTAGAATTGATGAGCGATCACGGAGCTAGTTGGTTGGAGTCTCGAGAATTGGCGATTGCAGTGCAGAATAGCGTCGCGGCGCCGCCGTCTCAGATCTCAATCTGATCGGGGGAAACCGCATGGAGACCAGGAGGCAGGGGACGCCGTCAACGCTAATCTCATCCCTAATTACAGGAAAGGGCACTTAACCTGAGGGCCTGGGAGCAGAGAAGGCCTTGAGTGGGCCTTTGTATGGCCATTTTCTATTTTCTTAGGGGGGCCATCAGCCCATCACGTAGAGGTTATCGCTAATCACTACCGTAGCTATTAAGTAAACTCTCGATCGATAGGGGGGGCCAGGCCCCTGCTCGCCCCCCTTGTCTCCGCCCCTGTTCGGCTCCATCCTCTTTGGCGCCGACCTCAGGGGCCAGATTTGCACATAGTTTAGCCAAGGGGCTAGATGTGACATTAGTTTCGGAAAAGGGCCAGATTTGTCAAATAATACAGCACTGGTGGAATCTGCACACGAGGCAGGCTAATGGCGCTATTGTTCGAGCCCATCATGTGATCTGTCAAAGGCTCAAATCCATAGAGTAGGCCCACCGCCGGTCTCAATGATTCCAACCTTTGACCTAGAACTACAGAAAGGACAAAGCTTGTTCAAAAGACAAACCATAAACTGTTGAGCAAAGATTCACGATTTGACTAGGTGAATGCTAATATACATAGCTCACATACATTACAACTGTACAACTGACCATACTAGTGCACATTAATAAAACATTTTGTAACCATATTTGTGTCATCATGAATAGAAGCGACAGGGATCGATGTCAGATTAGTTTTGAAGGAATACTTTCTTTTGTGGATAAGTTTTGAAGGAATACTAAACCGGTCAGACCACCTGACACTTGCAACTTTGCAAGGTATGGAAAATAACTGACAGGATTTTCAGCACCCGGGTGCCCTATACCCTCTATGAACAGTAAATTCAAAACAAATTGAAAAAAAAAATCAAAAAAATCTGAAATTTTCGGACATCAAACTTGATCAAACTTTCGATGATCTTGCAAAGTTTCAGCTGAAAATAACACTCGAGGAGCCCGCACCTAAAAAAACAAAATCATTGTTCAAGTTTATGTACACTTTTGAGCACTGATTTTTTTTTTTTTTTTTGCTGAGGGCTCCTCGAAGGTTATTTGTTCCTGAAACTTTGCAAGAACATCAAATCTTTGATCATCTTTGATCCCTGAAAGTTTCAGATTTTTTTGAACTTTTTTTACGAATTTACTGTTCATGAGGGTGTAGGGGCGCTGTTACACTTTTCTCTGGAAAATAATACTAGGAACCGGTGAGGAACATGCACATGGACACCTGCATAGCCAGAGACAGCGAACAGACACCATCGTAGTGGCGCCAGTGCAACGAGCCTGCCCATCCCGGTTGACGTGCAGCAGCAGTAGCGCCAACAGCAAGATAGGAACAGCGATGCTGGGCTGCACCTGCGGCACGCACGGTGCACCACAGAGCCACACAGCAAAAGGCGTCCAAGTGACTTGAGTGACAACTTCTGTGCTTCTATTTATTGATGCACCTTATCTACTCATAAAACTATGAAGAACACACGCCAAGGATAAAGATACGGACCACCAGTCCACCACACACACCATATCTTGTTCGATGCAAGAGTCAACCCTTGACAGTCCATTCTCTATTTATTGTTTTTTATCAAGTTTTTCACATACAAACTGGTTCAGTTTTTTGTTTGTTTTTTAATTGAGATCGGTATACAGGTGGGGATCTCCCCCTCCTATGACTGATTCAGACAAAAAAATGGTCCAGAAGTTGTATTAGATTCAATGCTTAAGCAAGTAATAGAGTTCTAACCAAAGGTCATCCATTGCAAGAAAACACATGGTTGTCCACAGTGCTACCGCACATATAGCTTCTACCAGTTCACGGGCTTACTTTTTAAAAAGATTTTCTTTTGCGGGTACTTTGTAAAGAGAATTGCCTAGTTGACACTAATTGAAACGAGCTTCTGGGGACCTTGTCATATCGTCGTGGAATTTTATGGGGTTGTGCACCATTGTGGGATGAAGCTGAGCTTTGGGCGTGCCTCGCCGGTCTTTATATCAGTATCACCCTTCACATGTAAATTATTTTAGAAACTGATTTTGCATTTTGTGGCCTCTTTCCTTGCAAATGAAAACCTTGACAGATCCCCTCTCGTTGATCTGAAGAAGGAAGCTCTGAGCACCATTAATCTTTTGAATAGCTTTAAGATGTCTAAGGTCAATCGTCAAGCCAATGGGGTGGCACACGAGATTACGAAGTTTAGTTTTGATAATAGGTCCGATGGTATTCTTCTTAATAGTTGTCTGCCCTGCATGGCGTATTCTGTAGAATGGTTGTAATATTTTCTAATTAATTAATATATGGGGAGGTGTTTTTTCCAAAAACAAAGAGTAAAACTAGCTTCTCTATTGGGACCTAAGAATGTTCTCTTTTCTATTTGACATCGTGTTTATCTTTAATGTCTTTCATGACACTGTCGTCCATTCTACTACTTCAACCATGTCCCATGTCAGATGTTAGATGCAAGGACATAAATGCCCTCTATCCTCATCTCCCTTACGCCCACCGCGATCACTCTCCTCCCATCCCAATTTCCTCCGATCCACGGTTCCCTCCTCCGCACCACCACCAGAAGCCTCACCTCTGCGCTCCAACCGGAGGAGGTCACGATCCTTGACTTGGTGTGGAGTGGGGTGTACATTATCTCTGGTTATTCAGAAGTTGTATTCGATTCGATGATGATACCAACAAAACAACAAACATGATTTTAAACATCCCTTGGTAAGCTTGAATGCTTTAAGCAATGGTAGAGTCCTAAGAGCATCTTAACCCTTTACCTAAAAAGCTTTAACTCCTCAAAACATTAAGCCATCCCTAACCTTTCCCCAAAAACTTTTAAACAGCCCTCACCGGCTCAAATTTGTGAAGCCGAAGAGAATCTCTCCCTCTCACTCTCTCTCTCTCTCTCTCTATCTCTCTCTCTCTCTCTCTCTCTCTCTCTCTCTGTGTGTGTGTGTGTGTGTGCGCGCGCGCGCGCGCGCGCGTCCACCCCCATCATGCAGCCCTACTAACCTCTACCCCACCTTTTAATCCCTCGCCGGTTTTTCTGCCTCTTTCCGTCTTCACCCTTGGGGGCTCCTACTCTACGCGGACCACCATAGCGCCTCATTTCATCGGGAATGAACAGCCAGAGGAGAGAGGAATAGGATGGCGTAGCCGACCTATGCTCAAGGTAGCTCCGTCATCTCGTGCCCACACCGACGATCTTGCGGATGTTGGAGTTGAGTCATCGCGAGCTACTTTGACGGAGCGTTCATGCACAGCTTGGTCGGGATTTAGTTCCTCTTGGCATGAAGGCCTAGGCTGGAGGAGCGACCGCCTGGGGCATAGGCCTGGCATGTGCCAATTTATGCGTACATTCAGGTAGTAGTTGGGCTCAGCCCAAGCACGGAAGAAATTAAATGAAGTAAAAGAGAGGCTGGGAGGGAGATGGGCTTGGGTGAGATTATGTCTCGCTTCAAGCGAGACCGAGCATCGACTCGCTTCAGGCGCCTCCCTAAATGGGCCAGCCCAGTGCGTGGGAGGACACAGCCTCATTTTATCTGTTTTTTTTTCACTTTTTTTCATTTTTGCTTTATTTTTTTATTTATATTTATACTTGCAAATTTTCTAAATATATGTATTACAAAAAAATTACATAAATTTTTTTGAGAAAATCTTAACCAAGCATTTTAAAATGTTAAATGTGTATAAAGAAAATGTTTCTCATGTACACGAAAAATGTATACAATGTGTATGAAAAAAGTTGATCATTTAATTAAAAAATGTTAATCAAGCATTTGAAAAAATGTTCATCAAGTATTTGAAATCATAATTAAGCATTTGAAAAGTGTTAAATATGTATAGAAAGATTTATACAAAAAATACAATGTGTATGAAAAAATGATTATCATGTATTTAAAAAATGTTAAACATGTATAAAACAAATGTTCCTGATGTATACGACAAATGTAGAACATGCATAAAAAAATTGAACATAAAAAAATAAATTTATAAAATATTGCTCGTCTATCAAAAAATGTTAATCAAATATTTCAAAAATGTTAAATGAATATAAAAATGTTCCTTTTATATACCAAAAATATACAATATGTATGAAAAAAAGTAGTCGTCAAACACAAAAATTTGAAAAAAACAATTAATTGTCTATTTGAAAAAAGGTTAAATATGTATAAAAATGTTACTGATGTATATGAAAAATGTAGTGCGGTTATTAAGAAAATTGAACATAAAATATAAATTATAAAAAATGCTGATCGTATATCAAAAAATGTAATCATATATTAAACAATGTTATACATGTATTTAATAAATTTGGTATATGCAAAAAATTTACAATGTATACGAAGCATGTATTCATCAAATATTTTTTTTATTAATGGTAATCATGTATTTAAAAATGTTTAAAAATATTCTTGATGTACACAAAAAATTTAAACATGTGTTGAAGAAAAGAGAAGACTAGTGAAAACTAAAGAAACGGAAAACAGAAACAAAGAAAAACAAAACACTGATGAAAACAAAGAAAGACCGATTAAAGCTAGAATGAAAAGTAAAACTACCTGTGAAAACAGCGAAAGAAACAAAGAAAAAAAAAGAAAGATAATAAAAAGCAGTGAAAACCATGAAAGAAACGAGGAAACCCAGTAAAAAACAATGAAAAATAGAAACCCAATGAAAACCGTAAAGAAATAAAGAAAAACAAGAGAAAACAAAAACATCAGGAAAAACCAAGAAGAAAACCGGGCAAGAAATGGAAACCAAAAAATCATAGAAAAAAGAAAGAAAAAGAAAAATCAATGAAAACGAAAAAAGCAGTGAACAAAAAACGAAAACAGAAAAAATGAAAAAACCGTGAAGAAACAAAGAAAACCAAAAGGAAAAAAGGAAAATGAAAAATAATAAAAATAACCAAACATCGAACGTGAACATGGCCAGCGATTGAAAAAATGAAACGGGCCGGCCTAGTTTACGACGTGGAAAGAAAATGTTTGATCGAGACGGAAGCTATACTCGCTGTAAGCGAGATATAGTCTTCGTGGATGGGCTCAACCCGGTAAGAAAATAGAGAAAAGGGAAAGAAGAAGAAGGGAGGAATTAGGCCAGGCCTGTTCGGCTGGGAAATGAGAGTTAGGTATGTATCGCCAATGCAGCCGGCAGCGGAGGTTCCTCTAAATAAACCGGCAGGGGAGGAATGCAAACGTTGTCACCATCTCTGATCACTCTATCTGACTGCCTATACTCGCTTTAGTCCCTGACGACTGCGGTTGGGCACTGTATGTGTGCCCGTGTTCTGCGTCACGGCTCCCTCCGCATGTAACTGCAGTGGCCATCCACATGGTACGCCCATGATCAATCTATACTCCTCTCTTTAGTCTTTGTTAGGGCTCTCATTTCTAAACTTCTAATTGTATTTATTTACTTCCTTTCAGAATTTGGGTGTGAGAATGTTGCCTAAAATATATGTCTGAAGCTGAGAAAAGGAAAAAGGGAAAACGAGTGGATCAGTTTACTGAATCACAAAGAAGTGCATTAAGTAAGTATTTTTTTTAGTTTCTTTCTGAAGCACTTAATTATTATTGTTGATGGAGACATGGAGTCATTGGAATTTGTTTTCTTATTGAAGATAATCATACTAGTTATTCTTTTAATCTTCTTGTCATAATATGACATTGCTTCACTAATATCATTATGGGTCTGTTTAAGCCTCATCTAGATGTGACATAGTTATGTCACATCTAAATGATGTCACGTGAAAATTCGTTGTCTCCATTCCCTTTTCTTTTTTTCCTTTTTTCCTTTTTGCATTGTTCTCTTGCCGGCCACCCTCCAGCACACCAAAGGCCTCCACCCCGACAACACAAAACTTACCAGTGACAACAACAACGGCAATAGTCCAGGCCTAATAGGAGCTTGTTGTGCACCGACTCAAAAAATCAAAACATTGTTGTGGCACGAGACAAAAGGTTTTTCACGCGTAGGTAAAAAAAAACTTCTAGTAAAAAGGCTTCTAAAAAATGGTACACATTACACATTTTAACGAGAAAGGATCCTGACAAACAAGAATCACACGGGCCATATCTGAGCTTAGAAAAAGATGCAAAAAGTCCCATGCACAATACACACGCACAGAAAAAAATGGTTGCACCATGTTGTTTTCTTTTTGATAGGCAAGCGACACCACGGGTTTTATTTTGAATGGGACATCACAGGTTGTTTTCGTGTCTGTCGCATGCTCGACTATAAAATGTTAGTACAAAACAATCACGAGAAATTAAAAATAAGTTCATGTAATTAAAAATGTTCACACATTTTAAAAATATCCGTGAAACTGAAAAAAATATCCATGGAACTAAAAAATGCTTGCAAATTTAATTTTCATCGTGTATTTTTTTTTGAAAAAATTTCATTGTGCATTTAAACAAATAATCAAAATTATTTGATATTTTTATTATGTATTGAAATTTTTAATTATATTTAAAAATACTCCCTGAGTATAAAAACAATGATTGTCGCAAAAAGGGGCAATGTTCTTTAAAACATGTATATCACATATTTATGAATTGTTCTTCATCCATTAAAATTGTTGAATGTTATTTGGAAAATGTTCATAAAAATGGTTTACTTGTATATAAAATGTGGATCGTTTATTTAAAAAATATTCATCATGCATTTATAATATGTTCAATATTATTTAAAAATGATTTCGCATATTTAAAAACGTTCAAATTGGGCGCTTTCCAGTTCCAGTTGTATTCTACATGCAAATGGGTCAGGGGGCAAGTTGTTGTCAGTGTAGACCCGCAACTCGATTGGATTCAGGGGCATGTTGAGTATCGAGTGTGGACATGCAACTGGATCATGCAACTGGGTCAGTGTTCGTGCCAAGTTGCATGTTGAGTGTGGGTATGCGACTAGGTCATCTTGGGGAGCAAGTTGCGTGTCGAGTGTGGGCCTGCAACTAGGTCAGGTCGGCGGGCAAGTTACATGTCGAGGGTTGACATGCAACTGGTCAGGTGGAGTTGTGTGTCTAGGTTTGACATGCAAGTAAGTTGGGTCGGGGACAAGTTGGATGTTGAAGGTGGAAATGCAACTGGGTCGGCGAAGTTGCATGTCAAGGTTTGGCATGCAATTGGGTGGGGTCGAGGGAGGGGGAGCAAGTTGCATGACGAATGTGGACATGCAACTTGGTTGGGTCGGGGAAAGTTGCGAGTCGAGGGTGAACATGCAATTGGATCAGACGGGGGAAAGTTGTGTGTCAAGGGTGGACATGCAAGTAGGTTGGGGTGGAGTTGTGTGTCAAGGTTTGTCATTCAACTGTATCGAGGTTGGGGAGGGGGGAAAGTTGTTTGTCAAGCATGGACGTGCAAGTAGGACGGGGGTCGGAGGGACAAGTCGCGTGTCGAGGATGAACATCCAACTGGGTCAGGGTGGAGTTGCATGTCAAGGTCTGATATGCAAATTGAGGTTCGGTCGTCGGGGCAAGTTGCATGTCGAGGATGGACATGCAACTGGGTTGGGGTCAACGGAGGGCGCAAGTGGTGTGTCAAGGATCGACATGCTAGTAGGTCCGGATCGGAGGACAAGTTGTGTATCGAGGATGGACATGCAACTGGGTTGGGGTAGAGTTGTGTGTCAAGGGTTGACATGCAACTAGGTTGGGGCGGGGGGTGGATGTCGAAGGTGGACATGCAACTGGGTCAAGTTAGAGGGGAAGTTGCGTGTCGAGAGTGGACAGGCAACTAGGTCAGGTCGAGGGCATGTTGCGTGTCGATAGTGGACATGCAACTGGGTCAGGTCAAGGGCAAGTTGCGTGTCAAGGGTGGACATGCAACTGGATCAAAAGGGGGGCAAGTTGCATGTCGAAGGTGGATATGCAACTGGGGCAGGTCAGGGGGGCTACGCATCAAGGGTGGCATGCAACTTGGTCGGTCGGGGGCAAGTTGCATGTCAAGGGTGGACATGCAATTGGGCCGGGAGTTGAGGGCAAGTTGTGTGTCGAGGGTGGACATCCAACTAGGTCTGGGTGGATTTGTGCGTCATGGTTTGACATGCAAATGGGTCCGTTCTTCAAGGCAAGTTGCGTGTCGAGGATTTGCAAATGGGTTTGTTCGTCGACATGCAACCTGCCCCTCTTGCCCCGACTTTGCCCTAGGCTCCTCCAAAATATAGAACATAGTGCAAAGAATAGATAAACAAGGTCAAAACATACATATTCCTTTCCAACCTCGAAAGGGCGCTCCTCTTGTGTAGCAAGAGCTACGAGGCGACCGAGTTGCGCGATGTTAATGCTAGCGTGCGAGCGGGGCAAGTCGGAGCGGCGACTCCAGATCCGAAGGTGTGCGTTGGCTCGGCCTAGTTGCTTGTGTGGTTTTCGGTCCATTTTTTCTCATAAACAGGGTCACTCTGTTTTGGTTTTCAATTCAGTTTCCCTTCTAATCCGGATCAATCCTTTCTTTAAAATGAGTTCATATTCAGGTGAAAAAGCTATGTGCCTTCTTTAAGGTGATTTGACACTATCTCTAGACTTTTCAGACTTTGCATATGAATCGCTGAGCTGGTCAGTTGTATTTATGTCAAACTTCTTTGCGTTGCAGGATTTTCAATCGAGATGATGCTTTCATCTTTTTTGCATGAGATGTTTCTGCATGTGTGTTTGCAGACTGCTTTTCTTGCTGTATCAGTGAAATTGTGCAAATTGTCGTAGTCGAGTTAATTAGAAGCAGGGTTGGGGGCTTCCATGGGCATAGCTTTAGCTTTTAAATAGGTCTTATTTCCAGAGATCATAAACAATGTTGTGTTTATAAGAATAAACAATGTTATGCTATGTTATGTCTGTTATAACCAGTTTGCATGTACTTGTTTTCGATGCAATGTCGCTTCTTTCCCTGAGATGCCCCTGCAAAGTAATAACATGGCCCGTGTCTATGACATGTGGACTCAGACCCCACGCGTCATAGACATGGCATTTGTCAAAACCGTGCATTAAAATTTTCTGCAGGGACAAATATTCAATGTTCACCACAACAGTTTTAGAAGAAGAAAAAAAGAACCTCTGCATTCATGATTCACGTATGACTGCTTAAGTTCAAGAATTTCTGGTGTCTTGTTGAATTTGAAGTTGCACGAATGCATCATATTAATTTTTTGTGCTTACCCTTTTTTTGGGGGGTAAATACTTGTATTTCTCAACCAATACCAGGATTACAATCAACTTTGCTAAGTTCAAGCGCTACTGGTGGACCAGAGAGCCACACAACAGTTCTCTTTTCAGTTCTAGCAAAGTTTGCCAAATAGTTTGCTACAGTATTTTGGCTACGCTTAATCATTGTTTTAAATAGCGGGCTATGCCAATAGTGGCGGTCCTTCAAATAAGCTATAGCGAGGCTATAGCCGGCTATTTCAGAACTTTTTCATAGAATTGTACATGAATCCTATAGCCTATCATTTAGCGGCACCCTGCTCAAATTGCTATAGCGGGGCTATAGCTGGGCTATAGCCAGCTGTTTAAAACTTTGCGATTAATACAAGTTTTACGAAGAGAAAGAAAATATTTAATCTCTGCCACTAACGAAGCAAACACCGACCTATCATGGTTATCATCCTTTAGTAAAATCACCACTGATATTGGTGCTTATCGCCCTGTAGAAGAAAGGGAAATCCTTATATTCTGGATTTAGCCACATTTATTTTCCTTGACTGTGAAAATCAATGGCGCCTTCTTACTGCTACATCTGTGCAATGTCCTTGTTATACTGATCTATCCATCCATGTATGATCTCAACTTCCTGTCTCCTTTGTTCTACAACCCATTCTGGATCATCCTTGGTTGCAGATCTGAAGTCCAAATGATGGGCTCCTGAACATGACCACCAGAAAGAAGTAGCCATCCTTAAATCAGTTTCAGAATACTTTTGACCTTGCATATTTTCTGTAAATTCATGTTTACCTTTCTCCGTCACAAGAGCAATGATGCTGGATGATATGTTCTTGAGTACCCTGGTAGAAGTTCGGAAGGAAAACTATTATTATTCTTTACTGTGGTAAAACTGTTACCGGAATGGTCGAAACTATCGTCATGAATAGATCAGATGGTGAAATCTTGTACTCCTACCCGCCTCGACTCCACGGGTCTCGCATCCCGTTGGAGAAGATGATGTTGCTCCCAAACCTCTTGAGAACCTTGTCAATTTTCTGCAGTGGGTTGTGCAATGCAGTACCAGGTGAGCATGTGCCAACCAAACAATTGTTGCTACTGACGGTTCGTATGTACAGTAATAAACACTGAAAAATCTGAAAGAAAACTTACATGGCCACCATATTCAGTAGTGATCCAGTGCATCCTCGGATGAACTCCGTAGTACAGGAGGCAGTCCTCGGACGTCTTCTCGTTTTTTTTCGAAAAGGGGAAGAAACCCCGGCCTCTGCATCCTGAGGATGCACACAGCCTTTTATTAAAGTAGTCTCAGAGTAACATAGTGAAATGTATTACAAATCAAGGATCGCTCAAAGTTGAGACCAAAATCAACCAGCGGAACAAAGTGGCTAAGAAGACATATAGCAAACTAAGCATCCTGTAGTCGACTAATATGCCGCCATCCAGCCCGGGACAAGATATCCTGAGCAACCGTCAGGAGATGGGTGCATCCAGAAACCATAACATCCCTCTGCACCTGAGGAGAAAGGAGTGCCCATAGCTGTACCCAATGAACCACCATATGGATAACCTGCAAGATATTAAAAGTTTTTTGTTTGTTAAACACTAGATTATTTCTACATCTCCATATTGACCAACATAAGGCCGACACACCTATGCGAATTCGATCCTTAGAATTTTTGTCAACTCCATTCAACCAATTGCCAAACATATTAGTAATATTCGTTGGAGGAGGGAGATCATAAGAGAAATAAATTATGCGCCATAAAATCTTAGCAAAAGGGCATTCAATGAAAAGATGCTCTACCGTCTCCTGTTCCCCACAAAAGACACATTTTGTACAGCCTTTCCACTTCCTCTTAACTAGGTTATCCTTGGTCAAAAGGACTTTGTTGCTTAAGAACCACATAAAAATCTTTATCTTCAAAGGGATTTTAAGTTTCCAAAGATACTTTCTCAAATAAGGTGTGTGGCCATTCATGAGGTCTTCGTACATTGATTTGACTGTGAAAATACCCGAGGTAGTGAGATTCCAGACAAACTTATCTTGTTCACTATCAAGAGAGATTGGCATTAGGCGCGTACAAAGATTCAACCAAGCCGTCCATTTATCCCCGTTTAGTAACCGTCTGAAACTAATATTCAGGGGCGCTTGAGACAACACACTTGCAACAGTAACATTCTTATGCTGCACAATGTTATAGAGGGCCGGATACTGCCGCGCTAGACTAGTCTCACCCAACCAAACGTCTTCCCAGAACCTAACACTAGTACCATCTCCCACTTGAAAATAGCCCCTAGCAAAAAACTCATCTTTCACATTCATGAGTCCCTTCCAGAAAGGAGAGTCTGTCGGTTTGACATGAACCTCAAATAAGGTTTTTTGGCTTAGATATTTATTTTGGAGGAGTTCTTGCCATATACCTTCCTCATTAATAAGCTTGAATAACCATTTACTCAATAAACATTTGTTTTTTATTTCCAAAACTTCTATGCCAAGGCCTCCTTGATTTTTAACTGAAGCTGGACGGTGGGAACATGCTCTCGTTCGACACCGTCATCGGCATGACCATCTCTGTGCAGTACTGCACAAGAATGTTTTTAAGAAAACACATATATGATCATCTCAGGCATCATGTGTTACCAGTACAGCAGATACATATGTATGTGAGTCAGGCTTCTACCTGCCATCCCCAGCCGTCGAGGCCATGAGGGTCATCCTCATCTTCCACCTGGAAGCACTTCTGGTCGCCTGTGTAATTGTAGTACAGGCTCGCCGCGGCGAAAGCTTTGTCGATGACGTCTGCTCCCGCGGGAAAAGAGTCAATGATCTTACACATCTGCAGAAATGTCAGGAGAATTACATGCTCAGCAGAAGGGAATAGAAACAGGTCCTCGGACTCAGTTTGGTAGCTCTGAAACTCATGTTTCTCTCCTCAATCATGATTCATTTGATGTAATAATGCAGGCAAGAGTAAGGGTTATAAGGTAGGTTACAAATGGCTAACCTCCTTCACAGGGTAAGCAGGCAGATTCATCATGAAATTGGCTGGGGTTGGATAGTCCACCATGGCGGTGTAGGCGAATGCATTCGATAGCCAGTTACTCAGCGAATCAGCGGACTGCACAGTCCTAAAAGTTGAGGGATAATACAACGTCATGAACCCGAGTCATCGCCCATTTGTTCGAATACGGCGCTGTTCATTAGTTCACCACTCGGGCAATCTTGTCAAGATGAGGCTTTCATGTTCAGTCATGAATGCAGCTGAGCTGAGTGTGTATCCTTTGGACTTAATGTACATTCTCTAAGCCTGCAAGTCATCTTTTTTCATGTATTTCTTGCCTACAAGGTTTGACTATTTGTTTGCTTTACTTACACTTCACACATAGAAAAAAGAATACTTGCAGTCTTAATCTCTTACTCCCTCCATTCCCTTATACAAGGCCACTATGAAAAATACATTTTGCATCTATACAAGGCCACTAACAGTAATCGAGGCAAAATTAATGATGTTTCCTCGTACTACCAACTTGTTTAATACTTGCATGCATGTAGTCATAATGACATTGTGCTACTTCCTTCTCATTCCTTCTTTGCATGCATGCGGGCGTATTAATGATCCCGGTTAACGAAAAGAAAAGTTGGCTTGTAAACGTCATTAAATTTCACCTTGGTACCTGTAATTTGAGTTTGTGGCCTTGTATAAGGGAATGGAGGGAGTATTTTTCTCCCTACAGTAATGAATTTTATACTGTGGGGTTCTCCCCAACGGTTTTCAGTCAAAAAAAATCATCAGTTGCACAAAGCTTACTTGCAGGCCCTGAAGGTTTTGCTGAGCTCCAAGAGGCCTGTGTGGTTGGATCCCCGATCATCTAGCACATCCCAGACCGCCTTGATGACACTGAAGCAATTCAGGCTCTCAGACTGCAAAATTAGTTGGATGTTACAAACTTACTATCAGCTGATTAAACACATTTATCTTTTTGGAAACTTGACTTGGGACAGCTACTAATCAAGCATCAATCAGACAAAGATGTCACTACAAAGTGACTCATCATTCCCTTCCCTTGTTATATCTTGTCTCTACGGTATTAGTAATAGCTGTGTCATCGGGGATCAATGATGAATGCGAGGACGTTACTAATAGTACATCAATTTGCATACAAGTGAGGACGTTATTCGGAACCGCCTATTGATAGATAGCTCTTCGGTGCAGTTGAGCGTCGCAATCAACCTAATCAAAAACTGAATCATTACTTCATTAGCCGTGGTGAACTCATTAAGGTAAGGCTTCACCTAGACATCCACATCATTAGCCATTTCAGTCACGCACTTAAATTCTTGAAAGATTCTAATCAGACACATCTATTAATTCACAACTGAAAGCCACTAAGGTGCCGCTAGGGTACTGTTAACACGACAACAAGTGAAATTCAGTACTAATATGATGTACCGTAAAAAGAACTCTAATTCAGAGCTGGCACCGTGACAACAAGTGAAATTCAGTATCCAGAGCGGTGCATGTTGATCTGCCATGCGTTCTCAAGACCAATAATTTGACCGGTGACACTAGGCCATATCCATCCCGAAATTCTTTAGACCAACATATTTTTGAGGAAATGAAAAAAAAAGAAAAAAGCAAGATGATGTTATGCAGTAGTAGTGATTAATTCCCATTGTTACCTTGAAGTCCTGCGAGATGGCTTTGTAGAAGCTAGACCACGGGGTGATGTCGTCGAACTGCAGGATCGGAGCAGAGGACGCCAGGGCTCCCATGGCGACATGGGGGTACTTGAGCCTGAACCATGATGCCAGCACTAGAAACAACAGCCATAAAATTATTTACTTTGTTTTTGAAAGATCCACTGACAACATTATTAGTGTAGATTAGCTCATCCTAATTTTCTATCAAAAAAAATTATCCGCCCTCACGTCGCACGCATGGAGATAATACACGGCCGGAGACGCGTTGGTGATGGGCTTACTGCCGCCGTAGGAGCCGCCGAAGACGACGACGGGGGCGTCGACGGCGGAGAGGTTCTGCTTGAGGCTGGTGATGAGGACGGCGAAGTCGGCGAGCGCCTGCGTGGACGTCAGGTAGCCCAGCGTGTCGGCCGACATGTACGAATCGTCCCCGAACGGCATCGACTCCCCGTAGAACCGATGCTGCACACAAATTTCAAACAAGTTGAACATGAAAGTGATTGCTGTTACAGTGTTACTGATTAGTAGGACAACCGAACTGCTTAAAAAAGTGATTGCTGCTCAATGGTGTCTTGTCTAGAGGGAACCAATAGGACAACTAAATTTTGGACCAGGGGCGGTCAGTGGTGACCGATGATATCAGCCATGGCGGAGGATATATATATATGTGACAGCAGGGTTCAGGGTACCTCGATGAAGACGAGGAGGGCGCCGAAGTCGGGCGCGATGTCAAACATGAAGCCGGTGTTGGTGGTGAACCACTCGATGTCGCCCTCGTTGCCGGTGTACACGAACAGCGGCCCGGCGGTGGGTTTCCGCCGCCAGAAGGTGTCGTTGAGGAGGTACTTCTGGGGGAAGACGTGGGAGGAGTTGGGCGTGAACGTGAAGTGGTCCAGCTCCTGCGGGAAGTAGTGCGCCGTGAACAGCTTCGCCGTGCCGTTGTCCGTTGCCGCCGCGGCTGAGGCCGTGACGGCGGCGGCGGCGTACCTGCCGCTCGAGTGCTTCTGATGCAGGGGAGCGAGTCCCACGGGGAAAAGAGGAGGCTGATGGGTGGGGCGCTTGGAGGAGCTCGCTGCTGTTGCTGGCGCGAACGCCGCGGCGAGGAGGAGCAGCGCCGGGATGACCACGGGGAGCGACGAAGAGGCTGCCATTTTTGCCCGTCGGCCCTCTCTGCAGCTCGCTCGCTCGCGTGACTGCGCTCGTGTGGTGTGGTGTGGTGTGGGGTTTAAGATGGCGCGGGTGCGTGAGAGGCTGAGACGAGACGGTCGTGTGCGCCACATGAGCAATGCGACTTACGTACATTTTACTACTAAGTTTTTACGTAAATCACGTGGAGGATTGTGATTGGGTTAGATGGAGCAACGGGCCCACCCCACTAAAATTCAGGGGATGAGTGGATTAGTTGGAATGTGTGGCTAGATCTCATTCGACTGAGACTTAACCAATCGTCACTGAACATATATAAAAAAAAGTTTAACAGGAAATTCTGCATAGATCTCCATGTGATCTCTATCTAAGATCTCACGAATAAAGCATCGACTGAGCAGCCGGGCGCCCCAAACCGACCTCAAACGCCCGGGCGGGCCGCTCGGTCACTGACCGGTCACGAAAATGTGACCCGGCCGGGCGCCTCAACGCCCGGTCTATCCGACGCCCCTCATATCCAGCTCAAATATAGGGCGGATATGGGGCTGCCCGGGCGCGCCCGGGAGCGTCCGACATGTCAGCCCGACCCACCCCGACCCCACTCCGTCCCCACAAATATCCCCAATCCGGAAACCCTACCTCACTCCGCTCTCGCTCCGTCTCTTCTTCTCCCCTCTGATTTCTCCGATTAGATCCAGTCCGACGACTCCGGCGACCATGTCGAGCTCCGGCAGCCGCTCCGAATTCGATCTCGACATCGACGAGGAGCTGGCCCTCCGCATTGCCCTCGAGAGGTCCAAGGTGGACACGGGGGGCAGTTCTGGATAGGTCGCCTCACCTCTCCCTCGCCGGCGCAGCGAGGACGCCGGCGCTGGCTCCTCCCGGCCCGCACGCAACTCCGCGAGGGCTGCGCAATCCGCGCCTCCCCCACGCCGTCCCCTGCCCCCGCCGGCTGTTGCACCCCCACGCAGGCAGTGTTGGGTGTTTGTGCCCGCCCAACCGACCCCGATGCGCACACCGGAGTCGGAGGCGACGGAAAGCTCTGTCCGCCGCTGCCGCGGGTTACCGGCGGTGCCCGACGAGGACGAGCGGCTCCTCGTGTGGGTCTACCGCCGGTCGCTTATGAGGGCGGAGAAGGACGCTCGGCGGCTCCGCCGGAAGAACGCGAAGGTTCTCCGGCTTGCCATCGAGCAGTCAAAGCGCGAGGCCAAGGAGAAGGTGACGGAGGCGGCTCGGCTGGCGAAGCTCAAGCGGCAGCAGGACCGGGCCGTCCGGCAGCTCAAAGGGCTCATCATCGTCTCCTCCTCCGACGACGACGACCACGGCGCCTCGTCCGACGACTCGGACGATACTCCACCAGCCTCCGACAGCTACAGCTGCACCGACGACCGGAAGGGGAAAGGGCCGGCGAGGAAGTGGTGAAGATCTGCTTTCTTCAATTTAATTTCAAGTATTTAGATGTAGTTTAAAGTTGTCCGTCGTTTTTGTGAACTTTGGCGGTCTTTTGAACATCCGTTGGTGATCTTTTGGTAAACGTATTGTGCTTGCCTATGTCTATTTCTATGTCCGTTTGATGATCTACGTAGTTCGATCGACGTCGCATGGTTTAGTATGGATATAGGGGATCGTATATGAGATATACGGATGTGGACGACGCGATTTGAGGAGTGACCGGTCAGTATACCTGGGCATAACTCGGGCCAGGACAGGCTTCGGGCCGGGCCTAACCAAGCCCGAAGCAGAAAACCTAGGCCCGGGCCCAGCCGGCCCGGCCGTCGGGCCTAGTTTTCAGGCCCAAGCCTGGCCCAGCAGTCAAAAAGCCCGTCGGGCCTCGGGCCAGGCCTAACCAAGCCTGAAGCAGAAAACCTAGGCCCGGGCCCAACCGGCCCGGCCGTCGGGCCTAGTTTTCAGGCCCAAGCCCGGCCCATCAGTCAAAAAGCCCGTCGGTCCTTGGGCCGGGCCTATTCCTTAAATTGCAAATACGACAAGCCCGAGCCCAGCCCGGCCCGGTCATCGGGCTCTAAATCTAGGCCCAGGCCCGGCCCATGGGCAAGGTCGGGTCGGGCCGGGCCGGGCTGCCCATGGCCAGGTATACTGGTCAATGCCCACGGACGCGTTTGAGGGGCCGAATTAGCCCATCGCGGCTGTAGATGCTCTAAGTGTCAGCCGATTGAGAACTTTGGGTGTGCGTAGATCTCAGTTGAATGAGACTTAACCAAGTCGCAGCCAAGACATAACATATAAAAAGAAAAAAGGAAAAATTTAAAAGAAATTTTTTGTATAGATCTTTTTCTTTTAAATTTCATACAGATTTTCATGTAAGATATCATGAATATAGCATCGACTGTGACTTGGTTTAGTATCAGTCGACTGAGATTTAGCAATCCGATTTACCTAAATTTTAGGTATGTGTAGGATTTTCACTTGATTTACATAGGAGGGGTATATGTGGTTCGCGTTGTCAGCCATGGATGCAATGGACGGACCTAGATTATTTTACCCGGCGACGCGAGACACGCCAAATCTGACAGCCCATCCATCAGTACACTACTCACTACCCGGAGACGACCAGCCACGACGACTCGAGGGCATGCCACAACGCAATGCCCGCATTCTCTCGCCGGCCACACAATGCGGCTGATCCAAATTTGACCAGCCGCGTCCGCATCGCATCGGCCACGACCACAGCGCGTGCACGCGAGACACGACACGGCGTCGTCGCCGGCGAAAGCCTTGGCCGAAAACGAAGGAAACGAGATGCCGTGACAAGAGCAAAGCGGCCGAGAGGAGAATTCCCCGGAGCAGAAGGCACTGCGCCGGTGATGGGTCCCTTACCCTGTTTTAGCCTTGTCCAATCGTAATAACACCAGAGGCGCCCCATCACACCGCACGCCATGGTGGACTGGTGGTAGGAATACTGTCACATCCAAATGAGCAATGCTCTACGTGTGTGAACCGGTAGCATCACATATTGAAGGAGGTAGCATCACATATTCAAAAGGATACTAAAAAAAATCTAAAATTTTTAGGCATCCAAGAAGCTCATGTGCCCAAGGAGCGTGCATAATTTCGTGGTGTTTGGACATCTAAGGAGCTCGTGCCAAAAAGAAAAAAAAATTAGGTGTCTGAGAAACTTTGAATAAGAACACTAGAGCCGGGTTTTTTTTTTTTGACACGAGCTCCTCAGATGTCTAAACAATCTGAAATTGTGCACTCACCATGTGTACATGAACATCTTGGATGCCTAAAACAAAAATCAGATTTGTTCAGATTTTTTTAATGTACCGAGTTTAGATGAGCCTGAGCACCGTTTTGAATTACCGGAGTATGAGCTATGACTGAGCTTCCATAATAGTCCTTCGCATCTTTTCTCTACTCTCATGAATTCAGCGAATCATTTCATCCCAAGATCCTAGCTGCACACTTGCACAGTATATCCTCATCACCCCATGCAATCTACTCGCACCTCATCATGTCCCCCAACGAACGAGCACACCCGCACTGAACCAGCCTAGGCAAGACTACAGGGACGAGCAATGAGTTAGCTCCTACGTTAAAATGGAAAAAGAAATCTACATTTTCCGCGCAGAATCCAGCAGAACACACACGCAGTGGTGGAATCTGCACTCGATGCAGGCTGATGGGGCTATCACTGGAGCCCATCATTCGGCCTGTCAAAGGCTCAAAGCCATAGAGCAGGCCCACCGCCGGTCGGAATGATTCTAACATTTGAACAAAAGCCATAGACTGTTTTCCCTAAAAAAAAGCATAGACTGCTGAACAAAGATTCACGACTTGACTAGATAAATGCCAATATATATAGCTCACATAAATCATAGTTGTACAAATGACCATAATGCACATTAATAAAATATTTTGTAACCATATCAGATTTGTACTGAAGGAATATTTATGTTAGAATGGATGCTAGATTTTCTATGGAATGTACTACAAATCAAGGAGATCGGCGGCCAACAGGGTGGTTCATCATGCTTGCCGATCGACGTTTCGTCATGGGTTTCTCGTTTGTTGGTTGTTTTGGCTCTTGAGTCGTTGGCCCTATAGGGTCTGTATCGAATCTTTCTGCTAATGGCTTCGGTTTGCTAAAGCCAGGCAAGCGCCTCCTTTCTAAAAAACATGTACTACAAATAATTTCTTAGAAAAAAATATAGGATTCAATCTAACGAATCAAGCGACCAAGGTAGAAAAAAAATCCTAAGTATTCTAAGGCCCTCCACTATGTATGCTCGGTGCCAAATTCATTTGTCCTTCATTTCGCATCCATGCCTTCAATTGCCCAGCAAGTAGCTGCTTCGATGCCAAATGCACAAAGTAGTAAGCAATTAGCTCCCCGGCCCACTGAAAGAAGCGAACCAGACTGGAGAAGCTCACCAGCAAGCAGTTGATAGTTTGGTTGAGTTTTTCCATTCAGGTCTAGGTCCCGCTTTTTTTTAGGCTGTGTACACACCTCGTGATACCTATATCAAATTCCACCTATATTTATAGTAGGTCTCTGGATACAAATTCCACCTATACGGTATTACCCGATATTCCCCGAAACTGTTTCCGTAACCCCGAAACGCTTCCATTTTCTCTCGAAACTATTTCTTTTATTTCCGAAACTTTTCCGGTAATATTTTTTCATATTCCTAGCTCCTATAGAACTCAACAGATCGTAATCCCTTAAGCGTGTGACCCTTCAGATTCGGGACACTTGCAACTTTGCAAAGTACGAGAAATAATAGGAATCCGGTGAGGTACATGCACATGGACACCTGCATACGCGGAGGCCAGAGACAGCGAACAGCCACGATCGTAGTGGCGCCAGTGCCACGTGCCTGCCCATCCCGGTTGACGGCTTGCAACAGTAGTAGCGCCAACAGCGGGATAGGAACAGACATGCTGGGCTGCACCTGCAGCACGCACGGTGCACCACAGAGCCACAGGGCAAACGGCTTGTGGTTGTGGACCAAGTGACTCTAGTGACAACTTCTTTGCTTTCATTTATTGATGCACCCTATCTACTCATAAAACTATGAAGAACACACGCCAAGGATACAGAAACTTAAGAGTCAACCCTTAGACTGCCAACTGAACTTTTTTTTAGATAAGAGGCTATTGCCCGGCCTTAGAATAAGGCCCTTACAGTTATCAAGGTTTACAAGTTTACATTATAGTGCGGCTAGATAGCTAGCATGGCAAATTGAATATTAAACAAAGGGCAACGAAGCAAATTCTCCATGACGTCCTGAAGTTGTGTTCTTGCTTCGGCAAAACATATTGCCCCACAAGTTGTCAAGATTTTTTATCCTGTTTCTCACGTTAATTGAATCATGGTTTTTATCAAGTTTTTCACATAACCTGGTTCAATTTTTTTAATTGAGATCAGTATACATGTGGGGTTCTCCCCATTCACAAAAAAAAAAAAGTCCAGAAGTTGTATTGGATTCAATGCTTAAGCAAGTAATAGAGTTCTAACCAATGGTCATCCATTGCAAGAAAACACATGGTTGTCCACAATGCTACCGTACATAAATCTTCTACCACTTCAGGGGCTTACATTGTAAAGATATTGTTTTGCGGGTACTTTGTAAAGAGAATTGCCTACTTGACACTAACTGAAACGAGCTTCTGGCGACGTTGTCATATCTTCGTGGAATTTTATTGGGTTGTGCACCATTGTGGATGAAGTGAGCTTTGGGCATGCCTCACCGGTGTTTACATCGGTATCGCCCTTCACATGCCAATTATTTTGGAAACTGATTGTGCGTTTATGGCCTCTTTCCTTGCAAAGAAAATCGTGACGGTCCCCTCTTGTTGATCTGAAGAAGGAAGCTTTGAGCACCATTTAACTTTTCAATAGCTTTAAGATGTCTAAGGTCAATTGTCAAGCCAGTTTAATTTTGATAATAGGTCTGATGGTATTATTCTTAATACTTGTCCGCCCTGCGTGGCGTATGCTGTAAGGAGTGGTTGTAATACTTTTCTAAATAATTAACATATGTGAGGTGTTTTAAAAAGAAAGTGTAAAACTAGATTCTCTATTGGCACTAAGAATGTTCTCTTTTTTGTTTGACATCGTGTCTATCTTTTATGTCTTTCGTGACACTTTCATCCATTCTACTACTTCAACAATGTGCCATGACAGATGTTAGATGCCAGGGCAAAAATGCTCCTTAAAAGCGGCCAACTAGAGCCAGCGCGCCTACTGGGCCGACCCAATTATGCCTGGTGGGTTGACAAGTGGACCTTTGATGCATTGCCAGGTGGTTGATTGGGTGTATGTGGAACGTTTCACTAGTGATTTTTAATTTTTAAAAATAAAATTGAAAATAAACCTAATTTGGAAAAAAATCATGGGTTCCAAAACAGTTTATAAATTTCAAAAGAGTTCACATATCTGGAAAAAACAAGAATTTTTCTAAAAAAATTGTAAAAAGTTCATGGATTTTAAAAAAATCACGAATTTTGATATTTCCATTGCAAAATTTGAAAAAAGTTCACGTATTTGGAAACGGTCATGCATTCAAAAAATGTTCACGGATTCAAAAAAAAGTTAACGGATTTCCAAAAAATCTCAGGTTTTGGAAAGTTCCTAATTTGGTAAAAGTTTACGCATTTGAAAAATGTCCACAAAAAATTGAAAAACAGTTTGTAAAATTTGTTCATGAAAATTTAAAAGAGTCCGTTAATTTGAGAAAAATTCTTGAAATTGAAAAAAGGTTCATGCATTTGAAAAATAATAAAAAGGAATAAAAGGAAAAAAATGATGAACAAAATTGGAAATGTTCAAAATTTTATTTTTACGAATTTGAAAAATGTCGACAAATTTAAGAAATGTTCAGAATTTAGAAAAAAGTTCACGAATTTTGAAAGGAATTAAACATGATAAAGGAAAAGAAACAAGAAAAACCTTACAAAGCCCATCCTTGAAAAAACCGGAAAAAACTGTGAGAAAAAACTATCTGGACCAGTCGAACAAGAACTGCACACGCGACAATCGTTGCCAACCAGAAAGAAAAAAAAGAGTTACATGGGCCGAGCCCAAGGGTGAGGGTGGTGTCTGCCGGTTTGCGCAAAGACTTATAACTGACGTATAAGGCGCTGAATAGGGTTTCAGATCAACGCCTGGGCCGGAAAGGCCACCTCCCAGGGCTCGGCCAGGCATGTGCCCATTTATGTGTACATTCGGCTAGCAGCTGGGCTCAGCCCAAGCGCGAAAGAAATTAAAAAGAAGTAAAAGAGCGAAATCACTAATTAAGGAGTACTTTTTTGCAAAGATAACTCCCACCTCGCAGGTTGTGACAAGTGACGCACTGCAGGTGCGCCACTTGTCGCAACGGGGGAGTTTTTCCTTTTTTTCGTAGATTCGTTTATTCAAAATGTTATATTTTTTAAATTGTGCGTCTAAATTCCGAACCGTTTTCACCGTTGGATTCCTCACGTCGAGATCTTCGAACGTAGATCCCATGTTGATATGTTTCGATGAACTTTTTTTACCAAAAAAACCGAAAGGAAAAAACCGAGCCGGAAGCACGGTTTTTTTCCCTTTTCGACAAGCACAATTGTGCCTCCATGAGAAGCTAACCTGTGACTCTCGAGGAAAAAAACATGTTTTTTTTCTTTCGAGAGGTACAGTTGTTCTTCTCGCGGTAGCAAATCTGTGTCTCCACGAGAAGCTAACCTGTGCCTCTCGCGAAAGCAAAAGAAATGCATTTTTTTTTCTTTTCTGAGAGGTACAATGGCAAACCTGTGCCTCTCATGGAAGCAAAAAAAAAAAAAAAACAGAAAATATGATTTTTTTTTTTAGTTTTCCGAAAGGCACAGTCCGAGAGGCACAACTGTGCCTCTCGTGGAAGCAAACCTGTGCCTCCATGAGAACCAAACCTATGTCTCTGGAAGAAGGAAAAAAACCGTGTTTTTTCAAGCAAATTTTGTTTCGAAATTTTTTGTTCCAAAACCTAGGAAAAACTGGGCAAAAACCAAAAAGCCGAAGAACCCCAAAAAACATCTAAAACCCGAAAACGCGTACAGAAAAAAAAAACAAAATCTGAAGGGAGTGCCTACACGCAACATGTGGCGGCGGCTGAGAGCGCGCCAAGTAGCGCACTCTCAGCATACCAAAAGTGACCCTTACGGGGCTCGCGCAAGGAGTACTCTTCGATTAGTTGCTCCGGTAAAAGACAAGCTGAGGAGAGATGGGCTTAACCCTGTAAGAAAATAGAGAAAAGGAAAAGAAGAAGCAGGATGAATTGGGCCAGGCCTGTTCGGCTGTGAAATGAGAGTTGCGTATGTATTGCCCATTCGGTTTTCCTATTTGACGCATTCTGCGTCAAAATATCGGGGCACCGCACATGCGATCGAAGCGATTGACCAAGACGGGCCGGCCCATTTAGAAGCGAGGCGTGCGTTCCACCCATCCTGGTTCCAGAAGGTTCCAGCTGGTTTTTTCCGGTTTTGGGAACATTCTAGAAGGTTCCTGAACCGATTTTTTCTTTTTTTTCTTTCCTCTCCTTTTTCTTTTTCCTTTTTTCGTTTTTCATTTTTCATTTTTCTTTTCTTTTTCGGTTTTCCCTTTTTCTGTTCCTCTTTTTACTTTTCTTTTTCAAGTTTATTTTTCTTTTCAACAAATTTTTAGTAATTTTTAAAAAAATTCGCATTTTAAATTTTTGTTCACAAATTCCGAATTTTTTTTGGGCATTTCAAAAAATGTTTCCATTTTCAAAATTTTGTTCACATATTTATAAATGTTCATGTTTTGAAAATTTGTTCGCAAATTCAAAAAAATGTTCGGGAACTTCGGAAAATGTTCCTGATTTCTGATTTTGTTCACGAATTTGAAAGCTGTTCATGTTTTGAAACTTTGTTCTGAAATTCAAAAAAGGTTTCGGGAATTGCAAAATTGTTCGCATTTTTATTTTTTGTTCACAAACTTAAAAAATGTTTGGGAATTTCAAATAATGTTCTAGCTTTCCAAATTTGTTCACAAATTCAAAAAATGTTCGTGTTTTCAAATTTTGGTCGCAAATTCAAAAAATGTTCGAGGTTTTACCTGCCAGACGCAACCGCTGAGGCCCTAGGGGTATCCCCACCCTCTATCTGGAAGCATTTAAAATTAGGAGTCTTAGGAAGTGTGTTAGGGGGTGGAGTGCTAATGTTGAGGCTGAGTAAAATAGGCATAAGAAGCATCTGGTTGCTGAATATGACTTGTTGGACATTATATCTGAATCTCAACCTCTATCTCCACACTCTAAATAGAAAATGTCAGATCTTGCAGGTGAACTCCAGGTAATTTGGAAGAATGAGGAGACATAGCAAGGCAGAGGTCTAGGGAGAGGGATATCCTTGAAGGTGAGCATAACACTGCATATTTTCAGGCTATTGCTAACCAGAGCAGGAGGAAGAAAATTATTTCTTCCCTGGATGGGCCCTTAGGTCCTGTTGATAATACTAATGATATTATTAAAATTGTTGTAGATTACTACAAGACTCTGTTTGGTAGAGAAGATGGTTTAGATATTGAGCTAGATGGCTGTTTCTGGGATAAATCTACTAAAGTTTCTCTTGAGCAGAATGAAATCTTAGATGCTCCTTTCTCTGAAGAGGAAGTTAAAACAGCTGTGTTTGGCTCTTATTCTGAAGGTGCCCATGGCCCTAATGGTTTTCCTTTCTTATTCTATCAAAAGTTTTGGGATTTGGTCAAAGGGGATTTAATGGATATGTTTACTGCTTGGGATAAGGGGAATTGGATCTTTATAGACTCAACTTCTCCCTGCTTACCCTAATCCCTAAAGAGCCTGATGCTTCTACTATTCATAAGTTTAGGCCCATTGCTTTGACTAACTGTAGTGAAAAATCTTTGCCAAATGTGCCACCGATAGGCTGGGCCCCATTTGTGATGATTTGATTGCTCCCAACCAGACTGCCTTCCTTAAGGGAGGTATATTGTGGAGAGTGTGGTCTCTGCACATGAAATTATTCATGATGTTGTAGCCCATAAAACTCCTAGTTTTATTTTTAAATTGGATTATGAAAAAGCCTATGGTAGGGTTAGTCATAAGTTTCTTTTTAAGATGCCGGCCCATAGGGGGTTTAGCCCTAAATGGGTCAGATTGGTCCACTCTCTGCTAGATAGGGCTTCTGTTGGAGTTAAGATCAACAATGTTAACAGTCATTTCTTCATTGCCACCAAAGGTGTGAGGCAGGGGGACCCTATTTCCCCCTTGCTATTTAATCTTGTGGCAGATGTTTTCACTAGGATGCTCACTAGAGCTTCTCAGCATTTCCATATAAGAGGGTTGTTGACAAGATTATATCCCACTGGGGTGATTAGCTTGCAATATGCAGATGACACCCTTATCTTTATTAATGACAAACTTGAGTCTGCTCAGAACTTGAAATGGTTCCTATCTTGTTTTGAGCAGCTGTCTGGCCTTAGGATTAACTTCCATAAATGTGATTTGGTGCTCTAAATGTTCCTGACTGCATTTCTAGCCCTGTTTCTCAAACCTTGGGGTGCAGACTGGGGGAACTTCCTATGAAATATTTAGGTTTCCCTTTGCATCACTCTAGGTTGAGAAGAGAAGATTTGCAGCCTGTGGTAGATAAAACACTTAGTAGAGGGGCAGGTTGAAGAGGGAGACTCCTCTCCCCAGCCAAGAGGCCGATGCTTATTAAAGCATGCATGGCTGGTATTCCCACTTATCTTTTTAGTTTTATTAAATTTCCCAAATGGGCCATCTCCCTTATGAATTCCCAGCTGGCTCATTGTTTTTGGGACAACTATGATGGGCATTTCAAGTACCACCTTGCTAATATAGAGCTCCTAACTACGAAAAAGGAGTTTGGTGGTCTTGGTATTCCCAATCTTGCTATCATGAATCTCCGCCTACTAGCGTTTTGGGTTAAAAGGCACGAACATGGAGAGGGGAAGATCTGGAAGCAGATCATATATTTTAAATATAATACCAATTCTCCCAATATTTTTGCTTGCCCTACTCTGCATGCCTCCCCTTTCTGGAAAGGTGTCATGTGGGCTGCTCAAGCTGCCAAGTTTGGCTACAATTGGCAGGCTGGGAATGGGAAGAAAGTGAAATTTTGGGAAGACCAATGATTTGGTACATGTAGTAGATACGTCCATTTTGCATCATGTTTTCCTACTATTATTTATTATGTTTTGGGTCATTATTTCACTTTATGATACAATTCTTATGCCTTTTCTCTCTTATTTTGCAAGTTTCACATGAAGAGGGAGATTGCCGGCATCTGGAATTCTGGAACGGAAAGGGGTGCAACAGAGATAGCTATTCTGCACATCTCCGAATGACCTAAAAATTTACGGAGAATTATTTTGGAATATATAAAAAATATTGAATGAAGAAATACCAGAGGGGGACCCACCAGGAAGCGACAAGCCTGGGGGGCGCACCCTACCCCCTTGGGTGCGCCCCCCGAGCTTGTGGCGCCCCTAGCAGGCCTCCAGGGCCCATCTTCTGCTATATAAGGCTATTTGCCCTAGAAAAAAAATAATAAGAAGACTTTCGGGACGAAGCGCCGCCGTCTCGAGGCGAAACCTGGGCAGGAGCAATTTTGCTCTCCGGCGGAGCGATTCCGCCGGGGATACTTCCCTCCGGGAGGGGGAAATCGAAGCCATCGACATCACCAACGATCCTCTCATCGTGGGAGGACCAATCTTCATCAACATTTTCACCAGCACCATCTCATCTCAAACCCTAGTTCATCTCTTGTATTCAATCTTTGTCTCAAAACCTCAGATTGGTACCTATGGGTTGCTAGTAGTGTTGATTACATCTTGTAGTTGATGCTAGTTGGTTTATTTGGTGGAAGATTATATGTTCAGATCCTTAATGCTATTCAATACCCCTCTGCTCTTGAACATGAATATGATTTGTGAGTAGTTACTTTTGTTCTTGAGGACATGGGAGAAGTCTTGTCATAAGTAATCATGTGAACTTGGTATTCGTTCGATATTTTGATGATATGTATGTTGTTGCTTCCTTTAGCGGTGTCGTGTGAACGTCGACTACATGACACTTCACCATCTTTGGGCCTAAGGAAAGGCATTGTGGAGTAGTAATTAAATGATGGGTTTCTAGAGTGACATAAGCTTAAACCCTAGTTTATGCACTATTCCGTAAGGGGCTGGTTTGGATCCATATGTTTCATACTATGGTTAGATTTATCTTAATTCTTCTTTCATAGTTGCGGATGCTTGCGAGAGGGGGTAATCATAAGTGGGAGGCTTGTTCAAGTAAGAACAGCACCCAAGCACCGGTCCACCCACATATCAAATTATCAAAGTAGCGAACGCGAATCAAACAAACATGATGAAAGTGACTAGATGAGAATTCCCATGTGTCCTCGAGAACTCTTTGCTTTATATAAGAGACCGTTCCGGCTTGTCCTTTGCTACAAAAAGGATTGGGCCACCTTGCTGCACTTTATTATACTTGTTACTTGTTACTTGTTCGAATTGTCTTGCTATCGAAACTATCGGTTACCGCTACTTTCAGTACTTGCAGAGAATACCTTGCTGAAAACCGCTTGTCATTTCCTTCTGCTCCTCGTTGGGTTCTGCTACTTGTAATCTGTGTTGGTATTTCCCCGAAGAGGAGACGATGATGCAGTACAGTAGAGATAAGTATTTTCCTCAGTTAAAAACCAAGGTTATAAATCCAGTAGGAGAACCAAAAAAAATTCCGTTAAGCGCACCTGCACACACAAGAGCAAACACTTGCACCCAACGCAAATAAGAGGGTTGTCAATCCTCTTAGCGGTTATTTGCAAGGATTAAATCTTATCGAGGTAAATAGATAAACTAAAATACTAATTAAAATAAAAGTAAATAAATTGCAGCAAGGTATTTTTAGGTTTTTAATATATGATAAAGTAGACCGGGGGCCATAGTTTTCACTAGAGGCTTCTCTCTCGAACACATAGCATATGGTGGGTAAACAAATTACTGTTGGGTAATTGATAGAAAAGCAAATAATTATGACGGATTCATGGCAATGATCATGTATATCGGCATCACGTCCGAGACAAGTAGACCGACTCCTGCCTGCATCTACTACTATTACTCCACCCATCGACCGCTATCCAGCATGCATCTAGGGTATTAAGTATGAAACAGAGTGACGCCTTAAGCAAGATGACATGATGTAGACAAAGTAAACTCAAGCAATATGATTAAACCCCATCTTTTTTTCCTTCATGGCAATAATACAAATACGTGTCATGTCCCCTACTGTCACTGGGATTGAGCACCGCAAGATTGAACCCATCACAAAGCACCTCTCCCATTGCAAGATAAATCAATCTAGCAGGCCAAACTAAATCGATAGATCAGAGAGAAATACAAAGCTATAATAATCATGCATAAAAGAGTTCAGAGAAGACTCAAATATTTCTCATGAATAATCTGATCATAAACTCACAATTCATCGGATCCCAACAAACACACCGCAAAAGAAGATTACATCGGATAGAACTCCAAGAACATCGAGGAGAACATGGTATTGAAGATCAAAGAGAGAGAGGAAGCCATCTAGCTCCTAGCTATGGAACCATAGGTCTGTGGTAAACTACTCACACATCATCAGAAGGGCAGCAAGGTTTATGTAGAGCCCTCCGTGATCGAATCCCCCTCCGACAGAGTACCGGAAAAGGCCTCCAGATGCGATCGCGGAAGAACAGAGGCTTGCGGCGGCGGAATGGTTTTCTCTTCTGTCTCTCTGTTGGTTTGGGAATATTTGTGAATTTATAGCGAAGGAATTAGGTCAAGAGGTGCCACGAGGGGCCCACAAGCCTGGGGGGCGCGACCACCCCCCTGGGGCGCGCCCTTCAGGTTGTCGCCTCCTCGTGACTTTTCTGGTCTTCTCCCAAAGCTTCCTGGGTCTCTTCTGGTCTAGAAAAATTAATCCAAAGTTTTTTTCTTGTTTGGACACATTTTGATAATGATTTTCTGAAAAGGCAAAAACAAGCAGAAAACAACAATTGACACTGGGCACTGAGTTAATAGGTTAGTCCCAAAAAATGATATATAATGGCATATAATTGCATATAAAACATCCAAGATTGATACTATAATAGCATAGAACAATCAAAAATTATAGATACGTTGGAGACGTATCAAGCATCCCCAATCTTAATTCCTGCTCGTCCTCGAGTAGGTAAATGATAAAAACAGAATTTTTGATGTGGAATGCTACCTATCATGTTTCATCATGTAATCTTTCTCTTACGTTATGAATAATGAGATCCGAATGATTCTAAGCAATAGTCTATAATTCGATATAAAGACATCAATACTCAGGCACACCAATAAACAATCATGTTTTTCAAAATAAAAATGCTAAAGAACGTTATCCCTACAAAATCATACAATCCTGTCATGCTCCATCTTCTTAACACAAAGTATTTATCATGCACTACCCCGATGACAAGCCGAGCAATTGGTTCATACTTTTTAACGCGCTTCAGCTTTTTCAACTCCCACGCAATACATGAGCGCAAGCCATGGATATAGCACTGTGGGTGGAATAGAGTGTGGTGGTAGAGATAAATAAGAGAAGTCAAAAATAAGAAGATAGTCTCACATCAACGAGGCTAATCAACGGGCTATGGAGATGCCCATCAATTGATGTTAATGCGAGGAGTAGGGATTGCCATGCAACGGATGCACTAAGAGCTAAGTGTATGAAAGCTCAACATGAAAACTAAGTGGGTGTGTATCCAACTTGCTTGCTCATGAAGACCTCGGGAATTTGAGGAAGCCCATCATCGGAATATACAAGCCAAGTTCTATAATTAAAATTCCCACTAGTATATGAAAGTGACAAAATAGGAGACTCTCTATATGAAAAACATGGTGCTACTCTGAAGCACAAGTGTGGAAAAAGGATAGTAACATTGCCCCTTCTCTATTTTTCTCTCATTTTTTTCGTGGCTCTTTTTTGCCTCTTTTTTTATTTTTTTTATTTTTTGTCCGGAGTCTCATCCCGACTTGTGGGGGAATCATGGTCTCCATCATCCTTTCCTCACTGGGACAATGCTCTAATAATGATGATCATCACACTTCTATTTACTTACAACTCAATATTACAACTCGATACTAGAACAAAAATATGACTCTATATGAATGCCTCTGGCAGTGTACCAGGATGTGCAATGATGCTAGCGTAACATGTATAAAAATGATGAACAGTTGATGAGCCACAAATACTATGTCAGCTATATGAGCATGCAAAGCAATATGACAATGACGATGTGTGTCATAAAAATGGAACGGTGGAAGTTGCATGGCAGTATATCTCGGAATGTCTATGGAAATGCCATGATAGGTAGGTATGGTGGCTGTTTTGAGGAAGATATAAATGTAGGAGATATGCCCTAGAGGCAATAACAAATGTTATTATTTATCTCCATGTTCATAATTATGTTTATGTTCCATGCTATAACTGCTATGGTTCTCGAGTCTGCAATAACCACGAGGCTCGGAGGAAGACTCATATGCACGTGTGGAATAATAAACGGTAAAAAGTATTCATAGTCTGGCCTCTAAGACTAGCTCAAGTGTTGCATGATGGTTCTGTTTTCCTGATCATGGGCATGACTATGCCGGCAACTTTGAGGGCACAATGTTAGTAGAACACTTGTGTTGAATCGACCCGATTGATGTTATGCTATGAGATTCATTCGTCATAAGTTAATGGTTAATAACACAGAGATAGTTAATGTTTGCATAATTCCTTAGACCATGAGAGTGTCGAGTTTCTTCATGCTTGCTTCATGAACTTTGGGGTTTGTTAAACGTCATCCGTAAATGGGTGGCTATTACGGCGGCTTACGGGTTCATGGAAAAGTATGTCAAGTAACTTGATAGCTCAAGATTGGGATTTGCTCCTCCGACGATGGAGAGATATCTCTGGGCCCTCTCGGTGTTACGGTATCCATCATCGTCTGGCCAGACACATTGTGATTTGATCACGGGGATGCCGGAACACAGAAACGAGAAAAGGGAACAAAACCGGCAACGAGGTAACTGGGATTGTGGACAAGTGTTGATCCACGGGGATGCCGATGTTTCTCACCTCGGGTATTTGTAACATATCGCGAAGCAACAGGAATAGCACACGGCAACTGGAGATTCACTCAAATATTCATTCGTGTGGGTATAGGGGTCAATATGGGTGTCCACGGCTCCGATGTTGATCATTGATCGGAAAGAGTTCCGGTCATGTCTATACTTCACCGAACCTATAGGGTCACACGCTTAAGGGTCATCTATCTGCTGAATACTAGACGGGGAGTCTGAGAGAAAATCACCGAAAAAGTTTCGGACGAAACGGAAACGTTCTGGAGAGGACACCGGAATAGTTCCGGTGAAACTGAAAAGTTGTTTCAGGGTATTCCATTAAGTCAAATTGGTTCCGGCACACGCCTGGAAATTCTTGGAGGATGCCAGAAGTGTTCTGGAAACTTCTAGGAATTTTCCGGGATAAAAACCGGAAATGTTCCGGAGCAGCCGGAACCGCTTTGGTTGCTTTTCGCTGAAGAAACATTGTTCCGAAATTGTTTCGGAATGCGTTCAAAATTATTTTAGTGGGTACTGGAATTGTTCTAGGCACACAGAAATAATTTGGGATTTAACGGACGCAGAAAAATGTCTTCGTGAATAGTGAAAGCGCTTTTTGGATATTTTTTGGAAAGCACCTTTTGGGATATTTTCCAAAAGGCTTCTAGACGGTTTGGGGGCTAAGAAACCCCCCTTTGGGGCCCCCCAAGAGGGAGTGGCCGGCCACATGTGGTGCTCCATCATGGATCCCCACTTGTCTCATGGTTTCACCTTTATGCCCATGTGAAGGACTTCCTTTATGAGCATTTTGGGTTTTATTGTAAAACCATCCTACCCCTTGGATTTCCTATAAATAGAGGTGGAGGGGCTGCCTCCACACTCACTCCTTCTCACATACAAGTGCCATGACATTTCTGGCTTCTCTCTCCCTCCCAGCGAAATAGTTTCGTAGAGCCGAAAGGCTGTCTGGGTTCCGGTGGGAACTAGTTCTGGACGGCGAAGCCCTGCCGGATAGATGACACCGTATGTGTGCAACTCTGTAGAGAGATCGTAGTTTCGGTCTTAGTTCGAGAGTGCCTCCCGAAGGGCTGTCCAAGTGACCGTCTTAGTTTCGAGGATCCTCCCGAAGGGCTGTCCGAGTGACTGTCCGAGTTTCGAAGGTCCTCCCGAAGGGCTGTCCGCGATTCCGTCCGAGGGACTGTCCGACCGCCTCCCGGAGGGCTGTCCGAGGGGCAGATATTGGAGTACATCCTCGCGGTTGGGAGGTTGTAAATCCTAGCTGCGGGGATCTGCACTGCCGATCGTCATCGACTCTTCTTCCGCTGCGCTACGAGTCGGTAACGAACAAGATCAAACCTTGTATGCAGTCTCCATAGTGGTCCTGGGCTGGTGCGTAGGTCGGAAATTTTTTGTTTTCTGCTGCGTTACCCTACAGTGGCATCATGAGCCGTGCTATGCGTAGATGCAGGTTGCGATCTAGAATACATGGAGATGTATGGGTATTGCATAATATAATTTTGGAGTAGATGAGATCTATTGCTGAAAATTATTTATGCGGGTAGCAGATGAAATCTGTTACCGGATGTTCTTGTTGCTTCCCTGGAATTTGCATATTTCTGATCTTGATAACAGCATGGTGGAGTTTCAAAGTTCTGGCAATCCGCGATCCTGATTGATCAACGAAGTGCTAACAGTTCTTTGAATTCCACCATAGTTAAAAAGAAAGATGAAATTTCGCAGACGAAAGGGCAATGCAGATATGATCTACACGGGGGTCATGCGTATGATGAAGTTTAGTATGGGGCTCGAGATTTTATTATCACGTGTTTCATACACCCCGCGATGTTAATCTAGCGACTTGAATAATCATACTTGATGATAAAACGGTGGTAGCTGCGGTTTGTTCGAAACCTTAGAAGCCACGTAAAATGAAATTTTGCATAAACTGATTAGAGGCGCCTAACTTGGTTTTGCAGGAGGGTTTGCATGTGCATATGATGTGGTATAGCAGTGCTCATAATAATTTGATTATGTATGAGATGACTATATGATGTAAATTAATTAACATGACCTGCGTGTCATGATTCGGCATGATGGCTGGAGCCATATGATTGTCACTTTAATGACCTGCATGTCAACCTTCTGTAATGCACTTATTTTATTAGCTATAGAGATAGCAATATTATCTGGTGCATCGACAAGGTGGTGGCAATCTTCGCGAAGGTGAACACCGACGCGAATGCCGAAGACGAAGAAATACAAGACTTCTCCGTCAGAAAGGGCTATACCATATCATGCTATTATGAATTGCCTGAGATGTTTATCCCTTTGATGCACCCTTCTTGATTGCACGGTAGTCGCTTTTTATTAGGGTGATTTCTCACAAAAATATCAAGTAGTTAGTGTTCTCCCAAGTGTAGCACCGTCACGACACCTAACTTCTCGGGGTATCACATGGATACATGGGTACGAACGATTAGAGAAGTGTGAGGCGGGTGAGTTGAGACCTCGCAGCGAGATCACTTGGTTGTCTTGACGTTCAGGCATGAAAGTCATGAGCTCGGAAGACATGCATCGAAAGATGAACAAGAGTCACATAGAGATGTGATTGGCAAGTTGCCTACCGATTGCAATTCTCGTCACTTGAGATGGATACATCCTTGGCGTTGAATTGTAATATGGGTCTTGAATCACTCACAATCAATTATGAGAGATATTGATTTGAGTGGGAGCGCATTTTAGAATTAATTCTTTTAATTCTTAGTGCAATTAATTATGAACTTTGTCTAAGTGAAATTTGCATAATAGTTGTAGAATAATGGCTCGCGTTTCCACCTTCCCTATTAAAATTGAATAACTGTTTAGTATCTGGTTTAAAACTTTACGGTTGGTAACGTAATGTGAGGATTGTCCTCAAGAGTGCCGAGAAGGACTTTGTCCTATCGCATGCTTTTTGGTATTCTCCCGCTAATGCTATGGATAATGTGACTCTCGTCCTTCGATCCAAAAGCTAGAATTCCGTTACGGTCAAGTGCAATATGTTTGCTTCCATGAGACCCAAACTTCAAAAAGTTTGGGATAGCTATGTGATATTCATGGAACTGAAAATCATTTTCAGACACAAACAAAGGCTAAAAGATATGTGATATCCAAAGCAATGTTTGTTTTGCAAACTATTAGTAAAAGTGTTTACTATGCATTTGACTAATAACAGAGGGATCCAGTAGAACGCCTGTCATATGATGAAGGTGAATAAAACAACAACTTAAAGGAAATGTCCAAAGGGTGTTAGTGTGACTTACACACCTAGGAAGTCCGGGGCTAACGCCACTCTTAAGTTGGATGCTTCTTCTGAGAGTAGAAGAAATACTGAAAGTTAAACTGTTAGAAGTATAAAGGCAAAAAGAGAGAAGACCGGAATATCCAGCTCATGTATGAAAGTCATACAAGTTATTGATGTATAGAAGGCTGGTCAAAGAAATAGTTCTTGGGAATTATGATTAAACATGTTAATCACTGATTCTTGGGTATTGTGAGTTTATCACAGAGATACCCGCTCAATTGCACTCTGTTGCGACTCGATGCAAGAACTACTATGGCCTGAAAGACTAAGCCAGGAATGAGGTTTAAATACATGTTGGGAACTTAGTAAAAGTTACTATACCTTCCATCGGTGTATTACCTATGTATTTATTTTCATAATTCATTATAGAGTTTTATACACTCTAGCCCATTGCATAAGGTATCTTGCAAGAAGGTTGTTCATAAGAGAACTTTTGATGTTCGGTGTTATGAATAACATAAGGGTCATACTTTCATTATGAATGAGATGTATGTTATGAATATTGATAATAATACTTTACCTCTGTATTTACTTTCATAAATCATTTTAGAGTTTTATACACTCTAGCCCATTTGCATAATGTTTGTTGCAAGGGTGTTGTTCATAAAAGAACAATTGTTGTTCAGGATTATGAATAACATAAGGGCCATACTTCCATCATCGATGGAACGTATGTTATGAATATTGATAGTAATATGATACATCCATAACACTGACGCTAAATGTTGCAAGACTAAGAGAATACCACACATGTGTGGCACTGCATTTGGTCACATTGGAGAAACCCGCATGGAGAAATTCCATTATGATGGATTTTGAAGTCATTTGATTATGAATCATCTGACACTTGCAACTTTCCTCCGGAAAAGTGAAGTGACTGAAATACCGTTCACAGGCCATAAGGAACGAGCAACGAACTTATTGGTGATCATACATTTTGATGTATGTAGTCCGATAAATGTTGTTGCTAGCAGTGGATTTTATCTATCTTCAGAAATGACTCAAGTAGATATATGGATATTTGCTTGATGAGACGTAAGTCTGGATCTTTTGAAATCATTCGAAAGGTTTTCAACATGAAGTAGAAATTATTGTAACAAGAAAGATTATGTTTCTGCAAACTAGATTGCAGAAAGGAAAATCTGAGTTACAAGTTTAGCGAATGTCTGATGAGTTGTGAAAAGAGTTTTCATAACTTACACCTCCCAGAACACCACTGTGAGTGGAATGTCTGTGAAGATGTATTCAAACCATTTGTGACATGGTAAGATCAAAGATGACATAAATCAATTTGCCATTATCCCTTTTAAAGTAATGCTTTAGTGACTGCGGCTTTTACACTGAAAAGAGCGCCATCAGGTCTGTTGAAATGACGCCATGGTATGGTACGCCCAACCATGCTTGGTCTTTCCTTAACATTTGGAATATGGGGCTTGTGTAAAAGGTTACAAACCTATTCCAAATCAGACAATAGCTACTTTGTAGGTTATCCCAAGTAATTGGGAATTCCTCCACCACTATACCGAGGCAAAAGGTTTGCCACAGAGAACGGTATGCTTTTAAAGAGAATAGTTCTTGCAAAAAGGTGAGTGGGAGAACAGTGCAACTCGACGAGATAAACAGTATCTTCATCATCAGATCAAAGGAAAGGAACCTTGGAAGTAATTCCAGAGTTTCCTACTGCGACTGATACGGAAGTCTCTACAATAAAATGTATGGACTTCGGTCGAACTTGCAGCTGAACCACGTAGGCAAAACTCGTGCAAACCTCTCAGGTGCGCAAGCAAGATATTGTTGTTAGACAACAGTATACCTACGATACACAAGGAAGCGTTGATGGGCCCTGACTCCAGAATTGGCTAAATGCCAATATAATCCGAGATAGTTTCCATAAATGATTCAAGATTATATCTTGATAAACCCTTCGGAAGACTTAGAGTCTAACGAACATTAATGGAACTATAAACTGATTTGGATAAAATGTTTTATCCATAAAGCTCGACTTGTTGCAATAACAAGTTCAAGGAGTTGACTACGATGAGGTTCTCTCACCGTAGCGATGCTTAAAGTGAGATTGGGTTAAACTAGCAATTAATACATATTTCAATCTTGAGATATGATACATGGATGCCAAAAGGATTTCCATATGATGGAAATGCAACCCAGGACTTGTATGTGGTACAGTCCGAAGTATTTTGTCAATCCAGAGGATGCTAGTAAGTATGCAAACTTCAGAGTTCCAGCAATGGACAGAAGAGAGCAAAATGGAGTTGGAATCTTCGTTTTTGATGAAACAGTCAAAGGAGTTTGATTTGATCAATGGATAAAGAAGATGCTTGTGGTTTCAAGAAAGTAAGTGGGAGCATAATAATATTTCTAAAAACTTTGTGTGCTTGACACATTGTTGATTGGAAATAATATAAATTTCTTGACACGAATTAGGACTTCATTGAAAATAGTTTTTCGATGAAGTGCTTGGGCTAAATAGCCTTGACATTAGGCATATTTATCTACGAGATAGAATTGCCTAATAGGCTAAAGCCAAAAATACATATTGACAAGATGCTAAAACATTTTAGCATTAAAACACCAAGGAGTGATTCATGCCGAAGTCACATGGAAAGGGTTTTTGCAAGACTCGGTGTCTCAAAACACTGATGAGCGAAATACATGATGGAGATTCCACACACTTTTGTGTTTGGATTAATCATGTATTCCATGGTATGTAAAACAACCAGATATGTCCAATACTCCAAAGCTGTTGCGAGTATAGATACCAAAGTGATCAAAGTACTGATCATGGGACAATAGTGAAAAATGTCATTAAGTACTAAAGTAGCACTGATGACATGTTTTCTCACAAGCAGAGATTATGAAGTGCTTGTTGTAAGTCATTACATCGATACAATCTTCATCAATGCTCCATGCGATTTTCGATTTAAGTTAAGGGTTTTTGTGTAATACACAATATGGTGGCACGGTGTTTGGAAATCGTTCCAAACAGGTTACTGTGGCGAATTCTATAACAAAGGCTAAGTATGTTGCCGCTTTCAAAGCGACATAGAAGATGTTGAATCATACAGTTCGTTCATGAACTTAGTATAATTCCAAGATGGCTTTGGTCAATGGAACACTATTGAAGATAGTTGCTCCATAGCTCAGTCTGAGGAATCAAGGTTTGACCAGTGATTCACATATATACGAAGCCAAGTCCACACAAAATATGAATTTTGTGAAAGCGTGAAAACGCGAGGATATGCAAAAGATACACACGGAACTGAAGTTGTCAGATCCGTTGGACATCAGGCTATACCACATGCGAAGCATTTTTTACACCGGTATGCCATAGGTGTAATATGCATTAGCATTGACTAGATTATTGACTCTAGTGCAAGTGGGAGTCTGTAGGAGATATGCCCTAGAGGCAATACCAAATGTTATTATTTATCTCCATGTTCATAATTATGTTTATGTTCCATGCTATAACTGCTATGGTTCTCGAGTCTGCAATAACCACGAGGCTCGGAGGAAGACTCATATGCACGTGTGGAATAATAAACGGTAAAAAGTATTCCTAGTCTGGCCTCTAAGACTAGCTCAAGTGTTGCATGATGGTTCTGTTTTCCTGATCATGGGCATGACTATGCCGGCAACTTTGAGGGCACAATGTTAGTAGAACACTTGTGTTGAATCGACCCGATTGATGTTATGCTATGAGATTCATTCGTCATAAGTTAATGGTTAATAACACAGAGATAGTTAATGTTTGCATAATTCCTTAGACCATGAGAGTGTCGAGTTTCTTCATGCTTGCTTCATGAACTTTGGGGTTTGTTAAACGTCATCCGTAAATGGGTGGCTATTACGGCGGCTTACGGGTTCATGGAAAAGTATGTCAAGTAACTTGATAGCTCAAGATTGGGATTTGCTCCTCCGACGATGGAGAGATATCTCTGGGCCCTCTCGGTGTTACGGTATCCATCATCGTCTGGCCAAACACATTGTGATTTGATCACGGGGATGCCGGAACATAGAAACGAGAAAAGAGAACAAAACCGGCAACGAGGTAACTGGCATTGTGGACAAGTGTTGATCCACGGGGATGCCGATGTTTCTCACCTCGGGTATTTGTAACATATTGCGAAGCAACATGAATAGCACACGGCAACTGGAGGTTCACTTGAATATTCATTCGTGTGGGTATAGGGGTCAACATGGGTGTCCACGGCTCCGATGTTGATCATTGATCGGAAAGAGTTCCGGTCATGTCTATACTTCACCGAACCTATAGGGTCACATGCTTAAGGGTCATCTATCTGCTGAATACTAGACGGGGAGTCTGAGAGAAAATCACCGAAAAAGTTTCGGACGAAACGAAAATGTTCCGGAGAGGACACCGGAATAGTTCCGGTGAAACTGAAAAGTTGTTTCAGGGTATTCCATTAAGTCAAATTGGTTCCGGCACACGCCTGGAAATTCTTGGAGGATGCCAGAAGTGTTCTGGAAACTTCTAGGAATTTTCCGGGATAAATACCGGAAATGTTCCGGAGCAGCCGGAACCGCTTTGGTTGCTTTTCGCTGAAGAAACATTGTTCCGAAATTGTTTCGGAATGCGTTCAAAATTATTTTAGTGGGTACTGGAATTGTTCTAGGCACACAAAAATAATTTGGGATTTAACGGACGCAGAAAAATGTCTTCGTGAATAGTGAAAGTGCTTTTTGGATATTTTTTGGAAAGCACCTTTTGGGATATTTTCCAAAAGGCTTCTAGAAGGCTTGGGGGCTAAGAAACCCCCCTTTGGGGCCCCCCAAGAGGGAGTGGCCGGCCACATGTGGTGCTCCATCATGGAGCCCCACTTGTCTCATGGTTTCACCTTTATGCCCATGTGAAGGACTTCCTTTATGAGCATTTTGGGTTTTATTGTAAAACCACCCTACCCCTTGGATTTCCTATAAATAGAGGTGGAGGGGCTGCCTCCACACTCGCTCCTTCTCACATACAAGTGCCATGACATTTCTGGCTTCTCTCTCCCTCCCAGTGAAATAGTTTCGTAGAGCTGAAAGGTTGTCTGGGTTCCGGTGGGAACTAGTTCTGGACGGCGAAGCCCTGCCGGATAGATGACACCGTATGTGTGCAACTCTGTAGAGAGATCGTAGTTTCGGTCTTAGTTCGAGAGTGCCTCCCGAAGGGCTGTCCAAGTGACCGTCTTAGTTTCGAGGGTCCTCCCGAAGGGCTGTCCGAGTGACTGTCCGAGTTTCGAAGGTCCTCCCGAAGGGCTGTCCGCGACACCGTTCGAGGGACTGTCCGACCGCCTCCCGGAGGGCTGTCCGAGGGGCAGATATGGGAGTACATCCTCGCGGTTGGGAGGTTGTAAATCCTAGCTGCGGGGATCTGCACCGCCGATCGTCATCGACTCTTCTTCCGCTGCGCTACGAGTCGGTAACGAACAAGATCAAACCTTGTATGCAGTCTCCATAGTGGTCCTGGGCTGGTGCGTAGGTCAGAAATTTTTTGTTTTCTGCTGCGTTACCCTACAATAAAGAGGCTTATGTGTGATAGAGCGTATCATATCACGGGGTTTGGATGCACCGGCGATGTTTGCACCAACTCTTGATGTGAGAAAGGGCAATGCACGATACCGAAGAGGCTAATAAATTGCGGAAGGGTGAGAGTGCGTATAATCCATGGACTCACATTAGTCATAAAGAACTCACATACTTATTGCGAAAGTTTATTAGCCCAAGAAGCAAAGTACTACTACGCATGCCCCTAGAGGGATAGATTGGTAGGACAAGGTCCATCGCTCGTCCCCGACCGCCACTCATAAGGTAGACAATCAACAATAAGTCATGCTCCAACTTATTAGCATAACGACAGATCATACGTGCATGCTTCGGGAATCACAAACCTTAACACCAATATTCTTACTAATCCACAATCATCTACTAATACCTCCCACATATTACCATCTTAATATCGCAAAACTATTACAAGGAATCAAGCTTATCATATTCAGTGATCTACATGAAAGTTTTTATTATATCCCTCTTGAATACCTATCATATCAGGACCAAATTCATAACCCATGCATATTACCATTGCTATTCATTAGAATCTCAAAAAGATATAAGTGAAGCATGAGAGTGCAACTATTTCTTTAAAATATAACCACCGCCGTGCTCTAAAAGATATAAGTGAAGCACTAGAGCAACTGCCTAGCTCAAAAGATATAAGTGAAGCACATAGAGTATTCTAACAAATCACGAATAATGTGTGTCCCTCTCAAAAAGGTGTGTTCATCAAAGATGATTGTGACAAACTAAAAATCAAACAAACTATATCACAAGACACTCCAAGTAAAACACATATCATGTGATGAATAAAAATATAGCTCCAAGTGAGTTACCGATAGATTGTAGACGAAAGAGGGGATGCCTTCCGGGGCATCCCCAATCTTAGAAGCTTGAGTCTTCCTTGAATATTACCTTGGGGTGCCATGGGCATCCCCAAGCTTAGGCTCTTGCCGCTCCTTATTCCTTTGTCCATCGTAGTCTCACCCAAAACTTGAAAACTTCAGCACACAAAACTCAACAGAAACCTCGTGAGATCCGTTAGTATAACAAACAAATCTTAAACTTTAGGTACTGTTGTAAATTGATACATATTTAATATTGGCATAATGATACTGTACTCCAACTTCTCCATGACTCATACCCCCCGATACGATCCATAGATTCATCAAAATAAGCAAACTATACAACAAAAACAGAATCTGTCTAAAACAGAACAGTCTGTAAAGATATGAATTATCCTCATACTTCTCTAACACCAAAAATTCTGAAACATTAGGACAACGTGGGCAATTCATATATCAATACTGTGTGAAAACTTCAGAAGGTTCTAACACTCCAGCGAAAAAACAAAATTCCAGCACTGGACACAAAAGTTTCTGTTTTCCAATAGCATCTATCATACTATCTTCCAAATCGTCGCAAAGGCATTACTTGGCACAAACACTAATTAAAACATAAAAATACAATCATAACAGAAGCTATAATTATGTAAACACTCAAAAACAGAAGGTAAAAGCAAAAATTTATTTTATTCATTGGGTTGCCTCCCAACAAGCGCTATTGTTTTATGCCCCTAGCTAGGCATAATCCATAGTTTCAAGTGTTGTCATCCTTCAAGTTAATTCCATAGGTGGCCCTCATAATAGATTCGTAAGGTGCTTTAATTCTCTTTCTAGGGAAGTGTTCCATCCCTGCTATCAATTCATAAGCAGTATTAGGATCATTATCAATGAAATTTCCTTTAGAAGCAAAATCCAAGAGTTGTCTATTTGGCATACTTAGCCCTATATAAAAGTTTCGCAGCAAAATGTTCATATCCCCTTTTATGGTGATAACACGATAAGATTCCATTATCATATACCAAGAATCCTTTAAATTTTCTCCTTGTTTCTGTTTGAAGTAAAGGACTTCAAAATCCGGAGATAGAGGAGGGATGGTGACACTAGACATGGCAACAACTTCAAGCAAAGCAAGCAAACTAGCAAATAAAAATATTTTTGTGTTTTTGTAAACAAAAATTAGAAGTGGGGGAGATGAAAACGAGAGGCAAATGCAAATAAAAGGCAAATAAAATAAATGCAAGTGGATGATAGTTTGTGCGAAGGTACTTGGTAATTTTGATGATGTCTCCCCGGCAACGGCGCCAGAAATTCTTCCTGCTACTTGTAATCTGCGTTGGTATTTCCCCGAAGAGGAGAGGATGATGCAATATAGTAGAGATAAGTATTTCCCTCAGTTAAGAACCAAGGTTAACAATCCAGTAGGAGAACCAAGCAAAATTCCGTTAAGCGCACCTGCACACACAAGAGCAAACACTTGCACCCAACGCAAATAAGAGGGTTGTCAATCCTCTTAGCGGTTATTTGCAAGGATTAAATCTTATCGAGGTAAATAGATAAACTAAAATACTAATTAAAATAAAAGTAAACAAATTGTAGCAAGGTATTTTTAGGTTATTAATATATGATAAAGTAGACCAGGGGCCAAAGTTTTCCCTAGAGGCTTCTCTCTCGAACACATAGCATACGGTGGGTAAACAAATTACTGTTGGGCAATTGATAGAAAAGCAAATAATTATGACGGATTCATGGCAATGATCATGTATATAGGCATCACGTCCGAGACAAGTAGACCGACTCCTGCCTGCATCTACTACTATTACTCCACCCATCAACCGCTATCCAGCATGCATCTAGGGTATTAAGTATGAAACAGAGTAACGCCTTAAGCAAGATGACATGATGTAGACAAAGTAAACTCAAGCAATATGATTAAACCCCATCTTTTTATCCTTAAGGGCAACAATACAAATACGTGTCATGTCCCCTACTGTCACTGGGATTGAGCACCACAAGATTGAACCCATCACAAAGCACCTCTCCCATTGCAAGATAAATCAATCTAGTAGGCCAAACTAAATCGATAGATCGGAGAGAAATACAAAGCTATAATAATCATGCATAAAAGAGTTCAAAGAAGACTCAAATATTTCTCATGAATAATCTGATCATAAACTCACAATTCATCGGATCCCAACAAACACACCGCAAAAGAAGATTACATCAGATAGAACTCCAAGAATATCGAGGAGAACATGGTATTGAAGATCAAAGAGAGAGAAGAAGCCATCTAGTTACTAGCTATGGACCCGTAGGTCTGTGGTAAACTACTCACACATCATCAGAAGGGTAGCAAGGATGATGTAGAAGCCCTCCGTGATCGATTCCCCCTCTGGCAGAGTACCGGAAAAGGCCTCCAGATGGGATCGCTGAAGAACAGAGGCTTGCGGCAGCGGAAAGGTTTTCTCTTCTGTCTCTCTGTTGGTTTGGGAATATTTGTGAATTTATAGCGAAGGAATTAGGTCAAGAGGTGCCATGAGGGGCCCACAAGCCTGGGGGGCGCGGCCACCCCCCTAGGGCGCGCCCTCCAGGCTTGTCGCCTCCTTGTGACTCTTCTGGTCTTCTCCCAAAGCTTCCTGGGTCTCTTCTGGTCTAGAAAAAATAATCAAAAGTTTTTTTTCTCATTTGGGCACTTTTTGATAATGATTTTCTGAAAAGGCAAAAACAAGCAGAAAATAGCAACTGGCACTGGGCACTGAGTTAATAGGTTAGTCCCAAAAAATGATATATAATGGCATATAATTGCATATAAAACATCCAAGACTGATACTATAATAGCATGGAACAATCAAAAATTATAGATACGTTGGAGACGTATCAGGTTCGACACTCTTACTTATTGAAAGGACTACGATCGATCCCCTATACTTGTGGGTCATCAAGACTCTTTTCTGGCGCCGTTGCTGGGCAGTGAAGTGCCTTTGCGGAGTGGAATTTGGTAAGGAAGCATTTATATTACATAAGGAAGTTTACTGTCACTTGTCACTATGGAAAGTAATCCTTTGAGGGGCTTGTTCGTGGTATCTTCACCTCGACCGGAAGCATTGAGGGTTGCCCGTCGACCTACTGAACCTACCGAAAATATTTATTATGAAATTCCTTCGGGTATGATAGAGAAACTGCTAGCTAATCCTTATGTAGGAGATGGAAAGGTACATCCTGATATGCACTTGATATATATAGATGAAATTTGTGGATTGTTTAAGCTTGCAGGTTTATCCGAGGATGGAGTTAAGAGGAAGGTATTCCCTTTATATTTGGAGGGAAAGGCATTGACATGGTATAGGCTATGTGATGATACTGGAACATGCGATTGGAACCGGTTGAAGCTGGAATTCCACCAGAAATTTTATCCTATGCATTTGGTTCATCGTGATCGAAATTATATATATAATTTTTGGCCTCGTGAAGGAGAAAGTATCGCTCAAGCTTGGGGGAGGCTTAAGTATATGTTGCATACATTCCCCAATCATGAGCTCTCAAGAGAAATAATTATTCAAAACTTTTATGCTCGGCTTTCTCATAATGATCAATCCATGCTCGATACTTCTTCTACTGGTTCCTTTATGAAGAGGACTATTGAATTCAAATGGGATCTTCTGGAAAGAATTAAATGCAACTGTCAAGATTGGGAAATCGACAAAGGTAAAGAGTCGGGTATAAATCTTAAGTTTGATTGTGTTAAATCCTTTATGGAAACTGATGCTTTTCATAAGTTTAGTGCTAAATATGGACTTGACTCTGAGATAGTCGCCACTTTTTGTGAATCTTTTGCTGCTCATGTTGATCTCCCTAAGGAGAAATGGTTCAAGTTTCATCCACCTATTGAATTAAATGAAGAACCTATTAGTGTTAAAGAAGAAACAATTGTTTACAATGTTGATCCAGTTGTGCCTACTGCTTATATTGAGAAACCTCCTTTCCCTGTTAGGATTAAGGAACATGCTAAAGCTGCAACTGTGGTTAACAAAAGTAATATTAGAGCACCTAGACCTTCTGAACAAATTAAAGTTGAACCTAATATTGCAATGGTTAAAGATCTATTGGTTGATAATATTGATCGACATGTCATATATTTTTGTGATGAAGCTGCTAGAATTGCTAAACCCGTTAGAAATAAATGAGACATGTTAGACAAGAACAAGCCCGTAGTTGGCATGCCTGTTGTTTCTGTTAAGATTGGAGATCATTGCTATCATGGTTTATGTGATATGGGTGATAGTGTGAGTGCTATTCCTTTCTCTTTATATCAAGAAGTAATGAATGATATTGCACCTGTTGAGATTGAAGATATTGATGTTACTATTAAGCTTGCAAATAGAGATACTATTACACCACTTGGGATTGTTAGAGATGTTGAAGTCTTGTGTGGTAAAATCAAATACCCTACTGATTTCTTAGTACTTGGTTCACAACAAGATAATTTTTGCCCCATCATTTTTGGTAGACCTTTCTTGAATACCGTTAATGCTGAAATTGATTGTGTTAAAGAAAAGGTTCGAGTTAAGTTCGGTGATATATCTCATGAATTTAATTTCTCTAAGTTTAGTAGACAACCTCATGATGAAGAATTACCTACTAAAGATGAAATTATTGGTCTTGCTTCTATTGCCGTGCCTCCTACTAATCCTTTAGAACAATATTTGCTAGACCATGAAAACGATATGCATATGAATGAAAGAAATGAAATAGATAAGATGTTCTTTGATCAACCACCTATCCTTAAACATAATTTTCCTTCCAATTTCAGAATTTTTGGAGTTAGGGAAGTATGGATTCTTATTCCCCTTTTACAGACTGTTCTGTTTTGGCAGATTGCTGTTATCGCCGAAAAAGGGTTTCCCCCCGCTTTGTATTACAAAGCAACCAACCGATACAACCAACGATAGGTGCTGGGGCGGAAGCAGCACAGACACGCCCGAAAGAAACAAAAGAGAAAATACAAAAGGAGCAAATGCCGACAATGGCGGATCGACAAAAACGAAGTAGCCTCGCAACCACTGCGCCCACCGGAGTACTCCCACCAAGCTCCTAGACTCCGAAGCGCCGGTACCAATCAACACCTCCAAGAAGGGATGCGACGATGACAACGCTGCTGCCAAGGGTTTCCCCCGGTACGCGACGAGGAGAGAGGAGGGGTAGCCCCCGACGCCCTCCAGGAAGGTCCGGCGGCATCCTCAGGCGCCACCGCGTCGGTGTCGGCCAGGTCGACAGGGATTTCTCCCGATCCCAACATTCATCTCGAGTGCTCCGGAGCCCGCCACCAAACCGACCACCACCCTGCGCCAACACGGTCTTGAAGCTTCCCACGCCGTCTCACCACGGCACCACGAAGTGAGGTCTGCACACCGAAGAAGAGGAGCCGGGACTAGAGGCAGCAACACCGTCGGCATGCGCGAGGGTTCAACCTTCACCGTCAACGACGGTAGTCGACCGGACGCAATAGCAGGAGCATACCAGGCCCGTAGGCGCACAGGCCCGGCCGGGCCCTCATAAGCCCGTAAAGCTCCCGCCTTTGCGCTGCAGCAGGCACGCCGTCGGCGTAGCCGCCCCCGGTCCGAGCTGCTTCTCCTCCTCACCACGCAGAAGACAACGAAGCCGCGTCAGGGAGCCGGCCCGCTAGGACCCAGATGGGCCCTGCAGGGCCCAGATCTGAGCCGGGGGCGCGCCGCTGGCCATCCCGCGCAACCAAGCCGCCCCGCCGCCAAGGAGCAGCGCCGCCACCTCGCCCGCCGCTGGCCACCGCCGCCGGGTCGCCGGGCCGCAGCCTAGCCGAGCATCACCGCCGCCGCCCCCCGCCCCGGGAAGGGAGGACGCGCGCGTGGGTACAGGAGATCCCGCCTCCACCGACACCACCGACACCACCCGGGCCAGAGCCGGGGGCGCCCGCCGGCGGCGGCGGGGGGGGAAGAGGGGAGGAGGGAGGCCGAAGGTGGAGGAGCGCGTGCCGCCCCAGCCGCCTCCCGGGGAGGCGACGCTAGGGCGGATTCGGGGGAGGGAAGGGAAGAGCGGAGGGAGGAGAGCTCGGAACTGGTCTGCGCGCCAGCAAGACCCGCCAGAACCCGCCGGAATCGAGCGGCGAAGGTGGCGGCGGCAAGGGTTTCGGGGGGAGGGAGAGATGCGAGCGAGGGTTTCCCAGATTGCTGTTATAGTTGCATTGTTTGCATATGTTTGCGTGTTTAATGTTTCTATTTGAGGATATGAGTATTAAATATGAAGAGGCATTTAGTACGCAATGTTCAATTATAATTTTTTGTGATTTGCTATAGTAGAGAATGTTAAGGTTGTGAGTTGATTTATACTAACGTATCTCACGAGTTCTTGTTGAGTTTTGTGTGGATGAAGTTTTTAAGATTTAGGGAAACCATGATATGAGAGGAATTAAGGAGACACAATAGCTCAAGCTTGGGGATGCCCAAGGCATCCCAAGTTATTATTTCAAGAAGTCTCAAGCATCTAAGCTTGGGGATGCCCCGTTAGGCATCCAACCTTTCTTCTTCAACAACTATCGGTCAGTTTTGGTTGAGCCTAAGTTTTTACTTCTTCACATGGTATGTGCTATTCTTGGAGTGTCCTTTTATTTTCATTATATTTGCTGTTTTAATAAAATTATCAAGATCTGAAATCTTTATTTGGAGAGAGTCTTCACATAGCTACTTAATTGTTTACCTACTCATTGATCTTCACTTATATCTTTTGGAGTAGTTTGTCATTTACTCTTGTTCTTCACTTATATCCTATGAGTAAATTGTTGAAATGAACTGAATATCATAAAGTTGAAATTTATATGCTTCATATGCTTGTCCCATGGGGAGTAGTGACTTCACATACAAGAATTATAAGTGGTAAAATTTATTGAAAGTTAACAAACATAGCATTGGTCACTTGAACAATTCATGAAAGAATTTTGAAGGAAGAGAAATTACACTTATAAATATACTATCTTGGACATCTTCTATGATTGTGAGCCCCCATTAATTATTTTCAAGCTTGATCAAGTAGTTGACGTTGGACAAGGAAGACAACGTAATGAGTTATGTTTGTTTATATTCACATAGAAGTTATATTGTCATGGATCCTCTAACATGTGGTGCTTGCTTAGGATCTTTTGCTAGCCAAAAAATTCATACTAAGTAGAAATACTACTTGTGCACCCAAAAACCCTTAAACCCAGTTTCTTGCCATGAGTGTCCACCATATCTACCTATGGATTGAATAAGATGCTTCAAGTAAGTTGTCATCGGTGCAAAAAGCAATAAAAATTGCTCCTAAAATATGTATGATCTTTTATTGCAAGGGAAAATAAGCGTTGTACGAACTTGTGATGGTAAAGAAATAAAAGCGATAGACTGCATAATAAAGGTTGCTATCACAAGGGGCAATATAACGTGACGTTCCTTTGCATTAAGGGCTTGTGCATCCAAAAACAAAAGGCGCATGACAATCTCTGCGAAGGGCCTATCTTTTACTTTTCTGTATTTACTTTTATGCAAGTGTCATTAATGTTCATCCCCATTCCGCTCTATTTATTCTTTAGTTGGCAAGCATTATGTGGTAGGGAAAGATCCAGGCACATATATCCAGTTGAATATAGATGATCATGAGTTATTATTGTTGACATTATCCCTGAGATAAATAAGTTGGGAGGCGAAACATTAAGCCCCTATCTTCCTATGTGTTTGACTGAAATAGTTTGTTCTAAAAATATGCTTTGAGTATCAGCAATCATGGAAGACTAAAAGATGGTTGAGTATGTGGAATTTGCTAGATCAAAGCTCTTACATAGACCCTTCATGAAAATAGGATGAATTGCAATTGTTTGATGACTGAGAACATAGTTTGTTAGTTTTCAAGAAATTTTATGGCCTATACTTTAAACATGTGAATAGCTTGCTACTTGATCATGAGAAGTTTTATGAGATGAGCTACTGATTATGATATATATTGATGCTAGAAAAAGTGATTGAAATTATTATTGATCAAACTTATGCACTATGCTAGCATTCACACTTCATAAATTATTTCTTTTATCATTTACCTACTCGAGGACGAGCAGGAATTAAGCTTGGGGATGCTGATACGTCTCCAACGTATCTATAATTTATGAAGTATTCATGCCATGTTTATTATAGTATTGTATGATTTTGGTGCACTTTTATACGGCTTTTATATGATTTTTATGGACTAACATATTGACCTAGTGCCCAGTGCCAGTTGCTTTTTTCTGCTTGTTTTTGGTTTTCTAGAAAATCCATATCAAATGAAGTCCAAATGCAGCGAAACTTTTTAACGATTTTTTTTGGAAGGAAATGGACCCAGGAAGCTTCGAGGAAATGCTAAAACAGTTGTCGACCACCAATGATGATTAAATCCTAAGATGAAAGAGGTGGTAAGAACTGAAATATTTAAACTTTTGGAAGCAGGTATAATCTATCCCATAGCTGATTGTAGATGGGTAAGTTCCGTTCATTGTGTCCCTAAGAAAGGAGGTATTACCGTTGTTCCTAATGATAAAAATGAACTCATTCCACAAAGAATTGTAACTGGTTATAGTATGGTAATTGATTTTAGAAAATTAAACAAAGCTACTAGAAAAGATCATTACCCCTTACCTTTTATTGATCAAATGTTAGAAAGACTGTCCAAGCATACACACTTTTGCTTCTGAGATGGTTATTTTGGTTTCTCTCAAATACCTGTATCACAACCTGATCAAGAGAAAACCACCTTTACTTGTCCTTTTGGAAGTTGATAAAGCTAAGGTTGTTGCTATTGAGAAAATGCCATGTCCTAAAGATATTAAAGGTATAAGAAGTTTCCTAGGGCATGCTGGTTTCTATAGGAGATTTATTAAAGACTTCTCTAAAATTTCTAGGCCTCTTACCAATCATTTGCAAAAAGATGTTCCATTTGTTTTTGATGATAATTGTCTAGAAGCCTTTGAAACACTTAAGAAAGCCTTAACCACTGCACCTATTGTCCAACCACCTGATTGGAACTTGCCTTTTGAAATTATGTGTGATGCTAGTGACTATGCAGTTGGTGCTGTTCTAGGACAGAGAGTTGATAAGAAATTAAATGTTATCCATTATGCTAGTAAAACTCTAGACAGTCCCCAAAGAAATTATGCCACTACTGAAAAAGAATTTCTAGCAGTTGTGTTTGCATGTGATAAATTCAGATCTTACATAGTTGATTCTAAGGTAACTGTTCACACCGATCATGCTGCTATTAAATATCTCATGGAAAAGAAAGATGCTAAGCCTAGACTCATTAGGTTGGTTTTATTGCTACAAGAATTTGACTTGCATATTACTGATAGGAAGGGAGCTGAGAATCCCGTAGCAGATAATTTGTCTAGAATGGAAAATGTTCTTGATGACCCACTACCTATTAATGATGATTTTCCTGATGAACAATTAGCTGTCATAAATGCTTCTCGTAATACTCCTTGGTATGCAGACTATGCTAATTACATTGTTGCTAAATACATACCGCCTAGTTTCACATACCAACAAAAGAAAAAAATTCTTCTTTGATTTAAGACATTACTTCTGGGATGACCCACATCTTTATAAACAAGGAGTAGATGGTATTATTAGACGTTGTGTACCTGAGCATGAATAGGAACAAATCCTACGTAAGTGTCATTCCGAGGCTTACGGAGGACACCATGCAGGAGACAGAACTGCACACAATGTATTACAATCTGGTTTTTATTGGCCTACTCTTTTCAAGGATGCACGTAAGTTCGTCCTATCGTGTGATGAATGTCAAAGAATTGGTAATGTTGGTAGACGTCAGGAAATGCCTATGAATTATTCACTTCCTGTTGAACCATTTGATGTTTGGGGATTTGATTATATGGGACCTTTTCCTAAATCCAATGGGTATACACATATTTTAGTTGCTGTTGATTACGTTACTAAGTGGGTAGAAGCTATTCCAACTAGTAGTCCTGATCATAACACATCTATTAAAATGCTTAAAGAAGTTATTTTCCCGAGGTTCGGAGTCCCTAGATATTTGATGACTGATGGTGGTTCACATTTTATTCATGGTGCATTCCGTAAATTGCTTGCTAAATATGATGTCAACCATAGAATTGCATATCCCTATCACCCTCAAACTAGTGGTCAAGTTGAATTGAGCAATAGAGAAATAAAATTAATTTTGCAAAAAACCGTCAATAGATCTAGAAAGAATTGGTCTAAGAAACTTGACGATGCATTATGGGCTTATAAAACCACTTATAAAAATCCTATGGGTATGTCTCCTTATAAAATGGTTATGGAAAAGCATGTCATTTACCTCTTGAGTTAGAACACAAAGCATATTGGGCAATTAAAGAACTAAATTATGATTTTAAACTTGCCGGTGAAAAGAGGTTATTTGATATTAGCTCACTAGACGAATGGAGAACCCAAGCGTATGAAAATGCCAAATTGTTCAAAGAAAAAGTTAAAAGATGGCATGATAGAAGAATTCAAAAACAGGAATTCAAAGTGGGTGAGCAAGTTCTATTGTACAATTCTCGTTTGAGATTCTTTGCAGGAAAACTTCTCTCTAAATGGGAAGGATCGTATATCATCGAAGAAGTTTATCGCTCCGGAGCCATCAAAATAAACAACTCCGAAGGCACTAATCCGAGAGTGGTGAATGGGCAAAGAATCAAGCACTATATTTCAGGTACTCCCATTAATGTTGAAACTAATATTATTGAAACAATTACACCGGAGGAATACATAAAAGAGACCTTCCGGAATACTCTAGAACCCTGGAAAGAAAGAGGTATGTGATACGGTAAGTAAACCGACTCCAAAAATTCCATAAAAATATTTTCTGTCAGTTTTGGAATATTAGAAAAAATACAAAAATAAGAAACAGCCGAGGGGACCCACCTGGTGCCCACGAGGCACCAGGGTGCGCCACCCCCCCAGGCGCGCCCTGGTGGCTCGTGGGTCCCACGTGAGCCTTCCCGACTTCGTTTTCTTCTGGATTACTTGTTTTGCAAGATAGAAAATCTTTATATATACTCCCGGACATTTTGACCACCGTATCGCAGAAATATCCTCTGTTCTTGTTTCGTGCTATTTTCCTGGCAGATCCGAAAGTATGTCGTCTCAAGACTTAGATGGGGAGAGCTTCGTATCACACTATGTTGCAAATCCAAAGATCTATGGGGATATAGACCCCTATGGATGGTCCGAGGAGGAGGAGCAAGATGCCAACATAAATGGGACGGAAGACGCGAGTTCGGATGAAGACGATGCCCCTCTACCTCAACCTGGAGATATGCATGTGGAGTTCAAGAAGTTGAGCCTCCCAAACACAGTAAACAAGTCTAAGATCCAATTTATCCCGTCCCGTTTTCTGCAAGAAAGCAAGGAGGCATTATGTAAAAAGGTATTGAAGCTTGAGCAAGAAGTCGATGATTTGAGGGAGGAAAATTTCATCTTCAAACGTAAGCTGGACAAGCTCGCCACTTCATCACCACCATCACCGAAGAAGGAAACTTGATCACATGGGTATGGGCACTCCCCTTGGCTTGTGCCAAGCTTGGGGGAGGTGCCCCGGTATCGTATCACCATCACTTTTATTATCTTTACCTATTTTTAGTTCGATCCTTAGTTATTTCGTGATCTAGTTGAATAAAAGTTTAGTACGATCTATTTTCGAGTGTTAGCTTCGTGATCTATCTATCTATGTAATCGATTTGAGAGTTATATAATAAAGGGTAGTTTGAGTTTTTGTTTCTTTACTTTCATGTTCCAATCCTAGCAATGAAAATAATGAAAAAGATCATATGCTAATCTTATGGAAAGTAATGACATTACATAAAGAAAAGTATAAGTGGTAAAATTTATTGGAAGTTAACAAGCATAGTATTAGTCAATGATGCAATTCATGAAAAAGTTAATAAGGGAAGAGAAGATTCACATGCAAATATACTATCTTGGACATCTTTTATGATTGTGAGTCCCCATTAAGTATTTTATGCCAAATTGTTGACGTTGGACAAGGAAGACAACGTAATGAATTATGTTTGTTCATATTCACATAGAAGTTATATTGTTTTGGATCCTCTAACATGTGGTGCTTGCCCCCTATCTTTTGCTAGCCAAAATTCTGTACTAAGTAGAGATACTACTTGTGCATCCAAAAACCCTTAAACCTAGTTTCATGTCATGAGAGTCCACCATATCTACCTATGGATTGAATAAGATCTTTCAAGTAAGTTGTCATTGGTGCAAAAGCAATAAAAAGTGCTCCTAAATATGTATGATCTTTTATTGTAAGGGAAAATAAGCTTTATACAATCTTGTGATGGTGAAGAAATAAAAGCGACAGACTGCATAATTAAGGTCGCTATCACAAGGGGCAATATAAAGTGACGTTCCTTTACATTAAGAGCTTGCACATCCAAAATAAAGAGCGCATGACAACCTTTGCTTCCCTCTACGAAGGGCCTATATTCTCCTTTTATGTATTTACTTTCATGCAAGAGTCAATAGTATTCTCCTCTATTCCATTTTTATTTTTCTCTCTTGGCAAGCATCATGTGGTGGGGAAAGATCCAGACATATATATCCAGTTGAATGTAGGTGATCATGAGTTATTATTGTTGACATTACCCTTGGGGTAAATGCGTTGGGAGGCGAAATTAAAAGCCCCTATCTTTCTATGGGTCTGACTGAAACTTTTGCTCCATAAGTATGCCGTGAGTGTCAGCATTCATAGAAGACTAAATGATAGTTGAGTATGTGAACTTGCTAAACAAAAGCTCTTACATAGACTCTTTCTGATAATATAATGAATTGCAATTGCTTCAGTGACTGAGATCATAGTTTTTTAGTTTTCAATACGGTTTGTAGTTCATACTTAGGCTTGTGGATGAATTGTCACTTGTTCACGAGAAGTTTAAGATAATATATTGTTGTTATAATAAAGATCATGATGCCTTCATGTCCGTATTTTGTTTTATCGACACCTCTCTCTCTAAACATGTGGTCATGATTATCGATTTTGGTTTTTCGCTTGAGGACAAGCGAGGTCTAAGCTTGGGGGAGTTGATACGTCCATTTTGCATCATGTTTTCCTAATGTTATTTATTATGTTTTGGGTCATTATTTCACTTTATGATACAATTCTTATGCATTTTCTCTCTTATTTTGCAAGTTTCACATGAAGAGGGAGATTGCCGGTAGCTAGAATTCTGGACCGGAAAGGGGTGCAACAGAGATAGCTATTTTGCACATCTCCAAATGACCTTAAAATTTATGGAGAATTATTTTGGAACATATAAAAAATATTGGGTGAAGAAATACCAGAGGGGGACCCACCAGGCAGCGACAAGCCTCGGGGCGCGCCCTACCCCCCTAGGCGCGCCCCCTGAGCTTGTGGTGCCCCTGGCAGGCCTCCAGGGCCCATCTTCTGCTATATAAGGCTATTTGCCCTAGAAAAAATAATAAGAAGACTTTCAGGACGAAGCGCCGCTGTCTCGAGGCGGAACCTGGGCAGGAGCTATTTTGCTCTCTGGCGGAGCGATTCCACCGGGGATACTTCCCTCCGGGAGGGGGAAATCGAAGCCATCGACATCACCAACGATCCTCTCATCGTGGGAGGACCAATCTTCATCAACATCTTCACTAGCACCATCTCATCTCAAACCCTAGTTCATCTCTTGTATTCAATCTTTGTCTCAAAACCTCAGATTGGTACCTGTGGGTTGCTAGTAGTGTTGATTACATCTTGTAGTTGATGCTAGTTGGTTTATTTGGTGGAAGATTATAAGTTCAGATCCTTAATGATATTCAATACCCCTCTAATCTTGAACATGAATATGATTTGTGAGTAGTTACTTTTGTTCTTGAGGACATGGGAGAAGTCTTGTCATAAGTAATCATGTGAACTTGGTATTCGTTCGATATTTTGATGATATGTATGTTGTTGCTTCCTTTAGTTGTGTCGTGTGAATGTTGACTACATGACACTTCACTATCTTTGGGCCTAAGGGAAGGCATTGTGGAGTAGTAATTAGATGATGGGTTGCTAGAGTGACAGAAGCTTAAACCCTAGTTTATGCACTATTCCGTAAGGGGCTGATTTGGATCCATATGTTTCATGCTATGGTTAGATTTATCTTAATTCTTCTTTCGTAGTTGCGGATGCTTGCGAGAGGGGGTAATCATAAGTGGGAGGCTTGTTCAAGTAAGAACAACACCCAAGCACCAGTCCACCCACATATCAAATTATCCAAGTAGAGAACACGAATCAAACAAACTTGATGAAAGTGACTAGATGAGAATTCCCATGTGTCCTCGGGAACTCTTTGCTTTATATAAGAGACCGTTCCGCACTACTGGGAAAGGGCTTATTGGTGATCACAAATTAGTGGCGGGCGAGGCCGACTTGTGATGCCCCCGACCCGACCGTGCACTAATCATACATGCAAACGCGCACGATCAAGCCCAGGGACTCACGGGAAGATATCACAACACAACTCTAGACACAAAATAAAATAATACAAGCTTTATATTACAAGCCAGGGCCCTCGAGGGCTCGAATACATAAGCTCGAGTTACACAAAAGTCAGCGGAAGCAACAATGTCTGGGTATAGACATAACTAAACAAGTTTGCCTTAAGAAGGCTGAGTAAAACAATGACATCTAGATTGAAAAGGCGCAGGCCTCCTGCCTGGGAGCCTCCTAAACTACTCCTGGTCGTCGGTCTCCGCGTTGTAGTAGGCACCGTCGGAGGGGTAGTAGTAGTCATCGACGGGGTCAACTGGCTCCGGGGCTCCGTCATCTGATCGCAGCAATCGGGTATGGACAAAAGAGGTAGCAAAGCAACCGTGAGTACTCATTCAAAGTACTCGCAAGACTTACATCAGAACTAAGCTAATTATGCTTCTGTAGCAAAGGGAAGGGGCTGTATCTATGGACTATACTGCAGAAATGCCAGAATAGAGGGGAAGGCCTAGCCTATCGAAGACTAGCATCTTGCAGCTTCTTGCAACATTAGAAGAGTGTAGATTAGTAGCATATAATAAAGCAATAAGGATGTAGTAGCAAAGCCCAGAGATCCTTCCTCGACTCCCTATGAGAAAGCGATCCCGGAGCTAACATATTAATTAAAGTAACACAAGTATCCAGTTCAAGTTGTAGTACATCGGATACAACACTGAGCGTCCTATTACCGTGGACACGACTATTCGAATAGATAACTTCCCTGCAGGGGTGCACTACGGTTACCCAACACGCTCGATTAATTTTGTCCGGACACACTTTTCCGGGTCATGCCCAGTCTCGGCTGATCGACACGACGTAGTCCTACCTAGGCTACGCAGAGAGGTCCCCGCTGGTCTACATCCTAAGTGCTCAGGGGTCTTGGGCCCATCGCCCTTTGCACTCCGGGTCGTTGCGCGCAGGGCCAGCCTCACCACGTTGTGCCTGTGGGTATCTGCTGTCAGCCATGCCACAATGCTGAACTGGACGTCTGACAGAGCTTTCGGCTGATACATATGGCGCCGAGGGCCCCATTAAACCATTATCCCGCGTGGTGGTAGTGCGTATAGGCCAGTGCCCAACTCAGATCAAATACCCAAATCCGTTAGTGAATTATTAGGAGCTTGCGGAGACGACCAGTGCTTCGGCCATTCCGACTAGGTATCTCACGGACCATGACCAGGGACTAGGCCCACATCCTGGGTGGTACCGCTAACAACGAGCCGCCACAGGAATCTCTCGCGGGGTACCCTTGGGGTCGGCCCGACTTCAACATTATCTCGCGGGTGCTCTTGGAGCCGACCCATCTTTAACAATGGCCTGAGGTGAAGGTCAATGTACCCGTGTGTCCATAACATCGTGGGGAATCCGAGGAATCACCCTCGATGGATTCCCACTCGATGTAACCATCAAGGTGAACTTAGAGGAATCACCCTCGATGGGTTCACACTTGAGGGGCTGCACGACAGAGGCCTCATCGGAGGTGGTGAAAGAGGAATCACCCTCGGTAACCCACAACCGACTAGCTACGCTACAGAGATATCATCAGGAGTGAGGTTGGAGGTATCACCCTCGGCACTCGATAGTTGCTCTGTAGAGTCGCACAACTAAGGGGGTGTGCGGTGTTGTGTTCGGTCTCTGTACATCGATCACACTGATCGAATCACCAGTGGTAAAGCATGGCAACAAGGACAAGGGTGTGGGGCCATTGATGGATCTCTAACCAGCCTATACTAAGCATTTAGGGCAACAGGTAAAGTATCAATAGCAGGTTACAAAATCAGGCAATGCATCAGAATATGAGCAATCAATTACAGTAGCAAAATCTAATGCAAGCATGGGAGAGAAAGAATGGGCGATATAGGAATGATCAAGGGGGTTTTGCTTGCCTGGAAGCTCTGCTGAAAAGGAAGAAGGGTCGTCGGTGACGTAGTCGATCACAGGGGCATCGTCAGCGGTCGCAGGGTCTACCGGAGAAGAAGAGGGAGAGGAAACAAATAAATACAAAGCAAAAAAGGCATCACAGATGCATGGCATGGCAATATGTTGTGCTAGTGGTGACCTAACGCAGTGCTACCTGTCACAGACGGGGCGGGAAAATATCTGGGAATATTTTCCCGGCTTTAGGTGATTATCGGATAGACGATCCGGAGGGGAAGGTTCCATGTTCATCTAGTTAGAAGTGACGGTCAAGCATTTTGATCACATATTCAGATTCGTCTTATTTTTCTGACCATTTTTCATACATAAATTATTTTCATCCGAGTTACAGATTAATTTCTATGGTTTTCCAAAGTTTTAAACATTTTCTGGATTTTCTGATTTATTATTAATTCGAAATTCACTAAATGTTATCTGCTATGGGTACACAGAAGTGTACCCACAGAGGTGCTGCTGAGACGACTGATAGGTGGGCCAGCCAGCTGAGTCAGCAGGTCAGCTGTTGACCAGTTGACCAGTCAACTGGGTCAACAGGGGCCCACCTATCAGTGGCTGGTCCTGCCCAGTCAGCCTGTTGACCTGGTCAAGTGGGTCAACTTGGCCCGCGGGACCCAGCTGCCCGTGACCTAGGGGGCCCCACCGGTCAGGCCACGTCGGCGGGCGGCGCCGGAGGAGCTCCGGCGAGCCCAAAAAACACGGCGAAGACTCGGGCGGGGGCCGGGATTCGCCTGTGGGCGTCCATTCGACGCGCACGTGGGCGTGTTCGATAGCTGACGTCGTCGCGCGTCCAATGGTGCTTACGGTAGCGACGGGGGTGGCCTAAAACTACGGCGGCATCGACTGCGGCGGCCGCCGGCGTTCGGGTATGCATGAACTCGAGGCTGCGAGGCATGGCAACGCAAGCGGGCAACGGGGCTGGGTTCCTGGGGGCGTCAGGAACTTGCTGCGCAGCTCGGCCACGAGCCGTGGCTGGGGTGGCCGCGGTGGCGCCATGGCTAGCGGAGCAAAGCTCTCGGGCGCGTCGGCAATGGGGGCTAGGGAACGTGCACAAGGGCCAGGAAAGAAGGGGAAGCACGGGGAGCTCACCGTGGAGGCGCAAGAAGGCCTGACGACAGTTTTGGAGCTGCAGAGCGGCCGGAGTCGAGGGAGGTCGCCGGCGGGTCCGAAGGTTGACGACGGAGCCGATCCGGTGCTGTGGTCTTGCCCAGCTCGAACGGGTGGGTGTGGTCAACGTAGGATGACGAGGCGGAGCTGGATGACGCGGTGAGGTGGCGTGGGGGAGTTAGTGGCCACGACTACGACGAGCTATGGCGACGATGGCGCTCGGTCGAGAGGGGAGGAGAAGGGGGCGAGGTGAGGAGAGGCCGAATGCGGCTGGGGAGGCGCCCAGGAGGTCGAGGGGCTCATCCCTATCCCCTCGGCGACCTGCTCCGTCGCCGTGGCGGGCGGGGAACGGCGCAGCGCGCGCTCGGCCGTGGCGGCGCCGACACGCAAGGGGGAGCAGGTGGGAGACGACGTAGGTGGGCTGGGCCGCACTATAGCTACGGGCCAGAGGCCAGGTAAGCTTCTTTTTCTTTTTCCTGTTTCCTCTTTTCTTTTTAAACAGAGACTGTTTTGGAAAATTGTGAGCTGCCAATTCACTTTTGAAAAATGTGGGACTTGGCCACATAAATACTTTGTGATATTTGGCACTGCACAAAAAGTTTAGAGGCATAATGATTTCATTTCAATTTTGTTTAGATGAAAATGGATTAAAGGGGCTGTTTTAGTCACTGTTTTTGGATGTTAGGGTCAATTTGGAAATTCAAATAATTTTGGTTTTGTTTTTATAATTGCTTTGAGATTATTTGCAATATTATGAACTATTTTGTTTACAAGTTTGAAGTTTTTCTAATTTCACTTGTTATTTGAGTTTTGAATTTGAGTTGAATTATTTCTAAATTGCATTTCTTAGGATATAATGATGATGACTTGGCATCATTAGTGTGAGGTTACTGTAGCATGACACTGGGGGTGTTACACGGGTACCCGCCACAGCGAATTTTGAAAACTAGCAGCGGCGGATGCCAGAAAGGACCCGCCAGCGCTAGTAGTGTAGCAGTGGCGGGTGCGCCGGAGCGATCACCACAGCTGGACTTGCAAAATTTGCTAGCGTGTTGAAACCTTCCACTGGCGGGCCATGCGGCCCACCCGCCATAGCTACTTCGTCTTACAGTGGTGGTCGTGGAATAAGCCCCCCACAGATATAGTGGGGCGACCCTCTCAAATTTTTAATTTTCTATATTCAGATGTTTGCAGTGGCGGGCAACAAAGGCACTCGCCACTGCCGCAATGCAGTCACCCGCTTAAATAAAAAAATATCACGGAGTCAGCAGTGGCGTGCATCCTGTAGTGCCCGCCACAGAACTTTATTGCCTTTTTTGCTTGCCCGAAATTCAGTTAATGCCGCAAAAATAGCAAACCAACTCCAAAAGTTGTCAAATTGTAGAACGGGGATTCTGAAGGTGTATATTACAGATGGAAAAAATTTCAAGTCCAAAATATGTTAAAAAATTGAGTTCTGTGTGTGAGGTGGCTGTTTCAAAACCCTTATACACTTGGCGGGAGAGTGTCCTGTTTGCACACGATGTGTATCAGGTTTTGGTCATAACGATCTCTAATCTTTATCAAACCCTACAGGTGTTCAATGAACATGCCATGGAAAGTTTCAAACATTTCCAACCTCGTTAGCACGGCCAAAGTTTGTTTTTCCTTTTTTACTTGCCAAAAATTCAGTTAATGCCGCGAAAATAGTAAACCAACTCCAAAAGTTGTCAAATTGTAGCACGGGGCTTCTGATGGCGTATATTACACAAGGAAAAAAAAATTCAAGTCCAAAATATGTTTAAAAATTGAGTTCTGTGTGTGAGGTGGCCGTTTCGAAATCCTTATACACTTGCCAGGGGAGAGTGTCCTCTTTGCACACGATGTGCATCAGGTTTTGGTCGTAACGATTTCTAATTTTTATCAGACCCTACAGGTGTTCAAAGAAGATGCCATGGAAAGTTTCAAACATTTCCAACCTCGTTAGCACGGCCAAAGTTTGTTTTGCCTTTTTTACTTAAAAAAATTCAATTAATGCAGCGAAAATAGCAAACCAACTCCAAAAGTTGTCAAATTGTAGCACGGGGCTTCTGATGGCGTATATTACACAAGGAAAAAAAATTCAAGTCCAAAATATGTTTAAAAAGTGAGTTCTGTGTGTGAGGTGGCCATTTTGAAACCCTTATACACTTGGCGGGGGAGTGTCCTCTTTGCACACGATGTGCATCAGGTTTTGGTCGTAACGATCACTAATTTTTAACAGACCCTACAAGTGTTCAATGAAGACGCCATGGAAAGTTTCAAACATTTCCAACCTCGTTAGCACGGCCAAAGTTTGTTTTGCCTTTTTTACTTGCCGAAAATTCAGTTAATGCCCCGAAAATAGCAAACCAACAACAAAAGTTGTCAAATTGTAGCATGGGGCTTCTGATGGCGTATATTACACATGGAAAAAATTTCAAGTCGAAAATATGTTTAAAAACTGAGTTCTGTGTGTGAGGTGGCTGTTTCGAAACCCTTATACCCTTGGTGGGAGAGTGTCCTGTTTGCACACGATGTGTATCAGGTTTTGGTCGTAACGATCTCTATTTTTTATCAAACACTACAGGTGTTCAATGAAGACGCCATGGAAAGTTTCAAACATTTCCAACCTCGTTAGCACGGCCAAAGTTTGTTTTTCCTTTTTTACTTGCAAAAAATTCAGTTAATGCCGCGAAAATAGCAAACCAACTCCAAAAGTTGTCAAATTGTAGCACGGGGCTTCTGATGGCGTATATTACACAAGGAAAAAAAAATTCAAGTCCAAAATATGTTTAAAAATTGAGTTCTGTGTGTGAGGTGGCCGTTTCGAAATCCTTATACACTTGCCAAGGGAGAGTGTCCTCTTTGCACACGATGTGCATCAGGTTTTGGTCGTAACGATTTCTAATTTTTATCAGACCCTACAGGTGTTCAATGAAGATGCCACGGAAAGTTTCAAACATTTCCAACCTCGTTAGCACGGCCAAAGTTTGTTTTGCCTTTTTTACATGAAAAAAATTCAGTTAACGCCGCGAAAATAGCAAACCAACTCCAAAAGTTGTCAAATTGTAGCACGGGGCTTCTGATGGCGTATATTACCCAAGGAAAAAAATTCAAGTCCAAAATATGTTTAAAAAGTGAGTTCTGTGTGTGAGGTGGCCATTTTGAAACCCTTATACACTTGGCGGGGGAGTGTCCTCTTTGCAGACGATGTGCATCAGGTTTTGATCGTAACGATCTCTAATTTTTATCAGACCCTACAAGTGTTCAATGAAGACGCCATGGAAAGTTTGAAACATTTCCAACCTCCTTAACACGGCCAAAGTTTGTTTTGCCTTTTTTACTTGCCAAAAATTCAGTTAATGCCGCGAAAATAGCAAACCAACAACAAAAGTTGTCAAATTGTAGCACAGGGCTTCTGATGGCGTATATTACATATGGAAAAAAATTTCAAGTCAAAAATATGTTTAAAAACTGAGTTCTGTGTGTGAGGTGGCCGTTTCGAAACCCTTATACACTTGGCGGGGGAGTGTCCTGTTTGCACATGATGTGCATCAGGTTTTGGTCGTAATGATCTCTAATTTTTATCAGACCCTACAGGTGTTCAATGAAGACGCCATGGAAAGTTTCAAACATTTCCAACCTCATTAGCACGGCCAAAGTTAGTTTTGACTTTTTTAATTGCCGAAAATTCAGTTAATGCCACGAAAATAGCAAACTAACTCCAAAAGTTGTCAATTTGTAGCACGGGGCTTCTGATGGCGTATATTACACATGGAAAAAATTTCAAGTCCAAAATATGTTTAAAAACTGAAAAGTGCGCTGCCATATTTTTACACAACGAACGTATGTAGGCTTTGGGCTGGCGGGTGGCCCTGCCCGCCCGCCGTTGCTAGTTTTTGCAGTGGCGGGTGCCACGTGCTGCCCGCCGTGTGTTAACCGAAAACACGCGCCCACCCGCCGCCCCCCATGCATAGTTTTGAAACTTACCTAATCCGTTCCCCTGTTCTCTCCCACCTCTCGCGCGCTCGTCCACCGCAATCGCCGCCGGCCGCCGCGTACCTCTCTCTACTCTCGCGCGCTTTGGTCCGCCGCCGCGCACCCCTCTCTACTATCGCGCTGTCCGGTCTGCGCGCCGCCGTCACCGGTGCTCATACTCCGCCGCCACCGCAGCTGTAGTTTTTTCCCCGCGGGATCCCGTGGGCCAACACCTTGACAACCTCGCGGCCGTCGCAGCGAACCCGGCCGTCTAGTCAACACCATCGTCGACGTCGCAAATTTCTGATTCACATCTGTGTCAAGGTATAATTTCACTACATTTCACATCTATATGTTCCACTATTATAGACGATTGTAACGTGTTTGATGAAATGCCACACAAAGGATTTAGATCTTAGATGTTCTTGGATGTACCTGTACAAACACGTGGATGGGGTGGTGTCATTCGATGTAGAATCGGATGGTGGTGATTGATTTGTAGGACTTAATATGAGTGCCAATGTTTTGACGAAACGTTGATTCGTTTCCGTTTCATCAAATTTCTGGTACTCAATATGCCCTACTTTTAGCAAAGGTCATGCCAAATTTTTTAGTCGCCATTCTCTTTCTATGTTCAGTGATAACTTTTTGTTACAATATTACAGTTGGACAAATGGATCCCGGCGCCGGAACGTTATCTCAGAAGGAACCTCAGTACACCAACCTTGACATCGAGATGAGCGCCCCTGACATGCATGATTCGGCCATCCCTGACGTCGAGATGGGCAGCGACCAACAGGTAGAACCGACCACCGGGGCAGGGGGCACGAGCCACACTGACGGGACTTCAGCCAGCACGGCCGCCACAAAGAAGAGCAACCGAAAGGCAAGGGATCCAAACAAGCTTCACGAAGGTATAATTGCAATCACCGCAGTTGGCCCGAGTGGCGAGCCCGTCACCCAGAGGACGCAGCAAAAATGTATAGCAAAATGCTAGGTTGCATCTTGCGAAAAACCGTCCCGATCGGTAGCAAGGATTTGGTCGGACACAAGGAGAATCTACTACTGGCGTTAAACCGTAGTTATGAATTTCCACATGATGTCAAGAAGTTAGCCGAAGATTATGCCATGTCAAAATGGCCAAAGATGTTAACGGACTGGAAGAGCAGTGCCCGTTGCAATCTAGTTGGTAAGGACTTCGAGACCATTAAGCAGCTCAATCCAACTATGGATCACGAAGAATGGACAAAGTTTTGTGAATCCTCTGCTAGTGAGTCAAGCAAGGAGATAAGCGATCATTTTCGTAATTTACGGAAAAATCTGCCAGGTAACCACCGTCTGGGCCCTGGTGGTTACAAAGCTGCAGAACCCAAGTGGGAGAAGGAGGCCGCGGAGTTTATAGCCGCGGGCAAAGAGCCACCATTCTGGGAACATCAAGATCGTGCTCGGGATTTCTGTTTTCTCAGGGCCCGTGCAGTGCAAGACCAAGACAGTAAGGAGTTGGTCCTCCCGGCGCAGGAACTTCGCTCGACGGAGGAGAACTTGGTAACGTCAATCACCACTAATAATTTAGTCCCCACAACTTATTTATTACATACCATACTAATTGTTTACGAAAACACATGTATTTTTTGTAGAGCAAAATAAAGCAGGAATTTGGACCGGGTCCTCATGAACCTCCCCACGGCTATAGGTATGATGACTGATACGTCTCCAATGTATCTATAATTTATGAAGTATTCATGTCATGTTTATTATAGTTTTGTATGATTTTGGCGCACTTTTATATGGCTTTTATATGATTTTTATGGACTAACATATTGACCTAGTGCCCAGTGCCAGTTGCTGTTTTCTGCTTGTTTTTGGTTTTCCTGAAAATCCATATCAAATGAAGTCCAAATGCAGTGAAACTTTTTGACGATTTTTACTGGAACATAAGAGACACTAGAAGCTTCGGGTGGAGGCCAGAAGACCCACAGGGGCTCCACGAGCCACTAGGGCATGCCACCCCCCCAGGCGTGCCCTGGTGCCTCGTGGGCCCCCTGTGGCCCTTCTTCGCGTGATTCCAACACCAAAAAATCTTATATATTTAGAAACCCCCGAAAGTTAACCTAGATGAGTTTTTACGCCACCGCAAGCCTCTGTACCTCCACGATCTCATCTACAGCCCTTTTCCGCCACCCTGTCGGAGGGGGGAAAGCATCACCGGAGGCCATCTTCATCATCCCGGCGGTCTTCATGACGAGGAGGGAGTAGTTCACCCTCGGGGCTGAGGGTATGTACTAGTAGCTATGTGTTTGATCTCTCTCTCTCTCTCTCTCGTGTTCTTGATATGGCAAGATCTTGATGTATCGCGAGCTTTGTTAATATAGTTGGATCATATGGTGTTTCTTCCCTCTCTATCTTTGTTGTGATGAATCGAATCTTTTCCCTTTGAAGTTTCGTTATTGTCGGATTGAATATTTCAGATTTGAGAACACTTGATGTATGTCTTGCATATGAATTCCCGTGGTGACAATGGGGTATTATATTGATTCACTTGATATATGTTTTGGCACTCAACTCGCGGATTCCCGAGGTGACATTGGGGTAATCTATGCATAGGGGTTGATGCACGTTTTCATTATCTTTTCTCCGATAGAAACTTTGGGGTGCTCCTTGGAGTTCTTTGTGTGGATTGAATATTATGATTATGAAGTTGTTTGATGCATATCGTATAATCAACTCACGGATACTTGTGGTGACATTGGAGTATCTAGGTGACATTAGAGTTGGTTGATGTGTATCATATGGTGTTATTTTAGTACGAACTCTAGGGCTGTTTGTGACACTTATAGGAATAGCTCAATAGATTGATCGGAAAGAATAACTTTGAGGTGGTTTCATACCCTACAAACAATTTCTATCTTATGTTCTCCGCTAATAGGAACTTGGGAGTTATTCTTTATTGCACGTTGAGGGATGGTTATATGATCCAATTATATTAGCATTGTTTAGAGATTGCACTAGTGAAAGTATGAACCCTAGGCCTTGTTTTTAAGCATTGCAATATCGTTTGTGCTCACTTTTGTTACTTGCTACCTTGCTCTTTTTATATTTTCAGATTACAAAAACCTATATCTACTATCCATACTACTATCAGAGTTAATGAGGCTCTGGGAACTTCATCGAGCTACAGATCCCCTACTCCCGCATGGTAAAGTGTCCTTACCTGATCCTTTTTACATGCACTGCCACAACCTGGAAACCACAAAAGGCCAGGAGGTCATCTCGGACTACCTGTTCCCGTTCTTTATTGTCAATCATCCACATGTGGACACCATTCAAGTGCCATACTGCGACAAGTAAGTCGTTAACGTTCACTAATTTATTTTGAAACATATAAATGGCCTTGTGGTTTGATCTCATCAATGCTAATTTCTTCATTTGTTTGTGCAGCGACTGACATTGGATCGTAATCGCACTATTGCCAACACAGGGCTTGGCTTACTTCTTCGATCTGAAGAGACACCCTCAAAAGCAATGGACCAGATTGAAGATGGTTCTAAATGATGCTCTTGCCAAGGGTAAGAACGTCAGAGAGACTATAACAGAACATTCAGAATTCAAGTTCTTCACTATCGCTTGTTGCTATCAAGAACAAAATGTGGAAACCTCTTATAGGTCTGGATACTGTGCCATGGCTATCATGAATGACTTTTTGAAGAAAAGCAAATATTTACTTAATCATAGCCAGATCATCAAGTGGTCCGAAGAGATGGAGAGGGACATGGACATAGGGGAACTATTAATAGAGCATGGCTACCTCCAAAAGGTGTTGGCCAGAATCATCAACAAAGAGTGTGTAAATGAGGATGGGAAGTTTCACTTCCAGCTAGAGCGAGATGAAGAACGACTTCACCGAGTTGAAGACATATTGCGGTAATCGATTGCGAGTGATACAGTGCTTCAAAACATCTTGATTCGTTGTTCATTTTATGAGTTAAGAATTTTACATGTTTATTTGTTGCGCTACACTTCTTATACTGTATGTTTGCTTCATTAATAATATTAATTATTGTAACACCGTTGTAATATGATTGTTTGAATGCAATGGGATGATTGAGTGCAAAATACTATTTCAGCGCAATTAAAATGCTGCCACGGCAGCAATTTCTCTATATGCCGACATCACTATCAGTGGCGAGCGGCAAAGGTGCCTGCCACCGCTAATACATACAACAGTGGCGGGTAGAGATTATAGTTGTGGCGGGCCATAACTTCTGCCCGCCACCACAGCACTGTCATCAGTGGCGGGCGGGCGCCCGCCACTGATGCCATAATAGCAGTGGCAGGAGGTCAGTGCCGGGCGGCCCTGAGAGCCTGGCCCGCCACTACTAGGCTTTTTGCACCCGCCACTGCTGGGCATTCCTGCAGTAGTGCCGGCTTGTCCTTTGCTACAAAAAGGATTGGACCACCTTGCTGCACTTTATTATACTTGTTACTTGTTACGAATTATCTTGCTACCGAAACTATCTGTAACCGCAAGTTTCAGTACTTGCAGAGAATACCTTCCTGAAAACCACTTGTCATTTCCTTCTGCTCCTTGTTGGGTTCGACACTCTTACTTATCGAAAGGACTACGATTGATCCTCTATACTTGTGGGTCATCAGTAGCCTAGCTATCCAATTCTGGGAGCTGTACTCCATCTCTAATGAGCAGAAGATTACTATTGCTGATGCTTGGGATGTGGCTAATCTTAAGATTACTCTTAGGAGGTGTGTTGATGAGAGGCTGCTGCATCAATGGTTTGATCTTCTTAGTATTGCTAAGTCACTCTGTTTGTCTGAGGAAGATGACTCCCTCATTTGGAAATTAGATTCCAAGGGGGTTTATACTTTCAGCTCCTTATATGCTGTTATTAATTTTAGAGGGATTGTTCCTACTTTTGTACTTGTTGTTTGGCAAGTTCATATTCCCCCTAGAATTCACATTTTTCTTTGGTTGCTTGCTCACAATAAATACGCGGATACAACATATCAAGATTAGTGCTAGCAAGGAGGAAAAGGAACTTGATCGCTCTGGGAAAATCGATGACTTGATAGATGATGTCCGTTGGATAGCTATTTTTAGGGTTCATACCCAAAGACCCTTCAGTCATGTGGCCTTGTTCAAATTGATGTGCAATGCGTGGGCACCATCTCAGGGCGTGATCTTCAAACCAATGAGCACTAATCTGTTCTTGGCACAATTCATGTGCCTTGGAGATTGGAACCGAGTCATGGAGGGTGGGTAGTGGATCTTTCGTAATGCAGCTCTAGCAATGGAAGAGTATGATGGTTTCTTGAATGTACATGAATACAAACTTGATAGAATCCCAGTGTGGGCATGGATTATTCGTGTCCTTGACTGTCTGATGAAGAAGAAGGAATTAGCTAAAAAAGTGGCGAAGAAACTAGGGTTGTCACCGTTCAAAGTTATTGTGAATGAGGGGCGTATAAACCCTTCGAAGTACATGCGAGCCCAGGTGTTCTTGATGCTGGATTCACTGCTTGTTCGGATTGTTCCTATAACTTTGAAAGAAAGAAAGAAATACCCGGTCGAGTATGAAAAGCTTCCGGATTTTTGTGATTTTTGTGGCCTCTTAGGGCATCTGGTGACGGAGTGTGGAGATGGAATTCATCGCCCGAAAGAGTGCGAATGGGGAGAATGGTTGCTCATCAATTTTGACAGAGATGATGGCCGTGGAGCAGCTGTTAGAGGTATGCCTCATGGTAGTGGTATGGGGAGAGGAGGGGGCTTTGGCCTTTGGTAGAGGAAGAGGGGCTCCAGTAGAACTGAACCCTTGGGAGACAACAGAGATGGATTTGGGGACAGATGAAATCCAACCAGGGGGAAGTAACCCAGGTGTCGTTCTGGTGGCAAGGAAGCGTTTGATTTCTCAAGACGGTTCTGTCCTGGGTGCTCCTTTAGACCCAGCGACCCCTCCTCTGGGGTTTGTAATTGATAAAGTTCTCCAAATTGAAAAGGTCCCAAGTGAACCAGTGGATAAAACCCTCTTGAGTACTCCACCGAAAATCAATGACAACAAGAGGTAGAAGCCTGAGGCAAGTTCAACTGTTGATAAAAACCTTTCATCGGCAACCTTCTTCGAGGAGGATCGCCGCCAGCAAGGAAAACCATAAGCTGGAACTGCCATGGTTTGGCTAGTGTCGCGGCAGAGAGGGCGCTTCTGGGGGTCGAGAAGCAATGGGGTTGTTATTTTGGGTTATTATTTCACTTTATGATACAATTCTTATGCCTTTTCTCTCTTATTTTGCAAGTTTCACATGAAGAGGGAGATTGCCGGCAATTGGAATTCTGTACCGGAAAGGGGTGAAACAGAGATAGCTATTCTGCACACCTCGAAATGACCTAAAAATTTATGGAGAATTATTTTTGAATATATAAAAAATATTGGCTGAAGAAATAACAGAGGGGGACCCACTAAGAAGTGACAAGCCTCGGGGGCGTGCCCCCCGCGCTTGTGGTGCCCCTGGCAGGCCTCCAGGACCCATTGATGACCCACAAGTATACGGGATCAATCGTAGTCCTTTCGATAAGTAAGAGTGTCGAACCCAACGAGGAGCAGAAGGAAATGACAAGCGGTTTTCAGAAACGTATTCTCTGCAAGTACTGAAAGTAGCGGTAACAGATAGTTTCGATAGCAAGATAATTCGTAACAAGTAACAAGTAACAAGTATAATAAAGTGCAGCAAGGTGGCCCAATCCTTTTTGTACCAAAGGACAAGCCAGAATGAACTCGTATAATAAGCAAAGCATTCTCGAGGACACATGGGAATTTCATCTAGTCACTTTCATCATGTTTGTTTGATTCGCGTTCGCTACTTTGATAATTTGATATGTGGGTGGACCAGTGCTTGGGTGCTGTTCTTTCTTGAACAAGCCTCCCACTTATGATTACCCCTCTCGCAAGCATCCGCAACTATGAAAGAAGAATTAAGATAACTCTAACCATAGCATGAAACATATGGATCCAAATCAGCCCCTTACGGAATAGTGCATAAACTAGGGTTTAAGCTTCTGTCACTCTAGCAACCCATCATCTAATTACTACTCCACAATGCCTTCCCTTAGGCCCAAAGATGGTGAAGTGTCATGTAGTCGACGTTCACACGACACCACTAAAGGAAGCACAACATACCTAGCATCAAAATATCGAACGAATACGAAATTCACATGATTACTTATGACAAGACTTCTCCCATGTCCTCAAGAACAAAAGTAACTACTTACAAATCATATTCATGTTCAAGATCAGAGGGGTATTGAATAGCATTAAGGATCTGAACATATAATCTTCCACCAAATAAACCAACTAGCATCAACTACAAGATGTAATCAACACTACTAGCAACCCACATGTACCAATCTGAGGTTTTGAGACAAAGATTGAATACAAGAGATGAACTAGGGCTTGAGATGGGATGGTGCTGGTGAAGATGTTGATGAAGATTGGTCCGCCCATGATGAGAGGATCGTTGGTGATGTCGATGGCTTCGATTACCCCTCCCGGATGGAAGTATCCCCAGCGGAATCCCTCCGCCGGAGAGCAAAATTGCTCCTGCCCAAGTTTCGCCTCGAGACGGCGGCGCTTCGTCCCTAAAGTCTTCTTTTGATCTTTTCTAGGGCAAATGGTTTCATATAGTAGGAGGGGGCCAGAGGTCTACCAGGGGCCCCAGAAGCTAGGGGGCGCGCCCAGGGGGGGTAGGCCGCCCCCCCAGGCTTGTGGCTTCCTGGTGGGCCCCCTTTTGTTGATTCTTTTGCCAGTATGATTTATATATTCCAAAACAATTCTTCGTAAATTTTAGGTCATTTGGAGTGGTGCAGAATAGCTATCTCTGTTTCACCCCTTTCAGGTCCAGAATTTCAGCTACCGGCATTATCCCTCTTCATGTAAATCTTGCGAAATAAGAGAGAAAAGGCATAAGAATTGTACCATAAAGTGAAATAATGGTCAAAAACATAATAATTATTAGTAGGAAATCATGATGCAAATTGGACGTATCAACTCCCCCAAGCTTAGACCTCACTTGTCCTCAAGCGAAAGTCGAAATCGATAATCATGACCACATGTTTAGAGAGAGAGAGACGTCAATAAAAAAATAAAATACGGACATAAAGCATCGTGATATTTATTATAACAACAATATATCATCATAAAACTTCTCATGAAAAAGTGATAATTCATACACAAGTTAAAGTATGAACCATAAACCAAATTGAAAACTAACAAACAATGATCTCAGTCACTGAAGCAATTGCAATTCATCATATTATCAGAAAGAGTCTATGTAAGAGCTTTGTTTAGCAAGTTCACATACTCAACTATCATTTAGTCTTCTTTGATTGCTGACACTCACGGCATACTTATGGAGCAAAAGTTTCAGTCGAACACATAGAAAGATAGGGGCTTATAATTTCGCCTCCCAACGTATTTACCTCAAGGGTAATGTCAACAATAATAACTCATGATCACCTACATCCAACTAGATATATATGCATGGATCAGTCCCCACAACATGATGCTTGCCAAGAGAGAAAATAAAAATGGAATGGAGGAGAATACTATTGACTCTTGCATGAAAGTAAATACATAAAGTAAAAGATAGGCCTTTCGCAGAGGGAAGCAGAGGTTGTCATGCGCTTCTTGTTTTTGGATGTGCAAGCTCTTAATGTAAAGGAATGTCACTTTATATTTCCCCTTGTGATAGCGACCTTTATTATGCAGTCTGTTGCTTTTATTGCTCCACCATCACAAGATCGTACAAAGCTTATTTTCCCTTACAATAAAAGTTCATACATGTTTAGGAGCAATTTTTATTGCTTTGCACCGATGACAACTTACTTGAAGGATCTTATTCAATCCATAGGTAGATATAGTGGACTCTCATGGCATGAAACTGGGTTTAAGGGTTTTGGATGCACAAGTAGTATCTCTACTTAGTACAGAATTTTGGCTAGCAAAAGATAGGGGGAAAGCACCACATGTTAGAGGATCCAAAACAATATAACTTCTATGTGAATATAAGCAAACATAATCCATTACATTGTCTTCCTTGTGCAACGTCGACTAATTGACATAAAATATTTAATGGGGGCTCACAATCATAAAAGATGTCCAAGATAGTGTATTTATATGTGAGACCTCTCTTCCTTTATTACTTTTTCATGAATTGCAACAATGACCAATGCTATGTTTGTCAACTTTCAACAAGTTTTATCAATTATACTTCTTTTATGTGAAGTCATCACTCCCCATGGGATTAGCATATGATCTTATTTTATTCTTTCTTTATTTCTAAGATTGGATCATCAAAAGCAAAACACTCAACTCAAACTAATCCTTATTATATAACTTTCACACACGATTACATAGATAGATAGATCACAAAGCAAGCACTCGAAACTAAATCATACTAAAACTTTATTCTTCTAAATTATGAAATAACTAAGTTTCGAACTAAGATAGATAATGATGATGGAAAAGTCATGGTGATACGATACCGGGGCACCTCCCCCAAGCTTGGCACAACCCAAGGGGGGTGCCCATACCCATGTACTCAATTCTCCTTCTTGGGTGATGGTGGTGATGAGGTGATAGGCTTGTCCTTCCACTTGAGGTTGCGAATCTCTTCTTTTAACTTGTCATTCTCTCTTTCGAGATCCCAAATTTTGCGACGTAGTTTATCCGAATCTTCCTGCACATGGCGAAAAGGAGTGAATTGAACTTTAGGGACCTTCACCATGTTAGGTAGGCTGGACCTCTTGAATTCAATGTGCATATCTCCTGGTTGAGGCAGCAGGGGATCATCGTCCTCCTCGCTGGAATGACTTTGCTTCTCCCTCAAATCAGCATCTTCCTCCTCATCAGTTGTCCAACCATAGGGATCAGTGTCCCCATAGACTCTAGGGTTTGCAAGAAGATGATAAACATAGCTTTCCCCGTCCGAATCTTGGGATGACATGGTGCTTGACCTCGAGAGTCTGACAAAAAATAGAACGAAACAAGAACAGAGGAGAAACTTGCGATACGGTGGTCAAAACACCCATGAGTATATATAATGATTTTTTCCCGTGCAAAACAAGTAATATGGAAGAAAAACGGAGTCGGGAAACTCCACGAGGGCGCCACAAGCCTGGTAGGCGCGCCCTGGGGGGTAGGGCGCGCCCCCCAGGCTTGTCGCCTCCTCGTGCACTTTTTAGACTGTTTATTATTTTCCTAATTTTTTATATATTCCAAAACGGACAGAAAGTACTTTTATGGAAGTTTTGGAGTCGGTTTTCTTACCGTACCACATACCTACTCCTTTTCAGGCTTCTGGAGCGTTCCGGAAGGTTTCGTCTATGTGCTCTTCCTGTGTAATTGTTTGAATAATATTAGTTTCAACATTAATGGGCGTACCTGAGATATAATGTTTAATTCTTTGCCCATTAACCACTCTCGGATTATTGCCTTCGGAGTTGTTTATTTTGATGGCTCCGGAGCGATGAACTTCTTCGATGATGTATGTGCCTTCCCATTTAGGGAGAAGTTTTCCTGCAAATAATCTTAGACGAGAATTGTATAATAGAACATGATCACCTACTTTGAATTCCCATTTTTTAATTCTCTTATCATGCCATCTTTTAACTTTTTCTTTAAACAACTTGGCATTTTCATAAACTTGGGTTCTCCATTCATCTAAAGAACTAATATCAAATAACCTCTTTTCACCGTCAAGTTTAAAATCATAGTTGAGTTATTTAATCGCCCAATATGCTTTATGTTCTAACTCAAGAGGTAAATGACATGCTTTTCTGTAAACCATTTTATATGGAGACATACCCATAGGATTTTTATAAGCAGTTCTGTAAGCCCATAGTGCATCATCAAGTTTCTTAGACCAATTCTTTCCGGATCTATTAACGGTCTTTTGCAAACTCAATTTTATTTCTCTATTAGTTAATTCAACTTGACCACTAGACTGAGGATGATAAGGAGATGCAATTCTATGATTAACATCATATTTAGCAAGCAATTTACAGAAGGCACCATGAATAAAATGTGAACCACCATCAGTCATTAAATATCTAGGGACTCCAAACCTTAGGAATATAACTTCTTTAAGAATTTTAATGGAAGTGTTATGATCAGCACTACTAGTTGGAATTGTTGGAAATATGCCCTAGAGGCAATAATAAATTGGTTATTATTATATTTCCTTGTTCATGATAATCGTTTATTATCCATGCTATAATTGTATTGATTGGAAACTCAAATACATGTGTGGGTACATAGACAACACTGTGTCCCTAGTAAGCCTCTAGTTGACTAGCTCGTTGATCAAAGATGGTTAAGGTTTCCTAGCCATTGACATGAGATGTCATTTGATAACGGGATCATATCATTAGGAGAATGATGTGATGGACAAGACCCAAACTACGAACGTAGCATATGATCGTGTCAGTTTATTGCTATTGTTTTCTGCATGTCAAGTATCTGTTCCTATGACCATGAGATCATGTAACTCCCTGACATCGGAGGAGTACCTTGTGTGTATCAAACGTCGCAACGTAATTGGGTGACTATAAAGATGCTCTACAGGTATCTCCGAGGATGTCTGTTGGGTTGGCATGGATCAAGACTGGGATTTGTTACTCCGTATGACGGAGAGGTATCTCAGGGCCCACTCGGTAATACAACATCACAATGAGCCTTGCAAGCAATGTGACTAAAGTGTTAGCCACGGGATCTTGTATTACGGAACGAGTAAAGAGACTTGCCAGTAACGAGATTGAACTAGGTATAGAGATACCGACGATCGAATCTCGGGCAAGTAACATACCGAAGAACAAAGGGAACAGCATACGGGATTAACTAAATCCTTGACATAGAGGTTCGACCGATAAAGATCTTCGTAGAATATGTAGGAGCCAATATGGGCATCTAGGTCCCGCTATTGGTTATTGATCGTAGAGGTGTCTCGGTCATGTCTACATAGTTCTCGAACCCGCAGGGTCTACACACTTAACGTTTGGTGACGATTAGTATAGTTGAGTTATTTTGTTGGTGACCGAAGGTTGTTCGGAGTCCCGGATAAGATCCCGGACATGACGAGGATCTCCGGAAGAGTCCGGAGGTAAAAATTGATATATGTGATAATAGTGTTTTGATCTCCGGAAGGGTTCCGGAATTCACCGGAAGGGGTTCCGGATGTTTACCGAAGTGTTCGGGTGCAGCAACACTTTATATGGGCCAAAAGGGTAAAGCCCACGAGGTATTGGAAAGTGCAAAAGGAAGTTTTGCTGCTGCCTTAAGCGGTACTACCGCTGGTAAGGCAGTACTACCGCGTAAGCGGTACTACCGCTTGTGTGAAGCGGTACTACCGCATAAGCGGTACTACCGCTTGTGTGAAGCGGTACTACCGCTCAAGCGGTACTCCCGCTCGTGAGCGGTACTACCGCTTGTGCGCGGTACTGCAGGGATCCGAGTTGGACTCTTTCCCTGCGGGCCAAACCGACCTTGTGCGGGCAAAACCGACCTGGAGGAGGCTTTTACTCCAAGTTTAGACCCCAAGGCTCAACATATAAATAGAGGGGCAGGGCTAGCACACGGGACACATTAAGATTTCCCAAGCCGTGTGTCGGCAACCCTAACCCTCTAGTTCTCCCGTCATAATCTCCGTAGTGCTTGGCGAAGCCCTGCAGAGATTATTCCTCACCACCATCACCACGCCGTCGTGCTGCCGGAACTCATCTACTACTTCATCATCGCTCGCTGGATCGAGGAGGTGAAGGCGTCATCAAGCCGTACGTGTGTTGAACGTGGAGGTGCCGTCCGTTTAGCACTAGTTCGTGATCGGATCGAGGGACGACTTGCGATTTGGATCGCGGAGACGTTCGACTACATCAACCGCGTTTCTTAACGCTTCCGCTTAGCGATCTACAAGGGTATGTAGATTCACTCTCCCTCTCGTAGATGCTCATCACCATGGATAGATCTTGTGTGTGCGTAGGAAATTTTTTGTTTCCCATGCAACGTTCCCCAACAGGAATAGCTTCTACGCACTTAGTAACGTAATCAACAGCAACCAAAATATGAGTATACCCATTGGATTTAGGAAAAGGTCCCATATAATCAAAACCCCAAACATCAAATGGTTCAATAACAAGTGAATAATTCATAGGCATTTCCTGACGTCTACCAACATTACCAATTCTTTGACATTCATCACAAGAGAGGACAAACTTACGTGCATCCTTGAAAAGAGTAGGCCAATAAAAACCAGATTGTAATACCTTGTGTGCAGTTCTGTCTCCCGCATGGTGTCCTCCATATGCCTCGGAGTGATACTTACGTAGGATTTGTTCCTGTTCATGCTCAGGTACACAACGTCTAATAATACCGTCTACTCCTTCTTTATATAAGTGTGGGTCATCCCAAAAGTAATGTCTTAAATCAAAGAAAAACTTTTTGTTTTGTTGGTATGTGAAACTAGGTGGTATATATTTAGCAACAATGTAATTAGCATAGTCTGCATACCAAGGAGTATTACGAGAAGCATTTATCACAGCTAATTGTTCATCAGGAAAATTGAAAGGATCGATATGGTTGACTAGAGGGAGGGTGAATAGGGAACTACCAATTTTTAGCTTTTCTTAACAAATTAGGGTTAGCAACAAAATAGGTTGTCTAGATGTGCAACTAGGTGAGCAACCTATATGATGCTAACAAGAATCACACAAGCAAGTAAGCACAATATACAACACAAGAGAAGCTTGCACAAAGTAAAGGTAAGAAGTAACCAGAAGTGGAGCCGGTGAAGATCAAAAAGCAATCACTACACCACGTTGTGGTTTTGCGTAGGTAAGAACGGTTCTTGCAAACCCGTAGCAGCCACGTAAAACTTGCAACAACAATCAGAGGACGTCTAACTTGTTTTTGCAGGGTATGTTGTGATGTGATATGGCCAATTACATGATGAGATATATGTGATGTATGAGATGATCATGTGTTGTATAGAATATCACGACTTGCATGTCGATGAGTACGGCAACTGGCAGGAGCCATAGAGTTGTCTTTAATAATGTATGACCTGCGTGTCAATCATTAAGCGCTATGTAATGCTTTACTTTATCGCTAAACGTTAGCAATAGTCGTGGAAGCAACAGTCGGCGCGACAACCTCATGGCGACACGTTGATGGAGATCAAGATGATGGAGATCATGGTGTCATGCCGGTGACGATGGAGATCATGCCGGTGCTTTGGAGATGGAGATCAAAAGCACAAGTTCATGGCCATATCATGTCACTTATGAATTGCATGTGATGTTAATCCTTTTATGCATCTTATTTTTCTTAGGACGACGGTAGCATTATAAGGTGATCCCTCACTTAAATTTCAAGATAAATTGTGTTCTCCCCGAGTGTGCACCGTTGCGAAAGTTCGTCGTTTCAAGACACGCCGTGATGATCGGGTGTGATAGACTCTACGTTCACATACAACGGGTGTAAGCCATGTTGCACGTGCGGAACACTCAGGTTAAACTTGACGAGCCTAGCATGTACAGACATGGCCTCGGAACACAAGAGACCGAAAGGTCGAACATGAGTCATATAGTAGATATGATCAACATGAAGATGTTCACCATTGAAACCACCTCAACTCACGTGATGATCGGACTTGAGTTGGTGGATTTGGATCATGTTACACTCGAATGACCGGAGGGATGTCAATTTGAGTGGGAGTTTTTAAGTAATATGATTAACTAAACTCATTATCTAGAACAATAGTCTAAGTTGTCTTTGCTATATTTATGTTGTAGATCATGCCTCGCGCAGTAGCACCCCTGAATTTTAATGCGTTCCTAGAGAAAGCTAAGTTGAAAGATGATGGAAGTAACTTTGTGGACTGGGCCCGTAATCTAAGGATTATCCTTACGGCTTCCCAGAAGGCTTATGTCCTTGATGCACCGCTTGGTGATCCACCCGCTCCAGTTGAGTCTCTAGACGTTGTGAACGCCTGGCAGGCTCGTTCTGAAGATTACTCAATAGTTCAATGTGCAATATTGTATGGCTTAGAACCGGGACTTCAAAGACGTTTTGAACGTCATGGAGCATATGAGATGTTCCAGGAGTTGAAGTTTATCTTTCAGAAGAATGCCCGAATCGAGAGATATGAGATCTCCGATAAGTTCTATGCTTGCAAGATGGAGGAGAACGGGTCTATCAGTGATCACGTACTCAGAATGTCTGGGTACTCCACCCGTCTGGCTGAATTGGGGATGCCCCTTCCGCCAGAGGCTATCACTGACAGAGTTCTTCAATCATTGCCACCTAGCTACAAGAGCTTCGTGTTGAACTATAACATGCACGGGATGAACAAGTCAGTCGCCGAGCTGTTTGCGATGCTGAAAGCCGCTGAGTGTGAAATTCAGAAGGAGCATCAAGTGTTGATGGTCAATAAAACCACTAGTTTCAAGAAAAATGGCAAGGGTAAGAAGGGTAACTCCAAGAAGAGTGGCAAAGCAGTTGCTCCTCTCGTGAAGAAACCCAAGGCTGGACCCAAACCAGAAACTGTGTGCTTTCATTGCAAGGGAACTGGACACTGGAAGCGGAACTGCCCCAAGTATTTGGCTGACAAGAAGGCGGCCAACAACAAACAAGGTATATATGATATACATGTTATTGATGTGTACCTTACAAACTCTCGTTGTAGTGCCTGGGTATTTGATACCGGTGCGGTTGCTCATATTTGCAACTCAAAACAGGAACTGTGGAATAGACGGAGGCTGGCAAAGGAAGAAGTGACGATGCGCGTGGGAAATGGTTCCAAGGCTGATGTGATCGCCATCGGCACGCTCGCTCTTCGATTACCATCGGGATTAGTGATGAACCTGAATAAATGTTATTTGGTGCCTGCGTTAAGCATGAACATTATATATGGATCTTGTTTATTGCGAGACGGTTACTCATTTAAATCAGAGAATAATGGTTGTTCTATTTATATGAGTAATATCTTTTATGGTCATGCACCCAATGTGAGGGGTTTATTCTTATTGAATCTCGATAGTAATAATACACATGTTCATAACATTGATGCCAAAAGATGTAGAATTGATAATGATAATACCACTTTCTTGTGGCACTGCCGTTTAGGTCATATTGGCGTAAAACGCATGAGGAAGCTCCATGTTGATGGACTTTTGGAGTCACTTGATTTTGAATCACTTGACACATGTGAGCCATGCCTCATGGGCAAGATGACTAAAACGCCGTTCTCTGGAACAATGGAACGGGCAAGTGACTTATTGGAAATCATACATACTGATGTGTGCGGTCCGATGAGCATTGAGGCACGCGGTGGTTATCGTTACTTTCTCACCTTCACTGATGACTTAAGTAGATATGGGTATATTTACTTAATGAAACACAAGTCTGAAACATTTGAAAAGTTCAAACAATTTCAGAGTGAAGTTGAGAATCATCGTAACAAGAAGATTAAATTCCTACGATCTGATCGAGGAGGAGAATATCTGAGTTATGAGTTTGGCAGTCACTTAAAACAATGTGGAATTGTTTCACAACTAACACCGCCTGGAACACCACAGCGTAATGGTGTGTCCGAACGTCGTAATCGAACCTTATTGGATATGGTGCGATCTATGATGTCTCTTGCCGATTTGCCACTATCGTTTTGGGGTTATGCATTAGAGACAGCTGCATTCACTTTAAATAGGGCACCATCGAAATCCGTTGAGACGACGCCATATGAACTTTGGTTTGGCAAGAAGCCAAAGCTGTTGTTTCTTAAAGTTTGGGGATGTGATGCTTATGTCAAAAAGCTTCAGCCTGAAAAGCTGGAACCCAAAGCGGAGAAATGCGTCTTCATAGGATACCCAAAAGAGATAGTTGGGTATACCTTCTACCTCAGATCCGAAGGCAAAGTGTTTGTCGCTAAAACGGAACATTTCTTGAGAAAGAGTTTCTCTCGAAAGAATTGAGTGGGAGGAAGATAGAACTTGATGAGGTTGTTGAACCTTTACTTCAACCTGAGAGTAGCGCAGCGCAGAAAGATGTTTCTGTAGAGCCTATATCAGCTGAAGAGGAAGTTAATGATGATGATCATGAAGCTTTGGATCAAGTTGCTATCGAACCTCGTAGGTCGACAAGGACGCGTACTGCTCCTGAGTGGTACGGCAACCCTGTCTTAGAGGTCACGTTGTTGGACAACGATGAACCTACGAGCTATGGAGAAGCGATGATGGGCCCGGATTCCGAGAAGTGGTTAGAGGCCATGAAATCCGAGATGGGATCCATGTATGAAAACAAAGTGTGGACTTTGGAAGTATTACCTGAAGGGCGTAAGGCCATTCAGAACAAATGGATCTTTAAGAGGAAGACAGACGCGGACGGTAATGTCACCGTCTATAAAGCTCGGCTTGTGGCAAAGGGTTTTTCACAAGTTCAAGGAGTTGACTACGATGAGACCTTCTCACCCGTAGCGATGCTTAAGTCCGTCAGAATCATGTTAGCAATAGCTGCCTTTTTCGATTATGAAATTTGGCAGATGGATGTCAAAACAACGTTCCTTAAGGCTTTCCTTAAGGAAGAGTTGTATATGATACAACCAGAAGGTTTTGTCGATCCAGAGAATGCTGACAAAGTTTGCAAACTCCAGCGATCCATTTATGGACTAGTGCAAGCATCTCGGAGTTGGAATCTTCGCTTTGATGAGGTGATCAAAGCGTTCGAGTTTTTACAAGTTTACGGAGAAGCTTGTATTTACAAGAAAGTGAGTGGGAGCTCTATAGCGTTTCTAATATTATATGTGGATGACATATTACTGATTGGAAACAATATAGAAATGCTGGAAAGCGTGAAGGAATATTTGAACAAGAGTTTTTCAATGAAGGACCTAGGAGAAGCTGCTTTCATATTAGGCATCAAGATCTATAGAGATAGATCGAGACGCTTAATAGGACTTTCACAAAGCACATACCTTGACAAAGTTTTGAATAAGTTCAAAATGGATCAGTCCAAGAAGGGGTTCTTGCCTGTATTGCAAGGTGTGAAGTTGAGTAAGACTCAATGCCCAGTGACTGCAGAAGATAGAGAAAAGATGAGTGTCGTCCCCTATGCCTCAGCCATAGGCTCTATCATGTATGCAATGCTGTGCACAAGACCCGATGTCATCCTTGCCATAAGTATGGCCGGAAGGTTTCAAAGTGATCCAGGAGTGGAACACTGGACGGCGGTCAAGAATATCCTGAAGTACCTGTAAAGGACTAAGGACATGTTTCTCATTTATGGAGGTGATCAAGAGCTCGTCGTAAAGGGTTACGTCGATGCAAGCTTTGACACTGATCCGGATGACTCTAAGTCGCGAACCGGATACGTATTTATTCTTAATGGGGGTGCGGTTAATTGGTGCAGTTCCAAGCAAAGCGTGGTAGCTGATTCTACATGCGAAGCGGAGTACATCGCTGCCTCGGAGGTGGCGAAGGAAGGTGTCTGGATGAAGGAGTTCATGACAGATCTTGAAGTAGTGCCTAGTGCGCTTAACCCAATGACTCTGTTTTGTGATAATACTGGTGCCATTGCTCTAGCCAAGGAACCAAGATTTCACAAGAGGACCAGACACATAAAGCGACGTTTCAATTCCAACCGCGATTACATCAAGGAGGACGACATAAATATTTGCAAAGTACACACGGATCTGAATGTTGCAGATCCGATGACTAAACCTCTTCCAAGGGCTAAACATGAACAACACCAGAACTGCATGGGTGTTCGATTCATTACAATGTAAATCACATAGTGATGTGAGCTAGATTATTGACTCTAGTGCAAGTGGGAGACTGTTGGAAATATGCCCTAGAGGCAATAATAAATTGGTTATTATTATATTTCCTTGTTCATGATAATCGTTTATTATCCATGCTATAATTGTATTGATTGGAAACTCAAATACATGTGTGGGTACATAGACAACACTGTGTCCCTAGTAAGCCTCTAGTTGACTAGCTCGTTGATCAAAGATGGTTAAGGTTTCCTAGCCATTGACATGAGATGTCATTTGATAACGGGATCATATCATTAGGAGAATGATGTGATGGACAAGACCCAAACTACGAACGTAGCATATGATCGTGTCAGTTTATTGCTATTGTTTTCTGCATGTCAAGTATCTGTTCCTATGACCATGAGATCATGTAACTCCCTGACATCGGAGGAGTACCTTGTGTGTATCAAACGTCGCAACGTAACTGGGTGACTATAAAGATGCTCTACAGGTATCTCCGAGGATGTCTGTTGGGTTGGCATGGAACAAGACTGGGATTTGTTACTCCCTATGATGGAGAGGTATCTCAGAGCCCACTCGGTAATACAACATCACAATGAGCCTTGCAAGCAATGTGACTAAAGTGTTAGCCACGGGATCTTGTATTACGGAACGAGTAAAGAGACTTGCCAGTAACGAGATTGAACTAGGTATAGAGATACCGACGATCGAATCTCGGGCAAGTAACATACCGAAGAACAAAGGGAACAGCATACGGGATTAACTGAATCCTTGACATAGAGGTTCGACCGATAAAGATCTTCGTAGAATATGTAGGAGCCAATATGGGCATCCAGGTCCCGCTATTGGTTATTGATCGTAGAGGTGTCTCGGTCATGTCTACATAGTTCTCGAACCCGCAGGGTCTACACACTTAACGTTTGGTGACGATTAGTATAGTTGAGTTATTTTGTTGGTGACCGAAGGTTGTTCGGAGTCCCGGATAAGATCCCGGACATGATGAGGATCTCCGGAAGAGTCCGGAGGTAAAAATTGATATATGTGATAATAGTGTTTTGATCTCCGGAAGGGTTCCGGAATTCACCGGAAGGGGTTCCGGATGTTTACCGAAGTGTTCGGGTGCAGCAACACTTTATATGGGCCAAAAGGGTAAAGCCCACGAGGTATTGGAAAGTGCAAAAGGAAGTTTTGCTACTGCCTTAAGCGGTACTACCGCTGGTAAGGCAGTACTACCGCGTAAGCGGTACTACCGCTTGTGTGAAGCGGTACTACCGCATAAGCGGTACTACCGCTTGGGTGAAGTGGTACTACCGCTCGTGAGCGGTACTACCGCTTGTGCGTGGTACTGCAGGGATCCGAGTTGGACTCTTTCCCTGCGGGCCAAACCGACCTTGTGCGGGCAAAACCGACCTGGAGGAGGCTTTTACTCCAAGTTTAGACCCCAAGGCTCAACATATAAATAGAGGGGCAGGGCTAGCACACGGGACACATTAAGATTTCCCAAGCCGTGTGTCGGCAACCCTAACCCTCTAGTTCTCCCGTCATAATCTCCGTAGTGCTTGGCGAAGCCCTGCAGAGATTGTTCCTCACCACCATCACCACGCCGTCGTGCTGCCGGAACTCATCTACTACTTCATCATCGCTCGCTAGATCGAGGAGGTGAAGGCGTCATCAAGCCGTACGTGTGTTGAACACGGAGGTGCCGTCCGTTCGGCACTAGTTCGTGTTCGGATCGAGGGATGACTTGCGATTTGGATCGCGGAGACGTTCAACTACATCAACCGCGTTTCTTAACGCTTCCGCTTAGCGATCTACAAGGGTATGTAGATTCACTCTCCCTCTCGTAGATGCTCATCACCATGGATAGATCTTGTGTGTGCGTAGGAAATTTTTTGTTTCCCATGCAACGTTCCCCAACAAGAATAGCTTCTACGCACTTAGTAACGTAATCAACAGCAACCAAAATATGAGTATACCCATTGGATTTAGGAAAAGGTCCCATATAATAAAAACCCCAAACATTAAATGGTTCAATAACAAGTGAATAATTCATAGGCATTTCCTGACGTCTACCAACATTACCAATTCTTTGACATTCATCACAAGAGAGGACAAACTTACGTGCATCCTTGAAAAGAGTAGGCCAATAAAAACCAGATTGTAATACCTTGTGTGCAGTTCTGTCTCCCGCATGGTGTCCTCCATATGCCTCGGAGTGATACTTACGTAGGATTTGTTCCTGTTCATGCTCAGGTACACAACGTCTAATAATACCATCTACTCCTTCTTTATATAAGTGTGGGTCATCCCAAAAGTAATGTCTTAAATCAAAGAAAAACTTTTTCTTTTGTTGGTATGTTAAACTAGGTGGTATATATTTAGCAACAATGTAATTAGCATAGTCTGCATACCAAGGAGTATTACGAGAAGCATTTATCACAGCTAATTGTTCATCAGAAAAATTGAAAGGATCGATATGGTTGACTAGAGGGAGGGTGAATAGGCAACTACCAATTTTTAGCTTTTCTTAACAAATTAGGGTTAGCAACAAAATAGGTTGTCTAGATGTGCAACTAGGTGAGCAACCTATATGATGCTAACAAGAACCTCACAAGCAAGTAAGCACAATATACAACACAAGAGAAGCTTGCACAAAGTAAAGGTAAGAAGTAACCACAAGTGGAGCCGGTGAAGACGAGGATGTGTTTCCGAAGTTCCTTCCCTTTGAGAGGAAGTACGTCTCCGTTGGAGCGGTGTGGAGGCACAATGCTCCCCAAGAAGCCATTAGGGCCACCGTATTCTCCTCACGCCCTCACACAATGCGAGGTGCCGTGATTCCACTAGTGGTGCCCTTGAAGGCGGCGACCGAACCTTTGCAAACAAGGTTGGGACAATCTCCACAACTTAATTGGGGGCTCCCAACACCACCACGGAGCTTCACCACAATGGAATGTGGCTCCGAGGTGACCTCAACCGTCTAGGGTGCTCAAACACCCAAGAGTAACAAGATCCGCAAGGGATTAGTGGGGGGAATCAAATTTCTCTTGGTGGAATGTAGATCTAGGCCTTCTCAACCAATCCCCAAAGAATCAACAAGTTTGATTGGCTAGGGAGAGAGATCGGGCGAGTTTGAGCTTAGGAGCAACAATGGAGCTTGGGGGAGGAAGAGGTAAGTCAACTTGGGGGAGATGACTCCCTTATATAGGGGCGAAAAGATTCAACCGTTATGCACCTTCTGCCCGTGCACAAGCGGTAGTACCGCTCTGATGAGCGGTACTTTCGCTGGCACGGTAGTTCTAGCAGTAGCGTACAACCGAGCACGTCGGGGAGGCGGTAGTGCCGCCGGAGCGGTACTACCGCTCCCACCAGCGGTACTACCGCTTGGTGTTGAGCAACTGGTAGGAGAAGCAGAAGTAGAGGAGGGCAGTGCGGTAGTGCCGCTCAGAGCGGTACTACCGCTACTTACTGCCGCTCTACTACCGCCCGAAGGGCAGAGCAAACCAGAAGACGAAAATAAGCGGTACTCCCTGCGGTAGTGCAATAGCGGTAGTTCCGCAGGAGCGGTACTACCGCTCCGCAGGGCGGTACTTCCGCTTAGTACATAGAAGTCCAGTGAACCAGTAGTAGTGGAGTGGTGGTTAAGGGCCGTAGTACCGCTGCAGCGGTACTACCGCGCATAACTACCGCTCTACTACCGCTCAGTTACAGAACCCTAAAATAAGTGGAAGTCCCAGTAGCACTAAACTGCGGTAGTACCATTGGAGCGGTACTACCGTGCAGATGAGCGGTACTACCGCTTATGTGCTTCAAGAAGGCTCAAGCACAAGGAAGGGCAAGCTCCAAAGTCGGGAAAGAAAGAGGGTGCAAGGAAAGTGTGTATGTGTTGATTCCACCCAAACCTTTCCGATGCGGATCCCCTCTTGATAGTACGGTGTTCCTACGACTCAAATCCACCGAAAAAGAAACGCAAGAAAAACACCGTCTTCATAATAGCTCCGAGGGGCACGAATTGTCTTGTGCCATATGGTCGATTATCTGAAATGCTCAATGCACATGATTTGTCCGCAAAAGTATTTTCATCAATCACCAAAACCACTAAGGGAGAAATATGCCCTAACAATCTCCCCCTTTTTGGTGGATTGATGACAACACGGGATTTGCACAAAGATAGAACGAGATAATATGCAAACCCAACATCTACAAAATATAGACGGGCTCCCCCTAGATGTGTGCACTAATTAAGTATGCCTTTGGAATGCAAAGTACACACACTAGGATCCACACTCCCCCTATATTTTCTAGACCGGCAACACTTGCAACAACTACATAAGAGAGATAAGCATGGATGCAAGGGAATAGCATGTGAGCATAAAGATAGGGCACAATATAAATATCATCTCACAAGCTAAAAAGGTACTTGACATAAAGATAAAGATAGGGTAGCATATGTCTCACACCATATGATAGGAACTAAAGGGTAAGGTTCCACACCGAAACTAAAGCAAACCAACGAGAAAGAGTTCACGGGAGAACGAAATCAACAACAAAGAAGACACACTCGTGACTCGGCAAATCCCTACACTCTCTCCCCCTTTGGCATCGAGACACCAAACGGGTAAAGAGTACTAAACAAGTCCAAGGTGATGAAGAACTCCAGAACATCCGAACTCCTCGTGCTCATCCGATCCCTCGTGCTCCTCAGACTCCTCTGCTGCTGCGTCCTGATGCTCCACCTCTGAATCTGACCACTTGTAGTGCTGCGAGATCCGTTCCTCCTCATCTGTGACACGCTCCTTAGAGCCACTAGTGATCTCCTGACCCAGAGCCCTCATCATGGTCTTAGGACGTGTGCGGGCAGCCTTCTCGGCCACATGAGCTCTATACTGACCCTTGGCCTCAATGCAAAAGAGCTTCTTCATCTTTGACTTGAGCTTGGAAGCCCAAGAAGGGACCTTCTGAGAAGAAGGAACAAACTCATAGTCAGGCTCTGGCTCATCATCTGAGTCAGTGGGGGCAATCTCCTCATCAGGGGCAGCAGGTGCAGTCCCCCAGTTCTCCTTTTGACGCAAGCTCAGAACCCCATGAGAAACCATATTCTCAGTGGGAAGAGCCTCCCCTGGAAACTCAGCAGCCCAAGTCTTCTCAATCAATGTAAACAGATAAGGGCCATAGATGGGCACCTTCCGGTCGAGCACGGCAGAACGTAGCTCACGCCACATGATGTGGGAGATATCCAAAGTAGATGTCTTGCCCTTCTCCTTGATGCAAAGCAAGAGAAGATCCACCAAATAGGAGTGTACCTAATCCAGGTTCCCAATGCGAGGGCACAGAGTGTTGCGAAAGATACGGTGCATGATGTCCAAGAATGGAATGAGCTCCGTGCAAGTGATCCCCCTGAGAGAAGTTACAGACATGGAGTAACGGATAAGCTTCGACTTGTGTGTAGGAGAAGTTTCCTTATGAGGCCGGAGACCAACGGGGTTATCTTCCCCCTCATCAGCAATGCCCAAACAGTCCATGAAGTTCTTCCAATCAACCTTCTATCTTCTCCCACCAGTCATCCATGACATAGATCGCTCCTCATTTGCATGAAAGTGAACAGTGGCATAGAATTGAGCCACTACCTCAGCATCGTAGTCCTTGTTGAATGAGATGAAAGGAATAAGGCCCCACTGGAGACAAAGAGCAAGAGTTTCTCCAAAATAAGGTAGGTCCTTCTCCATGTGAGTGATGTCGATAGACTTGACCGCAACATACAAGTTCTTCTTGGCCTTCAGAATATCCAAATAGATAAGAGATTGCTCCTTGGTCCAGAATGGACGACCAACAAGAGCCTCGTCCTAAGGACGGCGATACGGGTTGCGCACACGGAAAGCAACAAACTCCTTGGCAGTCATCTCATCTGGAGGAGTGCTCTTCTCCTTCTCCTTCTTCTTACTGACGGTTGTCTTCACATTCTGCTTTGGAGGGGCACTGGAACTGGCAGCTGCATATTCTGAGGTGCGATAGCGCTTGGATCCACCGTGACGATCTGGGTTCTTGCGGCGAGCCTGATGAGCGGAGCTACCATCACCTGGAACCCACAAACGCAGAGCGAGGGAATAGCAGGTGAAAAGCCATTGCATAAGCCAAGAGATATAAAATGAATATAGAAGTAAGTGCAAAAATTCAGAAAAACTACATCACGGCGGTAGTACCGGGCACAAGAGCGGTAGTACCGCCGTCAGGTAAGCGGTAGTACCGCTGGACACGAGCGGTAGTACCGCTCCAAGCGGTAGTACCGTCCACATCCAAGTGGTAGTACCACCCACCCGACGGGAAAACTTCCGCGGATGGATCCGGTAGTACCGGTGACGTAGAATTGCAAAATTTGGCAAAGACTACTATACCCCTATCTAGCAGTCGTTCCACATCCTACTCATGCCTAGATTTAGCCAAAAATCTATGAATACCACATGCATTGCCCTAGAACCAAGATTCAAAAAATAGAACCGTAGGAGAGAAAGACGAGGGCAATATCGGTATCCATGGCAAGAGGAGAGGGTGGGGATCGATCCCATCGGTCGGAAATGGGGAAGACGGCACGGATTCGGAGGGCCGGAGCCGGCCTCCGGAGCAGTTCCTGGTCGCCTGAGAGAGAGAACACGAGAGGAGGGGAAGTGAATGGGCAAGGGGAAGTTAGAACTCCCCGTGCCCACCACTTAACCCCCTTGCGGGTCCTCGAAGCGGTAGTACCGCTGTAGTAAGCGGCAGTACCGCGCGAACGGTAGTACCGGTTACTACCAGCGGTAGTACCGCCCCAGTGCTTCGACAGGAGGTCGGCACACTGCACGCAGCGGTAGTACCGTAGGTCAGCGCGGTAGTACCGCTTGAGCGGTAGTACCGTGCCGGCCAGCGGTAGTACCGCTTGCTACCAGAAGAACTGCTAGGGACAAATTTGAAGGAGAGGCTTATGCAATTATAAGAGGTTTGAGAGAGAGGGAAGGCTTGGGTTGGAGACAAGAAAACACAACAAATGGAAAGGAGTACTCCAAGGTCAAAAAGCAACAAAACCACAAGCACACATGGAGTAATCCAACACCCAAAAAGCCTAAGGCACGAAAGCACAACTCAAACCAAACGAAGCAAAACCTCTCAAGGAGAGGGCGGTGACCGAGGTCACCTATGTTTGAGTCAATTGGTATGGCACCGTGAAGATTTTAACCTTGGGCCCATGACCAAAACTAATCTTTGAAGCACAAGTACCATCAAAAATGGCTAATGTGAAAGACTTGATCAATTTATGCATAATGGGGGGAGGGAGAGTTCATTGAGAGAACAACACTCCCCCTATGTCCATGCCTACAACTAGAACAAGATAATCATGATGAATGTGGTGGGGTGTGACGAGATTCAAGACACGTTGCTCGAATCAATGATATGTAGCTCATGCCTTAACTCGTGAAATCTTGCTTCATCCAATGGCTTCGTGAAAATATCCGCTAGTTGCTCTTGAGTGCCAACATGAATAATATCAATCTCTCCACGCTTGACGTGATCTCGGATGAAATGATGACGAATCTCAATGTGCTTCGTCTTGCTATGTTGCACCGGATTGTAGGAGATCTTGATTGCACTTTCATTGTCACAGAAAAGAGGCACTTTGTCACAAGTGACACCGGAATCCTTTAAAGTTTGCCTCATCCATAGCAATTGTGCACAACAACTTGCAGCGGCTACATACTCGGCCTCGGTGGTGGAGAGAGACACACAATTTTGCTTCTTGGAAGTCCAACTTACCAAAGAGCGACCAAGGAATTGGCACCCTCCGGAAGTTGACTTCCTATCCACACGGTCGCCCGCCCAATCCGAGTCCAAATATCCCAAGAGATCAAAGCTTGCTCCTTTGGGGTACCATAAGCCAAAGTTTGGGGTATGAGCCAATTATCAAAAGATTCGCTTGACCGCCACAAAGTGACTTTCCTTAGGCGCGGCTTGAAACCGTGCACACATTCCCACACTCAACATGATATCCGGCCTAGATGCACAAAGGTAAAGCAAGGATCCAATCATAGAACGATATACCTTTTGATCCACCGCTTTACCATTGGGATCAATGTCGAGTTGGCACTTGGTAGGCATTGGAGTCTTGGCCGGTTTGACATCTTCTAGTTTGAATCTCTTGAGCATGTCTTGGGTATATTTGGCTTGGTTGATGAAGGTTCCTTCTCTTCTTTGCTTGACTTCGAACCCAAGAAAGAACTTCAACTCTCCCATCATAGACATCTCAAACTTCTCGGTCATGAGTGCGGCAAACTCATCATTGAAAGCTTTGTTAGGAGAACCAAAGATAATATCATCAACATATAGTTGGCATATGAACAAATCGCCTTTAACCCTCTTAGTAAAAAGAGTGGGATCGATTTTCCCAATTTCAAACCCACGGTCTTGCAACAACTCGGTAAGGTGCTCATACCACGCACGTGGGGATTGTTTAAGGCCATAGAGTGCCTTATCGAGTTTGTATACATGATTGGAGAACTTGGGATCCTCGAACCCCAGGGGTTGTTTGACATATACCAACTCATTAAGGGGACCATTAAGAAATGCACTCTTCACATCCATCTGCTGCAACTTAAAATCATGATGAGATGCATATGCAAGCAACATACGAATAGATTCGAGACAAGCAATGGGAGCAAAGGTTTCACCATAGTCGATACCCTCGACTTGGGAGTAGCCTTGTGCCACCAATCTTGCCTTGTTTAGAGTGACAACACCGTTCGTATCTTGCTTGTTCTTGAAGATCCATTTGGTTCCAATGACATTATGATTCTCTGTTGGCCTTGGCACCAATGTCCACACTTTGTTGCACTCGAAGTTGTTGAGTTCATCATGCATGGCTTCAAGCCAATCCGTGTCCTCGAGCGCCTCATGTACCTTTTGGGGTTCAACGCAAGAAACAAACGCGTGATGCTCACAAAAGTTTGTTAATTTTCTACGAGTGGTTACCCCCTTCTTTAAGCTTCCATAGACATTCTCCAAGACATGTTGTTGATGCTTGAGTTTGGAAGCAATCTTGGCGGCACGACGCTCCAATAGTTCCTCCGAGGTCACTTGAGGAGGATCATCTTGAGCATCTTGAGCGTCATCTTGAGCTTGCTCTTGATCTTGAGCTTGCTCGGTGTCGTGATCTTGATCTTGGGCTTCATTTGGTGCATCACCGTCATCTTGAGGTTGATCTTTCCCTTGATCTTGATCACTTGGTTGAGGGCCTTCGGTTTGTTCTTCGGAAGCATGTGGGTCAATGGTTGGTGATGGCTCCACTTGCGTAGAGCATTGTCCTCCTCCTTCGGCCACAAGGGGTTCCTCAATGGGTAGTATTTGACCAATCCCCATTCTTCTTATGGCTTGGGGAGGAATTTCATCACCTACATCACAAAGACCACTTTGCTCCACTTGGGAGCCATTATTTTCATCAAACTCTACGTTACACATTTCCTCAATGAGTCTGTTGGACTTGTTGAGGACACGGTAAGCATGAGAGTTTGTAGCATAACCAACAAATATGCCCTCTTGAGCTCTAGATTCAAATTTAAACAAATGAGTACCTTTCTTGAGAATGAAACACTTACATCCGAACACCCGGAAGTACTTGAGGTTGGGCTTGTTACTGGTAAGTATCTCATATGGAGTCTTGTTCAAGCCTTTGCGAAGGTAGAGCTGATTGGATGCATGACATGCGGTGTTGATGGCTTCGGCCCAAAAGTTGTACGGAGACTTGAATTCCGCCATCATGGTCCTTGTCGCATCCATCAATGTCCGGTTCTTCCTCTCCGCTACACCATTTTGTTGAGGGGTATATGGAGCGGAGTATTGATGCTTGATCCCCTCATCACTAAGAAACTCATCCAAGGTGTAGTTCTTGAACTCGGTACCGTTGTTACTTCTAATCATCAATATCTTTGCCTCATGTTGACGTTGAGCTTCATTGGCAAAGTCTATGACGGTTTGTTGGGTCTCGCTCTTCCTCTTGAAGAAATATACCCAAGTGTATCTTGAATAGTCATCCATAATCACCAAGCAATACTTTCTTCCCCCAAGACTATCAAAGGATGGAGGTCCAAAGATATCCATGTGAAGGAGCTCCAAGGGCCTCTTCGAGTAGATGATAGTCGTGGGTCGGTGAGCCGTCTCATGTAGCTTTCCTTCGATACAAGCACTGCAAGCATGATCTTTGGAAAAGCTCACATTTGTTAGTCCACGAACGTGATCCCCTTTGAGGAGACTTTGCAAAGATCTCATATTGACATGGGCTAGTCAGCGATGCCAAAGCCACCCCACATCAACTTTAGCCATTAGGCAAGTCGCGGTCTTAGTGGGTCGCTCCGAGAAGTTAACCACATAGAGACCGTTCTCAACATGCCCAACAAAAGCTACTTTAAGAGTCTTGCTCCACAAAAGGGGCACGGTATCAAGGTCAAAGAATGTGGCAAAGCCCATAAGTGCAAGTTGACGAACTGAAAGTAAATTGTATGCAAGGGTCTCAACAAGCATGACTTTCTCAATTGATAAATCATGAGAAATCACAACCTTGCCAAGACCCAATACCTTAGATGTTGAGGCATCACCGAATTGAACATGGGTGGCATAGATGAGCTTGGTTGCACGTCCACCACCAAATGCTTGCTCCCGGTCATATGATTTGTTGCTCCACTATCAAGCAACCATGATCCTCCACCGGAAGCAAACTCCTACAAGAAATCAATGCTTGGTTTTAGGTACCCATTCTCGAATGGGTCCTTTGATGTTAGTAACAAGGGTCTTAGGAACCCAAATAGCCCATTTTATGTACTCATAATAAGAACCAACAAATTTGGCAAAAACATGCCCATCACTAGCACGACACAAAACATAAGAAGGGTTAAAGTCGCCGGCATTGTTCGATGGAGTGGTTTTGTCCTTCTTGTCATTTCCACCCACCACCTTGTTCTTCTTCTCCTGATGAGCACCCTCTCCCTTCTTGACAAATACCTATTTGAGAGGGAGAGGTTTCTTGATCTTGTTTTACTTCTTGTTTGACTTGGGCACAAACCCAAGTCCCTCCTTTGCCACAACTTCCTTTTGATTGCTCAAAAGTTCGCTGAGGTTCTTCTCGCCTTGTATGCAAGTCACAAGGCCTTTCTCAATTTGTTCCTTCAACTTGGCATTCTCCTCCACAAGTTGAATATGCTCACAACAAGGGTTAGTATCATGAGCATTATCAATTAGCACAAAAGGAGGACAAGTGGCTATTTCCTTAGTGAGCTTCGCTTGGAGTTGATCATGAGACTCCTTGAGAGTGGCCTGTGCACCTTTCAAGGCCTTGTGGGCCTTGTCAAGTAGCTCAAACTCCTCCTTGAGTCTAGCATGGCCAACCCCAAGCTCAACATTCTTGGATTTAAGCACACGAGCAAGAACTTGAGCATGATCATGATCTTTCTTTAGTTGAGCAAGGTCAACGTTTTGCGACTCCTCAAGAGCCGAACGAAGACCTCGCTCTTCCTCAAGAGCGATTGAAAGATCCGCAATATCATCGGCATAGTCACGACTATGCCCTTCCAAGTTAGTGATGTTCTCCTCATGAGACTCAATGATATCATTGGCCTCACCAAGTTGTTCCAAGAGAGCAACAAAGTGCTTCTTGGTCTCACCTTTGAGCTTACTCAAGAACTTATCAAACTCGTTCTCATCAACCTTTACCATCTCACTATCATCCACACAATCCAAAATGAATGTGTAGTAGTGGTAGTGGTTTTGATGTTGGAGGTTACCTTGTTGATACCTTTGGCCATGAGGCACTTGGCAATGATGTTTTCATTGGGGGCGCCGAAGAGAGACACCTTGGTTGGGGAAGAGGTGGCAATGGCCATGGTTGCCGTTGCCATTCCTTCACCACTTGTATCTTCATCATCATCATCAGAGATGTACTCTTCTTGCGCCACCAAGCCCTTTTGAGGTACCTTCTTGGTGAAGTTGTTCTTGTTTGAGAGGGACTTGGCCTTGTCTTTGCGAATGAGCTTGCCACCGTTGTCCTCACTCTTCTCATACGGACAATCCGCCACAAAGTGACTCACATTGCCACAATTGTAGCAAGTTCTTACACGTTGCTTGCCCTTTGAGATGTTCTTGGAGAAGTTGGACCTTGTGTTTCTCTTGTTGCCCCAAAATTGCCTTGACGCAAGAGCCATGTGCTCGTGATAAGCATATTTGGTGTCTTCGGGGCAACTCTCTTCTTCTTCCTCTTCTTCTTCTTCCGGAATACCCTTGTCCTTCAAAGCAACGTTGGGTGAGGCTTTCTTTGACCATTGGACACGAGCTAGAGCATTGTCGGCGGTCTTGTTCATGATGTTCATGGCAATAAATTCATCCAACACTTCACTTGAAGACAAGGTGTGGAAGTCCGTTCTTTGACGGATCACGGAGGACATTGCCTTGTTGAATGGCATGATGGCCTTGAGAAACTTGCGCTTGATCCAATTATCATCCGTATCCTTGCTCCCATGATCTTGAAGAGCGACCGCAAGAGTTGTCAATCTTTGATAGAGATCCCGAGGATCCTCATCTTCATTCATCACAAACTCATCGGCCTCATCAAGCACCACCTCAAAGTTGGACCGTTGAATGCTTGAGCTCCCCTTGTACAAAGATATAATGTGTTCCCAACAATCCTTTGCACGGGAGAAGGGGCGCAAGTGAGCTAGATCTTCGGGAGGCACTGCGGATTGGAGGATGAACAATGCGGAGTGATTGTATTGATTGTCCGCCTCTTCTCTTGGAGTAAGGTTGCTTGGATCATGTGGTTAGAAGCCTTGCTCGATGATTCTCCAAAGATTCATTGAGCTGTGACATCTTCTAGCTTGAATCTCTTGAGCATGTCTTGGGTATATTTGGCTTGGTTGATGAAGGTTCCTTTTCTTCTTTGTTTGACTTCGAACCCAAGAAAGAACTTCAACTCACCCATCATGGACATCTCAAACTTCTCGGTCATGAGTGTGGCAAACTCATCATTGAAAGCTTTGTTAGGAGAACCAAAGATAATATCATCAACATATAGTTGGCATATGAAGAAATCCCCTTTAACCCTCTTAGTAAAAAGAGTGGGATCGATTATCCTAATTTCAAACCAACGATCTTGCAACAACTCGGTAAGGTGCTCATACCACACACGTGGGGCTTGTTTAAGGCCATAGAGTGCCTTATCAAGCTTGTATACATGATTGGGGAACTTGGGATCCTCGAACCCCGGGGGTTGTTTGACATATACCAACTCATTAAGAGGACCATTAAGAAATGCACTCTTTACATCCATTTGTTGCAATTTAAAATCATGATGAGATGCATATGCAAGAAACATACGAATAGATTCAAGACGAGCAACGGGAGAAAAGGTTTCACCGTAGTCGATACCCTCGACATGGGAGTTGCCTTGTGCCACCAATCTTGCCTTGTTTCGAGTGACAACACCGTTCGTATCTTGCTTGTTCTTGAAGATCCATTTGGTTCCAATGACATTATGATTCTTCGTCGGCCTTGGCACCAATGTCCACACCTTGTTGCGCTCGAAGTTTTTGAGTTCATCATGCATGGCTTCAAGCCAATCCGTGTCCTCGAGTGCTTCATGTACCTTTTGGGGTTCAACACAAAAAACAAATGCGTGATGCTCACAAAAGTTTGTTAATTGTCTACGAGTGGTTACCCCTCTTTTCAAGCTTCCATAAACATTCTCCAAGACATGTTGTTGATGCTTGAGTTTAGAAGCAATCTTGGTGGCACGACGCTCCAATAGCTCCTTCGAAGTCACTTGAGGAGGATCATCTTGAACATCTTGAGCATCATCTTGAGCTTGCTCTTGATCATGAGCTGGCCCTTGATCTTGAGCTTGCTCGGTGTCGTGATCTTGATCTTGGGCATCATTTGGTGCATCACCATCATCTTGAGGTTGATCTTGCCCTTGATCTTGATCACTTGGTTGAGGGCCTTTGGTTTGTTCTTCGGAAGGGTGTGGGTCAATGGTTGGTGATGGCTACACTTGCGTAGAGCATTGTCCTTCTCCTTCGTCCACAAGGGGTTCCTCAATGGGGAGTATTTGACCAATCCCCATTCTTCTTATGGCTTGGGGAGGAATTTCATCACCTACATCACAAAGACCACTTTGCTCCACTTGGGAGCCATTATTTTCATCAAACTCTACGTTACACGTCTCCTCAATAAGTCCGTTGGACTTGTTGAGGACACGGTAAGCATGAGAGTTTGTAGCATAACCAACAAATATGCCCTCTTGAGCTCTAGATTCGAATTTAGACAAACGTGTACCTTTCTTGAGAATGAAACACTTACACCCGAACACCCGGAAGTACTTGAGGTTGGGCTTGTTACCGGTAAGTATCTCATAAGGAGTCTTGTTCAAGCCGTTGCGGAGGTAGAGCCGATTGGATGCATGACATGCGGTGTTGATGGCTTCGGCCCAAAAGTTATACGGAGACTTGAATTCCGCCATCATGGTCCTTGCCGTGTCCATCAACGTCCGGTTCTTCCTCTTCGCTACACCATTTTGTTGAGGGGTATATGGTGCGGCATATTGATGCTTCATCCCCTCATCACTAAGGAACTCATCCAAGGTGTAGTTCTTGAACTCGGTACCGTTGTCACTTCTAATCATCAAAATCTTGGCCTCATGTTGACGTAGAGCTTCATTGGGAAAGTCTATGACGGTTTGTTGGGTCTCGCTCTTTCTCTTGAAGAAATATACCCAAGTGTATCTTGAATAGTCATCCACAATCACCAAGCAATACTTTCTTCCCCCAAGACTATCAAAAGATGGAGGTCCAAAGAGATCCAAGTGAAGGAGCTCCAAGGGCCTCTTCGAGTAGATGAGAGTCGTGGGTCGGTGAGCCGTCTCATGTAGCTTTCCTTCGATACAAGCACTGCAATCATGATCTTTGGCAAAACTCACATTTGTTAGTCCACGAACGTGATCCCCCTTGAGGAGACATTGCAAAGATCTCATATTGATATGGGCTAGTCGGCGATGCCAAAGCCACCCCACATCAACTTTAGCCATTAGGCAAGTCGCGGTCTTAGTGGGTCGCTCCGAGAAGTTAACCACATAGAGACCGTTCTCGACATGCCCAACAAAAGCTACTTTAAGAGTCTTGCTCCACAAAAGGGCCACGGTATCAAGGTCAAAGAATGTGGCAAAGCCCATAAGTGCAAGTTGACGAACGGAAAGTAAATTGTATGCAAGGGTCTCAACAAGCATGACTTTCTCAATTGACAAGTCATGAGAAATCACAACCTTGCCAAGACCCAATACCTTAGAAGTTGAGGCATCACCGAATTGAACATCGGTGGGCATAGATGAGCTTGGTTGCACGTCCACCACCAAATGCTTGCTCCCGGTCATATGATTTGTTGCTCCACTATTAAGCAACCATGATCCTCCACCGGAAGCGAACTCCTACAAGAGATCAATGCTTGGTTTTAGGTACCCATTTTTGAATGGGTCCTTTGATGTTAGTAACAAGGGTCTTAGGAACCCAAATAGACCATTCAATGTACTCATAATAAGAACCAACAAATTTGGCATAAACATGCCCATCACTAGCACGGCATAAAACATAAGAAGGGTTAAAGTCGCCGGCTTTGTTCGATGAGGTGGGATTGTCCTTCTTGACATTTCCACCCGCCACCTTGTTCTTCTTCTCCTTATAAGCACCCTCTCCCTTCTTGACAAATACCTCTTTGAGAGGGAGAGGTTTCTTGATCTTGTTGTTGTTCTTCTTCTTTGACTTGGGCACAAACCCAATTCCCTCCTTTGCCACAACCTCCTTTTGATTGCTCAAAAGTTCGTTGAGATTCTTCTCGCCTTGTATGCAAGTCACAAGGCCTTTCTCGATTTGCTCTTTCAACTTGGCATTCTCCTCCACAAGATGCTCATGCTCACAACAAGGGTTAGTTGCATTGGCATTATCAATTAAAACGAAAGGAGGACAAGTGGCTATTTCCTTAGTGAGCTTCGCTTGGAGTTGATCATGAGACTCCTTGAGAGTAGCATGTGCACCTTTCAAGGCCTTGTGAGCCTTGTCAAGTAGCTCAAACTCCTCTTTGAGTCTAGCATGGCCAACCCCAAGTTCGGCATTCTCGGATTTAAGCACACGAGCAAGAACTTGAGCATGATCATGATCTTTCTTTAGTTGAGCAAGGTCAACGTTTTGCGACTCCTCAAGAGCCGAACGAAGACCTCGCTCTTCCTCAAGAGCGATGGAAAGATCCGCAATTTCATCGGCATAGTCACGACTATGGCCTTCCAAGTTAGTGATGTTCTCCTCGTGAGACTCAATGATATCATTGGCCTCACCAAGTTGTTCCAAGAGAGCAACAAAGTGCTTCTTGGTCTCACCTTTGAGCTTACCCAAGAACTTATCAAACTCATTCTCATACACCTCCACCTCCTCTTGATCATCCACACAATCCAACAATGAAGGATTAGGAGAGATGGAAACTTTGATGTTGGAGGTTGAGGTTAGCTTGTTGACGCCTCTTGCCATTAGGCACTTGGGGATGATGTTCTCGTTGGGGGCGTCGAAGAGAGACACCGAGGTTGGAGAAGAGGTGGCAATGGCCACGGTGGCCGTTGCTAACACTTCACCATTTGTATCATCATCATCATCATCGGAGTTGTACTCTTCAAGCGCCACCAAGCCCTTTGGAGGCACCTTCTTGTTGAAATTGTTCTTGTTGGGGAAGGACTTGGCCTTGTCTTTGCGGATGAGCTTGCCACCATTGTCCTCCCTCTTATCATACGGACAATCCGCCACAAAGTGACTCACATTGCCACAATTGTAGCAATTCCTTACTCGTTGCTTGCCTTTGAGTTGTTCTTGGAGGAGTTGGGCCTTGTGTTTCTCTTGTTGCCCCAAAATTGCCTTGACGCAAGAGCCATGTGCTCGTGGTAAGCATATTTGGTGTCTTCGGGGCAACTCTCTTCTTCTTCCTCTTCATCTTCTTCCGGAACACCCTTGGCCTTCAAAGCAAGGTTGGGTGAGACTTTCTTTGACCGTTGGACACGAGCTAGAGCATTGTCGGCGGTCTTGTTCATGATGTTCAAGGCAATAAACTCATCCAACACTTCGCTTGAGGACAAGGTGTGGAAGTCCGGTCTTTGACGGTTCACGGAGGACATTGCCTTGTTGAATGGCATGATGGCCTTGCGAAACTTCCGCTTGATCCAATTATCATCCGTATCCTTACTCCCATGATCTTGAAGAGCGATCGCAAGAGTTATCAATCTTCGGTAGAGATCCCGAGGATCCTCATCTTCATTCATCACAAATTCATCGGCCTCATCAAGTACCACCTCAAAGTTGGACCGTTGAATGCTTGAGCTTCCCTTGTACAAAGATATAATGTGTTCCCAACAATCCTTTGCACGGGAGAAGGGACGCAAGTGAGCTAGATCTTCGGGAGGCACCGCAGATTGAAGGATGAACAAAGCGGAGTGATTGTATTGATTGTCCGCCGCTTCTCTTGGAGTGAGGTTGCTTGGATCATGTGGGTAGAAGCCTTGCTCGATGATTCTCCAAAGATTCATTGAGCTGTGATTCAAATGAGACTTGATACGAAAAACCCAATTAGCAAAATCACCCTTCACAAGCTTAGGAGGAGGATCAAGGTTGTTAATATGCGGTGTAGGGACCGGTCCTCCATAGACCGGGGGAGGGGGAACTGAGGCAAAAGTTCCCGTCCCATTCTTACCATGAGGGGAAGTGGTTTGAGTACCTTTAGCCGCTTCCTTGCCGGAATTGGCCTCCGACACCAATGCGATGGGATTAACCACAAGCAAAGGATCGGGAGTAGATTTCAACCCCTCAAGGAGTTCTTTAAGCATGGACTTGACCTCGGCTGTCATAGACGTCTTAAGTGAAGCCATAGCTTCATTTAAGTCACCTCGGGTGACCGAGTTCAACTCCACGGCCTCGGGGACTTTCTCATCCCGATCCCCGTCATCAACCATACTCTTCGGGTGGTGAAACCCTTAATAAAGAGACGAGGCTCTGATACCAATTGAAAGGATCGATATGGTTGACTAGAGGGGGGGGGGTGAATAGGTAACTACCAATTTTTAGCTTTTCTTAACAAATTAGGGTTAGCAACAAAATAGGTTGTCTAGATGTGCAACTAGGTGAGCAACCTATATGATGCTAACAACAACCACACAAGCAAGCAAGCACAAGATACAACACAAGAGAAGCTTGCACAAAGTAAAGGTAAGAAGTAACCACAAGTGGAGCCGGTGAAGACGAGGATGTGTTTCCGAAGTTCCTTCCCTTTGAGAGGAAGTATGTCTCCGTTGGAGCGGTGTGGAGGCACAATGCTCCCCAAGAAGCCACTAGGGCCACCGTATTCTCCTCACGCCCTCACACAATGCGAGGTGCTGTGATTCCACTAGTGGTGCCCTTGAAGGCGGCGATCGAACCTTTACAAACAAGGTTGGGACAATCTCCACAACTTAATTGGAGGCTCCCAACACCACCACGGAGCTTCACCACAATGGAATGTGGCTCCGAGGTGACCTCAACCATCTAGGGTGCTCAAACACCCAAGAGTAACAAGATCCGCAAGGGATTAGTGGGGGGAATCAAATTTATCTTGGTGGAAGTGTAGCTCTAGGCCTTCTCAACCAATCCCCAAAGAATCAACAAGTTTGATTGGCTAGGGAGAGAGATCGGGCGAGTTTGAGCTTAGGAGCAACAATGGAGCTTGGGGGAGGAAGAGGTAAGTCAACTTGGGGAAGATGACTCCCTTATATACGGGGGAAAAGATCCAACCGTTATGCACCTTCTGCCCGTGCACAAGCGGTAGTACCGCTCTGACGAGCGGTACTTCCGCTGGCACGGTAGTTCTAGCAGTAGCGTACAACCGAGCACGTCGGGGAGGCGGTAGTGCCGCCGGAGCGGTACTACCGCTCCCACCAGCGGTACTACCGCTTGGTGTTGAGCAACTGGTAGGAGAAGTAGAAGTAGAGGAGGGCAGTGCGGTAGTGCCGCTCAGAGCGGTACTACCGCTACTTACTGCCGCTCTACTACCGCCCGAAGGGCAGAGCAAACCAGAAGACGAAAATAAGCGGTACTCCCTGCGGTAGTGCAATAGCGGTAGTTCCGCAGGAGCGGTACTACTGCTCCGCAGGGTGGTACTTCCACTTAGTACATAGAAGTCCAGTGAACCAGCAGTAGTGGAGTGGTGGTTAAGGGCCGTAGTACCGCTGGAGCGGTACTACCGCTCATAACTACCGCTCTACTACCGCTCAGTTACAGAACCCTAAAATAAGCGGAAGTCCTAGTAGCACTAAACTGCGGTAGTACCGTTGGAGCGGTACTACCGTGCAGATGAGCGGTACTACCGCTTATGTGCTTCAAGAAGGCTCAAGCACAAGGAAGGGCAAGCTCCAAAGTCGGGAAAGAAAGAGGGTGCAAGGAAAGTGTGTACGTGTTGATTCCACCCAAACCTTTCCGATGCGGACCCCCTCTTGATAGTACGGTGTTCCTATGACTCAAATCCACCGAAAAAGAAACGCAAGAAAAACACCGTCTTCATAATAGCTCCGAGGGGCATGAATCGTCTTGTGCCATATGGTCGATTATCTGAAATGCTCAATGCACACGATTAGTCCGCAAAAGTATTGTCATCAATCACCAAAACCACTAAGGGTGGGGCATCAAGAACATTTTCCATTATAGACAAGTTATCAGCTACGGGATTCTTAGCTCTTTTTCTATCAACAATATGCAAATCTAATTCTTGTAGCAAAATAACCCACCTAATAAGTCTAGGTTTAGCATCTTTCTTTTCCATAAGATATTTAATAGCAGCATGATCAGTGTGAATAGTAACTTTGGAATCAACAATGTAAGATCTGAATTTATCACATGCAAACACAACTGCTCAAAATTCTTTCTCAGTAGTAGCATAATTTCTTTGAGCAATGTCTAGAGTTTTACTAGCATAGTGGATAACATTTAATTTCTTATCAACTCTTTGTCCTAGAACAGCACCAACAGCATAATCACTAGCATCACACATAATTTCAAAGGGTAGGTTCCAATCAGGTGGTTGAACAATAGGTGCAGAAATCAAGGCTTTCTTAAGTACTTCAAAGGCTTCTACGCAATCATCATGAAAAACAAATGGAACATCTTTTTGCAAGAGATTAGTAAGAGGCCTAGAAATTTTAGAGAAGTCTTTTATAAACCTTCTATAGAAACCAGCATGACCAAGGAAACTTCTTATACCTTTGATATCTTTAGGACATGGCATTTTCTCAATAGCATCAACTTTAGCTTTATCAACTTCAATACCTCTTTCAGAAATTTTATGCCCAAGGACTATACCTTCATTCACCATAAAGTGGCACTTCTCCCAATTAAAGACAAGATTAGTTTCTTCACATCTCTGCAAAACTCGATCGAGGTTGCTAAAGCAATCATCAAAAGAAGTTCCGTAAACGGAAAAATCATCCATGAAAACCTCAACAATCTTTTCACAAAAGTCAAAGAATATAGCAGTCATACATCTTTGAAAGGTACCAGGTGCATTACATAAACCAAAAGGCATACGACGATAAGCATAAGTTCCAAAAGGTCAAGTAGAGGTGGTTTTCTCTTGATATTCAGGTGACACAGGTATTTGAGAGAAACCAGAATAACCATCTAGGAAGCAAAAGTGTGTATGCTTTGATAATCTTTCTAACATTTGATCAATAAAAGGCAAGGGATAATGATCTTTCCTAGTAGCTTTATTTAATTTCCTGAAATCAATCACCATCCTATAACCAGTTACAATTCTTTGTGGGATAAGTTCATTTTTATCATTAGGAACAACGGTAATACCTCCTTTCTTAGGAACACAATTGATACGTCTCCAACGTATCTATAATTCATGAAGTATTCATGCCATGTTTATTATAGTTTTCTATGATTTTGGTGCACTTTTATATGATTTTTATGGACTAACATATTGACCTAGTGCCCAATGCCAGTTGCTGTTTTCTGCTTGTTTTTGGTTTTCCAGAAAATCCATATCAAATGAAGTCCAAATGTAGCGAAACTTTTTGACGATTTTTTCTAGAACATAAGAGACACTAGAAGCTTCGGGAGGAGACCAGAAGACCCACAGGGGCTCCACGAGCCACCAGGGTGCGCCACCCCCCCAGGCACGCCCTGGTGCCTCATGGGCCCCCTGTGGCCCTTCTTCGCATGATTCCAACGCCAAAAAATCATATATATTCAGAAACCCCCGAAACTTAACCTAGATGAGTTTTTAAGCCGTCGCAAGCCTCTGTACCTCCACGATCTCATCTACAGACCTTTTCCGGCACCCTGCCGGAGAGGGGAAACCATCACCGGAGGCCATCTTCATCATCCCGGCGGTCTCCATGACGAGGAGGGAGTAGTTCACCCTCGGGGCTGAGGGTTTGTACCAGTAGCTATGTGTTTATCTCTCTCTCTCTCTCGTGTTTTTGATTTGGCACGATCTTGATGTATCGCGAGCTTTGTTAATATAGTTGGATCATATGGTGTTTCTTCCCTCTCTATCCTTGTTGTGATGAATCGAATCTTTTCCCTTTGAGGTTTCGTTATTGCTGGATTGAATATTTCAGATTTGAGAACACTTGATGTATGTCTTGCATATGAATACCCGTGGTGACAATGGGGTATTATATTGATTCACTTGATATATGTTTTGGCACTCAACTCACGGATTCCCGTGGTGACATTAGGGTAATCTATGCATAGGGGTTGATGCACATTTTCATTATCTTTTCTCCGATAGAAACTTTGGGGTGCTCCTTGGAGTTCTTTGTGTGGATTGAATATTATGATTATGAAGTTATTTGATGTATATCGTATAATCAACTCACGGATACTTGTGGTGACATTGGAGTATCTAGGTGACATTAGAGTTGGTTGATGTGTATCATATGGTGTTATTTTAGTATGAACTCTAGGGCTGTTTGTGACCCTTATAGGAATAGCTCAATAGATCGATCGGAAAGGATAACTTTGAGGTGGTTTCGTACCCTACAAACAATTTCTATCTTATGTTATGCGCTAATAGGAACTTGGGAGTGATTCTTTATCGCACGTTGAGGGATGGTTATATGATCCAATTGTATTAGCATTGTTGAGAGATTGCACTAGCGAAAGTATGAACCCTAGGCCTTGTTTTTAAGCATTGCAATACCGTTTGTGCTCACTTTTGTTACTTGCTACGTTGCTGTTTTTATATTTTCAGATTACAAAAACCTATATCTACTATCCATACTACACTTTTATCACCATCTCTTTGCCGAACTAGTGCACCTATATAATTTACCATTGTATTGGGTGTGTTGGGGACACAAGAGATTTCTTGTATTTGGTTGCAGGGTTGTTTGAGAGATACCATCTTCAACCTACGCCTCCCACGGATTGATAAACCTTAGGTCATCCACTTGAGGCTACAAAACTCTGCGCTTGGAGGCCCAACACGAGTCTGCAAGAATAAGTTGTGTAGTAGACATCAAGCTCTTTTCTGGCGCCGTTGCCGGGGAGGTGAGTGCTTGAAGGTATATCTTTGGATCTTGCAATCGAATCTTTTAGTTTCTTGTTTATCACTAGTTTGGTTTTATAAAAAGGAAAGTACAAAAAATGGAATTGAGGTTGCCTCATATTATTCGTCTTTATCATGTCTTTCTTGAAAATGATGGAGTGGAAAATTGTGCTCAGTTGATAGAAGAAGAATTCAATAAAATGTTTGGTATTAAATCTGTGAATGATGAGCATGATTGCAATGTTGCTAGTATGAATTCTTTGAATACCCATGATGTTAGTGATATGCAAAGCCATAAGCTTGGGGATGCTATGTTTGATGAAGATGAAATTTTTAGTCCCCCAAGTTTTGATGAGAAAATTTATTATGATGATTGCATGCCTCCTGTTTATGATAATTACAATTATGAAAGTGGATTTGGAGAGGTCACAACTTTATTTAATGATGAATCCACTATTTTGGAAGAGGTTTCAATTGATTATGACAACAAAGTTGCTATCTATGATGATTATTGTGATGACATGTATGCTATAAAGAATAATGATAACTATAAAACTTGTCATCATGATTTTAATTTTCAATTTGACTATGTCAATCAAATATCTCATGATAGTTATTTTGTTGAGTTTGCTCCCACTATTATGAATGAGAATAAATTTGCTTATGTGGAGAGTAATAAAAATTCTATGCTTATGTATCATGACAAGAATGCTTTATGAGATAGCTATATTGTTGAATTTCTTCATGATGCTACTGAAAATTATTTTGAGAGAGGAATATATTCTTCTACATATTTCAACAACATTAAGTTTCCTCTCTTTATGTTGAAAGTTTTGAAGTCATGCTTGTTTTGCCTTCCTATGCTAGTTGATTCTTGCTCCCATAAACTATTTGCTCACAAAATCCCTATGCATAGGAAGTGGGTTAGACTTAAATGAGCTTTCCATGTGCTTCATGATGCTCTCTTTGTGTTTCAATTCTTTACTTTTATGTGAGCATCATTGAAATCATCATGCCTAGCTAAAAAGGCATTAAAGAAAAGCGCTTGTTGGGAGACAACCCAATATTTATACCTACTGTTTTTGTGTGTTCACATGATTAATATACAGTAGTAATCATGTTTTATATGTTTTCTTTCAATAATGTGCCAAGTAAAGCCTTTGGGATAGTGTGGATGCTTGTTGATTTGATTCTGTGCAAAAACAGAAACTTTTGCGTCCAGTGCTGGAATTTCTATTCTGTACTCGAGCGTGAGAAAATTCTGAAATTTTTCCACAGTATTGGGTTACAAATTTTTTACGTTTTCCTAATTGTTCAGAATTTTTGGAGGTACATAAGTATGGTTTTTAAATCGCTCACTACACGCTGTTCTGTTTTTGACAGATTCTGTTTTCGGTACATAGTTTGCTTGTTTTAGTGTTTCCATAGCTTATATTGAGTAATATAAATTGTGGAAATGATAGGATACAGTAGGAATTATGTGATAACAATTATTAATCTTGTCTTGACAGTACCTAAGTGGATGATTTATTTTTATCATACTAACCTATCTCACAAGTTTCGTTAAGTTTTGTGTGATTGAAGTTTTCAAGTTTTGGGTGAGATATCGATATGAGGAGAATAAGGAGCGGCAAGACCCTAAGCTTGGGGATGCACAAGGCACCCAAAGGTAATATTCAAGGAAGACCCAAGCAACTAAGCTTGGGGATGCCCTGCCCCGGAAGGCATCCCCTCTTTCGTCTTCTACACTATCGGTAACCTCACTCGGAGCTATATTTTTATTCGCCACATAATATGAGTTTTGCTTGGAGCATCATTTTCTTCTGTTGATATTTGCTTGGTGTTATAAATAATCATGTTTTGTATCTTTTAGTTCAGTAAAATGCTAATTATAGCCTTTACCATGCTCAGTTTGCAAGTTCATGTGTTGCTGTTTGAAAACAGAAAGTTTTCTGTTATGTCCAGAATATTCCTGAATAGTCCGAACATGATAAAAATCTGAAATTTTTACACAGTAATAATACATGAGTTCTCTGTCACATGGTAAATTTTCAGAATTTTTGGAGTTAGGGAAGTATGGAATCTTATTCACCCTTTACAGACTGTTCTGTTTTGGCAGATTGCTGTTATAGTTGCATTGTTTGCATATGTTTGCGTGTTTAATGTTTCTATTTGTGGATAGGAGTATTAAATATGCAGAGGCATTTAGTATGCAATGTTAAATTATAATTTTAGTGATTTGTTATAGTAGAGAATGATAAGGTTTTGAGTTGATTTATACTAACTTATCTCACGAGTTCTTGTTGAGTTTTGTGTGGATGAAGTTTTTAAGATTTATAGAAACCATGATATGAGAGGAATTAAGGAGACACAAAAGCTCAAGCTTGGGGATGCCCAAGGCATCCCAATATAATATTTCAAGAAGTCTCAAGCATCTAAGCTTGGGGATGCCCCGGTAGGCGTCCCACCTTTCTTCATCAACAATTATCGGTTAGTCTTGGTTAAGCCTAAGTTTTTGCTTCTTCACATGATGTGTGCTATTCTTGGAGTGTCATTTTATTTTGTTTTCTTTGCTGTTTGAATAAAATACTTAAGATCTGAAATTTTTAAATGAGAGAGAGTTCTCACATAACTACCTATTTACTTAACTACTCATTTGGTCTTCACTTATATCTTTTTGGAGTAGTTTGTCATTTACTCTTGTTCTTCACTTATATCCTATGAGTAAATTGTTGAAATGAATTGAATATCATAAAGTTGAAATTTATATGCTTCATATGCTTGTCCCATGGGGAGTAGTGACTTCACATACAAGAAGTATAAGTGGTAAAATTTATTGAAAGTTAACAAACATAGCATTGGTCACTTGAAAAATTCTGAAAGAATTTTGAAGGAAGAGAAATTTCACATATAAATATACTATCTTGGACATCTTCTATGATTGTGAACCCCCATTAATTATTTTCAAGCTTGATCAAGTAGTTGATGTTGGACAAGGAAGACAACGTAATGAGTTATGTTTGTTTATATTCACATAGAAGTTATATTGTCATGGATCCTCTAATATGTGGTGCTTGCTTAGGACCTTTTGCTAGACAAAAATTCGTACTAAGTAGAGATACTACTTGTGCATCCAAAAACCCTAAAACCCAGTTTCTTGCCATGAGAGTCCACTATATCTACCTATGGATTGAATAAGATCCTTCAAGTAAGTTGTCATCGGTGCAAAAAGCAATAAAAATTGCTCCTAAAATATGTATGATCTTTTATTGTAAGGGAAAATAAGCGTTGTACGAACTTGTGATGGTAAAGAAATAAAAGCGACGGACTGCATAATAAAGGTTGCTATCACAAGGGGCAATATAACGTGACGTTCCTTTGCATTAAGGGCTTTTGCATCCAACAACAAAAAGCGCATGACAACCTCTGCTTCGCTCTGCGAAGGGCCTATCTTTTACTTTTATGTATTTACTTTTATGCAAGAGTCATTAATGTTCATCCCTATTCCGCTCTATTTATTCTTTAGTTGGCAAGCATTATGTGGTAGGGAAAGATCCTGGCACATATATCCAGTTGAATATAGGTGATCATGAGTTATTATTGTTGACATTATCCCTGAGATAAATAAGTTGGGAGGCGAAACATTAAGCCCCTATCTTCCTATGTGTTTGACTGAAATGGCTTGTTCTAAAAATATGCTTTGAGTGTCAGCAACCATGGAAGACTAAATGATGGTTGAGTATGTGGAATTTGCTAGATCAAAGCTCTTACATAGACCCTTCCTGAAAATAAGATGAATTGCAATTGTTTGAGGACTGAGAACACAGTTTGTTAGTTTTCAAGAAAGTTTATGGCCTATACTTTAAACATGTGAATAGCTTGCTACTTGATCATGAGAAGTTTTATGTGATGAGCTACTAATTATGATATATATTGATGCTAGATTCAGTGATTGAAATTATTATTGATCAAACTTATGCATTATGCTAGCATTCACACTTCATAAATTATTTCTTTTATGATTTACCTACTCGAGGACGAGCAGGAATTAAGCTTGGGGATGCTGATACGTCTCCAACGTATCTATAATTTATGAAGTATTCATGCCATGTTTATTATAGTTTTGTATGATTTTGGTGCACTTTTATATGACTTTTATATGATTTTTATGGACTAACATATTGACCTAGTGCCCAGTGCCAGTTGCTGTTTTCTGCTTGCTTTTGGTTTTCCTGAAAATCCATATCAAATGAAGTCCAAATGCAGCGAAACTTTTTGACGATTTTTTCTGGAACATAAGAGACACTAGAAGCTTTGGGAGGACGCCAGAAGACCCACAGGGGCTCCACGAGCCACCAGGGCGCGCCACCCCCCCCCCCCCCCAGGCGCGCCCTGGTGCCTCGTGCCCCCCCTGTGGCCCTTCTTCACGTGATTCCAACGCCAAAAAATCATATATATTCAGAAACCCCCGAAAGTTAACCTAGATGAGTTTTTACACCGCCGCAAGCCTCTGTACCTCCACGATCTCATCTACAGCCCTTTTCCGACACCCTTCCGGAGGGGGGAAACCATCACCGGAGGCCATCTTCATCATCCCGGTGGTCTCCATGACGAGGAGGGAGTAGTTCACCCTCGGGGCTGAGGGTTTGTACCAGTAGCGATGTGTTTTATTTCTTTCTCTCGTGTTCTTCATTTGGCACGATCTTGATGTATTGCGAGCTTTGTTAATATAGTTGGATCATATGGTGTTTCTTCCCTCTCTATCCTTGTTGTGATGAATCGAATCTTTTCCCTTTGAGGTTTCGTTATTGTTGGATTGAATATTTCAGATTTGAGAACACTTGATGGATGTCTTGCATATGAATATACGTGGTGACAATGGGGTATTATATTGATTCACTTGATATATGTTTTGGCACTCAACTCACGGATTCCCGTGGTGATATTGGGGTAATCTATGCATAGGGGTTGATGCACATTTTCATTGTCTTTTCTCCGATAGAAACTTTGGGGTGCTCCTTGGAGTTCTTTGTGTGGATTGAATATTATGATTATGAAGTTGTTTGATGCATATCGTATAATAAACTCACGGATACTTGTGGTGACATTGGAGTATCTAGGTGACATTAGAGTTAGTTGATGTGTATCATATGGTGTTATTTTAGTACGAACTCTAGAGCTGTTTGTGACACTTATAGGAATAGCTCAATAGATCGATCAGAAAGGATAACTTTGAGGTGGTTTCGTACCCTACAAACAATTTCTATCTTATGTTCTCCGCTAATAGGAACTTGGGAGTGATTCTTTATCGCACGTTGAGGGATGGTTATATGATCCAATTATATTAGCATTGTTGGGAGATTGCACTAGCGAAAGTATGAACCCTAGGCCTTGTTTTTAAGCATTGCAATATCGTTTGTGCTCACTTTTGTTACTTGCTACCTTGCTGTTTTTATATTTTCAGATTACAAAAACCTATATCAACTATCCATAATACACTTTTATCACCATCTCTTCGCCGAACTAGTGCACCTATACAATTTACCATTGTATTGTGTGTGTTGGGGACACAAGAGATTTCTTGTATTTGGTTGCAGGGTTGTTTGAGAGATAGCATCTTCAACCAACGCCTCCCATGGATTGATAAACCTTAGGTCATCCACTTGAGGGAAAATTGCTACTATCCTACAAAACTCTGCGTTTGGAGGCCCAACATGAGTCTACAAGAATAAGTTGTGTAGTAGACATCAACAATGAACAGGACTTACCCATCTACTATCAGCTATGGGATAAATTATACCTACTTCTAGAAGCTTTAATATTTCAGTTCTTACCACATCCTTCATTCTAGGATTCAGTCTTCTTTGATGATCAACAACGGGTTTAGCATCTGGCTCCATATGAATATTATGATGGCATAGAGTGGGACTAATGCCCTTAAGATCATCGAGAGTATATCCAATAGCAGCCCGCTGCTTCTTCAGAGTTTTAAGTAATCTCTTTTCTTCATGCTCTGAAAGGTTAGCACTAATAATAACAGAATATATCTTTTTTCATCAAGATAAGCATATTTAAGTGTATCTGGTAATTGCTTTAATTCAAACACAGGATCACCCTTCGGTGGAGGTGGATATCTCAAGGTTTCAACGGGCAAATTATGTTTAAGGATAGGTGCTTGTTTAAAGAACAGCTCATCTATTTCATTTCTTTCATTCATATTCATATCATTATCATGGTCTAGCAAATATTGTTCTAAAGGAACAGTAGGAGGCACAACAATAGAAGCAAGACCAATAATTTCGTACTTATTAGGTAATTCTTTATCATGAGGTTTTCTACGAAACTTAGAGAAATTAAACTCATGAGACATCTCACCAAAATTAACACTGACAAATTCTTTAGTGCAATCAATCTGGGCATTAACTGTATTCAAGAAAGGTCTGCCAAATATAATGGGAAAAAAATCATCTTGTGGTGATCCAAGAACAAGAAAATCGGTAGGATATTTGATCTTACCACACAAGACTTCAACATCTCTAACAATCCCAAGTGGTGAAATACTATCTCTATGTGCAAGCTTAATAGTAACATCAATATCTTCAATCTCAACAGGTGCAATATCCTTCATGACTTCTTGATAGAGAGTAAACAGAATAGCACTCACACTAGCACCAATATCACATAAACCATGATAGCAATGATCTCCAATTTTAACAGAAATAATAGGCATGCCAATGACAGGTTTGTTTTTATCTTTAGTGTCTGGCTTAGCAATCCTAGTTGCTTCATCACAGAAATATATGACATGTCCATCAATATTATCAACCAAAAGATCTTTAACCATTGCAATATTTGGTTCAACTTTAATTTGTTCAGAAGGTCTAGGTGCTCTAATATTACTCTTATTAACCACAGTTGAAGCTTTAGCATGTTCCTTAATCCTAACAGGGAAAGGAGGTTTCTCAATATAAGGAGTGGGCACAACTAGATTAACATGGTAAACAATTGTTTCTTCTTTAACACTAATAGGTTCTTCATTCAATTCAATAGGTGGATGATATTTAAACCATTTCTCCTCAGGGAGATCAACATGAGCAGCAAAAGATTCACAAAAGGTAGCTACTATCTCAGAGTCAAGTCCATATTTAGTACTAAACTTATGAAAAGCATCGGTTTCCATAAAAGATTTAACACAATCAAACTAAAGATTTATAACTGACTCATTACCTTTGTCGATTTCCCAATCTTCAGAGTTACGTTTAATTCTCTCCAGAAGATCCCATCTGAATTCAATAGTTCTCTTCATAAAGGAACCACCTGAAGAAGTATCGAGCATGGATTGATCATTATGAGAAAGCCGAGCATAAAAGTTTTGAAGAATTATTTCTCTTGAGAGCTCATGATTGGGGCATGTGTGCAACATATACTTAAGCCTCCCCCAAGCTTGAGCGATACTTTCTCCTTCACGAGACCAAAAATTATATATATAATTCCGATCACGATGAACCAAATGCATAGGATAAAATTTCTGGTGGAATTCCGGCTTCAACCGGTTCCAATCCCATGTTTCAGTATTATCACATAGCCTATACCATGTCAATGCTTTTCCCTCCGAAGATAAAGGGAATACCTTCTTCTTAACTCCATCTCCGGATAGACCTGCAAGCTTAAACAATCCACAAATTTCACCAGTTATAGGCTATGTGATGATACTGGAACCGGTTAAAGCTGGAATTTCACCAGAAATTTTATCCTATGCATTTGGTTCATCGTGATCAGAATTATATATATAATTTTTGGCCTCGTGAAGGAGAAAATATCGCTCAAGCTTGGGGGAGGCTTAAGTATATGTTGCATACATGCCCCAATCATGAGCTCTCAAGAGAAATAATTATTCAAAACTTTTATGCTCGGCTTTCTCATAATGATCAATCCATGCTCGATACTTCTTCTACTAGTTCCTTTATGAGGAGAACTATTGAATTCAAATGGGATCTTCTGGAAAGAATTAAATGCTACGCTGAAGATTGGGAAATTGACAAAGGTAAAGAGTCAGGTATAAATCTCAAGTTTGATTGTGTTAAATCTTTTATGGAAACTGGTGATTTTCATAAGTTTAGTACTAAATATGGACTTGACTCTGAGATAGTAGCTACCTTTTGTGAATCTTATGCTGCTCATGTTGATCTCCCTAAGGAGAAATGGGTTAAGTTTCATCCACCTATTGAATTAAATGAAGAACCTGTTAGTGTTAAAGAAGAAACAATTGTTTACAATGTTGATCCAGTTGTGCCTACTTCTTATATTGAGAAACCTCCTTTCCCTGTTAGGATTAAGGAACATGCTAAGGCTTCAACTGTGGTTAATAAAATAAATATTAGAGCACCTAGACCTTTTGAACAAATTAAAGTTGAATCTAATATTGCAATGGTTAAAGATCTTTTGGTTGATAATATTGATGGACATGTCATATATTTCTGTGATGAGGCTGCTAGAATTGCTAAACCGTTAGAAATAATCGAGATATGTTGGATAAGAACAAGCCCGTAGTTGGCATGCCTGTCATTTCTTTTAAGATTGGAGATGTTTGCTATCATGGTTTATGTGATATGGGTGCTAGTGTGACTGCTATTCCTTTCTCTTTATATCAAGAAGTAATGAATGATATTGCACCTGTTGAGACTGAAGATATTGATGTTACTATTAAGCTTGCAAACAGAGATACTATTACACCACTTGGGATTGTTAGAGATGTTGAAGTCTTGTGTGGAAAAATCAAATACCCTACTGATTTCCTCATTCTTGGTTTACAACAAGATAAACTTTGTCCCATTATTTTTGATAGTCCTTTCTTGAATATCATTAATGCTGAAATTGATTGTGTTAAAGTAAAGGTTAGTGTTAAGTTTGGTGATATATCTCATGAATTCAATTTCTCTAAGTTTAGTAGACAACCTCATGATGAATAATTACCCAATATAGATGAAATTATTGGTCTTGCTTTTATTGCTGTGCCTCCTACTGATCCTTTAGAACAATACCTGCTAGACCATGAAAATGATATGCATATGAATGAAAGAAACGAAATAGATGAGTTGTTCTTTAAGCAAGCATCTATTCTTAAACATAACTTGCCTGTTGAAACTTTGGGAGACCCTCTTCCACCGAAGAGTGATCATGTGTTTGATTTGAAGCAATTACCTGATACACTTAAATATGCTTACCTTGATGAAAAGAAGATATATCCTGTTATTATTAGTGCTAACCTTTCAGAGCATGAAGAAAAGAGATTACTTAAAACTCTGAAGAAGCACCGTGCAGCTATTGGATATACTCTTGATGACCTTAAGGGCATCAGTCCCACTTTATGTCAGCATAAAATTCATATGGAGCCAGATGCTAAACCAGTTGTTGATCATCAAAGAAGGTTAAATCCTAAAATGAAGGATGTGGTAAGAACTGAAATATTAAAGCTTCTGGAGGTAGGTATAATTTATCCCATAGTTGCTAATAGTAGATGGATAAGTCCTGTTCATTGTGTTCCTAAGAAAGGAGGTATTACTGTTGTTCCTAATGATAAAAATGAACTTATCCCACAAAGAATTGTAACCAATTATAGAATGGTAATTGATTTTAGAAAATTAAATAAAGCTACTAGGAAAGATCATTACCCCTTGCTTTTTATTGATCAAATGTTAGAAAGATTATCTAAGCATACACACTTTTGCTTCCTAGATGGTTATTCTGGTTTCTCTCAAATACCTGTATCACCAGAAGATCAGGAGAAAACCACATTTACTTGTCCTTTTGGAACTTATGCTTACCGTCGTATGCCTTTTGGTTTATGTAATGCACCTGCTACCTTTCAAAGATGTATGACTGCTATATTCTCTGGATTTTGTGAAAATATTGTTGAGGTTTTCATGGATGATTTCTCCGTTTACGGAACTTCTTTTGATGATTGCTTGAGCAACCTTGATCGAGTTTTGAATAGATGTGAAGAAACTAATCTTGTCTTGAATTGGGAGAAGTGCCACTTTATGGTCAATGAAGGTATAGTCCTTGGGCATAAAATTTCTGAAAGAGGTATTGAAGTTGATAAAGCTAAAGTTGATGCTATTGAGAAAATGCCATGTCCTAAGGATATCAAAGGTATAAGAAGTTTCCTTGGTCATGCTGGTTTCTGTAGAAGGTTTATAAAAGACTTCTCTAAAATTTCTAGGCCTCTTACTAATCTCTTGCAAAAAGATGTGCCATTTGTTTTTGATGATGATTGCGTAGAAGCCTTTGAAATACTTAAGAAAGCCTTAATTTCTGCACCTATTGTTCAATCACCTGTTGGAACCTACCCTTTGAAATTATGTGTGATGCTAGTGATTATGCTGTTGGCGCTGTTCTAGGACAAAGAGTTGATAAGAAATTGAACATTATTCATTATGCTAGTAAAACTCTAGACAGTGCTCAAAGAAATTATGCTACTAATGAGGAAGAATTTTTAGCAGTTGTGTTTGCATGTGATAAATTCAGATCTTACATTGTTGATTCTAAAGTAACTATTCACACCGATCATGGTGCTATTAAATACCTTATGGAAAAGAAAGATGCTAAACCTAGACTTATTAGGTGGGTTCTTTTGCTACAAGAATTTGATTTGCATATTATTGATAGAAAGGGGGCTGAGAATCCCGTAGCTGATAATTTGTCTAGAATGGAAAATGTTCTTGATGACCCACTGCCTATTGATGATAGTTTTCCTGATGAACAATTAGCTGTTATAAATGCTTCTCGTAATACTCCTTGGTATGCAGACTATGCTAATTACATTGTTGCAAAATATATACCACCTAGTTTCACCTACCAACAAAAGAAAAAGTTCTTCTTTGATTTAAGACATTACTTGTAACACCCCCAGGTCTTAGCTCTATCATTAACCTAGACAACATGCCTTGTCATCATGGTTATTATCATTAAATTACATTTAGGAAGTAATCCAACTTAAATTCAAATTTAAAATGCAAGTCAAATTAATATTTCTTCAAACTACAAAACTAAAGTGTTCATAATTTTGCAAATAATCATTAAGTAATTGTAAAATAAAAACCAACATTAATTGAAATATTTAGATGACCTTAATTAATTAAAACAGTACCCAAAATAGCTCATTAAATCCCTTTTCTTTTAATACAAAATTCAAATGAAATGATATTGCCTCCAAACTTTTTGTGGCAGTACTATATATTGCAGGGTATTTACATTGACCAATGGCATATTTTATAAAAGTCAATTGCTTGCTAAAGAAAATGCAAACAGAAGCTATTAGAGGAAATTGGAAAAAGAAAAAGAGATAATGGAAAAGCCACTGTGCACTTCGGCCCAGCAGCGCAACAGTGTGGCCCGACCCATTCCCGCTGGCCTTTCTCCCACCTCTCGACAGAGGGGAAGCCATGGCGCGCACACGGCCGTCCAGGCTGCGGATGGCGCGCTGTCGTTCATCCCGCGACTCCCCGCGATGTATAAGGACCCCACTGACCGCCTAGACGCAACCCTAATTCCTTTCCCCTCTCCCTCGCTCGATTCCGAGCTCGCCCGGACGGATCCGAGGACGCCATCGCCGTTCACCACGCTCACCGAGCTCCCCGCGCCGCTCCGGCATGTCCAGGAGGACAGCCGTCGTTGTCCACTTCGCCTGCACCTACTGGAACGAGCCGGGAGACCCCCATTCGTCGCCATCGCCGCCATCTTCGCCTCCTCTGTCCGGAGCTCCCCGTCGTCGATCCCCACCGCACCGACCGCCCCGTGCCACCCCAAGCTCGTCATCGCGTCCGCTGTGAGCTTGCGCACCTCCCCTTCCCCTTCATTTGGTCGTGCGCGTGCTTTGGGCTCGGTCCTGTGTAGCGCCGCGTCCGGCCACCGTCCGCTGTCGTCGTAGCAGCCACCTCCGGCCACCCCAAGGCCTCCCGCGGTCTCTTCTGGATGCATGCAGACGAGGGCAACCCTCTGGTGCCCTCCGTTAGTTCCACCGCCGCCCGTAGCTCCACTCCGGCGAGCTCTCGCCGCGCTGGACGTCGCCGGCGTCCAAACCGCCGGCCTAAATGGCCATTAGGGCCTAACCCCCCACTGCTAATCCGCCACTGATAGCCGGGCCCGACGCATTTAATTAAGTGCTAATAAAATGTTTTAATTAAATAAACAACTGACAGGTGGGACCCTCATTTACTGTTCATACGGATAAGACCCGCTGAGTTAGCGTGCTGACTCAGCACTAGGGCCCACCAGTCAGCCTCTAGTTGACTGGTCTGTTGACCCAGTCAATGGGCCCACTGGCCAGTCTCTCTGGTACACTTCTGTGTACACAGAGCTGGGTGCATTTAGCATTTAAGATTTAATATTTTTTCGAATTAAATAAATCTGGAAAATTACAAAAAAATCAATAAAACTTTGAATAATCATATAAAATAAACCGTAACTCGGATGAAAATAATTTATATATGAAAAATGATCAGAAAAATATGACGAATACGAATACGCTACCCACATACCTGTCAGCCCTCTCTAACATGATGAACATGGAACTTTCCCCTCCGATTCATCTGACCGATAATTGCCCGGAGCTGGTAAAACACCTCCAGATGTTTCCCGCTCCGACCAAGATACCTAGCACTGCATTAAAACACCCCTAGCACTGCATATTGCCATGTCATGCATTTGTGTTGCATTGTTTGCCGTGTATTTATTGTTTCTCCCCCTCGTTCTCTCCCGATAGACCCCGAGACTGCCGACGACACTGCTGAGTACGACTACGTCGTCGACGACCAGACCCCTTCAGCAGAGCTTCAAGGCAAGCAAAACCTCCTTGATCATCCAGATATCGCCTACTCTTTCTCTCTATTTCTTGCATTAGAATTGCTTCTGTTGTTGCTCCGATAGCTCATATTCTGATGCATAGCCTGATTTCGTCGCCTGCTATTAATACCTTACCTGCTATCCTATGATGCTTAGTTAGGTATGCTATGTTTCGTCAGCTGGCCCTTCACCCTTGTTCGTTTGCCATGCTTGTTATCAGGCTGTGATCACTCTGGGTGATGATCACGGAAATGTTTACATATTGCAATACTTTAAACTGTTAAAGTTGGGCCGGCTCCAACAGTGCCCGCGAGAGAATAATATTAAAGATGGGTCGGCTCCAAGAGCAACCGCGAGTGATGTTGTGGCGGAACGACAGGGCAGGCGGAGACCACCTAGGAGAGAGGTGGGCCTGGTCCTTGGTCGTAGTCCGTGGATTACCAAGTCGGAGCGACAGGGATCCTGTTCGTCTCTGCGAGTTACTAAACACGCCTAACGGATTTGGGTATTTGATCTGAGTTGGCCGCTGGCCTATACGCACTACCACCACGCGGGATAATGGTTATGGGACCCTCTACGTCGTATGTTTCACCCGAAAGCTCTTCAGATGTCACAGTTCAGAGATGCGGGCTGATCGTTGGGGCAGGCTGGTTACGTCACTTGTGTATACAGTGTCGCGCCTGGGCCCTGACCAGCCACGCAATGTGTAGGAGTGCAGAGGGCGATGGGCCCAAGACCCCTTCGCACTTAGGATTTAGACTGGCGTGCTAACCTCTCTGCTGAGCCTAGGTTGGTCTACGGCGTGTCGATTACCCGAGGCCGGGTATTACCCAGCAAGTGTGTCCAGCCAGATGTAATCGAGCGTGCTAGGTAACAGTAGTTCACCCCTGCAGGGAAGTGATCTATTCGAATAGCCGTGTCCACAGTAACAGGATGCTCGGAGTTGTATCCTGATCTACTACAACTATGAATGGATACCGTTACAATGTTAAACTGTTACTACTGCTCTCGGGATCACTTTCTCGTAGGGTAGTCGAGGAAGGATCTCAGGGCATTGCTAATATATACTTGTTACTAAATGGTAATGTGTTCTACTCTTTCTGATGCTGCAAGATTGCTTCAAGATGCTAGTCTTCGATAGGCTAGGCCTTTCCCCCTCTATTCTGGCATTTCTGCAGTTTAGTCCAAAGATATAGCCCCATTCCTTTGATACTGATGCATACTGAGTATAGTTTTGATGTAAGTCTTGCGAGTACTTTGGATGAGTACTCACGGTTGCTTTGCTACCTCTTTTTCCCATACCCGGTTGCTGCGATCAGACGACGGAGCCCAGGAGCAGGAGATCCCCGAAGGCACCTACTACTATGTTGAGCCCGCCGACCAGGAGTAGTTCGGAGGCCCTAGGCAGGAGGCCTTCGCCTTTTCGATCAGTGTCGCTATTTGTGCTAGCCTTCTTAAGGCAAACTTGACTAACTATGTCTGTACCCAGATAATATTTGTTTGTATGACTTATGCATTCGGGTCCTCGTGACCCCTGGTTTGTAATATGAAGATTTATGTTTAAATTTGAGTTTAGAGTTGTGTTATGATATCTTCCCGTGAATCTCTGATCTCGATCGTGCACGTTTGTGTGTATGATTAGTGCACGGTCGAGCAGGGGCGTCACATTAATTTTGGGATGACGCGCATTTATATAAAGAAGGAGTAGATGATGTTATTAGACGTTGTGTACCTGAGCATGAACAGGAACAAATCCTACAGAAATGTCACTCCGAGGCATACGGAGGACACCATGCGGGAGACAGAACTGCACATAAGGTATTACAATCTGGTTTTTATTGGCCTACTCTTTTCAAAGATGCACGTAAGTTTGTTGGTAATGTTGGTAGACATCAGGAAATGCCTATGAATTATTCACTTGTTATTGAACCATTTCATGTTTGGGGATTTGATTATATGGGACCTTTTCCTTCCTCTAATGGGTATACACATATTTTAGTTGCTGTTGATTACGTCACTAAGTGGGTAGAAGCTATTCCAACTAGTAGTGTGATAACCCACAAGTATAGGGGATCAATTGTAGCTTTTTTAATAAATAAGAGTGTCGAACCCAACGAGGAGCTAAAGGTAGAATTAATATTCCCTTCAAGTTCTATCGACCACCGATACAACTCTACGCGCACTTAACGTTCGCTTCAACAAGAACAAGTATGAAACTATTTTGCGGGTGTAAGGATAAGACTAGAAGTACTTTGTAGGTGTAATGCTAGAACTACTTTGCAAGAATAAAACTAAGAGTACTTTGTGAGAATAAAACTATGAGTAATTTGCGAGATAATAAAAGTTAGTTGTTTAGTAGAAAGCTTTTTCTAACACAAGAGAAAGATTTGTCCCTAGGCAATCGATAACTAGACCGGTAATCATTATTGCAATTTTATATGAGGGAGAGGCATGAGCTAACTTACTTTCCGTACTTGGATCATATGCACTTATGATTGGAACTCTAGCAAGCATCCGCAACTACCAAAGATCATTAAGGTAAAACCCAACCATAGCATTAAGTATCAAGTCCCCTTTACTCCCATACGCAACAACCCCCTTACTCGGGTGTAAGCTTCTGTCACTCTAGCCGCCCACTATAAGAGAATTATGAATGTATTGCAAACCCTACAGCGGGGATCCCTCATGCTTGCGCGACACGGAGGGCACCATAGGACAACACCAAAATAAAACATACAACTCAAACCAATCACGATCATCAATCAACCCATAGGACAAAAAGAATCTACTCAAACATCATAGGATGGCCACAAATCATTGGATAATAATATGTAGCATTAAGCACCATGTTTAAGTAGAGATTATAGCAGGGAGAAGAGGTGTTACACTGCTGCATAGAGGGGGAGAGAGTTGGTGTTGACGGCGGCGAAGTTGTTGGTATAGATCGCCGTCACGATGATTGCCCCGGCGGCGTTCCGGCGCCACTGGGAGAGAGGGGGAGAGAGCCCCCCTCCTTCTTCTTGCTTGGCCTCCCCCTAGATGGGAGGAGGTTTTCCCCTCTGGTCCTTGGCCTCCATGGCACCCGGAGGGGTTCGATCCCATCCGAGATTGGATCTCTCTCTCTGTTCTCTTTTGTTTCACCTTCCTGTTTTCTGTCCTTTCACCGTTTCTTAAATTCCCGAAGATCCGTAACTCCGATCGGGCTGAAATTTTAACATGATTTTTTTCTAGATATTATCTTTCTTGTGGCGAAAGAAGGGGGTCCACCGACTTACGAGGGGCTCACGAGGCACCACGGCGCGCCACCCCCCCGGGGCGCGCCTTGGTGCCTCGTGGGGCCCACGAGCACCGTCTTGCGTTGATTCTTCTTCCCAAAAATCACATATATTCCAAAATAAATCTCCGTAAATTTTTATCGTGTTTGGACTTCGCTTGATATGGATATTCTGCGAAACAAAAAAACATGCAACAAATAGGAACTGGCACTGGGCACTGGATCAATATGTTAATCCCAAAAATAATATAAAATGTTGCCAAAAGTATATGAAAGTTGTAGAATATTGGCATGAAACAATCAAAAATTATAGATACGACGAAGACTTATCATAGTGCTGATCATAACATTTCTTCTAAAATGCTTAAAGAAGTTATATTTCCGAGGTTTGGAGTCCCTAGATATTTGATGACTGATGGTGGTTCACATTTTATTCATGGTGCTTTCCGTAAATTGCTTGCTACATATGATGTTAATCATAGAATTGCATCTCCATATCATCCTCAGTCTAGTGGTCAAGTTGAATTAACTAATAGAGAGATACAATTAATTTTGCAAAAGACCGTTAATAGATCTAGAAGAATTGGTCTAAGAAACTTGATGATGCACTATGGGCTTACAGAACTGCTTATAAAAATCCTATGGGTATGTCTCCATATAAAATGGTCTATGGAAAAGCATGTCATTTACCTCTTGAACTAGAACATAAGGCATATTGGGCAATTAAAGAACTTTATTATGATTTTAAACTTGCCGGTGAGAAGAGGTTATTTGATATTAGCTCTCTAGATGAATGGAGAACACAAGCTTATGAAAATGCCAAGCCGTTTAAAGAAAAAGTTAAAAGATGGTATGATCAGAGAATTCAAAAACGGGAATTCAAAGTAGGTGATCATGTTCTAATATACAATTCTCGTTTAAGATTATTTGCAGGAAAGCTTCTCTCTAAATGGGAAGGACCATATATCATCGAAGAAGTTTATCGCTCCGGAGCCATCAAAATAAACAACTCCGAAGGCACTAATCCGAGAGTGGTTAATGGGCAAAGAATTAAACATTATATCTCAGGTACTCCCATTAATGTTGAAACCAATATTATTCAAACAATGACACCGGAAGAGCACATAGGAGAAACCTTCCGGAACGCTCTAGAATCCTGAAAAGGAGTAGGTATGTAGTACAGTAAGTAAACCGACTCCAAAACTTCCATAAAAGTACTTTCTGTTCGTTTTGGAATATATAAAAAATTAGGAAAATAATAAACAGTCTGAAAAGTGCACGAGAGAGCGACAAGCCTGGGGGGCACGCCTGTGACATCCCCAGATTACTGAACAGTAATTATGTTAATTAGTCAAGCCAAGTCATCATCATTAAGCCCTATAAAAACAATTAACAATAATCCAACTTCAAATTCAAATTTTAAAATAAAGTCAAAATTAGTAATTATCCAAATAGCAAAATAAAAATGTTCATCATATTTCAAATAATCCCAAAGCAATTATAAAAATTAAGCCAACATTATTTAAATTCCAAATTTGACCCTAGCAACCAAAACAGTACCCAAAACAGCCTTGTTAAAACCATTTTCATTTTTGAAAAATACAAATGAGTTCAAATAATTCTCAAACTTTTTCTAGCAGTGCCTAAAAATGCGAGGGATTTATGTGGACTAGATTCATATTTTTCCTTAGCCATTTGGTAGCCCAACCAATTCCATTTCAATCTCTGTTTTTAGTTAAAGGAGAAAACAGAAAGAAAATAAAGAAAAAGGAAAAAGCCCACCGTGCCACTGGGCCTTAGTCACTGCAGCACCGGCCCAGCCCACGCACACCGTCGTCCTCACCTGCTCCCCCCTCCGTGTCATCGCCGCCGTGGCCAAGCGCGCGCCGCTCCGGCCACAGCTCGACACCGCGACAGAGCAGGTTGAGCTGGGGATAAGGCCGACCCCGTCCTCTCCCCTGGTCCCTCCTCCCCCTCTCTCCATCGCCTCCCTCCTTCTCTTCCATGGACGCCCGACGCACTCGCCGCCATGCCCCGTCGTTGCCATGGCCACCGGCCTCCTCGTGCCTCGTGAGGATGACCAGGAGAAGCCTCGTCGTCGTCTACATCGACATCGAGGAGCAGCTCGAGCAGGGGATCACCACCGCGCCGGGATCGAGTCAATCCCCTCCGCCACGGCCATCGTCGTTCTTCTCCTACTACCGCCGCCCCGGTGCCTCCCCGACCCTGCCGACCACCGTACCGACTTCTCCGTGAGCACCCGGTCCTCCTCGACCCTTTTCCCCCTTCCCCGTGCCCTCTAGCTTATTTTGCCGGCGAGCCCGAGCTCCGGCCGCCGCAGGAGCTCATCGTTGCCGACGTTCCGGCCACCCCCAGCTGCCGCCGCTCACTCCATCGCACGCGCGGCTCCGTGCTCGTTCGGATGAGCCCGTCCGCGGCTCGATCCGCTGCCCATGCGCCGTTCCCGCGCGTCGCCGCCGCGTTCCGCCTCGCCGGAGCTTCGTCGCCGGCGCGTGCGTAGTTTAAACCCCGGCGGGGCCCACCGTCAGGTCATTAGCCCACTAACCCGCGCCTAAGCACCCACTGACTGGTGGGCCAGGACACTGTAGCAGTTAGGATTAGTACTAATTAACCTACTAACTACTGTGTCACTGACAGCCTGGGCCCGCACACTAATTAAACTAAATTAGTTTAGTTTAAACACTGTTAAACTAACAGTGACTGACCACTGACACTGTTAAACATATGTGGTCAAAATGCTTGACCATCACTCCTAACTATCTGAACATGGAACCTTCCCCTCCTGTTCAGTATTCCGAAATCAGCCTAAACGCCGGGAAAATATCCTAGATATTTTCCCGTTTCGTCTGCGACATGTAGCATTGCATTAGGTCACCATTAACACTGCATACCGTCGTGCCATGCATCTGTGTTGCATTATTTTCCTTTATTTATTGTTTCTTCCCCCTCTTCTTATCCGATAGCCCCCGAGACCGACGCTGCCCCGCAGGACTGCTACTCCGTCGACGACCCCTCTTTTGCCACAGAGCAACCAGGCAAGAAAACCTCCTTGAGCATGCATATATCACCTATTCTTTCTCCCTCCTGCTTGCATTAGAATTTGCTACTGCTACTGTTTGATCCTATTCTGATGCATAGCCTGTTTTTGTACCTGTTATTGATACCTGCCTGCTAACCGAGACACTTAGTATAGTTTGGTTGGTAATCCCTCTATGGCCCTCCTCTTTGTCCTAGTTGCCCCGCTTAGCTACTAGTGCCCCGATCGATGTGATCGTCGGGCTGAGACCAACACATCACCGCACATCCCCCTAAGTTGTTCGACTCCACAGAGTTATCATCGAGTGTCGAGGGTGATACCTCTTATCTGACTCTTGATATGCCTCTGTGATACAACTAGTCGGTTGTGGGATACGAGGGTGATTCCTCTTCCACCACCTCCAATGAAGCTTCTGTCGTGCAACCCCTCAAGTGTGAATCCATCGAGGGTGATTCCTCTGGGTTCACCTTGACGATAGCATCTAGTGGGAATCCATCGAGGGTGATTCCTCAGATTACCCACTTGATGTTCCGGACACACGGTTACATTTAACTGTTGCCCTTGTACTGTTATTGCGGGACTGAAGGGACAGGCGGTACCACCCCGGTAGAGGTGGACCTGAGTTCCCGACAGTCTCCTGGGAAGACGGGTTGACCTGGAGGGTACCCGCGAGATAATTACGAGGCGCGGCCGGGCAGGCAGAGACCGCCCTAGAGAGGGATTGGCCTGACCCTAGTTGCACTTCCTCGAGACGGGGCGACAGGAGTACTGATCATCACCGCAAGCTCCTATTAATGCACTAACGGATTTCGGTATTGATCTGAGTTGGCCACTGGCCTATACGCACTACCACCACGAGGGATAATGGTTTATGGGGCCCTCGGCGCTGTATGTATCAGCCGAAAGCTCTGTCAGACGTCCAATTCAGCATTGTGGCCGGGTCGGATCGGCGCCCCAGAGGTGGTGCCTGATATCCACCCGGCACACAACGACCCGGAGGGCACAGGGCGATGGCCCAAGAACCCTCAGCTCTTAGGATGTAGACCGGCGGGGACCTCTCTGCTGAGCTCTAGGTAGGGCTGCGGTGTGTCGATCAGCCGAGGCCGGGCATGACCCAAGAAAGTGTGTCCGGCCAGAGTTAATCGAGCGTGTTGGGTAACAGTAGTGCTCCCCTGCAGGGAAGATTATCTATTCGAATAGCCGTGTCCACGGTAATAGGACGCTCAGTGTTGTATCCCGATCTACTACTACTTGAACTGGATACTTTAATTAATTGGAAGCTCCGGGATCGCTTTCTCGTAGGGAGTCGAGGACGGATATCTAGGCTTCGATTCAACACGCTTGATACCTTATGTTATGTTACTAATCTACACTCTTCTAATGCTGCAAGACCGCTGAAGATGCTAGTCTTCGATAGGCTAGGCTTTTCCCCTCTCTTCTGGCATTTCTGTAGTCTAGTCCACATACACAGCCTTCCTTTGATAATGATGCATAATTAGACTAGTTCTAATATCAGTCTTGCGAGTACTTTGGATGATTACTCACGGTTGCTTTGCTTCCCCTTTTTCCCCCATGCCCGTTTGCCGCGACCAGATGATGGAGCCCCGGAGTCAGCCTCCCCAGTCGACGACTACTACTACACTTCTGGAGGAGCATACTACTACGTGGAGACTGCCGACGACCAGGAGTAGTTAGGAGGCTCCCAGGCAGGAGGCCTGCGCCTTTTCGATCAGTGTTTTTATTTTGCCCCGCCTTCTTAAAGGCCTATCTGTTTTACTTTTATATCTGTACTCAGATATCTGATGCTTTCATTGATGCTTGTATGACATCGAGCTTATGTATTCGAGCCCTCGAGGCCCCTGGCTTGTAATATAAAGCTTGAATTATTTTATTTTGAGTTTAGAGTTGTGTTGTGATATCTTCAAGTGAGTCCCTAGGCTTGATCGTGTGCATTTGCGTCTATGATTAGCGCACGATTAAGTCGGGGGCGTCACAAGTTGGTATCAGAGCCGACTGCCTGTAGGAAGCCCCTTTCCAACTCCTTGGTCGAAGTTGAGTCTAGTCTTTGAAAAATGATTTTTACTAATGTGGCTGTGTGGCTTACGGGCCCACGTCGCTAATGGGTGGTATTAGGATCTTTTATTCCTCTTCCTTACTCTGGGACTCTGAATCCTCTCCTATTCAGGTTAAATGATTTTGCTGACTCTAACATTAGGATCTCGTGTTCACATCCACCCGGAGATCTGGATCATCTGCAATTATTCCTTTCCATTGGCCTGTTTAATATGATCATCACATTTTCCTTTTCATTGGTCGGTTTAACCTTTCTTGTAATCTAGCTTTTTATCTGAGCAGTGATAATTCCCTGCTTATGAAAACACCTCGGTGTACAACTCTGTCAGTAAGATCCTGTTACTATCATTGATGACATTCCGGTAACACCGGTGGACGAGAACCTTGCCTATTGGTCCATCTCGTTTCAACAAGCAGGAAAATGGTTCTCTTCGTCCCCCGCCCTTGGTACCGACGTTGTTGCCGACAGAGCTGACAGACTTTCCTCTGACACGTCTTGTTGTCGTGACCATGCAAGATGTCACTGCTTTCCCACTCTTAATCGACACTCACCACAGTTCCACAGGATCGAAATCTGACTCTCCCGTACATACTTGACCCCGGAGATACCCCTTACCTTCACCACTTAAATCTCGGGACGAGATTTCTTGTAGTGGGGGAGATTTGTGACATCCCCAGATTACTGAACAGAAATTATGTTAATTAGTCATGCCAAGTCATCATCATTAAGCCCTATAAAAACAATTAAGAATAATCCAACTTCAAATTCAAATTTTAAAATAAAGTCAAAATTAGTAATTATCCAAACAGCAAAATAAAAATGTTCATAATATTTCAAATAATCCCAAAGCAATTATAAAAATATATCCAACATTATTTCAATTCCAAATTTGACCCTAGAAACCAAAACAATACCCAAAACAGCCTTGTTAAAACCATTTTCATTTTTGAAAAATACAAATGAGTTCAAATAATTCTCAAACTTTTTGTAGCAGTGCCTAAAAATGCCAGGAATTTATGTGGACTAGATCCATATTTTTCCTTAGCCATTTGGTAGCCCAACCAATTCCATTTCAATCTCTGTTTTTAGTTAAAGGAGAAAACAGAAAGAAAATAAAGAAAAAGGAAAAAGCCCACCGTGCCACTGGGCCTTAGTCACTGCAGCACCGGCCCAGCCCATGCACACCTTCGTCCTCACCTGCTCCCCCCTCCGTGTCATCGCAGCCGTGGCCGAGCGCGCGCCGCTCCGGCCACAGCTCGACACCGCGACGGAGCAGGTGGAGGTGGGGGATAAGGCCGACCCCGTCCTCTCCCCTGGTCCCTCCTCCCCCTCTCTCCATCGCCTCCCTCCTTCTCTTCCATGGACGCCCGACGCACCTGCCGCCGTGCCCCGTCATTGCCATGGCCACCGGCCTCCTCGCGCCTCGTGAGGATGACCAGGAGAAGCCTCGTCGTCGTCTACATCGACATCGAGGAGCAGCTCGAGCAGGGGATCACCACCGCGCCGGCATCGAGTCAATCCCCTCCGCCACAGCCATCGTCGTTCTTCTCCGACTGCCGCTGCCCCGGTGCCTCCCCGACCCTGCCGACCACCGCACCGACTTCTCCGTGAGCACCCGGTCCTCCTCGACCCTTTTCCCCCTTCCCCGTGCCCTCTAGCTTATTTTGCCGGCGATTCCGAGCTCCGGCCGCCGCGGGAGCTCGTCGTTGCCGTCGTTCCGGCCACCCCCAGCTGCCGTCGCTCGCTCCGTCGCACGCGCGGCTCCGTGCTCGTTCGGATGAGCCAGTCCGCGGCTCGATCCACTGCCCGTGCGCCGTTCCCGCGCGTCACCGCCGCGTTCCACCTTGCCGAAGCTTCGTCGCCGGCGCGCGCGCAGTTTAAACCCCGGCGGGGCCCACCGTCAGGTCATTAGCCCACTAACCCGCGCCTAAGCACCCACTTACTTGTGGGCCAGGACACTGTAGCAGTTAGGATTAGTACGAATTAACCTACTAACTACTGTGTCACTGACAGCCTGGGCCCGCACACTAATTAAACTAAATTAGTTTAGTTTAAACACTGTTAAACTAACAGTGACTGACCACTGGGTCCCACTGGACCCAGTTGACCAGTCAAACCTGCTGACTGGGCAAGCCCAGTCACTGGCAGGTGGGTCCAGTGGACCCCCTTGACCAGTCAACGTGGACCAGTCAGCTGCTGACTAGACAGTTGACTGGCCCCACATGTCACCCACAGTAGCAACCCCCTGGGTACACTTCTGTGTACCCATAGCAATTAGTATTTAAATAATTTTCGAATTAAATTAATTCCAGTAAATCCAGGAAATTTCAGAAAATAGTTTAAATCTTTGAAAATTCATAGAAATTCAACCGTAGCTCGGATCGAAAAACTTTCTACATGAAAGTTGATCAGAAAAACGAGACGAATCCGAATATGTTGTCAAAATGCTTGACCATCACTCCTAACTATCTGAACATGGAACCTTCCCCTCCGGTTCAGTATTCCGAAATCAGCCTAAACGCCGGGAAAATATCCTAGATATTTTCCCATTTCGTCTGCGACATGTAGCATTGCATTAGGTCACCACTAACACTGCATACCGTCGTGCCATGCATCTGTGTTGCATTATTCGCCTTTATTTATTGTTTCTTCCCCCTCTTCTTATCCGATAGGCCCCGAGACCGACGCTGCCCCGCAGGACTGCTACTCCGTCGACGACCCCTCTTTTGCCGCAGAGCAACCAGGCAAGCAAACCTCCTTGAGCATGCCTATATCACCTATATTCTTTCTCCCTCCTGCTTGCATTAGAATTTGCTACTGCTACTGTTTGATCCTATTCTGATGCATAGCCTGTTTTTGTAACTGTTATTGATACCTGCCTGCTAACCGAGACACTTAGTATAGTTTGGTTGGTAATCCCTCTATGGCCCTCCTCTTTGTCCTAGTTGCCCCGCTTAGCTACTAGTTCCCCGATCGATGTGATCGTCGGGATGAGACCAGCACATCACCGCACATCTCGCTAAGTTGTTCGACTGCACAGAGTTATCCTCGAGTGTCGACGGTGATACCTCTTATCTGACTCTTGATATGCCTCTGTGATCCAGCTAGTCGGTTGTGGGATACGAGGGTGATTCCTCTTCCACCACCTCCGATGAAGCTTCTGTCGTGCAACCCCTCAAGTGTGAATCCATTGAGGGTGATTCCTCCGGGTTCACCTTAACGGTAGCATCGAGTGGGAATCCATCGAGGGTGATTCCTCAGATTACCCACTTGATGTTATGGACACACGGTTACATTTAACTGTTGCCCTTGTACTATTATTACGGGACTGAAGGGACAGGCGGTACCACCCCGGTAGAGGTGGACCTGAGTTCCCGACAGTCTCCTGGGAAGACGGGTTGACCTGGAGGGTACCCGCGAGATAATTACGAGGCGCGGCCGGGCAGGCAGAGACCGCCCTAGATAGGGATGGGCCTGACCCTAGTTGCACTTCCTCGAGACGGGGCGACAGGAGTACTGATCATCACCGCGAGCTCCTATTAATGCACTAACGGATTTGGGTATTGATTTGAGTTGGCCACTGGCCTATACGCACTACCACCACGCGGGATAATGGTTTATGGGGCCCTCGGCACCGTATGTATCAGCCGAAAGCTCTGTCAGACGTCCAGTTCAGCATTGTGGCTGGGTCGGATCGGCGCCCCAGAGGTAGTGCCTGGTATCCACCCTGCACACAACGACCCGGAGGGCACAGGGCGATGGCCCAAGAACCCTGAGCTCTTAGGATGTAGACCGGCGGAGACCTCTCTGCTGAGCTCTAGGTAGGGCTGCGGTGTGTCGATCAGCCGAGGCCGGGCATGACCCAGGAAAGTGTGTCCGGCCGGAGTTAATCGAGCGTGTTGGGTAACAGTAGTGCACCCCTGCAGGGAAGATTATCTATTCGAATAGCCGTGTCCACGGTAACAGGACGCTCAGTGTTGTATCCCGATCTACTACTACTTGAACTGGATACTTTAATTAATTGGAAGCTCCGGGATCGCTTTCTCGTAGGGAGTCGAGGAAGGATCTCTAGGCTTCGATTCAACATGCTTGATACCTTATGTTATGTTACTAATCTACACTCTTCTAATGCTGCAAGACCGCTGAAGATGCTAGTCTTCGATAGGCTAGGCTTTTCCCCTCTCTTCTGGCATTTCTGCAGTCCAGTCCACATATACATCCTTCCTTTGATAATGATGCATAATTAGACTAGTTCTGATGTCAGTCTTGCGAGTACTTTGGATGAGTACTCACGGTTGTTTTGCTTCCCCTTTTCCCCCATGCCCGCTTTCCGCGACCAGATGATGGAGCCCCGGAGTCAGCCGCCCCAGTCGACGGCTACTACTACACTTCTGGAGGAGCATACTACTACGTGGAGACCGCCGACGACCAGGAGTAGTTAGGAGGCTCCCAGGCAGGAGGCCTGCGCCTTTTCGATCAGTGTTTTTATTTTGCCCCGCCTTCTTAAAGGCCTATCTGTTTTATTTTTATATCTGTACTCAGATATCTGATGCTTTCGCTGATGCTTGTATGACATCGAGCTTATGTATTCGAACCCTCGAGGCCCCTGGCTTGTAATATAATGCTTGAATTATTTTATTTTGAGTTTAGAGTTGTGTTGTGATATCTTCAAGTGAGTCCCTAGGCTTGATCGTGTGCATTTGCGTGTATGATTAGTGCACGATTAAGTCGGGGGCGTCACAACGCCCTACCCCCCAGGGCGCGCCTACCGAGCTTGTGGCTCCCCCGTGGACTTTCCTGACTCCGTTTTTCTTCCATATTACTTGTCTTGCACGATAAAAATTCATTATATATACTCTCGGATGTTTTGACTACTCTATCGCAAGTTTCTCCTCTCTTCTTGTTTCGGGCTATTTTTCGGACAGATCTAGACCCCCATGGCTCCCCAAAGACTCCGCACCAAGCACCGGATTGTGCAACCTTCACCCGGCAAGCGTCCTTTCAGCGAAGTCTATTATGAGTGGTCGTCGGGGGACGAGGACACCAACGTGCAGGAGGAAGCTGGAGAGGTTGCAGGAAACCAGATTCAAGGAAAAGGAGATCAACTGATGCCCACTAGAGAAATTACAGAAAAGGGAGTTATATTGCAAACTCTTCATCGTAGCCTCTCTTTATCTGAAATTGATGCATTAAAGGTTGTTGAAGCAATTTGTGCTCAGAATACGTCGCTCACCCATGAAGTTATTTTGTTGGAAGAGCAAAATCGTGCCCTTCGAAGGATCAATAGCAATCTGGAGTACTTGCTGAAGCTGAAGGACAAGCCTATTACATCAACACCACCATCACCGGAGAAGGAGTTTGAGTACACGGGTAGGGGCACCACCCTTGGCTTGTGCCAAGCTTGGGGGAGGTGCCCCGGTATCGTATCACCATCACTTTTATCATAATTATTTATCTTAGTTCGATCCTTAGTTATTTCGTGATTTAGAAGAATAAAATTTTAATATGATTTAGTTTCTAGTGCTTGCTTTGTGATCTATCTATCTATCTAATCGAGTATGAGAGTTATATAATAAAGAGTAGTTTGAGTTGAGTTGTTTTACTTTTCTTGATCCAATCTTGGAAATAAAAATAAAAAGAATAAAGAAAAGAGAGATCATATGCTAATCCCATGGGGAGTGATGACTTCACATAAAAACGGTATAATTCATAAAACTTGTTGGAAGTTGACAAACATAGCATTGGTCATTGTTGCAATTCATGAAAAAACTAATAATGGAAGAATTGTCTCACATATAAATATACTATCTTGGACATCTTTTATGATTGTGAGCCCCCATTAAATATTCTATGTCAAATAGTTGACATTGGACAAGGAAGACAACGTAATGAGTTATGTTTGCTTATATTCACATAGAAGTTATATTGTTTTGGATCCTCTAACATGTGGTGCTTGCCTCCTATCTTTTGCTAGCCAAAATTCCGTACTAAGTAGAGATACTACTTGTGCATCCAAAAACCCTTAAACCCAGTTTCATGTCATGAGAGTCCACCATATCTACCTATGGATTGAATAAGATCCTTCAAGTAAGTTGTCATCGGTGCAAAAGCAATAAAAATTGCTCCTAAATATGTATGATCTTTTATTGTAAGCGAAAATAAGTTTTGTACAATCTTACGATGGTGAAGAAATAAAAGCAACAAACTGCATAATAAAGGTTGCTATCACAAGGGGCAATATAAAGTGACGTTCCTTTACATTAATAGCTTGCACATCCAAAAATAAAAAGCGCATGACAACCTCTGCTTCCCTCTGCAAAGGGTCTATATTTTACTTTTATGTATTTACTTTCATGAAAGAGTCAATAGTATTCTCCTCTATCCGTTTTTTATTTTCTCTCTTGGCAAGCATCATGTTGTGGGGAAAGATCCAAACATATATATCCAGTTGAATGTAGGTGATCATGAGTTACTATTGTTGACATTACCCTTGAGGTAAATACGTTGGGAGGCGAAACTATAAGCCCCTATCTTTCTATGTTTCTGACTGAAACTTTTGATCCATAAGTATGCCGTGAGTGTCAGCAATCATAGAAGACTAAATGATAGTTGAGTATGTGAACTTGCTAAACAAGACCTCTTACATAGACTCTTTCTGATAATATGATGAATTGCTATTGCATCAATGACTGAGATCATAGTTTGTTAGTTTTCAATACGGTTTATGGTTCATACTTCATCTTGTGGATAAATTGTCACTTTGTCATGAGAAGTTTTATGATAATGTATTGCTGTTATAATAAAGATCATGATGCCTTCATGTCCGTATTTTGTTTTATCGACACCTCTCTCTCTAAACATGTGGTCATGATTATCGATTTCGGTTTTTCGCTTGACGACAAGCGAGGTCTAAGTTTGGGGGAGTTGATACGTCCATTTTGCATCATGTTTTCCTACTATTATTTATTATGTTTTGGGCTATTATTTCACTTTATGATACAATTCTTATGCCTTTTCTCTCTTATTTTGCAAGTTTCACATGAAGAGGGAGATTGCCGGTAGATGGAATTCTGGACCGGAAAGGGGTGAAACAGAGATAGCTATTCTGCACACCTCCAAATGACCTGGAAATTTACGGAGAATTATTTTGGAATATATAAAAATATTGGCTGAAGAAATAGCAGAGGGGGACCCACCAGGAAGCGACAAGCCTGGGGGGCGTGCCCTACCCCCCTGGGTGCGCCCCCCGAGCTTGTGGGGCCCCTGGCAGGCCTCCAGGGCCCATCTTCTCCTATACAAAGCCATTTGCCCTAGAAAAAATCAGAAGAAGACTTTCGGGACGAAGCGCTGCCATCTCGAGGCAGAACCTGGGCAGGAGCAATTTTGCTCTCCGGCGGAGCGATTCCGCCGGGGATACTTCCCTCCGGGAGGGGGAAATCAAAGCCATCGACATCACCAATGATCCTCTCATCGTGGGAGGACCAATCTTCATCAACATCTTCACCAGCACCATCTCATCTCAAAACCTAGTTCATCTCTTGTATTCAATCTTTGTCTCAAAACCTCATATTGGTACCTGTGGGTTGCTAGTAGTGTTGATCACTCTCTGTAGTTGATGCTAGTTGGTTTATTTGGTGGAACATTATATGTTCAGATCCTTTATGATATTCAATACCCCTATGATCTTGAACATGAATATGATTTGTGAGTAGTTACTTTTGTTCTTGAGGACATGGGAGAAGTCTTGTCATAAGTAATCATGTGAATTTGGTATTCGTTCGATATTTTTATGATATGTATGTTGTTGCTTCCTTTAGTGGTGTCATGTGAACGTCGACTACATGACACTTCACCATCTTTGGGCCTAAGGGAAGGCATTGTGGAGTAGTAATTAGATGATGGGTTGCTAGAGTGACAGAAGCTTAAACCCTAGTTTATGCGCTATTCCGTAAGGGGCTGATTTTGGATCCATATGTTTCATGCTATGGTTAGATTTATCTTAATTCTTCTTTCATAGTTGTGGATGCTTGAGAGAGGGGGTAATCATAAGTGGGAGGCTTGTTCAAGTAAGAATAACACCCAAGCACCGGTCCACCCACATATCAAATTATCAAAGTAGTGAACGCGAATCAAACAAACATGATAAAGTGACTAGATGAGAATTCCCATGTGTCCTCGAGAACTCTTTGCTTTATATAAGAGACCGTTCCGGCTTGTCCTTTGCTATAAAAAGGATTGGGCCACCTTGCTGCACTTTATTATACTTGTTACTTGTTACTTGTTACGAATTATCTTGCTATCGAAACTATCTGTTACCGCTACTTTCAGTACTTGCAGAGAATACCTTGCTGAAAACCACTTGTCATTTCCTTCTGCTCCTCGTTGGGTTTGACACTCTTACTTATCGAAAGGACTACGATTGATACCCTATACTTGTGGGTCAACAATGAGCAGTGGAGGTTTACATGTTTTTATGGTGAATTACGGTGGCAAGATAAGCACCTATCATGGGGTTACTTGTGCGGGTTAAGTAAGCAACCAAGACTACCATGGATTGTAATGGGGGATTATAACGAGATTTTGTACTCCCATGAGAAGGAAGGAGGTGCTTCACTCTGAGTGAACATGATGCAACAGTTTCGAGATGCGCTAGTCGATTACGAGCTTGAAGGTTTGGGTTTCTCGGGAGACCAGTACACATGGCGTAGGAGGCGGCTGAGGGAAAGACTGGACAGAGGCGTTTGCAATGTGGAGTTCCATGGTTTGTTTCCCAACGCGAAGATCTTCAATGTAGACCATACGAAATCGGACCACCGGCCGATTGTGTTGGATACAAAGGCGGACATGGATGCTGATCGTGGAAGGTGAGGTGGTCTCAAATAGTTTGAGGCTAGATAGTTCAAGGAGAATATAGTAAATGAGATAGTCATAGTTGTGTGGGAGTGGATGCCTTCTCCGGCTTCGCTTGTGGAGCGCATGGCAGCTGTGCACAGTAACTTGCATGTCTGAGATCGAAATTCCTTGAGCGTGCCGCATTGTCGCCTAAAGGAACTGAAGGAGGAGTTGGAAAGATTGTGGTTGGGGCCACTCTCTGATGAGTCGACAGACCAACAACGGGAATTGCAAATATTAATTGAAGAGAACTTTGAAAAAGAGGAAATTTATTGGGTGCAAAGAAGTAGGGCAAACTGGTTGAAATATGGTGATCTTAAGAAAAACTTGTTTAAAATTTTAGCAAAGGCCTGGAAGAAGAGGAACTACATCAAAAGGCTCATGAGTGAAAGCTGCACATGGGTGGAAGATAACGAGGCGATAAAAAACTTGATTAGTGAATTCTTTCAAAGCTTGTTTTCTTCTGAAGTTGTGAATCCTATGTGGGATGTTCTGAATAAAGTAAAATCTCATATGACTGATTATATGAATGAGTCCTTAACATAACCATATATAGAAGAGGAGGTCAAGCGGGCACTGTTTAGCATCGAGGACTTGAAGGCGCCTGGTCCAGACGGGCTGCACGCCGTATTCTACAAAAAGTTCTGGCCTTTGGCGGGTGATGATTTGGTAAGGGAAGTATTGCATGCGGTGAACAGTGGGGTGATCCCGGAAGGTTGGAACATGACTACCATTGTTCTTATACCGAAGTTTGAAAACCCTGAGAAGATATCACAATTCAGGCCCATAAGTTTATGTAACATGGTGTACAGAGTTATTTCGAAGATGCTCGCAGCAAGGCTGAAGGTTTTCTCCCAGATATTATCAGTGAGACCCAAAGCGCTTTTGTTCATGGTCGTATCATCACGGATAATGTAACTGTACCTTATGAGTGTCTACATACAATGAAGAAGAAGAAGGGGAAAGTGGGGACGTGTGCGGTGAAGCTTGACACACACAAGGATTACGACCAAGTCAAATGTGTATTCCTTGAAACGATACTTGGTAAGATTGGGTTTGACAAAAAGTGGATTGATCTAGTTATGGCTTGTGTCACCTCGGTTGAGTACAAAGTGATGTTGAACTCGAATGAAGCTGCACCATTCCGACCATCAAGGGGCCTGAGGCAAGGGAACCCCCTATCACCATACCTGTTTCTCTTGTGTGCTGAAGATCTGTCGACACTTATTGCTCATGAGGAAGAAAGATGAAATTTAAATGGGGTTTAGGTGTGTTGGGACTCTTTTCCCCCACTATATCTCATCTTTTATTTGCTGACGATTCTTTGATACTCATGAAGGCAGATGCAACAAATGCTCAGACTCTGAGAAGGATATTCTATGATTATTGCAACGCCTTGGGGAAATTGGTGAGCGAAGCTAAGTGTTCTATATTTTTTAGTCCAAACACATGTGTGCAAGTGAAGGCAGAGGTTTGTGAATTACTGAATATTATGACAGAGTCTATTTCTAATAAATATCTAGGCGTTCCATCTATGATTGGGGTAGACAGACTGGACTGTTTTAAACATCTTATTTAGAGGATAATGAAAATTGTGAATGGGTGGAAGGAGAGGGCATTTTCCTATGGTGGAAAAGAAGCTCTCATAAAGGCGGTGACTAAGGCTATCCCGACGTATGCGATGAGTGTGTTCAAATTTCTGAAAAAAAATAAGGGAATCACTGACACAATCTCACATTAGTGGTGGGGTGATGGTGAGAACCAACGCAAGATGCACTGGTTTGCGTGGTGGAAAAATGTGTGTGCCCAAAGAGAGAGGCCGAATGGGATTCAGTGACATTCACAATTTCAATTTAGCTATGCTGGCAAAACAATGTTGGAGACTCATTGAAAATCACGGATCATTATGTGCAAGATTTTTAAGAGCTAAGTATTACCCCTCGAGAGATATTTGAAATTGTGAGTTCATGAAGGGGTCATCCTATGTATGGCAAAGTATTTGGGCTGGTGTTCAATCTTTTCAGAAGGGGTGCATATGGAGAGTTGGTGATGGAGCAAAAATTCATATTTGGAATGATAGTTGGATACCAAACAGCTCTTCAAGAAGGATTACCACTGTAAGAGGTAATAGAGTGCTAACAATGGTTCATGAGCTCATTGATCCGGCCACGGGTGAGTGGGATGAGACTTTAATCAGAGACAACTTTTGGCCGATCGATGTTGACCGTATACTCCAAATCCCTATCCATCATCAAAATACTTAAGATTATGTGGTTTGGCACCTCACCAAAAATGGCATCTTCAGCGTCAGGTAGGCTTATTACAAGTAATGGGAAGATTCTTATTTGAACAATGATCAAAATTCTGCGGGTCAAGGCTCTACACCACATCTTGTTTGGAAGAACGTTTGGAGTCTGTGACTTCCGGGGAAGGTGAAAATTTTCTTATGGTGCTGCTTGCACAATGAAATCCCTTGTATCTGTGTTCTAACAAATCGCCATATTAGTAACGTATCCCAATGTCTGATCTGTAAAGGTGGAGCAGAAGATATAGAACATGCTTTGTTTAACTGTGAGAGGGAAAGATCGGTTTGGAAGTAATCGGTTTAAGGCAGTCTATCGATGTTGCTGCAAAGGTGGACAGATTGGGCGCTACTATTATGGAATATCTTCTTTGTGACCCGGCAGTCCAAAGGCCATATATGAATCCGATGCAATTTTCAGAGATTGTAGCTAGCACTTGCTAGTACCTATGGTGGCAGAGGCGTTGTATAGTCCGACCGAAGCTTATTCTTCCTCCTTTGAGAACGGGCACAACAATCCAGGTGATGGCACTGAACTTTGTTCGCGCGGCGGGCTCACCGTCATCGACCAATCGCCAAAATCAATGGACGAAAGGTTTAGCTGGACAAACAATTGGTAACGTTGATGCTTCGTTTTCAGATTCAGATTTTTTAGGATCATGTGGCACGGTGATTCATGATCAGTCAGGGGCATTCTTAGTAGCAGCAACTGAAAATTTATCATGTCCCTGACGTTGTTTCAGCTAAGGTCGCAACTCTTTTTGAGGGGTTGAAGCTTGCTACTCGGATGGGATGCAACAATATCTTTGTGCAGATGGACAATATCACAGTGGTTCAAGCTCTTAACCAAGATGAAGGTCATTCTATGGGTGGCAGCCCCTATACTAGATGATTGTCGTCGTATGTGAATTCGGGAAGGCCTGTATTGATTTTTGTAATCGGGAGACGTATGTAGTTGCGCATGTGCTAGCTGAATGGAACCGTGAAAACCAAGCTTTGGTTTGGTTTGAGTCACCCCCAGAGTTTATCGTTAAATTCTTAACGGATGATGTAGCAGTGATTTGAGTTTTAATAAAGCTAGCCATGATGGCCTTCCCGTAAAAAAAGCTGATAGGGCGCATAGGGCTCAATAAATGGGAGTAACTTTGGGAGCAAAAGAGTCCATGGGCCAAAGTAAGGGACCTGGGGTGCCTCGTGCTAAGGCGCCTAGGGCTCACAGGGCACCCCAGGTGCTCTCTTAGGGTTATGCAAGGAAGAAAAATAGCGTGCTATAGCAAAATAGCACCTACCTTAAAATATGCTATTAGCGAGTAGGGCATTTTGGAGACCGAGCTCCATGGAGGCCTTTATTTTGAAATTTTCAAATTTCAAAAAATTTAGTTTCAAAAAATTCTAAAAAAATTTACACATGTATGCAAGGATGTAATGTGTATGTGTGTAAATTTTTAGGATGAAATACCTTGAATTGAGACCTGCACACAAAAAACCAAAATGATGGACTTTGAGGATGAATAATACATATGCTAAAAGGGCTCAGATTTGTCTTTTTTTTGTAGCTCTCATTTTATCGTATTTTGACCTAAAAATTTGCACACCTGTGCATTACGTACCTAGGTATATGTGTAGTTTTTTTAAAAAAATTGTGAAACTAAAAGGTTTGAATTTTTAAGTATTCAAATTAAGGCCTCCATGGAGCTCGGTCTCCGTTTGGCATTTTGAGCTATTAGCGTGCTATTAGCGAGATATTGTACACAGATTTATTTAGCAAGAAAATTCTCAGCACCCTATATCCGCTATTTTTCAGTGGTTTTATGTCTCTTGAGGAAAAAAGAGGATACATATTTTTTCAGAAATATTTCGCGCCACCTCTAGGAGAAGTATTTTCATATTTATTCATTCAACGGTGATTATGGTCACCATGATGTCTTGTGAGTAGTTATGTTACGTTCTTGAGGCCAAGGGAGAAAGTTAGTTGTTAATCGTCATATCAATTTGTAGTAAAGGTTATTGTTTAATTATGTTATGGTGTAATTCTCTAGTAGTGATATGCGAACATGGGTTGCATATCACTTCACCTATATGGTCCTAGAGGGGAGCATTGTGTTATAAGAAATTTCGGATGGGAGGCCAAAGTGATAGAATAATCGTTCCCTGAGTTTATCATTATAACATGAGGGGTGGATAGGGACCCTAGTGGATAAGGCTATGGTTAGGCTTATGTCTTAATTTCTCTTAGTAGTTGTGAATGCTTGCTAAAGATACAATCATAAGTATTTGTTAGTCAATGATTTTGCAGCATACAGGCTTAGGTTCTATCCCCACAACACTGACCAAGCAAAAGTAATCAATGCAAGTCACTATAGAATTAGCAAATATGTGATATTCTCACCGTCCCACAGAACTTTTTAGTCCACATAAGAAACACAATAGGCTTGTCCTTAGCACAATTAATGATTTGGCCGCAAGTTGCACATTTTAATTTTATTGATATTTACATTCTTGCAACTCTCCAACAACAAACAGAACATCGCGACATTTTTTAGCACTTGTAGTAAATCCTTATTATTTTTTGCTCACCAATTCCTTCTGCTTATCGTTGGGTTGAACACTCTTACTTATCAAAAGGATCTACAGTTGACCCCCTGCACTTGTGGGATATCACATCTCTACATCAATAGCAGACTTCACTAAGCGGATGGCACCATTCCACGTAGCAAGCAATGCAGGGATGTTGAATGCACACTACATCAGTGGGTGGCTTCATTGAGTCAGTGGATCCGTTCAAACATGGCAAGCAATGGAACTTCGATAGGGATGATGTTGAATGAGAACTTTGCACCTGGTACTACTAGTGCTTCATTGGCGCCGGCTCGGATGGTTAATCGTGGAAGTACCAATTTGGCGTTGTCCCACCTTCAGCCAGACAGTTTTGTCACACCAACTTAAATGCTTAATGACCGGGATGCAAATGGCATTCTTCCTATGCAAAACAACATAGTTATCAACAAGCTCCTAATGATCAACCCAATGCCTTCACAATGGATGATATTTTTGTCAACATGCACAATGATGTAACAACTTGTCTGATTCTTTCACCACACAATACTAGTTCATTTTACTTTTGTCTTCTTTATGGTGATTTGACACTATCTCTAGACTTTTCAGGCTTTGCATATGAATTTGTTGAGCTGGTCAGATGTATCTAAATCAAACTTCTTCCACTGCAGGATTTCACTGGAGATGATGCTTTCGGGTATGCCAAAAAGCACCTAAGCAAAGCACATAAATAGGTAAAGCCAAAAGCGAAAGAAAAAAGTCCATAAATAGGTTTTTTTTGGCTTATAAGCCACAAATTAAGCCTAACCAACCACCCCCTTCATGAATTTTGCGAGAGATGTTTCTGCGTATGTGTTCACCGGCTGTTGATCTTGCACATTGTACCCGCGAAATTGTGCAAATTGTGGTAGTCTAGTTAGAAGCAGGGTTGCGAGCTTCAATAAACATCTATTTTAGCTTCTAAATCGAAACTAATGTGCGTACGCCACTTATTAATACGATAATCGTACGATGGCTAATCAATTGTCATGCTATAGTTTACCGTTTACTCCTATGCATGCACGGCTCGATCTTCATTGTCTTACGAAAATCAGACGCATAGCGTCGTATGCATAGCAGCACTCCTTTTAAATTGGTGTTTTTTTTTCTGGGAATTGTTGGAATTGTGTCGAATATAGTGTATTGTGTTTACATAAGGTAGGAGTTATGTCCTAATAGGACACTTGTATCCCAGGAGTCCTATATATTGTGAGGATAGACGCACGATGTAACCAATGCCAATATAATAACACAGGCACGCAAGGGGAGCCGGCGGTGTGTGCTGGCGCTCGGGTGGCCGGTGTGCGATATTATGACGGTGTCACGGGGAGGAGCGCCCGTAGTCATGCCCCGGGGATGTAGACATGTTGGTGAACCTCGTTAACAAATCTCGGTGGCGTGCCTTGTGTGATTGCTTGGTCCTCGGTGGATCGGCGGTGACCTCGGATTATTCTAACAGGAATCGTAAGAAATATTACTTTTAATGCGAAGAACAAAAGGTGCTATGATGTGCAATGTTGCTTCTTTCAATGGGATACCCCTGCAAAGTAAAACACATGGCCCCTGTGTATGATTGTGGGTTTGGACCCACGCATCATGGAGAGCGCGTATGTCAAAACTGTGCAATTAAATTTTTTGTGGGGACAAATACAAGTATGCCCCCGAGTTCAATAGTTCATCGCAACAGTTTCAGAGCAAAAAGAAGCTTTACATTCATGATTCGCGTATGACTGCTTAAGTTTTAGAATTTCTGGTGTCGAGTGACAAGTTATATAATTTGCGGTTGGACTAATATGATATTTTAATTTTTGTACCTAATGCCCTGTAAAAGAAAGGAAAATCCTTATATTTTTGCATGTAACCACATATTTATTTTCCTCAACTGTGAAAATCAATGGCGCCTTCTTACTGCTACATCTGTGAAATGTCCTTGTTATACTGATCTATCCATCCATGTATGATCTCAACTTCCTGTCTCCTTTGTTCTACAACCCATTCTGGGTCATCCTTGGTTGCAGATCTGAAGTCCAAATGATGGGCTCCTGAACATCGCCACCACAAGAAGTAGCCATGCGTAAGTAAGTTCAGAATACTTGTAACCTTGCATATTTTCTGCAACTTCATGTTTACCTTTCTCTGTGACTAGAGCAATGATGCTGGATGATATGTTCTTTAACACCCTGATAGCAGTTTGAAAGGAAGACTATTAGTATGGTTTATACTATGGTAAAAAAATTAACTGAATGGTTGAAACTATCGACTGAATAATTCAGATAGTGAAATCTTTTACTCTTACCCGCCTCGACTCCACGGGTCTCGCATCCCGTTGGAGAAGATGATGTTGCTCCCAAACCTCTTGAGAACTTTGTCAATTTTCTGCAGTGGATTGTGCAATGCAGTAGCAGGTGAGCACATGCCACCCAACAATTGTTGCTACTGACGGTTCATATGTAAACAATAAAAAATCTGAAAGAAAACTTACATGGCCACCATATTCAGTAGTGATCCAGTGCATCCTCGGACGAACTCCATAGTTGGCAAGGCAGCCCTCGGACCTCTCCTCGTAGCTGAAGCTGAATGGTGGAAACATGCTCTCATTCGACACCATCATTGGCATGACCATCTCTGTGCAGGCCTGCACAAGAGTTGCTTCAGGAAATAAACACATATATGAACTTAAGTCTTGCAGTGTTATCAGTAAACCACATGCATCTCACTGTCAGTCAGGATTTTACCTGCCAGCCCCAGCCACTGAGGCCATGGGGGTCATCCCCACCTTCCACCTGGAAGCACTTCTGGTCGCCTGTGTAATTGTAGTACAGGCTTGCCGCTGCAAAAGCTTTTTCGACGACGTCTGCTCCCGTGGGAAAAGAATCAATGATCTTGCACATCTGCAGAAATGTTAGGAGAATTACACGCTCAGCAGAAGAGAATAAAAAACAGGTCCTGTTTTTGCATGACTCAGTTTGGTAACTCTGAAACTCTTGTTTCTCTGCTCATTCACTTGATGTAATGCAGGCAAAAGTAAGGAATGGAAATTAGGTTACAAGTGGCTAACCTCTTTGACAGGGTAAGCCGGCAGATTTTGCAGGAAATTGGCTGGAGTTGGATAGTCCACCATGGCCGTGTACGTGAAGGCCGTCGATAGCCAGTTGGTTAGCGAACCAGCGGACTGCACTGTCCTAAAAGTTGAGGGATAACACAACGTCATGAACCCGAGTCATCGCCATTCGTTCAGATATGGCTCTCTTCATTAGTTGACCACTCGGGAAATCTTATCAAGATGAAGTTTTCATGTCCAGTCATTTATGCAGCAGAGCTGAGTGTCTATGTCAGTAGCAAATCTATCTTTTGGACTTAATCAGGCCCGGGCCCAGGGGTGTGCGGCCTGTGCGGCCGCACAGGGCCTCCAGGTGGCAGGGGCCCCAAATTAGCAGCACATCAGCAGCTAGGCCTAGTCGAGCCAGCAGGCCGAAAAGCCCGGATAGCGTCGCACGCGTAGGTCGCTAATCCATGGCCTAGGAGAATACCCATCGTTCGCACTAACCCTAAGGACGCAGCAGCCGGTCGACAGATGCAACCTGACGACGCAGCAGAGGAACGGCGGCCGCCGGCATCGGCAGCGTCCGCAACGCTGGCAGCCACAACCAGCAGGTAAATAGGGCAGGCACATGGCTGTATTCGGGCGATGGGCTAAATCCACTTAATCAAATCAACTAATCAACATCACTTCATCCTTCAGAACAGGTGCTAGCTCGCTTGTTGTTACTTTCTTCTGCTGGATGAAGCGAGATGGACTAAAGGAGAGGCGAGCGACAGTTTGACCAGGCCAAGTTTGACATCCGTGAGTTCATCAGTCCCAATTCTAGAAATAGTTTGCTGCTAACTGTTGGATGTGTATCCCTTTAGTCTTGTTTTCCCATCATTTATACTCTTTTATATTAATTGGTCTAGACGTCTTGTGTTTCAAGCTCCAAGTTATGTCCTCTAAAAATCTATCTAGAAAATATGAATCTGGTTACTAGAAATATAAGATTTTTTTAGAAAAAATTAGAGGATTTAATTCAACATCATAAAGGAGTAATAGATAACTTGAATATATAGTAGTTTTATTTTTCTAAGAAAGTAGGCCTCATTTTAGCGTTTGGCACAGGGCCCCGAATTTTGCCGGCCCGGCCCTGGACTTAATGTACATCTTATCAAGAATCTCTAAGCCTGCAAGTCATCTTTTTTCATGTATTTCTTACCTACAAGGTTTGTCTATTTGTTTGCTTTACTTACACTTCACACATAGAAAAGAATACTTGCAGTCTTAAATCTCTTGTTTGTCTCCCTATATTAATGATTTTATACAGTTTTCAGTCAAAAAAAATTATCAGTTAGACAAAGCTTACTTGCAGGTCCTGAAGGTTTTGCTGAGCTCCAAGAGCCCTGTCTCGTTTGATCCCCTGTCATCTAGCACATCCCAGACCGCCTTGATGACACTGAAGCAATTCAGGCTCTCAGACTGCAAAATCAGTTGGATGTTACAGTCAGCTTAATAAACAGCTGTGTCTTTCGTTGGAAACTTCAGCTTGGGAGAAGGACTAATCAAGCACCAATCAGACAAAGATGTCACTAGCAACATGTCATTATTCCCATTCCTTGTTATATCTTGTCTGTACCGTATTATTAGTAACAGCTGCGCCATCGGCCATCGATAATGAACAAAATACACCAATTTGCATATATTTTTGGAAAATCAAGGGCCTTATTCGCGCAACCGCCTATTGATAGCCCTTTGGTGCAGTTGAGCATCACGATCAAGCTAATCAACTTAGCCATGAACTCATAATCAAGACCTCACCTAGACATCCACAGTTCCACATCACTGGCTGGCCGGTGCCATTCAGTCACGCACTTGAAAAAAAAAATCTTGAAAGATTCTAATCAAACACATTCATTAAAATCCATGCTAATGAAGAAAAACTCTATCACCAATTCATGACCCACAACTGAAAACCATTAAGTTGCCGCTAAGGTACTGATAACAGTACAGGAAGAGAGACATGCTAACGGACGGACGTGCGACAACAAGTGAAATTCAATACTACTCCCTCCGTCCCAGAATAAGAAAGTTGTATTAAATTAGTGACACTAAAGTTATACTGGATCAGCAACACTTATTTTGCTAAAATTGTATTAAATCAGCTACACTTATTTTAACACAGAGGAAGTTCCTACAAAGCATTCAGAGCCGACACCGTCGGTTAGTCTGCAGCAGACGGACAGATCGTACGTTCCTGTTGATCTGCCGTGCGTTCCGAAGAGTGAAGACCAATAATTTGACCGGTGACAGTGGACCACCACCCAGAAATTATTTGACCAACTTATCTTTTAGAGTGTTATCATGGAGTGGTAATTAATTCTAGTAAGTACCTTGAAGTCCTGCGAGACAGTGTTTTCGAAGCTTGACCACGGGGTGATGTCGTCGAACTGCAGGATTGGTGCAGAGGACGCTAGGGCCCCCATGGCGACATGAGGGTACTTGAGCCTGAACCATGATGCCAGCACTAGAAACAACAGCCATAAGACAACAACATTATTTACTTCTTGTTTTTGGAAGATCCATATGACAATGGCACTTTTAGACTAGCTCATCCTAGTCGCGACAATACTATGAGCCGGCAGATCCAGTCACTCACAAATCCTATATATACCTAAGAGAGCCATCCTAAGTAACTTATTTATCTTAACATGCAATCATGTCACATCACCATACAATTATAAATGGGATAAGGCTCGCCTCAACATACAATCATGCATGAAAAACTATCTACCACAACATTAAACCATACATGAAAATATGTTTTCCATTTAATTATTTTATTTATATTTAATAAATATTGTTACAACTACCCATAATCAAATATAATAAGATATATGTATTTTCCATTTTTGTTCTCATGTTATCAACCCAAATCTTCATGAACCAATTCCCGCAACAACGTGCGGAGTATCCTCTAATTGATTCCAAATGTTGTAGCCCATATGATTTAGCAATTTTAGCCACCAAATAATCTTATAATACATTTTCGTATAAACTAAACAAGCAGGTCCAGCCACACGTCACACGCACGAATATATTAAACAAAAATGCATTAATTAGTGAGGGACTTACTGCCTCCGTAGGAGCCACCGAAGACGATGACAGGGGCATCGATGGCGGAGAGGTTCTGCTTGAGGCTGGTGATGAGGACGGCGAAGTCGGCGAGCGCCTGCGTGGACGTGAGGTAGCCCAGCGTGTCGGCCGACTTGTACGAGTCGTTCCCGAACGGCTGTGACTCCCCGTAGAACCGATGCTGCACCCACACAAATTTCAAACAAGTTAGTACTCCCTCCTATCCTTTTTATTCTGCATATAAGAATTGTCTGAAGTCAAACTTCATATAGTTTGACCATATTTATATGAAAAAAATACCAACATCTATAATACTAAAGTTATACAATATGAAAGTTAAATTCATGACAAATCTAATGATGTTGCTTTCGTATTGAGAATGATGATATATATTTTTTATAATGTTAGTCAAACTTTAGAAATGACAAGACGGAGTACTATAAGCTTAAGTGTTTAACGAGTAGCACTAATTGAGCTTAAGTACCAATCCTTAAACAACAGCAAAAATGGCGCCTGCCGCCTGGTGTGCAGTTATCGCATTTGCCATTGAATTTTCAGTGTCTTTTAATCCGGACTGAATCAACACGACAAGAAAAGCTCTTCTCCTCCCGTCGGCGCCGCCGCCGGTCCGCCCCATCTCCGATGGCCTCTAGGCCATGGAGGTGCGGAGGATCTCGGCCCCCCGCCGGCGGGAGGGACCCCGTTCTCATTCTTGTTAGATTCAGCGTGTTGGTTGGGGCTGTGTGGCGGCGGCGATATCCCATAGTAGGAATAATGTCTCCCACGTTCTATCCCCGTCCCGATGGTGTGTCTAGCATCATCGGAGGGCGTGTGGAGGTTTGTCTCCGTCGGATCTCGTGGGATTCGGTCGGTGCTGGTCTTCGGTGGATCTGTTTGGATCCGGTCTTCGTTCGCCTTTGTTTGGGTGTTTACAGGTTTGATCCTTCTGATCTACGACTTTCTTCATCGGCGATGGTTGCTACTTTGGTGCGCTGGTCCTATGGGGCCTTAGCACGACGACTTCCCGACTGTCTACTACAACAAAGTTTGCCCGGCTCCGGTGAGGGAGGGGCGATGACGGCGGCGCGCCTTCGGCTCGCTCCAGTGCTTGTAGTCGTCGCTAGGTGGTCCACGGACATGGTTGTAATTTTTATTACCTCTGTTGTTCTTTGTACTGCCATGATTGAAGATGAATAGATTGAAAGTTTCTCGCAAAAAAAAAAAATGCCAAATCAATATTGTTAGATTCATTATGAAATTTAGTTTCATAATATATATATATTTGGTATTGTAGATGTTGATATTTTTTAGTATAACTTTGTAAAGTTTGATTTGACAGAAATCTAATTCACGGAGTAAAAATGACTGAAGGGAGTAAGTGCCATGGCAGAGTGGCGAACGGAGTACGGTACCTCGATGAAGACGAGGAGGGCGCCGAACTCGGGCGCGATGTCGAACATGAAGCCCGTATTGGTCGTGAACCACTCGATGTCGCCCTCGTTGCCGGTGTACACGAACAGGGGCCCGGCGGTGGGTTTCCGCCGCCAGAAGGTGTCGTTGAGGAGGTACTTCTGGGAGAAGAGGTGGGAGGAGTTGGGCGTGAAGGTGAAGTGGTCCAGCTCCTGCGGGAAGTAGTGCGCCGTGAACGGCTTCGCTTCAGTGGCATACCTGCCGCTGGAGCTTGCAGCCCGCTGCTGATGCAGAGGAGCGAGTCCAGCAAGGAAGAGGGGAGGCTGATGGGTGGTGCGCCTGGAGGAGCTTGCTGCTGCGGCCAGTTCGGGCGCGAACGCCGCGAAGAGGAGGAGCAGCAGCGCCGGGACAACCGCCGGGGTCATGGAGGGCGTCATTTTTTACCGTCGAGTGTCGTGTCGACCCTCTCCGCAGCCTGCTCGGGTGGGGTGGGGTTTAAGAATAGGGAAGAAGGCGCGATTGCGGGAGAGACTGAGACGAAACGGTCGTGCGCCGCATTGATTTACTACTTTCTGGTTCGCCTTGTCGGGCACGGATGCAATGGACGGACCAAACCCGACAGCAATCCATCTATGCACTACTCACTGGCTTGGCAGCCTCTAGTCTTGCAAGACAGCTTGGAGACGACCGGCCACAACGCGACGCCGGCATTCTCTCGCCGGCCACACAAGGTGGCCTATCCGAATCTGACCGTCGCATCGTCCGCAACGAGACGTGACACAGCGTCGCCAGCGCGAGTCTTTTACCGAAAACGAAGCAAACGTGTCAAATGATTCGAAATCAAAAGACGTTAATACTTAATAATTCATCTTTATGAAGTTTCTGCATACGTTTCTTTTCGATATGACCAAGACAACATTGCCACATATAAGTGGTATTATCAGTTTTCTTAAGACGTTTAGCATTAATGTTATAGATATCTCTTTCGCGTTCAAGATCTAATAAAAATAAGCCACCAACCATGGACGCAAATTCATAAAACATATCCTTATAATATATTGAACAACCATTGCTCTCAGATTTATCAGAATAACCGTCGTTTATCAAACACAATCCAGAGATAATGTTTTTACACAATTTCGAAACAAAATAATAATTACTCGGTTCTAAGATAAATCCTGAAGGTAATCTCAAAGACATGACACCGGCGGCTTGAGCAGCGATCCCATCACCATTCCCGACACGCATCACAACTTCATTCTTTCCCAGCTTGCAAATCTTCCGTAGTCCATGTGTTGTGTTGCAAATGTGAGCAACAGATCCGGTATCAAATACCCATGACTTGAAATTTTCAGCAAGTAGAATATCAATAACATTAACTTGTATAACTTGTATACCTTTACCAGAAGACGAGTTCTTCAAATCCGCCAGATACTTCAAGCAATTTCTCTTTCAGTGTCCTTTTTCATTACAGTAGAAACATATAGTCTCATGAGATGCTCCACCCTTATTCCTCTTGCTGTTGCTTTTGTTCTTAAAACTTTATATTTTGTTTACCAACAACTTTTGTTGATTCTGCAATCTAATCTCGTTAGTTTTGTGCATTGCTTTGTAAAACGAAGTAAGGAGCAAATCATTTTCCGGTGTATTGGGAAAATTAATCCCCATTGCAGTTATACTATCATAATAGTCTGCAAGCCTGGCACCTGACTCGACAGCTTCAATTATTTTGCATTCTTTCATTGCTTCAGTCATCTCATGAACTTCAGTTGTTTCTTTGTGGTACAGAACTTCCAGTGCCTCGACAATCTCAACGGTACTGGACTGTTCAAAACGTTTCTGTAACACTGTGTGCATGCAAGCTAACATAATACTCTTGACAACACTGAAATCATTCTTGCGAGATATGAATACGTTGATGATATCCTAAGATGCTCCAGCCGCCGGGTAATCACCAAGTTCTTGATCCAGCACATATTCTTTCTTAGCACTTCTGAGAACATATCTCAGAGTGTGGATCCAATCCTTATAGTTTCCACCATTCGCAGCCAACTTTTCTTTCTCAAACAAAGGAGCTAAATTGAAATTATTGCGAGCCATTGATCTACAACAATAAACACAAGATTCACTTTAGACATTTTTTTCATAATTATGTTGCACTAGTTTTTAAACAAATTTAATATAAAGTGCACTCCCACTGAAATCAATATCTCTCATAATTGAAAGTGAGTGATTCAACACCCTATCTCGTTCACAGCCGATGTGGACATCACTGATGACGTGAATTTTGACCGGTAGGCAATCTTTTGCCGATCATATCTCCATATGACTCTTGTTCATCTCGATGCTTCGTACTCCGAGTTCAGAATGGTTCTTCCGAAACTTCAAGACAACCGAGTGTTATCTGCTTGCTCGGTCTGACCTAGCCTGCCTTACACTTCACGATCCGTTTGTACTCATGTGGACATGACGCACTCTGGAAAGCCACATGTTATAGACGGTTGCAACACTGGGAAGAGCAACTTTTTAACTTGATATTTACTGTGAGAGATCACCCTAATAATTGACTACTGCGCAATCAAAGGGTGCAAAAAACAAAGGGATAAACATCTCATGCAATTCATAATAGCATGATATGGTCTAGCCCTGGGCGCCGGGAAGTCTTCGCGGTCTTCTTGAATCTTCAGTTGAAACATTGTCGTGGCAGCCGTTTCAAAAACGTTGCCATGGCGGCAATTTCAGAAAACATTGCCGTGGCGACCGTTTCAAAAATGTTGCCGTGGCACCACTTTCAGAAAATGCTGCCATGGCACGAGAATTTCAGCACCTCCTCATGCGCCTGGTACTCCTTCTCCACCCCGGGGTCCTCCGTGTACACTTGCCACCATCACCTGTAACCTGTAGGCTATCTCTATATCTTTTACATTAAAGTGGCAATCTCGTGGCTCCAACCACCATGTCGTGATGCGCAGACCATTTAACGTTACAACATATAACCATCTCATACATAAAATCATTATCATGACGAAGGCTATACCACATCATATGCAAACCTGCAAAACCAAGTTAGACGTCCTCTAATCGGTTTGGAAAATTTTAATTACGTGGCTGCTAGGGTTTCCGGACAACACTAACTACCTACGTACAGAATCAAGGTGAAATTCTTGTTGCTAGATTAACTTTTGGGATGTGTGAGGGAAGAGACTTAATTAAAAATCTCTAGCCCCACACTAAACTTCGTCAAATACACATGACCCCTAGAAGATCATTCATCTTCATCGCCCTCTTATGTATGCGACGGTTCAATATTCTTGACTATGATGAAGCCCAAAGAACTGTTAGCAGATCGTTAACAGCCTGAGCCGATTGATTGTCAGAACTTTGTACAAAGCTACATCATGTCGTCAATGAACTGAACCGAAGCAACACTCGAGGGAAGCATAGCAAGAACATCAAACCCTCACATCCACATGTGATCTAGATCGAAACCTGCATCTACTCACAGAACCGCTCATGATGCCACTGTTGGGAAACGTAGTATAAAACAAAAAAACGCCCTACGAACACCCAGGAACAATATGAAGATGCATAAACAGTTTGGATCACGATCGTTACCGACTCCGGAGTGCAGCGGAAGTGGACGAGTCGGTGTAGATCGTAATTGGAGTCCCTCGAACCGTAGATGAACGATCCTGCGAACCGCCCACGAACGATCCATCGAACGGAAGACCAAAAGCACGGTCTCTCTACTTGGTTGCAAGCGTACGGTCTTCACGATCCGGCAGCGCTTCGCCGTCCAGAGCTAATCGTCGCTCGAGAATTAGAGGGAGGAGATTAGAACCACACTGGGCATCTAATTATGAGGATTAGAGGATCTAGGTCAAGCTCTAATCGATCAACTAGGATCAACTAGAACAAGAACTAGAGGACTAGAGGAGGCTCCAAAAGTTGTGTACCACAAAGGGTAAAAGCCTCTAGTATATATAGGTTGGAGGGAAGAGGAGGGGCTGCCACCAAGGAGGGAAAGCCCCTCCAATTCGGCCTCCCCACTTGGAAAAGTGGGGAGCCTTCCCTATTGGGCCATGGTGGCCCAATATTCCTTCCACCACTTGGGCTTTTAAGGCCCGTTGATATTAAATTAAATATAAAAGCCTCCTAATAATTACTAGAGCCTTTTATTATTAATTTAGCATCTCCGGAAACATTTTCCACCTATATATTATTTATCGGTAATACCCGGTATTGCCCGATAAGCTCCGAAACCCTTCCGGTGACCCCGAAACGCTTCCGGTTCCTCTCAAAACTATTTCGAATATTAATGAAACAATTCCACAATTAAATCCTCGATACTCTCGTCCTACTAACACTCAGAAGATCGTGATTACCTTAAGCTTATGACCCTGTAGGTTCAGTAAATCATAGACATGAACAAAACACCTTCGTTCAATGACCGATAACGGAACTATGGACGTCCATATCGATCCCTATGATTACACGAATGCAATTCAAGTGAACCTTTGGTTATCATGTGATGTTCCCTTTGCTTCGCGATACTTTATAAAACCCGAGGTGAGATATATCGGTATCCTCTTGAGTCATACACATGCTCACTATACTGGTCTCCACGTTGCCGGTTTTGTTCTTCTTTCTCGTTGACATGTTCCGGCATCCCCGTGACGTTTTCACCTGTGTCTGGCCAGACGATGATGGATGTTGTCACACCGAGAGGGCCCTAAGAATATCTCGCCATGGTCGGAGGAGCAAATTCCACTCTCGAGCTATCGTGTCCCTTGTCAAACTTTTCGATGAACCTGTAAGTTGTCGTTATGGTCACCATGTTACAGATGACATTTGAACAACCCCAAATCTCATCATACGGTAAGAAGTGACTACGATACTCTCATGGTTTAAGGAACTAAACACACGTTAACACTTCGTGTTCTAGCAATTGACTTATGACGATATTATCTCAAAGTATAACAAACAGGTTTGGGTCTATTCAATATGATCGTTCTTCTAACGTCATACTCTCAATGTTGTTTTGAGACTATCGTTACTCTTAACGATATCTCAAGATCCATAAAACGTGATCATGAACAACACTTGAGCTAGTTTTAGAGGCGAGACCAGAAATCTTATTTTCACGTTTATCGTTCTACACGTTGATATGTCTCCGTCGTATCTATATTTTTTGATTGTTTCATGCCAATATTCTACAACTTTCATATACTTTTGGCAACATTTTATATTATTTTTGGGACTAACATATTGATCCAGTGCCCAGTGCCAGTTCCTGTTTGTTGCATGCTTTTTGTTTCGCAGAATATCCATATCAAACGAAGTCCAAATGCAATAAAATTTTACAGAGAATTATTTTGGAATATATGTGATTTTTGGGAGGTGGAATCAACGCAAACGGAGGCCCACAGCCTCCACAAGTCACCTTGGTACGCCGCCCCCCTGGCCGCGCGGTGGTGCCTCGTGGGCACAACGTAAGTCGGTTGGGGCCCTTCTTTCGCCGCAAGAAAGATAATATCCGGAAACAAATCATGTTAAAATTTCAGCCCAATCGGAGTTACGGATCTCCGGGAATTTAAGAAATGGCGAAAGGCCAGAAAATAAGAACGCGAAACAGAAGAGAATAAAGAGAGAGATCCAATCTCAGAGGGGCTCCTGCCCCTCCGGGTGCCATGGAGGCCATGGACCAGAGGGGGAACTCTCCTCCCATCTAGGGGGAGGCCAAGGAAGAAGAAGAAGAAGAAGGAGGGGGGCTCTCTCCCCCTCTCTCCTGGTGGCGCCGGAACGCCGCCGGGGCAACCATCGTGACGGTGATCTACACCAACAACTTCACCGCCGTCAACACCATCTCTCTTCCCCTCTATGCAGTGGTGTAACACCTCTTCTCCCTGCTGTAATCTCTACTTAAACATGGTGCTTAATGCTACATGTTATTATCCAATGATGTGTTGCCATCCTATGATGTTTGAGTAGATTCGTTTTGTCCTATGGTTTGATTGATGATCGTGATTGGTTTGAGTTGTATGTTTTATTTTGGTGCTGTCCTATGGTGCCCTCCGTGTCGCGCAAGCGTGAGGGATTCCCGCTGTAGGGTTTGCAATAAGTTCATAATTCTCTTATAGTGGGCGGCTAGAGTGACAGAAGCTTACACCCGAGTAAGGGGGTTGTTTCGTATGGGAGTAAAGGGGACTTGATACTTAATGCTATGGTTGGGTTTTACCTTAATGATCTTTGGTAGTTGCGGATGCTCGCTAGATTTCCAATCATAAGTGCATATGATCCAAGTACAGAAAGTATGTTAGCTCATGCCTCTCCCTCATATAAAATTGCAATAATGATTACCGGTCTAGTTATCGATTGCCTATGGACAAATCTTTCTCTTGTGTTACAAAAACTTTCTACTAAACAACTAACTTTTATTATCTTGCAATTTACTCGTAGTTTTATTATCTCGCAAATTACTCCTAGTTTTATTCTCGTTAAGTACTTCTAGTCTTATCCTTACACCCGCAAAATAGTTTCATACTTGTTCTAGGTAAAACGAACGTTAAGTGCGCGTAGAGTTGTATCGGTGGTCGATAGAACTTGAAGGGAAAATTAATTCTACCTTTAGCTCCTCGTTGGGTTCGACACTCTTATTTATCGAAAAAGCTACAATTGACCCCCTATACTTGTGGGTTATCAAGACCTTTTTCTGGCACCGTTGCCGGGGAGCAATAGCGTGGGGTTGATATTCTCGTCTGTGCTTGTTTGCTTTATCACTAAGTAGTTTTTATTTTGTGCTCTTGTTTTCTATCTTTAGTTATGGGTAGGAAACGTAAAATACCAAAAAAATAGTTGTACTTGCTAAACCAATGGTTGAAGAACCATCCAAAATCTATCATACTGCTGAAGCTTTCTACTTGGATCATCTTCGATCCCTATGTGCTCGTGCTGAAAACCCAACTAGCTTAGTTGAGGGAAAATCATTAGATGAGCATGCTCATTTTGTGCGACACCGCTTATCTCAAAAAGGGAAACTTTTATGGCATCATATTAATACTATGCATTGCTATGCTTGGAATTTATGTGAAATACATGATTTTACTTGTTGTTCAGAAAACCCTAAAAAAACACCTTCAGTACCAATGTGAGTTTAAGGATAATGGAATCGTATCTTCTTATGCTAAATGTGTTTATAGTTACTATGATATTGAACAAATTGAAGAATTTGTCACTTTTAAGGGTGCTTATGAAATTGCTTCTTTGATTGAAAAGTATGATGCTACTCTTTACAAATCTGAAAATTTTGCCATACTTAAATATTGCTATGAAAACTATGCTTCTAATGCTTATGTTAAAGAATATATTGAGGACAGCTCCGCTGTCCAAGAAGAGACTAATATTTTGCAGGAGTCTATGGAAGAAGAAATTGATGACACTGTGAGCTCATTATCATTAGATGAAAAAGATGACGAGGAGAGCGAAGAACAAAAGGAGGAAGAGCGGATTAGCTACCCGTGCCCACCTTCTGATGAGAGTAACTCTTCAACTCATACATTGTTTAATTTCCCTTCGTGCTTATCGAAGGATGAATGCTATGATCCCTTTGATGCGTCTGAAATATCCCTTTTTGATGAAATTGATGCTTGCTATGCTTGTGGCCTTGATGCCAATATGAATGATGCTTATGGAGATGAACTTGCTATAATTCCTGATGTTAAGAATGAAATTGTTGCTATTGCACCTACACATGATAGTCCTACTATCTTTTTGAATTCTCCAAATTACACTATATCGGAGAAGTTTGTGCTTATTAAGGATTATATTGATGGGTTGCATTTTACTGTTGCACATGATAATTTTGATAAATATAATATGCATGTGCTTGCTGCTCCTAATTGCAATTATTATGAGAGAGGAACTACATCTCCACCTCTCTCTGTTTTCAATAAGATAAAATTGCAACAAACTGTTTATACTATGCATTGGCCTTTACTTGATGTGCATGAATTGTTCTTTTATGACATGTGATGTCTACTACACAACTTATTCTTGTAGACTCGTGTTGGGCCTCCAAGCGTAGAGTTTTGTAGGACTGTAGCAATTTTCCCTCAAGTGGATGACCTAAGGTTTATCAATCCGTGGGAGGCGTAGGTTGAAGATGGTATCTCTCAAACAACCCTGCAACCAAATACAAGAAATCTCTTGTGTCCCCAACACACCCAATACAATGGTAAATTGTATAGGTGCACTAGTTCGGCGAAGAGATGGTGATAAAAGTGTAGTATGGATAGTAGATATAGGTTTTTGTAATCTGAAAATATAAAAACAGCAAGGTAGCAAGTAACAAAAGTGAGCACAAATGGTATTGCAATGCTTAAAAACAAGGCCTAGGGTTCATAATTTCACTAGTGCAATCTCTCAACAATGCTAACATAATTGGATCATATAATCATCCCTCAACGTGCGATAAAGAATCACTCCCAAATTCCTATTAGCGGAGAACATAAGATAGAAATTGTTTGTAGGGTACGAAACCACCTCAAAGTTATCCTTTCCGATCGATCTATTGACCTATTCCTATAGGTGTCACAAACAGCCCTAGAGTTCGTACTAAAATAACACCATATGATACACATCAACCAACTCTAATGTCACCTAGATACTCCAATGTCACCACAAGTATCCGTGAGTTGAATATACAATATGCGTCAAACAACTTCATAATCATAATATTCAATCCACACAAAGAACTCCAAGGAGCACCCCAAAGTTTCTATCGGAGAAAAGATAATGAAAACGTGCATCAACCCCTATGCATAGATTACCCCAATGTCACCGCGGGAATCCGTGAGTTGAATGCCAAAACATATATCAAGTGAATCAATATAATACCCCATTGTCACCACGGGTATTCATATGCAAGACATACATCAAGTGTTCTCAAATCTGAAATATTCAATCCGACAATACCGAAACCTCAAAGGGAAAAGATTTGATTCATCACAACAAAGATAGAGAGGGAAGAAACACCATATGATCCAATTATATTAACAAAGATCGCAGTACATCAAGATCATGCCAAATCAAGAACACGAGAGAGAGAGAGATAAAACACATAGCTACTGGTACAAACCCTCAGTCCCGAGGGTGAACTACTCCCTCCTCGTCATGGAGACCGCCGGGATGATGAAGATGGCCTCCGGTGATGATTCCCCCCTCCGGCAGGGTGCCGGAAAAGGGATGTAGATTAGATCGTGGAGGTACAGAGGCTTGCGGCGGCGTAAAAACTCATCTAGGTTAACTTTCGGGGGTTTCTGAATATATATGATTTTTTTGGCGTTGGAATCACGCGAAGAAGGGCCACAGGGGGCCCACGAGGCACCAGGGCACGCCTGGGGGGGGGGGGGTGGCGCGCCCTGGTGGCTCGTGGGGCCACTGTGGGTCCATGAAAATCATATAAAAGCCGTAGAAAACAGCAACTGGCACTGGGCACTAGGTCAATATGTTAGTCCATGAAAATCATATAAAAGCCGTATAAAAGTGCACTAAAATCATACAAAACTATAATAAACATGGCATGAATACTTCATAAATTATAGATATGTTGGAGACGTATCAGCATCCCCAAGCTTAATTCCTGCTCGTCCTCGAGTAGGTAAATGATAAAAGAAATAATTTATGAAGTGTGAATGCTAGGATAGTGCATAAGTTTGATCAATAATAATTTCAATCACTTTTTCTAGCATCAATATATATCATAATCAGTAGCTCATCTCATAAAACTTCTCATGATCAAGTAGCAAGCTATTCACATGTTTGAAGTATAGGCCATAAAGTTTCTTGAAAACTAACAAACTATGTTCTCAGTCATCAAACAATTGCAATTCATCTTATTTTTAGGAAGGGTCTATGTAAGAGCTTTGATCTAGCAAACTCCACATACTCAACCATCATTTAGTCTTCCATGATTGCTGACACTCAAAGCATATTTTTAGAACAAACCATTTCAGTCAAACACACAGGAAGATAGGGGCTTAATGTTTTGCCTCCCAACTTATTTATCTCAGGGATAATGTCAACAATAATAACTCATGATCACCTATATTCAACTGGATATATGTGCCTGGATCTTTCCCTACCACATAATGCTTGCCAACTAAAGAATAAATAGAGCGGAATAGGGATAAACATTAATGACTCTTGCAGAAAAGTAAATGCAGAAAAGTAAATACAGAAAAGTAAAGGATAGGCCCTTCGCAGAGGGAAGCAGAGGTTGTCATGCGCTTTTTGTTGTTGGATGCACAAGCCCTTAATGCAAAGGAACGTCACGTTATATTGCCCCTTGTGATAGTAACCTTTATTATGCCGTCCGTCGCTTTTATTTCTTTACCATCACAAGTTCGTATAATGCTTATTTTCCCTTGCAATAAAAGATCATACATGTTTTAGGAGCAATTTTTATTGCTTTTTGCACCGATGACAACTTACTTGAAGGATCTTATTCAATCCATAGGTATATATAGTGGACTCTCATGGCAAGAAACTGGGTTTAAGGGTTTTTGGATGCACGAGTAGTATCTCTACTTAGTTTGAATTTTTGGCCAGCAAAAGATCCTAAGCAAGCACCACATGTTAGAGGATCCATGACAATATAACTTCTATGTGAATATAAACAAACATAACTCATTACGTTGTCTTCCTTGTCCAACGTCAACTACTTGATCAAGCTTGAAAATAATTAATGGGGGCTCACAATCATAGAAGATGTCCAAGATAGTATATTTATATGTGAAATTTCTCTTCCTTCAAAATTCTTTCATGAATTGTTCAAGTGATCAATGCTATGTTTGTTAACTTTCAATAAATTTTACCACTTATACTTCTTGTATGTGAAGTCACTACTCCTCATGGGACAAGCATATGAAGCATATAAATTTCAACTTTATGATATTCAATTCATTTCAACAATTTACTCATAAGATATGAGTGAAGAACAAGAGTAAATGACAAACTACTCCAAAAAGATATAAGTGAAGACCAAATGAGTAGTTAAGTAAATAGGTAGCTATGTGAGGACTCTCTCTCATTTAAAAATTTCAGATCTTAAGTATTTTATTCAAACAGCAAATAAAAACAAAATAAAATGATATTCCAAGAATAGCACATATCATGTGAAGAAGCAAAAACTTAGGCTAACCGATAGGTGTTGATGAAGAAAGGTGGGATGCCAACCGGGGCATCCCCAAGCTTAGTTGCTTGAGACTTCTTAGAATGTTATCTTGGGGTGCCTTGGGCATCCCCAAGCTTGAGCTTTTGTGTCTCCTTAATTCCTCTCATATCACGGTTTCCCTAAATCTTAAATACTTCATCCACACAAAACTCAAGAAGAACTCGTGAGATAAGTTAGTATAAATCAACTCAAAACCTTAACATTCTCTACTGTAGAAAATTACTAAAATTATAATTAAACATTTCATACTAAATGCCTCTTCATATTTAATACTCCCATCCACAAAGAGAAACATTAAACACGCAAACATATGCAAACAATGCAACTATAACAGCAATCTGCCAAAACAGAACAGTCTGTACAAGGGGAATAAGAATCCATACTTCCCTAACTCTAAAAATTCTGAAAAATTACCACATGACAGATAACTCATGCATTCTTACTGTGTAAAAAATTCAGATTTTTATCATATTCTGACTATTCAGTAATATTCTGGACATAACAGAAAACTTTCTGTTTTCAAACAGCAACACATGAACTTGCAAACTGAGCATGGTAAAGGCTATAATTGGCATTTTATTGAACTAAAAGATACAAAACATGATTATTTATAACATAAAGCAAATATAAACAGAAGAAAATGACGCTCCAAGCAAAACTCATATTATGTGACGAATAAAAATATAGCTCCGAGTGAGGTTACCGATAATGTTGAAGACGAAAGAGGGGATGCCTTCCGGGGCATCCCCAAGCTTAGTTGCTTGGGTATTCCTTGAATATTACCTTGGGATGCCTTGGGAATCCCCAAGCTTAGGGTCTTGCCGCTCCTTATTCTCCTCATATCGATGTCTCACCCAAAACTTGAAAACTTCAATCACACAAAACTTAACGAAACTTCGTGAGATAGGTTAGTATGATAAAAATAAATCATCCACTTAGGTACTTTGAAGACAAGTTTCATAATTGTTCTCACATAATTCGACTGTATTATATCAATTCCACAATTTATATTACTCAATATAAGCTATGGAAACACTAAAACAAGCAAACTATGCACCGAAAACAGAATCTGTCAAAAACAGAACAGCGTGTAGTGAGCGATTTAAAAACCATACTTATGTACCTTCAAAAATTCTGAAAAATGAGGACAACGTAAAACATTTGTAACCAAATACTGTGTAAAAAATTCAGAATTTTCTCACCGTCCAGTACAGAATAGAAATTCCAGCACTGGACACAAAAGTTTCTGTTTTTGCACAGAATCAAATCAACAAGCATCCACACTATCCCAAAGGCTTTACTTGGCACATTATTGAAAGAAAACATATAAAACATGATTACTACAGTAGATTAATCATGTGAACAAACAAAAACAGAAGGTATAAGTATTGGGTTTTCTCCCAACAAGAGCTTTTCTTTAATGCCTTTTTAGCTAAGCATGATGATTTCAATGATGCTCACATAAAAGTAAACAATTGAAACACAAAGAGAGCATCATGACACATATGACTAGCACATTTAAGCCTAACCCACTTACTATGCATAGGGATTTTGTGAGCAAAAAATTTATGGGAGCAAGAATCAACTAGCATAGGAAGGCAAAACAAGCATAACTTCAAAACTTTCAACACATAGAGAGGAAACTTGATATTATTGCAACACCTACGAGCATAGGATCCTCTCTCATAATAATTTTCATTGGCATCATGAACGAATTCAACAATATAGCTATCACATAAAGCATTCTTTTCATGATCCACAAGCATAGAAATTTTACTACTCTCCACATAAGCAATTTTCTTCTCATTCATAATAGTGGGAGCAAACTCAACAAAATAACTATCATGAGATACTTGATTGGCATAATCCAATTGAAAATTAAAATCATGATGACAAGTTTCATATTTATCATTATTCATTATAGCATACATGTCATCACAATAATCATCATAGATAGGAGGCATGCAATCATCATAATAAATTTTCTCATCAAAACTTGGGGGGCTAAAAAGATCATCTTCATCAAGCATAGCATCCCCAAGCTTATGGCTTTATATCATTAGCATCATGGATATTCATAGAATTCATACTAACAACATTGTAATCATGCTCATAATTCATGGATTTTATGCCAAATATTTTATTGAATTCTTCTTCTATTAATTGAGCACAATTTTCCTTTCCATCATTTTCACGAAAGACATTATAAAGATGAATAATATGAGGCAACCTTAATTCCATATTTTTTTTGTAGTTTTCTTTTATAAACCAAACTAGTGATAAAACAAGAAACAAAAATATTCAATTGCAAGATCTAAAGATATACCTTCAAGCACTCACCTCCCCGGCAACGGCGCCAGAAAAGAGCTTGATGTCTACTACACAACTTATTCTTGTACACTCGTGTTGGGCCTCCAAGCGCAGAGTTTTGTAGGACTGTAGCAATTTTCCCTCAAGTGGATGACCTAAGGTTTATCAATCCGTGGGAGGCGTAGGTTGAAGATGGTATCTCTCAAACAACCTTGCAACCAAATACAAGAAATCTCTTGTGTCCCCAACACACCCAATACAATGGTAAATTGTATAGGTGCACTAGTTCGGCGAAGAGATGGTGATAAAAGTGTAGTATGGATAGTAGATATAGGTTTTTGTAATCTGAAAATATAAAAACAGCAAGGTAGCAAGTAACAAAAGTGAGCACAAATGGTATTGCAATGCTTAAAAACAAGGCCTAGGGTTCATAATTTCACTAGTGCAATCTCTCAACAATGCTAACATAATTGGATCATATAATCATCCCTCAACGTGCGATAAAGAATCACTCCCAAATTCCTATTAGCGGAGAACATAAGATAGAAATTGTTTGTAGGGTACGAAACCACCTCAAAGTTATCCTTTCCGATCGATCTATTGACCTATTCCTATAGGTGTCACAAACAGCCCTAGAGTTCGTACTAAAATAACACCATATGATACACATCAACCAACTCTAATGTCACCTAGATACTCCAATGTCACCACAAGTATCCGTGAGTTGATTATACAATATGCATCAAACAACTTCATAATCATAATATTCAATCCACACAAAGAACTCCAAGGAGCACCCCAAAGTTTCTATCGGAGAAAAGATAATGAAAACGTGCATCAACCCCTATGCATAGATTACCCCAATGTCACCGCGGAAATCCGCGAGTAGAATTGCAAAACATATATCCAGTGAATCAATATAATACCCCATTGTCACCACGGGTATTCATATGCAAGACATACATCAAGTGTTCTCAAATCTGAAATATTCAATCCGACAATACCGAAACCTCAAAGGGAAAAGATTCGATTCATCACAACAAAGATAGAGAGGGAAGAAACACCATATGATCCAATTATATTAACAAAGCTCGCAGTACATCAAGATCCTGCCAAATCAAGAACACGAGAGAGAGAGATATAAAACACATAGCTACTGGTACAAACCCTCAATCCTGAGGGTGAACTACTCCCTCCTCGTCATGGAGACCGCCGGGATGATGAAGATGGCCTCCGGTGATGATTCCCCCCTCCGGCAGGGTGCCGGAAAAGGGCTGTAGATTAGATCATGGAGGTACAGAGGCTTGCGGCGGCGTAAAAACTCATCTAGGTTAACTTTCGGGGGTTTCTGAATATATATGATTTTTTGGCGTTGGAATCACGTGAAGAAGGGCCACAGGGAGCCCACGAGGCACCAGGGCGCGCCTGGGGAGGGTGGCGCGCCCTAGTGGCTCGTGGGGCCACTGTGGGTCTTCTGGCCTCCTCCCAAAGCTTCTAGTGTCTCTTATGTTCCAGAAAAAATCGTCAAAAAGTTTCGCTGCATTTGGACTTCATTTGATATAGATTTTTTGGAAAACCAAAAACAAGCAGAAAACAACAACTGGCACTAGGCACTAGGTCAATATGTTAGTCCACGAAAATCATATAAAAGCCGTATAAAAGTGCACCAAAATCATACAAAACTATAATAAACATGGCATGAATACTTCATAAATTATAGATACGTTGGAGACGTGTCAACATGCCGATGCATAGGAAGAGAGTTAGACTTCGTCATTGCATGATATATGTTGCTTTGTGCTCACTACTAAATTACAAATCAATGTTAATTAAAATTGGCTTTGATATACCTTGGGATCCGGGTGGATCAATTACTTGAGCACTTTATGCCTAGCTTAATGGCTTTAAAGAAAGCGCTGCCAGGGAGACAACCCGAAAGTTTTAGAGAGTCATTTTATTTCTGTTGTGTGCTTTTAAAAAGTTTAAAAACAAAAAAATATAGAGGGGAACTTAAAACTTTACAAAAAGAAAAGTGAAAGTGAGAAAGACAAGCACCGTGGAAGCGGGAGCATGCCTTGAACTTTGTTCATGCCCATGGAAACTTTGTGAATCTTGAATTACAGAAACTTTTCAACAAAAATAATTATCCCCTTGTAAAAATCCATTGTATTATAAAAATAATGTGCCAAGATTTACCGTTAGGATGTTTAAATTGCTTGTTTGGTATGTGCAGTGCAAAAACAGAAACTTTTGCTGTAGTGCGTGAATTTACATGTTTAACTGGAACATGCAAAAATTCTGAAATTTTTACACGGTACTGCTATGAAAATTATTTATTTATTCCTAATTTTTCAGAAATTTTTGAGTTACAGAAGTATATGTACCATCTGCATCTTTACAGACTGTCCTATTTTCACAGATTGCTGTTATAGTTTCGTTATTTGCTTATATTTGAAATCTTGTTGAGCCCCATTGACTTAGGAGCCATAGAATTGTGATAGCATACAGTGGGTAATGTTTGATTATAATTATACAATAATGTTAGAGCAGGACATGATGGGATTTGATGTTATATGCACTAACCCTTCTAATAAAAAGTTTGGTTAAGTTTTGTGTGGATGAAGTGTTCGAAGATCGAGGAGGTATCGATATGAGGAGAATAAGGAGAGGCAAGAGTTAAAGCTTGGGGATGCCCAACGCACACCAAGTAAATATTCAAGGAGACTCAAGCGTCTAAGCTTGGGGATGCCCCGGAAGGCATCCCATCTTTATTCGACAATTATCGATATGTCTCGGTTTTTATTTTGTTCACATGATATGCGTAAATTCTTGGAGCGTCTTTTGTGTTTATTTTTCCCTTTTATTTTATGCACCATGCTGGTATGAGATAGTCCTTGGTTGATTTATAGAATGCTCTTTGCACTTCACTTATATCTTTTGAGTATGGCTTTATAGAATGCTTCATGTGCTTCACTTATATCATTTGAAGTTTGGATGCCTGTTTCTCTACACATAGGAAAACCGTTATTTTTAGAATGCTCTTTTGCTTCACTTATATTTGTTAGAGCGTGGGCAAGTCTTTTGTAGAAAGAATTAAACTCTCATGCTTCACTTATATCTGTTTAGAGAGTCAACAGGAATTGGCCATTCACATGGTTAGTCATAAAATCCTACATAAAACTTGTAGGTCATTGAATATGATATGTTTGATTCCTTGCAATAGTTTTGCGATATAGAGATGGTAATATGTGGGAGGTACTAGTGAATGATTGTGGTTTAGTAAGAATATTGGTGTTAAGGTTTGTGATTCCCGAAGCATGCATGTATAGTCTCTCGTTATGCTAAGAAGTTGGAGCATGATTTATTATTGATTGTCTTCCTTTTCGTGGAGGTCGGGGGCGTGCGATGGTTAACTCCTACCAACCTCCCCCCTAGGGGCATGCGTAGTAGTATTTTGCTTCGAGGGCTAATAAACTTTCGCAATAAGTATGTGTGTTCTTTATGCCTAAAGTGAGTCCATGGATTATACGCACTCTTACCTTTTCGCAATTTGCTAGCCTCTTCGGTACCGTGCATTGCCCTTTCTCACCTTGAGTGTCGGTGCAAACTTCGCCGGTGCATCCAAACCCCGTGATATGATACGCTCTATCACACATAAGCCTCATTATATCTTTCTCAAATCAGCCACCATACCTACCTATTATGGCATTTCCATAGCCATTCCGAGATATATTGCCATGCAACTTCCATCATCATCATATACATGACTTGAGCATTCATTGTTATATTGCTTTGCATGATCGTATGATAGTGCTACTTGTAGCTTGCGTTGGTATTTTCCCCGAAGAGGAAGGGATGATGCAGCACAGTAGAGATAAGTATTTCCCTCAGTTATGAAACCAAGGTTATCGAACCAGTAGGAGAATCACGCAACACCTCGTTAGCAGCACCTGCACACAAACAACAAATCCTTGCCCCCAACGCAAACGAGGGGTTGTCAATCCCTTGGCAGTCAATTGCAAGATTAAATTGTATGTGATAGATAAATAGATTGAAACAAAAAATACAAAATAAAATAAATAAAATAAAATGGCAGCAATATTTTTAGGGTTTTAGTAATATGATTTAGATAGACCCGGGAGCCATAGTTTTCACTAAAGGATTCTCTTGAGAAAATAGCATACGATGGGTAGAATAATGTCTCCCATAGTAGGAATAATGTCTCCCACGTTCTATCCCCGCCCCGATGGTGTGTCTAGCATCATCGGAGGGCGTGTGGAGGTTTGTCTTCGTCGGATCTCGCAGGATTCGGTCGGTGCTGGTCTTCGGTGGATCTGTTTGGATCCGGTCTTCGTTCGCCTTTGTTTGGGTGTTTACATGTTTGATTCTTCTGATCTACGACTTTCTTCATCGGCGATGGTTGCTACTCTGGTGCGCTGGTCCTATGGGGCCTTAGCACGACGACTTCCCGACTGTCTACTACAACAAGGTTTGCCCGGCTCCGGTGAGGGAGGGGCGATGACGGCGGCGCGCCTTCGGCTCGCTCCGGTGCTTGTAGTTGTCGCTAGGTGGTCCACGGACATGGTTGTAATTTTTATTACCTCTGTTGTTCTTTGTACTGCCATGATTGGAGATGAATAGATTGGAAGTTTCTCGCAAAAAAAAAACACGACAACCAATACACGGTCACCGATGAAGATATGATGATTAGCTTAAAATACTCCATCCGATACTTTTTATATAAGTTTTGTCCAGAATTAAAGTATCTCTACTTTGATCAATTTTTTTTAAAATCAACATTCAAGATGCCAAATCAATATTGTTAGATTCATTATGAACTTTAGTTTCATAATATATATATATATTTGGTACTGTAGATGTTGATATTTTTTAGTATAACTTTGTAAAGTTTGATTTGACAGAAATCTAATTCACGGAGTAAAAATGACTGAAGGGAGTAAGTGCCATGGCAGAGTGGCGAACGGAGTACGGTACCTCGATGAAGACGAGGAGGGCGCCGAACTCGGGCGCGATGTCGAACATGAAGCCCGTATTGGTCGTGAACCACTCGATGTCACCCTCGTTGCCGGTGTACACGAACAGGGGCCCGGCGGTGGGTTTCCGCCGCCAGAAGGTGTCGTTGAGGAGGTACTTCTGGGAGAAGAGGTGGGAGGAGTTGGGCGTGAAGGTGAAGTGGTCCAGCTCCTACGGGAAGTAGTGCGCCGTGAACGGCTTCGCTTCAGTGGCATACCTGCCGCTGGAGCTTGCAGCCCGCTGCTGATGCAGAGGAGCGAGTCCAGCAAGGAAGAGGGGAGGCTGATGGGTGGTGCGCCTGGAGGAGCTTGCTGTTGCGGCCAGTTCGGGCGCGAACGCCGCGAAGAGGAGGAGCAGCAGCGCCGGGACAACCGCCGGGGTCATGGAGGGCGTCATTTTTTACAGTCGAGTGTCGTGTCGACCCTCTCCGCAGCCTGCTCGGGTGGGGTGGGGTTTGAGAATAGGGAAGAAGGCGCGATTGCGGGAGAGACTTTGACGAAACGGTCGTGCGCCGCATTGATTTACTACTTTCTGGTTCGCCTTGTCGGGCACGGATGCAATGGACGGACCAAACCTGACAGCAATCCATCTATGCACTACTCACTGGCTTGGCAGCCTCTAGTCTTGCAAGATAGCTTGGAGACGACCGCCACAAGGCGACGCCGGCATTCTCTCGCCGGCCACACAAGGTGGCCTATCCGAATCTGACCGTCGCATCGTCCGCAACGAGACGTGACACAGCGTCGCCGCCGGCGCGAGTCTTTTACCGAAAACGAAGCAAACGTGTCAAATGATTCGAAATCCAAAGACGTTAATACTTAATAATTCATCTTTATGAAGTTTCTGCATACGTTTCTTTTCGATATGACCAAGACGGCAGTGCCACATATAAGTGGTATTATCAGTTTTCTAAAGACGTTTAGCATTAATGTTATAGATATCTCTTTCGCGTTCAAGATCTAATAAAAATAAGCCACCAACCATAGACGCAAATCCATAAAACATATCCTTATAATATATTGAACAACCATTGCTCTCAGATTTATTAGAATAACCGTCGTTTATCAAACACAATCCAGAGATAATGTTTTTACACAATTTCGAAACAAAATAATAATTACTCGGTTCTAAGATAAATCCTGAAGGTAATCTCAAAGACATGACACCGGCGGCTTGAGCAGCGATCCCATCACCATTCCCGACACGCATCACAACTTCATTCTTTCCCAGCTTGCAAATCTTCCGTAGTCCATGTGTTGTGTTGCAAATGTGAGCAATAGATCCGGTATCAAATACCCATGACTTGGAATTTTCAGCAAGTACAATATCAATAACATTAACTTGTATAACTTGTATACCTTTACCAGAAGACGAGTTCTTCAAATCCGCCAGATACTTCAAGCAATTTCTCTTTCAGTGTCCTTTTTCATTACAGTAGAAACATATAGTCTCATGAGATGCTCCACCCTTGTTCCTCTTGCTGTTGCTTTTGTTCTTAAAACTTTATATTTTGTTTACCAACAACTTTTGTTGATTCTGCAATCTAATCTCGTTAGTTTTGTGCATTGCTTTGTAAAACGAAGTAAGGAGCAAATCATTTTCCGGTGTATTGGGAAAATTAATCCCCATTGCAGTTATACTATCATAATAGTCTGCAAGCCTGGCACCTGACTCAACAGCTTCAATTATTTTGCACTCTTTCATTGCTTCAGTCATCTCATGAACTTCAGTTGTTTCTTTGTGGTACAGAACTTCTAGTGCCTCGACAATCTCAACGGTACTGGACTGTTCAAAACGTTTCTGTAACACTGTGTGCATGCAAGCTAACATAATACTCTTGACAACACTGAAATCATTCTTGCGAGATATGAATACGTTGATGATATCCTAAGATGCTCCAGCCGCCGGGTAATCACCAAGTTCTTGATCCAGCACATATTCTTTCTTAGCACTTCTGAGAACATATCTCAGAGTGTGGATCCAATCCTTATAGTTTCCACCATTCGCAGCCAACTTTTCTTTCTCAAACAAAGGAGCTAGATTGAAATTATTGCGAGCCATTGATCTACAAAAATAAACACAAGATTCACTTTAGACATTTTTTTCATAATTATGTTGCACTAGTTTTTAAACAAATTTAATATAAAGTGCACTCCCACTGAAATCAATATCTCTCATAATTGAAAGTGAGTGATTCAACACCCTATCTCGTTCACAGCCGATGTGGACATCACTGATGACGTGAATTTTGACCGGTAGGCAATCTTTTTCCGATCATATCTCCATATGACTCTTGTTCATCTCGATGCTTCGTACTCCGAGTTCAGAATGGTTCTTCCAAAACTTCAAGACAACCGAGTGTTATCTGCTTGCTCGGTCTGACCTAACCTGCCTTACACTTCACGATCCGTTTGTACTCATGTGGACATGACGCACTCTGGAAAGCCGTATGTTATAGATGGTTGCAACACTGCGAAGAGCAACTTTTTAACTTGATATTTACTGTGAGAGATCACCCTAATAATTGACTACTGCGCAATCAAAGGGTGCAAAAAACAAAGGGATAAACATCTCATGCAATTCATAATAGCATGATATGGTCTAGCCCTGGGCGCCGGGAAGTCTTCGCGGTCTTCTTGAATCTTCAGTTGAAACATTGTCGTGGCAGCCGTTTCAAAAACGCTGCCATGGCGGCAATTTCAGAAAACATTGCCGTGGCGACCGTTTCAAAAATGTTGCCGTGGCACCACTTTTAGAAAATGCTGCCATGGCACGAGAATTTCAGCACCTCCTCATGTGCCTGGTACTCCTTCTCCACCCCGGAGTCCTCCGTGTACACTTGCCACCATCACCTGTAACCTGTAGGCTATCTCTATATCTTTTACATTAAAGTGGCAATCTCGTGGCTCCAACCACCATGTCGTGATGCGTAGGCCATTTAACGTTACAACATATAACCATCTCATACATAAAATCATTATCATGACGAAGGCTATACCACATCATATGCAAACCTGCAAAACCAAGTTAGACGTCCTCTAATCAGTTTGGAAAATTTTAATTACGTGGCTGCTAGGGTTTCCGGACAACACTAACTACCTACGTACAGAATCAAGGTGATAATTCTTGTTGCTAGATTTACTTTCGGGATGTGTGAGGGAAGAGACTTAATTAAAAATCTCTAGCCCCACACTAAACTTCGTCAAATACACTTGACCCCTAGAAGATCATTCATCTTCATCGCCCTGTTGTGTACGCGACGGTTCAATATTCTTGACTATGATGAAGCCCAAAGAACTGTTAGCAGATCGTCAACAGCCGAGCCGATCGATTGTCAGAACTTTGTACAAAGCTACATCATGTCGTCAATGAACTGAACCGAAGCAACACTCGAGGGAAGCATAGCAAGAACATCAAACCCTCACATCCACATGTGATCTAGATCGAAACCTGCATCTACTCACAGAACCGCTCATGATGCCACTGTTGGGAAACGTAGTATAAAACAAAAAAATGCCCTACGAACACCCAGGAACAATATGAAGATGCATAAACAGTTTGGATCACGATCGTTACCGACTCCGGAGTGCAGCAGAAGTGGACGAGTCGGTGTAGATCATAATTGGAGTCCCTCGAACCGTAGATGAACGATCCTGCGAACCGCCCACGAACGATCCCTCGAACGGAAGACCAAAAGCACGGTCTCTCTACTTGGTTGCAAGCGTACGGTCTTCACGATCCGGCAGCGCTTCGCCGTCCAGAGCTAATCGTCGCTCGAGAATTAGAGGGAGGAGATTAGAACCACACTTGGCATCTAATTATGAGGATTAGAGGATCTAGGTCAAGCTCTAATCGATCAACTAGGATCAACTAGAACAAGAACTAGAGGACTAGAGGAGGATCCAAAAGTTGTGTACCACAAAGGGTAAAAGCCTCTAGTATATATAGGTTGGAGGGAAGAGGAGGGGCTGCCACCAAGGAGGGAAAGCCCCTCCAATTCGGCCTCCCCACTTGGAAAAGTGGGGAGCCTTCCCTATTGGGCCATGGTGGCCCAATATTCCTTCCACCACTTGGGCTTTTAAGGCCCGTTGATATTAAATTAAATATAAAAGCCTCCTAATAATTACTAGAGCCTTTTATTATTAATTTAGCATCTCCGGAAACATTTTCCACCTATATATTATTTATCGGTAATACCCGGTATTGCCCGATAAGCTCCGAAACCCTTCCGGTGACCCCGAAACGCTTCCGGTTCCTCTCAAAACTATTTCGAATATTAATGAAACAATTCCACAATTAAATCCTCGATACTCTCGTCCTACTAACACTCATAAGATCGTGATTACCTTAAGCTTATGACCCTATAGGTTCAGTAAATCATAGACATGAACAAAACACCTTCGTTCAATGACCGATAACGGAACTATGGACGTCCATATCGATCCCTATGATTACATGAATGCAATTCGAGTGAACCTTTGGTTATCATGTGATGTTCCCTTTGCTTCGCAATACTTTATAAAACCCGAGGTGAGATATATCGGTATCCTCTTGAGTCATACACATGCTCACTATACTGGTCTCCTCGTTGCCGGTTTTGTTCTTCTTTCTCGTTGACATGTTCCGGCATCCCCGTGACGTTTTCACCTGTGTCTGGCCAGACGATGATGGATGTCGTCACACCGAGAGGGCCCTAAGAATATCTCGCCATGGTCGGAGGAGCAAATTCCACTCTCGAGCTATCGTGTCCCTTGTCAAACTTTTCGATGAACCTGTAAGTTGTCGTTATGGTCACCATGTTACAGATGACATTTGAACAACCCCAAATCTCATCATACGGTAAGAAGTGACTACGATACTCTCATGGTTTAAGGAACTAAACACACGTTAACACTTCGTGTTCTAGCAATTGACTTATGACGATATTATCTCAAAGTATAAAAAAACAGGTTTGGGTCTATTCAATATGATCGTTCTTCTAACGTCGTACTCTCAATGTTGTTTTGAGACTATCGTTACTCTTAACGATATCTCAAGATCCATAAAACGTGATCATGAACAACACTTGAGCTAGTTTTAGAGGCGAGACCAGAAATCTTATTTTCACGTTTATCGTTCTACACGTTGATATGTCTCCGTCGTATCTATATTTTTTGATTGTTTCATGCCAATATTCTACAACTTTCATATACTTTTGGCAACATTTTATATTATTTTTGGGACTAACATATTGATCCAGTGCCCAGTGCCAGTTCCTGTTTGTTGCATGTTTTTTGTTTCGCAGAATATCCATATCAAACGAAGTCCAAATGCAATAAAATTTTACAGAGAATTATTTTGGAATATATGTGATTTTTGGGAGGTGGAATCAACGCAAACAGAGGCCCACAGCCTCCACAAGTCACCTTGGTACGCCGCCCCCCTGGCCGCACGGTGGTGCCTCGTGGGCACAACGTAAGTCGGTTGGGGCCCTTCTTTCGCCGCAAGAAAGATAATATCGGGAAACAAATCATGTTAAAATTTCAGCCCAATCGGAGTTATGGATCTCCGGGAATTTAAGAAATGGCGAAAGGCCAGAAAATAAGAACGCGAAACAGAAGAGAATAAAGAGAGAGATCCAATCTCAGAGGGGCTCCCGCCCCTCCGGGTGCCATGGAGGCCATGGACCAGAGGGGGAACTCTCCTCCCATCTAGGGGGAGGCCAAGGAAGAAGAAGAAGAAGGAGGGGGGCTCTCTCCCCCTCTCTCCTGGTGGCGCCGGAACGCCGCCGGGGCAACCATCGTGACAGCGATCTACACCAACAACTTCACCGCCGTCAACACCAACTCTCTTCCCCTCTATGCAGCGGTGTAACACCTCTTCTCCCTGCTGTAATCTCTACTTAAACATGGTGCTTAATGCTACATGTTATTATCCAATGATGTGTTGCCATCCTATGATGTTTGAGTAGATTCGTTTTGTCCTATGGGTTGATTGATGATCGTGATTGGTTTGAGTTGTATGTTTTATTTTGGTGCTGTCCTATGGTGCCCTCCGTGTCGCGCAAGCGTGAGGGATTCCCGCTGTAGGGTTTGCAATACGTTCATAATTCTCTTATAGTGGGCGGCTAGAGTGACAGAAGCTTACACCCGAGTAAGGGGGTTGTTTCGTATGGGAGTAAAGGGGACTTGATACTTAATGCTATGGTTGGGTTTTACCTTAATGATCTTTGGTAGTTGCGGATGCTCGCTAGATTTCCAATCATAAGTGCATATGATCCAAGTACAGAAAGTATGTTAGCTCATGCCTCTCCCTCATATAAAATTGCAATAATGATTACCGGTCTAGTTATCGATTGCCTATGGACAAATCTTTCTCTTGTGTTACAAAAACTTTCTACTAAACAACTAACTTTTATTATCTTGCAATTTACTCGTAGTTTTATTATCTCGCAAATTACTCCTAGTTTTATTCTCGTTAAGTACTTCTAGTCTTATCCTTACACCCGCAAAATAGTTTCATACTTGTTCTAGGTAAAGCGAACGTTAAGTGCGCGTAGAGTTGTATCGGTGGTCGATAGAACTTGAAGGGAATATTAATTCTACCTTTAGCTCCTCGTTGGGTTCGACACTCTTATTTATCGAAAAAGCTACAATTGACCCCCTATACTTGTGGGTTATCAAGACCTTTTTCTGGCACCGTTGCCGGGGAGCAATAGCGTGGGGTTGATATTCTCGTATGTGCTTGTTTGCTTTATCACTAAGTAGTTTTTATTTTGTGCTCTTGTTTTCTATCTTTAGTTATGGGTAGGAAACGTAAAATACCAAAAAAATAGTTGTACTTGCTAAACCAATGGTTGAAGAACCATCCAACATCTATCATACTGCTGAAGCTTTCTACTTGGATCATCTTCGATCCCTATGTGCTCGTGCTGAAAACCCAACTAGCTTAGTTGAGGGAAAATCATTAGATGAGCATGCTCATTTTGTGCGACACCGCTTATCTCAAAAAGGGAAATTTTTATGGCATCATATTAATACTATGCATTGCTATGCTTGGAATTTATGTGAAATACATGATTTTACTTGTTGTTCAGAAAACCCTAAAAAAACACCTTCAGTACCAATGTGAGTTTAAGGATAATGGAATCGTATCTTCTTATGCTAAATGTGTTTATAGTTACTATGATATTGAACAAATTGAAGAATTTGTCGCTTTGAAGGGTGCTTATGAAATTGCTTCTTTGGTTGAAAAGTATGATGCTACTCTTTACAAATCTGAAAATTTTGCCATACTTAAATATTGCTATGAAAACTATGCTTCTAATGCTTATGTTAAAGAATATATTGAGGACAGCTCCGCTGTCCAAGAAGAGACTAATATTTTGCAGGAGTCTATGGAAGAAGAAATTGATGACACTGTGAGCTCATTATCATTAGATGAAAAAGATGACGAGGAGAGCAAAGAACAAAAGGAGGAAGAGCGGATTAGCTACCCGTGCCCACCTTCTGATGAGAGTAACTCTTCAACTCATACATTGTTTAATTTCCCTTCGTGCTTATCGAAGGATGAATGCTATGATGAATGCTATGATCCCTTTGATGCGTCTGAAATATCCCTTTTTGATGAAATTGATGCTTGCTATGCTTGTGGCCTTGATGCCAATATGAATGATGCTTATGGAGATGAACTTGCTATAATTCCTTATGTTAAGAATGAAATTGTTGCTATTGCACCTACACATGATAGTCCTATTATCTTTTTGAATTCTCCAAATTACACTATATCGGAGAAGTTTGTGCTTATTAAGGATTATATTGATGGGTTGCATTTTACTGTTGCACATGATAATTTTGATGAATATAATATGCATGTGCTTGCTGCTCCTAATTGCAATTATTATGAGAGAGGAACTACATCTCCACCTCTCTATGTTTTCAATAAGATAAAATTGCAACAAACTGTTTATACTATGCATTGGCCTTTACTTGATGTGCATGAATTGTTCTTTTATGACATGTGATGTCTACTACACAACTTATTCTTGTAGACTCGTGTTGGGCCTCCAAGCGCAGAGTTTTGTACGACAGTAGCAATTTTCCCTCAAGTGAATGACCTAAGGTTTATCAATCCGTGGGAGGCGTAGGTTGAAGATGGTATCTCTCAAACAACCCTGCAACCAAATACAAGAAATCTCTTGTGTCCCCAACACACCCAATACAATGGTAAATTGTATAGGTGCACTAGTTCGGCGAAGAGATGGTGATAAAAGTGTAGTATGGATCGTAGATATAGGTTTTTGTAATCTGAAAATATAAAAACAGCAAGGTAGCAAGTAACAAAAGTGAGCACAAATGGTATTGCAATGCTTAAAAACAAGGCCTAGGGTTCATAATTTCACTAGTGCAATCTCTCAACAATGCTAACATAATTGGATCATATAATCATCCCTCAACGTGCGATAAAGAATCACTCCCAAATTCCTATTAGCGGAGAACATAAGATAGAAATTGTTTGTAGGGTACGAAACCACCTCAATGTTATCCTTTCCGATCGATTTATTGACCTATTCCTATAGGTGTCACAAACAGCCCTAGAGTTCGTACTAAAATAACACCATATGATACACATCAACCAACTCTAATGTCACCTAGATACTCCAATGTCACCACAAGTATCCGTGAGTTGATTATACAATATGCATCAAACAACTTCATAATCATAATATTCAATCCACACAAAGAACTCCAAGGAGCACCCCAAAGTTTCTATCGGAGAAAAGATAATGAAAACGTGCATCAACCCCTATGCATAGATTACCCCAATGTCACCGCGGGAATCCGCGAGTTGAATGCCAAAACATATATCAAGTGAATCAATATAATACCCCATTGTCACCACGGGTATTCATATGCAAGACATACATCAAGTGTTCTCAAATCTGAAATACTCAATCCGACAATACCGAAACCTCAAAGGGAAAAGATTCGATTCATCACAACAAAGATAGAGAGGGAAGAAACACCATATGATCCAATTATATTAACAAAGCTCGCAGTACATCAAGATCATGCCAAATCAAGAACATGAGAGAGAGAGAGAGATAAAACACATAGCTACTGGTACAAACCCTCAGTCCCGAGGGTGAACTACTCCCTCCTCGTCATGGAGACCGCCGGGATGATGAAGATGGCCTCCGGTGATGATTCCCCACTCCGGCAGGGTGCCGGAAAAGGGATGTAGATTAGATCGTGGAGGTACAGAGGCTTGCGGCGGCGTAAAAACTCATCTAGGTTAACTTTCGGGGGTTTCTGAATATATATGATTTTTTTGGCGTTGGAATCACGCGAAGAAGGGCCACAGGGGGCCCACGAGGCACCAGGGCGCGCCTGGGGGGTGGGGGGGGTGGTGCGCCCTGGTGGCTCGTGATGCCACTGTGGGTCTTCTGGCCTCCTCCCGAAGCTTCTAGTGTCTCTTATGTTCCAGAAAAAAATCGTCAAAAAGTTTCGGTGCATTTCGACTTCATTTGATATAGATTTTCTGGAAAACCAAAAACAAGCAGAAAACAGCAACTGGCACTGGGCCCTAGGGCAATATGTTAGTCCATGAAAATCATATAAAAGCCGTATAAAAGTGCACCAAAATCATACAAAACTATAATAAACATGGCATGAATACTTCATAAATTATAGATACGTTGGAGACGTATCAGCATCCCCAAGCTTAATTCCTGCTCGTCCTCGAGTAGGTAAATGATAAAAGAAATAATTTATGAAGTGTGAATGCTAGCATAGTGCATAAGTTTGATCAATAATAATTTCAATCACTTTTTCTAGCATCAATATATATCATAATCAGTAGCTCATCTCATAAAACTTCTCATGATCAAGTAGCAAGCTATTCACATGTTTAAAGTATAGGCCATAAAGTTTCTTGAAAACTAACAAACTATGTTCTTAGTCATCAAACAATTGCAATTCATCTTATTTTTAGGAAGGGTCTATGTAAGAGTTTTGATCTAGCAAATTCCACATACTCAACCATCATTTAGTCTTCCATGATTGCTGACACTCAAAGCATATTTTTAGAACAAACCATTTCAGTCAAACAGATAGGAAGATAGGGGCTTAATGTTTTGACTCCCAACTTATTTATCTCAGGGATAATGTCAACAATAATAACTCATGATCACCTATATTCAACTGGATATATGTGCCTGGATCTTTCCCTACCACATAATGCTTGCTAACTAAAGAATAAATAGAGCGGAATAGGGATGAACATTAATGACTCTTGCAGAAAAGTAAATGCAGAAAAGTAAATACAGAAAAGTAAAAGATAGGCCCTTCGCAGAGGGAAGCAGAGGTTGTCATGCGCTTTTTGTTGTTGGATGCACAAGCCCTTAATGCAAAGGAACGTCATGTTATATTGCCCCTTGTGATAGCAACCTTTATTATGCCGTCCGTCGCTTTTATTTCTTTACCATCACAAGTTCGTATAACGCTTATTTTCCCTTACAATAAAAGATCATACATGTTTTAGGAGCAATTTTTATTGCTTTTTGCATCGATGACAACTTACTTGAAGGATCTTATTCAATCCATAGGTAGATATAGTGGACTCTCATGGCAAGAAACTGGGTTTAAGGGTTTTTGGATGCACGAGTAGTATCTCAACTTAGTTTGAATTTTTGGCTAGCAAAAGATCCTAAGCAAGCACCACATGTTAGAGGATCCATGACAATATAACTTCTATGTGAATATAAACAAACATAACTCATTACGTTGTCTTCCTTGTCCAACGTCAACTACTTGATCAAGCTTGAAAATAATTAATGGGGGCTCACAATCATAGAAGATGTCCAAGATAGTATATTTATATGTGAAATTTCTCTTCCTTCAAAATTCTTTCATGAATTGTTCAAGTGACCAATGCTATGTTTGTTAACTTTCAATAAATTTTACCACTTATACTTCTTGTATGTGAAGTCACTACTCCTCATGGGACAAGCATATGAAGCATATAAATTTCAACTTTATGATATTCAATTCATTTCAACAATTTACTCATAAGATATGAGTGAAGAACAAGAGTAAATGACAAACTACTCCAAAAAGATATAAGTGAAGACCAAATGAGTAGTTAAGTAAATAGGTAGCTATGTGAGGAATCTCTCTCATTTAAAAATTTCAGATCTTAAGTATTTTATTCAAACAGCAAAGAAAAACAAAATAAAATGACATTCCAAGAATAGCACATATCATGAGAAGAAGCAAAAACTTAGGCTAACCGATAGGTGTTGATGAAGAAAGGTGGGATGCCAACCGGGGCATCCCCAAGCTTAGTTGCTTGAGACTTCTTAGAATGTTATCTTGGGGTGCCTTGGGCATCCCCAAGCTTGAGCTTTTTTGTCTCCTTAATTCCTCTCATATCACGGTTTCCCTAAATCTTAAATACTTCATCCACACAAAACTCAACAAGAACTCGTGAGATAAGTTAGTATAAATCAACTCAAAACCTTAACATTCTCTACTGTAGAAAATTACTAAAATTATAATTAAACATTTCATACTAAATGCCTCTTCATATTTAATACTCCTATCCACAAAGAGAAACATTAAACACGCAAACATATGCAAACAATGCAACTATAACAGCAATCTGCCAAAACAGAACAGTCTGTAAAAGGGGAATAAGAATCCATACTTCCCTAACTCTAAAAATTCTGAAAAATTACCACATGACAGATAACTCATGCATTCTTACTGTGTAAAAAATTCAGATTTTTATCATATTCTGACTATTCAGTAATATTCTGGACATAACAGAAAACTTTCTGTTTTCAAACAGCAACACATGAACTTGCAAACTGAGCATGGTAAAGGCTATAATTGGCATTTTATTGAACTAAAAGATACAAAACATGATTATTTATAACATAAAGCAAATATCAACAGAAGAAAATGACGCTCCAAGCTAAACTCATATTATGTGACGAATAAAAATATAGCTCCGAGTGAGGTTACCGATAATGTTGAAGACGAAAGAGGGGATGCCTTCCGGGGCATCCCCAAGCTTAGTTGCTTGGGTCTTCCTTGAATATTACCTTGGGGTGCCTTGGAAATCCCCAAGCTTAGGGTCTTGCCGCTCCTTATTCTCCTCATATCGATGTCTCACCCAAAACTTGAAAACTTCAATCACACAAAACTTAACGAAACTTTGTGAGATAGGTTAGTATGATAAAAATAAATCATCCACTTAGTTACTGTGAAGACAAGTTTCATAATTGTTCTCACATAATTCGACTGTATTATATCATTTCCACAATTTATATTACTCAATATAAGCTATGGAAACACTAAAACAAGCAAACTATGCACCGAAAACAGAATCTGTCAAAAACAGAACAGCGTGTAGTGAGCGATTTAAAAACCATACTTATGTACCACCAAAACTTCTGAACAATTAGTACAACGTAAAAAATTTGTAACCCAATACTGTGTAAAAAATTCAGAATTTTAGCACCGTCCAGTACAGAATAGAAATTCCAGCACTGGACACAAAAGTTTCTGTTTTTGCACAGAATCAAATCAACAAGCATCCACACTATCCCAAAGGCTTTACTTGGCACATTATTGAAAGAAAACATATAAAACATGATTACTACAGTAGATTAATCATGTGAACAAACAAAAATAGAAGGTATAAGTATTGGGTTGTCTCCCAACAAGCGCTTTTCTTTAATGCCTTTTTAGCTAAGCATGATGATTTCAATGATGCTCACATAAAAGTAAACAATTGAAACACAAAGAGAGCATCATGAAACATATGACTAGCACATTTAAGCCTAACCCACTTACTATGCATAGGGATTTTGTGATCAAACAATTTATGGGAGCAAGAATCAACTAGCATAGGAAGGCAAAACAAGCATAACTTCAAAACTTTCAACACATAGAGAGGAAACTTGATATTATTGCAACACCTACGAGCATAGGATCCTCTCTCATAATAATTTTCATTGGCATCATGAACGAATTCAACAATATAGCTATCACATAAAGCATTCTTTTCATGATCCACAAGCATAGAAATTTTACTACTCTCCACATAAGCAATTTTCTTCTCATTCATAATAGTGGGAGCAAACTCAACAAAATAACTATCATGAGATACTTGATTGGCATAATCCAATTGAAAATTAAAATCATGATGACAAGTTTCATATTTATCATTATTCATTATAGCATACATGTCATCACAATAATCATCATAGATAGGAGGCATGCAATCATCATAATAAATTTTCTCATTAAAACTTGGGGGGCTAAAAAGATCATCTTCATCAAACATAGCAACCCCAAGCTTATGGCTTTACATATCATTAGCATCATGGATATTCATAGAATTCATACTAACAACATTGTAATCATGCTCATAATTCATGGATTTTATGCCAAACATTTTATTGAATTCTTCTTCTATTAATTGAGCACAATTTTCCTTTCCATCATTTTCACGAAAGACATTATAAAGATGAATAATATGAGGCAACCTTAATTCCATATTTTTTTGTAGTTTTCTTTTATAAACCAAACTAGTGATAAAACAAGAAACTAAAATATTCAATTGCAAGATCTAAAGATATACCTTCAAGCACTCACCTCCCCGGCAACGGCGCCAGAAAAGAGCTTGATGTCTACTACACAACTTATTCTTGTACACTCGTGTTGGGCCTCCAAGCGCAGAGTTTTGTAGGGCAGTAGCAATTTTCCCTCAAGTGGATGACCTAAGGTTTATCAATCCGTGGGAGGCGTAGGTTGAAGATGGTATCTCTCAAACAACCCTGCAACCAAATACAAGAAATCTCTTGTGTCCCCAACACACCCAATACAATGGTAAATTGTATAGGTGCACTAGTTCGGCGAAGAGATGGTGATAAAAGTGTAGTATGGATAGTAGATATAGGTTTTTGTAATCTGAAAATATAAAAACAGCAAGGTAGGAAGTAACAAAAGTGAGCACAAACGGTATTGCAATGCTTAAAAACAAGGCCTAGGGTTCATAATTTCACTAGTGCAATCTCTCAACAATGCTAACATAATTGGATCATATAATCATCCCTCAACGTGCAATAAAGAATCACTCCCAAATTCCTATTAACGGAGAACATAAGATAGAAATTGTTTGTAGGGTACGAAACCACCTCAAAGTTATCCTTTCCGATCGATCTATTGAGTTATTCCTATAGGTGTCACAAACAGCCCTAGAGTTCGTACTAAAATAACACCATATGATACACATCAACCAACTCTAATGTCACCTAGATACTCCAATGTCACCACAAGTATCCGTGAGTTGATTATACAATATGCATCAAACAACTTCATAATCATAATATTCAATCCACACAAAGAAGTCCAAGGAGCACCCCAAAGTTTCTATCGGAGAAAAGATAATGAAAATGTGCAACAACCCCTATGCATAGATTACCCCAATGTCACCGCGGGAATCCGCGAGTTGAATGCCAAAACATATATCAAGTGAATCAATATAATACCCCATTGTCACCACGGGTATTCATATGCAAGACATACATCAAGTGTTCTCAAATCTGAAATATTCAATCCGACAATACCGAAACCTCAAAGGGAAAAGATTCGATTCATCACAGCAAAGATAGAGAGGGAAGAAACACCATATGATCCAATTATATTAACAAAGCTCGCAGTACATCAAGATCATGCCAAATCAAGAACACGAGAGAGAGAGAGAGATAAAACACATAGCTACTGGTACAGACCGTCAGTCCCGAGGGTGAACTACTCCCTCCTCGTCATGGAGACTTCCGGGATGATGAAGATGGCCTCCGGTGATGATTCCCCCCTCCGGCAGGGTGCCGGAAAAGGGCTGTAGATTAGATCATGGAGGTACAGAGGCTTGCGGCGGCGTAAAAACTCATCTAGGTTAACTTTCGGGGGTTTCTGAATATATATGATTTTTTGGCGTTGGAATCACGTGAAGAAGGGCCACAGGGGGCCCATGAGGCACCAGGGCGCGCCTGGGGGGTGGCGCGCCCTAGTGGCTCGTGGGGCCACTGTGGGTCTTCTGGCCTCCTCCCAAAGCTTCTAGTGTCTCTTATGTTCCAGAAAAAATCGTCAAAAAGTTTCGCTGCATTTGGACTTCATTTGATATAGATTTTCTGGAAAACCAAAAGCAAGCAGAAAACAACAACTGGCACTAGGCACTAGGTCAATATGTTAGTCCATGAAAATCATATAAAAGCCGTATAAAAGTGCACCAAAATCATACAAAACTATAATAAACATGGCATGAATACTTCATAAATTATAGATACGTTGGAGACGTGTCAACATGCCGATGCATAGGAAGAGAGTTAGACTTCGTCATTGCATGATATATGTTGCTTTGTGCTCACTACTAAATTACAAATCATTGTTAATTAAAATTGGCTTTGATATACCTTGGGATCCGGGTGGATCAATTACTTGAGCACTTTATGCCTAGCTTAATGGCTTTAAAGAAAGCGCTGCCAGGGAGACAACCCGAAAGTTTTAGAGAGTCATTTTATTTCTGTTGTGTGCTTTTAAAAAGTTTAAAAACAAAAAAATATAGAGGGGAACTTAAAACTTTACAAAAAGAAAAGTGAAAGTGAGAAAGACAAGCACCGTGGAAGCGGGAGCATGCCTTGAACTTTGTTCATGCCCATGGAAACTTTGTGAATCTAGAATTACAGAAACTTTTCAACAAAAATAATTATCCCCTTGTACAAATCCATTGTATTATAAAAATAATGTGCCAAGATTTACCGTTAGGATGTTTAAATTGCTTGTTTGGTATGTGCAGTGCAAAAACAGAAACTTTTGCTGTAGTGCGTTAATTTACATGTTTAACTGGAACATGCAAAAATTCTGAAATTTTTACACGGTACTTCTATGAAAATTATTTATTTATTCCTAATTTTTCAGAATTTTTTGAGTTACAGAAGTATATGTACCATCTGCATCTTTACAGACTGTCCTATTTTCACAGATTGCTGTTATAGTTTCATTATTTGCTTATATTTGAAATCTTGTTGAGCCCCATTGACTTAGGAGCCATAGAATTGTGATAGCATACAGTGGGTAATGTTTGATTATAATTATACAATAATGTTAGAGCAGGACATGATGGGATTTGATGTTATATGAGGAGAATAAGGAGAGGCAAGAGTTCAAGCTTGGGGATGCCCTAGGCACACCAAGTAAATATTCAAGGAGACTCAAGCGTCTAAGCTTGAGGATGCCCCGGAAGGCATCCCATCTTTATTCGACAATTATCGATATGTCTCGGTTTTTATTTTGTTCACATGATATGCGTAAATTCTTGGAGCGTCTTTTGTGTTTATTTTTCCCTTTTATTTTATGCACCATGCTGGTATGAGATAGTCCTTGGTTGATTTATAGAATGCTCTTTGCACTTCACTTATATCTTTTGAGTATGGCTTTATAGAATGCTTCATGTGCTTCACTTATATCATTTGAAGTTTGGATGCCTGTTTCTCTACACATAGGAAAACCATTATTTTTAGAATGCTCTTTTGCTTCACTTATATTTGTTAGAGCGTGGGCAAGTGTGTTTTAGAAAGAATTAAACTCTCATGCTTCACTTATATCTGTTTAGAGAGTCAACAGGAATTGGCCATTCACATGGTTAGTCATAAAATCCTACATAAAACTTGTAGGTCATTGAATATGATATGTTTGATTCCTTGCAATAGTTTTGCGATATAGAGATGGTAATATGTGGGAGGTACTAGTGAATGATTGTGGTTTAGTAAGAATATTGGTGTTAAGGTTTGTGATTCCCGAAGCATGCATGTATAGTCTCTCGTTATGCTAAGAAGTTGGAGCATGATTTATTATTGATTGTCTTCCTTTTCGTGGAGGTCGGGGGCGTGCGATGGTTAACTCCTACCAACCTCCCCCCTAGGGGCATGCGTAGTAGTATTTTGCTTCGAGGGCTAATAAACTTTCGCAATAAGTATGTGTGTTCTTTATGCCTAAAGTGAGTCCATGGATTATACGCACTCTTACCTTTTCGCAATTTGCTAGCCTCTTCGGTACCGTGCATTGCCCTTTCTCACCTCGAGTGTCGGTGCAAACTTCACCAGTGCATCCAAACCCCGTGATATGATACGCTCTATCACACATAAGCCTCATTATATCTTCCTCAAATCAGCCACCATACCTACCTATTATGGCATTTCCATAGCCATTCCGAGATATATTGCCATGCAACTTCCATCATCATCATATACATGACTTGAGCATTCATTGTTATATTGCTTTGCATGATCGTAAGATAGTGCTACTTGTAGCTTGCGTTGGTATTTTCCCCGAAGAGGAAGGGATGATGCAGCACAGTAAAGATAAGTTTTTCCCTCAGTTATGAAACCAAGGTTATCGAGCCAGTAGGAGAATCATGCAACACCTCGTTAGCAGCACCTGCACACAAACAACAAATCCTTGCCCCCAACGCAAACGAGGGGTTGTCAATCCCTTGGCAGTCAATTGCAAGATTAAATTGTATGTGATAGATAAATAGATTGAAACAAAAAATACAAAATAAAATAAATAAAAGAAAATGGCAAAAATATTTTTAGGGTTTTAGTAATATGATTTAGATAGACCCGGGAGCCATAGTTTTCACTAGAGGATTCTCTTGAGAAAATAGCATACGGTGGGTAGAATAATGTCTCCCATAGTAGGAATAATGTCTCCCACGTTCTATCCCCGTCCCGATGGTGTGTCTAGCATCATCGGAGGGCGTGTGGAGGTTTGTCTCCGTCGGATCTCGCGGGATTCGGTCGGTGCTGGTCTTCGGTGGATCTGTTTGGATCCGGTCTTCGTTCGCCTTTGTTTGGGTGTTTACATGTTTGATTCTTCTGATCTACGACTTTCTTCATCGGCGATGGTTGCTACTCTGGTGCGCTGGTCCTATGGGGCCTTAGCACGACGACTTCCCGACTGTCTACTACAACAAGGTTTGCCCGGCTCCGGTGAGGGAGGGGCGATGACGGCGGCGCGCCTTCGGCTCGCTCCAGTGCTTGTAGTCGTCGCTAGGTGGTCCACGGACATGGTTGTAATTTTTATTACCTCTGTTGTTCTTTGTACTGCCATGATTGGAGATGAATAGATTGGAAGTTTCTCGCAAAAAAAAAACACGACAACCAATACACGGTCGCCGATGAAGATATGATGATTAGCTTAAAATACTCCATCCGATACTTTTTATATAAGTTTTGTCCAGAATTAAAGTATCTCTACTTTGATCAATTTTTTTCAAAATCAACATTCAAGATGCCAAATCAATATTGTTAGATTCATTATGAAATTTAGTTTCATAATATATATATTTGGTATTGTAGAAGTTGATATTTTTAGTATAACTTTGTAAAGTTTGATTTGTCAGAAATCTAATTCACGGAGTAAAAATGACTGAAGGGAGTAAGTGCCATGGCAGAGTGGCGAACGGAGTACGGTACCTCGATGAAGACGAGGAGGGCGCCGAACTCGGGCGCGATGTCGAACAGAAAAGCAAATAATCATGATGATATCCAAGGCAATGATCATGTATATAGGCATCACGTCCGAGACAAGTAGACCGACTCCTGCCTGCATCTACTACTATTACTCCACACATCGACCGCTATCCAGCATGCATCTAGTGTATTAAGTCCATAAAAGAACGGAGTAATGCCTTAAGAACGATGACATGATGTAGACAAGATAAACTCACGTATGAATAAACCCCATCTTTTTACCCTTAATAGCAATGATACATACGTGTCATGTCCCTTTCTGTCACTGGGATTGAGCACCGCAAGATCGAACCCATTACAAAGCACCTCTTCCCATGGCAAGATAAATCAATCTAGTTGGCCAAACCAAATCAATAGATTGGAGAAGAAATACGAGGCTATAATAATCATGCATAAAAGAGTGTAGCAAAGACTCAAATAATATTCATGGATAATCTGATCATAAACTCATAATTCATCGGATCCCAACAAACACACCGCAAAAAGTGATTACATCGGATAGAACTCCAAGAACATCGAGGAGAACATTGTATTGAAGATCAAAAAGAGAGAAGAAGCCATCTAGCTACTAACTATGGACCCAAAGGTCTGTGGTAAACTACTCACGCATCATCGGAAGGGCGGCAAGGTTGATGTAGAGCCCATCCGTGATCGATTCCCCCTCCGGCGGAGTACCGGAGAAGGCCTCCAGATGGGATCTCTCGAGAACAGAAACTTGCGGCGGCGGAAAAAGTATTTCGTGCACTTCCCTGAGGGTTTCTGATTTTTCTTGAATTTATAGTGGTGGAATTAGGTCAAACGGAGCTCTGTGGGCCCCACAAGGTACCAGGGCGCGCCTGCCCCCCAGGCACGCCCTGGTGCCTCGTGGGCACCTCCTGGGGTTTCTGGCCTCCTCCCGAAGCTTCTAGTGTTTATCTTGTCCAGAAAAAAATCTCCAAAAATATTCGTGGCATTTGGACTTCGTTTGGTATTGATTTTCTGTAAAACAAAAACAGGGCAGAAAACAGCAACTGGCACTGGGCACTAAGTTAATAGGTTAGTCTCCAAAAATGATATATAATTGCTGTAAATGCATATAAAAACATCCAAGATTGATAATATAACAGCATGGAACAATCAAAAATTATAGATACGTTGGAGACGTATCAGCATCCCCAAGCTTAATTCCTGCTCGTCCTCGAGTAGGTAAATGATAAAAACAAAAAAATTGATGTGGAATGCTGCCCACCATATTCATCACATATTCTTTTCTTTTGTAGCATGGACATTGGACTTGAATGATTCAAAGCAATAGTCTATAATTTGACATGAAGATATAAATACACAAACATGCTAACAAGCAACCATGTCTTTCAAAATATCAACGCTAAAGAAAGTTATCCCTAGCCCATTATGCTCAATCATTGATCCATTCATGAAACACACTCAAATATTAGCTACATCCAATGCACAAGTATGACAATAGTGCTCTCTAGTTTGTGCGTTATAAGAGAAGATGGAGACTCAAGTAAAAATAAAAATTGCATAAAAGTAAATAGATAGGCCCTTCGTAGAGGGAAGCAGAGATTTGTCAAATGTGCCAGAGCTCAAGGCTGAAATTAAAGAGATCAAATATTTTGAGAGGCATGCTTTTCCTGTCAACGAAAATGACCGAGAATTCCCATTATTTTTCATGCTAGACACATCATAGGCGGTTCCCAAACAGAAAGTAAAGTTTATTTCCTTTCCACCATTTCTTTCACAGTCCATGGCTAGCCGTATCCACGGGTGCCCTCCAAACCAGCACTTTCCAAGGAATTTTGTTGTTATTAATTTTGATTCATTGTGGGACTAGGCATCCCTATTACCAACCATCCTCTCGTGCAATGACAAGTGAATAAACACTCATCGTGAGAATAACACACCTAGCATGGAAAATAATGGCCATCCCCTGCCGCTTCATGAGCGGTACGGGCACACAAAACGGAAAAATTATTTTGAAAACTAGAGTTGGCACACGCAAATTTACTTGGAACGGCATTGAAATACCGCATATAGGTATATATAGTGGACTCATTTCGCAAAACTTGGGTTTAAGGAGTTTGGATGCACAAGCAGTATTTCCACTTAGTACAAATGAAGGCTAGCAAATAGATTGAGAAGGAACCAACCAAAAAACGAAAACGGTCATAAACATGCATTAAACATAACTAACACCAAATAATGCACCATAAGTGGATATAATTTCTTTGCATAACTATTGACTTGATGTGCATGCATAGGGAATCACAAACCTTAACACTAATATTCTTACTAAATCATAATTACTCACTAACATGACTCACATATTATCATTTCCATATCGCAAAACTATTGCAAGGAATCACACTTATCATATCCAATGATCTATGTGAAAGTTTTTATTATATCCCTCTTGAATATTCATCACTTTGGGACCAAATTCATATCTTGTGCAAATTACCGTTACTATCATCAACTCTCAAAAAGATTTAAGCGAAGCATGAGAGTGCAAATATTTCTTCAAAATTTCAATCTTATCAATTCTCAAAATAATATAAGTGAAGCATGAGAATTCATTTCTTCAAAATTTCAATCAACTCTCAAAATAATATAAGTGAAGCATGAGAGTTTATTTCTTCAAAATATAGTCACCACTGTGCACAAAAAGATTTAAGTAAAGCACTAGAGCAACTGCCTAGCTCAAAAAAAATTAAGTGAAGCACATAGAGTATTCTAACAAATGATGATAAACGTGTGGCTCTCTCAAGATAGGTGTGTTCAACAAAGATGATTGTGACAAACTAAAAAGTAAACAAAGCAAAGACTCATATAATACAAGACGCTCCAAGCAAAACACATATCATGTGACGAATAAAAATATAGCTCCAAGTAAAATTACCGATGGTTGGTAGAAGAAAGAGGGGATGCCTTTCGGGGCATCCCCAAGCTTAGACGCTTGAGTCTTCCTTGAATATTACCTTGGAGTGCCTCGGGCATCCCCAAGCTTAGGCTTTTGCTACTCCTTATTCCTTCATCCATCGTGATCTCACCCAAAACTTGAAAACTTCAATCACACAAAACTCAACAAAACCTTCGTGAGATCCGTTAGCATAACAAAATAAATCACTATTTTAAGTACTATTGCAAACCCATTCATATTTTATTTTTACATTATACCTACTGTACTCTAACTTCACCATGGCTTATACCCCCAGATACAATCCATAGATTCATCAAAACAAGCAAGTAGTGTATCAAAAACAGAATCTGTCAAAAACAGAACAGTCTGTAGAAATCTATTTAAAAGCCATACTTCTGTAACTCCAAAAATTCTGAAAAATTAGGAAAACGTGGGAAATTCATATACCAATACTGTGTAAAAATTTCAGATTTTTCTGATGCTCCAGTACAGAAATAAAATTCTGGCACTGGATGCAAAACTTTCTGTTTTCCAAACAGCATCAATTATATTATCTTCCAAATCATCCTAAAGGCTTTACTTGGCACAAACACTAATTAAAAACACAAAAACACAATCATACCAGTAGCATAATTGTGAAAACACACAATAACAGAAAAAATTTATTTTATTCATTGGGTTGCCTCCCAACAAGCGCTATTGTTTTATGCCCCTAGCTAGGCATAATGCATAGTTTCAAGTATTGTCATCTTTGGTTTCAGTAATCTTTGTAGGAGTTTTCTCAAACCTGGGAGGTTCTTTATGCTTCCCATTATTCTCAGAAAAGGAGGCAATTTTAAGATCCAAAATATCCAATCGCTTATTGCATAAAGATATCAAAGTGTTTGTGTGATTGAGATTTCCACTAATATTTTTAAGAGGCTCGTTAGACTTTTGCAACTCAACCAAATTTTTCTGCATATCAACCAATTTGTCTAATATTTGAGCCCCCTCTTGAGTAAAAGCAAAACCCTTTTGTGGTGGCGGAATCCCCAATATGCCTTCTATTATTTCATAGGCAGTAGTGGCCTCACTCCCAATAAAATTCCCCTTTGCAGCAAAATCCAAAAGTTGTCTATGATGCATGGTTAAACCTATATAGAAATTGCGAAGCAAAATTTTTAAATCCCCTTTTATAGAGCAAACATGGTAGGATTCCATTAACCTATACCAAGCATCTTTAAGATTTTCTCCTTGTTTCTGTTTGAAGTAAAGCACTTCAAAATCCGGGGACAAAGGAGGGATTATTGCGCTAGTCATGATGACAAGATGAGCAAATCAAAGAGGCAAACAAGAAAAAGGCAAATGGAAAATATTTTTGTATTTTTGTAAAAACGTTTTAGAAGTGGGGGAGATGAAAATGAGAGGCAAATGGCAAATAAAATAACTGCAAAGGTACTTGATAGATGTTGATGATGTCTCCCCGGCAACGGCGCCAGAAATTCTTCCTACTACTTGTAGCTTGCGTTGATATTTTCCCCAAAGAGGAAGGGATGATGCAGCACAGTAGAGATAAGTATTTCCCTCAGTTATGAAACCAAGGTTATCGACCCAGTAGGAGAATCACGCAACACCTCGTTAGCAGCACCTGCACACAAACAACAAATCCTTGCACCCAACGCAAACGAGGGGTTGTCAATCCCTCTGCGGTCAATTGCAAGATTAAATTGTATGTGATAGATAAATAGATTGAAACAAAAAATAAAAAATAAAATAAATAAAAGAAAATGGCAGCAATATTTTTAGGGTTTTAGTAATATGATTTAGATAGACCCGGGGGCCATAGTTTTCACTAGAGGCTTCTCTCGAGAAAATAGCATACGGTGGGTAGACAAATTACTGTTGGGCAATTGACAAAAAAGCAAATAATCATGAAGATATCCAAGGCAATGATCATGTATATAGGCATCACATCCGAGACAAGTAGACTGACTCCTGCCTGCATCTACTACTATTACTCCACACATCGACCGCTATCCAGCATGCATCTAGTGTATTAAGTCCATAAAAGAACGGAGTAACGCCTTAAGAACGATGACATGATGTAGACAAGATAAACTCACATATGAATAAACCCCATCTTTTTACCCTTAATAGCAATGATACATACGTGTCATGTCCCTTTCTGTCACTGGGATTGAGCACCGCAAGATCAAACCCATTACAAAGCACCTCTTCCCATGGCAAGATAAATCAATCTAGTTGGCCAAACCAAATCAATAGATCGGAGAAGAAATACGAGGCTATAATAATCATGCATAAAAGAGTGCAGCAAAGACTCAAATAATATTCATGGATAATCTGATCATAAACTCATAATTCATCGGATCCCAACAAACACACCGCAAAAAGTGATTACATCGGATAGAACTCCAAGAACATCGAGGAGAACATTGTATTGAAGATCAAAAAGAGAGAAGAAGCCATCTAGCTACTAACTATGGACCTGAAGGTCTATGGTAAACTACTCACGCATCATCGGATGGGCAGCAAGGTTGATGTAGAGCCCCTCCGTGATCGATCCCCCCTCCGGCGGAGTACCGGAGAAGGCCTCCAGATGGGATCTCTCGAGAACAGAAACTTGCGGCGGCGGAAAAAGTATTTCGTGGACTCCCGTGAGGGTTTCTGATTTTTCCTGAATTTATAGTGGTGGAATTAGGTCAAACGGAGCTCTGTGGGCCCCACGAGGTACCAAGGCGCGCCCTGGTGCCTCGTGGGCACCTCCTGGGGCTTCTGGTCTCCTCCCAAAGCTTCTAGTGTTTATCTTGTCCAGAAAAAAATCTCCAAAAAGTTTCGTGGCATTTGGACTTCGTTTGGTATTGATTTTCTGTAAAACAAAAACAGGGCAGAAAACAGCAACTGGCACTGGGCACTAAGTTAATAGGTTAGTCTCCAAAAATGATATATAATTGTTGTAAATGCATATAAAAACATCCAAGATTGATAATATAACAGCAGGGAACAATCAAAAATTATAGATACGTTGGAGACGTATCAGATAGCTAGCATGATATTTTCATGGCTTGTCCGCTTTTTGATATCTTTGCCACGCTAGATCATTGCACATCCTGGTACACCGCCAGAGGCATTCATATAGAGTCATATTTTGTTCTAGTATCGAGTTGTAATTTTGATTTGTAAGTAAATAGAAGTGTGGTGATCATCATATCCATTATTAGAGCATTGTCCCAGTGAGAAAAGGATGATGGAGACCATGATTCCCCAATAAGTCGGGATGAGACTCTGGACAAGAAAAAAGGGAGAAAAAAAAGAGAGGCCAAAAAGAGCCCATAAAAAAAGAAAGAAAAAAGAAAAAAATGAGAAAACAAAAAAATGAGAGAAAAAGAGAGAAGGGGCAATGTTACTATCCTTTTACCACACTTGTGCTTCAGAGTAGCACCATGTTTTTCATATAGAGAGTCTCCTATGTTGTCACTTTCATATACTAGTGGGAATTTTTCATTATAGAAGTTGGCTTGTATATTCCGATGATGGGCTTCCTCAATTGCCCGAGGTCTTGAGCAAGCAAGTTGGATGCACACCCACTTAGTTTTCAGTTTGAGCTTTCATACACTTATAGATCTTAGTGCATCCGTTGCATGGCAATCCCTACTCCTTGCATTGACATCAATTGATGGACATCTCCATAGCCCGTTGATTAGCCGCGTCGATGTGAGACTTTTTTTGTCTTCTCCATATTATCTCTACCACCGTATTCTATTCCACCCATAGTGCTATATCCATGGCTTGCGCTCATGTATTGCGTGGGGGTTGAAAAACCTGAAGCGCGTTAAAAAGTATGAACCAATTGCTTGGCTAACACCGGGGTTGTGCATGATATATATTTTGTGTTAAGAAGATGGAGCATGACAAGGCTATATGATTTTGTAGGGATAGCGTTCTTTAGCATTTTTATTCTGAAAGGCATGATTGTTTGTTGGGATGCCTGAGTATTGATGTCTTTATATCAAATTATAGACTATTGCTTAGAACCACTCGTGTCTTAATATTCATGCCATGATTAGATTATATGATCAAGATTATGCTAGGTAGCATTCCACATCAAAAATTATCTTTTTATCATTTACCTACTCAAGGACGAGCAGGAATTAAGCTTGGGGATGCTGATACGTCTCCGTCGTATCTATAATTTTTGATTGTTTCATGCCAATATTCTACAATGTTCATATACTTTTGGCAACATTTTATATTATTTTTGGGACTAACATATTGATCCAGTGCCCAGTGCCAGTTCCTGTTTGTTGCATGTTTTTTGTTTCACAGAATATCCATATGAAACGAAGCCCAAATGCAATAAAATTTTACGGAGAATTATTTTGGAATATATGTGATTTTTGGGAGGTGGAATCAACGCAAACGGAGGCCCACAGCCTCCACAAGCCACCTTGGCGCGCCGCCCCCCCTGGTCGCACGGTGGTGCCTCGTGGGCACACCGTAAGTCGGTTGGGGCCCTTCTTTCGCTGCAAGAAAGATAATATCCAGAAAAAGATATTGTTAAAATTTCAGCCCGATCGGAGTTACGGATCTCCAGGAATTTAAGAAACGGCGAAAGGCCAGAAAACAGGAACGCGAAACAGAAGAGAACAGAGAGAGATCCAATCTCAGAGGGGCTCCCGCCCCTCCGGGTGCCATGGAGGCCATGGACCAGAGGGGGAACTCTCCTCCCATATAGGGGGGAGGCCAAGGAAGAAGAAGAAGGAGGGGGGCTCTCTCCCCCTCTCTCCCGGTGGCGCCGGAACACCGCCGGGGCAACCATCGTGACGGCGATCTACACCAACAACTTCGCCGCCATCAACACCAACTCTCTTCCCCTCTATGCAGCGGTGTAACACCTCTTCTCCCCGCTGTAATCTCTACTTAAACATGGTGCTTAATGCTACATATTATTATCCAATGATGTGTTGCCATCCTATGATGTTTGAGTAGATTCGTTTTGTCCTATGGGTTGATTGATGATCGTGATTGGTTTGAGTTGTATGTTTTATTTTGGTGCTGTCCTATGGTGCCCTCCGTGTCGCGCAAGCGTGAGGGATTCCCGTTGTAGGGTTTGCAATACATTCATAATTCTCTTATATTGGGCGGCTAGAGTGACAGAAGCTTACACCCGAGTAAGGGGGTTGTTGCGTATGGGAGTAAAGGGGACTTGATACTTAATGTTATGGTTGGGTCTTACCTTAATGATCTTTGGTAGTTGTGGATGCTTGCTAGTGTTCCAATCATAAGTGCATATGATCCAAGTACGGAAAGTATGTTAGCTCATGCATCTCCCTCATATAAAATTGCAATAATGATTACCGGTCTAGTTATCGATTGCCTATGGACAAATCTTTCTCTTGTGTTACAAAAACTTTCTACTAAACAACTAAATTTTATTATCTTGCAATTTACTCGTAGTTTTATTATCTCGCAAATTACTCCTAGTTTTATTCTCGTTAAGTACTTCTAGTCTTATCCTTACACCCGCAAAATAGTTTCATACTTGTTCTAGGTAAAGCGAACGTTAAGTGCGCGTAGAGTTGTATCGGTGGTCGATAGAACTTGAAGGGAATATTAATTCTACCTTTAGCTCCTCGTTGGGTTTGACACTCTTATTTATCGAAAAAGCTACAATTGATCCCCTATACTTGTGGGTTATCACACGTGCATATGAGTTTTCCACTGAATCACATATTCCAGGATCATAGCAGTTATAGTATAGAATATAAACTCTTAATTATGAACACGGAAATATAATAATACGATATTATTGCCTCTAGGGCATATTTCCAACACATATCAACCAATCCTTTGATTTGGTATCAATCCTTTGTATCATCTATGTATGCTACATATTGTCTTTTGATTTGTCTTGCTTTATTAGTTGACCCATCATGGAACAAATGCTGCCATTGAATATTATGTTTGGTTTCTTATTAGTTATGCAACATAGATTGACTTTTGTATGCCTTGAAACTGGAGTTTTTTTGGGTAGTTTTTAGCACTTAGTTTCTCACCTGGGGCGTCAGCCAATCTTGGGTCTGCCACTGCTTTGACTCACCGCCAAAAGCCGCTCCACCATCCCCCCACCCCCTTCCTCGAGCTCTCCATCTTGAGAAGCTTCTTCACCGATGAGCAGGTAAGCGGCGTGATCTTTTCCATTTAGTGGTGGTCGGCAGCGGCAAGCCTTCTTCCTCCTCTTCTCCGAGCTACTCCCAGTCGTGGAGCCAGGAATTTCCTTCTTAGTATTCATCGTAAAAGAATGTATACAATGAACAACAATATATACTATATATGACATCAAATGTGCAGCAAGCTAGCAACAACAATGATTTAGTGACCATATATATGTAGTAGTAACACCCTCTCATCTACAATACATGATCACAAGGGAAATAAATCACCTATCTACCAAAATTGCAATCTAGAAATCTTTTTCTCCAAAAGGAGGTTGAAACCCCCAACCTCTCCATTATTGTGATGCACAAATCCATTTTTATGGAAATTGATGCAAGGGAACGAGGCCAAAGTCATCAACAATAGGAGTACAAAACATAAGCAACTGCCCAGTGACAGACATAACAAGGATTTTCATCCTGATTGCTGTAACCAACCACTGAAGGCCAGTGTGTCAGCAAGGAGATAACGCCTTCAATAAGGTAATAATGCAAGTTCATCGATGTCGAGTCCGGCCAATAAAGGCCAGAAAATGAGTTTTCACCCCGAACATGAAGTTGTGTTCCAATAACTATCCTGAGGATGAATCTTCTGAAAGTCATGCCAGTTAGTACTCCATGCTAGGCTGGAGTGACACTAACAGACGAGTGGGGTGTATTCCCGCCTTAGACCATCAACACAGTCATCGGGGGGCCTACCATGTCGTGTTACGGATTTAGCCATTGCCAATCCACACTGGCATGAACCAACCTCTAAGGCCACTACGACAGAGTTAGTGGAGTCAATGACGTCTAAGGCCTCCGCGATGGAGTTGGTGGAGTCGATGACCTCTAAGGCCACCGCGATGGAGTGTCGACGTGGTGGCTCAGCACATTAACCTAGGCATCCTCGGTAGTGATGAGCTGGAGTGCGAGAGAGTGTCGCGTCCACAGCCATATCCTCGGCTTCATCTTTTTCCTCCTTGTCGACACCTTCATTGGCACTTGTGTCGACAAGGAACGCGAAGAACATCCCATCACAGTTGTCGGCATTGTACTCGATCTGGTCGACGGGGGCATGGAGCATGGCAGCCTAAGCCTCGGCACTGGTGATCCACGCATGGAGGGAGACGGCCCCGTCTTCAGCGCTGGTTATGCGGGCAAGCAGGAAGCGCTCCTCTGAACATGCCACATAGTGACTCCCCGCGATTTCGACGGCTCAGCCGCTCGGCCAGACATACTTGCATTAGTTCCTGAAATATGCCCTAGAGGTAATAATAAAGTTGTTATTATTCTTTCTTCATGTTCGTGATTAAGTTTATATCTCTATGCTAGAATATTAGTTCCTGGATATGAGATTCGGAGGAAAAGTAAATGCATGTGTGAAATAATAAACACCAAACTGATCATGGTTAGGCCTTTGGAGTAGTTTTCTTGATCATGGGCATTGTTAATGTAACAAAGATGTCGGCAATAATGAGAACACATTGTTAGGATAACAATGGTGTTGGATAGAATCAACTTATGAAATACTATGATATCACATTGTGAGTATGCTATCGATATTCTCATAATGTGGTGGCGTTTACTTGCATCCTTGGACCATGAGAATATCATGGACCCACCGGATGGTTTCTTCGGGGTCAACCAATGCTACTCTGTAACCGGCTAATTATAAAGATGGCTTTGGGATTTTCTCCTCCAGCGATGGAGAGATACACTCTAGGCCCACTCGATGTTATAGTGTCAGCATCGCTAGGTTAGGTATTCTGACTAAGGAGTTAGTCACGGGGATGCCAGAATATGAAAATGAGTAAAAAGTACAAAACAAAAATGAGTATAACTAGGTATAGTGGTCAAGGAGTTGATCACGGGGATAATGTCAAAGTATCGCCTTGAGCTTAGTAGTTTATCGTGAGGCAAAAGGATTTGTATGTGGTAATACAATGTTCACTCAATAAAGATCTTCGATGATATGTGGGAATCGTTATGGGTGTCCAGATCTAACTTCAAAGGATCAAGATGGACTAAGAGGGGGTGAATAGATACAATTAGAAATTTTGATTACTTATTAGCAATTTTAGGCAAATGCGGAATATAAATGTGAGCCTAAGAATTGCTAAGGTGAGTCAAGTTTCTAGCAAAGATGATAGCAACAATAAGTAGAACTAAACAACACAATATGATATAGCAAATGTAAGGACAAGGAATCAGGATAACCACAGGTAAGGACTAAGGAGCTAGGGCTAGGGATAACCGAGACTCTTGAGACGAGGATTTATCCCGATGTTCACTTCCTTGGAGGGAAGCTAGTCACTGTTGTAGGGATGTGTGTTACCACGAAGGCATGCCGACACCACGAAGACTCACTCTATTCTCCTTGAGATATAACAAGGAATATGATTCTCAACCAGTAGTGGTAGACCTTGAGGTGGCCTCCAAACCTTTAAAAACTTTCCGAGGGTAAATCACGAGTTGATTCCTCATCGAAGACCTCCTATCCGCCTAGGAGTCTTCAACCTCCCAAAACAGCCAAAACCACACCTGTGACCCAAGTTAATTCACGGGGTTTTTTAAATCCCCCTGTGAGATACACACGGAGTAATAAATGCTCAATAAATCAAAGAGTAACTCAATTTCCTTTGGTGGAAACGTACGTAGATCAGGAGTTCCTCTATCTTCCCCCCCCCCCAAGGTGTGATGTGTTTTGATGGAGGGATGTGGAGGATTTGGGCATTTCTAGATTTTGAGAAATGGAGAAAGAGAAAGAATATGAATAGCTCAAAAGTCAATGGGTCGGATACCTCTCGGAGAAGTTGAAGTGAGCTTAAATAGCCCCACTTCCAAATGTGGCCATTGGGAGGCGGCAGACACCTTCCGGAAGGTGCCCCGAAAGTTCCGAAGTGACACTCCGGACTGTATGGATTTCGGCACTACTTCCGGAGCAACTTTCGGAGTAGAACAGAGAGCTAACAAAGTATTTTGGAATGGAGGGAGTATTTGTTTGATGCTGAGAAAGGAAAAAAGGAAAGAACGAGTGGATCGGTTTATTGAATCACAAAGAAGTGCTTTAAATAAGTTGTTTTAGTTTTTTTTCTGAAGCACTAAAGCATTATTGTCGATAGAGACATGGAGTCATTGAAATTTTTTCTCTTGTTCGAGATAATCATACTAGTTTAATCTTGTTATTCTATTAATCTTATTGTCGTAATATGAAATTGCTCCACTAATATCAATATTAGACGTCTCAAAGTAAGAATGTGTGGTTGGAAGATAACTATTACTCCCTCCGATTCAAAAATAGTGTCACAATTTTGAACTAAGGTTAGTTCGACCTTTGTTCAAAACTACGACACTTATTATGGATCAGAGGGAGTAACACTTTACATTTGAAAGTAGATAAATGTATGTGTATGTATCTATACACATACATGTATCTACTTTGCAGAGAATCGATAAACAAGGTCAAAGCATATATATTCCTTTCCAACCGCAAAAGGGCGCTCCTCTTGTGTAGCAAGGGCTACAAGGCGACGAGTTGCGCAACGTTGTGGCTTGCGTGTGAGTGGGGGAAGTCGGAGCGGCGGCTCCAGATTCGAAAGTGTGTGTGTTGGTTAAGACTATGGTCAGGGTGCCGTGTGATCGACAAGGCCTTGTTGCTTGTGTGGTTATTGGTCTGTTTTTCTCATAAATTGGGTCGACCTGCTTAGGTTTTCAATTTGGTTTCCCTTCTCATCCAGATCAATCCTTTTTCTATATGAGATCATATTCAGGTGAAAATATTATGTGCCTTCTTTATGATGATTTGACACTATTTCTAGACTTTCCAGACTTTGCATATGAATCTGCTGAGCTGGTCAGGTGCATCTAAATCAAACCTCTTCGCGATGTAGGATTTCACTCGAGACGATGCTTTCATGTATTTTGCGAGAGATGTTTCTGCATGTGTGTTGTCAGACTGCTGATCTTGCATATTGTATCTGTCAAATTGTGCAAATTGCTGTCGTCGAGTTAATTAGAAGCAGGGTTGGGGGCTTCCATCGACATAGCTTTAGCTTTTAAATTGGTTTTATTTCCTGGGATCATAAATAGTGTTATGTATACAAGAATAAATAGTGTTATGCTATGTTATGTCAGTTATAACCAGTTATAAACAGTGTTATGCTATGTTATGTATACAAGAATAAACAGTGTTATGCTATGTTATGTCAGTGTTATGCTACTTATTTTTAATGCAATGTCGCTTCTTTCCCTGAGATGCCCCTGCAAATTAATAACATAGCCCATGGCTATTTACTCATTTTTGTGAAATATGGCCCATGTCTATGACATGTGTACTCAAAACCCACGTATCATAGACATCGCATATATCAAAATTGTGCATTAAAATTTTCAACAGGGACAAATACATGTCTGTCCCTAAATTCAATGTTCACCGCAATAGATTTAGAAGTAGAAAAAAAACCTCTGCATTCATGATTTGTGTATGACTGCTCAAGCTCAAGAATTTATGGTGTCTTATTGAATTTGAAGTTGCACTAATGCATTATATATCGTGTCGCCTCCTGGGGCGGCTCGGGCGAAGCCCAATCCCGCCGCCGTCACCCACCACCCCTCCTCTTCTCCAACCCTCGCCGCTGCCGAATGACACGGTCGGGCTAAGCCCGCGCAGCAGACGCGGCGGCGAGGCTTCCCGGCCCGTGATGGCGTTGTCGAAGTTGTAACACCCAATATGCGGTCCTATCCTCAAGGAACTTGGAAGTCCCGCTAAGTATAGAAGCGCATATCGGAGACGCTTCCCAAGGTGGATATCATTACAACATACCATGTACTGAATAGATGAGAATACCAGATAAAGGCTTACACTCGCCACAAGCTACACCATGAATATATCAATACATCAATACATAGCAACCATCATACAGAAGAGCGGGATCCGACTACGGATGAAACCAAATGAAAGAAGAATGACGTCCAGCCTGCTAATCCCAGGCTACCAACCGGGAACCCATCCTATGATCGTCGAAGAAGAAGAAGAAGAAGAACTCCAAATGGAACAAGCATCGCTCTCACATCAAAGCATCGCTTTACCTATACTTGCACCTGTTATTGTAGTAATCTGTGAGCCTTTATGGGACTCAGCAATCTCATTACCATGGATATCAGAACTAGCAAAGCTTAATGGGTACGGAATGGTTAAGTGCTGAGGTTGCAGCAAGCACTAAACATTTGTATCTGGCTAGCTTACGAGTGCAAGAATAAGAAGAGTAAAATACGCATAAACGGACGCAAACTAGCATGATCAAGAAGTGATCCTAAACACTGACTTAGGAGTCATACATAACCCCACCGTGTTCTCTTTCCGAACTCCCTCGAAAAGAGACGATCACGGCTACGCACACGGTTGGTGTATTTAATTAGATTTAGTGTCAACTTCTCTACAATCAGATATTATAAATTTCCAAGTCGCCACATAACCGCGGGCACGGCTTTCCGAAAGCTTTAACCCTGCAGGGGTGCTCCAACTCGTCCATCATAAATTATCACAAGCTGCTTTGAAAGACTTCAACCTCGGGATAGCCCGAAGTATCCTCGGAATCCTGGTGCACAAAACATTCAACTAAGGTAAAATAAAACCAGCAAGACCTCCCGACGTGTCGACGATCCCGATAGGAGCCACACGTATCTCGTTCTCAGGACACGACCAGATGGGCAAGACGTCGGGTTGGCTGAGACCCGGTTTCCCCAGGGGCGCCGAACATCGCCCGTTTTGGACCAGCACCATCAGCACTGGCCCCCTGTATTATGTGGAATTAGGAATCCGCGAGGACGCAACCCCTGCTACTTGTAGCTTGCGTTGGTATTTCCCCGAAGAGGAAGGGATGATGCAGCACAGTAGAGATAAGTATTTCCCTCAGTTATGAAACCAAGGTTATCGAACCAGTCGGAGAATCACGCAACACCTCGTTAGTAGCACCTGCACACAAACAACAAATCCTTGCACCCAACGCAAACGAGAGGTTGTCAATCTCTCGGCGGTCAATTGCAAGATTAAATTGTATGTGATAGATAGATAGATTGAAACAAAAATACAAAATAAAATAAATAAAAGAAAAAGGCAGCAATATTTTTAGGGTTTTAGTAATATGATTTAGATAGACCCAGGGGCCATAGGTTTCACTAGAGGCTTCTCTCGAGAAAATAGCATATGGTGAGTAGACAAATTACTGTTGGGCAATTGATAGAAAAGCAAATAATCATGACGATATCCAAGGCAATGATCATGTATATATGCATCATGTCCAATACAAGTAGACCGACTCCTGCCTGCATCTACTACTATTACTCCACACATCGACTGCTATCCAGCATGCATCTAGTGTATTAAGTCCATAAAGAACGGAGTAACGCCTTAAGAACGATGACATGATGTAGACAAGATAAACTCACGTATGAATAAACCCCATCTTTTTACCCTTAATAGCAACGATACATACGTGTCATGTCCCTTTCTGTCACTGGGATTGAGCGCCGCAAGATCGAACCCATTACAAAGCACCTCTTCCCAAGGCAAGATAAATCAATCTAGTTGGCCAAACCAAATCAATAGATCGGAGAAGAAATACAAGGCTATAATAATCATGCACCAAAGAGATCAGAAAAGACTCAAATATTTTCATGGATAATCTGATCATAAACTCACAATTCATCGGATCCCAACAAACACACCGCAAAAAGTGATTACATCGGATAGAACTCCAAGAACATCGAGGAGAACATTGTATTGAAGATCAAAAAGAGAGAAGAAGCCATCTAGCTACTGCCTATGGACCCCGAAGGTCTGTGGTAAACTACTCACGCATCATCGGAAGGGCAGCAAGGTTGATGTAGAACCCCTCCGTGAACGATTCCCCCTCCGGCAGATTACTGGAGAAGGACCCCAGATGGGATCTCTCTGGAACAGAAACTTGTGGCGGCGGAAAAAGTATTTCGTGGACTCCCCTAAGGGTTTCTGATTTTTCCTGAATTTATAGTGGTGGAATTAGGTCAAACGGAGCAAAGGGGGGCCCACAAGGCACCAGGGCGCGCCAGGCCACCTCCTGGGTCTTCTGGCCCTCTCCTGAAGCTTCTAGTGTTTATCTTGTCCAGAAAAAAATCTCCAAAAAGTTTCGTGGCATTTGGACTTCGTTTGGTATTGATTTTCTGTAAAACAAAAACAGGGCAGAAAACAGCAACTGGCATTGGGCACTAAGTTAATAGGCTAGTCTCCAAAAATGATATATAATTGCTGTAAATGATTATAAAAACATCCAAGATTGATAATATAACAGCATGGAACAATCAAAAATTATAGATACGTTGGAGACGTATCAACCCCCTATGCTAATTAATTATTTATCAATATTATTATGTTGTCAAATTTTGAAACCAAAATTGGGCCTTGCTGGAAGAGTTTTATTCAAAGACAAATTATCAAGAGGGCCCATAAACCACCAAATGTGTTAGGAGCGCTCATCAAAGAACATAACACCGGTATTACGGAAACTGGGGCGGCAAGAGTGGAACAAAACACCAAGCAAAAGGCCGAGCCTTCCACCATTTACCAAGTGTACAGATGCATTAATTACATAAGATATATTCTGATATCCTATGATATCCATGTCCCAACATGGAACAAACTGCACCTACAACTTGCAACGCTATAAGAGGGGCTGAGCAAAGCGGTAACATAGCCAAACAACGGTTTGGTAGGATAGTGGAGGTTAAAGGCTTATCATGGCATTTTGGGAGGCTGACATACAAGTGGTAGGTAGCGAGATCAAGCGATAGCAACGAGACAACTAGCAAGCAAAGATAGTAGTGATATCCAAGGTAATAGTCATCTTACCTGGAATCCCGCTTGGAAGAAGATCGAATCGATGAAGTAGTCAAACAAGCGTAGTCGAATGAATCCTCACAACTCCGGAACGGGAACTAACGAGAAGAAGCAAAACCGGAAAGAACCAAATGACATGGTAAACAAACAAGCATAATCATGGCATGATGCACAATCAAGTATAGTGTATGTTCAGTTTAATGAGGCATGGCATGGCAAAGTGCAACAATCAAATACTACATATTAAGTGAAACTCAATATGCAACAAGTTGCATATTGACGAAACTTCACAACAATTATTTATTTAACTCCCGTTTATGCAACTCATCAATATTAAATGTTGTTGAACATGGCAAGAGATGAAGCATAAGTAAACTACCTATTTAGGCAGATTAAATGAGGCCAGAAACAACATATAACAATTTTGGAAATTCCCCATATGCAATTTTCAAATTAGCTACTGTTCTGCCCTAAACACAATTTTATAGTTGTTAAACACTAAAGCAAAATGCACGATGTTATTCTACACGTTTTTATACTCCATTTACATATAAATTTTATTTAATTCGGAGCTACTGTTATTTAGTTATGAAATAAACCATATTAGCATGTCAAAAATGCAAATTGATGCAAATAGCAATTTTAAACATTTTTAACATGGATGAAAGTTGGATATTGTGAAACTACATGAAATTCTGAGCAAGTTGAATATATGACATGTTTTATTTGGATGCATGGACATTTAATTATGAGCGATGCAAATTTAATGGCATTTTTTGTAATTATGTAATGTAGTGGAAATATAGCTACAACCACATAGAAGGAAAAAAACATACACGGGCCAAAACAGCTAAAGCAGTGGCGGCCCAATAGGAATTGAGGTCCAGCGGCTGAGTGTGTGCTTGGAAAGAAATACAGAAGCAAAAAGGAAAATAGGGGGGACCAGGTTTCGAACCCAGGACAATCGATTGGAGTGGCTCCAACCACTCTGCTACTGCTGCTCGTTTCAACTAAAGGAAGAAGATCATCAAACAAGCGTAGTCGAATGAATCCTCGCAACTCCGGAATGGGAACTAACGAGAAAAAGCAAAACCGGAAAGAACCAAATGACATGGTAAACAAACAAGCATAATCATGGCATGATGCACAATCAAGTATGGTGTATGTCCAGTTTAATGAGGCATGGCATGGCAAAGTGCAACAATCAAATACTACATATTAAATGAAGCTCAATATGCAACAAGTTGCATATTGACGAAACTTCACAACAATTATTTATTTCACTCCCGTTTATGCAACTCATCAATATTAAATGTTGTTAAACATGGCAAGAGATGCAGCATAAGTAAACTACCTATTTAGGCAGTTTAAATGAGTCCGGAAACAACATATAAGAATTCTGGAAATTCCCCATATGCAATTTTCGAATTAGCTATTGTTCTGCCCTAAACACAATTTTATAGTTGTTAAACAGTAAAGCAAAATGCACCATGTTATTCTACACGTTTTTCTACTCCATTTACATATAAATTTTATTTAATTCGGAGCTACGGTTATTTAGTTATGAAATAAACCATATTAGCATGTCAAAAATGCAAATTGATGCAAACAGCAATTTTAAACATTTTTAACATGGATGAAAGTTGGATATTGTGAAACTACATGAAATTCTGAGCAAGTTGCATATATGACATGTTTTATTTGGATGCATGGATATTTAATTATGAGCAATGCAAATTTAATGGCATTTTTTGTAATTATGTAATGTAGTGGAAAAATAGCTACAACCACATAGAAGGAAAAAAACATACATGGGCCAAAACAGCTAAAGCAGTGGCGGCCCAATAGGAATTGAGGTCCAGCGGCTGAGTGTGTGCTTGGAAAGAAATACAGAAGCAAAAAAGGAAAATAGGAGGACCAGGGTTTCGAACCCAGGACGATCGATTAGAGTGTCTCCAACCACTCCGCTGCTGCTGCTCGTTTCAACTAAAGGAAGAAGATCGTCAAACAAGCGTAGTCGAATGAATCCTCACAACTCCGGAACGGGAACTAACGAGAAGAAGCAAAACCGAAAAGAACCAAATGACATGGTAAACAAACAAGCATAATCATGGCATGATGCACAATCAAGTATGGTGTATGTCCAGTTTAATGAGGCATGGCATGGCAAAGTGCAACAATCAAATACTACATATTAAGTGAAACTCAATATGCAACAAGTTGCATCTTGACGAAACTTCACAATAATTATTTATTTCACTCCCGTTTATGCAACTCATCAATATTAAATGTTGTTGAACATGGCAAGAGATGAAGAATAAGTAAACTTCCTATTTAGGCAGTTTAAATGAGGCCGGAAACAACATATAACAATTCTGGAAATTCCCCATATGCAATTTTCAAATTAGCTACTGTTCTGCCCTAAACACAATTTTATAGTTGTTAAACAGTAAAGCAAAATGCACCATGTTATTCTACATGTTTTTCTACTCCATTTACATATAAATTTTATTTAATTCGGAGCTACGGTTATTTAGTTATGAAATAAACCATATTAGCATGTCAAAAATGCAAATTGATGCAAACAGCAATTTTAAACATTTTAACATGGATGAAAGTTGGATATTGTGAAACTACATGAAATTCTGAGCAAGTTGCATATATGACATGTTTTATTTGGATGCATGAATATTTAATTATGAGCAATGCAAATTAATGGCATTTTTTGTAATTATGTAATGTAGTGGAAAAATAGCTACAACCACATAGAAGGAAAAAAAACATACACGGGCCAAAACAACTAAAGCAGTGGCGGCCCAATAGGAATTGAGGTCCAGCGGCTGAGTGTGTGCTTGGAAAGAAATACAGAAGCAAAAAGGAAAATAGGGGGGCCAGGGTTTCGAACCCAGGACGATCGATTGGAGTGGCTCCAACCACTCTGTGGCTGCTGATCGTTTCAACTAAAGCAGGGCGCTACTCATAATGAAGCAGAAAGGCCTGGCCTTCTGCTCCAGCGAACACACAGAGGTGCTCTGAGGTGCTGCCTGCAAGCAAATGCGGCGGCGACTGCGGCTGGACGACAGCGGCGGGCGTGCGGGATGTGCAGTGGAGTGTGTGTGCGGTCACGCATGCGCAAACGCTCGAGCACGAGCTCGTGCTCGTCTCGAGTGCAGCACAGCATGGCGACGCGGCGGCGGAAAGAGCTGGCCGGGCACGGCGTGGCTTGCGGGCGAGCTGAGCTGCTACGGTGCGTGATCTGCGAAGGTGTGTGTGTGTGTGTGTGAGCAAGTTTGGGTGTGCAGTGAGTGCAATGGTAGCCGAGCAGTGAGGCAAGGCACGAGCTTCAGCTCGTGGCCATGGGTTGACATGGAGATTTCAGCGATCATGGCCTCGGACATGCACGGAACAGCGGTTACGCGGACGGATTCGTCAAGAGGAAAAGGCTGGGAGGAGCAGGAGTTCACCACGGTCCCGTAGGACACGAAACGGAGGTCTCAGAGGCGTCGTAGAGGCACGGCGGAGGCGCTGATCGACGGAGGCGTTCCTGGCTCCGAGAAGAAGAAACAGAGGAATTAGACGATGTGGCCGACGGCTTGAAGGCGAGATGGCGTCCGATCCGTGACGTAGAGGAAGTAGTCGACGTCGGGGTTCTCCTGGTCACCTTGGTTGCGGCTGGGCTTGACGGAGAGCACGCCGACAACGGGAACATGCTCATGTGCTCTCTCGGGTCTCTCATGGGGAAGGAGAAGGAGGGCAGGGGAGAGGCCCCTGGGTGGCGGCGGAGATGGGGAAACCCTAGAGGGCTCGCGGGCGTCGAGGGGTTTTATAGGAGGGCTAGAAGGGTGTGGACGGTGCGGTCTCGCCATGGTGGCCATATGCGTGGGTGGTGACCTGGATTTACTGTGAGAGGGGAGGGGGTGCGTGAGGTGGAAGAAAAGGTGAGGAGAAGAGTATGACAGGTGGCGCCGGCCGGTGCATGTGTGGGATTTACTAGGGGCGAGAGAGAGAGAGGTCCAGGTGGGCTGGGCTGCCGGGAGGATCAGAGGTAAGTGGGCTCTCTCCTCTTAATCTGAAATTCTTACTTTTCTCCATTAGACAAAATGGAAGGTAACAAGAAAAACACAGAGGGTTAGGAGAGGAAATTCTTGGAGATAAAAATATCCCTGGACTCCTAGGATTTATCCCTATTTAAATAAATTGCTTTGGAGACTGAAAATTAAATCAAGTTTGAATTTAATTCAAATTTGAGTGAATTTTTAATCCAACCAAAACAATTCCAAATGAGCTGGAAATTGGAGGAGAGTGTCTTGGCATGGTTTAGGGATTTAAAGAATATAGTGAACATTTTTATGCAGCAGGAAAAATGCCACTTGAATTTGGAATGGAACTAAAGAAGGAAAGAAGTTTGCCTTGGGGATTTGATACTTGGTGAAACTGATAGAACTTGAGCAAAAGATATCAGGAAAGGGCAAGGAGAAGGAGTAGGCGAAGAAGAAGAAGTTGCCATGCACACGAACAAGTAAAAGAAAACAAGTCCAAATATAAATAAATAAATATCACAAGCAAGCAAGCATGAACATATCACAATAATAATGGAGGTCTCGGTCTTGGGTTGTTACAGAAGTGTTGAACCTGGGCAGCAGCCCTGGCTTCGTGGTGGCGGGCGGCCACTATGGCCGTGCTACTTGCGAACTGCGTTGGGATTTTCCCCGAAGAGGAAGGGAGATGCAGTACAGTAGAGATAAGTATTTCCCTCAGTGAGAACCAAGGTATCAATCCAGTAGGAGAACCATGCAAAACCTCATGAGCAGCACCTGCACACACAAAAGCAAATACTTGCACCCAACGCGGGCAAGAGGGTTGCCAATCCCCTTGAACTCGTTACTTGCAAGGATTAAATCTTGTAGTGGTAGATAGATAAATTGCAAAAGAAAATAAAAGTAAATAAATTGCAGAAAATATTTTTAGGTTTTCTTTTTATATGATTAACGTAGACCCGGGGGCCGTAGTTTTCACTAGAGGCTTCTCTCTCGAGCACATAGCATACGGTGGGTAGACAAATTACTGTTGGGCAATTGATAGAAAAGCGCATAGTTATGACGATATTCAAGGCAATGATCATGTATATAGGCATCACGTCCGAGACAAGTAGACCGGCTTCTGCCTGCATCTACTACTATTACTCCACCCATCGACCGCTATCCAGCATGCATCTAGGGTATTAAGTCAATAAAAACAGAGTAACTCCTTAAGCAAGATGACATGATGTAGACAAAGTAAACCCAATCAATATGAATAAACCCCGTCGTTTTACCCTTAATGGCAACAATACAAATACGTGTCTTGTCCATTTCTATCACTGGGATATAGAGCACCGCAAGATTGAACCCATCACAAAGCACCTCTCCCACTGAAGATAAATCAATCTAGTTGGCCAAACCAAACGGATAGATCGGAGAGAAATACAAAGCTATAATAATCATGCATAAAAGAATTCAGAAAAAGACTCAAATATTTCTCATGAATAATCTGATCATAAACCCACAATTCATCGTATCCGAACAAACACACCGCAAAAGAAGATTACATCGAGTAGAAATCCAAGAAGATTGAGGAGAACATTGTATTGAAGATCAAAGAGAGAGAAGAAGTCATCTAGCTACTAGCTATGGACCCGTAGGTCTATGGTAAACTACTCACACATCATCGGTAGGGCAGCAAGATTGATGTAGAAGCCCTCCGTGATCGATTCCCCCTCCGGCAGAGTACCGGAAAAGGCCCCCAGATGGGATCGCGGAAGAACAAAAGCTTGCGGCAGCGGAAAAGTTATTCGGGGTGGCTCTCTATTGGTTTCCCAATATTTGAGAATTTATAGAAGTGGAATTAGGTCAAAAGGAGTCACCTCCTCGTGAGGCTTGCGGCATGCTGGGGCGCGCCGGGTTGCCTTGTCACCTCCTCGTGAGGCTTCTAGTCTCCTCCCAAAGCTTCTAGGGTCTCTTTTGTCCATAAAAATCGTCAAAAAGTTTTATAGCATTTGGACTCCGTTTGGTATTGATTTCCAGAAAAACCAAAAACAAGCAGAAAACAGCACTCGGCACTAGGTTAATAGGGTAGTCCCAAAAATTGATATAAAATAACATATAATTGCATATAAAACATCTAAGATTGATAATATAATAGCATGGAACAATCAAAAATTATAGATACGTTGGAGACGTATTAGCATCCCCAAGCTTAATTACTGCTCGTCCTTGAGTAGGTAAATGATAAAAACAGAATTTTTGATGTGGAATGCTACCTAACATGTCTATCATGTAATCTCTTTTACGACATAAATATTGTGAAGCGATGAATTAACAATATCAACTTAATAATATCCATGAACATAAGAAGCATAATCATTAAACTTTTAGAATATATGATCCTTAACGAGTGTTATCCCTACTCACTTTCTCATATTAGCATGGCATGACTCTATCTTCACCGCAAATATATAAATCATGAGCACCCCGGTGTTAAACCAGGCAATTGGAGCGTACTTCTAACGCGCTTCAGCATTTTCAACTCCCACGCAATACATGAGAGTGAGCCATGGACATAGCACTAGGTGGAATAGAATGCGGTGATAGGGATCAATAATGGTAAAAGGAGAAGAAGAAAGTCTCGCATCAACTCAGCGGATCAATGGGCTATGGAGATGCCCATCAATCGATATCAATGCGAGGAGTAGGGATTGCTATGTAACGGATGCACTAAGAGCTATAAGTGTATGAAAGCTCAAACTGAAAACTAAGTGGGTGTGCATCCAACTTGCTTGCTCATGAAGACCTCGGGCATTTGAGGAAGCCCATCATCGAAATATACAAACCAAGTTCTATAACGTTAAATTCCCACTAGTATATGAAAGTGACAACTCAGGAGACTCTCTATATGAAAAACATGGTGCTACTTTGAAGAACAAGTGTGGAAACGAATAGTAACATTACCCCTTCTCTCTTTTTCTCTCATTTTTTTGTGGGCTCTTTTTGGCCTTTCTTCCTTTTTTTCGTCCGGAGCCTCATCCCGACTTGTGGGGGAATCATAGTCTCCATCATCCTTTCCTCACTGGGACAATGCTCTAATAATGATGATCATCACAGTTTTATTTACTTACAACTCAATATTACAACTCGATACTAGAACAATATGATTATATGAATGCCTCTGGCAGTGTACCAGGATGTGCAATGATCTAGCGTAACATGTATAAAAAATGATGAACGGTGGCTGAGCCACACAAATACTATGTCAGCTATATGATCATGCAAAGCAATATGACAATAATTATGTGTGTCATATAAACGGAACGGTGGAAGTTGCATGGCAATATATCTCGGAATGGCTATGGAAATGCCATAATAGGTAGGTATGGTGGCTGTTTTGAGGAAGATATAAAGAGCCTTATGTGTGAAAGAGCGTATCATATCACGAGGTTTGGATGCACCGGCAAAGTTTGCGCCAACTCTCGAGGTGAGAAAGGGCAAGGCACGGTACCGAAGAGGCTAGCAAATTGCGGAAAGATAGGAGTGCGTATAATCCATGGACTCACATTAGTCATAAAGAACTCACATACTTATTGTGAAAGCCTATTAGCCCTCGAAGCAAAGTACTAACCGCATGCCCCTAGGGAGGAGGTTGGTAGGATTTAACCATCACGCACCCCCGATTGTAACAACACTCAAGGATTTTATTTCAGACCTATAAATGCTCGAACTTCCTCACCAAGCCACGACCAATACTTAGATGAGTAATCATAACAAACTTTAATACCAATATTTCTACTAACCAATGATCATGAACCTATATCCTTTCATATTACGACATTAATAAAATTAACCATGCACTTCATATTTAGTGATCTACATGAAAGTTTTTATTATATCCCCCTTGAATACCTTATCATATCAGGACCATTCTTTTAACACGTGCAAATTGCCATTACTATTTATTAGACTCTCAAAAAGATTTAAGTGAAGCATGAGAGTGCAACTATTTCTATAAAATATAACCACCGCCGTGCTCTAAAAGATATAAGTGAAGCACTAGAGCAACTGCCTAGCTCAAAAGATATAAGTGAAGCACAAAGAGTATTCTTACAAATCACGATAATTATGTGTCCCTCTCAAAAGGTGTGTACAACAAAATATGATTGTGGCAATCTAAAAAGCAAACAAAGAAAAGAAAACTATGGCACAAGACGCTCCAAGTAAAACTCATATCATGTGATGAATAAAAATATAGCTCCAAGTGAGTTACCGATAGATTGTAGACGAAAGAGGGGATGCCTTCCGGGGCATCCCCAAGCTTAGACGCTTGGGTCTTCCTTGAATATTACCTTGGGGTGCCTTGGGCATCCCCAAGCTTAGGGTCTTGCCGCTCCTTATTCCTTCAACCATCATGATCTCACCCAAAACTTGAAAACTTCAGTACACAAAACTCAACAGAAACCTCGTGAGATCCATTAGTATAACAAACAAATCTTAAACTTTAGGTACTGTTGTAAATTGATTCATATTTAAAATTAGCATAATGCTACTGTACTCCAACTTCTGCATGACTTATACCCCCCCCCCCCCCCCCCGATACAATCCATAGATTCATCAAAATAAGCAAACTATGCAATAAAAACAGAATCTGTCTAAAATAGTACAGTCTGTAAAGATCTGAATAAAAATCATACTTCTGTAACTCCAAAAATTCTGAAAAATTAGGACAACGTAAAATTTCATATTCCAATATTGTGTAAAAAATTCAGCAATTGTTGACATTCCAGCAAAAAATGAAAATTCTAGAACTGGATGCAAAAGTTTCTGTTTTCAAATAGCATTGATAATACTATCATCCAAATCATCTCAAAGGCATTACTTGGCACAAACACTAACTAAAACATAAAAACACAATCATAACAATAGCTATAATCATGTGACACAAGAAAAATAAAAAGTGCAATAAATATAAATATTGGGTTGCCTCCCAACAAGTGTTATTGTTTTATGCCCCTAGCTAGGCATAATGCATTATTTCAAGTATTATCATCCTTAGTTTCCAATTCCTCAATTATACATCCACTCTTCCTAGAAGGTCTAGCATAGGAATTTTTTATCATCACACTTCTAGGGACAAAGTTGAGGAATTTGCTTTCATGAATAGGTTCCTTTATTATATCAATGAAATTAGGGTGCAAACTAATCATTTTAAGATCCTCGTTTCCCTTACTAGATGTGGCACCCTTATTCTTAGGAACATACATAAACTTACAATTCTTAGGAGGAGGAGTCCTCTCATTAGTTTTCGCGGAAGAAAAAGCGGAACCCAAATTATTAATAATTTCTTCCAACTTATCGATTCTAGAAGAACTTTGCTCTATTTTCTCATTAACCATGGGTTCTTTCTCTTTTAACACCTTTAATGTAGCTCCTACCTTTGAGTCAAATTGATTAATATGATTGCAAACCTTCTTATCTAGATTTTCAATATGTTCAATAGTAGGCATTTTATTTTCAATAGATTCTAGCCTTTGCATAACATGCTCCAAAGTCAATGTTGTTTCATTAATAGTGATAGGTGGTGGTCCCACTAGATTTTCCATAGCATTGAAAGCGTCCATAGGGTGACTACTTAAGAAATTCCCTCTAGTAATAGTATCTAGCACAAATCGATACCAAGTAGTAACACCCACATAAAAATTGTGAAGAAGGACGGTAGTGGATTGCTTACGAGTTGGCCTATTTTGAGCATCGCAAATTCTATGCCAAGCATCTTTTAAACTTTCTCCTCCCCTTTGTTTAAAATTTAAAACTTCATTTTCAGGAGTGCAAGCAATAATTGAAGAACTGGCCATAGTGGCAAGGCAAGCAAACGAGCAAACAAGCAAATAAAATATTTTTGTGTTTTTGTAATTTTTATGAGAAGTGGGGGAGATAAAAACGAGAGGCAAATGCAAATAAAAAGGCAAATAAAAGTAGAGCAAGTAGATGATAGTTTATGTGAAGGTACTTGATAGGTTTTGATGATGTCTCCCCGGCAACGGCGTCAGAAATTCTTCCTGCTACTTGTGAACTGCGTTGGGATTTTCCCTGAAGAGGAGGGGAGATGTAGTACAGTAGAGATAAGTATTTCCCTCAGTGAGAACCAAGGTATCAATCCAGTAGGAGAACCACGCAAACCTCATGAGCAGCACCTGCACACACAAAAGAAAATAATTGCACCCAATGCGGGCAAGAGGGTTGTCAATCCCCTTGAACTCGTTACTTTCAAGGATTAAATCTTGTAGTGGTAGATAGATAAATTGCAAAAGAAAATAAAAGTAAATAAATTACAGCAAATATTTTTAGGTTTTCTTTTTATATGATTAAGGTAGACCCAGGGGCCATAGTTTTCACTAGAGGCTTCTCTCTCCAGCACATAGCATACGGTGGGTAGACAAATTACTGTTGGGCAATTGATAGAAAAGCGCATAGTTATGACGATATTCAAGGCAATGATCATATATATATGCATCACGTCCGAGACAAGTAGACCGACTCCTTCCTGTATCTACTACTATTACTCCACCCACCGATCGCTATCCAGCACGCATCTAGGGTATTAAGTCAATAAAAATAGAGTAACGCCTTAAGCAAGATGACATGATGTAGACAAAATAAACCCAATCAATATGAATAAACTCCATCGTTTTACCCTTAATGGCAACAATACAGATACGTGTCTTGTCCATTTCTGTCACTGGGATATAGAGCACCGCAAGATTGAACCCATCACAAAGCACCTCTCCCACTGAAGATAAATCAATCTAGTTGCCCAAACCAAACGGATAGATCGGAGAGAAATACAAAGCTATAATAATCATGCATAAAAGAATTCAGAAAAAACTCAAATATTTCTCATGAATAATCTGATCATAAACCCACAATTCATCGGATCCCAGCAAACACACCGCAAAAGAAGATTGCATCGAGTAGAACTCCAAGAAGATCGAGGAGAACATTGTATTGAAGATCAAAGAGAGAGAAGAAGCCATCTAGCTACTAGCTATGGACCCGTAGGTCTGTGGTAAACTACTCACACATCATCGGTAGGACAGCAAGGTTGATGTAGAAGCCCTCCGTGATCGATTTCCCCTCCGGCAGAGTACCAAAAAAGGCCTCCAGATGGGATCACGGAAGAACAGAAGCTTGCGGTGGCGGAAAAGTTATTCAGGGTGGCTCTCTGTTGGTTTCCCAATATTTGAGAATTTATAGAAGTGGAATTAGGTCAAAAGGAGTCACGAGGGGCCCACAAGGTATACCCCCCCCCCCCGCCGGTGCGCGCCAGGTTGCTTTGTCACCTCCTCGTTAGGCTTCTGGTCTCCTCCCGAAGCTTCTAGGGTCTCTTTTGTCCAGAAAAAAATTGTCAAAAAGTTTCATAGCATTTGGACTCCGTTTGGTACTAATTTCCTGAAAAATCAAAAACAAGCAGAAAACAGCAACTGGCACTGGGCACTGGGTTAATAGGTTAGTCCCAAAAAATAATATAAAATAGCATATAATTGCATATAAAACATCCAAGATTGATAATATAATAGCATGGAACAATCAAAAATTATAGATACGTTGGAGATGTATCAGGCCGTAGGGGTGGCACGGCGGTTGGGCCTGGTGATGCTCCGGTCTCCCCCATGGCAGCGGTCAGCGTGTAAGGGAGTGGTGCTCTGGATCTCGACGCTGGCGGCTCCCCGCTTAGGTCTCCGGCTCCGCTCGGCGTGGCGACACGGGATCCTCGGTGGAGTAATGGTGGTCCACGGGAGGGCTGGCCACTGCCGGATCTGGCTGGGTGTGGTCGGATTCGGTTGGCCAGCTGTGGTTTCCTGCTATGGCCATGTCTCCGTGTGGTGCAGTGACTGCGGCGCAGCAGGGTGACCTCTTGTCCCCGGGTCTGGTGTGGCGGCTTTTGGACTCCGGGGCGGCGGCCCCGGGGAGGTGGTTGATGTGTCGACGGATGTGGAGTTCGCGCGGGCGACGCGGCGGCCGCGGTGTGCTTGGTGGAGGGTGGCTTGTCTCTCTTGTCTGAGCAGCTCGACGACGGCGGTTCTTCGATGAGTCACAGCTTCGGCGGCTTTGCGGTTCGGGCTTCCGCGGCGGCGTTATGTGCGGGCTTGGGACCGCCAGATCTCGCCGGCGAGATTGTGCGAGGTGGCAGCCTGCCCTTCCCTGCCCTGAGGACATGCGCCAGCCTTCGTGCTGGTGGCTTGCCCTGGTTGGCTCGGTAGCAAGGCGTAGTGGTGGTCCCCGTGTGACGATGGTGCGGTTGCTGTGCAAGGGTGCGCGGCTCAGTGGAGGTGTTGGTTGGCGTCGGTCCACCGCGTGGGAGTGGTGGTGTTGCTGATCCGGGCAAAAGCTTGCCCAGTGCTTGTCGATCGGCGATGCGGCGCCCGTGGGCATCGCTTTCTTCTTTGGAGGCGTCGTCGTGGTGATTTGTGCATCATCAACTCTCGGGTCAAGATCTCCGGGCGAAAGTCAAGATCTTGATTGGATTAGGCGGCGACGTCATCTCCAATGTCGCTTTCCTTCTTTGGGCGTCGTCTTGGAGATCTTGGCCCCATTTGTGCTTCCTGCAAGCTGGACGTGCACAGCATCGCGGTCGGCATGTGCCCGACCGGCGATGAGGTTGGTGTGGCATTGCAACGCGTGTGGCAACGACGATGGTGGCAAGAAGATCCTAGTTGCGGCTTGTCCTTCTGATGTCGACGGTCTGGTGCACCAATGGGTGTGACAGAGGAGTCGGAGCTACGGGTGCCGGAGCCGTTGCGACAACGATGACTCCATGAGGGCAGTTTTCAGCGGGTGGTGCTTTCCGGATGTTGCGCTTGACTAGGTTGGTACAAGGCTTGCAACTTTCTCCTATGAAGCTCGTCAAAATCGAAGCTGCCATGTCCTCAATGTTCGGAGCTGCCATGTCCTCAATGTTGCAGTCGACTGTTTGGTGTTGTTGTGGCTAGGTCATCCGTGTACCCCTTGTTGGGTTTGTATCTAGGTTTTCACCAGAGTTTTTTCTAATGAACCAGGCAACTCTCTTCTTAATCAATGTAAATGGCAAATATTTTGCATCGTTTAAAAAAAAAGCATTATATCAAGTGTTTGTGCTTATCACCCTGTAGAAGAAAGGAAAGTCCTTGCATTTTCCATGTAGCCACAATTATTTTCCTTGACTGCGCAAATCAATGGCGCATTCTGACTACTACATCTGTGCAATGTCCTTGTTATACTGATCTATCCATCCATGTATGATCTCAACTTCCTGTCTCCTTTGTTCTACAAGCCAGTCTGGATCATCCTTGGTTGCTGATCTGAAGTCCAAATGATGGGCCCCTGAACATCACCACCACAAGAAGTAGCCATGCGTAAGTAAGTTCGGAATACTTTTGACCTTGCATATTCTGCAACTTCATGTTTACCTTTCTCAGTGACAAGAGCAATGATGCTGGATGATATGTTCTTGAGTACCCTGGTAGCAGTTCGGAAGGAAAAATATATTATTGTTTACTATGGTAAAATTGCTACCTAAATGGTTGAAACTATCAACATGAATAGATCAGATGGTGAGAAATCTTTTACTCCTACCCGCCTCCACTCCACGGGTCTCGCATCCCGTTGGAGAAGATGATGTTGCTCCCAAACCTCTTGAGAACCTTGTCAATTTTCTGTAGTGGGTTGTGCAATGCAGTACCAGGTAAGAACATGCCACCCAAAGAAATGCTGCTACTGACGGTTCGTATGTAAACAGTGAAAATCTGAACAAAAACTTACATGTCCACCATATTCAGAAGTGATCCAGTGCATCCTCGGACGAACTCCGTAGCCCGCGAGGCAGCTCTCGGACTTCTTCTCGTAACTGAAGCTGGATGGTGGGAACATGCTCTCGTTCGACACCGTCATCGGCATGACCATCTCTGTGCAGGCCTGCACAAGAGTTTGTTTCAGAAAACACATACATGATCTTCTCAGTCTTCATGTGTTATTAGTAGCTCAGTACATCACATACACATGTATGTGAGTCAGGCTTGTACCTGCCAGCCCCATCCTTTGAAGCCATGAGGGTCATCGCCACCCTCCACCTGGAAGCATTTCTGGTCGCCTGTGTAATTGTAGTACACGCTCGCCGCAGCGAAAGCCTTGTCGATGACATCTGCTCCCGCGGGAAAAGAATCAATGATCTTGCACATCTGCAGAAGTGTCAGGAGAATTACATGCAAAGCAGAGGAGTAAAAAGAACAGGTCCTCTTTTTGCATGACTCGGTTTGGTAACTCTTAAACTCATGTTACTCTCATTCATTTCATGTAATGCAGGCGAGAATAATAGTTGTAAATTAGGTTACAAGTGGCTAACCTCCTTGACTGGGTAAGCAGGCAGATTCATCAAGAAATTTGCTGGGGTTGGATAGTCCACCATGGCTGTGTGGATGAACGCTGTCTGTAGCCAGCCGCTCAGCGAATAAATGAACTTCACGGTCCTAAGATTCAAAGAATAAAGCAACGCCATGAACCGGTGTCATTGTTGTCGATCCGCTCAAAGCATGAAATCATTTATTAGTTCACCACTCCCGTTAGCTTGGCAAGATTAGATTTACATGTCCATCGATTTATCATTGAACTTAATGTACCTTCTTTGGGGCTGCAAGTCATTTTTTTCATGTATTTCTTGCTACAAGGTTTGACTATTTGTTTACTTTACTTACACTTTCGGATAAAAAAGAATACTTGCAGTCTTAATCTCTTGTTTTTCTCTCTATATCAATAAGTTTTATACCATGCGGCCGGTGTCCTATACAGTTATAAGTAAAGGGGGGAAATCATTTTCTCCCTTCATGAAAAGATTGAGTAATTGTGTTAGGCAAAGCTTACTTGCAGGCCCTGAAGGTTTTACTGAGCTCCAAGAGGCCTGTGTCGTTGGATCCCCTGTTATCTAGCACATCCCAGACTGCCTTGATGACACTGAAGCAATTCAGGCTCTCGGACTGCAAAACTAGTTGGATGTTACAATCAGCTGATTAAACACCTGGGTTTTCATGGAAACTTGATCTTGGGAGAAGGAATAATCAAGCACCACTCAGACAAAGATGTCACCAGCAAGTTACTGATCATTCCATTTCCATGTTATATTCTGTCTCTACGTTATTAGCAACAGATGCGTCATCATCATCAGTAATGAACAAAATGCATCAATTTGCATATCTTTGGCCAAATGAGGACCTTATTCCCAACCGCCTATTGATAGTCCTTCGGTGCTATATATTTAGTTCACATGCAGTCATGATTTCGAAGAAATAGTCCCTTGACGCGGTTGAGCATTACAATCAAGCTAATCAACAACTGAATAGCCATGATGAACTCATAATCAAGACCTCACCTAGACATCTACTCCCACCGTCCCATAATATTAGAGCGTTTTTGAATGCTCTTATATTATGGGACGGAGGGAGTACATCATTGGCTGTAAGGTAACATTCGATCAAATAAATTTAAGCTGAATGCCCATGGAAAGTGCAAGGGCTAGCCGCCATCACCATTCACCAATTCATAATCCAGAACTGAAACATTATGATAGTATTGATAACACCAGAGGAAGAGAGACATGCTACCGGACGACAAGTGACAATAAGTGCAATCAGTAGCAGTACTAATAATTTCCAGAGCAGACACCATCGATAAGTTTGCAGAAGACGGACGTACGTTCATGTCGACCTGCCGTGCGTTCTGGAGACTAATAATTTGACCAGTGACAGTGGGCCATCTATCCACAAATTATTAGGCCAACTTCTTTCTTTTTTCTGTTATTATGGAGTGGTAATTAATTATACTAGATGACACCCCGCGCATTGCCACAGGAATTGGTTGCAATATATTTCGATGAGATTTTATTGTATCAATATGTATATTTTAATTAATACTCCCTCTGCAACTTAATGGGGGCAGCCCGGTGCACCGTGCATGTAGCTCCCGCTTGCGCAGGGTCCGGGGAAGGGTCCGACCACTTTGGGTCTATAGTATGCAGCCTTTCCCTACATTTCTACAAGAGGCTAGGTCACAAGGCGACAGCTTTACCGCTGCGCCAAGGATCCCTTCTCCCTCTGTAACTTAATACAAGACATTTTTTGACACTGTCATGGACTCTAAAAACATCATATAAAAAGTTACGGAGGGAGTAATATATATTGCATATCTTGATCACATCATATGTGAACTCACTTACGAGTAGGGAATTTGAAGAAAAAAAACTCGCATAAATGTGGGGGAGAGAACTTGCTATGAAGGACAATAATTTCTAAAACTTATTAGGATGATGAGGTAGCATAGCTGCATGTTTTCTACAAATAGTTAGTGGCGGCTAGTTATTTAGATATAGAAAATTACCTTGAAGTCCTGCGAGACGGTGTCGTGGAAGGTTGACCACGGGGTGATGTCGTCGAAGTGCAGGATGGGTGCGGAGGACGCCAGGGCTCCCATGGTGACATGGGGATACTTGAGCCTGAACCATGAAGCCAACACTAGAAACAACAGCCAAGCCACACACTATAAGACAACATTAGTTTTATTTTTGAATATCCACATGACAACATTAGTTTTATTTTTGAATATCCACATGACAACATTAGTGTATATTAGCTCATCCTTATCTCCACAAAACTACCGATCCGAGCACCCTAGCTCCATTGGTCACATCTATCTCCATTTGTCACATCTATTGACCATCCTTCCTATCTAACCTAGTCATCGGGGAGGAATCAACGGGGTTCCGGTGTAGATTCTTGTCGTCTCCTTGGAGCAGCAAGGTTAGGGTTTCTCGTCTCGCATTCTCGACGACGATGTATGGTGCCAGGCGCTTCGGATCGATTCACGGGTTCAACGGCGACGACTGCAGCTTCAAGGCGCTGGTCCTTACGGGCACGTGCACGAAGACTTCCAACTGTCATTGACAAGGTCAGCCTGGCACCGGTAGGGGAGTGGCGATAGCAGCACGTCGACTGCTCGTTCTAGCGGCTGTAGTGGTCCAATGACCTCAATGTTATTTCTATTATGTTGGAGTGCTTTGTACTTCTCTTGAACGTTTATAATATATCCGGACCCTTCTTCGCAAAAAAAATAAAGCTACCACAACTACAACAACTCTTTTTTGTTTGAGAAACAACAGCGCCACCACTTTTTAGTTTGGCTTGACACCTGCCTTTTACAGCAACCCCTAGCCACCTCATTCCCAGCCTCTACACCCACTCAATCAGCACCAACATCCTAGACTATGAGACCATGCAAGGTGGGTTGCATGCGGATCTACGGAATGGTCTGTCCAGTGTTGCTTTGAAAGAATTGCCCGCTTTGCCTTTGTTATTGCAGTATTTTCAGGTCACTGGTAGTTGGTCCAGACCAGAGATCCTTACTCCACTCCGACGATTTCTCCTCCCGTGTTGTCTACAGCCTTCTAATGCATGAGTACGGCTGTACGGGGATATGATCATGCTGATCTCATTTGGCGCTCCTGCAACCCCAACAAGCTCAAGGTCTTCGGCTGGCTACTCTTTGTTGTGGATGTATGAATACCAGAGGAAATCTATTCCACAAACATCTCCTCCACCGGTTCCTGCCCTCAATGCATGTGCTTCCTAGGACACTCACCACATCATCAACTCTCCGAGCTCCATGCGGAGTTGGGAGTCACCTGAGCATCATCCCTACCACGCGGGTGTAGGATCTTTGGTGCTCCCCTACTCTGGCTCACCTAGATGACGACTTCTGGGCAGAAATCATGATGTTTAGACTTTGAAAGATTTGGGTCTCCAGTAATAGCAAGGTTTTCAGAAACATTGATCACCATGGACCCCCGTGTGTAATTACCATTATAAACATTATTACCATTATAAACATTATTTGGACTTCGAACATTTGATCTCACCGGTTTAAGGAGCTAGTTGGTAATGTCGCCGTATTGTCTTGGCAGATTTGCCCCTCTTCACGCATAATCGTGACCATGTAATTCTTGCCTTGGATTATTTCGAGTAATATATATATACATGTGGGGATCCTGTCCCCCCCTCCCCTCCCCACCCCACCCCCGGTGATTTCTCAAAAAACAAAAAACAAGCCGGAAGACGGCAACCCCTCCTAAAAATAATAATTAAACTTAAGAAGGAGATTTAGACTAATGCATGAACAGATATAACATAAGGAAACACATTAGTGATGGACTTACTGCCACCGTAAGAGCCGCCGAAGACAACGACAGGGGCGTCAACAGCGGATATGTTCTGCTTGAGGCTGGTGATGAGGATAGCAAAGTCGGCGAGCGCCTGTGTGGATGTCAGGTAACCCAGCATGTCAGCTGACTTGTACGAGTCGTTCCCGAACGGCTTCGACTCCCCGTAGAACCGATGCTACACTCCCACACATATTTGAAATAAGTTGCAACTTGAACAAGTGAATACTGATAGTATTTTGTACCATTAATTAAGCTTAAGTACCAACTAGCGGGATGATTCATGCATTTATGTGGCTAGATTTGTCGTTGTTCAATTTTAGTACTAGCATGTTTGCTTATTTCTTCTCAATCTGGTTCATTGGCCTTCAGAAATTAGACACCAAAACATAACACCACATTATGATGCTTCTTTATCTTGAAGAGAAGCTTCAAATAAGAAATAATCGAAACATAATATCGTTGAGCCTTTTTTCTTCCCTTTCTCGTAATTAGTGGTATTGCAGTTAGGTTCAATTAGGGATATGCCATGCATCGACATGCTTCCAGCCTTCCACACATGCACGCCTTACTTTAATTTCCTTTGTTGCATGCCTACTAATGTAATGTAATCATATTTAACGATAATTGTGAAAACATTATCTGTATTATCTCTACCAACTCGTGCATAGCTTGTAGGCATGAACATTACCTTATCTTTTATCAAATTGTGTCCATGGTATATGCGTCATAACTTACCTTTTGTTGATCGTGCCAACGTTGGTTGCTCCAAATTCTACTATTTAACACAACTAAATTGACTTATATCATAGGAGTACTTGACATGAACTTTTCTTTCTAACCTTTACAAATACAGAAGAAAAAATTTCACTTTCTTCATTTCCAAAAGTCACCCACATGCTCATCGATCCGTATCGAATGTCTTTACATGACTTATTACATGGACATCCACATGATATCTGATCGTGTCTATGTTGTTTGCACTAATTTGTATTTTTTTTAGCACCGTTCAAGTATGTAGACATGATGTTTTTCTAATCCAGTCTCCCTCAGTCACTCAGATTTTTATTTCAGATCGTGCCCATGTTCTGCTGCTTATCTCACTTGCTGATTTATGGCAATATAATTATCGGTGACAAAGTAGGCCTAGCTCACGTGGCTAAGAGGAGTGGAATCTCATCACCCACATTCATATTTATTGTACCACAGAAGACAAAATTTGTCAATATCTCAAATTTTGTAGAACATTTCCTTTCACTCTCTCTTGTCGACCATGTCGTTTAGCCATGACTCATGTTTTTAACATGACTAAAATAACTTATTGCATAGTCCCTCCTTGACAAATGTAAGGCACACATTTTCCAATTGTAAACTACATAATCAATATTTCAATTACAGTTAAGAGAAAGATAATCAGATGATAAGTGAAAAGAAGTTATTTCTATTACAAATCCAACGATATTAGTTTGATTTCTATAACATCCGCATGTTATTATATATCAGCTTATCAAAGCCTGAAAATAATGTCCTACATTTTTAACCAGATGAGGTGTATTTGATATGATTTGTTGCGGCCACAACACAATTATGTTTCCATATCCATCATATGATATTTAACATGTACACTTTGGATGTAATTGCCTATTCTAGTTACCCTGTGTCAGGAAATCAATAACATGTTGTAATCCGCATGTTATTATTTTATCAATGTTGACACGTTTAAGTAACCCAAGCAGACATCAAAGTAATCCATGCATGTTGTCACATCATTTTATTTTATAATCAGAATTCTATTCTTTATATAGAATTTATTATATGTATGAACTCTTAGAGTCCGGATGGAAAATATTTAGTTGATACATTTGCCCTTAATTTTGTTTTTGCAGGAATTTTTGCTCTTGATCCAACTAATAGAAAATAATTGTATGCATCTCAATCGAGCTAGAATCATATTCTTGTACGGTGAAATCCATCAAGTGCTCTGGCAATGAAATTCCAGTCAGCCTAGCTAGCACACGCGAAGTAAAGCAACTTCGTTAATTGCTTGAGTGCTGACATCGGCAGTGATGTCATCAGGACTGCTCTCTTTGTTTCAATCGGACTGCAACCGACCCGGAGCGCCGATCCATCACGAGTGGCTGTGATGCATATATATATTATTATTATATTATTATTTTCATTTTGATCATTAGAATTAGATGATCATTAGAATTAGATTCTAATGTATAATCAAGGGAACAGATTATTCAGTCTATATAGATGCATTTGTTGGCCCGTTTACTTCTTAATAATTATATATTATTATTATCCTTAATTAGAAACAAAATGGTGTGCAGCACGACAACCAAAATTTGGACCAAGGCGTGGCCACCGATGATATGATGATTAGCTGAAAGTATCAGCCATGGCGGAGGATGGGGCAGCTGGGTACCTCAATGAAGACGATGAGGGCGCCGAACTCAGGTGCAATGTCGAAGATGAAGCCAGTGTTGGTGGCCAACCACTCGACGTCGGCCTCGCCACCCATGTACACGAACAGCGGCCCGGTGGGTTTCCGCCAGAAGGTGTCGTTGAGGAGGTACTTCTGGGAGAAGACGCGGGAGGAATTGGGCGTGAAGGTGAAGTGGTCCAGCTCCTGCGGGAAGTAGTGCGCCGTGAACGGCTTCACCGCAGTGGCATACCTGCCGCTCGAGCTTGCTTCCCGGTGCCGCAGGGTAGAGATTCCTGCGGGGAAAGAGGGAGGCTGATGGGTTGGGCGCTTCGAGGGGCTCGCTGCTGCTGCCGGTGCGGGCGTGAATGCCACGAGGAGGAGCAACAGCAGCGCCGGGATGGCGGCGAGGAGGGAGGAGGCCGCCATTTCTGCCCGTCACTCCCTGCAGCTCGCCGGCGTCACTGCCCATGTGGTGTGGGACTTAAGAAGGCGCGGGTGTGCGAGAACGTACACACTCCCAGCCAGCCTGCATGCAGCCCTGCACACGTACATCCAAAAGTGTATGATTATTCAAACCAGGTCCAAGAGATGGTGACAAACGGTTTGAGAAAACAATAACATGCTAAATGATGCTTAACATTGAAGAAACCTACCACAGGTAACACGACAAACCGCAGCACCTAGAACAGACCGTAGGCGTCGAACACCCAAACTGGAACTCGAGGCACCAGTACAACAAGACTTCAAGAAAGACGCTCTTACGGCAACGATATCTTGGGACGACCAAGTGAAGGAGTAGAGCATCTCAAGAAATATCACCTCAGTGGCTCAGCTAAACCCAATAACTCAATCAGTCACAGCAGTCAAAAAATTGCTTATGGTTACAGACGGCAACATGCAACATACTACCTCGGTCACCCTTCACATCAATAATTCAGCACTCATGTCGAAAAACAATTCAGCGCTCTCAAAAAGAAAATCCGGTAGCATCGTTCTCTGTCGCATGTAAGAACAAAATGCTGCAGCTGGTAACTTGCTGGGAGGCAAACAATGTTAGTACGACAACCATTTAAAAACAAGCCAGCAAGTCTACCTTAGTATAACAGAGTGCAACCACTCTAGAACCTAACTTAGGAGACGCTAAAATATGTTCCACAGGCAGCAATATCTCTACAAGATCACAGCTAGAGCCAATAAAATCAACATGAAATTTGGTTGGGAGACCCTTTCTCTTTTGGCACCAAACCAAATGGATGAGATCACTGATGAACCAAGCATGAATATGGAAGCATCTCTTGAGAGCAGCAAAATAATCGGAAACAAATAAAGAACAAGTAGACGTAGGAGAGAAGAAAAAGATCAAATGACCAAACAACATGCCCTGCCTGCATTTTAGTTGAAATGTAAAGCGCCAAAATTACTGTCAAGCAAAACCAAATAGTGCCTCAAAATTAGGAGGAACCATAAATCTTGTGCAATAGCAATACAATACAAACAATAGATTTTGCATTAAACAGAGAGCATTGTTTGGCATACAGAACCCGTAATAATACGTGGTCACCAATAGCATGTAAAATTATGTGACAAGGGAGGATATTGGGCTATGCAATCCTCCTGATGCCTACTGACCTCGATCTAACTTCAAGTACAAAGGAAAGATGTGCTCTACTTTAGAATCAAGATGAAATTCCACACATCATCGCAGTTGAAAGAAAGAAACTGCCCAAATACACTCTTAACACATACATGGCGAGAGAACAACATATTATACTATTAGTACAAGGGCTTCTCAGGCTTGCTCAGCAGGACCGCATTCATGAAGAGACACAATGGTAGACAGGTATACAAACTCTCATGGGAAATTCAATAGAACTAAAAACTCTGTACAACGAATTTGTTTGATATTGAAAAATTTCACTGAACATTATCATTTTGTTAACCAACACTCAACACATACATGGCGAGAGAACAACATATTATACATAGCCAATCGAGGGCTCACATATCAAAATTACTGACCAGGCACATAACCTTTTATTCACAGCACTTAATGTGCATATGCACTCTCAGTTGCATCCAAAAAGACTGATTATCTGATTGACCATACGAATTACAGCACCAACAACACTGGCTTATGACTTGAACATGCTTCTGTGGAGAAGGGCGGTGATATAGAAGCTTGCTCTAAGACATGCTTATTAAAATACATGATAGAGCATCATTAGACCACAACAAATTTGGAGTATTTTGCCGTGCATGTGTGCAACCACAAAGTATAGTGTGCTGGGGGCCACGACAATCCATTTAAGTTGCACAGTGGAAACAAAACTAACTGAATATGTAGCATCAAATTACGATTTTTTCTTGGCTGATACTTGATGTACCATAGTGCGGACAGATGCAAGAACAAAAAAAAGGGCAAGAACAACTTACACAATAAAGGTATGAGAGGGAAGAAATACATACACAGGACAGCTATAAACACAGGAGCATAAATAAGCAACACCTTCAAATACAGATTAAAAAAAGAGAAATAGTATAGCACATTATGCTGAAAGAGCACTAGAATTGCATTTGAGGGGGCTCAGATTCGCCTTTGCTCGATCATATAACCTACCCCCATCATCTCTTATCACCAGATCAACCCGTTTATAGTGTGGAGCTGCCCTGGTTATCACTCATCAAAATGACCTTCCAAGGACAGAGCCACCAAAAATATAGCAAATCTGCTAGAGTTGCTATTAGTACTCCCTCCGTTCCATAATTCTTGTCGTGGTTGAAATGGCTCCAAGAGACGAGGGAGGATCCAACTTAATACCCACAGCTTACTTGATTGCCCAAGAGCGTGCTTATATCAGCAATGGTCAATCATCGTTGCCCCGAATCAGAATTCTATTTCAAAAAACATAGCAGACTAAATGCCTTCTTGGACCATCTTTTGTCAACAGACAAACTTCTGGTGGTGACCAAATGGTAGCAAATTGATAATTCAAATAGTTACTATGTCTAAATGGACAAATGTCTCTTGTTATAAGCTTGCCAGGAAGAGTGCAGAGCAAAGCGATGCAAACTATATGTAGAAAGAAGGCAGCAACAACACAGAAAAGGAAGTTAAGAAGCTAACAAAACAAACATCCTTCAAATTTAGGTGGATCCAGAATCTTGTGGAACATCATCAATAGTAATGCCTACATGCCTACATGCAAAACTATCTAATGACTGGTGAACCAACCAAGAATATGCTATCTACTGAGAGCAGCAAAATGATCATGGATTACAAGACTGAAGAACCAACCGAGAATAAGCTATCTCCTGAAAGCAACAAAATCCCAAACAATAAAGAACAAGTACAACTAAGAGAAGAGAAAAATCAAATGACCAAACAATAAAAAACAACCACTGCCTGCATTTTAACTTAAATGTAAACCACTAAAATGAATGTCAAGCAAAACCAAATAGTGCCTCAAAATTAGGAGGAACCAGAAATCTTGAGCAATAGCAATACAAACAATATATTTTGCATTAAACAGAGAGCATTGTTTGGCATACAGAACCCGTAATAATTCATGGTCACCAATAGCTTGCAAAATTATGTGACAAGGGAGGATGTTGGGCTATTCAATCCTCCTGATGCCTACTGACCTCGATCTAACTTCAAGTAGAAAGGAAAGATATACTTTAGAATCAAGATGAAATTGCACAAATTATCGCAGCTGAAAGGAAGAAACTGCGAAAATACAAACTATTACAAAGGCTTCCCAGGCTTGCTCAGCAGGACCACATTCATGAAGAGACACAATGGTAGACCAGTATACAAACTCTTATGGGAAATCCAATAGAACTAAAAAAACTCTGAACAAAGAATTCGTTTGATATTGAAGAATTTCACTGAACATTATCATTTTGTTAACCAACACTCAACACATACATGGCAAGAGAACATCATATTATACATAGCCAATGGAGGCATCACATATTAAAATTACTGGCCAAGCACACAAACTTTTATTCACAGCATCTAATGTGCATATGCACTCTCAGTTGCATCCAAACAGATGACGAGCATGTTGCACTAATTACCTGATTGACCATACAAATTACAGCACCACCAACACTAACTTATGACTTGAACATGCTTCTGTGGAGAAGGGTGGTGATATAGAAGCTTGCTCCAAGGCATGCTTTATAAAAATACATGATAGAGCATCATTAGACCACAACAGATTTGGAGTATTTTGCCATGCATGCCGTGCATGTGTGCAACCACAAAGTATAGTGTGCTGGGGGCCATGACAATCCATTTAAGTTGCACAGTGGGAACAAAACTAACTGAATATGTAGCATCAAAGACCAATTTTGTTTGGCTGATACTTGATGTATTATAGTGCAGACATATGCAAGAACGAAACAAAAAAGAGAAAGAACAACTTATGCAATAAAGCTATTGAGGGAAGAAATATATACACATGACAGCTATAAAAACAGGAGCATAAATAAGCGACGCGTTCAAATACAGATAAAAAAAGAGAAACAACATAGCACATTATGCTCAAGGAGCACTAGAATTGCATTTGAGGGGGCTCAGATTCGCCTTTGCTCGATCATATAACCTACCCCCATCATCTCTTATCACCAGATCAACCCGTTTATATTGTGGAGCTGCCCTGGTTATCACTCATCAAAATGACCTTCCAAGGACAGAGCCACAAAAAATATATACTCCCTCCGTTCCATAATTCTTGTCGTGGTTGAAACGGCTCCAAGAGACGAGGGAGTATCCAACTTAATACCCACAGCTTACTCGATTGCTCAAGAGCATGCTTATATCAGCAATGGTCAATCATCGTTGCCCTGAATCAGAACTCTATTTCAAAAAACATAGCAGACAAAATGCCTTCATGGACCATGTTTTGTCAACAGACAAACTTCTGGTGGTAACCAAATGGTAGCGAATTTTGATAATTCAAATAGTTGCTATGTCTAAATGGACAAAGATCATCACTGTTATAAGCTTGCCAGGAAGAGTGCAAGAAAAGCGATGCAAAATTATATGTACAAAGAAGGCAGCAACAACACAGAATAACCCCAAAGGCTTACTTATCAAGGAAATAAGTTAAGAAGCTAACAAAACACACATCCTTCGAACTTCACCTACATTTAGTCTGGTGCATGATGGGTGACAGACAGAATTGGGGAAAGCTTCTGAACAAACTAAAGAAAACAAAAGGGAATGTCCGCTCAATGGCTCAGATTAACCCAGCAACTTAATCACAGCAGTCGAAAAATTGCTTATGGATACAGACAGTAACATGTGACATGCTACCTCGGCCACTCTTTACATTTACAGTCCAGCATTCTCTCCAAAAAAAAACTCCCAAAAAAATCCAGTAGCATTATTATTTGTAGCATGTAAGAACAAATAACTGCAACTGGTAACTTGTGGAAAAACAGAAGTAATAGTATGATACTACCTCTGTTCATTAATATAAGACATTTTGGCAGTTCAAATTAAACTGCCAAAACGTCTTATATTAATGAACAGAGAGAGTACCTAATTAAAACAAGCCATTCAACCGATAATTTGCTGGGAGCAAGTCTTCCTAATATAACAAAGTGCAACTTACTCTTAACAAGACAGCGAACAGCGAACAAAAAAGATCAAGCACAACTTATGCAATAATAAAGGTATAAGAGAAGAAATCTTTACACAAGACAAATATAAACACTGGAGCATAAATAAGCAACACCTTTAAATACAAATAAAAAGGGTTTAGGGCTTATTGCATAGTGGGCTCAGATTCGCCTTTGCTCCATCATATAACCCACCCCCATCATCTCTCATCACCAGATCAACCGTTTATACTGTGGGGCTGCCCTGGTTATCACTCAACAAGAATGACCGTCCAAGGACAGAACCATCAGTATCACAGGATCAAAAAGGATCCTAGAGACAAGAGGGAGGATCCAACTTGATACCCACAGGTGCCTCGATTGCTCAAAGGCACATTTATATCAGCCACGGTCAATCATCATCGCCCTAGCAAGAATGGCCTCAACCCGGCCGGCTGTCCGCGGACACGTCAGGACATGTCCACGGACATTTGCGGACGGAACTTTCGGGGTCAGCATTGGAGATGCCCTAACAATGCAATCCTGCATTTTTTCCTTCAATGTGTTCTTAAAATCCTGCAAAGCAAAGAGGCGCTAAATACAAATACAGAACGGCAACAACATAGCACATTGTGCTTGGGACCAGAACTGCATTTGAATGGGCTCAGATTCGCCTTTGCTCGATCATATGACCCTTCCCCTAGTGTCTCCATCACCAGATCAATCTGTTCTTACAATGTTGAAACTGCCCTGGTTATCACTCATCAGAAATGACCATCCAAGGACAGAGCCAGTAAATAAGCACATGATCAAAACGGCTCAAAGAAACAAGGGGCGATCCAACTTAATACCCGCTAGTGCCTCAATTGCTCGAGAGCATGCTTATATCAGCCATAATCAATCATCATAGCCCCGCACAAGCTAAGAGCGACTCTAGCGGACTCGCCAAAATGAAAAGTCCATTCAGCACGGCACAGTTCAGCAACCACAAACTGGTTAATCATAAAGCCATGCATCATTCACAAACAAAAGGTGCGACAGCCTTAGGGCCTCTTTGATCCAAAGGAAGTTCGTATGAACTTTGCAGTAGCTTGCAGCACCAACAACAGCAGCAGCAACAAGTTGGGGGCCTTTTTGATTCAAAAGAATTCTTTAGGACTATCACATATTCCTGCCTTTCTTTTCTAGAATCATGTGAACCAAAGAGGACCAAGGTGATTGCGACAGCAAGGGAGATGATGATGATGATTGTGACGGGGTTCCAATATTGCTACTCCCTCCGTTCATAAATATAAGATGTTTTGGATATACCAATATCCAGACACCAGAGTATTTGCAAATATTCTGACAATGCCACTACTCAATTCCTCGCATCGCTGGGTCCATCCCTACGTCCTAAGGGCTCCCAGCGCCCAACGGACCAACTGGTCGGAGGAGGCGGCCACCATGGAGGTGGGATCTGGAACCAGCGACCGATCAAACCCTCGGTCTGTAGGAAGATGATGATGGAGATGATGATGCTGACGAGCTTCCAATATTTGTTGGTAAAGCTCCGCCACTGACGGTGGTGACGGTGGTGATCCCCGGCGTACAAAACCAAAATTCCACAACCAAAATATCCGTCGATCACCACCTGGTCACCGGAGTACTTGCAAAGATTCTGCAGCGCCACCGCTCGGTTCCTCGCATCGCTGGGTCCGTCCCTACCCCCTAAGGTTTCCCAGCGCCCAACGGACCAACTGTTCGGAGGAGGCGGCCCCCGTAGAGGTGAGATCTGGAACCAGCGACCGACCAAACGGAGCACTGCACTTATACACACAGACGCTAGCACGGCGAGTGGGCGAGAGGGGGAGAGGTGGTGAGGGGTGGAGGTACCAGATCAAAACATGGAGGAAACGAAGTGGAGACGGCGGCTCAGATCTACGGCTTGGCGTCGCCGGAACCCACGACCGGAAGCCGCGCCGGTCCCCGCCACGCGGTCCCCAGAGGCCCCGCCACCGCATCCGACGCCGACGACGCCGCGGCGGCTGCCCAAGCACGGGCCTCCATGCCGGCGAAGTTGCGGCGCGGCGCGGACGGGAGGGCTGGCCCCGCGAGGCGGAGGGATCCGACGCTGCCGCCGCTCGGGAGCACGGGTCTGCGCCAAGGGCCGGGCCTCCTCATTGCCGCCGTTTTTTTCGAGTGGCCGCGGTCTCAGGTGGTGCGGTCATCGGCCACGGCGAGCGGGACGGGCGGAGCGGCGGGGTGAGCGCCCGCCTCCGCCGCCGACGCACGCGGCGGCCTCACACTTAAACTAATGATGAGTGAGCCCGTGAGAGTGCGGCGGCGAGGGTTTTGTCGAGGGGTTTGGGACGCGGTGCAGAGCACGCGTGGGGAAGATCCAACGGCCAGCGTCGATCCTCTATGTGTATGTGTTGCTCCGTTCTCTAACCAGACAGGCTCGGCCCAACTGACAATACCCAACTATATGTAGTTTCAAATGCGGCCCACAAACAATAGGAACCAAGGTGTGGAACTAATTTCCAGTTCAGTTTTGTCAACAAAAAAAAACAAAAAGGTGTGACTCTCCCCTTCGCCGGCGGCAAACTCGATGCTTCCCCTCCCTCCGTCTGCCGCTCACAGAAGAAAGGTAGAAGGAGCCCGATGCTTTGCTTCTACGATAGTTTGAAGTACGTTAGTGTTTCCTGGAGGGGTGGCAACACGGTAGCCACATTGTCAGGTTGGAATAAGCCCTTCCTACTCTGACTCGGCTCCGCTGGTGCTTCCTATGGCGATGTTGGGGCGGGTGAAGGCATTATTAGTGATGGAGAAAAAATACATGCGCGATGATTTGTGGGGAAAAAGAGTGCTCTACAAAGCTTCCTCTCTCTTTTTACTTGGACAATACACATGTCTTTTTTTCATGAAATTGCAGGCGTTTAGGGAAAAAATAATAACGGGAGGAATTTTTTCGTTCTCCTTCCATCACCCGTTTATGCGTAAAATGTTGCTTTTTTCATATAAAAAGTTGCTACACTCGACCTCCCGCGTTCATAGTCGGATCATGTTTTCATCTGTCGCCCGTCATCTTTTTTTCCCTCCCATACCCGTCCCACCCGGTATTATTATTCAGTTCTAAAAAAAAGACTCCTGCCTCTAATGTCCAACCCGAGACCTCTTTGATCTCCACAAAATCGCCTCTTCCTCTCTCGATCTCGCCTCACTAACCAAGGGTCCCGGCGGCACGTGTAGTGCCCAGCAAGCTAGCAGCCGAGCAGGGAGAACGGTCTGCTAGCATCATCGGCCGGGGCGAGTCGCGTGAAGAAGCAGCGGAGGACAGTTGCGGCGCGTGGCCGGATGGAGGTGGCTTTGTCGTGCGTGTGGGCGGCCGGATGGAGGTGGCTTTGCCGTGCATGTGGGAGGCCGGATGGAGGTCACTTGGCCGTGCAGGCGGACGATGAGGCTGAGGTGGCAGGGCGACTAGACTCAGAGGAATAGAGGCGGCGTGGGTCTCTTCCTACGGGAAGGAGGAGGACAGAGGGAAGGATTATGTGGAGCTACTTGGTTTCTTCACAAGAGGCAGTGATGGATGGAGAAGTTAAACTCAGAGCGTGATTTGCTTGGATAGCCCTATTGCACAGTCCTGACATGGCACTAGAGGTGGAAAGATAGAGCAACCAAATGAGTAGAGCGATGTTCAGAGAATGCTTGATCTGGTTCTTGCATATGGTGACCAGTGAGCCTCAATTGACTGTTCTGATGAAGTGGACATGGTCACATGGAGATAGGATGGTAGCAGTAATCCAAACGTTGATGTCCTTCAGCCATTACCTTGACGGAGTTGTTTTCTGAAAGAGAATCTTTATGAATTATTAGTTAAAAAAATAAGTACAATTAATGTAGCAGCATTTACCAAATGGACACATTTAAGTAGTTGAATCAAAATAACTTACAAGAATCTGCAACTTTGGAAAATAGCTTGCAGGATTATGGAGACTAGTGGTTAGAGCCCGCCATTGCGGGCCTCTTGAGAGAAAGTTGTGCACGTATTTCTCCCTCTTAAAGAAAAACTGAAAAAAAAACCTCACCTTCATCTCAAAATTAAAAAAAAAAAGCATGTGGACATCACATCCATCTCAAAAAGAAAAAGGAAAAGCCTAAAAAAATTCTCAAAAAGAAAAGGAAAAAAGTCTAACTTCCATATTCCACAAATAATCTCCAAAAAAAACTTTTCTCAAAAGAAAAAAAAGTCTCACTTTCATCTTCCAAAAAAAATCTCAAAAAAAAAATCAAAAAGTTTCTTGCCACGGCCAACCAGCATGCGCCATGTGGCCATGCTGGTTGGCCGCCCTTATAATGTGTGTAATTGCCTCCTTGTTCTCTTTGAGTCCACTGATCTTCTGCACCAGAGGCGTGGTAGTCGTTCATTTTTGGCAACTGGGTCAATAACCATGTCGGTGTTATGCAGAAAGGTATGTAGATCGATAGACTAATATATTAGTTTGGTTCCTAATGCATTTACTTGTGTCTCGTGGTTCTTAAGAATACTGCCTGATATGTGTCCAAAAATTTCGGAGATTGCATCTGCAGCGGTATGTAGCTACATAATGATGACTAGCCATTGACAATCACAATAATGTTTTTATTTCTTGTTCCAGCAATCAAGGTTAGACAAATATCTTCATGTTTATCTGAATGAAATGAAATTTGTGGACAGTGCTACTCCATTCATAACTAGAGCATGTGGTGCGTTCAGCTAGATGGTTATATTTTCTTCTTAGAACAATTTAACATGTGAGAATTAGACGGTCGAAATCTGCACACACTCAGCACTCATTGTGATAAGTGGTCAATACATAATTCTTTTATCCCATTGCAACGCACGGGCCCTTTTGCTAGTAGGGAAAACAACCTGTTTAGGGTAAAATAAATTGTTTTTTACGAAATTATCGATTTAACTATTCACGGTGGATCATATGAGCACCAATCTAGATTAAATTTTTTTTTATCAATGTACTGGTGGCAATTCTTAAGTCTTAACCAACACATGAAGCGGACATTTGAAGATTAGGGGCCGCCACCACCACAGCGACGACCGGCATCGGAGGGACGCGAAGGAGGTTGTCTCTGCTGCGGCTTGGAAGGCATTCGCCCCCGGATCACCAATCATAAGTAACACATCGGCGGGGGTTGTCCCTGCTAACCATGATGTTCATACAGTACAGCTAAAAAAAGTTACAAGCAACTGTAATAGGCCTTTATAACTAGAGTACAACCAAAGTACTTAAACGCCCAATGCCTCAATCAGCCAAATAAGCCGAGAATTCTCTAAACCAAGAGTGCGCTTCTGGAGGTGCATGTCATCGATATACCACCTGCCAATGGCACATCACCAACTGGTCGATTGGATCCGACCTACTATCACCTTCTTTAGAAAAATTGTATAGACTTATCACCTTTTTTAGGGGAATGCGACCTATCAATCTATCACAAAAATATATATCCCTTTTTCCGTAAAAAAAAAACTATCACCATTTTTACCATCAAAAAAAGAAGCCTTAATCAGCTAAAGAAAAAATCTTTGGACAAGGATCAACGTTGTTTTAGGGAGACAAGGACCAAAATTAGATTTGTGCATTCCCTAAAAAAAACGTTAGATTTGTGCATTAAAGAAATCTTTAGAAATGTGGGTCAGATCATGGGCTCACAAAAGAATCACTTGGTGAGGAATAGCCCACACGGGCTCAGGTATCCAATAGCGGCCCACTTAATATAAGATGTTTTAAACCCTCGGGATACGGTGCTTGTCGCCACGTCCTCGTGTAGTCGTCGTGCGGCGGGATTGGTCGAAAAAGTAAATTTACCGGAACCGGTACCTACCGGTTGGAAATCCACCGCACATGCATTTCATCAAGATTCGTGTGGTCTGACGACGTAAATCACTTCTAGCTGTATACACAATGAATACTACTGACACAGCCTGACAGAAAGTACATATACCTACTGGGTGTCAGCCTTTTACAGAGGAGAGAGAGCTAGAGAGGAGAAAAATAACCGTGCATGCATGCATTCTCTCTCCCATGCATCTGACATGTATTAATTTTCATTCTCATATTTTGAATGATTGATATCTTTTGAATCAAATGTCCATTTTTGAAACTTTTTATATATTACAATTCGTGATGACAAGACCTTCAAAACAAGATCAATCTAGGATATATTTGAACAACTTTTTATTTTATATATTTCAATTATCTTTGAAATCACTTTTTATAAAAGTGATATGTTTCGGTATTTCATAAAAGTGATATCGGTTGTTTCACTAATTTTTAAAAAATGATTTCACTCGCTAAAAAAACTAATTTCACTTATTCTTAAACACTGGTTTCACTTATTTTAAAATGCATATTTCATTCATATTCAAAAACAATTTCAATAATTTCAAAAAAAATGATTTCACTCATTTGAAAGAACTAATTTCACTCGTTCTTAAACACTAGTTTCACTTATTTTAAATTGCATATTTCACTAATTTCATAAAATGATTTCACTCATTTAAAACAAACTAATTTCACACATTTATAAACACTGGTTTCACTTATTTTAAAACACATATTTCACTCATTTTCAAAAACAATTCCACTCATTTCAAAATGCATATTTTTCTTGTTTCAAAAACAAATTTCACTTGTTTTGATAAATAAGTTTCACTCATTTTGAATTAAAAAGACATGTTTCAATTCCCTGAAGTAATCGAAATATATGAAATGAGTGAAATTAGATTTTTGAATTAAGTGAAATATATGAAACGAGTTGTTTCTTGAAATGTGTGAAACATGTATCTAGTTGACAAACGAACTGAAATATGTATCATATATTTGGAAAAATAACTTTCATATACTTGAAAATAACCAAATTCACTCGTTGAAATAATCTATTTCACATATTTTGAAATAAAATGTTTCATATATTTTCACGGACTGGAAATAAGCAACTTGACAAAACTAGCAAAATATGTTTCATATAATTGAATCATACCGGTTTAGATAGAGAGGAGAAAGAATAAGTTTATTCTGTGCATGCACATGCACTTTTGTATGACCCACCCATACCTTTGTAGGACAAAACGCTGTCAATAGTACGCATGTGAGAGAAAAGTTGTCAAAGAAAGAAACAGAGATACGAAAGTGTGTGGAGCTGAATACATGCATATACTTATGGGATGATGGGACCGATGCACAGATCTGAAAGCAAACCAACCGTGGATGTTTCACCGGCACATACCGGAACCGGTAAAAAAGAGGTTTCTGCGGGATTGGTCGCCGTCGTGAGCTCGTGGAACGCGGATCCATCATCCCGTGTGTCCGGCGGATCACCTATTCGACAGCATGCGTCGGCCGCTCCTCCGGTGGATCCCCTACTCCGGTGTCAGCCAAGCAGACCGCATCGGTGCACTCCCGGACGAGGTCCTCCAGCACATGCTGTCGTTCCTGCCGTCGCGCGAGGCCGTGCGCACCTGCCTGCTCGCCCGCCGTTGGCGCCACCAGTGGAAGTCCGCGCCGGCCCTGCGGATCACCGGCGTCGACTCCTTCGAGAGCGGCCGTCAGCTTAATGACTTCGTCAACCATCTCATCGTCCTCCGCGACCGGACACGTCTCCACGCGTGCGAGATCGAGGCCTACTCGGAGTACGACGGCCGCGGTCACTATTCCGACGACGACGGCAGCGAGCGCTCCCGGTACACCGGTCTGTGGACCCGGTACGCCTTGTCGTGCCAAGCTCGGGTGCTTCGGCTCAGCGACCGTGACCCCGATAATCGTATTCCCGAACACGCGAGGGTTCAGCTTGGCATTGCCATCGCCTCTCGGCATCTGACGACGTTGGAGCTCGACGGCGTGCTGCTCGTGATCCCTTACAATCTGGATTTCTCGGTCTGCACAAACCTGCAGACCGTAAAGATGAACCGCTGCACCTTCCAAAATATATATCCGACCACGGAATATCGTCACGATCTATGCCATTTCTAAGCATCACCGGCTGCTGTTTCTTACAATCTGCTCTCATATCTGTCCCAAGCCTCGTCTACCTGGAGCTGGCAGGCGGCCATGGGTTTGTGCCTGAGTTTGAGAGCATGCCGTCGTTGCTAACAACATCTATTAAGCTTGATCATAGTTCCTACTGGGACGACGGCAAGGATGGTTCCTCGCTTCTTGGATGCCTGTCAGATACCACTAATCTAGTGCTCATTGCCGAGCCTCAAATGGTATGTTTGTATATATTGTACAGTTTGAAACTTCTTGTCACATTTGACATGATCTAATATGTTGTGCTTGCCCAGTTTGCTGCTTTCAGGAATGATTTTCAATGGTGTACTACATTTAGCAAGCTCAAAACCTTGTCACTCAATGATTGGTGTGTGGAGCCTGATTTTGGCCCACTACTTTACTTTCTCCAGCGGTCACCAAGTCTCGAGAAGCTCTACCTCCAACTATCTAAGGTATACATATGTTTTCTAAGTATTATACATTTTTTCAGGATGAAGTTTCAGTTGCATTGTAGATTCAATTTCGTAAACTGTACAGCCATATCAAAACGCTGAAGGAACAAATGGAAGCTACGATACGACAAAACCATTTTTGGCATCGAAGTGTCTCAGGGATGTTGAGATCAAATTTCGGGAAAAAGATGAGTGTGTTCACAAAATTGTGAAGGTTCTGAGTTCTTGTGGAGTGCCTGTTGAGCTAATCAAGATTAAGATAATAGGGCGTTCTTAAGACAGTAAGTCGAATTATTAGTCTTCCTAGATTTCTAAGTTTCTGCATTCCAATCCCATGTTTGTGTGAATTTCGCAACAATTATTTTCCAAATTAATCGGACCACTATATGTGTAAATAATAAGCATAACCGGAAAAAAAAAATCTAACAATAGGTCAGATTATTAGTCTCGGTGAATTTGTAATTTTGCAGTCCCATGTATATATGTTTATGAAATTTAGGAATGTACATTTGTTAAGTTAGTTGAACAACCAAATACGCAAAACATAAGACAAAACTTCTATCAGCTTCATGTTGCTCACAAATAACATTATTCCTCTTGCTTCACACCATTTAAATCAAGCAGTATGCCAATCCGACTAATTGTGAATTCTTTTTATACTTGTGCATGATCATATTCAGATTCAGAGCAGTCAAACTATTCACATCCTGATTCAGAGCAGTCAAACTATTCACATTCAGATTCAGAGCGAGAGCAATCGGATTAACAGTTGGAACGTAGCCATGAGTTCACTATCTTGCTTCGTCACACGACCTTTAGCGAAATTTCTAGTTGTCGAGTCGAGGCCTTTTTAGTTCAATCCACAAAACTGAGATATGGATGCAATTGGGATTTGGTTCATGTGTCGAACATGAGGCCATCTTATTTGCTTTATACTTTTGGTTCATGTGTCATACACTTGTTTAATTTTCAGGAACATGTTCTGCTCTTCTGTATTACGTTTAGTTTTCTTTATCTGTGAGGCTAAAAACCGGTTTTAGTTTGTGCGGGACTCAAGTCAGCAACTTGTTTCGCAAACTAGCTGCACAGTTGTGATTGTCCTATGACATGTTTCTCACACTAACACAGGGAAGAACTGAAGAACTAAAATGACTCGTCTGGATGAGACTATGTCATACGTACTAATAAAACGGCAAAAGGAAAGAGGTTAGGGGTGTAACTCTCTGACCAGAATTCCGTTTGGAGACTAACGCCCCTCTGTGATTTTTTAGCTCCTTTTGAGCAAGATAGCTCATTTGCTGTTAGACTTCATTTCTATCTACGTGATCTCTGCTTGTTGAGCGAAAGTTACATCATACATGCGGAGTGCATGGCTGAACACCAAGTGCAGTTGATGTCTGCTCTGTCACGGCAGGCGGCTTTTGCCGAGTACCCGCGTTATGGGCCTAGGCATAGTTTTCGTCCACCGTTCATTTTTTTGGACACCACGTGGACAGCTTTGCTGAGTTTCTGACAGAAAGAACTCGGCAAAGCCTTGACGTTTTGTCTGCCTCGTGGTATAAATTACAAACTGTGTGCGCGTGGCCGCCTCAGATAACCTAGCTAGCCACGGCCGCCGTTGCGCCCTCCTCCCCACCACCGCCGTGCCGCCGCGCCGGCCCCGTACATCTCCCCTGGCCATCGACGTCTCCCTGGGCTGGCACAACCGTGTCCTCTGGCTGCCCCGACTGCTCCTCTCCGTTGGGCTCCTCCCGGCGACGCACTCCGGCCGAATCCCCGTGGCCTGGACGACCACCTCCACCAACGGCCGGCTAAACCGTGGTGAGTTTTCCAATGTTTTTTTTTCTTTAGGTAAAAATGTTAAATACTTATTGGTTAATTATTTAGCAATTAGGTTGTTATAGTTAGTAGATACTAGAGTATTGTTAGTTTGCTAGCTATTTAGCTAGGTTAATCGAGTGGATGATATGCAATATATATGGATGCTGAAATTTGATATATATGATATGGAAATTGATATGAAAATTTGATATAAAAATTGCTATAGATAAGCTTGATAGGATATATATGTTTGTGTGTGTGAATGCATTGTATGATTTAGAGTGGGAGAGGAGAGGAGAATAGGAGATGAGAGGAGAGGGGAGTAGAGAAGAGGATGAGGAGAGGATGATATAACAATTTTAATTGATGTGTATTGGAGTTTATTGATATAAAAATAAAAAACAGGAATCAGAAAGAAAATGGAAGGAAATAAAAAATAAAAAGAAGTTGGTAAAAAAATCTATCTTTTGTTAAAATGTGAACATGGCGTGGAAATATTTGCAAATGCTATCTTTCATATGTGTGGTATATAGTGCTAGCTATATGTTACACCTGGCTTCATTTTTTGTGATGAATAATGACATGTTTGTATAATTTAGTGCATATGGCCGACGGAAGTGCGGGATGGAAGGGCATGTTTGAGGCGTACACGAGAGGCAATGCCATCAAGTTGACGAAGATGAAGGAGATTTCCAGTTGCTATCCAGGTGTGAATGAAATGGTGGATGGGACGGGATGGGGGTGTGCACACATGGTACGCCGAAGGAGAGGAAGCAGAGGGTTCCCCCTGGCCGGACACTTGCCGTCGAAATCATCATTTGGGCGATGGACGAGGCGGAGTCCAAGGTTCCCGGACAACGAGAGCGCTGAGCTAAGTACCGCTCTTGCTTTCATGATGCAGAGGCTGGTGCGGTGGGGGAGGTGGCCCGACCTGAGCTGGAACCAGGCGTGCGCCAATTCATCTAGACGACATCATGCAGATGGATGATGATGCGGCGGAGATGGAGCAGGCCGATAAGGTGGAGATGGTGGTCGGCGCACCTCAGCCGGGCCAGAGGACCATGCCGCTAGAGGTTGACAAATATTGCGTCAGGGCTACCACCGCTCGCCACACCTCGGCAAAGTCGTCAGGATACATGGAGGCCTCTAGTGCGTTTATCTTCGTCAAGTTCTATCAAGCGGATCTCGGCAAAGCCATGTGAGGGTGTGTCCCGGATTAGGGGGTACCAGCCCATGCGATTTATCACCTATGGGCCGAACTGAGGCCCATCAACCACCGCTTGGAGGATAGCCGAAGCTGTGGACCTCGTCGTGAGTGATACGTCTCCAACGTATCTATAATTTATGAAGTATTCATGCCATGTTTATTATAGTTTTGTATGATTTTGGTGCATTTTTATATGACTTTTATATGATTTTTATGGACTAAAATATTGACCTAGTACCCAGTGCCAGTTGTTGTTTTCTGCTTGTTTTTGGTTTCCAGAAAATCCATATGAAATGAAGTCCAAATGCAGCGAAACTTTTTGACGATTTTTTCTGAAAGGAAACAGACCCAGGAAGCTTCGGGGGAACAACAGAAGACCCACAAGGGCCCCCACAAGCCACCTGGGCGCGCCTCCCCAGGGGCGCGCCCTGGTGCCTCGTGGGCCCCCTGTGGCCCCTCTTCGCGTGATTCCAACGCCAAAAATTCTTATAAATAGAGAAACCCCCAGAAATAACTTGAGAACTTCGACTCCGCCGCCGCAAGTCTCTGTACCTCCACGATCTCATCTAAAGCCCTTTTCCGGCACCCTGCCGGAGGGGGAAATCATCACCGGAGGCCATCTTCATCATCCCGGCGGTCTCCATGACAAGGAGGGAGTAGTTCACCCTCGAGGCTAGAGGTATGTACAAGTAGCTATGTGTTTGATCTCTCTCTCTCTCTCTCTCTCTCTCTCTCGTGTTCTTGATTTGGCACGATCTTGATGTACCGCGAGCTTTGTTAATATAGTTGGATCATATGGTGTTTCTCCCTCTCTATCTTGTTATGATGAATTGAGTTTTTACCTTTGAGGTTTCACTATTATCGAATTGAATATTTTTATGGATTTGAGAACACTTGATGTATGTCTTGCATATGAATACACGTGGTGACAATGGAGTATTATATTGATTCACTTGATATATGTTTTGGCACTCAACTCGCGGATTCCCGAGGTGACATTGGGGTAATCTATGCATAGGGGTTGATGCACGTTTTCGTCCTACTTTCTCCGGTAGAAATCTTGGGGCACTCTTTGAAGTTCTTTGTGTTGGATTGAATATTATGAATCTAAAGTTGTTTGATGCATATCGTATAATCAACTCACAGATACTTGTGGTGACATTGGAGTATCTAGGTGACATTAGAGTTGGTTGATGTGTATCATATGGTGTTATTTTAGTACGAACTCTAGGGTTGTTTGTGACACTTATAGGAATAACTCAATAGATTGATCGGAAAGAATAACTTTGAGGTGGTTTTGTACCCTACAATAATTTCTATCTTATGTTCTCCGCTAATAGGAACTTTGGAGTGATTCTTTGTCGCACGTTGAGGGATTGTTATATGATTCAATTATGTTAGCATTGTTGAGAGATTGTACTAGTGAAAGTATGAACCCTAGTGTGACGCCCCCGACTTAATCGTGCACTAATCATACACGCAAATGCACACGATCAAGCCTAAGGACTCACTGGAAGATATCACAACACAACTCTAAACACAAATAAAAGTCATACAAGCTTTATATTACAAGCCAGGGGCCTCGAGGGCTCGAATACATAAGCTTGAGTCATACAAGCATCAGCGGAAGCATTAGATATCTGAGTACAGACATAAAAGTTAAACAAGCTGCCTTAAGAAGGCTGAGCAAAACAACGACACTGGATCAAAAAGGCGCAGGCCTCCTGCCTGGATGCCTCCTATCTACTCCTGGTCGTCGGTGGTCTCCACGTAGTAGTAGGCTCCACCGATAGTGTAGTAGTAGTCGTCGGCGGGAGCAGCTGGCTCCTGGGCTCCGTCATCTGATCGCAGTAATCGGGTATAGGGGAAAAAGAGGTAGCAAAGCAACCATGAGTACTCATCCAAAGTACTTGCAAGAATTACATTAGAACTCTACTATTTATGCACCAGTATCAAAGAGAGGCTGTATCTGTGGGCTAGACTGCAGAAATGCCAGAATAGAGAGAAAGGTCGAGCCTATCGAAGACTAGCATCTTCAGTGTCTTGCAGCATTAGAAGAGTGTAGATTAACATAATATAAAGTAGCAAGTAAGTATTAACAACGCCCAAAGATCCTTCCTCGACTCCCTATGAGAAAGCAATCCCGGAGCCAACATATCATTTTAGTAACACAAGTATCCAGTTCTAGTTGTAGTAGATCGGGATACTTTCCGAGCGTCCTGTTACCGTGGACACATCTATTCGAATAGATATACTTCCCTGCAGGGGTGCACCAACTTTACCCAACACGCTCGATTAACTCTGGCCGGACACACCTACTCGGTCCATGCCCGGCCTCGGCCGATCGACACATCGCAGCCCTACTTAGGCTCAACAGAGAGGCCAGCACGCCGGTCTACCTCCTAAGCACTCAGGGGTCTTGAGCCCATCGCCCTTTGCACTCCTGCGCGTTGCGTACACGGCCGGTGAGCAGACCTAGCCCCCTTAATACAAGCGCAGGCTTTCACGGTCCAACCCGGCGCGGGCCGCTCAACTGCTGATGTCTGAAGAGCTTCGGCTGATACATACGACGCCGAGTGCCCATACTTATTCCCGCGTGGTGGTTAGTGCGATAAGGCCAGAGGCCTACTCAGATTACATATCCTAACCCGTTAGTGCTCTGGGAGCTCGTGGTGACAATCAGCGATCCACGATCTGTGGTCCCGTCGCCCCGTCTCGTGGACTTACCGCAAGGGCTAGGAATGCCCGGCCATGCCACGTGATCATCACACGGGTACCCTCATGGTCAACCCGAATCCACATCACTCGTGGGTACCCCTCGGGGCCGACCCGACTTTATCAAGTAACTGTAGGTAAAAGTCATGGTAACCGTGAGTTCTTCACATCAAGGGGAATTTGAGGAATCACCCTCGTTGGAATCCTACTCGATGTAATCCGACAAGGAGAACCAGGAGGAATCACCCTCGATGGTCCACACTTGAGGGGTTGCACGACAGAGTCATCATCGGGAAGGGGAGAGCGAGGAATCACCCTCTGCAATCACCACCGATGTGCTATACTACAGAGATACCATCAGGAGTGCAGTACGAGATATCACCCTCGGCACTCGATAGTAGCCCTGCAGCGTCATACAACTAAGGGGGTGTGCGGTGATGTGCTGGTCTCAGCCCATCGATCACCTCGATCGGGGCACTGGTAACTAAGCGGGGCAACTAGGACAAGGATGAGAGCCACAGATGGTTCACTACCAACCTATACTAAGCAGTTTAGGATGACAGGTAAAGTATCAACAACAGGTTACAAAAACAGGCTATGCATCAAAATAGGTATTCGGAACAATAACTGTAGCAGTTCTAATGCAAGCAGGAGGGAGAAGAATAGGCGATATAGGCATGCTCAAGGGGGGGGGCTGCTTGCCTGGAAGCTCTGCTGAAAAGGTCTGATCGTCAGGGGCGTAGTCGTACTCAGCAGCAGCGTCAGTCTCAGGTGCTACCGGAGAGAAGAGGGGGGAAGAAACAATAAATAAAAAGCAAACAATGCAACACAGATGCATGGCATGGCAATATGCAGTGCTGGTGGTGACCTATCGCAGTACTACACGTTGTAGACAGAGCGGGAAAATATCTGGGGATGTTTTCCCGGCTTCGGGCATCTGTCAGACAGATGAACCGGAGGGGAAGGTTCCATGTTTGCATGGTTGTGGGCATGTGATAGGTAAACGGAGGGCATATTCGGGTTCGTCTCGTTTTTCTGATCAACTTTCATGTAGAAAACTTTTTGATCCGAGCTACGGTTTAATTTCTATGATTTTTCAAAGTTTTAAACATTTTCTGAAATTGTTTTAATTAATAAATTCGACAGAAAAGGAAATATGACGTCAACATGAGGTCAGGGTGATGTCAGCAGTCAACTTTGACTGTTGACTGGTCAATCTGACAGGTGGGGCCCTCTGTCATAGACTAGTTAGTTTAAACAGAAGATTAAATTAACTAATTAATCTAATTAGCTAGTGGGTCCCACTGTCAGTGACAGATTAATTAACTAATTTAATTAACAGAATAATTAGCAGTTTTATTTATTTTTTTAAAATGTTTTAAATTAGCGGGGGCCACATGTCAGTGACATTGGGCTGCCCAGTCAGCAGAGTTGACTGGGTCAACCCAGTCAACGTGACCGTGGGGCCCAGCGGTCAGTGGCTCAGTGGAGGGCCACGTGGGCGCCACGCCAGCAGCTGGCGCCGGAACAGCTCCGGCGAGCTGATACACGGCGGCGCGCGTCGGGAGGTGGCCGGAAAACGCGCACGGTGGTCCAAAACGCGCGCGGGTGGGTTCTTTGGAACGGGCAGTTCGTCGCGCGTCGATTGGCGGCGGTTGCAGGGGCTGAGGTGGTCGGAATCGTCGACGGCGACCACCACGGGCGGCGCCGGAGTTCGGGTTCGAGCGGGCGCTCGGCTATGGCTCTCCTTCGAGCGTTCTAAGCGGCTAGGCGGGGTCTGCGCGCGCGGGCGAGCTCGCTAAGGCGAACGGACGAAGCCGTAGGTGCTCGGGAGCGTGGCGCGTGCAGCAACGGCGGCGAGCAGAGCACGGCCATGGCGGCAACGGCTAGAGGGGGCAAACGGCAACGAGCGAGGAGGGGAAGGATGCGGGGCTTACAGCGGCCCTGCAGATGTGCAAAGGTGGGCTCAGGGTGGCTTGACGGCGGCGAATCGACGGCGGCAAGCTCGGGTGCCCGAGGTTGAAGACGACGGCGTAGACGGCGCTGCAGTGGCTCCCGGCTTCGGTTGATCGGGGCAGAGGACGTGGCCGAGGCCTGCGGAGCGTGCTGGCATGGTGGGGCGGCGAGGAGGGTGCGGTGGCCGCGAGGTTAACGGGGGTGCGGCCATGGCGCCGTTCGGGAGAGGAGGGAGAGAGCGATGGATTGGGGGTAGCGCGGGCTAGGGTTCGCCAGGGGATCAAGGAGGGGCCAAGTAGCCGCCCACAACGGGTGTAGCAGGCCGTTGTCGAGCGAGGAGAGGGGGGGGGCAGGTGCGGCGAGCGTGCGCGCGGCGACAGCGTGCGGGGAGGAGCAGTAGGAGGGAGACGAGTTGGGGAGTTGGGCTGGGCCTCCCTGTTGACTTAGGCCCAGGTACAGTGGGCTCTTTTCTTTTTCCCTTTTTCTTTTTTTGTTTTCTTTTCCCAGTATCTTTTGCAATTATTTTTAGCCAACAAATGACTTTGCAAAAATGTGCCACTGGTAGAAACAAATAGTAAGGAATATTGTGCACTGCCACAAAAAGTTTGGAGGCCATTTGATTTCATTGGGATTTTCCATAAAGGAAATGGCATTTAAAATGCTGTTTTGGCACTGTTTTCAAGATGTTAGAGTCATCTTGGAATTTTAGGTGATGTTGTTTTCCTGAACATAATTCACAATGGATTATTTCCAAAATTATGAACTATTTAGTTTCCAATTTGAACAACTTTTAATTTCACCTCATATTTGAATTGGAATTTGAGATGGAATTTGAAATGAGATATGATTCAAATGTGTTCAAGCATTGTAATTGAGGATGACTTGGCATGATTATCAGATGATCACTGTGCTCATTACCTAGGGGTGTTACAATTCTCCTCCTCTAAAAGAAATTCTCGTCCCGAGAATTCAGGAGGTAGAAGGGAAAAGATCGAGGCATTCCGGGAAGTTCTTTTGGAAGTACCCTCTAGAAGTCGCGAACGACTAGAACGTTTCAACTCATCATATTTAATGCTAAGCATGTATGCAAAAGCTTATGATATGAATGAATAGGATATTCCCGAATTAAAATAAAACAGGAGGTGGTACTGAGTTAACAAGAAGAGTACCCTTCGCAGTAGCTGGCTGACCATGAGCTTCATTCAGATCAACATGGTAAGCTTGACTACGACCATAGGAAGGCATGGCATTGTTGTTGCGGGGCTGGTTGTTGCCACGGCCATTTCCACGTCCAGCAGGGGGAAGTGCAAGCTGATTCTGGTTCTGAGTGCAGTCTCTGGAACGGTGACCTGGACGGCCACACTTGAAGCAGAGCCCATTATCGGGACGGGGAGCAGGGGCTTGAAGCTGTGGAGCCTGAGGTCTTGGCTGCCCCGGCAGTGGAGGAGGTGCAGCTGGATGGTACATGCTGTGAGGAATCCAGATGCGGCGCTTCTGCGATGACGAGCCCGAAGATGAGCCTGCATCATGGGTGCGCTTGAGAGCGTTCTTGTGATCCTTCAGACCAGTCTCAACCTGAATGGCTTTGTTCAGCAAGGTGGCGAAGTCGGCGAAGTCTAGTACTAGCAGTGCAAGCTTGATGTCAGGGTTGAGCCCTTCACGGAACTTCTCCTGTCTGCGGGCATCAGTAGCAATGTCCTCTTCAGCGTAGCGAGATAGTTCAAGGAATTCCCGCTGATAAACTTCCACAGTCTTGCTGCCCTAGGTAAGGTTGCGGAACTCACGATTCTTCCGGTCCATAACTCCTTGCGGAATGTAACGGGCACGGAAAGCAGCTTTGAACTCCACCCAGGTGATGATGGTTCCTGCAGCTAAGGTCTACCTATGAGTGTCCCACCATTGGGCTGCGGGACCCTTCCGAAAGTAGGAGGTGAAAGTGACATAGTTGGCAGGGGCCACATTGGCCGACTCCATCTCATAAGTGATATCACGGAGCCAGTCATCAGCATCAAGAGGCTGAACAGAGTTGCAGACCACAGCAGGGTTGAGGCGCACAAAGTCTTGCAGACTTATTGGGAGAGGCTGCTGGTTAGCATTTGGTCGAGGGAACTGATCCATAATCCCTTGCATGAATTGGCGATTCAGTTCAAACTGTTGCATCATTGCAGCCATATAGTCTGGCGGTGGTGGATTGTTGGCACCACGGCCACGACCTACGGGTCTAACCATCCTGCTAAAAATTAACAGGGGGTAGTTTAGCAATGAGCATTGCAGAAGTATGGAATCATTCATGAAGTAACATGCACAACAGACGATGTGCAATGGTTACAACACAATAGCCAAACATGACATGCAGATCCATATATAGAGCCGGTTACAAGCCAGCGTTTACAAGAACGAAAAGGAAGAGCTAGACACACTAGGCGGCACACAGGCACGCGGTGGAGAGATACAACAATGAGACATAGCAAAGGCTACATCATCGTCGGGGAAAACCACTGGAGCGAGGAATCTGCAAGTGACAACGCAGGGTGCCCTCGATAAAAGGATCCTGTAGTCCGTGACACTGTGAAGCATAACCTGGCCCACGACTCGAAGAAGTGTTAATTCAAATCTTCGGGTGGATGTGATCACGAGAATCTAGAGTTAGAGTTAGAAAAATCTTTAACCCGAAAGGATGCGAGATCAGAGTCCCATAGTAAGGGTGAGGAATAAAAGATCCTAAACCCATCCATTGGCGATGTGGGCCCGTAAGCCACACAGCAATGTTAGTAAAACGGTTTTTCAAAGACTAGACTCAACTTCGGCCAAGGAGTTGGAAAGGGGCTTCCTACAGGCAGTCGGCTCTGATACCAACTTGTGACGCCACCGACTTAATCGTGCACTAATCATACACGCAAATGCACACGATCAAGGCTAAGGACTCACTGGAAGATATCACAACACAACTCTAAACACAAATAAAAGTCATACAAGCTTTATATTATAAGCCAGGGGCCTCGAGGGCTCGAATACATAAGCTTGAGTCATACAAGCATCAGCGGAAGCATTAGATATCTGAGTACAGACATAAAAGTTAAACAAGCTGCCTTAAGAAGGCTGAGCAAAACAACGACACTGGATCGAAAAGGCGTAGGCCTCTTGCCTGGGTGCCTCCTATCTACTCCTGGTCATCGGTGGTCTCCACGTAGTAGTAGGCTCCACCGGTAGTGTAGTAGTAGCCATCGGCGGGAGCAGCTGGCTCCTGGGCTCCGTCATCTGATCGCAGTAATCGGGTATAGGGGAAAAAGAGGTAGCAAAGCAACCGTGAGTACTCATCCAAAGTACTCGCAAGACTTACATCAGAACTATACTATTTATGCACCAGCATCAAAGAGAGGCTGTATCTGTGGGTTAGACTGCAGAAATGCCAGAATAGAGAGAAAGGCCTAGCCTATCGAAGACTAGCATCTTCAGTGTCTTGCAGCATTAGAAGAGTGCAGATTAACATAATAGAAAGTAGCAAGTAAGTATTAACAACGCCCAGAGATCCTTCCTTGACTCCCTACGAGAAAGCAATCCCGGAGCCAACATATCATTTTAGTAACACAAGTATCCAGTTCTATTTGTAGTAGATCGGGATACATTCCGAGCGTCCTGTTACCATGGACACGGCTATTCGAATAGATATACTTCCCTGCAGGGGTGCACCAACTTTACCCAACACGCTCGATTAACTCTGGCCGGACACACCTACTCGGTCCATGCCCGGCCTCGGCCGATCGACACATCGCAGCCCTATACCTAGGCTCAACAGAGAGGCCAGCACGCCGGTCTACCTCCTAAGCACTCAGGGGTCTTGAGCCCATCGCCCTTTGCACTCCCGCGCATTGCGTATGCGGCCGGTGAGCAGACCTAGCCCCCTTAATACAAGCGAGGCTTTCACGGTCCAACCCGGCATGCACCGCTCAACTGCTGACGTCTGAAGAACTTCGGCTGATACATACGACGCCGAGTGCCCATACTTATTCCCGCGTGGTGGTTAGTGCGATAAGGCTAGAGGCCTACTTGGATTACATATCCTAACCCGTTAGTGCTCTGGGAGCTCGCGGTGACAATCAGCGATCCACGATCTGTGGTCCCGTCGCCCCGTCTCGTGGACTTACGGCAAGGGCTAGGAATGACCGGTCGTGCCACGTGATCATCACATGGGTACCCTCGTGGTCAACCCGAATCCACATCACTCGCGGGTACCCCTCGGGGCCGACCCGACTTTATCAAGTAACTGTAGGTAAAAGTCATGGTAACCGTGAGTTCTTCACATCAAGGGGAATCCGAGGAATCACCCTCGTTGGAATCCTACTCGATGTAATCCGACAAGGAGAACCAGGAGGAATCACCCTCGATGGTCCACACTTGAGGGGTTGCATGACAGAGTCATCATCGGGAAGGGGAGAGTGAGGAATCACCCTCTACAATCACCACCGATGTGCTATACTACAGAGATATCATCAGGAGTGCATTACGAGGTATCACCCTCGGCACTCGATAGTAGCCCTGCAGCATCGTACAACTAAGGGGGGTGTGCGGTGATGTGCTGGTCTCAGCCCATCGATCACCTCGATCGCGGTACTGGTAACTAATCGGGGCAACTAGGACAAGGATGAGGGCCACAGATGGTTCACTACCAACCTATACTAAGCAGTTTAGGATGATAGGTAAAGTATCAACAGCAGGTTACAAAAACAGGCTATGCATCAGAATAGGTATTCGGAACAATAACTGTAGCAGTTCTAATGCAAGCAGGAGGGAGAAGAATAGGCGATATAGGCATGCTCAAGGGGAGCTTCTTGCCTGGAAGCTCTGCTGAAAAGGTCTGATCGTCAGGGGCGTAGTCGTACTCAGCAGTAGCGTCAGTCTCGGGGGATACCGGAGAGAAGAGGGGGGGGGGGGGGGGGGGGAAGAAACAATAAATAAAAAGCAAACAATGCAACACAGATGCATGGCATGGCAATATGCAGTGCTGGTGGTGACCTATAGCAGTACTACACGTTGCAGACAGAGCGGGAAAATATCTGGGGATGTTTTCCCGGCTTCGGCCATCTGTCAGACAGATGAACCAGAGGGGAAGGTTCCATGTTTGCATGGTTGTGGGCATGTGACAGGTAAACGGAGGGCATATTCGGGTTCGTCTCGTTTTTCTGATCAACTTTCATGTAGAAAACTTTTTGATCCGAGCTACGGTTTAATTTTTATGATTTTTCAAAGTTTTAAACATTTTCTGAAATTGTTTTAATTAATAAATTCGACAGAAAAGGAAATATGATGTCAGCATGAGGTCAGGGTGATGTCAGCAGTCAACTTTGACTCTTGACTGGTCAATCTGACAGGTGGGGCCCCTCTATCATAGACTAGTTAGTTTAAACAGAAGATTAAATTAACTAATTAATCTAATTAGCTAGTGGGTCCCATTGTCAGTGACAGATTAATTAAGTAATTTAATTAACAGAATAATTAGTAGTTTTATTTATGTTTTTAAAACATTTTAAATTAGCGGGGGCCACATGTTAGTGACACTGGGCTACCCAGTCAACAGAGTTGACTGGGTCAACCCAGTCAATGTGACCGTGGGGCCCAGCGGTCACTGGCTCAGGGGAGGGCCACGTCGGCGCCACGCCAGCAGCCGGCACCAGAACAGCTCCGGCAAGCTGATACACGGCGGCGCGCGTCGGGAGGTGGCCAGAAAACGCGCACGGTGGTGCAAAACGCGCGCGGGTGGGTTCTTTGGAACGGGCAGTTCGTCGCGCGTCGATTGGCAGCGGTTGCAGGGGCTGAGGTGGTCGGAATCGTCGACGGCGACCACCACGGGCGGCGCCGGAGTTCGGGTTCGAGCGGGCGCTCGGCTACGACTCGCCTTCGAGCGTTCTAAGCGGCTAGGCGGGGTCTGCGCGCGCGGGCGAGCTCGCTAAGGCGAACGAACGAAGCCGTAGGTGCTCGGGAGCGCGACGCGTGCAGCAATTGCGGCGAGTAGAGCACGGCCATGGCGGCAGCTGCTAGAGGGGGCAAACGGCAACGAGCGAGGAGGGGAAGGATGCGGGACTTACAGCGGCCCTCCAGATGTGCAAAGGTGGGCTCGGGGTGGCTTGATGGCGGCGAATCGACGGCGGCAAGCTCGGGTGCCCGAGGTTGAAGATGACGGCGTAGACGGCGCTGCGGTGGCTCCCGGCTTCGGTTGATCATGGCAGAGGACGTGGCCAAGGCCGGCGAAGCGTGCTGGCACGGTGAGGCGGCGAGGAGGGTGCGGTGGCCGTGAGGTTCACGGGGGTGCGGCCATGGTGCCGTTCGGGAGAGGAGGGAGAGAGCGATGGAGAGGGGGTAGCGCGGGCTAGGGTTCGCCAGGGGATCGAGGAGGGGCGAAGTAGCCACCCACAACGCCTGTAGCAGGCCGCTGTCGAGCGAGGATATGGGGGCTAGGCGCGGCGAGCGTGTGCGCGGCGATAGCGTGCGAGGAGGAGCAGTAGGAGGGAGACGAGTAGGGGAGTTGGGCTGGGCCTCCCTGTTGACTTAGGCCTAGGTACAGTGGGCTCTTTTCTTTTTCCCTTTTTCTTTTTTTGTTTTCTTTTCCCAGTAGCTTTTGCAATTATTTTTAGCCAACAAATGACTTTGCAAAAATGGGCCACTGGTAGAAACAAATAGTAAGGAATATTGTGCACTGCCACAAAAAGTTTGGAGGCCATTTGATTTCATTCGGATTTTCCATAAAGGAAATGGCATTTGAAATGTTGTTTTGGCACTGTTTTCAAGATGTTAGAGTCATCTAGGAATTTTAGGTGATGTTGTTTTCCTGAACATAATTCACAATGGATTATTTCCAAAATTATGAACTATTTAGTTGCCAATTTGAACAACTTTTAATTTCACCTCATATTTGAATTGGAATTTGAGATGGAATTTGAAATGAGATATGATTCAAATATGTTCAAGCATTGTAATTGAGGATGACTTGGCATGATTATCAGATGATCACTGTGCTCATTACCTAGGGGTGCTACACCTAGGCCTTGTTTTTAAGCATTGCAATACCGTTTGTGCTCTCTTTTATCGTTTGCTACCTTGTTGTTTTTATTTATTCAGATTATAAAAATATATTTCTACTATCCATACTACACTTGTATCACCATCTCTTCGCCGAACTAGTGCACCTATACAATTTACCATTGTATTGGGTGTGTTGGGGACATGATGACTCACAAGTATAGGGGATCGATCGTAGTCCTTTCGATAAGTAAGAGTGTCGAACCCAACGAGGAGCAGAAGGAAATGACAAGCGGTTTTCAGCAAGGTATTTTCTACAAGCACTGAAATTATCGGTAACGAGTAGTTTGATAGCAAGATAATTTGTAACAAGTGACAAGTAGAAATAGTAACAAAGAGTGCAGCAAGGTGGCCCAATCCTTTTTGTAGCAAAGGACAAGTCGGAACGATCTCTTATAATAAGCAACGCGTTCTCGAGGACGCATGGGAATTTCATCTAGTCACTTTCATCATGTTTGTTTGATTCGCGTTCGCTACTTTGATAATTTTATATGTGGGTGGACCAGTGCTTGGGTGCTGTTCTTACTTGAACAAGCCTCCCACTTATGATTACCCCCTCTCGCAAGCATCCGCAAGTACAAAAGAAGAATTAAGATAACTCTAACCATAGCATTAAACATATGGATCCAAATCAGCCCCTTACGGAATAGCGCATAAACTAGGGTTTAAGCTTCTGTCACTCTAGCATCGCATAATCTAATTACTACTCCACAATGCATTCCCTTAGGCCCAAATATGGTGAAGTGTCATGTAGTCGACGTTCACATGACACCACTAAGAGAATCAACAACATACATATCATCAAAATATCGAACGAATACCAAATTCACATGATTAATTATGACAAGACTTCTCCCATGTCTTCAAGAACAAAAGTAACTACTCACAAATCATCATCATGTTCAAGATCAAAGGGGTATTAAATAGCATAATGGATCTGGACATATAATCTTCCACCAAATAAACCAACTAACATCAACTACAAAATGTAATCAACACTACTAGCAACCCATAGGTACCAATCTGAGGTTTTGAGACAAAGATTGAATACAAGAGATGAACTAGGGTTTGAGATGAGATGGTGCTGTTGAAGATGTTGATGAAGATTGGTCCTCCCATGATGAGAGGATCATTGGTGATGTCGATGGCGATGATTTCCCCCCCCCCCCCGGAGGGAAGTATCCCCGACAGAATCTCTCCGCCGGAGAGCAAAAGTGCTCTTGCCCAAGTTCCGCCTTGAGACGGTGGCGCACCGTCCCAAAAGTCTTTGCTCTATTTTTTCTAGGGCAAATGGACTTATATACCAGAAAATGGGGGCCAGAGGCTGGACAGGGGCCCCACGAGCCACCAGGGCGCGCCTGGGGGGGGGGGGGTGGCGCGCCCTGGTGCCTCGTGCGCTCCTGGGTGGCCCCCTCTGGTATTTCTTTCTTCCAGTATTTTTTATTTATTCCTAAATAAATCTTCGTGAAATTTCAGCTCATTTGGAGATGTGCAGAATAGGTATCTCTGACATAGATTTTTCAGGTCCAGAATTCCAGCTACCGGCAATCTCCCTCCTTGTGTAAATCTTGCATATTAAGAGAGAAAATGCATTAGAATTGCTCCACAAAGTATTATATTGATTAAAAACACTATAAATAACAATATCAGAACATGATGCAAAATGGACGTATCAACCCCCCCAAGCTTAGACCTCGCTTGTCCTCAAGCGAAAGCCGATATCGATAATCATGTCCACATGTTTAGAGAGAGAGGTGTCGATAAAGACTAAATACGGACAAAGTAGCATCATGATCATTATTATAACTGCAATATTCATTATTATAAAACTTCTTATGAGCAAGTAACAATTCATCACAACAATGAAGTATAAGGCATAAACTTTCTTGAAAACTAACAAACTATGTTCTCAGTCAACAATGCAATTACAATTCATTATATTTTCAAGGAGGTTCTCATGTAAGAGCTTTTTAGCAAGTCCACATACACAACCATCATTTAGCCTTCTATGATTGCTAACACTCACGACATATATATGGAGCAAAAAGTTTCAGCCAGACACATAGAAAGATAGGGGCTTATGATTTCGCCTCCCAACTTATTCACCTCAAGGGTGATGTCAACAATAATAACTCATGATCACTCATATCCAACTGGATATATATGCCTAGATCTTTCCCCACCACATGATGCTTGCAAAAGAGAAAAATAAAAAAGGATAGGCCCTTCGCAGAGGGAAGCAGAGGTTGTCATGCGCTTTTTGTTGTTGGATGCACAAGCTCTTAATGCAAAGGAACGTCACTTTATATTGCCCCTTGTGATAGCAACCTTTATTATGCAGTCTGTCGCTTTCATTTCTTTACCATCACAAGTTCGTACAAAGCTTATTTTCCCTTACAATAAAAGTTCAGACATATTTAGAGGCAATTTTTATTGCTTTTTGCACCGATGACAACTTACTTGAAGGATCTTATTCAATCCGTAGGTAGATATAGTGGACTCTCATGACATGAAACTGGGTTTAAGGGTTTTGGATGCACAAGTAGTATCTCTACTTGGTGCGGATTTTTGGCTAGCAAAGATATTGGGCAAGCACCACATGTTGGAGGATCTATGACAATATAACTTCCACTACTGGAATCTGGCATTTTGCCATCTGTCCCCTCTTTGCCGTTTGCCAGCTGACGGCAAAGAGGCTCTTTGCCGTCTGCTTTGGCAAAGCAGACGGCAAAGAACCAGCTGATGGCAAAGAGGGTCTTTTCCGTCAGCTGTCTCTTTGCCATCTGCCAGCTGACGGCAAAGAAGCCAATGGCAGACGGCAAAGAGCCTGGTGGGCCCCCCCGTGGCACGGCGTTGGCTAGGGCACCTTCTTTGCTGTCTGCCACCTCTTTGCCGTCTGCTAGCAGACGGCAAAGAAGGGCTAGGCAGACGGCAAAGAGCTGAGGGTGGGGCCCACAGGGTCACGGCGCTGGCTAGCTAACGGCAAAGAGTTCTTTGCCATCTGCAAGCAGACGACAAAGAGGGGGGTTACCTTAACGGCTGTGCACCCCGCCCGAAACCCCCACTCCCGCGCGCCTCTCTTTCTCTCTCTCTCATCCGCCGCCGCTGCCCCCTCCCTGCCACCCCGCTCCATCGCCGCCCCGCCGCCCCCGAAGCCCGGCCCGGCCGCCCCCGCTGCCCGGCCGCCCCGGTGGCCCAGACCCCCCTGCCCCCCCTCTGGTGAGCTCCCCTCCTGCCCCTCTATTTTGTTTTGTTTTTTTAGTTTTTTTTTTCTGTTTTTGCAGTAAGAAAATTAGATGTTTAGGTAAATATATGTTTAGATGTTTAGGTAAATAGAAAAAACGGAAAAGAAGAAAAAATAAGAAGAAGAAGAAGAAGAAGAAGAAGAAGAAGAAGAAAAAGAAGAGGCGGAGGAGGAGAAGAAAAAAGAAGAAGAAGAAGAAGAAAAAAAGAGGAGAGGAGGAGAAGAAGAAGAGGAAAAAGGAAAGGAGGAAGAAGAAGAAGAGGAGGAGGAGGAGGAGAAGAAAAAAGAAGAAGAAGAAGAAGAAGAAGAAGAAGAAGAAGAAGAAGAAGAAGAAGAAGAAGAAGAAGAAGAAGAAGAAAGAGGAGAGGAGGAGAAGAAGAAGAGGAAAAAGGAAAGGAAGAAGAAGAAGAAGAAGAAGAAGAAGAGAAGAAGAAGAAGAAGAAGAGAAGAAGAAGAAGAAGAAGAAAAGGAAGAAAAGGAAGAAGAGGAAGAAGAAGAAAAGGAAAAAGAAAAAAAAAGACCCCGACACCACGACACCCCGACCCGACATCACGACACCCCGACACAACACCCCGACACGACACCCCGACACCCCGACACCCCGACAGCCCGACAGCCCGACACGACACCTCGACACCCCGACACCCCGACACGACACCCTGACACCCCGACACCAAGACACGACACCCCGACACCCCGACACCCCGACCCGACACTCCGACACCCCGACACCCCGACACCCCGACACCCTGACCCGACACCCCGACACCCCGACACCCCGACCCGACACCCCATCATATATTTGTGAATTATGAGTTAGGTCATATATTTTCTGATTTTGTTATGAAAAACATCATATATATTTGTGTTGATCGGGTGGATTTAAATGTGCAGTTGTTTCGTCGCTGCGAGGGTCTGGTGTTCGACGACCTCCCCGTGCGTTCGACGAGCTCCGCCCCTGCGTTCGTGGGTGAGCACAAATGACATCTCCTCCTCCCCCTTCATTTGCTCTGTTCCGGTCTTCGTGCCGATGAAACTTGCTAGCTATAGGTGTCTTCAATCATCAGTATGCGTGACCACTATGCGTCTCCCATTCGAAAGGGTTACATCTATAAATATGCATGCATTTGCATATTTATAACCGTGATTCTTTCGAATTGTCCAACGTTATCCATGGACAGCCCGAGTATGTGTAGATTGGGTTCGTTTTCCCGTATGCTCTGCTCCGGATCCGATGCAGAATTTCGTCAGTGCCTCCCTGTTGTTCTCCGGGTACACATCCTCTCTGCTTATTGCCGAGACGTGTATCAGGAGAACAGCGGGGAGGTGCTGCCGAAATTTTGCGTCGGATCCGGAGCAGAGCATGGGAAAACGAACCCAATCTACACATACTCGGGTGGGATTAGGACCTATCTTTACCTATTAGCGTCTAGGTTGCATGGACGTAATAAAACTGACAAACTCCATTAACTGATGAATATGGTTTGCTGAATTATGTATATATTTCTTGTGTGTCCAGTAGCTAGGCAAGATGAGTGATCGTGCGTGGATGTACACCGGTCACACTAGTCAGAAAGACATGACCGATGAATGGTTAACAAAAACCAAGGGGTTTGTGAGAGCCGCATTTGCAAATGGCCAGAGAAAAACCTGGTGCCCCTGTGTCCGGTGCGACAACTATCATAAGAGGACAGAGCTTGAAATGAGTAAACACCTGCAGAAGTGGGGTTTTACGCCTGCTTATACGGTCTGGACATTTCATGGTGAGTCTGCCCAACGTGCCAGAGCTGAGGTGGGCCGTCGTCGCACCGACGAGCATGGTACCGGGATCGAAGACATGGTGGAAGACTTTGATGATGCTCGGGATTCGGACGATGAGATGGAGGAATCTGCAAAGGCCTTCAATGATATGTTGGAGTCTTCAAAACGTCCTCTCCACGAGCACACTGAGCTTTGTCAGCTGGATGCCATCACACAAGTAATGGCTCTGAAGGCTCAATTCAACTTGGGCAGAGAATGCTACGACGCGATGATGACACTATTTGGACGCTTTCTACCCAAAGGCCATGTAATGTCTGCAAACCTGTACCAGTCGGACAAAATCCTCCGTGTACTTAAGATGCCCTATGAGAAGATAGATGCCTGTGAGAATGGATGTGCCTTATTTAGGCTTGAGTATGCGGACTTGAACTATTGTCCGATTTGCAAGTCTTCCAGGTATGTTGTGGTAGACAACGGTATGGGTGAGAAGAGTCAGACAAAAATCCCAGTTAATGTTCTTCGGTATATGCCAATCATACCAAGACTTCAACGTCTTTTCATGGTCGAAGAGACGGCCAGACAGATGACATGGCACAAATTGGGCAAAAGAACCGAACTAGATGCAGATGGGAATCAGATGTTGGTACACACATCGGACGCTTTTGCGTGGAAGCACTTCGATGCAATACATCATGATAAAGCGGCAGATCCAAGGCATCCTCGAGTCGCCATCAGCACGGATGGGTTCAATGTGTTTGGTATGATGGCAGCCCAATACAGTTGTTGGCCTGTATTTGTCATTCCACTCAATCTCCCCCCCGGACAGATTATGCAAAGAAAGAACATTTTCCTGACGTTGATAATTCCGGGGCCCAACTATCCGGGGAAGAGTATGAATGTGTACATGCAGCCGCTTAAGGATGAATTGCAAGAAGCTTGGGATAATGGGATCAAGACATACGACACCGCTACAAAAAAGACTTCCTAATGCATGTGTGGTACATGTACTCGATGCATGACTTGCCGGCGTATGAGCTATTCGTTGGCTGGTGTGTGCATGGAAGGTTCCCGTGCCCCACATGCAAGGTAGCTCTTGAGTTTCGTTGGCTGGATGCAGGTCGCAAGTATTCTTGCTTCGACTTGCATAGATAGTTCCTGGATCCTCGCCATAAGTTCAGAAAAGACAAGAAGAAATTCATCAAAGGTAGAGTTGTCAAAAACTCTGCACCACCTGCGTTGACAGGCCAACAGACCCTGGATCAGTTAAACGCTCTCGAGCCGGATCCAGAGCGTCCAGGGTATTTCAAGGGGTATAATTCGGAACACGCCTGGACTCACAAGACATGCTTGTGGGATCTGCCTTACTTCACAGACCTCCTTTGCCCACACAACATCGACGTGATGCACACTGAAAAGAATGTCGCCGAGGCCCTCTTTGGTACATTGTTTGGCATAGAGGGGAAGTCAAAGGATAATCCTAAGGCTAGAGTCGATCAGGAGGCTCTATGTGATAGACCGTTACAAAACATGCGACAACCGAAAGGAAAGCAGAACTGGACGAAGCCAAAGGCATGGTTCAATCTTGGAAGGCCAGATATGAGGGAAATTATCCTGTGGGTGAAAAAGGAGTTGATGTTCCCCGATGGGTATGCAGCGAATCTAAAGAGGGGAGCGAGTCTTGAAAAATTGAAAATATTTGGTCTCAAGAGTCATGATTGGCACATATGGCTTGAGCGAGTAATGCCGGTGATGTTGCGTGGCTTTATCGCTGAGGATGAATGGCTAGTACTGGCAGAGCTGAGCTATTTCTTCCGTGTTCTTTGTGCGAAAGAACTATCGCCTGGCTTGCTAGATGAAATAGAAGAGTTGGCGCCGGAGTTGATCTGCAAGTTAGAGAAGATCTTCCCACCGGGCTTCTTTAATCCAATGCAGCATTTGATTTTGCATCTCCCGACCGAGGCACGATTGGGGGGGCCCGTGCAGAATCGTTGGTGCTACGCAACTGAGAGGATGCAGAAGATGCTTCGAGCAAAATGTAAAAATAAACGTAGAATTGAAGCATCGATGGCCGAGGCATTCTTTACTGAGGAGGCGGCAAACTTCGTGATAGCACACTACGAAGCCAAAAATCATCATTTGCATAATCCGAAGCCTCGGTACAATGCTGGCGACCCTAAAAAGGGTGGATCCAACCTCAGCCTATTCAAAGGGAAGCTCGCACCAGCCGGTGCTTCTAATTCCTTATCGTTGGATGTCGAAGAATGGCGGACCATTTCGTTGTATATCTTCAACAACCTAACAGAAGTGCGGCCGTACATCGAGTAAGTTCTCGGTACATTGTTTCGCAACTTCTAATTCCTTTGAACTGCTCTTATTCCCGGATATTTGATACAGTCGATACGTCGCCAAATTCTCGTATGGAGCGGTGATCCAAAAGGATTCCGTCGAAGAGTATGAGCTTCTGGCAAAGCATGGAGGCGGCTATCCCGGTTTCATCTCTTTGTTCAAACAAACGGTAATTTCCATTAGACCATTTCATTTCTTCGTCTAAATTGCGGCTAATGCAACAATCCTTTCGTATTAAACTTGTAGGCTAATTCAGAGTCTATGTACGCCGAATTGAGACAAGTCGCTAATGGTTTTGACTATAAGGTCCGTTCATTTGACAAATATGACATCAACGGGTATCGCTTTCGTACCTTTGGCAAAGAGCTATCTATGGCCGACCGAAAGTCTACAAATTGTTGTGTCTCTGCTATCGGCGAAGGAGATACTGAGTATTATGGAAGAGTTGAAGCAATTTATGAACTTCTATTCTATGGTGCAAACCCACCGAACGTCGTAGTCTTCAAATGTTTTTGGTTCCAGACGAAGGAGACTAGAAGGACTCATGAACATATAGGGCTAGTCGAAATCAAACAAAGCACCCATTTGGATGTTCCTGATGTCTATATTACGGCTCAACAGGCAACCCAAGTTTTCTATCTACCGTGGGCCTGTCAAAGTGATCCAAATCTCAATGGTTGGGATGTCGTTTATGAAGTGCCGCCACATGTTAGATCACCTCCCCCCAATGAAGAGGATTATGAACCTCACATTAACCCATACACATATGAAGGAGAATTCTTCCAAGAAACACGTCTTTCCAAAAAACGTTTCAAGAACCGCTCTACTTCACCCCAGAACATTGAAGTAGACAGCGACAGTGAATCCGACTTCACCCCTGAGCCGGAACAAGAAGAGCCGGAACAAGAAGAGGTTACTGTTGCGGATGACCTGTCAATGCTTGACCGATTACGTAAAGGAGGCCTTCCACATGTTGATGCATTTATTGATGATGATGATGAGCACGTCATTACTGATAGTGATGATGATGATTCATTTATTGACCCCGGAGCATATATAGACGATGAAGATTAATATTAGTTCATGTCAGGTATTCAATTATTATTATGTATATATATATTATTAATTAGTTCATGTTAGGTATTCCATTTTTTATTATGTTCATGATGATGATACACTTAAATTATATACATATTATTATTCATGTCAGGTATTCAATTTTTTTATGTTGTACTAATTTCGTTTACTCTTTGTCATTGCAGGTGTTGACAGATGGTGGGCGCGGGTCCAGAGCGCTCCGAGGCTCCTTCCTCGGCGCGTGGTGGGAGGGGTGCTTCCATTCCACCCCAGCACCTCCGGAGAGCGCTGCATCTCAGTATGCAGACACCACCGGCGGGCGCTTCTTCTTCGGCCGGGAGAGGTCGAGGGAAGAAGAGGGGTACTAGAGGTGGCCGTGGCCGCGGGAGAGGTAGGAAGGCTGCTACGCCTTCCTCGCTGGCACCCCCAGCTGATTCACCCGACCACAGGACTGCTCCGTCTGAGGTGGACCCGTCTCGGACTCCGGTCCACGAGCCTCGGGCCGACGAGCCTCGAGTCACCGAGCCTTCACCCCACGAGACTCCGGTCCACGAGCCTCGGGCCGCCGAGCCTTCGCCCCATGAGACTCCGGTCCCAGAGGCTTCGTCGCACGAGACTCCGGAGCAGAGCACGGATCAGGCTACGTCGCAGTCGACCCGATGGGGGGACTAGCCGCCGGAGGCGAGTGGCCATCCTGATGGTGGCGAGGATCGCTTTTTGGATGATAGCTATAGCGAGGGCGAGCTGGTTGAGGGGGGCAACGTCTACCAGCGTGGTGGTACAAAGCTCCCACCCGTGCCGGCGACCCGCGAGCAGAGTTGGTTGATTGCGCCTAATGGGGAGAAGTAAGTGCATTTACTCTTTTTTAACCTATTGCCTTCATGTTTCTTCAAAATCTAATGCATTGGCTTTGTCATACTGCAGGGGTTGGATACACGGCCCTGGTATCCGCAAGCCCAACTTTGTCCTTGGTGTGCTTTGCCGGCAGAACTTCCCGGGGTGGGTCACGTTGCCCGGTGAGGGTCAGGTTCGATAGCTTGGACTGAGCTGGGAGCTGTACTTGGCTGCCCCGGCCCCGCCGCAGGAGAGGATCGACGGTGTCTTGTGCCGCACGAGGGCCGAGATGGTGATCTAGACGTTTTGGGTAATTTCTCCTTTACAGAATTAAAAATCAACAGTACCGAGTTATTGTACTAATCGGTGTTGTCTTGTTTGATTGTAGACCTTCTACAGGTGTCTTGAGGGAGAGGAGGAGGCCGCGGCTATGGTTATCGAAGCCAAGTGCAGGCGCCTACTTCAGAACTTACGGCACGAGGCTCGGGTGCAGGCTGTTCGAGACTACTACGCCTCGACTGGTATTAAGAGGTCCAAGACGAAGTGCCACAGCAAGTTTCTGAGTAAGGAGAAGTACATGAAGGTAAATACCTATTCTTAAGGCCTTGTACTTAGTTTCCTTGATTTGATTCGTAGGCGTAGCGCTGAAATTTCTCTTGACTAACTTAGGTGCCCCCGAGATGGTGTGCGGATAGGATGGACTGTTGGGAGGCGTTGGTGGATGAGTGGTGTTCTCCCCAATGGCTAGCCGTCCACAACAATGCCAAGGAGCGGCGTGCCAAAATGGTTGGTGTGCCACACCATCAAGGGAGCGCCAACCTATATGAGTACGGGAATAACTGGGTATGTGGTTTGCTTCATGATTCATGCAATTTCATTCTTCATGATAGCTTGAGCCCTTAACTAATACTTTGTTCCTCTCTTTTAGGCGCGACACAACAAGACGGAGGTGCCAGAGGTGTTCGACCTCTATGCCATGGCCCATACTGCAAAGTACAAGAAGGCCAAGGCATTCTGTGAGTCTGACCTTGATCATCCAGAGAGCTTCACCAACATCTCCTCCCACAACAAGCTCGTGAGGTACAGAGACGAGGGGAAGGCCAGGAAAGGGGAGGACTTTAACCCGAGCCGGCAACCTCTTGATCCAGAGCTGGTGATGATATCTGGTGGCGGGAGGCCCCATGGCTCGATAGCCATTGGGGATGGACTGATACGTTGTCCTAGCACTCTCCCGGAGATCAAGAAGCGCCAGACGAGCTCCGATCCTGAGATAAGGCCTCGTCCATGGCCAATGGAGCTCCAAATCGAGGTTAGTTATACGGACTCAGATACCTTTCCTCCATTACATTGTGTGTGCGGCCGTCGATGATTACAATGCTAACGAGGAGTGGTGTTGCATGCTGCTCTTGAGAAAGAGAGAGCGAAGACCCAGGAGCTTCTGGCAGAGGCAAAGAGGCAGGCGGCGGAGAGGGAGAGGGAGTTGGATAAGAGGACTGCTACATTGTTGGAGGAGGAGAGGAACCGGAACGACGCGTCTCACCGGGCCTTATACGAGCTCTTCGTGGTAAGTTTCTTCTGCATATTAGCCAAATCATGCATGTAATGTTCGTTTCATTACTAACTAATATGACTGACTCGTGAAAACCAAATGTGCAGGCCATGTGCCAGAGCAACGGTCAGACCCCTCCGCCGATGCCAGTCATTGCTCCGGCGGGCACGGTGAGTTTCATTTGAATGGTCATTAGTTACTAGTCTTCACATTTGAGTTGCATCATGCTAACGAGACATTGCAAATGATCTTTGGTGCAGCGTAACTCCCGACAAGCATCGACCGATCCTTCTGCGTCTGCCACTGGCGCGACCGGTCCTTCACCTCCGTGATGACGGTACGTTTTCCCTAGTGTTTTGCTTAACAAATGCATACTTAGCTTAAGAAATGACCTATTTAGCTCCAAAATGTCATATAGTTAGCTTATTTTCCTCGGAAGTGACATAATAACCTTACTTAGCTCCAAAATGGCCTATTTTACCTAGGCTAGCTCAATAATGACCTATACTTAGCTTAATTAGTTCATTTATGACATAATTAGCTTACTTAGGTCAAAAATGGCATAATAACCTTGGTTTAGCTCCAAAATGTCATATACTTAGCTTATTTTCCTCGAAAATGACATAATAACCTTACTTAGCTCCAAAATGACCTATTTTACCTAGGATAGCTCTAAAATGACCTACACTTAGCATTTTTTCCTCCAAAATGACTTAATATGCTTAGTTAGCTCAAAAATGGCATAACTACCTAGGCTAGCTCAAAAATGACCTATACTTAGCTTAGCTAGTTCATTTATGACATAATTAGCTTACTTAGGTCAAAAATGGCATAATAACCTTGGTTTAGCTCCAAAATGTCATATACTTAGCTTATTTTCCTCGAAAATGACATAATAACCTTACTTAGCTCCAAAATGACCTATTTTACCTAGGTTAGCTCTCAAATGACCTATACTTAGCTTAGCTAGTTCATTTATGACATAATTAGCTTACTTAGGTAAAAAATGGCATAATAACCTTGGTTTAGCTCCAAAATGTCATATACTTAGCTTATTTTTCTCGAAAATGACATAATAACCTTACTTAGCTCCAAAATGACCTATTTTTCCTAGGATAGCTCTAAAATGACCTATACTTAGCATTTTTTCCTCCAAAATGACTTAATATGCTTAGTTAGCTAAAAAATGGCATAACTACCTAAGATAGCTCAATAATGACCTATACTTAGCTTAGCTAGTTCATTTATGACATAATTAGCTTACTTAGGTAAAAAATGGCATAATAACCTTGGTTTAGCTCCAAAATGACCTATTTACCTAGGTTAGCTCTAAAATGACCTACACTTAGAATTTTTTCCTCCAAAATGACTTAATATGCTTAGTTAGCTCAAAAATGGCATAATTACCTAAGTTAGCTCAATAATGACCTATACTTAGCTTATTTAGTTCATTTATGACATACTTAGCATACTTAGGTCAAAAATGGCATAATAACCTTGGTTACCTCCAAAATGTCATATACTTAGCTTATTTTCCTCGAAAATGACATTATAACCTTACTTAGCTCCAAAATGACCTATTTACCTAGGTTAGCTCTAAAATGACACAAGTAAGCAATAAGAAGAAGAAAAAGAAAGAGAAGAAAAATTCTTCTTCTTCTTCTTCTAGTCTTCTTCTTCTTCTTCTTCTTCTTCTTCTAGTCTTCTTCTTCTAACTTTTTTCTTTCCCATTTTGCAGATTTGCTTCAGATCACGGAAGCTTGCGTTGATGGAGTCTACTCTTCTCCTTGTCCTTCCTTTTTGTTTTGATTTTGTAGGATGAACAATGTGAAACTTGCTACCTATATATGTATGTATGGATGAAACCATTTTATATGGACTTTTTGCTTAATTGTTGGATATGTTGGCTATATATATGTTGGATATGGACTTTTGATTTGGTATATATATGTGTTGGATGATCATATCCATATGGCAGGGATATGTATGCTTGTTGAAAGTATTTTCAAATGAATATATATATATATATATCTGTGAAATTGATTGAATTTAAGAAAAAACAGAATTAACAGGGGCAATACAGGCACTTTGCCGTCTGCCAGCAGACGGCAAAGGGGCACCTGGGCTGGCCTATTTGGGCACTTTGCCGTCTGCCAGCAGACGGCAAAGGCTGGTGTGCTTTGGCGTCTGCTGGCAGATGGCAAAGGGCATGCATTGGCCCCAGCTGACGCCTGACGTCAGCTGGCAGACGGCAAAGAACTTTGCGCCTTTGCCGTCTGCTTGCAGACGGCAAAGTACGCCGTTAGCCACCTAACGGGCCTAACCCTATCCCTCTGCCGTCCAAGGGATTTGCCGTCTGCTTGCTTAGTATGGCTGACAGCAAACTTCTTTGCCGTCCGCTTTATTTAAGCAGACGGCAAAGCAGCCCTCTGCCGTAGTTCATTCAGCCGGACGTGAGGCCGTCTGCTGGCTGACGGCAAAGGGCTTTGCCGTCCGCCAGACATTCCTTTGCCGTCTGCCATGGCAGACGGCAAAGTGCGTGATTCCTGTAGTGTTCTATGTGAATATAAGCAAACATAATTCATTACATTGTCTTCCTTGTCCAACGTCAACAATTTGACATAAAATACTTAATGGGGGCTCACAATCATAAAAGATGTCCAAGATAGTATATTTGCATGTGAATCTTCTCTTCCCTATTAATTTTTTCATGAATTGCATCATTGACTAATGCTATGCTTGTTAACTTCCAATAAATTTTACCACTTATACTTTTCTTTATGTAATGTCATTACTTTCCATAAGATTAGCATATGATCTTTTTTCATTATTTTCATTGCTAAGATTGAAACATAAAAGTAAAGAAGCAAAAACTCAAACTACTCTTTATTATATAACTCTCAACTCAATTACATAGATAGATAGATCATGAAACTAACACTCGAAAATAGATCATACTAAAATTTTATTCAACTAGATCACGAAATAACTAAGGATCGAACTAAAAGTAGGTAAAGATAATAAAAGTGATGGTGATACGATACCGGGGCACCTCCCCCAAGCTTGGCACAAGCCAAGGGGAGTGCCCATTCCCATGTACTCAAGTTTCTTTCTTCGGTGATGATGGTGATGATGAAGTGGCGAGCTTGTCCTCCGGCTTCCATGGCATAGGTTCCCCATCATAGAAAGATGAACGGGTCTCCGGAGTCCTGAATCTTGCAGCTAAACTCATACCTTTGAATCTTGCCCCATACTCATAATTTTGGTTTTGAAGATCATAGATTTGGCCTTGGAGATAGTCGATTCATTCATTGAGCTTGAAGATGATGTCCCCCATCGATTGGCCATTCACCTTGTGATCACGGGTGAATTCTGTGATCATGGAGTGGTTGGCGCTGAGTCCACGTTCCACCATCCCTTGGCACTTGAAGATCTCCTGCTCCACCGCTTCGAGCCTGGAGTCCACGCTCCTGGTCCTCTTGGGTCCTTGAACATCCCGGATGTGAAGCACCCCCTCACGCATCTCAATGGCTTGAGGGTGTTTCATCGCCTCCGGTAGGTAGGGGTTGATGACCTTCTCGTAGAACTTGTCCTTGGAAGAGCTTGGTGGAGCCATAGCGATCTAGATCTGTCAGAAAAATAGCACGGAACAAGAACATAAGAGATTTTTGCGATACGGTGGTCAAAACGTCCGGGAGTATATATAAAGAATTTTTATCTTGCAAAACAAGTAATCCAGGAGAAAACGGAGTCGGGAAGGCTCACGAGGGGCCCACGAGCCACCAGGGCGCGCCTGGGGGGGGGGGTGGCGCGCCCTGGTGCCTCGTGGGCACCAGGTGGGTCCCCTCGGTTGTTTCTTATTTTTGTATTTTTTCTAATATTCCAAAACAGACAGAAAGTATTTTTATGGAATTTTTGGAGTCGGTTTACTTACCGTATCACGTACCTCTTCCTTTTCAGGGTTCTGGAGTGTTCTGGAAGGTCTTTCTTATGTATTCCTCCGGTGTAATTGTTTCAATAATATTAGTTTCAACATTAATGGGTGTACCTGAAATATAATGCTTAATTCTTTGCCCATTCACCACTCTCGGATTAGTGCCTTCAGAGTTGTTTATTTTCATGGCTCCGGAGCGATAAACTTCTTCGATGATATACGATCCTTCCCATTTAGAGAGAAGCTTTCCTGCAAAGAATCTCAAATGAGAGTTGTACAATATAACTTGCTCACCCACTTTGAATTCCTGTTTTTGAATTCTTCTATCATGCCATCTTTTAATTTTTCCTTTAAACAATTTGGCATTTTCATAATCTTGGGTTCTCCATTCATCTAATGAGCTAATATCAAATAACCTCTTTTCATCGGCAAGTTTAAAATCATAATTGAGTTCTTTAATTGCCCAATATGCTTTATGTTCTAACTCAAGAGGTAAATAACATGCTTTTCCATAAACCATTTTATAAGGAGACATACCCATAGGATTTTTATAAGCAGTTCTATAAGCCCATAATGCATCGTCAAGTTTCTTAGACCAATTCTTTCTAGATCTATTGACTTTTTTTGCAAAATTAATTTTATTTCTGTATTGCTCAATTCAACTTGACCACTAGTTTGAGGGTGATAGGGAGATGCAATTCTATGGTTGACATCATATTTAGCAAGCAGTTTACGGAATGCACCATGAATAAAATGTGAACCACCACCAGTCATTAAATATCTAGGGACTCCAAACCTTGGAAAAATAACTTCTTTAAGCATTTTAATAGAAGTGTTATGATCAGCACTACTAGTTGGAATAGCTTCTACCCACTTAGTAACGTAATCAACAACAACTAAAATATGAGTATACCCATTGGATTTAGGAAAAGGTCCCATATAATCAAAGCCCCAAACATCAAATGGTTCAATAGCAAGTGAATATTTCATAGGCATTTCCTGACGTCTACCAACATTACCAATTCTTTGACATTCATCACAAGATAAGACAAACTTACGAGCATCCTTGAAAAGAGTGGGCCAATAAAAACCGGATTGTAATACCTTATGTGCAGTTCTGTCTCCCGCATGGTGTCCTCCGTAAGCCTCGGAATGACACTTCCGTAGGATTTGTTCCTGTTCATGCTCAGGTATACAACGTCTAATAATACCATCTACTCCTTCTTTATAAAGATGTGGGTCATCCCAGAAGTAATGTCTTAAATCATAGAAGAACTTTTTCTTTTGTTGGTATGTGAAACTAGGTGGTATAAATTTAGCAACAATATAATTAGCATAGTCTGCATACCAAGGAGTATTACGAGAAACATTTATGACAGCTAATTGTTCATCAGGAAAATCATCATTAATTGGTAGTGGGTCATCAAGAACATTTTCCATTCTAGACAAATTATCTGCTACGGGATTCTCAGCTCCCTTTCTATCAATAATATGCAAGTCAAATTCTTGTAGCAATAAAACCCACCTAATGAGTCTAGGTTTAGCATCTTTCTTTTCCATAAGATATTTAATAGCAGCATGATCGGTGTGAACAGTTACTTTAGAATCAACTATGTAAGATCTGAATTTATCACATGCAAACACAACTGCTAGAAATTCTTTTTCAGTAGTAGCATAATTTCTTTGGGCACTGTCTAGAGTTTTACTAGCATAATGGATAACATTTAATTTCTTATCAACTCTCTGTCCTAGAACAGCACCAACAACATAATCACTAGCATCACGCATAATTTCAAAAGGCAAGTTCCAATCAGGTGGTTGAACAATAGGTGCAGTGGTTAAGGCTTTCTTAAGTGTTTCAAAGGCTTCTAGACAATCATCATCAAAAACAAATGGGACATCTTTTTGCAAAAGATTGGTAAGAGGCCTAGAAATTTTAGAAAAGTCTTTAATAAACCTTCTATAGATACCAGCATGACCTAGGAAACTTCTTATACCTTTAATATCTTTATGACATGGCATTTTCTCAATAGCATCAACCTTAGCTTTATCAACTTCAATACCTCTTTTAGAAATTTTATGCCCCAAGACAATGCCTTCATTCACCATAAAGTGGCACTTCTCCCAATTCAAGACAAGATTAGTTTCTTCACATCTCTGCAAAACTCGATCAAGGTTGCTTAAGCAATCATCAAAAGAAGTTCCGTAAATGGAGAAATCATCCATGAATACCTCAACAATCTTTTCACAAAAGTCAGAGAATATAGCAGTCATACATCTTTGAAAGGTAGCAGGTGCATTGCATAAACCAAAAGGCATACATCTATAAGCATAAGTTCCAAAAAGACAAGTAAAGGTGGTTTTCTCTTGATCGGATTGTGATACGGGTATTTGAGAAAAACCAGAATAACCATCTAGGAAACAGAAGTGTGTATGCTTAAACAATCTTTCTAACATTTGATCAATAAAAGGTAAGGGGTAATGATTTTTTCTAGTGGCTTTGTTTAATTTTCTAAAATCAATTACCATCCTATAACTAGTTACAATTCTTTGTGGAATGAGTTCATTTTTATCATTAGGAACAACGGTAATACCTCCTTTCTTAGGGACACAATGAACGGGACTTACCCAGCTACTATCACCTATGGGATAGATTATACCTGCTTCCAGAAGCTTTAATATTTCGGTTCTTACCACCCCTTTCATCTTAGGATTTAATCGTCGTTGGTGGTCGACAACTGGTTTAGCATCAGGCTCCATATTAATTTTGTGCTGACATAGAGTGGGACTAATGCCCTTAAGATCATCAAGAGTATATCCAATAGCAGCTCGGTGCTTCCTTAGAGTTTTTAGTAATCTCTTTTCTTCATGCTCTGAAAGCTTAGCACTAATAATAACAGGATATACCTTCTTTTCATCAAGGTAAGCATATTTCAATGTATCAGGCAATTGCTTCAATTCAAATAATGGATCACCCTTAGGTGGAGGAGGGCCTCCAAGAGTTTCAACAGGCAAATTGTGCTTAAGGATAGGTGGTTGATCAAAGAACATCTTATCTATTTCATTTCTTTCATTCATATGCATATCATTTTCATGGTCTAGCAAATATTGTTCTAACGGATCAGTAGGAGGTACGGCAATAGAAGCAAGACCAATAATTTCATCTTTACTAGGCAATTCTTTATCATGAGGTTGTCTACGAAACTTGGAAAAATTAAACTCATGAGACATGCCACCAAAATTAACACTAACAGTTTCTTTAGAGCAATCAATCTTAGCATTAACAGTGTTCAAGAAAGGTCTACCAAATATAATGGGACAAAAATTATCTTGTGGAGAACCGAGGACTAGAAAATCAGTAGGGTCTTTTATTTTTCCACACAAGACTTCAACATCTCTAACAATCCCGAGCGGAGTAATGGTATCTCTGTTTGCAAGCTTAATAGTAACATCAATGTCCTCTATCTCAATAGGTGCAATGTCATTCATAATTTCTTGATATAAGGTAAACGGAATAGCACTCACACTAGCACCCAAATCACATAAGCCATGATAACAATGATCTCCTATTTTAACAGAGACAACAGGCATGCCTACTATGGGTCTGTTTTTATCTTTAGGATCTGGTTTAGCAATTCTAGCTGCTTCATCATAGAAGTAAATAACATGCCCATCTATATTATCAACCAAGAGATCTTTAACCATAGCAACATTAGGTTCAACTTTAATTTGTTCAGAGGGTCTAGGTGCTCTAATATTACTTTTGTTAACCACTGTTGAAACTTTAGCATGTTTCTTAATCCTAACAGGAAAATGTGGTTTCTCAATATAAGCAGTAGGCACAACTGGATCAACATGGTAAATAATTGTTTCTTCTTTAACACTAACGGGTTCCTCAATCTTTTCTTTAACAGGGGGATAATATTTAAACAACTTCTCCTTAGGGAGATCAACATGAGTAGCAAATGATTCGCAAAAGGAAGCTACTATCTCAGAGTCAAGTCCATATTTAGTGCTAAACTTACAAAAAGCATCGGTATCCATAAAAGATTTAACACAATCGAACTCAAGTATTATACCTGACTCATTACCTTTGTCGAGTTCCCAATCTTCAGAGTTGCATTTAATTCTTTCCAGAAGATCCCATCTGAATTCAATAGTTTTCTTCATAAAGGAGCCAGTCGAAGAAGAATCGAGCATGGTTTGATTATCATGAGAAAGCCGAGCATAAAAGTTCTGTAAGATAATTTCTTTTGAGAGCTCATGATTGGGGCATGTGTACATCATGTACTTAAGCCTCCCCCAAGCTTGAGCGATGCTTTCTCCTTCACGAGGCCAAAAATTATATATATAATTCCGATCACGATGAACCAAATGCATAGGATAAAATTTCTGGTGGAATTCCAGTTTCAAACGGTTCCAGTCCCATGTATCAGTATCATCACATAGCCTATGCCATATCAATGCCTTTCCCTCCAAAGATAAAGGGAATACTTTCTTCTTAACTCCATCTCCGGATAAACCTGCAAGCTTAAACAATCCACAAATTTCATCCACATAGATCAAGTGCATATCAGGATGTATTGTTCCATCTCCTGCATAAGGATTAGCTAGCAGTTTCTCTATCATACCCGAAAGAATTTCATAATAAATATTTTCAGTAGGTGCAGTAGGTTGAGCAGCAACTATTGGTGCTTCCGGTCGAGGTGAAGATACCCCGAACAAACCCCTCAAAGGATTACTTTCCATAGTGACAAGTGACAGTAAATTTCAACACGTAATATAAATGTTTCCTTACCAAATTCCACTCACCAAAGGCGCTTCACTCCCCGGCAACGGTGCTAGAAAAGAGTCTTGATGACCCACAAGTATAGGGGATCAATCGTAGTCCTTTCGATAAATAAGAGTGTCGAACCCAACGAGGAGCAGAAGGAAATGACAAGCGGTTTTCAGCAAGGTATTTTCTACAAGCACTGAAATTATCGGTAACGAGTAGTTTGATAGCAAGATAATTTGTAACAAGTGACAAGTAGAAATAGTAACAAAGAGTGCAGCAAGGTGGCCCAATCCTTTTTGTAGCAAAGGACAAGCCGGAACGATCTCTTATAATAAGCAACGCGTTCTCGAGGACACATGTGAATTTCATCTAGTCACTTTCATCATGTTTGTTTGATTCGCGTTCGCTACTTTGATAATTTGATATGTGGGTGGACCAGTGCTTGGGTGCTGTTGTTACTTGAACAAGCCTCCCACTTATGATTACCCCCTCTCGCAAGCATCCGCAAGTACGAAAGAAGAATTAAGATAACTCTAACCATAGCATTAAACATATGGATCCAAATCAGCCCCTTACGGAATAGCGCATAAACTAGGGTTTAAGCTTCTGTCACTCTAGCATCCCATCATCTAATTACTACTCCACAATGCATTCCCTTAGGCCCAAATATGGTGAAGTGTCATGTAGTCGACGTTCACATGACACCACTAAGAGAATCAACAACATACATATCATCAAAATATCGAACGAATACCAAATTCACATGATTACTTATGACAAGACTTCTCCCATGTCGTCAAGAACAAAAGTAACTACTCACAAATCATCATCATGTTCAAGATCAGAGGGGTATTAAATAGCATAATGGATCTGAACATATAATCTTCCATCAAATAAACCAACTAGAATCAACTACAAAATGTAATCAACACTACTAGCAACCCACAGGTACCAATCTGAGGTTTTGAGACAAAGATTGAATACAAGAGATGAACTAGGGTTTGAGATGAGATGGTGCTATTGAAGATGTTGATGAAGATTGGTCCTCCCATGATGAGAGGATCGTTGGTGATGTCGCTGGCAACGATTTCCACCTCCCGGAGGGAAGTATCCCCGGCAGAATCTCTCCGCCGGAGAGCAAAAGTGCTCCTGCCCAAGTTCCGCCTCGAGACGGCGGCGCACCGTCCCAAAAGTCTTCTCTCTATTTTTTCTAGGGCAAATGGACTTATATACCAGAAAATGGGGGCCAGAGGCTGGCCAGGGGCCCCACGAGCCACCAGGGCGCGCCTGGGGGGGGGGGGGTGGCGCGCCCTGGTGCCTCGTGGGATCCTGGGTGGCCCCCTCTGGTATTTCTTTCTTCCAGTATTTTTTATTTATTCCAAAATAAATCTCCGTGAAATTTTAGCTCATTTGGAGATGTGCAGAATAGGTATCTCTGACATAGCTTTTTCAGGTCCAGAATTCCAGCTGCCAGCAATCTCCCTCCTTGTGTAAATCTTGCATATTAAGAGAGAAAATGCATTAGAATTGCTTCACAAAGTGTTATATTGATTAAAAACAATATAAATAACAGTAGCAAAACATGATGCAAAATGGACGTATCAGTTGTGTAGTAGACATCAAGCTCTTTTCTGGCGCCGTTGCCGGGGAGGTGAGTGCTTGAAGGTATATCTTTAGATCTTGCAATTTAATCTTTTAGTTTCTTGTTTTATCACTAGTTTGGTTTATAAAAGAAAACTACAAAAAAATGGAATTGAGGTTGCCTCATATTATTCGTCTTTATAATGTCTTTCTTGAAAATGATGGATCGGAAAATTGTGCTCAATTGTTAGAGGAATAATTTAATAAAATGTTTAATGTGAGTTCCTCGAATGATGAGCATGATTGCAATGTTGTTAGTATGAATTCTATGAATATCCATGATGCTAATGATATGCAAAGCCACAAGCTTGGGGATGCTATGTTTGATGAAGATGATATTTTTAGTCCCCCAAGTTTTGATGAGCAAATTTATTATTATGATTACAATGATGAAAGTGGGTTTGGAAGAGTGTCAACTTTATGTAATAATGATCCCACTATTTTGGAGGGTGTTAAATCTTATGGCAATAATTATGAAAGTGGATTTGGAGAGGTCACAACTTTATTTAATGATGATTCCACTATTTTGGAAGAGGTTTCAATTGACTATGATAACAAAGTTGCTATCTATGATGATTATTGTGATGACATGTATGCCATAAAGAATAATGATAACTATGAAACTTGTCATCATGATTTTAATTTTCAATTGGATTATGCCAATCAAGTATCTCATGATAGTTATTTTGTTGAGTTTGCTCCCACTATTATGAATGAGAAGGAATTTGCTTATGTGGAGAGTAATAAAATTTCTATGCTTGTGGATCATGAAAAGAATGCTTTATGTGATAGTTATAGTGTTGAATTCATTCATGATGCCACTGAAAATTATTATGAGGGAGGAACTTATGCATGTAGCAATTGCAATAATATCAAGTTTCCTTTCTTTATGTTGAAGGTTTTGGAGTCATGCTTGTTTTGCCTTCCCATGCTAGTTGATTCTTGCTCCCATGAATTTTTTGCTCACAAAATCCCTATGCATAGGAATTGGGTTAGGCTTAAATGTGCTAGTCATATGCTTCATGATGCTCTCTTTGTGTTTCAATTCTTTACTTTTATGTGAGCATCATTGAAATCATCATGCCTAGCTAAAAAGGCATTAAAGAAAAGCGCTTTTTGGGAGACAACCCAATACTTATACCTTCTGTTTTTGTGTGTTCACATGATAAAGCTACTGTGGTAATCATGTTTTATATGTTTTCTTTCAATAATGTGCCAAGTAAAGCCTTTGGGATAGTGTGGATACTTGTTGATTCGATTCTGTGCAAAAATAGAAACTTTTGCGTCCAGTGCTGGAATTTCTTTTCTGTACTGGAGCCTGAGAAAATTTTGAAATTTTTACAGAGCATTGGGTTACAAATTTTTTACTTTTTCCTAATTTTTCAGAATTTTTGGATGTATAGAAGTATGGTTTTTAAATCGCTCACTACATGCTGTTCTGTTTTTGACAGATTCTGTTTTCGATGCATAGTTTGCTTGTTTTAGTGTTTCCATAGCTTATATTGAGCAATATAAACTGTGGAAATGATAGACTACAGTAATAATTATGTGAGAACAATTATGAATCTTGTCTTGACAGTACCTAAGTGGATGATTTATTTTTATCGTACTAACCTATCTCACAAGTTCCGTTAAGTTTTGTTTGATTGAAGTTTTCAAGTTTTGGGTGAGATATCGATATGAGGAGAATATGGAGTGGCAATACCCTAAGCTTGGGGATGCCCAAGTCATCCTAAGGTAATATTAAAGGAATACTCAAGCTACTAAGCTTGGGGATTCCCCGGAAGGCATCCCCTCTTTCGTCTTCAACATTATCGGTAACCTTACTTGGAGCTATATTTTTATTCGTCACATGATATTTGTTTTCCTTGGAGCGTCATTTTATTTTAGTTGTATTTGCTTGCTGTTATTTAGAATAATGTTTTGTATCTTTTATTTCAATAAAATGCCAAGTATAGCCTTTACCATGCTCAGTTTGCAAGTTTATGTGTTGCTGTTTGAAAACAGAAAGTTTTCTGTTATGTACAGAATATTCCTGAATAGTCAGAACATGATAAAAATCTGAAATTTTTACACAGTAAGAATTCATGAGTTCTCTGTCATGTGGTAATTTTTAAGAATTTTTGGAGTTATGTAAGTATGAATTTTAAATCCCCCTTTACAGACTGTTCTGTTTTGGCAGATTGCTGTTATAGTTGCATTGTTTGCATATGTTTGCTTGTTTAATGTTTCTATTTGTGGATTGGAGTATTGAATATGCATAGGCATTTAGTATGCAATGTTAAATTATAATTTGAGTGATTTTCTATAGTAGAGAATGATAAGGTTTTGCATTGATTTATACTAACTTATCTCACGAGTTCTTGTTGAGTTTTATGTGGATGAAGTTTTTAAGATTTAGAGAAACCGTGATATGAGAGGAATTAAGGAGACACAAGAGCTCAAGCTTGGGGATGCTCAAGGCATCCCAAGTTAATATTTCAAGAAGTCTCAAGCATCTAAGCTTGGGGATGCCCCGGTAGGCATCCCACCTTTCCTCGCCAACAATTATCGGTTAGTCTTGGTTGAGCCTAAGTTTTTGCTTCTCCACATGAGATGTGCTATTCTTGGAATGTCATTTTTTTTCTTTTCTGTTTGAATAAAATACTTAAGATCTGAAATTTTTAAATGAGAGAGAGTCCTCACATAGCTACCTATTTACTTAACTACTCATTTGATCTTGACTTATATCTTTTTGGAGTAGTTTGTCATTTACTCTCGTTCTTCACTTATATCCTAAGAGTAAATTGTTGAATGAGTTGAATATCATAAAGTTGAAATTATATGCGCTTCATATACTAGTCTGATACCTAGTAGTAGCTTCACATTGGGTTTAGAAAGCAAAATCTATTGAAGTTTGACAATCACAATATTGGTCATACAAGCAATTCATGAATGATTAGTATAAATAAAAGAACTTTCACATATAAATATATTATCTTGGACTTCTTTTATGATTGTGAATACCCATTAATTATTTTCAAACTTGAGCAAATTAGTTGGAGTTGGACAAGGAAGACAACGTAATGAGTTATGTTTGGGTATACATAGAAGTTATATTGTTATGGATCCTCCAACATGTTGTGCTTGCTTAGAATCTTTTGCTAGCCAAAAATTCGTACTAAGTAGAGATACTACTTGTGCATCCAAAAACCCTTAAACCCAGTTTCTTCCCATGAGTGTCCACCATATCTACCTATGGATTGAATAAGATCCTTCAAGTAAGTTGTCATCGGTGCAAAAAGCAATAAAAATTGCTCCTAAAATATGTATGATCTTTTATTGTAAGGGAAAATAAGCGTTGTACGAACTTGTGATGGTGAAGAAATAAAAGCGACGGACTGCATAATAAAGGTTGCTATCACAAGGGGCAATATAACGTGACGTTCCTTTGCATTAAGGGCTTGACATCCAAAAATAAAAAGCGCATGACAACCTCTGCTTCCGTCTGCGAAGGGCCTATCTTTTACTTTATGTATTTACTTTTATGCAAGAGTCAACAGTATTACTTCTCATTTCAACCTTAATTATTCTCTAGTTGGCAAGCATCATGTGGTGGGGAAAGATCCAGGCACATATGGCTAGTCAAATATATTTGATCATGAATTATTATTGTTGACAATTATCTCTATGATAAATAAGTTGGGAGGCAAAACATTAAGCCCCTATCTTTCTCTGTGTTCGATGGATGCCATTTGTTCTAAAAATATGCTTTGAGTACTAGCAATCATGGAAGACTATATGATAATTGAGTATGTGGAGCTCTTACTTAGACTTTGTTGAAGATAAGTTGAATTGCAATTGTTTGGTGACTAAGAACATAGGTTGTTAAGTTTCAAGAGAATGCATTGTTTGAACCATAACATGTGAATGGATTGCTACTTTATCATGATGAGTTTTATGAGAAAGAGTTGCTATTATGATGCTAGGAAAAGTGATTGAAATTATCATTGATCAAACTTATGCACTATGCTAGCATTCACACTTCATAAATTATTTCTTTTATCATTTACCTACTCGAGGACGAGCAGGAATTAAGCTTGGGGATGCTGATACGTCTCCAACGTATCTATAATTTATGAAGTATTAAGTTGTGTAGTAGACATCAAGCTCTTTTCTGGTGCCGTTGCCGGAGAGGTGAGTGCTTGAAGGTATATCTTTAGATCTTGCAATCGAATCTTTTAGTTTCTTGTTTTATCACTAGTTTGGTTTATAAAAGAAAACTACAAAAAAATGGAATTGAGGTTGCCTCATATTATTCGTCTTTATAATGTCTTTCTTGAAAATGATGGAGCGGAAAATTGTGCTCAATTGATAGAAGAAGAATTCAATAAAATGTTTGGCATAAAATCTTTGAATGATGAGCATGATTGCAATGTTGTTAGTATGAATTCTATGAGTATCCATGATGCTAATGATATGCAAAGCCACAAGCTTGGTGATGCTATGCTTAATGAAGATGATATTTTTAGTCCCCCAAGTTTTGATGAGAAAATTTATTATGATGATTGCATGCCTCCTATCTATTGTGATGACATGTATGCTATAAAGAATAATGATAACCATGAAACGTGTCATCATGATTTTAATTTTCAATTGGATTATGCCAATCAAGTATCACATGATAGCTATTTTGTTGAGTTTGCTCCCACTACTATTCATGAGAATAATTTTGCTTATGTGGAGAGTAATAAAATTTCTATGCTTGTAGATCATGAAAAGAATGATTTGTGTGATGGATATATTGTTGAATTTCTTCATGATGCTACTGAAAATTATTATGAGAGATGATCATATGCTTGTAGGTGTTGCAATAATATCAAGTTTCCTCTCTATGTGTTGAAAGTTTTGAAGTTATGCTTGTTTTGCCATCCTATGCTAGTTGATTCTTGCTCCCATAAATTGTTTGATCACAAAATCCCTATGCATAGGAAGTGGGTTAGTCTTAAATGTGCTAGTCATATGCTTCATGATGCTCCCATTGTGTTTCAATTCTTTACTTTTATGTGAGCATCATTGAAATCATCATGCCTAGCTAAAAAGGCATTAAAGAAAAGTGCTAGTTGGGAGACAACCCCATATTTATACCTACTGTTTTTGTGTGTCCACATGATTAAGCTACTGTAGTAATCATGTTTCATATGTTTTCTTTCAATAATGTGCCAAGTAAAGCCTTTGGGATAGTGTGGATGCTTGTTGACTTGATTCTGTGCAAAAACAAAAACTTTTGCGTCTAGTGCTGGAATTTCTATTCTGTACTGGAGCGTGAGAAAATTCTGAAATTTTTACAGAGCATTGGGTTACAAATTTTTACGTTGTCCTAATTTTTCAGAATTTTTGGAGGTACATAAGTATGGTTTTTAAATCGCTCCCTACATGCTGTTCTGTTTTGACAGATTCTGTTTTTATTGCATAGTTTGCTTGTTTTAGTGTTTCCATAGCTTATATTATGAGATATAAATTATGGAAATGATAGACTACAGTAGACATTATGTGAGAACAATTATGAATCTTGTCTTGACAGTACCTAAGTGGATGATTTATTTTTATCATACTAACCTATCTCACAAGTTCCGTTAAGTTTTGTGTGATTGAAGTTTTCAAGTTTTGGGTGAGAAATCGATATGAGGAGAATAAGGAGTGGAAAGACCCTAAGCTTGGGGATTCCCAAGGCACCCCAAGGTAATATTCAAGGAAGACTCAAGCATCTAAGCTTGGCGATGCCCCGGAAGGCATCCCCTCTTTCGTCTTCAACACTATCGGTAACCTCACTCGGAGCTATATTTTTATTCGTCACATAATATGAGTTTTGCTTGGAGCGTCATTTTATTTTGTTGATATTTTCTTTCTGTTATCAATAATAATGTTTTGTATATTTTATTTCAATAAAATGCCAATTATAGCCTTTACCATGCTCAGTTTGCAAGTTCATGTGTTGCTGTTTGAAAACAGAAAGTTTTCTGTTATGTCCAGAATATTCCTGAATAGTCAGAACATGATAAAAATCTGAAATTTTTACAAAGTAAGAATGCATGAGTTCTCTATCACGTGGTAATTTTTCAGAATTTTTGGAGTTAGGGAAGTATGAATTTTAAATCCCCCTTTACAGACCGTTCTGTTTTGGCAGATTTCGGTTATAGTTGCATTGTTTGCATATGTTGCTTGTTTAATGTTTCTATTTGTGGATAGGAGTATTAAATATGCAGAGGTATTTAATATGGAATGTTTAATTATAATCTTAGTAATTTGCTACAGTAGAGAATGATAAGGTTTTTGCATTGATTTATACTAACTTATCTCACGAGTTCTTGTTGAGTTTTGTGTGGATGAAGTTCTTAAGATTTAAGGAAACCGTGATATGAGAGAAATTAAGGAGACACAAGATCTCAAGCTTGGGGATGCCCAAGGCATCCCAAATTAATATTTCAAGAAGTCTCAAGCATCTAAGCTTGGGGATGCCCCGGTAGGCATCCCACCTTTCTTCATCAACAATTATCGGTTAGTCTTGGTTGAGCCTAAGTTTTTGCTTCTTCAGATGAGATGTGCTATTCTTGGAATGTCATTTTATTTTGTTTTCTTTGCTGTTTGAATAAAATACTTAAGATCTGAAATTTTTAAATGAGAGAGAGTCCTCACATAGCTACCTATTTACTTAACTACTCATTTGGTCTTCACCTATATCTTTTTGGAGTAGTTTGTCATTTACTCTTGTTCTTCACTTATATCCTATGAGTAAATTGTTGAAATGAATTGAATATTATAAATTTGAAATTTATATGCTTCATATGCTTGTCCCATGGGGAGTAGTGACTTCACATACAAGAAGCATAAATGGTAAAATTTATTGAAAGTTAACAAACATAGCATTGGTCACTTGAACAATTCATGAAAGAATTTTGAAGGAAGAGAAATTTCACATATAAATATACTATCTTGGACATCTTCTATGATTGTGAGCCCCCATTAATTATTTTTAAGCTTGATAAAGTAGTTGACGTTGGACAAGGAAGACAACGTAAGGAGTTATGTTTGTTTATATTCACATAGAAATTATATTGTCATGGATCCTCTAACATGTGGTGCTTGCTTGGGATCTTTTGCTAGCCAAAAATTCGTACTAAGTAGAGATACTACTTGTGCATCCAAAAACCCTTATACCCAGTTTCTTGCCATGAGTGTCCACCATATCTACCTATGGATTGAATAAGATCCTTCAAGTAAGTTGTCATCGGTGCAAAAAGCAATAAAAATTGCTCCTAAAATATGTATGATATTTTATTGCAAGGGAAAATAAGCGTTGTATGAACTTGTGATGGTAAAGAAATAAAGGCGATGGACTGCATAATAAAGGTTGCTATCACAAGGGGCAATATAACGTGACGTTCCTTTGCATTAAGGGCTTGCGCATCCAAAAATAAAAAGCGCATGACAACCTCTGCTCCCCTCTGTGAAGGGCCTATCTTTTGATTTTCTGTATTTACTTTTCTGTATTTACTTTTATGTAAGAGTCAGTAATGCTCATCCCTATTCCGCTCTATTTATTCTCTAGTGGGCAAGCATCATGTGGTAGGGAATGATCCAGGCACATATATCCATTTGAATATAGGTGATCATGAGTTATTATTGTTGACATTATCCATGAGATAAATAAGTTGGGAGGCGAAACATTAAGCCCCTATCTTCCTATGTGTTTGACTGAAACAGTTTGTTCTAAAAATATGCTTTGAGTGTCAGCAATCATGTAAGACTAAATGATAGTTGAGTATGTGGAATTTGCTAAATCAAAGCTCTTACATAGACCCTTCCTGAAAATAAGATGAATTGCAATTGTTTGATGACTGAAAACATAGTTTGTTAATTTTCAAGAAAGTTTATGGTCTATACTTTAACATGTGAATAGCTTGCTACTCGATCATGAGAAGTTTTATGAGATGAGCTACTTTTTATGATATATAATGATGCTAGAAAAAAGTGATTGGAATTATCATTGATCAAACTTATGGACTATGCTAGCATTCACACTTCATAATTTTTTATTATTATTTACCTACTCGAGGACGAGCAGGAATTAAGCTTGGGGATGCTGATACGTCTCCAACGTATCTATAATTTATGAAGTATTCATGCCTTGTTTATTATAGTTTTGTATAATTTTGGTGCACTTTTATATGGATTTTATATGATTTTATGGACTAACATATTGACCTAGTGCCTAGTGCCAGTTGCTATTTTCTGCTTGTTTTTGGTTTTCCAGAAAATCCATATCAAATGAAGTCCAAATGCAGCGAAACTTTTTGACGATTTTTTCTGGAAGGAAACAGATCCAGGAAGCTTCGGGGGAGCATCAGAAGACCCACAGGGGCCCCACAAGCCACCAGGGTGCGCCACCCCCCACTCCAGGCGCGCCCTGGTGCCTCGTGGGCCCCCTGTGGCACCTCTTTGCGTGATTCCAACGCTGAAAAATCATATATATTCAGAAACCCCCGAAAGTTTACCTAGATGAGTTTTTACGCCGCCGCAAGCCTCTGTACCAAGGAGATCCCATCTGGAGCCCTTTTTCGCCACCCTACCGGAGGGGGGAATCATCACCGGAGGCCATCTTCATCATCCCGGCGGTCTCCATGACGAGGAGAGAGTAGTTCACCCTCGGGGCTGAGAGTATGTACTAGTAGCTATGTGTTTGATCTCTCTCTCTCTCTCTCTCTCTCTCTCTCTCTCGTGTTTTTGATATGGCATGATCTTGATGTATCGCAAGATTTGTTAATATAGTTGGATCATATGGTGTTTCTTCCCTCTCTATCCTTGTTGTGATGAATCGAATCTTTTCCTTTTGAGGTTTCGTTATTGTCGGATTGAATATTTCAGATTTGAGAACACTTGATGTATGTCTTGCTTATGAATACCCGTGGTGACAATGGGGTATTATATTGATTCACTTGATATATGTTTTGGCACTCAACTCGCGGATTCCCGAGGTGACATTGGGGTAATCTATGCATAGGGGTTGATGCATGTTTTCATTATCTTTTCTCCGATAGAAACTTTGGGGTGCTCCTTGGAGTTCTTTGTGTAGATTGAATATTATGATTATGAAGTTGTTTGATGCATATCGTATAATCAACTAACGGATACTTGTGGTGACATTGGAGTATCTAGGTGACATTAGAGTTGGTTGATGTGTATCATATGGTGTTATTTTAGTACGAACTCTAGGGCTGTTTGTGACACTTATAGGAATAGCTCAATAGATCGATCGGAAAGGATAACTTTGAGGTGGTTTCGTACCCTACAAACAATTTCTATCTTATGTTCTCCGCTAATAGGAACTTGGGAGTGATTCTTTATCGCGCGTTGAGGGATGGTTATATGATCCAATTATGTTAGCATTGTTGAGAGATTGCACTAGCAAAAGTATGAACCCTAGGCCTTGTTTCTAAGCATTGCAATACCGTTTATGCTCACTTTTGTTACTTGCTACCTTGCTGTTTTTTATTGTTCGCACTACAAAAACCTATATCTACTATCCATACTACACTTGTATCACCATCTCTTCGCCGAACTAGTGCACCTATACAATTTACCATTGTATTGGGTGTGTTGGGGACACAAGAGACTCTTTGTTATTTGGTTGCAGGGTTGTTTGAGAGAGACCATCTTCATCCTACGCCTCCCACGGATTGATAAATCTTAGGTCATCCACTTGAAGGAAAATTGCTACTATCCTACAAAACTCTGCGCTTGGAGGCCCAACACGAGTCTAAAAGAATAAGTTGTGTAGTAGACATCACACATCAATATAATCAAAGCTGGACGTAGGGTTTTACCTCTTCGAGAGGGCCCGAACCTAGGTAAACATCGTCTCCCTTGTCTCCTGTTACCCATTGATCCCAGATCCACAACTCGGGACCCCCTCCCAGATCCACAACTCGGGACCCCCTACCCGAGATCAGCCGGCTTTAGTACCGACACCATGTGCCACGTAGCAAGCGCCGTCTCCACCCTACCCATCAAGTGGCTTTTCCTTTCTGCCGAGTGCCCTATTTAGATCTCAGCAAAGTGTTTGCTGAGTCCCTGACGCCAGTAATCGTCAACATGGCCTTTTCCTGAATGGTGTAGGCTGAGTACCCTAAGCCGAGAACTATACTCAGCAAACTGTCTGCGGAGATCAAATCGGCTTTTGCCGAGTTTTCGGGGCACTTGAAAAATATAAAATTGTAGTAGTGATTGAATAACCTCTTCATAAGAGCGAGTTCATGTTCAGTTCCTCTCAAGCTGTCAATTTTTACTGTTTCGAGGCAGCGGAGCAAGAGTTCCTCACTTTTCTAGTTTGATGGTTGATCACAAATGCAACCCGATTGGCACGCGGCGAGTGCTTGAAACAAGCGGCATTCAGCTCTAATAAGATTAACTGAGAGATAAGAGAGGATGTTCCAAAAAAACAGAGAGATAAGAGAGAGATGAAACCATAAATAATATGCCAACAACAAAATTTAAGAAAAAAATAAAACAGGAAAATTAATTTGGACCAGCATAATAAAGAAATTATAATTGCTCTACAGCTATACGAAATCGTGCAGCCAACACACGTGAATTATCATGTATTGTCCAATCATCAAACCATATAAAAGAAGGTTTTTATATTTGCTGAGAAAGATGGAAGGAGGGCTCCCATTTCTTTGCTAAAAACATGATCCCATCAGTTAGTTTTGGCATTTCCAACAGACTGGTAATCTTTGAAAATATATCTATTACAAAGTCACAAATCCAACTAGTATATTACTTCGTCAAACAAGAAAAGCAACACATTAGTATGTAACCCTAACCAACAACAACAGTAGCTTCGTTAACTTCAGTAACCTATTACCAAGCTAGCTCTCATCCACTATTGAACATATATCTTACTCTAACAAGAATATGGAAAGCAGGACAGTAGCACATTCTCAACTTTGCTATTCAATATATATCATACACTGACAAAAAACCACAGATCATACAATGACCTCTTACCCCTGATATCTCTAGTTTCTCGTCACATGGGTGAGGATTTGACGCAAACAAAAATTACACCCCCACAGCCATACAAACGATTTTTTTTCAACGACCGAAACACGCAAACAACCCAATGAACCCGTGATTCCCCAATTGATTTCCCTAAATCAATTTAGCGGGTTGGCGCGGGAGCGCTACATAGCAAATAGATTTTGGGAGGGGAGGGGGTGAAATTGGCTATTAGAGTATGACGTATGCGGAGGAGTGGGGAGAAAACTTCTGCTGCGAAGGACCCGTCCAAAGGAGAAGACAACATGAAGAAAGCGCTTCATGGCGACGCCGGGTTGTTTCACCCCGCTGACTGGCACTCACTGATGCCGCTTGATGGGATAGCTCGGTTGATGTCATCTATCTACATCCTAACTTATCTACCTCCCTCTGCTCCACTATAGCTCGCCTCCCTCCTTCCCGCGCTACTCGCCGGCAGCTAGCAGCACTCCATAGCCTCTGCCCCCTCCTATAGCTCACCGCTGGCACGCCTTCCTCCACCCCTCCCCTTTCTCCTCTGCTACACTGGTCACGACGACAAATTGACACGATCCGCCTACCCAGAATATTAAAAAAAACTCCTGGGGAGACGGGTCGGGGTCCAGGTGGGAAATCGGCAAACCAGACCAAAATTTGACCACTGGTTTTTAGCAAAAAGTGCTTAATTATTATCTTTCCAATAAAATAAATATCATCAATTAAAGTTAAAAGGATACAATGTAATATACTGAAGATACAGTAAATTAAGAATAGGTGATATGAATCAACAGATCCTAAATCAACCAAATAAGGCTAGTGGAAAACGGGGCTTTAGTCCCGGTTGGCAACGGCCTTTAGTCCCGGGTCACCAACCGGGACAACGAAATTGGGACAAAAGGCCCCCACCCTTTAGTCTCGGTTGGCCACAACCCGGGACTAAAGTCCCTCCATGTGGCCACGAGCGCGCGCTAGGGGCTGGAGGACCTTTAGTCCCGGTTGGTGACACCAACCGGGACTAAGGTCCCTCCACGTGGCCGCGAGCTAGCGCCGGGGGCTGGAGGACCTTTAGTCCCGGTTGGTGACACCAACCGGGACTAAGGATTTTGTGTTGGGGTTTAGGATTTTAGGGTTTAGGATTTATTTTTCCTTTTCATTTTTTGTTTTCCATTCAATTCTTTTTCATTTCAAACATATTTTACGCTACTACATACTGTACATGTTATGCATATATAATATAATTTCTCGTACGACCATACATATATCATATAATTTCTCATACGACCATACATATATATATATATATATATATATATATATATACAATTTGGTATATACAATTTCTCCTACAATTTGGAGATCATTACATGCAGGCATTAGCGGCAATGGTATTCTCCGCTTTCAGATATGACCTCCGTAAGCAAAAATCCCGCAATTTCCTCTTGAATTGCTCGTATGCGGTTCTCTAGTAGGAGCTTCTCCCGCATCTCTTCCATCTTTAAAGAAGGAGATCAATATGAATATATTAGTTGTGTGTATATATATTAGATCATCATAAAAAAATTGTGAATAGTGTTTATGTACCTGAAGTTGTCTTACATCTCTGCGCCATTCGGTCGTCATGCGAATGTTCTCGCAAACGTAGTATGCACATAAATTAGTCCCCTATTTCTGCCTCATGCACTTTGCGAGAATAGAATTCAATCAGATAATAATCAAGCATGATAATGGTATTGAAACTAGAATTATTGAGATGCGCGGACCTAGCTAGTACTACTTAATTACCTTGGGCCATCGCCAACGCAGCTCCGGTTTCCATTCACCGACAACATCATTGATGAACCGTTTCCAAACCCTGCCCAGCAAAGAAAATGAATAAAGGAGTTATTAATTACTTGATATCAGGAAATGAACGAAAGAGGCCGATATAGTGCAATAATGATTGACATTACCTGTCGAGCATCCTAAACACACTGGTGTATTCTTGAGGGTCTTTACCTAGTGAGTCTAGGGTTTCAACAATTCCAGCATCAACTTTAATGATTAGCAGGATCCAGTGGTACCTGCGCACACGTTTATATAAGCAGGCATGCATAACTCATCAACTACACTTAACATCGAGTAAGCAAAATAGAACTTGTAGTGCAAGACAGTAACACTCACTTGAAGTTGTAAGGAAATAGTATTTCTGTTCTGGTATTTTGTGCCTTCATAAACCTTAGCAAGTTAGCCTCTGAGTCTTTGGGGTGGTCTTGTATCATTTTTTCATTAATGATATATGGGTCAACGAACCCAATGTCATAGATTCCATCTCTTTTGCATTCAAGAATCTTCATTCTGCATAATAGCGTACAAAAGAATATAGTGAGGATAATTACAGGCAATGAATGAGCTAAGCTAGAGACTTAAATTACAGAAAGAAATCACTTACAGACAATAGCAACTGACGATAGATTTGTCGAGTGAGTCTTGATTGTATAACTGAAAAATTTCTGGAAACTCAATGCATAGCTCGTTTTCATAGAAGTAATGCTCATCCTTGACTTTCACCATGAGCATCTCTCGCCCGTTCTTTACTTCTTTCATGTACCACTCATGCAATCTTCGCATTTGTGTTGATAGATGCGGGACCTGCTCAGGTCTGACCAGAGTTTTCCCGGGGGCATATTGCCATGCTACATCAGCCACGGGGACTTCCTCGGTGCCTAGGAGTTGATCAACACTGATACCAATGTCTCTAGTAGCGTCGGTTACCTTATCGGTAATCACCTTGAGCGGGGGGATCAATTGCATTGCCTGTTCTCCGAGCTGGGGAACTGTTTTGCCGCTTTTATTACTACTTCTACGTCTCGACAGCTGCATTTGTTCATATGACTTCCTAATAGAGCGGTCATAGTCTGATGGCCTATTCTCCACATGTCCCGGTTGTCGCTCAAGAAAGTCCACAAAGTGCTTGACGGTTTTCATAGGTATTATATCCTTTGGCGGCAGGGGCTGTTTCGGTGCAAAATGGGACTTCACTTCGGAAACCACGACCATTTTGGTTTCCTCATCAGTCATATCGTAAGCTAACTTCTTTTTGGCAGGAGGCTCGTCGTTGGCTTTCTTCTTAGCTTTCTTCCGCTTTTGGCCCTGCTGGGACATAGGGGGTGGAGTCGGCTGACGCGGCAGAGATCGATATGGACTCGCGCTGGGCTCCCTCTCAAGGTGGGGTGGACTTAGAGGTGTATTGCTACTCGGAGGAGTCGGTGGCCTTGGCGCCGAGTTTGGAAACACGATGCATTCCTTTCTCCATACAATGACACCATGTATGACTTCTCCCAGTGTCTGCTCCCCTACACCTCCATGAATGTCAAGCTCTAGTGAGTCATATCCCGGCAGAACTTCATCCACCCCGACATGAGCATAGCCAGCTGGAATCGGATTGCCATGGATGGTTGCTTCAGGTGCATTCGGTAAAGCAACGCCGACCACCACCTTCATGGATATGTTCTTCATTTTCTGGTGTAGCTCACAATTTGTCCTCTCTTTGATATCATCCACGGGGTAGCGAGCCAGCAGTGCATCATCGGCCCGGACCCTCGTGGAACCCACGCTGCTTTTCCGCATAGATGGGACGGTACTATCTAATGCTGGATCTGCTTGCTCCTGCCGCGGAGATGCCCTTTGCTGGCTAATTGTGTCCAGTTGCTCCTGCTGCCGCTTTAACATGCGTTCCAACTCCTCGTTCTTTGTTTCTATCTTCTGAAGCCGGTCTGCATCCTGCTTCTTTTTTCTCTGATGGCTTCTATAAGTGTCGTTCCACTCCAAAAACCCCTGAACCCATGGAACAACGCCTTTGCCTTGTGTTTGTCCTCCGTGTTTAGGATTCTTGAGGGCGCGTGTAAGCACGTCGTTCTCTCTCTCGGGCTGGAACAACCCCTTTCGAGCATCTTCTATTGCTTGAAGTAAAGCGTCCGAGGCTGTTTTAAGATCTGCCTTTCAATAATCTGCCCTGTCGCTGGGTCCAACTGTCCCCCATGAGCATAAAACCAACGCTTGGACCTCTGGGGCCAATCCGCTGTAGCTGGAATGACCCCTTCAGCAAGCATCTTGGCCTCAGCTGCTTCCCACTTAGGCACGGCTCTCTTGTAGCCACCTGTCCCCAGAACATGGTGATACTCTTTTTTCTCAGCATTTATCTTATTTTTTCTCGACCTTTCCAGAGCTTCATCTGATTCCTTGTACTCCACAAATGCGTCCCAGTGATCTTTTATGTTCTCTAGTGCTCAAGTGAATTCTGGAGTCTTCTTTTTTGCCTTGATGTAGTCGCTGTATAATCTTTTCTTCCAGCTCTGGAATTGTGTGGCCATCTTCTTAAGAGCAAACTGCTTGACTTTCAACCGTTTGCCATCTGTGAGACCCTTTGGTAGGTTGAAATGTGACATGAGCGTATCCCAAAGCAAATTTTTCGATCTTTCGTCGACATAACTAACTCCTTGATCTACCTTTGGATTATTCCATTCTCGAATGATGATCGGGATGTTGTCCCTAACAATAGCTCCGCATTGATTTATAAATTTACGGGCATTTTGTCCAGGAGCAATCGGTTCGCCATCTTCTGCGACTTCATCGATGTTGAACTTTATGTCATCGCCCAACTTTTTGGCCCGGCCTCGTAGCCTTCTAGGAGATTGGCTTGATCCGGAGGGTTAAAAGAAGAAAGATTCGTTAATACATATATACAAATCAATTAATACATCTAATGATCACCAGAGGCCTGATATATATATACCTCGCTGGACTTTGTTAATCGTCTAACATTTTCTTCGCCATCATTGTTTGTTTGCCCTCCGTCTCTTGGTTCTTGCTCAAGTCCCTCACCGGAGTCGTTCAGAAATTGTGAGCCGTCATCTGGTTCATTCTCTTGGTTTTGGGAGGAGCATATGATGTCGAAGATATCCTCTTCATGGTATCTGCCGCTATCGTCCATAGCTTAACTAATCCAGAAGAAAGATAAAACAATTTAGTATTTAAATTAGAATGCATTCAATAAGCAAAAACTGAATCATAGTATCGAGAAGAACAATACCGGAGATGCAATCAATACACAGCAATGCAACAATATGATTCATGATCATGACATGGAGATATGATGTGGTTTGAGCTTATGCAACTAACATCAATTTGTATGAAGTCCATTTGAACCGAGAGGGAACAACCACCGGCAAACAAGAGGGAACACAATCAATGCAATGCAACAATATGATGCATGATCATGACATGGCAATATAATATGATTTTGGCTAATGTAGCTAGCAACAATTTAAATGGAGTTGGTTTGAACACAAGATTCAAATTCAAACTCCACATAAGGCATTTCAAATGCCATTTATTCAAATTGTCTTATACAACAGTTTAAGTTGTTCAAACATGCATGGAAATGCCATTAACAGATTCTTCATATTTTTCTGATAATTTCTCATATATAATTTATTTCCATTGGAGTTATAGATTATTTTCTATGATTTTTAGAAGTTTAGGGATTTTTCTAAAAATAAACAAATCATTTTAGACTTATTTAAAATCCAGAAATCATTACTGCGTCAGCTGACGTCATCAGCTGACTAGTCCAAGTCAAACCTGACAGTGGGGTTCCACATGTCATAGGCACGAGGTTAAGAGAGGGTTATTTAGTTTAAACCGCGCCATTAACGGTGGGGGTCCCACATGTCATACACCCAGGGGTTAGTCAAAGGGGTAATTAGCACTAAGCTAATCACCTGACTAGCCTGGTCCACCGGTCAGTGACCCAGGCCGACGAGGTCATCGCCGGTGACCTCTGGACGCGGCGGAGTCCGCCCTAGGGACCACGGCAGCGGCAACAGAGGCTACCAACACATAGCCCGCGCCGATGCGCATCCAGGGGAGGCGGCAACGGGTCGCGGGGTGGCCGGAGTCGACGGCAGCGACGACCAGCGCGGCGGCCGGCGTTCGGCCCTCGATGGAAACGTCGCTACGGCGTGCACGTGAGCGAACTAATGCGCTAGGGATGCTCCACTTGGCGCGGTGAACATAATGGGCACACGCACTGGACCAATCAGTCACCAGAGCTCGCCGGCGACAAGCTCGTGCGGCGGCGCACTTTCGGTCCTCGACGAATCGATGGCTACGGCGTGTGATAGACGCGGGGAAGAGGGGGATTCAAGGCGGGGGCTCACTGCGAGGTCGAGGCGATGCTCAGCGGGCTCGGGGAGGGGCCGGAGCGAGCGGGACGGCGTCGGCGATCTCCGGCGGTCGGAGGTTGAAGACGAGCTCGGTGGGGCGTTCAGGGGCGTCCGGCGTCGCACGCGTCGGGGGAGAGAGCGAGGCCGCGGACGTGTCGGAGTGGGAGAAGACCGGCGATGGCGGTGAAATCCGGCAGCCTAGCGGCGCGTGGTTCTGTTCCTTCTCCCGGGCGGTGGCTGGCACCGGGACACCAGTTATATACCTGCGACCTTTAGTCCCGGCTCCAGCCACGAACCGGGACTAAAGGTCCTTTAGTCCCGGCTCCAGCCATGAACCGGGACTAAAGGCCAAACTTTTCGGCGGCCAAAATTCCGCACGGGAGCCGAAACCTTTAGTCCCGGCTGGTGGTTGCAACCAGGACTAAAGGTGTCTTTCAATTAATTTTCATTTTGAAGAAATTATTTGACAGATTCAATTTTACAGATTGAAATTAATTCTTGTAAAATGCATAACAATTTGAAAACTAAACCAAATGAGTTGATTCAAATTTCTGTCGATTCATCTTGAAGATTTCTATCAACTAGTATCATTTTGACAGGAAGTTGCATAATTAATTTTGCACTTATTAATTAAATACAGTAATTGAAGACATTATTTTAAACTTTAAAAATTCATATCTTCAGTTCTGTTAAGCCAAATGGAGCAAATAAGATGTCAAATTGTTTGTCTTAACATAACCTACACATTCATATTTTGTTTGGACATAATTGCATTGATTAAATCCTCTGTATAATTAAAATACTAAAAGAACAGGAATAATTGAAAATTCATAACTTAATAAATAATTATTCAAAAATCATGTTTCAAATGCCAAAATGCCCTAGCTTTTTGGTTGGCTTCCCACACTCCGGAGTCCACCTAGGAACACCCAAAACACATATATACCCTAACTCTTACAAAGATTCCCTCCGGTTTGTCCGAAGTGGGACTTTCCAGCTATAAGTCCGGAAACTCACTAGAGAGAAAGTGATGGCGGTGAAGCCGGTCACATCCCAGAGTGGGATCTTGGGGTATAAAACTTTTTCTTCGCGTATGTCCCTTGCTTATGATTGCGCCGTAACCATGGAGAATCTTCATCATTTAACAGGATGCTTGGGTCAGTCTTCACTATGAAGGGAGGAATTTCATCAAACTTATTATAATCTTCTGACATGTCTGTCTTGTTCTCTGTCGGTTCTATATCCGACATATCTCATAGTAGGGGTCCTAAGCTAGGCGTCTTGGAGCGATGGTAACGTGGACACAGGATTTTACCCAGGTTCGGGCTCTCTCAAAGAGATAATACCCTACGTCCTGCTTTTGATTGTATTCATATGGGGTGTAGTACAGGGTACATGCATCTACCACAAGATTGTTCTAATGAATATGAGTTCATCTATTGACTAGCCTGGCCTCGGTTTATATAATGCACCAGAGGCCTAGGGTTTAGGAGAGTCCTCGTCTTGTGCACCAAGTCTTGTAGAGTCTTCCTTGTATGCGTCATGGGCTGTCCGAAGTGGCCCATTAGTGAACCGCCATGGGGGTCCTCGGCCCGACCCACCTGGTCAGGAGACGACGTGGTTAGTACCCCCTAGTCCAGGACACCATCAGTAGCCCCCTGAACCGGTCTTTCGAACTGTTCTTCGTCTTCGGTCGTCGGTCTTGAAAACTGGTTCAACAATTCTTCCTATCTCTGATCTTGAGGATCGCCGAGGTGTATCCGAAGAGTTCATACTTCGGGTATCCGAGGAGTCCTTTAAGTTCTCGGCCTTTATCCATGCCTTGTTATTTTTTACGCCACACCTCGGGTTCGAAGTGTTTCCAGCGCGGAGGTGTCCTCGTTGCATCCGAGCTCCAGCGCCGGATTGCATCCAAGGTGTCTTCTTGTAGCCAAGCTCCAACGCCGGTCTGTATCTGAGGTACATTTTAGCAGCCGAGCTCCAACGCCGGTCTGTACCCGAGCTCCAGCGCCGGACTGCATCCGAGGAGGCATAGAGTACCTTGTCTTTGAAAAAGTTGGAAGGAGTTCAGCTGAGCTTAATACCAAAAAATTTCTCTATGGAGCCAGCCACTCGCAGCCGAGCTTTATGCCGAACTGCTTCTGAGGTGGTGCACCACCGCGGACTTGGGCGAATATTTTTTTCCGATTGGTGCAATTTATTCTCTGCTGAGATATATAGCCAGTAGCCCTCAAGATGTGTGTCGGCCAAAAATCCGAGATGCACCTGAAGGAAATCATAAAACTGCTGATCCCAGTAGCCCCTGAGACTCAGGTCGATTCACGAAATCGGCCTGAGGATCAACTCCTAGCTCGGCAGCATATTTAGGAACGGAAACACGGTGTGGATAGTCCTCGAGACTTAGGTTGGGTGCGGCCGACCAACCCGAGGATCGTAATCTCTTCGAAAACTATGTTGCACTTTTTTTTATTGTCCGCATGGAATAGGCAATGCAGTAGCCCCCGAGACACTGGTCGGGTGGCAACACCAGATCAGGGGATCGATGTAACCCGTTGATGGCACGTGAGAAGCGCGAAGCCCAGTAGCCCCCGAGCCATAATTTGGGCAAGGGTGGCTGAATTAAGGATCAATATCCGGAGTAAATTGATTTTAATCATAATTTATGTGTAATGATTCTATGTATCCAAGTACTTTACATCATTAATGCTCGGATCCGCGTTGTACAAAACTTTGTTGACCGACCATCGGCTTCAACCTCCTCGGCCAGTAGCCGAGGAGTGTTTGTCCTACTTTATAAAGGCTTTATAAGGGCAAAGATTTACGGCAAACAAGGCAATCCGGCCATATGGTTTTATAAAATAGTTCCTTTATAAGTTCCTTTTCTTAGGTTGTCATGTTGACCATGATCATGAAACCTCAGCTCCGATCAATGTGGGAGAAAAAAATATTGAGGATTTAGTTTGGGGAAAGTTCCCGAACTCTGTGGTCTTAATGAACCTGAAATTTTCACTTCCGTCGTTGCCGACCAATTATATTCTTAAGATAGTAAGCTTTCGGCTTCACCCAGTCTGAGGTACTAACCCGGATGACCCGGTAGTAACAATTGCAGAGGTGCTCCCTTTACCCCTTAGCTGAACAATCGGGAACATAGGGTGTAAACACAGGAGCCAGGCAACCCAGCTTGGCCAAAATCTTAAGTCAAATTGATGCATATTTATGGCTTTATAACGATGATTACGGAAGGCAGCACTCGTATATTGAATACAAACGCTTTTCTGCTATATGCTATTTTGACTCCTTTGTGACCGTTTATCATTTGAGAGTGGCCCATCGTCGGCTTCTACCCCATTGTAAATGCTACACAGGGTGTTTCCGCAGTAACAAGACAACCCTTAGCCGACGTCTCGGTGCCCGGAGGCGGTTGTGTTAGCGGAAACGAGGCAATCAGATATCCAGGCTTTATAACTTTCACTTAGTCATACGAGCTTAAAGTTGGGAGGCCAGTTACTAGCCCCCGGTTAGTGTTCGGCGTCAGCCGAGGTCAAGCCATTAACACTTCGGCCAATTTTATGAAAGGCCCATGGGGTAACCTCTTTCGATCTATAGGTTGATACAGTCATCGGATCGCTGACCAGTTTGCGCTCATTGTGACAGTCAGTTTTCGGCTTTCTCCACTGAGGTACTTGACCAGTTAAATTGGAAGTACAATCGCAGTGGTTCTCCCTTTGCACACCTAGCCGAACAAAGCGGAACATAGGAGGCAAGCACAGGAGCCGGGCAACCCAACTATTGACCGAAGACACAATTCAAAACTGATGCATATAAAGCAATATCCGAGAACGTTTTGCCGAGGACTCCTCGGAGTACCTTGGCTTTTGGTGGGTTCGGCTCTAGTTGCAGCCCCCCGTTGATATTGTCGATGCTTTAAAGGCATCCGGCATTGTACTGCGAGGCTTATGGTTTTGACAACGCCGAGGTGCAGCTCGGCTGGAAAGATGCCGAACTGCGGGTCGGAAAAGATTTCCTACGCAAAACCATCATGCAGAACACCTCGATCAAGAGGATGTCCCGCTTCCTGAAAGGAAAACATTCAAGTAGGTTAAAGGTGCCATAAGCTCGGGAAACCAAAAAACTTTAGTAAAAACTTGACGTCCGAACTAAATCAAGTTTTTTGGTGCCAATCCGAAAATTGCTCTTAAAATTAGTTTGTTCTTCCGTCGTGCTTTAACATGACACATCCGATCTCAAAACTTCAAGCGGGTCAGCCTTCGGCTTCAACCTCCTATCCCGAAGGCGGAGTGTTTCTCAGGCCAGTTTGGCGAACTAAACTCGAGCGGCTTTAGAGAGAAACCAGGCGACCCGGCTATTGACCACACACTCGCGTCGGAAAAAGGAGTAGTAGAAAATGACTTTGCAACGACTAAGGAGAAAACTTTTATTATAACGGCTCATATAAATTTAAGAGCCCCCAGTTAACATGGGTAAAGGAAGTGGTTTTAAACGAACCTTGTTTTTAACAAACAAATTTTATTTAACATAAACATAATGCTTTGTCGAACCGAACAAAAAAAATTAAGAATTTAGAAAATTTAAGCATGAAAGCGACTTAGCTGGTTAATGTGCTCGGCGTTGATGACGTAGTCCGGGCTTGCAACGGATCGAGATCCCAGCCCCCAAGCCGGTCCTAGAGTGGCCGAGCGAAGAGCTCGGCTGATGAAGTGGCAGCACAAAACTGCCGTTGTGCCGAGGCAAAGCCCCTGGTCCAGCCGAGGAGACAGAGTAGGTCGGCAGGGTGACGCCGGAGTAGGTCGATGAAGCGATGGCGAAGCCCCCGGTCTGGCTGAGGTGTCCGAGCAATGAGCTCGGCTTGATGAAGTGGTAGTACAACACTGCCGATATGTTGAGGCGAAGCCCCCAGTCCGGCCGAACTGACGAAGCTGGTCGGCTGGTGACGCCGAAGTCCCCGGAGTAGGTTGATAAAGAGATGGTGAAGCCTCCGGTCTAGCCGAGGTGACGGATCAGGTCGGTAAGGTGACGTTGCAGCCCCCATGCCAGCCGAGGTGTCGAAGCAGGTCGGCGAGGTGGACATCGGCTCGAAGAAGCAACGGCGCGGCGATGCCGACGCAGGTCGAAACTTTGTGACGCGCTCAATTCTGGCTTGAGAAGTCACAGCGCGGCGATGATGGCGCGCCCGACCCGTGCAATCCATAAGGTGATGATGTTATCTTGACGATCATTAGGGAGAGCGGTGCCGAACTCTTGGTCGGCTCGCCGAGGTGATGATCCGAGGTGGTTGTTTTCGGCTCGATGAAGCGACGGCACAGTCGATGCTGGCGCAGGTCGGCAGCCATGGAGCAACGTGGCCAGGCAGGTTTGACACCGGCGCGACAACGAAGATCGCCTCGGAAAAGGCTTAAAATTTGTGGGCACGTGTTTGAGGACAAAACACAATACCCTATAAAAAATTCCCTTCAAAAAGGATGTCCGATAATCTGTTCATGAAAAAGATGAACTCGAGTCGGATTCGTTTTCGCGCAGAAAACACTTCCGAAAATTGATGCACTCATCGGACGCTTCCCGGAGTTTGAACGGTCGGATCGAGCTAAAATTTTGAGGGGTGATAGATATGGGAATTCCGCAGCTGATGAACGGTTGGATCTTCCAAAGGACGTCCGAGCTGACTGCCGGACTCCTCGCCCAAAACTCGTCCAGATTCCCGTCCATATTCGACAGGGCTCCGGTATATCGGAGATCGCCGGAGATTCCTCCATCGGAACGCGACGAAATTTTGCAGGGTTGTTCTAGACTCAATTCCGCACAATTCTGTTGAAGCAATCGTCAAAGCGACGCTCGAAGAGATGGGGATGGCGAGCACGAATCCGCTGTCCAGAAAAAACTGCATGATCGCGCGAGGGCAATGTTGACGTTGAGCCCCCGAGCACCATGGACGATTTTTTCATGATCCCGGATGAGATCGGAGTTGATGATGACGAAGACATCCGTCCGAACTTGACGATCCAAAGAGAAGCCTAGTCCTCGGTCCAGCCAAGGTGACTAGTCGGGTCGGCGACGAAGATGCCGACGCTGACGATGTTGCTCGGTTCCGACGCATAGATCGCGGTGAAGCCAATCTGAATTCCCATCGCACCGCGGCGACTACGCAGCAGGCTCTCAATGAAAGCACCAATGTCGGTTCTATATCCGGCATATCTCATAGTAGGGGTCCTAATCTAGGCGTCTTGCAGCGATGGTAACGTGGACACATGATTTTACCCAGGTTCGGGCTCTCTCGAAGAGATAATACCCTACGTCCTGCTTTTGATTGTATTCATATGGGATGTAGTACAGGGTACATGCATCTACCACGAGATTATTCTAATGAATATGAGTTCATCTATTGACTAGCCTGGTCTCGGTTTATATAATGCACCAGAGGCCTAGGGTTTAGGAGAGTCCTCGTCTTGTGCACCAAGTCTTGTAGAGTCTTCCTTGTATGCGTCATGGGCTGTCCGAAGTGGCCCATTAGTGAACCGCCATGGGGGTCCTCGGCCCGACCCATCTGGTCGGGAGACGACGTGGTCAGTACCCCCTAGTCCAGGACACCATCATCCTCCACTCCCACGATGTTTCTTTTCCCTGAAAGAACTATGTGGCGCTTTGGCTCATCGTATGATGTATTCGCTTCCCTATCTTTTCTTTTTCTCGGTTTGGTAGACATGTCCTTCACATAGAAAACCTTGCGTCATCTGCAAAGAAAGATGCGATGTTGAGACAACTTCTTTGTGTCATCGCAACAACTTGGCATGCTCTTTGTTTTGGAACAAACGTTTCAACCGTGGTATTATAGGACCATACCACATCACCTTGGCAGGAACCCTCTTCCTGGGGCACTCGCCCTCAACATCACCAGGGTCATCGCGGCTGATCTTATAGTGCAATGCACCGCATACCGGGCATGCATTCAAATTCTCGTACTCCTCAGCGCGGTAGAGGATGCAGTCATTAGGGCATGCATGTATCTTCTGCACCTCTAATCCTAGAGGGCAGACAACCTTCTTTGCTTCGTACGTACTGTCGGGCAATTCGTTATCCTTTGGAAGCATCTTCTTTATCATTTTCAGCAACTTTTCAAATCCCTTGTCAGATACACCATTCTCTGCCTTCCATTGCAGCAATTCCAGTGTGGTACCCAGCTTTTTCTTGTCATCTTCGCAATTTGGGTACAACAATTTTTTGTGATCCTCTAACATGCGCTCCAACTTCAACCTCTCCTTTTCACTTTCGTAGTTTCTCTTTGCATCAACAATGGCCCGACCAAGATCATCAGTGGGCTCATCTGATGCCTCTTCTTCAGCTTCCCCCAATGTAGTACCATCGTATTCAGGGAACCTAGGATAGTTGTCATCATCCTCTTCTTCTTCATTGTCTTCCATTATAACCCCTCTTTCTCCGTGCTTGGTCCAACAATTATAGCCGGACAAGAAACGGTACTGAAGCAGGTGGCTGTGAAGGATTTTTGAGGTAGAGTAATCCTTATTATTCTTACAGACACCACATGGACAACACAAAAAACCATTCCACTTGTTTGCCTCAGCCACACGCATAAAATTATGCAGGCCATTAATGAACTCGGGAGAGCGTCGGTCATCGTACATCCATTGCCGGCTCATCTTCATTACACAACATCGAAGTGACCAAATTAATACAAGTTCATCACATTAAAACCAAAGTAGAGTAGTGACCAAATGTTATTACTGCAAAACAAAATACATAAAGTTCATACATACTTCTCATAAAACAACATACAACTATCTAACGCATTTAAATGCAACAACAAATGCGATCAAAATCACAACTAAGGTAATAATTGATCCAACGGCATAATGATACCAAGCCTCTTTATTAATGACATATTTTCTAATCTTTCTAATCTTCAAGCGCATTGCATCCATCTTGATCTTGTGATCATCGACGACATCGGCAACATACAACTCCAATTTCATCTTCTCTTCTTCAATTCTTTTCAATTTTTCTTCCAAATAACCGTTTTCTTTTTCAACTAAATTTAACTTCTCGACAAGAGGGTCGGTTGCAATTTCCGGTTCACATACCTCCTAGATAAAAATATCTATGTCAACTTGATGGGCATAATTGTCATAAACACGAAATGAAACAAATAGTTATAAAAGATAATATACCACATCCGAATCATAAACCGGACGAGGGCCGACGGGGACGGATATCAAAACCATGGCACTATATATAACAAACAATCATACAAGTAAGAAAATTATACAAGTAACTATCTAAATCATACAAATAAGATTTTTTTTTACAAAAAGGATAAGAACAAGAGGCTCACCAAGGTGGTGCCGGCGACGGGACGGCGCGGGCGATCGACGGCGGTGAGGACTGGGACGGGAAGGCACTAAGTAAACCATACCTACACATATGCAAACTAAGAAGTTAATTTGAGCTCAAATTGCATATAAATCAAATAAACTCCCACATAATTACTCCCAAACTAAAACCCACAAATCACTATACTTATAGAGCATGAAACGAGCTAAACTAGCAATGAGAGATGAAAGGATGAAGTTGCTAACCTTTTAGAACCCTTGGATAGATGGGGTGCCTCCAATCTTGACAAATCTTTCTTTGCAGAAATGGAGGATGAACTCGAGCTTGGGGAAGGAAATCGAGAGGAGAGAAAGCTTGGACTTGGGCTGGACGAAGCAGCTTTATATAGGGAAGACTTTAGTCCCGGTTGGTGATACCAACCGGGACTAAAGGTCTATCTTTAGTCCCGGTGGGTGATACCAACCGGGACTAAAGGGGCTCGCAGGGGCCCCAGCCTGCCGCAACCCCTTTAGTCCCGGTTGGTATCACCAACCGGGACTAGAGGTCCCATTTGAACCGGGACTAATCCTTGCCGTGCCCCCGTCCGCTCCTAGCCATTGGAACCAGGACTAATGCTCACATTAGTCCCCGGCCCAAACCCGGCCGGGACTAGTGCTCCGGATGAAAGGTCAGTTTTCTACTAGTGAGCCGACCATTCTCTAAAAGATGCCCGTCTGAAGGCGCATGTCATCTATCTGCTACTGTCAACGGCATGTCGCCAACTGGCCGGCTGGATCCAACCAATCACCAATGCGCGACTTATCACTTTTTTTTGAAGGAAATGCGACCTGTCAATCTTTTTTTAGGGCAAAAGCATTTATTTATTCAGAAACAACACAATGTTCAATACATGCAAACTCCGGGGGATCTAACAGCCACAGGTGGCGCCCCAAATCTAGAGATATACATGCTTTTGCTAAGTCATGTGCTTCCCAATTCATCTCCCTCTTCTCGTGAGTGAAAGCAATCGACTCGAAGTGTTTCAAGGTCTCCTTAATATCATCAATGATTGACGAACTCGTTCCTCTGTAAGGGGCCCGAAGATGATAAACTGTCGCTGCACAATCAGTCGAGATATGGATCTTGTTGAGGTTCAGATCAATAGCCAAGGCGATAGCTTCGTTGAAAGCCAGTGCTTCCAAGTTCCAACACCTCTGCATTAACTTGCCCATTGACCATCATTGCTAAAGCCCCCCAAAAAAGACCAAGTTCGGTCTGACAGACAACAACATAACATCCCCTATCTTCATTCTTTGACACTGCTGCATCCACCATAAGTTTAGCAAACCCCTGAGGCGGTGGCTTCCATGTTCTCTATCTCCTGTGTGCATCATGACTAATAGTGACTGGACCACCTTTCTTATCTTTCCCCGGGATCAGAGACAAGTCACTTAAATATTTCTCTATGAAGCTGAAGGTTGTAAGTGGGGGACTGAAATTCTTGTTCATGGACTGCCTTACGCCGAGCCCACCATACTGACCACATGGTGACTAACAGCCTCACAAACTCCTCATCCTTGGTGGATTCGTTCAGTTCAATCAGCCACAACTGCGCATCCATGTTCCTGCAAGCAATGATGTGTTCAACAAGCTGTTCATCCATCAAAGACCAAACACTTTTTGCCATATTACAGTCAACGAGTGCATGACGCCAAGTTTTTTTTGAGCAAAAGAGGGGGTTTCCCTCCGATTTCATTAACGAAACCAGCAGAAGACAATAGCAAAAGTAAAAGCCAACGTCTGCTAAGCAGGTTCACCGCACAAGTTTCTCAAACTTCAAGTACTCAAAGAACACCTAAGAGACCGAATTTTTACATCAGAGCAGAGAAACAGATGACAGAAAACGAAGTCTACTGAAGGCGAAATAACAGTAGGTCGAAGAACATCCAGCTTCTTCAGAAAGATCAGCAAAGTCTCTGGACCCCCGGCCTCCAACCCTGTGACGCCTTGTAGATTTCATTTGCCACCCGCTCGATTAGTCTTGCTCCCAACATCAGAAGCTTTTGATCTGGGTTTTTTTCCTGCAAAACAGCCCAATCATTAATCCAATTACACATCATTCAGATTAAGATCATAGGATCATGAACATTTTTTGATCTCAAGATAATATCATTTCTACACTTCCATATTGCCCAAAAAGAGCAGAAACTCCCACTAAAACTAGACTTTTCTCAGTTTTTTGAAAAGTTTTAATTCAAACATTCAAACATTCAGTCAGCCCTCTGGGGGTTGTCCTGAGATCAAAAGGACATTTGATCAAACTCCAAATCATTCTAGCAGCAGAGCATTCAAAAAACAAGTGATCAAGAGTCTCCTCCCGTCCACAAAAAACACATTCTTTTCTCCCCTTCCATCCCTTTTTGATCAGGTTGTCTTTGGTCAGGATGCTTTTTATAGCAACCAACCACAAGAACATTTTAATCTTGGCAGGTATTCTAATCTTCCACAGAAATTTATGTGGGAAACCTATATTAGACTTGACATGAAAGGAGTATAAGGATTTAACAGAAAATTTTCCATCTTTAGTAAGCATCCACACAGGGGTATCCCTGCCCTCATACATCCTCACCTCTTCACATCTAACTTTAAGGCTATTCCACAATCCAACAATTTCTCCAGTCAGAGCTCTTCTGAATGTAAAATTGTCCCAACCTCTCTCAATTGCCTCAGCTACAGAAATATTGTGATTGAAACTAATATTGTAAAGTCTGGGATAGGCTTCTTTTAAAGGTTTGGAGCCCACCCACCAATCTTCCCAAAATCTAGTGTTTTTTCCATCACCTAGCCTCTTCCTAACATGTTGATAGTATAAATCTTTCACTTTAAGTAAACTACTCCAAAACTAGGAATCAACAGGTTTTTTGGTAATCCCAGAGATACATTTATTGTTAACATATTTGTTTAACAAGACATTGGTCCAGATCCCATTTTCTGTTTCCAGTTTCCATAGCCATTTAGCTAACAGTGCTTTGTTCATAAGATCTAGATCCAGAAAGCCCAGCCCCCCTTGATCTTTTGGTAAGCACCAGGTCTTCCAGTTCACCAAATGATATTTCTTCTTATCTTCATTTTCTTCCCATACAAGTCTAGCTCTAAAGAAGTCTGCCTTCTTACTAATCCCAGTAGGGAGAGGATAAAAGGACATCATGAATAAAGGAATGTTAGTTAAACAGGACCGAGCCAAAGTTACTCTGCCTACCATATTCAGAAGTCTCCCTTTCCAGCAAGCACATCTTTTTTCAATTTTTTCAGTTACTGTCTTCCAGAACTTATTACCCAATCTGACATCAGAAACAGGTAAACCTAGGTATTTTAAGGATATTTTCCCCACTGGACATGTGAAAATCTCTTGATACATTTCTGTTTTGTTTTTTGCATCTCCAAAGAGGAAGAGTTCACTCTTATGCAAATTGATAGAGAGTCCTGACATCTGTTCAAAGGCTGTCAATATGAATTTTAAGTTTCTTGCACTCTCTTCATCATCTTGTATTAAGAAGATAGTGTCATCAGCATAGTGAAGCATGTTAACCCCATTATTACCTAATTCAGATAAGACCCCTTTCACTAATCCCTCCTGCTTGGATTTGTCCAAAATGATGGCCAAAGCATCTACAGCTAAATCGAACAGAAGAGGGGACATAGAATCCCCTTGCCTCAGCCCTTTGTGGGTCTTAAAGTAAGGTCCTATAACATCATTTATTTTCACTCCTACATGGTCTCCAATCATGGTGTGCATCACAAGATCACACCACTTGTCAGGAAATTTTTTGAGTTTCAACATTTGATAAATGAAGGGCCACTTGATTTTATCATATGCTTTTTCAAAGTCCACCTTAAAGAGGAGTGCACTTTGTTTCTTATGGTGTATGGTGTTTAGAGCCTAATGTAACACCACCACCCCCTCCATTATGTATCTTCCTTTGATAAAGGCTATTTGAGTAGGAGAAATAATAGGCTTAACTACTTTGCTTAGTCTGTTCATCAAGACTTTAGTGATAATTTTAAAGCTCACATTGATTAAACAAATTGGCCCACTTTTCTGGATTTGTTTAGCATCCTTGACTTTAGGGACCAAAGTAATGATCCCATAATTAAGTCTGGATATGTCTAACTCCCTAGAATGAAAATCATCTAGAAGCCCTTTCAGATCCCACTTTACCTCCTCCCAAAAATGCTGATAGAAGTCTGCAGGTAGACCATCAGGACCAGGGATTTTGTTTTTCTCCATACTAAAAACCACCTCATATAATTCTTCCATAGTAAAAGGTTACATTAATATCTCGGCCTGTTCCCTAGATATTCCAGGTGCATCTTGTATATTTAAATTCATAGTAGACACCTCAGGATGTCCAAAGAGTTGCGTATAGAAATTTGTTGCATATTTGATAAGATCATCATCCCCCTCAATCAGCCCCTCATCCTGTATAAGAGAGAAGATTTCATTTTTTCTTCTTCTCCCATTCACCTTAGCTTGATAGTATTTAGTGTTTCTGTCACCATCTCTGATTTCTTTATCTTTATATCTCTGCAACCATTTCATCTCCTCTTGTTTGAGGAGTCTATGTAATTGAGCCCTTAATTCTTTCTGTTCATTTCTGTCATGTGCAGATAATCCCATGATTTCTGCATTTTTATCAATATTATCCAGTTTGGTAAGGATAACTCTCTTGAGTTTTCTATACCAAGCATCAGAATTAAGTACCCATCCTCTTGTTTTTTCTAAGAATTCTAAGTTTTTGTTGCCATCTTTCAATGTGGCTACCAAAAACTTGAATATTCCAGATTTTTGTAATAAATTCCTTGAAGCCATCTCTCAACATCCAGAATTTTCAAATCTGAATATGGAGGTTATTTGTTTCCTCTCTCCAGTATCTATAATTAAAGGAGTATGATCAGACATGTGACGCCCCGAGACCGATGCTCCAGATGGCTTCCATTTATTTCCATCGTTGCCGTGTGATTCGTTTGCTTGTTGCACCTTGCCATGTCATCATGTGCTTTTCATCCGCATGTTTTCATAAAACTAGCATCCGTTCGCAGCTGCCGGCTTCTCCGCGTCCCTTCCGTTGTCCGTTTCGAGACCCGACACACTCGCACGCGCTAGCGGCACCTCCGAAATATTATTTTATAAGTGGGATAAAAATGTTCTCGGAATGGCTTGAAAGTTGGCGTGCAGTCTTATTATATTGTAGGTAGACCGCCTGCCAAATTCCGTTCCATTCGGAGGTCGTTTGATGCCCCAACGAATAACTATAGCGGCACTATAGCCGGATAAAACGTCGGACGTCTTCGGTGTTCCGAAAACCGTGCCGGGCTGCCATCTTCCCTCTCTTCTCAGCCCCTAGCCCATCTACACAGCCCACTAAGCCTACCCTAGTCTCCCTCCGACCGGAACCATCAGATCGTGATCGGAGGGCTCTGAAACACCTCCAAACCCCCAAAAAACCCTAATCCTAGCCCTCCCTTGCTATAAAAGGAAGGCCACCCTTCCATTTTTGGCAGCCTCCCACCTCCTCCCTCGTTTTCAGCGCCGTCCCGCTGCCCCGCCGCCACTTGGCGCCGCCCGAGCGGGCAGCCGCCACCTGCGCCGCCGCTTCCCCACCAACCACCGCGCACCACGTCGCCCCAGCCACCCACCAGCCGCCGCGGCCCGGGGAAGCCCATCACGGGCCCGCCCAGCCCGGAGTCACCGCCGCCGCAGCCTGCGCCCGCCCGCGCGAGCCCGGCCTCCCGCCGTCCTGCGTCGTGCCGCCTCAACCTCGCCGCCGCCTGCGCCTCGCCACACCGCCGTGCCGTCGTCGCCCCGAAGCCGCGCGCCGCGGCTTGCGCCTTGCCGCACCGCGCCCGAGCCTCCCCGCTGCTCGCCGCCGCCCCGTCGCCGACCTGGCGCCGCCGCCGCCAGCGCTGTCCCGCGCCACCACGCCCAACCTCGGCCCCGTCGCCGCCGGCCAGCACCTCGCCGGACCCCGCCACCGCGACCAAATCCGGGGTTCCCATGCCCGGATCGGCCCGATCCCGACCCCCCTCGACCGCGTCCCCGCCTCCGGTGGCCGACGCGCCGTCTGCCATCGCCGAAGCAGCCGCCTGGACGGCCTCGTCCATCCCCGCGCCCGGACCCAGCCGTCCCTCCAACCAAATGCCTTCCCGATCCATCTCGTCCCGGGACCCCCCCGTCCCGATTTCCGCGAGGTGATGATTTCAACAGCATATAGGCATTTTGTATTGGCTATATCTTTGTGCATGTTCGTCCTATGATGATGATCTATATATGTAGAATGATCTACTCAATGTGCTCTACATTATGGTTGCATTTGCATTCATGTAGGATCCATCTACATGTGTTATTCTCTGTTGCAAAAGTGCTTCATGATGTTAACTGCAGAAAACTGTTAGGATTTGTCACTTTGTCATTTTTGTGTGATTTAATGAAAATGTCATATGAGCATCTTGTCTACATGTCTTTGGAGCATTTTCATGTCTTCTTGCTGTTAGTATTACTTTCATGCCATGATAAGCCATGATGTGACTGCCATAAGCTTGTAAACATGCCTAGTCAATGTTGCTGTTTTAAGTAAAAGCTGTCTGTGATAAAACTTGCCAACTTTGCTTGATGATTGCCACTAATCTAGAGCTCATATGCATGTGATTCCTTCATGTGATTTGGTCTATGTGATGTCTACTTTGATTCCATGCCCTTGGTTGCCATGTAATATTGCTATAGCATGTCTCTTTGTTGCTCTCAAGTTGCCATCATGTTAAATCTGTCTACCTATAAACAGAATGTTCCATTTTGCAAAAATCATAGTAATTAATCTGTTGCTCCTATGATTATGCCCATGTTGTATGTTTTGAGCTCCATGCTATGTACTTCCATGAGGTGCCATTTGATGCCATGTTTTTCACACTGTAGCATGTAGTTTCGATGCTTGCAAAGTGCTATGTTGCTGTTTTGGGCAGATTGTTATTAAAACTTGTGTTGCTTGTAATAGTTGAACCGTTGCCCCGTTTTGATCATGCCCTATATGAAACTTGCTTAGAATCGTGTGTAGCTTCACATTTTCATGCTGCATCCTTGATTTGAGTGTTTGTGGATGATGTTTGCATGCTTTTTGCATTATTGCCATGTTAAACTTGTTTAGCTCATATCTTCTAGGCCGTAGCTCCGAATTAAATGTTCTACACATGTAACTTGATTAGAAAGACGTGTAGATCATCATGGTGCATGTTAACTTGCTGTTTAACAACTTCAACATTGTGTTTAATTCAGATCAGTACCTATTTCGAAATTTGCAGATGGGGAAATACCGGAATTGTTGTTTGTGTTTCCGGCCTCATTTAAACTTGTCTAGTTGTATGGATTGCTTATGCTTCATCTCTTGCCATGTTTAACAACATTTGATCTTGTCATGCATCATATTTGGTTGTGCATTATGCCATGTATATGCTTGTGTGTTTACCGTGTTGTTTACTTCTTTCCGGTTGTGCTTCTTCTTGATAGTTCCGGTTTCGTTGCGATTGTGAGGATTCGTTCGACTACGTTGGTTCATCTTCTTCATGGACTCGTTCTTCTTCCGAGTGGGATTTCAGGCAAGATGATCATGACCTTGGATACCTTTACTATCTTTGCTTGCTAGTTGTCTCGATGCTATCGCTATGTCGCGCTTCCTACCACATATATGTCAGCCTCCCATATGCCATGATACAGCCTCTAACCACCCTTACCCAGCAAACCGTTGTTTGGCTATGTTACCGCTTGCTCAGCCCCTTTCTTATAGCGTTGCTAGTTGCAGGTGCAGTTGCAGGTTGATCCATGTTGGGACATGGATATCATGGGATATCACAATATCTCTTATTTAATTAATGCATCTATATACTTGGTTTTGGGTGGAAGGCTCGGCCTTTTGCCTGGTGTTTTGTTCCACTCATGCTGCCCTAGTTTCCGTAATACCGGTGTTATGATCCTTGATTAGCGTTCCTAACATGCTCAGGGGAATGGGACCCTCTTGACAGTTCGCTTTGAATAATCGCTTCCAGCAAGGCCCAACATTGGTTTTAACATTTGCCAACATAATAATACTGAATTAAATAATTAATTTGCATAGGGAGTTAGCACTACCCGAGGATTCTTAATTCAACATAATACAGGGGGGCCAGTGCTGATGGTGCTGGTCCAAACTGGGCGATGTCCGGCGCCCCCTGGGCAACTAGGGTCTCAGCTAACCCGATGTCTGGCCCATCCGGTATGCCCTGAGAATGAGATACGTGCGACTCCTATCAGGATTGTCGGCACGCCGGGAGGTCTTGCTGGACTTGTGTTACCATTTTCAAAATGTCTTGTGCACCGGGATTCCGAGGATACTTCGGGCTATCTCGAGGTTGAGGTATTTCCACCGCAGCTTGTGTTGGTTTGTGATGGACCAGGTTGGAACACCCCTGCAGGGTTAAATCTTACGCGAAGCCGTGCCCGCGGTTATGTGGCGACTTGGATATTTATAACCTCCGGTTGTAGAGAACTCGACACTAAATTCTAATTAAAAATACACCAACCACGTGCGTAACCGTGATCGTCTCTTTTCGAGTAAGTTCGAGAAGAGAACACGGTGGGGTTATGTTTGACTCGTAAGTAGGTGTTCAGGATCAGTTCTTGATCATTATTAGATTGCGACCGTTATGCGTAGTTTACTCTTCTTATTCTTGTACTCGTAAGTTAGCCACCATACAATGCTTAGTGCTTGCTGCAACCTCACCACTTTACCCCTTTCATACACATTTAAGCTTTGATAGTCTTGCTACCCATGGTTATGGGATTGCTGAGTCCTCGTGGCTCACAGATTATTACAACAACAGATGTAGGTACAGGTAATGCGATGATCTGACGCGAGAGCGATGCGCGTTTGCTTTTGGAGTTCTTCTTCTGCTTCTTCCTCTTCGTCGATCTTGGGATAGGTTCCCGGTCGGCAGCCTGGGCTAGCAGGGTGGATGTCGTTCGTGTTTTTCGTTTGTGTTTCATCCGTAGTCGGATTCTGCTCTTCTATATAGTGTTTGCTATGTATTGATGTATTCCTGTGACGAATGTATGTATTTGTATGTATCCCCATCTATTATGTACATGGTACGATGTAATGATATCCACCTTGCAAACGTCTTCGATATGCGCTTCTATCCCTGGTGGGCCCCCCGAGTCCCTCGAGGATAGGATCGCATATTGGGCGTGACAAGACAGTTCTCTTTCTAATGATTGAACCACAGACAAAGGATAATGATCTTCCCAGTCTGGGCAAATTAAGATCTTGTCCAGCTTTTCATAAGTAGAGTCTTTTTGATTATTAGCCCATGTATAATTTCTCCCATTAAGTGGAAGTTCCCTCAAGCCAGCATGTTCAATAATAGCATTAAAAACAAAACTCCAGTGGTTATTTCCACTGAGCTTGTTTTTATCACTACTACTCCTAATGATGTTAAAATCACCTCCAATCATACAAGGAACAGCAACATTATCTTGATAAATCCTGGATAGTTCTGCTAGATAAGCAGCTTTACCAGCCTCTTGAGCATCACCATATACCACCACCAAATTCCATTCAAATTTAGCTTTTTTATCAAACAGCAAAATTCTAATGCAATAAACACCAATTTCAACATTTATGATATCAAAGTTATCACAATTAATTCCCACCAAAATTCCCCCCAGATCTCCCTCTTGGTTGAGACCATTTCTAGTCAAAATTTCTCCCCCCACACAAACTATGTACCTCATTTTTTGTGAAATCAGGTTTGATAGTTTCTAGAATCCCCACAAAATCTAATCTCTTCCCACAAATGATCTCTCTAATGAAGCTTCTTTTAATATCTTGCCCAATCCCCCTAACATTCCAAAACATACCTATCATTTTTTCTTATTCTTCTTCTTTTTAAAGCCTCCAATACACACAACAGACTTCACACAGGAAACCCCTGGTGAGCCACTGTTGTTTTTCTTTCCACTAGTGAATATGTTTTTGAGATGATCAAGATAATCCATCTCAAGCTCAGCATCAGAATGATCATCATCAGAGCATAGCTCCTTAAAATCCACATCACCAGTGTCAATAGGCTCATTATTCTTATTTTCCTCCTCTATATTTTTCTTAACTATATGTTGATAATAAAAATCTTTCCTACATTGTTCCATTTTAGCAATAATGTCTAGATTCTGGTCTATCATGCTAATTGAGCATCCCAAGTCAATACCAATTTTATCTGCCATGAAAAAAAGAGAAGCATTATCACAACCAAGTTCAGAGTCCATACCATAATTATCTTTTGCCGCAACTCTTTCTTTAGCCAACTCCTCAATCTTAGCATCTTGTTTATCTATCAATCTGTCACATCTCCTCAAATTGTCCTCCAAACTGATATCAGCCTCTTTTTCTTCCCCAGCCTCACTAGATTTCACTCCCACTTTTGTTCCAAAGAAACAGACTCCTGACTAGCATTGTAATCTAATGGCTCACTGTAGTTGTTGTTTCCTTCCTCTAATTTGTCACTTTCTATTTTCTCTATATCATCTCGAGTAATGTCTTCCATTTCTTTGTCTCTAGCTTCCCAAGCTTCAATTTTTTCCATACATCTAGCAATCATCCCCTGTTGTTTATTTACCAGATCTAGCAGATGTTTCCTTTCCTTTTCTAGTTCCATAATCTTCATCTCTTCTTTGGACTTGAGAGCAATCTGCCTAGCTCTATCTTCCTCCAAATTCTGAATTTTCTTCATCACAGTGTTAAGATCAGCCTCAACTTTTCCCCTTATCATTTTTTCTTTGTTATGGTCTTCCTGTACTAACTTCATTTCCTCACTTCGTTTCTTGAACTCTTCAAATTGAGCAAGACTTACACTCCCCAGAGCTATCACCTCTTTGCCATCCCCAGTCTGTCCATCAGCATTCTTTTGTCTCTTTCTCATTTCTTCGTTATACCTGTCTATGGCATCTTCTTCAACATTTGGTCTTTTATGATCTCCATACCAGCCCATTTCAACCACACTTTCCATTTCGGGCATTATTCTGTAAATCATCAGATCCTTGTCAGTAATCTCAGTATATGTAGGAATCTTCTCAAAGTCTCTCACGCCAACCTTGGCCCTCACTTTCTCTTGCGTGATGGTGTTCATGTCTATCTCCAGCACCGGTCCCAAGGTTGCAGCCACTTCACACATGCCAAAGAAATGTTTGTAACATTCAGGGACCTTACCAAAGTTCACCCAAACTGTGTGAAGTTTTCCAATTGCTTGAGAGTCAAAGCCCCATCTGTTGACATTAATCACAGCTCCAGATCCTAGCAGGTTAAAGTCCTTGCATTGAATCAGTTCCATCATCCTCCCTTTACTTGGAAATCTCATCAGAAATGCCCTGTCTCCATGTTTCCTGCATCTCCACTGCCAATTCCAGTTGAACATGTAATGGAATCTATCTACTAGCTGAGTTTCATTCAGTTCTCCAGAAACAACAGTCACTAAGGCCATGGGGTTAGGGTTTTCAATGTCCAACACTTCCTTGGAGTTTTGAACCAGTAGGATCCCCAACCCTCTGGCAGCATATCCCACAAATTTGGGGACTGGTTTCATCTGCTTTAGCCAGTTACATTCCTCTGTAATGTGATTTTTTCCCCACAAATAACACAGTGACCTAGTGGGCAATCTTTTGTCATATGTCTGGTGTCCTTGCACTTGTTGCATATCATCTTACCTGCCCCCCCCCCAGACCATTTCCTTCCTGAATGATTTTTGAGCCTCCTCCGCCATTCTCCTGCAAACCAGATGAAGCATATCCCTCTCTCCCCATAGAGTTCTGATACTGCATATCATTCCACTTCTTAGACTGGCCATCACCTCCTCTGCCATAGGTGTCCTCAAGCCTGGGCATATCTCCACTCATAGGTTGCTGAATAACACTTTTCCCAGCCTGAACTTTTCCATCACCTCCCACCAGGGTCCCACTCTGAGCAAGTTGAGCTAACAACGTATTCCACAGTAGCTATTGCTGAGCTAGATCCGGCATTCCAATCCCTAGATTTGCACCCCCGAGGGAATTAGTTACCTGATCTGAAGCACTAGTCCCCTCCTTCGATTCCTTGCCTTTGTCCACTATCAAAGCCCCTCCCGAGCTCGATCCTGGATGCCGATCTTGCGCAGACTCATGTTGATCCTGCCGCTCTTGAATTCTTGAACTCCCAGCTCCTCGGTATTGATCCCTTCTATTCTCTCTAAAATTGGGATTTCTAGGGTTGTCTCCCTCTCCCTCTCTCCTTCTGTATTGCCATCCTTCTCTCCCCGTCTGTTGTATCTCCCCCCCATCCAAACCTACCTCTCCCTCGATCCATGCCCACCTCTCTGTCTGGCGGCTCCCCTTGAAACCCTAGATATCTCAAATTCTCACCGCCCGTCCCCAAAGTAGATCGAGTGAGCAAGTTAATACGGGAGAAAGATCCAGACAGAATATTCTGTGTGGTTCTCTCCGTTTCGGCTGGGCCATACAACAAGTCCGTTAATGGGCTCAAATCTTCGGCCCAGTCTTCGACCTGGCCATCCCCTACAGCCATTTTCCCTTTGTTTTTATTGTAAGTATTCTGACTGTCATAGACAGATTCGGTCTTACAAGTATGAGAAACAAAATTATCTCTCCCTCTAGTCCCACTAGTCTCATGAGTGTTGTTACTACCATATGTAGTATTAACCTCACAAGAATCAATTGACAAAATATAGTCCTCCAAATCTAATCCCGACCAAAAATCTGGTATAACTGGAGTTTTTCTTAATAATTTCTAAACACTATCTCCATCCATTATTTTCTTATCCCAGCAGCAAGTTACATCATCATCCTTTCGATCATGATGAAAATTTCTAATCTCATCATCACTTTTCTCAATTCTCCCCCTCTCATGCTTCATTCTATTCTTATTTTTCTTTTTATAAGTGGATCTGGCATCCCCATTCTGATCCCTCTTGATATAGTATCTATGAGGACAGAGATTTTGTTTGCCAAACTTGCAATTACCTAAATCATCTGACGAAGCCCCAGTCTCCTCGTCAGAATCATCCCCAGCTAGCAACCAGAATCGATTGCCAGCAGGGGAGATCATCCACCGTCGATTCCCTCACTAGGGACGCATTGGCTCCCGATTCAGATCGAGGAAGACGAGGCCGAGGCAACCAGAAACGTCCTCGTCTACCATGATTTGAATCGGGAGCCAGCGCGTCCCTGGTGAGGGAATCGCCAGGACCGCGCCTACCACAAATTCCTCCGGGCCCGGCGGGAAGCGGCGACGAGATCGAAACACCCACCACTTCGCTCTCTGCCCCGGATCTTCTCCCTCAGTCTCCTCCATCGCCCGACCAACGCCGCCAGCGAGCTCACCGGGGCACCCGAAGGTGTTGTCATCCTGTTCGGTGTGAGCCGTTCGCCCTCTTCCACTATCAGGTTCCTGAAGATCTTCTTCGCCGCCCATCTCATCTCCTCCTTGCTGGAGAACCACGATACCACCTCTCGCGCCCTCTCCAACTTCTCCTCGTCTCCACCGGTGAGATCCACCATCGCTCTCTCCATCCTCATCCTCCACTCCGCCATCTCCGCCTCCTTCTCTCTCGCTGCCCTCTGTTTGCTTCCATCGGGGTAGGTGGTGAGGTAGAGAGGAATTGACTGAGCGAGTCGACTCACCTCCGAGGGGTGGGGATTTATTATCCACCTTCCCCTCGCATTCATGGTGGCCGCTCTCCTCGAAATCCCCCCCGTGTACCACATCGCCCCGCCTGAGCGTATCCCGAGTGTGCGCCACATGACACGGGAACCAAACCATCGCCCCCAACGTGATCACCTCGCCGTCGCGAATTCACCGGCTATCAACCAATCTCCCCTCAGCATTCAGCAGCAGGAGTCGGCGAATCTCACATTGCACGAGGATGGATCCTCTTCGGTAGGGAAGCAGCCCTGCCAAGAGAATCCCAGAGATGTACAGAGCCGGCCATCTCTCCTCCGCCAGCGGCAGCGAAGTCAACGGGGAATCACCACCGAACGTGTCGCCCCTCGCGTCGCCCTTCGCGTCACCCTTCGCGTCGCCTCTCGAGTCGACCATCCCCAACCTATCGTGAACGCTGTTTAATTCTGCAACCCGATTTGGTCTGGGATCGCATGACGCCAAGTATCCATCGCTGAATTACAGACTGGTCAAACATCTTTTTTAGGGGTATTTTTTTGGTAAACGTTTGGGAACGGACGACCGGCTGAGCGCTCGGCCGGTCACCTCCCTCACGCGTGTCCAGTGTGGGCCCAGAAGCCTTATCTCCTCCACCGCTCTCTTCTTATCCAAACGAAGCGCATCTCCTTCCTCTGTTCAATCCCCTCCCCTTCTGCTCCCTTCCTTCTTTCAATCTGGCCAACCGGTGAGAGCCCTCCGCCATACCATCTCCTCTATCCATGCCGGCAGGCGAGGTCGTCAGCGTAGAAGGCGGCTGGGCCTGTGTGCTGCAACCGGCCACGACGGGCAGCCGCGCGCCCGGTGCGACGGCCTGGCCGTGCACCACCCATGCACCTGTTGTCCTCCGACATCGGAATACACGCCCCAACGAGGCTGAGCTACAAGCGGCGACCGGTCACCGGAGAAGATGTGAACCGCAGCGAGACATGCTGCAACCGGCCTCGGCGGAAGCTGGGACCTCGCTGTGGCTTGCTGCAACCGGGGGCGTTGAAAGAGCTGCGACGACGCCGACGATGCTGGAACCGGCGACAGGAGGTGCTACAACCGTGATAGCAAAATGTTGGAACCAACAGCCGTGGCCTCCAGCAGGTTTTTTTTTTTGCTTCAACCAGCCATTGTTTTTGCTGGAACCATTAAACATTTTTGCTGGAACCAGCGATTTTCATGTATGCGAGTACAGAAGCATTTTTTTTTGCTGGGATCACAACTTTTGGTGCCACCGGCGAGAAATTTTGCTTCAACCCGCCATTGTTTTTGCTGGAACCATTAAGCATTTTTGCTGGAACCAACGATTTCCATAGATGCGAGTACATAAGCATTTTTATCTTTAGTGCTGGGATCGCAAATTTTGGTGCGGCCGGCGAGAAATTTTGCTTCAACCAGCCATCTTTTTTGTTGGAATCATCAAGATTTTTTTGCTACCACCTTGTTTTGTTTTTTGCTGGAACCAGGCTAAAATTTGCTACTATCGTCTTTTGATTTTGCTGGAACTGGCATTTTTTTCCGCTTCAATTGAGTAATTGGGGCTGCAACCAACGGGGGTTGCCGTGAATCCTGGCGACGAGATCTAGCATGGAGCGGTAGGGGCGGCGCGGTGCTGCGACCGGGGGGGGGGGGGGGGGGGGGCAGCGGGAGAGCACGGCGCGCGCACCCGACGAGCTGTGCGAGATGCGAAAGGCGACCTGTGTTGCGCGAGGAAGAAGGAGCTTTTGGGGGCGAACCGTTTTTTCTCAGATCCAACGGACTAGACAACTGCCATCTAACGGCCTGCGCGTGACCGGCCGAATTTTTGGGCCGGTCCGCCGGCGCCTATCACTGCCCATTTTTTTTAGGGTTGACTGGGCAAACATCTGAATCGGCCATATAACGGTGGTGTCTCACCGTTTCTGTAGGCCTATCACCTGCGGCGAGTCTTTGGGCAAGGATCAATGCTGTGGGCCGGTCAGATCATGAGATCACGAAGGAATCACTTGGTGGGCTCAGGTCTCCAACCACGGCCCACTCGAGATGTCAAAACCTTGGCGGCGGAACCGTGCCTGTCGCGTCGTCCTCGCGTAGTCATGCGGCGAGATTAGTCGCCGTCGCGAGCTCGCTGATCCACCATCTCCTGTGCCTGGCGGGCCACCTGCCCGACGGGATGCGCCGGCGACCAGGCGGGAGGGCTGCGCCCCGTGTCCGCGGCGCCGACCGCCTAGGCGCGCTCCAGGACGAGGTCCTCCAGCACGTGCTGTCGTTCCTGCCGTCGCGCGAGGCCGTGCGAACCTGCGTGCTCGCCCGCCGCTGGAAGTCCGTGCCGGCCCTGCGAATCACCGGCGTCAGAGCCTTTAAGAGCGCCCGCCACCTCAACGGCTTCGTCATCCACCTCATCGTCCTCCGCGAGCGGACGCCTCTCCACGCGTGCGAGATCGAGGCCTACTTGAAGTACGAGGACTACGGCGAGGGATCCCAAGACGACGACGGCGAGGAGCGGGACCGGTACACCGATCTGTGGATCCGGTACGCCTTGTCGTGCCACGCTCGGCTGCTCCGGCTTAGTGTCCTTGCCACTCCCATCTCCTCCCCTCATATGACGACGTTGGATTTCGATGGTGTGATGTTCTCGCACGAATACTCTCTGGATTTCTCGGGCTGCCCAAACCTGGAGACCTTAAAGATGAGGCGTTGCTCATTCTTAATCGTACTCAGCAACGATATATCGTTACCATCTGTGCGATGCCTGAGCATCACGGACTGCGATTTTCGTCGCAATGACAGGAAACAGGCCATCATCTCTGTACCAAGCCTGGTCTACCTGGAGTTGGCCGCCGACCGTGGCATGGTTCCTGCGTTTGAGAGCATGCCGTCGTTGCTAACAGCATCTATCAAGCTTGAAGACAGTGCTTACTCTTGGATTAGGGACGACAAGGATGCTTCCTTGCTCCTTGAACGCTTGTCAGATGTTACCACTGGTCTAGAGCTCATAGCTGACCGTCAACTGGTATGTTTGTATTGTATTCACCAAAATTACTACTCTGTGAAGAAATATAAGAGCGTTTAGATCACTAAAGTAGTGATCTAAATAATCTTATATTTCTTTACGGAGGGAGTACTAGCTATTCTCATTTGACATCTGTTATATATATGGAATCTACTTAATATGTTGTACTTGCCACAGCTTGCTTTCAGGAAAGATTTAAAACTGTGCGCTACATTTAGCAAGCTCAGAATCTTGTCACTCAATGATTGGTGTGTGGAGCCTGATTTTGGCCCACTGCTGTACATTCTCCGGCGGTCACCAAGTCTGGAGAAGCTCCGCCTCCGGCTATCTAAGGTATATGTGTTTTCTAAGTTATATATATTTTGTCCCGTTGAACTTGCACAGTTGCATTATTGATTTACTTTGGTAAAATGTACAGCCATATATAGCTGCTGAGGAAACCGATGGAAGCTACGATTTGACAGAACCATTTTTGGTGTCAAAGCATCTCAGGGTCGTCGAGATTAAATGTCGGGCAAAAGATGAGCGAGCTCACAAAATTTCGAAGGCCCTTTGTTCGTATGGAGTATCTGCTGATAAAATCAACATCAAGGAAAGAATACGGTCCTCCAGTGGTAAGTCAAAAATTTCAATCTTCCTAGAATTTTGATGTTTTTTGCATTCCCATTTCATGTTGTATGTGTTAATTAATTTCATAACCGGTATTTTAATATAGTTGAAAAGTAAATGTGTAAATGATACGCATCAAGGGGAAATTGTTCTTCTGAAGAAGTTATAGTCTTGTGATTTTTAAGTTTTCGGTCTTCCCACGGCAAGGCAAAGTTTCAGTCTTCCTAGATTTTGAAGTTTTTTGGATTCCCATCCCATGCATGTGTTAAATTTTGCCAACGGTATTCTTTAAATTAAGTTAGTTGGAACAGTGAATGTGCAAATGATGAGCATCAAAGGGGAATTTGTTCTTCTGAAGTCAAATTATTAGTCTTGGTGATTTTTAAATTTTTGGTCTTCCCACAGTAAGTTAAATTTCCAGTCTTCCTACATTTTGAAGGTTTTTGCGTTCCCATCCCATGCATGTACATTAGTTGGAACACTAAATGTGCAAATGATAAGCATCAAGGGAAAATTGTTCTTAATTTAATTATTAATCTTGGTGATTTTTACATTTTAGCAGCCCCATGTATATTTTTGAAATTTAGCAATGTACATTTCTCAAGTTAATCAAACAGCCAAATACGTAAAACATAAGCCAAACTTTCTATCAGCTTTATGTTGCTAACAAAAATGCGGTTCTTCTGGCCCCGCAACATTTAAATCATGCGATATGCCAGTCCAACTAATTGCACTTTCTTTTTATACTTCTACAGGAACGTATTATGAGTCTGACACGTCAGTCCATTCGTATTCAGACCCGGAGAAATATCAGTTTGATTAACATTTGGAACATTGTTATGAATTTACTCGCTTCACCAGGGGACCTTTTGCGTAAGTTTTAGTTGTTGAGTCGAGGCCTTTGTAGTTAATTTCACAAAACTGAAGTATGGATGCAATTGGGATTTGGTTCGATCGTGCGTTGAACATAAGCTATCTTATCTGCTTTGTACTTTTTGTTTGGGTCATATTCCCGTCTGATTTTCTGGAACATATTCCCGTCTTATTTACTTACCGTGATGTTTGGCTTGTACCGAAGTTGTGCGCCTGTTCACCTCGTGGAGGTGCATGTCAGGTAGTTCTGCACTTGAGGGAACATCTGATGCGAAATGTTCTCCTTTCTCGTTGCATATATATGAGCCCCCGAGGGGCATTCTATATTGCAAGCAGGGGACATGGTTAACATGCCAACGCTCCATAGTTTTGCACTTAGCGTTGTGTATCCCATCGGTATGTCCCTGGCGTGTTAACTAGTGTAGTACACTCAGACACTCTGAGGTGAAGGCCTAGGTCTGACGAGTTGGTTATGACTGGCAATGACGATGTTTTTGCGTCGTTACCTTGTTGAAGGCATTGGTTGGATATGCTCAGACTGGTTCTTCAGGGTGAAACCCTAGATTCTGGCCTTTGGCAGTTGGATCCGGTGACGGTGGCGCTTGAGCGTCGCTCCCTTCCTGAAGGCATTGATGTTGAAGAATCTCATCGTCTGTGTGGTGTCATGATATGGTTGGTGTGGATATGGTCATTGTCGTAGTTTGCCGATCGTGGATATGCTTTGGGGTTGTTCTTTTTTCCTCGCCCACTTATAATTTTGGTCTTATATGACTTTGCTTTTCGCTGGCGTGTATTGTGTGCGTATGTTGGTGTTGGCTATTTGCATCCTAACTATGCAGAGGCCGGGTGTGGCTTATTGTGTTTGTATCTCCTTGATGCTTCATTTTGAGCTAATAAAATTCACCCTTTATCCAAAAAAATGTCATGCTCTAGCTTGCCTTCTCTTGTCTCTCTGTGCGTGACTACAACATTGACGAGAACAACATAATTGGTACTAGCACTGGACACAAGCGTGGCCGTATCACCTAAGGACCAGCGGCCTGGAGCCACAGTTGCCGCCGGTAAATCCTTGAGTCGACCTAAAGAACCTGACTTGAAATCTCACCGCCCTGAGAAGCTGGTAGGAATCTATGCTGGAGCTCTGTATCCGTCTCTACGGACGAACTTGAGGGGGATCGGGGCCCGAAAGCGACGCCATCCGTTCGAGTGTCGCCCCTTCGAGGACTAAAACCCTAACTATCTACTAGCCGAAGGCGAGGCACCATGAATCCCCTCCTCGTCACCAGATGCAGGAGCGGTGAGCGGAGGGGAGGCGAATCGAGGCTGAAATCGATTTTAGTTTGTGCTTTTAGTTTGCATCGAGACTCAACTAATTGATTCCGGTCTTTATGTGAAAAAACAGTAGCGATTTGTTTCCCGTACTTTCCCTGCAAAAACAGAAAAACAAAAAACTTGCCTCCCATTTGTGGTTGTCCTATCACACAAATTTCTCACACGAACACCCGCCCAAGCACCGAGGGAAAAACTGAAAAACTAAAACGACTCAGCTGGATGAGACTGCCGTTTTCTGCACCGATCTCTGCCTGTTAAGCGAACAAGTTACAGCATGCAACCAATTCGCGCCACCAAATTGTGAGAAGTAGTCTCTCGTCAAATCTGATTCTTATGAACCTCAATATTGTAGAGCTCTTTAAATTCGGCCATTCAAAGTTTGCATCAGATCAGGTCGTTACTTGTATAGTATGTATTCATGGAAACAACCACAAATGTGCATCCAGCATGGAAACAAGCTTCTAGAGTTGAACAAGTTACTTCACTTGAGCCTCACAAATACTAAAAACATGTCTCAAGGTTAACAAGTTATAACAGTTCAGTCTCACAGATACTGAAAACAAGTTCTAGAATTAAACATGTTACAGGAGTTCAGTCTCAGAAAAGCTGGAAACAAGCTGCTGGACTTGAACAAGTTACCAAAGTTGAGTCTCACAAAAGTAGGCCACACTGAACTGACAACCATACCAAATCGGTAAAGTTGGTGCCCTAGTCAAATGATAAACGCTCTCCACAGCGCGAGAATTTCATACATATTGCTGGCCTAGAGAAGCTCAGTAACAACTGGCAGAACTCTTCACCGTTGCTTTCAGTGATCGAGTCATGGAAAATTACTGTCACCCTTTCTAGCGTTGTTGCCCACTTGAATAACCTTTTCACAAGAGCGAGTTCATGTTCAGTTCCTCTCAGGGCATTGATTGTTACTTCTTTGAGGAAAGGTAGCACGAGGTCCTCGATTTCCCAGTTTGATGGCTCTGCACAAATGCAACCTGATTGGCACGCAGCAAATACGTGAAACAAGAGGCATATCAGCTCTAATAAGTAATAAGATTAACTGATATGGTTTCAGATAACAGACATGAAACAAGAAATTATTAGACTGCATGGATACACTTAGATATGTCAACAACAAAATTTACAAAAGAATAAAGCAGACAAATTAATCTGGAACCAGAATATTGCTGAAAGTATAATTGTTGTATGCACATAGAAAAAAGTACAGCCAACAAATTATAAACCTTATACAAATGCTGATGTAACGTGCTATCATCAACCCATATAAAAATAAGAGATAAACACACCATTGGTCATTGAACTCTCATGAGATGAGCACATTGGTCATTCTTCTCTCGAAATGTGACGAACCGGTCACAACACTCAATTTTATGAGCAAACTGGTCATTCTGCTGTTTCCAGCCGTAACGGGCGCTGAGGTGGCATGCTGACTCGGCGTTGGACCCACGCCCACAGCACATGCACATATCAGAGGGTGGGATTTTTTGCAAGAAGGGCTGAGTCAATTAATTTGGACAGTGGGAGGATTTTTGGCTCCGGTGGTGCTTGTTCTTGACAGGAACTTGAGGCGAAGCTACCGAGCCATGGGCTCTCGTCGGGATCCAGGAACACTGCCACCGACCGTCGCCGCTCCATGGCCGTGGCCGAGGCTGCTCACGCTGAGATGCACCACGCCATGCCATGCCCCGACGCCACTACCGCCACACGCGATCTGCAGCACTGCTACCATCGCCGTCGCCGCGCCACCTGCGCCGTTGCTACCGCCGCCGACGAGCGCGATGGCGAGCCCATTGCGTCTTTCGCTCAGTGACCACTCCTGGTGTGGCGTGCTGTTCCCTCAATTGGGGTGGAGGTTCCTTCATCCGCTAGCCCGCTGCACCGCGCTACCCCATGCACTCCGTGGCCACCTGTTACGCCCGAGCGTGCCACCTAGAGAAAAAGGCCGTAGATTTGATGGAGCCTGGACGTAGTAGCCTCAGATCCGCAACTGCCGTGTATTTGTCTGAATTTGTGTCGCTTCCGCTGTATTTCTTACTGTTCGTGAGGACGTACTACGCCCAGACGCAGCCGTGGGATGCGGTGTAGCTTTGTGCCAGCTCGCCTCGCCCGGAGCACCGCCTCGTGTTGCTTGCACCGGACCACCGGCTCCCGGCCGACGACGTCAGACCTCGCCGCCAGGTAAGAAACATGATAATTCCTCTCACCAGATGGTCAACCGCATCCTCTCACACCTCTCCCCTTCTCGATTGTGACCGAGCCGGTCCCCTTCTCCATCTCCGGCATGGTAGCACTCGCGTCGTTACCAACACCGTGGTCGACCAACGCATGAGCGTCTCCCCCATGACATCTCATCGAATAACCAAAACATCACCGCCTAGGCAGCTACACCCACGCTCGCGGAGTCCACGGCGCTCGTGGTCGGCATCCAGTGTGCACCGTAGCTTGCGTCCTTTGTCGCACGCGCGGACAACAACCACTTTGTGCCTCGCCGTCTTGTCCAAGGCTTCGCCGAGATTCCCTATAAATTTCTCCCATAAGAATCGAACCCGGAGTCACTGTAGCACCTGCGCCACACTCTCCTTCTCCCCCTCCGGCGGAAGATTGCCGCGTATCAATCTACCCCTGGAGACCCTAGTTTCTTATTCTCACCTTGGTAGCCCCCGTGGGAATCGTCTGTAGCTTATGGCGACATCCCATCCATGTCACGCATCCTCGAGAAGGCCTCACCACGCAAGCCTGCTCCGGCCGCCGCCTCTGGCAGCAGTGGCCTCGCCTCTGAGATTCGCTGTCATCTCCGTCTGCTCACGCATGATCTAGGTGAGCCTTCAGTGCTGGTGCACCTCTTCTCGCTCTCTTCTGTCCTCTCTAGCCCACATGCGCCCTAGTGCCGCTGCAGCCACCACTGGAGCTCAGTGCCTGTGGCCAACCCGCATACTCCCACCACCCCAGGCCGGTTCGACCTCAATCCCGCATAGCCCCTGTGCCAATCTCACCTCCCGTAGCACCTTTCTGCGCCTACGTGTGTGTCGCCGCCGTGTCGCGCTCGTAATCGGGCGTTTAAGTTGCTCGTGCATGGTCCGTAAGAGGCTGACAGGTGGGCCCAATTTAGTGTGAAACTGGTGCAGCCATGACATGTTCTCAGTTAATATTTCCAGGGTCTTGCAAACAATCCCACCTTCTGATATGTGCACGTGCCACAATTGTGGGCCCAACGCCGAGTCAGCACGCCACCTCAGCGCCTGTTACGGCTGGAAATGGCAGAGTGACCACTTTTCTCATAAAATTGAGTGTTGTGACCGGTTCATCACATTTTGAGAGAAGAGTGATCAATGTGCTCATCTCGTGAGAGTTCAATTACCAATGGTGCGTTTATCTCTAAAAATAAAAGAAGTTTTTATATTTGCTGAAGAAGATCAAAGGAGGGTTCCAATTTTTTGCTGGAAATATGACCCCATCAATTTGCTTTGGCATTTCCAGCAGACTTGTAATCTTTTGAAATAAAACGTACTATAAAGTCACGAACCCAAGTAGTATATTACTTTCAAATTTGATAAGCAACACATCAGTATCTAACCCTAACCAACAACAATAGTAGGGCAACTCGCTGCTAAGCAATGGGATTCACCACAAACTTAGTGTTACCTTAGAATCGCTCCGAGTGCCAAGTTGAAGCGTCAGCTCTCTGATACCACTAGACATCTTGAGAACATGGAATGAGCTGGCTCCAAAGGAATGTCCACATGCCAATACGACCAGTCCCAAGATGGTAATGTTAGCTAACTTTGTCATCTCTTCCATCAAGAATCGTTCGTTGCCACGGACCTGTAGGTTCATAGGAAGTCATACAACAGGTCAAGGACACAAACATCTCTTTTTTCTACAAAGTGACTAACACACAATAATTAAACAAGTCCACTTTTGTGTGCATTGCTGTGAATTTTCAATTTTGTATGGTTTCGCAAGTACTCCAAGTGACATATTCCTGAAGTTTAACTCTCAAAGTTTGGTTATAATCGATTGACTCACATACCGGCAGATAGAAAAGGATGAGAATAAGTCTGCTGATGTGGTGAAAATGCCGTGGAAGCATCAAGCTGTGATGATTGCGTGCAGAAAATATATCTCCTCCATATACAATAAGAGGATTGGTGGTCAGTAGTTGGAGATGTGGCATCTCGCCAAACAGAACGGAGCTAGGATCATAAGAGCATCTACAGCCGGGTGTCTCATACCCGTCTCAAACGCCCGGGCAGGCCGTCCGGTCACTGACCGGTCGCAAAAAAGCGACCCAACCGGACGCCTCAAACCACCCTCAAACGCCTGGGCTGACGGCACCCCTCATATCCAGCCCAAATATAGGGCGGATATGGGGCGGCCCGGGCACATCCGGGCGCGTCCGCCTGACAGGCCCGGCCCACCACCGACCCCACCGCTGCCCCACAAAAAACCCCAATCCGGGCACACCGCTACGAACCCTAGCTCACTCTCTCCCTCTCTCTCGCTCCGTCCACTCCTCTCCCTCTCCGATTCCGATCCCATCCACCACGATGAGTAGCTCCGGCAGCGACTCCGGCTCCGAGCTCGACTACGAGGAAGAGATGGCCCTCCGCATTGCGCTGGAGCGGTCCAAGGTGGAGACCGGTGGCAGCTCCGGATCTGGAGCGTCGCCGCAGCTCCCGCGCCAGCGCAGCGCGGAAGCCGGAGCTGGACCCTCCCGGCCCGCGCATAGCGATGCCAGGACAGCGCAGTCCGCACCGGCCGCCCCGCGCCGTCTTCTTCCCTCGCCGGCCGCTCCTCCACGCGGCCAGCGGTGGGTGCTTGTCCCCGCGCTGCCGGCCTGCATGCGCACTCCGGAGTCGGAGGCGCGCGCCGCGCGCCGCGAGAGGCAGCGTGCACGAGAGAGGGACGCGGCGGAGCAGTCCGCGTGCCGCCGCCGCGGGACGGAGGCGGACCCCGACGAGGACGCGCGTCTCCTCGCATGGGTCTACCGCCACTCCCTCACGACGGCGGAGACGGATGCTCGCCGCCTCCGACTTGCTATTGAGCAGTCGGAGCGCGAGGCGAAGGAGGCAGCGGCGGAGAAGGGTCGGGCCGCCCGGCTGAAGCGGGAGCAGGACAGGGCGGTCCGTCGGATGAAGGGGCTCATCGTCCTCTCCGACTCCGACGACGGCGACAGCTCCTCCTCCTCGTCGGACGACCAAGACCCTCCACCAACCGCAGACGCCTACAGCTACGCCGGCGACCGGAAGGGCAAAGGCTCGGCGAGGAAGTGGTGAAGCTCCGCCGTCTCCGGCTTTAATTTCAAGTTTTTAGTAATCTAGTTTAAACTTGTCCGTCGTTTATGTAAATTATGTGAACTTTGGCAATCTTTTGGACATCCGATGGTGATCTTTTGGTGATCGGACTGTGCATTTCTATGTCCGATTCCATGTCTGTTTGATGATCTACGTTGTTTAGTTCTACGTTGCATGCTTAGTATGGATATGAGGTGCCGGATATGAGAGACGCGGATGCAGAGAGGCAAATTTGAGGGATGCCCGGTCAGTGTTCGCGGACGGGTCCGGACGCGTCCGCGAGCGTTTGAGGGGCCGGATTTGCAAAGTCCGGCTGTAAATGCTCAAGCACTCCTCCAATCAAGTGCCACCAGCTGAAAGGGCTGAGATGTTGACAACTGGTTGAGTTTGATTCGGAGCATTGGTGAAGCAAAGGTGTACTTTTAGTTTTTGCAGAGACAGGGCAACGATATTGAGCTGCTGCAAGGTACGCAGACCACTCAGTTCCAATTGTAGGAGAGATTCCAACTGGATTGTGAACTTGCCCAGACCCCTGACACTACAAACGGAAAGGCGGCGCAAAGGTGGACACCGTGATGAAGAAACAACATCACTGAGGTTAGACGGACCGTGCAGCTGTATGCGAACCAGCTCTAGATCGATGAGCCGGGTAAATTCGCCGGAGGGCGGCAGGGTGAGGCCAATAGAATGTAGATCGAGCACGACCTTGGTTGCTTTCTCGAAGCAAGGCAACTTCAAGGTACCTCTTTCCCCGGCGGAGGCCTCATTCATGCCCCCCCCCCCCCCCCCCCCCCCACCCCCCCTATTCTTGCAATGCAGGACACCAGAGAGGCGGCGCGCGGCGATGGGGAGCCATGCCGCAGCGATTTCGGAGGTGACCTCAATGGCGGCAACGAAGAGGTGGCGGAGGACCGGCGCATCATTGGCGGTGAGGGCGGCGCGTATTCGCTCAGGGTCAATACCGACGGGAAAATGGAGCTCCGGGAGGAGAGCCCAGACGCGGCGCCAGCGGCCGGCGAGGACGCTGGTCTGAGCGGCGAGGGCAGCGTTGCGGGGCTTGAGGAGTATGTGGATGAGGACGTCGTCCGGCAGCGCGCTGAGGCGGTCCTCGCCACCTTAACCGCCGATGTTGGCGGCGACGGAGAGCTTTGGCCGCCGATGCTCCTGCGTGCGCTCCATGGAAGCAGGAGCCAAGAGCGATGTGATGCGCCTTAGGTCACACCATTGCCGGCCGCCGGTGGATGAGCGTAGGAATGGATCGGGGGAGGCTGGACTCGGTGGATTCGGGGTCTAGGGTTCTCCAGAGATTGGGGATCGGGATGGTAAGTTTGGTCTCCGGACTTGGTATTTTATTTACTAGTATTTTATTCCTACGTTGCTTCAACTTAGGGCATCTCAAAAAAAAAAAAAAAGGCAACCCGCAAATTTCCTACCGCATCTGTCCACAGACAGGGACCAGTCCATGGACACGGATGCGGGAGACCGACATCCAACGCAACTCGCATACATCCGGCCAACAATTCGAAGCAACCGGACGAAATTCGATCAAGCACGGCCAGATTTCATATAAACAAAGACGGATTTCATATAACCATGACAGATTTCGTTACATTTACATCAACTATAGTCCAGCTTTAGAGGTATAATTAATACCTAATCTGAATGGTCGCCGGCGTCCGTTCCCTGTGTCCGGCCATCAGCCCCAAGAACTGAAACTTTGCCTTCTCCAGCTCCGCCTCCGGAGACCCGGCAAGCACAGATGTCCGCCTCCACGTCGCCGCCAAACGACTAATCAGCCGTCAATGTTGAGCCCACCAATCTTTGCGTCGACGGAAGGGGCGGAGCGGTAGGACTGGAGCAGCGCCTCCTGCTCCGTCAGGTCCGCGTCCGGCGCCACCGCCCTGCCGGCGCCGAGCTGCTCCTCCGTCTGCAGGTGCTCCTGGAGGACGCGGTGGTTGTAGGCGGCGTCGGCCTGCGCCTCCCAGAACTGCTCCTCCCGCACCATGTCCATGTAATGGGCACGGGCCTCGCCGATGGTCATGGAGCAGTGCACCGGCGAGGAAGGCGCGGCGGAGGAGGAGGGTGGTGATACGTCTCCAACATATCTATAATTTTTTATTGTTCCATGCTGTTATATTATCAATCTTTAATGTTTTTATATACATTTACAGCAATTATATATAATTTTTGGGGACTAACCTATTAACTTAGTGCCCAGTGTCAGTTGCTGTTTTCTGCCTATTTTTGATTTTTCAGAACATCAATACCAAACGAAGTCTAAATGCCACGAAACTTTTTGTAGATTTTTTTCTGGACATAACCAACACTGGAAGCTTCGGGAGAGGGCTAGAAGACCCAGGAGGTGGCCACGAGCCACAAGGGCGCGCCTGGGGGGTAGGCGCGCCCTGGTGCCTCGTGGGCCCACCTCTGCCCCTTTTGACATAATTCCACAACTATAAATTTCCAAAAATCGGGAAACCAATAGAGGAGTCCACGAAATATTTTTTCCGCCGCAGCAAACTTCTGTTCTCGAGAGATCCCATCTGGAGGCCTTCTCCGGTACTCCGCCGGAGGGGGAATCGATCACGGAGGGGCTCTACATCAATCTTGCTGCCCTTCCGGTGATGCGTGAGTAGTTTATCACAGACCTTCGGGTCCATAGTTAGTAGCTAGATGGCTTCTTCTCTCTTTTTGATCTTCAATACAATGTTCTTGGAGGTCTATCCGATATAATCACTTTTTGCGGTGTGTTTGTCGGAATCCGATGAATTGTGAGTTTATGATCAGATTATCCATGAATATTATTTGAGTCTTCTCTGAACTCTTTTATGCATGATTATTATAGGTTCGTATTTCTTCTCCGATCTATTGATTTGGTTTGGCCAACTAGATTGATTTATCTTGCCATGAGAAGAGGTGCTTTATAATGGGTTCGATCTTGCGGTGATCAATCCCAGTGACAGAAAGGAACATCATATGTATGTATCGTTGCTATTAAGGGTAAACAGATGGGGTTTATTCATGCGTGATTTTACTTTGTCTACATCATGTCATCTTGTTTAAGGCGTTACTCCGTTCTTTATGGACTTAATACACTAGATGCATGCTGGATAGCGGTCGATATGTGGAGTAATAGTAGTAGATGCAGGCAGGAGTCGGTCTACTTGTCTCGGACGTTTTGCCTATATACATGATCATTGCCTTGGATATCGTCATGATTATTTGCTTTTCTATCAATTGCCCAACAGTAATTTGTTTACCCACCGTATGCTATTTTCTTAAGAGAAGCCTCTAGTGAAAACTATATACATGATCATTGCCTTGGATATCGTCATGATTATTTGCTTTTCTATCAATTGCCCAACAGTAATTTGTTCCGGCAGCACGACGGCGTGGTGATGGTGATGGTGATGCTATCACCGCAGGGCTTCGCCCAAGCACTGCGAAAATATGACCGAGGGACGGAACTGTGGAGGGGGGCGCCGCACACGGCTAAGACATTGTTGTGTCGTTTGGGGCGCCCCCTCTCCTCTATTTATATATGTGTAGGGGCTTGGAGTAGAAGGAATAGTGCCACGTGAACAGTAACCGTGAATAGTACACACGTGGACTTGGACTCCAAAGTCCAATCCTATTCCTACTAGGACTCTCCCTTTTTTCCTTCCCTAGCTGCGTGGGCTTTTGAGGACTTGGTGCGCCTGGCCCAATAAGGCCAGGGCGTCTCCCCTTAGCCCATGCCAGCCCTTGTGACGTGGTGGACCCACTTGTGGACTCCGGACCCCTCCGGAATCCTTCGGAACCTTCTGGAAGCTTCCCGGTACAATACCGAAAAAACTGCACCTTTTTCCGGAACCCAAAATATGACTTCCCATATATAAATCTTTACCTCTCGACCATTTCGAGACTACTCGTGACGTCCGGGATCTCATCTGGGACTCCGAACAATATTCGGTTACCAATTCACATAACTCATATAATACTATATCGTCAACGAACGTTAAGCGTGCGGACCCTACGGGTTCGGGAATGATGTAGACATGACTGAGACGCCTCTCCGGTCAATAACCAATAGCGGAACCTGGATGCTCATATTGGTTCCTACATATTCCACGAAGATCTTATCGGTCGAACCGCAATGATAACATACGTAATTCCCTTTGTCCGTCGGTATGTTACTTGCCCGAGATTCGATCGTCGGTATCTCCATACCTAGTTCAATCTCGTTACCGGCAAGTCTCTTTACTCGTTCCGTAATACATCATCCCGTAACTAACTCCTTAGTCACTTTGCTTGCAAGCTTCTTATGATGTGCATTACCGAGAGGGCCCAGAGATACCTCTCCGAAACACGGAGTGACAAATCCCAGTCTCGATCCATGCCAACTCAACGGACACCTTCGGAGATACCTGTAGAGCATCTTTATGATTACCCAGTTACGTTGTGACGTTTGATAGAACACAAGGTATTCCTCCGGTATCCGGGAGTTGCATGATCTCATGGTCTGAGGAACATGTATTTGGCATTCAAGAAAACAGTAGCAATAAACAAAACGATCATATGCTAAGCTAACGGATGGGTCTTGTCCATCACATCATTCTCCTAATGATGTGATCCCGTTATCAAATGACAACTCATGTCTATGGTTAGGAAACCTTAACCATCTTTGATCAACGAGCTAGTCTAGTAGAGCCTCACTAGGGACACGGTATTTGTTTATGTATTCACACATGTATTTAAGTTTCCGGTCAATACAATTCTAGCATGAATAATAAACCTTTGTCATGAACAAGGAAATATAAAATAATAACAACTTTATTATTGCCTCTAGGGCATATTTCCATCACATAAAACTCTCATCTCCTTGCATTTACTTTATTTACCTTTTATTTGCATTTGCCCCTCGTTTTCATCTCCCCCACTTCTAAAAAGTTTTTTCAAAAATACAAAAATATTTTCCATTTGCCTTTTCTTGTTTGCTCGTCCTATCATTATGGCTAGTTCTTCGCTCGTTACTATCACCCCTGAAAATGAAGTACTTAATTTTAAACAACGGGGAGGAGAGAATCTAAAAGATGCTTGGTATAGGATTTGTGATGCTCATAATAGATCAACTCGTAAGCAATCCACCACAATCCTTCTTCGCAATTTTTATGTGGGTATTACTACTTGGTACAGATTCGTACTTGATATTATTACCGGAGGGAATTTCTTGATGTATCCCTCTATGGATGCTTTCAATGCTATAGGAAATTCAGTGGGATCACCACCTATCACTGTTAATGAAACAACTTTGACTTTGGAACATGTTATGCAAAGGTTAGAGACTATTGAAAGTAAAATGTCTACTATTGAACATCTTGAGAATTTAGATAAAAAAATTCATAATCATATCACTCAATTTGGTTCTAAGGTAGGAATCGCATTAAAAACCTTAAAAAAGAAGGAACCGGTAGTTAATGAAAGAATAGAACAAAGTCCCGCTAGAATCGATAAGATAGAAGAAATTATTAATAATTTGGGGTCGACTTTTTCCTTCGTTAAGAATATCGATAGAACTCCTCCCAATAAAAATTGCAAGTTCATATATGTTCCTAAAACCAATGGTGCTACTTCTAGTAAGGGAAATGAGGATCTTAAAATGATTAGCGTCCACCCCAATTTCATTGATATAATTAAGGAACCTATTCACGAAAGTAAAATTCTTGATTTTGCGCCTAGAAGTGTGATGATGAGAAATACCTACGTTAAATCTATTAGAAAAAATGGGTGTGTGATTGAGAAGTTGGAAACCAAAGATGATAATACTTGAAACTATGCATTATGCCTAACTAGGGGCATAAAACAATAGCGCTTGTTGGGAGGCAACCCAATGAATAAAATAAATTTTTACTTTTTATTTCTGTTATGATGTGTTTTCACATTTATGCTACTGTTATGATTGTGTTTTTATGTTTTTAATTAGTGTTTGTGCCAAGTAAAACTTTTGGGATGATTTGCAAGGTAGTATAATTGATGTTGTTTGAAAAACAGAAAGTTTTGCGTCCAGTCCTGAAATTTTGGTTCTGTACTGGACCATCAGAAAAATCTGAAATTTTTACACAGTATTGGTATATGAATTGCCCACGTTGTCCTAATTTTTCAGAATTTTTGGAGTTACAGAAGTATAGATTTTAAATAGATTGCTACGGACTGTTCTGTTTTTGACAGATTCTGGTTTTGATGCATTGCTTGCTTGTTTTGATGAAACTATGGATTGCATAGGGGGGTATAAGCCATGGAGAAGTTAGAATACAGTAGGTATAATGCAAAAATAAAATATGAATGGGTTTGCAACAATACTTAAAGTAGTGATTTGTTTTGTTATACTAACGGATCTCACGAAGGTTTTGTTGAGTTTTGTGTGATTGAAGTTTTCAAGTTTTGGGTGAGATCACGATGGATAAAGGAATAAGGAGTGGCAAGAGTTTAAGCTTGGGGATGCCCGAGGCACCCCAAGGTAATATTCAAGGAAGACTCAAGCGCCTAAGCTTGGGGATGCCCCGAAAGGCATCCCCTCCTTCTTCTACCAACCATCGATAATTTTACTTGAAGCTATATTTTTATTCGTCACATGATATGTGTTTTGCTTGGAGCGTGGTGTATTATATGAGTCTTTGCTTTGTTTGCTTTTTAGTTTGTCACAATCATCCTTGCTGGACACACCAATTTGAGAGAGCCACACGTTCATCATAATTTGTTAGAATACTATATGTGCTTCACTTAAATTTTTTGAACTAGGCAGTTGCTCTAGTGCTTCACTTAAATCTTTTTTAGCACGGTGGTGGCTATATTTTGAAGAAATATTTAAACTCTCATGCTTCACTTATATTATTTTGAGAGTTGATAAGATTAAAATTTTGAATAAATATATGCACTCTCATGCTTCACTTATATCTTTTTGAGAGTTGATAATATTAATGGTAATTTACACAAGATATGAATTTGGTCCCAAAGTGATGAATATTCAAGAGGGATATAATAAAAACTTTCATATAGATCATTGGATATGATAGGTGTGATTCCTTGCAATAGTTTTGTGATATGGAGATGATAATATGTGAGTCATGTTAGTGAGTAATTGTGATTTACTAAGAATATTAGTGTTAAGTTTTGTGATTCCCTATGCATGCACATTAAGTCAATAGTTATGCGAAGAAATTATATCCTACTTATGGTGCATTATTCGGTGTTAGTTATGTTCAATGCATGTTTATGACCGTTTTCGCTTTTTGTTTGGTTGCTTCTCAATCTATTTGCTAGCCTTCATTTGTACTAAGCGGAAATACTGCTTGTGCATCCAAACTCCTTAAACCCAAGTTGTGCCAAATGAGTCCACCATATCTACCTATATGTGGTATTTTCATGCCGTTCCAAGTAAATTTGCGTGTGCCAACTCTAATTTTCAAAATAATTTTTCCGTTTTGTGTGACCATACCACTCATGAAGCGGCAGGGGGTGGCCAATATTTTTCATGCTAGGTGTATTATTCTCACGATGAGTGTTTATTCACTTGTCATTGCACGAGAGAGTGGCCGGTATTAGGGATGCCCAGTCCCACAATGAAATCAAAAATTAATAACAAAAAAATTCCTTGGGAAGGGTTGGTATGGAGGGCACCCGTGGATACGGCTAGCCATGTATTGTGAAAGAATAGTGGAAAGGAAATAAATTTTACTTTCTGTTTGGGAACCGCCTATGATGTGTCTAGCATGGAAGATATTGGGAATTCTCGGTCGTTTTCGTTGACAGGAAAAGCATGCCTCTGAAAATATTTTTATCTCTCTAATTTAAGCTTTGAGTTCTGGCACATTTGCAAATCTCTGCTTCCCTCTATGAAGGGCCTATCTATTTATTTTTATGCAATTTTTATTTTTATTTTGAGTGTCCATCTTCTCTTATAAAGCACCAACTAGAGAGCACTATTGTCATACTTGTGTATTGTGTGTAGCTAATATTGAGTGTGTTTCATGAATGGATCAATGATTGAGCATAATGGGCTAGGAATAACTTTCTTTAGCGTTGATATTTTGAAAGACATGGTTGCTTGTTAGCATACTTGAGTATTTATATTTTCATGTCAAACTATAGACTATTACTTTGAATCATTCAAGTCCAAATGTCCATGCTATAAAAGAAAAGAAAATATAATGAATATGATAGGCAACATTCCACATCAAAAATTCTGTTTTTATCATTTACCCACTCGAGGACGAGCAGGAATTAAGCTTGGGGATGCTGATACGTCTCCAACGTATCTATAATTTTTGATTGTTCCATGCTATTATATTATCAATGTTGAATGTTTTATATACATTTACAGCAATTATATATCATTTTTTGGGACTAACCTATTAACTTAGTGCCCAGTGCCAGTTGCTGTTTTCTGCCTGTTTTTAGTTTTACAGAATATCAATACCAAACGAAGTCCAAATGCCATGAAACTTTTTGAAGATTTTTTTCTGGACATAACCAACACTAGAAGCTTCGGGAGAGGGCCAGAAGACCCAGGAGGTGGTCACGAGCCACCAGGGCACGCCTGGGGGGGGGAGGGCAGGCGTGCCCTGGTGCCTCGTGGGCCCACCTCTGCCCCTTTTGACCTAATTCCCCACTATAAATTCCCAAAAATCGGGAAACCAACAGAGGAGTCCACGAAATATTTTTTCCGCCGCCGCAAGCTTCTGTTCTCGAGAGATCCCATCTGGAGGCCTTCTCCGGTACTCCGCCGAAGGGGAAATCGATCACGGAGGGGCTCTACATCAACCTTGCTGCCCTTCCGATGATACGTGAGTAGTTTACCACAGACCTTCGGGTCCATAGTTAGTAGTTAGATGGCTTCTTTTCTCTTTTTGATCTTCAATACAATGTTCTACTCGATGTTCTTGGAGTTTTATCCGATATAATCATTTTTTGCGGTGTGTTTGTTGGGATCCGATGAATTATGAGTTTATGATCAGATTATCCATGAATATTATTTGAGTCTTCTCTGAACTCTTTTATGCATGATTATTATAGGTTCGTATTTCTTCTCCGATCTATTGATTTGGTTTGGCCAACTAGATTGATTTATCTTGTCATGGGAAGAGGTGCTTTGTAATGGGTTCGATCTTGCGGTGCTCAATCCCAATGTCAGAAAGGGACATGACACGTATGTATCGTTGCTATGAAGGGTAAAAATATGGGGTTTATTCATGCGTGAGTTTACTTTGTCTACATCATGTCATCTTGTTTAAGGCGTTACTCCGTTCTTTATGGACTTAATACACTAGATGCATGCTGGATAGCGGTCGATGTGTGGAGTAATAGTAGTAGATGCAGGCAGGAGTCGGTCTACTTGTCTCGGACGTGATGCCTATATACATGATCATTGCCTTGGATATCGTCATGATTATTTGTTTTTCTATCAATTGCCCAAAAGTAATTTGTTTACCCACCGTATGCTATTTTCTTAAGAGAAGGCTCTAGTGAAAACTATGGCCCCCGGGTCTATCTAAATCATATATTAAAAACCCTAAAATTACCTTGCTGCACTTTTTCTTTATTTATTTTATTTTATATTTTAGTTTAATCTATCTATCTATCACATACAATTTAATCTTGCAATTAACTGTCGAGTGATTGACAACCCTTTGTTTGCGTTGGGTGCAAAGATTTGTTGTTTTGTGTGCAGGTGCTATTAACGAGTTGTTACGTGATTCTTCTACTGGATTGATAACCTTGGTTTCATAACTGAGGGAAATACTTATCTCTACTGTACTGCATCTCCCTTCCTCTTCGGGGAATTACCAACGCAGCTCACAAGTAGCAGGTGGCACGGCGGAGGAGGAAGAGGAGGGTAGCGCCGGGTCGTCGTCGGTCGCGTCCTCCATTGGGACGTCGACGTCCTTCGGCTGCCTGCCGGCCAGCTAGCCGGCAGTAATGGCGGCCATCTCCTTCTTCTGGTCCGGCATCAGCCCGTCCCAGAGAGCTTTGGCGGGGAAGGAATCCATGGTGGGATTGGTGCGGAGACGGATCGGAGGCTAATGACTGCAGCTATGGCCAGGGCAGCGGTTTATATAGCAATGGCGGGCGGCAGACAGACGAACGGGTGGCGCCGGAGGAGACGCCTCGGCAACCGCGTGCCATCAATGTGGGCGGCAGACGGACGGACGGGCGGCCGTCGCGTCGTTTGAACGCGCAGCAGTCGCCTGCACCGGGAAGCGGCGCGGGCGGCGCTCTCTTGGCCGGCGCGCCACTTCAATGCCGGCGCCAGTGAGCGGTCGCGTCCGCTCTAGCCGAGCATGAATGCAGGCACTGACGCTCTGGAGCGGTGCTGACCGTTTCGGGCGGAAAGCGCGCGCGGGAGTGACGAGTGAGTTTTGGTGGGCCAGGGCGGTCAGAAACAGGCGAAGTAGCGGTTCAGACTCCTGCAAAGCCCCCCCCCCCCCCCCCCCCGTCTGTCTCCGGTTTGCGAGAGAAATCGTGTCCGGACCGCTCCGCGGACCGATACAGTACCGCGTTGGATTGCTTACGCGGTCCGGACAGCGTGGTCCGGACGGTTGCGGGAGGTTTGCGGGTCGGCATTGAAGATGCCCTTAGATAGGGTGTCGACCGTCTTCAACCTTTGTCTGAGATGTAGATGTATTAGTCTCGAATTCTTTTTCACACATTGAGATCTTTTTCTTCACCTTTCTCCGTGACGAGTTCCTCTGCTTCCCTTGCCGACTTGCCTCTCTTGCGGCAACACGTACGCGCTGGAGCTCTCTTCGCGATGATGCTCATCAGGGCCGGCCCTATGTTTCGAAGGGCCCTTGGGCGAACTCGATGACAGTGCCCCTAATACTATATATATATATATATATATATATATTGCACATTATATAAACATGTAGTATATGTCTAACTTGATTTGCAAAATATTAAGAGTAAATTTTTAGCCATACATTATGAAGAAAAAATAGTACATACAAATAGAAATTTCTACGTCAACAAATTAACACCTTAATAATCCTATACCATGTATACTAAAATTGGTAATGGATGAATCATTTACGTACTTTTGAAAGACCGAGAGGACGATGATCGATGAACTCCCAGCCTCGCGGATGACCGGACGGCAAGATCAAGACGGGCCAATGGCGGCACGGCGCACGCAAGAATCGGGAGCGATGCCGGGGCTGGCAACCGACAGGCTGATTCCTTGCAGGCTGTAGCAGCGGCAACCGGCAAGAAACGTCTCTAGTGACGAACAGAGGAAGACGAGGAGGCAGCGATCGCGATGGTTTTTTTCCTTTGAAACTAGCGATCCCACGTGTGCGACTGCGAGTGCAAGACGTGAAGGGACGCTTGATCTTTTCTCCGCTAGCCATCAGTCACCAAACCCATCACGCATTCACGCTGCTCCTTCCTTCTTTTTTTCTTTATTTTTACTGGGATATACATATGCATGTATAACATATCATGGCCCCCCTACCAGACCTGGGCCCTAGGCGGTGGCCTCTCTGGCCATACACCAGGGCCGGCCCTGATGCTCATGGTGCCTACTCGCGTTGGGTCGTGGTCTTGTCCACGGACACCCCCTATCATAATCAACCATGCATAGGGATATGAGCCGAGGTCAGAGATGCTTCAGGTTGTTATTAGCATATACGTAGTATGTTTCAGTAATTGTTGGACCTTGCCCATGTGGTAGTGTGGTGCTATTTCTGTAGTCTGGCCTAGTCCCCTTTGCGTGTCTTTTCAGTGCTGCAAAACTCTCATGATTCTGGGCAAAGAGAAACTGGCGAGTGATACCTTTCCTCTGTGACCAGCTTTGTCCTTGACTTACATGATACAAATATCTATGACACTCTGTTTTGCTATGTGAAAATCTTTAATTTGGACACGAAGTAGCTATCATCCCATTGGACTCCATTTGAAAGGAAAGAAGCAATCTCAAATTATGTTCATTCTTACACACAAAATGGTAGCAGATGATTGGTACACAAGTTTAACATCAAGTATATGAGCACACGAGCCAATACTCTTACGGATCACATCTAGGAGTGTGGCTGACTAAAACAAGTGGATCAAACAAAGCATGCGAATTGCTGCATGTGCTTTCAATCCGAATTTGGTCTCAGCTCTCACGAGATGGAAATGGGAGATGCAGCGACGGGACAGGACAATGACATGTGGGATTGACGCTTTAGACAAGAGGAATATCAAGCGTGATTACATTGCCTTGATCCATGTCAATTAAACATGTTATGAGACCACGATGATTATTCACCTTTGCAAAACAATCCTAATCCTACGCAGATCCGAACAACTATATACCCAAAAGAACACACATGATAGGAGGTGTGCCTCCATGAGAGTTCAAAAAAACCATTGTGCTTTCCATACTCGTCTGACTTGAGCGATCTTGAACCTACGGGTGGTATGACGAGGAGAAGACACCGGGTACTCTGAACACTAGGAGGTATCGAAGGAGGCATTAATGGGGAAGGGTATGGCGAGCTGATAAGATTGCGACAATAATCGTGCTTCTTGGAGGTGGTGGCCACACTAAGAGGAGGAAGCAGCGGGAAGGGGTTTGTGGTAGGCAATGAAAGACGTGAGGAGATCTTCGGAAGGCATGGTGAGCTTGTGATGCCTCCATTTTGTTAGAGAGTTAGGCAATTTTGTGCTCTTTTGTGATTAATTACAATAAATAAATCATGGGTAAAACAATTATACTCAAGGTTTCTGATCACCGCATTCGGGTATAATGCTAACCATCGGTTGTTGCACACTCCGCGATCTAGGCATTCACGGATTCGTCCTCTATACTTGACATCGCATGTCCTCTAGTTCACAAATCCTTGAGAGCTTCTTGAACAGCTTTCTTATATTTATTTGGCCAAGGGTTGCCTCCTTCCTTCTCACGATGAAAAAGAATTTCATTAAAGTCCCTCACCATGATTAATAGTAAATCATGGTGGGTCTTAAGCTCCTTCAGTCTGTCCCATGATTTATACTTCTCCTACCATTTGAACCCCCCCTAAAAACTAGTGAAACACCATATCCCTTTTGTATCTTCTACCGGAGCGTCATTATAATTGGTGTGCGAGAAGAGTTGAGATATCTTTACCTCTTTTTCCCAAAGCAACAATATACCTTCCTTCCTTCTATAACTTGGATTAACAATTAATTGATCCATACTCAAACGAAATTTTAAACATTATAGCAGATAGTAGTCTAGATTAGTTTCTGACAAAAACATCACCTCGAAGTTGTTCCTCGTTGGACGTCCAATAGAGCGCAAACTGTTGGATCGTTCCCCAAACCCTGACAGTTCCAAACGAGGGCTCTCATTGTTCGTGGCGGTACTCCTCGAGGGACATTGCCTGGTCCTGAGATTTTGGGGCCGTGGGCGAAACTAAAACATGGGCCCCTAACATTTTAGATGTAAAGTCACTAATGATGTATTAATTAGAGAATTATAGAGACACACCTTCCTGCGATGGCCTATTGTCGCGAAGCGGTATCGTATGAATGACTCAGCCTCTCGGCATTGCCAAAAGTTGCCGGTGATGGGGCACCTCCGGCCAGAGCGCATACAAGATCAAGTTTTAGTTAAATGCAGCCAGGCAAGGCTGATCACATGGGGAGATTAATTAAGTCAAATTGCATTTACCACTAGCGTGCACTATCGTGGGGGATGAACCCAATCTTTGGTATGATGAAACTAATAGCATGAGAAATTCTATCACATAAAATGTATAATCAGCTAGATGTGACAATTACAACATACAAATATATTAAGACTAAAGTAGGATCATGAAAAATGCATATCACTAAATTATAGTGATAAAAATATTAGCTGTACTTTCTAGCATGGAATCAAATTTTCAAAATAACTAAATTAGTACTTGATAAAAAGCAGCGAAAACATGAGTACCTACAACGCCTCGACCCTGCTTCGCTAGCTATCACCAAGGTGTGCACCCACGCTGGAAGCCTGTCGTGGCTATTCATGCTTTAGCTGGCTCTCTGCCATTATGTTTTACGATGCTAGGGTTCGGCTCGATGCGCCGCTGATAACCCACAAGTATAGGGGATCAATTGTAGCTTTTTCGATAAATAAGAGTGTCGAACCCAACGAGTAGCTAAAGGTAGAATTAATATTCCCTTCAAGTTCTATCAACCACCGATACAACTCTACGCACACTTAACGTTCGCTTTACCTAGAACAAGAATAAAACTACTTTGTAGGTGTAAGGATAAGTTTGCAAGGATAAAACTAGAAGTACCTAGCAAGAATAAAACTACGAGTAATTTGCAAGATAATAAAAGTTAGTTGTTTAGTAGAAAGTTTTTTGTAACACAAGAGAAAGGTTGTCCATAGGCAATTGAATATAACACGATAGATACTTATCATATGCAATGAGGGAGAGGCATACGCTAACATACTTTTCGTACTTGGATCATATGCACTTATGATTGGAAATCTAGCAAGCATCCGCAACTACTAAAGATCATTAAGGTAAAACCCAACAATAACATTAACTAACAAGTCCTCTTTACTCCCATACGCAACAACCCCCTTACTCGGGTGTAAAGTTCTGTCACTCTAGCCACCCACTATAAGCGAATCATGAACGTATTGCAAAACCCTACAGCGTGAATCCCTCACGCTTGCATGACACGGAGGGCACCATAGGACAACACCATATTAACATACAACTCATATCAATCACACCATACAACAATTAACCCGTAGGACAAAAAGAATCTACTCAAACATCATAGGATTGCCACATATCATTGAATAATAATATATAGCGTTAAACACCATGTTCAAGTAGAGAATTACAGCGGGAATAGAGAGGTTACATCGCTGCATAGAGGGGAGAGAGTTGGTGTTGACGGCGGCGAAGTTGTTGGTGTAGATCGCCGTCACGATGGTTGCCCCGGCGGCGTTCCGGCGCCACCGGGAGAGAAGGGGAGAGAGCCCCCCTCATTCTTCTTCTTGCTTGGCCTCCCCCTAGATGGGAGGAGAGTTTCCCCTGTGGTCCATGGCCGTCATGGCTCCTGGAGGGTAGGAGCCCCTCGGAGATTGGATCTCTCTCTCTCTGTTTATCTTCTGTTTCGCGTTCTGTTTTCTGGCCGAAAACCGTTTCTTAAATATCCGGAGATCCGTAACTCCGATCGGACTGAAATTTTAACACGATTTTTTTCTCGATATAAGCTTCCTTGCGGCCGAAGAAGGACCCCAACCGACTTACGAGGTGCCCACAAGGCAACCCTGTGCGGCGGGGGGGGGGGGCAGTGGCGCCCTGTTGCCTTATGAAGGCTGTGGGCCTCCGTTTGCGTTGATTGCACCTCCCAAAAATCACATATATTCCAAATAATTCTCCGTAAAATTTTATCGCGTTTGGACTTCGTTTGATATGGATTTTCTGCGAAACAAAAAACAAGCAGAAAACAGGAACTGGCACTGGGCACTGGATCAATATGTTAGTACCAAAAATAATATAAAATGTTGCCAAAAGTATATGAAAGTTGTTGAATATTGGCATGAAACAATCAAAAATTATAGATACGATGGAGACGTATCAGCATTCCCAAGCTTAATTCCTGCTCGTCCTCGAGTAGGTAAATGATAAAAAGATAATTTTTGAAGTGGAATGCTACCTAGCATAATCTTGATCAAACAATCTAATCATGGCATGAATATTAAGACACGCGTGATTCAGAGCAATAGTCTGTAATTTGATATAAAGACATCAATACTCAGGCATACCAACAAACAATCATGCCTTTCAGAATAAAAATGCTAAAGAACGCTATCCCTACAAAATCATATAGCCTTGTCATGCTCCATGTTCTTAACACAAAGTGTAAATCATGTACAACCCCGATATCAGCCGAGCAATTGGTTCATACTTTTTAACGTGCTTTAGCTTTTTCAACCCCCACGCAATACATGAGCGTGAGCCATGGACATAGCACTATAGGTGGAATAGAATGCGGTGGTAGGGATCAATAAGGAGAAGTCAAAAAGGGAGAAAGTCTCACATCAACTAGGCGGATCAACGGGCTATGGAGATGCCCATCAATCTATATCAATGCGAGGAGTAGGGATTGCCATGCAACGGATGCACTAAGAGCTATAAGTGTATGAAAGCTCAAACTGAAAACTAAGTGGGTGTGCATCCAACTTGCTTGCTCATGAAGACCTCGGGCATTTGAGGAAGCTCATCATCGGAATATACAAGCCAAGTTCTATAATGAAAAATTCCCACTAATATATGAAAGTGACAACATAGGAGACTCTCTATATGAAAAACATGGTGCTACTGTGAAGCACATGTTGGGAACGTTGCATGGAAAACAAAAAATTTCTACGCACACACAAGATCTATCCACGGAGATGCATAGCTACGAGAGGGGGAGTGTATCTACGTACCCTCGTAGACCGTAAGCGGAAGCGTTAGAACAACGCGGTTGATGTCGTCGAACAACTTCACGATCCAACCGACCGAGCACCGAACGTACGGCACCTCCGCGTTCGGCACACGTTCAGCTCGGTGACGTCCTCGACTTCTTGATCCAGCAAGACGGCGAGGTAGTGGATGAGTTCCGGCAGCACGACGGCGTGGTGACGGTGATGCTATCTCCGCAGGGCTTCGCCCAAGCACTGCGAAAATATGACCGAGGGACGGAACTGTGGAGGGGGGGCGTCGCACACGGCTAAGACAATGTTGTGTCTCCTTTGGGGTGCCCCCTCTCATCTATTTATATATGTGTAGGGGCTTGGAGTAGAAGGAATAGTGCCACGTGAACAGTAACCGTGAATAGTACACACGTGGACTTGGACTCCAAAGTCCAATCCTATTCCTATTAGGACTCTCCCTTTTTTCCTTCCCTAGCTGCGTGGGCTTTTGAGGACTTGGTGCGCCTGGCCCAATAAGGCCAGGGCACCTCCCCTTAGCCCATGCCAGCCCTTTGGGACGTGGTGGACCCACTTGTGGACTTCCGGACCCCTCCGGAATCCTCCGGAACCTTCTGGAAGCTTCCTGGTACAATACCGAAAAAACTGCACCTTTTTCCGGAACCCAAAATATGACTTCCCATATATAAATCTTTACCTCTCAGCCATTCCGAGACTCCTCGTGACGTCCGGGATCTCATCCGGGACTCCGAACAATATTCGGTTACCAATTCACATAACTCATATAACACTATATCGTCAACGAACGTTAAGCGTGCGGACCCTACGGGTTCGGGAATGATGTAGACATGACTGAGACGCCTCTCCGGTCAATAACCAATAGCGGAACCTGGATGCTCATATTGGTTCCTACATATTCCATGAAGATCTTATCGGTCGAACCGCAATGACAACATACGTAATTCCCTTTGTCCGTCGGTATGTTACTTGCCCGATATTCGATCGTCGGTATCTCCATACCTAGTTCAATCTCGTTACCGGCAAGTCTCTTTACTCGTTCCGTAATACATCATCCCGTAACTAACTCCTTAGTCACTTTGCTTGCAAGCTTCTTATGATGTGCATTACCGAGAGGGCCCAGAGATACCTCTCCGAAACACGGAGTGACAAATCCCAGTCTCGATCCATGCCAACTCAACGGACACCTTCGGAGATACCTGTAGAGCATATTTATGATCACCCAGTTACGTTGTGACGTTTGATAGCACACAAGGTATTCCTCCGGTATCCGGGAGTTGCATGATCTCATGGTCTGAGGAACATGTATTTGACATTCAAGAAAGCAGTAGCAATAAACAGAACGATCATATGCTAAGCTAACGGATGGGTCTTGTCCATCACATCATTCTCCTAATGATGTGATCCCGTTATCAAATGACAACTCATGTCTATGGTTAGGAAACCTTAACCATCTTTGATCAACGAGCTAGTCTAGTAGAGGCTCACTAGGGACACGGTATTTGTTTATGTATCCACACATGTATTTAAGTTTCCGGTCAATACAATTCTAGCATGAATAATAAACCTTTATCATGAACAAGGAAATATAAAATAATAACAACTTTATTATTGCCTCTAGGGCATATTTCCATCAGTCTCCCACTTGCACTAGAGTCAATAATCTAGATTACATAGTAATGAATCTAACACCCATGGAGTCTTGGTGCTGATCATGTTTTGCTCGTGGAAGAGGCTTAGTCAACGGGTCTGCCACATTCAGATCCATGTGTACTTTGCAAATTTCTATGTCTCCATCCTTGACATATTCACGAATGGAGTTGAAGCGTCTCTTGATGTGTTTGGTCTTCTTGTGAAACCTGAGCTCCTTGGCTATGGCAATTGCTCCAGTGTTGTCACAAAAGATTGTCATTGGACCCGATGCACTAGGTATTACACCTAGATCGGATATGAACTCCTTCATCCGGACTCCTTCATGTGCTGCTTCCGAAGCAGCTATGTATTCCGCTTCACACGTAGATCCCGCCACGACGCTCTGCTTGGAACTGCACCAACTGACAGCTCCACCATTTAATATAAATACGTATCCGGTTTCTGACTTAGAGTCATCCGGATCAGTGTCGAAGCTTGCATCGACATAACCCTTTACGACGAGCTCTTCGTCACCTCCATAAACGAGAAACATGTCCTTGGTCCTTTTCAGGTACTTCAGGATATTCTTGACCGCTGTCCAGTGATCCACTCCTGGATTACTCTGGTACCTCCCTGCCAAACTTATGGCAAGGCACACATCAGGTCTGGTACACAGCATGGCATACATAATTGAACCTATGGCTGAGGCATAGGGAATGACTTTCATTTTCTCTATATCTTCTGCCGTGGTCGGGCATTGAGTCTGACTCAACTTCACACCTTGCAAGACAGGCAAGAACCCTTTCTTTGACTGATCCATTTTGAACTTCTTCAAAACTTTGTCAAGGTATGTGCTTTGTGAAAGTCCTATCAAATATAAGTAGCTTCACCGAGGTCTTTCATTGAAAAATTCTTATTCAAGTATCCCTTTATGCCATCCAGAAATTCTATATCATTTCCAATCAACAATATGTCATCCACATATAATATTAGAAATGCTACAGAGCTCCCACTCACTTTCTTGTAAATACAGGCTTCACCGTAAGTCTGTACAAAACCATATGCTATGATCACCTCCGAGATGCTTGCACCAGTCCATAGATGGATCGCTGGAGCTTGCACACTTTGTTAGCACCCTTAGGATCGACAAAACCTTCTGGTTGCATCATATACAACTCTTCTTTGAGAAAACCATTAAGGAATGCAGTTTTGACATCCATTTGCCATATTTCATAATCATAAAATGCGGCAATTGCTAACATGATTCAGACAGACTTAAGCATCGCTACGGGTGAGAAAGTCTCATTGTAGTCAACCCCTTGAACTTGTCGAAAACCTTTCGCGACAAGTCGAGCTTTGTAGATAGTGATATTACCATCAGTATTTGTCTTCCTCTTAAAAATCCATTTGTTCTCAATGGCTTGCCGATCATCGGGCAAGTCCACCAAAGTCCACACTTTGTTCTCATACATGGATCCTATCTCAGATTTCATGGCCTCAACCCATTTGTCGGAATCCGGGCTTATCATAGCTTCTTCATAGTTCGTAGGTTCACTGTTGTCTAACAACATAACTTCCAGAACAGGATTACCGTACCACTCTGGTGCGGAACGTACTCTGGTCGACCTACGAAGTTCAGTAGTAACTTGATCTGAAGTTTCATGATCTTTATCATTATCTTCCTCTCTTATTGGTGTAGGGATCACGGGAACGGTTTTCTCTGATGAGCTACTTTCCAATTCGAGAGAAGTTACAATTACCTCATCAAGTTCTACTTTCCTCCCACTCACTTCTTTCGAGAGAAACTCCTTCTCTAGAAAGGACCCATTCTTGGCAACAAAGACCTTACCTTCGGATCTGTGGTAGAAGGTGTACCCAATTGTTTCTTTAGGGTATCCTATGAAGACGCACTTCTCCGCTTTGGGTTCGAGCTTATCAGGTTGAAGCTTTTTCACATAAGCATCGCATCCCCAAACTTTAAGAAACGACAGCTTAGGTTTCTTGCCAAACCATAGTTCATATGGTGTCGTCTCAACGGATTTAGACGGTGCCCTATTTAACGTGAATGCAGCTGTCTCTAATGCATAACCCCAAAACGATAGTGGCAAATCGGTAAGAGACATCATAGAATGCACCATATCCAATAAAGTACGGTTACGACGTTTGGACACACCATTACGCTGTGGTGTTCTAGGTGGCGTGAGTTGTGAAACAATTCCACATTTTCTTAAATGAAGGCCAAACTCGTAACTCAAATATTTGCCTCCGCGATCAGATCGTAGAAACTTTTATTTTCTTGTTACGATGATTCTCTACTTCACTCTGAAATTATTTGAACTTTTCAAATGTTTCAGACTTGTGTTTCATCAAGTAGATATACCCATATCTACTCAAATCATCTGTGAAGGTTAGAAAATAACGATACCCACGGCGTGCTTCAACATTCATCGGACCGCATACATCGGTATGTATTATTTCCAACAAATCAGTAGCTCGCTCCATTGTTCCGGAGAACGGAGTTTTAGTCATCTTGCCCATGAGGCATGGTTCGCAAGTATCAAATGATTCATAATCAAGAGATTCCAAAAGTCCATCCGCATGGAGTTTCTTCATGCACTTTACACCAATATGACCTAAACGGCAGTGCCACAAGTATGTTGCACTATCATTATCAACTTTGCATCTTTTGGCATCAATATTATGAATATGTGTATCACTACGATCGAGTTTCAACAAGAATAGACCATTCACAAAAGGTGCGTGACCATAAAAGATGTTACTCATATAAATAGAACAACCATTATTCTCTGACTTAAATGAATAACCGTCTCGCAATAAACAAGATCCAGATATAATGTTCATGCTCAACGCTGGCACCAAATAACAATTATTGAGGTCTAAAACTAATCCCGAAGGTAGATGTAGAGGTAGCGTGCCGACGGCGATCACATCAACCTTGGAACCATTCCCGACGTGCATCGTCACCTCGTCCTTAGCCAATCTTCGCTTATTCCGTAGCTCCTGTTTCGAGTTACAAATATGAGCAACCGAACCAGTATCAAATACCCAGGCGCTACTGCGAGCATTAGTGAGGAACACATCAATAACATGTATATCAAATATACCTTTGCTCACTTTGCCATCCTTCTTATCCGCCAAATACTTGGGGCAGTTCCGCTTCCATTGACCAGTCCCTTTACAGTAGAAGCACTCTGTTTCAGGCCTGGGTCCAGCTTTGGGTTTCTTTGTGGGAGCGGCAACTTGCTTGCCGTTCTTCTTGAAGTTCCCCTTCTTTCCCTTGCCCTTTTTCTTGAAACTAGTGGTTTTGTTAACCATCAACACTTGATGCTCCTTCTTGTTTTCTCCCTCCGCTGATTTCAGCATCGCGAAGAGCTCGGGAATTGTCTTCTCCATCCCTTGCATATTATAGTTCATCACGAAGCCTTTATAGCTTGGTGGCAGTGACTGAAGAACTCTGTCAATAACACTCTCAACCGGAAGATCAATTCCCAGCTGAGTCAAGTGGTTGGGGTACCCAGACATTCTGAGTGTGTGTTCACTGACAGAACTGTTCTCCTCCATCTTACAGCTAAAGAACTTGTTGGAGACTTCATATCTCTCAACCCGGGCATTAGCTTGAAATATCAATTTCAGCTCTTGGAACATCTCATATGCTCCGTGGCGTTCAAAACGTTTTTGCAGTCCCGGTTCTAAGCCGTAGAGCATGGCACACTGAACTATCGACTAGTCATCAGATCGAGCCTGCCAGGCATTCACAACGTCTGCAGCAGCTCCTGCAGCAGGACCATCACCTAGCGGTGCATCAAGGACATAATTCTTCTGTGCAGCAATGAGGATAATCCTCAAGTTACGGACCTAGTCCGTGAAGTTGCTACCATCATCTTTCAACTTAGCTTTCTCTAGGAACGCATTAAGATTCAACATAGATATGAAAGAAACTATCAAGACTAAGTTCATGATAAATTAAGTTCAATTAATCAAATTACTAATGAACTCCCACTTAAATTAACATCCCTCAAGTTAACTAAGTGTTACATGATCCAAATCAACTAGCCCATGTCCGATCATCACGTGAGATGGGATAGTCGTCAATGGTGAACATCTCCATGTTGATCATATCTACTATATGACTCATGTTCGACCTTTCGGTCTCCAGTGTTCCGAGACCATGTCTGTACATGCTAGGCTCGTCAAGTTTAACCCAAGTATTCTGCTTGTGTAAAACTGGCTTACACCCGTTGTATGTGAACGTAGAATCTATCACACCCGATCATCATGAGGTGCTTCAAAACGACGAACTTTAGCAACGGTGCATACTCGGGGAGAAAACTTTTATCTTGAAATTTAGTGAAGGGATCATCTTATAATGCTACCGCCGTTCTAAGCAAAATAAGATGCATAAAGGATAAACATCACATGCAATCAAAATATGTGACATGATATGGCCATCATCTTGTGCTTTTGATCTCCATCTCCAAAGCATCGTCATGATCTCCATCGTCACCGGCTCGACACCTTGATCTCCATCGTTGTGTCGTGGTCGTCTCGCCAACTATTGCTTCTACAACTATTGCCAACGCATAGCGATAAAGTAAAGCAATTACATGGGGCTTGCATTTCATACAATAAAGAGACAACCATAAGGCTCCTGCCGGTTGCCGATAAATTACAAAACATGATCATCTCATACAATAACGTATATCACATCATGTCTTGACCATATCCCATCACAGCATACCCTGCAAAAACAAGTTAGACGTCCTCTACTTTGTTGTTGCAAGTTTTACGTGGCTGCTACGGGCTTCTAGCAAGAACCGTTCTTACCTACGGCACAAAACCACAACGGTGATTTATCAAGTTTGCTGTTTTAACCTTCAACAAGGACCGGCCGCAGTCAAATTCGATTCAACTAAAGTAGGAGAAACAGACACCCGCCAGCCACCTTTATGCAAAACAAGTTGCATGTCTGTCGGTGGAACCGGTCTCATGTACGTGGACATGTAAGGTTGGTCCGGGCCGCTTCATCTTACAATACCGCCAAATCAAAATAAGACGTTGGTGGTAAGCAGTATGACGATCACCGCCCACAACTCTTTGTGTTCTAATAGTGCATATCATCTACGCATAGACCTGGCTCATGATGCCACTGTTGGGGAACGTTGCATGGAAAACAAAAAATTTCTACACACACGCAAGATCTATCCATGGAGATGCATAGCTACGAGAGGGGGAGTGTGTCTACGTACCCTCGTAGACCGTAAGCGGAAGCGTTAGAACAACGTGGTTGATGTCGTCGAACAAATTCACGATCCAACTGACCGAGCACCGAACGTACGGCACCTCCGCGTTCAGCACACGTTCAGCTCGGTGACGTCCTCGACTTCTTGATCCAGCAAGACGGCGAGGTAGTGAATGAGTTCCAGCAGCACAACGGCGTGGTGACGGTGATGGTGATGCTATCTCCGCAGGGCTTCGCCCAAGCACTGCGAAAATATGACCGAGGGACGGAACTATGGAGGGGGGCGTCGCACACGGCTAAGACAATGTTGTGTCTCCTTTGGGGCGCCCCCTCTCCTCTATTTATATATGTGTAGGGGCTTGGAGTAGAAGGAATAGTGCCACGTGAACAGTAACCGTGAATAGTACACACGTGGACTTGGACTCCAAAGTCCAATCCTATTCCTACTAGGACTCTCCCTTTTTTCCTTCCCTAGCTGCGTGGGCTTTTGAGGACTTGGTGCGCCTGGCCCAATAAGGCCAGGGCGCCTCCCCTTAGCGCATGCCAGCCCTTTGGGACGTGGTGGACCCACTTGTGGACTTCCGGACCCCTCCAGAATCCTCCGAAACCTTCTGGAAGCTTCCTGGTACAATACCGAAAAAACTGCACCTTTTTCCGGAACCCAAAATATGACTTCCCATATATAAATCTTTACCTCTCGACCATTCCGAGACTCCTCGTGACGTCCGGGATCTCATCCGGGACTCCGAACAATATTTGGTTACCAATTCACATAACTCATATAACACTATATCGTCAACGAACGTTAAGCGTGCGGACCCTACGGGTTCGGGAATGATGTAGACATGACTGAGATGCCTCTCCGGTCAATAACCAATAGCGGAACCTGGATGCTCATATTGGTTCCTACATATTCCACGAAGATCTTATCGGTCGAACCGCAATGACAACATACGTAATTCCCTTTGTCCGTCGGTATGTTACTTGCCCGAGATTCGATCATAAAAGAAAGCAGTAGCAATAAACAGAACGATCATATGCTAAGCTAACGGATGGGTCTTGTCCATCACATCATTCTCCTAATGATGTGATCCCGTTATCAAATGACAACTCATGTCTATGGTTAGGAAACCTTAACCATCTTTGATCAACGAGCTAGTCTAGCACTAGTAGAAAACAGGGCTTTGGTCCAGGCCAGATAAGAGCATTAGTCCCGGTTCTGCTACGAACCGGGATCAATGGGTGCATCAGTCCCGGTTCGTGAGGCCAGGACGCCGGCCGGGCCTCGGCAGGACCCCTTTGGTCCCGGTTCCAGACACGAACGGGGACTAAAGGGCCTCGCTCCTGGCACAACCCCTTTAGTCCCGGTTGGTGGCTGGAACCGGGACTAAAGGTCAGTCTTCTGTCCCAGTTCTAGCCACCAACCGGGACTAAAGAGATGCCTATATATACCCTCGCCCCTGCCCACCCTCTCCTCTGTTTTTTGGCCGTGTGGGAGGTGTGCATGCGCTGCTCTGTTCTCCCTTCTATGCATGCACATGAGGTGTTCGATGAAATGCCCGAGCCACACTTAAGCTTTCTCCTCTCCAAGCTCGACCTCCAAGCTCCATTTTCCTCAAGATTTGTCTAGGTTTGGCGGTCCGTCCCGTCAACGTCCCCGTCCTCCCCGCCGTCGATCGCCCGCGCCGATCTCGTCGCCGGCACCACCGTGGTGAGCCTCTTGTTCTTATCCTCTTTTTAAAAGAAAAAAATTCTTACTTGTATGATTTAGATAGATACTTGTATAATTTTCTTACTTTTATTATTGTTTGTTATTATATAGTGCCATGACTTTGGTATCCGCCCCCGTCGGCCCTCGTCCTGTCTATGATTCGGATGTGGTATATTATCTTTTATTATGATTTGTTTCATTTAGTGTTTATGACAATTATGCTGACCAACGTGACATAGATGTTTTTATCTAGGAGGTATGTGAACCGGAAATTCCAACCGACCCTCTTATCGAGAGGTTAAATTTAGTTGAAAAAGAAAACAATTATTTGAAGAAAAAATTGAAAAGAATTGAGGAGGAGAAGATGGAATTGGAGTTGCATGTTGCCGATGTCGTCGATGATCACAAGATCAAGATGGATGCAATGTGCTTGAAGATTAGAAAGATTAGAAAATATGCCATTCATAATGAGGCTTGGTATGATTATGCCGTTGCATCAATTGTTACCTTAGTTGCGATTATGATCACATTTGTTGTTGTTTTTCATAGTTTCAATGTATGTTTTAATTAGATGCTCTAGAGAGCTATATGTTGTTCTATGAGAACTATATATGTATGAACTTTATATATTTATTTTTTCAGTAATAACATTTGATCACTAATATACTTTGGTTTTAATGTGATGATAAACTTGTATTAATTTAGTCACTTCTCTATTCATGATGTTCTGTAATGGTTTTTGATACACTTAATTATATAATGCACGCAGATGAACCGGCAATGGATGTACGGTGACCGACGCACCTCCGAGTATCTTGAGGGCCTGCATAAACTTCTCGAAGTGGCTGAGGCAAACAAGCAGAATGGTTTTATGTATTGTCCATGCCTTGTCTGTGAGAATACGAAGGATTACTCTAACTTGAAAACCCTTCACGTCCACCTACTTGAGAAGGGTTTCATGCCACACTATAATGTTTGGACCAAGCACGGATAAAGAGGGGTTATGATGGAAGACAACGAAGAAGAAGAGGATGCTGACAACTATCCCCCTGAATACGGTGATACTGCAACGGGGGAAGCTGAAGATCAAGAGGAACCAGACGATGTGCCCGATGATAATCTTCGCCGGGTCATTGTTGATGCAAAGAGACAATGCCAAAGTGAAAGGGAGAAGTTGAAGTTCGATCGCATGTTAGAAGATCACAAAAAAGGGTTGTACCCAAATTGCGAAGATGACAACACAAAGCTCGGTACCACACTAGAATTGCTGCAATGGAAGGCAGACAATGGTGTATCTGACAACGGATTTGGGAAGCTACTGAAAATAATGAAGAAGCAGCTTCCAAAGGATAACGAATTGCCCGACAGTACGTACGAAGCCAAGAAGGTTCTATGCCCTCTAGGATTGGAGGTGCAGAAGATACATGCATGCCCTAATGACTGCATCCTCTACCGCGGTGAGTATGAGGATTTGAACGCATGCCCGCTATGCGGTGCATTGCGGTATAAGATCAGACGAGATGACCCTGGTGATGTTGAGGGCGAGCGCCCCAGGAAGAGGGTTCCTGCCAAGGTGATGTGGTATGCTCCTATAATACCACGGCTGAAACGTCTGTTCAGAAACAAAGAGCATGCCAAGTTGATGCGATGGCACAAAGAAGACCGTAAGAAAGACGGGAAGTTGAGAGCACCCGCTGACGGGTCGCAGTGGAGAAAAATCGAGAGAAGGTGGGGGGACTTTGCAGGTGACGCAAGGAACGTATGGTTTGGTTTAAGTGCAGATGGCATTAATCCTTTTGGGGAGCAGAGCAGCAATCATAGCACCTGGCCCGTGACTCTATGTATCTATAACCTTCCTCCTTGGTTGTGCATGAAGCGGAAGTTCATTATGATGCCAGTGCTCATCCAAGGCCCTAAGCAACCCGGCAACGACATTGATGTGTACCTAAGACCATTAGTTGAAGAACTTTTACAGCTGTGGAATGGAGAAGGTGTACGTGTGTGGGATGAGCACAAACATGAGGAATTTGACCTACATGCGTTGCTGTTTGTAACCATCAATGATTGGCCTGCTCTTAGTAACCTTTCAGGACAGACAAACAAGGGATACCACGCATGCACGCACTGTTTAGATGATACCGAAAGTATATATTTGGACAAATGCAGTAAGAATGTGTACCTAGGACATCGTCGATTTCTTTCGACCAACCATCTCTTAAGAAAGAAAGGCAAGCATTTCAAAGGTGAGGCAGATCACCGGAAGAAGCCTGCCCTCCGTACTGGTGATGCCATACTTGATATGGTCAAGGATTTACAAGTAATCTATGGAAAGGGTCCTGGCGGACAATCTGTTCCGAATGACGCTGAGGGACGCGCACCCATGTGGAAGAAGAAATCTATATTTTGGGACCTACCCTATTGGAAAGACCTAGAGGTCAGCTCTGCAATCGACGTGATGCACGTGACGAATAATCTTTGCGTGAACCTGCTAGGCTTCTTGGGCGTGTATGGGAAGACAAAAGATACACCGGAGGCACGGGAGGACCAGCAACGTGTGCACGAAAAAGACGGCATGCATCCAAAGCAGTATGAAGGTCCTGCCAGCTACGCTCTTACCAAAGAAGAGAAGGAAATCTTCTTTGAATGCCTGCTCAGTATGAAGGTCCCATCTGGCTTCTCGTCGAATATAAAAGGAATAATAAATATGGCAGAGAAAAAGTTCTAGAACCTAAAGTCTCATGACTGCCACGTGATTATGACGCAACTGCTTCCGGTTGCATTGAGGGGGCTTCTACCGGAAAATGTTCGATTAGCCATTATGAAGCTATGTGCATTCCTCAATGCAATCTCTCAAAAGGTAATCGATCCAGAAATTCTACCAAGTTTAAAGAATGATTTGGTGCAATGTCTTGTCAGTTTCGAGCTGGTGTTCCCACCATCCTTTTTCAATATCATGACGCACGTCCTAGTTCATCTAGTCGACGAGATTGCCATTCTGGGTCCTGTATTTCTACACAATATGTTCCCCTTTGAGAGGTACATGGGAGTCTTAAAGAAATATGTTCGTAACCGTGCTAGGCCAGAAGGAAGCATCTCCATGGGCCGGCAAACAGAGGAGGTCATTGGGTTTTTTGTTGACTTCATTCCTGACCTTAAGCCGATTGGTCTCCCTCAATCGCGGTATGAGGGGAGACTGACTGGAAAAGGCACGCTAGGAGCGGATTCAATAATATGTAGGTACGGGCATTCTTTGGCTCAAGCACACTACACAGTTCTACAGAATTCTACCTTGGTGACCCCGTATGTCAATGAACACAAGAATATTCTGCGCTCCAAACACCCGGAGCAGTGTGACGACTGGATTACATGTGAACACATCAGGACTTTCGGCAGTTGGTTGCAAACACATCTCATGGGTGACAACATTGTTGGAGATGAGCTGTACTCGTTGGCCAGGAAACCATCTTCGACTGTATTGACTTACCAAGGGTACGAGATAAATGGGAATACATTTTACACGATCGCCCAAGATCAAAAGAGCACCAACCAAAACAGTGGTGTCTGCTTTGATGCAGCAACCAACAGGGGAAATGACACATATTATGGTTACATAGTGGACATATGGGAACTTGACTATGGACATGATTTTAAGGTCCCTTTGTTTCGGTGCAAATGGGTCAATCGGTCAGGAGGCGGGGTACAGGTAGACCCGCAGTACGGAATGACAACAGTGGATCTCAACAATCTTGGGTACACAGACGAACCATTCGTCCTAGCCAATGATGTGGCGCAGGTTTTCTATGTGAAGGACATGTCTACCAAACCGTGAAAAAGAAAAGATAAGGAAGCGAATACATCATACGATGAGACAAAGCGCCACATAGTTCTTTCAGGGAAAAGAGACATCGTGGGAGTGGAGGGCAAGACAGACATGTCTGAAGATTATGAAAAGTTTCATGAAATTCCTCCCTTCAAAGTGAAGGCTGACCCAAGCACCATGTTAAACGATGAAGATTATCCATGGTTACGGCGCAATAAGCAAGGGACACACGCGAAGAAAAAGTGAAGAGTTTCTCTCCACAACTATTCTGATGATGGCTTTGATCTAGAATATCACTGCAGTTACATGTCAAGAAATGAAATGCCTTTGTAACATATGAGTTTTCGTCCGAAACCGTGATACTTCGAAAGAGATTGTCCATTTTGTACACGAAGTGCATCCAGTTTTTGCCGTAACCCTCTCAACTTTTTAGCACATGCTATGTGGGTGAAATGATGATACCATGCCAACTTTCAACCTTTTCAGAGTTCATTTGTACTGCTTTTCAATTTCAGGTTAATTTAGCTCAAAGAATGAATTAATATCAAAAAGAATGAATCAAAAAGCTTTTATAAAACTCTAATAGCAAAAAGAATGAACTAAAAAGCTTTCATAAAATTCTAATAGCAAAAAGAATGAACTAAAAAGAATCAATTAAATATAATATTTTTCAATAGTAAAAAGAATCAACTAAAAATAATCAAAATAATATTAACTAAAATTATCAAAGTATTTATTTGGTAAAAACTTTAATAGTAAAAAGAATTTTCATAAAGTATTTTTTGTTACAAACTTTAATAGAAAACTAAAAAGCTTTTATAAAACTCTAATAGCAAAAGGAATCAACTAAAAAGAATCAATAAAAAATAAAACTTATGCAACTAAAATTATATAAAATTTATGCAACTAAAATTATATAACTAAAAATAACATATGCAAAAAATAATATTAAAAATTTAAAAACATAACATATGCAAAAAATAAAAAAAAGGCCCACCTACTAGCCACTACGGCCTGCATACGACTAGAAACAAAAGAAAATATATAAAGCAAAAAAACAAAAATTAAAAAAAATGTCGCCTACTGGGCCACCACGGGCTGCATACGACTAGAAACCCAACCCGCTAGTTGGGCCAGGATGCAGGCCCGCAGCAGGCCCAGTAGTCCCACAGGCAGAGAGATTGCGTTTAGGCCCGTAGGCCTGCATAAGAGTGGAGCTCGAGAGGGTTGGCGCAGCCGCGCTTATAAACCACTCTCGACGCCTCTCAGCTAGCGATGTGGGACTAAACATCCACCCGCCCGACGCCGTGCCAGCCGCAGGCCTTTGGTCCCGGTTCGTGGCTCCAACCGGGACTAAAGGCCCCCCTTTAGTCCCGGTTGGAGCCACGAACCGGGACCAAAGGTCTCTGCTTCTCGCCCTTTGGGCTGCTGAAATTTACCTTTGGTCCCGGTTGGTGGCTCGAACCGGGACTAATGGGGTACCTTTAGTCCCGGTTGGTGCCACCAACCGGGACTAAAGGGGGGACTATATAAGCGCACACTTAGGAAATTTCCAATCCCCATCTGCAGTTCCCCCGATGACGCCGCCAGGCTGCCTGAGCTCGCCGTCGACGCCCTCGCCATCAGGCTGCTCCACCTCGCCGTTGACGCCCTCGCCGACGCCCTCGACGCGCTCTGCCCCAACGCGCGCCCTACCCCGACGCCGGCGCCGCTCCCCGTGCCCCTGCCCTGCCCCGACGCCGCCCCCAGTGAGCCCCCCTTCCGCCCGCCCCTGTCCTGCCCCGACGCCGCCGCCGCCGCCGTCCCAGCTGCTCTGCTTGCTGCGCCGCCGCCGCCGTCCCAGCTGCTCTGCTTGCCGCGCCGCCGCCCCTGCTCTGCTTTTTTTTGTTCATAGATTTTTTTTCCATTGATGTATGTATGGATGGTGTATGTATGTATATGCAGATGTATGGATGATCCATGGATGTATGCATTGATGTATGCTTTTTTTGTTCATAGAATTTTTTTTGTCCATTGATGTATGCTTTTTTTGTTCATATTAAGTTTATTAAGTTTACTAAGTTCATGATGATATTGCTAAAACTCATATTAAGTTTACTGAGTTTTACTTTGCCTAAATCGGGGAGAGGCAACTTTACTAAATGTTCATGATTTTTTTTGTTCATACAAAAAAAATTTGTACATAGAAATTTTTTTTGTTCAAAGAAATTTTTGTTCATGATGATCTTGCTAAAACTCATATTAAGTTTGAATATATGAGCAATGATGTATGGATGATCCATGGATGTATGCATATTGTTTTTCTATATCGGGGAGATGCAACTTTACTAAATCGGGCATGATGATCTTACTAAGTTTTACTTTGCCTAAATCGGGGAGAGGCAACTTTACTAAATAGGCATGATGATAATGAAATTTACTAAGGTTAATTATGGGAGAGAGGGAGTAACAACTCATATATTCAAAATTTACTCCCGGTCCGCTCTCCCGACCAACCGATCTGGAGGCCACCCAAACCCTAGAAGAAAGAGCGTTGTCGATCTCCTACCCCCTCCCGCCCCTACCCGTTTGTCGAAGGTGGTAGGTGGGGCCTTATATATAACGCTACAACCCCCGATAACCCCGATAACTTCTTCATGAGGGAGGACGTCAGACATGCAGGAGAGAGGCGGTCCGCAAAGTATCCTCTCTCGAAAGTATAACCCCCGATAACTTTGCATGATGTTTGCGACTAATCCATTGCTCATATATGCATATGATTCCTTGTTGTGATTAGCTAGGTCTATGTTTGCCACTAATCCATCTCTCATGGTTGTATATTGCCATGTTGTAATATTTGCAGAAACTATGGACAGAGACTTAGAAAAAGAAGAGTTGTTGGGGGATATAATCCGCAACGAAGGTGATATCACCTTGTCGTTTCTCAACGACATCGATGGTCAGGAAGGAGATCATGACGACTCCGGTGATCGAGTGGAGGAGGAAGGAGATCATGACGGCTCCGGTGACCGAATGGAGGAGGAAGGAGATTATGACGGCTCCGGTGACCGAACGGAGGAGGGAGCCTTAACTGTTGCAAAGTCCGGCGAGGTATATATACATATATTAATTAAGCCTCTGCTGACTTGATGCATTAATTGTTTTGTATGTACATATATTAACGCTTCTTTCTTATTTTAATTAGCCCTCCGGATCGAGCCAAACTTCCGTAAGGAGACGAGGCCCGAAGAAAAGGTTGCGCCAGGATGAAAGGTTCACGATCGAAGAAGTCGGTCGAGATGGCCAACCGATTGCTCCCAAGCGGAGCAGGGACACATTTATACATCAGTGCGGAGTGGTTGTTAGGGACATCGTCCCGATCAGCATCCAGGAATGGAATAAGAAGAAGGACCCTGAAGTTTCTTATGTCCAGGATAGACAGAAAGATGATCTTTGGACCTCGCTGATGACAAATTTCAGCCTACCACCTGAGGCGGATCCGAATAAGGTCAAGGCGTTTGCTCTTAAGAAGATGGCAGAACTATTCAAGAACTGGAAGAAAGATTTGAACAAAAAGTTTGTCGAGAAAGACAAGACTCCAGAATTCACCGGTCCATATGAGAAGATAAAAGATCACTGGCCCGCATTTGTGGCCTACAAGAAATCGGACAAGGGAAAGCAAAGGTCAGCGACAAATAAGCTAAATGCTGCAAAGAAGAAGTATCACCATGTTACGGGGTCAGGTGGCTACAGCAAAGCCCGGCCTACGTGGTACAAAGCTGAGCAAGACCTGCTTGCTAAAGGGGTCCAACCAGCGACATTGCACTGGCCAGATCGGTCAAGGACTTGGTTCTTCGGGGTTGGGGGAACTTTGGACCCAGACACAGAGGAGTGTGTTTGGACGAAAGCTCAACTTGCAATACCCGTCAAGAAGCTATCGGAAGCAATCCAGGCAGCGCAGGAAGGGAGGTTACATCCCGACAAAGAGAATGACGAGCTGACACAGGCCCTCGGGAATCCTGAACACCCTGGACGAACACGAGGCACATCAGGCTCCGTTCCGTGGGTGTATGGGTTTCCCGACAGCGGTGGTTATAGAAGCCGAGAGAGAAAGAAGAAAGAGGAAGCAAGCGAAATGCAGAAGCTCAGTGCAAGATTAGCGAAACTAATGGAACTTGAGAGCCAGCGAGCTACCGGCCAACTATCTCTGCGGCACGAAGATCCTTCCTTCGACACTGCCCCAGAAGCTACCCCACCATCTCAGCGGAGAAGCAGCGTGGCTTCCACGGAGCTCGTTCAGCCTGATTTCACGGCTCCTCGCTACCCCGTGGATAGTATCACGGAGGCTGAACATTGTGTGCTAATGGCGAAATGCCAGAACCTGACCTTGAAGGTGGCGGTTGGTTCTGTTTTACCTCCTCGACCTGAGGGAACTTTCCATTGCCGTCCGATTCCACATGGCTATGCTATTGTCACGGTGGATGAAATAATGGTGGGATTTGAGGGGCTGGAGCTTGACTACCCTACAGGTGAAGGGGATAATCTTCTGGAAAATGCCTTAAAGAGTACATGTCTATGGAGAAAGGAGAACATCAAGCTTCCAAACTGGACGCCGCCTCAGCAGACGCAACCGGATCCTCAGCAGACTCCTCCTCATTGTCCAGCTGTGCTATCTCCGCTGCCTGAGTCGTCTCTGGCCCGTCATCCATCTCCGCCGCCTCAGCGGACTCTAACGGAGGAGGCCCCTCAGTAGAATCTTCCTCCGCCTCAGCTGTCTCCGGCGTGTCAGCTGTCTCCACCGCCGCAGCTGTCTCCGGCGCGTCAGTGGTCTCCGCCGCCTCAGCGTGCTTCGGCGTGTCAGCGGACACCGCCGCCTCAGCAAAAGCGGAAGAGAGCCGCCGCCGCTCCGGTGGCTAGCAGTACAAAAGGCGGGAAGAATTTCAAATTTGGTCCAAGCCTCAGGGTTCCTCCAAAGTTACCATATGAGAGGACTGACGAGGAAAACAAGGACATCAGTGCTGCCGAAGTGCAGGCCCATTTTGAACGGAAACGTCCACCTCCGAAGGAAACAATAGATCCGGTGAAAGCGAAGCGCACTTTGGATGCCCTTAAGCGACCACCACCGCCTTCGCCGCAATCCAACTATGACCGCTCTATTGAAAAGACATGATGAAGCGCGTTGGTCGGGAAGTATTGCCAGTGCTTCAAGACGAAGAAGTGGGAAAACAATTCCCCATCTCGATGAACAGGAGAAGCAATCGTGCCCCCCGCTCAAGGTGTCTAGCGATATCGCTAATCATCCGGGGCTACTGCCCGGTACCACTCTTGGTGATTACGTGGGCGATGATGTACAGTTTGAAACGGCTGAGGTAGTAAAGATCTTTAGATACGAGCACGGGAAGCCTCTCGTCAAACCTGATCATCCTCCTCTAACAATGATGATGTGAAGATTGCATGAGTGGTACTTGGAAAGCTGCAGGAAGAATGGGTCCGATAGTTTGATGGTGAGAATTAAAGATGAGCACGACCTCATTGGAGTCGAGCTGATGCCTGTTGAATTTGTGGAGTTATTTCAGTTATTCAATCAAGAGGCCCTCGACAAACAAATCATGACTTGCTACTGTCTGTGAGTATTACTTCTATAATTAAGTCTCTAGCTCAGCTCGTTCATTGCATGTATATATAATTATCCTCACTATATTATGCAGATTGAAGATCGTCGAATGCCCAAAAAGACAAATCTATGACATTGGGTTCATTAGCCCAAATACCGTAAATGAATGGACGGTACAAAACAGAGTTAAAGAAACCGAGGAAAACTTGCTAAAAGCGTTCCTTCGACATCAAAACAAAAGGGAAATACTCTTTCCTTACAACTTCAAGTGAGTGTTACTGTCTTGTGCATATTCGGTTTCGCTTACTCGAGGTTAAGTACTGTAATTGATGAGTTATGCGTGCGCAGGTTCCACTATATTCTGCTATCCATTAAGCTTGATGGGGGAGTAGTAACTGTCTTAGACTCGAGACGTAAAGATCCCAAGGATTATGCGGACATGACTGCAATGCTCCAGAAGTAAGTTCAATCTATACCGGGACCTTATCAGCAACTTTTGTTCATTTCCTGTTATCAAGTAATCATTTTCTTTGCCTGGCAGGGTTTGGAAACAGTTCACCGGAAAGGTTCCGGGTCTAAAGAACGAGCTGCGATTTACACACCCCAAAGTAAGTAGTACTAGCTAGTTCCGCGCATCTCTCATTGATTCTAGTTTCATCAATACCATTATCGTGCTTGATTATCAGTTTCATTGAACTCTATTCTCGTAAAGTTCTTGTGGCAGGAACCCGGGAATAATTTATGTGGATACTACGTTTGCGAGTACATTCGCCACAGGACCTCTGAGCGGGGCAGATCTGAAGAACAATTTGAAGTATGTAAACAATATTCACAATTTTATTTTATTACCATCAATTGTGTTGAGTTTCATTCATATATATGTATTGACCCCCTTCTTTAAATTAGATCTCGCAGATGCGGGATGAACTCCTACCACATGATCGCATACGAGCAATTCAAGAGGAATTGGCGGGATTCTTTCTTGACCACGTCATACATGAAAAGGGAGAATACCATACGGAAATTCAATGTGAGTTTGGCGATTGATGATGTCAGGGATGTTATATTGTATATATGTAGTAGCGTCGGATAGATATACGAAAACTTGTTGTTCGACCAAGCACGGAGAAAGAGAGGTCACTTCTCTCTATATATGTTCATGACGATCTTGTGTAATTAATGGTTTCCTTCATTTGCTTACTAGCTAGCGTCGAGTTCTCTCTATATGTAGTAGCTAGCGTCGACCAAGCACGGAGAAAGAGAGGTCACTTCTCTCTATTAGCTAGCTAACACAATATGAAACCCCTAAACCCTCCAAAACCCCTAAACCCCCCTTTCAAAAAAAAAACCAGCGCCTGCGAGCTGCTGACGCGTGGCTGCCTTTTGGTCCCGGTTGGTGTTACCAACCGGGACTAAAGGTCCTCCTGCCTGAGTGCTGCGAAGCGGCCACGTGGAGCTCCTTTAGTCCCGGTTGGTGTTACCAACCGGGACTAAAGGTCCTCCTGCCTGGGCTCCCCACAGCGGCCACGTGGAGCACCTTTGGTCCCGGTTCGTAGGCCAACCGGGACTAAAGGTTTTAGGCATTAGTCCTGATCGTTTTGTCCCGGTTCCAGAACCGGGACTGGAACCGGGACTAAAGGCCCTCTGGAACCGGGACAATAGCCCTGTTTTGTACCAGTGTAGTAGAGGCTCACTAGGGACACAGTATTTGTTTTTGTATTCACACATGTATTTAAGTTTCCGGTCAATACAATTCTAGCATGAATAATAAACCTTTATCATGAACAAGGAAATATAAAATAATAACAACTTTATTATTGCCTCTAGGGCATATTTCCATCGGCACAAGTGTCGTAAAGGATAGTAACATTGCCTCTTCTCTCTTTTTCTCTCATTTTTTTTTGTTTTCATTTTTTTCCTTTTTTTCTTTTTTTTCTTTTTTTGATGGGCTCTTTTTGGCCTCTTTTTTTTATGGGCTCTTTTTGACTTTTTTTTTATTTCCTCACTGAAACAATGCTCTAATAATGATGATCATCACACTCTTATTTACTTACAACTCAATATTATAACTCGACACTAGAACAATATGACTCTATATGAATGCCTCTAGAAGTGTACCAGGATGTGCAATGATCTAGCGTAGCAAAGATATCAAAAAACGGACAAGCCATGAAAATATCATGCTAGCTATCTTACGATCATGCAAAGCAATATGACAATGAATGCTCAAGTCATGTATATGATGATGATGAAAGTTGCATGGCAATATATCTCGGAATGGCTATGGAAATGCCATAATAGGTAGGTATGGTGGCTGTTTTGAGGAAGATATAAGGAGGCTTATGTGTGACAGAGCGTATCATATCACGGGGTTTGGATGCACCGGTGAAGTTTGCACCAACTCTCGAGGTGAGAAAGGGCAATGCACGGTACTGAAGAGGCTAGCAAATTGCGGAAAGGTGAGAGTGTGTATAATCCATGGACTCACATTAGTCATAAAGAACTCACATACTTATTGCGAAAGTCTATTAGCCCTCGAAGCAAAGTACTACTACGCATGCCCCTAGGGGGGAGGTTGGTAGGAGTTAACCATCGCGCGCCCCCGACCTCCACGCAAATTAAGACACTCAATAATAAATCATGCTCCAGCTTCTTAGCATAACTAAAGACTGTACGTGCATGCTTCGGGAATCACAAACCTTAACACCAATATTCTTACTAAACCACAATTATTCACTAGTACCTCCCATATATTACCATCTCAATATCGCAAAACTATTGCAAGGAATCAAACTTATCATATTCAGTGATCTACAAGTTTTATGTAGGATTTTATGTCTAACCATGCGAATGACCAATTCCTGTTAACTCTCTAAATAGATATAAGTGAAGCATGAGAGTTTAATTATTTCTATAAAATACCACACTCTAATAAATATAAGTGAAGAAAATGAGCATTCTACAAATAATGTTTTTCTATATGTAGAGAAACAGGCATCCAAACTTCAAATGATATAAGTGAAGCACATGAAGCATTCTATAAAGCCATATTCAAAAGATATAAGTGAAGTGCAAAGAGCATTCTATAAATCAACCAAGGACTATCTCATACCAGCATGGTGCATAAAAGAAAAAGTAAAAATAAACACAAAAGACGCTCCAAGAATTTACGCATATCATGTGAACAAAACAAAAACCGAGACATACCGATAATTGTTGAAGAAGAAAGACGGGATGCCTTCCGGGGCATCCCCAAGCTTAGACGCTTGAGTCTCCTTGAATATTTACTTGGGGTGCCTTGGGCATCCCCAAGCTTGAACTCTCGCCTCTCCTTATTCTCCTCATATCGATACATCCTCGATCTTCGAACACTTCATCCACACAAAACTTAACCGAACTTTTTATTAGAGGGGTTAGTACATATAACATCAAACCCCATCATGTTCTGCTGTAACATTATTGTATAATTATAATCAAACATTACCCACTGTATGCTATTGATACGTCTCCAATTTATTTATAATTTATGAAGTATTCATGCCATGTTTATAACAATTCTATATGGTTTTGGTATGATTTGATTAGAACTAACCCGGACTGACGTTGTTTTCAGCAGAATTGCCATGGTGTTGTTTTTTGTACAGAAATAAAAGTTCTTGGAATTAGATGAAACTTTTTGGAGATTTTTTATGGAATAAATAAAAAATACTGGAACATAGACCCACTGGAGGGGGGCCACCCAATGCCCACGAGGCACCAAGGCACGCCACCCCCCCCAGGCACGCCCTGGTACCTCGTGGGGCCCACGTGGCTCCGTCTGACCTGATTCCAACGCTGAAAAATCCTATAAATAGAGAAACCCCCGAAAGTTAACCTAGATGAGTTTTTACGCCGCCGCAAGCCTCTGTACCTCCACGATCTAATCTACAGCCCTTTTCCGGCACCCTGCCGAAGGGGGGAATCATCACCGGAGGCCATCTTCATCATCCCGGCGGTCTCCATGACGAGGAGGGAGTAGTTCACCCTCGGGGCTGAGGGTTTGTGTCAGTAGCTATGTGTTTTATCTCTCTCTCTCTCTCTCGCGTTCTTGATTTGGCACGATCTTGATGTACCGCGAGCTTTGTTAATATAGTTGGATCATATGGTGTTTTCCCCTCCCTATCTTGTTGTGATGAATTGAGCTTTTACCTTTGAGGTTTCACTATTATCGGATCGAATACTTTTATGGATTTGAGAACACTTGATGTATGTCTTGCATATGAATACCCGTGGTGACAATGGGGTATTATATTGATTCACTTGATGTATGTTTTGGCACTCAACTCGCGGATTCCCGAGGTGACATTGGGGTAATCTATGCATAGGGGTTGATGCACGTTTTCGTCCTACTTTCTCCGGTAGAAATCTTGGGGAACTCTTTGAAGTTCTTTGTGTGGATTGAATATTATGATCTGAAGTTGTTTGATGCATATCGAATAATCAACTCACGGATACTTGTGGTGACATTGGAGTATCTAGGTGACATTAGAATTAGTTGATGCGTATCACATGGTGTTATTTTTGTACGAACTCTGGGGCTGTTCGTGACACTTATAGGGATGGCTCAATAGATTGATCGGAAAAGATAACTTTGAGGTGGTTTCGTACCCTACAACAATTTCTATCTTATGTTCTCCACTAATAGGAACTTTGGAGTGATTCTTTATCGCACGTTGAGGGATTGTTATATGATCCAATTATGTTAGCATTGTTGAGAGATTGCACTAGTGAAAGTATGAACCCTAAGCCTTGTTTCTAAGCATTGCAATACCGTTTGTGCTCCGTTTTACTACTTACTACCTTGCTGTTTTTATATTTTCAGATTACAAAAACCTATATCTACTATCTATACTACACTTTTATCACCATCTCTTTGCCGAACTAGTGCACCTATATATTTTACCATTGTATTGGGTGTGTTGGGGACACAAGAGATTTCTTGTATTTGGTTGCAGGGTTGTTTGAGAGATACCATCTTCAACCTACGCCTCCCACGGATTGATAAACCTTAGGTCATCCACTTGAGGGAAAATTGCTACTGTCCTACAAAACTCTGCGCTTGGAGGCCCAACACGAGTCTACAAGAATAAGTTGTGTAGTAGACATCAGCTATCACAATTATAACTTATGTAACTCAAAATATTCTGAAAAATTAGGAAAAATTAAAAATTTGCATAGCAGTACTGTATAAAAATTTCAGAATTTTTGCATGTTCCAGTAAAATAACAAAATTCAAGCACTACAGCAAAAATTTATGTTTTTTCACAGCACACACCAAAAAAGCAATTTAAACATCCTAAAGGTAAATCTTGGCACATTATTTTTATAATACAATGGATTTGTACAAGGGGATAATTATTTTTGTTCAAAAGTTTCTGTAATTCAAGATTCACAAAATTTCCATGGGCATGAACAAAGTTCAAGGATATCCCCCACTTCAACGGTGCTCGTCTTTCTCACATTCACTTTTCTTTTGAAAAAGTTTTTGGTTCCCCTCTATACTTTTTTGTTTTTAAACTTTTTAAAAGCACACAACAGAATAAAATGACTCTCTAAAACTTCCGGGTTGTCTCCCAGGCAGCGCTTTCTTTAAAGCCATTAAGCTAGGCATAAAGTGCTCAAGTAATGGATCCACCCAGATCCCAATGTATATCAAAGCCAATTTTAATTAACAATGATTTATAATTTAGTAGTGAGCACAAAGCAACATATATCACATAACAACGGAGTCTAACTCTCTTCCTATGCATCGGCATATCATAAAAGAACAATTCATGCACATCAAGTAAAGGCCAATGCATAGTATAAACAGTTTCTTGCAATTTTATCGTACTAGAAACATAGAGAGGTGGAGACGTAGTTCCTCTCTCATAATAATTGCAATTAGGAGTAGCAAGCACATGCATATTATATCCATCAAAATCATCATTTGCAACGGTAAAACACAACCCATCAATATAATCCTTAATAAGCACAAACTTCTCCAATATAGTGTAGTTTGGAGAATTCAAAAAGATAATAGGACTATCATGTGTAGGTACAATAGTAATAATTTCATGTTTAACATAAGGAACTATAGCAAGTTAATCTCCATAAGCATCATTCATATTGGCATCATGGCCACAAGCATCATAGCATTCATAGCAATCATCATAGCAATCAAAAAGGGATATTTCAACCGAATCAAAGGGATCATAGCAATCAGCATAGCATTCATCCTTCGGTAAGCACGAAGGAAAATTAAACAATGAATGAGTTGAAGAGTTACTCTCATCAGAAGGTGGGCACGGGTGATCAATCCGCTTTTCCTCCTTTTGTTTTTCGCTCTCCTCCTCATCTTTTTCATCTAATGAGCTCACAGTTTCATCAATTTCTTCTTCCATAGACTTCTGCAAAATATTAGTTTCCTCTTGGACAGCGGGGACTTCCTCAATATATTATTTAACATAAGCATTAGAAGCATAATTTTCAAAGCAATATTTAAGTATGGCAAAATTTTCAGATTTGTAAAGAGTAGCATCACATTTTTCAATCAAAGAAGCAATTTCGTAAGCACCCTTAAAAGAAACAAATTCTTCAATTTGTTCAATATCATAATAACTATAAACACCCTTGGCATAAGAAGATAAGATTCCATTATCCTTAAACTCACATTGGTACTGAAGGTGTTTTTTAGGGATTTCAGAACAACAAGTAAACTCAAATATTTCGCATAAATTCCAAGCATAGCATTCCAAACAATTAATTTGAAACCTTAAGAGTTTTCCTTTTTGTGACAAGCGGTATCGCACAAAACAAGCATGCTCATCTAATGATTTTCCCTCAACTAAGCTAGTTGGGTTTTCAGCACGAGCACAAAGGGATCGAAGATGATCCAAGTAGAAAGCTTCAGCAGTATGAAAGATTTTGGATGGTTCTTCAACCATTGGTTTAGCAAGTACAACTAATTTTTTTGGTATTTTACGTTTCCTACCCATAACTAAAGATAGAAAACAAGAGCACAAAATAAAAACTACTTAGTGATAAAGCAAACAAGCACACACGAGAATATCAACCCCACGCTATTGCTTCCCAGCAACAGCGCCAGAAAAACGTCTTGATAACCCATAAGTATAGGGGATCAATTGTAGCTTTTTTGATAAATAAGAGTGTTGAACCCAACAAGGAGCTAAAGGTAGAATTAATATTCCCTTCAAATTCTATCGACCACCGATACAACTCTACACACACTTAACGTTCGCTTTACCTAGAACAAGAATAAAACTACTTTGTAGGTGTAAGGATAAGTTTGCAAGGATAAAAATATAAGTATCTAGCAAGAATAAAACTACGAGTAATTTGCAAGATAATAAAAATTAGTTGTTTAGTAGAAATCTTTTTGTAATACAAGAGAAAGATTGTCCATAGGCAATTGAATATAACACGATAGATACTTATCATATGCAATGAGGGAGAGGCATATGCTAACATACTTTCCGTACTTGGATCATATGCACTTATGATTGGAAATCTAGCAAGCATCCGCAACTACTAAAGATCATTAAAGTAAAACCCAACCATAGCATTAAGTAACAAGTCCTCTTTACCCCCATACGCAACAACCCCCTTACTCGGGTGTAAGCTTCTGTCACTCTAGCCACCCACTATAAGCGAATCATGAACGTATTGCAAAACACTACAGCGAGAATTCCTCACGCTTGCGCGACACGGAGGGCACCATAGGACAGCACCATATTAACATACAATTCATATCAATCACACCATACCACAATTAACCCGTAGGACAACAAGAATCTACTCAAACATCATAGGATTGCCACATATCATTGGATAATAATATATAGCGTTAAGCACCATGTTCAAGTAGAGAATTACAGCGGAAATAGAGAGGTTACACCGCTGCATAGAGGGGGAGAGAGTTGGTGTTGACGGCGGCGAAGTTGTTGGTGTAGATCGCCGTCACGATGGTTGCCCCGGCGGCGTTCCGGCACCACCGGGAGAGAGGGGGAGAGAGCCCCGCTCCTTCTTCTTCTTGCTTGGCCTCCCCCCTAGATGGTAGGAGAGTTTCCCCTCTGGTCCATGGCCGCCATGGCTCCCAGAGGGCAGGAGCCCCTCCGAGATTGGATCTCTCTCTGTGTTTCTCTTCTGTTTCGCGTTCTGTTTTCTAACCGAAAACCGTTTCTTAAATATCCGGAGATCCGTAACTCCGATCGGGCTGGAATTTTAACACGATTTTTTCTTGATATAATCTTCCTTGCGGCCGAACAAGGACCCCAACCGACTTATGATGTGCCCACAAGGCAACCCCGCGCGGCCTGGGGGGCAGTGGCGCCCTATTGCCTTGTGAAGGTTGTGGGCCTCCGTTTGCGTTGATTCCACATCCCAAAAATCACATATATTCCAAAATAATTCTCCGTAAAATTTTATCGCGTTTGGACTTCGTTTGATATGGATTTTCTGCGAAACAAAAAACAAGCAGAAAACAGGAACTGGCACTGGGCACTGGATCAATATGTTAGTCCCAAAATAATATAAAATGTTGCCAAAAGTATATGAAATTTATAGAATATTGGCATGAAATAATAAAAAATTATAGATACGACGGAGACGTATCAGCCGCTGGCTTTCCCGTTGCCACAAGCAACAAGCGAAACTTAGGTATATATATCAAAGCGGTGGCTAATTCTATCTTCCAAAAGAAGGATCCCTATTTCCCGCTTCAAAAGTCCTTATCCAACCAGCCTACCACCATGTCACCACTCACTCATTGTGATGCTAAAGAAACAAAGGCCCAACACCCATTACGCTAGTATTAAAGGAAAAAAACCTAATGTATGTCTTTCTTCTTCGCCGGTATATAGAACAAGAGTTCGAATGGCACCTCCAATGGTTGAAATTTTGGTAGTGATGATCTCGCATATACCTGGAAAGGGGGGCACGGGGCAGCCACCCTTGCCCCCCTCAGGGCCAGCCCTGTCGAGGGAGCCCGCTGATTCCAAGGTTGATTCAGCACTAGTACCACCAATTGCCACACCACCCCCACCGATTCTGAGATTGATTCAGCATCAATACTACCAATTCCCACACCATCTGATACATTCTGTTTTTTTCTATTATCATTCTTCGGAGGGGTTCCTGAGGAATCTTTCATACTCCTAATACCATGAAACTGATCAAACAGCAGTATGACATTAGACTTTTTCTCAACAGGTACAATGGCGCCCTCATTTATTTGTAGGGTGGCTTGAGCTGACTGGCCACTCGAAGACCCTCTTGAATTGGAATTAGTTGTTCTTCATTTCCTCGGCTCCCATTACCATTAGTACAATGATAGCATCGCTCATTCTGATGTCTTGGCTCCCATTACCATTAGTACCAGCTGCCAAATTCAGTGCCCCATTCAACTGCCACTAGTAGACAACAGGGCTTTGATCCTGGCCAGATCAGAGCTTTAGACCCGGTCGAGTTACGAACCGGGACTAATGGGTGCATCAGTTCCGGTTCGAGCGGCCAGGGAGCCGGCCGGGCCTCGGCGGGCATCAGTCCCGGTTCGTCTGGGACCTTTAGTCCCGGTTCCAGCTACCAACCGGGACTAAAGGTCCTGGCTCCTGGCGCAACCCCTTTAGTCCCGGTTGGTGTCTGGAACCGGGACTAAAGGTCTGTCTTCAGTCCCGGTTCTAGCCACGAACCGGGACTAATAAAATGCCTATATATACCCCGCCCCCGCCGCTCACTCCTCTGTTTTTTGGCCGGCCAGCGTGTGCAGGGTGTGTGCTACTCTCTGTTCTCACCTCCTATGCACATGAGGTGTTCGATGAAATGCCCGAGCAACACTTAAGCTTTCTCTCCTCTCCAAGCTCGACCTCCAAGCTCCATTTTTCCCAAGATTTCTCTAGGTTTGGCGGTGCACCAACTATCCAAGTGTTCTAAAAAGGTTAGCAACTTCATCGTTTCATCTCTCACTGCTAGTTTAGCTCATTTCAAATGCTCTAGAAGTAGAATGGTTTGTGGGTTTTAGTGGAGGAGTGTATGTGGGAGTTCTTTTGATTTAGATGCACAATTTGAGCTGAAATTAACTTCTTAGAGTCTGCACATGTGTAGGGTGCCGTCCCCATCCCCGTCCTCACCGCCGTCGATCGCCCGCGCCGATCTCGTCGCCGGCACCACCGTGGTGAGCCTCTTGTTCTTATCTTCTTTTTAAAAGAAAAAAAATTCTTACTTGTATGATTTAGATAGATACTTGTATGATTTTCTTACTTTTATTATTGTTTGTTATTATATAGTGCCATGACTTTGGTATCCGCCCCCGTCGGCCCTCGTCCTGTCTATGATTCGGATGTGGTATATTTATCTTTTATTATGATTTGTTTCATTTAGTGTTTATGACAATTATGCCGACCAACGTGACATATATGTTTTTATCTAGGAGGTATGTGAACCAGAAATTCCAACCGACCCTCTTGTCGAGAGGTTAAATTTAGTTGAAAAAGAAAACAATTACTTGAAGAAAAAATTGAAAAGAATTGAGGAGGAGAAGATGGAATTGGAGTTGCATGTTGCCAATGTCGTCTATGATCACAAGATCAAGATGGATGCAATGCGCTTGAAGATTAGAAAGATTAGAAAATATGCCATTCATAATGAGGCTTGGTATCATTATGCCGTTGGATCAATTGTTACCTTAGTTGCGATTATGATCGCATTTGTTGTTGTTTTTCATAGTTTCAATGTATGTTTTAATTAGATGCTCTAGAGAGCTATATGTTGTTCTATGAGAACTACATATGTATGAAGTTTATGTATTTATTTTTTCAGTAATAACATTTGACCACTACTGTACTTTGGTTTTAATGTGATGATGAACTTGTATTAATTTAGTCACTTCTCTATTCATGATGTTCTGTAATGGTTTTTGATACACTTAATTATATAATGCACGCAGATGAACCGGCAATGGATGTACGGTGACCGACGCACCTCCGAGTATCTTGAGGGCCTGCATAAATTTCTCGAAGTGGCTGAGGCAAACAAGCAGAATGGTTTTATGTATTGTCCATGCCTTGTCTGTGAGAATACGAAGGATTACTCTAACTTGAAAACCCTTCACGTCCACCTGCTTGAGAAGGGTTTCATGCCACACTATAATGTTTGGACCAAGCACGGAGAAAGTGGGGTTATGATGGAAGACAACGAAGAAGAAGAGGATGATGACAACTATCCCCCTGAATACGGTGATACTGCAACGGGGGAAGCTGAAGATCAAGAGGAACCAGACGATGTGCCCGATGATGATCGTCGCCGGGTCATTGTTGATGCAAAGAGACAATGCCAAAGTGAAAGGGAGAAGTTGAAGTTCGATCGCATGTTAGAGGATCACAAAAAAGGGTTGTACCCAAATTGCGAAGATGACAACACAAAGCTCGGTACCACACTGGAATTGTTGAAATGGAAGGCAGACAATGGTGTATCTGACAACGGATTTGGGAAGCTACTGAAAATAATGAAGAAGAAGCTTCCAAAGGATAACGAATTGCCCGACAGTACGTACGAAGCAAAGAAGGTTCTATGCCCTCTAGGATTGGAGGTGCAGAAGATACATGCATGCCCTAATGACTGCATCCTCTACCGCGGTGAGTACGAGGATTTGAACGCATGCCCGGTATGCGGTGCATTGCGGTATAAGATCAGACGAGATGACCCTGGTGATGTTGAGGGCGACCGCCCCAGGAAGAGGGTTCCTGCCAAGGTGATGTGGTATGCTCCTATAATACCACGGCTGAAACGTCTGTTTAGAAACAAAGAGCATGCCAAGTTGATGCGATGGCACAAAGAAGACCGTAAGAAAGACGGGAAGTTGAGAGCACCCGCTGACGGGTCGCAGTGGAGAAAAATCGAGAGAAGGTGGGGGGACTTTGCAGGTGACGCAAGGAACGTATGGTTTGGTTTAAGTGCAGATGGCATTAATCCTTTTGGGGAGTAGAGCAGCAATCATAGCACCTGGCCCGTGACTCTATGTATCTATAACCTTCCTCCTTGGTTGTGCATGAAGCGGAAGTTCATTATGATGCCAGTGCTCATCCAAGGCCCTAAGCAACCCGGCAACGACATTGATGTGTACCTAAGGCCATTAGTTGAAGAACTTTTGCAGCTGTGGAATGGAGAAGGTGTACGTGTGTGGGATGAGCACAAACAGGAGGAATTTGACCTACATGCGTTGCTGTTTGTAACCATCAATGATTGGCCTGCTCTTAGTAACCTTTCAGGACAGACAAACAAGGGATACCATGCATGCACGCACTATTTAGATGACACCGAAAGTATATATTTGGAGAAATGCAGGAAGAATGTGTACCTGGGACATCGTCGATTTCTTCCGACCAACCATCAATGTTGAAAGAAAGGCAAGCATTTCAAAGGTGAGGCAGATCACCGGAAGAAGCCCGCCCTCCGTACTGGTGATCACATACTTGATATGGTCAAGGATTTACAAGTAATCTTTGGAAAGGGTCCTGGCGGACAATCTGTTCCGAATGACGCTGAGGGACACGCACCCATGTGGAAGAAGAAATCTATATTTTGGGACCTACCCTATTGGAAAGACCTAGAGGTCCGCTCTGCAATCAACGTGATGCACGTGACGAAGAATCTTTGCGTGAACCTGCTAGGCTTCTTGGGCGTGTATGGGAAGACAAAAGATACACCGGAGGCACGGGAGGACCAGCAACGTGTGCACGAAAAAGACGGCATGCATCCAAAGCAGTATGAAGGTCCTGCCAGCTACGCTCTTACCAAAGAAGAGAAGGAAATCTTCTTTGAATGCCTGCTCAGTATGAAGGTCCCGTATGGCTTCTCGTCGAATATAAAGGGAATAATAAATATGGCAGAGAAAAAGTTCCAGAACCTAAAGTCTCATGACTGCCACGTGATTATGACGCAACTCCTTCCGGTTGCATTGAGGGGGCTTCTACCGGAAAACGTTCGATTAGCCATTGTGAAGCTATGTGCATTCCTCAATGCAATCTCTCAGAAGGTAATCGATCCAGATATCCTACCAAGGTTAAAGACTGATTTGGTGCAATGTCTTGTCAATTTCGAGCTGGTGTTCCCACCATCCTTCTTCAATATCATGACACACGTCCTAGTTCATCTAGTCGACGAGATTGCCATTCTGGGTCCTGTATTTCTACACAATATGTTCCCCTTTGAGAGGTTCATGGGAGTCTTAAAGAAATATGTTCGTAACCGTGCTAGGCCAGAAGGAAGCATCTCCATGGGCCATCAAACAGAGGAGGTCATTGGGTTTTGTGTTGACTTTATTCCTGACCTTAAGCCGATTGGTCTCCCTCAATCACGGTATGAGGGGAGACTGACTGGAAAAGGCACGCTAGGAGCGGATGCAATAATATGTAGGGACGGGCATTCTTGGGCTCAAGCACACTACACAGTTCTACAGAATTCTACCTTAGTGACCCCGTATGTCAATGAACACAAGAATTTTCTGCGCTCCAAACACCCGGAGCAGTGTGACGACTGGATTACATGTGAACACATCAGGACTTTCGGCAGTTGGTTGCAAACACATCTCATGGGTAACAACATTGTTGGAGATGAGTTGTACTCATTGGCCACGACACCATCTTCGACTGTATTGACTTACCAAGGGTACAAGATAAATGGGAATACATTTTACACGATCGCCCAAGATCAAAAGAGCACCAACCAAAACAGTGGTGTCCGCTTTGATGCAGCAACCAACAGGGGAAAGGACACATATTATGGTTACATAGTGGACATATGGGAACTTGACTATGGACATGATTTTAAGGTCCCTTTGTTTCGGTGCAAATGGGTCAATCGGTCAGGAGGCGGGGTACAGGTAGACCCGCAGTACGGAATGACAACAGTGGATCTCAACAATCTTGGGTACACAGACGAACCATTCGTCCTAGCCAATGATGTGGCGCAGGTTTTCTATGTGAAGGACATGTCTACCAAACCGAGAAAAAGAAAAGATAAGGAAGCGAATACATCAGACGATGAGCCAAAGCGCCACATAGTTCTTTCAGGGAAAAGAGACATCGTGGGAGTGGAGGGCAAGACAGACATGTCTGAAGATTATGAAAAGTTTCATGAAATTCCTCCCTTCAAAGTGAAGGCTGACCCAAGCACCCTGTTAAACGATGAAGATTATCCATGGTTACGGCGCAATAAGCAAGGGACATGCGCGAAGAAAAAGTGATGACTTTCTCTCCACAACTATTCTGATGATAGCTTTGATCTAGAATATCATTGCAGTTACATGTCAAGAAATGAAATGCCTTTTGTAACATATGAGTTTTCGTCCTTTTCAGAGTTCATTTGTACTGCTTTTCAATTTCAGGGTCCATTTTGTACACGAAGTGCATCCAGTTTTTGCCATAACCCTCTCAACTTTTTAGCACATGCTATGTCGATGAAATGATGATACCATGCCAACTTTCAACCTTTTCAGAGTTCATTTGTAGTGCTTTTCAATTTCAGGGTCATTTAGCTCAAAAAAAAGATTAAATGCATGAAAAGAATGAACTAAAAAGCTTTTATAAAACTCTAATAGCAAAAAGAATGAACTAAAAAGAATCAATTAATTTTTTTTTGTTATGATCAACTAAAACAAAACTATAATATTCTTCAAGAGCAAAAAGAATCAACTAAAAAGCTTTTATAAACCTCTAGTTATTATAAAAATATTTTTGAAACTAAAATTATATAAAATTTATGCAACTAAAATTATCAAAGTATTTTTTGTTCAAAACTTTAATAGCAAAAACAATTTTCAAAAAGTATTTTTTGTTAGAAACTTTAATAGCAAACTAAAATAACAAAATCTGTTTTTGATTAAAACACCCATTTAAAATAACCTAAAAATTACCAAATTGAATATAATGATAAAACACACTAATATTAAACAACAGGAAAAAGAATCACTCAAAAATCTATTTTTAAAGTAAAGTTATTCACAAACTAGTGATTCACACAAATCTCAAAGAATTCAAATTTAAACTATTCAAATTTGAAAACTACTGGCACTAACAGAAAGTTTATAATTTTTGTGACCTAAAGAAAAAAGAATCACTCAAAAACTCTAAGTATTTAGCTATAAGTAGAAACAAAAGAAAATAAATAAAGCAAAAAACAAAACAAAAATACTGGAAAAGAGTAAAAAAAAATTAAAAATATGCCGCCTAGTGGGCCACCACGGCCTGCATTCGACTAGAAACCCAACACGCTAGTTGGGCCAGGATGCAGGCCCGCAGCAGGCCCAGTAGGCCCACAGGCAGAGAGAGGGCGTTTAGGCCCGTAGGCCAGCATAAGAGAGGAGCTCGAGAGGGCTGGCGCAGTCGCGCTTATAAACCACTCTCGACGCCTCTCAGCTAGCGAGGTGGGAGTAAACATCCACCCGCCCGACGCCGTGCCAGCCGCAGCCCTTTAGTCCCGGTTGGTGGCACCAACCGGGACTAAAGGCCCTCCTTTAGTCCCGGTCCGAGCCACCAACCGGGACTAAAGGGCTGTGCTTCCCGCCCTTTGCGCTGCTGAAAATGATCTTTAGTCCCGGTTGGTGGCTGCAACCGGGACTAAAGGGGGTCCTTTAGTCCCAGTTGCAGCCACCAACCGGGACTAAAGCTGGGGCTATATAAGCCAACACTTAGGAAATTTTCCCCAAATCTCACTTCTTCCCCCGACGCCGCCAGGCTGCTCCGCCCGCTCCTCGTCGCCGCCGAGCCCTGCCCTCGACGCCGCCAGGCTGCTCCGCCCGCTCCTCGTCGCCGTCCCTGCCCAGACCCCGACGCCGGCCGCCGCTCCCTGCCCTGACGCCGCCGAGCCCTGCCCCGACGCCCGCGGCCGCTTTCCTGCCCCGACGCCACCCCCAGTGAGCTCCACCCCCTTCCCCTGCGCTGCCGCCACCGCCGCCGCCCTTGCCCCTGCCCTGCGCCCCGCCGCCGCCCTTACCCTGCTGCTTAGCCGCCGCCACCGCCCCTGTGCTCTCTGCTAGCCACACTTCGCATTTTTTTTGTTCTTAAAAAAATTTATGTTCATAGATTTTTTTGTCCATGTATGTATGTATGTATGTATGTATGGATGGATGGATGTATATAGAAAATGTTGATATGATGATTTTTTTTTGTTCATAGATTTTTTTGTCCATGTATGTATGTATGTATGGATGGATGGATGGATTGATGTATATAGAAAGATGCTTACTGTATGTAGATGTATGTATGTATGTTTATGTATGTATGTATATGTAGATGTATATGTATATGTATGTATGTATATGTAGATGCTTAGTGTATATATATGTATGTAGATGTATATGTATGTATGTATACTTTAGTATGTAGATGTATATGTATATCATAGCAAAAAAAAAGATGTATTCCCGGATGTTATCCCCCTTCACCTATATCGTGTAGTGCCGCGTTAGAACACCCCTAACTCTCTCAGGAATTCAACATATCCCCGATAACTTCGACATGAGGGGGGGTCATTAAAACATAACCCCGATAACTTCGACATGAGGGGGCCGGGGGGGTGTTCGTTAAAACATAACCCCTAGAAGAAAGAGCGTTGTCGATCTACCCCCTCCCGCCCCTACCCGTAATTGTTATGTATAATACTATATATTGGCGTCTAATTCACCGGACTTACCTCAGTGAACCGAAGGGACTTTATTTATTCGGTAGGCGGCCGGCATAGGTCAATGTGGTAGAATGGATAGTTCGATCTCCTGCATAGCGATTATTTTTTGTAAAGTGTCCTCTCCTGAAAGTATAACCCCGATAACTTCGACATGAGGGGGGACGTCGGACATGCATGAGAGAGGCGGTCCGCAAATTAAGTATAACCCCCGATAACTTTGCATGATGTTTGCGACTAATCCATTGCTCATATATGCATATGATTCCTTGTTGTGATTAGCTAGGTCTATGTTTGCCACTAATCCATCTCTCATGGTTGTATATTGCCATGTTGTAACATTTGCAGAAACTATGGACAGAGACTTAGAAAAAGAAGACTTGTTGGGGAATATAATCCGCGACGGAGGTGATCCCTTGTCGTTTCTCAATGACACCGATGGTGAGGAAGGAGATCATGACGGCTCCGGTGATCGAGTGGAGGAGGAAGGAGATCATGACGGCTCCGGTGACCGAACGGAGGAGCAAGGAGATCATGACGGCACCGGTGACCGAACGGAGGAGGGAGCCTTAACTGTTGCAAAGTCCGGCGAGGTATATATACATATATTAATTAAGCCTCTACTGACTTGATGCATTAATTGTTTTGTATGTACATATATTAACGCTTCTTTCTTCTTTTAATTAGCCCTCCGGATCGAGCGAAACTTCCGTAAGGAGACGAGGCCCGAAGAAAAGGTTGCGCCAGGATGAAAGGTTCATGATCGAAGAAGTCGGTCGAGATGGACAACCGATTGCTCCCAAGCGGAGCAGGGACACATTTATACATCAGTGTGGAGTGGTTGTTAGGGACCGCGTCCCGATCAGCATCCAAGAATGGAATAAGAAGAAGGACCCTGAAGTTTCTTATGTCCAGGATAGACAGAAAGATGATCTTTGGACCTCGCTGATGACAAATTTCAGCCTACCGCCAGAGGTGGATCCGAATAAGGTCAAGGCGTTTTCTCTTAAGAAGATGGCAGAACTATTCAAGAACTGAAAGAAAGATTTGAACAAAAAGTTTGTCGAGAAAGACAAGACTCCAGAATTCACCGGTGCATATGAGAAGATAAAAGATCACTGGCCCGCATTTGTGGCCTACAAGAAATCGGACAAGGGCAAGCAAAGGTCAGCGAAAAATAAGCTAAATGCTGCAAAGAAGTATCACCATGTTACGGGGTCAGGTGGCTACAACAAAGCCCGGCCTACGTGGGACAAAGCTGAGCAAGACCTGCTTGCTAAAGGGGTCCAACCAGCGACATTGCACTGGCCAGATCGGTCAAGGACTTGGTTCTTCGGGGTTGGGTGAACTTTGGACCCAGACACAGGGGAGTGTGTTTGGACGAAAGCTCAACTTGCAATACCCATCAAGAAGCTTCAGGAAGCAATCCAGGCAGCGCAGGAAGGGAGGTTACATCCCGACAGAGAGAATGACGAGCTGACACATGCCCTCGTGAATCTTGAACACCCTGGACGAACACGAGGCACATCAGGCTCCGTTCCGTGGAAGGATGGGTTTCCCGACAGCGATGGTTATAGAAGCCGACAGAGAAAGAAGAAAGCGGAAGCAAGCGAAATGCAGAAGATCAATGCAAGATTAGCGAAACTAGAGGAACTTGAGAGCCAGCGAGCTACCGGCCAACCATCTCAGCGGCACGAAGATCCTTCCTTCGACACTGCCCCAGAAGCTACCCCACCATCTCAGCGGAGAAGCAGCGTGGCTTCCACGGAGCTCCTTCAGCCTGATATCACGGCTCCTCGCTACCCCGTGGATAGTATCACGCAGGCTGAACATTGTGTGCTAATGGCGAAATGCCAGAACCTGACCTTGAAGGCGGCGGTCGGCTCTGTTTTACCTCCGCGAACTGAGGGAACTTTCCATTGCCGTCCGATTCCACATGGCTATGCTATTGTCACGGTGGATGAGATAATGGCGGGATTTGAGGGGCTGGAGCTTGACTACCCTACAGGTGAAGGGGAGGATCTTCTGGAAAATGCCTTAAGGAGTACCTGCCTATGGAGAAAGGAGTACATCAAGCTTCCAAACTGGACGCCGCCTCAGCAGACGCAGCCGGATCCTCAGCAGACTCCTCCTCACAGACCAGTTGTGCTATCTCCGCTGCCTGAGTCGTCTCCGGCGCGTCATCCGTCTCCGCCGCCTCAGCGGACTCTAATGGGGGAGGCCCCTCAGCAGAATCCTCCTCCGCCTCAGCTATCTCCGGCGCGTCAGCCGTCTCCGCCGCCGCAGCTGTCTCTGGCGCGTCAGCGGTCTCCGCCGCCTCAGCAGGCTCCGGCGCGTCAGCAACAGCGGAAGAGAGCCGCCGCCGCTCCGGCGGCTAGCAGTACAAAAGGCGGGAAGAAATTCAAATATGGTCCAAGCCTCAGGGTTCCTCCAAAGTTTACCATATGAGAGGACTGACGAGGAAAACAAGGACATCAGTGCTGCCGAAGTGTAGGCCCATTTTGAACGGAAACGTCCACCTCCGAAGGAAACAATAGATCCGGTGAGAGCGAAGCGCACTCTGGATGCCCTTAAGCGACCACCACCGCCTCCGCCGCAATCCAACTATGACTGCTGTATTGAAAAGATATATGATGAAGCGCGGCGGTCAGGAAGTACTGCCAGTGCTTCAAGACGAAGAAGTGGGAAAACAATTCCCCAGCTCGGCGAACAGGAGAAGCAATCGTGCTCCCCGCTCAAGGTGTCTAGCGATATCTCTAATCATCCGGGGCTACTGCCCGGTACCACTCTTGGTGATTACGTGGGCGATGATGTACAGTTTGAAACGGCTGAGGTAGTAAAGATCTTTAGATACGAGCACGGGAAGCCTCTCATCAAACCTAATCATCCTCCTCTAACAACGATGATGTGAAGATTGCATGAGTGGTACTTGGAAAGCTGCAGGAAGAATGGGTCCGATAGTTTGATGGTGAGAATTAAAGATGAGCACGACCTCATTGGAGTCGAGCTGATGCCTGTTGAATTTGTGGAGTTATTTCAGTTATTCAATCAAGAGGCCCTCGACAAACAAATCATGACTTGCTACTGTCTGTAAGTATTACTTCTGTAATTAAGTCTCTAGCTCGGCTCGTTCATTGCATGTATATATAATTATCCTCACTATATTATGCAGATTGAAGATCGTCGAATGCCCAAAAAGACAAATCTATGACATTGGGTTCATTAGCCCAAATACCGTAAATGAATGGACGGTACAAAACAATGTTAAAGAAACCGAGGAAAACTTGCTAAAAGCGTTCCTTCGACATCAAAACAAAAGGGAAATACTCTTTCCTTACAACTTCAAGTGAGTGTTACTGTCTTCTGCATATTCGGTTTCGCTTACTCGAGGTTAAGTACTGTAATTGATGAGTTATGTGTGCGCAGGTTCCACTATATTCTGCTATCCATTAAGCTTGACGGGGGAGTAGTAACTGTCTTAGACTCGAGACGTAAAGATCCCAAGGATTATGCGGACATGACTGCAATGCTCCAGAAGTAAGTTCAATCAATACCGGGACCATATCGGCAACTTTCGTTCATTTCCTGATATCAAGTAATCATTTTCTTTGCCTGGCAGGGTTTGGAAACAGTTCACCGGACAGGTTCCGGGTCCAAAGAACGAGCTGCGATTTACACACCCCAAAGTAAGTAGTACTAGCTAGTTCCGCGCATCTCTCATTGATTCTAGTTTCATCAATACCATTATCCTGCTTGATTATCAGTTTGATTGAACTCTATTCTCGTAAAGTTCTTGTGGCAGGAACCCGGGAATAATTTATGTGGATACTACGTTTGCGAGTACATTCGCCACAGGACCTCTGAGCGGGGCAGATCTGAAGAACAATTTGAAGTATGTAAACAATATTCACAATTTTATTTTATTACCATCAATTGTGTTGAGTTTCATTCATATATATGTATTGACCCCCTTCTTTAAATTAGATCTCGCAGATGCGGGATGAACTCCTACCACATGATCGCATACGAGCAATTCAAGAGGAATTGGCGGGATTCTTTCTTGACCACGTCATACATGAAAAGGGAGAATACCATACGGAAATTCAATGGGAGTTTGGCGCTTGATGATGTCAGGGATGTTATATTGTATATATGTAGTAGCGTCGGATAGATATACGAAAACTTGTTGTTCGACCAAGCACGGAGAAAGAGAGGTCACTTCTCTCTATATATGTTCATGACGATCTTGTGTAATTAATGGTTTCCTTCATTTGCTTACTAGCTAGCGTCGAGTTCTCTCTATATGTAGTAGCTAGCGTCGACCAAGCACGGAGAAAGAGAGGTCACTTCTCTCTATTAGCTAGCTAACACAATATGAAACCCCTAAACCCTCCAAAACCCCTAAACCCCCCTTTCAAAAAAAAACCCCAGCGCCTGCGAGCTGCTGACGCGTGGCTGCCTTTTGGTCCCGGTTGGTGTTACCAACCGGGACTAAAGGTCCTCCTGCCTGAGTGCTGCGAAGCGGCCACGTGGAGCTCCTTTAGTCCCGGTTGGTGTTACCAACCGGGACTAAAGGTCCTCCTGCCTAGGCTCCCCACAGCGGCCACGTGGAGCACCTTTGGTCCCGGTTCGTAGGCCAACCGGGACTAAAGGTTTTAGGCATTAGTCCCGATCGTTTTGTCCCGGTTCCAGAACCGGGACTAAAGGCCCTCTAGAACCGGGACTAAAGGCCCTTTTTCTACTAGTGTGCTTAGACACTTCATTCTAAATCACACCAGTATATCGCCAACTAGGGATGGCAATGGGTAGGGTATGAGCGGGTACAACGTCCTTCTTCCCAAACCCATACCCACAGAAACTTTCTATACCCACCCAATTCAATACCCATGGGCATAAATTAACACCCATGCCCATATCCATCGGGTATCCTATACCCAATAGGTACCCAGTGGGTACAATGTATGACATTTAAATTTTTAAAAGGTAGAGAAATGAGTTTAAAAATCAAGTGATGATGGGCGAGCAGCATAGCATAGACACAACCTCCGCATGTGGGTGGCCTCTTAGAGGCATCAAGGGAGTATGAGCAGCGGTTGGTGGAAGCCGACGGAGTGGGAGGTGGTGGTGGTAATTGGGGATCGCTTGATCGAGAGTTGTATAATAGTCCAATAGAGAAGAGTCGATATTTCATCTTTTTGAGGAGTCACATAGGTGAGCAGGTGATTACGGGCCTATGAGCAATGGACGGTTTAGGGAATACGAGATTTAGGGTTGGGCCATAGGAGTTGTGTGTTGACCCACATGTCATAGGAACTATTTTCATTTTTATTAATTTCTGGGTATCCATTGGGTTACCCATGGGCACAAGTTCATACCCATGCCCTACCCATATATTTTGTGGGTATGGATACCCATTTCCCGTGGGGTACAAAATCTCTCCATGTCTTGCCCATGCCAGTTGTATTCGGGTAGGGTACCTGCGGGTACCCATACCCATGGGCAAAACTGCCATCCCTATCGCCAACCACATATCGGCAACTTTTCATGACCCATACGACCTCGGTCATGACATGTTCTTTCAAATCCTCTTCCTCTCCTTCTTCCATAATCAGAAGTATCATTCATTCATCGGCCTCAACCTAGCCATGTCCTCCCTTTCACGACCTCTGTTGCGGCCGTTGTTCGCTAGAATGAAGTCACCCCACTCGATTTTTTTCCTCATCATGCTCACAATTCCCGCATTCTTCATGGTAATGCCCCAGTAAACCACAGTTGGCACAAAAACATTGCAAGTTTTTCAAACTTCACCTAATACCACTCCTTCACACCCCTTTGCTATGGTCACAAACCGCATGATTGTCTAGTTAACATTCATTTTGACTCAGAGCCGAACAAACTGTCCAATAAACCCTGCCGACAACTTGATATGAATTTCAAGGATTTCCCCCAAGGGTCAACACATCCCTCTAATGATATTATCATGCAAAAAATTGTCTGGTAATTTGTGCACTTGTGCCCAAACGACCACTTTGTCAAGCACCACAACTCTAGGGCTACGAAAGCCATCATACTCCTCCATTAGGAGAGCCTGATTCATGAAGAACCATGGGCCCATCACCATCACCCTGTTCCAATCACCCAGATAGCTGACTGTAAATAAATTGTCATCAATTCTCATCTAGATCACATTTATTGTGGTGTTCCAGGTCGACCTCATGTCCGCAAAGAACGCGCTAGGGCTAAAACCTCTCATCGTCTGAACCTTGCAATAGCTAACCACTTTGCCGTCTCAGGCGGGTCTGTGATCTCTTCCTCAAAAACAAACTCGTCTACATCCTCCTCCTGCAGCTAAAGATGACCCATCAATTCCTCTACCGGATCCTTGGAAGTTCTGCTCGATTCTCCTGTCTCCCCCCATGAGTCCTTATGTGAGCACAGAAAACAGCCTCTAAGAGCACCCACCCCAGCTGGCCTCCATGAGGGAGAAACTCTTGGTGACGGAAGCGCTGTCAGAGGACGAAGAAACCCTAGGTTTTCCTAGTGGGGGGGGGGGGGGAGTTTTCAGCGTCTCTCTCTTCTCACTTTTGGCATCTCCATCAGATGAACAATAATAGGGCACCGAAAAAAATTAGAGCAGGAGAGCGAAGGTTTTTTGGCACCATTTTTTTTTCTATCGTAGCAGATGATGCACAAGTGGTGCCCTAAAATATATCACAACTATGTTTTGGATATACGTCATCTGTTGAGGCAGCGTTTTGACACAAAGTGATGTAAAACGACTGTTTTCCTGTGGTCCTGCGAGATCCTCCGCTGACCTAAAAATTTGTGGCAGCCACTTGACATCAGTATATTTGCAACGCTTGGAGCTAAAATATGGGGCTGCCCTAAAAAAATTGCATCACGATTTGAATTGAAGACACATCATCTGCTAGAGCACCTTTTTAGGTCCAAATGCTCTAAAAAGAGCATCTCCCTATTACACATTATATATTTTTTCTGACCCGATACATACATTATGTATTGGAGATGCTCTTTGCGACACATAATGGCCAGTATCAAGCGACAAAGGCACAAAGCGTACTTCAAAGGTTGGTTTTTTTTTTTTTTTTTGAGAAATACTTCAAAGGTTGGGTGGTTGACTGGATCAGACCTATCATCCCATTGCCATCTACGCCAAGTCTTTGGGCAAGGGCCGACGACTTTGGGTGTGTGTCTCATGATCATGGGCTCACAAAAGAATCAGTTGGAATCCCAGCTCTCCAACCACGGCCCACTCGAGATGTTAAAACCCTAGCGATACAGTGCTTGTCTCCTCGTCCTCGTGTAGTCGTTGTGCGGCGGGACGTGAGCTCGCGGATCACCTGTTCCCGGCGGGATGCGTCGGGGGCTAGGCGGGACCAGAGGGGTCCGCGGAGCAGACCGCCTAGGCGCGCTCCCGGACGGGGTCCTCCAGCACGTGCTGTCGTTCCTGCCGTCGCGCGAGGCCGTGCGCACCAGCCTGCTCGCCCGCCGCTGGCGCCACCAGTGGAAGTCCGCGCCGGCCCTGCGGATCACCGGCGTCGACTCCTTCAACAGCGCCCGTAAACTCAACGACTTCGTCAACTACCTCATCACCTTCCGTGGCCGGCCGCCCCTCCACGCGTGCGAGTTCGAGGCCTGCGAGGAGTACGAGGACTATGATGAGGGGTCCCAAGACGACGACGGCGAGCGGGACCGGTACACCGATCTGTGGATCCGGTACGCCTTGTCATGCCATGCTCGGCTGCTTCAGATCAGGGACCATGACCCTAATAACGTCGATCCCAAACACGAGGCTCCGCGGAATGTTCTGCTTGAGACTCCCATCTGCTCCCCGCATCTCACGACGTTGGATCTCGATGGTGTGATGTTCTCGAGCAAATACTCTCTGGATTTCTCGAGTTGCCCGAACCTGGGGACCCTAAAGATGAACCGCTGCTCCTTCTTAATCTTACGCTGCGACGGTCCCATCAAGATATCTTCGCAATCTGTGAGATATCTTAGCATCACGAACTATGATTTTCATCGTTATGACAACAAGGGAGCTCTCATTTCTGTCCCAAACCTCGTCTACTTAGAGCTGGCCAGCGGCCGTGGCAAGGTTCCTACGTTTGAGTGCACCCCGTCGTTGCTAGCAGCATCTATCAAGCTTGACGATAAGGATGGTTCCTTGCTCCTTGGGCGCTTGTCAGATACCGTTAATCTAGAGCTCATGGTCGAGCCTCAAGTGGTATGTTTATGTTGTATCCACTGAAATTCTAGTCTCATTTGACATCTTTGATGGATCTACTATGTGTGCTTACTGATCACACCTTGGCCAGTCTGCTGCTTTCAGGAAAGAACTAAAACGGTGCACCACATTTAGCAAGCTCAAAACTTTGTCACTAAATGATTGGTGTGTGGAGCCTGATTTCGGCCCACTACTTTACTTTCTCCAGCGGTCGCCAAGTCTCGAGAAGCTCCACCTCCGACTATCTAAGGTATATATGTTTTCTAGTCCCTCCGTTTCTTAATATAAGTCTTTTTAGAGATTTCAATACAAACTACAAACGGATGTATATAGACATATTTTAGAGTGAAGATTCACTCATTTTGCTCCGTTTGTAGTCTCTTATTGAAATCTCTAAAAAGACTTATATTTAGGAACGGAGGGAGTATGTTTTATACATTTTCTCCCGTTGAAGTTGTAATTTAACTGTTGATTGATTGTGGTAAACTATACAGAAATATAAACATGCCGAAGAAACAGACGGAAGCTACGATCCAATAGAACCATTTTTGGCATCGAAGAGTCTTAGGGTTGTCAAGATCAAATGTCTGGCCAAAGATGAGCGTGTTCACAAAATTGTGAAGGTCATGAGTTCATGTGGTGTAACTGCTGAGCAAATCAGCATCAACAAAAGAATTTGGTCTTCCGAAGGTAAGTCAAACAATAATTCTTCCGAGATTTTGAAGTTTATGTGCATTCAAATCCCATGTATGTTTAAAATTTCGTAACAAGTATTTTTCAAACTAATTGCACAACTAAATGTGCAAATAATAAGCATCAAAGGAAAAAAAAATCGTGCCGACAATAAGTAAATTAGTAGTCTTGGTGAATTTTAGTTTTGCAGTCCCATGTATGTTTATATGAAATTTAGCAATGTGCATTTGTCAAGTTAATTGAACAACCAAATATGCCAAACAAAAGCCAACTTAATCTTGGCTTCATGTTGCTATGAAATAATAACTTTCTTCTTTCTTCGCACCATTTAAATCAAGTGGTATGCCAGTCTGATTAATTGCACATTCTTTTTATAGTTGTACAGGATCATATTCAGATTCAGAGCAGTCAAACTATTCACATTCAGATTCAGAGCAGTCAAATTATTCACATTCAGATTCAGAGCAAGAGTAATCGGATTAAACACTTGGAACGTTACCATGAGTTTACTATCTTGCTTCGCCATAGGACATTTAGCGAAATCTCTAGTTGTCGACTCGAGGTCTTTTTTAGTTCAATACACAAAACTAGAGATATGGATGCAACTGGGATTTGGTTCATGTGTTGAACATGAGACCATGTTATTTGCTTTATACTTTTGAACTTTTTGTTCATGTCACACGCATGTTCTGCGCTTCTGCATTACATACCATGTCTTTTCTTTATGTGTGAGGCTGAAGCCGTTTTTAGTTTGTGCAAGACTCAAAAAATCCCTAAAACCAAAGCCCTCCCGCCAGCAAGGACCGGAATCCACCGCGCCTCCATAGCCCTAAGGCCACAAGAGACGAGGCAGGACGGCGGCTGTGTGGCGAGAGGCAGCGGAAACCCTAACGATGGGTGCCCTTGACCTTTGTTAGCGAACTTGTAGTCCAAGCACGGCCTTTCACTATGGATGGTTCTTAGCATTGCGTCTGTCAAATTAAGTAAATGTGAGGAGACAAGGGAACGATCATGGCAGAGATGATAAACATTTTTTCCTTCAAATAAATGATAAAAAGGTTGTTCCAATAAATAAATATAAATAACTAGGTAAATAGAGGGGTCAACATGCGAAGCAAGAAAAAGTCATATACAGGTGCCTAAAGGTGGTGGACAGATATCTCTGAAATCAACATATATGCAGAGAACTCGAGCAACCAATTTGCGCTACCAGATTGTTCTCTTCCCCGGATGTTGATAGCACTATATTAGGTCTTAGCCTTGGAATTGTTCCATCTCCCTTTTCAACTTCAAAATGTAATCTCTCCTACTCAAGTCGATACAGATATGGTTCTTGCGAATCTCAGTTTACAGCTCCTTAACTTTGGCCAATCGAAATTTGCAGCACATCAGGTCGTGACTTGCAGATGATATTAGTAATAATGCTGCTTAGCTTTGTTTGTAGATGAGCCTCCTTGAAAGCAAAAGGTGATTGAACTGGCCAAAGTGTTGGTTGATGCAGGCTGCAGTGAACCAAGACATGACGAGGAAGGGGTCATTCTTAGCTTTGTTTGGTTACTAGTACTGTTTTGTACACAAAATTACTTCTGCCAGTCATTTTTTTTAACACAGTACATACGCATACGCACATACACACGTACACACTCACCCCTATGAATATATGCACGCACAACCTACCCCTATGAGCACATCCAAGAGCCTGAGCCGGCACATTGTCTTGAGATTAACGAAATTGCCACAGACGCCTTCGTAGTCGACGGGAACGTCTTCTCTCACTGAACACACATCGCCGGAAGGCCTGAAATAAATCCAAAAAAATGCGACCTCCAATGCCAAGTCTAGGACATGAACCCTGGTAGGTTGGTTCCACCATAAGGAACCTAACCATTCGAGCTACGCTCATTTCGCAAAAGTACATACGATGACACTAGCACAACTCTTCAAGTCATTTTTTGTGAGAGCACTCTCCCCCTATCTCCCTCCCTCCCCCCCCCCCCCCCCCCTCTCTCCCTCTCTCTGGTCTTTTTTTTGAGTGGTCTCTCTCTTTGGAGGAGTAACCGACGATTGCAGAAAGAATATCGGACATACTCACTCTCTCGCAGTTGATTGGGCCCAAAATAGCCTGGCCCAGCGCACGTCCAGCCAGACGCACGTACATTGAGACCCAAAAATCTCAAAGAGAAAAAACACAAAAGATCCCCAAAAATTAGTGGTTGCTGAACTCCGGCCAGCCGCTCGTCCGCCAATTGAAATAAAATCGATGCCGGCGACCACACCGACGTCCTCTCCTCTCCTCGGCCTGACCCCAGGTCTCCCCTCCCTCGCCGACTCACCTTGCTCATGCCTCTGCGACTAACCCGCTCTAAGTGGGTCCATGGCCTGTGGCGAACGCTGCCGAGATGCTGCATGTCTAGGAAGAGCAGGAGAAGTTGCTGCCATTGTTGGACGTTTTAAGCTCTCCAACTCAGAGATATATCGATCAACAAACATGTGCATTGATAGAGGGCTCTAAAAATTCCTTCATGTATCGCTTTTCCGTCTGGCCGCCCATATTGCCCATAAGGTAACCACAAGCTTGACCAAAGTGTCATGTGTTAATGATTTGAACATAGTAAAAAGCCATTGTTCGGCACTTGGCTCTCTTGTTGCTATCATGTGTTCTAGACTTCTGGTAGCCCATCATCTACCAAAGCCCAAACACATCTGGACATTGAACACACTACCAATGAGTGTCGCCATGAATCCACAACACCACATAACTCGCAATTATCAGTGGTAGTAGACATCTTTCTATGGTGGCGAATGTCTTTCTATGGTTTCGGCTGCTAACTGGTCAACCGGATCCAACGTATCACCTTCGAGGCATCCAATCTTTTTATTTTTTTAGTCCAAACATGCCCTCTTTATTAATCAACGGTAATGTTCACCAAAATACAACTCTTTTTTTTTTTTGAGAAACGTTCACCAAAATACAACTCTTTTTTTTTTTTGAGAAACGTTCACTAAAATACAACTGATAGCAGGAGTCCGTAGGAGCCAAAGATGTCGACCTACAGTGAGGCCCAGAGCAATTCCATCATTTCTTAGAACACAGCATTGCCATCTCCGCCAAATCATTTGTGCGTCAGATCATGGGATAACAAATAGCCCATACGGGCCCAGCTCCCCAACCACGGCCCAACGAGATGTTAAAACCCTAGTGATACGGAGCTTGTCGCCTCGTCCTCGTGTAGTCGTCGTGCGGCGGGGTTGGCCGCCGTCGCGAGCACGCGAATCCACCACCCCCCGCGTCCGGCGGGTCACCTGTTCTGTTCGGCGGGATGCCTCGGAATCGGAGCTTCGAAGGGACGGTTGCGCCCGGCGGTTGCCGTGGAGCAGACCGCCTAGGCGCGCTCCCGGACGCGATCCTCCAGCACGTGCTGTCGTTCCTGCCGTCGCGCGAGGCCGTGCGCACCTGCGTGCTCGCACGCCGGTGGCGCCACCAGTGGAAGTCCGCGCCGGCCCTGCGGATCACCGGCGTCGACTCCTTCCAGAGCGCCCACCACCTCAACGACTTCGTCAACTACCTCATCGTCTTCCGCGACAGGACGCCTCTCAACGCGTGTGAGATCGAGGCCTACCAGGAGTTCGAGGATGACGGCGAGAGGTCCTATGGCAAAGACGACGAGCGGTCTAGGTACACCGATCTGTGGATCCGGTACGCCTTGTCGTGCCACGCTCAGTTGCGTCGGCTCAGTGACCATGACCCCACTAACCTCGATCGCGAACACGAGCATGTGGAGAATGTTGTGCTTGACACTCCCATCGCCTCTCGGCATCTGACGACGTTGGAGCTTGACGGCGTGCTGCTCGACGAAGAGTTGGATTTCTCGGCCTGCCCGAACCTGCAGACCTTAAAGATGAGCCGCTGCTGCTTATTAGTCATATTATCGTCACCATCTGTGCGATATCTGAGTATCACAGACTGCAATTTTGGTCGTCGCTATGAGAAGAAACGTGCTCTCATTTCTATCCCAAGCCTCGTCTACCTGGAGCTGGCCGGCGACAGTGGGTTGGTGCCTGCGTTTGAGAGGATGCCGTCGTTGCTAACAGCATCCATCAAGCTTGACGACAGTTCAAATGACTGGGACAACAATGATGGTTCCTTGCTTCTTGGACTCTTGTCTGATACCACTAATCTAGAGCTCATAGCCAAGCGTAAAATGGTAAGTATGTTTTTATTGTACAGTTTGAAACTTTTATTCTCATACGACATGATCTAATATGATGTGCTTGTCCAGTTTGCTGCTTTCAGGAAAGATTTAAAGTGGTGCAATACATTTAGCAAGCTCAAAACCTTGTCACTAAATGATTGGTGTGTGGAGCCTGATTTTGGCCCACTGCTTTACTTTCTCCAGCGGTCACCAAGTCTCGGGAAGCTCTGCCTCCAGCTATCTAAAGTACACATATATGTGTTTTCTAAGTATTATATATTTTGTTCTGTTGAAGTCACAGTTGCAATGTTGATTCATTTTGGTAAACTATACAGCCATATCAACATGCTGAAGAAACAGGCCGAAGCTACGATTCCACAGGATCTTTTTTGGCATCGAATAATCTGAGGGCTGTCGAGATCAAATGCCAAGCAAAAGATGAGCGAGTTCACGAAATTCTGAAGGTCCTCAGTTCCTATGGAGTACTTGCTGAGCAAATCAACATCAAGGAAACAAATCGGTCTTCCCATGGTAAGTCAAATTATTAGTCTTCCTTGATTTTTTAAGTTTTTTTGCATTCCAATTCCATGTATATGTGAAATTTCACAAGGGTATTTTTCCAATTAATTGGACAAATAAATGTGTAAAGAATAAGCAATGAAGGAAAAAAATTGCTGTTCTGGTAGTAAGTCAAATTATTAGTCTCGGTGATTTTTTATTTTGCAGTCCCATGTATGTTTATGGAATTTAGCAATATGCATTTGTCAAGTTAATTGAACAACCAAATACAAGAAAACATAAGCCAAGACTTCCTATCAGCTCCATGTTGCTAACAAATAATAATGTTATTCTTGCTTTGAGACATTTAAATCAATTTGTATGCCAATCCGACTGATTGCACATTCTTTTTATACTTGTACAGGATCATATTCAGATTCAGAGCAGTCAAACTATTCATATTCAGATTCAGAGCAAGAGCAATCGGATTAAACACTTGGAACGTTGCCATGAGTTTACTATCTTGCTTCGCCAGAGGACCTTTAGCGAAATTTCTAGTTGCCGAGTCAAGGCCTTTGTTAGTTCAATACACAACCTAGGGATATGGATGCAACTGGGATTTGGTTCATGTGTTGAACATGAATGAGACCATGTTATTTGCTTTATACTTTTTGGACTTTTTGTTCCTGTCACACACATGTTCTGCGCTTCTGCATCACATACCTTGTCTTTTCTTTATGCGTGAGGCTGAAGCCGTTTTTAGTTTGTGCAAGACTCAATAAAATACCCAAAACCAGAGCTCTCCCGCCGGCAAGGACCGGAATCCACCGCGCCTCCATGGCCCTAAGGCCATAAGAGACGAGGCAGGGTGGCGGCTGCGTGGCGGGAGGCAGCGGAAACCCTAGCGCTGGGTGCCCTTGACCTTTGTTAGCGAACTTGTAGTCCAACCACAACCTTTCCTTATGGATGGTTCTTAGCATTTCGTCTGTCAAATTAAGTAAACTAGATGATTCCCTCGCGCGTTGCTGTGAGAATTTAAAATTTTATTTTAGATGAATTATATATGAACGAACTGACTAAATCAAAAACATGTGTGTGAACAAAGACTACGCATGCACGCTGGGCCATTGGAGTTGCAATAATTGAATTAAAGTATGCATGTGCTACAAAGTAGTGTTAGTGGGTCCTGACGTGACACACTTGTTGTGAAGGTCTGCATGTTGAGAGAATTAGAGTTAGTGTGAATCAACTATTTAGGTATATAGGATGCGAGGAGGCAAAAGAACGATCATGGCAGAGATGATAAACATTATTTCCTTCAAATAAATGACAAAAAGGTTGTTACAATAAATAAATATAAATAACTAGATAAATAAAGGGGTCAACATGCGAAGCAAGAAAAAACCATATACAAGTGCCTAAAGGTGGTGGACAGATATCTCTGAAATTGACATATATGCAGAGAACTCAAGTAACCAATTTGCGCTACCAGATTGTTCTCTTCCCCAGATGTTGATAGCACGATATTATGTCTTAGCCTTGGAATCGTTCCATCTCCCTTTTCAACTTCAAAATGTAATCTCTCCTACTCAAGTCGATACAGATATGGTTCTTATGAATCTCAGTTTACATCTCCTTAACTTTGGCCACTCGAAATTTGCATCACATCAGGTCGTGACTTGCAGATGATATCAGCAATGATGCTGCTTACCTTTGTCTGTAATTGAGCCTCCTTGAAAGCAAAAGGTGATTGAACTGGCCGAAGTGTTGGTTGATGCAGGCTGCAGTGAACCAAGACATGTCGAGGAAGGGGGCCATTCTTAGCTTTGTTTGGTTACTATTGTTTTGTACACAAAATAACTTCTGCAAGTCATTTTTTTAACACAGTAGAGACGCATACGCTCATACACATGTGCACACTCACCCCTATGAACATATGCACGCACAACCTACCTCTATGAGCACATCCGAGAGATTGAGCTGGCACATTGTCTTGAGATTGACGAAGTTGCAACAGACGTCTTCGTAGTCGACGGGAACGTCTCCTCTCACTGAACACACAACGCCAAAAGGCCTGAAATAAATCCAGAAAAATGCGACCTCCAGTGCCAAGTCTAGGACATGAACCATGGTAGGTTGGTTCCACCATAAGGCACCTAACCATTCGATGTACGCTCATTTCGCAAAAGCACATACGATGACACTAGCACACCTCTTCAAGTCATTTTTTGTGTGCAAAGACCACTCTCCCCTATCTCCCCCCCCCCCCCCCCCCCCCTTCTCTCTCTCCCCCTCTCTGGTCTTTTTTTGAGTGATCTCTCTCTTTGGAGTAACCGACAATTGCAGAAAGAATATCGGACACACTCACTCTCTCGCAGTTGATTGGGCCCAAAATAGCCTGGCCCAGCGCACGCCCAGCCAGACGCACGTACATTGAGACCCAAATATCTCAAAGAGAAAAAAACACAAAGGATCCCTAAAAATTAGTGGCTGCTGAACTCCGGCCAGCCGCTCGTCCGCCAATCGAAATCAAATCGACGCCGGCGACCACACCGACGTCCTCTCCTCTCCTCGGTCTGACCCCAGGTCTCCCCTTCCTCGCTGACTCACCTTGCTCATGCCTCTGCGACTAACCCACTCTAAGTGGGTCCAAGGCCTGTGGCTGACGCTGCCGAGACGCTGCATGTCTAGGAAGAGCAGGAGAAGTTGCTACCATTGTTGGACGTTTTAAGCTCTCCAACTCAGAGATATATCGATCAACAAACATGTGCATTGATAGAGGGCTCTAAAAATTCCTTCATGTATCGCTTTCCGTCTGGCCGTCCATATTGCCCATAAGGTAACCACAAGCTTGACCAAAGTGTCATGTGATAATGATTGGAACATAGTAAAAAGCCATTGTTCGGCACTTGGCTCTCTTGTTGCTATCATGTGTTCTGCTAGCTCATCATCTACCAAAGCCCAAACACATCTGGACATTGAACACACTACCAATGAGTGTCGCCATGAATCCACAATACCACATAACTCGCAATTATCAGTGGTAGTAGACATCTTTCTATTGTGGCGAATGTCTTTCTATGGTTTCAGCTGCTAACTGGTCGACCGGATCGGACCTATCACCTTCAAGGCATCCAATCTTTTTATTTTTTTTATTAGTCCAAACAAGCCCTCTTTATTAATCAACGGTAATGTTCACCAAAATACAACTGATAGCAGGAGTCTGTCGGAGCCAAAGATGTCTACCTACAGTGAGGCCTAGAGCAATTCCATCTTTTTTTTCTATTTTTTTTAGAGAACTTCCATCTTTATTTAGAACACAGGGCATTGCCATCTCCGCCATGTCATTTGTGGGTCAGATCATGGGCTAGCAAAAGAATTAATTGGGGAATAATAGCCCATACGGGCCCAGCTCTCCAACCACGGCCCACTCGAGATGTTAAAACCCTAGTGATACGGTGCTTGTCTCCTAGGCATTTCCTATTTGGCGTGCAGGCTCCCGTTAATGTGTATTCTGCAAACGGGCGCCTGCAGCGCCCCGAGCTGGGCCGGCCCATCTTCCCTTACGCCACAAAAAAACTGCTCACGTGCGCGCCCGGTGTAACTCGAACCTGCGACCTAGTGGTATTCGTACGCTGCACTAACCACCGCACCCTGCTTACCTGATGTGCTTATTCACATCTTCTTCCTTCTTTTCTTTCTTACATCTTTTTCTTTTTTCTGTTTATTTTTTCTTTTTTCTTTTTTCTTTTTCTTTTTTCTTTGGAACTGATTTCTTTCTTCTTATCTGATGAACTTTTTTTCAAAATTGAATGAACTTTTTCAAAATCGATGAACTTTTTTCAAAATCAATGAACTTTTTTCAAATCGAATGAACTTTTTTCAAAATTCGATGAACTTTTTTCAAATTCGATGAACTTTTTTTTTCAAATTCTATGAACATTTTTCAAATTCGATGAACTTTTTTAAAATTCATAAACTTTTTTTTCAAATTTGATGAACTTTTTTCAAATTCGATGAACTTTTTTGCAAAATCGGTGAACTTTTTTTCAAAATCGATGAACTTTTTCCCAAATTTGAAAATCGGTGAACTTTTTTTCGAAAAATTTAGAAGTCAAGAGTCAACAGGGCTAAACGGTCAATGGAACGCCCGTTCTAGCGATTTTTTTAGCTGTACCGATCGAGCGAGCGATCTACTGTAGAGCGATCGAGCGAATCGAGTTCTCATGCGAATGGGCCGGCCCAAGAGACCGTGCGCGTGAGCGCCAGTACAGCAACCCAGCGCTCGAAGCGCTGACTAGGAGCTCCCTGTCTCCTAGTCCTCGTGTAGTCGTGTGTGGCGGGATTGGTCGCCGTCGTGAGCTCGCGAATCCACCATCCCCGGGTCCGGCCGGTCTTCGGCGGGATGCCTCGGAATCGAAGCTTCGATGAGACGGTAGCGCCCGGTTGCCGTGGAGCAGACCGCCTAGGCGCGCTCCCGGACGCGATCCTCCAGCACGTGTTGTCGTTCCTGCCGTCGCGCGAGGCCGTGCGCACCTGCCTGCTCGCCCGCCGCTGGCGCCACCAGTGGAAGTCCGCGCCAGCCCTGCGGATCACCGGCGTCGACTCCTTCAGGGGCGCCGGCCACCTCAACGACTTCGTCAACTATCTCATCGTCCTCCGCGACAGGACGCCTCTCCACGCGTGCGAGATCGAGACCTATCACCTACCAGCACTACGAGGACGACAGCGAGGGGTCGCAAGACGGCGATCGTGACGAGCGGTCCCGGTACACCGATCTGTGGATTCGGTATGCCTTGTCGTGCAACACTCGGCTGCTTCGGCTCAGTGACCATGACCCCGATAACCTCGATCCCAAACACAAGCATGTGGAGAATGTTGTGCTTGATACTCCCATTGCCTCTCGGCACCTGACGATGTTGGAGCTCGATGGCGTGCTGCTCGGCGACGACCTAGATTTCTCGGCCTGCCCAAACCTGCAGACCGTAAAGATGAACCGCTGCTCCTTACGTATCCTATTATCTTCACCATCTGTGCGATATCTGAGTATCACAGACTGCAGTTTTGGTTCTCGCTACCTAGAGAAACGTGCGCTCATTTCTGTCCCAAGCCTCGTCTGCCTCGAGCTGGCCGACGACTGTGGCTTGGTTCCTGCGTTTGAGAGCATGCCGTCGTTGCGAACAGCATCCATCAAGTTTGACCACAGTTCAAATGATCTGAAAAACATTGATGGTTCCTTACTTCTTGGACTCTTGTCAGATACCACTAATCTAGAGCTCATTGCCAAGCGTAAAATGGTATGTTTGTACAGTACAGTTTGAAACTTTTATTCTGATTCGACATGATCTAATACATGTTCTGCTTGTCCAGTTTGCTGCTTTTAGGAAAGATTTAAAATGGTGCAATACATTTAGCAAGCTCAAAACCTTGTCACTAAATGATTGGTGTGTGGAGCCTGATTTCGGCCCACTACTTTACTTTCTCCAGCGGTCACCAAATCTAGAGAAGCTTTGCCTCCAGCTATCTAAGGTATACATATATATGTTTTCTAGTTAAGTAGTAGGAGTATTATATATTTTGTTCTGATAAAGTTGCAGTTGCATTATTGATTCATTTTGGTAAACTATACAGCCATACCAACATGCCGAAGAAACAGACGGAAGCTACGATTCGATAGGGTCCTTTTTGACATCGAATAATCTCAGGGATGTCGAGATCAAATGTCAAGCCAAAGATGAACGTTTTTACAAAATTCTGAAGGTCTTGAGTTCGTATGGAGTACCTTGTTAGATAAAACGAGATCAACGAGACACGGGAGACACGGATTTTTACGTGGAAACCCTTGCGGGAGAAAACCACGGACGCACGAAGGCGCAATCACTATGAGGAGGAGTATTACAAGCACGAGACGACAGACCGTCTTTAGGTGCGACTACATGGAGTATATATGAGGGGCAATACATGAGAGTCCTTGGAGGACAAGTAAACGAGTTGTACTCGTACGCGTCGGTACCAACGCAAAGGCCCACACCGTTTGTACTACGTCTAGTCCAACACGGTAGAATTTAGATCACAATTTAACAATCTCCACCTTGAGCCAAATTCCCTCCAGTAGTCGAAGAAAGTAAATAACTCCATCCAAATCAGCATAAACACCTTGTGCGTCAAAGTCCATAGGATTAGTGAGAAATACCAACTAAGCCTGAGCAAAGCTCAAACTTATTGGTAGGAACTGGCTTTGTCATCATATCAGCAGGATTATCATGTGTACTTATCTTGCATACCTTCAAATCACCTTCAGCAACAACATCTCGAATATAGTGATATCTGACATCAATGTGCTTTGTTCTCTCATGATACATTGGATTCTTCGTAAGATATATAGCACTTTGACTGTCCGAAAATACGGTAGGGCAAGATGAATCTCCACAAAGCTCAGTGTATAAACCTCTCAACCAGATAGCTTCTTTGCATGCCTCAGAAATAGCCATATACTCGGCATCGGTAGTGGAACACGCCACAATAGACTGCAAAGTTGCTCTCCAACTCACAGCACAACCACCAATGGTGAAAACATAACCTGTGAGTGATCTTCTCTTATCCAAATCACCAGCAAAATCAGAATCAACAAAACCAACAAGTCCATCTCTAGTTTTCCCAAACTGTAAGTAAGCATTAGAAGTACCTCTTAGATACCTGAAAATCCACTGAACTGCTTTCCAATGCTCTTTTCCAGGATTAGCCATGTATCGACTAACAACACTCAATGCATAAGATAAATCCGGACGAGAACAAACCATGGCATACATAAGTGAACCAACTGCACTTGAATAGGGAACTCTAGACATGTACTCAATATCTGCATCTGACTCAGGACATAAGGCTGATGATAATTTGAAGTGTGCAGCTAACGGAGTACTTACTGGCTTGGCATTATGCATATTAAAACGACGAAGAACTTTATCAATATATCCCTTCTGACTTAGATATACTTTTCCAGACGGTCTATCTCTGGATATTTCCATGCCAAGTATTTTCTTTGCTGCACCCAAATCCTTCATCTCAAATTCATTACTCAATTGCTTCTTTAGTTCATTAATCTCTGACATGCTCTTTGCAGCAATTAACATATCATCAACATAAAGGAGCAAATAAATAATTGAACCATTGACAGTTTTCAAATAAACACAACTATCATAATTAGACCGTTTAAAACTTTGAGATAGCATAAAGGTGTCAAATCTCTTGTACCACTGTCGAGGGGATTGCTTCAATCCATAAAGAGATTTCTTTAACTTACAGACAAGCTTTTCTTTTCCAGGAATAACAAAACCTTCAGGTTGTTCCATATAAATATCCTCTTCTAATTCTCCATGTAAGAATGCAGTTTTAACATCTAATTGTTCAAGCTCAAAATCATGCATGGCAACAATACTGAGTAAAGTGCGAATAGAGCTATGCTTCACAACAGGAGAAAAGACTTCGTTATAGTCAATACCTGGAATTTGGCTATAACCTTTAGCAACCAACCTTGCTTTATATCTTGCCTCATCATTAGGAGAAACACCTTCTTTCCTTTTGAAAACCCACTTGCAACGAATAGGTTTCTTCTCTCTTGGTAATCTTACTAAATCCCAAGTGCCATTCTTTTCAAGTGATTCCATCTCATCATGCATAGCGGTCATCCACTTATTACTATCACCAGAAATAATAGCCTCGGAATATGAAGAAGGCTCAGCATTACCTTCAATTTCTTCTGCAACAGACAAAGCAAAAGAAACAATATTGCACTCTTCAATTAACCTTTCAGGTGCATTAATACCCCTCCTAACTCTGTCACGTGCGAGATTCCAACTGGCTGGAACAATAGGCTGATTTGGAGTGACATATTCATCATCAACGGCGGGTTCATCATGTGCATCAACATTTTCCTTATCAGAAGTATCACCTGAAATAACATGCTCCACCTGAACAGTAGGCTGCTGAATAGTAGGCTGCTGTTCACTCTCAGCAGGAACATTAGTAGATGGAACATCATGTAACATAGCAGATTCATTAAAGATAACGTTTCTGCTAATAACAACTTTCTGTGTTTCAGGATTCCACAATTTAAAACCTTTAACACCAGATTTATAACCAAGAAAGATGCACCTAACAGCCCTAGGCTCCAACTTTCCATTATCAACATGAGCATAAGCAGTGCAACCAAAAACTCTCAACTGTGAATAATCAGCAGGTGAACCAGACCATACCTCAATTGGAGTTTTCTTATTAAGAGGGATAGATGGTGAACGGTTAATGAGATAACAAGCAGTGGAAGCGGCCTCAGCCCAAAAACGCCTATGCAAACCTGCATTAGACAACATGCAACGGGCTCTGGAAATAATGGTCCTGTTCATACGCTCAGCAACACCGTTTTGTTGAGGAGTATAAGGAACGGTGTAATGTCTGACAATGCCTTCAGACTTGCAATAATTCTCAAATTTGTTAGAACAGAATTCCATACCATTATCAGTGCGAAGTATTTTTACCTTCTTTTCAGTTTGTCTCTCAATCATAATCTTCCACTCCTTAAAAGCTGAGAATGCTTGCCATTTATGCTTCAAGAAATAAGGCCAAACTTTTCTCGAATAATCATCAATAATAGTCAGCATGTAACTAGCACCACCTAGTGACTTTCTGCGAGATGGTCCCCATAAATCGGAATGAACATAATCAAGAATACCTTCAGTTGTATGAGTCGAAGTGTTGAACTTCACCCTCTTGTGCTTGCCGAAGATACAATGCTCACAAAATTTCAATTTACCAGTTTCATATCCTTTAAGAAGACCTCTCTTATGTAACTCTGCCAAACCAAGTTCACTCATATGTCCAAGACGCATATGCCAAAGGTTAGCAGCATCACAATCAGAATTCTTTGAAATAACTGGAGTAGCGTTACCTGAAACGGTAGAACCTCGAAGGTAATAAAGACCATTGGTCGAACTTAAGTCACCTTTCATCACAATAAGAGAGCCTTTGGTGACTTTCAAAACGCGATCTCCACCTGAATATTTGTACCCCTTTGCATCAAGGGCACTAACAGAGATAAGATTTCTCTTCATCTTCGGAATATACCGAACATCTGTCAAAGTTCTGATTGTGCCATCAAACATCTTGATTCGAACGGAACCTATGCCTTCAATCTTGCATGGTGAATTATCAAAACCCAAAACGGAACCAGCAGCAATAGTGGAATCAAAAGTAGTAAACCAATCTCTATGCGGGCACATATGAAAAGTACACGCAGTGTCAAGTACCCACTCATCATTTGTCTCAGCACATCCAGCAATAACAACAAGAGCATCATCGGAACTATCATCACGAGCAACATTAGCAGAATTTTCACCTTGTTTGTTACCTTTCGGTTTATATGTACCGTTCCTCTTTTCCTTGTTCTTCAACTTGAAACATTCTGAGATGTCATGCCCGTCTCTCTTGCAATATCTACAAGATTGTTTCTTGTCTCTGGATTGCGACCGGCCCCTTTGGCCGTTCTTACTTTTACCTCTGTTTCCATTATGTGAGTTCTTCTCCGTTGTCCTGCCACGAACAGATAATCCCTCGGCTTGGGATGAACTTGAACCATCATGAGGCACCATTAATTTCATCTTCTCCTTAGAGTTCAAAGCTTCATAAACTTCATTAAGCGTGAGAGTATCACGACTGTATAATATGGTGTCTCGAAAATTCGTATAAGAACTTGGCAGTGAACAAAGTAACATTAAAGCAGTATCTTCCTCATCATACTTAACCTCCATTGCAGCTAGATCGGATATAATTTCCTTAAATTCTGAAATATGATTCAAAACATTACCTCCCTCGGGTAACCTGTGCATGAATAATTTTTGCTTCAGATGCATCTTGCTGGTGAGATCTTTTGTCATGCAAATCCCTTCCAGCTTTAACCATAGAGCGGCGGCAGTTTTCTCGCTCAGAACTTCCTGCAAAATATTATTATGCAAATGGAGTTGAATTTGTGACAAAGCCTTACGGTCCCTTCTTATCTCCTCAGCAGTCCAATCCTCAATTCTATTCTTTCCAAAACTATCCAGTGCATCATCGTAGTCGGCTTGCGCCAACAACGCCCGCATCTTGACTTGCCATAGGGTAAACCTTGTGTCACGGTCCAGCAGCGGAAGATCGTACTTCATGGATGCCATGAGTCGATAAATCTGTGCACACAAAGTAGTACAAGCCGGTAGAAAATTCTTGACAGAATTAATATGCGGATGAAAGAACTAAGATAGATAGCACCTGGAACTCTCGGGTGGCTGTAGTAATTGAAGTTGGACCGAAGTAAAAAATCTGATCTATAGATCAGCCTTGACCACCACGTGATTAGTAGTAGTATGGTACTACTTGTTCGGTTGATGCGAAGCAGCAGCAAAAGTAGTACTTGTAGCAGCAACGATCGATCCAATCCTCGGAACTTGGTGCGATCCACGTACGCGGAAGAGCAACGGAACTCGATGACCTGCAGCAGCACTCAGCGGAACGGACGGACGAGCGGCTGCACCTGATATGGACACGTACGGACGGAAACACCAGTCGGACTCGGCTTCTTGCTCGATCTGGCTTCGGATCGCCAGGTCGCGTTGGCGGCGGCGCACGCGACGCCGAACCCTAGCTCTCTCGTCTCAAATCTCGTATCTGCAACTTGGCTCTAGATACCACTTGTTAGATAAAACGAGATCAACGAGACACGGGAGACACGGATTTTTACGTGGAAACCCTTGCGGGAGAAAACCACGGACGCACGAAGGCGCAATCACTATGAGGAGGAGTATTACAAGCACGAGACGACAGACCGTCTTTAGGTGCGACTACATGGAGTATATATGAGGGGCAATACATGAGAGTCCTTGGAGGACAAGTAAACGAGTTGTACTCGTACGCGTCGGTACCAACGCAAAGGCCCACACCGTTTGTACTACGTCTAGTCCAACACGGTAGAATTTGGATCACAATTTAACATACCTATTGAGCAAATCAACATCAAGGAAAAAAATCGGTCTTCCCACAGTAAGTCAACTTAGTTGATTTATTATATGTTGCATTCCAGTCCCATGTATGTGTGAAATTTGACCAGGGTATTTTTCAAATTAATTAATTGGACAACTTAATGTGTAAAGAATAAGCAACAAAGGAAAAAAAATGATGTTCCGACGGTAAGTCAAATTATTAGTCGGTTATTTTTAAATTTTGCAGTCCCATGTACGTTTATGGAATTTGAGAATGTGCATTCGTCAAGTTAATTGAACAACTAAATACGCGAAACATAAGCCAAAACTTTCTATCAGCTCCATGTTGCTAACAAATAATAATGGTATTCTTGCTTTGCAACATTTAAATCAATTGGTATGCCAGTCCGACCGATTCCACATTCTTTTTATACTTGTACAGGATCATATTCAGATTCAGAGCAGTCAAACTATTCACATTCAGATTCAGAGCAGACTGAGCAGTCAAACTATTCGCATTCAGATTCAGATTCAGAGCAATCGGATTAACACTTGGAACATTGCTATGAATTTACTTTCTTCTTTTGAGAGGACCTTTTTAGCTCAATCCATAAAAATGGAAATATGGATGTAATTTGGATTTGGTTCAGGATTTGAACATGAAGCTATCTTATTTGCTTTCTATGTTTGCACTTTTGGTTCATGTCATATGGCTGTTTAATTTCCAGGAACATGTTCTGCTCTTCTGCATTACATATCATGTCTTCTCTTTATTTGTGAGGCTGAAACCATTTTTAGTTTGTGCGAGAGACTCAACTACTTGATTCCAGTCTTTGTGAGACTGAATAGTAGCAACATGTTTCTCACACGAACACAGGGAAGAACTGAAAAACTAAAATGACTATGGCACACTTAATAAACAGCCAAAAAAAGAAATGTAAGCAGGTGTAATAAAGTTTTTCATGTTATTGCACAAGCAGATAGTGCCGGCCAGAATTCTGTTTTGAGACTGACGCCATCCTGTGATTTTTTAGCTCATTTGCTGGTAGAATGATTCATCTGTACTTAATTTTTATCTGCACCGATCTCTGCTTGTTAAGTGAACATGTTACAGCATGCATGCGGTATCCGTGTGTGACTGAAAACCAAGCGAAATGCTTGCTTAGCGATCACCAAGCAGAAAACAACCCAGGAATGCGCGGTGTCTTGTGCCTTGTGCCTTGTGCCCCCCCCCCCCCCCCCCCCCCCCCCCCCCCCCCCTCCCCAGCCCACGAGCTACTCTCCGGTTGTAGGTCCACATCCTTGTTGAACAATGCGAACCAATGGAAGTGATGGTCATACCAATGCGCTGTGTCTCCGTCAAACTAAGTAACTGTGAGAAGGTAATGGAACGATTATGGCAGAGCAAGTTTCCTTTAAATAAATTGCAAAAAGGTAGCTCCAATAATTAAATATAAATAGCTAGATAGATAAGGGATCAGCATCCAAATCAAGAAAAAACGTACAAGCGCATAAAGGCGGTGGACAATATCTTTGAAATCGCCATATATGCAGGTAAGTCGAGCAACCAATTCAAGCTACCAAATTGCTCCAGGATCTTGTGCTACCAAATTGTTCTCTTCCCTGTATGACTAGAGCATTATCTTAGGTCTTAGCCACGGAATCATTCCATCAAAATTTTGGAATGTCAGTGCCGAACTCGTTAAATTCAGCCATTCGAAGTTTGCAGCACATTAGGTGGTTATTTGCAGAGTGACTCTGCTGTTTCAGTATATGCCAAGGTTATTTCCAGCTGCTTTCTTTCAGTTTCTTCCAGCCCTGTGTGGAGTATGCCAACTCTTTAGGGTGTTCATGCTCTTCTTGGTACAAGTTATATCATCTCTGCAGCTAAGCATTATATGGAAGAAACAACCACAAATGTGCATCCAGTATGCAAGACAAGTTTCTACACTTCAGGCTCACAAATACTGAAACACAAGTCTTAACCAAGTTTGAACAAGTCACGACGGTACAGACTCACGGATACTGAAAGCAAGTTCTAGACTTAAACAAGTTACAAGAGTAGAGTCTGAGAAATACTGGAAATTAACAAGTTGCTGGACTCAAACAAGTTACTGAAGTTCAGTTTCACAAAAGTAGGCTGCTCTGAACTGACAAACATTGCAAAGCGACAGAGTTGGTGCGCTAGTCACATGAATAAACTTCTCCACGATGCACGAATTTCATACGTATTCCTGGCCTAGAGAAGCTTAATAACAATTTGCGGAGCTCTTCACCCTTGCTTTTAGTGATTGAGTCATGGAAATTTACTGCCATCCCCTTTAGCATTGTTGTCCAGTAGAATAACCTTTTCACAAGAGCGAGTTCATGTTCAGTTCCTCTCAATCCATCGATCTGTACTTTTTTGAGGCAATGGAGCACGAGTTCCTCAGTTTCCCAGTTTGATGGCTGATCACAAATGCAACCTGATTGGCACGCAGCGAATGGCTGAAACAAGAGGCATATCAGTGATGATAATTAGTAAGATTAAGTATATAATTTGAGATAAGAGAGAGATGAAACTAGAAATAATTAGACTGCATGGACACTCTTAGATATGTCAACAACAAAATTTATAAAAGTATAAAGTAGATAAACTAATCTAGAGCTAGCATATTGCTGAACGTATAATTGTTGTATGCATATAGAAAATCGTACAGCCAACATTATGATAACCTTGTAATCCAGTGCTGATGTATTGTGCTATCATTAATTAACCAATATAAAAATAAAATATTTCATATTTGCTGAAAAAGATTGAAGGAGGTTCCTTCTTTGTTGGAAATATGACCCCATCAGTTTGTTTTGGCATTTCCAACAGAGTGGTAATCTTTCGAAAGAAAAACTATATTACAAAGTCAGAAAGCAAATAGTATAGTGCACCATCAAACTTGAAAAGCAACAACAGTATCTAATCCTAACCAACAACAAGAGTAGGGCAACTCGCAAGTAAGCCATGGGATTCACCACAAACCAAGTATAGTGTTACCTCAGAATCGCTTTGCGCATCGAAAAGTTTAAGCTTCAGCTCTCTTATACCACTAGACATCTTGAAAACATGGAATAAGCTGGATCCAAAGGAATGTCCACTTGCCAATACAAGCAGTCCCAAGATGGTAATGTTAGGTAACTTTGTCATGTCTTCCATCAAGAATCTATAGTTTCCTTTGACCTGTAGGTTCGCAGGAGGTCATACAACAGTTGGACAAGGACACAAACATCTCATTTTCTATAAAATGACTAACAAATAGTAAATAAACAAGTTCACTTTCGTGTGAATTGTTATGAATTTTCAATTTTGTATGGTTTCTCAAGTATTCCAAATGAAAAATTCCTTAAGTTTAACTCTCAAGTTTGATTATAATCTCGATTGACTTGCACATTGCACTAAATATATATACAAGTGGGGATCCTCTCCACCCCAGTGATTTCTCAAAAAAAAAAACATACCGAAAGATAGAGAAGCATGAGATTAAGTCTGCTGATGTGGTCAAAATGCTGCAGAAGCATCAAGCAACTGCGATTGTTTGCAGAAGATACATCTTGTCCATATACAAATAAATAATTGGTGGTCAGCTGTTGGAGGTGTGACATCTCGCCAGAGGACAGAGCTAGGATCATAAGCACTCCTCCAATCAAGTGTCACAAGCTGAGGGGCTGAGATGTTGGCAACAGGTTGACTTTGATTCAGAGCATTGGTGAAGCAAAGGTGTACTGCTAATTTTTGAAGAGCGGGCGCAACGACATTGAGCTGCTGCAAGCTACGCATATCCCTCAGCTCCAATTGGAGGAGACACTCCGAGTGGATTGTGAATTTGTCCAGACCCCTGACTTTGCAAACGGAAAGGCGACGCAAAGATGGACATCTTGGTGAAGAGACAACGTCACCAAGGCTACACGGACCGTGCAGCTGGATGCGAACCAGCTGCAGGACGGCGAGCCGGGTAAATTGGCCGGAAGGCGGCAGGGCGAGGCCAATAGAACCTAGGTCGAGCATGACCTCGGTTGCATTCTGAAAGCAAGGCAGCTTCAAGGGAGAGGAAGAGACCTCGTCCATGTTACCAGTATTCTCGAAATGTAGGACACCAGACAGCCGGAGCGCAGCGATGGCGAGACATGCCGCGAAGGAGTCGGCGGTGGCCTCGACTGCGGCAACGAAGAGGTGGTGCAGGGTCGGCGCATCATGGGCGGCGAGGGCGGCGCGTATGTGGTCGGAGTCAGTGCCCGCGGGAAAGTGGAGCTCCGGGAGGAGAGCCCAGACCTGGCGCCAGCGGCGGGCGAGGACGACGGAAGCGTTGCGGACCTTGAGGAGGATGTGGATGAGGACGTCGTCCGGCAGCGCGCGGAGGCGGTCCTCGCCACCTCCACCACCGACGCCGGCGGCGACTGAGAGCTTTGGCCGCCGCTGCTCCGGCGTGCCTCCATGGAAGCAGGAGGCGAGATGGATGTGGTGCGCCTCAGGTCACAACATTGCGGGCCGCCGGTGGCTGGGCGTGGGAATGGGTCGGAGTCATGGCCGGGAGGCTCAAATCGCTCGATTTGGGGGCTAGGGTTTTCCCTGGAATTGGGGATCGGGCCGCCGGTTGCTTTGGTCTTTTGGACTTATTTTTATTTTAGTCGCAGTCAAAATGTGTGACTAGCCAAAAAAAAAAGTCTTATATTTTGAGACGGATATAGTAATATTTATTTGCATGTTGATATAGTCATCTCTCTGGCTCTCACAATTTAATTTAATTAATTAAGAGTAAAATGCATCACAAAATTGACGCAAAATACGCTCTTTTGTATTTACTAGCAAAAATGCCTGTGCGTTGCAACGGGAGGAACAAACAACATATGCGTCTAGCCCTACTGGTCCACGTCCTTGATTTCAACATGGTGCCTCACCCGTGTTGCCGATTATTCTCCTCTCGCTGATATTGGTTGTGATTTGCACCTAATCACAATGTGTTTGAACATGATCCAAGGGGATAAGTTCGGACACCGCACGACACACATGCCATTGAACAACGCAAGCGCAATCAAATGTTTACAAATCTCGTCGAGCTGGAGTGAAGGCCGCCATCCGCGAACTATACCCTGCACCTGGTCCATACATCGTTCCTCATACTACCTCTTGCTTTTGACTTGAAATGTCATAGACTTGTTCCACTGAGGGAGGACGGGTCCCTCACATGTCCCAGCATGACCACTTAGTGTCCTATCGCCTCCTAATGGGCGCCAATTTGTCGCACACCACATGCATATAACTTGAGGCCATGGGGCCTAGGATCGAACCTTCTCTGCTTGACTTGGTTTCTTCTCCGTTCCTCCCCCCCTCGATGCCAACAAAACCAAAGCTCAAATCAGCCTTTACCCCATTTGAGCCTTGTCGAGGCACCGACCCATTGGGAGGAAGCCCATCTGCTCATATTTTCATAGTCCAAGAAGAGACTGGACGTTTCGGACTTCAGACTCGAGATGTTTCACATCAAAACTCACATTGAGCTCCGTGACAGAGAAAAAAAGCAAAAAAAAAAAAAACACAAAACGAAATGAAGCATGTAGTTAGTTTTGTGGACTATAAAAAACTGATTACTTACAACACACCATGAATCACATACAACAATAGATGATTAGCATGTTTGCTACCACAAATGATTTGTAGTGTAACACTAAGATACAAACAACAATAGATGTCCCAGCCTTCTCTTAACAATCAAAATTTTTGCATCGTACAAAGGCATCATTAATTTCTCAAGTAACATCAGCTTTTTAAAGTATTGTACACCCATTTTTTTCTGTTCCAATATTCTGACGACATGACTACATTTTCAGGTTGATGTTAACATACAACCAATGGGCGCAAAAGAAATGGTTCTCCAAGCAAGAGATTGAGAACATCCATGGATGTATATTACCTGCAGAAATTCCCCACAATTAAACATTTCTTCTTTGACGAATGTAATAAACCTGATGAATTTCTTAAAAATTCAGTCATTGACTTCACATGGAATCAAACTGCATATGTACTTTCTTAAAAAAACTGCATATGGACGTGAATGGTTTCCTAAAGTGTTGGACCAAACATGTTCAATTGAATTGTGTTCGAAACTGGATCAACTCATAAACTGAAAAGTAGGATGCTTCTATTGTCTTAAGGAAACATGAGGAAAACATAACAAAACTCATATAGCTACATGAAAATTAGTAGACTTACCTAGCTGATCTATGGATTTCACTGAGATGCCAAGTATATTGGTCTGCTCTCTGTTGTACAGTTTTTCTTTGACGCATATATAGAAGAATAATGAGACTTATTCACTGATTCACACGTCCATAAAAAAAACATGTATGTACATCTATGTTCAGTAAACGCAGGTGATTACCACCATCCATGTTTTTCTAGCATATTTATGGGCATCCAAGGTTTTATGTCTGTTCATCAAGAAGATGCGCATGGACAGATATCTTGATGAACTGAAGCACTGGCCATAGCAGAAGGATTGCTGAACACTGAACAAAAACATTATCGATGCAATATTCGGTCAAAGCTTTCTGTCACCAATCAGGGAGAGCCAAGGTTAGAACTTGGAAATTGGGATCAAAGCTTGGTGAGGAAGACAAACATGAGAGTTTGATTGGATCGTACCTGCTTGAGAACTACGTAGTATATGCAAAGGACAACTGGAAAAAAAATACAGTCACGGGTCACTCCAATATACCAAGCACACAACTCTGTCTCTGATTTCAAATGACGTGTGAACCTCTACCAACATACCTTGGTGATGCCATCGGTGCTGGTGATGGTGTGGTGCATTGGCAACCGGCCGACGCTTCATCCTGCGCCAACCAGTGCCTCCCAGAGCAACTTCAGCATTGCACGACGACGAACATGTGAGAGTGCGCTGTCAAGAAAGGAGCAGGCAAAACAACAAACATGTGCCGCGCACGGACACATAACCCAGTGGGCACTCACCATAGGCGAAATCCTCGACCTGATTGGTGCTGCGGCTGCTACGGCCAGTGGAGGGAGCAGTGAGCGGAGGAATCTGTACATATGTTTCATACGATCTGCTCCAGCACCCGCGGGCCTCAGCCCTCCGCCGCTCGATCTCGCGCCAATGGATGGCCTCGGCCTCGACATCGGCAGCAGCAACACACGGCAGTTGGGATCGACCGGCTATGGGATTTGACGACGGGGGCGATGCCGGCCACCTCCTGCAGCCGTCCGGCAACAGAAAAACAGCTCACGCGTGCGTACGCCGGTGCGGCAAAGGGCGGCGGCGCGGTCGACGGTGGTGGCGGAGGCGAATGGCGGCGGCGTGGACGGCGGTGGTGGCGGAGGCAAAGGGCGGTGGCGCGTGCGGTGCCGGCCCTCGCGAGCTCCTCCCCTCGTCCTCCTGCATCGACCTGAGCCGCCATGGACGGCCGCTGCGTCCGCGCTGACTGCGGGCGAGCGCGCGCGTCCGACGCATACGGCCCTGCCTCCGCGCCTCTCCTCCTGCTCCTCCTCTCGCCCGGGTAGCGCGCCGCCCGCGCCCTTCATGTGCTCGCCGCCGTCGCCCTGCTCCCGATCCGATCGGGAGTGCCGCCGCTCGATCTGCAGGACAAAAAAAATCGCGAACAGTTTTTTTTAACTCACCGAGGACTGCGGGTTGAATAGCCAAAACAGAAGGGCTTTTTTGCAAAAACGCCACGACGGGTATGCGGGCAGAAGCAATAGATGCTTTATTATTAATTAGGTAAAGACTACTACTAGTAAATTCGTACATGCAACGCATGTTGATATTATGCAATATATTAATTACACGTAAATATTAGATATGATGTTATTTGCATGTTGATTATGTAATTAGCGTTGGAATTGATATTTGATATAATAATAACTGCACGCTAAACGTGTTGTTGACGCAGCCTGAGTCGTTGGATTTGATGGCCGGGATTTGTTGGATCTGGCCTTTGGATCTTTTCATATTGGTATAGATTAGGCTTAATTTCTCTCACCCTCCTCTCTCTCTCTCTTTCTCTCTCTCTCTATATATACTAGTAGAGTGCCCGTGCGTTGCCACGGGCTCTTGAAATAGTTTGCAAGAGTTACATGTTAAATTTCACACGTACAAACAATATAACACAAACACAATTATTGAATAATTGAAGTCCATTTTTGCAATGTAAATTGATAACAAAAAGAAAAATTAACGACATGTCCATGTAACAAACTGAGCGATGTTCGACCTTAACATCTATTACAAAACTATCAATATCTAGATGATGCGCTTAAGAAATTCTTTCACAATATCAGGAAAGTTGCCTTTAACTTCATTCCCATGATGTTTTAGCAAGTATAATAAAAATTATTTTCTCAACTCATACCCATCCTGCACAAACAATATATGTAGTTAGTATGAAAATTTCACGCCGAAGGTCTTAAAACATGTAACGGACAATACTCACCGCGCAAACCGGCTTTGACACGCTCGGTCCTGGCCTGCTAGAGAAAATGGACGGTCTGGTCTACTAAAATCGGCCTAGAAAATTGTCGGTCCGATCCGGTCTGGTCTTCAACCGGTCCGACCAAGAGGACTGAGAAAAAATGTCACTGCCGCCGCCGTTCGTTCTCAGCGCGCCGACCGGCAGCCCCCGGGTAAACCACCATGTCCCCAAGCTTCCCCTCTCCTTCTTTTCTCTCCTCCCCATGCACCATAGCCTCTCGCCGCCGCTGTCATGCGTGCACCTCCAGTCAAGTGTATCTTTGGATATTTCATTATCCACATAGGCCATATTAGTATTACTTCCCACGTGGTGCACATCATCCTGATGCATGGTTGTGCTACGGCCCTTACATTGCATGCGGCGCTCGTGGCTATGGTGAAGAGGCAGACGGTGCTCGTGGCCAAAAATGTGGGTCGTTCGAGCAGCGGGAGGGAGGAGGGGATCGCCGGGAGGCGGCAAGATCGGTGGGTAGCGGCGGCGGCGGCGGCGTCCAGGTAGGGAAGTCGAGGTAGGGCGCTGTGTTTTTTTAGGGGAATTGCTTGTGAAAATAACGTGCGACGACGACATAGCGAGCGGATTCCCTTAAAAAAAGACGTAGCGAGCGGATTCCCTTAAAAGTGGCAGGAATGGATACGATTGATGACGGTGATAAATAGTGGTGAATGTTGGCCTAATTTACTATCACCATGCATGGAAACGAATCATCAAGAAAAAGAATACTTCCTATTACTACGCTCATAGGAAGCTTCCTAATCTCTGCTACCAAACAGTTCCCGCCCAAACAAGGAAGGAAAGTTATGGACGCGATGCGGAAGGAAGCAAATGTTATGAAGATTAATTAATTTAGATTTGATTTTTAGAGATTGATTGTGATTGATTCTTTTACATAAAGACATTACTAAATAACTTGCGTCAGCAAGAAAAGTTCTGATCCGTTCAGTTTTTTTCGTTGTGTGAGAGGGTGACGTGAAACTAAACCGGTGGGGTGGGGGGAGGGGACGAAAAAAACCAGTTGAAAAAAACCCGGACGAAAGTGGTGGGACAAAAAAAAATCGTGGACGCAATACTACCAACTGAGACATTAGGACCAAACAGTTCCCGCCCAAACAAGGAAGGAAAGTTATGGACGCGATGCGGAAGGAAGCAAATGTTATGAAGATTAATTAATTTAGATTTGATTTTTAAAGATTGATTGTGATTGATTCTTTTACATAAAGACATTACTAAATAACTTGTGTTAGCAAGGAAAGTTCTGATCCGTTCAGTTTTTTTCGTTGTGTGAGAGGGTGACGTGAAACTAAACCGGTGGGGTGGGGGGAGGAGACGAAAAAAACCATTTGAAAAAAACCCGGACGAAAGTGGTGGGACGAAAAAAAATCGTGGACGCAATGCTACCAACTGAGACATTAGGAGTAGAGATTTGTTAAGCCTCATTGAATATGTATTAATACCCTGGTTTTAGAAAAAAAAACTCATTTGAATACACTGGTTTTGATTGACAGATCACAATAAGTAAGGCCATGTTTGGTTGCAATGTATTTCTGTAGTATTAGCCTCCGGAAAATCTGTAGTTAAAAATACTGTGGTGTAGATGGTACTATCATGGCGTAATGTAAAAGGATAATATTAGCGCATGCCCAGTTTTTTGTAACCGTTACGTTAGATCATATAATAACAAAAGGCTTGGACTTAGATAGGAACGCACGATCTTAAACAGTGCATGCACGCAACAGCTTATCAACGTGCCTAAATCATTGGCATGGAGTAGGCGAAAGACCAGCTTTTTGCTCGGGTTAAAATAAGAAGTCGATAATGCAAACTATAATGGTAGTGGACTGCAGCGAACAAGTGCAAATAAAGTATAGATGTAGAGGGCTGTCAGAACTAACTCTAGTTGTTCTTCGCCCGAGGAAAGCGTGATGTAATTGTAGATGTAGTCGACTACGTGTCCCACTCCACCAAAATTGGGCATTGCATCCATTGCCGCGAGCACAACGTCTTCTCAGCACCAGGTCGTGCGAGCGAGGGGGCAGTGGACGATGGTGGACTCACAGCCGGACCATAGGATATATTGATATATATGAGGGCCGGAGGGAATCGTGCGGCACCAGGTCGGTGAGGCAGTATGATGTATGGATCGGAAGGTGCCCCATATCCTTCCATCCGTGCATGTTTCCATTACAAAACCTATCAAATAATATGGCAAACATTTATTTTGATTCCATGCTCCATGATCCTCTGGCTGATGCATATGACAATGCTTGATTCCATGGACAAAAGTCAATTATCTCTTCTTAGGAAAAATCATAACTCCTGATTGCATGCGATGATATATATCTTTCTGTAGCTTTATTTGACTGAGATGTACTATAGCATTAATAACGTCATCCATCTTCAAGGTCAACTCGATCGATCAAACATCTGTCCTCTAGCAGGGATCTATCTCTATGGCCCATGTGAGCTCATCGAGCCAGCGTTCCTGAATCGTATGCATGACATGATATATTCTCCCTCCTTGCACATCATTTTTCCCTTTTTTCATGCACTCTATATTAAATATATTTGAACCCATCACAGATGCTTGATCGATCACACCCGATCAGACCTTCACAGATGTTTGATATAATCTTTATTTCCTTTTCCTTTCTGTCTAATGCATATGGGAATGATTGATTTTCAGTACGTACAAGCATTATCTCTTTCTTAGCAAAATCATATCTCCCGATTGCATACTATCTTATTTCTCTATCCCAGCCAAAAGAAATATTTCATTTTTGTTATTAAATAATGTATACACCGAAGGGTTGCCCAGGAGTACGTGTATCATACATTGATATATACTATCAAAAGGGGTTCACTGATACTTGGCAAGGAAATATGCTGACACTTTTTCATACATTTTTATTGAATATAATACATTATTAAACCAAGAAGAGATATGCCGACACTTCCAAACGAAATGTTGCATGCACCATGTTCATACACACAGATAATTCTAGCGTCCATTGTTCCTAGCTTGAACAATATCATTGACGTACGCAAGTGTTTCGTCAAGTGTCATGAGGCTGGCTTCGTGGATATCTATGATAAAAATCAGTGTTAGTAATGACATAGTATTACAGAAAATAATACAATGACAACAAATTTAAAATAATACGCAAACCCTACCTTGTAGATGATGATCATCATCATTAATGTCAGGAGAGAAGAAGAATGTGCTCTCCCTCATAGTTTGCAAGCATTGACGCCTCCGATTTAACTGTACGTAAGTAACAACAACCTTCTCAAACAGATTTTCGGTGCGTTGCAAATGGTAGAAGTGACGACCAGCGTGCTCTTCACATACACGTAGGAAAATTATCTGCCGTCTACAAATAAAAACAAATGTTAGTTTATGATCGCAACAATAAAATTAAAAGAAGCATATGAAAATCTAAAATCCTAAATGGCGCTTACCGAAAGTTCATGAGGCCAATCTCGACGAAAGGGACGTGGCGTCTATATATTGAATCCCACTGATGTTGTATCTTACCAACGTAGGCAAGAATAGCAACAACATCTGCAAAAATTTAATCAGAATGAGACACTGAGTTGTATGGAGTAATATGCAAGAACAAAGTTAAAGATGATGCACCAGTGATGCTTTTGTCCCGTAGCGAGAATATGGCCCCAAGATGTGGGAAGCACGGTGGACAAATTGTCGATGCTATCCTGTGCGCCGACATGCTAACCTCGGTCCTAGCATTTAGTGTGATGACAAACTCCATGGCTATATACCAGAAATGTCCATCTGGTATTTCCGTGGGGTTGAACCCGACGCAAGTGAAGTCATATGTCATGCCGGTTTGCAGCATGGTGTTGAAGCGAAATGCTTGGTTGTTGTATGCGATTGCTTCCAGTTTTGTTCCCTAATATTTTTTTATGAATCATAACAATAATCAGGGAACAAAACTGTTTATCAAATGTGTATATTAAAAAACGTGCTATAAGTAGTGATGAGTAATGCCTTACATCCTGATCCAGTAGTATACAACGAAGGTAAACATTCCCCATTGCATTCTCCTTGATCTGGGCCTTCCACAACACCCTAGCATGAATGATCCAACAATTCTGATAGATATGCTCAATCTGGACGTTCTGAAAAGTCAAGTTCCTGTGCATAGAATAGAATGAATGGATGAGGTAAATAATTGAGCGGTGATGGCAAACTGACATACAGGCTGATTCATCTATCTTGCCTGTTCATCGGAGGGATGATAGGTCGAGGGATGACAGGAACCGGCGGCTTTGCCATCACCCTCCTAGAGGTCGTCAATCTGTATGAGATTACCATGGTCATGGAGGAGATGGCTGAACCTATGTAGAAAGATGGAGACATATATGGTGGTGCGGGGCATTTATATATAAGCATAGTGGGCGGCGGGAAAACCAAATAACTTTCAAAATTTGGTTTTGGCGGTCTAGGTGCCCATGGGTGAAAAATCTCTCTCGCAGTAGTCATTTGATCAATCTTTGGCAACATAATAAACATTGTCTATTATTTTTAGTAACCAAACAAATTCGGATCTCCTTGTAATCAAGGCCAGTATCCCTCAACGAGCATGGTTTCCATTTGACCAGCAAAATCGCAATAGTCATTTGATAAATCTTTGGCAACCTAATAAATATTGCTTATTTATTTTTAGTAACACAATAAATTCGGATCTCACTATAATGAAGGCCAGCCTCCTGCCTCGTTCGGTAGTCACGTAATATATCTCTTTCCCTGAATGCACTCACGTTATCTCTCTCACGCGTGAATAAGAAAAGTTTCTTTTCCTCTCCCTAAAATATACTATGTGTTTCTTTTTGTGAAATAAAGTATACTTTGTCTTGGATTGCGTGCAAGATAACGTCAGCAAGACAGGAAATTGTGAACATAAGTTGAAAGCATTGTGTGATTTTGGACAGACTTTTTTTTACGCTGAAATGTTTCTGTAGTCAGCCTTTTCTTATGTCAGTAAGGCTGTGTTTGGCAGCAAAGTATTTTAAAAACCATAGTATTGAAAAACTGCAGTATTTTTGTCTGTTGGCATAAGATACCACAGTTTTTACATATTAAAGTATTTTGAAGTATCAACAATACAGAGTACATGTTTGATAAAGCCGTGAGCAGTGCCGTAAAAATTGTTGGCTAGCCGTTGCATGCAAACTATAGTAGCTAGCTAGCCGCATGCACGTAGCTAGCTAGTCGTTGCATGCAAACTGTAGAAGCAGCTGGCCACATACATGAAGAACGGTCTTGCACAAGACTTGTAGATATCGCAACATGGTATAGGTGTCTCAGCAGGCAGAGCTGCGACATGCATGGACGACGAGACTGCTTGCCCTTCTTCCATGACATAGTAGAGGCGCGTGGAGCAGGGCCGGCGGCCGGAGCGGAGAGGCAGGTGGAGCAGGGAAGAAGATAAAGCGTGCGTGCGATGCCTCGTTCTTTTCGCTTGCTCTGTTTTTAAAAAAGAGGTTTGGGGTTCTTTTTTTAGACAGATAAAATACTTTGGTTTTGCAAATACTCGGTATTAATACTGTGGTTTTTAGTGAGAGCCAAGCACCTCAAAGTAATTAAAACTGTGGTAATTACAAAAACTGTAGTATTTTGCAAATACTTAGAAAATACCGAGCTATCAACAAGAGCCTAAGTTTTATCTGAAGTAGAGTTGCTCTATGTAGAGTTAATTAATATCTGGTACAGATTAAGGGGAGTCCTTTGAACTATTTTTTTATTTATCGAAAGAGGGTTTCCCCGTTGATTTCATTAATGAAACCCAACAGGAAACAAAGAGTAGTTCAAGTACCACCTAATACAAACTACCAACCACCAGTGTCCTTTGAACTATTATTTTGCGATACAAGTTTTTTTTAACTGAAATTAATTTGTAGTGGGATGGAAGTGAGTTAATCTTGCACTAACTAAAATAGAAACGGAGTTGAACCCTATGATAAACTAAGTTCAAGCCCGAGCCCAGCCCGACAGGAAAGCCCGAAGCCGAGACCCAGCCCGAAAGCCCAAGAATAAACATTTGTACAAAGTTTAGCTATGTCGTCTTCCTCCTTTTTGCAAATTCGTACCTGTTCTGTACAAAACTACGTACAAGCCATGAATTAAGCTCTAAACCATGCAAAAAAAATTAAGCTCTAAAAAGTAAAAATAAAACACATGTGCACACGCATACATATCAGATCATCCATGCATTTACACATGGACAACGAACACCGAGCAAGCATGCATCAACAAATCTTCTCAAATAAGCGTACACATCCATATCTGGTCGTAGACAAGATCCATCACAAATACATCTAGCATAGGATACATCTAGATCTGAAATCTTGATAAGATCCATGATAAATACATCTAGCACAGGAAAAGTGATTCATGCTCTGGTCAGTGGAGAAGGGATCTACATGCCCATGCCTCACGCAGCACAGGGGAAGGAGAGCAGCCACGACCAACGTCACCGTGTGACAGGGCAGCAGTAGGACGCATCCTCGACGGACAGGAGGAAATCCTTGGGACAGCCACGCTCAAGACGCAGACCACGGCACAGCCTCGCAGGCCAGGTCGGCGACGGCCTAGATGCATCCGTACAACCATAGAGGAGAGTCGAAGCCTCGTAGAAGTCTTGGCTACGAGGAAGACGCGTCGAGGGGACGTCAGAGATGGTTGAGTGGGGGAGCCTGCGCGCCACCGCTAGCCTAGACCGCTTGACGTGGAAGGAACTTGGGGAGATTAGGGTTGTGGAGTGGTGCGCTATTACGGGGAGGCTGGTTTATATGGCGGCTCTAGTAGATCGAATCAAATCGGATTACGCGTGCCGGTTGGTTCGGCAGCTGATTTCTTTCCTTCCAAAGAACAGGCCAACAGAATGCGTCCTGATTTCTTTCCTTCGAAAGAAGAGGCTGGTTTATATGGAAAGTGTTGTTGTATATGGTTGCACGAGGATATCATTGCTTTTGTATATGGAACGTTTGGTTTTTTTGGGCACTGGAGGTCTGAGATGGAAAAAATTGATGGGGCTGGAGATGAAAACCCGTGGCGGTGGTCGGCGAAAGAAAAATCGGTGGGAGGGGCATCTATCAATCGATGGGGAGGGGTGAGGATGAATGAAATGAGCGAACGACCTACGTACTGAGACTTTAGAGTAGATAGAGAATATTACACAAATAATTAAAAGCCTACCTAATTCTCTGCATGCTTACTTAACTGTCAAACAAATCAATTAGTTATCTTCTTAATTGGGAAAAAAATCACTACTTTTAATTATGTGTACGCATAATTAAGTGTCTACCTAATTAATTAATTGCATTAATCACTCGGTTTCCAAATTGATTCGGTGCAAAAAATAATCCTATTTAAATGGACCTAATTAAGAGTATACATAATTAACTCTCTAGCTAATTAATTGCATTAATGGTTTGCTTTCCAAATTGATTCTGCGCTCGATTTCTAGAATATTTTTGCATGAATGGCTATTACGAACGACGACGAAGACAACTACCGAGTATTGTAGCACACATTTTTTAAAAGAATTTCTTAACATTTGAATGGTCACACTTGATTTGAGAATGTAGCCTGTCTGGCTCTCTGTATGACTGATAAGAAATATAATATGACCGTGTCCACGAACGCATGTACGTGGCGGTCTGACGACCCACCTTCCACCACGGCCGTCCTCGACGCCGTGATGCACACCCTGGCATGCTTGAGTATCGCCCTGACATCAGGCCCGGCTACGGCGTCCTCCATGGTGTCGTGCACGGCGTCCCTCCACAGGGGCACGCGAATGCGTACGCCTATAAGAAAAGTATATATTAGGAAACTTAATTGTCAATTAATAGTAGAGATAATGATAATAATAAATGGCATAGTGCACGGGATTAATGATTTCTTATTGAGAAATATCTCATTTTATTTTGAATAGTTATCGAGAAAAATATTATGTCTATATTTTAGGAAGATGATCTCACATATATCGTGCGATTTCTAAATTATTAATCCAAGTAGCCAATTTTTCTCGGGACAATTAAGGTCACCAAGTAGCCAATTAACATATTAGTATCATCTTCAAAATAAATTACTCTATATGACGAAAATATATGCGTAAAGCATTCGGCTTTATCTTAGTAGATGCTGAAGACAATTAGTATTCGGATCTGACTTGACCGCGGACTCGCCGAACTCTGCTGGAGCGCTGTCTCTGCATCCCTCGCCATATGGATCGCGTCGTGACTCGTGAGTAGTCACCAACGAATCTCCGGTGGTCGACCTGCACACAGGATCCAGAAGGAAATTTCCGGCGGCGCAAGTGGCCGGTGCCGCCGAACCAATCGCCTCGGCCTCCATCCGCCTCCCCCGAGGATCTAACCTTTTGACCTCGCCGCCCCTCTCCACCTAACTTTTTCTCTTTTCCCAACTTGTTATTTTTTTCTCTCGTGGGTGATTTTCCCCTTTTCTTCTTATTTTTTCACCCGCATGGAAAGTTCTGACCCGTTCAGTTTGGGTTTGGAAAGCAAAATCAGAATCCAGAATGGATCGGGAAGGAGATCGAGGTGGATCGGAAAAGAATCACTCCCTGCCGTTTGTAACATGTCTGGTTAGGAAAGTTTAAAAAGATTAGGAAAGTTTTTATTGGGAGGATGAAAAAACCATTGTGAGAAGATGGTGGTGGGAAGTGAGATGAAAATAAGCCAGATGAAAAAAAACCAGCGAAAAAAAACCAGCGAAGTGGTAGGTGGGACGAAAAAAACCCTGGAACAGAGACTACCAACTGAGACATTAGGAGTAGAGATATATATATCCATTTTCTTCACCCTTCTTCACGACGAGTGCCCAGCTCTGCCTTCGATTCCGGTTCGCCATCGCTGCACTCGTAGTTGATGATTTCCTCATCTGCTTCACTTGCCAACTCACATCTCCTCGTGCTCCTACGCCGCATTTACTACCCTACCGTAGCACCTCCGGCCGAGAGCTCACCTTTGTGATGATGCTTGTGCTGCTCGCTGGCGTTAGGTCATGGTCTTGTCCGCGAGGACTGTTAGAGATACGACAGGCAAATCAACACAATGAAGAACGAAATCAACAAAGGAGACACGCGATTTTAACATGGAAAACCCCTCCAACATGAAGGGAAAAAAATCACGGGCGCCAGCCAGCAAATCTTCTCTATATCGGGGGGGAGGGGGGAGGGTTACAAACGCCGGGGATTTACAACCGATCAACTCATCCCGTGCGGCGGCTTACAAAGGATATATATAACACAGGTGACCTAGGTCAATACTGATCCGTCGGCCCAAGCTTACCGGCGACGGGCCTCGCTCCGCTCGCTCGTTCAGAAGTTAGCCTTTATCTTTATAATTGAATTTGGATCATAACATAAAAGGACACCCATAATAATCCTCCAAGGGTATAGGGATATGAACTGATGTCATAGATGCTTCTGGTTGTTACCATACATGTTTCAGTAATTGTTAGACCTTGTCCATGGGGAATTTTTTTTTTGTAGTCTCATGTAGTCCCACTGGCATGTGTTTTCAGTGCTACAATACTCTCGTGAGTCTGAGTAAAACAGCTAACGAGTAACACCTTTCCTCCGTGAAGCAATTTGTTCTTGAGTTTTATGATGATAGAGATATCTATGGCACTCATTTTGATATGAGAAAATCTTGAATTGGGACATAAAGTAGCCTTGTTCCCATTGGACTCCCATTAAAAAAATTGCAGTAAATGATTGGTACACAAGTTTAACAACAAGTATATAAGCACATAAGGCAATACTCTTAGGGACCACGCCAGGAGTGTGCCTGACTAACACTTGTAGATCAAAAGAAGCATGCGAATTTAATTACCTACGATCTAGTTTCAGATGTAGATATAACATAATTCTCTAGAGACCCTAGGTTTATCGAACCACGAGAAGTAATGCTAGAGTAAGGAGATTTCTGCAAAACATAGTTTTCTCAAAACATTCCAATTTTCCGGACCAACTTATAGAGGTGATTGAAAAGACTAATAAAGAAATAGGTGTAACACCCCCTGTAATTAAGCACAGTGATAATATGGTAATCATGCCAAGTCATCATCAATTACAATGCTTGATCACAATGGATTAATATCCCATTTCAAATTCCACCACTAAATTCAATTCAAATATGAAGTGAAAATAAAAGTTGATCAAATTTAAAAACAAAATAGTTCATAATATTGCAAATAATCCCAAAGCAATTATAAAAATAAAACCAACATTATTTGAAATCCCAAGTTGACCCTAGCATCCAAAACAGTGCCCAAAACAGCATCATTAAATCCATTTTCATTTATGCAAAATCCAAATGAATTCATTTAACTCCCAAACTTTTTATGGCAGTGCAGAATATTGCAGAGTATTTAATTTGGCAAGTTTCACATTTTACCAAAGTCAATTGGTGTGAAAAGAAAATGCAAAACAGTGAAGGAAATAGAAAACAGAAAAGAAGAAAAGAAAAAGGGCCTAACCGACTGTGCACTAGAGTCCATCCCCGACAGTGCCCGGCCCAGCCCAGCACCGGTCTCCCCTAACCTCCCGCTCTCTCTCCTCGCTGTCGCCCGCGCGCGCGCTCCCGCAGCCGCCCCCCCTCTCCTCGCTCGACAGCGCGCCGCTACAGTGCCGCGGCGGGCTAGAAGACCCTTCCCCGCACCCTGTGGCGAACCCTAGCCCTCCTTCTCCCCTTCCCTCTCTCTATCCCACCGCGACCGAACGCGTCCGCCGCCATGGTCACGTCCTAGCACGGCCACCGTACCCTCCTCGCCGCCCCACCGTGCCAAACGAGACCGCCGACGTCCGCTACACCTTCTCCGACCCCGAGCTCGACCCCTACGCCTTCACGACGACCGCATCGACCTCGACTCCGCCCACGGCCAGGAGCTTCTTCCCGTCGATCCGCCGCTCTCCGACCACCGCCAGCCTCCTCGGGCCTTCTCTGCAATGCTGTGAGCGGCCGCATCTTCTTCCCTCTCCCTCTGTGCTCCTGCGCGCTCGCTGGCTAGCTCTCCCGCCATGGCCGTGCTCGTCGTCGTCGTTCCTGTCACAGTCGCGGCCACGGCCGCTGCAGCTCGCGCCCGTGCACGCCATCGCGCTGCTGGTGCTCCTAGGAGCCCAACACACCCACGCGCTCCTCTCCCCGTGCCCCATAGCGACGCCCTCGCCCTCACCCGAACTCCGGCGCCGCCTACCGTCGTCGTAGCGGTCGACTCTGGCCACCCTGGGCCGTGCCACCACCACCAACGTGCTCGCCGTGTCGCCCGCGTCCCGTAGGAGCAAATCGCGCGCGAAATGATTGCCCGTAGGGCAATTTCGGCGACCTCCCGTGCCGCACCGCCGCTGCGATGGTCACCAGCGCGCGCTGGCGTTTAAACGCTGGCGGGACCCACCTGTCAGGTGGTTAGGGGCTAACCACCGCGCTAATAGCCACTGACAACGGGCCCCACCTTAAAAACGATTCGGATTAAAATCTGACACTGACACGTGGGACCCAGGCCTAATTAAGTTAATTAAAATCAGCTAATAACCTCTGTTAAAACGTGAGTCTATGACAGGTGGCCCCCACCTGTCAGTTTGACCAGTCAATGGTCAACCCAGTTGACTGCTGACTGGGCTGCTGACTCAGCCCCTGGCTCCACCTACCAGTTGACCAGTCAACTGCTGACTGGGCTGGCCCCAGTCAATGACATGTGGGCCCCATTTGACCATGTTGACCAGTCAACTCTACTGTTGACTGCTGACTGGGCAGTCAACTGGGGCCCACTGTCAGCCTCTGTTGCACATTTCTGGGTACACTTCTGTGTACCCATAGCAATTAATATTTAAATGATTTCGAATTAAATAAATTCCAGAAAATCCAGAAAATACTTAAAACTTTGAAAAATCATAGAAAATAAACCGTAGCTCGGAGGAAAAAGTTTTCTACATGAAAGTTGATCAGAAAAACGAGACGAACCCGAATATGCCCTCCACGTAGCTGCCACATGCCCACAATGCTGCAAACATGGAACCTTCCCCTCCGGTTCATCTGTCTGACAGATGCCTATAGCCGGGAAATCATTCCCAGATATTTCCCCGCTCGCTCAGTAACGTGTAGCATGGCGATAGGTCACCCCTAACACAGCATATTGCTATGCCATGCATCTGTGTTGCTTTTGTTTGCTTTGTATTTATTGTTTCTCCCCCCTCTTCTCTCCGGTAGACTCTGAGACCGACGCTGCTCCCGAGTATGACTACACCGCAGAGGACCAGTCCCTTTCAGCAGAGCGTCCAGGCAAGCAAAACCCCTTGATCATTTCTATATCGCCGATTCCTTCTCTCCCATGCTTGCATTAGAAATTGCTACTGTATTTGATTGCTCCTATTCTGATGCATAGCCTGTTTTTGTAACTGTTGTTGATACCGTACCTGCTATCCTAAATGCTTAGTATAGATTGGTTAGTGATCCATCAGTGACCCCTCACCCTTGTCCCTGTTGCCCCGCTTTGTTACTGGTGCCCCGATCAATGTGATCGATGTTCAGAGACCGACACAGCACCGCACACCCCCTTAGTTGTACGACTCTGCAGAGCTACTATCGAGTGCCGAGGGTGATACCTCCTACCGCACTCCTGATGATATCTCTGTAGCGTAGCTAGTCGGTTGTGGGTTACCGAGGGTGATTCCTCTTTCACCACCTCTGAGGAAGCCTCTGTCGTGCAACCCCTCAAGTGTGGACCCATCGAGGGTGATTGCTCTGAGTTCACCTTGACGGTTACATCGAGTAGGAATCCAACGAGGGTGATTCCTCGGATTCCATCTTGATGTTATGGACACACGGTTATCCTAACTTTACTTCAGTTCTCTGTTGAAGTCGGGTCGACCCCGAGGGGTACCTGCGAGAGATGTGAAGTCGGGTTGACCGTGAGGGTACCCGCGAGATAATTACGTGGCACGACGGGGCAGGTAGACCGCCCCAGGAGAGGGTTGGGCCTGTCCCTTGCCATAAGTCCACGAGGCGGGGCGACGGGGTCACATGATCGTGGATCTCTGCTCGTTTCCGCGAGCTCCTAATAATTCACTAACGGATTTGGGTATTTTATCTGAGTTGGCCATTGGCCTATACGCACTACCACCACGCGGGATAATAGTTTAATGGGGCCCTCGGTGCCGTATGTATCAGCCGAAAGCTCTATCAGTTGTCCAATTCAGCATTGTGGGCCTGTCGGGCCAGTGCCACCTAGGATGAGGTGGTGCTCGTCTTGGCTCGTCGCATAACGACCCGGAGTGCAAAGGGCGATGGGCCCAAGACCCCTGAGCGCTTAGGATGTAGACTGGCGGGGACCTCTCTGCGGAGCCTAGGTAGAACTACATCGTGTCGATCAGCCGAGGCCGGGCATGACCCGGAAAAGTGTGTCTGGCCAGAGTTAATCGAGCGTGTTGGGTAACAGTAGTGCACCCCTGCAGGGAAGTTATCTATTCGAATAGCCGTGTCCACGGTAACATGACGCTCAGTGTTGTATCCCGATCTACTACAACTTGAACTGGATACATGTTATTTTAATTGTAAGATCCGGGATCGCTTTCTCGCAGGGAGTCGAGGGAGGATCTCTGGGCTTTACTATTACATGCTTGTTACTTTATGTTATACTACTAATCTGCACTCTTCTAATGCTGCAAGACGCTGAAGATGCTAGTGTTCGATAGGCTAGGCCTTCCCCTCTATTCTGGCATTTCTGCAGTTTAGTCCACAGATACAGCCCCTTCTTTGATACCGATGCATACTTAGAATAGATCTGATGTAAGTCTTGCGAGTACTTTGGATGAGTACTCACGGCTGCTTGGCTCCCCTTTTTCCCCATACCCGATTGCTGCGACTAGATGACGGAGCCCCGGAGCCAGCTGATCCCGTCGACTACTACTACCCCACCGGTGGAGCTTACTTCTACGTGGAGACCGACGACCAGGAGTAGATGGGAGGCTCCCAGGCAGGAGGCCTGCGCCTTTTCGATCAGATGTCGTTGTTTTGCTCAGCCTTCTTAAGGCAGCCTTGTTTAATTTTATGTCTGTATTCAGATATATTTGTTGCTTCCGCTAACGCTTGTATGCGAGCTTATGTATTCGAGCCCTCGAGGCCCCTGGCTTGTAATATAAAGCTTGTATGACTTTTATTTGTGTTTAGAGTTTGTGTTGTGATATCTTCCCGTGAGTCCTTAGGCTTGATCGTGTGCATTTGCGTGTATGATTAGTGCACGGTCGGGTCGGGGGCGTCACAATAGGCTAGGGCGAAAGGTTTCGCCTATAGACGTGTACGTGCGCTTGGGATACTATCTAGATAAACAACATGGATCTGGTAAACACCGTTACATATACTTTGTCAAGAATTATGTGGGAGATGCATCCAAATAACCCCACGATCAACTGCCGCTGCGTTGAGGTTCTATTGTCCAACCAAGGCTCTGTCAGACTAACAGGGATACCTCGATTATTAAGCATAATCGGACGAATGGATTGAGCGGTTAACGCTTGCACCTTATCTACCCCCAGAGACTTTATTCCAGCTACCGTACTAACTTTACTGTCACCGGCGTTCGGCATAGACTTCCACTCCTGTATGCACTTTAACTCTCCTTGTTCGGATCACGGTGTCTCGGGTTCCTGCTAGTCATAGGATCAGGGTAGAGACAAGAGACAAAATCATTGCACAAAACACATAGAAATAACATTAACTCAAAGTAAACTAATGGTACCTTGATGCACGTACATGTGGTTGTGAGGCTAGGCTTCTGATCTTAGCCCGAGAGGACTACTCAAACATCGCGAATAAATCACAAGCAAAAGACATTGCAGGGAAAAGTACTGTATACATGAATGATTGTAAGTCTTACAATGCCATTGATCACGATGTGGTGGTGGAGACAGTGTCTATGGAGATGACCGCTCTGTAGTTGGGAATGGTGACGACAACTGCGGGGTATTGGAGGAAGAATTCTGGTGTCTCTCCTTGCGAATGGTTTTCTTATCCTTTATATATTTCCTGGAATTTGTCAAGTCTAAAGTAACAGAAGCGGTGGCGCCTGGTACGAGCAAGGGTACACGCATTGGGCGCTCGTACCACATGTCATCTTCTCTCCTGGAGAGGGATGCGGGTGCCCAGTTGATTAGAATTGATCATCACGCCTCATATGTTCCATATATGACTTGATTTTGCACCTAAAATGGATTATTTATGCAAGGAACAAAATAAACAAGGATATTTGCAATCCTTTGCATTTATTAGTCATTTGTGGCAAACTGAAGTGATTATCTCGATTTATTTTCAAGATTATGCAGTTTAAACACAGGTAAAAATGATTGAATAATCCACTCACCAGAATTGGTGCTTGTGTTTTCAACGCGATTTTGCTCTTAGGTCTCACGATATGGAAATGTGAGATGAGACGGTAGATTGACGCTTCAGACAAGAGGAATTTCAACACGATTACATTGCCTCTGCCTATGTCGATTCAAAATCGTATGAGTCCATGATGATTGCTCACCTCTGTAAAAGAAATCCTAAGCATACACAGATCCAGACAACTCTATAACCAAACGAAGCCTCATGATAGGAGGTCTACCTACATAGCAGATAAAAAAATACCATGCCTTCCATACTCATCCGACTTGATTGAGCTTGAACCTATGGATGATGTGAGGAGGACAACACGTCAGGGCTGGGGCTCTGAAGACTGGGAGTGATCGGAGGAGGCATTAATGGAAGAGGGTGTGGCGAGCCGATGAAGTTGTGACCATCATGGTTGTCGTTCTCAGACGTAGTGGCCACACTAAGAGATGGAAGTCGTGGTAAGGGGTACTAGTTGGCGATGAAGGACACGAGGAGAGCTTGGGAAGGCCCTGCGGTAAGGGGGTATTGGTTGGCAATGTCTCTATGTGGGATCGAGGAGATAGGTCTAGAGGGGGGTGAATAGACTCTTAAGCAACCAAAGGTGCAGTTTTTAGTTCTCTTGAAACTTAGGCAGATTTTGGCACAAGTTAAGATATCACCAAGACTTCCTACACATGCATATCTAGAGATTGAGCAGCGGAAATAGTAAAGCATGCAAGTGTACGGAAAGTAATGGGGTAGAGAATAGAAGATCAAACGCAATGAAGACACGGTAGTTTTTGGCGTGGTTCCGATAGGTGGTGCTATCGTATGTCCACGTTGATGGAGGCTTCAACCCACGGAGGGTAACGGTTGCGCGAGTCCACGGAGGGCTCCACCCACGAAGGGTCCATGAATAAGCAACCTTGCCTATTCCACCATGGCTTCCATCCACGAAGGACTAGCCTCACTCGGGGTAGATCTTCACGAAGTAGGCGACCTCTTTGCCCTTACAAACTCCTTGGTTCAACTCCACATGATCTTGGAGGCTCCCAAGTGACACCTAACCAATCTAGGAGACACCACTCTCCAAAAGGTAATAAATGGTGTGTTGATGATGAACTCCTTGCTCTTGTGCTTCAAATGATAGTCTCCCCAACACTCAAACAGTTCCTCACAGATTTGGATTTGGTGGAAGAAGGATTTCAGTGGAAAGCAACTTGGGAAAGGCTAGAAATCAAGGTTCAAATGGTTGGATTGGAATATCTTGATCTCAACACATGAGTAGTGTAGGATCGAAGTATGTCTACCAGAGGGGGGGGGTGAATGGGAGTTTTAAATTTTTCTCGGAAATATCAAAACTCTCGGAACCCAGCAGCGGAACGAATGAAAATACAGTAAGCAGTGAGCGAATACAAACTACCGAATGGAAACTAACAATATGTACCGAGGTAAATCACATGATTGAAATATGGCATGTCACAGTTCGAATGTAAAGGGGTAGCATAAGTGACCAGTGATGCTCGATGGCGATAAGGTGTTTGGTAGACCAGTTCGCCCTTCTGCACAAGGACTGCGTCTGGTTGGAGGGGTTGTGATTTAACACAGAAGATAAACTCTCTTCGCCCTTTTCTCCTCGACAATTGGTTCGTCAACCAATGTCGATTACTCGTGGTAGATGCTTGAAGGCGATCTCCGAACCTTTACAGACTTCTTCTTCGAGAACCACAATTACTCTTGGCCTCTGAAGAAATTGACACCTAACCGTCTAGAGAGTTTGCAGCTCTCAAGAGTAATAGGCGGAGCGTACTGGACTTAGATTCTAGTGATGCTGAACCACTATCTAATTTTTCGGCTCTAGGGTTTTCTCTCGGTGGATTTTAAACTCAAATCTCTCGGAGAGGGGTTGCTCAACAATCTTCTCAGAATCAAACGGAGCAGCCACCGGACAACGCCGGCGCGGGGTGGCTATTTATAGCCGCAGCCTTCCCAGATGGGAAATGACCATTTTGGACACGCGGTCCAGCCAATGGCCAACCGACACGTTCACAACGGTCGGATTTGGGAGCAACGGTAACATTACTTGAGGAACAAGTAATGCTAACTCCTCGGCCAGAGACAAATCTCTCGCAGCGAAGAAGATCACAGTCTCTTGCTGGCAAGTATTTGCTCGGAACACAAAGAGATTTCTCTCGCATCTTTCATAGGATTTGGGTTTAGCATCAGAGAATCAAAGCTTCGAACGCTACACCCCTCTTAATAGTACGGTGGTCCTATGACTCAATGAAAAGAAACGAAACAACGAAAAGAATGCTACGTCTTCTCTTCGTCTTCAATTTACTCGGCTGCAGTCACTTCCTTCGGACAGGCACCGAACCAATTGCTTCACGTCAGCAATTTTTGAGGGTCACTCTTGTCGTCATATCCTTCGGTGATAACTTTCACTGCAACGCAGGGGATAAACTTCGGAGATATGAATCCAAACTTCTCTCAACTCCAGGGACCTGTTACTCTGTGTGCACTAGCAAACACATCAGTCCCTTACTGTTTGTCAACAATCTCCAAAACATAAGGAGGCAACATTATTGCACCAACAATCTCCCCCTTTTTGGACGATTGATGACAAAACAGATAATCATCGAAGTGAAGATAGATAAATGTAAATTGGGTCGAACAAGAGTGAGTAAGCGTTACTTGCTCGAATATGAAATGAACTCCCCCTAAATGTATGCAGGGACGAAATATATGAGATAGATTCTCCTGCAATAATTGAAGTATATGGAAGAGGTTTCAATCATTCGAGACATTTGATTCACACTGATGAGATATAATCCATCGAGATCTTAGTGCAATCAAAGATAACTTCTGATAATGATTCCACTTGCAAGACAAATACTTTCGAAAGAAATGGTGCAGCAGCAGGGGTTATTAACATTACATCACAGAAGTTATCGAGTTTTACAACATAGTACGGATAGGATATAGACCAAAAGTTGCAAACTCGAATCGAAACCAAACTCAAATGAAACACCAAAAGCAAATCTATCGAGACTCGATGTAATTCCCCCCCTTTTTGTCAACAAGTGTCAAAAAGGTGACGAATAACAAGAGTGAAGAACTGCAGATCTTGGATCAATCGGTGGCATCGCCAGATGAGCTGTCCGAGGTGATTTCATCTTCGGAAGTGACTGGAATAGCTTCGTCGTCAGCGGCAGCAGATTGTCCTTCAAGAATAAGAGCTTGAGGCTGAGCAGGCGAAGGAATAGCTGGAGTGGCCACAGGAGGAACACGAGACTGCACATTGCCTTCGGTAGGTTTCTCTGTTGGTGATGTGGCTTCAGATTCATCAAGCAATTTACGTAGCTTTAGATGAAGAAGATCAGTTGTAGGCTCATGAGCAGGTAGTGAAGGAGTCCTATCTTGAAAATCTTCGACAGTGAATGCGAACGGGAGGAATGAAGCTTTTGTGGCTTTCCTTCACAAGATACACTGTGCGCATCGCATGATCAATAACTTTCTGTATCCAGGGTGCAAAGACCTTGATGCAAAATGGATATTGAGCAGAATCCTTCAGGATGTGCAGGAACATGTCTTCGACATCGAAAATGTATCGCTCGGAGATTGCGTATATCGCATTGCGAAGGACATCTGATATTGACTTGTCTGGATTCATGCCAGCCATAGGACAGATGGTGTAAGAAAGCATGTGAAACAATGTCTGATTCTCGAATGTTAAATGTTCAGGACGGGGAGGACCAGAGTAGTCACGAATCTTGTCTTTATCCATAGTGCACTGAAAAACGTCATCTGAGATAACATCAATGTTGTGAACTCGAATTTCAGTGTTCCCATGCTCAAATCGAGGAAAATGGAAGTGCGAGACAAAATCCGTCGAAGTGCACTTGATGCGTTTTCCTTCGGTCATCCATTCCATGATCCATTTAGAGCTATCATTTTCATCGCCAGAGATGTACAATGTTGCATCGAATTGAAGAATAATTTCTCTGTTCCACGGGTGCTCGAACTCAAAGACCTTTGTGAGACATAAATCATCCAGATCCTGAAGAAGTTGATTAAAACAGCCAATAGATCGCATGACAGGAATGTCCAGAAATTCATGAGGAAAAATCTTCTTGCTCTCATAAAGGACGCGAGAGTAATAAATAGCTTGTTCCTTGGTCCAGAATCGAGGTGATTCAGAAGTGCGCGGGCCATCATACGGACTGGCCTGAAAGAATTTTGGATGCGCATTCCGATTGAAAAGCGGTCCTTTTGCGCCTGCGCCTGTCGAGAACAATGGCAATTCTTCGCGAGGATACGGATATTTAAGTTCTTCTTCGGGAGAAATAACTTCATCACCGTACACAACTGAGTCAGATCGGCGGACAGAGACAGATTTGCGCTCGGAGGGACCAACATCTGCCATTCGTGCGACTGTATCGATGGATAATTTTAGTGGGGAGGGAGTAGGAGGCACAACAGATGGTGCAGCAGGGGCGGTTGGTACTCGAGCAGGTTTATCAACTTGGGGCACCGAGGCCGACACATCCATTGGAGGAGGCAGAGACTGTTCCACAGTAACTTGTTTTTGCCCGTCGACAGATGAAACTGGGACTTGCGGCGCTTCATGAGCTGGAGAGGTTTGAGGTTCGGAGCGAGGAATTTCACCTTCCTATGAAACAACATGTTGCGAGGGAATTTTAGCCCGAGCAGGAGAGGCCACATGCACTGATTCAGTTGGCCTTGGCGAGGGAGGAGCATCCGAGTCCTTAACAGGTTGTGGCGAAGGAATAGCAGGCTCAGGAGATTTTTCTTTCTGAGACTGAGCATCTTGATGGACAGGCGACGGTTCCTTCGGAATAGGAGGTACATTTTTCTTCGCTATTTTCTTTCGTTGTTTGATCTTTTGCTTCGCAACTTGATCAATATGCCCCTTGACCAGATCATTGTAGCCAGTGACTTTGGCTTGATGTTCATCACAAATTTTCTGAACAATTTCATCGAGATCTGTGTGAAAGCGCAATCTTCGGTTACGTAGAAGACTCATGGCTCGGTTGATATCCTTGTAGGAATCTTCGAGTGTGTTGATGATAAACTTTGATGAGGCAGTTTCCATTCGCTCATTAAGATCCATTAGTTCGGCAGAGAGAGAATTAATCTCGACTGCATCATCTCTCAATTCTTGCACTACAGAAGTTGCTTGAGTAATAACTTCGGCAGGGATTGGCAAAGATGCCACCTCTCCATCGAAAGGGTTCTCCACAAACTTATCGAGCTGCTCCATGATGAATATGTGATCATAATAATGAGGTGCATCTGACTTGGCAGAGGTAGCAGTGTGAACAGGAACAGGAACATGCTCGGAAGGCGGCTTTGAAGCCAATGGTTGAGTCAGTGTAAGTGCAAATTTAGCAACCTTTTCCTTCGGAGCAGAGGATTGAGGAGCATCTTGCTCGGTAGGCATCTTGATTTTCCTCACTTCAGGTATGGGAATGTTTTCGCCAGGCTTAGCAGCATTCACTGGAGCATCAACTACCAAATCCTTCAAGTTAATTGCATCGGGATGAGGAGTTGTGTTCACGTGCTGTTTCATAGTGACAGTGGTAGCTGTCGTTTTTCTGGCAGGCATCTTCTTCGATGGGGCCAGATTGACCCGAAGATCAGGCAGCACGGTGCAAGTGGTAATGTTCACATCCTCGCTGAGAGTAGCAGCAACCTCTTCTTTGGTGAGCGGAGGATCATCTTCATCAGCAGAGGAATCATCCATATTTTCGTCATCTGCTGCCACAACCTTTTTCTTCTTCGGTGCACGCTTTCTTTTCGAAGCAGCAGCATTGGGATCATGCTTATGTTTGGTGCGTCCTTCAGACATCCCTTCGGCCTTTTTCTTTTCCACATCATCTTTGAGAAGACGAAGGTTTTCAGCTTCACGAGCCTTTTTCTTTTCAGCCCTTTCAGCTCTTTTGACGGCATTGCGCTGACGCTTAGCGAGCTCATCGGGATATGAGGCAGGAGTGCGAAGGGAAGACTCATGAGCATTTGCCGGAAGTGGAGGTATCTCTTGAGGTCCATTAGACTTGATTAGAGAAATTTCTCGGTAGTCACCCCACGGTGGATGGAATGCAAAGTTCTGAGCAAAACGAGGGGCAACGAACTCATAATTGAACCATTTGCTCACCCAGTGGCGTCGAATCCATTGCTGTCGTGTATCTCGTTCGTGTTTTGATTCGACTGGAACCGTGTTGTATTGGTCATGAGAAATATATTCAGCTGTGTTTGTGAGAGCCTGTCTGCCACCCCTCTTCTTTTTCGGAGCAATTTCTACTTGCTCGTCGTCATTTTGTTCGGCCCTTTTTCTCTTGCTGGTTGACGGGCCTACCGTTGGGCCCTTAGCATTTGGAGCTTTTGATTCATCAGCAGTGCCCAATACAATATCATCTCTTTCAGGCTGGCTACGCTGAGCTGAATCTGCAACTGACTACATTTTCCCTAGCTTGGTGATGTGCAGCAGCTATGGCGGCACGGAGACGAAGATGATCCGCGGCGGCGAGGGAGGACTCCGGCGACCCCTTTCCGGCAGTGAAGCGGCGAAGGTGGTCGGCGTCGTCGAGCTCGAGGAGGAGCAGTGCGGTAGGGCTTCGGTGAGTGGCGATGGTGAAGACGCGAAGTGAATCAAGGAAAGGGGGCGGCGCAGTATTTATATGCGAAGGAAAAATGACCACACCCTGTAAATCTGATCGGACGGACGGAGTCAAGGTACGTTTGCGATTCAACGGATAGGATAAGCTGGCAGTTGATGATGAGCACGTGGCAACCGTCATCAAAGAACGTGGTCCAGACCTGGGCGGGAAACCCCAAATTTTGGACGGCTTTCGCCAAAACAGATGAAGTTTGGACCGAAACTTTAGCGTGGTCAAGGACACCAGATAAAGTTTCGTTCACAGATGAATTTTGTGCATTCATAACAGAATAGCATAGACTGGAAGAGATAGAATAGAGGGAAAACAGGGTCCTAGGTATTTCACTCAGACGAAGAAAAAACGAATACTCGAGAGAAAAACTATGAGTGAAATTCATTCGGACAAACAGAAAATCCTCAAGTGCAGCTCATCCAAGAGAAATTGTGGTGGCGTTACCCATCGTATAAGAACTGTATGACCCCGAGCGTCGCACAATTATCGTGGCACCCAGTTAGTCTAGTTCTTCGTTAATGTATTCACTCTCAGAAAGAAAATTTCACTTTGTCGAAATTTTCAAACTCTTCGAGTGTTATGCACCCATTCCTTCTAAGATGTGGAAGTGTTGGTACGGGTGCCGAGTCCAGCTTACTGCATGTTTGCGGAATCTAGGATATTTAGCTCACACCGTAACGCACAGAATCTTTTCTCGTCGAGAGGCTTGGTGAAGATATCAGCGAGATTCTCTTCGGTGTTGACGTGACTGATAACAATATCCTCTCGAGCAACATGATCGCGTAGGAAATGATGTCTGATCTCAATATGCTTGGTGCGTGAGTGCTGCACAGGATTGTGTGCAATTTTGATCGCACTCTCATTGTCGCACAATAGAGGGATCTTCTTGACCTTGATGCCATAATCCTTCAGAGTCTGCTTCATCCATAGCAACTGTGTACAACATGTGCCAGCAGCAATATATTCGGCCTCAGCCGTAGAGAGTGAGACAAAATTCTGCTTCCTTGACGACCAACAAACCAATGATCTACCGAGGAAATGACATGTCCCCGAAGTAGATTTCCTGTCAACCCGGTCACCTGCATAATCTGAGTCTGAATAGCCAACGAGGTCAAACTGTGCTCCCTTAGGATACCATAAACCTAAGGTGGGGGTGTGAGCCAAATATCTCAGAATACGCTTGACCGCTTGGTGATGCGATTCTTTCGGTGCAGCTTGAAAACGAGCACACATACAAACACTTAACATAATATCAGGTCTGGATGCACATAAGTAAAGCAAAGAGCCAATCATCGAACGCTAAGCTTTCTGATCGTAATCTTTACCGTAAACATCTGCGTCCAGCTGGCCATTTGTGGGCATGGGGGTTTTGTAACCCTTCTGTTTGCAATCTTGCATTTTGAACTTCTTAGGACAGTCCCTCAGGTATTTCTCCTGGGATATGAAAATTCCATTGTCCCGTTGATGAATTTGCAGTCCGAGAAAGAACTTAAGTTCACCCATCATAGACATTTGATACTTCTCGGACATCATTCGCCCGAATTCCATGCTGCAAGCATTGTTAGTACAACCAAAAATAATATCATCCACATAAATTTGACACACGAATAGATCGCCATCAATAGCACGAGTGAAAAGAGTGGAATGAGTGGATCCTGGCTTGAACCCTTTATCGAGCAAAAACCTCTTCAGAGTGTCATACCAAGCTCGAGGGGCTTGCTTTAGCCCATATAGCGCCTTTTTCAACCTGAAAACTTTGTTAGGAAACTGAGGATTTTCAAAGCCAAGTGGCTGCCTAACATATACTTCCTCATCAATTTCACCATTGAGGAAAGCACTCTTCACATCCATTTGATAAAGCAGAATATCATTGTAATTTGCATAAGCGAAAAGAATACGAATTGCCTCAAGGCGAGCAACAGGAGCATATGTTTCACCGAAATCAATACCTTCTACCTGTGTATACCCTTGAGCGACAAGACGTGCTTTGTTTCTCACAACAATGACATTTTCATCTTGCTTATTTCGGAAAATCCATTTTGTGCCGATGATATTGTGCTTCTTAGGATTCGGTTTGTCAACCAATTCCCACACATCATTTAATTCGAATTGCACCAACTCTTCTTGCATGGCATTCATCCAATCGGGATCATTCATAGCTTCTTCATACTTGGTAGGTTCTGTCAATGAGACGAAAGAGAAGCTGCCACAGTAGTTAGCCAAACGAGTGCGAGAGCGAGTTGTGGGTCGGTAACCTGGATTCTCGAGATCTTCGAGGATTAATGCAGGGTCAACTTGATTTGCCACTCGTGGGTGAGGATTTCCTTCAAGATGATCATTTTCATTTTCCTCATCATCATCAGGATTGGCATTAGTATCGCCATTTTCATCATGATTGCCATTTTGATCGGCACTTGCATTCGCATTTGGGTTGCCATTTGTGTTCGGAGTGGCATTTGCTTCGGCAGTAGCTTGGCGTGTTCGTCGAGCTATGGGAGCATCATCATCGGAAGAATCAGGTACATTTCCTTCGACTGGCCTGACATCCCCAATAGCCATTTGCCGAATAGCATCCGAAATCGGAGGTTCATCTATCACATTAGGCAGGTGCTCCTTTTGGGAGCCGTTAGATTCATCAAACCACACATTTACCGTTTCCATAACTTTCCCGCGGTGAGAGTTATAGACACGATAAGTATGCGAGTTTGAGCCATAACCAAGAAGAAAACCTTCATGTGCCTTGGGAGCAAACTTGGAATTATGATTCATGTCACGAATATAGCAAGGTGCACCAAAAACTCATAAATAAGAAACATTCGGTTTCTTGCCAGTGATAAGTTCATATGAAGTTTTCTTAAGGAATTTGTGAAGATAAACATGATTCACAACATGACAAGCAGTATTAATAGCATCAGCCCAGAAACGAATAGGAGTTTTATACTCACTGAGCATTGTTCTCGCCATTTCAATAAGAGTTCTATTCTTTCGCTCAACAACTCCATTCTGTTGGGGAGTGTATGCGGCAGAGAATTCATGAGTGATACCATTTTCATCGAGAAAATCTTCGATATGAGTATTTTTGAACTCAGTACCATTGTCGCTTCTGACATGCTTAATTCGCACTTCATATTCATTTTCAGCCTTCTTGGCGAATCTTTTGAAGATGTCTTGGGTGCAAGTTTTGTCTTCGAGAAAGAATACCCAAGTGTATCGAGAAAAATCATCAACGATAACCAGACCATAATGACTGCCTCCGAAACTTGCATAGTTTTGAGGCCCGAATAGGTCCATATGAAGAATTTCCAGTGGTCTTGTTGTGGTCATGACTGTTTTTGATGAATGATGCTTCTTGGCCAATTTACCAGCCTCACAAGCAGCACAGAGACGATCCTTGTCGAATTTCACATCAGGAATACCACCGAGATGATTTTTCTTCACTAGAGTCTGCAAGTTCCTCATACCTGCATGACCAAGTCTTCGGTACCACAGCCATCCTTCGGTTGCTTTTTCAAACAAACAAGTTCGGACTGAGGGACCCTTAGAGAAATCCACAATATATAAATCACCTTTTCTATTTCCTTCGAACACGAAGGAATTGTCAGTGGCCATGAAGACAATGCATTTGGATTTAGAAAATAGAACTAGCATGCCTAGATCACAAAGCTTGCCAACAGACATAAGATTGAATCCAAGAGACTGAACAAGTAAAACATCATCAATGTTCTTGTCCTTGGATATAGCAATTTTACCTAACCCAAGTACCTTTCCTTTGTTGTTGTCGCCGAAAGTAATGTACTTCTCAGATGAAGTAGTTAAGTTGGGGTCGACAAACAACGACTTGTCTCCGGTCATATGACTAGTGCATCCACTATCCATTATCCATTCGGTACACCCAGAGACATAGTCCTGCAGGGAAATCAGGCTTTCTTAACCACCCACATCATTGTAGGTGGCTTCGAAACATATGAGCGAGCAGAATATGATTTCTTTCGATAGTCATGTGAATTGTAACTTGAATGAGTGCGAGAATAATCGAAAGAGTATGCATTGAAATTCCTTCCAGACGAATGAGTATAGCGGTTGGGAGAGACAAGCATGTACTCATTCTGTCGAATCTTTTCCAGAATATATCGAGCATTCTCTTCCTGCATGGTTAGTAGTCTAGTAATAGGTAATGCTTCGATAGTTTTCTTAGGCACCCAGATACCTTCCTTTGGAGGGCCATTCCTGCTGTTCGGTCCAACATAGCTAGCAACAGCCTCACCACGTTGGTTTTTGAACAACTTATAGTTGTCCAGAGAATCATCATATGAGTATTCGGGGATCGGCGAGTCATATCCCGAAAGTAAAGCTGGATCGAGTGTTTTGCTCTTAGCAGGCACCCATACAGTGCGAGGATATTGATCTGGTTCCCAGTAGGAGCCATTCTCATTTAGTTTCCTTTCGAAACCGATACCTTCCTTCCTGGGGTTTTTGTGAAGAATGGATTTCTTCAGAACATCACACAGGGTTTGATGCCCTTTGAGAGACTTGAACATTCCTGTCTGAAGAAGATCCTTCAACATGACATTTTCATCAGAAACAGAACCTTTTTCCTCGACAGAGGGGTTAGCATTCACAGAAGATTCAGCATTTGATTCAGCATTACTGTGTTCGAGACATTTTAAGCAAGGAGGTTTAAACACTTCAGGTTTCTCTTTGAGTTGTTGGGTGAGAAGAGAATTTTCCCTGATCAAGTCATCATGAGTGAGGGTGTCCCGGACTAGGGGGTACTCGGGCTGCCGGCCTATCTCTCATGGGCCGGACTGGTGGGCCGCTCTCTACACGTCGATGGATGGCTGGATTGTGGACGACCCCGTATGATAGAAGGAAATCTCTGAAGTCTTGGCGTCTCCTCCAAGGAATAGATGGCGTAACCGGCATGTTTATCCCTGATGATAACCGACCATATGTAACCCTAGGCCCCCCCTGGTGTCTATATAAACCAGGAGGTTTAGTCCGTAGGGAGGAGACTCATAATCTAGGGTTTAGCCCACTTGATCTCGAGGTAGATCAATTCTGTAACCTTCATACAATCACATCAATACAATCAAGCAGGACGTAGGGTTTTACCTCCTCGAGAGGGCCCGAACCTGGGTAAATCGCTGTCTCTACGGTCTCTGTTACCATCTGCTCCTTGCCCCATAGTTCGGACCCCCTACCCGATATTTGCCGGTTTTGGTACCGACATTGGTGCTTTCATTGAGAGTTCCGCCGTGGGACATCAAGGATCAATGGCTCGCCTAATCATCAGCAACAGCGCTAGCCGCAGGGACACTTTTGTTCCCGGCCAGCTCTTCACGTTCGGAAGCGTCGTGCTACATGCCGACCCGGCCGGTTACCTTGGCCGGGTCGACAGCTTCACCCCCGACCAGGAGATCAGATTTGGAAACTTAGAATTCGTCGCCGACTCCCGGGGAGATCTTATCCTCACGGGGTCCTCAGCCTCGCCTGACGGACCCACGAATCCTGAAGCGCCGGCTTCGAATACGGCCAACCCCGCCGCCGAGACGGTAGCCGCTGCAGATTCAACCTTGAGCCCGGATCTGACCTCCGCGCTCGGTTGTCGAACTCCAGCCTCGGCCGAGCGTAACTTCGGGACAAATTCTGACACCCCCGTCACGGCCATACTGCGGGTCGACCCCGCAAATTACCCGAACATGGAATCAACCGATCTCTCGTCATTAAACGGGATATTAGATCGGATCCAAGCTCTGGGAATCGCCGATGGCCAGTCCTCGGTATACGATCAGATCGGGCTTAAAACCGACGACAGGGAAATTTATACCCCCGCCACTACTCACTTGGTCGCCACTATCGAAAGCCCCTCAGAGGCCTCGCCCGTTACCTTCGAACCAAAAACGCATGAGGTGCGGGTTTTCGACCAACAGGCTTCGCCTTCTAGCTCGGCAGCCGAATTCCGCTCTGGAGAGGGTTTAGAGCCGGAGTCCGGCTCAACATGCAAGTCCGGATCCGCTCACCCGCGCCTGGTCAATTATCCAGGTCTCGGCGCACCAGATTCGATGACAATCCAGGATGCGGCCCCCAAAACTCCGGACTCACACTCCGCTGGGATCAAGTTTTTTATCCCTCCCACCCCCCACATTGAGTATTGTCCGGATAACACAGGACGTCCCGACATATGGGCCCTGATGTACGTTAAGCAGCAGCCCGGAGAGACAGTCCGGCACTTCTGGGCCAGATTCCTTATCATCAAAACTAAGATGACGGACGGCTGTGACAAGGACATTCTAGAGATCTTCCGGCAAAACTGCAGAGACGAGGGCGTCTTAAACGCCCTCGCCCGCCGCCACATCCAAAATTTCTCGGATTTATCGGATCTGGTGTCCAAATATTGCGCCATGGAGTACGCTTGGCAGGCCCAGCTTGAGCAAAGGGAGTCAACCTGCACAGAGGAACTAAACCGAGCTCGGGCGAAACGCGCACTCCCTCACCGGACACACCCATACGAGCCGTCCGAGAAAAAGATGAAACCCCTGACGAGGTCCAGAACGGTCCTTGACGGAATACTGGATAAACCATGCCCCATACACTCTGCAAATCCAACCCACAGCCTTCGAGCTTGCTGGGTGGTCAGGCAAGTCGCCAAGAGCGGCAAGGCCATTCTCGGAGGCCCGTACTCCACCAAAAGTCCAGTTATGCCCCTTGACGACGACGCTGAAATCTTAACAATCTACGAGACTTACTCTTCGAAGAATCAGAGGAAGAGGGCCCTTCGAGAGCTCACCCAAATTCACCACGTGGCAGAGACAGACTCCTGGACAAATACACCCATCACTTTTAGTGAACAAGACCAGCTGAGATCCTGTCCTACCCGAGCCGCTGCCGCCCTTGTCCTTGAGCCCATAGTGGATGGATTCCGACTACAAAAGGTGTTGATGGACGGCGGCAGCGGGCTAAACCTCATCTACGAGGATACCTTGGATAAAATGCAGTTAGACAGATCCCGCATAGAGCAAAGTCACACTACCTTTCGAGGGATTATCCCCGGAAAGGAGGCGCGTGCCAGTGGCCGCGTGACTCTTGATGTGGTCTTCGGAACTACCGAGAACTACCGGTCCGAAGAACTGCTTTTCCACATCGTGCCCTTCCGCAGCGGCTATCATGCCTTACTTGGGCGCGATGCCTTCACACGATTCCATGCTATACCACATTACGGGTACATGAAAGCTTAAAATGCCAGGGCCAAACGGTATAATCACGGTAATAAGTGATCCGGACAGAGCCCTGCGAGCCGAGAATAAAACGGCATCGCTCGCCCTCAAAGCGTTGTCCGCAGCCCTCGCGGCCGAAGAATTTACCGCGCTCCGCTCGACGGTGGACAAGGACGACGTCATCCTTGATAAAAGGCAAAAATCCACGTCCTTTAAACTGCAGATGAAATCATTAAATTCCAAGTGCACCCAACAGATCCCAACAAGACGGCGTCCATCGGAGCCCAGCTGGACCCCACAGTTGATGAAGAATTGCGCCAATTTCTGCGTGCAAACTGGGATATCTTCGCCTGGCACCCTTCGGACATGCCAGGGATCCCGCGTAGATTAGCTGAACACAGCCTGAACATAATCAAAGGTTTGAAGCCAATTAAACAGACTCTCCGTCGGTTTTCCGAATCCAAGCGTCAAGTCATGGGTGAGGAACTGGCCAAGTTGCTCGAATTCAGATTCATCCGGGACATCAAACATCCTGAGTGGTTGGCCAACCTGGTCATGGTGCCGAAGAAGGATAAGTCCTGGCGATTGTGCGTCGACTTCAAGGATTTGAACAAAGCTTGCCCTAAGGATCCTTTCCCCTTGCCCCGCATCGACCAGATCATTGATGCCACCGCCGGGCACGACTCGTTATGTTTCCTCGACGCTTACTCCGGATACCATCAAATCAAAATGAAGGAGTCCGACCAGGCGGCCACCGCATTCATCACTCCTTATGGACCATTCTGCTTCAACACAATGCCCTTCGGTTTAAAGAACGCATGGGCCACATACCAGCGCATGATCCAAACGTGTCTGGAGAAACAAATCGGCAAAACAGTCGAAGCTTATGTGGACGATGTGGTTATCAAAACCAAACACGTCAGCCAGCTGGTGGACGATCTCCGGCAAACCTTCGACAATCTTCGGACTTTCGATATACGGCTTAATCTGGAAAAGTGTGTCTTCGGAGTGCCGGCCGGCAAGCTGCTCGGCTTCATAGTTTCCCATAGAGGAATAGAGGCCAATCCAGCGAAAATCCAGGCACTGTCCGAGTTGGCTATCCCCACTGAGCTCAAACACGTCCAGAAACTGGCCGGTACTGTTGCAGCCCTAAGCCGCTTCATCTCGCGCCTCGGCGAAAAGGCCCCGCCGCTATATAAATTGCTCAAACGGACGAAGAACTTCGAATGGACTAGCGAAGCGGCGGCGGCACTCGAAGAAATAAAAACTCTACTGTCCAGCAACCCGATTTTGACGCACCCAGCCCGGCTGAGCCAATGCTGCTATATATCTCGGCGACGAATCAGGTGGTCAGTGCGGTTCTTGTTGTCGAACGAGAGGCCGAGGGTCACAAGCTCCAGGTACAGAAACCTGTGTACTATGTATCCGAAGTGCTTACCCCGTGTAAAACAAGGTACCCGCATTACCAGAAGATCGCCTACATAGTTTTCATGGCATCCCGAAAGCTCCGCCATTACTTCCAGGAGTGCTCGGTTACGGTAGCATCCGAAGTACCATTGAATGACATAATCAACAATCCTGACGCCACAGGGCGCATAGCCAAATGGGCTATAGAACTTCTCCCCTTCGAAATCATCTATCGACCGCGTCGAGCTATCAAATCTCAAGTTTTGGCTGATTTCGTTGCGGAATGGACGGAAGCCGAACTCCCTAGGGAGTACAGCACATACTCACATTGGACGATGTACTTCGACGGCTCCAAAAGGCTTGCAGGACTGGGGGCTGGAGTGGTCCTCACATCCCCCACAGGCGACAATATTCGGTACATACTCCAGATCATGTACACCGACTCCAACAACGCAGCCGAATACGAGGCTCTACTGCACGAACTTCGGATGGCAGTGTCAATGGGCATAAAGTGGCTCGAGGTACGAGGGGATTCTAATCTTGCCATCTCTCAAGTTAACGGCGAATTTGACGCAAAAGACCCAAAAATGACAGCATACCGCAACGCCGTCCTGAAGATCTCCGCCCGCTTCGAAGGACTAGAGTTTCACCATATCCCTCGTGACAACAATCAAGTTGCGGATATCCTTGCTCAAATGGGCGCTAAGCGCGACCCCGTCCCTGAGAACACCTTCTTGGAACGACTTTTCAAGCCATCCGTGGTGTGGCAGGAGAACGCCCAGGGCTCGGACAACAATACCCCAGGAGAGTTCATCCCTCCGCCTATTGAACCAGATAATGGAATTATCGGGGGCTCGGCCATCGCAATGACCACTTCGGCTCACGAAGTCATGGCGGTAATCGCGCCATGGATCGAGCCTTTCCTCGCCTACCTCCTCCACCAAGAATTACCGGCTGACCAGACTGAGGCCAGGCGTATCCTTCGACGATCTAAAGCCTATAAAGTCCATGAGGGAGAGCTATATAAGAAAAGCACTACTGGCGTCCTCCAGAGATGTATCTCCGAAGAGGAGGGCAGGCAGCTTCTGGCCGAGATTCACGCTGGCATGGGTGGTCACCACGCGGCAGCTCGGGCCCTGGTCAGCAAGGCTTTCCGAGCAGGGTTCTTTTGGCCCACTGCCCGAACAGACGCCCAAACATTGGTCCAACATTGCGTTGGATGCCAGCGCTTTGCAAATCAGAGTCATATGCCCCCACGGCCCTTCGGACGATCCTAATTACTTGGCCTTTCGCGGTCTGGGGGCTGGACATGGTTGGACCACTTAAAGGGGGGATCAAGAAAAAGAAATATCGACTCGTCATGGTAGATAAATTCACTAAATGGATCGAGGCAAAGCCGGTCACTTCAGCCAAATCTAAGCCGGTCATCGACTTTATATCCGGCGTCGTACACCGTTACGGTGTTCCCCACAGCATAATAACGGACAACGGATCCAACTTTACCGCCCAGGAAGTCAAGGACTGGTGCGCTAATTTAGGCATTCAGCTCGACTACGCCTCGGTGTATCACCCACAGTCTAATGGACAGGTCGAGAGAGCGAATGGCCTGATCTTGAGTGGCATTAAGCCTCGTTTGGTCCGATCTTTGAAAGACTCCGGCTGCCATTGGGTTGAGGAGCTCGACTCCGTACTGTGGGGCCTACGCACCACTCCTAATCGATCCACCGGCTACACACCATTCTTCATGGTATATGGGGCAGAAGCCGTCCTCCCCTGCGACCTTATTCACGACGCCCCTCCGGTGCGTATATACGAAGAAAAGGAGGCCGAGCTGGATAGGCAGGATGACCTGGACGCCTTGGAGGGCGAGCGCGACATAGCTCGGGCTCGTTCTGCTTTTTATCAGCAGCAGGCCAGACGTTATCAGAGCAGGGAAGTATGGACGAAGGACTACAACGTTGGCGATTTAGTCTTGCGTCTCCCGGAGAAGCAGAAGCATAAGCTGGTGCCCAAATGGGAGGGGCCCTTCATAATTGACCAAGTACTCACGGGCGGGGCGTACCGCCTCCGTGACCCGACGGACGATCGCCTCGAACCAAACCCATAGAATGCAGCTCGGCTGCGATGTTTCTACGGCTAGTCCTGCAAACTCACCTTGTTCGATTTATCCTTTTCGGATCTTCCTCTTTCTAGTCAATAGTCTCTCCCGGGTGGTGTTCGGAAAATGCCGAATTACGTTAGGTTCTTTTTCGGCAAACATCTTTGAATGTACCACACTTTGTTACCTAGGGGCTTCTTTTACGAAGCTCGTCAAATTTCATTTATGCAATCATCCGTTTTTACGTGTTTGCAACCTTCCTGTGTCGTTCTCAAGCCACTATATGCATCAACTTGACTTAAGATTTGGCCAAGCTGGGTTGCCTCGCTCCTGTGTTTACCCCCTACGTTCCCGATTGTTCGGCTAGGGAGTAAAGGGAGCACCTCTGTGATTGTTACGTCCGGATTTCCCGGGTACGTACCTCAGACGGGTGAAGCCGAAAGCTAGTATCTTAAGATAACAAGTTGGTCAGCTACAGGGGGAAGTGAAAATAATTGGTACCTATCACCAAGTTTCCGGGGTATTTTCCCGAAGTAACCATCCCCGTCTAAATTCGGGTACTCGGTTATCCATCCACAGATAACGTGGTCACCTGACGAAAGGAACCCATAGCGGAACTATTTTCGTCGGAAGATGTTTCTTACGTTAATCAGTATTATAACATAACTCCCCGAGCACGTTTTTGTCTGTTTGCACCAAATGGCCGGATTGCCTGGTTTTCCGAAGTATATTTCCGATGTTCTCGGGTTACATAGTAGGAAAACACTCCTTCGCTTCTGGTCGAGGAGGCGGAAGCCGATGGCCGGTTAAGACAACGTTTTTTATGCACGGTTTGGAGACTATCCGATGTAAAGTACATAGATACATAGAATCGACCTATCAATCTTGATCCAGACCATCTATTATGGTCTCCAGAGCACAATCTGCTTGGGACAGCCGAGCTGCGGGCATAACCTGGTCATATACCAGATGCACGGGCACTTCTTGCCCATCTGGCCCTACCGGCCCAACTCATGCTAAATGCTCCGGTTCCAGCTTGGTGAATCGGGTCTTGATCATCGCCCACACTTCCCGTGCTCCTTCATGACAAGATGACATCTTCCATAACTCAAAGCGGCATCGAGCTCCTTTGAAGCGACTCGCGAGTTCAGCCATCCCTTCCGGAGCCACTTCGCCAGGCCACAGTGCTTTGAACATGCTCTTCATGGTTCTCCGGGCCCGCTCATGTACAGCGGATAGCTCCTTCAGCAGGTCCCGCCCAAAGTAACCGGCTTCCTCTTCGGGACGCCCGGTCAGCAGAACTACAATAAGACATGGCATTGTTCATCTAGCTACCGTATACGTTCGGTTATTGAACGGACGACTTAGATTGCACTTACCGAACATGCCTGTTTTCAGTCTTTGATTCTCCTCTTGGGTTATAGTCAGTTGAGCTTTTAATCTTCTGATTTCTTGGACCTGTTGTTCGCCTTCCGCCTTAAGCTTATCCCTCTTCTCATGACTTCGGGACAGCACCCGGTAGCCAGCCTCTTGCTGTGACTCCGCATACCTTTGGGCTTTCCTGGCCACATCCAGGTCCTTCTGCAACTGATTTATCGTCTCGGCTGCTATGGAAACATTTTTCATTAGTGGAGATGTTCCACCCTATTTTCTCTTTAAAGAACTTTAAATTCGGCACTTACCATGTGCCTCTCTGGTGAATGTTTTCACCCCCTCTAGCTCGGTTTTCACAGACTTTAACTCTGTTTGAGCCAGCTTGAGGTCCTCGGACAGCTTTTTGTTCTGCTCCCGAACAGTCTGCACAAATAGTAGGGCAGCATGGATATCAGACCCTTAACTCGGCCGTCCCGCCCAAATTAAGGCTCGGGGGCTACTGGGTTAGGTACTAGTTGTCAAAACTATTACTATACCTGCATATTCGTAGACATGAGCCTCACTGCGCCTTCAAGTCCCGTTCGGGCGGCGCTGAGGTATGCATCTACCGAGCTAAGAGCATTAAACTCCTAATTAGACAACGCGGTGTGCCGAAGTGATGCCTTGCGCCGCCGATGATTCATCACACTTTCAACTTCAGAATTAGTGACCGAGACGTCTCCCGAGTCCTCGGGATTTTGGTCCTCGGCAGTGGCTCCCGGAGTAACTCCGGTTACAGCTGGCGACCTCGGATTTGAGTCACCCCTTGGCACCTTCTCAACATCCTTGGCCGCGCGCGGTTCCACGCGTCGTCTATCGAACACCACGGAACGAATTATTGGCATATGCGGTGGATGTTGATGATAGAGGCCATAGCAGTACGGTGAATACATTACCTCTTCGGGCGGGCCGCCGATGATGTAGCTCCCGTTGGGGCCACACGTGGGGTCACCCCATGACTACTTGTCGTCGGAGCCACTGGTGCCGCCTTTACGGCTGTTAGGCGCGTCGTGCGGCGGCCCTTGGGAGTAGGTGTCAGTGTGTTCGGGCCTGCAGCGACTGAGCGTTTCTTTTGAGAGGAAGCCCATTGGCCACTTACCACGGAGGAGGGAAGCGCCCCGGGATGATCGGCCAACAGGGCCACCTTGGAGCCAGCAAGGCTCTCCTGGTAGAAGACCCCGTCCTCGAAATTAATGGATGTTTCAGGGTCGTCATGGAACCCAGGATCGTCATCGCGAGAGTAATTCTCCGGTTGCGGAGCCGGGCAACTCACCGCTTCGATCCATCGCCTCCAACTCTGTTCGGACAAGATGAAGATCCGATTATGAAAAGTCTGGGGTAATATCCGAACTAAAAAGAGTGGTCGAACTCACCATTTCGATGGGCTCATACATCGAAAAGCCTTTCCTGAGCTTTAGTCGAGCGAATTCTTGCTCTTCCCCCTTGAACAAACCGGCTAGTATGGCGGCTATCACTGCCTGATTGGCGGGCCCCTTCTTAGTGTACCGGGCAGCGTCGTCCTCCCCATTGTAATTCCATAGCGGATGAATTCTCTGTTGGAGAGGCTGGACACATCGAGCGATGGCTATTGCCATCACATCAACGATGGTTAGTCCGTTATGAGCTAACCACCTCACTTGAGCAGCCAGTCGAGCTACTTCGGCACTTTCCTCTTGAGAGGGACTCTTCGGGCGCCAGTTGAACCACTTCGTTGGAGAAGCCAATGAAAATTCCGGTAGACCCCTTCGAACTTGATCGAATAAAGGGACGTCTTCGATATAAAACCATTCTGAAGTCCACTCTTCGGCATCCTTCTTCGGAGTCCCAACAGGGTATCCGGTCCCGGCAATGCGCCATACTTCGGCTCCGCCGACCTCGTAGATGACCCCTTCCCGGGTGCGGGGGACTAGGCAGAAGAATTTCCTCCACAACTCAAAGTGCGCCTCGCAGCCCAGGAACATCTCGCATAAAGCGACGAAGCCCGAAATATGGAGGATCGATCCGGGGGTAAGGTGGTGAAGCTGAATCCCGTAGAACTCTAGTAAACCCCTCAAGAAGGGATGGATGGGAAAACCCAGGCCTCGCAGCACGAAGGGCACGAAGCAAACTCTTTCCTCCCCGTGAGGGGAAGGGAAATTCTCCGCAAGGGCCTTTCTGTCTGCGGAAGTTAATCCGGGGCGGGTGGATGTGAGATCTTAGGCGGGCAGATACCCCTGCGCCTCAAGCCTACGTAGTCGCATACAAGATACGGAGCATCCCGCCCAATCACCTTGACGGGGGCCATGAGGGCGTGAGGAAGAGCCTGGGGAGCTTGCCATTGTTTGTTGACTTTGGCTTTGCGAGGATGTGGAGAAGAATGGCAGGGGGTGGGGTGCGTTAACATCCATGCCCTGGGCCTATTAAAGGGACATTTTTGTAAGAACCCATCGGGCCACTCGCATTCTGTGGGCGCGCAGAAATCGAGGGTCGTCATTTAATTCTATCTCTGAAGATACCTCGGTAACTGACTTAGTGGTAGCCGAATTATTGTTAATCCGAATATAGGTAACGGGAGGAACTCGCCATCCAAGCCGAAGACTTCTGAAGCATGAGGCTGCCGAAGACCATAGACCTCGGCATTGAAGGCTAGTTCGGGGGCTACTGAGGGTGTCCCGGACTAGGGGGTACTCGGGCTGCCGGCCTATCTCTCATGGGCCGGACTGGTGGGCCGCTCTCTACACGTCGATGGAAGGCTGGATTGTGGACGACCCCGTATGATAGAAGGAAATCTCTGAAGTCTTGGCGTCTCCTCCAAGGAATAGATGGCGTAACCGGCATGTTTATCCCTGATGATAACCGACCATATGTAACCCTAGGGCCCCCCCTGGTGTCTATATAAACCAGGAGGTTTAGTCCGTAGGGAGGAGACTCATAATCTAGGGTTTAGCCCACCTGATCTCGAGGTAGGTCAACTCTGTAACCTTCATACAATCACATCAATACAATCAAGCAGGACGTAGGGTTTTACCTCCTCGAGAGGGCCCGAACCTGGGTAAATCGCTGTATGTACGCTCTCTGTTACCATCTGCTCCTTGACCCATAGTTCGGACCCCCTACCCGAGATCTGTCGGTTTTTGTACTGACAATGAGCCTCTCTTAGCGACTCGAGTTCCTGTTTTCGTTTCAGGTAATCATAAGTCAATCTTTCGTGGTCAGCTGAGAGAAAATCATGACGATCTCATAGTTCTTTCATTCGAGACTCGAGAGCGGAATACTCTTCGGTCAACGACTGATTTTCTCCATCTCCTCAACCAACAACCCTTCAGACTTCCTGAGGGTTTTCTCAATTTTCTCGAGAGAATTTTGTTGTATATTAGCAATTTTGATCAGTTTAGCATGGTCATCCTCATCAGAAGAATATTGATCACTGGAGTGAACCTTATGATATTTGGAGGATACCTTTTCTTTCGAAGCTTTGGCCATGAAGCAGTACGCAGGAGACTCGTTGTCGCTCGAATGATTCTTGAAGAAGTTCGATGCTGGAGGGGAGCCACATGCTATGCCCGCCATGCCAGAATCGGAGTCCTCCTCTGATTTAGCAATCTCTTCAGCGTCAGAGGATGCTTCTTCTTCGGAATCCATTTCCTTGCCGATGTACGCCTTGGCCTTGCGTGAAGTGTTCTTGCGGTTGGACGAGGACTTGGAGGGATTCTTCGAGGAAGATCTTGACGAGGACTTGGAGGAATCCTTCTTCTTGAAGAACTTCTTCGTTTTCTTCTCATCATCGGAGTCGTAGCTTTTGCTCTTGCTTCTGCCATGGTTTCCTGAATCATATCTTCCACTTGCATGAATTTCAGCTTCCCAGAGAGGGCAGTCCGAAATGAAATGACCAGGCTTTTTGCACTTGAAGCAGGTGTAATCTCCTGATGGCTTTCATGAAGATTTGGAGCCGCAAGAGTTGCTGGATCCTTTCTTCTGAAACTGATTTTTCTTATGAAGGCGCTGGAATCTTTTCGTGATCAATGTGAGATCCTGACTAATCCTTTCGGTGTCATCTGAATCTTCATCGGCATTTCCTTCCGAGGAAGAATCAGGCACAGCCTTGAGAGCATGACTTTTTCGGTGACTTGAGCCATAGAGATCTCTCTTCTCTTCTTCTTGTTCTTCGTGGGTGTTCAGCCTTTCCATGATATCAGCAGAGTCGGGGATTTTGAAATCAGCTCGTTCCCGAATCATCAGAACAAGTATGTCGAACGAACTGTCAAGGGATCGGAGCAACTTCTTCACAACTTCATGATCAGTGATGTCTTTAGCGCCGAGACCTTGTAGCTCGTTTGCAATGTCACTCAGACGATCGAAAGTTTGCTGACAGCTTTCATTTCCAATTCGCTTGAACCTATTGAACTTGGCCCGAAGTGTATCAATGCGAGCTTCTTTCTGAGTTGAAACACCCTCATTTATCTTTTCGAGAATGTCCCATAACTCCTTTGCAGTTTCACACTGACGGTAGCGAAGAAATTGAGCACGAGAGAGATGGCCACCAATTTCATCTTTAGCTTGAGCATCCATCTGAATGAGTTTCTTCTCGTGGTCAGTGGGGACCTGGGGCACTTCAACTGTGAATCCATTCTGCACCACATTCCACATGTCATCATCAATAGCTCGGAGACGGATCTTCATCTTCTCCTTCCAGAAGGGGTAGTCCGTCCCATCGAAGATGGGAATCTTGAGGTGCGACTTGTAGCTCACTGAAGACATACTTAAACTCCAAGGTGGTTAGACCAAAATGAGCAGAGTCAAGGAGTACCTTGCTCTGATACCAATTGTAGGATTGAACTATGTCTACCAGAGGGGGGGGGTGAATGGGAGTTTTAATTTTTTCTCGGAAATATCAAAACTCTCGGAACCCAGCAGCGGAACGAATGAAAATACAGTAAGCAGTGAGCGAATACAAACTACCGAATGGAAACTAACAACATGTACCGAGGTAAATCACATGATTGAAATATGGCATGTCACAGTTCGAATGTAAAGGGGTAGCAGAAGTGACCAGTGATGCTCGATGGCGACAAGGTGTTTGGTAGACCAGTTCGCCCTTCTGCACAAGGACTACGTCTGGTTGGAGTGGTTGTGATTTAACACAGAAGATAAACTCTCTTCGCCCTTTTCTCCTCGACAATTGGTTCGTCAACCAATGTCGATTACTCGTGGTAGATGCTTGAAGGCGATCTCCGAACCTTTACAGACTTCTTCTTCGAGAACCACAATTACTCTTGGCCTCTGAAGAAATTGACACCTAACCGTCTAGAGAGTTTGCAGCTCTCAAGAGTAATAGGCGGAGCGTACTGGACTTAGATTCTAGTGATGCTGAACCACTATCTAATTTTTCGGCTCTAGGGTTTTCTCTCGGTGGATTTTAAACTCAAATCTCTCGGAGAGGGGTTGCTCAACAATCTTCTCAGAATCAAACGGAGCAGCCACCGGACAACGCCGGCGCGGGGTGGCTATTTATAGCCGCAGCCTTCCCAGATGGGAAATGACCATTTTGGACACGCGGTCCAGCCAATGGCCAACCGACACATTCACAATGGTCAGATTTGGGAGCAACGGTAACATTACTTGAGGAACAAGTAATGCTAACTCCTCGGTCAGAGACAAATCTCTCGCAGCGAAGAAGATCACAGTCTCTTGCTGGCAAGTATTTGCTCGGAACACAAAGAGATTTCTCTCGCATCTTTCATAGGATTTGGGTTTAGCATCAGAGAATCAAAGCTTCGAACGCTACACCCCTCTTAATAGTACGGTGGTCCTATGACTCAATGAAAAGAAACGAAACAACGAAAATAATGCTACGTCTTCTCTTCGTCTTCAATTTCCTCGGCTGCAGTCACTTCCTTCGGACAGGCACCGAACCAATTGCTTCACGTCAGCAATTTTTGAGGGTCACTCTTGTCGTCATATCCTTCGGTGATAACTTTCACTGCAACGCAGGGGATAAACTTCGGAGATATGAATCCAAACTTCTCTCAACTCCAGGGACCTGTTACTCTGTGTGCACTAGCAAACACATCAGTCCCTTACTGTTTGTCAACACTCTCCAAAACATAAGGAGGCAACATTATTGCACCAACAAGTAGGTGGTTCTCTCTCAGAAATCGTATGGTGGAAGTGTAGGCACGTTCTGATGGCTCTCTTACATGGTAAGAGGGTGGTTGATACGTCTCCAACGTATCTATAATTTTTGATTGTTCCATGCTATTATAGTATTAATCTTGGATGTTTTATATGCAATTATATGCCATTATATATCATATTTTGGGACTAACCTATTAACCCAGTGCCCAGTGCCAGTTGCTGTTTTCTGCTTGTTTTTGCCTTTTCAGAAAATCATTATCAAAAAGTATCCAAACGAGAAAAAAACTTTGGATTAGTTTTTTCTGGACCAGAAGAGACCCACGAAGCTTCGGGAGAAGACCAGAAGAGCCACAAGGAGGCGACAAGCCTGGAGGGCGCGCCTAAGGGGGTAGGGCGCGCCCCCAGGCTTGTGGGCCCCTCGTTGCTCCTCCTGACCTAATTCCAGCGCTATAAATTCCAAAATATTCCCAATATACCAGAGAGACAAAAGAGAAAACCTTTCCACCGCCGCAAGCCTCTGTTCTTCCGCGATCCCATCTGGAAGCCTTTTCCGGTACTCTGCCGGAGGGGGAATCGATCACGGAGGGCTTCTTCATCAACCTTGCTGCCCTTCTGATGATGTGTGAGTAGTTTACCACAGACCTACGGGTCCATAGCTAGTAGCTACATGGCTTCTTCTCGCTCTTTGATCTTCAATACCATGTTCTCCTCGATGTTCTTGGAGTACTGTCCGATGTAATCTTCTTTTGCGGTGTGATTGTTGGGATCCGATGAATTGTGAGTTTATGATTAGATTATTCATGAGAAATATTTGAGCCTTCTTTGAACTCTTTTATGCATGCTTATTATAGCTTTGTATTTCTCTCCGATCTATCGATTTGGTTTGGCCTACTAGATTGATTTGTCTTGCAATGGGAGAGGTGCTTTGTGATGGGTTCAATCTTGCGGTGCTCAATCCCAGTGACAGAAGGGGACATGACATGTATTTGTATTGTTGCCATTAAGGATAAAAAGATGGGGTTTAATCATATTGCTTGAGTTTACTTTGTCTACATCATGTCATCTTGCTTAAGGCGTTACTCTGTTTCATACTTAATACCCTAGATGCATGCTGGAAAGCTGTCGATGGGTGGAGTAATAGTAGTAGATGCTGGCAGGAGTCAGTCTACTTGTCTCGGACGTGATGCCTATATACATGATCATTGCCATGAATCCGTCATAATTATTTGCTTTTCTATCAATTGCCCAACAGTAATTTGTTTACCCATCGTATGCTATGTGTTCGAGAGAGAAGCCTCTAGTGAAAACTATGGCCCCCGGGTCTACTTTATCATATATAAAAAACCTAAAAATACCTTGCTGCAATTTATTTACTTTTATTTTAATTAGTATTTTAGTTTATCTATTTACCTCTATAAGATTTAATCCTTGCAAATAACCGCTAAGAGGATTGACAACCCTCTTATTTGCGTTGGGTGCAAGTGTTTGCTCTTGTGTGTGCAGGTGCGCTTAACGGAATTTTGCTTGGTTCTCCTACTGGATTGATAAACTTGGTTCTTAACTGAGGGAAATACTTATCTCTAATATACTGCATCATCCTCTCCTCTTCAGGGAAGTACCACCGCAGTCTTCAAGTAGTAGGAAGAATTTCTGGCGCCGTTGCCGGGGAGACATCATCAAAATTACCAAGTACCTTCGCACAACCTATCATTCACTTGCATTTATTTTATTTACCTTTTATTTGCATTTGCCTCTAGTTTTCATGTCCCTCACTTCTAATTTTTTTTACAAAAACACAAAAATATTTTTATTTGCTTGTTTGCTAGTTTGCTTGCTTTGCTTGAAGTTGCCACTATGTCTGAGTTTGTTATTGAAAAAAGTGAGGATGGTAAAATCCCTAAGATAGAAATTCCCTCAAATTTAGACTCAAATTTTTTTGTTGTAGGGAGTGGAAATGTCATAGGGAAAAACATTATTCAAGAGTTCTTTAATTACACGGGAACTTTGGTTTGTAATGACACTCCAATTCTTAAAAGAACCAACTGTTATGGGGAGGCTATCTCCGCACTCATTCTTAAACTTGAAAGAAGATTTATCCGTACTCACCCTACCTTGCAAAGATTGTTTTATGAGTTGCCGGTTATAAATAACCCTAAAGCTAAAAAGATAGCTACTCTTATCCTTATGAATGAGTTTGATTACATAGTACGAGAAGCTAGAGAGATCTTGGATTTCTATAATATGAGCCAAGAAAATCCATGTGATAGATAAAATTTTATATAATGAGGAATATATGTTGAGATATGTTTTTCATGATCACCATGCTTTTGATAAAAATACTAAAAAAGAAGTTCCTCCCCTACATATCATCCAACAAGTTTTTAATGGAATTAATCAGAAGTACTCTTGGATTGTAAAAGGGAACCAACAAGGGTTTGAAGAAAGCAGCCTTAATGACCCTAAAATTTTGGTAGATGATGTGTTCCCCATTGTTTTTGAAAAACCTCCTAAAAATCACACACCTAAGGATGTCAAAACCAAGGATGACAACACTTAAAACTATGCATTATGCCTTGCTAGGGGCATAAAATAATAGCGCTTGTTGGGAGGCAACCCAATGAATAAAATAATTTTTTGCTTTTACTTTCTGTTCTTGAGTGTTTACACAATTATAGCCTCTGTTATGATTGTATTTTTATGTTTTAATTAGTGTTTGTGCCAAGTAATGCCTTTGGGATGATTTGGAAGATAGTATGATTGATGCTGTTGGAAAACAGAAACTTTTGAGTCCAGTGCTGGAATTTTGATTTTTTTTTCTGGAGCATGATAAAATTCTGAATTTTGTACACAGTATTGATATATGAATTCCCCATCTTGTACTAATTTTTCAGAATTTTTGGATTTACAAAAGTATGACATTAATTCAGATCTTTACAGACTGTTCTGTTTTAGACAGATTCTGTTTTTGTTGCATAGTTTGCTTATTTTGATGAATCTATGGATCGTATCGGGGGGTATGAGTCATGAAGAAGTTGGAGTACAGTAGCATTATGCCAATATTAAATATGAATCAATTTACAACAGTACCTAAAGTTTAAGATTTGTTTGTTATACTAACGGATCTCACGAGGTTTCTGTTGAATTTTGTGTGCTGAAGTTTTCAAGTTTTGGGTGAGACTACGATGGACAAAGGAATAAGGAGTGGCAAGAGCCTAAGTTTGGAGATGCCCAAGGCAGCCCAAAGTAATATTCAACGAAGACTCAAGCGTCTAAGCTTGGGGATGCCCCGGAAGGCATCCCCTCTTTCATCTACAATCTATCGGTAACTCACTTGGAGCTATATTTTTATTCATCACATGATATGTGTTTTACTTGGAGCGTCTTGTGATATAGTTTGTTTGCTTTTGTTTGCTTTTTAGTTTGTCACAATCATCTTTGCTGAACACACCTTTTTGAGAGGGACACACATTATTCGTGATTTGTTAGAATACTCTATGTGCTTCATTTATATCTTTTGAGCTAGGCAGTTGCTCTAGTGCTTCACTTATATCTTTTAGAACACGGCAATGGTTATAATATTAAAGAAATAGTTGCACTCTCATTCTTCACTTATATCTTTTTGAGAGTTTAATGAATAGCAATGGTAATATGCATGGGTTATGAATTTGGTCTTGATATGATAGGTATTCAAGAGGGATATAATAAAAAAAAATCATGTAGATCACTAAATATGATAAGTTTGATTCCTTGCAATAGTTTTGCCATATTAAGATGGTAAATATGTGGGAGGTATTAGTAGATAATTGTGGTTTATTAAGAATATTGGTGTTAAGGTTTTTGATTCCCGAAGCATGCACGTATGATTTGTCGTTATGCTAAGAAGTTGGAGCATGATTTATTGTTGATTGTCTACCTTATGAGTGGCGGTCGGGGACGAGCGATGGACTTGCCCTACCAATCTATCCCCCTAGGGGGATGCATAGTAGTACTTTTGTCACGCCCAATATGTGGTCCTATCCCCAAGGAACTCGGAAGTTCCACTAAGGATAGAAGCGCATATCGAAGACGCTTCGCAAGGTGGATATCAGTACAACATACCATGTACTAAATAGATGAGAATACCAGATAAAGGCTTACACTCGCCACAAGCTACAACATGAATACATGAATACATCAATACATAGCAATCATCATACAGAAGAGCAGGATCCGACTACGGATGAAATCAAACAAAAAAGAAGAACGACATCCACCCTGCTAATCCAGGCTGCCAACCAGGAACCTATCCCATGATCGACGAAGAAGAAGAAGCAGAAGAAGAACTCCCAACAGATCAAGCGTCGCTCTCATGTCAGATCATCGCATTACCTGTACCTGCACCTGTTGTTGTAGTAATCTATGAGCCACGAGGACTCAGCAATCCCATAACCATGGGTAGCAAGACTATGAAAGCTTAATGGGTATGGAAGGGTAAGGTGGTGAGGTTGCAGCAAGCACTAAGCATTATATGGTGGCTAACTTACGAGTACAAGAATAAGAAAAGTAAACTACGCATAACGGTTGCAATCTAGTAATGATCAAGAAATGATCCTGAACACCTACTTACGAGTCAAACATAACCCCACCGTGTTCTCTTCTCGAACTTAGTCTAAAAGAGACGGTCATGGTTATGCACGTGGTTGGTGTATTTTAATTAGAATTTAGTGTCGAGTTCTCTACAACCGGAGCTTATAAATATCCAAGTTGCCACATAACCACGGGCACGGCTTCGCGTAAGATTTAACCCTGCAGGGGTGTTCCAACCTGGTCCATCACAAACCAACACAAGCTGCGGTGGAAGACCTCAACCTCAAGAAAACCCGATCAACCTCGAGTCAACCCGAAGTATCCTCGGAATCTTGGTGCACAAGACATTTCGAAAATGGTAACACAAGTCCAGCAAGACCTCCCGGCGTGCCGACACCCTGATAGTAACTGCGCGTATCTCGTCTCAGGCCACAACCGGATGGGACAAGCTACGAGTTAAACCAGATCCTCGAGTTTCCTCGTGGTGGCCCCGCAGGCTGCCCGGTTCGGACCAACACCATCGGCACTGGCCCACCTATATTATGTTGAATTAAGAATCCTCTGGTAGCGCTAACTCCCTATGCATATTAATTATTTAATTCAGTATTATTATGTTGGCAAATGTTAAAACCAAAGTTGGGCCTTGCTTGAAGCGGTTATTCAAAGCGAACTGCCAAGAGGGTCCCATTCCCCTGAGCATGTTAGGAACGCTAATCAAGGATCATAACACCGGTATTACGGAAACTAGGGCGGCATGAGTGGAACAAAACACCAGGAAAAAGGCCGAGCCTTCCACACACAACCAAGTATATAGATGCATTAATTAAATAAGATATATTGTGATATCCCATGATATCCATGTCCCAACATGGAACAACTTGCAACTGCACCTGCAACTAGCAATGCTATAAGAAAGGGGCTGAGCAAATCGGTAACATAGCCAAACAACGGTTTACTGGGTAAGAGTGGTTAGAGGCTGTATCATGGCATATGGGAGGCTGACATATATGTGGTAGGAAGCGCGACATAGCGATAGCATCCAGGCACCTAGCAAGCAAAGATAGTAGAGATATCCAAGGTCATGATCATCTTGCCTGAAATCCCGCTCGGAAGAAAATCGAATCCATGAAGTAGTCGAACAAGCGTAGCCGAACGAATCCTCACACATCGCAACGTTACCGGATCTATCGAGAAAAAAGCACAACCAGAAAGAAGCAAACAACATGGTAAACACACAAACATAATCATGGCATAATGCACAATCAAGTATGATGCATGTCCGATTTAATGAGGCATGGCATGGCAAGAGTGCAACAACCAAATACTACAAATTAAATGAAGCTCAATATGCAACGAGTTGCATATTGACGAAACTTCACAACAATTATTTAGTTCACTCCCGTTTAGGTACTCGTCAATATTAAATGTTGGTTAACATGGCAAGAGATGAAGCATGATTAAAATGAAGCATGATTAAACTACCTATCTAGGCAAATTAAATGAGGCTGGAAACAACCAAGAACAATTCCGGAAAATCCCCATATTTAATTTTCGAAATTGGTATTGTACTGCCTAAAACACACTTTTAATGTTGTTAACCAGGAAAAGTAATGCCACCATATTAATCTACACATTTTTCTAGACCATTTACATATAAAGTTTATTTAATTCGGAGCTACGGTTATTTAGTTGTGAAATAAATCATTTTAGCATGGCATTTATGCAAATGAATGCAAACAGCAAGTTTAAACATTTTTCACATGGATGAAAGTTGCATATTGTGAAACTACATGAAATTCTAAGCATTTTACATAGATGACATGATTTATTTTGATGCATGGGTATTTAACTATGAAATTTGCAAAATGCTACAATATGCTGAAATGTGTGCAGTTTTATATGAAGGAAAAACAACAGCAGATAGACACGGGCTGGGCAACCACTGAAAATGACAGTGGGCCAGGAGGGTAGTCAACCGAGTCAAACGTGGACTAGTCAACAGAGCAGTGGGGCCAAAGTGTCAGACACACATGAAAAATACATGGCTGAGAAGTAGAAATATTGGAGGACATGGCAAAAGGAAATGGAGGGCAATGAGTTCGAACCTAGGACCTCGTGCTTGGGTAGATCGCTACTAGCCACTGGGCTAGCTATCTGTTCGTGGTAGGCAGAAGCCTCGGCTCATTTTGAAGCAGAAGGCTTGGCCTTCTTCTCCAACGAGGACGCGGTGATGCTCGGAGGCGATGGCAGCGAGCGAACGCAGCGGCAGCTGCTGCTGTGGTGAGCCGGCGGGGTTGCGGAATTGGGAGGTGGATGCACATGCGGTGAGGCAGACGCATGCAAAGGCTCGGGTGCGCGGGATATCGAGGACGAGCTCGTGCTCGCTTCGGTCACAGCGGCTGCAGGGGCATGGAAGGCGTAGGGCGAGGCTCTGGTTGCGCGCGAGAGCTGCTGGACGAGGCGTTGCGTGTGTGGGTGTTGCGTGGTGCAGACAGAAGTGGTGTGCAGCGAGGTGCGCGGGCAGAAGCTACGGCGACGCGCAAGGCGAGGCGGTGCAGGGGCTGTGCTCGAGCACGAGCATGGCTCGGCTCGGGCATGCGGCTGCGGCGATGTGCGCGAGCGCGGGACAGACCATTGGCTGGGTTCAAAAATGGCCATGGCGACAGCACGACAGCAGCGGCTCGGACATGACGGGATCGATGGCATGCGGGACAAATTCGTTAAGGGGACAGAGATGGGAGGCACAGGAGCTCACCAGGGGCTCGATAGGCACGAAGAGGAGGCCGGGAAGCCGATGGAGAGGGCGAGGCGAGGCACTGATCGAGGCGACGGTGCTCAGTCTGTGAAGCAGAGGAAGCAGGGGAAGAAGACATCGACGGCGAGGACGGCTTGGTGTCCCTCGGCGACATAGTGGAAGAAGCCTTCGGGTCCTTGTGGAGGTGAGCGTAGGCGAAGAAGACGGCGGTCGACGCGGTGGTGCTCCTAGCGGAAGAAGCCGGACGGGGATGGCGGATCAACCCGAGCTCGAGCTCAAGCTCGGCTCGGCCATGGTGATGGCGTGTGGTGGGCGCGACCTACCTGGTGGCGGCGGCAGGGAGAGGGGAAAATGGATAGAGGAGAGCCTAGGGTAGGGTTTGCACATGTTTTATAGGGCGCTGGGAGGAGCTCCAGCCGTCAAATCGATTGGGGCGCCGACGTGGCTACTGTGGATGCTCTGCCATACAAGAGGAAGGAGATGAACATAGGCTGATCACTGGTGGGCTGCAGCTGAATAGGTGAGATAGGTGGGCTGCGCTGGGCTTCTCTCTCTCCCTAATTCTTTTCCCATTTTCTCCAGACATAAATTTGGAGGAAAAGAAAGAAGGGGGGTATACAGGGAATTTGACAGAGATGAAAATATCTATGGAGTCTTGGAAATATGCACAATTTGAATAAAGTGCTCTGGCAATTTTTAGAGACTGTAAATTTAGCCAAGTTTGAAAATAATTCAAACTTGAATAAATTGGGAGCCCAACCAGAACATGTCCAAATGAGCTGAAAATTGGAGGAGAGGGTCTTGGCATGGTTTAGGGATTTCAGGAATATAGTGAACATTTTTCTGGACCAGGAAAAATGTCACTTGAATTTATTGAATAAAAAGGAAAGGTTGGAAAACTAGTGATGGGGTTTTGAACTTGAAGATGGTTGTTGGATGGGATGAGCAAAATGCAATAGTGGTAGATGGAGAGAAGGAGAGGGAGTTCACACAAGATCACACAACATTAAATAAGTCACCAGCAAAGCAATGATGATTAAGATGCATGATGCAAAACAAAATAAAACACACATAATAAAGCATGCTAGCACTAGCATAACACAAGATAATGGAGGTCTCGGTCTTGGGCTGTTACAACAGTCCCCCACTTACTAGAGATGTCGCCCCGAGATCTAAGAATGAGAAGAGGAAGAGAAAGAGGAAGAGGTAAAACTAAGTTGCTTCTATGACAAATGAGCGAAGCCAAAGAACCTTTGAAGTTGCAAAGACATGAAACGAACACAAGGGACAAGAAAGAATTTGAAACCACCCAGGTTTAAATGAGATAGACAACCAATGGGAAGGAAAGAATTTGGGCAGCACTCCGGCAGAAAAGAGAAGGAAAACTTGATAAGATGAAAAGAACTTGAAAAGAGAACATAACACTCCGGTAAAATGGATAAACAAGGAAAGAACATGATCTTGGCGAAACGAGATAATGGGTTGAAGAGAGAAACATCACAATGCCTCCGGAATGAAAGAATAGAAGCTAAATCGTTGGAAAGAAAAGAACGGAGAAGAAAATGACAACTTCTCCCACAAGGGACTTGAAATGGCAAGCTTACGAGGAATGCTAGAACAGAGTTGTTGGATAATCAAACAGCGAAAAGATATGATTCCCGTGGGCTCATGGAAAACATCTCAACGCTTGAGGTGAATTTCTGCCACTAATGGAAACAATAGATTGCTTTAGATCTTGAAGAGATGAAAACCTCTTTCACCAAGAAGATAAGGAGAAACTTGGATCATTGATAAGCACCACTATAGCAACATTCCTTAGGGAAGGCTTTAGATGAAATCTGTACCAAGATAATTCCAACAAAGAGAAAATGATGGGTTTAAATATCTCATTCCTGACAACGTGCGAATCATGAAACACGAAGGGAAATGTCAAGAAAGACATAACACCACCTCAAAAGACAAGGTAGAAAGGATTTACACATCGGAATGGAAGATGAAACATGCTTGAGCTCCTCAAAAGAAAACATGTGTTGAACACCATGTTTATTCCAGAGTATAGCTTGGCGGATCTTAGCTTCGAGAAAGAATCTTGAAGAACACTTCGAGAATGAAAGGAATCCTTGATGAACCACCATGAAGAACTCCGGTAAACAAAAGGATTATAGACACAAAGGTTGAAAAGAACAAGATGAAGCCTTGTGATGATTTTGATGGAGCTTCATGACGAGACAACCGAGAAAACTTGGAACTCCGAAAAAGAAAGATGAACAAGTTGGAACCGAGAATTCATTCAACATGAACATAACTCCGGAAGAAAGAATTAAATCACCTTGGTGAAACAAGAATAAGAATTATGTCATGCTTACCCTTCATCAACTTAAATTGATGAGAATCAACGGATTGGCATGCCACTTATTCTTCTTGCAAGGATTGAGGAGAGATATAGCGCAAACTTGGGAAGGTCTCCAACGAAACACCGGTAGGATTTTTGGAAAGAACGAATGAATTGATATTATAACAAAGGAAGAGGAATCTTGAACGAACCACCATAAGAACGAAGAAAAGAGAACGAATCTCCGGGAAGAATTAGATAAATGAACGAAGATACTTGAGGGAATTTAGGTACAAGAGAACAAAGCGATCACTAGCTGACTAGAGAATACTTGAACGAAGCGCCGGAAGAATTTGAGAATGAGAGATGAACGTTGAGACTGAAGAACTCTTCTGACATAATGGCCTTCGAAGAATCAAAACAACTCCTGAAATACTCCAGATGGTTATGAAAATAATTATCACAATCAAAACAATTGTGAGGATGGCATGACGCTAGATCCACAATCTTCAAGAGAACGGACGAGAGAAATTCTTCTTCGGTCTTCAAATGCTCCGGAATAATGAAAAATAGAAAGGTTGAGCCAAATATGAAAAGAATTTGAAAGTGATCTTGGAGAGGCATATGAGTGATGGAATCCATTGTTACATGACACTTAGAAAGAATTTGAGAATAACTCCGGGAAAATTAGAAGAGCCAGGTAAGATCCTGGGAAAAACCTGTGGGTTATGGACCCACTCAAAAGAAACACCGTTGGAAAAGATTGCTTGAAAGAGAGATTGCACCGATTGAATTAAATGGCTTGAGAGAAATAACAACCTCGAAATATGTCGAACAGATCTTGAATGGAAAGATGAATCTTCTGAGATAATTTCTGCACTCCGGATATGAATAGAGAGAGGTGGGGTGTCCCAGACTAGGGGGTACTCGGGCTGCCGGCCTATCTCTCATAGGCCGGGTTGGTGGGCCGCCCTCAACTCGTCGATGGAAGGCCGGACTGTGGGCGACCCCGTGCATCAGAAGGAAATCTCCGAAGACTTGGCATCTCCTCCAAGCAATAATTGACGTGGCTGGCGTGCTTATCCCCTGATAGTAGCCGACTATATGTAACCCTAGGACCCTCAGGTGTCTATATAAGCCCGAGGGTTTTGTCCGTAGAGGATCATAATCATATTCATTACCTAGGGTTTAGACCATCTGATCTCGAGGTAGATCAACTCTGTAACCTTCATACGATCACATCAATACAATCGAGCAAGACGTAGGGTATTACCTCTTCGAGAGAGCCCGAACCTGGGTAAATCGCTGTCTCTACGTTCCCTGTTACCCATTGTCTCCTAGACCCACAGTTCGGATCCCCTACCCGAGATCTGTCGGTTTTGGTATCGACATTGGTGCTTTCATTGAGAGTTCCGCCGTGGGTCGCTAAGGATCAATGGCTCGCCTTTTCATCAGCGACGGAATCCGCAGCGGGGACATCTTCGTCCCCGGACAGCTCTTCGCGTTCGGCAGCATTGTGCTGCACGCCGATCCAACTGGTCACCTCGACCAGGTCGGCAGCTTCGCCCCTGAGCAGGAAATCAGGTTCGGTGGCCTTGAGTATGTCGCCGACGCTCGAGGCGATTTGGTTCTCACCGGGTTCTCGGCTTTACCCGGGGAGCCTACCGATCCCGAGGCCTCGACCTCGGAACCCCCCCCCCCCCCGTCCGCATCCCCGGGCCGGGCCTCAGCTCGGAACTGGCCTTGAGCTCAGATCCAATCCCAGTGCCCGAAAACCAAGGGTCACCCTTGGCCGGACACATTCATAGTATTGGTGCACCGGAGCTCAACTCCGACGGATGCCCGAACATGAATTCGGTCGACCTCTCGTTTTTAAGCGAGATGTCAGATCGGATCCAGAGGATGAACATCGCGGATGGCCCGTCCTCGGACCAGGAGCAGGTCGGACAGGAGGCCAGCCGTGTGGAATTTTGCGTCCCACCCACCACCCACTTGGTAGCCACTGTCGAGGATTTAACCGACATGCTGGACTACGCCTCCGAGGAGGCCGACGACATGGACGAGGATATCGACATCCCGCCCTACACAGATCCCTTCCTTGCCACCTCCAATACCGGAAAGTGGACCGCCACCTCCACCTACGACGTTTACATGGTTGACACCCCCATGAAGGATGGTGACACAACCAGAAAGGACGACGATGATCCCGCCGAAGAACCGCCCAGGCGCCGACGATGGCGAGCCAGTGGGTGGGGAAAGAGCAAGGAAAATCACACAGACACGAACGGCACCGGAGATAATGAGACTCCGGACAACGTGGAGGAGCTCGGCGATAACACGCCCGAGCAGCAACCCGACGCCCCTGAAAGGCACGAGGACGAGGGTGACCCCGAGGACCTCGACGATTCCGAGGACAGTAATTACCTCCCTCCGTCCGAAGAGGTAGATAGCCTCGGACCCGGAGACTTTATCGTCCCTAAGGATCCCCTGGAATAAGAGAAATTCAAGCGGAAACTCATCGCCACTGCCCGAAGCTTGAAGAAAAAACAACAGCAACTAAAAGCCGAGCAGGATACGCTCAACGATAGATGGACGATGGTCTTAGCTGCCGAAGAAGGCCTTGACGATCAACATCGGGGCCAATACAAGAGTTACCCACGGCGGCGCCTACTCCCAGAATTTGAGGATGAGGCCTTCGAGCCCATGCCTCCCAGACAAACTTACGCAGACCAGCCCGACCGCCCCCCTCGAGGACGAGATAGGCCGGTTGTGGAAACCGAACTCCCACCCGCACCCCCTCGAGGACGGGACAGGGCGGCCCGAGAGGCCGAATACCCACCCACGCCCCCTCGAGGACGGGATAGGGCGGCCGGGGAAGCCGGACTCCCACCCGCGCCCCTTCGAGGACGAGATAGGGCGGCCGGAGAAGCCGAATATCCACCCGCGCCACCTCGCCGAACAGGCAAAGACCCGGTTCAACCGGACGACCAATACGATTTGCGCCACGACCTGAACGCATGAGGAGTCCAGTCGAGATCCATCTATGGATCCACAGGATACGCACCCGGTGGACGGGACGGATACCAAGCCTGGCGCGATAGAAATGACAGAGCTTGGGAGCAGCACCGTGCCCGGATGATAACCGATCTCCGGTGCGATGTGGCCCGGGCCAGGGGCGCCGCACACCCAATGTGTTTCACTGATGAGGTGATGCAGCATCAGTTCCCCGAGGGATTAAACCCGCCAATATAGAATCCTATGATGGGACAACCGACCCGGCCGTGTGGATTGAGGATTTTCTCCTCCACATACACATGGCCCAAGGAGATGATCTCCACGCTATTAAGTACCTACCGCTGAAACTCAAGGGACCAGCGAGGCATTGGCTGAACAGCCTACCCGAAAACTCCATCGGGAGCTGGGAGGAGCTCGAGGATGCATTCCGAGCTAACTTTCAAGGCACCTACGTTCGGCCGCCAGACGCCGATGACCTGAGCCATGTCATTCAGCAGCCCGGGGAGTCAGCCCGGCAATTCTGGAAACGGTTTTTGACCAAGAAGAACCAGATCGTCGACTGTCCAGACGCCGAGGCGATCGCGGCATTCAAACACAGTATTCGGGATGAATGGCTCGCCCGCCAGCTCGGCCAGGACAAGCCGAGAACAATGTTGGCCCTTACCTCCCTAATGATCCGCTTTTGCGCGTGTGAGGATAGCTGGTTAGCTCGTCGAAGCAACCACCCCGAAGACCCCGGAACTTCAGAGGCCCGGGACGGGAATGAAAAACCCCGGCGCAATAGGAATAATAAGCGCCGGCATTCAAACAACGGCGGTGAAGCCGATGACATGGCAGTAAACGCCGGATTCAGCGGCTCGGAATCGGGACCACGGAAAAAACCCTCTAAAGGGAACCGGGACGGCCCGTCTGCGCTGGATAGAATATTGGATAGGCCCTGCCAGATTCACGGCACCGCTGACAAGCCAGCTAACCACACCAACCGTAACTGTTGGGTAATCAAACAGGCTGGCAAAGTCTCAGCCGAAGAACAGGGCAAGGGCCCCCGCAGCGTGGACGACGACGACCATCGCAAACCGAACAACGGAGGCCAAAAAGAGTTCCCTCCAAATGTCAAAACCGTGAACATGATCTATGTCACGCATATACCAAAGAAGGAGCGGAAACGCGCTCTTCGGGACGTCTACGCCTTAGAGCCGGTAGCCCCAAAATTCAACCCGTGGTCGGCTTGCCCGATCACTTTCGACCGTCGAGACCATCCGACCAGTATACGCCATGGAGGAACGGCGGCTCTGGTGCTCGACCCCATCGTGGACGGATTCCACCTCACCAGAGTCCTTATGGACGGAGGTAGCAGCCTCAATCTGATTTACTCAGAAACAGTGAAGAAAATGGGGATTGACCCGTCAAGAATTAAACCCAGCAATACCACCTTTAAAGGTGTAATCCCAGCTGTCGAGACCCGCTGCTCAGGATCTGTGACATTGGAAGTTGTCTTCGGCTCGCCCGATAACTTCCGCAGTGAGGACTTGATCTTCGATATTGTCCCCTTCCGCAGTGGTTACCACGCACTCCTCGGCCGGACTACGTTCGCCCGCTTCAACGCCGTCCCGCACTATGCATACCTGAAGCTCAAGATGCCAGGGCCAAAGGGCGTTATTACCATCAACGGTAATACCGAGCGCTCACTCCGAACAGAGGAACACACGGCGGCTCTAGCCGCCGAAGTCCAAGCCGCCAAAGAAGCGTCACAAGTCCGGTCTACTGTCAAGACACTAGACGCACGCAAGCGATCCCGAGCTGCAGCCTCGGTCCCGGAGCACTCCCCCGCTCACTCCAAATAGGGGTACGCGCCACACAGCACGGCCCACCTAGTCGCGCAATTCGTACCTTGAGTGCACAATTTCGCGCTCAAAATTCCATGGGCAGTTGTGGGGACACATGGCGCAAAGACCGGGAGCCCGGTTCGACCGAGCAACGGCTTACGGATGTCTTCAAATCAACATCGACAACAGGCACCATCTAGGGCCCGATCAGCGTTAAACTGATATACCACGACGACTTCTCAAAACCCTTCTCCAAGGGCTCGTCCGCTGAACATTACTACTTCCGCCGAACATACAGTCGACAGCTTCGCTCACACGGAAGTTTCTTGAAGAGCAAAGGCGCAGACGTGCAGCATGGCGTAGTTGGGATGTCAAACCACTCATGAAGGCCCTGTGTAAACCTTTACTCTAATTTCTTTCAAAGTATCTATCAAAGTTACTTCGGCAATCCGGATTGTATGGTTGGACGTCACATATTCAAAGGAAATAAAGACCAATTCTTCTATGGTACTTGTGCAGTCATTCGTGTTGCATATTCCTTTCCGCCTTTTTAAGCCGAAGTAAACTATTACGATACGCCCTTTTTCTTTGGTAACCGGCTAATAGACCGGGGGCTCGAACATCAATCTTGCCTCAAACTTTATTCCAGCACTTATTTTTACTTCTGTGCTCGGCGTCGCGGATATTGCATTATATGAATCAGTTCCGAATTGCGTCTTTAGTCAATAGTTGGGTTGCCCGGCTCCTGTGTTTACCCTCTTACGTTCCGCACTGTTCGGCTAGGAGGGTAAAGTGAGAACCACTGCGATTGTACTTCTAGCTAGCCTGGTTAAGTACCTCAGTGGAGAAAGCTGAAAACTGACTGTCCCAATAAGCGAGAACTGGTCGGCGATCCGACGACTCGTGTCAAACTCAAATGGTTGGAGGTTAGTCCGTGTTAAACGAAGGGTTCTCTGTTACAGAAACCATGTGATTACGGTATCAACCGCGGCTTGTCCGAATATCACAAACACTGGGGGCTCGTCACCAGCCCCCACAGTCAAGCTCCTCTGGCTAAGTGAAAGCACTAAAACCGCATAGTCTGATTGCCTGGTTTTTCGTACATACAACCGCCTCCGGGCACCGAGATGTCGGCTAAGGGTTCAAGTATTACGAGAAAACACCCCATGCAGTATCTGCAAGGGGGCTGAAGCGGACGACCTGTAACTTTCAGTTTACAAACGGCCGCACAGGAGTCAAAATTAACATACACAGGCACTCTATTCACAGCCAAACATCTTGCATTACAATAAAACAAAAGTTTCAACTCCTTGGTTACAAGGAAACCACCTCTACTCGTAAATTACATCTTTTGAGCACTGGACCTCTACTGCCCGAGCACCATCCATCACGATGGGAAAGTATTGCTCGGGGCGCCTATGCTCCTTCCCTGGCGGCGGAGGTCCGGTGGAAATCTCGGCTGGCTTTATCTTCAGCCAATGTACTATTGTTTTGCCGAAGGCCATCCGAGCCCCCTCAATGCATGTGGAGCGCTTCCAGGCGTCGATCCGGGAAGTGGCGTCGTGCAGCCTCTGCACCAGACCGAAGTAGCTGCTCGGCAGCGGCTCCGACGGCCATAGCTTGACGCAGAGGTCCTTCATCACCGGCTCCGCCATCTGATGCAGCTCCATCAGCCGCTTCATTTGGTTGTTGAGGAGGGGAGGGTGTTCGGGCGCTTGGAATTGCGCCCAGAATAACCTCTGTTCGGCCCGACCCTCATGATCGACGAAGAACCTCGCCGCATCGGCCGCGCTCTTTGGGAGGTCCGCAAAGGCGCCTACGGAACGCCACACCCGCGTGAGCAAAGCAAACCTGTTACCACCAAAGACACTCTGCAGCAAATAGGGCTTACCATCCGCAATGAGCTTCACTTGGCGGAGTTCTTCCTAGTAGCCACGCGCCTCTGTCCGCGCTTCCTTGGCCACCGACCCCAATGAGCTTAGCTCGATGGCCTGCTCTTTATTCTTCTGCTTGAGAGCCTCACACTTTGTGACGGAATCCGCGAGCTCTTGTTGCACTTCCGCCACTCTGGCTTCGTGCTTCTGACTAGCGGTTCTCGCCAAAGTCAGTTCGGCAGCCGCTTGTTCGGCTGCCGACCTCTGCTCCGCCGCTTCTAGCTGAGCCGTCCTCAGCGCGGCCTTGAGGTTCTCAACCTCCACGACGGTAGCTGTAGTCATGCCAGTTGATTCTGATTAGGTTCATTTAAACCTTACTTAACACAAATGTAAGTAAATACTGCCGTCCGGACTTGCCTTGCGTTTCGTCGAACCTCTTGTTCACCAGGCTAGGGTCGTCCTCGGAGCTTTTGAGCTTCCGATTCAGCTCGGCCAACTCCTCGGCGTTGGCGGCTGCTGCCGAAGATGACGCCTGCACGTCACTCTACACACATTAGTATCCGAGATGTTGATTTTTGATCCTCTGACTGGCTTTTGATCCAGCCAGCCAGAGTCTCGGGGGCTACTGTGTATAAGGCCATACATTTATACAAAAGAAATTCTTTAAGGTAAAACATTACTTGGCTCACCTTGAAGCCTGTGAGAAGGCCATTAAAAGCCTCCTTCAGTCCGCTATCAACGGACCGAAGACTTTGCAGCACCGCGCCCATAAGGGCACGGTGCTCCTTGGCGATAGAGGAGCTGCGTAGAGCATCCTCCATCGCATCCGGCCACCCAATCGACGCCCGCTCTGTTGCGGACGGGGGTGGTGGGGGCACTTCGGTTTCTTCCCTCTCTGGGACCGACGTGCCCGACTCCGGACGTCTTGACGACTCCGGAGCCGCTCTCGGAGAGAGCTCGGATTGTCCGGGCTCCTCCTCTTCATGAACCAGAGGGGCCCTCCCCTCCTGGTCTTCGGCGACCGAGGTGTTCGCCTCGGCCATGATAACCTCGCCCCCTCCCCTTGTGTGCGGCACGGGGGGGGGGGGGGGTCCTCCTCGACAGGACCTCCTCGGCCTCCTTGGCGATTGGGGGAGGCGAGGCGCGCGATTCGGTCCCGCACTCCGCCAGCGCGGCTGGTGGAGAGTCTCCCTCCGAGACTCGGTCGGTGGGGAGGTCGCGTGGCGGGCTGCGATATTAAAAGCAAAAAGTGATCAACGTTGAGCTTAGTTCGTCCGGAAACACTTCCGAGGATTCCGGAATGCGTACCTTTGGGCATGTGGTTTGGCCCCGTGGATCCTCCGGGGAACTTCTTCGGAGGGCTCGGAGTCCTCGGCAGAAGCCGAGCTGTGGTCGGACAGGGCCACCTTGGCCCTGCATGCCCTCTTGAGGGGAGGGCGAAGCGGCTCCTTCTCGACGTCTTCGGACACCGCCCTTTTCCCTGTTCGGGAGGAATCGTCTTCCTCCCCTTCTCCCTGCTCCCTCTCCTCCTCTTGTGTGGAGGGAGCATGGGTGTCCCCGGATGTAGTATCCGGGGGACCGCGGGAACGGAGGCCCTCTCTGGCCTCCTTCCTCTGGTCTTTCTTCTTCTCCTTCCTCTCCGGCGCCTCATATGGCTCCACGGCCAACATGGCCGTCAGCAGGGGTGTCCGGGGCCCCTCTGGCAGCGGCGCCGGACTGTCAATCCGCTCGGCCTTCTTCAGCCAATTCTGTGGATGAAAAGTAAAAAAGCAGAGTACCTTGTTAAAAGGGAACAGTTCAATATAAGTACAAAATTATTCATACCTCCCGTGGGGGATTTGCGGCGTCGAGTCCGATGTCTTCCTCCTCGGCCGGCCAGTCCTTCTGCGGCTTGAACAGCGCCCTCCACAGTTGAGCGTGGGAGGTGCGGTAGAAGTTGCGCACGGTGGCCGGGTCTTCGGACTTGTAGGCCCACATCGGGGAGGCCCTGTCTTGGCATGGGAGGATTCGGCGACCGAGCATAATCTGGATCACGTTGGGCAGCTCGACGCCCTACTCTATCATCTTGGCGATCCGGCTTTGCAGCTGCGCCACTTGCTTGTACACCCCCAGTCGAGGCCCTTCTTGGTCCATGAGACCAGCCTCGTAGGGGGTCCGGATCGGAAGGCTGGAATCGCCCCCAATCCGCGCTCCTTGTCTCGGTGATGTAGAACCATTCCTTCTGCCAGACCTTGATGGTCTCGATGAACGTTCCCTCTGGCCACTCCACTCGGGGGAGTTTGCTGACCATCGCACCCCCGCAGTCCGCCTGCTGGCCGTCGACAATCTTCGGCTTGATGTTGAAGATCTTCAGCCACAGGACGAAGTGTGGCCGGATCCGAAGGAAGGCCTCGCAGATGACGATGAAGGCTGAGATGTGGAGGAAGGAGTTCGGCACGAGGTCGTGGAAGTCCAGTCCGTAGAAGAACATGAGGCCCCTGATGAAGGGGTGAAGGGGAAAGCCCAGACCTCTAATGAAGTGGGGCTGGAATACCACCCGCTCGCCCTGTCGTGGCGTGGGGACGACCTGGCCGGCCTCTGGGGCTCGGTGGGCGACGTTGGCGGGAAGATAGCCCGTGCCCTTTAGCTCCAGGATGGCGCTCTCAGTAATGACGGATGCCTCCCACTTGCCTTTGGACCCGGAGCCCGCCATTGCTGGATTGGAACTGGCGGCCAGCGAGGTTTTCTATGGGAAAATGGATCTGGGCGCTGGAGCTCGAAGATGGAGAAAGTAGCGGCGAGGGCAGGAGTGAGAGCGTGTAAAGGGAATGGAGATCGCTCCCCCTTTTATGGGCTGTAAAACCCATGGTCCTTTTACTGCGCCACAGTCCTCGCCATTTCCCCGTGTAACCGTGCCATTATGCGCGCATGGGATGAGGTGGATTATTGATCATATCCCTTAAAATCAGGGCACGATCTCCATATCAATGGGACGTGCCAATGAAAAACCAGCGTCGAACCGCGAATCGAGTTTTTCATAAAACAACTCGTGGTCGTGGCACGTTGTGACCCTTCGGTAAAAAGTTGTCAGGTGGGGGTACTGTTCATACCGAGGTGACTGGCCTTCGAGGCTAAGTTATTGATACCCCTTGGCGACCGAAGTATATTTCGGTGCGGGCACAACCAGGCGACACGTAAAGACTCGACTCAGAAGGAGACGCAGGCCGGTCATCAATGCCACGGAAGGAAGGGAACTGGTCCACAAAGCCGATGGTGTCCAGCATCTACCTCGGCTTCGAAGACTAGTTCGGGGGCAACTGAGGGTGTCCCGGACTAGGGGGTACTCGGGCTGCCGGCCTATCTCTCATAGGCCAGGTTGGTGGGCCGCCCTCTACTCATCGATTGAAGGCCGTACTGTGGGCAAACCCGTGCATCAGAAGGAAATCTCCGAAGACTTCGCATCTCCTCCAAGCAATAATTGGCGTGGCTGGCGTGCTTATCCCCTGATAGTAACCGACTATATGTAACCCTAGGACCCTCAGGTGTCTATATAAGCCCGAGGGTTTAGTTCGTAGAGGATCATAATCATATTCATTACCTAGGGTTTAGACCATCTGATCTCGAGGTAGATCAACTCTATAACCTTCATACGATCACATCAATACAATCGAGCAGGACATAGGGTATTACCTCTTTGAGAGGGCCCGAACCTGGGTAAATCACTGTCTCTACATTCCCTATTACCCATTGTCTCCTAGACCCACAGTTCGGATCCCCTTCCCGAGATCTGCCAGTTTTGGTACCGACAAGAGGTCAATAAACAAGAGAGGCTTGGGTAAGAATTTCCAACATGGGAAAAATATTTGAATCAATGAAAGGGAAATGATCAACACCGAAAGCTTGAATTAAATCCACCGGAGAAGAAACGAGAACGAAGAATGATGAACTTGTAGCTCCTGAGCATCTTCATGAGAACCACCGGTTAAGAACATTGAAGGAAAAGAATGGAAAGACTTCTCACGAATAAAATGGATACTTGATTTGAGAATTTTGACTCCGCAAAGAAAAGGGTGGGAGGGTGGGGAAAATAAAGACAACTTGGGATGGGTGAAACGAACGCCGTTGAGAAAACTGAGAATTGATCGTGCAATGTTGAAAGGATCGAATTAACTTGAAGAGAAGCACGCCGGTTGAGAATAATTTTCCATGACAATCTTGATGATCAAGAAGGATTAGCACTCCCATAGAAATATGAGAACACCGCTTAGGAAGGTATGGAATCCACACTTGACTTCGAAGCAACTCGAATACCTCATCGAAAACAAAATAAGGGTTTGGCTTGCAGAATAAGCCGGAACAAACATATGATAGAGATTTCGTCCAAAATTTTCGTGGTGGGGCCCACACGGGCTCGATCTTACAGTGGCCATCCGTACAAGGTAGTGTACGAGACTACGGCGTCCCCGAATCATAGCGAAGCTACAAGGATTCTTTAAGACGCAACGAGCACCGCTGTAAAAATGATCGTGTACAGGCTAACCACTAGACGTCGAACCCCAATCTCATATCATGCATCTGTCAGAAGGATTTCCTGGGTATCTATTTGAATTCCCACCTAAGAACTCCCGAAACTTCTTGGTTATGCGATCAGGTTGCGGGTCCAGGAACCTACTCATAGCAAACAACAACCTAATCAGCTGCAACTGCATCCGCAACCCTTAACACACAACCGAGAAACTTCGCAAATTCGTCTACCTCAGACATTCGAAAACACAGCGATACTAGTCAAGGTGGATCAACCGAGCTATCTCCTCTAGTACTGGGGAAAAGTCATGGCACTATTTGCCACCACAAAAAGTATAGATGCGTTTCGATGTCGGCGTCCTCTGGTATTCAGGAACTAGAACGATAGCGAGTGTGACAAGAACCCCTTGGAGCTCAACTCCCCGTGTCCAAGCCATACAGTTAGGAGGCACCAAGAACAAAATTCTGTCACACCGATATCATAACGATTCCGAAAATACCCGCGTGATCCTAAAAAAAATATTTGAGTGAGAAGAGTAGTAGAATCAAAACACCTACGTGACAATTTCTCACCAGAGCGACGAAGGGGATAAGGAGTAAAAAGAATTCCTACTCTCCGATATATAACTAGACTCAAAATATTTTTTCTTCTATACTCGCCAATGGTTCGATTAATCAAGGGGGCTCCTGCGGTTGGTAGAGGCTCTGATACCAACTTGTCACACCCAATTTGCGGTCCTATCCCCAAGGAACTCGGAAGTTCCACTAAGGATAGAAGCGCATATCGAAGACACTTCGCAAGGTGGGTATCATTACAACATACCATGTACTGAATAGATGAGAATACCAGATAAAGGCTTACACTCGCCACAAGCTTCATCATGAATACATGAATACATCAATACATAGCAATCATCATACAGAAGAGCAGGATCCGACTATGGATGAAATCAAACGAAAAAGAAGAACGACATCCACCCTGCTAATCCCAGGCCGCCAACTAAGAACCTATCCCATGATCGACGAAGAAGAAGAAGCAGAAGAAGAACTCCAAACAGATCAAGCGTCGCTGTCACGTCAGATCATTGCATTACCTGTACCTGCACCTATTGTTGTAGTAATCTGTGAGCCACGAGGACTCAGCAATCCCATAACCATGGGTAGAAAGACTATGAAAGCTTAATGGGTATGGAAGGGTAAGGCGGTGAGGTTGCATCAATCACTAAGCATTATATGGTGGCTAACTTACGAGTACAAGAATAAGAAAAGTAAACTATGCATAACGGTCGCAATCTAGTAATGATCAAGAAGTGATCCTGAACACCTACTTACGAGTCAAACATAACCCCACCGTGTTCTCTTCTCGAACTTACTCGTAAAGAGATGGTCACGGTTACGCACGCGATTTGTGTATTTTAATTAGAATTTAGTGTTGAGTTCTCTACAACCGGAGGTTATAAATATCCAAGTCGCCACGGGCACGGCTTCGCGTAAGATTTAACCTTGCAGGGGTGTTCCAACCTGGTCCATCACAAACCAACACAAGCTACGGTGGAAGACCTCAACCTCAAGAAAACCCGATAAACCTCGAGTCAGCCCGAAGTATCCTCAGAATCCCGGTGCACAAGACATTTCGACAATGGTAACACAAGTCCAGCAAGACCTCCCGGCGTGCCGACACCCTGATAGTAGTCGCGCGTATCTCGTCTCAGGCCTCGACCGGATGGGACGAGCTACGAGTTAAACCAGATCCTCGAGTTTCCTCGTGATGGCCCCGCAATCTGCCCAGTTCGGACCAACACCATTGGCACTGGCCCACCTGTATTATGTTGAATTAAGAATCCTCGGGTAGCGCTAACTCCCTATGCATATTAATTATTTAATTCAGTATTATTATGTTGGCAAATGTTAAAACCAAAGTTGGGCCTTGCTGGAAGCGGTTATTCAAAGCGAACTGTCAAGAGGGTCCCATTTCTCTGAGCATGTTAGGAACGCTAATCAAGGATCATAACACCGGTATTACGGAAACTAGGGCGGCATGAGTGGAACAAAACACCAGGCAAAAGGCCGAGCCTTCCACACACAACCAAGTATATAGATGCATTAATTAAATAAGATATATTGTGATATCCCATGATATCCATGTCCCAACATGGAACAACTTGCAACTGCACCTGCAACTAGCAACGCTATAAGAAAGGGGCTGAGCAAAGCGGTAACATAGCCAAACAACGGTTTGCTGGGTAAGAGTGGTTTGAGGTTGTATCATGGCATATGGGAGGCTGACATATATGTGGTAGGAAGCGTGACATAGCGATAGCATCGAGACAACTAGCAAGCAAAGATAGTAGAGATATCCAAGGTCATGATCATCTTGCCTGAACTCTTGCTCGGAAGAAGATCGAATCCATGAAGTATTCGAACAAGCATAGCCGAATGAATCCTCACACATCGCAACGTTACCGGATCTATCGAGAAGAAGCACAACCGGAAAGAAGCAAACAACATGGTTAACACACAAACATAATCATGGCATAATGCACAATCAAGTATGATGCATGTCCGGTTTAATGAGGCATGGCATGGCAAGAGTGCAACAACCAAATACTACAAATTAAATGAAGCTCAATATGCAACGAGTTGCATATTGACGAAACTTCACAACAATTATTTAGTTCACTCCCGTTTAGGTACTCATCAATATTAAATGCTGGTTAACATGGCAAGAGATGAAGCATGATTAAAATGAAGCATGATTAAACTACCTATCTAGGCAATTTAAATAAGGCCGGAAACAACCAAGAACAATTCCGGAAAATCCCCATATGTAATTTTCGAAATTGGTATTGTTCTGCCTAAAACACACTTTTAATGTTGTTAACCAGGAAAATTAATGCCACCATATTAATCTACACATTTTTCTAGACCATTTACATATAAAGTTTATTTAATTCGGAGCTACGGTTATTTAGTTGTGAAATAAATCATTTTAGCATGGCATTTATGCAAATTAATGCAAACAGCAAGCTTAAACATTTTTCACATGGATGAAAGTTGCATATTGTGAAACTACATGAAATTCTATGCATTTTACATATATGACATGATTTATTTTGATGCATGGATATTTAACTATGAAATTTGCAAAATGCTACAATATGCTGAAATGTGTGCAGTTTTATATGAAGGAAAAACAGTAGCAGATAGACATGGGCTGGGTAGCCACTGACAATGACATTGGGCCAGGAGGGTAGTTAACCAATTCAAACGTGGACTAGTCAACAGAGCAGTGGGGTCAAAGTGTCAGACACACAGGAAAAATACATGGCTGAGAAGTAGAAATATTGGAGGACATGGCAAAAGGAAATGGAGGGCAATGGGTTCGAACCCAGGACCTCGTGCTTGGGTGGATCACTACTAGCCACTGGGCTAGCTATCTGTTCGTGGTAGGCAGAAGCCTTGGCTCATTTTGAAGCAGAAGGCTTGGCCTTGTTCTCCAACGAGGATGCGGTGGTGCTCGGAGGCGATGGCATTTTTTCTTTATCACTTTCAGTTTTTCAACTGAATTGCTTGAGGACAAGCAATGAGTTAAGCTTGGGGGAGTTGATAAGTCTCTGTCGTATCTACTTTGTCTCTTACCTCTAGCAAAAATTCCTGGTATCCCTCTCTCTCGTGTTCCTGCTCACAAAACTGAAATTTTCAATCTCTTTACTCGGAGCTCCATTTTCGAAACTGTTTTGGGAGATTGCTCCTTGGTATGTGACTCCTCCATTGCTCCAATTAGTTTTTGCTCTAGTGGATTATATTTTGCATAATTAGCTGCTCTTGGTGCTACTGAAAATGAGCTTGCATGTTGAATTCTTTGAGTTCCAAGTAGTTTGAATGCTTGACATAGCCTCTAGACATCCATATGAGTACTTGCTATCAATTTTGTGAAGTTTTGTTAACATCTTTTTGTGGCCCAATATTTTTCAGAAATTTGTACATAGGAAAATGAATTTCTTGCGGAGGAGTTCCTCGAAGCGGAACGCCAAGGGAGTCCTTGGGGAGTCCTCGGACAGTGACCTCAACATTCCGCGTAGGACGGAGTTCCGGCCGTGCGAATGGCCGCACCATGCCTTCATGAACGAAGCTGGATTCTACCAAGAGTTCGCGCAATTTGTTGCAAAGGCCGGACTGACCGACTTCCTCACAGATGAGTGTGACCAGCACCACATCCTTACAAATTCCTTTGTGCAAAATTTTCATTTTCTGAATAGGCTCGAACCCCCTGAGGTGCGCTTTGATTTATATGCTGAACATTATCAGATACCTCTAGCTGAATTCAGTGAGATATGTTTGATTCCCTTTGATGGGGATATAAGAGAGCCTTGACCAGAGGAGTTTGAGGGCTTCCTCCACACTTTAACTGGGGGAGAAGTATGGTGCGTGTCGAAAGCCCGAGCCACTAGCTTGTAATTTCCTGTTGTTCATTACTTCGCTTTATTCTTAGGGAAATGCTTGATTGCTAGGGAGCAAGGTAGTGCACTAGCCGCACCTGACTTTGCCATTTTACGCCGCGCATTGCATAATGATAACACTTATAACCTAGGAGTCATCATTGCACGCCGCTTGCACACTAATAGGACTAGGGAAAAAAATTCATGGTGGTATTTATGCTACTCGCTTAGTGAGACGTTTTAATGTTAACATACGCCCTCATGATTGCTTGTTGCCCAGAGTTTACTTAGATCACCAGTCCATGAGGGACCACCACTTTCTTGATGCTCCTGAACCTCCTCACCACATTCGTTATATCTTGGTTTTTATTGAGGATACTCGTGATATTATTCCGTTACCTGCACCTACTTTGTTTGATTCTCATGCCAGGAACGGATATACCGTGATGCCACCGGACATCGTTGCTTATCAGAACGCCTTGGCAGCGGCAGAGGAGGAGGCCCATGATTGGGATGCTCGGGTGCCGCCTCCTCAGGAGTTTCATATGGGACCGGATGGCTACTACGGATGGCCGTAGACCAAGCTAGGCAAAAGCCTAAGCTTGGGGGAGTACGTATCTCTCACTGACATTACATTCATGCTCACACATTTCATTCCAGTTGTTGATGTTCATACTTTCTCATTGTATAATCCATGCTAGTTTTATTTTCTCATTTTCTTCTAGTGTGTTTGAAAAACTTGAGAAAATCCAAAAACATTTCTCGCTTCTTTTCGGTTTTTCTTTCTAGTTTGATTAGTTGTAGTTTCGTAGTAGTAAAAGAAAACCCAAAAAGATTTCCCGTTTCTTATTTTACTTGTTGGGAGCTTTCCCGTGTAAATAGTTTTTCTCGTTTTTCATTTTCTTCTTTATTTCATTTTCTTCAGAAAAACTAAAAACTCCAAAAATATTTTAGTGTGTTTCTCTTAAATTCTTTTCTTTTGTTGAGTCATTGTAAGGAGAAGACCACGATGAAAATGTTGAGTGGCTCTCATATGCACTGTTGTTGATCTAGCAAAGAGCCCATCTTACCTAGTCTCTTCCTTTGAATAAAATGCTTACAGATTCCAACTTAGTCCACGGCATGCTTGCACTATTATTATTTTCATATCATTCGGTCGTGCAAGTGAAAGGCAATAATGACGATGATTTGATGAAGTGACTGTGGCAAGGAAAAGCGGGTATGAACTCAACTTGTTCTTTGTTTTTGTAAATATGTTTAACTCAGTATCCATGATTCAGCATGTTATGATTAAACATGTTTATGATGACAATTAGAGATTATAGTTGCTCATGCCATGCTTAAGTAGCTAGGAGTGGATAATGATTTATCTTGAGGGTCAACATGCATTAAAATGTTCATGATGTAGTATGATGATATGGTATCTTCCTCTGAATGTTTCGAGTGGCTTGACTTGGCACATGTTCACGCATGTAGTTGATTCAAAACCAACATAGCCTTCACGATATTTATGTTCATGGTTCTTATATCCTAATCATGCTAGTATTCAATGTTGATTATTCATAATGCATGATTATGACCGTTTTCGCTCTCTAGCTGGTCGCTTCTTAACCTATTTGCTAGCTTTCGCCTGTACTAAGCAGGAATGCTGCTTGTGCATCAAAACCTTTAAACCAAAGTTATTCCAGATGAGTCCACTATATCTACCTATATGCGGTATTACTCTGCCGTTCTAAGTAAATTTGCATGTGCCACCTCTAAATATTCAAATGAACATCTGTTTTGTGTGCCCGTACCGCTCATGGAGCGACAGGGGGCGGTCAGTATCTTCCATGCTAAGCGGGTTATTCTCATGATGAGTGTTTATTCACTTGTCCTTGCACGAGAGGGGCTAGTAATCGGGATGCCCAGTCCCATTATTAAAATTGTAAAATAATAAAACAAACTCCCCTGGAAAGTTGTTGGTATGGAGGGCACCCAATGATTTGGCTAGCCATGGCTTGTGATTGTTGGTGGAGGGGGAGTAAACTTTACTTTACCGCTTGGGAACCGCCGTAATGTGTTTAGCATGGAAGATATTGAAAACTCTCGGTCATGACGTTGACAGGAAAGGCATACCTCCCAAAATTTTATTTATCTCTGATTTAAGCTTTGAGCTCTGGCACCTCTGCAAATCCATGCTTCCCTCTGCGAAGGGCCTATCTATTTACTTATATGTTATTTTACTTTTATTGTTGAGTCATCACCTTCTCAAATAAGCACCAGTCCTGAGAGCACTATTGTCATTCTCATGCATTGTGAATAGTTAATGTTGTGTGCATCATGACTGGATCTCTTCTACCATGAATTACAATGTTTAGTCGCTGCTTGAACTTTGGAGGTGCTCTGCATTTATGTTTTGCAGTCTCAGAAAGGGCTAGCGAGATACCATGTTGTCATATTATATCATGATTGTTTTAACAAAGTGTTGGCATTTGAGATATCTTATTATTGCTCGCTAGTTGATTGCGCCATTGATATGAGTGAATATAATTTCTAAGAGTTATCATTTGCATGGTTAGTTTTAATCTTTGTTGAAAACTAGGGTACTATTTAAGCATATATAGATACAAGAACAAAAGGGTTTGTAAAAGTTTTTCTTTATCACTTTCAGTTTGTCAACTGAATTGCTAGAGGACAAGCAATGAGTTAAGCTTGGGGGAGTTGATACGTCTCCGTTGTATCTACTTTTCCAAACACTTTTGCTCTTGTTTTGGCCCCTAATTTGCATGATTTGAATGGAACTAACCCGGACTGATGCTGTTTTCAGCAGAACTACCATGGTGTTGTTTTTTGTGCAGAAATAAAAGTTCTTGGAATTGGATGAAACTTTTTGGAGATTTTTTATGGAATAAATAAAAAAATACTAGAACCAAGACCCACTGGAGGGGGGCCACTGGCTGCCCATGAGGCACCAGGGCGCGCCACCCCCCAGGCGAGCCCTGGTACCTCGTGGGGCCCACGTGGCTCCGTCTGACCTAATTCCAACGCTATAAATTCACAATCCCAGAGAAAAAAATAAGAGTGGAAGTTTTATTGCGTTTCACGATACGGAGCCGCCGCCACCTCCTGTTCTTCATCGGGAGGCCAGATCTGGAGTCCGTTCGGGGCTCCGGAGAGGGGGATCTTCCGTCATCATCATCATCAACCATCCTTCATCACCAATTTCATGATGCTCACCGTCGGGAGTGAGTAATTCCTTCGTAGGCTTGCTGGACGGTGATGAGTTGGATGATATTTATCATGTAATCGAGTTAGTTTTGTTAGGGCTTGATCCCTAGTACATTGATTGTGCTATGACTTTGCTATGCTTAATGCTTGTCACTAGGGCCCGAGTGCCATGATTCCAGATCTGAACCCTTTATGTTTTCATGAATATATTTGTGGTCTTGATCCGATCTTGCAAGTTATACGCACCTACTATGTGTTATGATCCGCATACCCCAAGGTGACAATAATTGGGATTCTTTCCGGTGATTGCCATAGTTTGAGGAGTTCATGTATTCACTAAGTGTTAATGCTTTGTTCCGGTTCTCTATTAAAAGGAAGCCTTAATATCCCTTAGTTTCCTTATGGACCCCGCTGCCACGGGAGGGTAGGATAAAAGATGTCATGCAAGTTCTTATCGCAAGCACGTATGACTATATACGGAATACATGCCTACATTACATTGATGAATTGGAGCTAGTTCTGTGTCGCCCTAGGTTATGACTGTTACATGATGAATGTTATCCAACATAATCACCAATCCAATGCCTAAGAGTTTTTCACATATTGTTCTTTGCTAAGTTACTACTGTCACAATTGCTACAAAACTACGGCTGCTACCGTTACTGCTACTGTTACTATTATTGCTACTGCTATCAAACTATCATACTACTGTGCTACTGATCACTCTGCTGCAGATATTTGGTCTCCAGGTGTGGTTGAATTGACAACTCAACTGCTAATACTTGCAAATATTCTTTGGCTTCCCTTGTGTCGAATCAATAAATTTGGGTTGAATACTCTACCCTCGAAAACTGTTGTGATCCCCTATACTTGTGGGTTATCAGCCACCATACCTACCTATCATGGCATTTCCATAGCCATTCCGAGATATACTGCCATGCAACTTCCACTGTTCCGTTTTTATGACACACATAGTCATTGTCATATTGCTTTGCATGATCATATAGCCGGCGTAGTATTTGTGGCTCAGCCACTGTTCATCATTTTTATACATGTTACGCTAGCATTATTGCACATCCTGGTACACTGCCAGAGGCATTCATATAGAGTCATATTTTTGTTCTAGTATCGAGTTGTAATATTGAGTTGTAAGTAAATAAAAGTGTGGTGATCATCATTATTAGAGCATTGTCCCAGTGAGGAAAGGATGCTGGAGACCATGATTCCCCCACAAGTCAGGATGAGACCCCGGACGAAAAAAAAGAGGCCAAAAAGAGCCCACGCAAAAAAATGAGAGAAAAAGAGAGAAGGGGCAATGTTAATATCCTTTTTCCACACTTGTGCTTCAGAGTAGCACCATGTTTTTCATATAGAGAGTCTCCTATTTCGTCACTTTCATATACTAGTGGGAATTTTTCATTATAGAACTTGGCTTGTATATTCCGATGATGGGCTTCCTCAAACCCGAGGTCTTCATGAGCAAGCAAGTTGGATGCACACCCACTTAGTTTTGAATTTTTTTGAAACTATCATGTTTTTGATAGGAAATTTGGAAACTATATGACCTAATTCAAAAAAAATCAGTAGTATGACCCCGTCGGCCTCTATAAGGCCGAAGACACTGTTTTCGGCCAGCACTAAGCCGAAGAGGGCTTGTCGGCCTCCCGTTGGCCGAAAAGAGGGCGATCTGGGCCGAAGAGGGGTTGTCAGTGGGCTGCCAACCGAAGTGGGCGTCTTCGGCCAACGAGCGGCCTAAAAGGCTCTTCGGCCAACCCGCGACCGAAGAGGTCGGGATAAGGCCGGCCGAAGCCTCTTCTTCCTCTTGCTCGCCTGTTCTTCCTCTCTCTCGTTCCTCTCTGTTGCTGCACCACCCCACGCCAATCTCCTTCCTTCTCCATCCATTTTCACATCCAAGCCACAGAAACAATAGATCGTAGCAATCTCCGGCGTCCTACGGTCATTTTTTTTCCTATGGGATAATTTTTTGTGCGTACAAGTGAGTAGCCATGGTGGGGTGGAGGAGGTGTGGCTGGGGAGGAGGTGCTGGGGTGGAGGAGGTGCGGCTAGGGAGGAGGTGGTGGTGAGGAGGAGGTGCGGCTAGGGAGGGGGTGGTGGTGAGGAGAGGAGCCGGTGCCGCTGGGGAGGGGGTGGTGGTGAAGTCCAGAAAATCAGCTCTGGTTGGATGTCCACTACTCTTGCAGCTCAGGTCATACGAGAGATTCCCTATTGGACAACCCTATGTATACGTTGATAGACCTTTTGGGATGGAGGACATAGCAGGGGCTTACGTGCCTGCTATTGGCGATTTGCCTACTGTGGGATCTGTTTGGGCACGGAGAGAGGTACTTATATATTACGTAACAATTTATTCGATTAATTATTTCCATGCAAAAGTATTACTAATGTTTATTTGTTGTCATGTACAGAGACAGTTTGCGCATACCCAGGTTAGGTGCTGCTACCCGTCCTTCACGGCGCAGTTTGATAGTTTGCACGAGGATCAAGTTATCTGGGAGCCATACTCGCATCAGGCTATATCATTCAGGTATCCACTTGGGATATCTGGAATGTGCACTAGAGATCAGCACTATTGGATGACCAAGGCCAGAGTGGTGTTCGACGTGACGGTTGAGGAGATGGATCTTCATAGGGTGATGAGACAGTTCGGTCTATGTCAAGAGCCTGAAATTCCAGTTATTCCACACATACCAGCACACATGCACAAGTAAGTAATTGTATTTTAGTTCTCAACATTGTATTCCGAACATAGCGAACCATGTAACACGCATGTCAATCTCAGGGAAAGCCGCATAGGAGGAAACAAGTCCATGGTTGTTTGGCTTCAGACCATTGGCCCTTACGTTCAGGAATGGGCTAACGCGCCGACAAATATCTGGGATGAGGTTGGGCCCTTTGACTGGGACAAGTTCGGGTTGTATCTGCGACGTTACCGACATAGCATGATGATCTACTTGGTTCCATCAGCTGCTCCTGATCAGATGTACGCCCCTCTCACCAGCGATATGTTCCCAACTGCCTCTGTTGTGGGAACCAGACACCACGCGGTACGTGCCATGGTTCTCATATGTGTAGTTTTATCATAACCTGAACATATACAACTGGTTAACTCTTCATGTACAGAGTGACTTGACAGTCGAGGCATGAGAGGAGGTTTCCGCTTTAATGCGGCGGGTTGAGAGGGGGGATACTATCCCATAGCCAGAGCACCTCTCATGGTTGAGGCGTTTTGATGAGAAGCTACGAGGGATTTACGCAGCTGTTACGTGTAGACGATCTTCGGATGTTGCAATTCCTCATCCAGCACATCGTCCCCCACGTCCCTCTGTGTAGCATTCAGAACCATGACACTCTATGCAGCGTTCAGAGCCACGCCACTCCGTGCGGCTTTCAGAGCCACCTCCTTCACAACCAGGGGGCTTGTCCTGGCATCAGCCACCTCCTTCACAACCAGGGAGCTCATCCTGGCATCATCAAATGGAACTAGGTAACACTACTTTGTACATTCTTTTAAACAATGTAGTTTCGCTCATCAATTTTACATGTTTTACTATACTGCAGGCGGCGACCAGTCGCAACAGTTCATGCATTCAGTGCAGTCACCGATACTTAGTCGTGCTGGATGTGGATTAGAGGGCTATGGCGATGATGATGACGAAGCAGCAAACACTTATGACTTCTCTCAGACAGTTCTTCACACTCCACCACCAGCACCGACACAAGAGACACAGACTGTGTCAGACGATGTTATCTACGGTCGTGGATACCGTGAGCATCGCCCACTGCCTCAGCACTTATCGCCTTCTGGTCCTCGCCCGAGGAAGACCCAGATTCATCGTCATCCCTAGCAGTGATATGGTTATCGATGTATTACTCATTATCTATGTTAGTTTCAGACTTTTCTCATGTGTGAGTCATTATCTATGTATGAGACATGCTTCATGTATGTGTCACTATCGCACTTGCTTCTATCTGATTAGGATACATATATCTACCTATGTATGCGAGAGACATATTACTATTAATTCGCATTGTTATTCCAGTTACATTTCCAAAGAGACTGCAACAGATAATTAAGATACAAGTACATCTGAATTTAACGGTAGGGCTAAACTTAAAAAAATACAGCTTACAAACTACATGAAGGCATCATCGTCATCCTTCGTCGATGCAGCACTCTTGCCCTTCGACGATGCGGTACTCTTGCCCTTTGATGATGCGGTACTCTTGCCCTTGGTGCTCGGCATGAAAATATCGTCTTCGTCCTCGCTGTCTTGGGTCCATAAATAAGTATGTTCTGCTGCAGCCTTTAGGAATGCTTCACCCTTATGTTGTTGCTTCTTCCACCTTCCATGCAACCTGAGAAGTTCTTTTCGTATCTCCTCAAAGGTCCTTGCAGGCCACCCGCACCTACTTAATGCGTGAGCCAACTCATTCAGTAAGGTGTCACTACTGAGGAGTTCGTCCCATGGAACTATCCTATTGTTTATCTTGAAATCGGTGGCTAACCTCAAAAGATATTTGGACATACTAGGGTGAAAACAACTTTGATCGAAAGGATAACCGGACATCTTGATGAGACTACACTGCCCTTCTTACCCTCCTTAGTGTGAAGGGGGTTTTATAAGTTGAGAAGAGAAGATGGCGGGAAAGAAGATGGCGGGAGAGAATGGTGGGAAAGAAAATGGCGGGAGAGAATGGCGGGAGAAAATGGCGGCAAAGAATGGCGGGAGAGAATGGTAGGAGAAAATGGCGGGAGAAAATGGCGGCAAAGAATGGCGGGAAAGAAAATGGCAGGAGAAAATGGAGGGAGAGAATGGCGGGAGAAAATGGCGGGAGAGAATGGCGGGAGAAAATGGCGGCAAAGAATGGCGGGAGAGAATGGCGGGAGAAAATGGCGGGAGAGAATGGCGGGAGAAAATGGCGGCAAAGAATGGCGGGAGAGAATGGCGGGAAAGAAAATGGCGGGAGAAAATGGAGGGAAAGAACGGCGGGAAATAAAATGGAGGAAAAAAGATTGCGGGAAAGTACATTTTTTTCATGTATAAAACGGCAATGGTTGTACAAGATTTATAAGCCACTTTTAAATATAAAAAAACACTTCGGCCTACTATAAACCGAAACGGTAATAACTTCGGCTATGTGTTTACGCGAAGATGGGAGTCTTCGGCCAACGGCTGACCGAAGACCACTCTTCGGCCAACACCAAGCCGAAGTTACTATCTTCGGCCCAGCTGGCCACTCTTCGGCCAACGGTAGGCTGAAGAGCACTCTTCGGCCAACGGTAGGCCGAAAAGTCCCTCTTCGGCCAACAGGAGGCCGACGGGGTCATACTTTTGATTTTTATGCATTAGGGCGTATAGTTTCTGAATTTGCTATAAAAATCATCATAGTTTCAAAAAAAAATCCTTAGTTTTCATGTTGAGCTTTCATACACTTATAGCTCTTAGTGCATTCGTTGCATGGCAATCCCTACTCCTCGCATTGACATCAATTGATGGGCATCTCCATAGCCCGTTGATTAGCCTCGTCGGTGTGAGACTATCTTCTTATTTTTGACTTCTCTTATTTATCTCTACCACCACACTCTATTCCACCCATAGTGCTATATCCATGGCTTGCGCTCATGTATTGCGTGGGGGTTGAAAAAGCTGAAGCGCATTAAAAAGTATGAACCAATTGCTCAGCTTGTCATCGGGGTAGTGCATGATAAATACTTTGTGTTAAGAAGATGGAGCATGACAGGATTATATGATTTTGTAGGGATAACGTTCTTTAGCATTTTTATTTTGAAAGACATGATTGTTTATTAGTATGCTTGTGTATTGATGTCTGTATATCAAATTATAGACTATTGCCCTGAATCATTCGGATCTTATTATTCATACCGTAAGAGAGAGATTACATGATGAAACATGATAGGTAGCATTCCACATCAAAAAATTCTGTTTTTATCATTTACCTACTCGAGGACGAGAAGGAACTAAGCTTGGGGATGCTTGATATGTCTCCAACGTATCTATAATTTTTTATTATTCCATGCTATTATAGGATCAACCTTGGATGTTTTATATGCAATTATATGCCATTATATATCATTTTTTGGGACCAACCTATTAACCCAGTGCCCAGTGCCAGTTGCCGTTTTCTGCTTGTTTTTGCCTTTTCAGAAAATCATTATCAAAAAGTGTCCAAACGAGAAAAAAAAACTTTGGATTAATTTTTTCTGGATTAGAAGAGACCCACGAAGCTTCGGGAGAAGACCAGAAGAGCCCGAGGAGGCGACAAGCCTGGAGGGCGCGCCCAGGGGGGTAGGACGCGGCCCCCAGGCTTGTGGGCCCCTCATTGCTCCTCCTAACCAAATTCCAGCACTATAAATTCCCAAATATTCCCAATATACCAGAGAGACAGAAGAGAAAACCTTTCCGCCGCCGCAAGCCTCTGTTCTTACACGATCCCATCTGGAGGCCCTTTCCGGTACTCTGCCGGAGGGGGAATCGATCACGGAGGGCTTCTTCATCAACCTTGCTGCCCTTCCGATGATGTGTGAGTAGTTTACCACAGACCTACGGGTCCATAGCTAGTAGCTACATGGCTTCTTCTCTCTCTTTGATCTTCAATACCATGTTCTCCTCGATGTTCTTGGAGTTCTATCCGATGTAATCTTCTTTTGCGGTGTGTTTGTTGGGATTCGATGAATTGTGAGTTTATGATCAGATTATTCATGAGAAATATTTGAGTCTTCTCCGAACTCTTTTATGCATGATTATTATAGCTTTGTATTTCTCTCCGATCTATCGATTTGGTTTGGCCTACTAGATTGATTTGTCTTGCAATGGGAGAGGTGCTTTGTGATGGGTTCAATCTTGCGGTGCTCAATCCCAGTGACAGAAAGGGACATGACATGTATTTGTATTGTTGCCATTAAGGATAAAAAGATGGGGTTTAATCATATTGCTTGAGTTTACTTTGTCTACATCATGTCATCTTGCTTAAGGCGTTACTCTGTTTCATACTTAATACCCTAAATGCATGCTGGATAGCAGTCGATAGGTGGAGTAATAGTAGTAGATGCAGGTAGGAGTCAGTCTACTTGTCTTAGACATGATGCCTATATACATGATCATTGCCATGAATCCGTCATAATTATTTTCTTTTCTATCAATTGCCCAACAGTAATTTGTTTACCCACCGTATGCTATGTGTTCGAGAGAGAAGCCTCTAGTGAAAACTATGGCCCCCGGGTCTACTTTATCATATATAAAAAACCTAAAAATACCTTGCTGCAATTTATTTACTTTTATTCTAGTTAGTATTTTAGTTTATCTGTTTACCACTATAAGATTTAATCCTTGCAAATAACCGCTAAGAGGATTGACAACCCTCTTATTTGCGTTGGGTGCAAGTGTTGGCTCTTGTGTGTGTGTAACACCCCTCTGTAAATAATGCTACAGTAATCCATAATGATAATGCCGAGTCACCTGGATTTGAATTGCTTGATCACAGTGGAATCATATCTCATTTCAAATTCCTCTCTAAATTCAAATTCAAATCATAAGTGAATTTTGGAGTTGCACAAAACTTGCTGGAAAAATGTTCATCATTTAGTAAATATTCCTAAACAAATACTTGTTCAGGAAAACAAGATCACCATGATGCTAAAATGCACATTAGCATTTAAAACAGTGCCATTCCAGCAATTTAAAATGTAAATTCATTTAAGAAAATTCCAAATGGATCCAAATCTCTCCCAAAATAATTGTGGCAGTGCCAAATAATTCAAGAGATTTTTGTGGCCTAGTTCCACATTTTTCTCAAATCACTAGGTGGCCCAATTAAAACCTTTTCTATCTCTGCTATTAATTAAAAGAGAAAACAGAAAAGAAAAAGGAGAAACTCACCTGTGCACTTACCGGCCTGTTGCTACAGTACCTGGCCCAGCCCACCAGGGCCTTCTCCCACTTGCTCCCGCCGCGGTGTCGGCGCGCCCATGGCTGAGCTCGCGCGGCTCCGGCCGTTGGCTGCCACGGCGCCAGAGTAGGGGAACGAGGCGATAAGGGCGAACCCCTGCATCCCCCCTGGACGCCGCGCCACTCCTCCTTCCTCCCCGCGCTCTCTCCCTCTCGTTCGGGAGCTCACCCGAGCGCTCCCACCGCCACGCCGTTGCAACACCGTGGCCGCCGTGCCCTTCTCACCGCCTCGCCGTGTCTAGGCGCTCCGCCACGCTCGACCACGTCGCCTGCGACGAGCCATTCGAGCTGAGCCGCACCAACGCGTCGGGATCGAGCCGCCCCCTTCCTCGGCATCTCCGGTGACCACCGGCAACTCCGACCACCTCTGCTACTCCTAAGCTTCCCGCTGAGCCACCGTGTGCTCCTAGGTGAGCCACCTCTCCTCTCCCCTCTTCTTCTTTGCTTCCCCGCGCCCGTAGCCGTCGTTCTCTCCAAGGCCGAGCTCGCCGCCGGCTACGTTCCGGTGACCGCACGCCCGCGCAATGTTGTCCATCGACCTCGCACGCGCGCGTAGGCTTCCCTCGCCCCTGTAACCGCACCGCATCGCCGTTTCCGTCAAAGGCCGTAGCCGTGCCGCCGCTGACCTCGACGCCGGCGACGATTCCGGCCGTCCCACGGGCAGCCACCACCACCACTGGATGCGCACTAGCCTCACAAAGCCGTAGGTGCAAACCGCGTCGCAAACGAGCCACCGTACGCAAAATCCGAGGTTCGTCGGCGTTCGGCCGCCGCGAATGGCCTCACCGGAGCGATTCCGGCGCCGGCGTCCGACGTGGCCTGACCGGTGGGCCACCCCGAGTCACTGGCAGCTTGGTCCTGCGGGCCCAGTTGACCAGTTGACCAGGTCAACTGTGCTGACTGTGAACGGTTTACCCTGACACGTGGGCCCTCTCTGTTAATAAAGTAATTAACCCATTTTATAATTAAAACTTAATTTGTTTAGCTAAATAGTCACTGACATGTGGAGCCCATTCCTTAATTAACTCCGGATTAGTTTAAATTAATCCTGGTTTAACCCACTGAGTATGACAGGTGGGTCCCAGCCGTCACGTTTGACCTGGAACGGCTGGGTTGACTGATGACATCACTGTGACATCATGCTGACGCAATAAGCTATTTTCTGTTTTTCTGAATTTGATTTAAATTTCAGAAAAATGCTAAAAACTTCGGAAATTCATAGGAATTCAACCGTAGCTCAGATTGAAAAACTTTCTACATGAAAGTTGATCAGAAAAACAAGACGAATCCGAATATGTGGTCAAAATGCTTGACCATCACTCCTATTTATCTGAACATGGAACCTTCCCCTCCGGTTCAGTATGCCGAAATCTGCCGAAACGCCGGGAAAATATCCCAGATATTTTCCCGCTTCGTCTGCGACATGTAGCATTGCATTAGGTCACCACCAGCACTGCATACTGCCATGCCATGCATCTGTGTTGCATTGATTGCTTTTATTTATTGTTTCTTCCCCCTCTTCTTATCCGATAACCCCCGAGACCGACGCAGCTCCGGAGACCGACTACATCCCTGACGACCCCTCCTTTGCCACAGAGCTTCCAGGCAAGCAACCCCCCTTGACGCATGCCTATATCACCTATTCTCTCTCCCTCCTGCTTGCATTAGAATTTGCTACTGCTATTGTTTTATCCTATTCTGATGCATAGCCTGCTTTCGTAAACTGCTTTTGATACTTTACCCGATATCCTAAATGCTTAGTGTAGGTTGGTAGTAAACCATCTGTGGCCCCTCTTCCTTGCTATAGTTGCCCCGCTTTAGTACCTGTGCCCCGATCGATGTGAACGAATGGGCCGAGACCAGCACCTCACCACACACCCCCTAAGTTGCTCGAGTTTGCAGAGCTAATATTGAGTGCCGAGGGTGATACCTCTTATCTCACTCTTGATGATGCCTCTGTAGTTCAGCTAGTCGGTTGTGGGTTACCGAGGGTGATTCCTTTTCCCCACCTCCAATGAAGCTTCTGTCGTGCAACCCCGCAAGTGTGAATGCCATCGAGGGTGATTCCTCCGAATTCACCTTGACGGATACGTCGAGTGGGAATCCAGCGAGGGTGATTCCTCGGATTCCTTCTTGATGTGATGGACACACGGTTACTTTGGCTTTACTACTGATACTGGTTTAAGCCGGGTCGGCCCCGAGGGGTACCCGCGAGAGATGTGCTATCGGGTTGACCATGAGGGTACCCGAGAAATAAATAGGTGGCACAACCGGGCATTCATAGCCCTTGCCGTAAGTCCACGAGACGGGCGACGGGGTCACATGATCGTGAGTCTCTGCTTGTCACCGCGAGCTCCCAACACACTAATGGGTTAGGATATGTAATCTGAGTAGGCCTTTGGCCTTTTCGCGCTAACCAGCACGTGGGAATAATATGGGTACTCAGCGTCGTATGTATCAGTGGAAGCTCTTCAGACATCAGCGGTTGAGCGGCACGTGCCCGGGTTGGACCGCGAAAGCCTGCGCTTGTATTAAGGGGGCTAGGTCTGCTCCCAGCCATCCTCGCAATGCGCAGGAGTGCAAAGGGTGATGGACCCAAGACTCCTGAGCGCTTAGGATGTAGACCGGCGTTCTGGCCTCTCTGTTGAGCCTAGGTAGGGCTACGACGTGTCGATCAGCCGAGGCCGGACATGGACCGAGTAAGTGTGTCCGGCCAGAGTTAATCAAGCGTGTTGGGTAAGTTGGTGCACCCCTGCAGGGAAGTATATCTATTCGAATAGCCATGTCCACGGTAACAGGACGCTCGGAAAATATCCCGATCTTCTACAACTAGAACTGGTTTAATATGTGGCTCCGGGATCACTTTCTCGCAGGGAGTCGAGGAAGGATCTCTGGGCGTCGTTGTTACTTGTTGCTACTACTATATTTATGTACTAATCTGCACTCTTCTTATGCTGCAAGATGCTGAAGATGCTAGTCTTTGATAGGCTAGGCCTTCCCCTCTATTCTGGCATTTCTGCAGTCAAGTCCACATATACAACCTTCCTTTGATAATGTTGCATAACTAGACTAGTTCTGATGTAAGTGTTGCTGAGTACTTTGGATGAGTACTCACGGTTGCTTTAATTCCCCTTTTTTCCCCTGTACCCGATTGCTGCGACCAGATGACGGAGCCCTGGAGCCAGCTGCGCCAGCCGACGACTACTACTACTACCCCTCTGGTGGAGAGTACTACTACGTGGAGACCACCGACGACCAGGAGTAGATAGGAGGCACCCAGGCAGGAGGCCTACGCCATTCGATCCAGTGTTTTTGTTTTGCCCCGCCTTCTTAAAGGCCTATCTGTTTAACTTTCATGTCTGTACTCAGATATCTAATGCTTCCGCTGATGCTTGTATGACTCAAGCTTATGTATTCGAGCCCTCGAGGCCCTGACTTGTAATATAAAGCTTGTATGACTTTTATCTGTGTTTAGAGTTGTGTTGTGATATCTTCAAGTGAGTCCTTAGGCTTGATCATGTGCATTTGCGTGTATGATTAGTGCACGATTAAGACGGGGGCATCACAAGTTGGTATCAGAGCCGACTGCCTGTAGGAACCGCCTTTCCAACTCCTTGGCCAAAGTTGAGTCTAGTCTTTGCAAAACTGATTTACTAACATGGCTGTGTGGCTTACGGGCCCACGTCGCCAATCGGTGGTATTAGAATCTTTTATTCCTCTTCTTTACTCAGGGACTCTGATTTCTCTTCTTTTCGGGTTAAATGATTTTGCTAACTCTGACATTAGGTTCTCGTAATCACATTCACCCGGAGAGCTGGATTGACTACAACTAATCCTTTCTTTTGGTCGGATTAATTTGATATTCACCTTTTCCTTTCCATTGGTCTGTTTAACCTTTTCTTTCCAAGTTATCATATGCTTCTCACACAGTCATTTGACATCTTGCACTCCTTGTTTCAGATGCGTCCCGCAAGACAGCTAGTACGCCAGACCATGGCTGTTGATGCGACTAGGTTTCCGGCCATTTTGGTCGATCTTCTGACCAGGCTAGGATATCGCTGGTACCACGAGTACACAGTTTACGAGGATTACCGTGAGTTCAACCAGGAGCAGTACCATGCTGTGGTTCGCATCTTTGATCGACAGGACATCTCCATCACTGAGTTGCACACCTTTCATGGTGTTGGAGTGACTGTTGATATGGCCGTACATGATGCTACCTATACTGCTATTGCCCGTCTCCGTGGAGAGCACATCAGTCGCTTGGAGGAAACCGCTTTCAGATACATCCCGTATGCTCCTGCTGGGGATGAGACTGGATACTACACTGCTGTTTGTACACCTTACGTGCCGCGTCGTTATGACCCGTAGGTTTTGGTTCAGTACACTCAGGCTCTAGACCGCACTGCTTGAGCTCTTGCTGTCGAGTTGCACGCCACTCGTGCTCGTCTCTACGATGCTCTGACACAGTTGCTACCAGCAGTTAGTGCACGGATGCACCCAGAGTATATTCTTTACCCGCGCAGGACGGAGATGCCACCAGGTCTTGAGTGGCCTGCTGTTGGAGGTTTTACCCCTCCACGTGGTCCTCTTCTTCCAGTCCGGGACCAGGTTCTGCACCAGAGTTTTCACGGAGCGCAGGATCCTTACATCGAGGGTACCCTACGTCGTCACCTGCAGCTGCCTGGCTTCAGTGGTTTTCTCCGATGTTGATGTAGCATATCGCTATGTCGCGTTGTTGTATCCCTCCACCGCGTGCCTGCGAGCCGCCTAGTTGTCTAGCTTTCCTTTATGCTGTTGTAACGCTGGCTTGTACCCGAACCTATGTATGGATCTGTATGTCATGTTGACTATGATGTTGTATCAATTGCACTTCCTTTTGTTGTGCATGTTACTTCATGAATTAATCCATACAATTGCAATGCTCGTTGCTAAACTACCCCTATTGAATTTTAGCAGGATGGTTAGACCCTCAGGTCGTGGCCGTGGTGCCAACAATCCACCACCGCCAGACTATATGGCTGCGATGATGCAACAATTCGAAATGCACCGCCAGTTTATGCAAGGGCTGATGGATCAGTTTCCCCGCCCCAATGCCAACCAGCAGCCAGCCGCAATCACCTTGCAAGAGTTTGTGCGTCTGAATCCAACTATTTACCGCAACTCAGTTCAGCCGCTTGACGCTGATGACTGGCTCGGCGACATCACCTTTGAGATGGAGTCTGCGAATGTGGCCCCTGCCAGCTATGTCACTTTCGCCTCCTACTTCCTGAAGGATCCCGCAGCTCAGTGGTGGGACACCCACAAACAGACCTTAGCTACTGGAACTATTATCACCTGGGTGGAGTTCAAGGCTGCTTTCCGTGCCCATTACATTCCGCAAGGAGTTATGGACCGGAAGAAGCGTGAGTTCCGTAATCTCTCTTAGGGCAGCAAGTCCGTGGAAGCTTATCAGCGGGAATTTCTGGAGCTATCCCGTTACGCTGAAGATGACATTGCTACTAATGCCCGTAGACAGGAAAAGTGCCGTGAAGGGCTCAACCCTGAAATCAAGATGGCACTCCTAGTCCACGACTTTGCTGACTTCGCCACCTTGGTGAACAAGGCTATACAGGTTGAGACTAGTATCAAGGATAACAAGGACGCTCTCAAGCGCACCCGTGAAGCGGGCTCATCTTCGGCTCATCTTCCCAGAAGCGCCGCATTTGGATCCCTCAAAACATGTATCGTCCCGCTGTTCCTGTTCAGAGGCCATCGTATGTTGCACCGCGTATGCCTCCTCCACCTCCAAGACAGTTTAGGCCTCAAGCTCCAATGCCTCGAGCTCTTGTTCCCCGTCTCGACAATGGACTCTGCTTCAAGTGTGGCCATCCAGGTCACCGTGCCAGAGACTGCTCCCAGGGTCAGAATCAGCTTGCGCTACCCTCTACTGGCCGTGGTAATGGCCGTGGCAACAATCAGCCCCGCAACAACAATGTCAGGCCTTCATATTGTCGTGGACATGCTTATCATGTCAACATGAGTGAAGACCCAAACCAACCAGCTACTGTGATGGGTACACTTCCTGTTAATTTAGTACCAGCTTCTGTTTTGTTTGATACAGGAGCATCGCATTCTTTTATATCTGAAGAGCTTGCATTCGTGCATGGCATTAAACATGAAAATTTGCACCAGCCGTTAGTGGTTAACACTCCCGCGGGCCATTGCCGAACCTCTATGTACAGCCCCGATGTTACCATTGAAATTGAAGGGTTGGAATTCCATGCATTTCCCATTATTTTGAAGTCTTCCAAGGTTGACCTCATACTGGGAATGGATTGGTTGAAGGCTCACATCGCCTTGATCAAGTGTGCCACCAAGTCTGTCCAACTCCTGCACCCCTCGGATGAGATAGTAAACTACCATGTGCATCTCGTTCTTAATGCCGAGGCTCAGATTTATGCACTGAATGCGCTGAACGCTTCTCCTCTTGAGGGGATCGAAAACATTCCAGTCATTTGCGACTTCCAAGATGTCTTTCCGGAAGAACTTCCAGGAGTACCCCCTGCTAGGGCTGTCGAGTTTGTCATCGACCTTGAACCAGGCACAACTCCCATTGCGAAGCGTCCGTATCAGATGCCTCCGCATGAACTCCTTGAACTTAAGGAGGAACTAGACAAATCACTTAGCAAGGGTTTCATTCGCCCAAGTTCCTCTGCCTGGGGAGCACCTTCTCTCTTTGTCAAGAAGAAAGATGGTACAAACCGATTGGTCCAAGATTACCGGCCTATCAACCAAGCCACCATTCAGAACAAGTATCCGCTTCCTCAGATCAATGACCTGTATGATCAACTTGCTGGATCATCAGTGTTCTCTAATATCGACTTGAGGTTGGGTTATCATCAGATCCGCATCCGCAAAGAGGATATTCCCAAGACTGCCTTTGTCACCCGTTATGGCTCTTATGAGTACACTGTCATGTCATTCGGCTTAACAAATGCACCAGCAACGTTCTCCCGCCTGATGAATTATATCTTCATGGATTACCTCGACAAATTCGTCGTGGTTTATCTGGATGATATTCTGGTATTTTCCAAGAATAAGGAAGAACACGCTGAACATCTTTGTCTTGTTCTGGAAAAGCTTCGAGAGCACCAATTATATGCCAAGTACTCCAAATGTGAATTTTGGTTGTCTGAAGTAACCTACCTTGGTCATGTGATTTCCAAGGATGGCATTGCTGTCAATCCAGAACGAGTTCAGGCTATTCTTGACTGGACTCCCCTAAAGAATGTCAAGCAAGTTAGGAGTTTTCTCGGGCTCGCAAATTATTGTCGTCGCTTTGTCAAGAACTTCTCAAAGATTGCCAAGCCTCTGACTAATCTGCTTCACAAAGGCGTTAAGTTTGAGTGGACAGATAAATGTCAGGAAAGTTTCCAAACCCTCAAGGACAAGCTAACCTCTGCTCCAGTGCTTGCTCCGCCGGATTCTTGCAAGGACTTCATGATCTATTGCGATGCCTCTCGTCAGGGATTAGGCTGTGTCCTAATGGAAGAGCGTAGGGTAATTGCTTATGCCTCGCGACAGTTGCGTCCTCATGAAGAGAATTACCCAGTGCATGATCTTGAACTTGCTGCAGTGATATATGCATTGAAGCTGTGGAGACATTACCTTCTCGGTAACCGGTGTGAGATTTACACCGATCACCAAAGTCTGAAGTATTTGTTTACTCAGCTGGATCTCAATCTCCGCCAACAGCGATGGTTGGAAACGATTACGGACTATGACTGCGGTATTTCATATACCCCTGGCAAAGCTAACGTGATGGCTGATGCCTTGAGCCGCAAGTCCTATTGCAACAACCTCATGGCTTAGCGAGCTCAACCCCAACTTTATGAAGAATTGCGCAAGTTGAACCTCCACATCGTTCCACAGGGTTCTCTTAATACCCTTGTTATACAGCCAGATCATGAGAAGGTTGTTGAGCGTGCGCAAGCAAAAGATGCTGAAGTTGATCTGATGAAAAGAGATCTTCACCTTGAAAAGTACAGAGATTTCTCGCTTGCTGAAGATGGAACTTTGTATTTCAAAGACCGCATTGTGGTACCTCGGTTCGAACTTATGACGGACAAAGTTATGAAGGAGGCCCATGATACATCGCTGTCCATTCATCCGGGTAGCACCAAGATGTATCGTGATCTTTGGCAATGGTACTGGTGGTCTAGGATGAAGCAGGACATTGCTCGATATGTTGCTGAATGTGACGTTTGCCATCGTGTTAAAGCAGAACATCAGAAGCCTGCTGGAATTCTGCAACCACTCCCTATTCCTGAATGGAAGTGGGACAAAGTGCAAATGGATTTTATCACTGGCCTTCCCAGGTCACAGAAGGGTCATGATGCTATTCTTGTCATCATTGATCAACTTTCCAAAGTTGCACACTTTCTGCCAGTCAAGGAGACGATCACTGCTAGTCAGTTAGCGGATTTATATCTCCAGAATTGTATCACTCCACGGTATTCCGAAGGAGATCAGTTCAGACCGTGGCAGCCTTTTCACCTCAATGTTCTGGAAAAGTTTCCAAGAAGCTATGGGAACTCATATAACCTGGAGTTCAGCTTACCACCCCCAGTCCCAAGGCTAGGTCAAACGGGTTAATCAACTGCTGGAAGATATGCTGCAAGCTTGTGTTATTTCATTTGGCAAGAAGTGGGAGGAATCTCTCCCGTATGCCGAATTTTCGTACAACAACAGCTATCAAGCCAGCTTGAAAATGGCCCCCTTCGAGGTATTATATGGACGTAAGTGTCGAACCCCTCTGAATTGGTCAGAAACTGGAGAACGACCGCTCGTTGGTCTGGATATTATCCAATACGCTGAAGAACAAGTCCGTATTGTGCGGGAAAATCTCAAAGCTGCTCAGTCTCGCCAAAAGAGCAATTATGATCGAAAACACTAGGGATCGATCTACCAACCTGGTGAGCAAGCTTATCTACGTGTCACTCCTATGAAGGGCACTCACCTCTTCGGAATCAAGGGCAAGTTAGCTCCTCGCTACATCGGCCCCTTCCGTATTCTCGCCAGACGTGGTCATGTGGCTTATAAATTGGAGTTGCCGCCGCAATTCTCTCACATCCACGATGTGTTCCATGTGTCGCAACTTCGCCGTTGCTTCAAGGAATCTCCGCACCGAGCAGTGGATCATGAAATGCTCGATTTGCAAGATGATTTATCTTATAAGGAGCATCCGATCCGCATTCTCGATCAAGCTGAATGTCGGACCCGCTAGAAGACAACCAAGTTCCTTAAAGTGCAGTGGTCTAATCATACTGAAGATGAAGCCACTTGGGAACGCGACGATCGTCTTCGCGAGGAATACCCCGATCTTTTCCCTTCTACCTCCTAAATTCTCGGGACGAGAATTTCTTTTAGAGGAGGAGAATTGTAACACCCCTCTGTAATGATGCTACAGTAATCCATAATGATAATGCCGAGTCACCTGGATTTGCATTGCTTGATCACAGTGGAATCATATCTCATTTCAAATTCCTCTCTGAATTCAAATTCAAATCATAAGTGAATTTTGGAGTTGCACAAAAGTTGCTGGAAAAATGTTCATCATTTAGTAAATATTCCTAAACAAATACTTGTTCAAGAAAAGAAGATCACCATGATGCTAAAATGGACATTAGCATTTAAAACAGTGCCATTCCAGCAATTTAAAATGCAAATTCATTTAAGAAAATTCCAAATGGATCCAAATCTCTCCCAAAATAATTGTGGCAGTGCCAAATAATTCAAGAGATTTTTGTGGCCTAGTTCCACATTTTTCTCAAATCACTAGGTGGCCCAATTAAAACCTTTTCTATCTCTGCTATTAATTAAAAGAGAAAACAGAAAAGAAAAAGGAGAAACTCACCTGTGCACTTACCGGCATGTTGCTACAGTACCTGGCCCAGCCCATCAGGGCCTTCTCCCACCTGCTCCCGCCGCGGTGTCGGCGCGCCCATGGCCGAGCTCGCGCGGCTCCGGCCGTTGGCTGCCACGGCGCCGGAGTAGGTGAGCGAGGCCATAAGGGCGAACCCCTGCATCCCCCCTGGACGCCGCGCCACTCCTCCTTCCTCCCCGCGCTCTCTCCCTCTCGTTCGGGAGCTCACCCGAGCGCTCCCACCGCCGCGTTGTTGCACCACCATGGCTGTCGTGCCTTTCTCACCGCCTCGCCGTGTCTAGGCGCTCCGCCATGCTTGACCACGTCGCCTGCGACGAGCCATTCGAGCGGAGCCGCACCAACGCGTCAGGATCGAGCCGCCCCCTTCCTCGGCATCTCCGGCGACCACCGGCAACTCCGACCACCTCTGCTACTCCTAAGCTTCCCGCCGTGCCACTGTGAGCTCCTAGATGAGCCACCTCTCCTCTCCCCTCTTCTTCTTCGCTTCCCCGCGCCCGTAGTCGTCGTTCTCTCCAAGGCCGAGCTCGCCACCGCACGAGCTCGTCGCCGGCTACGTTCCGGTGAGCGCACGCCCGCGCAATGTTGTCCATCGACCTCGCACGCGCGCGTAGGCTTCCCTCGCCCCTTTGCTTTGCCCGTAACTGCACCGCATCGCCATTTCCGTCGAAGGCCGTAGCCGTGCCGCCGCTGACCTCGACGCCGGCGATGATTCCGGCCGTCCCACGGGCAGCCACCACCACCACTGGATGCGCACGAGCCTCACGGAGCCGTAGGTGCAAACCGCGTCGCAAACGAGCCACCGTACGCGAAATCCGAGGCTCACCGGCATTCGGCCGCCGCAAATGGCCTCGCCGGAGCGATTCTGGCGCTGGTGTCCAACGTGGCCTGACCGGTGGGCCACCCCGAGTCACTGGCAGCTGGGTGCCCGGGCCCAGTTGACCAGTTGACCGGGTCAACTGTGCTGACTGTGCACGGTTGACCCTGACACGTGGGCCCCCTCTGTTAATTAAGTTAATTAACCCGTTTTATAATTAAAACTTAATTTGTTTAGCTAAATAGTCACTCACATGTGGGGCCCATTCCTTAATTAACTCCGGATTAGTTTAAATTAATCCTGGTTTAACCCACTTAGTACGACAGGTGGGTCCCAGCCGTCAGGTTTGAACTGGAACGGCTGGGTTGACTGATGACATCACTGCGACATCATGCTGACGCAATAAGCTATTTTCTGTTTTTCTGAATTTGATTTAAATTTTAGAAAAATGCTAGAAACTTCGGAAATTCGTAGGAATTCAACCGTAGCTCAGATTGAAAAACTTTCTACATGAAAGTTGATCAGAAAAACAAGACGAATTTGAATATGTGGTCAAAATGCTTGTCCATCACTCCTATCTATCTGAACATGGAACCTTCCGCTCCGGTTCAGTATCCCGAAATCTGCCGAAACACCGGGAAAATATCCCAGATATTTTACCGCTTCGTTTGCGACATGTAGCATTGCATTAGGTCACCACCAGCACTGCATACTTCCATGCCATGCATCTGTGTTGCATGGATTGCTTTTATTTATTGTTTCTTCCCCCTCTTCTTATCCGATAGCCCCTGAGACCGACACAGCTCCGGAGACCGACTAAATCCCCGATGACCCCTCCTTTGCCGCAGAGCTTCCAGGCAAGTAACCCCCCTTCACGCATGCCTATATCACCTATTCTCTCTCCCTCCTGCTTGCATTAGAATTTGCTACTGCTATTGTTTTATCCTATTCTGATGCATAGCCTGCTTTTGTAAACTGCTTTTGATACTTTACCCGATATCCTAAATGCTTAGTGTTGGTTGGTAGTAAACCATCTGTGGCCCTTCTTCCTTGCTATAGTTGCCCCGCTTTAGTACCTGAGCCCCGATCGATGTGATCGAACGGGCTGAGATCAGCACCTCACCACACACCCCCTAAGTTGCTCGACTCTGCAGAGCTAATATTGAGTGTCGAGGGTGATACCTCTTATCTCACTCTTGATGATGCCTCTGTAGTTCAGCTAGTCGGTTGTGGGTTACCGAGGGTGATTCCTCTTCCCCACCTCCGATGAAGCTTCTGTCGTGCAATCCCGCAAGTGTGAATGCCATCGAGGGTGATTCCTCCGGATTCACCTTGACGGATACGTCGAGTGGGAATCCAACGAGGGTGATTCCTCGGATTCCTTCTTGATGTGATGGACACACGGTTACTTTGGCTTTACTACTGATACTGGTTTAAGCCGGGTCAGCCCCGAGAGGTACCCGCGAGAGATGTGGTATCGGGTTGACCATGAGGGTACCCGAGAGATAAATACGTGGCACGGCCGGGCATTCTTAGCCCTTGCCGTAAGGCCACGAGACGGCGCGACGGGGTCACATGATCGTGAGTCTCTGCTTGTCACCGCGAGCTCCCAACGCACTAATGGGTTAGGATATGTAATCTAAGTAAGCCTTTGGCCTTTTCGCGCTAACCAGCACGTGGGAATAATATGGGTACTCGGCGTCGTATGTATCAGCCGAAGCTCTTCAGACGTCAGCGGTTGAGCGGCACGCGCCCGAGTTGGACCGCGAAAGCCTGCGCTTGTATTAAGGGGGCTAGGTCTGCTCCCGGCCGTCCTCGCAATGCGCAGGAGTGCAAAGGGCGATGGGCCCAAGACCCCTGAGCGCTTAGGATCTAGACCGACGTGCTGGCCTCTCTGTTGAGCCTCGGTAGGGCTACGACGTGTCGATCAGCCGAGGCCGGACATGGACCGAGTAAGTGTGTCCGGCCAGAGTTAATAGAGCGTGTTGGGTAAGTTGGTGCACCCCTGCAGAGAAGTATATCTATTCGAATAGCCGTGTCCACGGTAACAGGATGCTCAGAAAATATCCCGATCTTCTACAGCTAGAACTGGGTTAATATGTGGCTCCGGGATCACTTTCTCGCAGGGAGTCAAGGAAGGATCTCTGGGCGTTGTTGTTACTTGTTGCTACTACTATATTTATGTACTAATCTTCACTCTTCTTATGTTGCAAGACGTTGAAGATGCTAGTCTTCGATAGGCTAGGCGTTCCCCTCTATTTTGGCATTTCTGCAGTCAAGTCCACATATACAGCCTTCCTTTGATAATGTTGCATAACTAGACTAGTTCTGATGTAAGTCTTGCTGAGTACTTTGGATGAGTACTCACGGTTGCTTTGCATCCCCTTTTTCCCCCTATACCCGATTGCTGCGACCAGATGACGGAGCCCCGGAGCCAGTTGCGCCAGCCGACGACTACTACTACTACTACCCCTCTGGTGGAGAGTACTACTACGTGGAGACCGCCGACGACCAGGAGTAGATAGGAGGCACCCAGGCAGGAGGCCTGCGCCTTTCGATCCAGTGTTTTTGTTTTGCCCTGCCTTCTTAAAGGCCTATCTGTTTAACTTTCATGTCTGTACTCAGATATCTAATGCTTCCGCTGAAGCTTGTATGACTCAAGCTTATGTATTCGAGCCCTCGAGGCCCTGGCTTGTAATATAAAGCTTATATGACTTTTATTTGTGTTTAGAGTTGTGTTGTGATATCTTCAAGTGAGTCCTTAGGCTTGATCGTGTGCATTTGCATGTATGATTAGTGCACGATTAAGTCGGGGGCGTCACAGTGTGCAGGTGCGCTTAACGGAATTTTGCTTAGTTCTCCTACTAGATTGATAACCTGGGTTCTTAACTGAGGGAAATACTTATCTCTACTATACTGCATCATCCTCTCCTCTTCGGGGAAATACCAACGCAGTCTACAAGTAGCAATGGTGGAGGGGTATATATAGCCTTCACCTAAAATCCAACCGTTACAAGTCTTTGACCCAACTTGGTGGCACCGTGATACGTCCAATTTGCATCATGATTTCTTAGTGATAATTATTATGTTTTTGATGATTATTTCACTTTGTGGTACAATTATTATGCCTTTTCCCTCTTATTTTGCAAGATTTACATGAAGAGGGAGAATGCCGGCAGCTAGAATTCTGGACCTGAAGAGGGTGAAATAGAGATGGCTATTCTGCACAACTCCAAATGACCTGAAAATTTACGGAGAATTATTTTGGAATATATAAAAAATGCTGACGAAAGAATCAACAGAAGGGGGCCCACCAGGAAGCCACAAGCCTAGGGGCACGCCCTACCCCCCTAGGTTTGCCCCCCGAGCTTGTGGGGCCCCTCTGGTAGGCCTCTGGCCCCCTCCTTCTGCTATATGAAGCCATTTTCCCTAGAAAAAATTAGAAGAAGACTTTCGGGACGAAGCGCCGCCGTCTCGAGGCGGAACTTGGGCAGGAGCTATTTTGCTCTCCAGCGGAGCGATTCCGCCGGGGATACTTCCCTCCGGGAGGTGGAAATCGAAGCCATCGACATCACCAACGATCCTCTCATCATGGGAGGACCAATCTTCATCATCTTCTTCACCAGCACCATCTCATCTCAAACCCTAGTTCATCTCTTGTATTCAATCTTTGTCTCAAAACCTCAGATTGGTACCTGTGGGTTGCTAGTAGTGTTGATTACATCTTGTAGTTGATGCTAGTTGGTTTATTTGGTGGAAGATTATATGTTCAGATCCTTAATGCTATTCAATAGCCCTCTAATCTTGAACATGAATATGATTTGTGAGTAGTTACTTTTGTTCTTGAGGACATGGGAGAAGTCTTGTCATAAGTAATCATGTGAATTTGGTATTCGTTCAATATTTTGATGATATGTATGTTGTACTTCCTTTAGTGGTGTCGTGTCAACGTCGACTACATGACACTTCACCATATTTGGGCCTAAGGGAAGGCATTGTGGAGTAGTAATTAGATGATGGGTTGCTAGAGTGAAAGAAGCTTAAACCCTAGTTTATGCACTATTCCGTAAGGGGCTGATTTGGATCCATATGTTTCATGCTATGGTTAGAGTTATCTTAATTCTTCTTTTGTAGTTGCGGATACTTGCGAGAGAGGGTAATCCTAAGTGGGAGGCTTGTTCAAGTAATAACAACACCCAAGCACCGGTCCACCCACATATCAAATTATCAAAGTAGCGAATGCGAATCAAACAAACATTGGTGAAAGTGACTAGATGAAATTCCCATGTGTCCTCGAGAATGCTTTGCTTATTATAAGAGTTCGTTCCGGCTTGTCCTTTGCTGTAAAAAGGATTGGGCCACCTTGCTACACTTTATTATACTTCTTACTTGTTACTTGTTACGAATTATCTTGCTATCAAACTATCTGTTACCGCTACTTTCAGTACTTGCAGAGAATACCTTGCTGAAAACCGCTTGTCATTTCCTTCTGCTCCTCGTTCGGTTCGACACTCTTACTTATCAAAAGGACTACGATTGGTCCCCTATACTTGTGGGTCATCAAGACTCTTTTCTGGCGCCGTTGCCGGGGAGTGAAGCGCCTTTGGTGAGTGGAATTTGGTAAGGAAACATTTATATTACGTGCTGAAATTTATTGTCACTTGTCACTATGGAAAGTAATCCTTTGAGGGGTTCGTTCAGGGTATCTTCACCTCGACCGGAAGCATTGAGAGTTGCTCCTCAACCTATTGAACCTACTAAAAATATTTATTATGAAATTCCTTCGGTTATGGTAGAGAAACTGCTAGCTAATCCTTATGCAGGAGATGGAACGGTTCATCCTGATATGCACTTGATATATGTGGATGAAATTTGTGGATTGTTTAAGCTTGTAGGTTTATCCGAAGATGGAGTTAAGAAGAAAGTATTCCCTTTATCTTTGGAGGGAAGGGCATTGACATGGTATAGGCTATGTGATGAAACTAAAACATGGGACTGGAACCAGTTGAAGCTGGAATTCCACCAGAAATTTTATCCTATGCATTTGGTTCATCGTGATCGGAATTATATATATAATTTTTGGCCTCGTGAAGGAGAAAGTATCGCTCAAGCTTGGGGGAGGCTTAAGTATATGTTGCACACATGCCCCAATCATGAGCTCTCAAGAGAAATAATTCTTCAAAACTTTTATGCTCGGCTTTCTCATAATGATCAATTCATGCTCGATACTTCTTCTGCTGGTTCCTTTATGAAGAGAACTATTGAATTCAGATGGGATCTTCTAGAAAGAATTAAACATAACTCTGAAGATTAGGAAATCGACAAAGGTAATGAGTCAGGTATAAATCTTGAGTTTGATTGTGTTAAATCTTTTATGGAAACAGATGCTTTTCATAAGTTTAATACTAAATATGGACTTGACTCTGAGATAGTAGCTACCTTTTGTGAATCTTTTGCTGCTCATGTTGATCTCCCTAAGGAGAAATGGTTTAAATATCATCCACCTATTGAATTGAATGAAGAACCTGTTAGTGATAAATAAGAAACAATTGTTTACAATGTTGATCCAGTTGTGCCTACTGCTTATATTGAGAAACCTCCTTTCCCTGTTAGGATTAAGGAACATGCTAAAGTTTCAACTATGGTTAATAAGGGTAATATTAGAACACCTAGACCTTCTGAACAAATTAAAGTTGAACCTAATGTTGCAATGGTTAAAGATCTTTTGGTTGATAATATTGATGGACATGTCATATATTTCTGTGATGAAGCAACTAGAATTGCTAAGCCAGACACTAAAGATAAAAACAAACCTGTAATTGGCATGCATGTTATTTCTGTTAAAATTGGAGATCATTGCTATCATGGTTTATGTGATATTGGTGCTAGTGTGAGTGCTATTCCGTTTACTCTCTATCAAGAAGTCATGAATGATATTGCACCTGTTGAGATTGAAGATATTGATGTTACTATTAAGCTTGCAAATAGAGATACTATTTCACCACTTGGGATTGTTAGAGATGTTGACGTCTTGTGTGGTAAGATCAAATATCCTACTTACTTTCTTGTTCTTGGATCACCACAAGATGATTTTTGTCCCATTATATTTGGTAGACCTTTCTTGAATACAGTTAATGCAAAGATTGATTGCACTAAAGAAATTGTCAGTGTTAATTTTGGTGAGGTGTCTCATGAGTTTAATTTCTCTAAGTTTCATAGACAACCTCATGATAAACAATGACCTAATAAGGATGAAATTATTGGTCTTGCTTCTATTGATGTGCCTCCTACTGATCCTTTAGAACAATATTTGCTAGACCATGAGAATGATATGAATATGAATGAAAGAAATGAAATAGATGAGCTATTCTTTAAACAAGCACCTATCCTGAAACATAATTTGCCTGTTGAAACCTTGGGAGATCCACCTCTACCCAAGGGTGACCTTGTGTTTCAATTGAAGCAATTACCTGATACACTTAAATATGCTTATATTGATGAAAAGAAGATATATCCTGTTATTATTAGTGCTAACCTTTCAGAGCATGAAGAAAAGAGATTACTTAAAACTCTGAAGAAGCACCGTGCTGCTATTGGATATACTCTCGATGATCTTAAGGGCATTAGTTCCACTTTATGTCAGCATAAAATTCGTATGGAGCCAGACGCTAATCCTGTTGTTGATCATCAAAGAAGGCTAAATCTTAGAATGAAGGATGTGGTAAGAACTGAAATATTAAAGCTTCTGGAAGCCGGTATAATTTATCCTATAGCTGATAGCACATGGGTAGGTCATGTTCATTGTGTTCCTAAGAAAGGAGGTATTACCATTGTTCCTAATGATAAAAATGAACTTATCCCACAAAGAATTGTAACTGGTTATAGAATGGTAATTGATTTCAGAAAATTAAATAAAGCTACTAGGAAAGATCATTACCCCTTGCCTTTTATTGATCAAATGTTAGAAAAATTATCTAAGCATACACACTTTTGTTTCCTAGATGGTTATTCTGGTTTTTCTCAAATACCTGTTTCACCTGAAGATCAAGAGAAAACCACATTTACTTGTCCTTTTGGAACTTATGCTTATCGTCGTATGCCTTTTGGTTTATGTAATGCACCTGCTACCTTTCAAAGATGTATGACTGCTATATTCTCTGACTTTTGTGAAAAGATTGTTGAGGTTTTCATGGATGATTTCTCCGTTTACGGAACTTCTTTTGATGATTGCTTGGGCAACCTTCATCGAGTTTTGCAGAGATGTGAAGAAACTAATCTTGTCTTGAATTGGGAGAAGTGCCACTTTATGGTGAATGAAGGTATAGTTCTTGGGCATAAAATTTCTGAAAGAGGTATTGAAGTTGATAAAGCTAAAGTTGATGCTATTGAGAAAATGCCATGTCCTAAAGATATCAAAGGTATAAGAAGTTTCCTTGGTCATGCTGGTTTCTATAGAAGGTTTATAAAATACTTCTCTAAAATTTCTAGGCCTCTTACTAATCTCTTGCAAAAAGATGTTCCATTTGTTTTTGATGATGATTGTGTAGAAGCCTTTGAAATACTTAAGAAAGCCTTAATTTCTGCACCTGTTGTTCAACCACCTGATTGGAACCTACCCATTGAAATTATGTGTGATGCTAGTGATTATGCTGTAGGTGTTGTTCTAGGACAAAGAGTTGATAAGAAATTAAATGTTATCCATTATGCTAGTAAAACTCTAGACAGTGCTCAAAGAAATTATGCTACTACTGAGAAAGAATTTTTAGCAGTTGTGTTTGCGTGTGATAAATTCAGATCTTACATTGTTGATTCCAAAGTTACTATTCATACTGATCATGCTGCTATTAAATATCTTATGGAAAAGAAAGATGCTAAACCTAGACTTATTAGGTGGGTTCTTTTGCTACAAGAATTTGATTTGCATATTGTTGATAGAAAGGGAGCTGAGAATCCCGTAGCTGATAATTTGTCTAGAATGGAAAATGTTCTTGATGACCCACTTCCTATTAATGATGATTTTCCTGATGAACAATTAGCTGTTATAAATGCTTCTCGTAATACACCTTGGTATGCAGACTATGCTAATTACATTGTTGCTAAATATATACCACCTAGTTTCACATACCAACAAAAGAAAAAAAATCTTTGATTTAAGACATTACTTTTGGGATGACCCACCCTTATATAAAGAAGGAGTAGATGGTATTATTAGACGTTGTGTACCTAAGCATGAACAGGAACAAATCCTACGTAAGTGTCACTCCAAGGCATATGGAGGACACCATGCGGGAGACAGAACTGCACACAAGGTATTACAATCTGGTTTTTATTGGCCTACTCTTTTCAAAGATGCATGTAAGTTTGTCCTATCTTGTGATGAATGTCAAAGAATTGGTAATGTTGGTAGACGTCAGGAAATGCCTTTGAATTATTCACTTGTTATTGAACCATTTGATGTTTGGGGTTTTGATTATATGGGACCTTTTCCTAAATCCAATGGGTATACTCATATTTTGGTTGCTGTTGATTATGTTACTAAGTGGGTAGAAGCCATTCCAACTAGTAGTGCTGATCATAACACCTCTATTAAAATGCTTAAAGAAGTTATATTCCCGAGGTTTGGAGTCCCTAGATATTTAATGACAGATGGTGGTTCACATTTTATTCATGGTGCTTTCCGTAAATTGCTTGCTAAATATGATGTCAACCATAGAATTGCATCTCCTTATCATCCTCAGTCTAGTGGTCAAGTTGAATAAACTAATAGAGAAATAAAATTAATTTTGCAAAAGACCGTTCATAGATCCAGAAAGAATTGGTCTAAGAAGCTTGATGATGCATTATGGGCTTACAGAACTGCTTATAAAAATCATATGGGTATGTCTCCATATAAAATGGTTTATGGGAAAGCATGTCATTTACCTCTTGAGTTAGAGCATAAAGCATATTGGGCAATTAAAGAACTTAACTATGATTTTAAACTTGCCGGTGAAAAGAGGTAATTTTATATTAGCTCTTTAGATGAATGGAGAACCCAAGCTTATGAAAATGCCAAGTTGTTTAAAGAAAAATTTAAAAGATGGCATGATAAGAGAATTCAAAAATGGGAATTTAAAGTAGGTGATCATGTTCTACTATACAATTCTCGTTTAAGATTTTTTGTAGGAAAACTTCTCTCTAAATGGGAAGGCCCATACATCATCGAAGAAGTTTATCGCTCCGGAGCCATCAAAATAAATAATTCCAAAGGCAATAATCCGAGAGTTGTTAATGGGCAAAGAATTAAACATTACCTCTCAGGTACGCCCATTAATGTTGAAACTAATATTATTCAAACAATGACACCGGAAGAGCACATAGAGGAAACCTTCCGGAACGCTCCAGAATCCTGAAAAGGGGTAGGTATGTGGTACGGCAAGTAAACCGACTCCAAAACTTCCATAAAAGTTCTTTCTGTTAGTTTTGGAATATATAAAAAATAAGGAAAATAATAAACAGTCCGAAAAGTGCACGAGGAGGCGACAAGCCAGGGGGGCGCGCCCTACCCCCCAGGGTGCGCCTACCAGGCTTGTGGCACCCTCGTGGACTTTCCCGACTTCGTTTTTCTTCCATATTACTGGTTTTGCACGGGAAAAATTCATTATATATACTTGATACGTCTCCAACGTATCTATATTTTTTTATTGTTCCATGCTATTATAGTATCAATCTTGGATGTTTTTATATGCAATTATATATCATTTTTTGGGACTAACCTATTAACCTAGTGCCCAGTGCTAGTTGTTGTTTTCTGCTTGTTTTTGGCTTTTCAGAGAAACAGTACCAAATGAAGTCCAAATGCCACGAAACTTTTTGGAGATTTTTTTCTGGACAAAAGAAACCTTGGAGGCTTCGGGAGGAGGCCAGAAGCCTCACGGAGGATTCACAAGGCAACAGGGCGCGCCATGTTGCCTTCTGGGGCCCACGTGACTCCGTTTGACCTAATTCCACTTCTATAAATTCACAAATATTGGGAAACCATCAGAGAGCCAGAAGAGAAAACCTTTCTACCACCGCAAGCCTTTGTTCTTCCACGATCCCATCTGGAGGCCTTTTCCGGTACTCTGCCGGAGGGGGAATCGATCACGGAAGGCTTCTACATCAACCTTGCTGCCCTTCCAATGATGTGTGAGTAGTTTACCACAGACCTACGGGTCCATAGCTAGTAGCTAGATGGCTTGTTCTCTCTCGTTGATCTTCAATACAATGTTCTCCTCGATGTTCTTGGAGTTCTATCCGATGTAATCTTCTTTTGCGGTGTGTTTGTTGGGATCCGATGAATTGTGAGTTTATGATCAGATTATTCATGAGAAATATTTGAGTCTTCTCTGAACTCTTTTATGCATGATTGTTATATCTTTGTATTTCTCTCTGATCTATCGATTTGGTTTGGCCTACTAGATTGATTTATCTTGCAATGGGAGAGGTGCTTTGTGATGAGTTCAATCTTGCGGTGCTCAATCCCAGTGACAGAAGGGGACATGACACGTATTTGTATTGTTGCCATTAAGGATAAAAATATGGGGTTTATTCATATTGCTTGAATTTGCTTCTCTACATCATGTCATCTTGCTTAAGGCGTTACACTGGTTTTATTAACTTAATACTCTAGATGCATGCTGGATAGCGGTCGATGAGTGGAGCAATAGAATTAGATGCAGGCAGGAGTCGGTCTACTTGTCTCGGACGTGATGCCTATATACATGATCATTGCCATGAATCCATCATAATTATTTGCTTTTCTATCAATTGCCAATAGTAATTTGTTTACCCACCGTATGTTTCTGTGCTCGAGAGAGAAGCCTCTAGTGAAAACTATGGGTCCCGGGTCTATCTTTATCATATAAAAAACCTAAAAATACCTTGCTGCAATTTATTTACTTTTATTTTAATTAGTGTTTTAGTTTATCTATTTACCTCGATAAGATTTAATCCTTGCAAATAACCGCTATGAGGATTGACAACCCTCTTATTTGCGTTGGGTGCAAGCATTTGCTGTTGTGTGTGCAGGTGCGCTTAACGGAATTTTGCTTGGTTCTCCTACTAGATTGATAACCTTGGTTCTTAACTCAGGGAAATACTTATCTCTACTATACTGCATCATCCTCTCCTCTTCGGAGAAATACCAACGCAGACTACAAGTAGCAGGAAGAATTTCTGGCACCGTTGTGATTCCCGATAATTGTGGGAGGTATTATGGGGGAGGTATTAGTAGATAATTGTGGTTTAGTATGAATAATTGTGTTAAGGTTTGTGATTCCCGAAGCATGCACGTATGATATGTCGTTATGCTAAGAAGTTGGAGCATGATTTATTATTGATTGTCTACCTTATGAGTGGCGGTCGGGGACGAGCGATGGACCTTGTCCTACCAATCTATCCCTCTAGGGGCATGCGTAGTAGTACTTTGCTTCCAGGGTTAATAAACTTTCGTAATAAGTATGTGAGTTCTTTATGACTAATGTGAGTCCATGGATTATACGCACTCTTACCCTTCCGCAATTTGCTAGCCTCTTTGGTACCGTGCATTGCCCTTAATCACATCAAGAGTTGGTGCAAACTTCGCCGGTGCATCCAAACCCCGTGATATGATACGCTCTATCACACATAAGCCTACTTATATCTTCCTCAAAACAGCCACCATACCTACCTATCATGGCATTTCCATAGCCATTCCGAGATATATTTCCATGAAACTTCCACCGTTCCATTTTTTCTATGACATACATCATCATTGTCATATTGCTTTGCATGATCATATAGCTGACATAGTATTTGTGGCTCAGCCACTGTTCATCATTGCTACACATGTTATGCTAGCATCATTGCACATTCTGGTACACTACTAGACGCATTCATATAGAGTCATATTTTGTTCTAGTATCGAGTTGTAATGTTGAGTTGTAAGTAAATAGAGGTGTGATGATCATCATTATTAGAGCATTATCCCAGTGAGGTAAGAATGAAGGAGACTAATGAGTCCTCAAAAAAGTGGGGATGAAGTTCATGAGATCGATCTAAAAAAAAGAAAAAAAAGGCAAAAAAGAGCCATTAAAAAAATGAGAGAAAAAGAGAGAAGGGGCAATGTTACTATCCTTTTCCACACTTGTGCTTCAGAGTAGCACCATGTTTTTCATATAGAGAGTCTTCTATTTTGTCACTTTCATATACTAGTGGGAATTTTTCATTATAGAACTTGGCTTGTATATTCCGATGACGGGCTTCCTCAAATGCCCGAGGTCTTCATGAGCAAGCAAGTTGGATGCACACCCACTTAGTTTTCATGTTGACCTTTCATACACTTATAGCTCTTAGTGCATCCGTTGCATGGCAATCCCTACTCCTCGCATTGACATCAATTGATGGGCATCTCCATAGCCCGTTGATTAGCCTTGTTGATGTGAGACTTTCTCCATTTTTTTGACTTCCCCTATTTATCTCTACCACCATACTCTATTCCACCCATAGTGCTATATCCATGGCTTGCGCTCATGTATTGAGTGGGAGTTGAAAAAGCTGAAGCGCGTTAAAAAGTATGAACCAATTGCTCGGCTTGTCATCGGGGTAGTGCATGATAAATACTTTGTGTGAAGAAGATGGAGCATGAAAGGATTATATGATTTTGTAGGGATAACGTTCTTTAGCATTTTTATTTTGAAAGACATGATTGTTTATTAGTATGCCTGAGTATTGATGTCTTTATATCAAATTATAGACTATTGCTTTGAATCATTTGGATCTTATTATTCATACCGTAAGACAAAGATTACATGATGAAACATGATAGGTAGCATTCCACATCAAAAATTCTGTTTTTATCATTTACCTACTCGAGGACGAGCAGGAATTAAGCTTGGGGATGCTTGATACGTCTCCAACGTATCTATAATTTTTTATTGTTCCATGCTATTATAGTATCGATCTTGGATGTTTTTATGTGCAATTATATATCATTTTTTGGGACTAACCTATTAACCTAGTGCCCAGTGCCAGTTGCTGTTTTTTGCTTGTTTTTGGCTTTTCAGAGAAACAGTACCAAATGAAGTCCAAATGCCACGAAACTTTTTGGAGATTTTTTTCTAGACAAAAGAAACCTTGGAAGCTTCAGGAGGAGGCCAGAAGCCTCACAGAGGCTTCACAAGGTAATAGGGCGCGCCCTAGGGGGCGCCGTGTTGCCTTCTAGGGCCCACGTGACTCCGTTTGACCTAATTCCACTTCTATAAATTCACAAATATTGGGAAACCATCAGAGAGCTAGAAGAGAAAACCTTTCTGCCGCCGCAAGCCTCTGTTCTTCCGCGATCCCATCTGGAGGCCTTTTCTGGTACTCTGCCGGAGGGGGAATCGATCACGGAGGGCTTCTACATCAACCTTGCTGCACTTCTGATGATGTGTGAGTAGTTTACCATAGACCTACGGGTCCATAGCTAGTAGCTAGATGGCTTCTTCTCTCTCTTTGATCTTCAATACAATGTTCTCCTCGATGTTCTTGGAGTTCTATCCGATGTAATCTTCTTTTGCGGTGTGTTTGTTGGGATCCGATGAATTGTGAGATTATTATCGGATTATTCATGAGAAATATTTGAGTCTTCTCTGAACTCTTTTATGCATGATTGTTATAGCTTTGTATTTCTCTCCGATCTATCGATTTGGTTTGGCCTACTAGATTGATTTATCTTGCAATGGGAGAGGTGCCTTGTGATGGTTCAATCTTGCGGTGCTCAATCCCAGTGACAGAAGGGGACATGACACGTATTTGTATTGTTGCCATTATGGATAAAAATATGGGGTTTATTCATATTGCTTGAATTTGCTTCTCTACATCATGTCATCTTGCTTAAGGCGTTACTCTATTTTTATTAACTTAATACTCTAGATGCTTGCTGGATAGCGGTCGATGAGTGGAGTAATAGTAGTAGATGCAGGCAGGAGTCAGTCTACTTGTCTCAGACGTGATGCCTATATACATGATCATTGCCAGGAATCCGTCATAATTATTTGCTTTTCTATCAATTGCCCAACAGTAATTTGTTTACCCACCGTATGTTTCTGTGCTCGAGAGAGAAGCCTCTAGTGAAAATTATGGCCCCCGGGTCTATCTTTATCATATAAAAAACCTAAAAATACCTTGCTGCAATTTATTTACTTTTATTTTAATTAGTGTTTTATATTATCTATTTACCTCGATAAGATTTAATCCTTGCAAATAACCGCTAAGAGGATTGACAACCCTCTTATGCGTTGGATGCAAGCGTTTGCTCTTGTGTGTGCAGGTGCACTTAACGGAATTTTGCTTGGTTCTCCTACTGTATTGATAACCTTGGTTCTTAACTGAGGGAAATACTTATCTCTACTGTACTGCATCATCCTCTCCTCTTCGAGGAAATATCAACGTAGACTACAAGTAGCAATACTCACGGGTGTTTTGACCACCGTATCGCAAGTTTCTCCTATGTTCTTGTTTCGTGTTGTTTCCTGTCAGATTTTCAAGGACAGGCATCATGTCTTCCGCTTCCTCCAACAACGTGGGAGACAATGCTTGGTTGCTACAGATGGAACTCAGGAGAGAGGAGGAGGAGGAGGTTACCATGGAAGAGGATGATGGAGATTCGCTGGAGGTCCACCCTCCGGCTTCCGAGACGGGTACCCTTGCCGATATCTCCACAACTCCAAATCCTCATCAAGCCATGAGAAGCACTACAAGCCATGGGAGTCCAGAGGTACAAGAAGGGCTTCCTCCTAGGAGACCCTAACACAGGTTACATCAGAATAATTTTCATAATTTGGTTAACAATTATGGAGTTGAGAATACTCCTAGTATGTACATACCTTCCAATTGGGACATCTCTCGTCCAAGTGAAAGTGATGCAGGAAAGAATGCTTGGGGGCCAGAGAATAAGCACATTATGGCCGAAGTTAAAAAGAATGTTGAGATTATTCAACATGTGCTTCGAGAAATTCAGAGTTTGAAGGAAATTTTAATGAACATTACGAAGGACAAGCCCACCACTTCATCACCACTATCACCCAAGAAGGAGATTTGAGTACATGGGTATGGGCACCACCCTTGGCTTGTGCCAAGCTTGGGGGACGTGCCCCGGTATCGTATCATCATCACTTTTTATCATCATTATCTATCTTAGTTTGATCCTTAGTTATTTCGTGATTTAGAAGAATAAAGTTTTTAGTATGATTTAGTTTCGAGTGCTTGCTTTGTGATCTATCTATCTATGTAATCGAGTGTGAAAGTTATATAATAAAGAGTAGTTTGAGTTGAGTGTTTTGCTTTTGATGATCCAATCTTAGAAATAAAGAAAGAAAAAATAATACGATCATATGCAAATCCCATGGGGAGTGATGACTTCACATAAAAGAAGTATAATTGATAAAACCTGTTGGAAGTTGACAAACATAGCATTGGTCATTGTTGCAATTCATGAAAAAGTAATAAAGGAAGAGAGGTCTCCCATATAAATACACTATCTTGGACATCTTTTATGATTGTGAGCCCCCATCAAATATTTTATGTCAATTAGTTGACGTTGGACAAGGAAGACAATGTAATGGGTTATGTTTGCTTATATTCACATAGAAGTTATATTGTTTTGGATCCTCTAACATGTGGTGCCTGCACCCTATCCTTTGCAAGCCAAAAATCCGCATTAAGTAGAGATACTACTTGTGCATCCAAAAACCCTTAAACCCAATTTCATGCCATGTGAGTCCATTATATCTACCTATGGATTGAATAAGATCCTTCAAGTAAGTTGTCATCGGTGCAAAGCAATAAAAATTGCTCCTAAACATGTATGAACTTTTACTGTAAGGGAAAATAAGCTTTGTACGATCTTGTGATGGTGGAGCAATAAAAGCGATAGACTGCATAATAAAGGTCGCTATCACAAGGGGCAATATAAAGTGATGTTCCTTTACATTAAGAGCTTGCACATCCAAAAACAGAAAGCGCATGACAACCTCTGCTTCCCTCTACAAAGGGTCTATCTTTTACTTTATGTATTTACTTTCATGCAAGAGTCAATAGTATTCGCCTCTATTTCGTTTTTATTTTCTCTCTTGGCAAGCATCATATGGTGGGGATTGATCCAGGCATATATATCCAGTTGGATGTAAGTGATCATGAGTTATTATTGTTGACATTACCCTTGTGGTAAATACGTTAGGAGGCGAAATTATAAGCCCCTATCTTTCTATGTGTTCGACTGAAACTTTTGCTCCATAAGTATGCCGTGAGTGTCAACAATCATAGAAGACTAAATGATAGTTGAGTATGTGAACTTGCTAAACAAAGCTCTTACATAGACTCTTTCTGATAATATGATGAATTGCAATTGCTTCAGTGACTGAGATCATAGTTTGTTAGTATTCAATTTCGTTTATGGTTCATACTTTAACTTGTGGATGAATTGTCACTTTTTCATGAGAAGTTTTATGATGATATATTGCTGTTATAATAAAGATCATGATGCTTCATGTCCGTATTTTATTTTTATCGACGCCTCTCTCTCTAAACATGTGGTCATGATTATCGATTTCGGCTTTCGCTTGAGGACAAGTGAGGTCTATGTGACACCCCGATAGAGGGCCGATGCACGCCAGTCCCAGGATAAGACCTGGCGCACGCCTGAGACATGATACAGCAATTCCAGGCACAAAAATGGCTTTATTATATGAAATGGATTATTACAATATTGTTGCTTACAACAATATTACATGGCTCCATGGCTAACTAAATGGCAGTGGAGGTCTTGGTTCAGTGGCAACGTCGTCTCTGGCTGGGCTCCACAACGCACAGGACTGGCTGGGTTACGATCTAGCACGACGGATCTTCTCCTGCAACTGGCCACGTGCAAGGCCAGGTGAGTACTTTGAATGTACTCGCAAGACAACCAAATACATAGCATCCCAACAAGCAGATGACAAAGCAAGCACTATACTTATACAAGAATTTATTCTAAACATGGCATGGAGTTAACTGAAAAGCATGGGTCAAGCATGGCATAACATGGATCAGGCATAACAACTACATATCATGGCATGGCATGGCTATTCTTACGAGACATGGCATCCAAGATTAAACTGAAGCCTACACTACACTTACCCCCTGTGAAGTATTAAAATACCATGTTGTGACATCACTCAGTTTTACTGCCCTGCTGGGCTAACTCATAACTCACCGAGAGCTCATCTTGTGATCATGTCAGAACCACATGATGACTCCTCACAATTATCCCATAGTCCAAGTTAACACATTAATAAGTAGCACATTCTCTAGCAAGGTTATAATAACAGGTTTGTCCTCCAGATCGACAAAGACCAAATAGTGTGACCTAGTACGAACTGTGTCCAATACCGTGGACACGGCTATTCGAATAGATTCTTACACTCTACAGAGGTTGCGCAATTTACCCACGCTATGGAGCTCCTGGCCTCGTGCTCCCATTCGGGTGGACCGGTGCTGCTCCAACGAAACTTGCCTAAGCCGTGACTCCCCCACCGTACCACCGACAATCATCCTCCCCCGGAGTCATGCCCTGGGTGGCCCCTGTGTCACCCCGTGACACCTGCCACCATCGTGGCCAAACAAAATTGTCCCAAACGGGGACTCCCAGGCTAAACAATCAACTGGGCTCACAAGGTTATCGCCGCCTACCGGGTCAGGGTAGCACGCACGCATAACCTTCCCTCTTTGGTGGTACCGATAAAAGAGCACAAAGCTAGACCAAGTCAAGGCCGTCCCATACCGGCAAATGTGGCTGCACGGGTAAGCTCGGTTCGGTAGCACTATGACTCGATCCCATCGATAACGGAGGAGGTTTAGTTTATAAGTTCAATTTAACATTTCCATCATCACATCATAACATCAACATTTATGAGCAGGAACAATCCCTTAACAACAGCATAGCAAAATCGTAACAGTATTGACAATCATGGCATGAGATCAAATCATAGCACCAGCATGATAATGGTATGAAAAGTATTGTTACTAGCATGGAGAGATATGACATGAAAGCAATTCATGATATCACATGGTAAATAACATTAGCATCTGGCACAGAGGAAATAACAGGGCTACGGCAGTGCAGCCTAACAGATGATCTGAAATATAATGCAACACACACACAGGGTGCAAGCAAAGTCATCACGCAAGTCTGGAGCTCATGATAAGAGGTTGGCTTGCCTTGGGTTTGACGGAGTCACTAGGAAGAAGTGCGATGAGCTCGCGGAAAGATTTGCCAGAAAAGTTTCCCTCCCGAAGGGGGATGAATGAGGGCAAGGGAAAAATGGTCATTTTCACAGTGTGAAAACATTATGAAAATGCTACCATCGGAACGGGCTCGATGAACTGAAGACGTGGGCGTTGGATTTACCTCAATCAGAGTTACGGTCGCGAAGAAACGGCTGTTCATTCGTTAGGCTGTAAAACAGACAGAATAGTGTCCATTTTAGTGCTTAACGGACGAACGTTCATTATTTAATCAATTCGGCCGGCGGCTGAGGAAAGAGAAAGCGCCTTTTCGGAAATACGTTTTCGCAAACGGAAAACGCCTTTTACGAACTACGCCTCCACTTAACTGGCTGGGCCCGGCCGTTAGTCACTTACAGGCGGGCCCACCTTATCCTCTCTCTCTCCTTATTTCCTTCCTCCTCCTCTGATCGTCGTGTCCCCTGACAGAAATAGAGGAAGGCCGCGGCGGCTCGGGCCTCGCCGGCTGTCGGCGCTCCTCTGCACAGCTGCATCCTCCGACGAGCCAGGCGGCCTCGTGGCGCCGTCCCGCACCCGTGGGTGGTTGCCCAGGCTTCGGGCAGGCTCGGAGGGGAGACGCCCGCAGGCGTCAGTGCGGGCAGCCGCGGCCACTGGAGGAACTACTCCGGTTGCGCCTCTCCGGAGGAGCTGAGGACGGCGGCAGCTAAGCGAGCTTCAGGGGAGGCCGAGGACGCAGGGAGCAAGGAGGGGGAGGACTACGGGGAGGAATCGGCCGAGGGGCTCGGCGGCAGGGCTTCGGCCATGGTTGCTGTGGGGAGAGGGGAGGGGTTCTGGAGCTCGACTGAGAGGAGGGGGAGGTGGCTGGTGAGGCAGGGGAGCTCGAGGCGCTACTTATAGCCGCGGGGAGGGGCTCTGGACGCCGGCCGGAGCTTCGAGAGGTTCACCACCGTGGCGGCACTCCGGCAGTCGGCAGAAGCGTCCACGGCTAGGGGTGAGGGGGAGAAGACTCAAGACGGTCTACGCGTGCGGTGGAGAGCTCGCCGGTGCGCCCGGACAAGCCAGAGCTCGCGGTAGACGAGCTCCCGAAGGATCTGGTGCACAGGGCGCTGGTTTGGCGCGCTCTGCCCGTGGTCACCGCGTGGCCACGGCAGTGCCACGCCGCACTCGATGCCAATCCATGTCTGGGGTGTTCTCAACGCATCACTGAGTTGACCTATGCAGCTGGATGGGACGGAAGAGGTCTGGTGTGACCACACCTTGGTCAAATAGTTTCCAGCAGCAAAGTTTGCACACGTGGTGTGGCCACCACAGTGCTCCTCTTGGCTTGATCTTGGGCATTGGTCAATCATCCACTAAGGTAGTCATCCTGGCCAAGTTTCAGCACAAATGGACAAGTCTAGATGGTACTCCCTTCACAAAGCACCAAACTGGCCAGAAATATGAATGAGGATGCTGGGGTCAAATGGCTAGATAGAATTAGCTGATTTTTGGTGTAGAGTGATGATTTTGTCATGAGAGATAGCTGGAAAATTTTCAGCTCAAATTGATCATCCATGAGGGTACTTCCTTCACAGAGATACAATCTGGACAGAAACTTAGATAATTTACTGAGGCAAATTGGCTAGATGAAATGGGCTGGTTTTTGGTATCCAGTGGTGATTTATCAATGTTAACCACCCTGAAAAATCTCAGCCTAAAAAGATCAAGGGAACAAGCACTTCCTTTGCAAACTGAAAATCTGGACAGAATTTGCAAATGGATGTTGTACTCAAATTTGAATTGTGGAACTTGAATATTTATGGACATGGTGAATATATGGATAGGAGAAGCTCCGCAAATTATTTGGGATTTTTCCCAACTACCAAAATGGTAGTTCCTAACTACCAAAATGGTAGTTCCTTTGGAAAGGCCCCAAATTGAAATATTGGCTTTAAATAGGAAAATGTAGTTTCCCTTATTTAATTATGGCCAATATTTTTGTGAGAGCTCAATATGATCACAAAGAATATCTCCACAAGTTTTCATGAACTTTGGAGATGGATAGATATTTTCCTGGATTTAATTCCTCAGAAAGGCAGAAAAAGGAATTAATTCTAGATGAGAAATATTGCATATGACTTAGCAATATTTTTGCACATCTAGGGTTTATGAATGTAGGAGAGTCTTTAGAAATTTTGGGAGGATCAACAGAGCAAGGAAAATGATATCTCCTTTCTAAACACAAAGGCAGGATTTCTAGTTCCAATATTTTGGAACTAGGGTTTGAATGAGGTTCGGGGTTTACTGACGAGAGTTTGGCGGGCACAAGAGCATGGGAAAGGCACCGAGAGACTAAGGATTGTCTGGATTCACCTGGTCACTCACCAGATTCCAGAGGAAAAATTTGGGAGAGGAAGGCTAAAAGGAATAACAGCACAAAAATCGATAACCCGATTTTTGGGGTGTTACAGTCTAAGCTTGGGGGAGTTGATACGTCCAATTTGCATCATGATTTCTTAGTGATAATTATTATGTTTTTATCATTATTACACTTTATGGTACAATTCTCATGCCTTTTCTCTCTTATTTTGCAAGATTTACATGTAGAGGGAGAATGCCGGCAGCTGGAATTCTGGACCTGAAAGGGGTGAAACAGAGATAGCTATTCTGCACAACTCCAAATGACCTGAAAATTTACGGAGAATTATTTCGGAATATATAAAAAATAGTGGCGAAAGAATCAATAGAAGGGGGCCCACTAGGAAGCCACAAGCCTCGGGGGCGCGCCCATCCCCCCTGGCGCGTCCCCCCGAGCTTGTGGGGCCTCTGGCCCCCTCCTTCTGCTATATGAAGCCATTTTCCCTAGAAAAAATTAGAATAAGACTTTCGGGACGAAGCGCCGCCGTCTCGAGGCGGAACTTGGGCAGGAGCTATTTTGCTCTCCGCGTAGCGATTCCGCCGGGGATATTTCCCTCCGGGAGGGGGAAAATCGAAGCCATCGACATCACCAATGATCTTCTCATCGTGGGAGGACCAATCTTCATCATCATCTTCACCAGCACCATCTCATTTCAAACCCTAGTTCATCTCTTGTATTCAATCTTTGTCTCAAAACCTCAGATTGGTACATGTGGGTTGCTAGTAGTGTTGATTACATCTTGTAGTTAATGCTAGTTGGTTTATTTGGTGGAAGATTATATGTTCAGATCCTTAATGCTATTCAATACCCCTTTGATCTTTAACATGAATATGATTTGTGAGTAGTTACTTTTGTTCTTGAGGACATGGAAGAAGTCTTGTCATAAGTAATCATGTGAATTTGGTATTCGTTCGATATTTTGTTGATATGTATGTTGTACTTCCTTTAGTGGTGTCGTGTGAACGTCGACTACATGACACTTCACCATCTTTGGGCCTAAGGAAAGGCATCATGGAGTAGTAATTAGATGATGGGTTGCTAGAGTGATAGAAGCTTAAACACTAGTTTATGCGCTATTCTGTAAGGGGCTGATTTGGATCCATATGTTTCATGCTATGGTTAGAGTTATCTTAATTCTTCTTTCGTAGTTGCGGATGCTTGCGAGAGGGGGTAATCATAAGTGGGAGGCTTGTTCAATTAAGAACAGCACCCAAGCACCGGTCCAGCCACATATCAAATTATCGAAGTAGCAAATGCGAATCAAACAAACATGGTGAAAGTGACTAGATGAAATTCCCATGTGTCCTCGAGAACGCTTTGCTTATTATAAGAGTTCGTTCCGGCTTGTCCTTTGCTATAAAAAAGATTGGGCCACCTTGCTGCACTTTATTATACTTGTTACATGTTACGAATTATCTTGCTATCAAACTACCTGTTACCACTACTTTCAGTACTTGCAGAGAATACCTTGCTGAAAACCGCTTGTCATTTCCTTCTGCTCCTCGTTGGGTTCGACACTCTTACTTATCGAAAGGACTACGATTGATGCCCTATACTTGTGGGTCATCATACCGACATGAAAATCTCAATGAGACTGACTAGTGTAAAAGACATGAACAATACGCTTTTCGGTGGGACCGATCAAAACATCTCGGTGAGACCGAAGTGCAATGGCTAGGGCAAGACCAGGTTTCGGTGAGACCGAAAATTTCATCTTGGAAATTCTGAAGTGAAGTAACATCATTACAGCAAGTTGGTCAATCCTTCTCAGTGGGACCGAGAACCATTTCGGTTGCACCGATTTGTTAGGGTTTGGCATGTGGTATAGTGGATAGCAATCTCGGTGAGTCTAGATAAGAATGTTTCAGTGGAACCGAGATCAACTTTTAGGGTTTTGGGTAGGAATGAAGTGGAGAAGTATTTGAAAGTTTTGGAGCAATATCACTAAGCATTTGAGCAATTGAGTCATAATCAAAACCTCATCCCCTTTTAATAGTATTGGCTTTTCCTATGGACTCAATGTGATCTTGGATCACTTAACCAAAAATGTAGAGTCTTGAAGCTTTGCCAATCTTTGTCCTTAGCATTTTGAGGGATTCCACATCTTCCAGTCCTTGCCATGCCATTGTTGAACTTGTCTGAAATATACTAGATAAAAGCATTAGTCCAACAATATGTATGTTGACATAAATTACCAAAACCACCAAGGGAGAAAATGTGCTTTCAATCTCCCCCTTTTTGGTAATTGATGGCAACATACATCAAAGCTTCAAATAAAGATGTAACAGAAGATTGTATGAAAGCTTTGAAGGAAACATGTAACATGTATGAGCTCCCCATAAAAATGTGCAGCTAGTAAAGGATGATAGCTCATGGAAAGTAGAATCACAAAGTGAAGGAAATACACATGTAACATGTATCTTGGCTATATGCATTAGAGCAACAAAATAAAGTTGAAGTACGCACATGTTTATGACTATCTTCTTGCAAACAATATATGCAAAAGCAAGAAGTCATCATGTACATGAGTATGATGCACATACTTACCTCGAAGTTCTTGATCCTATACCTGAAGAAATACACTTGAGAAAACAAGGTTAGATAACACAAGATAATTTCTCCAAGAAAGGACACAAGATCAATAAGAAACCAAGATTGGGATCACATGTAGAAGAAAGTATCACCAAGTGAATACTTCTGTCAGAAGCAGACATGTCCCCAAAAGAAAGATCAAATAGAATTAGTCATCTCCCCTAAAAGAAACTGCCTCTCCCCCTGAATCTGACATTGGATATTGGGAGCAGGTAGGGTGAGAAAACTAGAGTAACCAGAAAAACAGATCATGTTTCTCCCCTCTTAGAAACATGTAGCATTCTCTCCTCTTTTAAAGTGCATCTCTCTCTCCCCTTTGACAAGGAAGAGCTGGTGGTGATAAGCTTTGATGTAGATCTCTCTCCCCCTTTGACATCAATTTCCAAGAAGGGATACTTCAAGGTTATTGATCAAGTGGGTTTGGTCCTTGAGAATTACATCTAGCCCTAGTGTAGTTCCAGATGCAAGTAGAGGGTAAGAATCATTGAGTGGAGCTGGAGGAGAAATCTCAATAAATATTTGACAGAAAATTCCTTTATGCAGCAAAGTCGGTGACTCCGAGTTGATTCAATTCGGTGTGACTGAGTCTGGTGCTAATGGAAGATTTTGCCAACTCAGCTTACTAGGAAACGGAATTCTCACAAGGATTTGCAACGAATTAACTTCTAAACTAGCACAGAAACGAATAAAGCAACAAAGAAACATCTAGATGAAGTTTTTTTTTAAGAAAAAGAAACACTCTAGCAAGAAAAGAATCACAAAGGAAACACTAGAGGACTTCATCTAGAGGGGTCGGCGAGAAGGTCACCTATGTTAGAGTATATTGACTTAGGAGTCAAGTGAGAACACTTGATCATAGGTCATACTCATCGTTAAGCTCAAAATGGGTTGCCATTTTTCATTTATGCATTTCAATGTATTCAAATCTTGTTGAGTTGCTTTAGCTCATGACTTTGAGTAAAGCTTCTCTAAGATGTGAGAACTTACATTGGGGTTTTGGTGGTGATGTCCATCATGTGGTTGAACTTGAGGTGGATGCTCATGGATGAAGTTGGGAGCAATCCTATCATTTGTAGTTCATCTTCCTACATGGGTTAGATTTGCAAAGAACAACATATGTATCCAAAATGTCAAGAATGAAATATAGACTCAAATGTTGTCAAAGGATATGTCTGAGTTGTCTTGTTCCTCGTCCCACCAAGGATTGTTGATACTTGGTTTATACAAGATTGCTCAAGATAAGAGTGAGATGCAATCTTTTGACATGTAGCTTGTCCAAGTACCTACAAAAGGTTAGATACAATACAAGGGAGCAAAGTATCCAAGATATAGTATGATCATGGAAGTATCATGGATTAGTCAAGAATGCTCATGCCCTTGTATGCATCCAAGTGAGTTGCTAGATCAAGTTTGAAGCATCAATGATGTTCAACTCACTCCTCAAGTGACAAAATACCTTCTCATCGAAAGGTTTGGTGAAGATATCCGACAATTGCTTGTCGGTACGAACATGTTTGAGGTCAATATCACCTTTCTCAGCATGATCTCGAATGAAATGATGACGAACTTCAATATGCTTAGTTCAAGAGTGTTGCACGGGATTGTGTGCAATCTTAATAGCACTATCATTGTCACATAGTAGTGGAACATGTCTCACATGCACACCATAGTCTTTAAGAGTTTGTGTCATCCATAGTAATTGAGCACAACATGATCCCGTGGCAATGTATTCCGCTTCGGCGGTAGATAGAGATACCAAGTTTTGTTTCTTGGAGGACCAAGACACAAGAGATCTACCAAGAAATTGACATGTACCCGAAGTAGATTTTCTATCAACCTTGTCTCCGGCATAGTCTGAATCGGAATAGCCAACAAGATTGAAAGAAGATCCTTTGGGATACCAAATTCCAAAGTTTGGTGTATGTAACAAGTATCTCACAATTCTTTTCACGGCCTTAAGGTGACACTCTTTTGGTGCCGCTTGGTATCGTGCACACATGCACACACTTAGCATAATGTCGGTACGGGAGGCACATAGATATAGCAATGAACCAATCATAGATCGATAAACCTTTTGATCAATCGGTTTGCCATCCTTAGTCAAGTCAAGATGTCCACTTGTGGGCATTGGTGTTTTCATACCTTTACTTTCTTGCATGTTAAACTTCTTGAACAAGTCCTTGGCATACTTTGTTTGAAAAACACAGGTACCCTCCTTAGTTTGCTTGATTTGCAAACCAAGAAAGAATTTGAGTTCACACATCATAGACATCTCATACTTTTCTGACATCAACCTTCCAAACTTTTCACTAAAAGAGGGGTTAGTAGATCCAAAGATAATGTCATCAACATAAATTTGGCATACAAATAATTCTCCATTAACCCTCTTAGTGAATAAGGTTGAATCAATTTTCCCAATTTCAAAACCTTTTTCAAGAAGAAACTTTGTCAAGCATTTGTACCAAGCTCTAGGGGCTTGTTTGAGACCATAAAGAGTTTTACGAAGTTTATAAATGTGGTTAGGTTTCTTGGGATTAACAAAGATGGGAGGTTGTTTAACATAAACTTCCTCCTCAATTTCTCCATTTAAGAAAGCATTTTTAATATCCATTTGGTAAAGAGTGATATCATGGTGATTGGCATAAGCAAGTAAAATGCGAATGGACTCAAGTCTAGCAACGGGGGCATAGGTCTCACCATAGTCCATACCATCAACTTGTGTGTAACTTTGTGCTACGAGACGAGCCTTGTTGCGTACAACTTGTCCATCTTCATCTTGCTTATTCCGAAACACCCATTTGGTTCCAATAATGTTTTGCTCATCTTTAGGCTTCTCAACCAATGTCCAAACTTGATTCCTCTCGAAGTTGTGTAGCTCCTCATGCATTGCATTTACCCAATCGGGATCCTCACGAGCTTCTTCTACCTTCAATGGTTCAACACTAGAGATAAATGAGTAATGCTCACAAAAGTTAGCTAATCGGGATTTAGAGCGAGTGATTCTCCTAGATTTGATGTCGCCAAGAATTTGTTCGACAGGATGATTCTTGTCAATTCTTGCTCTAACTCGAGGTAGCTTTTGCTTGGGTTGTGGTGAGACTTTCTCATCATCATCTTCTTCTTCTTCGTTGTTCGCTTGTGGAGGTGGAGAAGGAGGTTGGGGTGGATCATCTTGTTGCACTTCCTCATTTCCTTCGTCTTGACGTGTTCCACTTGTGGATGCCTCCATGTCAACTTGTTGTTCACCTTGACATGAAGTTGGGGCTTCCACTTGAATTGACGAAGTACTCTCCTTCACTTCCATGGGTCAAATCTTGCCAATGGACAAGTCTTGGATTGCTTCCGATGGTTCTTGATCTCCTACATCAATTGGCAATTGCTCGACTTGCGAGCTGTTAGTCTCATCAAACTTCACATCTGCCGTCTCTTCAAATTTTCGAGTGAAGTTATTGTAGACACGATAGGTGTGAGAGTTCAATCCGTAACCAAGTAGAAAAGCTTCATGACATTTAGGAGCAAACTTTGAACGACGATGCTTATCAAGAATGTAACATTTTGAGCCAAATACTCAAAAGTATCCAACTTGTGGTTTGTTACCGGTGAGTAGTTCATATGCCGTTTTACCAAGAAGCTTGTGAAGATATAGTCGATTTGTAGCGTGACAAGCTGTCTCAACCGCTTCTGCCCAAAAGTGTTTTGGCGTCTTGTATTCATCAAGCATTGTCCTTGCCATCTCAATAAGAGTCCGGTTCTTCCTCTCAACAACTCCATTTTGTTGAGGTGTGTACGTAGCCGAGAACTCATGTGAAATGCCTTATTCGTCAAGAAAGGTATCCACATTTGTGTTCTTGAACTCCGTTCCGTTGTCACTCCGAACCTTCTTGATCTTCACTTCAAATTGATTTTGGGCCTTCCTTGAGAAGTTCTTGAAGATCTTTTGTACCTGCAATTTGTCATCGAGAAAGAACACCCACGTAAATCTGGAAAAATCATCAACAATGACCAAACCGAAGGAGTTACCACTAAGACTTTTATAGGAGTTGGGACCAAAGAGATTCATATGAAGTAGCTCGAGTGGTCTCCTCATGGTCATAATATTCTTCATGGGATGACTTCCTCCAACTTGTTTTCCTGCTTGGCAAGCACTACAAAGTCTATCCTTGTCAAAGATAACACCTTTCACACCAAGAATATGATCTCCTTTAACAAGTTTATCAAGATTACGCATGCCAACATGTCCAAGTCTCCTATGCCATAACCAACCTTTAGAAGATTTAGCAATTAAACATGTACGAGGTTGGGCTCTTTTAGTGAAATCAACAATGTATAGATCACCTCTATGAATGCCGGTAAAGACCATATTATGATTATCTCGACGAAACACTTGGCAATCTACTTCGGTAAATAGAACATTGAAACCAAAGTCGGCTAGTCTAGATACGGAAAGAAGATTGTAGCCAAGAGATTCAACAAGCATAACATTTTGAATGGAGCTATCATTGGATATGGCCACCTTACCAATGCCAAGTACCTTACCCTTGGAGTTGTCTCTAAAAGTCACATACTTGCGTGGACCATCATTTTTTGCAAGCTCACGAAACATGTCTCTATCTCCGGTCAACTGATCGGTACATCCACTATCAAGAATCCACTCTTTTCCTCCGGCCATGTAATCTCGAAGATTTTCCATAAGACTAAGATTCCTCATGGTCTTCTCATATTCGATATCAAATTCTTCATCCTTGTGATGCCCCGACTTAATCGTGCACTAATCATACACGCAAATGCACATGATCAAGCCTAAGGACTCACGTGAAGATATCACAGCACAACTCTAAACACAAATAAAAATAATACAAGCTTTATATTACAAGCCAAGGGCCTCGAGGGCTTGAATACAAAAGCTCGCATACAAGCGTTAGCGGAAGCAACAACGGTATCTGAGTACAGACATGAAGTTAAACAAATCTGCCTTAAGAAGGCAAAAACAAACAACGACTCTGATCAAAAAGGCGCAGGCCTCCTGCCTGGGTGCCTCCTAAACTACTCCTGGCCGTCGGCCTCCACGTAGTGGTAAGCTCCTCCAGAGTGGTAGTAGTAGTCGTCGACTGGGGCAGCTAGCTCCGGGGCTCCGTCATCTGGTCGCAGCAATCGGGTAGAGGGGAAAAGAGGAAGCAAAGCAACCGTGAGTACTCATCCAAAGTACTCGCAAGACTTATATCAGATCTATACTATTTATGCATCGGTATCAAAGAATGGCTGTATTAGTGGACTAGACTGCAGAAATGCCAGAGTAGAGAGAATGGCTTAGCTTATCGAAGACTAGCATCTTCAATGTCTTGCAGCATTAGAAGAGTGTAGATTAGTATCATATAATAAAGCAACAAGCATGTAGTAGCAAAGCCCAGGGATCCTTCCTCGACTCCCTGCGAGAAAGCAATCCCGGAGCTTACATATTATTAACATGTATCCAGTTCAAGTTGTAGTAGATCGGGATACAACATTGAGCGTCCTGTTACTGTGGACACGGCTATTCGACTACATAATCTTCCCTGCAGGGGTGCACTACTGTTACCCAACACGCTCGATTAACTCCGGCCGGACACACTTTCCTGGGTCATGCCCAGCCTCGGCTGATCGACACACCGCAGCCCTACCTAGAGCTCAGTAGAGAGGTCCCCGCCGGTCTACATCCTAAGAGCTCAGGGGTCTTGGGCCATCGCCCTGTGCACTCCGGGTCGTTGTGTGTAGGGTGGATACCAGGCACCACCTCTGGGGCGCCGATCCGACCCGGCCACAATACTGAACTGGACGTCTGACAGAACTTTTGGCTGATACATACGGCGCCGAGGTCCCCATTAAACCATTATCCCGCGTGGTGGTAGTGCGTATAGGCCAGTGGCCAACTCAGATCAATACCCAAATCCGTTAGTGCATTATTAATTTTAGTGACGGCTGTCGGGACAAGTCCGGAGCTACCACCACAACCTGGGTGGTACCGCTAAACAGCCAACCGCCACAGTAACTCTCGCGGGTGCTCTCCGGGCCCGCCCGACTTTCATGTGTATCTCTCGTGGGTACCCCTCGGGGTCGAACCGACTTTAACAAGTATCAATATTAAAGTCAAAGTACCCGGGTGTCATAGCATCAAGGAGGAATCCGAGGAATCACCCTCATTGGATTCCCACTCGATGTATCCGTCAAGGTAAACCCGGAGGAATCACCATCGATGGATTCACACTTGAGGGGTTGCACGACAGAAGCTTCGTTGGAGGTGGAGAAAGAGGAATCACCCTCGGTAACCCACAACCGACTAGCTACGCTACAGAGGCAACATCAGGAGTGAGATAAGAGGTATCACCCTCGTCACTCGATATTAGCTCTGCAGAGTCGAGCAACTTGAGGGGGTGTGGGGTGATGTGCTGGTCTCCGCCCGTCGATCACATCGATCGGGGCACTGGTAGCTAAGCGGGGCAACTAGGACAAGATAGAGGGGCCACAGATGGATTTCCATCCAACCTATACTAAGCATTTAGGATAGTAGTTAAGGTATCAAAAACAGTTTACAAAAGTAGGCTATGCATCAGAATAGGATCAATCAAAAGCACTAGCAAATTCTAATGCAAACAGGAGGAAAAAGAATAGGTGATATAGGCATGCTCAAGGGGGTTTGCTTGCCTGGAAGCTCTGCGGCACAAGAGGGGTCGTCGGGGATGTAGTTGGTCTCCGGAGCTGCGTCGGTCTCGGGGTCTAACGGAAGAGAGGAGGGGGAACAACGTGACACCCTGGTTTTTGGCAACTTTTTCTTTTCGAAACCTTTCTGGCTTTATTTGCAATTTGGTTGGATTTTGAACCTTTTCAGTTGACTTTGGACTTATGAATTTCCTCTGATTGATCCAAAGCCCTCACCATCTTGCCAAAGCCTTGTCACTCACCATCTGGATCAATTTCCAATTCTTCATCTTTCCCAAATATTCATTTTCTTCCTTTGGGAAAATCTGTCATCACTATGGGTTACAAAGCAACCTATAGTTCTGGTGATCAGAAAAATCCCAAATTAATCCCAGACCTTCTTGTCATCATCTACTCCCACGATCTTCAAAAACATCTCATGGTCCAGTACAAAATTTTGTCCAGAAAACTCCCTTTGCTCTCTGGACAGCACTGGCCATTTGTGAAGCAACTCATATTTTCCCAACTCAGAAAATTCCCAGAAAATTCCCTGAGATATTAGGGAACCTATCTTTCCACAATATCCAAAAATATCATCTGGTCCAGTACAAATTTTCACCACCAATATTCTGCCAAGTTTCTGTTCAGTTGGAATCTCTGTGAAGGAAGTACCAGCTAGAGGTATCCAATTGAGCTGAAATTTTCATGGCATGTTCTCCTCACCAAATAACCCTGCCACACCAAAATTCAGCACCAGCAGACCAACCAGATGAGTGCTACAAGCTCATCTCTGTTTCTGGTTCAGTACAGCACTTGTACATGAACTATATTCAATTCTTGATGAAATCCTTTCAAACTTGACCAGATTGGAGTCCTTCCAACATAGATCCTCCCAGACATCTCCACTGGCTCCATCTCCAGCTCATCTCTTCTCTAGATCACTCTCAAGTTTTCTGTCAGAGACTGTAGCTGAAGCTACACTTCAACTCAGTCTGTATCTAGCCAAACCAAGTGCACAGAGGAGCTAAATGACCAAGGGAGAACACCCCAAACATGGTGCGCTGGACTTGAACAGCCTCGAGACATCACTTCCCGTGGTGAGCACGGTACTGGCATGCCAGTATGCGTGCTCTGCATCTCGCCGGCGACGGCCGAGGGCATTCCAGAGGCCTCGTGCTGCCATTTGATGTCCTGAGGTGCCGACTTCGCTGCTGTCGTCCACGTACCCCTCCCCTCACCGGAGAAGCCCTCGCCGGCCACCACGGCACACGCGCACTGTGCCGCCCGTGTGGGCATAGTGGTTGTGCGGTGCGTTGTCTTCCTCCGCTACCAGCCACTGCCCGCCATTACCCCTCCTGCCCTCCTCCGTCCCATCGCCGATCCCAGCCAGCCAGCGCATCGTCAATGCGCCGGCGACGTGGCCGAGTCCCGCCGTTTCCAGAGAGCTCGCCCGAACTCCTCCCCCTTCTATAAATACTCCTCCCCGGCCTCTCCCGAGCTCCTCACCCCACTCCTCCTACTCCTAATCGCCTTCCTGAGCACCGAGCCACGGCCGAGAGGCCCTCTGGCCTCGCACCTCGCCGGAGCACCGCCGCCACCCGAGCTCTGCCTTCCCGCCGATTCGCTCCTTCCCGAGCTCCACCGACTGCACCCGCGAGTTCACCTCGCTCCACTGACCCTGCCCAAGCCCTTGCCCGGTCGAATCGCTGCCGGAGTCGCCGTCTCCGATGACCCCCGAGAGCTGCCGCCGCCGGAGAGGAAGGGGACGATGTCGTCCGGCCACTGTTCGCCAATCCTCGGGTACGTGCGTGTTCGCCTCAGTGAGCTCGTTCCATCCCCACTCTCACCTGACCTCGCCGCCGTCTGTATCGCCGCCGACGATCGCCGGAGCCCCGTCTCTCTCTGTTCCCTCTCCCCCTTTTAAATCTGACGAAGGGGCCCGCATGTCAGTGGCGCGCCAAAGCGGTAAGTGGAGGCGCCTCTCTACTTTACGCCTTCGACGTGGCCCCTGTCAGTTTTTCTATTTTCTGATAATTTCCAAAGTTGACCAGGAACTTTGACCCTTAATAACATTTTAACCATAAGTCCAAATCAATTGATTCTTTTTGCATCTGGTTTGTCTTGAGCTCCTTTATTTTCTGGCCAAATTTGGTATTTTTCCCATGCTCACAGAATTTCTGGTGCACAAAACAGTAGTATGTGACATTTTCAATTGCATTTTAAAAATATTTTTAGAGGGAAATACTTTTGGATTTGAAGCCCAGGAGTTTGTGGACAACCCAACAGAGCAAGGCAAGCCATGACATCCATTTCATGAGGCATTTCAATAGTGTTGGTTATTTAATTGAATTATGTGCATTATTTAAATATGTGTTAATTCATAGTAAATTATTTTGATGCATAGTTCTGCCATGTTAAGTTAATTATGTTAAATATTCATACTGGTTAACTGCTTGACAACACTAAACTTAGTTGGTTGATCAAGAGCCACCTACCCGGACTTTTCCGTGCAGCGACATTTGCCGGTATGGGACGGCCTTGACTTGGTCTGGCTTTTGCTCTTTTATCGGTACCACCAAACTAGCGAGGATTATGCGTGCGTGCGTGCTGCCCTGATCAGGTAGACGACGATAATCCTGTGAGCCCAGTTGAGTTATTTTGCCGGCGTCCCCGTTTGGGACAGTTAGTGGCCACGACGGTGGCAGGTGTCACGGGGTGACACAGGGGCCACCCAGGACATGACCCTGGGAGGGTATGATTGTCGGTGGTACGATAGAGGGGTCACGGGTCAGGCAGGTTTCGTTGGAGTACCACCGGTCCACCCGAATGGGATCGTGAGGCCAGGTACTCCATAGTGTGGGTAAAGTGTGCAACCTCTGCAGAGTGTAAAATCTATTCGAATAGCCGAGTCCACGGTATTGGACAGTCCGTTTAGGCCTCTCTAGGATGGTCAACCGTAATGATAATAATGATGGAAGAACTTGTCTTATGCTCGGAAGTGCTCTGTGGATTGTGAGCATTCCGAGGGTTGTGGGACAACCCAGATGAGAGTAAGTTGTTACTGGGTACCAGTAAGTGAGCAACCTAATCACTTAACTTGTATTTGCCATGCTATTGTTTGCTGCATTGTTTTGGTTGCCATGAGCTTGCGAGTACATTCCAAGTACTCACCTGGCATGTCATGCCAGATGCAGGAGAAGCCGAGGACGGAGGTCCCGTAGGTTCGTGCTACACTAACTAGGCCGTGTCCACAGCAGTGTCCCTGTGGATGCAGTTTTCCGCGCTATGTTCCGCTACGCCGTAGTTCTACCCAGTAGTATCGAGGCCCTGCTATGTTCCATAAATAATGTAGATATTGTCTTAGCACGTGCAGTGCTTCTGGCCTCGCTATCATGTAAATTATGAGCTTGTACTCGAGATATTTCAATAAAGTTCAGTTCTGTTCTGTTCCAAGTTGTTGTGTGTTTCCAGAAGACATGATCTCTGGGTTGGAAACACTGGTAAACCGGTCCTCTGAGCCGGGGTGCCACAATGCTTGGTATCAGAGCCGCGCTGACTGTAGGACACCCTAGTTAACCCTGCGCTAGAACCGCGAGTAGTTTAGAGTCTTGGTGTGTCTTGCTTGTTGCATCTGATTGCTGCATTGCATGGCATGCATATAGCTTTTATTGTGCTAACCGCTGCTTTGATGAGTGTAGATGGCACCAGTTCCGTACCACTACAATCATGAGCCGGCACCGTTCACTTTTCCAGTACTGCTTCGTAATGACTGGCTTCGGCTGTATCCCAACGGCGAAGACCCAGTGTACCAGGTGTTCCGAGAGCAGCTTGTTGGTTCAGTATTCGAGTATCACGTGGAAGCCTTTCTGACTACGAGCTCAGATATTGGCAGCTACTCCCGTTCTTCCAAGGGCGGAACTGCTTCTACTCCAAAGTTGGCGATCCAGTTTGCTGCGATGGAGGCTATCACTGACTTGCGCTTCCACGAGGTCGAGATGCAGACTCATCCAGGTTTCTTTCACTACCCCACCCTGTCGCCTACGACAGGGCGAGTCCTTTTCGCACCCATTGATCCGGCGAGTGATCGTGCTACTGGTGTTTTATCTCGTTATCTGAACGCTAGTTACCGTATGATCACTTCTTTAGCCGAGGAGCTGACTTCTGCTCGCGAGGCACTTGCGGCTGTTGCGGCAGCACAGTCTCCTCCTCCACCTCCGTTTTCACCGGTGTACACTCCACCCATCCCATCTTCCATCACTCCTTCTAGTTCGTTCGGACCGCCAGGCTTTTCGTCTGGTAGCCAACGTGAGACCCCGTCAGAGTGGGCCTCACTCCTAGCTACTCCAACTGCTCCGATGCTGCGGCATCGTGCTTCTTCTCCTTCAGAGGGAGAACCTTCCCGTCAGCGTCGTCGTGTTTCCTTTGATTCGGAGGCCGAGGTGCACATCATCAGCTCAGATTCCGAGACAGAGTCAGATGACGAGGAGTCTTCAGTTTATCAGTGCTCGTGCCACCGGCGTCACTAGAGCGGAGGCTTGAGTCTCAATGCATGCATCATAGCATCCTTGCATATGTCAACTGCCATATGAGCAGTCTAGCCGTGATCATTCCCCTACTAGCTTGTCATGTATGATGTTGGGTTGCCTTGTATAATTATGTTCTTCGCTTTATTTCGCTCCTTTTACTTGGCTTCTTTTCTGGTGTCATACTACCCTGCTTTCCCTTATGGATGTTGCTCATCGATTCGGTATTTTGCAATGGGAACAAATTTAGGATGAAGAGGTGTAGTACTCAAGGCGGCGACGGAACTCCCGTTCGTCGATCCGCCAGACAGGCAGGACAGCCACCAGAAGATTTGCCACCTCCACCCCCACAGTCACCTACCACTGATCAGATTATGAGAATGTTTGAAGAGAAAAGAAACCAAGATCTCATGGAATTCCTGAAAAGTATGCAGACTATGGTGGGTCAGAACAACCACAATGGGACACACTCTAAGCTGTCTGATTTTCAGCGGACAAAGCCACCCAGTTTTGGGCAAGCTGTGGATCCTATGGAAGCTGATGACTGGCTGAGGACTATGGAAAAGAAATTGGACATAGCCCGCTGTGATGAGGCAGATAAGGTTCCTTTCGTCACTCACCACCTGGAGGGACCAGCAGCCATATGGTGGGACAACACAAAGATGTTATGGCCTTCTGGAGAGGATATTTCTTGGGAAAAATTCAAAGAGGTATTCCGCAAGTATCATATTCCTACTGGCATAATGAAGGTGAAGCAGAGGGAATTTCTTGCTCTTGCTCAAGGGAATATGTCAGTGGGTGAGTATCTGAACAAGTTTAATAATCTGGCACGGTACTCTACCCATGACGTGTCCACAGAAGAAAGGAAGATCGACCGATTCCTAGGAGGGCTGAATCATACCCTCCGCTGCCAGCTCTGTATGCTAGACTTTCCTGACTTCCAGACTCTGGTAAACAAGGCCTTCATAGCTAAAAGAGAGCATAAGTCAGGATATGATGATCGCAAGCGGAAGTTTGAACCCAAGAAGGACAACCGTGAGTAGTTTGTGCAGAAGCCACGCATTTGGCAACCAGGGCCATCTGAATATAAACCTGCCTGGAACAATGGCAACAACAACAACAAGCCCGTCAGCCAGGACAAGACCTTCGGCAAACAGCCAGTGCTGGAGGATTGCCGCCGCAACAACACATGCTTCACTTGCGGCCAGGGCGGGCATTATTCCAAGCAATGCCCCGCAAGAAATGGGAAGCCACCATCCGACTTCAAGCCACAAGTCAACAGTGTTGGACGCCGCCCCAATTCGAACTTCTATCGCGGCCAAGTCCATCATATCTCCGCTGAGGAAGCCCGCGAAGCACCAGATGTGGTCCTTGGTATGTTTTCTGTTAACAACATACCTGCAATAATTTTATTTGACTCTGGGGCTTCTCATTCGTTTATTTCGCGGAGTTTTGCCACCTTGCACAAATTTTCCCTTCTCTTTTGGACAAAATCATGGTGGTGCAATCCCCTGGCTCCATGCTCACAACAAATGTGATATACAAGAATCTGGAAATCTTGATACACGATGTAAAGTTTCCAGCTACTCTTGTTGCCATTGAGTCCCCGGGACTGGATATAATACAGGGAATGGATTGGTTGGTACCACACCAGGTGTGTATCAACTGTGCCACCAGGAAGGTGACATTGGTTAACCCGGCAGGCTAAACAGTGCAATTCACTGCTAGCAGAGTGATGTCAAAGAAAGGAATGGCATTCAAAGCCACAGCTACAGACATAAGTCTGATTCCGGTAGTCAGTGAATTTCCGGACGTATTTCCAGAAGAGATACCGGGAATGCCACCTGATCGGGAACTAGAGTTTGCTATTGAGGTTGTTCCCGGGACTACTCCAATATACAAGAAGTACTACCGCATGCCTTCCCCAGAGCTGGTGGAATTGAAGAAACAGTTGGATGAACTATTACAAAAAGGGCATATTCGTCCAAGCACTTCACCATGGGGATCACCCGTGCTGTTTGTCAAGAAGAAGGATGGCAGCCTACGAATGTGCGTAGACTATCGCCAACTGAATGAGGTCACCATCAAAAATAAATATCCGCTCCCCCGCATTGATGATCTGTTTGACCAGTTGAACGGAGCCCGGGTATTTTCCAAGACTGACCTTCGAACGGGGTATCATCAGCTAAAAATCAGAAAAGAGGATATCCCCAAGACAGCCTTCACTACCAGATATGGTCTGTATGAATTTACAGTCATGTCATTTGGGCTGACAAATGCCACGGCATACTTCATGAGCATGATGAATAAAGTCTTCATGGACTTTCTGGACAAATTTGTAGTAGTATTCATCGATGATATTCTCATCTACTCCAGAGATGAAGAGGAGCACACGCAAAATCTCCGTACTGTCCTGGAAAGACTAAGGACCCATCACTTGTATGCCAAATTCAGTAAATGCGAATTTTGGCTAAGAGAGGTGGGATTTCTGAGACATATTATGTCAGAGCAAGGTGTGGCAGTCGACCCCAGCAAAGTGACTGCTGTATTAAACTGGAAGACCCCAGCCACAGTAACGGAAGTCCGTAGCTTTCTGGGATTGGCAGGCTACTACCGTTGCTTCATCGAAGGCTTCTCAAAAATAGCCAAGCCATTGACAGAACTGTTGAAAAAGAATCACAAATTTTCCTGGACGGAAGAATGTGACAGCAGTTTCATGGAGCTAAAGACGAGGCTAACTACCGCCCCTGTCTTAGTTCTTCCAGACATCCACAAGAGCTTCGACATATATTGTGATGCTTCCAGGCGTGGAATCGGCTGTGTCCTAATGCAAGAGGGAAAGGTTGTAGCCTATGCATCCAGACAACTACGACCTCATGAAGAGAATTATCCCACTCATGACTTGGAATTGGCAGCCATGATTCATGCATTAAAAATTTGGAGGCATTATCTCATTGGGCAGCGATGTGAAATATACACGGACCACAAGAGCCTCAAGTATATTTTCACCCAACCTGGTCTGAATCTCAGGCAGAGAAGATGGCTTGAATTGGTCAAGGATTATGACCTTGGGATAAATTATCATCCGGGAAAAGCCAATGTGGTCGCCGATGCCCTCAGTAGAAAGCAAGGTACCCTAAATGCAATAATGGAGGGAATGCATCCGAAGTTGCGAGAAGAGTTCGCCAAGCTAAATATGGTGTTATGCGGCCCAATTAGCTCGGATACAATGGAAATTACTCCAACACTTATGGAAGAAATTAAGGCAGCTCAGAAGTCAGACCAAGAAATACAAGAGATCAGAGAGCGCATTCCGCTAGGAAAGGCCAAGTCCTTCCGAATTGATGACCAGGACACTATATGGTTTGAGAACCGAATATACGTGCCTGATCAAGACAGCTTGAGACAGCAAATACTCAGAGAGGCACATGAATTTGCATATTCTATCCATCCGGGATGAACAAAAATGTACCAGGACTTGCGAGAAACCTTTTGGTGGTCCGGAATGCGAAGGGATATTGCATATTATGTTGCCTGTTGTGACATCTGCAACAGAGTCAAGGCGGAACATCAGAAACCCGCTGGACTACTACAACCTTTACCAGTACCCCAGTGGAAGTGGGATGACATATGCATGGACTTCATTGTTGGACTACCCAAGTCCACAAAAGGCCATGATGCTATCTGGGTCATCATAGACATACTTACGAAAGTGGCTCACTTCCTTCCGGTAAAGACCACTTTCAACGCTCACCAGCTGGCACAGCTCTACATGTCCCAGATAGTCAGCCTTCATGGAGTACCCAAGTCTATCACATCAGATAGAGGCTCCCTGTTCACTTCAGTATTCTAGCTGCGACTGCACCAAGCCCTGGGAACTATGCTAAAGCATAGTACGGCATATCACCCACAGACAGATGGGCAGACAGAACGTGTGAATCAGATATTGGAAGATATGCTTCGGTCCTGTGCTCTCGCCCATGGACCCAAATGGGAGGATAGCCTACCCTATGCAGAATTCTCCTACAACAACAGTTATCAGTCAAGTCTCAAGATGTCACCGTTTGAAGCTCTGTACGGACGGAAATGCCGCACTCCTTTAAATTGGTCTCAGACAGGAGACAGCCGTATCTTCAGCACGGATTTGGTGCTCGAGGCTGAGAAACAAGTCAAGGATATCCAGGAGCGTCTTCGAGCAGCCAAGTCCCGTCAAAAGATTTACTATGACCCGAAGCATCGGGAAGTAACGTTTGAGCCCGGAGAATATGCTTATCTCCGAGTCACCCCCATGAAAGGAATAAAGAGGTTTCATACCCGAGGAAAGCTTGCACCGAGGTATATCGGGCCCTTTCCGGTTATGGCCCGAAGAGGCAGAGTGGCATATCAGCTAGAGTTACCACCGGAGCTGTCCGACGTTCACGATGTTTTCCACATATCACAGCTGAGAAAGTGCATTGCACCTCCGATCAAACAGGCAGATATGAGTGAGCTAGAGTTGACCAAAGATTTGACCTACGAGGAAAGACCTGTCAGAATATTGGATGAGATGGAAAGAACCACCAGGAGTAAGACCATTAAATTTTACAAGGTTTTGTGGGATCACCATGCCGAGGAAGAGGCTACCTGGGAAAGAGAGGATTTTCTGAGATCAGCCTATCCACACTTGTTCCCTGAGCAACCGAATCTCGAAGACGAGATTCATTCTACGGCGGGTAGGTTTGTGACACCCTAGTTTTTGGCAACTTTTTCTTTTCGAAACCTTTCTGGCTTTATCTGCAATTTGGTTGGATTTTGAACCTTTTCAGTTGACTTTGGACTTATGAATTTCCTCTGATTGGTCCAAAGCCCTCACCATCTTGCCAAAGCCTTGTCACTCACCATCTGGATCAATTTCCAATTCTTCATCTTTCCCAAATATTCATTTTCTTCCTTTGGGAAAATTTGTCATCACTATGGGTTACAAAGTAACCTATAGTTCTGGTGATCAGAAAAATCCCAAATTAATCCCAGACCTTCTTGTCATCATCTACTCCCACAATCTTCAAAAACATCTCATGGTCCAGTACAAAATTTTGTCCAGAAAACTCCCTTTGCTCTCTGGACAGCACTGGCCCTTTGTGAAGCAACTCATATTTTCCCAACTCAGTAAATTCCCAGAAAATTCCCTGAGATATTAGGGAACCTATCTTTCCAAAATATCCAAAAATATCATCTGGTCCAGTACAAATTTTCACCACCAATATTCTGCCAAGTTTCTGTTCAGTTGGAATCTCTGTGAAGGAAGTACCAGCTAGAGGTATCCAATTGAGCTGAAATTTTTATGGCATCTTCTCCTCACCAAATAACCCTGCCACACCAAAATTCAGCTCCAGCAGACCAACCAGATGAATGCTACAAGCTCATCTCTGTTTCTGGTTCAGTACATCACTTGTACATGAACTATATTCAATTCTTGATGAAATCCTTTCAAACTTGGCCAGATTGGAGTCCTTCCAACATAGATCCTCCCAGACATCTCCACTGGCTCCATCTCCAGCTCATCTCTTCTCTAGATCACTCTCAAGTTTTCTGTCAGAGACTGTAGCTGAAGCTACACTTCAACTCAATCTGTATCTAGCCAAACCAATTGCACGGAGGAGCTAAATGACCAAGGGAGAACACCCCAGACATGGTGCGCTGACTTGGACAGCCTCGAGAGATCACTTCCCGTGGTGAGCACGGTACTGGCATGCTAGTATGCGTGCTCTGCATCTCGCTGGCGACGGCCGAGGTCATTCCAGAGGCCTCATGCTGCCATTTGATGTCCTGAGGTGCCGACTTCGCTGCTGCCGTCCACGTACCCCTCCCCCGACCCCTCCCCTCGCCGGAGAAGCCCTCGCCGGCCGCCACGGCACACGCGCACTGTGCCGCCCGTGCGGGCAGAGTGGCTGTGCGGCGCGTCGTCTTCCTCCGCTACCAGCCACTGCCCGCCATTACTCCTCCTGCCCTCCTCCGTCCCGTCGCCGCTCCCAGCCAGCCAGCGCATCGTCCTCGCGCTGGCGACGTGGCCGAGTCCCGCCATTTCCAGAGAGCTCGCCTGAACTCCTCCCCCTGCTATAAAGACTCCTCCCCGGCCTCTCCCGAGCTCCTCACCCCACTCCTCCTACTCCTAATCGCCTCCCCGAGCACCGAGCCATGGCCGAGAGGCCCTCTGGCCTCGCACCTCGCCGGAGCGCCGCCGCCACCCGAGCTCTGCCTTCCCGCCGATTCGCTCCTTCCCGAGCTCCACCGACTGCACCCACGAGTTCACCTCGCTCCACTGACCCTGCCCAAGCCCTTGCCCGGTCGAATCGCTGCCGGAGTCGCCGTCTCCGACGACCCCCGAGAGCTGCCCCGTCGGAGAGGAAGGGGACGACGTCGTCCGGCCACCGTTCGCCAAGCCTCGGGTACGTGCGTGTTCGCCTCGGTGAGCTCGTTCCATCCCCACTCTCACCTGACCTCGCCGTCGTCTGTATCGCCACCGACGATCGCCGGAGCCCCGTCTCTCTCTGTTCCCTCCTCCCCCTTTTAAATCTGACGAAGGGGCCCGCATGTCAGTGGCACGCCGAAGCGGTAAGTGGAGGCGCCTCTCCACTTTACGCCTTCGACGTGGCCCCCTGTCAGTTTTTCTATTTTCTGATAATTTCCAGAGTTGACCAGGAACTTTGACCCTTAATAACTTTTTAACCATAAGTCCAAATCAATTGATTCTTTTTGCATCTGGTTTGTCTTGAGCTCCTTTATTTTCTGGCCAAATTTGGTATTTTTCCCATGCTCACAGAATTTCTGGTGCACAAAACAGTAGTATGTGACATTTTCAATTGCATTTTAAAAATATTTTCAGAGGGAAATACTTTTGGATTTGAAGCCCAGGAGTTTGTGGACAACCCAACAGTGCAAGGCAAGCCATGACATCCATTTCATGAGGCATTTCAATAGTGTTGGTTATTTAATTGAATTATGTGCATTATTTAAATATGTGTTAATTCATAGTAAATTATTTGGATGCATAGTTCTGCCATGTTAAGTTAATTATGTTAAATATTCATACTGGTTAACTGCTTGACAACACTAAACTTAGTTGGTTGATCAAGAGCCACCTACCCGGACTTTTCCGTGCAACCACATTTGCCGGTATGGGACGGCCTTGACTTGGTCTGGCTTTGTGCTCTTTTATCGGTACCACCGGAGGATTATGCGTGCGTGCTTCCCTGATCAGGTAGATGACGATAATCCTGTGAGCCCAGTTGAGTTATTTTGCCGGCATCCCCGTTTGGGACAGTTAGTGGCCACGACGGTGGCAGGTGTCACGGGGTGACATAGGGGCCACCCAGGACATGACCCTGGGAGGGTATGCTTGTCGGTGGTACGATAGAGGGGTCACGGGTCAGGCAGGTTTCGTTGGAGTACCACCGGTCCACCCGAATGGGATCACGAGGCCAGGTACTCCATAGTGTGGGTAAAGTGCTCAACCTCTGCAGAGTGTAAAATCTATTCGAATAGCCGAGTCCACGGTATTGGACAGTCCGTTTAGGCCTCTCTAGGATGGTCAACCGTAATGATAATAATGATGGAAGAACTTGTCTTATGTTCGGAAGTGCTCTGTGGATTGTGAGCATTCCGAGGGTTGTGGGACAACCCAGATGAGAGTAAGTTGTTACTGGGTACCAGTAAGTGAGCAACCTAATCTCTTAACTTGTATTTGCCATGCTATTGTTTGCTACATTGTTTTGGTTGCCATGAGCTTGCGAGTACATTCCAAGTACTCACCTGGCGTGTCATGCCAGATGCAGGAGAAGCCAAGGATGGAGGTCCCGAAGGTTCGTGCTACGCTAACTAGGCCGTGCCCACAGCAGTGTCCCTATGGATGGAGTTTTCCGCGCTATGTTCTGCTGCGCCGTAGTTCTACCCAGTAGTATCGAGACCCTGCTATGTTCCATAAATAATGTAGATATTGTCTTAGCACCTGCAGTGCTTCTGGCCTCGCTATCATGTAAAATATGAGCTTGTACTCGAGCTATTTCAATAAAGTTCAGTTCAGTTCTGTTCCAAGTTGTTGTGTGTTTCCAGAAGACATGATCTCTGGGTTGGAAACACTGGTAAACCGGTCCTCTGAGCCGGGGTGCCACAAAGAAACAATAAATAAGGGCAAACAATTGTAACATAGATGTATGGCATGACGATATGCAGTTCTGGTGGTGACCTAACGCAATGCTACATATCGCAGACGAAGCGGGAAAATATCTGGGGTATTTTCCCGGCGTTTAGGCGGATTTCGGTATACTGAACCGAAGGGCAAGGTTCCATGTTCAGATAGATAGGAGCAATGGTCAAGCATTTTGACCACGTATTCGGATTCGTCTCGTTTTTTTATCAACTTTCATGTAGAAAACTTTTCGATCTGAGCTACGGTTAATTTTCTACGAATTTCCAAAGTTTTTAGCATTTTTCTGGAATTGTTTAATTAAACAGAAATGCCAGAAATGGAATATGACGTCATGCTGATGTGATCATTGTGTCAGCAGGCGGCTGACTAGCTGACCAGTCAAACTGGCAGGTGGGGCCCAGCTGTCAGCCACAGAGGGGTTAAACAGTGTTTAAATTAAACTAACAGATTAATTAGTGAGTGGGCCCGGCCTGCCAGTGACCTAATTAACTAACAGAGTCAACTTAATTAACCGCAACAGTAATTAGACTAACGGGCCCCACACGTCAGCGTTAGCAGGAACAGTAACCAGCGTTGACTAAAGTCAACGTGGTCAAACGGGGCCCTCGGACCCACTAGCAGTGACCCTGGGTGGGCCCCAGGCCACGCCACGCTGGCGGCCGACGCCGGAGCTGCTCCGGCGAGCTCCAGACACGGTGGCGAAGCACGGCGAGCGGCGGAAAACCGTTGTGGTGGACCAAATCGTGTGGTTTTAGGCTCTTTCGAACGGCCTCTCGATCGCGCGTCGGATGGTGGCGGCCGAACGCACGAAGGGGGCCGGCACGGCCGCCGGCGTCGAGCCGTGGCGGCGGTGGCTTTCGGGTCTTCACGGAACCGTCGATCTAGCGCGCGTGCTCCGGGAGTGCCCCGAGCATGATGGCGTGCTCGGACGGCCACGACATCTATGGGAACCGCGGCGGCGATCGCGACAGCGGAGCGAAGCTCCGGCAATGGTGACGGTGGCGCGTGCAGCTAGCTAGGGTCGAGGCAGCAGCACGTTGAGGAAGAGAGAAGGGGCAGAGCTTACAGCGCAGGCACACGGAGGCCTCTCGAGTGATCGGGAGCCCAGGGGGAGGCCGGGAACAATGACGGTCGCCGGAGGCCGAGGCGGAAGCGGGCGACTCGATCCGCGGCCTACAGTGCTCCCCGGCTACAATGGTTGGCCGCAGGTGACGAGGACGAACGCGGCGAGGACTCCGGGCACGACAGAGAGGAGCGGCGGTGGCTGTCGCGACGGCGGAGCAAGACGAACGGCGGCGACGGCGCTCGGGCAGTGGAGGAGAGAGCGAGCGCGAGCAAGGGAGAGAGGGCGGCGAATAGAGGATGGCGCCCAGGGGAGGTGGACGGGGGCGTCCTTATCCCCTCGCCCCAACTGCTCCGGCGCCGTGGTAGCCAATGGCCGGAGCCGCGCGAGCTCGGCCATGGGCACGCCGACACCGCGGCGGGAGCAGGTGGGAGAAGGCCCTGGTGGGCTGGGCCGGCTCCTGCCACTGTAGCTTTTGGGCCAGTAGCGCTATAGGTTTTTCCCTTTTTGCTTTTCTGTTTTCTTTTTCCAGCAGCTCTTGCATTTATTTTTAGCCAACAAATGTATTTGCAAAAATGTGGAGCTGGACAAAACAAATAATAGGGATTATTGTGCACTGCCACAAAAGATTGGGAGGCCATTTGAATTCATTTAAATTTTGAATTGCATTTAAATGAGCCAAGTTGGTGCTGTCGGCACTGTTTTCAAGTTGTTAGAGTCACCTAAGGAATTTTGGTGATCTTGTTTTCCTGAACATCATTTATTATTGAATATTTGCTAAATGGTGAACTTTTTCTCAGGAATTTTTGAACAACTTCAAATTTCAATTGCATTTGAATTTCAATTCAGGGGCAGAATTTTGAAATGAGATATTAATCCACATTGATCAAGCATTGCAAATCATGACGACTTAGCATTAACATGATGGATTACTGTAGCTCATTACACAGGGGTGTTACAATTCTCCTCCTCTAAAGGAAATTCTCGTCCCGAGAATTTAGGAGGTAGAGGGAAAGAGATCGGGGTATTCTTCACGAAGACGATCCTCGCGTTCCCAAGTGGCTTCATCTTCAGAATGATTCGACCATTGAACTTTAAGGAACTTGATTGCCTTCTGACGAGTTTGACGCTCAGCTTGATCAATAATATGGATTGGATGTTCCTTATAGGACAGGTCATCCTGCAATTCCAGCACTTCATGATCCACTGCTCGGATCGGATCCTTGAAGCAGCGGCGGAGTTGCGACACATGGAAAACATCATGAACCTGAGAAAGGTTCGGCGGTAGTTCCAACTGATATGCCACTTCTCCACGTCTTGCAAGGATGCGGAAGGGGCCAATGTAGCGATGAGCTAGCTTGCCCTTGATTCCGAAACGGTGAGTGCCTTTCATCGAAGTAACACGAAGGTATGCCTGTTCGCCAGGTTGATAGACCATTACCTTGTGTTTACGGTCATAATTGCTCTTCTGACGGGACTGAGCAGTCTTCAGATGTTCCCGTATGATACGGACTTGTTCTTCAGCTTGTTGGATGATATCCGGACCGACGAGTGACCGTTCTCCAGTGTCTGACCAATTCAGAGGGGTTCGGCACTTACGTCCATAGAGAACTTCAAAGGGTGCCATCTTCAAACTAGCCTGATAGCTATTGTTGTATGAGAATTCAGCACATGGGAGAGATTCCTCCCATTTCTTACCGAATGAGATGACACAAGCTCGAAGCATATCTTCAAGCACTTGATTGACTCGTTCAACTTGTCCCTGGGACTGGGGGTGAAAAGCGGTGCTGAAGGACAGATGAGTTCCCATAGCTTCTTGGAAACTGTTCCAAAACCTTGAGGTAAAGAGGCTGCCACGGTCTGAACTAATCTCCAACGGAACACAGTGGAGTGACACGATTCTGGAAACATACAAGTCTGCTAACTGACTAGCAGTGATTTTCTCCTTGACTGACAGGAAATGAGCAACCTTGGAGAATCGGTCAATGACGACAAAAATAGCATCATGACCCTTCTGTGATGTGGGAAATCCAGTAATGAAATCCATTTCAACTTTGTCCCATTTCCATTCAGGAATATCAAGTGGTTGCGGAGTTCTAGTAGGTCTTTGGTGTTCTGCTTTGATGCGACGGCAAACGTCACACTCAGCAACATAATGAGCAATATCTCGCTTCATATCAGGACACCAGTATCGCTGACGAATGTCTTTGTACATCTTGGTACTACCCGGATGAATAGACAAAGGTGTGTCATGTGCTTCTTTCATGACATCCGAACGCGAGTCCAGATTGTGCTATCTGGGGACCACTAGGCGGCCTTTGAAGAGCAAAGCACCATCATCATCAACATGGTAGAACGAAGAATTTCCCTTGGAGAGGTAGTTCTTAATCTTCTCGACTTCAGAGTCATATTTCTGCCGTGTCTTGATGTTGTGCTCGAGATCCGGTTCAACAACCAAGGTATTTAGATATCCTTGACGAACTATCTCGATGTTCAGCTTTCGAAGCTCTTCATACAGGAGTGGCTGCTGTAGCTGAACCTCAAGTTCACAATAGTAGGATTTACGGCTCAAAGCATCAGCCATCACATTAGCCTTGCCAGGGGTATAAGAAATACCCAAGTCATAGTCGGTAATGTCCTCCATCCATCTTTACTGACGGAGGTTCAGAGAGGGTTGAGTGAACAAGTACTTCAGACTTTGATGATCCGTGTAGATCTCGCAACGATTACCAAGTAGGTAATGTCGCCATAACTTCAATGCATAGATAACTGCTGCGAGTTCAAGATCATGCGTTGGATAGTTCTCTTCATGAGGACGCAACTGTCGAGATCCATAAGCAATCACCTTACGCTCTTGCATTATGACACAGCCTAATCCTTGACGGGATGCGTCACAATAAATCACGAAGTCCTTGCGAGAATCTGGAGGAGCAAGCACTGGGGCAGATGTCAGCTTGTCTTTGAGTGTCTGAAAACTTTCCTGACATTTTTCTGTCCACTCAAACTTAACGCCTTTGTGAAGCAGATCAGTCAGAGGCTTGGCAATCTTAAAGAAGTTCTTGACAAAACGGCGGCAATAGCTGGCGAGTCCGAGAAAACTTCTGACTTGCTTGACATTCTTCGAAGGAGTCCATTCCAAAATAGCCTGAACTCGTTCTGGGTTAACAGCAATGCCCTCTTTGGAAATCACGTGACCGAGATATGTCACTTCAGATAACCAGAACTCGCACTTTGAATACTTGGCATACAGTTGATGTTCACGCAGTTTCTCCAGTACAAGCCGAAGATGTTCAGCATGTTCTTCTTCATTCTTCGAATATATAAGGATATCATCCAGATAAACCACGACGAATTTTTGGAGGTAATCCATGAAGATGTAATTCATCAATCGAGAGAATGTTGCTGGAGCATTGCTTAAGCCGAAAGACATGACAGTGTACTCGTAAGAACCATAGCGAGTAACGAAGGCTCTCTTCGGAATATCCTCTTTGCGAACTCGGATCTGGTGGTATCCCAATCTCAGATCAAGCTTAGAGAATACTGAGGAACTAGCAAGTTGATCATACAGGTCGTTGATTCTGGGGAGCGGATACTTGTTCTGAATTGTTGCTTGGTTGATAGGGCGATAATCTTGAACCAACCGATTCGTTCCATCCTTCTTCTTAACAAAGAGAGAAGGTGCTCCCCAAGCAGAAGAACTGGGGCGGATGAAACCCTTTTGAAGTGACTTGTCGATTTCCTCCTTAAGTTCAAGGAGTTCATGTGGCGGCATCTTGTATGGGCGCTTTGTAATGGGAGTAGTGCCCGGTTTTAGGTCGATAACGAATTCGACTGCTCTAGCAGGGGGTACTCCTGGAAGTTCTTCTGGAAAGACATCTTGAAAGTCATGAACAACTGGAACGTTCTCTATTCCTTCAAGAGGCAAAGCATTCAATGCATTCAGAGCATATATCTAGCTCTCGGCATTTTGAATTATCTGAGCTGAATAGTTGATTGTCTGGCCGGAAGGGTGTGTGAGCTGGACTGTCTTGGCGGCACAGTTGATCATAGCATTATGGGTTGTCAACCAGTCCATACCGAGAATGATGTCTATGTTGGAAGGTCCAAGAGCAATGAGTGAAGCAGGGAACGTCAATCCTTCAATTCTGATTTGATTGTTGTGACTTACCATCTTGGTTTGCCACCGGGAACGGGGAGTGCTAATTTCCAAAGGGGTGGGCAACAACTCTAGAGGTAGTTCATGACGCTGAGCAAATTGGTGACACATGAAGGAATGTGATGCCCCGGAATCAAAGAGAACAGAAGCTGCAACTGAATTAACTGGAAGAGTTCCCATCACGATTTTAGGGGACTCACGAGCTTCTTCCATCTTGACATGAGTGACCTGGCCTCGACCTATAGCAGACGGCCTAGCATTACAGCTTCTGAAACGATGGTTTTGACAGCTCCTTTTGCGACCAACAGGAGGATGAGGTGCATTGTGAGGCTGACCCTGGCGACAGTTGATAGCAAGGTGCCCTGACTGTCCACATTTGCGGCACAAACCATCATTACGGGGAGGAGACATAGCATTGGGCTGTCCACCCTGAATCGTTAACTATCTCGGCGGCGGAGGCAGACGAGGTGCGACATAAGACGGCCTTGGTGTTGGAGCCGGTCTGTGAAAAACATTGTGCGGGATCCAGACTTGACGTTTCTGAGCAGGCTAACCCGGGGACGAGCCAATATCTCGAGTACGCTTGAGTGATTCCTGGTACTCATTCAGACCAGTTTCAGTCCGGAAAGCTTGGCTGACAAGCGTCGCAAAGTCTGCGCAATCATGGGCAACAAGTGCGAGCTTTATATCAAGCCGCAGTCCTTCATGGAATTTCTCCTGCTTGCACGCGTCAGAGCAGACGTCATCTTCAGCATAACGGGATAATTCAAGAAATTTCCTCTGATATTCATCCACGGTCATTTGGCCCTGAGTGAGTTTGCAGAACTCCTTCTTCTTCTGGTCCATCAGACCTTGAGGAATGTGCCGTGCACGAAAGGCTGACTGAAATTCCTGCCAAGTGGTTATAGTTCCAGCAGGCAGCATACACCTATGGCTTTCCCACCATTGAGCAGCTGAACCCCTCAGGTGATACGTCGCATAGGTGACTTAACTGTCAGGGGCAACATTAGCCGACTTCATCTGAAAGGCGATGTCACAGAGCCAATCATCAGCATCCATAGGATCAGATGAGTTGCGGAAAGTGGACGGATTAAGGCGCATGAATTCTTGCAGAGTTATTGGGGCAGACTGTTGCAAAGCATTCTGAGTTGGAAATTGGGCCATTACCCCAGTCATAAACTGACGATTCAGCTCAAACTGTTGCATCATTGCGGCAATATAGGGTGGAGGTGGAGGATCGTCAGCCATCCTGCCAAATCAACAGGGGCAGTTTACCAAGAACAACTGCATGGGTAAGAGGTCATTCATGATGTAACATGAGCAATGAACAAGAGGTGCATTAGATATATATTAGTAATCATTAAAGACATACAAATCTATGCACAGAGTTGGATACAAACGGACAGCACGAGTTCGGAAACACTCGCAACTAGACAAACTAGGCGGCACGTAGCACGCGGTGGAGAGATACAACAACGAGACATAGCAAAGGCTACATCACGTCGGAGAAAACTACTGGGGCGAGGAATCTGCAAGGAACAACGCAGGGTGCCCTCGATAAAAGGATCCTGCGGTCCATGAACAATGTGAAGCAGAACCTGGCCCTCATCTCGAAGAAGGGGGGGTTAATTCAGAACTCTGGGTGGATGTGATCACGAGAACCTAGAGTTAGAGTCAGTAAAATCTTTAACCCGAAAGGAAGAGAGATCAGAGTCCCAGAGTAAGGAAGAGGAATAAAAGATCCTAATCCCAACCATTGGCGACGTGGGCCCGTAAACCACACAGCCATCTTAGTAAAACAGTTTTTGGAGACTAGACTCAACTTCGGCCAAGGAATTGGAAAGGGGGTTCCTACAGGCAGTCGGCTCTGATACCAACTTGTGACGCCCCAACTTAATCGTGCACTAATCATACACGCAAATGCACACGATCAAGCCTAAGGACACACATGAAGATATCACAGCACAACTCTAAACACAAATAAAAATAATACAAGCTTTATATTACAAGCCAGGGGCCTCGAGGGCTCGAATACAAAAGCTCGCATACAAGCGTTAGCGGAAGCAACAACGGTATCTGAGTACAGACACGAAATTAAATAAATCTGCCTTAAGAAGGCAAAAACAAACAACGACTCTGACCGAAAAGGCGCAGGCCTCCTGCCTGGGTGCCTAATAAACTACTCCTGACCGTCGGCCTCCACGTAGTGGTAAGCTCCTCCAGAATGGTAGTAGTAGTCGTCGACTGGGGCAGCTGGCTCCGGGGCTCCGTCATCTGGTCGCAGCAATCGGGTAGAGGGGAAAAGAGGAAGCAAAGCAACCGTGAGTACTCATCCAAAGTACTCGCAAGACTTACATCAGATCTATACTATTTATGCATCGGTATCAAAGAATGGCTGTATCAGTGGACTAGACTGCAGAAATGCCAGAGTAGAGAGAATGGCTTAGCCTATCGAAGACTAGCATCTTCAACGTCTTGCAGCATTAGAAGAGTGTAGATTAGTATTGTTGGTGCAATTCCTTGCCCCTTGTGTTTTGGAGATTGTTGTCAGAAACAGTGAGGGATTAATTTGTTTACTAGTGCACACACAGAGAAATAGTCCCTGGAGTATCGAGAAGATTGCTATAATCTGCCGAAAGGTTTGCTACCGAAAGGTATGCTACCAAAAGGTTTGCTACCGAAAGGTTTGCTTCCGAAAGGTATCCTACCGAAAGGTTTGCTTCCGAAAGGTATGCTACCGAAAGTTTTGCTTCCGAAAGGATTGCTACGGAAGAGATTGCTATAATATCCCGAAAGGATTGCTGCCGAAGAGATTGCTATAATCTCCCGAAGAGACTGCTACGGAAAAGATTGCTATAATCTTCTGAGAAGATTGCAGCAGAGAAGATTGATATGTTTCAAGAAGCTTATTATCGAGAAGATTGCAACTTCCAAGAAGTTTGCTATAAACTTCCTCGAAAGTTATTTGCGCTGCAGAAAAGATTGACATGTCTCGAAGAGTTTGTTATCAAGAAGAATGCTATATTCTTTCAGGAAGTTCGAAGAACTTCACCGAGAAACATCTACGTTGAAGAGAAGAGAAGGATATGTTTCGAGAAGAAAGCATACCGAAAAGATTGTGTGCCGGAGATGGTTCTGAAAGAATTGCTGACGCAAAGCAATTTTCATTCGGTGTGTCCGAAGAAGAATGACTGCAGTCGAGAAGATTGAAGATGAAGCGAAGACGTAGCATTTGTTTCGTTGTTCTTCTTTCTTTTATTTGAGTCATAGGCCCACCGTACTATTAAGAGGGGTATAAGTATTCGAGACTTTTGTCTGTTGTGATGCTTAGCCAAAACCTATGAAAGATTGAGAGAAATCTCTTTGTGTTCCGAATGATTACCTGTCAGTAGAAGACGTTGTTCTTCGGAGCTGCAGGAGATATCTTTCGGACCGAGGAGTTAGCATTACTTGTTCCTCAAGTAATGTTACCATTGTGCTCAAAATCCGACCGTTGGAAACGTGTCGGTTGGCCATTGGCTGGACCGCGTGTCCTCAATGGTCATTTCCCATCCAGGAAGGCTGCGGCTATAAATAGCCACCCCGCTCCAACGTTGCCCGTTGGCTGCTCCACTTGAGATTCTGAGAAGATTGATTGAGCACCCCTCTCCGAGAGATTTGAGTTTAAAATCCATTGAGAGAAAATCAAGAGCTGAAACTTAGATAGTGGTTGAGCATCACAGTAGATCTGAGTTGAGAGTTCTTGTACCTATTACTCTTGAGAGCTGCATACTCTCTAGACGGATAGGTGTCGGCTCGAGTGTTGAAGAGTTGTTGTCTTCACCGAGCAAAGTCTTCAGCAACCAAGAGTCGTTGTGGTTCACGAAGAAGTCTGTCGAAGGTTTGGAGATCACCGACAAGAATCTACCACGAGTGAAATCAACTGAAGTTCGAGGAACTTCACGTTGAGGAGAATAGGATGGAGAGAGTTTATCTCCTGTGTTGAATCACAAGTCCCTCCAACCAGACGTAGCTCTTTTGCAGAAGAGTGAACTGGTCTACCAAATCATCTGTCGCCATCGAGCACCACTGGTCATTTCTATCCTAATGCATTTCTTTCAGTAGTTTATTTTCGGTGCTCTTTGCTGTCGATAGATATCTATCTGTGTACTATGATTCTTTATCTTTCAAGCATTCCTTTCAGTACCGTGACTATATTGTGTTGCACACTTGCTTTCACAGTACTTAAGGTTGTATGTCTGTATGTTCATCTGCTTTTCATTTGGTGGTACTTAGTCTTTATGCTAAGTCTTGCTCTGATGAATATTTCGCAGTAGTGTGTATGTTTTGTATCTGTTATATGTGCAATTGTTTCATGTTTGTAACTCTATCCATGTTGATAGTTTTGTTTCTGTAGTAGTTTTGATTCGTATAACTAAAACTGCTCAGTTGTGTTTCCATAGTAGTTTTGTTTCGGGAACAGCTTTGTTTCGGAAACAGTTCTGTTTTAGGAACAATTTTGTTTCGAGGACAGTTTTGTTTCGAAAACAGTTTTGTTTCGGAAACAGTTTTGTCTCGGAAACAGTTTTGTTTCGGAAACAGTTTTGTCTTGAAAACAGTTTTGTTTCGGGAACAATCTTGTTTCAGAACTAGTTTTGCTTCGGAACTAGTTTTCCTTCGGAAATAGTTTTCTTTCGTAGAACTGAAACTGCTTAGTTTATTATCCGCTGTGCTGTGTTGAGAGTATTCAACATTTTGAAAGAAATTTTGAATCTCCCATTCACCCCCCCCCCCTCTGGTCGATATACTCCGGTCCTTACAATTGGTATCGGAGCACGGTACTCCTTGTCTCTGCATATTAAGGTCTAACCGCCTTGGAGTTTTGAGTATGTCGCTTGCAGGACACCATGGGCACTCTGAAAGATTTCCTTTCTTCTATTGAAATGACTATCCATTCTGGAAACAAAAGATGATGATTCGACTAAGGGCCATCAACGAAGAAACGTGGCAGATTGTGGAAAATGGCTACACAATTCAGTTTCCCGAATCTCCCACACCCAATGACGAAAGAAATATTCAGCTGGATGCACACGCAAAGCATATCATCTGCAATCATCTCTCCAGGACGCAATTCCTTCAGTACAATAGACTTGAAACAGCGAAAGAAATCTGGGACAGATTAGAGAAGATCAATGAAGGTGTTTCAACTCAAAAAGAAACATGAATTGATATTCTTCGGGCCAAGTACAACTGCTTCAAGAGGCTCAAGAATGAAAACTGTCAAGAAACCTTTGATCGTCTGAATGATATCGCAACCGAGTTGCAAGGTCTTGGTGCTGAAGATATTACCGATCATGAGATTGTGAAGAAGTTGCTTTGGTCCCTGGACAGTTCTTTCAATACCCTCGAGCTGATGATCAAGGAAAGTCGTGACTTCAAAAGTCTCGATGATGCTGATGATATGGAGAGGCTAAACACCCATGAAGAACAAGAAGAAGAGAAAAGAGATCTATATGGCTCTCGCTACTGAAAGAATCATGCTCTCAAAGCTGCTGCCGATTCTTCTTCGAACGTCGAAAATAATGCTGATGAAGATTCCGATGACCCTGATAGCATCAGCAAAGATCCCATGCAGATAACTAAGCACTTGCAATACTACCCGAAAGAGAATCAGATTCCGAAAAAGAACCAGTTTCTGAAAAAGAATCAGTTTCCGAAAAAGAAATCAGGCAGTAACTCAAAGTCTTCGTCGAGGTGAAAATCTTCTGGAGAACATAGATGCTTCAAGTGCAAGAAGCCTGGACATTTCATCTCTGATTGTCCAATTTGGGAAGCTTAAATAAGCGCCAGTGGCAAGTTCAACATGGGCAGTAGCAAGGGTTTTGAGAGCAAGAGTTTCAAGAACAAGAGCTATGATTCTGATGATGACAAGACAAAGAAGTTCTCGAAGAAGAAAGACAATTCCTACTTGAAGTCTTCATCAAAGTCTTCGTCAAGAACTTCCTCCAAGTCTCATTCCAATCGAAAGAAGAGCTCTCACAAGGCTAAGGCATATATTGGGAAGGAAATGGACTCCGAAGAAGAAGTCTTTGAGTCCGAAGAAGTTGCTGAAGAAGAATCTGACGAGGATTCAGATTCAGGCATAGCCGGCATTGCTTGCGCTTCCACACCAGCGTTGAACTTCTTCGACAACAATTCAAGTGATGTTGAAGCTTCCGCACATTGCTTCATGGCAAAAGCTTCGAAAGGAAAGGTACCTCCCAAGAAAAAAAAAGCTTATGCTAGTGATGATTCCTCTTCTAGTGATGATGATCAAGCTAAGCTTATAACAATTGCTAAGAAACAACAATACTCTCTTGAGAAACTTGAGAAATCACTCAGAAAGACAGAAAATTTGTTGGTCGAGGAGATGAAGAAACACCAAATGTTGACAAATGAGCATTCTGCTCTTTTGGCAAAATTTGAGGATCTGTCAGGTCATCATGATTTTCTCTCAGATGACCACAAAAGACTTAACTATGATTTCCTGAAAAGGAAACAAGAGCTCGAGTGTCTGAGAGTAGCTCATGATGATCTTCGAATTGAAAATGATTCTCTCCTCGCCCAGCAAATTAGTGCTTCTCAGGAGGAATTTATGCCACCTTGTCTAAAATTCCTAGAGCGCAGCAATTCTGATTCTAATACTGAAACATCTGCTGCTGTTGAAAGAAATGCACCTGTTATTACTGTTGAAACTAACTCCTCCTCTGAGGAAAATGTTGCTATTTTTTATGAAAATGCTAGGCTGAAGAATTTGCTTGAGACAGGAATGTTCAAAAGTCTCAAAGGACACCAAATTCTTTGTGATGTTCTGAAGAAGTCTATTCTTCACAAGAATCCTAGAAAGGAAGGGTTAGGTTTTGAGAGAAACTTAAATGTTGATGGAACATACTGGACACCTGAGCAATATCCAAAGACAGTATGGGTTCCTGGTAAAAGCAAAACTCTCGAACCTGCATGACTTTCAGGATATGATTGTCCAATTCCTTCACCTACTGATGAGTCATTTGACTCCAACTACAAACTGTTTAAGCAACAGAATGGTGAAGTATTTGCACGTTATATTGGCACTAATTGCAGGAACGGGCCTCCCAAGAAAAGAATCTGGGTTGAAAAGTCTCGTATTGAAAATCTGCCTGCTACTGCAGCTCTAACCATGCAGGGAAATAACTTTCGTAGGAAAGGAAAATCTTCGCAGTACGAAACTGCAAATCCCTCGTATGATCCTGATAAGAATGCTCGTCAGAAAGATTATATGTATACTTCTTCCAACCATTATGCTCATGTTTCTGGGAAGAATTACAATGCTTATTCTTTCGATTATGTTAACCCTTCCCAGAGGAACAACTCTTAAGTTTCTCGAAAGAAATCCTATCCTGCATGTCCGAAACCAAATGTTTCTCGGTCACCTGCCAAGATGTGGGTGGTTAAGAAAACCTAATCTTTCTTGCAGGAAAAATGTCTCCAGCCGAAACAAATCAAATCATATGCCTGATACAAGTCGATATTTGCTGGGGATATGCTTCACTTTCCGAAAGGATTGACTTTTACCCTTGCTGATATTATTGCTTCTATCCCATCAGTGTTTCCTGAAAGGAAACTTGGCTCTATTGAAAGAATTTTGAGATACTTGCATTATCATGTGATTTGCTTCGGCAAGTCAAACTAACTCAATTTCAGGATATTGGGTCATTTGTATCAGTGAAGATATATCCGAAGACATTGTCGAAGAATATGCTTGTGACTGTGTAGAAGATCAATCTCGCCTATTTTGGGAATTCTTTCAAGATATCTCTGAATGGAAAGGATATTATTATCAGTCACGTCAAGATGAAGAATTTATTGGCTGACCAAAGTTTTCTTTCGGTCATTTTCTTTTGCTATGGTTTTACTTCGGGATTTAAGTTCTTTCTCATAGGATGTTTATCTTCTTTCATAGATCTGGATTTAGTCATGTATGCATTTCACTCATGGCTATTTTCTTTCGCTTTGATTTTCTCTCTGAGTGAAATGTTTTGGACCCTACCTCTCCATTATATCTTATCCAGTCTATGTTTTTCTCTCATGGGTACGCAATTTTATCTGAAGCAATTTTCTCCTAGTGTCCTTGGCTACGAGAGAAATGTGTTTTGAACGTTATTTCCAATTTGGCGAAAGCCCTCCAAAATTTGGGTCTCCCGCCCAAGTGAGGAGAAACTGCTCCTTTGGTTGCCACATGCCCACGTACAACCGCCACTTAATCATGTGAGTTGAATGTGAAGAACCCATTGACTCTGAACCGTAGATTTTCTGTCGAGACGGTTGGGTTTCCCCCCTCCTCGTCTTCCTCGTACGGTTCCAATCTCTTTGTCATTCATCATCTCCCTCACTCAAAAAATCCTCGGTGCGCCGTCGCACTTGCAACTTCGACGAGATCATCCGCCGATGAAACTCCAGTGGACCTCGCCGCATTTGCTCCAAGCCGCCGCGGTAAATCTTCCTCTCCGCGTCGCCTTAGTTGATCTCCGCCACCAAGTTAGGGTACGGAGATCCGAACTCGTATTTCTCATTCCATTCATAATATGAGTTCAACCCGACGCGATTATCTTCTGATTCAACTATCCCAGTAGATCTTCAAGAGCTTATACTTTTTACCGTGCGCGGTTTGTAGTTTTTCCTCGTGAACATCTGAATTGATCTAAACCTTGTGCTTTTTTCTCTGATGAAAAATTAGATAGGTTTCATCTTAGTAGTTTTCTTTCGGAACTTACTAGCTTGAAATCTTTCGAAGATATTTCTCATTCGAGATAATTCTCAAAGTGCTGATCAATTCTTCTCGAAAAATGATTTTCATCAAAAACATATCTGTGCGTACTCATGGCCCTGTCTATATTTTCCCTCGCATGTATTCTCTTTCACAGGTCAATGGATTCTGTTGAAGATTCTGCTAAGCCTGCTGGTCAGACAGAAATGGGTGAAGAAAATGTCATGGGCACAAGAGTTGTATCCAAAGCTCAGTTTGATGAAGAATGGCAGTCCGCTGAAGAAGATGTGTGGCACCGAAAAGAAATCTGGGTGCCGAAAGAAATCCCATTGAAAAGAAAGCTGTGACGAAGAAAATGCTTCTGATGAAGAGAAATCTGGATGCCGAAAGAAATCCCATCAAAAAAAAGGTTGGGCAGAAGAAAATGCTTCTGATGAAAAGAAAGCTATAAGCCGAAAGAAATGAGCCCAGTGCTCAGGGAGAAGGAAGTGTGGAAAATGCAAATGCTTCAGATCCTCAAGCATCGGAACAATCTTCTGAAAAGAATGAGAGGCAGCGAAATTCTCCTTCCAGAGTTATTCTTCAAGAAGGTAGAATCAGAGAAGGAAAAGAAGGCTCAAGTGCTTCAAAACAATGAATCAGAGAAAGAAAAGGCCCTTGTGCCTCGTCAAATAGAAATGAGCTTGAGAATGAAAATCTTGAAAAAGCTGATGTGCCCCTCACAGAAAATGTTGCCATGGAGATTGATTGTCCAAGTACTTCAAATTCTAAAACAAAAGCTGGTCCATCAGAAACAAATGCTGAAACAAATGTTGGCTCGCAGCTGAAAGAAAATGCTCGCAGCCGAAAGAAAATGCTCTCTACCGAAAGAATATGCTCGCAGCTGAAAAGGAATCAGATGATTCATCATGAATATCTTGATTTACCATTGATGAGAGAATTGGAATGCCTCAAGCAAATCCTTCAGAACATTGAAGTCCTTTTAGCTTATGAAGGTTTTATCATTCAAGCACCCATGGAACCGAGAATATATTATCTAGTCTTATGCCACACTATAGGTGTTCGGTGACAAACAAGGTATCAAAACCAGGGATCTCGAATGGATAACAGAGCACCATGTCATGAAGGGCAGCACTGAAGAATTTCTCGAGTGTCTGCATTTCCCTCGGATTGAAAGCAACAACTTTGAAACTCGTGTGCATTTTATCGATGAGATTTCTGATGAACAGTTTCACCTCCTGATGGATTCGGATAAGGTTGGCGATTATCTTTCATATGGTTTTTCCTCGGACAAAATATCTGAAGTTCAACTTTCAAACCTTCCATTATATTCTGTGTCATACTACAAGTCCTCTGCCAGGAGCATATGATTCAGGAACAATTCATGGTGTATTGCGCAACACTCTCAATGGCCTATATCTTGGCTATGTCTCCGATAACAAAGATGTATTCCATCAGCTTGTTGATTCTGCCGAAGAAAATGAAGCTGAGAAGAAGATTATCTATCGATGCGCAAGGAAAGAATATCTTGCTCAAGAAGCTCCAGAGAAATTTATCCATCATGCCAGAGACACTCTGCTGATGTTGAAAGATTACAAAAGGCAAAGTTTTCAGAGATAATACATCCAGACTCCAGAGATCAGTCTTAGAACCCAACAACTCCTGCTGAAGCACATTGATAATGATCAGAAAGAAAAAGAGCGTCTTGCGCATGAGCTGAATATTCCCCACAACAATACACGCAAAATTCAGATGATTTCATGGATGCCCCGTTGAGGAAATTGCTGAGGAAATTCCTTTCTAAGAAGAAAATCAACATGGCTAGCCTGTTCGAAACATATGACTTCATGGATGCCCCGCTGACTATTGAAGATCTTCGAGAGTGCAACACTCCTAAGGTTTTTGCCAGATTTCCTTCGACAGATCCGCTGAGGATTAATCTGAACAATGTTATCACTGAGTTTGAGGCTACATCGCTTAAATTTTTCTCTGAGGAGAATAGTGTTCCGTTATCTGCTGAAAGAGTTTCTTAGAAGAAAGATGGAAATGCTCCAGCAACCCCAGTTGTGCCACAGCGTTCCGATAAAGAAGCAGAAGAAGATGCAGCTGAAGATAATGTTGTCACCTCTGAGGCGGAAACTTCTTCGCCAAGCGAGTCTGGACCTTTTTCGGGCGACGGTTCATTTTTCCTTCGGGCGTGTAATGTCTCATGTTCTTTTTCACCTTTTTGACACTCGTTGACAAAAAGGGGGAGAAGACATCGAGTGATAGATTTTCGGGTCTTTGCTGGGTTGTTTTTTCGAGTTTACAACACTTGCCTTCATTTGATTCTTATCGTGTTGTATAACTCTTGTGAACTCTTTCTAGTTCTCGAATTATAATAACCCCTGCCATGCTTCATTTCTCTCGAGAATTTATTTTTGCAGGTGGAATTATTACCAGAGTTCACGTATGGATGCACTCTATTATATCTCGGATATTATCCTTCGATGCACTACATTTATTCTCGAAGATGTGAAATATCCCTCCACCTAGCTTATTCTAATATATGCAGGTTTATCCAAAAGGTTAATATTTCATACGCTGCATACATTTAGGGGGAGTATATTTATCTTCGAGATATTATCGAATTTACATTCCGCACATTTCTGGTTACATATCTATCTACTCTTCGATGTTTATCTGTTTTGTCAACAATCATCCAAAAAGGGGGAGATTGTTGGTGCAATTCCTTGCCCCTTGTGTTTTGGAGATTGTTGTCAGAAACAGTGAGGGACTAATTTGTTTACTAGTGCACACACAGAGAAATAGTCCCTGGAGTATCGAGAAGATTGCTATAATCTGCCGAAAGGTTTGCTACCGAAAGGTTTGCTTTCGAAAGGTATGCTACCGAAAGGTTTGCTTCCGAAAGGTATGCTACGGAAAGGTTTGCTTCCGAAAGGATTGCTACGGAAGAGATTGCTATAATATCCCGAAAGGATTACTACCGAAGAGATTGCTATAATCTCCCGAAGAGACTGCTACGGAAAAGATTGCTATCATCTTCTGAGAAGATTGCAGCAGAGAAGATTGATATGTTTCAAGAAGCTTATTATCGAGAAGATTGCAACTTCCGAGAAGTTTGCTATAAACTTCCTCGAAAGTTATTTGCGCTGCAGAAAAGATTGACATGTCTCGAAGAGTTTGTTGTCAAGAAGAATGCTATATTCTTTCAGGAAGTTCGAAGAACTTCACCGAGAAACATCTACGTTGAAGAGAAGAGAAGGATATGTTTCGATAAGAAAGCATACCGAAAAGATTGCGTGCCGGAGATGGTACTGAAAGAATTGCTGACGCAAAGCAATTTTCATTCGGTGTGTCCGAAGAAGAATGACTGCAGTCGAGAAGATTGAAGACGAAGCGAAGACGTAGCATTTGTTTCGTTGTTCTTCTTTCTTTTATTTGAGTCATCGGACCACCGTACTATTAAGAGGGGTATAAGTATTCGAGACTTTTGTCCGTTGTGATGCTTAGCCAAAACCTATGAAAGATTGAGAGAAATCTCTTTGTGTTCCGAATGATTACCTGTCAGCAGAAGACGTTGTTCTTCGGAGCTGCAGGAGATATCTTTCGGACCAAGGAGTTAGCATTACTTGTTCCTCAAGTAATGTTACCGTTGTTCTCAAAATCTGACCGTTGGAAACGTGTCGGTTGGCCATTGGCTGGACCGCGTGTCCTCAATGGTCATTTCCCATCCGGGAAGGCTGCGGCTATAAATAGCCACCCCGCTCCAACGTTGCCCGTTGGCTGCTCCACTTGAGATTCTGAGAAGATTGATTGAGCACCCCTCTCCGAGAGATTTGAGTTTAAAATCCATTGAGAGAAAATCAACAGCCGAAACTTAGATAGTGGTTGAGCATCACAGTAGATCTAAGTTGAGAGTTCTTGTACCTATTACTCTTGAGAGCTGCATACTCTCTAGACGGATAGGTGTCGGCTCGAGTGTTGAAGAGTTGTTGTCTTCACCGAGCAAAGTCTTCAGCAACCAAGAGTCGTTGTGGTTCGCGAAGAAGTCTGTCGAAGGTTTGGAGATCGCCAACAAGAATCTACCACGAGTGAAATTAACTGAAGTTTGAGGAACTTCACGTTGAGGAGAATAGGATGGAGAGAGTTTATCTCCTCTGTTGAATCAAAAGTCCCTCCAACCAGACGTAGCTCTTTTGCAGAAGAGTGAACTGGTCTACCAAATCATCTGTCGCCATCGAGCACCACTGGTCATTTCTATCCTACTGCATTTCTTTCAGTAGTTTATTTTCGGTGCTCTTTGCTGTCGATAGATATCTATCTGTGTACTGTGATTCTTTATCTTTCAAGCATTCCTTTCAGTACCGTGACTATATTGTGTTGCATACTTGGTTTCACAGTACCTAAGGTTGTATGTTTGTATGTTCATCTGCTATTCATTTGGTAGTACTTAGTCTTTATGCTAAGTCTTGCTCTGATGAATATTTCGCAGTAGTGTGTATGTTTTGTATCTGTTATATGTGCAATTGTTTCATGTGTGTAACTCTATCCATGTTGATAGTTTTGTTTATGTAGTAGTTTTGATTCGTATAACTAAAACTGCTCAGTTGTGTTTCCGTAGTAGTTTTGTTTCGGGAACAGCTTTGTTTCGGAAACAGTTCTGTTTTAGGAACAATTTTGTTTCGAGGACAGTTTTGTTTCGGAAACAGTTTTGTTTCGGAAATAGTTTTGTCTCGGAAACAGTTTTGTTTCGGAAACAGTTTTGTCTTGAAAACAGTTTTGTTTCGAGAACAGTTTTGTTTCGGGAACAATCTTGTTTCAGAACTAGTTTTGCTTCGGAACTAGTTTTCCTTCGGAAATAGTTTTCTTTCGTAGAACTGAATCTGCTTAGTTTATTATCCGCTGTGATGTGTTGAGAGTATTCAACATTTTGAAAGAAATTTTGAATCTCCCATTCACCCCCCCTCTGGTCGATATACTCCGGTCCTTACAAGTATCATATAATAAAGCAACAAGCATGTAGTAGCAAAGCCCAAGGATCCTTCCTCGACTCCCTACAAGAAAGCGATCCCGGAGCTTACATATTATTAACATGTATCCAGTTCAAGTTGTAGTAGATCGGGAGACAACACTGAGAGTCCTGTTACCGTGGACACGGCTATTCGAATAGATAATATTCCCTGCAGGGGTGCACTACTGTTACCCAACACTCTCGATTAACTCCGGCCGGACACACTTTCCTGGGTCATGCCCGGCCTCGGCTGATCGATACACCGCAGCCCTACCTAGAGCTCAGTAGAGAGGTCCCCGTTGGTCTACATCCTAAGAGCTCAGGGGTCTTGGGCCATCGCCCTGTGCACTCCGGGTCGTTGTGTGCGGGGTGGATACCAGGCACCACCTCTGGGGCGCTGATCCGACCCGGCCACAATGCTGAACTGGATGTCTGACAGAACTTTCGGCTGATACATATGGCGCCGAGGGCCCCATTAAACCATTATCCTGCGTGGTGGTAGTGCGTATAGGCCAGTGGCCAACTCAGATCAATACCCAAATCCGTTAGTGCATTATTAATTTTAGTGACGTCTGTCGGGACAAGTCTGGAGCTACCACCACAACCTGGGTGGTACCGCTAAACAGCCAGCCGCCACAGTAACTCTCGCGGGTGCTCTCCGAGCCCGCCCGACTTTCATGTGTATCTCTCGCGGGTACCCCTCGGGGTCGACCCGACTTTAACAAGTATCAATATTAAAGTCAAAGTACCCGGGTGTCCATAGCATCAAGGAGGAATGACCCTCGTTGGATTCCCACTCGATGTATCCGTCAAGGTGAACCCGGAGGAATCACCCTCGATGGATTCACACTTGAGGGGTTGCACGACAGAAGCTTCGTTGGAGGTGGAGAAAGAGGAATCACCCTCGGTAACCCACAACCGACTAGCTACGCTACAGAGGCAACATCAGGAGTGAGATAAGAGGTATCACCCTCGTCACTCGATATTAGCTCTGCAGAGTCGAGCAACTTGAGGGGGTGCGGGGTGCTGTGCTGGTCTCCGCCCGTCGATCAAATTGATCGGGGCACTGGTAGCTAAGCGGGGCAACTAGGACAAGATAGAGGGGCCACAGATGGATTTCCATCCAACCTATACTAAGCATTTAGGATAGTAGTTAAGGTATCAATAACAGTTTACAAAAGTAGGCTATGCATCAGAATAGGATCAATCAAAAGCAGTAGCAAATTCTAATGCAAGCAGGAGGAAGAAAGAATAGGTGATATAGGCATGCTCAAGGGGGTTTGCTTGCCTGGAAGCTCTGCGGCAAAAGAGGGATCGTCGGGGATGTAGTCGGTCTCCGGAGCTGCGTCGGTCTCGGGGTCTAACGGAAGAGAGGAGGGGGGAGAAACAATAAATAAAGGCAAACAATTGCAACACAGATGTATGGCATGACGATATGCAGTGCTGGTGGTGACCTAACGCAATGCTACATGTCGCAGACGAAGCGGGAAAATATCTGGGGTATTTTCCCGGCGTTTAGGCGGATTTCGGTATACTGAACCGGAGGGGAAGGTTCCATGTTCAGATAGATAGGAGCGATGGTCAAGCATTTTGACCACGTATTCGGATTCGTCTCATTTTTCTGATCAACTTTCATGTAGAAAACTTTTCGATCCGAGCTACGGTTAATTTTCTACGAATTTCCGAAGTTTTTAGCATTTTTCTGGTATTGTTTAATTAAACAGAAATGCCAGAAATGGAATATGATATCATGCTGATGTCATCATTGCGTCAGCAGGCGGCTGACCAGCTGACCAATCAAACTGGCAGGTGGGGCCTAGCTGTTAGCCACAGAGGGGTTAAACAATGTTTAAATTAAACTAACAGATTAATTAGTGAGTGGGCCCGGCCTGCCAGTGACCTAATTAACTAACAGAGTCAACTTAATTAACCGCAACAGTAATTAGACTAACGGGCCCCACACGTCAGCGTCAACAGGAATAGTAACCAGCGTTGACTAAAGTCAACGTGGTCAAACGGGGCCCTGGGACCCACTGGCAGTGACCCTGGGTGGGCCCCAGGCCACGCCACACTGGCGGCTGGCGCCGGAGCTGCTCCGGCGAGCTCCAGACGCGGCGGCGAAGCACGGCGAGCGGCGGAAAACCGCTGTGGTGGACCAAATCGGGTGGTTTTAGGCTCTTTCGAACGGCCTCTCGATCGTGCGTCGGATGGTGGCGGCCGAACGCACGGAGGGGGCCGGCACGGCCGCCGGCGTCGAGCCGTGGCGGCGTTGGCTTTCGGGTCTTCGCGGAACCGTCGATCTAGCGCGCGTGCGAGCGATCTGCGGGGCCTGGCCGCACTACGGGAGTGCCCCGAGCACGATGGCGTGCTCGGACGGCCACAACATCTACGGGAACCGTGGCGGCGATCGCGACAGCGGAGCGAAGCTCCGGCAATGGCGACGGTGGTGTGTACGGCTAGCTAGGGCCGAGGCAGCAGTGCGCTGAGGAAGAGAGAAAGGGCGGAGCTTACAGCGCAGGCACACAGAGCCTTCTCGAGTGATCGAGAGCGCAGGGGAAGGCCAGGAATGACGACGGTCGCCGGAGGCCGAGGCGGAAGGGGGTGACTCGATCCGCGGCCTGAAGTGCTCCCCAGCTGCAATGGTTGGCCGCAGGTGACGAGGACGAACGCGGTGAGGACTCCGGGCACGACAGAGAGGAGCGGCAGCGGCTGTCGTCGCGGCGGAGCAAGACAAACGCCGGCGACGGCGCTTGGGCAAAGAAGGAGAGAGCGAGCGCGAGCGAGGGAGAGAGGGCGGCGAATAGAGGAGGGCGCCCAGGGGAGGTGGATGGGGGCGTCCTTATCCCCTCGCCCCAACTGCTCCGGCGCCATGGCAGCCAACGGCCGGAGCCGTGCGAGCTCGGCCATGGGCGCGCCGACACCGCGGCGGGAGCAGGTGGGAGAAGGCCCTGGTGGGCTGGGCCGGCTCCTGCCACTGTAGCTTTTGGGCCAGTAGCGCAGTAGGTTTTTCCCTTTTTGCTTTTCTGTTTTCTTTTTCCAGCAGCTCTTTCATTTATTTTTAGCCAACAAATGTATTTGCAAAAATGTGGAGCTGGACAAAACAAATAATAGGGATTATTGTGCACTGCCACAAAAGATTGGGAGGCCATTTGAATTCATTTAAATTTTGAATTGCATTTAAATGAGCCAAGTTGGTGTTATTGGCACTGTTTTCAAGTTGTTAGAGTCACCTGAGGAATTTTGGTGATGTTGTTTTCCGGAACATCATTTATTATTGAATATTTGCTAAATGGTGAACTTTTTCTCAGGAATTTTTGAACAACTTCAAATTTCAATTGCATTTGAATTTGAATTCAGTGGTAGAATTTTGAAATGAGATATTAATCCACATTGATCAAGCATTGCAAATCATGATGACTTGGCATTAACATGATGGATTACTGTAGCTCATTACACAGGGGTGTTACAATCCTCATCATAATAGCCATGCTCAACATGATCATCATCAACATGTATGCAATCATCACCTAGGGCAATGAATTCATTAGTTTCATGATCATGACAATGTTCAAGTTTATGAATTCTAATGTCTTCCGTGATAATGTTACTAATGGTTCCGACATCTCCTTTAGCACGCATAAGATCACGAAGCTCAAATAAGCAATCATCAAAGTTAGGATCACCAGGCTTCATCTTGTGAAAAACAATAGTCTTATGAAGAATCTCATCAAGATTCTTTAAAGAGTAATCAGGATATCGCTTTTCCAAGTCATTCCATAGAGTGTAGGCACACTTAAAGTTTTGCATACAACCAAGCACGATGTTAGGTAATCCTATAATGATAAGATTGATGGTTCTAAGATTACGAAGCATGTCAATTTCCTCTTCATGAGTGGGATGCAAGGGATCAATAGGAGGCACATAAGGATTATGAATGTACTTGCTCAAGTTAAATTCATCAAAGATATCAAGCATCTCATCCTTCCAAAAGTGATAATACTCCCCGTTGAGAATAGGCACTCTACGTCTAAGACTCCTCAAAGTAGACACATCCATCTCCCTCCAATGGTGATTAAACCAAAGCAATGGAGACCAAAGCTCTGATACCAATTGTGGGATCGAGGAGATAGGTCTAGAGGGGGGTGAATAGACTGTTAACCAACCAAAGGTGCAGTTTTTAGTTCTCTTGAAACTTAGGCAGATTTTGGCACAAGTTAAGATATCATCAAGACTTCCTACACATGCATATCTAGAGATTGAGCAGCGGAAATAGTAAAGCATGCAAGTATACGAAAAGTAATGGGGGTAGAGAATAGAAGATCAAATGCAATGAAGACACGGTGGTTTTTGGCATGGTTTCGATAGGTGGTGCTATCGTACGTCCACGTTGATGGAGGCTTCAACCCACGGAGGGTAACGGTTGCGCGAGTCCACGGAGGGCTCCACCCACGAAGGGTCCACGAAGAAGCAACCTTGCCTATTCCACCATGGCTTCCGTCCACGAAGGACTAGCCTCACTCGGTGTAGATCTTCACGAAGTAGGTGATCTCCTTGCTCTTACAAACTCCTTGGTTCAACTCCACATGATTTTGGAGGCTCCCAAGTGACACCTAACCAATCTAGGAGACACCACTCTCCAAAAGGTAATAAATGGTGTGTTGATGATGAACTCCTTGCTCTTGTGCTTCAAATGATAGTCTCCCCAACACTCAAACAGTTCCTCACAGATTTGGTTTTGGTGGAAGAAGGATTTGAGTGGAAAGCAACTTGGGAAAGGCTAGAAATCAAGGTTCAAATGGTTGGATTGGAATATCTTGATCTCAACACATGAGTAGGTGGTTCTCTCTCAGAAATCGTATGGTGGAAGTGTAGGCATGTTCTGATGGCTCTCTTACATGGTAAGAGGGTGGTGGAGGGGTATATATAGCCTTCACCTAAAATCCAACCGTTACAAGTCTTTGACCCAACTCGGTGACACCGACATGAAAATCTCGGTGAGACCGACTAGTGTAAAAGACATAAACGTTAGGCTTTTCAGTGAGACCGATCAAAACATAACGGTGAGACCGAAGTGCAATGGCTAGGGCAAGACCAGGTTTCGGTGAGACCGAAAATTTCATCTCGGAAATTCCGAAGTGAAGTAACATCGTTACAGCAAGTTGGTCAAGCCTTCTCGGTGGGACCGATAACCATTTCAGTTGCACCGATCTGTTAGGGTTTGGCATGTGGCATAGTGGATAGCAATCTCGATGAGTCCGGATAAGAATGTTTCGGTGGAACCGAGATCAACTTTTAGGGTTTTGGGTAGGAATGAAGTGGATAAGTATTTGAGAGTTTTGGAGCAATATCACTAAGCATTTGAGCAATTGAGTCATAATCAAAACCTCATCCCCTTTTAATAGTATTGTCTTTTCCTATGGACTCAATGTGATCTTGGATCACTTAACCAAAAATTTAGAGTCTTGAAGCTTTGCCAATCTTTGTCCTTAGCATTTCGAGGGATTCCACATCTTCCAGTCCTTGCCATGCCATTGTTGAACTTGTCTGAAATATACTAGATAAAAGCATTAGTCCAACAATATGTATGTTGACATAAATTACCAAAACCACCAAGGGAGCAAATGTACTTTCACTCTATTTTGCTAGTTTGTTTCCGGTTTACGGGAAAAAATACGTCCGGACTGGTCGGCAGACCGATTGAATGACAAAACGCGTCCGGACCGTACGGTTACGATGGTTTGAGGGTCGGCTGCCCTGATCAGAGCCAAAATATGGTGAGCAAACACATCCTAAATAAAAATGAGGTCGTCCAAAGTCACCTCGAGGTCCAACAGAACCATAGTCCCAGATTCCCAATTCCCAATCCCGGGAAAACCCTAGCCCCCAAATCGACTGAGTTCAGCTCCTCTCCCGACCATGACTCCGACCCATTCCCATCCCCAGCCACCAGCGGCCCGCAATGATGTGACCTGAGGCGCACTGCATCGCTCTTGCCTCCTGCTTCCATGGAGCGCATGCCGGAGCTGCGGCGACCAAAGCTCTCCGACGCCGCCGGCGTCCCCGCTGGAGGCGGCGAGGACCGGCTCAGCGCATTGCCCGACGACCTCCTCATCCACATCCTCCTCAAGCTCTGCGACACCCCCGTCGCCGCTCAGACCAGCCTCCTCGCACGACGCTGGCGCCGCATCTGGGCTCTCCTTCCGGAGCTCCATGTTGATGACGATGGTTTTGGACTCCCCGGTGACGTTGGACCTCATTTTATACTACACATGTCAAGGTCAAAGTCACTGGGAGCAAACCAGGCCAAATGGGCCGGTCATTGCGTGCCAGCCTGATAGCCCCATGCCAGGCTCATGGTGGGCTTGGCCCGACATGTTTATAATCGGGCCGTACCGGCTTGTGGCCGCCTTGAGCCGTTCCTTGGCCATGAGGCTGGGTACGAGTGCCGGCACGGCACAACCCGTTTAAGTTTATTTTTATTTTTATACACCCCAATAGGCTTAATATAGGTCGAAAACAGACCAATATGTTGAATGCGGCGCGGGCTATTGTGCCAACGCAGCGACTATTTTTCGCCTTAAGTGATGCGGGAGGGTTCGCTCGCGTAGAGATCTACAGTGTCGGGCCGGCCCACTAGCACATATATCTTCGAAAAAGCTTGTTAAAAATTGCTGCGCGCAAGAGGGATCGATACTCCAACCTCCAAGTTGCACGGCGGCAACGCTAACCACTGCGCTGAGTTCGCGTTTTTGTAATATAGCTAGGGTGCGGCGTATTAGAAGGGGAGGAGCCGGTTTTTATTTCTTTATTTCTTTGGTTTTTTGTTTCTTCTCCGTTTTTTATTTTTTTCGTTTTCTTTTGTTTCATTTCCTTTTTCTTCTCCATTTTTTGTTTTTCTTTTGTGTTTTCTTATGTTTGTTTTCGTTTTCACTCTACATTTTCATGCATGTCAAAAACATTTTTTAACAAGTGATCAACATTTTTTTGTATACACGTTCAACATTGTCCAGACGCTTATTCAACATTTTTCAAATACTTCTTCAACATTTTAATAGTTATTCAACATTTTTCCAAATACTTGTTCAACATTTTTAATACTTATTCAACATTTTTCAAATACTTGTTCAACATTTTTCATATACCCGTTCAACATTTTTTAATACCTATTCAATATTTTTCAAATACTTTTTCAACATTTTTAATACTTATTTGACATTTTCAAAAACTTGTTGAATATTTTTCAAATTCTTGTTCAACATTTTCTAATACTTGTTCAACATTTGTCATATACTTGTTCAACATTTTTCATATACTCGTTCAACATTGTTTAATAACTGTTCAACATTTTTAATACTTATTCAATATTTTTCAAATACATGTTCCACATTTTTAAATACTTATTCAACATTTTCTAAATGTGTTTTTGAAGATTATTTATTGTAATATATACATATATATATGTAGAATATTTTTAAAGTTTAAATAAAAGTACAAAAATGAAGCAAAAAATGAGAACAGAAAACAGAAAAAAAAAAAAACAGGTTGTGGCTCCCGCGCTGCTGGGCCGGCCCGTCTGGGGCTCCCTCCGACGCGAGCGCAGCGCCCTGCTCGCTGAACGCGAGAAATAGCATCGCCCCTGTGCCAAACGGGCAGCCGTGCCGGCCCGTGTAACATAAGGACCGTGCGTGGGCCAGGGAGGGCAGCACACGTGCCGGCCCGTGTACTTGCCGTGCCTGGCCCGTATAACTATGGCCGGTTCATTTGCTCAGGTCTGATCCAAGTCCAACAAAAACCACAGACCACAGCTCAGAAAAGAAAAAAAAACACACACAGACCACAGTCCCAATCCCCAATCCTCGGAAAACCCTAGCTCCCCAATCGACTGAGCTCAGCCTCCGACGGTCCGACGCATTCTCATCCCCAGCCACCGGCCCTCTGCTCTTGTTTCCATGGAGTCCATGCCGGAGCATCGGCGGCCAAAGCTCTCCGACGCCGCCGGCGTCGGCGGTGGAGGTGGCGACGACCGGCTCAGCGCGCTGCCGGACGACGTCCTCATCCACATCCTCCTCAAGCTCCGGGACGCCCCCGTCGCCGCTCGGACCAGCGTCCTTGCCCGCCGCTGGCGCCGCGTCTGGGCTCTCCTGCCGGAGCTCCATTTCCCCGATGGCACTGACCCTGACGGCATACGCGCCGCCCTCGCCGCCCATGATGCGCCGGCCATCAGCCTTCTCTTCGTTGCTGCCATCGAGGCCACCCCCGAATCCGTCGCGGCATGGCTCCCCATCGACGCCGGTCGCCTCTCCGGTGTCCTACATTTCCAGAACAGGGGGAACATGGACGAGCCCTCCGCCGCCTGTCCTTTGAAGCTGCCTTGCTTTCAGAACGCAACAGAGGTCTTTCTCGACCTAGGTTCTATTGACCTCGCCCTGCCGCCTTCCGGCGTATTTACCCGGCTCGCCGATCTGGTGCTGGTTGGCATCCAGCTGCATGGTCCCTGTAGCCTCGGCGATGTTGTCTCTTCACCACGGTGTCCATCTTTGCGCCGTCTTTTTGTTAGCAGTGTCAAGGGTCTCGACAAGTTCACAATCCACTCAGAGTCTCTCCTAGAATTGGTGCTGAGTGGTCTGCCTGGCTTGCAGCAGCTCAATGTCGTTGCACTGGCTCTGCAAAAGTTAGCAGTATGGAATTGTTTCACTGATGCTCTCAATCAGAGTCAACACATTGCCAACATTTCAGCCCCTCAGCTGGTGACACTTGATTGGAGGAGTTCTTATGATCCTAGCTCTGTCCTGCTTGGCGAGATGACACATCTCCAACAGCTTATCACTCGACATTTATTTGTATATGGACAAGATATATCTTCTGCACGCAATCGTCATTGCTTCATGCTTCTGCAGCATTTTGACCACATCAGCAGACTTATTCTCAACCTTGTCTATCCATCAGTGAGTTCATTCTTATTTGAGTTATGCGATTATTGTAACATGCTAGCAAACCAATAGAGATTATAAGCAAACTTGGAGTTAAACTTAAGAATATGTCATTTGGAATATCTAAGAAACCATGCAAAATTGAAAATTCACAACAATGCACACAAAATAGACATGTTTACTGTGTGTTAGTCTAGTCACTTTGTAGAAAATGATATTTTTCTGTCACTATCCTTATAATTATATGACCTCCTGTGATCCTACAGTTTCAAATCAACGGACGATTCTTAATGGAGGAGATGACAAAGTTTCCTAACATTACCATCTTGACACTATGTGTAGTGTCATGTGGTCATTCCTTTGGAGCCAGCTCATTCCATGTTCTCAGGATGTCTAGTGGCATCAGAGAACTGGAGCTTAAACTTGTCGACACGCCGAGCGAACAGGAGGTAACACTATTCTTAGTTTGTGGCGAATCCTATGGGTTAGTGATGAGTTGCCCTACTCTTGTTGGTCAGGGTTAGATACTGACGTGTTGCTTATCAAGCTTGACGAAGTAATATACTACCTGGGTTCGTGACTTTGTAGTAAGTTTTGTTAGAAAAGATTACCAGTCTATTCGAAATGCCAAAATAAACTGATGGGGTCTTATTTTCAGCAAAGAAATTGGAACCCTCCTTTGATCTTCTTCAGAAATAATAAAAAAATTCTTTTGTACGGGTTGATGATAGCACAATACATGATTATTTGTGTAAGGTTTATAAAATGTTGTTTGTCATATTCTTATATGCATAGAGCAATTATACTTTCTGCAATATGCTGGGTCCAAATTAATTTATCTGTTTTATTCTTTTGTAAAATTTGTTTTGGACATATTTAATAGTATCCATGCAGTCTAATTATTTCTTAGTTTCATTTCTCTCATCAACTGATATGTCTTTTGTTGTAGACACACCCTCTGTGCCAATCAGGTTGCATTTGTGCTGAGCCATCAAACTGGGAAACCGAGGAACTCGTGCTACCTTGCCTCAAAGAAGTAGCAATCATTGGCCTGAGAGGAACTGAACATGAACTCGCTCTTGTGAAAAGGTTATTCAACTGGACAACGATGCTGAAGGGGATGACAGTAAATTTCCATGACTCAATCACTGAAAGCAAGGGCGAAGAGCTCCGCAAGTTGTTATTAAGCTTCTCTAGATATGTATGAAATTCGTGCACCGTGGAGAAGTTTATTCATGTGACTAGGGCACCAACTCTGTCCCTTTGCAATGTTTGTCAGTTCAGAGCAGCCTACTTTTGTGAAACTGAACTTTGGTAACTTGTTTGAGTCCCAACAACTTGTTTCCAGTATTTCTGAGGCTCTACTCTTGTAACTTGTTTAAGTCTGGACTGTACCGTAGTGACTTGTTCAAGCTTGGTTAAGACTTGCTTTTCATTATTTGTGAGGCTGAAGTGTAGAAACTTGTCTTGCATACTGGATGCATTGGGGAGAAGTTTATTCATGTCACTAGGGCACCAACTCTGTCGCTTTGTAATGGTTGTCAGTTTGGAGCAGCCTGCTTTTGTGAAGCTGAACTTGGGTAACTTGTTTGAGTCCAGCAACCTGTTTCCGGTCTGCGACGGAACTCTTGTAACCTTTTTAATCCTAGGACTTGTTTTCGATCAGTATCTGTAAAACTGAATTGTTCAACTACAGTAACTTGTTTTCATACTGGATGCACATTTGTGATCCTTTTTGTCATCTAAGGCGTTATAACTTGTACCAAGAAGAGCGTGGATACCCAAATGAGCATGAAGAAGTTGGCGTACTCCGCACACAGCTAGCAGGGAAGAAACCATGCCATATATATCGGAACAGCACCGTCAAAATTAAGAACGGTGAGATGCAGGGGTGGGCCATTTCAAATGGCCAAATTTACAGACGAGCTCTACACTGAGGTGCTAACCAATGATAGCAGCCAAATTTGGATTGACTTTGAGTAGGAGAGACTACTTGTCGCACTTGAAATTGAAACGGGAGATGGGACGATCCCTAGGCTAAGACCTAAGATCGTCCTATCAAATATCCAAGGAAGAGAACAGAACAATTTGGTAGTGCCAGTCGGTTTCTCGAGTTCTCTGTCTACCATGGTTGTGGACCTGCTCTTGCTTTGGCCTGGAATTGCTAAAATGATGATCGAATTGAAACCAACCAACCATATGGTTATCCGAACCAATGAAGGGTAGAAAGTCCTCCCATGTTTTCGAAATAACTTTTGTAGCAAATTGCCCTTGGCTGAGTTAGCAGAGCTAGGTCGCGTTAAGGAACACTAGCTAAGGCTCTAGGGGTGAATGGGTCAGAGTCATGATGTGTGTGTGTGTGTGGGGGGGGGGGGGGGGGGGGGGGGCGATTCGGTGACTTTGGACCTCATTTTATTCGCATGTTGACCCCTATATCTACTTATTTATTTATTGGAACGCCTTTTAAGTTATTCGATGGAAAATTTATGATTAGCTATCCATGATCGTTCCCTTACCTCCTCACATTTAATTAACTTGAGCATTACTAAGACCATCCATAGTAAGGTGCCGTTTCATAGCACAAGTTTTTGTGTTTCCCTTCAATCCGACGTGGTGCATCTTCTTGCATCGATCCTTAAACCAAAGCCTTCCAGGAATCGATTTTGGTCGACACTAGATGTGATGGTGCGTACATGTTCTCTCTTTTTTGTGTTGTTTTCTGTTTTGGGGGGGTCATTGCTAACCAAGCATTCCACTGTTGCAACCTGTTCGCTCAACAAGCAGAGAGCGAGATGCCGATAGAAATCAAGCAGAACCATTTGTTTCTGCGCATCACAAGAAGCCTACTAGCACGGCAAGTGAAGACGGGAAACATACATGTTTCTGAAGACTAAACATGTTACTCGTACTTCGATACTACGTTTGGTTAAATAAATGGTTGTGTGCATCGCTTGATCCAGAGGCTGGGGGTATTCCTCCTTGTTGAAAAAGAAAAAAAAAACACGTTTCTGAAGGCTAGACCAGTGATCATTTCAGCAAACAAAACCAGGTAAGAAGTGGAGCTCAGAGCTTGGGTGCATATGTATACATGTTACAAAATTCAACGCAAGGCTCCATCGTTCAATAAGGTCCCAATTGCATTCATACATTACTAGTTTTTATGGTTGGAAGGAACACAAAAGGTATGTAATCCCATATGCAGACATAACAAGAACAAATCCACGACTGGAAATCTCGGTACCAAATTCTCTGAATAAGCAAGAGAGTACACACCGCGGCCACCGGCTAATCCGACTCATCTGTTTCCGAATACGAACCCGTAAAAATGCCAGTACTGCAAAAATGCCAGAAATTTGAAGAACACAGAGTCCCGTCTAAGGAAAACCCTGTCAATAATCATCTTATTACGCGTCGTCCATGGCGTCCAAGTCAATGTCGCGAAGACAAACCAGAATAGGCGTCTCTTCCTACCATGTTGGTAGGCTCTGGTTTGAAGGAACCCAGCTAGGTCGAGGGCCTCCCAGTCAGGCCCCAACGCCTCACCAACAAAACTCCAGAGAACTCTTGCCGCCGTGCAAGAGAAAAGCATGTGGGTCCCCGACTCCGGGACTCCACACAGGGGACACAGCCCGTTGCGAAGCCGTTGCCGATCGCCTCTTCACTACTGTTGGCGGAGGCCTAACTACGGCTGCACTCAGTCATCCCAGCGCCGGTTTCTCCTTGCGTGATTTGGGTTCTCTTTTTTATTTGCCGCCGCCTCGTGACTCTAGCGATTAGGGGGAGCAGCAAGATTGGGTGCTGGGGCTGGCCGTGAGAAGTAGCATGCCTGCCATGTTCATGAGATTGCTGCCAGCCTGCGTTTTGGAATTGAATATGGAGGAATCGCTATGTGCCTAGCAGGTCGATGAATTAGTAGCACTGTTCAGGTTATGGTACTGTTCAGAGCTAGATTATAGGTAACCAAGTCACGATCTGAGTTGGTGGCTTTGGCTTTGGTCTCCTGAGTTGGTGTTGTGGGTTTGGTTGTGTTGTGTAAGTGCTGAGGACTCTTGTTGTTGTGTGTTGGGAGCATCGGACGGGCTGCCTAGGTGGTCGTGGTGTATCATGCTTTGTGAGTAGTTTCTGCATTGGGGTTGTTTGTATCCGTTTTCGTCCGGTTTTTCGTAAATTAACAGGGCAATTATCTTCTTTTTAATTAGTTGATGAGGCAATTGATGTTAGTATTGCTCACGGCTAGCTGCAAATGTTAGTGTTGAAGGTGGAGGCGCTGCCCGATGGCCTGTGCCTCGAGGACCTTCTCGGCTGTCTACATGGCATAATCCACCAAGTCTCTCCCACTTACGTAGGCACGAGGCTGGTGGTCCGTGGCGGTATCTAGGGTAATAATGGTGTCTGCGCTGTGTTATTGTATGCATTGCAGGTAACAAGGGAGTCGATGAGGATGCAAACTTGCATAATCGTAACCTACTTTTCTCCCTTACAATTCATATGCCATGAATTACTTGATTAGACCTGGTTTGCTGGTTCTACTTTGGTGTTATATTTGCTCCTGCTTGCTTTGATATAGATTCATTTCGTTGTTATTGAGTTGATCTTGAGTTAACCTCAAGAACGAATATTCCGAGTTCCATACTACATTATACATAATTTGCTACTGCCATAGTATTTGGTATTTTCCTTTTAAATTTATGGAACCTCGGAAACCCCGCCATGACGGCAGTGTGGCACCTTGCACTGACTCCGTAACACCATGTCTTAGCAGAACGAAGCCGATGGATCCGTGAAACACATGGTGGCCACTAAGGTAAAAAATCGGGAGGAACTTTGGTGCTTGCCATGACACATAGCTCATGGGACGTTCCTCATCTTTTGTCCGTAGCAACGCAAGCGTATGTAGGGGCTTAATCTGTGTTCCAACCATTGCACGTGAAGGTGAAATATATATGTATTCTTAAATATAGTTAATTTGTAGACACGACCTCCTCGTTGTCAGGCGGCACAATGCAGATGCTGCCTGAGTGTGGCCGTGGTGGTGTGTGTCATCGCCATGGCGAGTCAGAATCAAAATCGTATCAAAAGTTGTACGCTTCTCTTCATTAGCGGCGATTGCTGTTCTAATGCGCTGGTCCTATGGGGTCTTAGCACGACGACTTTTTGACTATCTACAATGTTTGTCCGACTCCTATGAGAAAGGGGCGATGACAACGGTGCGCTTTCGGCTTGTTTCAGTGTTTGTAGTCGTCGCTGGTGGTCTACGGACCTGGATGTAATTTTTACTTCTGGTGTTCTTGGTACTACCAATAGTTGATGAATAGATCAGAATTTTTCTTGCAAAAAAAGTGAAGATAGTGGCTCAAATCAGAAAAGTCCATGGAGTGATATTTTTTCACCTGTCATAACACACATGCATGTTTACTATATGAAACACACGTGAGACCCGATAAATGGGAGCAGACAAGTCGCGTTAGAGTACCCCGAAAAAAAAAGTCGCGTAGAGTACAAAGAAGACACCCGTAATACATTCTGCAAGCAGAAAATCCCGCAAGTTTAGCTGAAACAACCGATGACTGTAACACTTCTTTCTTTTTCAACTGAAAATAAATGAAAATGAGGCCTGTCAAGGTCACCGGGCCGGAGGTCCAAGAAATCCCCAATCCCTAGAAAACCCTAGCACCCCAAATCGACTGAGTCCAGCCTCATATTGTTCCTGAGTGATCGTAGGGTGATTTTTTTTTGTTTTCTACTACGTTTCCCAACAATGGCGACATCTCTTCACTGGATATGACGAAGAGGGAAGCCTCCAAGGAAATGGGCGGTGCTGGCTTGTGATTGAGGTTATGATGAATCCTGCAAATGACAAGGGAGAGCACGGAGAGGCCTTGACTAGGCTGGCGACCATGATGGCGTGCATGGAGAGCTCTTTGCGATGGCCGAGTGCATCAGTGGCCCATTCTCTCTCTCGTTCAGGACATAGTAGCCGCCGCCGCCTTTCCCGCCGCCCCTGGTTCCATCCTCCACGGGCGACTGACAAGTCGTCGCCCTTTCTCTGTCTCCTGTCGCTGCTCGACATGAACAACGCCTTGGCGATGAGCTCGACGAGGTCGAGCTGGGTACCGAGATGCGCTACGCCGGCACCGCACAAGTGGGGATGAGCTAGGCCAACGTGGCACGCGAGCTGCACACCGTGCAACGCTACAGCCACCCCCGGTTCGTCGTGGGGTAGGACGCCATGACGTGCGAGGAGTGCCAGATCCAGCCGCCTCCCTCCTCTCAGGGCTCTAGTGGTAGCACTGTGTAGGGCGAGGCTAAGTTGCGCGAAAAGGAGAGAGGGTGCCGAAGGTGAAGCGTCGTAGGTCGCCGGCGATGGTCGGAGTCAGGCGCGGCGTGCACGGCTGCGGTGGCTGCTGCTTCCACGTGAGGAGACATGTCGGGCGAGTGAAAGAAATAGAGAGAGGATTACCCCCTATTTTTTACTCCTCCGAACCCTACGCTTAGTTGGCATGGGCTGCTGAGTTGGCCCTGCCCAGTTAGCGGTCAAATATGGTCAAAACCAGTTGACTCTGTCAAAACCGAGACCAGGGTTGATATTTGAACCTCACGGTTAGTTCGAGGTGTATGTTGACTGGTTTTAAAGTTTAGGATTGAGTTTTAAACCATGTGGTTAGTTGAGGGTTGAAATGTGAACTTTTCTTCTTGCCTAAGTGAAAGGATCGATATGGTTGACTAGAGGGGGGTGAATAGGCAACTACCAATTTTTAACTTTTCTTAACAAATTAGGGTTAGCAACAAAATAGGTTGTCTAGATGTGCAACTAGGTGAGCAACCTATATGATGCTAACAACAACAACACGAGAAAGCAAAGGATACAACACAATTAAAGCTTGCACAAAGTAAAGGTAAGAAGTAACCACAAGTGGAGCCGGTGAAGACGAGGATGTGTTTCCGAAGTTCCTTCCCTTTGAGAAGAAGTACGTCTCCGTTGGAGCGGTGTGGAGGCACAATGCTCCCCAAGAAGCCACTAGGGCCACCGTATTCTCCTCACGCCCTCACACAATGCGAGGTGCCGTGATTCCACTAGTGGTGCCCTTGAAGGCGGCGACCGAACCTTTACAAACAAGGTTGGGGCAATCTCCACAACTTAATTGGAGGCTCTCAACACCACCACGGAGCTTCACCACAAAGGAATGTGGCTCCGAGGTGACCTCACCCGTCTAGGGTGCTCAAACACCCAAGAGTAACAAGATCCGCAAGGGATTAGTGGGGGGAATCAAATATCTCTTGGTGGAAGTGTAGATCTAGGCCTTCTCAACCAATCCCCAAAGAATCAACAAGTTTGATTGGCTAGGGAGAGAGATCGGGCAAGTTTGAGCTTAGAAGCAACAATGGAGCTTGGGGGAGGAAGAGGTGAGTCAACTTGGGGGAAGATGACTCCCTTATATAGGGGGAAAAGAACCAACCGTTATGCACCTTCTGCCCGTGCATAAGCGGTAGTACTGATCTGACGAGCGGTACTTCCGCTGGCACGGTAGTTCTAGCAGTAGCGTACAACCGAGCACGTCGAGGAGGCGGTAGTGCCGCCGGAGCGGTACTACTGCTCCCACCAGCGGTACTACCGCGTGGTGTTGAGCAACTGGTAGAGGTAGCGGAAGTTGAGGAGGGCAGCACGGTAATGCCGCTCAGAGCGGTACTACCGCCACTTACTGCCGCTCTACTACCGCCCGGAGGGCAGAGCTAACCAGAAGACGAAAATAAGCGGTACTCTCTGCGGTAGTGCAATAGCGGTAGTTCCGCCGGAGCGGTACTACCGCTCCGCAGGGCGGTATTTCCGCTTAGTACATAGAAGCCCAGTGAACCAGCAGTAGTGGAGTGGTGGCTAAGGGCCGTAGTACCGCTGGAGCGGTACTACCGCGCATAACTACCGCTCTACTACCGCTCAGTTACAGAACCCTAAAATAAGCGGAAGTCCCAGTAGCACTAAACTGCGGTAGTACCGTTGGAGCGGTACTACCGTGCAGATGAGCGGTACTACCGCTTATGTGCTTCAAGAAGGCTCAAGCACAAGGAAGGGCAAGCTCCGAAGTCGGGAAAGATGGGAGGGTGCAAGGAAAGTGTGTACGTGTTGATTCCACCCAAACCTTTCCGATACGGACCCCCTCTTGATAGTACGGTGTTCCTACGACTCAAATCCACCGAAAAAGAAACGCAAGAAAAACACCGTCTTCATAATAGCTCCGAGGGGCACGAATCGTCTTGTGCCATATGGTCGATTATCTGAAATGCTCAATGCACACGATTAGTCCGCAAAAGTATTGTCATCAATCACCAAAACCACTAAGGGAGAAATATGCCCTAACAATCTCCCCCTTTTTGGTGAATTGATGACAACACGAGATTTGCACAAAGAAAGAACGAGATAACATGCAAACCCAACATCTACAAAATATAGACGGGCTCCCCCTAGATGTGTGCACTAATTAAATATGCCTTTGGAATGCAAAGTACACACACTAGGATCCACACTCCCCCTATATTTTATAGACCGGCAACACTTGCAACAACTACATAAGAGAGATAAGCATGGATGCAAGGAAATAGCATGTGAGCATAAAGATAGGGCACAATATAAATATCATCTCACAAGCTAATAAGGTACTTGACATAAAGATAAAGATGGGGTAGCATATGTCTCACACCATATGATAGGAAGGTTCCACACAGAAGCTAAAGCAAACCAACGAGAAAGAGTTCACGAGAGAACGAAAACAACAACAAAGAAGACACACTCGTGACTCGGCAAATCCCCTAAACTCTCTCCCCCTTTGGCATCGAAACACCAAACGGGCAAAGAGTACTAAACACGTCCAAGGTGATGAAAGACTCCAGATCATCAGAACTCCTCGTGCTCATCCGAGCCCTCATGCTCTTCAGACTCCTCTGCTGCTGGATCCTGATGCTCCACCTCTGAGTCAGACCACTTGCAGTGCAGCGAGACCCACTCCTCCTCATCTGTGACACGCTCCTCAGAGCCACTAGCAATCTCCTGACCCAGAGCCCTCATCATGGTCTTATGACGTGTGCGGGAAGCCTTCTCGGCCACATGAGCTCTATACTGACCCTTGGCTTCAATGCAAAAGAGCTTCTTCATCTTTGACTTGAGCTTGGAAGCCCAAGAAGGGACCTTTTGAGAAGGAGGAACAAACTCATAGTCAGGCTCTGGCTCATCGTCCGAGTCAGTGGGGGCAATCTCCTCATCAGGGGCAGCAGGTGCGGTCCCCCAGTTCTCCTTTTGACGCAAGCTCAGAACCCCATGAGAAACCATATGCTTAGTGGGAAGAGCCTCCCTTGGAAACTCAGCAGCCCAAGTCTTCTCAATCAATGTAAACAGATAAGGGCCATAGATGGGCACCTTCCGGTCGAGCACAGCAGAACGTAGCTCACGCCACATGATGTGGGAGATATCCAAAGTAGATGTCTTGCCTTTCTCCTTGATGCAAAGCAAGAGAAGATCCACCAAATAGGAGTGTACCTGATCTAGATTCCCAATGAGAGGGCACAGAGTGTTGCGAAAGATACGGTGCATGATGTCCAAGAACGGAATGGGCTCCGTGCGAGTGATCCCCCTGAGAGAAGTCACAGACCTGGAGTAACGGATAAGCTTCGACTTGTGTGTAGGATTGGTCTCCTTGTGAGGCCGGAGAGCCACGGGGTTATCTTCCCCCTCATCAGCAATGCCCAAACAATCCATGAAGTTCTTCCAATCAACCTTCAATCTTCTCCCACCAGTCATCCATGACATAGATCTCTCCTCATTAGCATGAAAGTGAACGGTGGCATAGAATTGAGCCACTATCTCAGCATCATAGTCCTTGTTGAATGCGATGAAAGGAATAAGGCCCCACTGGTGACAAAGAGCAAGAGCTTCTCCGAAATAAGCTAGGTCCTTCTCCATGTGAGTGATGTCGATAGACTTGACCGCAACATACAAGTTCTTCTTGGCCTTTAGAATATCCAAATAGATAAGAGATTGCTCCTTGGTCCAGAAGGGACGACCAACAAGAGCCTCGTCCTGAGGACGGCGATAGGGGTTGCGCACACGGAAAGCAACAAACTCCTTGGCAGTCATCTCATCCGGAGGAGTGCTCTTCTCCTTCTTCTTACTGATGGTTGTCTTCACATTCTGCTTTGGAGGGGCACTGGAACTGGCAGCTGCATCTTCTGAGGTGCGATAGTGCTTGGATCCACCGTGACGATTCGGGTTCTTGCGGCGAGCCTGATGAGCGGAGCTACCATCACCTGGAACCCAAAAACACAGAGCGAGGGAAAAGCAGGTGTAAAGCCATTGCATAAGCCAAGAGATATAAAATGAATATAGAAGTAAGTGCAAAAATTCAGAAAAACTACATCACAGCGGTAGTACCGGGCACAAGAGCGGTAGTACCGCCGTCAGGTAAGAGGTAGTACCGCTGGACACGAGTGGTAGTACCGCTCCAAGCGGTAGTACCGTCCGTGTCCCAGCGGTAGTACCGCCCACCCGACGGGAAAACTTCCGCGGATGGATCTGGTAGTACCGGTGATGTAGAATTGCAAAATTTTGGCAAAGACTACTATACCCCTATCTAGCAGTCATTCCACATCCTACTCATGCCTAGATTTAGCCAAAAATCTACGAATACCACATGCATTGCCCTAGAACCAAGATTCAAAAAATAGAACCATAGGAGAGAAAGACGAGGGCAATACCGGTATCCATGGCAAGAGGAGAGGGTGGGGATCGATCCCACCGGTCGGAAATGGAGAAGACGGCACGGATTTGGAGGGCCGGAGCCGGCCTCCGGAGCAGTTCTTGGTCGCCTGAGAGAGAGAACACGAGAGGAGGGGAAGTGAATGGGCAAGGGGAAGTTAGAACTCCCCGTGCCCACCACTTAACCCCCTTGCGGGTCCTCAAAGCGGTAGTACCGCTGGAGTAAGCGGTAGTACCGCCCGAGCGGTAGTACCGGTCACTCAAGCGGTAGTACCGCCCCAGTGCTTCGACCGGAGGTCGGCACACTGCACTCAGCGGTAGTACCGTAGATCTACGCGGTAGTACCGCCTGAGCGGTAGTACAGTGCCATCCAGCGGTAGTACCGCTTGCTACCAGAAGAGCTGCTAGGTCAAATTTGAAAGAGGGGCTTATGCAAATATAAGAGGTTTGAGGGAGGGAAGGCTTGGGTTGGAGACAAGGAAACACAGCAAATGGAAAGGAGTACTCCAAGGTCAAAAAGCAACTAAACCACAAGCACACATGGAGTAATCCAACACCCAAAAAGCCTAAGACACGAAAGCACAACTCAAAGCAAACGAAGCAAAACCTCTCAAAGAGAGGGCGGTGACCGAGGTCACCTATGTTTGAGTCAATTGGTATGGCACTGCGAAGATTTTAACCTTGGGCCCATGACCAAAACTCATCTTTGAAGCACAATTACCATCAAAAATGGCTAATGTGAAAGACTTGATCAATTTATGCATAATGGGGGGAGGGAGAGTTCATTGAGAGAACAACACTCCCCCCATATCCATGCCTACATCTAGAACAAGATAATCATGATGAATGTGGTGGGGTGCGACGGGATTCAAGACACGTTGCTCGAATCAATGATATTTAGCTCATGCCTTAACTCGCGAAATCTTGCTTCATCCAATGGCTTCGTGAAAATATCCGCTAGTTGCTCTTGAGTTCCAACATGAATAATATCAATCTCTCCACGCTTGACGTGATCCCGGATGAAATGATGACGAATCTCAATGTGCTTCGTCTTGCTATGTTGCATCGGATTGTAGGAGATCTTGATTGCACTTTCATTGTCACAGAAAAGAGGCACTTTGTCACAAGTGACACCATAATCCTTTAAAGTTTGCCTCATCCATAGCAATTGTGCACAACAACTTGCGGCGGCTACATACTCGGCCTCGGTGGTGGAGAGAGACACACAATTTTGCTTCTTCGAAGACCAACTTATCAAAGAGCGACCAAGGAATTGGCACCCTCCGGAAGTTGACTTCCTATCCACACGGTCTCCCGCCCAATCCGAGTCCGAATATCCCATGAGATCAAAGCTTGCTCCTTTGGGGTACCATAAGCCAAAGTTTGGGGTATGAGCCAAATATCGAAAGATTCGCTTGACCGCCACAAAGTGACTTTCCTTAGGCGCGGCTTGAAACCGTGCACACATTCCCACACTCAACATGATATCCGGCCTAGATGCACAAAGGTAAAGTAAGGATCCAATCATAGAACGATATACCTTTTGATCCACCGCTTTACCATTGGGATCAATGTCGAGTTGGCACTTGGTAGGCATTGGAGTCTTGGCCGGTTTGACATCTTCTAGTTTGAATCTCTTGAGCATGTCTTGGGTATATTTGGCTTGGTTGATGAAGGTTCCTTCTCTTCTTTGCTTGACTTCGAACCCAAGAAAGAACTTCAACTCTCCCATCATAGACATCTCAAACTTCTCGGTCATGAGTGCGGCAAACTCATCATTGAAAGCTTTGTTAGGAGAACCAAAGATAATATCATCAACATATAGTTGGCATATGAACAAATCCCCTTTAACCCTCTTAGTAAAAAGAGTGGGATCGATTTTCCCAATTTCAAACCCACGGTCTTGCAACAACTCGGTAAGGTGCTCATACCACGCACATGGGGCTTGTTTAAGGCCATAGAGTGCCTTATCGAGCTTGTATACATGATTGGGGAACTTGGGATCCTCAAACCCCGGGGGTTGTTTGACATATACCAACTCATTAAGAGGACCATTAAGAAATGCACTCTTCACATCCATCTGTTGCAACTTAAAATCACGATGAGATGCATATGCAAGCAACATACGAATAGATTCAAGACGAGCAACGGGAGCAAAGGTTTCACCGTAGTCGATACCCTCGACTTGGGAGTAGCCTTGTGCCACCAATCTTGCCTTGTTTCGAGTGACAACACCGTTCGTATCTTGCTTGTTCTTGAAGATCCATTTCGTTCCAATGACATTATGATTCTCCGTTGGCCTTGGCACCAATGTCCATACTTTGTTGCGCTCGAAGTTTTTGAGTTCATCATGCATGGCTTCAAGTCAATCCGTGTCCTCGAGCGCCTCATGTACCTTTTGGAGTTCAACACAAGAAACAAACGCGTGATGCTCACAAAACTTTGTTAATTGTCTACAAGTGGTTACCCCCTTCTTTAAGCTTCCATAGACATTCTTCAAGACATGTTGTTGATGCTTGAGTTTGGAAGCAATCTTGGCAGCACGACGCTCCAATAGTTCCTCCGAGGTCACTTGTGGAGGATCATCTTGAGCATCTTGAGCGTCATCTTGAGCTTGCTATTGATCTTGAGCTTGCTCGGTGTCGTGATCTTGATCTTGGGCATCATTTGGTGCATCACCATCATCTTGAGGTTGATCTTGCCCTTGATCTTGATCACTTGGTTGAGGGCCTTCGGTTTGTTCTTCGGAAGCGTGTGGGTCAATGGTTGGTGATGGCTCCACTTGCGTAGAGCATTGTCCTTCTTCTTCGGCCACAAGGGGTTCCTCAATGGGGAGTATTTGACCAATCCCCATTCTTCTTATGGCTTGGGGAGGAATTTCATCACCTACATCATAAATACCACTTTGCTCCACTTGGGAGCCATTATTTTCATCAAACTCTACATTACATGTCTCCTCAATGAGTCCGTTGGACTTGTTGAGGACACGGTAAGCATGAGAGTTTGTAGCATAACCAACAAATATGCCCTCTTGAGCTCTAGATTCGAATTTAGATAAACGAGTACCTTTCTTGAGAATGAAACACTTACATCCGAACACCCGGAAGTACTTGAGGTTGGGCTTGTTACCGGTAAGTATCTCATATGGAGTCTTGTTCAAGCCTTTGCGGAGGTAGAGCCGATTGGATGCATGACATGCGGTGTTGATGGCTTCGGCCCAAAAGTTGTACGGAGACTTGAATTCCGCCATCATGGTCCTTGCCACGTCCATCAACGTCCAGTTCTTCCTCTCCGCAACACCATTTTGTTGAGGGGTATATGGTGCGGAATATTGATGCTTGATCCCCTCATCACTCAGAAACTCATCCAAGGTGTAGTTCTTGAACTCGGTACCGTTGTCACTCCTAATCATCAATATCTTTGCCTCATGTTGACGTTGAGCTTCATTGGCAAAGTCGATGACGGTTTGTTGGGTCTCACTCTTCCTCTTGAAGAAATATACCCAAGTGTATCTTGAATAGTCATCCACAATCACCAAGCAATACTTTCTTCCCCCAAGACTATCAAAGGATGGAGGTCCAAAGAGATCCATGTGAAGGAGCTCCAAGGGCCTCTTCGAGTAGATGATAGTCATGGGTTGGTGAGCCATCTCATGTAGCTTTCCTTCGATACAAGCACTGCAAGTACGATTTTTGGCAAAGCTCACATTTGTTAGTCCACGAACGTGATCCCCTTTGAGGAGACTTTGCAAAGATCTCATATTGACATGGGCTAGTCGGCGATGCCAAAGCCACCCCACATCAACTTTAGCCATTAGGCAAGTCGCGGTCTTAGTGGGTCGCTCCGAGAAGTTAACCACATAGAGACCGCTCTCGACATGCCCAACAAAAGCTACTTTAAGAGTCTTGCTCCACAAAAGGGCCACGGTATCAAGGTCAAAGAATGTGGCAAAGCCCATAAGTGCAAGTTGACGAACGGAAAGCAAATTGTATGCAAGGGTCTCAACAAGCATGACTTTCTCAATTGATAAATCATGAGAAATCACAACCTTGCCAAGATCCAATACCTTAGATGTTGAGGCATCACCAAATTGAACATGGGTGGGCATAGATGAGCTTGGTTACACGTCCACCACCAAATGCTTGCTCCCGGTCATCTGATTCGTTGCTCCACTATCGATCAACCATGATCCTCCACCGGAAGCAAACTCCTACAAGAGATCAATGCTTGGTTTTAGGTACTCATTCTTGAATGGGTCCTTTGATGTTAGTAACAAGGGTCTTAGGAACCCAAATAGACCATTCAATGTACTCATAATAAGAACCAACAAATTTTGCATAAACATGTCGATCACTAGCACGGCATAAAACATAAGAAGGGTTAAAGTTGCCGGCTTTGTTCGATGGAGTGGGATTGCCCTTCTTGACATTTCCACCCACCACCTTGTTCTTCTTCTCCTTATGAGCACCCTCTCCCTTCTTGACGAATACCTCTTTGAGAGCGAGAGGTTTCTTGGTCTTGTTGTTGTTCTTCTTCTTTGACTTGGGTGCAAACCCGAGCCCTTCCTTTGCCACAACCTCCTTTTGATTGCTCAAAAGGTCATTGAGGTTCTTCTCACCTTGTATGCAAGTCACAAGACCTTTCTTGAGTTGCTCTTTCAACTTGGCATTCACCTCCACAAGATGCTCATGCTCATAACAAGGGTTAGTAGCAATGGCATTATCAATTAAAACGAACGGAGGACAAGTGGCAATTTCCGTTGTTAGCTTCACTTGGAGTTGATCATGAGACTCTTTGAGAGAGCCATGAGCACTCTTCAAAACCTTGTGGGCTTTGTCAAGTAGCTCAAACTCCTCCTTGAGTCTAGCATGGCCAACTCCAAGGTCAACCTTGTCGGATTTGAGCACACAAGTAAGAACTTGAGCATGTTCAAGATCTTTATTTAGTTGAGCAAGGTCAACGTTGTGTGACTCCTCAAGAGCCAAACGAAGACCTCACTCTTCCTCAAGAGCAATGGAAAGATCCTCAATCTCATCGGCATAATCACGACTATGGCTTTGCAAGTTAGTGATAGTCTCTTCGTGGGACTCAATGATATCATTGGCCTCACCCAATTGTTCCAGGAGAGCAACAAAGTGCTTCTTGGTCTCACCTTTGAGCTTACTCAAGAACTTATCAAACTCGTTCTCATCAACCTTTACCACCTCACTATCATCCACACAATCCAACAATGAAGGTGTAGTAGTGGTAGTGGTTTTGATGTTGGAGGTTACCTTGTTGATACCTTTGGCCATGAGGCACTTGGCAATGATGTTTTCATTGGGGGCGCCGAAGAGAGACACCTTGGTTGGGGATGTTGGGGAACGGAGCATGAATTTCAAAAAAATTCCTACGCTCACGCAAGATCTATCCATGGAGATGCATCGCTACGAGAGGGGAGAGTGTGTCTACGTACCCTCGTAGACCGTTAGCGGAAGCGTCTCACAACGCGGTTGATGTAGTCGAACAATCCTTCGAGCTCCACCGATCGAGTACCGAACGTACGGCACCTCCGAGTTCTACACACGTGCAGCTCGGTGACGATCCTCGCCTTCTTGATCCAGCAAGATGTCGAGGAAGTAGATGAGTTCCGTCAGCACGATGGCGTGGCGACGGTGACGATGAAGTGATTCCGGCAGGGCTTCGCCTAAGCTCTCCGAAAATATGACCGAGGTGGAAAACGGAGATCGGGGCACCGCACACGGCTATGGGACAATTGTGTGTCTCCAAGGGGTGCCCCTCCTCCGTATATAAAGGAGGGAGAGGGGAGGAGGCTGGCCCTAGGGGCTGCGCCAAGTGTGGGGAGTCCTACTAGGACTCCTTAGTCCTAGTAGGATTCCACCTCCCATACGGAGTAGGAAAGGGGGAAGGGAGAGGGAAAGGAAAGAGGGGGCTGCGCCCCCTCCCCTAGTCCAATTCGGTTTGGGCAAGGGGGGGGGGGGCACGCCTCCTCACGTGGTCTGCCTCTCCTTTTCCCGTATGGCCCAATAAGGCCCATTACTTCTCCCGGTGAATTCCCGTAACTCCCCGGTACTCCGAAAAATACCCGAATCACTCGGAACCTTTCCGACGTCCGAATATAGCCTTCCAATATATGAATCTTTACCTCTCGGACATTCCGAGACTCCTCGTCATGTCCGTGATCTCATCCGGGACTCCGAACAACATTCGGTCACCAATCACATAACTCATATAATACTATTTCGTCATCGAACCTTAAGTGTGCGGACCCTACGGGTTCGGGAATGATGTAGACATGACCGAGACGACTCTCTGGTCAATAACCAACAGCGGGACCTGGATGCTCATATTGGTTCCTACATATTCCACGAAGATCTTTATCGGTGAACCTCATATGACAACATACGTTGTTCCCTTTGTCCGGCGGTATGTTACTTGCCCGAGATTCGATCGTCGGTATCCAATACCTAGTTCAATCTCGTTACCGGCAAGTCTCTTTACTCGTTCCGTAATACGTCATCTTGCAACTAACTCTTTAGTCACGGTGCTTGCAAGGCTTCTGTGATGCTGTATTACCGAGAGGGCCCAGAGATACCTCTCCGATAGTCGGAGTGACAAATCCCAATCTCGATCCATGCCAACTCAACAAACACTTTCGGAGATACCTGTAGTGCACCTTTATAATCACCCAGTTACGTTGTGACGTTTGATACACCCAAAGTATTCCTACGGTATCCGGGAGTTGCATGATCTCATGGTCAGAGGAACGTGTATTTGACATAGTGAAAGCAATAGCAATAAACTGAACGATCATTTGCTATGCTAACGGTTGGGTCATGTCCATCACATCATTCTCCTAATGATGTGATCCCGTTATCAAATGACAACTCATGTCCATGGTCAGGAAATCTTGACCATCTTTTGATCAACGAGCTAGTCTAGTAGAGGCTTACTAGGGACTCAGTATTTGTCTATTATCCACACATGTATTAAGTTTCCGGTCAATACAATTCTAGCATGAATAATAAACCATTATCATGAACGGAGAAATATGATAATAAACACTTTATTAATTGCCTCTAGGGCATATTTCCAACAGGGGAAGAGGTGGCAATGGCCACGGTGGCCGTTGCTAACGCTTCACCACTTGTATCATCATCATCATCATCGGAGTTGTACTCTTCTTGTGCCACCAAGCCCTTTGGAGGTGCCTTCTTGTTGAAATTGTTCTTGTTGGGGAAGGACTTGGCCTTGTCTTTGCGGATGAGCTTGCCACCATTGTCCTCCCTCTTCTCATACGTACAATCCGCCACAAAGTGACTCACATTGCCACAATTGTAGCAAGTCCTTACTCGTTGCTTGCCCTTTGAGTTGTTCTTGGAGGAGTTGGGCCTTGTGTTTCTCTTGTTGCCCCAAAATTGCCTTGACGCAAGAGCCATGTGCTCGTGGTAAGCATATTTGGTGTCTTCGGGGCAACTCTCTTCTTCTTCCTCTTCTTCTTCTTCTTCCGGAATACCCTTGGCCTTCAAAGCAAGGTTGGGTGAGGCTTTCTTTGACCGTTGGACACGAGCTAGAGCATTGTCGACGGTCTTGTTCATGATGTTCATGGCAATAAACTCATCCAACACTTCACTTGAAGACAAGGTGTGGAAGTCCGGTCTTTGACGGATCACGGAGGACATGGCCTTGTTGAATGGCATGATGGCCTTGAGAAACTTGCGCTTGATACAATTATCATCCGTATCCTTGCTCCCATGATCTTGAAGAGCGACCGCAAGAGTTGTCAATCTACGGTAGAGATCCCGAGGATCCTCATCTTCATTCATCACAAACTCATCGGCCTCATCAAGCACCACTTCAAAGTTGGACCGTTGAATGCTTGAGCTCCCCTTGTATAACGATATAATGTGTTCCCAACAATCCTTTGCACGGGAGAAGGGGCGCAAGTGAGCTAGATCTTCGGGAGGCACTGCGGATTGGAGGATGAACAATGCGGAGTGATTGTATTGATTGTCCGCCTCTTCTCTTGGAGTGAGGTTGCTTGGGTCATGTGGATAGAAGCCTTGCTCGATGATTCTCCAAAGATTTGTTGAGCTGTGATTCAAATGAGACTTGATACGAAAAATCCAATTAGCAAAATCACCCTTCACAAGCTTAGGAGGAGGACCAAGGTTGTTAATATGCGGTGTAGGGACCGGTCCTCCATAGACCGGGGGAGGGGGAACCGAGGCGTAGGTTCCCGTCCCATTCTTACCATGAGGGGAAGAGGTTTGAGTGCCTTTAGCCGCTTCCTTGCTGGAATTGGCCTCCGACACCGATGCGGTGGGATTAACCACAAGCAAAGGATCGGGAGTAGACTTCAACCCCTCAAGGAGTTCTTTAAGCATGGACTTGACCTCAGCCGTCATAGACGTCTTAAGTGAAGCCATAGCTTCATTTAAGTCGTCACGGGTGATCGAGTTCAACTCCACGGCCTCGGGCACTTCCTCATCCCAATCCCCGTCGTCAACCATACTCTTCGGGTGGTGAAACCCTTAATAAAGAGACGAGGCTCTGATACCAATTGAAAGGATCGATATGGTTGACTAGAGGGGGGAATGAATAGGCAACTACCAATTTTTAACCTTTCTTAACAAATTAGGGTTAGCAACAAAATAGGTTGTCTAGATGTGCAACTAGGTGAGCAACCTATATGATGCTAACAACAACAACACGAGCAAGCAAAGGATACAACACAAGTAAAGCTTGCACAAAGTAAAGGTAAGAAGTAACCACAAGTGGAGCCGGTGAAGACGAGGATGTGTTTCCGAAGTTCCTTCCCTTTGAGAGGAAGTACGTCTCCGTTGGAGCGGTGTGGAGGCACAATGCTCCCCAAGAAGCCACTAGGGCCACCGTATTCTCCTCATGCGCTCACACAATGCGAGGTGCCGTGATTCCACTAGTGGTGCCCTTGAAGGCGGCGACCGAACCTTTACAAACAAGGTTGGGGCAATCTCCACAACTTAATTGGAGGCTCCCAACACCACCACGGAGCTTCACCACAATGGAATGTGGCTCCGAGGTGACCTCAACCGTCTAGGGTGCTCAAACACCCAAGAGTAACAAGATCCGCAAGGGATTAGTGGGGAGAATCAAATATCTCTTAGTGGAAGTGTAGATCTAGGCCTTCTCAACCAATCCCCAAAGAATCAACAAGTTTGATTGGCTAAGGAGAGAGATCGGGCTAGCTTGAGCTTAGAAGCAACAATGGAGCTTGGGGGAGGAAGAGGTGAGTCAACTTGGGGGAAGATGACTCCCTTATATAGGGGGGAAAAGAACCAACCGTTATGCACCTTCTGCCCGTGCATAAGCGGTAGTACCGCTCTGACAAGCGGTACTTCCGCTGGCACGGTAGTTCTAGCAGTAGCGTACAACCGAGCACGTCGAGGAGGTGGTAGTGCCGCCGGAGCGGTACTACCGCTCCCACCAGCGGTACTACCGCGTGGTGTTGAGTAACTGGTAAAGGTAGCGGAAGTTGAGGAGGGCAGCGTGGTAGTGCCGCTCAGAGCGGTACTACCGCCACTTACTGCCGCTCTACTACCGCCCGAAGGGCAGAGCTAATCAGAAGACGAAAATAAGCGGCACTCCCTGCGGTAGTGCAATAGCGGTAGTTCCGCCGGAGCAGTACTACCGCTCCGCAGGGCGGTACTTCCGCTTAGTACATAGAAGCCCAGTGAACCAGCAGTAGTGGAGTGGTGGTTAAGGGCCGTAGTACCGCTGGAGCGGTACTACCGCGCATAACTACCGCTCTACTACCGCTCAGTTACAGAACCCTAAAATAAACGGAAGTCCCAGTAGCACTAAACTGCGGTAGTACCGTTGGAGCGGTACTACCGTGCAGATGAGCGGTACTACCGCTTATGTTCTTCAAGAAGGCTCAAGCACAAGGAAGGGCATGCTCCGAAGTCGGGAAAGAAGGGAGGGTGCAAGGAAAGTGTGTACGTGTTGATTCCACCCAAACCTTTCCGATACGGACCCCCTCTTGATAGTACGGTGTTCCTACGACTCAAATCCACCGAAAAAGAAACGCAAGAAAAACACCGTCTTCATAATAGCTCCGAGGGGCAGGAATCGTCTTGTGCCATATGGTCGATTATCTGAAATGCTCAATGCACACGATTAGTCCGCAAAAGTATTGTCATCAATCACCAAAACCACTAAGGGAGAAATATGCCCTAACACTAAGCCTTCATCGTTCTGCACAGAGCCGATGCTCTATGGCTGAGGCGTTGATGTTCTCCCCAGTAGCATCAACACATGGAGCATCTAGACCATTGCGATGACTATATAGGAAGTGCAGCTATCAGTGGTGGTCGATGAGAGGGTCCAGCACCGACGGTGAAGGTGGGCAACATTTGGCAGTGGTTGCACGTGTAGGCAAGCAACATGTGATCGACGCAGTGGATGGCCTCCCTAACCTCGTCCTATTCCTCGAAGTTGCACAACCACGCGTGGAAGAGCGGGAACAGATTCCAGGACATCGACATGTATTTTTAGGATTCACCAGATGCACGAGGTGATTTCCTCAAACACGACGAGCCGACGGTAGGACCATGTCGAGCTCAATGTGTGGCCCGCCAGGCGCAGTTCTCAACTGCAGGGAGGATCAGGTCGGTTGGGTTTGCGCTCACGATAGGAGCAAAGCCGCATGCTGATATCATGATTGTCTCTCATGGCTTGGAGCGTTGGCCCGGAGTGTGGTCAATGCTGTTGGTGTGGGCATGGCCGCGTAGAACGAATTTTAGGTCATTGACATGTATTTTTTGGATGTGTTGATGCGCTTATCTTTCTCTATAGTTTCAATGTTTTACGTGTACTACGGGTGGAAGGTGTACTAGATTGGTATTCTTAGTCGTTTGGTGGCATCGAAAACTTGGGAAGGGAAAATATATGAGGTCGTGTGATACTGAAATAACAACACGAAATACACATAAGATCCGAAAAATGAGAGCAGGCAAGTCACGTCCTGGACTCCTAATACAAAAAAGACGCCCGTAATATATGTCGCACGCACAGAAATTCCAAAGTCACCGGCAAATAAAAAGAAGTTTAGCTGAAACAACAAATGATTGTAACACTTCTTTCTTTCAACTAAAAATAAATGAAATGAGGTCCTCCAAACTCACCGGCAAAGCAGGCCAAATAGGCCGGGCTAGCTGGGTCGGCCCGGTAGCACGACCCAAGCTAAACGGGTCGTGCCCGGCACACGACAGACCAGGGGTCTTGCCTAGGCCTGGAGGCTGGGCACGCGTGCCGGCATGGCATGACCCTCTTTTCTCCTAGTTGTATAAATAATTAAATAAACAAATATATATATACCATAAAGCCGAAATGCATGTGGGCTAAACGTGCTAAACGGGTCAGCATGCCGGCCCGATTAACAAAGCGGCCATGCCTGGGCCTGGAGGCGCAGCACGCGGGCCGCCACGACACGGCCGGGCCCGTTTGGCCAGCTACTCACCAGAGGTCCAACAAAACCACAGTCCCAATCCCCAATCGGGAGAAAACCCTAACCCGCAAATCGACTGAGATCAGCCTCCCCCACCCCCAGCCACCGGCGACCCGCATTGACGTGACTGGATCCCTCTGTTCCTGCTTCCATGGAGCCCGTGCCGGAGCATCGGCAGCCAACGCTCTCCGACGCCGCCGGCGTCGCCGCTGGAGGTGGCGAGGACCGGATCAGCGCGCTGCCCGACGACCTGCTCATCCACATCCTCCTCAAGCTCCGGGACGCCCCCGTCGCAGCTCGAACCAGCGTCCTCGCACGCCGCTGGCGCCGCGTCTGGGCTCTCCTCCCGGAGCTCCACTTCCCCGCCGCCACTGACCCCGACGGCATACGCGCCGCCCTCGCCGCCCATGATGCGCCGGCCCTCCGCCACCTCTTCGTTGACGCCATCGAGGGTGAGGCCACCCCCGAATCCGCCGCGGCGTGGCTCCCCATCGCCGCGGGCCGCCTGTCCGGTGTCCTACATCTTAAGAATTGGCTAAACATGGACGACGTGTCTGCCGCCTCTCCCTTGAAGCTGCCTTGCTTCCAGAACGCAACCGAGATCATACTCGACCTAGGTCTTACTGGCCTCACCCTGCCGCCTTCTGGCGTATTTGCCCGGCTCGCAGACCTGGAGCTGGTTGGCATCCGGTTGCAGGGTCACTGTAGCCTCAGCGACGTCATCTCTTCACGACGGAGTCCATCTTTGCAGCACCTTTCCCTTTGCTATGTGAGTGGTCTGGATAATATCACAATCCACTCGGAGTCGCTCGTACATTTGGAGCTGAGGGATCTGTCTAGCTTGCAGCAGCTCAATGTTGTTGCGCTCGTTCTGCAAACGCTACTAGTATGCAATTGCTTTACCGATATTCAAAGTCAACCCGTTGCCAACATCTCAGCCCCTCGGCTGGTGACACTTGATTGGAGGAGTTTTTATGATCCTAGCTCCGTCCTGCTTGATGAGATGGCACATCTCCAACAGCTGACCACCAATCCTCTTATTGTATATGGACCAGATGTGTTTTCTACCGAAAATCGTCATTGCTTGATGCTGCTGCAGCATTTTGACCACATCAGCAGACTTTATCTGAGCCTTATCTATCCACGGGTGTCGGTGAGTTCATTCTTAATTATGTTAGTTATATGCCATTATTGCAAGTCAGTAGAGATTATAAACAAAATAGCTTGTAGTTAAACTTCAGGAATATGTCCTTTGGAGTACTTTTGAAACCATGCAAAATTGAAAATTCACAACAGTGCACAAAAAGGTGGACCTGTGTACTGTGTATTAGTGACTTCGTAAAAAAAATCGGATGTGTGTATGTCCTTATGCAATTGTATGACTTCCTCCGAACCTGCAGGTCAAATGTGACAACCGATTCTTGATTGAAGATATGACAAAGTTTCCTAACATTACCAGCTTGACATTGCTTGTAATGGCATGTGGACATTCCTTTGGAGCCAGCTCATTCCATGTTCTCAGGATGTCTAGTGGTATAAGACGGTTCGAGCTTAGACTTCTCGACAGGCGAAGCGAACTGGAGGTAACACTATTCTTAGTTTATGGTGCCCATGGCTTAGCAGCGAGTTACCCTACTCTTGTTGGTTAGGGTAAGATACGTATGTGTTGCTTATCAAGCTTGACGAAGTAATATACTACTTGGGTTTGTGACCTTGTAAAAGGTTTTACTTCAAAAGATTACCAGTCTGTTGGAAATGCCAAAATAAACTGATGGGGTCATCTTTTTAGCAAAGAAGAAATAGGAACCCTCCTTTATTTTGATCTTATTCAGAAAATATAAAAATCTTCTTTTGTGCATGGGTCAACGATAGCACAATACATGATAATTTGTGTAAGGTTTATAATAAGTTAGCTGTATTATTCCTTTATGCATATAGCAATTATACTTTCTGCAATATGCTGGATCCAAATTAATTTTTCTGGTTTATTGTTTTGTGAAATTTTTTATGGACATATCTAAGAGTATCCATGCAGTCTGATTATTTATTAGTTTCATCTCTCTCATCCAGCTGATATGCCTTTTGTTGCAGACACACTCTCCGTGTGAGTCAGGTTGCATTTGTGCTGAGCCATCAAACTGGGAAACCGAGGAACTCGAACTCCATTGCCTTACGGAGGTAGAAATCGATGGCCTGAAAGGAACAAAACATGAACTCGCTCTTGTGAAAAGGTTATTCAACTGGACAACAATGCTAAAGAGGATGACACTAAATTTTCATGTGTCTATGACCGAAAGCAAGGGCAAAGAGCTCCGCCATCTGTTACGAAGCTTCTCTAGGCCCGGAATATGTATGAAATTCCTGCATCGTGGAAAAGCTTGTTCATTTGACTAGGGCACCAACTTTGTCGCTTTGCAGTGGTTGTCAGTTCAGCGCAGCCTACTTTTGTGAGACTGAACTTGGGTAACTTGTGTGAGTCCAACAATGTGACATCCCCAGATTACTAAACCCTGGTTATGCTAATCAGTCATGCCAAGTCATCATTATTAAGCCCTGATAAAAACAATTAAGTAATAATCCAATTTCAAATTCAAAATTCAAATGCAAGTCAAATAATTACTTCTTCAAATAATTAAACAAAATAGTTCATAATATTGCAAATAATCCCAAAGCAATTATAAAAATAAAATCAGTATTATCTAAATTCCCAAATTGACCCTAGCAACCAAAACAGTAGACCAGCAGCCATTTATTTGCCCTTTTCAATTTCTAAAAATATTAGAACCATTCCAAATGCCCCCAAACTTTTTGTGCCACCCTAGAATGTTGCTAAGTATTTATGGGACACGTTTCATATGCAAGAAAATTCAATTGGTGCGAAAGAAAAATGCAAAACCGAGACTAAAAATAGAAACAAAAAAGAAAAATGAAAAATGGCTAAGGCCTACTGTTGCACTGGGTTTTAGTTCAACAGTGCCGGCCCAACCGCCACAGCCACTGGCCCAGCCCAACTCCCCTCTGTCCTTCTTCTTCCTCATCGTTGTGTCGGCCGTGCGTGCGTCCGTGGCCGATGCAGCCGTCGGATCGTCGACACCGGCGCTCCCCTTTGGCCATGGACGCCTACAAGGCCCCGCAGTCGTTCCCCCTCGCTAATCCTAGCCTCAGTTTCCCCCTCCCTCGCTCCCATTCGTCGATTTGGAGCTCCCTCGAGCTCGGCCGTCGTCTACGCGGCCACCGGCCTTTCCTCGCTCCATCGCCATGACCAGGAGGACCGCCGGGCTCGTCTCCATCCGCCACACCACCAGATCGACGCCAGGGAGCCCCGACAACGCCGCCCTCGACCTCTTCTTCCCCGGCGCCATCCGCCACTGCTGCCATCGTTTCGGTCGTCTCCGACCACCACCGGCCTCCCCGAGCCCTCCTCTGCAACGATGTGAGCCCCCCCGCGTCCTTTCCCTCTCCCCGTTGCTCGTTTTCGAGCCCCAGGCTAGCCACCGCCGTAGCCAGTAGCTCCGCCGCCGACGTGTTTCGTCGCCATCGCGGCCACAGCTCACGCCCGAGCACCTCCACGTGCTCTGCAGCTTCACAGCAAGCCAACGCCGCCCCTAGCTAGCTCTCTTGCGAGCTGCAGCCCCGCGCCCGCACACCTCCGAGCTCCGGCCGACGCCCGCACTCGCCGTTGCCGTCGCTACCGTCCACCTGAGCTCACGCCGGTTGCACAGATCGACGCGGCGTGCTCTCCTCGTTCGAACGCGCCTAGCCCCGCATCCAGCCGTGGCCTGTGGCCGGTTTCCGACGCCCTCCCGTGCGCGCCGGCGGCTAAACGCCGGTGCGCCACCGTGACGTGGCCCTGCCAGTGGGCCCCGCCGTCATTAGCCACTAATTGGCTGGCTAACAACCATTGCAGGTGGGCCCATGTTACTGTGCTAATTAATTAGCACCGTGACACTGACAGACTGGGCCCACTTCTTAATTAAGTTAATTAAATGAATTAAATCATTGTTAGACTAAACAGTGGCTGACAACTGGGTCCCACTAGACCCAGTTGACCTAGTCAACCTGCTGACTGGGCACCTCCAGTCTATGACAGGTGGGACCCATTGGTCCTGTTGACCAGTCAATGCTGACCAGTCAACTGCTGACTGTGCAGTTGACTGGGCCCCACCTGTCAGTCTAATGAGCATTTTGCTGGGTACACTTCTGTGTACCCGTAGCAATTTAATCATTTATTTTTGAATTAAATTAATTCCATTAAATTCCAGAAAATCATTTAAAATTTTGAAAATTCATAGAAAATAAACCGTAGCTCGGATGAAAATAATTTATATATGAAAAATGATCAGAAAAATAAGACGAATCCAAATATGTGATCAAAATGCTTGACCATCACTCCTAACTAGATAAACATGGAACCTCCCCCTCCGGTTCATCTGTCTGACAGATGACTAAAACCGGGAAAATATTCCCAGATATTTTCCCGCTCCATCTGAAATACTTAGCACTGCGTTAGGCCACCCCTAGCACAGCGTATTGCCATGTCTGTGTTGCATATGTTTGCTTTGTATTTATTTGTTTCCTCCCCCTCTTCTCTCCGGTAGACCCGAGACCGACGTGACCCCTGAGTACGACTATGATACGTCTCCAACGTATCTATAATTTTTTATTGTTCCATGCTGTTATATTATCAATCTTGGATGTTTTTATAAACATTTACAGCAATTATATATCATTTTTGGAGACTAACCTATTAACTTAGTGCCCAGTGCCAGTTGCTGTTTTCTGCCCTGTTTTTGTTTTATAGAAAATCAATACCAAACGAAGTCCAAATGCCACGAAACTTTTTGGCGATTTTTTATTGGCCAAGATAAACACTAGAAGCTTCGAGAGAGGGCCAGAAGACCCAGGAGGTGGCCACGAGCCAGGCGCGCCCTGGTGCCTCGTGGGCCCCCTTTACTCCGTTTGACCTAATTCCAGCACTATAAATTCAAAAAAAAATCAGAAACCCTCAGGGGAGTCCACGAAATACTTTTTCCGCCGCCGCAAGTTTCTGTTCCAGAGAGATCCCATCTGGGGTCCTTCTTCGGTAATCTGCCGGAGGGGGAATCGATCACGAAGGGGCTCTACATCAACCTTGCTGCCCTTTCGATGATGCGTGAGTAGTTTACCACAGACCTTCGGGTCCATAGGCAGTAGCTAGATGGCTTCTTCTCTCTTTTTGATCTTCAATACAATGTTCTCCTCGATGTTCTTGGAGTTCTATCCGATGTAATCACTTTTTGCGGTGTGTTTGTTGGGATCCGATGAATTGTGAGTTTATGATCAGATTATCCATGAATATATTTGAGTCTTCTCTGATCTCTTTTATGCATGATTATTATAGCCTCGTATTTCTTCTTCGATCTATTGATTTGGTTTGGCCAACTGAGTTGATTTATCTTGCCATGGGAAGAGGTGCTTTGTAGTGGGTTCGATCTTGCGGTGCTCAATCCCAGTGACAGAAAGGGACATGACATGTATGTATCGTTGCTACTAAGGGTAAAAAGATGGGATTTATTCATACGTGAGTTTATCTTGTCTACATCATGTCATCGTTCTTAAGGCATTACTCCGTTCTTTATGGACTTAATATACTAGATGCATGCTGGATAGCGGTCGATGTGTGGAGTAATAGTAGTAGATGCAGGCAGGAGTCGGTCTACTTGTATTGGACGTGATGCCTATATACATGATCATTGCCTTGGATATCGTCATGATTATTTGCTTTTCTATCAATTTCCCAACGGTAATTTGTCTACCCACCGTATGCTATTTTCTTGAGAGAAGCCTCTAGTGAAACCTATGGCCCCTGGGTCTATCTAAATCATATTACTAAAACCCTAAAAATATTGCTGCCATTTTCTTTTATTTATTTTATTTTGTATTTTTGTTTCAATCTATCTATCTATCACATACAATTTAATCTTGCAATTAACCACCGAGGGATTGACAACCCCTCGTTTGCGTTGGGTGCAAGGATTTGTTGTTTGTGTGCAGGTGCTGCTAACGAGGTGTTGTGTGATTCTCCTACTAGTTCGATAACCTTGGTTTCATAACTGAGGGAAATACTTATCTCTACTGTGCTGCATCATCCCTTCCTCTTCGGGGATAATACCAACGCAAGCTACAAGTAGCGGGAAGAATTTCTGGCGCCGTTGCCGGGGAGAAGTCACGTCAACACAGTCTCCCGTCAACTTGCCAATTTCTAGCGCCGTTGCCGGGGAGACATCATCAACATCTATCAAGTACCTTTGCATAAACTCTCATCTCCTTGCATTTAATTTATTTGCCATTTGCCTCTCATTTTCATCTCCCCCACTTCTAAAACGTTTTTACAAAAATACAAAAATATTTTCCGTTTGCCTTTTTCTTGTTTGCTTGTTTGCTTGCTTTATCATTATGGCTAGTTCTTCGCTCATTACTATTACCCCTGAAAATGAAGTACTTAATTTTAAACAAAGGGGAGGAGAGAATTTAAAAGATGCTTGGTATAGTATTTGTGATGCTCATAATAGATCAACTCGTAAGCAATCCTCTACCATCCTTCTTCGCAATTTTTATGTGGGCATTACTACTTGGTATCGATTTGTGCTTGACATTATTACTGGAGGGAATTTCTTGATGTGTCCCTCTACGGATGCTTTTAATGCTATGGGAAATTTAGTGGGATCACCACCTATTACTATTAATGAAACAACTTTGACCTTGGAACATGTTATGCAAAGGCTAGATGCTATTGAAAATAAAATGCCTACCATTGAGCATATTGAAAATTTAGATAAAAATATTCATAACCATGTTACTCAATTTGGATCAAAGGTAGGGATTACTCTTAAGATGCTAAAAGAGAAAGAACCAATGATTAATGAAAGGATGGAACAAAGTCCCGCTAGGATCGATAAGTTGGAAGAAATTATTAATAATTTGGGTTCCGCTTTTTCTTCCGTTAAAACTATTGAAAAAACTACTCCTAGCAAGAATTGCAAGTTTACATATGTTCCTAAGACTAATGGTGCTACTTCTAGTAAGGGAAAGGAGGATCTTAAAATGATTAGCGTGCACCCCAATTTCATTGGTATAATTAAGGAAACTATTCACAAAAGTAAAATTCTTGATTTTTTGCCTAGAAGTGTGATGGTGAGAAACACCTATGTTAAATCTATTAGAAAAAATGGATGTGTGGTTGAGGAGTTGGAAACCAAAGATGACAATACTTGAAATTATGCATTATGCCTAGCTAGGGGCATAAAACAATAGCGCTTGTGTGTTTTCCCTGTCATGCTACTGGTATGATTGTGTTTTTAATTAGTGTTTGTGCCAAGTAAAGCCTTTAGGATGATTTGGAAGATAGTATAATTGATGCTGTTTGGAAAAAAGAAAGTTTTGCGTCCAGTGCCCGAATTTTTTTTCTGTACTAGAGTGTCAGAAAAATCTGAAAGTTTTACACAGTATTGGTATATGAATTTTCCACGTTGCCCTAATTTTTCAGAAGTTTTGGAGTTACAGAAGTATGGATTTTAAATGGATTGCTACAGACTGTTCTGTTTTTGACAGATTCTGTTTTTGTTGCACTACTTGCTTGTTTTGATGAATCTATGGATTGTATCGGGGGGTATAAGCCATGGTGAAGTTAGAGTACAGTAGGTATAATGCAAAAATAAAATATGAATGGGTTTGCAATAGTACTTAGAGTAGTGATTTATTTTCTTATACTAACGGATCTCACGAAGGTTTTGTTGAGTTTTGTGTGATTGAAGTTTTCAAGTTTTGGGTGAGATCACGATGGATGAAGGAATAAGGAGTAGTAAAACCCTAAGCTTGGGGATTCCCGAGGCACCCCAAGGTAATATTCAAGGAAGACTCAAGCGTCTAAGCTTGGGGATGCCCCGGAAGGCATCCCCTCTTTCTTCTACCAACCATCGGTAATTTTACTTGGAGCTATATTTTTATTCGTCACATGATATGTGTTTTGCTTGGAGCGTCTTTTATTATATGAGTCTTTGCTTTGTTTGCTTTTTAGTTTGTGACAATCATCTTTGCTGAACACACCTATCTTGAGAGAGCCACACGTTTATCATCATCATTTGTTAGAATACTCTATGTGCTTCACTTAAATTTTTTGAGCTAGGCAGTTGCTCTAGTGCTTCACTTAAATCTTTTTAAGCACGGTGGTGGCTAAATTTTGAAGAAATAAACTCTCATGCTTCACTTATATTATTTTGAGAGTTGATTGAAGTTTTGAAGAAATGAATTCTCATGCTTCACTTATATTATTTTGAGAATTGATAAGATTAAAATTTTGAAGAAATCAATTCTCATGCTTCACTTATATTATTTTGAGAATTGATAAGATTGAAATTTTGAAGAAATATTTGCACTCTCATGTTTTACTTAAATCTTTTTGAGAGTTGATAATAGTAACGGTAATTTGCACAAGATATGAATTTGGTCCCAAAGTGATGAATATTCAAGAGGGATATAATAAAAACTTTCATATAGATCATTGGATATGATAAGTGTGATTCCTTGCAATAGTTTTGCGATATGGAAATGATGATATGTGAGTCATGTTAGTAAGTAATTGTGATTTAGTAAGAATATTAGTGTTAAGGTTTGTGATTCCCTATGCATGCACGTTAAGTCAATAGTTATGCAAAGAAATTATATCCTACTTATGGTGCGTTATTCGGTGTTAGTTGTTTTCAATGCATGTTTATGACCATTTTCATTTTTTGGTTGGCTGCTTCTCAATCTATTTGCTAGCCTTCATTTGTACTAAGCGGAAATACTACTTGTGCATCCAAAATCCTTAAACCCAAGTTGTGCCATATGAGTCCACTATATCTACCTATATGCGGGATTTCAGTGTCGTTCCAAGTAAATTTGCGTGTGCCAACTCTAATTTTCAAAATAATTTCCGTTTTGTGTGCCCGTACCGCTCATGAAGCGGTAGGGGGTGGCCATTTTTTTCCATGCTAGGTGTGTTATTCTTACGATGAGTGTGTATTCACTTGTCATTGCACGAGAGAATGGTTGTTAATAGGGATGCCCAGTCCCACATGAAATCAAATTAATAACAACAAAATTCCTTGGAAAGTGTTGGTATGGAGGGCACCCGTGGATACGGCTAGCCATGGATTGTGAAAGAAATGGTGGAAAGGAAATAAACTTTACTTTCTGTTTGGGAACCACCTATGATGTGTCTAGCATGGAAAATATTGGGAATTCTCGGTCGTTTTCGTTGACAGGAAAAGCATGCCTCTCAAAATATTTTTATCTCTTTAATTTCAGCTTTGAGCTCTGGCACATTTGACAAATCTCTGCTTCCCTCTGCGAAGGGCCTATCTATTTACTTTTATGCAATTTTTAGTTTTACTTGAGTCTCCATCTTCTCTTACAAAAGCACCAACTAGAGAGCACTATTGTCATACTTGTGCATTGGATGTCGCTAATATTCGAGTGAGTTTCATAAATGGATCAATGATTGAGCATAATGGGCTAGGGATAACTTTCTTTAGCGTTGATATTTTGAAAGACATGGTTGCTTGTTAGCATGCTTGAGTATTTATATCTTCATGTCAAATTATAGACTATTGCTTTGAATCATTCAAGTCCAATGTCCATGCTATAAAAGAAAAGAATATGTGATGAATATGTTAGGCAGCATCCCACATCAAAAATTCTGTTTTTATCTTTTACCTACTCGAGGACGAGCAAGAATTAAGCTTGGGGATGCTGATACGTCTCCAACGTATCTATAATTTTTTATTGTTCCATGATGTTATATTATCAATCTTGGATGTTTTTATAAGCATTTACAGCAATTATATATCATTTTTGGAGACTAACCTATTAACTTAGTGCCCAGTGCCAGTTGCTGTTTTCTGCCTTGTTTTTGTTTTACAGAAAATCAATACCAAACGAAGTCCAAATGCCACGAAACTTTTTTGAGATTTTTTATTGGCCAAGATAAACACTAGAAGCTTCGGGAGAGGGCCAGAAGACCCAGGAGGTGGCCACGAGCCAGGCGCGCCCTGGTGCCTCGTGGGCCCCCCTTTGCTCCGTTTGACCTAATTCCAGCACTATAAATTCAGAAAAAATCAGAAACCCTCAGGGGAGTCCACGAAATAATTTTTCCGCCGCCGCAAGTTTCTGTTCCAGAAAGATCCCATCTGGGGTCCTTCTTCGGTAATCTGCCGGAGGGGGAATCGATCACGGAGCGGCTCTACATCAACCTTGCTGCCCTTCCGATGATGCGTGAGTAGTTTACCACAGACCTTCGGGTCCATAGGCAGTAGCTAGATGGCTTGTTCTCTCTTTTTGATCTTCAATACAATGTTCTCCTCGATGTTCTTGGAGTTCTATCCGATGTAATCACTTTTTGCGGTGTGTTTGTTGGGATCCGATGAATTGTGAGTTTATGATCAGATTATCCATGAATATATTTGAGTCTTCTCTGATCTCTTTTATGCATGATTATTATAGCCTCGTATTTCTTCTTTGATCTATTGATTTGGTTTGGCCAACTGAGTTGATTTATCTTGCCATGGGAAGAGGTGCTTTGTAGTGGGTTCGATCTTGCGGTGCTCAATCCCAGTGACAGAAAGGGACATGACACGTATGTATCGTTGCTACTAAGGGTAAAAAGATGGGGTTTATTCATACGTTAGTTTATCTTGTCTACATCATGTCATCGTTCTTAAGGCATTACTCCGTTCTTTATGGACTTAATACACTAGATGCATGCTGGATAGCGGTCGATGTGTGGAGTAATAGTAGTAGATGCAGGCAGGAGTCGGTCTACTTGTATTGGATGTGATGCCTATATACATGATCATTGCCTTGGATATCATCATGATTATTTGCTTTTCTATGAATTTCCCAACAATAATTTGTCTACCCACCGTATGCTATTTTCTTGAGAGAAGCCTCTAGTGAAACCTATGGCCCCCGGGTCTATCTAAATCATATTACTAAAACCCTAAAAATATTGCTGCCATTTTCTTTTATTTATTTTATTTTGTATTTTTGTTTCAATCTATCTATCTATCACATACAATTTAATCTTGCAATTAACCACCGAGGGATTGATGTAACACCCCAAAACTTTCTCTGTGGAATTTAAAAAAAATTTCTTTAAAATAAAATGCTTTGAATTATTTTGGCCCTATTTTTCTTTTTCTCTTTCTTCTGTTCTGAAAATCAATTCAATTTTTAATTGGGTTTTCCAAAAAAAAAATTAAATGGTTCTGATCTGGATAATTTAATTATTGGGCTATTATTTTTGGAAGATCAAAAAAAAATTCTCTTTAGAAAAGTTTTGGAATGATTAAAATTATTCCAAGGCATGATCATATCACTCCTCGCCAAGCACTTATAAATTCTCCCACAATTTATTCTGTCATCCAAATTTATCCCTCAAGTCATTCTCCCATTCTAGGATTATATCCAACACCTCTCCCCTCCACAAAAATATTTTTCTCATATTTTATAAATTCCAAAGTTGGAATTTATATTATTCATAGTTTCTTGGAATTACAAAGGAACTATATTTTCTGCAATTCTTCTACCTCCACCAAAATTTCCCCAACAACTAGACAGTACCCAAAACCCATTTCACCAAAAACATTGGGTTCCACAATTCAAAAATTTCAAATTTCATTCGATTCAAATTTGGACCAGAAACAATATTTCTGATACAAACCTATTTTTAATAGCTCCAAAAATTCTGAAACTTTGCCAAGCCCTCTTATATGCATCAACATCTCACCACAAAAATTCCCCAAAAATCCTAAAATCCCTAGCCCTCTCTGTCATTTTGCCAAACACGTAGCATGCACACTGTTCATCACTGAATAAAATTCAGTTAACTGAACCTAGTTCAGCGGCAGAGGCGCTCGATGCCGTATGGTTCACTCCATCGCTCTCCTTCTCCTCCACACCTCCTCTCCTCATCCACGAGCCGCCGTAACCACCCCGGGTCAGTAACTCCCACCGACGATACAGTAGTTGGCCGGTGCAGTTGCCACCAATCTCATCCGCGGCGGCCGAGCGGATCGGCTCGACCCCGCCCACCATCTTCACTCCTCCTGCTGCTCCTCTCACCTAATCCACTCCGCGCGGCGCCTCCCCGCGACACCAGAGGACCGTCCAAACCGCCCAGGACCCCACTGGCAGTCGCCAGAGCCGGATGCCGCCGCCGCACCCGTACACCGACCTCGCCGCGGATAAGGCACCGAGATCGACTCCGCCCGCAATGAGGCTTCTGGAGAGCTTCATTGATCTCCTGGATCATTCACCGCACATGCCCACCGTCCATAACCTACTTCGGCGGCCGGAGTTAGTCCGGCGTCAGCTGCAAGCTACTGGCATCCCCCGATCTCCTATAAATAGGGGGGCCCGAGCTCAATTCTCTCCTCGTACCACCTACGCCACTTCCCAATCGACCTCCACACCGCTCACCTGACCCCGAGAAGGCCTTCTTCCTCCACTCCGGTCGTCGCTCCGCCGCCACTGTTCCCGACCAGTTCATCGCCATCACTGCATCTCCGCCGCTAAAAACTTGCCAGAAGACCTCTTGTGCACCAACTCATCGATTCCCCACCTCAATTTCACCTCCCGTGCTCTCTTCGGCGAAACCCAACTCTGCCCGAACCACCGTCCGCCGCCGTCGACCTCGTCGGCGTTCCGTTGCTCTCCGGCGACCGCTACCTCCACCCACCGACGCGGTACACCACCCCGAGCATGACCACACCATCGCCGTCCTCGGATACGCCGGCGATCATCGCCGGTGATCGCCGCACCTCTGTGTCAATGCGCGCGAACGCGTTTAATTTCAAACCTGACGGGTGGACCCCACCCGTCAGCGTTTTATTATTTTCCCAGTTTAAACAGAAGGCGTATTTTGCTTTTTACGCTTTATGCGCTGGAAGGCGCACTTTATCCCGAAGCGTTTTCTTTTTAAACGCACAGGGACTGGTATTTTGCAGAAAAACCCCTGGAATTGAAAGTTGAATAACTTTTAAACCACAACTCCGATTGAGTTGATTCTTTTTTTGAAATTCTTATTTTTCTCCCTAGTTTTTTTAGTATTTATTTAAAAATAGTTGGAGACAAGTTTTGGTACTGTTGCCAAATTTTTAATTGGAATTCAAATTTGAATTTTTCAGAAAAAGAAGAGGGGAACTTTGCCGGGAATTTTGAGTGTTCTCCTTCTGACTACTTTGGACAAGGCAAGCATTTTGAACTTGGGATATGGTGATTGCATTTTGCATTGCATGGTTGCATCAATAGGAATTGCACCGTATGTGTAGTTATCGCAAGTGCATGCATGCATGGTCATATTATATCTTGTGCATGACTTGCACTTCACTCAAGTATCTGACATGAGGAAAGGCTGTGAGCACAAGGAGTACAGCTCCTGACTTGGACGTGCTGGTGAGCACGGTCCCGTTGTGACACGACGGTGTCACCGTGGCATGTGAGACATGCCAGACTTAATAATAACACCTCCTGAGTCGACCTAGATCGAGTCTTGTTCCGTCACACCTAGCTAAACACCGTGCTGCCACGAGTCTTCCCGCGAGAGTCTTCCCGCGAGGGAAGTATGGTTTAGTAAGTTGCTAACCCCTGTCTGTGTACACACCACATAGAGGGCCATGATGAGGGTTTCCAACGATCATGGACTAAATCCCGTCATCAGGTCAGGGGGCATGGGTGTATCCGGCTGGGCCGAGAGGGGGGCACCCCTTGTAATCCGCGCGTATGAATAGTGATCCCATGAAGGACGTGGTCTCCCCGTCTTAGAGTTTTTCTAGAACGCTGCTTTGGGTGATTCCTAGCATCCGGAAGGTTAATCTGGTGCGTGCTGGTCAGGCGTGTTTTCAACCCAAAGACCGTAGTGGGAATTAGTCAGTGCCACGGCGTTGACTAAAGAAATCCCATGCACGTGGGTAAAGAGTACACCCTCTGCAGAGTTATAACTATTCGAATAGCCGTGTCCGCGGTCAAGGACGTTAGCTGGGAAGGGTCAAGTGTTGGTCCGGTGTCAGTCTTCGGAGGAAATAAATAATTTGAGCATCGATTATTTTACAGGATATTATTATCTCATCACTAACACTGTCATGAATATTTTGTCATCAGGATTATGATGGTTGTGAATATTTTTGTTACTATGCATAATGTTGTGGACTAACCCGTTTCTCTTATTCTATTTTCCTGAGTGTCTCAGGGGCTGGCTAGACTACCCCGGACACCCGATTTTATTTTCAACACCTCTCGTGGCGTCCCTCGAGTTCTCGGATGGTCCTGTCTCGTCCGATTCTCTTGTGGACACCCGTTTGGCATTTATTTTCAAGACCTCATCGTGGCGTCCCTCGAGTTCATGGGCAGTCCTGTCTCGCCTGACCCTCTTGTGGATACCCGTTTGGCATTTCTTTTCAAGACCGACCGTGGTGTCACTTTTAGACGCCCGACTGGCATTTCTTTTCAAGACCTCTCGTGGCGTCGCTTGAGTTCGTGGGCGGTCTGTCTCGCTCGATACTCTTTTAGACACCCGTTTGGCATTTCTTTTAACTTTCTTGGTTTATCACTAACAATTTAATTTTTCTGCACATGCTAGTATTTGCCATGCCATGTTTTAAATATCAGTCAGCATGAGCATATCATTTAATCCATCAGGGGCATATGCATTCAGCACCATATTAATATTCATCATACCATGCTTTAATTTTGTTCAGCATTTGCATATAATTTGACCCACCATGATCATATGCATTCGGTATATCTTTCGTTCATATTGTTTGCGAGTACATTCCAACGTACTCACTAGCTTGTCCCTGGCTATTTCATTGGCCAGACCTGGAGGAGGACGAGCTTGTGGAAGGAGATTGCGCTAGCGAGCCCGACGCTTAGAGGAGTCCCAGTTAGTCAACCTGTGATCTTGGAGTCTGCCACATGTATCATCGTTGTGTTTCCGCTACACCAATAAAATAGCCAAGCCTCACACTGACGCTTGACTCTATTTTATTGTATCAGTGTTGTCTACCACCACACCACTGTATTATTCCACCACCGTAGTATAATTGGCAAGCTTGTAATAATTGTTGAGCACTCTGGCTCAACCCCTGTGTAATATTATTGTATTGGTTACCTATATCAGGGAAGTCTACCAGTTGATCTTGGGGCTGGTATGACTTGAGGCTCTTCTGTGATTTATTCCAGAAATGGGCCTGACAAACCTTGGTATCAGAGCCAGGCTGACTGTAGGAAGCCCTAGGCGCGGACGCTAGCAATAGGGTCAGTACTAACATTTTTAGCATGCATCTCATGCATTTATAATTAAAACTGGCATGCATAATTAAATCTGCATGTGTGTTATAACCTGTTACTTCCATGCACTTACATTTTTGGGGTGGGAAATTATTTTCAGTCTTTTTAAAAAAATTATTTCCTTCCTTTATAGATTTTCTTTTCTCGTCGGTGTTACACAAATACCCCAGAAAGAAAATGCATCGTCCCTGGACACGTTCCATGCCCGGTCCGCTAGAAGATAACTTTGCACAGATGGGAAATAACTTTACACAAGGATAGACAAGTCAGCAGAGCAACGATTCAACATTTTCACAAGTATGCCGTTTGTACGAGCAAAGTCAGCAACAGCACCAAGAGATGATGCAGCATCTAATCAATATGGGAAATCACCAAGGACAAAATCAACACAGGTCAAAATTATCTGAACTACAGAGGACCAATCCAACGGTCTTTTCTCACACAGACAAACCTCTGGAGGCAGATGATTGGCTGCGGGATATTGAGAGGAAATTGAACATCGCTCAGTGCACAGACCAGGAAAAGGTGCTATATGCTCCGCACTATTTTTCTGGTACAACAACATCCTGGTGGGAAAATATATGTCACACTCATGGAGCAGATATGACATGGGAACAATTCAAGGAAAATTTCCGGGGAGCACATATCCCCAACAGTATTATGAAATTGAAGAAGAGGGAATTTGAGGACCTCAAGCAACGTGGTACCACGGTAACTCAGTACCTGGACCAGTTTACTCAGTTATCCCGGTACGCAAATGATGAGTACATGACAGAAAATAAAAAGATGGAGAAATTTCTTGATGGACTCGTTCCATCTCTGAAGTGCCAACTAGTGATCCACACCTTTCTAGATTTCAAGACACTAGTAGACAAGGCCATCATTCTGGAGAATGAGCACCACAACATAAATGAAATACGCAAACGCCGTATGACCCAGTCAGTACAGGTTCGCAGCAACAGGCCCCGGAATGAATTTCAGAGGCCTATGGCACCCCGACCACCAATTCCAACACCACGACCGCAGCAGAGTCGCAACATTTTCAACAACAGGACCAAGGACACAACGTTCCGTCCTGGCGTTACCTATTTCACCTGTGGAGAAGAAGGGCATTATGCCAGACAATGCCCAAAATAGGGGAACAATAATGCTCCGAAGCCCAACAACAATGGCCGCAGTGTTAATGCAGCCCCACGACACAGCAACCCCAACAACAACCAAAGGAAGGGATAGATGAATCACGTGACCTTTGAGGAAGCACAAAACGCACCGGACATCGTGTTTGGTGCGTTCCCTGTCAACACAATTAATGCCATAGTTTTGTTTGATTCTGGAGCTTCCCATTCGTGCATTTCTAAAAGATTTGCTTCGAAGAATCAGTTTTCGTTTTTGCCTTTGCAAAATTCAATGGTTATTCAGTCCCCGGGATCGAAGCAAAACACTCAATGGTACTGCAAGGATGTGAACATTGAAATCAAAGGAATGAAGTTTCTAGCCAATCTTATTGTACTGGAAACAGTCGATCTGGATGTTATTTTGGGAATGGACTGGGTGACCACAAATAAAGGATTTATAGACTGTTACAACCGCACAGTGACTCTCATTAAATGTCAAGGGAAGACAATAAAATTTGGCACAAGGAAGATTTCTACTTCACAGGGAAAATTAAATCAAGTGGATATGACAGAATTGAGCAAGGTTCCTGTGGTGTGCGAATACCCTGATGTATTTCCAAAGGAGCTACCAGGCATGCCGCCTGATCGGGAAATTGAGTTTGATATTAAACTAGCACCTGGAACGACACCCACTTATAAGAAGCCTTATCATATGGCTCCGACAGAATTGGCTGAGCAAAAGAAACAAATTAAGGAATTAATGGAAAAATGTTATGATCGACCCAGCTCATCACCATGGGGATCGTCGGTTTTATTTGCTAAGAAAAAGGATGGTACCCTGAGGTTATGTATTGTTTACAGAGGTTTAAGGTCAAAGGAAAATTGGCACCGAGATTTATTAGACCATTCAGAATAATTGCAACGAGAGACAAGGTTGCCTACCAACTGGAGCTACCCGCAGAGTTATCGGATGTTCACGATGTATTTCACGTTTCACAGCTACGGAGATGTGTCAGTAACCCAGAAAAAAAAATCAAGACCTGGATATCCAACCAGACCTCACATATAGAGAACGACCTATAAATTTTTTGGAGGAGTCTGAACGGAGGACCCAGCAGAATGTGATATAATTTCTTTCAAAGTTCAGTGGAGTAATCACACCTAGGAAGAAGCAACATGGGGAAAAAAAGGATCACCTGAGGGCTGAATATCCGTACCTGTTTGAGGGACAGCTCAAATCTCGGGGACGAGATTTTTCTTAAGGGGGGTAGGTGTTGTAACACACCAAAACTTTCTCTCTGGAATTTTAAAATCTTTTCTTTAAAATAAAATGCTTTGAATTATTTTGGCCCTATTTTTCTTTTTATCTTTCTTCTGTTCTAAAAATAAATTCAATTTTTAATTGGGTTTTCCAAAAAAAAAAAATGGTTCTGATCTGGATGATTTAATTATTGAGCTATTATTTTTGGAAGATCAAAAAAAAATTCTCTTTAGAAAAGTTTTTGGAATGATTAAAATTATTCCAAGGCATGATCATATCACTCCTCGCCAAGCACTTATAAATTCTCCCACAATTTATTCTGTCATCCAAATTTATCCCTCAAGTCATTCTCTCATTCTAGGATTATATCCAACACCTCTCCCCTCCACAAAAATATTTTTCTCATAATTTACAAATTCCAAAGTTGGAATTTATATTATTCATAGTTTCTTGGAATTACAAAGGAACTATATTTTCTGCAATTCTTCTACCTCCACCAAAATTTCCCCAACAACTAGACAGTACCCAAAACCCATTTCACCAAAAACATTGGGTTCCACAATTCAAAATTTTCAAATTTCATTCGATACAAATTTGGACCAGAAACAATATTTCTGATACAAACCTATTTTTAATAGCTCCAAAAATTCTGAAACTTTGCCAAGCCCTCTTATATGCATCAACATCTCACCACAAAAATTCCCCAAAAATCCTAAAATCCCTAGCCCTCTCTGTCATTTCGCCAAACACGTAGCATGCACACTGTTCATCACTGAATAAAATTCAGTTAACTGAACCTAGTTCAGCGGCAGAGGCGCTCGATGCCGTATGGTTCACTCCATCGCTCTCCTTCTCATCCACACCTCCTCTCCTCATCCACGAGCCGCCGTAACCACCCCGGGTCAGTAACTCCCACCGACGATACAGTAGTTGGCCGGTGCAGCTGCCACCAATCTCATCCGCGGCGGCCGAGCGGATCGGCTCGACCCCGCCCGCCATCTTCACTCCTCCTGCTGCTCCTCTCACCTAATCCACTCCACGCGGCGCCTCCCCACGACACCAGAGCACCGTCCAAACCGCCCAGGACCCCACTGGCAGTCGCCGGAGCCGGATGCCGCCGCCGCACCCGTACACCGACCTCACCGCGGATAAGGCACCGAGATCGACTCCGCCCGAATTGAGGCTTCTGGACAGCTTCATTGATCTCCTGGATCATTCACCGCACCTGCCCACCGTCCATAACCTACTTCGGCGGCCGGAGTTACTCCGGCGTCAGCCGCAACCTACTGGCATCCCCCGATCTCCTATAAATAGGGGCCCCCGAGCTCAATTCTCTCCTCGTACCACCTACGCCACTTCCCAATCGACCTCCACACCGCTCACCTGACCCCGAGAAGGCCTTCTTCCTCCTCTCCGGTCATCGCTCCGCCGCCACTGTCCCCGACCAGTTCATCGCCATCACTGCATCTCCGCCGCTAAAAACTAGCCAGAAGACCTCTTGTGCACCAACTCATCGATTCCCCACCTCAATTTCACCTCCTGAGCTCTCTCCGGCGAAACCCAACTCTGCCCGAACCACCGTCCGCCGCCGTCGACCTCGCCGGCGTTCCGTTGCTCTCCGGCAACCGCTACCTTCACCCACCGCCGCGGTACTCCACCCCGAGCACGACCACACCATCGCCGTCCTCGGATATGCCGGCGATCATCGTCGGCGATCGCTGCACCTCTCTATCAACGCGCGCGAACGCGTTTAAGTTCAAACCTGACGGGTGGACCCCACCCGTCAGCGTTTTATTATTTTCCCAGTTTAAACAGAAGGCGTATTTTGCTTTTTACGCTTTATGCGCTGGAAGGCGCACTTTATCCCGAAGCATTTTCTTTTTAAACGCACAGGGACTGGTATTTTGCAGAAAAACCCCTGGAATTGAAAGTTGAATAACTTTTAAACCACAACTCTGATTGAGTTGATTATTTTTTTGAAATTCTTACTTTTCTCCCTAGTTTTTTTAGTATTTATTTAAAAATAGTTGGAGACAAGTTTTGGTACTGTTGCCAAATTTTTAATTGGAATTCGAATTTGAATTTTTCAGAAAAAGAAGAGGGGAACTTTGCCGGGAATTTTGAGTGTTCTCCTTCTGACTACTTTGGACAAGGCAAGCATTTTGAACTTGGGATATGGTGATTGCATTTTGCATTGCATGGTTGCATCAATAGGAATTGCACTGTATGTGTAGTTATCGCAAGTGCATGCATGCATGGTCATATTATATCTTGTGCATGACTTGCACTTCACTCAAGTATCTGACATGAGGAAAGGCTGTGAGCACAAGGAGTACAGCTCCTGACTTGGACGTGCTGGTGAGCACGGTCCCGTTGTGACACGACGGTGTTACCGTGGCATGTGAGACATGCCAGACTTAATAATAACACCTCCTGAGTCGACCTAGATCGAGTCTTGTTCCGTCACACCTAGCTAAACACCGTGCTGCCACGAATCTTCCCGCGAGGGAAGTACGGTTTAGTAAGTTGCTAACCCCTGTCTGTGTACACACCACATAGAGGGCCATGATGAGGGTTTCCAACGATCGTGGACTAAATCCCGTCATCAGGTCAGGGGGCATGGGTGTATCCGGCTGGGCCGAGAGGGGGGCACCCCTTGTAATCCGCGCGTATGACTAGTGATCCCAAGCAGGACGTGGTCTCCCTGTCTTAGAGTTTTTCTGGAACGATGCTTTGGGTGATTGCTGGCATCCGGAAGGTTAATCTGGTGTGTGCTGGTCAGGCGTGTTTTCAACCCAAAGACCGTAGTGGGAATTAGTCAGTGCCACGGTGTTGACTAAAGAAAGCCCATGCACGTGGGTAAAGAGTACACCCTCTGCAGAGTTATAACTATTCGAATAGCCGTGTCCGCGGTCAAGGACGTTAGCTGGGAAGGGTCAAGTGTCGGTCCGGTGTCGGTCTTCGGAGGAAATAAATAATTTGAGCATCGATTATTTTACAGGATATTATTATCTCATCACTAACACTGTCATGAATATTTTGTCATCAGGATTATGATGGTTGTGAATATTTTTGTTACTATGCATAATGTTGTGGACTAACCCGTTTCTCTTATTCTATTTTCCTGAGTGTCTCAGGGGCTGGCTAGACTACCCCGGACACCCGGTTTTATTTTCAAGACCTCTCGTGGCGTCCCTCAAGTTCTCGGATGGTCCTGTCTCGTCCGATTCTCTTGTGGACACCCGTTTGGCATTTCTTTTCAAGACCTCATCGTGGCGTCCCTCGAGTTCATGGGCGGTCCTGTCTCGCCTGACCCTCTTGTGGATACCCGTTTGGCATTTCTTTTCAAGACTGACCGTGGTGTCACTTTTAGACGCCCGACTGGCATTTCTTTTGAAGACCTCTCGTGGCGTCGCTTGAGTTCATGGGCGGCCTGTCTCGCTCGATACTCTTTTAGACACCCGTTTGGCATTTCTTTTAACTTTCTTGGTTTATCACTAACAATTTAATTTTTCTGCACATGCTAGTATTTGCCATGCCATGTTTTAAATATCAGTCAGCATGAGCATATCATTTAATCCATCAGGGGCATATGCATTCAGCACCATATTAATATTCATCATACCATGCTTTAATTTTGTTCAGCATTTGCATATAATTTGACCCACCATGATCATATGCATTCGGTATATCTTTCGTTCATATTGTTTGCGAGTACATTCCAACGTACTCACTAGCTTGTCCCTGACTATTTCATTGGCCAGACCTGGAGGAGGACGAGCTTGTGGAAGGAGATTGCGCTAGCGAGCCCGACGCTTAGAGGAGTCCCAGTCAGTCAACCTGTGATCTTGGAGTCTGCCACATGTATCATCGTTGTGTTTCCGCTACACCAATAAAATAGCCAAGCCTCACACTGACGCTTGACTCTATTTTATTGTATCAGTGTTGTCTACCACCACACCACTGTATTATTCCACCACCGTAGTATAATTGGCAAGCTTGTAATAATTGTTGAGCACTCTGGCTCAACCCCTGTGTAATATTATTGTATTGGTTACCTATATCAGGGAAGTCTACCAGTTGATCTTGGGGCTGGTATGACTTGAGGCTCTTCTGTGATTTATTCCAGAAATGGGTCTGGCAATTGACAACCCCTCGTTTGCGTTGGGTGCAAGGATTTGTTGTTTGTGTGCAGGTGCTACTAACGAGGTGTTGTGTGATTCTCCTACTGGTTCGATAACCTTGGTTTCATAACTAAGGGAAATACTTATCTCTACTGTGCTGCATCATCCCTTCCTCTTCGGGGATAATACCAACGCAAGCTACAAGTAGCAGACTACGTCGCAGGCGACCAGCCCCTTTCAGCAGAGCTTCCAGGCAAGCAAACCCCCTTGATCATTCCTATATCACCTATTCCTTCTTCCCCGTGCTTGCATTAGAATTTGCTACCGTATTTGATTGCTCCTATTCTGATGCATAGCCTGATTTTGTAACTGTTGTTGATACCTTACCTGCTATCCTAAATGCTTAGTATAGGTTGGTTAGCGATCCATCAGTGGCCCAACACCCTTGTCCGTGTTGCCAGGCTTTACTACCGGATGCTTCGATCAACGGGATCGATGTGCAGAGACCGAACACCGCACCGCACACCCCTTAGTTGTACGACTCTACAGAGCTACTATCGAGTGCCGAGGGTGATACCTCCTACCTCACTCCTAATGATATCTCTGTAGCATAGCTAGTCGGTTGTGGGTTACCGAGGGTGATTCCTCTTTCACCACCTCCGATGATGCCTCTGTCGTGCAACCCCTCAAGTGTGAACTTATCGAGGGTGATTCCTCCAAGTTCACCTTGACGGTTACATCAAGTGGGAATCCATCGAGGGTGATTCCTCGGATTCCCCATGAGGTTATGGACACACGAGTACTTTGACCTTCACCCCAGTCCTTTGGGAAGTCGGGTTGGCCAGGAGGGCACCCGCGAGAGATTATTGTGGCAGAACGACAGGGCAGGTGGAGACCACCTAGGAGAGAGGTGGGCCTGGTCCCTGGTCGTTGGACCGCGGATTACCAAGTCGGTGCGACAGGGTGTCGGAGGTGAGCCTTGAGCCCTGTTCGTGTCCGCGAGATACTAATAACACGCTTAACGGATTTGGGTATTTGATATGAGTTCGCCACTGGTCTATACGCACTACCACCACGCGGGATAATGGTTTAATGGGGCCCTCGGCGCCGTATGTATCAGCCGAAAGCTCTGTCAGACGTCCAGTTCAGCATTGTGGCCGGGCCGGATCGTTCCATCCAGGAGAGGGGTGGCGCTGGTATCCACCCTGCAAAGGGTGATGGGCCCAAGACCCCTGAGCACTTAGGATGTAGACCGGCGGGGACTTCTTTGTGGAGCCTAGGTAGGACTACGTCGTGTCGGTTATCCGAGGCCGGGCATTACCCAACAAGTGTGTCCGACCAGAGGTAACCGAGCGTGTTGGGTAACAGTAGTGCACCCCTGCAGGGAAGTTATCTATTCGAATAGCCGTGTCCACGGTAACAGGACGCTCAGTGTTGTATCCCGATCTACTACAACTTGAACTGGATACTTGTGATACTAAACTGATATGATGGCTCCAGAATCGCTTCCTCGCAGGGTAGTCGAGGAAGGATCTCTGGGCGTTACTAATATATACTTGTTACTATATTATATGTTACTCTACTCTCTTCTGTTGCTGCAAGACGCCGGAAGATGCTAGTCTTCGATAGGCTAGGCCTTCCCCTCTATTCTGGCATTTCTGCAGTCTAGTCCACATATATAGCCCCTTCTTTGTTACCGATGCATAAATAGACTAGTTTTGATGTAAGTCTTGCGAGTACTTTGGATGAGTACTCACAGTTGCTTTGCTACCTCTTTTTCCCCTCTATCCGGATGCTGCGATCAGATGTCAGAGCCAAGGAGCCAGCTGATCCTGCCGACGACTACTACTACCCCGACGGAGCCTACTACAATGTGGAGACCGACGACCAGGAGTAGTTCAGGAGGCTCCCAGGCAGGAGGCTGCTACTTGTAGCTTGTGTTGGTTTTATCCCCGAAGAGGAAGGGATGATGCAGCACAACAGAGGTAAGTATTTCCCTCAGTTATGAAACCAAGGTTATCAATCCAGTAGGAGAACCATGCAACACCTCATTAGCAGTACCTGCACACAAACAACCAATCCTTGCACCCAACGCAAACGAGGGGTTGTCAATCCCTCGACGGTCAATTGCAAGATTAAATTGTATGTGATAGATAGATAGATTGAAACAAAAATACAAAATAAAATAAATAAAAGAAAATGGCAGCAATATTTTTAGGGTTTTAGTAATATGATTTAGATAGACCCGGGGGCCATAGTTTTCACTAGAGGCTTCTCTCGAGAAAATAGCATACGGTGGGTAGACAAATTACTGTTGGGCAATTGATAGAAAAGCAAATAATCATGACGATATCCAAGGCAATGATCATGTATATAGGCATCACGTCCAATACAAGTAGACCGACTCCTGCCTACATCTACTACTATTACTCCACACATCGACCGCTATCCAGCATGCATCTAGTGTATTAAGTCCATAAAGAACGGAGTAACGCCTTAAGAACGATGACATGATATAGACAAGATAAACTCACGTATGAATAAACCCCATCTTTTTACCCTTAATAGCAACGATACATACGTGTCATGTCCCTTTCTGTCACTGGGATTGAGCACCGCAAGATCGAACCCATTACAAAGCACCTCTTCCCATGGCAAGATAAATCAATCTAGTTGGCCAAACCAAATCAATAGATCGGAGAAGAAATACGAAGCTATAGTAATCATGCATAAAAGAGATCAGAGAAGACTCAAATAATATTCGTGGATAATCTGATCATAAACTCACAATTCATTGGATCCCAACAAACACCCAGCAAAAAGTGATTACATCGGATAGAATTCCAAGAACATCGAGGAGAACATTGTATTGAAGATCAAAAAGAGAGAAGAAGCCATCTAGCTACTAACTCTGGACCCGAAGGTCTGTGGTAAACTACTCACGCATCATTGGAAGGGCAGCAAGGTTGATGTAGAGCCCCTCCGTGATCGATTCCCCCTCCGGCGGAGTACCGGAGAAGGCCTCCAGCTGGGATCTCTCGAGAACAGAAACTTGCGGTGGCGGAAAATGTATTTTGTGGACTCCCCTAAGGGTTTCTGATTTTTTTCTAAATTTATAGTGGAGGAATTAGGTCAAACGGAGCTCTGTGGGCCCCACGAGGTACCAGGGCGCGCCTGCCCCCCCAGGCGCGCCCTGGTGCCTCGTGGCCACCCCCTGGGGCTTCTGGACTCCTCCCGAAGCTTCTAGTGTTTATCTTGTCCAGAAAAAAATCTCCAAAAAGTTTCGTGGCATTTGGACTTCGTTTGGTATTGATTTTCTGTAAAACAAAAACAGGGCAGAAAACAGCAACTGGCACTGGGCACTAAGTTAGTAGGTTAGTCTCCAAAAATGATATATAATTGCTATAAATGTATATAAAAACATCCAAGATTGATAATATAATAGCATGGAACAATCAAAAATTATAGATACGTTGGAGACGTATCAGCATCCCCAAGCTTAATTCCTGCTCGTCCTCGAGTAGGTAAATGATAAAAACAGAAATTTTGATGTGGAATGCTGCCTATCATATTCATCACATATTCTTTTCTTTTATAGCATGGATATTGGACTTGAAGGATTCAAAGCAATAGTCTATAATTTGACATGAAGATATAAATACTCAAGCATGATAACAAGCAACCATGTCTTTCAAAATATCAACGCTAAAGAAAGTTATCCCTAGCCCATTATGCTCAATCATTGATCCATTCATGAAACACACTCAAATATTAGCTACATCCAATGCACAAGTATGACAATAGTGCTCTCTAGTTGGTGCTTTTGTAAGAGAAGATGGAGACTCAAATAAAAATAAAAATTGCATAAAAGTAAATAGATAGGCCCTTCACAGAGGGAAGCAGAGATTTGTCAAATGTGTCAGAGCTCAAAGCTGAAATTAAAGAGATAAAAAAATTTGAGAGGCATGCTTTTCCTGTCAACGAAAACGACCGAGAATTCCCAATATTTTCCATGCTAGACACATCATAGGCGGTTCCCAAACAGAAAGTAAAGTTTATTTCCTTTCCACCATTTCTTTCACAATCCATGGCTAGCCGTATCCACGGGTGCCCTCCATACCATCACTTTCCAAGGAATTTTGTTGTTATTAATTTTTGATTTCATTGTGGGACCGGGCATCCCTATTACCAGCCACTCTCTCGTGCAATGACAAGTGAATAAACACTCATCGTGAGAATAACACACCTAGCATGGAAAATAATGGCCATCCCCTGCCGCCTCATGAGCGGTACGGGCACACAAAACGGAAAAATTATTTTGAAAATTAGAGTTGGCACACGCAAATTTACTTGGAACGGCATTGAAATACCACATATAGGTAGGTATAGTGGACTCATTTGGCACAACTTGGGTTTAAGGATTTTGGATGCACAAGCAGTATTTCCGCTTAGTACAAATGAAGGCTAGCAAAAGATTGAGAAGCAACCAACCAAAAAACGAAAACGGTCATAAACATGCATTGAACATAACTAACACCGAATAATGCACCATAAGTAGGATATAATTTCATTGCATAACTATTAACTTAACGTGCATGCATAGGGAATCACAAACCTTAATGCTAATATTCTTACTAAATCACAATTACTCACTAACATGACTCACATATTATCATTTCCATATCGCAAAACTATTGCAAGGAATCACACTTATCATATCCAATGATCTATATAAAAGTTTTTATTATATCCCTCTTGAATATTCATCACTTTGGGACCAAATTCATATCTTGCGCAAATTACCGTTACTATTATCAACTCTCAAAAAAATTTAAGTGAAGTATGAGAGTGCAAATATTTCTTCAAAATTTTAATCTTATCAATTCTCAAAATAATATAAGTGAAGCATGAGATTTCATTTCTTCAAAATATAGCCACCACCGTGCTCAAAAAGATTTAAGTGAAGCACTAGAGCAACTGCCTAGCTCAAAAAAAAATTAAGTGAAGCACATAGAGTATTCTAACAAATGATGATAAACGTGCGGCTCTCTCAAGATAGGTGTGTTCAGCAAGGATGATTGTGACAAACTAAAAAGCAAACAAAGAAAAGACTCATATAATACAAGACGCTCCAAGCAAAACTCATATCATGTGACGAATAAAAATATAGCTCCAAGTAAAATTACCGATGGTTGGTAGAAGAAAGAGGGGATGCCTTCCGGGGCATCCCCAAGCTTAGACGCTTGAGTCTTCCTTGAATATTACCTTGGGGTGCCTCGGGCATCCCCAATCTTAGGCTCTTACTACTCCTTATTCCTTCATCCATCGTGATCTCACCCAAAACTTGAAAACTTCAATCACACAAAACTCAACAAAATCTTCGTGAGATCCGTTAGTATAACAAAATAAATCACCACTTTAAGTACTGTTTCAAACCTATTCATGTTTTATTTTTGCATTATACCTACTGTATTCTAACTTCTCCATGGCTTATACCCCCCGATACAATCCATAGTTTCATCAAAACAAGCAAGCAACACATCAAAAACAGAATCTGTCAAAAACAGAACAGTCTGTAGAAATCTATTTAAAAGCCATACTTATGTAACTCCAAAAATTCTGAAAAATCAGGACAAGGTGTGGAATTCATATACCAATACTGTGTAAAAAGTTCAGATTTTTCTGACGCTCCAGTACAGAAAAAAAATTCGGGCACTGGACGCAAAACTTTCTGTTTTCCAAACAACATCAATTATACTATCTTCCAAATCATCCTAAAGGCTTTACTTGGCACAAACACTAATTAAAAACACAAAATCACAATCATAATAGTAGCATAATTTTGAAAACACATGATAACAGTAGGTAAAGGTAAAATTTTATTTTATTCATTGGGCTGCCTCCCAAGAAGCTCTTTTTTTTATAGCCATTAAGATAGGCTTTGAGATTTCAATGATGCCCACATGAAAGATAAGAATTGATGCACAAAGAGAGCATCATAATACATGTGACAAACACTTTTAAGTCTAACATACTTCCTATGCATAGGCATTTTATATGCAAACAAATTATCAAGACGAGAAATATCTAGCATATGCAAAGGAGAGGAATAAAACATTGACAATTTCAACATAACGAGAGGTAATTTAGTAACATGAAAATTTCTACAACCATATTTTCCTCTCTCATAATAATTAGATGTAGTATCATAATCAAATTCAACAATATAGCTATCATATAAAATTTTCACTCCATGATCCACATGCAAAAAATTCTTATAATCTTTCAAAATAGTGGGATTATTATTACCTAAAGTTGACGCTCTTCCAAACCCACTTTTAATAGTATTGAAAATTTTATTATTAATTACATATTCATCATGAGGCTTAAATAAATTTTCAAGATCATAAGAAGCATTATCACCCCAATCATGATCATTGCAATAAGTAGTGGACATAACAAAATTATCATCCCCAAGCTTGTAGTTTGCATATCATTAGCATAATTGACATTAATAGAATTTATAATAATATTATTGCAATCATTCTTTTCATTGAAGGAGCTATCATGAATCACATTATAAATTTCTTCTTTCAACACTTCATCACAATTTTCCGGTTCATGATTTTCAAGCAAAACTTCATAGAGATAATCAATTGCGCTCAACTCACTAGCAATTGGTTCATCATAATTTGATCTATTGAAAAGATTAGCAAGTGGATGAGGATCCATATCAATAGATTTCTAGCAAGCGAAGATGCAAGCAAATAGAAGGCACATGGCACACAAGCAAAGATAGCAAACAAGAAATAGGCAAACGGAAAATATTTTAGTATTTTTGTAAAAACTTTTTAGAAGTGGGGGAGATGAAAATGAGAGGCAAATAAAATAAATGCAAGGAGATGAGAGTTTATGCAAAGGTACTTGATAGATGTTGATGATGTCTCCCCGGCAACGGCGCCAGAAATTCTTCCTGCTACTTGTAGCTTGCGTCTGTTTTATCCCCGAAGAGGAAGGGATGATGCAGCACGGCAGAGGTAAGTATTTCCCTCAGTTATGAAACCAAGGTTATCAATCCAGTAGGAGAACCATGCAACACCTCGTTAGCAGTACCTGCACACAAACAACAAATCCTTGCACCCAACACAAACGAGGGGTTGTCAATCCCTCGGCGGTCAATTGCAAGATTAAATTGTATGTGATAGATAGATAGATTGAAACAAAAATATAAAATAAAATAAATAAAAGAAAATGGCAGCAATATTTTTAGGGTTTTAGTAATATGATTTAGATAGACTCGGGGGCAATAGTTTTCACTAGAGGCTTCTCTCGAGAAAATAGCATACGGTGGGTAGACAAATTACTGTTGGGCAATTGATAGAAAAGCAAATAATCATGATGATATCCAAGGAAATTATCATGTATATAGGCATCACGTCCAATACAAGTAGACCGACTCCTGCCTGCATCTACTACTAATACTCCACACATCGACCGCTATCCAGCATGCATCTAGTGTATTAAGTCGATAAAGAACGGAGTAACGCCTTAAGAACGATGACATGATGTAGACAAGATAAACTCACGTATGAATAAACCCCATCTTTTTACCCTTAATAGCAATGATACATACGTGGCATGTCCCTTTCTGTCAGTGGGATTGAGCACCGCAAGATCGAACCCATTACAAAGCACCTCTTCCCATGGCAAGATAAATCAATCTAGTTGGCCAAACCAAATCAATAGATCGGAGAAGAAATATGAAGCTATAATAATCATGCACAAAAGAGATCAGAGAAGACTCAAATAATATTCATGGATAATCTGATCATAAACTCACAATTCATCGGATCCCAACAAACACACCGCAAAAAGTGATTACATCGGATAGAACTCCAAGAACATCGAGGAGAACATTGTATTGAAGATCAAAAAGAGAAAAGAAGCCATCTAGCTACTAACTATGGACCCGAAGGTCTGTGGTAAACTACTCACGCATCATCGGAAGGGCAGCAAGGTTGATGTAGAGCCCCTCTGTGATCGATTCCCCCTCCGGCGGAGTACCGGAGAAGGCCTCCAGATGGGATCTCTCGAGAACAGAAACTTGTGGCGGCGGAAAAAGTATTTCGTGGACTCCCCTAAGGGTTTCTGATTTTTTTCTAAATTTATAGTGGAGGAATTAGGTCAAACGAAGCTCCGTGGGCCCCACGAGGTACCAGGGCGTGCCTGCCCCCCTGGCGCGCCCTGGTGCCTCGTGGGCACCCCCTGGGGCTTCTGGCCTCCTCCCGAAGCTTCTAGTGTTTATCTTGTCCAGAAAAAAATCTCCAAAAAGTTTCGTGGCATTTGGACTTCGTTTGGTATTGATTTTCTTAAAACAAAAACAGGGTAGAAAACAGCAACTGGCACTGGGCACTAAGTTAATAGGTTTGTCACCAAAAATGATATATAATTGCTGTAAATGTATATAAAAACATCCAAGATTGATAATATAACAGCATGGAACAATAAAAAATTATAGATACGTTGGAGACGTATCAGAGGCCTGCGCCTTTTCGATCTAGATGTCGTTGTTTTGCTCAGCCTTCTTAAGGCAAACTTGTCTAATTATGTCTGTACTCAGATGCTAATGCTTCCGCTGACTCTTGTGTAACTCAAGCTTATGTATTCGAGCCCTCGAGGCCCCTGGCTTGTAATATAAAGCTTGTATTATTTTATTTTGTGTCTAGAATTGTGTTGTGATATCTTCCTGTGAGTCCCTGGGCTTGATCATGCGCATTTGCATGTATGATTAGTGCACAGTCGAGTTGGGGGCGTCACAAACAACTTGTTTGTTTCCAGTATTTCTGAGACTGAACTCTTGTAACTTGTTTAATTCTAGAACTTGTTTTCAGTGTCTGGGACTGAACTATAGGAGTAACTTGTTCAACTCTAGTAACTTGTTTAAGACTTCTTCAGTATTTGTGAGGCTGAAGTGTAGTAACTTGTTCAATCCTACGATGATCAGGATTGGACTGTGATGTTTGGCATGATGTGCTTCTGCACCTTGTTACTTCTGGGTCCAGTAAATTAGTTTTGTTGGTGCTTCGCTGCTAGACATATTCCAGCTAGATGGTGTTTAAATTTGTTGCATGCTGTTTTGTTTTACCTTATATATTTTCCTATTTTCGTAACTCTTGTAATGGTCGGCAGTTTCCTTAATCGAAATCAATGAGAAGGCTCGTTGTTTCAACAAAAGAAGTACAAAAAATAAAGAAATACTGGAAGTATAAAGAGAAAGAAATACTGGAAGACACGTTGGCAGCGGCGGCGAGGCTCGGGTGTCGTTGAAGTCTATGCTCCAGTGGTCGTTGGGCGTGCGGTTGATGTCCAGGAGGTGCATAAAGTGCCGTGGGGGTGTGGTGGTGGTGGTGGTTGGTCGAACGGTGGCCTGAGCTTGCCAGAATCATGTTGGAGATCTCGGTAGTGGCGGAGATGGAGGTGGAGCAGCGAGCAGCCTGGTGGTGCTCCGGTGGAATTGAGTGAGGGGTTTGAGTGAGAGGGGGCCGGGTATTTATAGGACGGCGCCACAGGGTTGTGCACATCCATGAATAGCACAGCACAAATGCGAGGTCGTGGCGAGTGGGGCGCTTGGGTCATGGGTGCGGTTGTTGCAGGTGAGAGGTTGAAGGCGATGACGTGGCCTGACGGGTGGATTCCGGTGTCAATGAGAGAGGGGGAGAGAGAGAGCGTGCGAGAGAAGCGGCAACCGTCCGATCTCATGCGAGCAGCCAGGAATAGATCTTGCGTACTTCTCGTTTTCTTCTCTCTCTCGCTGGCGCGTGCGTTGGGCTTGCTAGCTGGCCGTTGGGCTTTTCTTTCTCTCCTTTTCTCTTTTTTTTTGTTTTCCCTTTTTCTTTTTTGATTTATTTTTAAAACAAGGATTTACTTATAGTTTGAATTGCCCAAATTCAAACTATCTTAAACAATTGAACACACAAGAAAATAGCGCAAATGTGAATCTTAGGAATTGCTTTCCCGCCCTTAATGCAATTTTGGAAAAACTTTTATGAAAAAAAAATACTCATTATGGCCACTAATTAAACTCCAATTTGACTCAGGGTTTAAAAATTGGTCAAATTTGATTTTCAAACTCTAAATATGCAATGAAATCATGGATGCAATGCCTCTAAATGCACATCGTAAATTTAGAAAAAAAATTGGGATGTGACATTGCAAATGGAGCTTGCCTAGACGATCTCCACGCAACCACCACTTCCTCCCCATAGGACGCAACAAAGAGGGCCGGCCCCAACTCCCAGTCGGGCTGCTCCTCCTCCACACGAGCTCCCCCCAACCGGCCTCCTCCTCTACTCCCCCTGTGGGGGAACGCAGCAGAAAACAAAAAAATTCGGTCCTATGCACCAGCCCATGATCACTATGGAGATGCATACAAGGTTTGATATTTTCGTTACCGACACGTAGCACAGCGGAAGTAGAGTCGATGACGATAGGCGGTGCAGATCCCCGCAGCTAGGATTTTACAACCTCCCAACCGCGAGGATGTACTCCCTCGTCTGCCCCTCAGACAGCCCTCCGGGAGGCGGTCGGACAGTCCCTCGGACGGTGTCACGGACAACCCTCCGGGAGGACCTTCAAAACTCGGACGGTCACTCAGACAGCCCTTCGGGAGGACCCTCGAAACTCGGAAGGTCACTCGGACAGCCCTTCGGGAGACACTCTCGAACTAAGACCGAAACTACGATCTCTCTACGGAGTTGCACACATACGGTGTCATCTATCCGGCAGGGGTTCGCCGTCCAGAAATAGTTCCCACCGGAACCCAGACAGCCTTTTGGCTCTACGAAACTATTTCGCGGGGAGGGAGAGAAGAAGCCAGATCATTGCAATGGCATGTGTATGTGAGAAAGAGTGAGTGTGGAGAGTGCCTCTCCACCTCTATTTATAGGAAAACCCAAGGGGTAGGGTGGCTCCGAAAATACCAAAATGCCCTCAGATATTTTTTCACACTATTCATAATAGTTTTTCCACTATTCTTAATAGTCTTTCCACTATTCATGAGAAATTTTCTCCCAATAGTGTTTCCACTATTCGTGAGATATTTTCTCCCAATAGTGTTTCCACTATTCGTGAGATATTTTCTCCGACCGTTAAATCCGAAAATATTTTTGTAGGTCTTAGAACATTTCCAGTACCCACTAAAATAATTTTGGACGCGTTCCAAAACAATTCCGGATTAGTGATTTTCTTCTGTGAAAAGCAACCAAAGCGGTTCCGGCAGCTCCAGAACATTTCCGGTTTTTTTCTCCGGAAAAATCCCAGAAGTTTCCAGAACAATTCTGGCACCCTCCAAGAATTTCCAGGCGTGTGCCGAAACCAATTTGACCTAATGGTATACCCTAAAACAACTTTTCAGTTTTACCGAAACTATTCCGGTGTTCTCTCTCCAGAACTTTTCCGTTGTCTCCGAAACTTTTCCGGTGACTTTCTCTCAGACTCCCTGTCTAGAATTCAGCACATAAATGACCCTTAAGCATGTGACCCTATAGGTTCGGTGAAGTATAGACATGACCGGAACACTTTTCGATCAATGATCAACATCGGAGCCGTGGACACCCATATTGACCCCTATACCCACACGAATAAATATTCGAGTGAACCTCCAGTTGCTATGTGCTATTCCTGTTGCTTCGCTATATGTTACAAACACCCAAGGTGAGACTTATTGGCATCCCCATGGATCAACAACTTGTCCACTATGCCAGTTACCTCGTTACCGGTTTTGTTCTCTTTTCTCGTTCCCGTGTTCCGGCATCCCTGTGATCAAATCACATTGTGTCTGGCCTAACGATGGTGGATACCGTAACACCGAGAGGGCCCAGAGATATATCCCCATCATCGGAGGAGCAAATCTCAATCTTGAGCTATCAAATTATTTGACATACTTTTCCATGAACCCGTAAGCCGCCGTAATAGCCACCCATTCACGGATGATGTTTAACAAACCCCAAAGTTCATGAAGCAAGCATGAAGAAACTCGATACTCTCATGGTCTAAGGAATTATGCAAACGTTAACTTTCTCTGTGTTATTAACCATTAACTTGTGATGAATGTATCTCATAGCATAACATCAATTCGGGTCGATTCAACCACAAGTGTTCTACTAACATTGTGCCCTCAAAGTTGCCGGCATAGTCATGCCCGCGATCAGGAAAACAGAACCATCACGCAACACTTGAGCTAGTCTTTGAGGCCAGACTAGGAATACATTTTACCGTTTATTATTCCACACGTGCATATGAGTTTCCCTCCGAGCCTCGTGGTTATTGCAGACTCGAGAACCATAGCAGTTATAGCACGGAATATAAACTTAATTAGGAACATGGGGATAAATAATAACATTTATTATTGCCTCTAGGGCATATCTCCTACAGACTCCCACTTGCACTAGAGTCAATAATCTAGTCAATGCTAATGCACTTTACACCTATTGTATACCGGTGTAAAATATGCTTCGCTTGTGATATAGCCTGATATCCAACGGATCTGACAACTTCAGCTCCGTGTGTATGTTTGCATCTCCTCGCGTTTTCACACTTTCACAAAATTCATATTTTGTGTGGACTTGGCTTTGTATATATGTGAATCACAGGTCAAACCTTGATTCCTCAGACTGAGCTATGGAGCAACTATCTGCAATAGTGTCCCATTGACCAAAGTCATCTTGGAACCATACTAAGTTCATGAATGAACTATATGATTCAACAGCTTCTTTGTCACTTCCAAAGCATCAACATACTTAGCCTTTGTTATAGAAATAGCCACAGTAACCTGTTTGGAACAATTTCCAACTACCGTGCCACCGTATTGTGTATTACACAAAACCCTTAACTTAAATCGAAAATCGCATGGAGCATTGATGAAGACTGTATCGATGTAATTACTTACAACGAGCACTTCATAATCTCTGCTTGCAAGAAAACATGTCATCAGTGCTACTTTAGTACTTAATGACATTTTTCACTGTTGTCCCATGATCAGTACTTTGATCACTTTGGTATCTATACTCGCAACAGCTTTGGGAGTATCGGACATATCTGGTTGTTTTACATACCATGGAATACATGATTAATCCAAACACAAGAGTGTGTGGAATCTCCATCATGTATTTTGCTCACCAGTGTTTTGGGACACCGAGTCTTGCAAAAACCCTTTCCATGTGACTTCGGCAAGAATCACTCCTTGGCGTTCTTATGCTAAACTGTTTTAGCATCTTGTCTATATGTATTTTTGGCTTTAGCTCTATCAGGCAATTTTATCTCGTAGATAATTATGCCTAATACCGAGGCTACCTAGCCTAAGCACTTCATCGGAAATACTAACCCCTGAAAAAATCTTTGAAGTATTGCTCTCGCGACCGCGTCGCCCCCGCGGGCGACCGGCCGCACTCCGGCCTCCTCTCCCTCCAGCCCCACCCCTTACCCCTCCCTCCCCGCCGCCGTCGCCGGCGCCCGCGGCCGGGCCTGGCCCCGGGGCAGCTGGTGGCGGCGGCCCCCTGACTTTCCCCTCCCGGTGGCTCTCTGACGCAGGGCGGAGCTGCGCCGGGGGGTGCTCTTAGGCGGCGACGGTCCGGCGTGGCGGCGGGGTTCATGGCGCGGCGCGGGTGAGCGGCTGGGCGGCGGCGCCGTCGTTGGCGGTGGGGTGACGCGGCGGTGCGACCTGACGGCGCCCGCTCGGCCTAGATCTGGGCCCTTCGGGCCCCATCTGGGCCTGGGCGGGCCGGCGGCGGGGAGGGTCTGCGGCATGACCTTCGGGAGGTGGGGGAGCGGCGGTGAGCGGCTGGGCGCTGGCGGCGCCGATGACGGCCTGCTGCAGCGTGGCCGGTGGGGCTTAGCGGGCCCGTTTCGGGCCTGGCCGGGCCTGGGGTGGCCTGGTATGCCCTGCTGCCGCGTCCGGACGGCGACCGCGACGGTGCCGGAGGCACGGGCCTCCCGCATGACGGCGGTGGAGGTGGTTCCCTTCCGTTCGGCTACGGTGCTGCTACTCACGTTGCTTGGCGCTTCTCTCCAGTCCTCTTGGCCTCGTGGTGGTGCTCGCAGTGAGGCGGCGTGGGTGGCGGCGCAACCGCGATGGCGCATGCTGGTGGGTGGCGGTTTGGCTGATCGGCTCCGGTCCGGTTGGGCGGTGGGGTTTGGAGTGCGGGAGAAATCCTTGCCGGTTCTTTCGACTCCGATGTGGTGACACCTGCGGGTGCCGCCATTCCTTCCTGGAGGGTGTCGGTGGTATCCATCCCCCACTTCCCTCCGCGTGCCGGGGGAAACCCTAGGACACGTCCGGGCAGCAGCGTCGTCGGCGTCGCATTCCTTCTTGGAGGTGCTGCTTGGTACGCGGTGGATCGGAGCCTCGGACTGTGGTGGAATGTTTCCGGAGGGCGCAGCGGTGGCGGGTCATCCGCGTTCTGTCGAGCTGCCGTTGTTGGCATTTGTTTCTTCTTTATTCTTTGGGCTTGATGTGCTGCTCGCCCCAGCAATGCTATGTGATCGGTGTTGGTTGCTTTGGAATACAAATCGGGGGGAAACCCTTTTTCGGTAAGCACTTCATCGAAAACTATTTTCAATGAAGTCCTAATTCGTGTCAAGAAATTTATATTATTTCCAATCAACAATGTGTCAAGCACACAAGGTTTTTAGAAATATTATTATGCTCCCACTTACTTTCTTGAAACCACAAGCATCTTCGTTATCCATTGATGAAATCAAACTCTTTTGACTATTTCATCAAAAACGAAGATTCCAACTCCATTTTGCTCTCTTCTGCCCATTGCTGGAACTCTGAAGTTCGCATACTCACTAGCATCCTCTAGATTGACAAAATACCTTGGACTGTATCACATGCAAGTCCTAGGTTGCATTTCCATCACATGGAAATCCTTTTGGCATCCATGTATCATATCTCAAGATTGAAATATGTATTAATTGCTAGTTTAACCCGATCTGACTTTAAGCAACGCTACGGTGAGACAATCTCATCGTAGTCAACTCCTTGAATTTGTTATTGCAACAAGTCGAGCTTTATGGATAAAACATTTTATTCGTATCAGTTTATAGTTCCATAAATATTCGTTAGACTCTAAGTCTTCCGAAGGGTTTATCAAGATATAATCTTGAATCATTTATATGGAAACTATCTCAGATTATATTGGCATTTAGCCAATTCCGGAGTCAGGGCTCATCAACGCTTCCTTGTGTATCGTAGGTATACTGTTGTCTAACAACAATATCTTGCTTGCGCACCTGAGAGGTTTGCACGAGTTTTGCCTACGTGGTTCAGTTGCAAGTTCGACCGAAGTCCATACATCTCATGTAGAGCCTTCCGTATCAGTCGCAATAGGAAACTCTGGAATTACTTCCAAGGTTTCTTTTCTTTGAACTGATGATGAAGATACTGTTATCTCGTCGAGTTGCACTGTTCTCCCACTCACCTTTTTGCAAGAACCATTTTCTTCAAAAGCATACCGTTTTGTGGCAAAACCTTTTGCCTCAGTATAGTGGTGGAGGAATTCCCAATAACATGGGATAACCTACAAAACAACACTTGTCTAATTTGGAGTAGGTTTGTAAATATTTTACACAAGCCCCATATTCCAAATGTTAAGAAAAGACATAACATGGTTGGGGTTACCATACCATGGCGTCATTTCAACAGATCTGATGGTGCTCTTTTCAGTGTAAAAGTCGCAGTCTCTAAAGCATTACTTTTAAAAGGGATAATGGCAAATTGATTTATGTCATCTTTGATCTTACCATGTCATAAATGGTTTGATTACATCTTCACGGATATTCCACTCACAGTGGTGCTCCGTGAGGTGTAAGTTATGAAACTCTTTTCACAACTCATCAGACAATCGCTAAACTTGTAACTCAAATATTCCTTTCCGCAATCAAATTGCAGAAACACAATTTTCTTGTTACAATAATTTCTACTTCATATTGAAAACCTTATGAATGATTTCAAAAGATCCAGACTTACGTCTCATCAAGTAAATATCCATATATCTACTTGAGTCATTTCTGAAGATAGATAAATCCACTACTAGCAACAACATTTATCGGACTACATACATCAAAATGTATGATCACCAATAAGTTCGTTGCTCGTTCCTTATGGCCTATGAACGGTATTTCAGTCACTTCACTTTTCAGAGGAAAGTTTCAAGTGTCAGATGATTCATAATCAAACGACTTCAAAATCCATCATTATGGAATTTCTCCATGCGGGTTTCTCCAATGTGGCCAAATGCAGTGCCACACATGTGTGGTATTCTCTTAGTCTTGCGACATTTAGCGTCAGTGTTATGGATGTATCATATTACCATAAATATTCATAACATACATCCCATTCATGATGGAAGTATGGCCCTTATGTTATTCATAACACTGAACAACAATTGTTCTTTTATGAACAACCCTTTTGCAACAAACATTATGCAATGGGCTAGAGTGTGTAAAAACTCTAAAATGAATTATGAAAGTAAATACGGAGGTAATATATTATTATCAATATTCATAACATACATCCCATCCATGATGGAAGCATGGCCCTTATGTTATTCATAACACCGAACATCAAAAGTTCTCTTATGAACAACCTTCTTGCATGATACTTTATGCAATGGGCTAGAGTGTATAAAAACTCTAAAATGAATTATGAAAATAAATACATAGGTAATGTACCGAGTATAGAAACTTTTACTATGTTTCCAGCGCATATCTAAACCTCACTCCGGCAAGTTTTTTAGGCCATAGTAGTTCTTGCATCGAGTCGCAGCAGAATGCAATCGAGCGGGTATCTTTTGTGATCAACTCATAATACCCAAGAATTAGTGACTAACAATTTAATCACAATTCCCAAGAACTATTTCTTTGACCAGCCTTCTATACATCAATAGCTTGTATGACTTTCATTCATGAGCTGGACATTCCAGTCTTCTCTCTTTTTGCCTTTATACTTCTAACAGTTTATCTTTCAGTATTTCTCCTACTCTCAGAAGAAGCACTCAACTTAAGAGTGGCGTTAGCCCCGGACTTCCTAGGTGTGTAAGTCACACTAGCACCCTTTGGACATTTTCTTTCTCTTTAAGTTGTTGTTTTATTCACCTTCATCATATGATAGGCGTTCTTCTGGATCCCTCTCGTATTAGTCAAATGCATAGTAAACACTTTTACTAATAGTTTGCAAAGAAACATTGCTTTGGATATCTCATATCTTTTAGCCTTTGTTTGTATCTGAAACTAATTTTTAGTTCCATGAATATCACATAGCTATCCCAAACTTTTGAAGTTCGGGTCTCATGGAAGCAAACATATTTCACTTGACCGTAACGGAATTCTAGCTTTTGGATCGAAGGACGAGAGTCACATCATCCATAGCATTAGCGGGAGAATACCGAAAGCATGTGATAGGACAAAATCCTTCTCGGCACTCTTGAGGACAATCCTCATATTACGTTACCAACCGTAAAGTTTTAACCAGATATTTAACAGCTATTCAATTTTAATAGGGAAGGTGGAACCGCGAGCCATTATTCTATAACTATTATGCAAATTTCACTTAGACAAAGTTCATAATTAATTACACTAAGAATTAAAAGAATTAATTCTAAAGTGCGCTCCCACTCAAATCAGTATCTCTCATAATTGATTGTGAGTGATACAAGACCCACATTTCAATTCAACGCCATTGATGGAAACATCACTGATGACGGGAACTTCAATCGGTAGGCCAACTTGCCGATCACATCTCTATGTGACTCTTGTTCATCTTTCGATGGGCGTGTTCCGAGCTCAGGACTCTCAAGCCAGAACGTCAAGACAACCAAGTGATCTCGCTGCGAGGTCTCAACTCACCCGCCTCACACTTCTCTAATCGTTCGTACTCATGGAAACATGACGCACCCCGAAAAGATAGGTGTCGTGATGATGCTACACTTGGGAGAACACTAACTACTTGATATTTTTGTGAGAGATCACCCTAATAAAAAGTGACTACCGCGCAATCAAGAAGGGTGCATCATAAGGGATAAACATCTCAGGCAATTCATAATAGCATGATATGGTATAGCCCTTTCTAACGGAGAAGTCTTTAATTTCTTCGTCTTCGGCATTCGCGTCGGTGTTCACCTTTGCGAATATTGCCACCACCTTGTCGGTGCACCAGATAATATTGCTATCTCTATAGCTAATAAAATAAGTGCATTACTTAAGGTTGACACGCAGGTCATTAAAGTGACAATCATATGGCTCCGGCCATCATGCCGAATCATGACACGCAGGTCATGTTAATTCACATTGTAAAGTCATCTCATACATAATCAAATTAATGTGAGAACTGCTATACCACATCACATGCACATCCTGCAAAACCAAGTTAGACGCCTCTAATCAGTTTATGCAAAATTTTATTTTACGTGGCTTCTAAGGTTTCAAAACAAACCGAAGCTACCAACGTCCATCATCAAGTATGATTATTCAAGTCGCTAGATTAACTTTGCGAGGTGTATGAAACATGAGATAATAAAATTTCGAGCCCCATACTAAACTTCGTCATACGCATGACCCTCGTGCAGATCATATCTGCATTGCCCTTTTGTCTGCGAAAATTCATCTTTCTCTCTAACTATGGTGGAATTCAACGAACTGTTAGCACTTCGTTGATCAATCAGGATCGCGGATTGCCAGAACTTTGAAACTCCACCATGCTGTTATCAAGATCAGAAATATACAAATTCCAGGGAAGCAACAAGAACATCGGGTAACAGATTTCATCTGCTACCCGCACAAATAATTTTCAGTAATAGATATCATCTACTGCAAATTATATTGAGCAACACCCATACATCTCTATGTATTCTAGATCGTAACCTGCATCTACGCATAGCACGGCTCATGATGCTACTGTAGGGGAACGCAGCAGAAAACAAAAAATTTCGGTCCTATGCACCAGCCCAGGATCACTATGGAGATGCATACAAGGTTTGATCTTTTCGTTACCGACTCGTAGCGCAGCGAAAGTAGAGTCGATGACGATCGGCAGTGCAGATCCCCGCAGCTAGGATTTTACAACCTCCCAACCGCGAGGATGTACTCCCTCGTCTGCCCCTCGGACAGCCCTCCGGGAGGCGGTCGGACAGTCCCTCGGACGGTGTCATGGACAGCCCTCTGGGAGGACCTTCGAAACTCGAACGGTCACTCGGACAGCCCTTCGGGAGGACCCTCGGAACTCGGACGGTCACTCAGACAGCCCTTCAGGAGGCACTCTCGAACTAAGACCGAAACTACGATCTCTCTATGGAGTTGCACACATACGGTGTCATCTATCCGGCAGGGCTTCGCCGTCCAGAACTAGTTCCCACCGGAACCCAGACAGCCTTTCGGCTCTACGAAACTATTTCGCGCGGAGGGAGAGAAGAAGCCAGATCATTGCAATGGCATGTGTATGTGAGAAAGAGTGGGTGTGGAGAGTGCCTCTCCACCTCTATTTATAGGAAAACCCAAGGGGTGGGGTGGCTCCCAAAATACCAAAATGCCCTCAGATATTTTTCACACTATTCATAATAGTGTTTCCACTATTCATGAGATATTTTCTCCCAATAGTGTTTCCACTATTCGTGAGATATTTTCTCCCAATAGTGTTTCCACTATTCATAATAGTGTTTCCACTATTCATGAGATATTTTCTCCGACCGTTAAATCCGAAAATATTTCTGTAGGTCTTAGAACATTTCCAGTACCCACTAAAATAATTTTGGACGCGTTCCGAAACAATTCTGGATTAGTGATTTTCTTCTGTGAAAAGCAACCAAAGCGGTTCCGGCAGCTCCGGAACATTTCCGAGTTTTTTCTCACAAAAAATCCCAGAAGTTTCCAGAACAATTCTGGCACCCTCCAAGAATTTCCAGGCATGTGCCGAAACAAATTTGACCTAATGGTATACCCTAAAACAACTTTTCAGTTTTACCGAAACTATTCCGGTGTTCTCTCTCCAGAACTTTTCCGTTGTCTCCGAAACTTTTCCGGTGACTTTCTCTCAGACTCCCTGTCTAGAATTCAGCAGATAGATGACCCTTAAGCGTGTGACCCTATAGGTTCGGTGAAGTATAGACATGACCGGAACACTTTCCGATCAATGATCAACATCGGAGCCGGGGACACCCATATTGACCCCTATACCCACACGAATAAATATTCGAGTGAACCTTCAGTTGTTGTGTGCTATTCCTGTTGCTTCGCGATATGTTACAAACACCCGAGGTGAGACTTATCGGCATCTCCATGGATCAACAACTTGTCCACTATGCCAGTTACCTCGTTACCGGTTTTGTTCTCTTTTCTCGTTCCCGTGTTCCGGCATCCCTATGATCAAATCACATTGTGTCTGGCCAGACGATGGTGGATACCGTAACACCGAGAGGGCCCAGAGATATCTCTCCATCGTCGGAGGAGCAAATCCCAATCTTGAGGTATCAAATTACTTGACATACTTTTCCATGAACGCGTAAGCCGCCGTAATAGCCACCCATTCACGGATGACGTTTAGCAAACCCCAAAGTTCATGAAGCAAGCATGAAGAAACTCGATACTCTCATGGTCTAAGGAATTATGCAAACGTTAACTTTCTCTGTGTTATTAACCATTAACTTGTGACGAATGTATCTCATAGCATAACATCAATTCGGGTCGATTCAACCACAAGTGTTCTACTAACATTGTTCCCTCAAAGTTGCCGGCATAGTCATGCCCATGATCAGGAAAACAGAACCATCACGCAACACTTGAGCTAGTCTTAGAGGCCAGACTAGGAATACATTTTACCGTTTATTATTCCACACGTGCATATGAGTTTCCCTCCGAGCCTCGTGGTTATTGCAGACTCGAGAACCATAGCAGTTATAGCACGGAATATAAATTTAATTAGGAACATGGGTATAAATAATAATATTTATTATTGCCTCTAGGGCATATCTCCTACACCCCCTCCCTTCCACGCCTCCACACCCCCACACTCTACCCCCGTGGCTAGATTGAGGACTTGGCTGTTGGGAATAGCTCTCCTCTAGTGGATCTGGTAAGTGGCAGTGTTTAGGGGACGAAACGGAGGTGCATCGAGGGAAAATGGCGAAGATGAGAGAGAGATCGAGGGAAAATGGCGAAGATGAGAGATAGAGAGAGAATGAGGAGTCGGGAGGAAGGAGACGGCCGCGCCAGCCTTATCCTGAACTCTTCGGTTAGGGGTTGGACGAAGACAACTCTTCACTCTACGCTAGACTGAAGTTAATCTCTCCGGCCCATTATGGCCACCGAAGATTACTCTTCGGCTCAGAACGGCCTGTCTTCAGCCCACACAGGACTGAAATGTCCTCCTAGACCTAACGTTGGACCAAGAGCTCCTCTTCAGCTTACGTAGGAACGAAGACATACATTTTTGAAATTTGTTAAAAAAGATATTTTAACTTTTTTTTGTTCAATGGCAGGTGTGATGTGCCGTGTCCGAGCTCACCGTCTTGGGGTTGACTACATTTAAACATATTGTAATCAGATGAACACTGCAACCACTATAGACATGGATGAGAAAGAGTATAAGTTGTGACATGGATGAGAAAGAGTATAAGTTGTGACACAGGTGAGAACATACGGTATTTTTTCTTCCGTTGCAACGCGCATACTGTATGTGCTAGTATCTATACCTACTAATAAAAGGGCTATTGCTTCTGCCCATCCGTCATTAAAATTACCCCCGAAGTTGACACAAATTACCCACTGTGCCACCCATAAGTGAAAAAACGATTCGATTCGCTACATGGGCCGTTTCCTTTGGTTTATATACTGTGCTGCCCCCTAATGAAACACAACAACACTGCTAGCCCACTGGCGAAAGCTTTACTCCCCCAATCTAGGAGACATGAGTTCGACCCTAGCGCCGCCCCTTTTCCACTTTTCTTTTTTGTGCAAATTCAAATGCTTTTTAAAATATTCATATCTTTCAAACCCTAACTCCAAATCTAACATGTTATATAAAAATCGCTTAGAAGAATATGTAGATTTCAAATATGCTATTATCTTGCATGTTACTCATTTCTAGAGCTTTATGTAAACAAGTGGCTTAATGTTGATCTTCATATTTTTTTGAAATTGTGCCCATAAAGATTTTTAAAAACACCTTGAGTACACTTCAAAAATCATCCAATCGTTACATTTTTACGCGACACCACTTATCATGTTGTTTGTTGTGTGGAGATTTCAAGGGTTTTGCTAATATCGTCCAGTGTGTATAAGGGGTGATTTTTTTCTCCCGTTGCAACGCACGGGCATGTTTGCTAGTATATCTCTACTACTATTAAACAAACAAACATTATCTTCACTAATTGCACCCCGTCTAACGTACACACAACAATACCAAGTAATCACAGCCTCATGATTAGGCCCACTTATTTTAATCTAACCGTCGACACAACAACTAAATATCCCAGAAAGTACGTTTAGCAAATTGAGGGAGCGGACGAAAAATATGTCGTTCGCGGCCGCATTCGTTCAGCTGCTATTGGAAAAAAAAACACAATATACGGGAAACATCAGGTGCACAACTAACTCTCACGAATCATTTTCCATAATCTTCGGCTCACGAATCGCTCTCCAACCCCAGGCCCGCCCGCGGCGGCAGCCGCCCATCGCGCAGACGCCGTCGCTGACACCTCCCTGCCCGCTCAACGCTCCAGGTGCTCGGCCGCGCCCTGAACACAGGATCATCGACTCCTCTCGCACCCTCATTGCAACCGTCGCCGACGCTGACGGCACTCATTATATCACCGAGGAGGACCTCGAAGTGCCGCACGGCGGTGTAGGCGTGCAACTACTCCTCGATCCCGTGCGGCGACCGACGGGTCCGTAACTTGCCGCAGCGCTGGGAGCGGATGAGGCCACACCGCGCGCAGGATTGGGGCGGTGGTTGGACTTGGATCTGGCAAGCTTGATGCGGCTGTGTCCTGCGCCTGCCGGACGCCCAGACACCTTCCCATCCCTCCTGTGAAGGTATTTGTCCATTGATGGTGTGTGGATGTCAAAATTCAATTCCCTGCCATGATTTGAGTGACCTTATTTCCATCTGTAATTGCAGATCCCAGTGTGTGGATTTTCTAACTTGTTCCAATCTGCACCTTCCAATCAAGGATCAGGTGACATAGTTTCTACTGAAGCGCTGTACAAGTCAAACTGATGCTTATTGCTCTTGTGACTGATACTATATATTGAGTTAATCCTTGACAAGGTATGGACATCTGATCCCAAAACTCAAGTGTTACGCATCCCATATTAATTTAAATTTAAAGCTTTCATTAGGGTTCAGATACATTTTCAGATGTCGATGTGAATCAGGATGGAAAATTGATAGAGCAGAGTGGTTGAACTTTGTCTCACGAGATCCATTCTTTATGAAGGTAATGACTCTCCCATATCTTAGGTTAGCCTTATATAGTACCCATGCAGGAGAGCATTTCAAGGTAATAGCTAATTTTGTTCTTGATCATATGAACTGAAAATCGTTTTCCTTAAACAATGAGAACACATAATTTCATTAGCGTTAAATGGAAAGAAAATAAAAGCTCTTCACTTTACACGATGCTTTCATGTTTTGCTTATCGGATTTGTCTGGAAGCGTTGAATGGAATGTTTATGGAGAAACCTATTTTAGGAAAATGCAGGCTGAAAGGGCAGCCTGTCAGTTTGTGGCTGTGTAAGTTACATTGTGCAACTGATAGGTCAACCGGCAACATGTTGATCTCCGATTTTCTGAAACCTGCTCCTTATAACTGTCTATCAGTCAGTATCGTTCAGGGCCAAAATTCTTGATTTAACTTTTGTCAGTTTCAAATATTCGTTCACGATATTCAGGTCCAAGCATAAGTAACGACCTATTTGAGAAAGTTGGTAACACATTCGGATCAGGAGTAGTAGAAATTCTTCAGGGCATTTGGATCTTGAACTATAGGTACTGAAGTATGTGTTGTTTTTTAACTCAACCCTCTTCCTGGTTTTGGAACTGTTGACAGACAAGCTTGCTCATAGGCTGATGACATTCTCACAAAAAAACACCAAGATATTGTGTATAGAGATGTCTTGCAGGTATAACACAGGTTTCTTCTCCATTCATGCTAATCCATTTTATTATTTTATTCTTTCAGGCATACTTCTCATCTCCTTTTAATACTGCTTCTTTTTATTTATTTTTTGATTTCTGTTCATGTTATGCAAGCTGGATTTGGCAGTTTTGTTTGGCTAAAAGTCAATTGACATGTCAATATACGTGAGCCGCAAGGCGCCCATCACTGCCGGGGGGAGCCGCTGAGGCTGTGAATGCTACCAAAATCTGCAACCGCTAACCCCTTCATCTCACCCCGTGGGCATGAGATGCGTCATCCATCGTGTAGCTGCAGCACGATGTTGCTTATAGGATTAACTGAGGTAAATTTACTATGATTCCACATGGAATCCACTAATTATGTCTATAGTATCTTTTTCGCATCTCTTCTAGTGAGGCCAATATTTGAAAAATATATTGTGCTGCGTTCCAGTAATCATAAATATGAACGATCTTGATCTCTTCCCTCTATCATCAAGCCCTAAGCTTGGTGACATAGATTTAACCTAAAATAGGTTTCAAGTGTACAGTTTGCACCAAAATGTTGAATGTCCCTCATATGCATTGCCACCATGCAGTGGATGATACTGTTTGTGGGTCCTGCAAATTTCTGGTCATAAAGAAGGATCGTCTTGAGATGAATACTTATCCTTCTTGCCAGCAGTATTTAGGCTACTGCACCAGTTCCAAAATTCATTGCTTTATCACAATGTCATGTTGTTTAAACATAAGCTAACATAGTTTCCAATTTTGTTGTAGAATTACTAAGCATGTCTCTGCGTTTAGGAGTTGAAAAGGCTTTGAGTGGACGCCAAGGGAAAGGTGAATCTGTTAATGTAAGTGAATTTTCTTGAAATGATATGAGGCTTATCAGTGTGCCTTCTTAAATACCAAGCTTATATGGAAGTGTAGGGAAATCATTCTGATTTGCTTCGTTTATTGAATAACACTTCCATTTTTCATTCTAGGCAATGAAGATTCAGAACATGGTGAAATTGAATGAAACATATATTCTTTGAAGAAATGTGATACAATGGGATATCTGTGATTGCAAAAACTTCAAACTGGAGACGAGTAAGGCTTTCTCCACTCATGTGCAGAACCCTCTGTCCCCTCTTTTGCGATCTGTCTTGTCAGATATTTAGCTAAAAACAATCTGTCCAATACCCTCTTACAATTTGCGATCTCTTAGTCATTTTCTGTATTTGAATTTCTCTATTTGATAGCCAACGTTTAGATATGTGCGATCTGGTAATTTGTAGAAACGTATTTTGCTTACTTATTTTCTTGTACAAGTTCCTAATGTAACATTTACATTTTTGTACACATTCAGCTAGCTCAAGGGAATGAGTTGCCCTTTTGAGATAAAGAAGCGAGTAGTCTGTAAATTATACAATAAATCATGATATTACTTTGGCATTTTGCATTGTACAAGGGAAATTGGTCGATTAGAGCTGACTTATGGACACTGTTTTATTGATGACTGACATGGATTTTTGCTCCATGTAGGTGCAATGTTTTTGAAAGTAAAGGTTTCAAGCATGGTTCACTTTAAACTGGCGATAATGAAATTGGAGACAACATCCGTGAGAATTGCATAATCTAATTTACGAATTAATGAGATAATTGCTTGTGTCTTCACTCTTTACACTATGCATAGAATGATTAACTGTTTTGCTAAGTCTCAGTCGACTGAGACTTGATTATGTTACATTAGGAACTTGCATGGAGATCCGTGCAAAATTTTGTTTTTAACCTTTTCTTTTTTCTTCTTATATACTATGTCACTGATTAAGACTTGGTTAAATCTCATTCGACTCCCAATGATAAATTATAGCGTTTCTTGAACATTTGAATCATAAGTTGATTTGTTAGTGCTATCAGAATGTATTTTCTATGCATGTGAATTCTCACATCTGGTTATAATATTCGTGAAGACGTGCGTTGCACGTGCATGTTTACTAGCTATAAAAGGAAAAGAAAAACGAGGTCGTCCGAAAGTCACCGGGGGTCCAACAAAATCACAGTTCAGCTTTAAAAAAAAGGAAAACGAAACCAGTCCCAGAATCCCAATCACCAATCCCTGAAAAACCCTAGCCCCCAAATCGACTGAGTTCAGCCTCCTCCCGACCCGAGTCCCGACCATGACTCCCACCCCCAGCCACCGGCGGCCCGCAATGATGTGACCTGAGGCGCACCGCGTCCCTCTTCCCTCTTGCTTCCATGGAGCCCATGCCGGAGCATCGGCGGCCAAAGCTCTCCGACGCCGCCGGAGGTGGCGACGACCGGCTCAGCGCGCTGCCGGACGACCTCCTCATCCACATCCTCCTCAAGCTCCGGGACGCCCCCGTCGCCGCTCGGACCAGCGTCCTCTCCCGCCGCTGGCGCCGTATGTGGGCTCTCCTGCCGGAGCTCCACTTCCCCGTCCGCACTGACCCCGACCGCATAGCGGCCGCCCTCGCCGCCCATGATGCGCCGGCCCTCGGCCGCCTCTTCGTTGAGGCCATCAAGGCCACCCCCGAATCCGTCGCGGCATGGCTCCCCATCGCCGCGCGTCGCCTCTCCGGTGTCCTACATTTCAGGAACAGGCGGAACATGGACGAAGCCAACACTGCCTCTCCCTTGAAGCTGCCTTGCTTTCAGAACGCAACCGAAGTCATGTTCGACCTAGGTTCTATTGGCCTCACCCTACCGCCTTCTGGCATATTTACCAGGCTCACCGATCTGGAGCTGATTCGCATCTAGCTGCACGGTCCGTGTAGCATCAGTGATGTCGTCTCCTCACCACGGTGTCCATCTTTGCGTCGCATTTTCATTGCCTCTGTTAGGGGTCTGGATATGTTCACAATCCACTCTGGGTCTGTTCTAAAGTTGGAGTTATTAGATCTGCCTAGCTTGCAGCAGCTCAATGTCGTTGGGCTGGCTCTGCAAGAGTTAGGAGTATGGCATTGCTTCACCGATGCTCTGAATCAAAGTCAACCCATTGCCAACATCTCAGCCCCTCAGCTGGTGACACTTGATTGGAGTTCTTATGATCCTAGCACCGTCCTGCTTGGCAAGATGTAACATCTCCAACAGCTGAGCACGGGATGTTTTTTTGTTTATGGACGATGGATTTTCTGCACGGAATCGTCATTGCTTGATGCTTTTGCAGCATTTTGACCACATCAGCAGACTTAATCTCACCCTTGCCTATCCACCGGTGAGTTCATTCTTATGTGAGTTACGCAATTATTGTAAAATGCTAGCAAGCCAATAAAGATTATAACCAAACTTGGAGTAAACTTAAGAAATACCCCCTCCGTCCCATAATATAAGAGTGTTTTTAACACTAGTGTAGTGTCAAGTATGTCATTAGGAATATCTGAGAAACCATGCAAAATTGAAAATTCACAACAATGCACACAAAGTAAACTTGTTTACTGTGCGTTAGTCACTTTGTAGAAAATGAGATGTTTGTGTCATTCTCCAACTGTTATATGACTACTTGTGATTCTACAGGCCCAAGTCAATGGAAGATTTTTGATGGAAGAGATGACAAAGTTTCCTAACATTACCATTTTGAAACTATGTTTAATGACATGTGGACATTCCTTTGGAGCCAGCTCCTTCCATGTTCTCAAAATTTCTAGTGGCATAAGAGAGCTGGAGCTTAAACTTGCTGGCATGCAACAGGAGGTAACACTATTCTTTGTTTGTGGCGAATCCTATGGCTTAGTGACGAGTTGGCCTACTCTTGTTGGTCAGGGTTAGATACTGACGTGTTGCTTATCAAGCTTGACGAAGTAATATACTACTTGGATTCGTGACTTTGTAGTAAGTTTTGTTAGTAGAAAAGCTTACCAGTCTGTTGGAAATGCCAAAATAAACTGATGGGGTCTTATTTTCAGCAAAGAAATTGGACCCTCCTTTGATCTTCTTCAGAAATAATAAAAAACTTCTTTTGTACGGGTTGATGATAGCACAATACACGACAGTGTGTGTAAGATTTATAATAATGTTGGTTGTATGATTTCTTATATGCATAGAGCAATTATACTTTCTGCAATATGCTGGCTCCAAATTAACTTATCTGTTTTATTTTCTTTTGTAAATTTTGTTTTGGACATATTTAAGAGTATCCGTGGAGTCTAATTATTTCTTAGTTTCATCTTTCTTATCTCTAGCTGATATGCCTCTTGTTTCAGGCACTCGCTGCGTGCCAATCAGGTTGCATTTGTGCCGAGCCATCAAACTGGGAAACCGAGGAACTCGTGCTCCATTGCCTCGAAGAAGTAGCAATCAATGGCTTGGGAGGAACTGAACATGAACTCGCTCTTGTGAAAAGGTTATTCAACTGGACAACAGTGCTAAAGAGGATGACAGTAAATTTTCATGTCTCAATGACTGAAAGCAAGGCCAAAGAGCTCCGCCAGCTGCTACTAAGCTTCTCTAGGCCAGGAATATGTCTGAAATTCCTGCATCGTGGAAAAGCTTGTTCGTTTGACTAGGGCACCAACTTTATCGCTTTGTAGTGGGGTTGTCGGTTCAGCGGAGCCTACTTTTGTGAGACTGAACTTGGGTAACTTGTGTCCACTATCTCTGAGACTGAACTTTTGTAACTTGTTTAATTCTAGAACTTGTTTTCAGTGTCTGTGAGACTGAACTATACGAGTAACTCGTCCAACTCTAGTAACTTGTTTAAGACTTTTTCAGCATTTGTGAGGCTGATGTAACTTGTACAATCCTACTTCCTACGATGATCAGGATTGGACTGTGATCTTTGGCATGATGTGCTTCTGTTCTGCACCTTGTTTCTTCTGGTGTCCAGTAATTTTTAGATAACGGGGGGGGGGGGGGGGGGGGGGGGGGGGGGGGGGGGGGGTCTGGTGTCCAGTAATAAGCAGTTTGGTTGTCAAGATTTGGTTTTTAAGCCTTTTGTTTTAGCCTGTCACATATTTTCCTGTTTTCAGCACTCTTTTAATGTTTGGCCGACTGTTTAATGGAATTGATACTGGAAGATTGTTTAGCCATAACATATTTGTGGTTTTTCTGCAGAGGTGACATCCAACAGAGCACATAATTATGATAAGTTGTATACTTGCTTGCATAACAGAATTTCATATACAACACAGCGTCCCCTGCAGCATTTCCAGCTTGATGCTCGTCCCGCCTTCATTTAAGCTTGTGCTGCAGGTTCATATTCAGATCCGGGGGAGTGTAGGATTACGATTAGCCTTGGTGATGCAAGTAGTTTATTGAGAGAGTTTGATAGGTTGCAGAGTTGACGATGAATGAACGAATTCAAACCAATCATGGAATGGTCCTGCTGGATGGTTGTCCAAACCGAGGAAGGGTTGTCCAAAAATCTCGGCATCAAATTCTATGAATAAGCAACAGAGTACACACCGCGGCCACCGGCTAATCCGACTCATCTGTATCCGAATATGAACCTGTAAAAGCATGTAAAAAAGGCGCAATTAGCATCCCACTCTAGATGGCGATAATTTGAGTGTTCTTATTAACCACTTCTCCCACCATTTGGATAGTTCCATGGAGTTGGCACAAACAGAAGGTGCAAGAACATGAATACCATGAGCTACTTCTTCTCAGCCTTGCTGCAATCACCCGATTTTGAGAGAGATTGCACTCATCAAATTTTGTATCTTTACCGTGTCTAATTAATCTGAGAAATATCTGTTGCTAATTTTTATATATGGTACGGCCGCTAAAATGTAAAAACCAAAAAAATGATAATCTAACTTACTTTCAGACGGACAGATGTTTTCTTTGATGTTGATTTGATCAACGAGCACTCCATATGAACTCAAGATGTTTAAAACTTTGTCAACCTTCTCATTTATTTCACGACATTTGATCTCAACCTCACTAAGATGCTTCGATGCCAAGATATGCTTTGTATAATTGTAGCTTTGCTCTGTTTCTTCGACGTAGTCATATGGCTTCAGAATTACCAGAAATGATTCAAACAATGCGCGCTTCAACTTAAACAAGACAAAGCCTGTCATAATTAGAAAACATGCATGTACCTACCTTGGACAGCCGAAGGCTGAGCTTTTCCAGAACGGGTGAGTGCTGGAGAAAGTAATGGAGTGGGCCAAAGTCAGGCTCTACACACCAATCATCGAGTGACAATGTCTTAAGCTTGTTGAATGTAGTGCACCACTTGAAATCTTCTGTTGAAGTAAGCTGAGCGAGATGCGTAAGCACAAGGTAGTAGATCCAATGAGTACAAGATTTGTGCAAAAAGTCAGAATTAAAGTAGAGAAAACAGGAAACCTAGCGACGATATATGTCCAGCAGATGTCATTGTTGATTCCGAAATTCACTTGAAGCATGAATTTTAGGAGCTAGGTCCTAAAAATTGACATTTGAATTCGATCCCTCAAACTCGCAAACAATCAGTTCATGTTTATACTCATTAATTGTTATTTGCTGCAAGGGATTTCTTGTTGGATTTCCCAGTAATTATTTTCTTGATGAAAATTGAAGTATATTCATTCCTCCTAAGTTAACTAATTAATGGCACGAGCAACAACATATGGTCCGCCTCCTTCCCTAAAAAATTAGGGTTCTTCTGCCTCCCGCCGGTCCGCTTCGTCTCCAGTGGCCTTAGGGCCATGGAGGTGCTGTGGATCCCGACCCTTGCCGGTGGGAGGGCTCCGTTTCCAGATGTGTCTTCGAGATTTGTTAGGGTTTGTGTCCTGCCCAGAAAGGCGAGACGGCGGCGGCTCCCTAAAGATGGAATAAGATTCTCCTCGCCTAGCCCCTGTTCCGGTGGTGCGACTAGCATCGTCAGTGGGCGTGTGGAGGTGTGTCTTCGGCGGATCTGTCTTGCGTGGATTTGCTCGGATTTGTTCGTCATTCGTCTACGTTCGTGTGTTTTCAGGTTGGATCCTTCCGATCTACTCTACTCTTCATCAGCGGTGGTTGCTGTTCTGGTGCGCTGGTCCCATGGGGCCTTAGCACGACGACTTCCCGACTGTCTGCTACAACAAGTTTTGCCCGTCTCCGGTGAGGGAGGGGCAATGACGGCGGCGCGCCTTCAGCTCGCTTCAGTGCTTATAGTCGTCGCTAGGTGGTCTACGGATCTGGATGTAATTTTTATTATTTCTGGTGTTCGTTGTACTGTCATGATTGAAGATGAATAGATCGGATGTTTTCCTGAAAAAAAAACATATGGTAACCAACTATGAAAGCCATAACTTAAGCAGAGGGGCAATCATATTATATACCACTTGAAGGTTAGCTATGAGCTCTAGATTGGTGACATCTGACAAGGCTTCAAGAACCACGGGACCATCATCGTCATCGTCCGTATCATAGTGAGAAGGGCTAAAAGAACCGTCATCATCCTTAATTATCATAGTGGGAAGGGCTGAAAGAACCAGGTGAGCTACCATGGTCGCAATAGTAGCACCCAAGATCAGAGATACCAAACTTGATGACGATACCGGCTATCAAGCTTGACAAACACTGACACCAGCGACGGCAGAAAATGCTCTCGAACATTTGGATTTCGGGGGCCCGGGGCGACCGCCCCCTGCCCCCCCTCAGGGCCGGCCCTGGGTGGGAGGGCTCCGTTTCCAGATGTGTCTTCGAGATTTGTTTGGGTTTGTGTCCTGCTTAGGAAGGCGAGACGGCGGCGGCTCCCTGAAGATGGAATAAGGTTCTCCCCGCCTAGCCCCCGTTCCGGTGGTGCGTCTAGCATCGTCTGTGGGCGTGTGGAGGTGTGTCTCCGGCGGATCTGTCTTTCGTGGATTTGCTCGGATCTGTTCGTCGTTCGTCTATGTTCGTGTGTTTTCAGGTTGGATCCTTCCGATCTACGCTACTCTTCATCAGCGGTGGTTGCTGTTCTGGTGCGTTGGTCTCATGGGGCCTTAGCACGATGACTTCCCGGCTGTCTGCTATAACAATTTTTATTATTTCTGATGTTCGTTGTACTGCCATGATTGAAAATGAATATGTTGGATTTTTTCCAAAAAAAAAATATGGTAACCAACTATGAAAGCCATGACTTAAGCAGAGGGGCAATCATATTATATACCACTTGAAGGTTAGTTATGAGTTCTAGATTGGTGACATCTGACAAGCCTTCAAGAACCACGAGACCATCATCGTCATCGTCCGTATCATAGTGAGAAGGGCTAAAAGAAGCGTCATCATCAAACACATTAAGCGTCAGGTGAATGGCGCTCGCTGGCATGGGTGATCCACCTGGGGATTTTTACTGTGCGATAAAAACGATGATTTTTTTTCTTCAGAAAGTGCTGGTTTTTAGATAAACGCTTCACTGGTCCTCCAGATGGCCGGATATAGAGAGAGAGAGGTAGCCTAGCGTAGCGTCCTTTCCTTTCCTTCTCCCACGCAACTTCCTTCCTGGCGGCTACGAATCCCCTCTCCGCACGCCTCCTCCTCTCCCAGGACCTGCCGCCCCACATGCCGCTCCCCCCCCCCCCCTCGGTGGTGGAGGCCCTGCAGATCCAAGCGGGAGGAGGCATATGACTCGAGGTCGCCGCCGTGTGCCCGCTCCGTCGTCATGGGTTGTCGCCGTGCTCCCCTCCTCTGCGCGCCATCGCTAAAGGAACTCGTTGGCGCCACCGATCTGCTCCCCATTCCCCTTCACCGTCGGTGTCCATGTGTGGTCGTCTTCAGGGATCCAGCTATGGTCGTCGCCGTCACAGAGGCAAGAGGAGGAAGATGTGCCTCTTCCATGGCGGCCAGAGGACGAAAACATATAATAGAGCACCTGCACCCCGGCCCGCTTATCCTGTACGTCCATATACATCGGGATATGTGCCAGCCGTTTCCGTAAGATTCTCAGTTCACGGTTATGTCGCTCGTGTTATTAGTTGTACCCGGCCGTCATCCGCCTACTTCCTACCTTAGGCTACTGTACAACGAGATAAGGACAGACACTATCGGACACTCCAGGAGGTGGCCCGTGACTCTGGTCCATCTGCGTCCCCCCTTGTATCTCTGGGAGCATGCTAGGCGGCAGGGGAGGGGGATTCATCTGAGGCCGAGCATGGAGAGAACCCAAATCTGAGCGGGAGGCGGGAGCTTGCTCGGCGGCGGCGGCGGCGGATTCTTTTGAGATTGATCATGGAGAAGAAACGGAGCCTGCAGCATCAGTTGCTGAGTATGGAGGAGGAGGGGAATCAGCTGCTGTACGGGTCTGCCGCCGAAGAACGGGACGCGGACCACCGCGTGTAATCTCCGGCACCGGCGGGTGTTCTATGGCACCATCAGGTAAATATGTGTTCATTGATTTTGGCAGAGCCCCTTTTGCGGATGGGATTTAGGTTGTCGGCATTCTCCACCGCCTGCTAGGTTTGATTTAGGCCCAAATCCGAGAGTTGTTTAGCCAGTCTGTATCTTCTCAGCAGGGTTAATCTTCATTTTTTTTCTTTGCATCGAACCTCAGGGTTAATCAGACGGGAGGGAGATAGCAAGAACCGAGTTCAAGTCCATCCTTCTTCGTCACCATGCAGGTACAGAGGCTGTCTGAATGGGGATGCAAATGACATGGCCGTGTGCATGTATGAAACTCCGGTTTAATGGCTGTCTGAATGTATTGTGCCAAAAATGCAGATATACACGGCATTAAGTTTCGATCTAATCACACTCTGAATCCTTTGATACAAAATGCAGATATACACTGCATTAAGTTCCGTTCTAATGGCAGTCTGAAAGTGTTGTTACAAACGGATTGAGAATCCTGATTTTGTGTAGTCGGGCATCCGCGTACAAAACGATTCTTCAGTCAGTACGCGCATGGCGCGCCGCATATCATGTGTATGGTACATCGTGGGATGAATAATGTGCATGGCACATTTACAAGAGCTTACAATCACACAACCCTAAACGTGCGGTGTGAGAAACGATGCTAAAAAAAGGAGCTTTGTCTGACCAAGTCACGGGCTTGCGTCCATATGCTTGGTGGGCATAAGCGAACAAAAGTGGACACAGCCTAGGCTACCTGTGCGTCCAGAGCGCCAGCGCCCCGTAACAAACGCATCTGCCACGGTAATCAATCTGCATAAACGGTTCCATCCGATGCGGATCTCGAGGTTCAGTAGCTGGTGCCAACGCACAGGATAACGCGGCCCCGGTGCAGATGCTCTAAAAATCCGCGTCCGGCCAGAGGAGGAGGAGGCGCTTCTCCAGCCAGATCAGTGGCCACCACGTCGCCGTCGACGTCTATCCTCCTCGACGGATCAACTTCCTCGCCAGGCAACTACTCCTGATCTTGAACAGTAGCTTGGAAATCTGGCACCGGCATGTGCAGCTGCGGGTCAAATTGTGGATCCATTAACTATGAGGTTGGTGCTTCATCTTCTAACGTAAATCTTCTCATGACCAACAATATATTTTTAGTTTCATCTGGTCATTGTTTGAATTGTCTGCTGTGGTGCCTATATCACGTTTTCCTTGTATGTTCGCTTCATGCCGAACCATACTAATCCAACTGAACTACTGAAGTCCTTGAGCTATTTCTTGGACTATTTCATTATTTATGATTGTCTATTTTTTTCTCTAAAAAAGAGGGAAAAACTTGGTCTTAGATTCTGCTGCATAATGTGTCAAAAAATCTGTCTTTGACAGCTCGTATATGTTTTCTGAAATTATGCGCCTCTGCCTGCCATTTAGTTTTTTTGCTCGGTCTCAGATGCGCTGGAGACAGGGGACTTCGACCGCGCCCGCCCGCACCCCAAGTTCCTCCACACCAACGCGACCTCTCACAAGCTCCACGGCCCCCAGCGTGAAGGGGGGCGGGTATGACAGCGACACCAGCTACAACTTCGCGCCACCGTGAGTACCCGGCCTGTTCTTTGTTTTGTTTTGTTTGATCTAAGTATGGCGCACCTGGTTCGGTGTTTCTTCTTGTGTCCATAGGAAAGCAAAGCTGTACACGGTACCGTCAAGCTGCTCAAGCACATGGAGACTGCCAAGGTCCGGCTCGTCATGCGACAGGCCAAGACCCTCAAGATCTATGTCAATCACCTCGGTACTTCTTTGCTTGTCCTTTTTTTTTTGGAGTATAAATTTGATCAGGTTCCTATAAAAGGTTTACTGAAATTCTGAAGGACGTCCCATATACTTTAGTGCTTGTATGTTCATCTTAAATTCTTATGGCCTCATCTTTGCCTATAGGAATTTGACTGTTGGCTTTGTTATCTCTGAAAATGGATGATGGATTATGCAAATTTGGTGACTAAACTTGGTGACAGGTTAGTTGTGTTCTTGATTTAGAGTGTGATCTTGTTTTACGGGAAACATAATCAGAAGACGCCATAACTCATTATGCATGTTATGTTGCTTTGATCTTAGACAGCTACCAGCCCCAATAACTTGTCAGTATTTACATAGTGTACAACTTGTTATGATGAAAACAACTGAACCTCTCCATCATTTGTTTGGCGACGATACCATTTGGTACAGAACATAACTTAAACACTCATGCTGCTTCCGATGTCTTTACTCTTCAATCATTCAAAATTTTCTTGATGCTTTTTTTTTTTTGTTATTTCAGGAGCAATTTGAGATCGAAATGGATGATGGGAGGATGCAAACTAACACAGTAGGATGCTCCATGTCAAATGGTATATTTATCTCTCCTTTTAGCTAGATGAAAATTTCAACGTCGCTTAATTATTTGGTATGCTGCCAATATGGTGGACTGGTGCAAGATTGTAGACCTATAATTGGGCATGCCAAGATTCATTTGTTGTTCATGGCATTAGTTAGACTCCGGCTGCCGGCCAACGGAAGGCTCTCCTCGGCCTCTTCCCCTTGACATGTTTTGTTCTGTTTGATCACCTTTAGGAGGTGCAGGCTCTCCTAAATCGAAATCACATTTAACTTTTATAATTGATTGAACAATGCTATAGAAGAGAAGGATACATATCCTCTCTAGATTAACAGACCCTAAAGGAAAAGATTTAAAATGAGAAAAGTTACATCAGTACCTATATATACAGTTCTTATTACATTCTTTCACATAGTTTTCTTAAGACCCACACCATAATTCAAAAACATTTTTCTTTCTTGACACTGGTCATACTACTTGATCATGCTACTATAGAGGAGAACACAAAATATAGCGAATTTAGTTGGGACAGCCTCTCACTCATTAACATTACTTATGTTCATACTTTCCAGTGTTGCCATATAGATGTCTGGCGGCGGCATCCTCAACAACCTTGCGTGCAGGGTATGGGGCGCAGGGTAAAGAGATGAGGGAATGGGAGACGACAGCGCAAAAGAGCGGCGGCATCCTCGACGGCAACGGGGCGTCTACGGAGGTCGGCCATGTCGCCAGTAGCGGAGCTAGGTTCAGCCTACGTCCCAGGCAAGCAGTGTAACTACAGCAAGCTACAGTGTCATTTTGCTACAGTACGCTACAGTTAACAAAGAAAAAATCCACCACGCCCCAGGCCAAGGCCCTGGCTGCCTGGGGCCTAGAACCGCCCCTACATGTCGCCCTCCATCATGATCAGCCTTGCGCGCAGAGTAAGATTCTCCAGCCTTGCCTGCTTGGCATCCTCATGCCGTCGGAGTCGGTGGCCGTCTGGAGTCGTGTAGGTCGTGCCCTATGTAAGCATGGCCTTCTTCAGGCTTGCTTCTACTCCATATGCCTCCATGTAGAGGAGAGTGTAGCGGAGTCGTCTGGAGTCATGTAGCGGAGTACACTTTTATGGATGGAACCGAGTCATGCAAACGTTTGATGCTTTACTGTAGTTAATAATATATTCCGCTCGTCAATCTCTCATCGTTTGCATGTCCATATGCCACTCAGAAAGCAAAAAAGAAACTGAAAAGGGTGCGTACCCAACCTGGCACCGCCCAAACCACCTCTCAAGCGGCGCGCCCCAACAACTAGTCCTTATCATAGTGGGAAGGGCTGAAAGAACCAGGTGAGCTACCATGGCCGCAATAGTAGCACCCAAGATCAGAGATACCAAACTTCATGACGATACCGGCTATCAAGCTTGACAAACACTGACACCAGCGACGGCAGAAAATGCTCTCGAACAAGGGAACCCAGCCGCTACCACCTTCTAGCTCCAAGTGAAGGAGGCTTGGGACGGAAATGAGAGCACGCCTGCTCACATAGAGAAGACAAGTGTAATTTGTGATACTGAGGCATCGCACAGATTGCGACGAGATCTTGTCTGCGAAAATGAGGCAACGGTTCATCTTGATCGTTAGTAGGTTTGGGCATCCCGAGAGGTCAGACCTTCAAGCTCTAGCCTGTCAAGTGCTGGGTGACCATGGGCTCGTGGAGGTGCTTTGAGATTGGCGTTAACTCATGGCAGCAGATAAGGCGGGTCTCACGCGAGGAGAAGAAAGAGATTTTTTTCCCCATCAAAACCCAGTCCCAATCCCGGGAAAACCTAGCCCCCAAAATCGAGTGCAGCCTCCCCCGACCGTGCCTCCGACCCATAACCATCCCCAGCCACTGGCGACCCGCAATAGCATGACCTATGGAGCCCATGCCGGCGCATTGGCGGCCAAAGCCCCCCGAGGCCGCCGGCGTCGACGCTGGATGTGGCGAGGACCGGCTCAGCGCGCTGCCCGACGACGTCCTCATCCGCATCCTCCTCAAGCTCAGGGACGCCCCCGTTGCTGGTCGGACCAGCGTCCTCGCCCGCCGTTGGCGCCACATCTGGGCTCTTCTCCCGGAGCTCAACTTTTCGGTCGGCACTCACCCCGACCGCATACGCGCCGCAAGGGTGTGGTGAAATAGGGCATCCTCAGACTACCGCGCCGAGACCTATATTTAAGACGAAGGGGGCGTGCATGGGTGAAATTAAGCCGAGTGTTTATGTTCGTACACTCGGCTTACAGGGAGGCGAAGGGACTGATGTTCTAAAAAAAGAAAAAATATATATAAGCCGAGTATGCCGTTAGTGGGTACTTGATTTACATAGCCCGCCATCACGAAGACATCAAGGGTGCGGAGGATGGCCGCGTGCAGCCACAATGCTGAGGCTTGTCTATAAGCCGAGTACTTTTTTCTTCATACGTCGAATGCTTCTTATATGTTTCGTGTATTTTTAGCAGTGCTCGGCTTAGCCAATGATCTGCGTTACGTGCTTTATTTGATGTATCGGCTTAGAGGTGTATAAGCCGAGTACCCGACAAATAACACTCGGTGTATGTAAGCCGAGTACATGTGTTTCTCCCGTGTGTACATGTGTTTCTAGATTTGTTGGTGCACTTATTTCAGTTTAGTTCTAAATCTCGATTGTTTCATGGCATTAAAAAGAAAAGAGACTAATATATTGTTTCTTGTGCATGTATTACGGGGAGAGAGATATTGTTGAGGCCGTGCGATCACAATTGACAGTCTCAATCCCCAATCCCTGAAAAACCCTAGCCCCCAAGTCTCCACGAAAAAAGAGATCGACTGAGTTCAGCCTCCTCCAGATCACGACTCCCTTTCCCATCCCCAGCCACCGGCGCCCCGCAATGGTATGACCTGAGGCACCGCATCCCTCTGCTCTTGATTCCATGGAGCCCATGCCGGCGCATCGGCGGCCAAAGCTCTCCGAGGCCGCCGGCGTCAACGCTGGAGGTGGCGAGGACCGACTCAGCGCGCTGCCCTGATGACGTCCTCATCCACATCATCCTCAAGCTCCGGGACGCCCCTGTCGCCGGTCGGACCAGCGTCCTCGCCCGCCGCTGGCGCCACGTCTGGGCTCTCCTCCCGGAGCTCAACTTTCCCGTCGGCACTCACCCCGACCGCATACGCGCCGCCCTTGCCACCCATGATGCGCAGGCCCTCGGTCACCTCTCCGTTGTCGCCACCGAGGCCACCCCCACATCTGTGGCGGCATGGCTCCCCATCGCCGCGCGCCGCCTCTCCGGTGTACTACATTTCCAGAACAGGCGGAACATGGATGCAGGCTCCACTGGGAGAAGAGGCGCCTTGAAGTTGCCTTGCTTCGAGAACGCAACCAAGGTCATGCTCGACCTAGATTCTACTGGCCTCACCCTGCCCCCTTCCGGCATATTTACCCGGCTCGCCGAGCTGGAGCTGGTTGGCATCCAGATGCACGGTCCTTGTAGCCTTGGTGACGTTGTCTCTTCACCACGGTGTCCATCTTTGCGGCGCCTTTTAGTTTGCAGTGTCAGCGGTCTGAACAAGTTCACAATCCACTCAGAGTCTCTCCTACAACTAGAGCTCAAGAGGCTGCCTTTCTTGCGACAGCTCGATGTTGTTGCGTTGGTTCTGGAAAAGCTAGCAGTAAGCAGTTGCTTCACCAATAATCAAAGTCAACCCATTGCTGACATCTCTGCCCCTCAACTGGTGACACTTGACTGGACTAGTGCTTATGTTCCTAGCTCCGTCCGATTTGGCGAGATGACACGCAATCGTCATTGTTTGACGCTTCTGCAGCATTTTGACCGCATCAGTAGACTTATTCTCATCCTTGTCTATCCGGTGAGTTTATTCTTATGTGAGTTCTGTCATTATACAGAATAGAAAATTCAGAACAATGCAGACACAAGTGGATTTGCTTGATTATTGTGTGTTAGTCACTTTGTAAGAAATGAGATGTTCGTATACTTATCTGTTATATGACTTCCTGTGAACCTATAGGTCAAATGTTACGGCCGATTCTTGATGGAAGAGATGACAAAGTCTCCTAACATTACCATGTTGAAACTGAATGTTATGGCACGTGGGCATTCCTTTGGAGCCAGCGTATTCCATGTTCTCAGGATGTCTAGTGGTATAAGAGAGCTGGAGCTTAAACTTCTTGATATATCGACGGATATGGAGGTAACACTATACTTAGTTTGTGGTGAATCCCATGCTTAGCTGTGAGTTGCCCTTTTCATGTTGTTTCTTAAGGTTAGAACTGATGTGTTGCTTTTCAAGTTTGGTGAAGTATAATACTACTTGTGTTCGTGACTTTGTAATTTGTTTTATTCCAAAACAAACTGATGGGGTCATATTTCCAGTAAAGAAATTGGACCCCCTCCCCCCCTTCGATCTTCAGCAATTATAAAATCTTCTTTTATTTTTATATGGGTTGATGATAGTTCAATACATGACATTTTGTGTAAGGTTTATAGTAATGCTGGATGTACGATTTTGTATATGCATAGAGTAATTCTACTTTCAGCAATATATAGCTGGCTCTAGATTAATCTATGTACTTTATTCTTTGAGTTGTAAATTTCGTTGTTGACATATCTAAGACCATCCATGCAGTTTAATCATATCAAATCATATAAATTAATCTTATCACTTATTAGAGCTGGTATGCCTCTTGTTTCAGGTGCTTGTTGTATGCAATTCAGGTTGCATTTGTGATCAGCCATCAAACTGGAAAAGAGAGGAACTCGTGCTCCCTTGCCTCGAAGAAGTAACAATCAATCGCTTGAGAGGAACTGAACACGAACTCGCTCTTGTGAAAAGGTTATTCAACTGGACATCGATGCTAAAGGGGATGACAATAAATTTCCACGACTCAATCACTGAGAGCAAGGGCGAAGAGCTCCGCAAGTTGTTACTAAGCTTCTCTAGGCCAGGAATATGCATGAAATTCGCTCGTCGTGGAGAAGTTTATTTATGTGACTAGCGCACCAACTCTGTCGCTTTGCAGTGGTTGTCAGTTCAGAGCAGCCTATTTTTGTGAAACTGAACTTGGGTAACTTGTTTGAGTCCAGCAGTTTGTTTCCAGTATTTGTGAGACTGAACTCTTGTAACTTGTTTAATTCTAGAACTTGTTTTCAGTATTTGTGAGGCTCAAGTGTAGTAACTTGTTTTCATACTGATGCACATTTGTGGTTGTTTCTGTGATCTAAGGCTTAGCTGCAGGGATTATCCAGCAGAGCATGAAAAGGTTGGTTTACTCCACACACAGCTGAGCAGAGTGACACTTTCGGCATTCGGTGCCCTATATGCAGCAAGCTGAATTTCATATACAGCAAAGCACCACCTGCAGGTTTATATACAAACTTGTGATCGCTAGTGCTATATATTGACTATAGGGGTGAATTAATGAGTCGGAGTCGATTTTGGGGCTAGAGTTTTTCTCGGGGGCTGGGGATCGGGGCATTGGTTTTGTACTCTGAGGTGACTTTCGAATTTATTTTATTCGCACGTTGATCCCCTATCTATCTACTTATTTTTTTTTAGAAAAACAAGGAGAGCTTCCCCGGCCCCATTTCATAGAAAAGAAGCCTGATAAAAACAGGTCTACAGGTTCACAATTATTACAGACGTCCCCAAAACTGGGCTAGCTAAAGCAAAGGCTAATACAAATCAAAAAGTATTTAGATTGTCCCAACAACAGCAGGTGAACTACTTTTCGCGCACAAGGCATTTTACATCAGGCAGGGGTGACAGATTGCATCTCAGCAACGCAGGGTACACCAGGAGGTAAACGGGGCTTATTTACTTATTTATCGGAATGACTTTTGTAGAAGTAATTTATTTGAAGGAAAATTTCCTGATCAGCTCGGCCATGATCGTTCCCTTACCTCCTCACATTTACTAAGACCATCCGTAGTGTGGTACCGATTCATATCACAGGTTTTTGTGTTTCTCTCCAATCTAATGTGGGGCATCGCTTCCTACTGTTCACAAGGGAAGGGGCCCGCAGCCGGAGAGCCGCTTGCTCAACTGCTCTAAAATACTCCCTCCGTAAAGAAATATAAGACCATTTAGATCACTAAAGTAGTGATCTAAACGGTCTTATATTTCTTTGCAGAGGGAGTACTTACTTTAGTGACTAGGAATCAAACCATCTTCTTGTATTGATCCTACTGAAGCCTTCCAGGATCGACAGACTCTGTTTTTTTATTATATTCTGTTTGCTGGGAGATAATAATTGTTTAATTTGGTGATTCCAAGCTAATTAGCCAAGCATTGCACCTCAGTGATCATTCACACACCCACTCTGCATGCTAGCTGTAACTTGTTCCCTCAACAAGCATTAGATCGATGCAGATAGAAATTCAAGTAAAGATGAATCAGTCTACCAACAACTGTTTCTAACCATCCTCAAGGACCCATCAAGTAAGCGAAAACCATTTGTTTCTGCTCATGCATCACAAGAAGCCTACTAGCATGGCAATCGAAGAAGCAATACTAAAGCAGTGATTTCTCTTTTAGTAAACAGATTTGCTATTTCACATCTAGATGTGAAATAGTTACCTCACATCTAACTTTCTAATCACAAGATTTAGTCATCAAGATTAGTATTCTTTTGGTTTTTTTTTTGTCCCTTGGTGTTTTCTTTTTAAGCATTTTGTCCCTTGGTGTTGTCCTGTACGTGGTCGCTGTTTCTTTTTTTTTTCCACAACACTTACCCCTCATGCGTTGCAACAGCGTGGGCTACAGCCACATGAATAAAAAAAATTGACTTTCTTTTTTGTTTCTTTTTCTTTTTTTTCATTTATTTGTTTCAAATTCGTAAATTTTTAATTTCATAAATTTTTATATTTTATATTTTTATTTTCTCTTTTTTATTTTTTTATTTTTCATTTTTTTATATTCATAAAAAAATTCATCGTTGTTAGTTGACTGTCCACCAACAAATAGGGGTTGTCTTTTTGCTTGTGCCAGTTGCAATTCTACCCTTAACTTGCAATTAGGGTCTGACCTTCTTTTGTTACAGTTTGCAATTTCATTCTCCACTCGCAATTGGGCTTCGACATTTTTTGTCTTAGTCGACTCGCAACCTGGGCCTGAAACTTTTTTTTGTCCCAGTTGCCACCCTCGACTCGCAACTGAGGCCCAATTTTTTTGTCCCAATTGCAAGTTCACCCTTGACTCGTAACTGGAGCCCGATCTTTTTTGTCCCAATTGCAAGTCCACACTCGACTCACAACTAGGGCCCGATTTTTTTTGTCCGAGTTGCAAGTCCACCATCGACTCACAACTGAGACCCAACCTTTTTTTCCCAGTTGATAGTCCAACCTCGACTCACTACTAGGCTCAACTTTTTTTGTCTCTATTGCAAGTCTACCGTCGACTTGCAACTGGGCCAACCTTTTTTGTCCTAATTGCAAGTCCACCCTTGACTCGCAACTAGAGCCCGACCTTTTTTTATCTCAGTTGCAAGTCCACCCTCGATTCGCAACTGGGTCCAACACTTTTGTTGTCTTAGTTGCAAGTCCACCCTCAACTCGCAACTGGGGCGCGACCTTTTTTTTGTCCCAGTTGCAAGTCCACCCTTGACTCACAACTAGGCCTGACCTTTTTTTGTCCCAGTTGCAAGTCTATCCTCGACTCGCAACTGGGGCCTGACCTTTTTTTTCAGTTGCAAGTCAACACTCGACTCACAATTGGGGTCTGACCTTCTTTTTGTCCCAGTTGCAAGTCCATCCTCAACTCGCAACTAGGACCCGACTTTTTTTTTGTCCCAATTGCAAGTCCACCCTCGACTCACAACTGGGTCCGACCTCTTTTGTCCGAGTTGCGACATAGTGGGCCGTGACTTTTTCGTGGGCGACAACAAAAAAACAGCAAAAAAACGAAACAATACAATGATGGGGCTTTATTTATCTGCTGATGTGGGATGATGTCATAGTTAGATGTGAGGTATTATCTCACATCTAGATGTGACATAGTCGGAAAAAAAAACAGCAAAAAAACGAAATAAAACAAAGAAACAATACAATGATGGGACTTTATTTATCTGCTGATGTGGGATGATGTCATACTTAAATGTGAGGTATTATCTTACATCTAGATGTGACATAGTCAGACCCTTTAGTAAAACCCCGGTGATTTCAGCAACCAAAACAAGTTACAGAGTTCGAGGCTAAGGCTCCATCGTTCAATCCTTCTATCAGGTCCCAACTGCATTCAAATATTACTTATTTTTATTGTTGGAAGGAATACAAAACCCCATAGACAGATCAAGAGCTGATCCACAACCGGAAATTCAGCTATAATTCTTAGGATAAGTACACCCCGGCCACCGACTAATCCGACTCATCTCGATCTGAATATGAACCTGTAGAAGCATGTAAAAAGAGGCGCAATTAGCATCCCACTCTAAATACTTGTGGTGACTTAGAATTTCATAGCGATAATTTGAGTGTTTTTATTGACCACATCTCCTAGCCTTTGGATAGTTATACGGGGTTGTGCAACAACATGAATACCTCAAACTACTTCCTCTCACCCTTGGTGTAATCAAATCACCCAATTTTCACAAAGATTGCACCAGAAGGCTCTAGAGCATACTTTACCGTGCACCCATGAAATTTAGAATCTTTATCGTGTTTAATTAACCTGGGAAAGAACGGTTACCAATTCTTATATACTTATGTATGGGCTGCAAAATTGTAAAGATCTGAAAATGGGTGACTTGTCTTACTTCCAGACGGACAGATGTTTTGTCGGATGCTGATTTGCTCAACGGGCACTCGATAGGAAATCAGGATCGTCAAAATATTGTCAACATGCTCACCTATTTCACGACATTTGATCTTAACCTCACCTAGATTCTTCAAAATGCTCTACATAAATATCGTTGTACCTTTCCTCTGTTTCTTCACCATGGCCATATGGCTTCAAAGTTACCAAAACGAATCAAGCAATGCGCACGCTTCAACTTAAAAAAGACAAAGCCTGTCATAATTAGAAAACATGCACGTACCTTGGACAACCGAAGGACTGAGCTTCTCCAGAACCGGCGAGTGTTGGAAAAAGTAATGGAGTGGGCCAACATCAGGCTACACACACCAATCATCGAGTCATAATATTTTAACTTGTTGTATGTACTACACCACTTGAAATCTTTTCTTCAAGTAAGCTGGACAACCGCAAGAAAGTAAGCACAAGGTAGGAGATCAAATGTAGGGGTGGCCCATCAGTCGGGAAGCCCACCACTAGGCTAGCCTCAGGGTCTGTCTGCAAGCTAGGCCCTTTGGTTGCTAGAAGGTCTGGCTTCTGGATAAGGCATAATCTTGGTGTGCAAGCCAAGACCCTCTCGACACGAGGTCGGTTAGGGATTTTGCAAACCACAGCTCTCATCTCCTTTATAAGGCGAGGCTAGGGGGTAGATCAAAGGCATCTATTCAATAGATCAGACCTCGGTAGCAATTACCATCCTCAATCTGTAACCCCTTCACACAAGGCGTTCCCACAATTAATCAAAAGCAAAGTAGGAGTAGGGTATTACTTCAACCATGAGGGCCCGAACCTGGGTAAAACCCCTGTGTGCGATTCCCACATGTACATCCAGTCAAGCGACAAACACCAGAGGAGCTATCATGGCCACAATAGGAGCTATCATACAGCCAGAAGGGAAGAAACTCCCAAGGTCAGTAGGTTTGGACATCCTGAGAGATCCAGACCATGGTTCACGAGCGCCAAGCCTTCGAGCTCTAGCCTCGGGTGCTGGGAAACATGAGTTTCGAGAAAGCAGGATTGTCGTCTTGTGGTGGACGGTGCCGAGACGGAGCAGACGGACCTGGCATGACAAATTGACAGGGCATACCGGAGCCAGAGGTTCATGTATCGAGATTGCTTCGGATCCTGCTCGTAGAGCTTATCCTCCTAGTTTCATGGTAGCAATTGATATCGCACTCATGGAGGGGTGTCCAGTCACGGAGAACGAGGAGGTAGTTGACGAACGTGTTGAGGCGTTGAAAGTGGATGTGATGGTGATCCACGTAGCCTTAACGCACTAATCAACATGCTTCTTTTAGATGAACTAATCAACATGCTAGGGATATACATATGACAAGCACAAGCTCCAAGTGCAGCAACACTTAAGGCACTAGTTAACACGCTAGGGATATACCTATGGAAAACAAAAGCGGTAAGTGTAACTCTGGATCGTTGTCATGTTAACCTTGCACTTGGAAAGCCTTAACTGCTTGAAGTGTAGTAGATGATTCAGACTGTGCAACAAATACTCAGAACACACCTCGGGGACTTGCCAATGTTCTGATCTGAACTACCTGACATGCACATAGTAGGGCACGCCCAGCTTCACCAGAAGCCAACTAGCATCGTAGCAAATAAATAAAACACATTATATGTGTGCAGAATATCATAACAGGTTCCTGAAAATTAAACGGACATATATATGCCATGAACCAAAAGTACAAAGCAAATAAGATAGCTTCATGTTCAACACCTAACCAAATCCCATTTGCGCCCATGTTTCTAGTTTTGTGGACTGAATTGAGAAGGTCTTAACTCGATGACTGAAATTTTTGCTAAAGGTCCTCTGACGAAGCAGAAAATTAAACTCATAGCAACGTTCCAAATGTTAATCCGGCTCATCCGTATATGAATACGAATACTGCTCGGAATCTGAATATGATCCTGTGGAAGTTTAAAAGGAAAGTGCAATTAGTTAGACTAGTGTCCCACTTGATTTTTAACGTTGTGAAGCAAGAATAACGTCATCTTTTTAACAACAGGAAACAGATAAGTTTTGTCTTGCGTTTTACGTATTTGGTAGTTCAATTAGCTTGAAAAGTATACATTGATAAATTTAATAAATATATATGGGACTGCAAAATTTTAAAAAGATGACGGATAGTCAGCCATGGGCTCTGAGAGAGTTGATAGAGCACGCGAGGGAGAGGAGATAGGGGTGGGGGCACGGTGGTGGTGTGCATGCGGGCGTATACGGATAGTCAGCCAGAGCTACAAGTCAGACGGCGCTACAACAAGTCACTCAGATCATATAAGAGGGAAAAAGACGACCGAGAGAGAAAAAATCAGATGAACGGGTACGTTATACTCACTTGGCAGTAGCATTTAGTTGTAATACTGTGCAACTCTTGCTCCTTATTTTCACATATCCAGGAAAGGCCAGCTTCCTCTATTCCTGCATATTGGCACTTGGACGCCCGCCAGCTTCTCAATTTGGGTTCCGTGGAGTTAGGGCGAGAGCTACCGAACATGCCCGTAGTGGCACACCGAAGCAACTATACTCTCTGTGGGAGGCGACGATTTGGTTGACAACAAGGCGTGTGCTGAGACTTTGTCATGGTAGCGTGTGAGCGTGTATGCAAGTTAACTCTCAAGAAAGTAAACTGTTAGAATTCATAGCCAGTGCAAGTGATAAGATGCAGTCGTACACTCAAAATTCACACATATTTCCGGTCTAGAGAACGTTACTACAACCGGAATTCTTTGCACTTGCTTTCAGTGATGGAGTCATCGAATTATTTTTTCATCTTTTTAGCATGCCTACACCAAACTTATCTGGTTCAAATAACACAACCAATGTATGAGTTATATTTCACTGTAAGGCACTAATCAAAACACCCGGGATATACCCACTAGTAGAAAACAGGCCTTTCATTCGGAGCATTAGTCCCGGTCGGGTTTTGGACCGGGACTAATGTGACCACTAGTCCCGGTTCCAACGGCTAGGCTTTAGTCCTGGTTTATTTGTGACCTCTAGTCCCGGTTGGTGTTACCAACCGGGACTAAAGGGGTGGTGGCAGGCTGGCGTCAGGCTGGGGCCCCTGCGAGCCCCTTTAGTCCCGGTTGGTATCACCAACCGGGACTAGAGATGGACCTTTAGTCCCGGTTGGTATCACCAACCGGGACTAAAGATATCACTATATATAGTGCTTCGTCCAGCCCGAGCTCAAGCTCTCCTTTCTCTATTTTCTCCTTTCTCTCCTCTGTTCTCTTCCCCTTGCTCGAGCTCATCCTTCATTTTTGCCAAGATTTGTCAAGATTTGAGGCACCCCATCTATCCAAGTGTTCACAAAGGTTAGCAACTTTGTCCTTTCATCTCTCATTGCTAGATTAGCTCGTGCAATGCTCTACAAGTATAGTGATTTGTGGGTTTTAGTTTGGGAGTAATTATGTGGGAGTTTATTTGATTTATATGCAATTTGAGCTCAAATTAACTTCTTAGTTTGCATATGTGTAGGTGTGGTTTACTTAGTGCCTTTCCGTCCCCGTCCTAACCACCGTCGATCGCCCGCACCGTCCCGTCGCCGGCACCACCTTGGTGAGCCTCTTGTTCTTATCCTTTTTATAAAAAAAAAAATCTTATTTGTATGATTTAGATAGTTACTTGTATAATTTTCTTACTTGTATGATTGTTTGTTATACATAGTACCATGGTTTTGATATCCGTCCCCGTTGACCCTCGTCCGGTTTATGATTCGGATGTGGTATATTCTCTTTTATAACTATTTGTTGCATTTCGTGTTTATGACAATTATGCCCATCAAGTTGACATAGATATTTTTATCTAGGAGGTATGTGAACCGGAAATTGCAACCGACCCTCTTGTCGAGAAGTTAAATTTAGTTGAAAAAGAAAACGAGTATTTGAAAGAAAAATTGAAAAGAATTGAAGAAGAGAAGATGAAATTGGAGTTGTATGTTGCCGATGTCGTCGATGATCACAAGATCAAGATGGATGCAATGCGCTTGAAGATTAGAAAGATTAGAAAATATGCCGTTAATAAAGAGGCTTGTTATCATTATGCTGTTGGATCAATTATTACCTTAGTTGCGATTTTTATCGCATTTGTTGTTTCATTTAAATGCTTTAGCTAGATAGTTTTATGTTGTTTTATGAGAATAAGTGTGTATGAACTTTATGTATGAACTTGTATTAATTTGGTCTTTTCGGTGTTGTGTAATGAAGATGAGTCGGCAATGTATGTACGATGACCGACGCTCTCCCCAGTTCATTAATGGCATGCATAGTTTTCTGCGTGCGGCTGAGGCAAACAAGCAGAATGGTTTTATGTGTTGTTCATGTGGTGTCTGTAAGAATGATAGGAATTACTCTAGCTCAAAAGTCATTCACGTCCACCTGTTTACGTCCGGTTTCATGTCCGGCTATAACTGTTGGACCAAGCACGGAGAAAGAGGGGTTCTAATGGAAGAGAATGAAGAAGAAGAGGATGATGACAACTATCCTGGGTTCCCTGAATACGATGGTACTACAATGGGGGAAGAGAATGAAGAAGAAGAAGCTGAAGATGAGGCATCAGATGAGCCCGCTGATGATCTTGGTCGGGCCATTGCTGATGCAAAGAGAAACTGCGAAAGTGAAAAGGAGAAGTTGAAGTTGCAGCGCATGTTAGAGGATCACAAAAAATTGTTGTACCCAAATTGCGAAGATGACAAGAAAAAGCTGGGTGCCACACTGGAATTGCTGCAATAGAAGGCAGAGAATGGTGTATCTGACAAGGGATTTGAAAAGTTGCTGAAAATGTTAAAGAAGATGCTTCCAAAGGACAACGAATTGCCCGACAGTACGTACGAAGCAAAGAAGGCTGTCTGCCCTATAGGATTAGAAGTGCAGAAGATACATGCATGCCCTAATGACTGCATCCTCTACCGCGGTGAGGAGTACGAGAATTTGAATGCATGCCCGGTATGCGGTGCATTGCGCTATAAGATCAGCCGCGATGACCCTGGTGATGATGTTGAGGGCGAGCGCCCCAGGAAGAGGATTCCTGCCAAGGTGATGTGGTATGCTCCTATAATACCACGATTGAAACGTTTGTTCCAAAACAAAGAGCATGCCAAGTTGTTGCGATGGCACAAAGAAGACCGTAAGAAAGACGGGAAGTTGAGAGTACCCGCTGATGGGTCGCAGTGGAGAAAAATTGAGAGAAAGTGGCCGGAGTTTGCAGGTGACGCAAGGAACTTATGGTTTGGTATAAGTGCATATGGCATTAATCCTTTTGGGGAGCAGAGCGGCAATCATAGCACCTGGCCTGTGACTCTATGTATCTATAACCTTCCTCCTTGGTTGTGCATGAAGCGGAAGTTCATTATGATGCCAGTGCTCATCCAAGGCCCTAAGCAACCCGGTAACGACATTGATGTGTACCTAAGGCCATTAGTTGAAGAACTTTTACAGCTGTGGGACATAAAAGGTGTACGTGTGTGGATGAGCACAAACAGCAGGAATTTGACCTACGAGCGTTGCTGTTTGTAACCATCAATGATTGGCCTGCTCTTAGTAACCTTTCAGGACAGACAAACAAGGGATACCACGCATGCACGCACTGTTTAGATGAGACCGAAAGTATATAATTGGATAAATGTAAGAAGAATGTGTACCTGGGACATCGTCGATTTCTTCCGATCAAGCATCTCTTAAGAAAGAAAGGTAAGCATTTCAAAGGTGAGGCAGATCACTGGAAGAAGCCTGACCACCGTACTGGTGATCATATACTTGATATGGTCAAGGATTTAAAAGTAATCTTTGGAAAGGGTCCTGGCGGACAATCTGTTCCGAATGACGCTGACGTACACGCACCCATGTGGAAGAAGAAATCTATATTTTGGGACCTACCCTATTGGAAAGTACTAGAGGTCCGCTCTGCAATCGACGTGATGCACGTGACGAAGAATCTTTGCGTGAACCTGCTGGGCTTCTTGGGCGTGTATGGGAAGACAAAAGATACACCGGAGGCACGGGAGGACCAGCAACGTATGCACGAAAAAGACGGCATGCATCCAAAGCAGTATCAAGGTCCTGCCAGCTACGCTCTTACCAAAGAAAAGAAGGAAATCTTCTTTGAATGCCTACTCAGTATGAAGGTCCCGTCTGGCTTCTCGTCGAATATAAAGGGAATAATAAATATGGCAGAGAAAAAATTACAAAACCTAAAGTCTCATGACTGTCACGTGATTATGACGCAATTACTTCTGGTTGCATTGAGGGGGCTTCTACCGGAAAATGTTCGATTAGCCATTGTGAAGTTATGTGCATTCCTCAATGCAATTTCCCAGAAGGTAATCGATCCAGAAATCCTACCAAGGTTCCAGAATGATTTGGTGCAATGTCTTGTCAGTTTCGAGTTGGTGTTCCCACCATCCTTCTTCAATATCATGACGCACGTCCTAGTTCACCTAGTCGAAGAGATTGCCATTCTGGGTCCTGTATTTTTACACAATATGTTCCCCTTTGAGAGGTTCATGGGAGTCTTAAAGAAATATGTTCATAACCGTGCTAGGCCAGAAGGAAGCATCTCCAAGGGCCATGAAACAGAGGAGGTTATTGAGTTTTGTGTTGACTTTATTCTTGACCTTAAGCCGATTGGTGTTCCTGAATCGTGGCATGAGGGGAGACTGAGTGGAAAATGCACGCTAGGAAAGGATTCAGTAATATGTAGGGACGGGCATTCTTGGGCCCAAGCACACTACACAGTTCTACAAAATTCCACCTTGGTGGCTCCGTATATCGAGGAACACATGGATATTGTACGCTCCAAGAACCCGGAGCAGTCTGACCCCTGGATTAAACGTACACACATGGCGACTTTCGGCGGTTGGTTGCAAACACATCTCATGAATGACGACAGTGTTGGAGATGAGCTGTACTTGTTGGCCAAGTCACCATATTCGACTATATCGACTTTCAAAGGGTACGAGATTAATGGGAATACATTTTACACGATCGCCCAAGATAAAAAGAGCACCAACCAAAACAGTGGTGTCCGCTTTGATGCAACAAACACCAATAGGGAAAAGGACACATATTATGGTTACATAGAGGAGATATGGGAACTTGACTATGGACGTGAGTTTAAGGTCCCTTTGTTTCGGTGCAAATGGGTCAATCTGACAGGAGGCGGGGTAAAGGTAGACCCGCGGTACAGAATGACAACAGTGGATCTCAACAATCTTGGGTACACAGACGAACCATTCGTCCTAGCCAATAATGTGGCGCAGGTTTTCTATGTGAAGGACATGTCTACCAAACCGAGAAAAAGGAAAGATAAGGAAGCGAATACATCATACGGTGAACCAAAGCGCCACATAGTTCTTTCAGGGAAAAGAAACATCGTGGGAGTGGAGGACAAGACAGACATGTCAGAAGATTATGAAAAGTTTCATGAAATTCCTCCCTCCACAGTGAAGACTGACCCAAGCATCCTGTTAAATGATGAAGATTGTCCATGGTTACGGCGCAAAGGGACACACGCGAAGAAAAAGTTTTATACCCCAAGATCCCACTCTGGGATGTGATCGGCTTCACCGTCATCACTTTCTTCTCTAGTGAGTAGCCGAGATAGGCCAGTTTGTACACGAAGTGCATCCAATTTTTGCCGTAACCCTCTCAACTTTTTAACACATGCTATGTGGGTGAAATGATGATACCATGCCAAGTTTCAACCTTTTCAGAGTTCATTTGTAGTGCTTTTCAATTTCAGGGTCATTTAGCTCAAAAAAAAATCATTAAATGCATGAAAAATAGCAAATGAAGTTAGAAAGGGTTGAAATTTGAGGATGTGGCTTTGAATGGTGCATATTGAATGCACAAAAAGTCTGGAGTTGAAATAAGTTTAAAAAAATGAAATGCCTTTGTAACAGATGAGTTTTCGTCCGAAACCTTGATACTTCGAAGGAGATGGTCCAGTTTGTACACGAAGTGCATCCAATTTTTGTCGTAACCCTCTCAACTTTTTAGCACATGCTATGTGGGTGAAATGATGATACCATGCCAAGTTTCAACCTTTTCAGAGTTCATTTATAGTGCTTTTCAATTTCAGGGTCATTTAGCTCAATAAAATCATTAAATGCATGAAAAATAGCAAATGAAGTTAGAAAGGGTTGAAATTTGAGGATGTGGCTTTGAATGGTGCATATTGAATGCACAAAAAGTCTGGAGTTGAAATAAGTTTAAAAAATGAAATGCCTTTGTAACAGATGAGTTTTCGTCTGAAACCTTGATACTTCGAAGGAGATGGTCCAGTTTGTACACGAAGTGCATCCAGTTTTTGCTGTAACCCTCTCAACTTTTTAGCACATGCTATGTGGGTGAAATGATGATACCATGCCAAGTTTCAACCTTTTCAGAGTTCATTTGTAGTGCTTTTCAATTTCAGGGTCATTTAGCTCAAAAAAATCATTAAATGCATGAAAAATAGCAAATGAAGTTAGAAAGGGTTGAAATTTGAGGATGTGGCTTTGAATGGTGCATATTGAATGCACAAAAAGTCTGGAGTTGAAATAAGTTAAAAAAATGAAATGCCTTTGTAACAGATGAGTTTTCGTCTGAAACCTTGATACTTCGAAGGAGATGGTCCAGTTTGTACACGAAGTGCATCCAGTTTTTGCCGTAACCCTCTCAACTTTTTAGCACATGCTATGTGGGTGAAATGATGATACCATGCCAAGTTTCAACCTTTTCAGAGTTCATTTGTAGTGCTTTTCAATTTCAGGGTCATTTAGCTCAAAAAAATCATTAAATGCATGAAAAATAGCAAATGAAGTTAGAAAGGGTTGAAATATGAGGATGTGGCTTTGAATGGTGCATATTGAATGCACAAAAAGTCTGGAGTTGAAATAAGTTTAAAAAAATGAAATGCCTTTGTAACAGATGAGTTTTCGTCCGAAACATTGATACTTCGAAAGAGATGGTCGAGTTTGTACACGAAGTGCATTCGGTTTTGGCCGTAACCCTCTCAATTTTTTAGCCCATGCTATGTGGGTGAAATGATGATACCATGCCAAGTTTCAACCTTTTCAGAGTTCATTTGTAGTGCTTTTCAATTTCAGGGTCATTTAGCTTAAAAAAATCATTAAATGCATGAAAAATAACAAATGAAGTAAGTAAGGGTTGAAAATTAAAACTCCTCATGCTGACTAACAGAAACATAATATAATTTGGCAAAAGAATAACAAGAAAACATATAAACTAAAATATTTAAAACAAATGAAGGTATAAAACTAAAAGAGCTAAACAGAATCTGTTTTTGATTAAAACACCTATTTAAAATAACCTAAAAATTACCAAATTGAATATACTGATAAAACACACTAATATTAAACAGCAGGAAAAAGAATCACTCAAAAATCTATTTTAAACTAAAGTTATTCACAAACGAGTGATTCACACAAATTTCAAAGAATTCAAATTTAAACTATTTAAATTTGAAAACTACTGGCACTAACAGAAAGTTCATAATTTTTGTGACCTAAAGCAAAAAGATTCACTCAAAAACTCTAAATATTTGGCTGTAAGTAGAAACAAAAGAAAAAAAATAAAGCAAAAACAGAAAAAATGAAAAAAACTCTAAATATTTGGCACAACCAGCCGGGACTAAAGGTCCTCCTCCCGCGCTTAATTTGGGCCCCGAAAACAGACCTTTAGTCCCGGCCCGTGGCTGTAACCGGGACTAAAGGCCAACCTTTTAGTCCCGGTTGCAGCCACGAACCGGGACTAAAGGTACTTTAGTCCCGGGGCGTTGATTCAACCGGGACTAAAGGTCGATCCTATATAACTGTCACTTAGCGTTTTCCACCGCCCAGGAGACAGATCGAACACCACACGCCGCCAGACCGCTCATCTTCAACCTCCGACGCCGGAGATCGCCGACGCCGTCCCGCTCGCTCCGGCCCCTCCCCGAGCCCGCAGCCCGCTGCATCTTCCTCGACCACGGGAGCGAGCGAAGAGCCCCACAACGCCCGCACCATCGTCTTCCTCCTCGCCGGTCGCTGCCACTGCCTCGACATCACCCTCGAGCACCGACGCGTCCACGACCTCCCTGAGCCCTCCCCGAGCTCGCGACGACCTCGCTGTGAGCCCCCCCCTTGTCTTCCCCCGCTCTCCCCTGGCCCGCGCACGGCCTCTAACTACCCCCCCCCCCCGCACACCCCGAGCTCGGCCACCGCCATGGACAACCAATGATTGATGAGATTGAAAATGTCCTTGTATTTTTCAAGTCATGTTAATGTTAATTATTAGTGTGAGCAGATGGTTAATTTTGATAACGACATTGTGGATGAGACATGAGATTTTGGGAGTATGTAATTTTTGTGTGTAGATGAATGTTAATTAGATGGATTTATTATGTATTTTTGTGTGTAGATGAATGTTAGATGGATATGTAGATGGATAGATGTTATATTGATGTATGTTAGAATGATGGATGAATAGAAATGTTAGATAGATGGATGTTAAATGGATGAATAGAAATGTTGTTCAAGTGTGGGTTCTCTATAAAAAGAATGGTTGGATCAATGATATAAAATGTTGTTCAAATTTGCTCATCTACTATAGTTATAAAATTTTATTAAATATGAGTAGCATAATAAAATGATAATTATTGCATAGGAATTTGTTTTCAAAAGAATTTGTTCTCGACGTCAACGATGCCCGGCCCGCATCCTCGTCGTCGACTCGGCGGCGACAACCTGCTTGAGAGGCGCCATGTCCGGAACTGGGCTCCACCGGGCTGGCACTGGGAGGTGCTACCTTCCGGGGCGCGCAGCTTGGTGAGGAATCGGGCTCCCGTCGTCGACCCGGAGCTTCTTTCGTGGCGGTCGTGTGGGCCACTATCGGTGCGGAGGCAGCCGGCCCCTGAGGAGGTGGTACGTCGCCGTGTCAGGGAGGAGGACGAGCACGTCCGTCGCTACATGGTTGCGTTGGACGTCAGGTTCTCCAATACCTGGCAGGTTCTTCAGGGATCTCACCCGAGCTATGATCCTGTGATGGTTCCTTCTCTTTGGGTGTCCACCGCCCGCGCCTCAGGAACCGCGAGTCAACTGGATTATTCGATAATATTCGAGATGTATTAGTGATGTTATATGATAATATTCGAGATGTATTAGTGATAATATTCGATAATATTCGATGATGCATTAACTGGATTATTCGAAATGTATTAGTTTTTGCTTATTGAATGCATTCTAATTTGAATACTAAATTGTTTTATCTTTCTTCTGGATTAGTTAAGCTATGGACTATAGCGGCAGAGACGACCATGATACGCTCCCAAAACCCAGAGATTGAACCAGATGACGGCTCACAATATCTGAACGAGTCCGGTGAGGGAATTGAGAAAGAACCAATAGACGAAGGGCACACAAACAATGATGGCGAAGGAAATGTTCTTCAATTAACAAAGTCCGGCGAGGTATATATATATATATATAAATATATAAGGCCTCTGGTGATCATTACATGTATTAATTGATTTGTATATATATATATATATATATATATATATATATATATATATATATATATATATATATATATTAACGAATCTTTCTTCTTTTAGCCCTCCGGATCGAGCAAATCTTCTACAAGGGTAGTACGAGGCCCAGCCAAAAAGTTGCCCGATGGCATAAAGTACAACATCGATGAAATCAAAGAAGATGGCGAACCGATTGCTCCTAAAAAGAATGCGGACAAATTTATACGTCAATGCGGAGTTATTGTTAGGGACCAAATCCCGATCACTGTTCAAGAATGGAATAAGCCAAAGGAAGATCGAGGAGTTAGTTTTGTCGACGAAAGAGCAAAAAATCTGCTTTGGGATACGCTCATGTCACATTTCACCCTATCAGAGGGTTTCACAGATCTCCAATGGGAGAAAGTCAAGAAGTGTGCTCTTAAGAAGATGGCCACACAATTCCAGACTTGGAAGAAAAGATTATGGGCCAACTACGTCAACGCAGAAAACAAGACTCCAGAATTCACTAGACCACTAGAGAAGGTAAAAGATCACTGGGACTTATTTGTGGAGTTCAAGGAATTGGAAGCAGCTAAGGAACGGTTGAGGAAAAACAAGATAAATGCTGAGAAAAAAAGTTTCACCATGTTCTGGGGCCAGGTGGCTACAAGACTGGGTTGCCTAAGTGGGATGAATCTGAGGAAAAGATGATTGCTGCAGGGGTCACTCCACAAACAGTGGGTTGGCCCGACAGGTGCAGGACTTGGTTTTATGCGCATGGGGGAAAGTTGGACCCAAAGACAGGGGAGATTATTGAACAGGCAAGTGAGAAGCCTCAGACGCTTTACTTGAAGCAATAAAAGAGGCTCGAACGGGGGCGTTCCAGCTCGAGAGAGAGAACGACGAGCTTACACGCGCCCTCAAGAATCCTGAACACCCGGGACGAACACGAGGCAAAGGCGTTGTTCCGTGGGTTGAGGGGTTTGCGGAGTGGAACGACACTTATATAAGCCGTGCGAGAAAGAAGAAGCAGGATGCAGACCAGAAGAAGCAGGATGCAGACCGGCTTCAAAAGGTAGAATCAAAGAACGCGGAGTTGGAACGCGCTTTCATGCGGCAGCAGGAGCATATCGACACAATTAGCCAGCAGAGGCGTCTCAGCGGCAGGAGCAACCAGATCCAGCATTGGATAGTACCATCCCATCTATGCCGAAAAGCAGCGTGGGTTCCACGGGGGTCCCGGCCGATGATGCACTGCTGGCTCGCTACCCCGTGGATGATATCCAAGAGACGACAACTTGTGAGCTACACATGAAAATGAAGAACATATCCATGAAGGTGGCGGACGGCTTTGCTTTACCGAATGCACCTGAAGCTACCATCCACGGCAATCCGATTCCACCTGGTTATGCTCGTGTCGGGGTGGATGAAGTTCTGTCGGGATATGACTCACTAGAGCTTGATTTCCTGGAGGTCAAGGGGAACAGACACTGGGAGAAGCCATACGTGGTCTCATTGTATGGAGAAAGGAATGCATCGTGTTTCCAAACTCGGTGCCAAGGCCACCGACTCCTCCTCCAAGTCCGCCGCGTCAGCTGACTCTAACCCACCTCGAGACGGAGCGCAGCGCGAGTCCGCCATATCGATCTCCGCCGCGTCAGCGGAATCCACCCCACCTCGAGACGGAGCCGAGTGTGAGTACGCGATATCGATCTCCGCTGCGTGAGCCGACTCCAAAGCGGAAGAGAGCACCAAAGAAGAAACCCGAGCCTCCTGCCAAAAAGAAGTTAGCTTACGAGATGACTGAGGAGGAAAACAAAGGGGTCGTGGATGCCCAAGTGAAGGCCCATTTTACACCGAAACCGCCCCCGCCGCCGAAGGAGAAAATACCTGAGAAAGTCGTACAACACTTTGTGGATCTTGCTAAACCGGCTGTGGAGAAAAGGCGATCAGACTATGAACGCTCTATTAGCAAGTCATATTATTAATAAAAAAATCAGCAGTCGAGCCTTACAGGTAGTAATAAAAGCGGGAAAACTGTTCCCCAGCTCGGAGAACAGGCAGTGCAATCGATCCCCTCGCTCAAGGTGAGTACCGATAAGGCGGTAACCGACGCTGGTAGAGAGATGGCTAGAGAGATGGGTATCACTGTTGAACAACTCCTAGGTATCGAGGAAGTCCCCACGATGGATCCGAAGGAACTAGCATGGAAATATGTCCCCGGGAACCCTCTGGTCAGGCCTGATGAGGTGGAGCTTCTATCAACGCAAATGCGCAGATTGCATGACTGGTACCTGAGAGAAATAAAGGCCGGGCGAGAGAGCCTCATGGTGAAAGTCAAGCCAGAGCATTACTTCCATGGAAAAGATGTGCGGATTGAATTTCCAGAAATTTTTCAGTTATTCAATCAAGACGCACTCGACAAATCTCTCGTCAGTTGCTATTGTCTGTAAGTGATTTCTTTCTGTAATTTAAGTCTCTAGCTCAGCTCGTTCATTGCATGTAATTATCCTCACTATATTCTTTTGTGTGGTATTATATATGCAGAATGAAGATTTTTGAATTGAAAAGAGATAGAGTCTATGGATTGGGTTCATTGACCCAAATACCGTTAATGAAAATGTGTTAAATAACCACAAACAAGACACAGAGAATAGCTTGCTAATGTTTTTGAAGGAACTAAATACCAGACCAGAAATACTTTTTCCTTACAACTTCAGGTGAGTGTTACTGTCTTGTACTACAAATTCTATTTTTGCTTACTCGATGTTAAGTGTAGTTGATGAGTTATGCATGCCCGCTTATACAAACGTGTGCGCAGATTCCACTGGATCCTGCTAATCATTAGAGTTGATGAGGGAACTGTTGAAGTACTGGACTCACTAGGTAAAGACCCTGAAGAATACAGGAGCCTGTTTTTGATGCTCGACAGGTAATTTCAATCATTATCGCACTATGTCGGCCTCTTTAGTTCATTTCCTGATATCAAGTAATTAATAACTCCTTTATTCATTTTCTTTGCCGGGCAGGGTTTGGAAAAAGTTCATCAAAGAGGTTGTCGGTGAATGGGAACCACAGCTGAAATGGCGACGGTCCAAGGTAATTAAGTAGTACTAGCTACGTCCGCGCATCTCTTTAATTCTAGTTTCAATACCATTATCATGCTTGATTATTATCTGATTGAATTCTATTCTCGTAAAGTGTATGAGGCAGGAAAAGGGGACTAATTTATGTGCATACTACGTTTGCGAGAACATTCGCTTTATTACCGAAAGGAGCAGAGATGCGAGACATCTTTGGGTACGTAAACACTATTCACATTTTTTTTATCATGATCTAATATATATACACACAACTAATATATTCATATTGATCTCCTTCTTTAAAGATGATGGAGATGCGGAATAGGCTCCTACCAAAGGACCGCATACGAGCACTTCAAGAGGAAATGACGGGATTTTTGCTTCAGCAGGTCATATCTCCCGACGGAGAATACCATTTCACCTAATGCCTGCATGTAATGATTTGCAAATTGTAGGAGAAATTGTATATACCAAATTGTATATATATATGTGTATGCATGGTCGTACGAGAAATTCTATGATATATGATTGGTTCTATGAGAAATTCTATTATATATGCATAACGTGTACAGTATGTAGTAGCGTAAAATATGTTTGAAATGAAAAGGAATTAAATGAAAAACACAAAATGAAAAGGAAAAATAAACAATAAACCCTAAACTCCTAAACCTTTAGTCCCGGTTGGTGTCACCAACCGGGACTACAGTGGCAGGGATTTAGTCCCGGTTGGTGTCACCAACCGGGACTAAAGGTCCCCAGCCCCCGGCGCACGCTGCCGGCCACGTGGCAGGGATTTAGTCCCGGGTCGTGGCCAACCGGGACTAAAGGATGGGAGCCTTTAGTCCCGATTTATTAGTCCCGATTGGTGAACCGGGACTAAAGGCCCTTCCCAAACGGGACTAAAGGCCGTTTCTCCACAAGTGACCTAGACAAACACAAGCCCTAAGTGTGGCTACATTTTAAGGCACTAATTAACCCGTAGGGACTATGGCAAACACATGCCGTAAGTGCAACTCTGGATCGTTGTCATATGAACCATGTCCCGAGCGATATCAGTCTTGCACTTCAGAAGCCTCAACTGCTTGCAATGTAGTTGATGATTCATACTATGCAGCGAATATTCAGAACATACCACGGGGACTCATCTAGCCAATGTTCGGAACATTTGGCCTCAAGTACATTATACCTGACATGCATGCACCTCCATGAGGATAGTAGGGCGTGCCATGCTTTAGCAGAAGCCAACCAGCATGGGCAGTAAATAAATAAAATACATGGTAAGTAATGCAGAACATCATATCATAACACGTTTCTGAAAATTAAACGGGCATATGCCATGAATCAAAAGTACAAAGCAAATAAGATGTAGCTTCATGTTCAACACCTAATCAAATCCCATTGGCGCCCATGTTTCTAGTTTTTTTGGATTGAATTGAGATCTCGACTCGACGACTGAATTTTTTGCTAAAGATCCTCCGACGAAGCAAAAAATTAAATCCATAGCAACGTTCCAAATGTTAATCGGACTGATCTGTATCTGAAGACGAATAGTCTGACTGCTCGGAATCTGATTCTGAATATGATCCTGTGGAAGTTTAAAAGGAAAGTGCAATTAGTCTAGTGTCCCACTTGATTTTAACGTTGTGAAGCAAGAAGAACGTCATCTTTTTAACAACAGAAAACAGATACAAAGTTTTGTCTTGCATTTTATGTATTTGGTAGTTCAATTAGCTTGAAAAGTATGCATTGCTAAATTTAATAACTATACATGGAACTGCAAAATTAATAAAAAACACTTAGACTAATAATTTGTCATACTGTCAGAAGACCTTTTTTTCTTCTTTGATTCATACTATCATTTACACATTTAGCTGTCCAATTAATTCAAAAAACATAGCTAAACTTCAAACATACAGGGGATGGGAATGCAAAAACTTCAAAATCTAGAAAGACTTATAGCTTACCCTCGGAAGACCAATTTCCTTCCTTGACGTTGATTTGCTCAGCAGGTACTCCATAGGAACTCATGACCTTCAAAATTTTGTGAACTCGCTCATCATTTGCCTGACATCTGATCTTGACAACCCTAAGATGCGTCGATGCCGAAAATGGTTCTGTTGAATCATAGCTTCCGTCTGTTTCTTTAGCTGGTTCATATGGCTGAACAATTTACAAAAAATGAATCAACAATATTGCAAACGCAACTTCAACAGGGCAACAAAAAGTTACACTTACAAACCATTCATCGAATATACCTTAGATAGTCGGAGGCAGAGCTTCTCGAGACTCGGTGACCGCAGGAGAAAGTGAAGTAGTGGTCCAAAATCAGGCTCCACACACCAATCATTTAGTGACAAGGTTTTGAGCATGCTAAATGCAGTGCACCCTATTAAATCTTTCCTGAAAGCAAGCTGGGAAAGCACAACATAGTATATTATGTAGATTCAATAACATATGTCAAATGAGAACTAGAATTTCGGCGGATACAACGCGAACATACCGCTTGAGGCTCGGCAAAGAGTTCTAGATTAGTGGTATCTGACAGGCGTCCAAGAAGCAAGGAACCATCCTTGTCGTCCGTATTGGACCTGTCATCAAGCTTGATAGATGCTGTTTGCAACAAGGGCATGCTCTCAAACGCAGGAACCAGGCCACGGCCGCCGGTCAGCTCTAAGTAGACGAGGCTTGGGACATAAATGAGAGCACGAGGTTTCTCCTCATAGCTATAAAAATCGTAGTCCGTGATACAAAGACATCGCACAGATCGTGACCTTATATTGATGTCAATTAGTGAGGAGCATCGGTTCATCTTGACGGTCTCCAGGTTGGGGCAGTTCGATAAATCAAGAGGGTATTTGCTCCAGAACATCACGCCGTCGAGCTCCAACGTGGTCAGATCGCGGGAGGCGATGGGAGCCTGAAGCAGAACATCGTGTATATTCTCGTGTTGAGCGTCTAGATCATCGGGGTCATGGTTGCTGAGTCGAAGCAGCCGAACGTGGCACGACATGGCGTACCGGATCCACAGATCGGTGTACCGGAAGGGCTCGTCGCGCTCGCTGTTGTCATAGTACCGCTCGTCGTCGTCGTACTTGTAGGGGGCGATCTCGCACGCGTGGAGAGGCGTCCGGTTGCGGAGGGCGATGAGGTGGTTGACGAAGTCATTAATCTGACGGGCGGTCTCAAAGGGCTCGAAGCCGGAGATCCGCAGGGCTGGCGCCGACTTCCACTGGTGGCGCCACCGGCGGGCGAGCAGGCAGGTGCGCACGGCTTCGCGCGACGGCAGGAACGACAGCGCATGCTGGAGGATCTCGTCCGGCAGGGCGCCTAGGCGGTCTACTCCGCCGCAACTGATGGCCGCAGACATCCCGTCGAACAGGTGACGATGAATCCGCAAGGTCACGATGGCGCCCGCCTGCGCCGCACGAGATGAGAAGAGAGTCGCCTGAGATGTGGTTCTAGCGTATCGAGTGGGCCGTGTGAACCGTTGTTGCCACTTGTGAGAAAATGACCTGGGTTACTAATCCAAAAGAACTTTGGCCCATGCTCAAAAGCTAACCGCTACGATGTACAGACCTCTCTAAAAAAATAGCCAAACCGTATTTGGCGCTTGGTTTATTCGGGCTGGATTTCTCTGGTTTGTGTTTTCACTGGTTTTTCTTTTTCCTTTTCCTTTTCTTAATTCCCATTTTTTTAAAAATTGATGGACTTTTCAAGTTCACTTTTCAAATTCGCAAACTTTTTTCAAATGCGGGGAATTTTTTCAATTTGTGAACATTTTCCCTCAAACACGTAAACTTTTTTCCTCAAATTCATGAATTTTTGGAAAAATCCACGGAACCAGCGAACTTTTTCAAATTCATGAACTTCTTTTGAAGTACATGATTTTTTTCTCAAATTCATGAACTTTTTAGAAATATACGAACTTTTTCAAACTCGTGTACTTTTTGAAAAGGTCAACAGGTCTAGTCATTGGTCAAACAGTCAAGTCAACAGATCAAACCATTTTTATAGGAACCCCAACAGATCAATGAGGGGGGCGACATTTTTATAGAAGCCTCGCGTTGGTGAGCCGGCCCACGGAACGCAGCTTGTGAGCACTAGTTGGGATAGCTGGCGCCAAAGGTACTGAATAGAAGCTCTCAAAAAAAATCGCGCCGATTCTCTAACTTGGTACATTGATGCCTACAAGTAGCCTAACTTGGCTCACTTGGCTCTCTCAACCGTTAGATGGAAAATAACTGGGCTCCATCGATGCACTGTATAAAGTACTGTAGAGAAATTTGTTTTATCAAATCTAAACGTTGTGACTGAATCTCTTCTGTAACACCTCATCTGGACTGTTAATGTCCAATCTAAGGCCTACGAAATGAACAAAGTCAGCATAGGGTAGTCGGTCACTTGGCTCTTCCAAGTTAGAGAATCCACAACGGAAAAAAAATGCTACGATGTACACATGAAAATGTTAATATTTTTCTACGTCAATCTCTCAAAGGGTGAAGTCGTCGCCACGTCTGGGTAAAGCCATCGATAGCCAAAAACCCAAATAAATAAAATTTGAGCTTGCCAAAAACCCTAATTTAACAAACTAAACTACTAAAAATGCACTGAATAAGGTCCCAGCGTCCCCCTACCTTCCACAACCGTCGGAGGAGCCGATGGAGGTGAAGGAACCAGGATGACATCGGTGGTCGGGTCTGCGCGCGCGCTTGTGTGGGCTCTGGTTAGGAAACATATTTACCGCGGGTTTTGCTTCTTGTTACCTGTACTCACTTTTCCTACAACCATCTTCACAAGTCATCGGTGTTGCAAGGAAACTTTGACACTCGAACCTGCTTGGAACGCCCACGGGGATGTCGGAGGATGCGTCCGCAACATCCCCGAATGTCTGCATGAAGATTGTTAAAACAACTGATTGTTAAAGTAATACTCTCTCTCCGTTCACAAAAATAAGGATGGGTTCAACTAGTTACTATCTTTCTTCCTCACTAGCTCACTATAGATTAATGTGGTGCGGGCTCCCCCGAGTTGAACCCCCCTCCCCCCCCCCCCCCCCCCCCCGGTGCCACCCTCTCGGGCGACTCAGGGGCGACTTCCCCTTCGCCGGCGTAGCCCCCCTCCTTCCTCCCTACCCCCTCGTCGCCGCATGAGGTTGGCACCGGGCAAGTCCGAGGCGCAGCCGGGGATAGTGGCGGCGGGGTCTGTGTTGCTCCGGTCCGTGTCGGAGGGCCATGGATCTGGAACGGCGCCCCTCCGGTGAGCCCCCTGTTCTGCTGCGAGTAGGAGGGTTGGTGTGGTGCCGGTGGTCTGGTCAGGCTGCCGATGGGCCACCGATGGACTGGGTCGTGGCGTGGCTACCAGGCGGCTGACGGCGCCAGATCTGGCCGCTGGTTTTCTTCCCGTGTGCTTCTCTCCCGCCGGATCTTGGCTGCTGGCGTGGCTAGCCGGTCCTCGGGCTGCGGGCGAAGTTGCTTGTCGGGATCCAGTTCGGGGAAACACCTGGTAGGCTCCGACCAGTGGTGATGATGACGACGCCAGAGGGCGCCGCTTTTTTTCATCGAAACGTCGGTCAACGTCTGCCCTACCTCCTCCCATCCCCCTTCCTCTTGGCTGAAAACCCTTACCACACTGGGCGGCGGTGGCATCCTCAACGACATGACCTTCTTTAAGGCGTCGCCTTGAGAGCTTTGTGGTGGCGGGTATTGTTTTAATTCGTTGACTGCAGCCGATGGCGTGTCATTCTTCATCCAAGCCTTTGCTTTTCCTCTGGTGTGGTTTGGTTGTGGGCTATGTAGCACGCTTTGCTCTTGAGGAGCCTCGTTGGCACATTTGGTGTGCTCTGATCCACTCTATGGGACCATCCAGCGGCATCCATCCATGTTCGTGGGGAAGTTTCCAATCTTTGATGGTGCAACGCCTTGCGATCCAGGCGAGGAGGTTGTGGCCTCCTTTAGAGACGGAGTTGGATGGTTGTGGCGTGCCGAGGTCCTTAGTGTTTGGTGACGGCATGCCATGTAGGTGCATCTTCATTCCCTCTCTAGAGCCGGTATTTCTTCTGTCCATGTTTAGTCGTCATGGAGGACCTCGACGTCTTCAGCTATGTGTTCCTTTGCATATTCTTCATGCGTGAATTGTTTGAGGCTTAGTAAGCTGCTTTCCAGCGCCTCTGTATCTTGCCGCTTTCTGTTGTTCTTATTCTTTGTTGGATGTTACAACTGTATCCTGGCCGGTTGATGGCTTTGTTAAATCAAAGTCGGACTAGGCTAGAGTACTACTCGGGCTCGACTACGTCTTTTTTCTAAAAAATATATATATAATATTTTGGATATTTCATTATGGACTTCATACGGATTGAAATAAGTGAGCAGACACACTAAAATGTGCCTAGATACATCCGATTAAAAAACCACAACAACTTATATTTGTGAACGGAGGAAGTACTAATCAATTAACTAATTCCGCATGCGTAGACGCTCGTCATCGGCTTTGGCTCAACCCTCCATTGCTTGATAAATTTACATGCACACATGTAGTAAGAGAGAGAGAGAGAGAGTAGTGTGTTGTCAATTGAACGTTAGCAAGTGATAATATGCAGTCCTACATTTAACATTCACACATATTTCCAGTCTAGGGAACATTAGTAAAGATCGCAGAGTTCTTTGCCCAATTGCACTTGCTTTCAGTGATGGGGTCATCAAATTATTATTTTTCATTATTTTCGGTTGACAGCAAAGACTTGTCATGTAGGTAGCGACGTAGCGTGTGAGCTTGTATGCGCAATTAACTCTCACAAAAGTAAACTACTGGAACTCATAGCCAGTTCAAGCGATAGGACACTCCTACAGTGAAAATTCACACATATTTTCGGTCTAGAAAACGTTAGTTGAATTATTATTTTTCATCTTTTTAGCATGCCTGCACCAACTCATCTGGTCCAAATTACACAACTAATGAAAGAGTCATACTTCAAAGTCACTAATCAACACGCTAGGGATATACCTATCAACCTATGGCAAACACAAGCCCTTAGTGCAGCTACATTTTGAAGCACTAATTAAGACGCTAAAGATATTCCTATGGCAAACACATGCCCTAAGTGCAACTCTGCATTCTTGTCATGTTAACCATATCCCGAGCGATATCAGTCTTGCACTTGGGAGCATTCGGACTGTGTAGCAAAATATTCAGAACACACCTCGAGGACTCATCTATTCAATGTTTGGAACATTTGGCCTCAAGTACATTATTACCTTTCATGTACCTCCATGAAGATAGTGGGGCGTGCCATGATTTAGCAGAAGCCAACCAGCATGGGCAGTGAATAAATAAAACACACGGTATGTAATGCAGAACATCATAACATGTTCCTAAAAATTAAACGGGCATATGCATGAACCAAAAGTACAAAGTAAATAAGATAGCTTCATGTTCAACACTTAACGAAATCCCAATTGCACCCATGTTTCTAGTTTTGTGGATTGAATTGAGAAGGTCTCAAATCTCGACCCGACGACTGAATTTTTTGCTAAAGGTCCTCTGACGAAGCAAGGAAGTAAATTTGTTGCAATGTTCCAATTGTTAATCCGACTCCTTTGAATTTGAAAACGAATAGTCTGACAACTCAAAATCTGAATCTGATCCTGTAGAAGTTTAAAAGGAAAGTGCAATTAGTTAGACTAGTGTCACACTTGATTTAATTGTTGTGAAGCAAGAAGAATATCATTTTTTTTAACAACATGAAAGAGATACAAAGTTGTCTTACGTTTTACGTATTTGGTAGTTCAATTAGCTTTCTAAGTATACATTGCTAAGTTGAACAAATATACATGGGACTGCAAAATTTTAAAAAATCACCAAGACTAACAGTTTGACATACTATCAGAAGACCTTTTTTTCCTTGATTTATATTATTCATTACACATTTAGTTGTCCAATTATTTAAAAACATAGCTAAACTTCACACATACATGGGATGGGAATTCAAAAACTTCAAAATCTAGAAAGACTTATAGTTTGACTTACCGTCAGCAGACCAATTTTTTTCCTTGACGTTGATTTGCTCGGGAGGTACTCCATAGGAACTCAGGACCTTCAAAATTTTGTGAATTCGCTTATCTTTTTCCGCACATCTGATCTCAACAACCCTAAGATGCTTCGATGCCAAAACTGGTTCCATCAAATCGTAGCTTCCATCTGTTTTTTTAGCATGTCGATATAGTTGTACAATTTACCTAAATGAGTCAACAATGCAAATGCAACATCAACATGGCAAAATATATTATACTTAGAAACCATTCATACAAATATACCTTAGATATTCGGATGGAGAGCTTCTCGAGACTTGCTGACCGCTGGAGAAAGTGGAGTAGTGGGTCAAAATTAGGCTCCACACTCCAATCGTTGATTGACAGGGTTTTAAGCTTTCTAAATGTGGTGCACCGTTTTAAAAATTCCCTGGAAGCAAACTGGACAAGCACACAACGTATGAGATCATGCCAAATGAGACTAGAATTTCAGTGGACACAAACATATATACCGCTTGAGGCTTGGCTATGAGCTCTAGATTAGTGGAATCTGACAAGCGTCGAAGAAGCAAGGAACGACCCATGTCGTCCCTACTGGAACTGCGGTCAAACTTGATAGATGCTGTTAGAACCGATGGCATGCTCTCAAACGCAGGAACCAAGCCACAGTCGTCGGCCAGCTCGAGGTAGACGAGGCTTGGGGCAGAAATGAGAGCCCGTGCCTTGTCAATGTGACTAAAATCTCAGCCCGTGATGCTCAGACATCGCACCGACGGTGAAGATATATTGATGCGACCATCGCCTAGGATTAATTTGGAAGGAGCAGCGATTCATCTTTAGGGTCTCCAGGTTTGGGCAACTCGAGAAATCTAGAGAGTACGAGTATGAGCTCGAAAGCAGCACGCCCTCGAGTTCCAGTGTCCTCAGATGCCGGGAGAAGATAGGAATGTCAAGCAGAACACTCCGTATAGGCTCGTCGAGTTCATTGTAACGATCATTGGGATCATGGTTACTGAGCCGAAGCAGCCTAGCATTGCACGATAAGGCGTACCGGATCCACAGATCGGTGTACCGGGAGTGCTCGCAACAGTCTCCGTCGCTGTCATAGTAGTACTCGTCGTCGTCGTACTCCTTGTAGGCGGCGACGATCTCGCACTCACGGAGAGTCGTCCGGTCACGGAAGACCATGAGGTAGTTGATGAAGTCGTTGACGTGCTGGGCGCTCCTAAAGGCGTTGACATCGGTGACCCGTAGCGCCGGTACGGACTTCCATTGGTGACGCCAGCGGCGGGCGAGCACGCAGGTGCGCACGGCCTCGCGCGACGGCAGGAACGACAGGGTGTGCTGTAGGAGGTCGTCCGGGAGCGCGCCTAGGCGGTCTGCCCCGCGGCCACCGGCGGCCTCAGTCGTCCCGTCGGATCCCTGAGGCATCCTGTCGATGTAGGCGATGGTGGATCCGGGAGCTTGCGGCGGCGCCCACTGCCGAGCCAGCCGCCGCCCGACCGTACGAGACGAGCACGGAGCCGCGTGTGGTTTTAACCTCTCGAGTGGGCCGTGGACCATGGAGGTGACGCCATGACCTGGGCCACGAATCCACAAGAACTTTGACCGTGCTCTAATAAAGCTAATTGCAGCAATAGTTACTCAAAAAAAAAAAAAAGCTAATTGCAGCAATCTACACGTGATCGTTCCCCTAAAAACACAAATCTACACGTGAAAAATTTGCTAAAAAAAACTACACGTGAAAATGTTAGCATTTCCTAACAGAAAAGAAAATGCCCATCCCCAAAGTGTGAAGTGCTAAAATTGTAAGTATCACTTTTCGATATTTATTCAGGGCCACCATCCAAAGATCGGGAAAAGGGGTGAGAAGAAGAGTTGGACATGACGAAGACGACCGCCACCCCTCTCTCTCTGGGTGTTTTTTTTAACACAGTACAGACTCAAGCGCTCATATATACGCGCATACACTCGCCCCTATGAACGCAAACACCTATGAACGCAAACACGCACACCCTACCCCTATGAGCACCTCCGAAAGACTGAGCCGGCATATCATCTTAAGATGTTACGAAGTCGCCGTAGGCGCCTCGTAGTCGACGGGAACGTCTCCTCCCACTGAACGCGCATCGCCAGAAATCCTGAAATAAATCCAAAATAAATGCGAGCACCAGGACTTGAACCCTGTTGGGCTGGGGATACCACTGTCCACCTAACCATCCAACCACAGGTTGGTTCGCCACCTCTCTCTCTCTCCCTCTCCCTCTCCCTCTCCCTCCCTCCCTCCCTCCCTCCCTCCCTCCCTCTCTCTCTCTCTCTCTCTCTCTCTCTCTCTCTCTCTCCGTGTTGGTTGCCAGATTATTAGGAAACGTGTTCTTTGTGTGTTTTGCTTCATGTTCCTTTGTAGTAACTTTTTTTTTCGAAAAAATCAGATCTAGTATAAAAGTTTGTCAGAAGTACAAATCATCTCAAACATAATAAAAACTATATCAAGATTCCAGGACCACCAAACGACCACTACTCCCGCTAGAACGATCCGCCGGCGCGCCACTACCCTCACTCCCCTACCGGAGTCAGCTTGACCTTGTTGATGACAGCCGGGAGTCTTCGTGCACGTGCCCCTAAGGACCAGCGCCTTTGAGCCGTAGTCGTCATTGTTGAACCCTTGCATAGATCTGAAGCATCTGACACCAAATCTAACTACCTCACCGTCCCAAGGCGACGACAGGAATCTACATCGGAGCTCCGTCGACTACATTAAGACGGACGAACTCGAGGAGGATATGAGCCCGGAAGACAAACTCGAAGAATGAGCGTCGCCATCCGCCCGACCGCCACACCTGCGAGGACTAAAAAAACCTAACATAAATTACTAATTGGAGCAGAGGCACCAGGATTCCACTTCCTGCCACCGGCCGCCAGAGCGACAGGCAGAGGGGAGATGAATCCATGGGCTCACTGATGAAGCCTGGAGGGGAGAGTTTACCCTAGCCGCCTAGGGTTAGGAAAGTAAAACGAGTGGAAGTCGTTCCTTGGTAGTAACTTTCCTATGCCTGTGAGGCCATGACGTAAGATTCTGGCATTGCTTCGGGCTTGGATGCTCGAACATGCTTGGGATGCTGGCGCCCTCTCCGTCAGATGAGAAATTTGCATGTGGAAATTGTCTGGTTAGTATTGTGGGGGACTTGGTGACAGACGAATGCCAGAGGACATGGGAGGAGACAACACCGGATCCATGTTGCATGATGCTTGTTTGCCAAATAATGAGACATACAATGGGTTTCTTTTTCTTTTCACGGGGAGGCGAAGAGACGATGCAGATTCCACACCGAGCTTGCTTGCTCCAGGTTGCTGATGATCTTTCTTGTGGGGAGGGAAATATATGGTGGAATAGCAGATTTTTTTAGTGGGAGTCAACATATAATATCTCTTTTTGGTTCTATTTTTACCACCGAGAAAGGATTGTTCAACATTTTGTTCTGTTTGCTGCCCACATAACTCGTTTTCACAAACATGAAGAATCATTTTCCACACTTCAGTATTGTGTGTTGGACGTGCACGTAACTACGTGCACCTTCCAGATCGTGTTGTCCATGGTATGCTTGTATGGTTCGATGAACCGCCTGGATGTGCCAATATTAGTCTTGCACTTGGGAAGCCTCGACTGCTTGCAATATAGTAATGACGAGTGTGACGCGCGCCTTGCTGCGCCGTTCTTCATTCATGAGTTAATTCTCTCTTTTTTTGTGTGTGCGTGGTCTATTGTGATAGGCTAGCTCGCTATGTGTATGTGCCGGTTAATTATCTTACAAACCACTGTCACCCATGTTCAAAATATATCCACAAGAATATATGCGAAGGGAAATCAAAACTTATTGTTGAACATATCGATGGAGCAAGCAAATAGAGCCTATCTTGTAAAACCCACAAAGCATGAATTTTGACATGTTGGATGGCCACAAATAGACCTTTTACTCTAATACAAGTAAGTGTTAATTGCCTACCATAGGCCAGCAAAATCAACGACTACCATATTTTTTTTTTAAAATGCTAAGTTGAGCTAGAATAAATACGAATAGTAAAACTTTTACCATGACCCCCGCTATCTTAGGCTGCAGAAAGAGGGAGGACGACCAAGGTCGGGAGGGGTACAGAAACAACAAAGCACGACACCCGCCGCTCAGTTGTTGTAGAGCCAAAATGGAACGTCATCAAACAAGCGTGAGGAGCATCGATAGTGCCATTGACTGAGCCACTGAGGTCGTGAGGTTCGAGATAGAGATGCATATCAATATACACAAGTGCCCGACCTGAAAAATACGGAGTAGCACACAAATAATCATGCAGAAGTGCTCACTTTCATGTACGCAGGAAAAAAGTAGCTTATCCTAAAACTTGTAATGGTGCTACATAAACCATCGACATGTTCTCATATCATTCTTGCAAGTCTCGGTCTAGTAAGGTAATTGCACATCATATGCGTTCAAACAAAATGAAGCACTCAGCACAATTTTAACAGTTAAGAATTTACATTGACACCTTAAACAAGAGGACAACAATGGTACATAGGTAACTACCAGTCCACCATCAGCCCAAAGACATGCGTGAGCATGGTGGAAAATGTCATTTTTGCATAGAAGCTAAAAAAATCCCTACTCAACAAAGGAAGATTGTGCTTGCACACTTGAAGAACAGGCACCGAGATGCAGCCATAGAGACACCATGGTTGATCGCACGCCAAAAAAACAACCAGGGATTAGATTGAAGAAGAGGAAGAAGAAATATCTCATTAACAGAGCAAAACAAGCAAACAAAAGGGGTCACCTCGGGATGGATCTTGCAGGAGTGGAGTCCTAGGAGGAAGAAACACAGAAGAATGTAAACATATATCGAAGTAAGTGTTTACTTCTCGAGAGGCGAAACACTGTAGACCTAACTAAATTAGTGAAGACATTTCAGGTTCTCTTTTCGAACTGGTTTAAGGGTCTACAATTCGAACAACATTATCAAAAGTAAGGAGTCGTGAAATTAAGAGGTAACACAAGAGGGTGAGTGGTGTAACATATTAAAGACTGGAACTAAAGACACGCAAAAAACTATACAGAAGGCTGTACTTTGGATGTAGAAGCAGGGAGCATGTGCCCCTCGCATAGAGACAATAAACCAAAACCCTTTTGTTCAGGGTATACAATATGGAATCAGTGCTCCTCCAAGTAAGTCGATTCTGACCTTAGAGTAAAGTTGATACACTGTTTCATGTCAGAACTATTGTTTTGGATTGGAGTCGGGCATAGTACAATTAATATAAATCAAAGAGGTTCACAAGAGGAATGGTGAACACATGAGAGATATTATCACCTTCCTATGGATCTAGGTGCTAAATTAACAAATGATCTATGCATATTGAAAGTAACAAACAAAAACAATAACTGGTCAGTACATCACCAGGGTCAGATAGTGCAAATTTTAGTGCCTTTTCCTTTCTCAAAGAGAAGAACTTCATGTTTGGTATTTGTAACATTGTGTTTCCAGCTATATATCCAATATTTGTTACTCTTTCTTTGATATGTACTGCCCAGCTCAAGGCAAAGGCCTTTTCACCAGCATTAGTTCCTGTGTTCCAAATGTGCAGCATGAAAAATAAACGTGTCTTAATAACACCTCACTTATTTAAGACTCATTGTGCTATAATAGTGTTTTTCCTTCTCCAATTTCTTGTGTTCTAAAACCTTTGAATATATTTACTAATAGCAGTTTCATTCGACAGAAAATTTACCAAGGCATGATGTGCAGCATGTTCATTGAGAAAACAGTAGCAGGAAAGTAAGGAAACAAAGATGCAATGATATAGGTTTGCTTGCAAGGGATGCGGTGGTCTTTGCTACACGGTATACATGTGTTCATTGGCAGCCAAGCCCAGCCCAGATGAGAATGTGCAAAAGAGTTGCACTTCTTTTCATTAAGCAGGAAGCAAGCAAATTTAACAAAAGTTTTGCCCATAAAGGGATTTCCCTCCAAAGAAAAGGGAAACCCAACCAAATAACCTAGCAGAAATGCACACACGCATACCCAATGAATAACTATGTTCACTTCACGCATACATTTCCGGGGAAACTTAATCTAGCTAAATTTTATTTTTGTAAATACAAAAGTGATATTAAAATCCTTCTTTCTTGGGCTTTAGGCAGCAGACTTCCCAACTAGAGTCTCGCTCAGAGCAGGCCTGGTCACGCATTTGATCGAACACCTCTAGTCCAGTTTTGATGATGTTGATTGGAAATATGCCAAATTGTAGATTTCATGATATTGCTTCCAATAAAAGTCGCATCTATTTAGCCTATTCCTAAAATCTATAATAGACCAGTGATAAGCCCCTCAATCGCCGATGCTTATCCCCAATGAATCTCTGTTAAAGAAGAGCACCGAGGTCCATAACTGAATGCATAAGTGACAATCATAGCACCAGGCTTCCACTTCTGCCTACAACCACCTCGCTCGACAACATCATCCATCAAATATTATGAAGCCAACAAAATCCAAGCATGAAAACCCAACGGCACAACTAAATTCAACGATCCAAGAAAAAAAATAGAGTAGGACCAAAAAAGACCATGAACCACCTGAGGGGTGACGTGGAGTCCTGAGCTGCTGCAGCTGCTCAACGAAGGCAGCAGCCTCGGGCCTCGGCCTGAAGCGGACGGCACCGCGGTGGTTGCAGCCAGCATCAGCACGGTGCATGGCGCCACGGTGGATGTTGGGCTCGCACCCTCACGCGCAGGACAGCGGGGCTGGCCTGCCACCATCGGCTATGCCTCTCTCTCCCTCGTGATGCGATGGGTGACGGAGTGGCGGTCAGAGGCACGGGGACGGGGACGTGGCCGTTTGGCCTAGTCGAGGAGATGCAAGAAGCCGAGCAGATGGAAGGCGAGCAGGGTCGCTCTAGAAGCCAGCGGGGATGGGTAATCGAGCGGCGGCCAGAAGCACACGGACGGAGAGGCACATTGGCTTTCGTATATCAATACAACGAGAAAAGAGAACATTTGGCTTCGGATGCCGCCCCAAGTGTAGTATTAGCTACTACACACCTCCATGAGGCCAGTAGGCATGCCTAGCTTCAGCAGAAGCCAATCAGCATGGGCAGTGAATAAATAAATAAAACACATGCTATTGAATGCCGAACATCATCACATGTTCATGAAAATTAAACGTGCATATACCATGAACCAAAAATACAAAACAAATAAGATAGCTTCATGTTCAGCACCTATCCAAATCCCGATTGCACTCATGTTTCTAGTTTTGTGGATTGAACTGAGAAGGTCTCGACTTGACTACCGGAAATTTGCTAAAGGTCCAAATGTTCATCCGATTACTCTGAATCTAAATCCGAATAGTCTGCATCTGAATATGATCCTGTGAAAATATAAAAGGAAAAGGCAATTAGTTGGTTTGGCGTCCACTTGCTTTAAATGTTGTGAAGCAAGAACGTCCTTTTTTCACAATATGAAACTGATACAACGTCTGGTCTTAAATTTTACGTATTTGGTAGTTCGGTTAGCTTGACAAGTATACATTACTAAAATTTATAGATATACATGGGATTACAAAATATTAAAAAGATCACTAGGACTGATAATTTGAGTAACTATCAAAAGAACAATTTTCGGCTATGTCTCGACTCGCAACCTAATTATTCTTTTTTTGCTATATGTTCGCAGGTGAAGAAAGAACACTAATCCGATTGCTCTGAATTTGAATACGAATAGTATGACTGCTCAGAATCAGAATATAATCCTGTAAATGTATAAAGAGAATGTTCAATTAGTTGGAATTGCGTACCACTTGATTTAAATGTTGTGAAGCAAGAAGAACGTTATTTTTTAACAACACGAAATGTTCTGGGTTATCTTTTACATGTGTGATTGTTCAATTAACTTGAGAATTGTACATTGCTAAATTTTACAAATATACATCTGACTGAAGTTAAAAAAACACCAAGTCTAATCATTTGACTTACTGTCATAAAGAACATTTTTTCCCTTGATGTTTATAGTTCACACATTTATTGACCAATTAATTTGAAAGAACAGTTGCTAAATTTCACGCATATATGGGACAGGAATGCAAAAAACTTTAAAACTAGGAAGGCTAATAATTCGACATACGGTGGGAAGATGAAGTTTTTTTCTTGATCTTGATTTGCTTAGCAGGTACTCCACAGGAACGCAAGACCTTTACAATTTTGTGCACACGCTCATCTTTTGCCCAACATTTGGTCTTGACAATGCTGAGATGCTTCAATGCCAAAAATGGTTCTGTCGAATCGTAGCTTCCCTCTGTTTCTTCGACATGTTCATACGGCTATATATACAGTTTACCGGAATGAATGAACAATGCAGCTGAAACTTCAACATGAAAAAATATATAATACTCAGAAACATACACACATATATACCTTGGATAGCCGGAGGTGGAGCTTCTCAAGACTTGGCGACCGCCGGAGAAAGTGAAGTAGTGGGCCACAATCATGCTCCACACACCAATCATTGAGTGACAAGGTTTTGAGCTTGCTAAATGCAGTGCACCGCATTAAATCTTTCCTGAAAGAAAGCTGGGCAAGCACAACCATAGTATGTAGATTCAATAACATATGTCAAATGAGAACTAGAAGTTCGGCGGATACAATGTAAACATACCGCTTGAGGTTCGGATATGAGTTCTAGATTAGTGGCATCTAACAGGCGTCCAAGAAGTAAGAAACCATCATTGTCGTCCGTAGTGGAACTGCGGTCAAACTTGATACATGCTGTTTGCAACAACGGCATGCTCTCAAACTAAGGAACCAAGCCACGGCCGCTGGTCAGCTCTAAGTAGACGAGGCTTGGGACATAAATGAGAGCACGAGGTTTCTCCTCATAGCTATAAAAATCGTAGTCCGTGATACAAAGACATCGCACAGATCGTGACCATATATTGATGTCAATTAGTGAGGAGCATCTGTTCATCTTGACGGTCTCCAGGTTGGGGCAGCTCAAGAAATCCAGAGGGTATTCGCTCGAGAACATCACGCCGTCGAGCTCCAACGTCGTCAGATGGCAGGAGGCGATGGGAGCCTGAAGCCAAACACCCTCTAGATACTGGTGTTCAGCCTCTAGATCATCGGGGTCATGGTTGCTGAGTCGAAGCAGCCGAACGTGGCACGACATGGCGTATCGGATCCACAGATCGGTGTACCGGGAGGGCTCATCGTCGTCATAGTACCGCCCCTCGTACTCCTTGTAGGCGGCGATCTCGCACGCGTGGAGAGGCGTCCGGTCGCGGAGGACGATGAGGTGGTTGACGAACTCGTTGTGGCGGTGGGCACTTTTGAAGGCATCGACGTCGGCGACCCGAAGAGCCGGGGCGGATTTCCACTGGTGGCACCAGCGGCGGGCGAGCACGCAGGTTCGCACAGCCTCGCGCGACGGCAGGAACGACAACGCATGCTGGAGGATCTCGTCCGGTAGCGCGCCTAGGCGGTCTGCTCCGCCGCCACCGGTGGCCGCAGCCTTCCCGTCGAACCCCAGATGCATTCCGTCGAACAGGTGACGAGGGATCCGCGAGCTCACGACGGCACCCGCTGCCGATTCAGCCGCCGCACGAGATGGGGCTCGACGTCTCGAGTGGGCTGTGGATCGTTGTTGTCACTTGAAGGCCATGACCTGGGCCACCAATCCATACAAACTTTGGCCCATGCTCAAATTAATAAAATAACTTACACATGAAAATGTTACCATTTTTCTAACATAAGCTCCAGAGAGTGAAGTCATCACCATCGCCGGAGCTAAAGCTCTGGATAACCAAAAACCTTAGATAAAATAATTTTGAACTTGCCAAAGACCCTAATTTATCACAAACTAAACTACTGAACATGCACGGAACAAGATTTCGGGTTCCTGTACATCCCGACGGCACTGGAGCAGCCGATAAAGGTGGAGGAACTAGGGTGGCACTAGTGGCCGGGTAACCATCTCCCCTCCCCCCCCCCCCCCCCCCCCCCCCCCCTCCTCTCCTCTCAGAAGATGAATCCTCGGCCCACTTCAAAATTTAGAGCCTAAAGGGCAACTGGCTGACGAGTCAATGTCTCGCTTTATGCAAGACAGAAGAAACCATCGCCTACATGGAGCCAGTAGTGGGCTGGCCCAGTAACCATGTGATTTTGTCATGCTGACGTTGCACGCCTGGTTTTTTTCTTTTGTTTATATTTTAATAATACTAAATACATATATTATAAAAAAATAATTTAATTTTTTTTCAACAGTGTTCATCACACAATTGAAAAAAAATTAATGCAGTGTAAAAAAGTCCGCTCAAGTTTAAGAAAATGTTTGTACCATTCAAAAAGTTTTGTGTGACATTTCAAAAAAAATTCATGCATTCCAAAAAATTGTACGGGAAATTTTTAATAAATTATAAAATGTAAAAATTCATATAATTAAAAAAATGTTTAGTACCATTGAAAAATATACATTATATTCAAAAAAGTGTTCACGTGGTTCAAAATAATTTTTTGTTACATTTTTACAAAATTGTTCATCCAATGTAATCAAAAGTTGGCATACTTTAAAAAATGGTTTTAACGTGTATTTCAAAAATGCTTACCACGTATTCGAAAATGGTTTGAAACAAGTATTTTGAAAAAAAAAATGTAAATCAGGTATTTAAAAATATTAAACATATATATACAAAAAAAATACAATATGTATGGAAAAAGTAGACATCAAAATATATGTTTGAAAAAAAATGTTAATCATCTACTGAACATGTTAAAAGTCTATAAAAATGTTCTTGATGTATGTGAAAAATGTACAATGCGTATGAAAATTTTAGGCATGTGTTGAACAAAAATAAAAAATAAAAAGAAAAAAAGGAAGAAAAATGAGGGAAGAAAACGGAAAACCTAAGAACAAATAAAAGGAAAAAAGAAAAGGAGGAAAAAAAAAGAAACCATAGAAAACACGAAGAAAACCTAAGAAAATTGATGCAAAATAGTGAAAACCCAATAAAACCACATAAAAACACGCGCACAGCTACAATATTGGGTATACCCAGTAATGTCCCCCTGTAGGTGATACATATTATGTCTAGATACGGGCGAAATACAGCTCCTGCGCTACTGGCTTGCATGGCAAGTGTTTATGTTTAGTATTATGCTTCCGCATAGTTCCTCCACCACGTGTCAGTTGCATCTCTTCACTCCCCCCACACGCCCTCTATGTAGAGTAGATGCCGAGGAAAGATGATACACATGCGTAGAGCAGTAAGCAGAAAACACACTCTGGTCGAGTTCATAGTGTTGAGTCGCTTCTTCGGCAACCCATCCCGACGACCACGTACACAGCAGTCCGGGAGAGCATGTCTTCGAAACCGCATCCCTTAAGAACCTGCACCGGGTGTGGGGTGATAATGTTTTTGGGAAGTGTCTCGACACGACTGCTTGCTCAAATTTGATTAAACATCCAATGTCTCCCACAAGGGTGCCTGAAACTCCAATAATCGATCTCCATTCGCCTGCCTTGACTACTTCCTCTTTGAAGGACGACCACCTTATCTTCACCACCATGGTTGAAGATGTTGCACCAGAGTTTCGGGTGGCCTTATTTTGAGCCTCCGCCTTTTAACACGTGTCGTTGGTCCATATGCGTACATACTAAATGTTCCAGCTTCAATTTTTATATACCAAATGCTCCTAGTCTGTCGTATGTTCCTACGTACTAAATGTTCCTAGTCTGTCGTATGTGATTTGCCACATTGTCGGTATTCTTGTGATTATGCTAATTTGAATTAAGCTTAAACGAAAGCTTTCTAAATTTTTAATAGTTATTTCCATGTTTTAATTCTTGTTCCTTGGTGGGCACTTTCCTACAACCATCTGGTCAAGTCAGGCGACGGTGCAAGATATTTTCCAGTTGCTTTGGGCTTTCACGCTCGAACCTGTTTGGAGGCTCGCCGCGACGTCCAACGTACGCACGAAGATTATAAAAACATTAAGATTATTATTAAAATAATAATAACAATGAATTAACTAATTCCGGCCGCGCACGTCGCAAGACACGTCCGCGTGCATGCCTAGACGCCTCATCATCGGCCTGGGCGCGATCCACCGTTGCATGAGAAATGTACATGCATACATGCATGGGGAAACTGTTGGGTATTGCTGGGGCCTCGGTGATAGAGGGATGTGAGAGGACGTCAGGGACATGGGAGAAGACCACACCGCACACCGGACCCATACTCCGAGACAGACGATCAGCGGCGGAGCTTCATGGGGCCAAAGGGGGCCATTGCCCCCCCCTACTCTAGAAAAACTGTGAAGTGTGGCTCTAATTATTAGGTTTGAATATTCAAGATTTCTCAAGAGTCATGCATAACTTATCTTCTTTGCCCCCTCAACTATGACTAGCCCCCTCAACAATCTTCATCAAGCTCCGCCACTGCAGACGATGGAATTTTTTTCTTTTGGTGGGGGGAACAGAGAGACGATGCAGACTCCACGCCGCAAGCTTTGGCTTGCTCCACGTCGATGACGGATCTCGTTTTTCAATGGAGAGAGGATCAGAGGAGAGACGACGGTGGAATATCAGATAATATTTTCTAACGGGAGTCAGTCAGGATCGTATCTCTTCCAGCTTCCATTTTGACAACCGATGATGGATTCTCGGCCCTCGGCCGATTCTCTTCTCTTCTGTTTGCTCTGCTGCTGCCCACGCAACTCCTTTAGTTTAGTTTTCAGGACAGGGAGGATTGCTATCTTATCCACGTACGCAACAGAAAAATGTGGGGACGTCAAAAAAAAAAGAACAGCAGCATAGCTTCGGCGACTGGACGTGCGCACTTACCGGATCAGATCACCGCCCGCACCGCGCCGCTGTCCCCGTCGGTAGCACGCTGGCTCTGATCCTCCCCATCCCGAACCCCGCGCGCGCTCACCACGCGGATCGAGACGTGCAGCTAGCGCTTGCCGCCACGCGTGTACAAACCACATGAAGGCCTTAATTTTTCAAATATGAAGTGACTTTGGAATTGGCCTCGTGTTTATCTAATCTACATACATAGATTTATCTAAGAATACTCCTGACAGAAAGTTTGCAGAGCAGTGTAGCTGGCTCATCAGAAAGGTTAACCTCCATCAATCTACGCACAAGATGTAACCACCTATCCAAACGCTCCCCGACCAGGGATCTCCTGAACTGGATATTTAAGGGAACCGATTCTAGTATTGTGCTGACGCGAACGTCTTTACGTTGTAAGCTATTGTAAAGAAATGGATATTGTAAGGCCAATGGCGTCTCCCCTAGCCATGTATCTTCTCAGAATCTAATAGTGTTACCGTTCCCAACTATAAACTTGCTTCTATTGAAGAAGACAGTCTTTGTCCTCACCGGCCCCTTTCAAAATGAAGAATCATTCGGCTGCGCCGTGATTTGTGCAAGGTTTTCAAATGTGAATACTTGTTACGCAATAATTGTATCCCCACACACACACACCCTCCACAGATAGGCTATATATATGGACATGGGAGTAGCTAAACCAACCCAGATCCGGCCATGTCGCAGTTTGCTTATTTCTTTTGGTCTTCTTTGTTTTGTCGGAATTTTATAGAATATGATTTCTTTTTTGAATCCCTTTGATTTATAGGAACAAATTCCTATTCCTATGTAGAATATGAACCAATCCTTCACATTTTAAAGGAAAAATATATATTAACCTAGACTCAACGGAAAAATCCATACCTATGCATCAAATGACACTTCTTTTCTTAGGGCATCTCCAACGGTAACCCTCAAACCGACGACATCTGTTCGGACCGCGGAAGCCATCCAACGTGGTCTTGTATCGGTCCGCGGCGCGGTACGGACACATTTTCTCCCGCAAATTGGAGACAAACGGGGGGGGGGGGGGGGGGGGGGGGCTTTGCGGGAGTCCGGACACCAGACAAGTAGGACTCCGACACCCCCGGCCCACTCAATCCCCCCTCCCGGCCCCGTTTCCTTCCACTCCGCCCCTTCTTCCCCTTGCTGGTGTACGCCTTCGGCCGCCACAGAGGCATTGCCGGACGTCCGCAACCAGGACCGACGCGCCTGCTCGCCTCTACGACACCGTTGTCCACCCTGGAGCCGTTTGTACCCAGGTACACAACGCCCCCTGTCGACGACCTCCATGGCGGACACCACGCTCGGCAGGTGTTCGGTCAAATGCCGTTGAGCTTATTTTCGAACGCTATGTCGTTTTTTAGAGTACGAAGGATGGCGAGCTACTCGACCATGGAGGATGAGTTGTTGTGCAATGCGTGGTTGGACGCATCCGTGAATTTCGTAGGCAGGAGCAAAGGGGAGGCCTTCTGGCAGCAAGTGCATGAAACGTTTCACGCAAGAAAGCACATTGCACCCTACGACATGTACATCATTCAAGAACGCAACGTGAGGTCGTTGTCGTATTGCTGGTACGCAATCCAGACCAGCGTCACCAAGTTTTGTGATGTGGTTCGTCAGCTGGAGGCAAGGTGGTCATTGCACGCGGCAGATGACGAGATCGTAAGTTTTGCTTCCTCTTGCTCAACTTGTCGATTGATTCATTCACTCAATGTTGGTCTACACATTATGTAACCCGCACATGCTGCCGTGGTGTACCACAGGACAGAGGGACGGTCATTTACGTACACACACTGTTGGATAAAGCTGAAGGGGGAGTATGTGTGGGAGGGCATGATCCGTTGATGAAAAACTTGTTGGACATCCAGTTAATCTAGTCGAATTTGAGACATTGTTGTACTAGACTTAGTTTGCGTGCTATGTATGGATGATTTGTGCTATTTTCTATCCGAACTTTGATGAATATCGGTTGGTTTGCATGAATTTCGTCCGGTTAGTTCAAATGCTGGTTGAAATGTATGCGGGCAGCGTTGGATGGCGTCCTCTCACATCCGTGTCCACGGACTGGTCCCCTGTCCGCGGACGGATGCGGGAGGAAATTTGCGGGTTGTTGGAGATGCCCTTACAGGAATTGAGATAAATGTCTTATCTCACTTTTTATGGTTTTTCTATTTGTATGATATTTCTATATCCTATGAACCAAAGAGTCCTCAGTATGAGAGAGGCGACGGAAAGAGACGCGCCCGAGATAGTAGGTTGATCGGGACGGGAGTTAGGATCATATCTCTTTCGCCTCAATTTTTACACGAACATGAAGGCAACAGAATGTGTTGGGACATTTTCGTGTCTAGTAGACAGCATAGCTTCAGTAGTTACTTCGCACTGCACGTGCGTGCACGTCCGCGGACCTACCAGATCGCCGCCCGTATCGTGGCTGTCCCCGTCGGGTGACGCCGGCCCGATCTCCTCCCCCGCGCGCCGAGTCGCCGGGGCAGCTAGCACTCGCCGTCACGCAAGTAAATAGGCAACACAACAGAGGCCGACCAGCACTCATCCAACTCCCTCCATATAGCTTAGCTGCCAGCAGCAGCTCGCCCACCACGTTCCCACATCGCCGTCCACGTCCTTGCTTGCCAGGCTGAGTACTGAGTGGCTCCTCATATAGAGATCTCAATCAGCCATTTCTGGCGAGCTCGCCCGCTGAGGTCGACCGAGCGCGCGGTGGCGACGGTCGAAGCGGCGATGGGGTCGGTGAGGCTGGAGAAGGTGGTGTTCGCGCTGAACGGGCGGCGGTACGAGGTGGCCGGCGCCGACGTGCACCCCGGGACCACGCTGCTCGAGTTCATCCGCACCCGGACGCCCTTCACCGGCACCAAGCTCGGCTGCGGCGAAGGTGCGTACGGTCATACTATAGTAGGCATGCAGTGCATTCCTCGCTCGTACGTACGTGATCCGCCATTCTCTTGCTAGCTAGAACCTAAGTGAAGCAGGTTCTTTCTTTTCGCTTGACTGTAGTACGTAGTGCCGATCATGAGTACACAATTCAGAGCTTCCACTTGAGCTCAAACCCTTTGTCCTGCTTCCGATGACGTAGTAACTAATTTTCTCTCCGATTTCACCCTATGGCTAAAAACTGCCAAACTCAAAGAACACGCCGGATTTTCTTTCCTCGCGTTTGCGCGACCTTTGAAACGAAATTCAGGTGGGGACTCTCTCCCACCTGGTGAAAGTTTCAAAAAAGGAAAGCGAGTACAAACTAGAATTATGCCTTGTGTGACTTCGACATGCGTTGTGGTCCAAGTGTACATCATCATTTTCATGATCCGAAGACGCAGTACATTTATTTAATGTCTATGTTTACGAGCACGATCACCGTTGTCCTGAACTCCTGGTACAAGGAAATTGGTGTTTATAGTCTGTTGGAGACCTGCCGATGGTCTCACACCGAGATCATTTTGTCGGTGAGTGCGTTTCATGTCTATTTCAAGATGATTAATTGTACAATATAATTCAGTTTGTACACTTTGAAATATGTTGGGCTCGCGATCCCATCATTAATTTGTTGGTCGTACTGAGCTAACATCCTTTCCAGATTCAAAGTACGCAAATGTTTGATTGAGCTAGCACGTAGCTCTTAGCCCAAACTTTCGTTACATATAATGATCAAACGTTCTACTCTGGTCCACTAATCGCGTGCTAAGCTAATATCACATACATATTCCAGATGCTAGCTAATTCAACGTGAGAAACAAATAGTCCGATCACGATCCAAAATTTAACTCGCAACTGCTCTTATATTATAACATCACACAAAGGACTGAAGCCGATACTTCTGTACTTCAGGCGTGGTGAGCTCGGTCGCACATGTCTAAGAGCATCACCAGTGTATATCGACAACACTGCCTCTAAGATAGGTCCCACATAGCTTGCCGCTGACCTGGCCATCTTGATTGCAATGTTGGTCTCTAACTCGTAGACCCACCACATATAGCTACCGATTTGTTTTCATGGTTCCATCTGCTTATGTTCACCCTTCGATCCATATTAATTGTCGACGATTAATATGGATCGGAGGGAGCACCTTTCATGCTATTTGCCGAACAGAGCTAGCCAACATGACATGGCATGCGGACACGCGGTAGCTGGCGGCACTGGTAGTTGTTGATAGCTAAACGAATCGATTAATTCTCACCAGACACGTACGTACGCGGTGGTCTTTCTTAGCGTTTCCATTTTGAGTTGAAGTGCACCATGTGGAACGTGCTTTCTCATCTGTCCTTGTCACAGAGTCATAACCAACACTGTTTCATTTTCTGACGAGCAGTGAAACAGGAATGAATTCGTTGTCGCCCGCAAAAAAAAAAAAAAAAGGAATGAATTCGTTGTCATCGTCCATTCATAGTGGGATAGTTATTAGGAGCAGTGGTTGATGGTTGGCAAGATAGCACGTCGCTTTCTTAATTAGGGCGTGTATAATGGTACGGACAATATTATATATCTGTTGAAGTTTCTCCATGCTATTATTTGCAAATGACTATATTATATAGTACACCCAAATAGTCTATTTTTGGTGTAGGTAATCGTGAATATAAGTTATAACGACATCTATAAAACATCAAATTCACTGCATGTAAAGCACTGCATGTAAAGCTGTGGGTAAAATTTCTTGCATGTAGATGTACAGACAGGATCGAAAGTGTTTTCCTGTTCTGAGCTCACATGCAGCCGTTTATAAACAGTAAAATAAAAAAAAAGGAAAATTTAAAAAAAATCACTTTTTTTTGCAACAAACATTGTTTTTTCTTAACGTAGTATACAAACGCATATGTTATGAAGGCATGCACACTAGTAGAAAAAGGGCCTAATGTGAAGCTCATTAGTCCCGGTTTGTAATTGAACCGGCACTAATGTGACCATTAGTGCCGGTTCCAACGGCTAGCCGGGCGGCGCTCATTAGTACCGGTTCGTGGCGAACCTTTAGTACCGGTTCGTGCCACGAACCGGAACTAAAGAGGTGGTGGCCTTTAGTACGGGTTGGTGGCTCCAACCGGTACTAAAGACCCCCCCCCCCTTTAGTACCGGTTGGAGCCACCAACCGGTACTAAAGGGGTGCGCTGCCACCCGCAGTGCACAATGTTTAGTCCCACCTCGCTAGTTGAGAGGAGTTCGCACCGATTTATAAGCCCCGCCGCGGCTACCGTGTCGAGCTCCTCTCTAAGCAGGCCTTTGTGGGCCTATTGCAAGTCTTCTGCCCTGTGGGGCCTACTGGGCCGTACGGGCCTGCATCCTGGCCCAACTAGAGGTTGGGTTTCTAGTCGTATGCAGGCCGTGCCGGCCCAGTAGGCCGCCTGTTTTTGCTTTATTTCAAAAAAAATCCTTTAGTACCGGTTGGTGTTACCAACCGGTACTAAAGGTCTCCCTGCCCCCGGCGCGGGCTCGTGCCACGTGGTGGCCCTTTAGTGGCGGTTCGTGTTGAACCGGTACTAAAGGGGGGGGGCCTTTAGTCCCCACACTTTAGTGCCGGTTGCAGAACCGGCACTAAAGGGCCTTACGAACCGGTGCTAAATCCCGGTTCTGCACTAGTGGCACACCCTACACCTATGAGCACATCCTGAGATACTGAGCCGGCACAACATATTGAGATTGACTAAGTCATCACTTCGTAGTCGGCGGGAACGTCTCTTCCCACTGGTTCGATTCCACAACAGAACAAAGAATGAAATGAATGAAAGCCATGAGACCTCCAGTAAGAAGATCGAGGAACAGGTGCTGACGCTCTTGGTTCATGGGATCCGACCAAGATCGCCAGAAAACTTGAAATAAATCAAGAAAAATGCGAGCATTAGTGCCAAGTCTAAGACTTGAACCATGGTGGGTTGGTTTCACCACAAGAAATCTAATAGCATCTCTAGCAGATCCCGCAAACCCCGGTCCTGCAAATTTCGTTTACGGGATCCCGTAAACGAAATTTGCAGGACCGGGGTTTGCGGGATCTGCTAGAGATGCTCTTAGATTTCTTGTGCCGTAAATGAAATTTGCAGGACCGCGGACAGTGAGAAAGAACAGATCCGGTAAAACACATATGGAATAATTTGAACTAGAGTTCGCGCCACATGTTACATCGCTGGAGTTCATACGAAAACAGAGTTCATACTAGCATAAACAAAATTAAACCTAAATCTAAGCATCATCATCATCATCACCGGGGCGCCTTAACGTGGAGGTGGTACTTCATCAGCGAGTTGGAGAGTACGAAGGCCAGATCGTACTCCTCCTTCAATGTTGCCACCCGCGCCGCGGCAGTTTTGTCTCCGGCGGCGGCCGCCTCCTTCGCGTCGAACCACGTGCGCTCCGCCTCCCGGAGCCGCTTGAGCGCGGGCGAGAAGATCCGGTCCAGCCTGTAGAAGTTGCTCCAGGCCCGCCGGCCGGCACTTCGGGAGAGCGCATCGCGCTCCTGAGCCTGGACCTTCTGCCACTCCTCCACCGGCAGGTGGAGGGAGGAACTCCCTGCCTCGTCCTCGTGGCAGCGCTTGTGAGGCGGCGAGTCGCCGTGGCCCCCTCGGCCACCCCTCCCGCGACGCGCGCTCAACATCGATGGCGAGGTTCGGGTGGCTACGTGCGCCGCAAAAAGCTGTCGGAGGAAAGGGGATTTGTCGTCGGAGAAGAGGATTTGCGGCGGAAGGGGATACGGGAAATGAAGAATGCGAACCCTAAAATGGCCGCTCGCTGGTATATATGCAGGAATCGGGGTGGTTTACGGGCCTCCCGTAAAAAAATTATGGGCCGGGTCGTTTTTACAGGACCTGTTCGGGCCTTTTTTTGCGTGTACTGTAAATCCGCCGGAAAAACACAGGTCGACGAGCTTTTAAGGGATCTGCTAGAGATGCTCTAACCAAGCTACGCTCTGTTTGGCAACAAACATTGTTGAATGCTCTGCATATGAAGCAAATTTTCGTGGGAATACATTCCTAATGTTTTGGAAGAAAAAATAGTACCCCAAAATATATTTTTCAAAAATGGTCATTTGAAGCATCCATTTTGTTTTTTCGCCCAGAGCATTAGGAATGTTTTCTACATGAAAATTTACAAGTATGTACAACATTCAACAATATTTGTTGCCAAAAAAATCAGATTTTTTTAATTTTTTTTACCATCTTTATCCGAGTTTACCATCCACGAGGGTTCATTTAAGCTCGGGGAAGAAAATTCATTTCACAAACTCTCTCTCTCTCTCTCTCTCTCTCTCTCTCTCTCTCTCTCTCTCTCTCTCTCTCTCTCTCTCTCTCTCTCGTCTTTTCTTCACATCACGCCAGATTTATACTGTCGTCTCACTTTCATTACCCAAAAATGAATGGAAGATTGTATACTTTAATACAAACTCTTAATTAAATACCATGAGCTTGCACAGTGTCATTATGTCGGCATGTTTGTTTCGAGATGATTAATTGGACACCATAATTCAATTTGTACACTTTGAAATATGTTGAGCTTGCGATCCCATCTTTAATTTGTCGGTCGTACTGATCAAACATCCCATCAAGAATTTGTGTATAGGGATATTAATTTGGAAACTTGCTGGTGATGTTAATTTAGAAACCGACCAACTATAGGGACATTTGACAAAATCGCACGAATCTTGCAGAAAGCTCCTCATCGCCCGTGAGAGTACATTCGGTACCCAAATTCCCCAAATCGGCCCTCAAATCCCTAGTTTAGCTTTGCCGCCACACGTCTTCCCCAAATCCGGCGTCATCTCCGGCGAACCACCGTGTCGCCCCTTCCGTATCCCATCCCGTCCCCTCTCTCCTCGCTCTCCAATCTCTTACCATTACTCTGCCCGCGCCTCCCCTTCTGACCCAAGCCATGGCCGGAGGCGATCCAGAGGGTGAAGCGAGAGGAGGCGACCTCACATGCCGCTGGCGCACCACATGTCCTGCGCGACAAGGGCGGTGAGGGTCTCTGCACCTCTGAGACAGGGGGGAATTTTTCTGGAGGATTTCTACATATGCTTTGCTATGCATCAGTAGGTCTCACTTCTGAAATTGACCGGTTTCCAAGCTGATGTACTAAACTGGTAGCAAACTCCCCAAGCTGGTGGGCTGCTGTGGATAGCTTCTCTATTGATCATGGCCTTGTAATTTTGCTCTGTTAATATAAAAAGTCAGTAGGAGGCTCTCCTACTGTCGTTAATTAGTGTTCAAAAAAAAAGCTGATGTACTAAACTGAACACCTCTGGCAAGTTCATGTACTAATAGTGTGTTTTACTCCTGTGCAAATATTTTTAATATTCTGGTAGTATAAGGTTCATACCGCCCGTGGTTTGCGCATCGGCATTCATCGTGTATACGTTTGCATCTGTATGATTCACTGCTGTCATTGTTTTTGTTTAACTGGGAGTTCAGATTTTGGAGTAAGAATCCAAACCAAATTGGAATCAATAAGTAGCAGTAAATTTGGTTATATTTGTTCAATTTTCACATAAGGCCTGGTTCTTTCAGTTTGGCCAGTTCCTCCAGATCAATGTTATGTTTATTTGTCCCAAGAAGAGGCGGATATAGCATCCCATGAATAACTGTATCATTGTGCTCTATTGCAGGTGGATGTGGAGCTTGTGTAGTCCTTATAGCAACTTATGACCCAACAAAAGATGAAGTGACAGAATTCTCTGCAAGTTCATGCCTGACTCTGCTCTACAACATAAATCTCTGCTCAGTCATCACCACCGAAGGCCTGGGAAATACCAAAGATGGTTTCCATTCTATCCAGAAGAGGATGTCTGGGTTCCATGCTTCCCAGTGTGGCTTCTGCACTCCTGGCATGTGCATGTCTATTTTCACCTCTCTTGCCAATGCCGACAAATCCAAGAAGCCTGAACCACAAAAAGGGTTCTCAAAGCTGACGGTGTCCGAAGCAGAAAGGGCGTTCTCAGGCAACATGTGTAGATGTACCGGTTACAGGCCAATTGTCGACGCCTGCAAAAGTTTTGCTTCAGATGTTGACCTGGAGGATTTGGGCCTCAATGTATTCTGGAAGAAAGGCGATAAGCACGCCGATGTTAGCAAGTTGCCAGCTTACACTCTTGGCGGCGGAGTCTGCACTTTCCCGGACTTCCTGAAATCCGAGATAAAATCTTTGCTTCATCATCTAAACGATGATTCGGATGTTACGGTCTCCAGGGAGGGTTGGTATCATCCTAAAAGCATCGAGCAATATTATGATTTGCTGAACTCTGGCTTGTTCATTGACTGCACAGTTAAAGTGGTTGTTGCGAACACGAGTTCTGGTGTAAAGGGATACAAGGATCAAGATCTATATAACAAGTATATTGACATCGGTGACATTCCAGAGCTTTCAGCTATTTGGAAGAAAGACAGTGGCATTGAAATTGGAGCAGCTACACCAATTTCTAAGACCATCGAGATACTTGAGCAAGAAGCCGGGTCTAAATCATGTCCAAATGGAAGTGTGGTTTTCAGAAAACTCGCCGAGCACATGAGCAAGGTGGCCACACCGTTTGTCCGTAACACAGCAAGCATTGGTGGGAACATAATTCTAGCACAGAAATACCCTTTTCCCTCGGACATCGCGACCATACTTCTCAGTGCTGCTTCAACTGTTCGTCTTCAGGTTTATTCAGAAACACTAGAGGTTACTTTGGAAGAGTTTCTGGAGCAGCCTCCTAGTGATCCCAGTACATTGCTCCTGAGCATATTTATTCCACATTGGGCTTCAGATTCTCAGAAAGAAAGTAAGGTGATCTTCGAAACTTACCGAGCAGCGCCGCGCCCTCTTGGCAATGCGGTTTCATATATTAACTCTGCTATGATGGGCCATGTCTCCCAGAAATCATGTGGTGATCTTGTGCTGAGTAACCTACACATAGCCTTTGGTGCCTATGGGACGAAACATGCTATTAGAGCAACAAAAGTTGAACAACACCTGAATGGAGAAGTGCTCACTCCATCTGTTGTGCTCAAAGCAGTTCGGTTACTTAGAGAAACAATTGTACCAACGGAAGGAACATCACATCCTGAATACAGAGTCAGTGTGGCTGTTGCATTTCTCTTCAGTTTCCTGTCTCCATTTGCTAAAGGAATCAAAGGGCCTGGAAAAACTCCGAGCATTGGTTCTGCTAGTTCTTCAGATACAGATGATCCCTGTAACCTTCCATTGTCTTCACGTCGAGAAACAATTTCCAGTGATGATCATAAACCAGTTGGCGAGCCGATTAAGAAGTATGCAGTTGAGCTTCAAGCTTCTGGTATGTGTTTAATAAGCTTACATCATCAATATTATTACTCCCTCCGTTCCTAAATATAAGACCTTTTAGAGATTTCAATATAGACTACATACAGAGCAAAATGAGTGAATCTACACTCTAAAATATGTCTATATACATCCGTATGTAGTCCGTATTAAAATCTCTAAAAGGGCTTATATTTAGAAACGGAGGGACTAATGGGATCTAGAAGTTTTCTTCCTCTCCAACTTATCCTTCCTTTATGATTACGTTTAGGCTGATAGAATTTCTTTTCCGTACTGCAGGGGAGGCAGTATATGTAGATGATATTCCTGCTCCAAAAAATTGCCTCTATGGAGAGTTTATTTACAGCACACAGCCTCTTGCATATGTCAAGAATATCAAATTCAAGCCTTCTTTAGCATCAGAGAAGGTCCTCACGGTTGTTTCCGCGAAGGATATTCCAAGTGGAGGGCAAAATATTGGATCAAGCTTCATTTTTGGGGACGAACCACTTTTTGGTTCTCCAGTTGCTGAGTATGCTGGACAAGCTCTTGGTGTTGTGGTACTTATCTTTTCATATTTTAATGTTTACTCAACAATAAATTCTTGAATAATAAAGTCAATTTATAAATGGGATTTTCTTCATTATTTGTCTCTGTAAAATAAGTTTATGAATTTTAGGGAAGAAGTAATTTTTAATTAGGAGGGGCAAATCTGTACAAATTAAAATAATAAACCCTAATATCACACAGTTGTTCATCCAAAAAAATATATATCTATATATGTATATCCAAAATTTCATTTGTAAAATACCCTAACAAAACCCATATTAGATTGGGTTAATTAAAAGCTTATGGAAATTTTCTGCGGTGAGCTTGTATCTCTTTTCTTTCATAAAAACATTGCTTACTAAAAGTGAACGCAAGTGGATATGCAAAAAAAATACACTGTATCGATGTCACATTTTATCATAATATGATCGTATTTAGTTTAAACACCATGAGTAATCTTTTAAAATTAAACTAATTAACAATTAGTGCAAAATTTCCCCTGGTCACAAGTAAGCATTAGCTACCATTTGCTCAGGAATCAAAAACTTATTACAAAAAATTGTTATTATGTATTTCTTCAATACTGATGTCACTAAAATGTGTACTTTACCTCAGATTGCAGAGACTCAGAGATATGCCAACTTGGCAAGCAAACAGGTCGTTGTTGAATATGACACAAAAGATTTGAAGCCACCAATCTTAACTGTAGAACAGGCAGTACAAAACAATAGCTATTTCGAAGTTCCTCCTGGGAAGTATCCAAAACAAGTTGGTGATTTTTCCAAGGGCATGGCAGAAGCTGATCACAAGATCCTCTCAACAGAAGTATGTTAATTCTACACACCGCGAGTCCTTTTCATACTGACATCTCACCTGCATTGCCAAATGTGAACGGAATTTTTATACTTAACAACGCAAACGTTTAAATTTGATTTTTGATGGTCTCTATTCTCAACACACATGGCATGCATTAATATGTATGACTTCCATGATCGCAGGTGAAACTTGCCTCTCAGTACTACTTCTACATGGAAACACAAACAGCACTGGCGATTCCAGATGAAGATAACACTATTGTGGTCTACAGTTCATCACAATACCCTGAGCTTGCGCAGAGTGTCATAGCGAGGTGTCTCGGCATTCCGTTCAGCAATGTTCGTGTCATTACAAGAAGGGTTGGAGGAGGCTTTGGTGGAAAGGCATTCAGATCATACACTGTAAGTAACAATCAAACAATTTTGAACAGTAGTCCAACAGAGTGGCAAAACAAATTCGAAGCTTGTGTGGTACAACTGAAAGAATCTAACAAGTACTTTTATATGAATATTGCATTTTACGGCAGATTAGAGTTCTAGTGATAGCTTCTAACATAAGTTTGCCCATTTGAGCTTCATTTTACCATTCATCAGCTTCCAAGAAAGCCAAAACATTGACCATTTCAGTTGTTGCTGCTCAGTGATCCAACAATATATGCTTTTGTAGGTAGCAACGGCAGCTGCGCTTTGTGCCTTCAAGTTACGTCGTCCGGTGCGGGTGTATCTCAATCGCAGTACAGACATGATCATGATCGGTGGTCGGCACCCCATAAAAGCATATTACACTGTTGGTTTCAAGTCCGATGGGAGAATCACAGCTTTGCACTTGGACATACTGATCAACGCTGGGATTTCTCCAGATGCGAGTCCCCTAATGCCAGACACTATGATGTCAGGCCTGAAGAAATACAACTGGGGTGCTCTCTCGTTCGACATCAAGGTCTGTAAGACAAACAACACATCCAAGTCAGTAATGCGTGCTCCTGGAGATACGCAAGGCTCTTTTATTGCTGAAGCCATCATCGAGCATGTCGCTTCAGTGCTGTCGCTTGATGCTAATACTGTCAGGCAGAAGAATTTCCACACCTATGACAGTCTTGTGCTGTTCTATCCAGAAAGTGCAGGTGAAGCTTCGACGTACACATTGCATTCTATTTTTAATAGATTACTCACGACGTCAAGCTACCTGCATCGAGCTGAATCCATCAAGCATTTTAACAACTGCAACAAGTGGCGGAAGAGGGGTATCTCTTGTGTGCCCCTCGTCTTCAAGGTGGCACCAAGGCCAGCTCCTGGAAGAGTTTCTGTGCTCAACGATGGTTCCATTGTGGTTGAGGTTGGAGGTGTTGAGGTTGGGCAGGGACTGTGGACCAAAGTGCAGCAGATGACGGTTTTCGCGTTGGGACAGTTATGGCCTGATGGATCTGAATGCCTTCTTGATAGAGTGCGTCTTCTTCAGGCTGACACGCTGAACTTGATCCAAGGTGGACTCACTGCTGGCAGCACTTCGTCTGAATCTAGCTGTGCAGCAACCCTTGAGGCCTGCAACATGCTGGTTGACAGATTAAAGCCAGTCATGAAGAAGCTCAAGCAGCAATCCGGTGGTGCTGTTTCATGGGATGCTTTGATTGCTCAGGTTATTTTTTTTATTTCCCTCTGGATTTTTATGCTACATAAGAGTAAAATATTTGTGTGTGGAATTTTTTATCTTTATACGTGCTAACACTTTCCCAAATAGGCCATTACGGATAATGTTAATTTGTCCTCAAGTGCATACTGGGTACCTGGCCAAGAATCAAGCACCTATCTGAACTATGGAGCCGGTATAAGTGAGGTACAAAAATATTATGCTTAATGTCAATCACACTAGCATAGTTCAATAGTTACTGGATGATATTGTGATAGTTTTCTGACTTCCATTTCACTTTTTACTATAAATCCAGGTAGAGATTGATGTTCTTACAGGAGCTATTACTTTACTACGGAGCGACCTTGTGTATGACTGTGGAAAGAGCTTGAACCCTGCAGTGGACTTGGGCCAGGTTTGAGATATTTTCCACTGTGCTATGATCTTCTTTTATCATTTTGTAGTCAACATGGATATTATTTGATACTCCCTCCATTCCATAATGTAGTGCGCACATGCTTTTCGAGATTTAAGTTTGACCATAAATTTAACCAATGAAATACGGGTTATGTGTCATAAAAATGATACCATTGAATTCGTATTCGAAAGAAGTTTTCACTGGTATAATTTTTCAGTAACTTGATTTATGTATTGTTAGTCTAATTTATGGTCAAACTTAAATCTCAAAAAGCGTGGGCGCAGTACATTATGGAATGGAGGGAGTAATGCCTTACTTCGAAACAGAGCGAGTACAGTACATTGCAGCCCCGATCAGAGTTTTTCTTCATTATAGTGCATGATGGTATCGTATATTCATATCTGATCTCTACCATCCACCTTACAGATTGAAGGCTCCTTCATACAAGGAATTGGTTTCTTCATAAACGAAGAACATGAAACAAATGCCGATGGACTGGTTGTGAGTGACAGCACATGGGTCTACAAGATCCCGAGCGTGGACACCATACCGAAGCAGTTCAATGCTGAGGTGCTCAACACTGGGTACCATAAGAACCGTGTTCTTTCGTCAAAAGGTATATGTAGTAGGATCGTGCTTTCCCTGAAGCAACATGAATATAGTTTTTCTATTTTGCCAGCTGAAAATTTTCATTGGTTAAAGTGATTTAACTAGTCTGCCTCTGCCAGCCTCTGGGGAGCCTGCCGTGGTTCTCGCAGCGTCGGTCCATTGCGCGGTGAGAGAGGCCATCCGAGCTGCGAGGAAGGAGTTTGGAAGCTCAGAGCTCACTTTCCAGCTCGACGTCCCTGCGCCGATGACCCATGTGAAGGAAATGTGTGGTTTGGACATCGTCGATAAGTACCTAGAAAGCCTATCTGAACATCAGTCTCGAGCTGTGGTGTGATGCAAGATTCTGGTGCCTTCAACCGGAAGGGGCGGTGTTGTGTGATCGTGTTGTGCAACGTTGCGCACATGATGTTTGTAATTTTTCAGTGTTGTGCTCGCACACTTTTCGAATACTTCTGGGTTGAGATTTGTGTTTGTAGTTCCTGACTGAACCTGAAGGCAGGTTTGCTTTTTTAAAATGCACGTTTATAAATAGTAATACGCGTCTGCTATTTGCAAAATGCAATTTGCATCAATCGATTTGGGAAGAGAAGAAGATGGGTGAGGTGCAGCCTGAGGCGGAGACGACGGTGCCGCGGCTGTCTAACCACCGGAATCGGCGAGCCGAGTGCATTTCATCGGAGCACTCAGCAAAGGTGACCCGGCTGGACTCCGTCCATCAAAGGCACTTGGGGACTCAGAAAAAGACTTTGCCAAGTGCAAAAGAGCGGGCACTCGGCAAAATAAGTATGCAGACGGAACGGACCGAACGGCGCCTCGATGTAGGTGTTGGACCCACCGGCAACAACGGGGGAGTGATCGTCGAAAGGACGCATGTGATGGACACAAGTCTCGGCCTGTGGCCGCGAGGGGCGCGCCTATACCTCGCTTATAGCGAGGCAGTCTTCCGACTCGCTGAAGTCTCGCGTGCATATGGGCTGGCCCAGTGCGCGGCCGAGGGAACCCTCGCGTGAAGGGGAGCCCCAGATGAGCCGGCCCAGGCGCACGCGAGGCCACAGCCTCGTTTTTTTTCTGTTTTTTCCATGTATTCTGTTTTCGTTTTTTGCTTTATTTTAAAATTTTGTTTATACTTTTAAATATTCTAATTATATATATTACAAAAAACAATCTACATAAAACATTAGAAAAATGTGAACAAAGCATTCGAGAAATGTTAAATGTGTATAGAGAAAATGTTTATCACGTATAAAAACTGTATACAAAAAAATACAATGTGTATGAAATTTTTTTGATTATGTATTTAAAAAAATGTTAATCAAGCATTTTAAAAATGTTAAATGTGTATAGAAAAAATGTTGACCATGTATTTAAAAAATGTTAATCTTGTATTTGATAAAATGTTAATCAAGCATTTGAAAACATGTTAAACAATTATGTGGAAAATGTTAATCAATCATTCAAAAAATGTTAAATGTGTATAGAAAAAATGTTGATCATGTATTAAAAAATGTTAATCTTGTATTTGAAAAAAAAATGTTAATCAAATATTTGAAAAATGTTGAAAAAGTATCTGGAAAATACTAATTAAGCATTTAGAAAAGGTTAAATGTGTATAGAAAAAGTGTTGACCATGTGTTAAAAAATATTAATCTTATATTTGAAAAATGTTAATCAAGCATTTGAAAATGTTAAAAAACTATGTGTACGAAAAATGTTGACCATGAATTCAAATAATGTTAATCTTGTATTTGAAAAATGTTAATCATCCATTTGAAAATGTTAAACATGTGTATAAAAAATTGACCATGTATTCAAAAAATGCTAAATTTGTATTTGAAAAATGTTAAAAGAGTATTCGAAAAATGTTCTTGACATATACAAAAAATGTAGAAGGAAAACCAAAAGAAACAAAGAAAAAATGAAAACCAAAAAAGAAACCAAAGAAAAAAATAAAATGAAAAATAAATTCAAAGAAACAAATGCAAAAAGAATGGAACTAACAGTGAAAATTGATAAAGAAACAAAAAATGACAAAAAACATTGAAAACCAAGAAAGAAAGAAAAAACTGAAGAAAAAAAAGAAGGAAAATGAGTAAGAAAAGAAAAACCGATAAAAACAATGAAAGAAGCAAAGAAAACACAAAAGAAAAATGAAAATAAAAAACAAAAAACAGAGAAGAAATAAGAAAAACAAACCAAAAGCAAAAGAAAACGAAAAAACCTAGAGAAAACTGACTAAAAATGAAGCAAAAAAGAAAGAAAGAAAAGGTAAAAACAGAGAAACCGGGAAAAAAACTGTTGAAACCGGGCTTGTTGCGCCTCAAGTATGTCGCACCCTACTACTTCATCAGGAACCGACGAGAGCCCGGTGGCTAGCGCCGCTGACAACTATCCAGGAGACCAGGGATCGAATCCCCTGCGCACTCCCTTTTTCTTCACTTATTTCTTTTAAGTGTTTGCGAGTGGGCCAAAATGTTACTGTAGACGCTTCACGCGAGAGATCCTTCTGTCTCGCGTGAAGCAAGATATAGCCTTTGCGGGCGGCGAGGCGGGGCGAGGTTGGTGAGTGTGGCCTCATTGGGCTCCACGTCGTGTTGGGCTCCATCCTGGCAAAGATCTCGGAGCCACGGTGGGCGACATCTCCAGACTTGGCGGTCGCGTTGTACTCCACGCTTTGCACCCCATCGCAGCAAGGCGGGCAAGGCTGGTAGGCGCGTCCTCGTAGAGCGCGAGTGCCCTGCATGGTGGGTGAGGCTGGTTCAACAGGTCCTCAAGGGACTCCCGCGCACGCGGGCTGCGGGAAGCCTTGCTTCAAGAGGATCCGGCGACAGATGAAATGGGAAGGGGAGGGAGAGAGAGCCGGCGACGAGGAACAGAGGAAAAGCGGAGACGAGAGAGAGGAAGGGAGGAAGGGAGGAGGCCACGCCACTCTCTCCCACCAATCAGAATGAAGCATGCGGATCCCATGTTTCTTGGCATTGCCAAGTGCATTAGAAAAGCACTCGGCAAATACAATTTCTTTTTTTTATTTCTTTTCTTATTTTTATTTATTTTATTTGATAAGTTCTAACCATAGACTAAAACCCCTAAAATAGGGGGGGAAATCAACCCAATTTTTTCAACCTTTTCATGTACTCGCAGTTCAAAATTTAAATATATTCGCTAAATGCCTAGAATGCACTAAATGGCTTAAATATAACAAACAAACAACAAAAATTGGCAAATTTTGACATGAACCATGTAATGGTGCATCTTGAATGTAGAAAAAAAATTCAAAGTCAACCGATCAACCATCACTTCGCCTTCAAACCTGAGTCGTTCCCTTTCGAAACCCGGATTTTTCCTCTAATATGGTCCGGTTTCTAAGCAGTATACTTCATAAATTTTAAACACCCTTCCCAAATTTTTACCACAACATATTGATGTCATATGAGGCCACCATGCCAACTTCCATTTTTTCCAAAACTTCTTTTCCATTTTTGGAATAAAAAAAACCATTAACCTCCATGTCCGGACTCGAATCTTGGCACCACAAGGTTTGGAATTCCTTTCCTTTTCTTGGATAATGCTTAAACATAGACTAAAGACCACAAATAAGATTTTTCAACCCCATTTTGCCAACTTTTTCATCCACTTGCAGTTAAAATTTTCATTATGCTAACTACATGTCTAGAAATACATTAAATAGTTTAAATATAGCAAGCGAACCCTAAAAATGCCAGATTCTAACATGGAAAATTTGATGGTGTATCTTGAGAGTAGAATTTTTTAAGGTCAACCGCCTTCAAACTGACTCATTCCCTTCAAACCTAAATTCTTCATTGCAGATGGTACAATATCTAAGCAGTGTGCGTCACAAATTTTGTGAAATATTCTCAAAATTTTATCACAACATACTGATGTCATATGAGGACACCATGCCAAATTAAATGTTTTTCAGACTTCATTTGCTTTTTCAAGGATTATCCAAGTGGGCATGCCCAACCACCATCGCTGCACTAGGCATAGGTAAAGCTTTCTATTTGTTATGTACTAATGTCGGTCTGCAACATTTTGTTTTCAAGGATTCTTATTCCTATCGCCAGTTGACACTCGAATTCTTGAGCACCTTGACGCACACCGTTGGGAACAATCCATTTGGACGAGAGGATAGGGTTAAATTCCGCCTCATGGCTTGGAACTTCAACAAGTCTCTCGCAGAGTGGTGCGCTCAGTTCGGCTTCGTCAGCAATGATGAACCTGAGCTCTAACCAGATGCCAAACTTAGGCGCAGTTCTTCTACTTCACCTTAGCCACCAAGCCAATCAAACCTGCGGCGATATCACCTACGGAGGAGTCATCACCATCTTGGACAATCCATTAGGCCTCGACAAAAGCGGCTTGCGTCCTTTGGGGGCTAATTGTGATGTTAATATGCTTGTTCTCCATGGTGTCGGTATGGTCGTTACTCATTATGGTAGACCCTATATCCATATTCCTGGATCGGGACATTTTCTTCCCACTCCTATGCTTAAACGCTTCTCGATCAAGGAGGGTATTTTGCATTATGATGTGCAGGGAGAGGAAGAGGAGATCGATCCCAAGGCACCGGAACAAGAGGTGCAGCCCGAAGATGAAGATGAAGGAGAAAGGCCGTATGCTACTGATGGGGAACGTTGCATGAAAATCAAAAAAATTCCTACGAAACACCCAAGATCTAATCTGGGAGATGCATAGCAATGAGAGGAGAGTGTGTCTATGTACCCTTGTAGACCGAAAGCGGAAGCGTATATAACGCAGTTGATGTAGTCGTACTCTTCGTGATCCAATCACGATCCAAACCGATCTAGTGCCGAACGGACGGCACCTCCGAGTTTAGCACACGTGCGGCTCGGTGACGCCTCCTCCTCCTTGATCCAGCAAGCGAAGGGGGAGAAGTAGATGGGATCACAATCAGCATGACGGCGTGGTGGTGATGGTGGTGGTGGAGTACCGGCAGGGCTTCGCCAAGCAAAACCGGAACGAGGAGAAGGGAGAGACGGGGAGGGCTGCCGCTAGGCAAAGGGGTGAGCCCCTCCCCTTGTGCCTCCACCCTTTATATAGGGGTGAGGGAGGGGTCGGCCATCCCTTGGACCCTCCTCCAAGGGATGAATAGTACGTGAACAGTAACCATGAACAGTAACCATGAATAGTACTTGCCTCCAAATTTCCCCCTATTTTCAAGGGATTCGGACTTATCCCTTATCCCTTGCGCATGGACCAAGTGGGGCTGGGCGCCTGGCCCATGTAGGTCTGGTGCGCCACCCCTTGGTCCATGTGGGACGTTCTGGACAAGTGGGGCCCACCATGGAACCCTCCGGAACATTCTAGAACCTTCCGGTACAATACCGGAAAAAACCAAACTTTTTCTGGAACCCCGAAAATGACTTTCCTTATATAAATCTTTACCTCCGGACCATTCCGGAGCTCCTCGTGACGCCCATCCGGGACTCCAAACTACTTTCGGACTCACCATATGAATATCCCAATACTACCCTAGCGTCATCGAACGTTAAGCGTGCGACCCTACGGGTTCGAGAATCATGCAGACATGACCGAGACACCTCTCCGGTCAATAGCCAATAGCGGGACCTGGATGCCCATATTAGTTCCTACATATTCCATGAAGATCTTTATCGATTGAACCACAACGTCCCGGATTCAACTAATCCCGTATACAATTCCCTTTGTCCGGCGAATGTTACTCGCCCGAGATTCGATCGTCGGTATCTTCATACCTAGTTCAATCTCGTTACCGGCAAGTCCCTTTACTTGTTCCGTAATACAAGATCCCATGACTAAACTAATTAGTCACATGCTTGCAAGCTTCTTGTGATGTTGTATTACCAAGAGGGCCCAGCGATATCTCTCCGTCACACGGAGTGACAAATCCCAGTCTTGATCCATGCAACCCAACAAACACTTTCGGAAATACCTGTAGAGCACCTTTATGATCACCCAGTTACGAAGTGACGTTTGATAGCACACAAAGTATTCCTTCGGTATCCGGGAGTGGCATGATCTCATGGTCTAAGGAACAGATACTTGACATTACAAAAGCTACGGCAAAGTGAACTTGGTGATACGATCAGATGCTAAGCTTACGGTTGGGTCTGTCCATCACATCATTCTCCTAATGATGTGATCTCGTTATCAAATGACAACTCATGTCTATGGTTAGGAAACCTTAACCATCTTTGATCAAGGAACTAGTCTAGTAGAGGCTCACTAGGGACACAGTGTTGTTTATGTATCCACGCATGTGTTTAAGTTTCCTGTCAATACAATTCTAGCATGAATAATAAAAAATTATCATGAACAAGGAAATATGATAATAACCATTTTATTATTGCCTCTAGGGCATATTTCCAACAGTCTCCCACTTGCACTAGAGTCAATAATCTAGTTTACATTGTAATGAATCTAACACCCATCAAGTTCTGGTGCTGATCATGTTTTGCTCGTGGAAGAGGTTTAGTCAACGGGTCTGCCACATTCAGATTCGTATGTACTTTGCAAATCTCTATGTCTCCATCCTTAATGTAATTATGAATGGAGTTGAAACGGCGCTTGATATGCTTGGTCTTCTTGTGAAACCTTGGCTCCTTGGCAATGGCAATGGCGCCAGTGTTGTCACAATAGAGAGTCATAGGATCCGATGCACTAGGTACCACTCCTAGATCGAACATGAACTCCTTCATCCAGACTCCTTCCTGCGCTACTTCCAAAGCAGCTATATATTCCGCTTCACATGTAGATCCCACAACGACGCTCTGCTTGGAACTACACCAACTGACTGCTACACCATTCAAAATGTATACGTATCCGGTTTGAGACTTTGTGTCATCCGGATCAGTGTCAAAGCTAGCATCGACGTAACCCTTTACGACGAGCTCTTTATCACCTCCATAAACGAGAAACATTTCCTTAGTCCTCTTTAGGTACTTAAGGATATTCTTGACTGCTGTCCAGTGATCTACTCCTTGATCACTCTGGTACCTACCTGCCAGACTTATGGCAAGGCACACATCAGGTCTGGTACATAGAATGGCATACATTATAGATCCTATGGCTGAGGCATAGGGGACGACATTCATCCTTTCTCTTTCTTCTGCCGTGGTCGGGCTTTGAGTCTTACTCAACTTCACACCTTGCAACACAGGCAAGAACCCCTTCTTTGACTGGTCCATTTTGAACCTCTTCAAAATCTTGTCAAGATATGTGCTCTATGAAAGTCCTATCAGGCATCTTGTCCTATCTCCATAGATCTTAATGCCCAATATGTAAGCAGCTTCACCCAGGTCTTTCATTGAAAAGCTCTTGTTCAAATAACCTTTTATGCTTTCTAGAAATTCTATATCATTTCCAATCAATAATATGTCATCCACATACAGTATTAGAAATTCTACAGAGCTCCCACTCACTTTCTTGTAAATACAAGCTTCTCCATAAGTTTGTATAAAACCAAAAGCTTTGATCACCTCATCAAAGCATATATTCCAACTCCGAGATGCTTGCACCAGTCCATAGATGGATCGCTGGAGCTTGCATACCTTGTTAGCATCCTTAGGATCGACAAAACCTTCCGGTTGCATCATATACAACTCCTCCTTAAGGAAACCGTTAAGGAACGATGTTTTGACGTCCATCTGCCAGATTTCATAATCGAAAAATGCAACAATTGCTAACATAATCCTAACAGACTTCAGCATTACTACGGGTGAGAAAGTCTCATCGTAGTCAACCCCTTGAACTTGTCGAAAATCCTTTGTGACAAGTCGAGCCTTATAGATGGTGACATTTCCATCAGCGTATGTCTTCTTCTTAAAGATCCATTTGTTCTCAATGGCCTGCCGGTCATTGGGCAGGTCCACCAAAGTCCATACTTGGTTTTGATACATGGATCCTATCTCGGATTTCATGGCCTCAAGCCATTTGTCGGAATCCGGGCTCGTCATTTCTTCCTCATAGTTCGTAGGTTCGCCGTTGTCTAACAACATGACTTCCAGGACAGGATTACCGTACCACTCTGGTGCGGTATGTGTCCTGGTCGACCTACGGAGTTCAGTAGTAGCTTGATTCGAAGTTTCATGATCATCACCATTAGCTTCCTCTCCGGCTGGTGTAGGCATCATGGGAACTTCTTTCTGTGGTGCACTACTCTCCAATTCGAAAGAAGGTACGATTACCTCATCAAGCTCTACTTTCCTCCCACTCAGTTCTTTCGAGAGAAACTCCTTCTCTAGAAAGGACCCATTCTTGGCAACAAAGATCTTGCCCTCAGATCTATGATAGAAGGTATACCCAATGGTCTCTTTAGGGTATCCTATGAAGACGCACTTCTCCGCTTTGGGTTCAAGCTTATCAGGCTGAAACCTCTTGATATAAGCGTCGCATCCCCAAACTTTAAGAAACAACAGCTTAGGTTTCTTGCCAAACCACAATTCATACGGTGTCGTCTCAACGGATTTAGACGGTGCCCTATTTAAAGTGAATGCAGTTGTCTCTAATGCATAACCCCAAAGCGATAGTGGCAAATCGGTAAGAGACATCATAGAACGCACCATATCGAATAGAGTACGGTTACAACGTTCGGACACACCATTACGCTGTGGTGTTCCAGGTGGCGTGAGTTGTGAAACAATTCCACATTGTCTTAAATGCATGCCAAACTCGTAACTCAGATATTCACCTCCACGATCAGATCGTAAGAATTTTATCTTCTTGTTATGATGATTCTCTACTTCACTCTAAAACTCCTTGAACTTTTCAAATGTTTCAGACTTGTGTTTCATTAAGTAAATATACCCATATCTACTTAAGTCATCTGTGAAGGTCAAGAAATAACGATATCCACCACGTGCTTCAACACTCATTGGACCGCATACATCGGTATGTATTATTTCCAACAAGTCACTTGCCCACTCCATTGTACCGAAAAACGGGGTTTTAGTCATCTTGTCCATGAGGCACGATTCACATGTTTCAAATGATTCATAATCAAGTGATTCCAAAAGTCCATCGGCATGGAGTTTCTTCATGCACTTTACACCAATATGACCTAAGCGGCAGTGCCATAAGCATGTGGTACTATCATCATTAACTTTGCATCTTTTGGCATCTATATTATGAACATGTGTATCACTACGATCGAGATTCAACAAGAATAAACCATTCACATTGGGTGCATGACCATAAAAGATATTATTCATATAAATAGAACAACCATTATTCTCTGACTTAAATGAATAACCGTCTCGCAATAAACACGATCCAAATATAATGTTCATGCTCAACGCAGGCACCAAATAACAATTATTTAGGTTTAAAACTAATCCCGAAGGTAGACGTAGAGGGAGCATGCCGACGGCGATCACATCAACCTTGGAGCTATTTCCAACGCGCATCGTCACCTCGTCCTTAGCTAGTCTCCGTTTATTCCACAGCTACTATTTCGAGTTACAAATATTAGCAACCGAACCAGTATCAAATACCCAGGCGCTACTATGAGGACTAGTAAGGTACACATCAATAACATGTATATCAAATATACCTTTGTTGACGTTGCCAGCCTAATTATCTGCCAAGTACTTGGGGCAGTTCCGCGTCCAGTGGCCATTCCCCTTGCAATAGAAGCACGCGGTCTCAGGTTTGGGTCCAGCCTTGGGTTTCTTCACTGGAGTGGCAACTGGCTTGCCATTCTTCTTGAAGTTTCCCTTCTTTCCTTTGCCTTTCTTGAAACTAGTGGTCTTTTTGACCATCAACACTTCATGCTCCTTGATTTCTACTTCCGCTGCCTTAACCATCGCGAAAAGCTCAGGGGTCGTCTTCTTCATCCCTTGCATATTATAGTTCATCACGAAGCTCTTGTAGCTTGGTGGCAGTGACTGAAGAACTCTGTCAATCGCTACTTCATCCAGAAGATTAACTCCCAACTGATTCAAGCGGTTGAAATACCCAGACATTTTGAGTATGTGCTCGCTAACGGAGCCGTTCTCTTCCATCTTGCAGCTAAAGAACTTGTCGGAGGCTTCATACCTCTTGACCCGGGCATGAGCCTGAAATACCAATTTCAGCTCCTGGAACATCTCATATGCTCCGTGGTGCTCAAAACGTCTTTGGAGCCCCGGTTCTAAGCCGTAAAGCATGGCGCACTGAACTATGGAGTAGTCATCAGAACGTGCCTGCCAGACATTCACAACATCCACAGACGACGCTGGAGGGGGTGGCGCACCGAGCGGTGCATCAAGGACATAAGCCTTCTGTGCAGTAGTGAGGATAATCCTCAGATTACGGACCCAGTCCGCATAGTTGCTTCCATCATCTTTCAACTTAGCTTTCTCTAGGAACACATTAAAATTCAGGGGAGCAACAGCACGAGCCATTGATCTACGACATAAATTTGCAAAGACATTTAGACTATGTTCATGATAATTGGTCCATTTGATCAAATTACTAGTGAACTCCCACTTACATCAAAATCCCTCAAGTTATCTAAGTGTTACATGATCCAAATCAACTAACCCATGTCTAATCATCACGTGAGATGGGGTAGTCATCAATGGTGAACATCTCCATGTTGGTCATATCTACTATATGACTCATGTTCGACCTTTCGGTCCTCCGTGTTCCGAGGCCATGTCTGTACATTCTAGGCTCGTCAAGTTTAACCCAAGTATTTTGCATGTATAAAACTGGCTTACACCCGTTGTATGTGAACGAAGAGTCTATCACACTCGATCATCACGATGTGCTTCGAAACAACGAACTTTCGCAACGGTGCATACTTAGGGAGAACACCTTTTATCTTGAAATTAAATGTGAAGGGATCATCTTATAATGCTACCGTCGTCCTAAGCAAAATAAGAAGCATAAAAGATAAACATCACATGCAATCAATATGTGACATGATATGGCCATTATCATCTCGTGCTTTTTATCTCCATCTCCAAAGCACCGGCACGATCTCCATCATCACCGGCATGACACCATGATCTCCATCATCATGATCTCCATCATCGTGTCATCACGTGGTTGTCTCCGCCAACTATTGCTTCTACGACTATTGCTAACTCATAGCGATAAAGTAAAGCAATTATATGGCATTTAATGATTGACACGCAGGTCATACAATAAATTAAAGACAACCCTATGGCTCCTGCCGGTTGCCGTACTCATCGACATGCAAGTCGTGAACCTATTACAAAACATGATCATCTCATACATCAACATATATCACATCACGTTTTGGCCATACCACATCACAACATGCCCTGCAAAAACAAGTTAGACGTCCTCTACTTTGTTCGTGCAAATTTTACGTGGCTGCTATGGGCATCATATAAGAACCGTTCTTACCTACGCAAAGCCACAACGGTGATATACAAGTTGCCTTTTAACCTTCTACAAGGACCGCCCTTGTCAAAACAGATTCAACTAAGGTGGGAGAGACAGACACCCGCCAACCACTTTTATGCAATACAAGTTGCATGTCTGTCAGTGGAACCGGTCTCTTGTGCGAGGACAAGTAAGGTTGGTCCGGGCCGCTTCATCCCACAATACCGCCAAATCCAAAAATAACAAAGGAGCTAAGCAATCTGAACATCAACACCCACAACTTCTTTGTGTTCTACTCGTGCATATACATCTACGCATAGACCTAGCTCTGAAGCCACTAATGGGGAGCGTTGCATGAAAATCAAAAAAATTCCTACGAAACACCCAAGATCTAATCTAGGAGATGCATAGCAACGAGAGGGGAGTGTGTCTACATACCCTTGTAGACCAAAAGCGGAAGCGTATATAACGCGGTTGATGTAGTCGTACTCTTCGTGATCCAATCACGATCCAAACCGATCTAGCGCCGAACGGACGGCACCTCCGAGTTTAGCACACGTGCGGCTCGGTGACGTCTCCTCCTCCTTGATCCAGCAAGCGAAGGGGGAGAAGTAGATGGGATCACAACCAACATGACGGCGTGGTGGTGATGGTGGTGGTGGAGTACCGGCAGGGCTTCGCCAAGCAAAACCGGAACGAGAAGAAGGGAGAGACGGGGAGGGTTGCGGCTAGGCAAAGGGGTGAGCCCCTCCCCTTGCACCTCCACCCTTTATATAGGGGTGAGGGAGGGGCCGGCCATACCTTGGACCCTCCTCCAAGGGATGAATATTATGTGAACAGTAACCATGAATAGTACTTGCCTCCAAATCTCCCCCTATTTTCAAGGGATTTGGCCATATCCCTTATCCCTTGCGCATGGACCAAGTGGGGCTGGGCGCCTGGCCCATGTAGGGCTGGTGCGCCACCCCTTGGTCCATGTGGGACGTTCTGGACAAGTGGGCCCCACCATGGAACCCTCCGGAACATTCTAGAACCTTCCGGTACAATACCGGAAAAAACCGAACTTTTTTCGGAACCCCGAAAATGACTTTCCTTATATAAATCTTTACGTACGGACCATTCCGGAGCTCCTCGTGACGTCCTGGATCCCATCCGGGACTCCGAACTACTTTCGGACTCACCATATGAATATACATAGGAGATATGCCCTAGAGGCAATAATAAATGTTATTATTTATCCCCATGTTCGTAATTAAGTTTATATCCCGTGTTATAACTGCTATGGTTCTCGAGTCTACAATAACCACGAGGCTCGGAGGAAAACTCATATGCACGTGTGGAATAATAAACGATAAAAAGTATTCCTAGTCATGCCTCTAAGACTAGCTCAAGTGTTTACATTATGATTATGTTTTCCTGATCATGGGCATGTCTATGCCGGCAACTTTGAGGGCACAATGTTAGAAGAACATTTGTGTTGAATCGACCCGGTTGATGTTATGCTATGAGATACATTCGTCACAAGTTAATGGTTAATAACACAGAGATAGTTAACGTTTGCATAATTCCTTAGACCATGAGAGTATAGAGTTTCTTCATGCTTGCTTCATGAACTTTGGGGTTTGTTAAACGTCATCCGTAAATGGGTGGCTATTACGGCGGCTTACGGGTTCATGGAAAAGTATGTCAAGGGACTTGATAGCTCAAGATTGGCATTTGCTCCTCCAACGATGGAGAGATATTCTTTGGGCCCTCTCGATGTTACGGTATCCATCATCGTCTGGCCAGACACATCATGATTTGATCACAGGGATACCGGAACGCAGAAACGAGATAAGAGAACAAAACCGGTAAAGAGGTAACTGGCATAGTGGAGAAGTTGTTGATTCACGGGGATGCCGATAAATCTCACCTCGGGTGTTTGTAACATATCGCGAAGCAACAGGAATAGCACACGGCAACTGGAGGTTCACTCGAATATTTATTTGTGTGGGTATAGGGATCAATATGGGTGTCCACGGCTCCGATGTTGATCATTGATCGGAAAGTGTTCCGGTTCAAGCCCGCAGTCGGGTCGGGTTTGACCGGGTCAAACTCTCTCAAACCCATGCCCGAATAGCTAATGGGCATAGAAGCAGACCCACAACCCTACCCATGGGTCTTAAGTCAGACCCATGCCCGAACCCGATGGGCAACCCGACCCATTAGGGCACCCATCGGGTCGCAGGTCGGCTGGCACTGAGCGAACAAGCTAGCTCACCCAAGCCCTCTTATATAGGCGCTGCTCTCGCTCTAGTGTCGTTGAACTGGCGAGGTGGTACTAAATGTTTTACGCGTCCGTGACTCTGTTTGTTTGCTGCAGCACCAGTGCAGCTTGCAGGCAGGAACAGGTAATAGATATGGGCCATAACAGGCCTGCAGCATATCTCTAATGGGCTTTCACTTTTTGTAATGAATTTCGGTGGTCTAATAATTCGAATGAGAGGAGCTGCCGGTGGTCTAATAAGTCGAATGAGGTGCTGCCTTGTTCACTTGATGAGGGCTAAAAGCATGTAACATGCTAAGGAGTGGTGGGCCTGGTGTGTTTAGACCGAATTATGTCACCATACTTTGGATATTTTGTTAGAGAAATAAAAGTAGACAGCATGATCAAAGTTCTATGGATAGTTAGGGTTTTTAGTACTCAAGGGCCCACATGTCAGAGAATCGGGTAACCCATGGGCACGAACTTGTGCCCATACCCTACTCACGACTAATCGGGTTACCCATGGGTAAGACCCATGGGCGAAGATGGCGACCCATACCCTACCCATTCGGGTCGGGTGCCCATGGGCGACCGTACCCATGGGTCGAATTGCCAGGTTGAGTTCCGGTCATGTCTATACTTCACCGAACCTATAGGGTCGCACGCTTAAGGGTCATCTATCTGCTGAATACTAGACAGGGAGTCTGAGAGAAAGTCACCGGAAAAGTTTCGGAGACAGCGGAAAAGTTTCGGGAGAGAACACGGGAAAAGTTTCCGTAAAACCGAAAAGTTATTTCGAAGTAAACCATTAAGCCAAATAGGTTTCGGCACGCGCCTGGAACTTTTTGGAGGTGCCAGAATTGTTCTGGGAACTTTTGGGATTTTTTCGGAGAAAAAACCCGGAAATGTTCCGGAGCTGCCGGAACCGCTTGATGTCTACTACACAACTTATTCTTGTAGACTCGTGTTGGGCCTCCAAGCGCAGAGTTTTGTAGGACAGTAGCAATTTTCCCTCTAGTGGATGACCTAAGGTTTATCAATCCGTGGGAGGCATAGGTTGAAGATGGTCTCTCTCAAACAACCCTGCAATCAAATACAAGAAATCTCTTGTGTCCCCAACACACCAAATACAATGGTAAATTGTATAGGTGCACTAGTTCGGCGAAGAGATGGTGATACAAGTGTAGTATGGATAGTAGATATAGGTTTTTGTAATCTGAAAATATAAAAACAGCAAGGTAGCAAGTAACAAAAGTGAGCACAAACGGTATTGCAATGCTTGAAAACAAGGCCTAGGGTTCATACTTTCACTAGTGCAATCTCTCAACAATGCTAACATAATTGGATCATATAGCCATCCCTCAATGTGTGATAAAGAATCACTCCCAAGTTCCTATTAGCGGAGAACATAAGATAGAAATTGTTTGTAGGGTACGAAACCACCTCAAAGTTATCCTTTCCGATCGATCTATTGAGCTATTCCTATAAGTGTCACAAACAGCCCTAGAGTTCGTACTAAAATAACACCATATCATACACATCAACCAACTCTAATGTCACCTAGATACTCCAATGTCACCACAAGTATCCGTGAGTTGATTATACGATATGCATCAAACAACTTCATAATCATAATATTCGATCCACACAAAGAACTCCAAGGAGCACCCCAAAGTTTCTATCGGAGAAAAGATAATGAAAACGTGCATCAACCCCTATGCATAGATTACCCCAATGTCACCTCGGGAATCCGCGAGTTGAGTGCCAAAACATATATCAAGTGAATCAATATAATACCCCATTGTCACCACGGGTATTCATATGCAAGACATACATCAAGTGTTCTCAAATCTGAAATATTCAATCCGACAATAACGAAACCTCAAAGGGAAAAGATTCAATTCATCACAACAAGGATAGAGAGGGAAGAAACACCATATGATCCAACTATATTAACAAAGCTCGCGGTACATCAAGATCGTGCCAAATCAAGAACACGAGAGAGAGAGATCAAACACATAGCTACTGGTACAAACCCTCAGCCCCGAGGGTGAACTACTCCCTCCTCATCATGGAGACCGCCGGGATGATGAAGATGGCCTCCGGTGATGCTTTCCCCCCTTCGGCAGGCTGCCGGAAAAGGGCTGTAGATGAGATCATGGAGGTACAGAGGCTTGCGGCAGCGTAAAAACTCATCTAGGTTAACTTTCGGGGGTTTCTGAATATATATGATTTTTCAGCGTTGGAATCACGCAAAGAGGTGCCACAGGGGGCCCACGAGGCACCAGGGCGCGCCTGGGGGCCAGGCGCGCTCAGGTGGCTCGTGGGTCCCCTGTGGCTCTTCTGCTGCTCCTCCGAAGCTTCCTGGGTCTGTTTCCTTCCAGAAAAAATCGTCAAAAAGTTTCGCTGCATTTGGACTTCATTTGATATGGATTTTCTGTAAAACCAAAAACAAGCAGAAAACAGCAACTGGCACTCGGCACTAGGTCAATATGTTAGTCCATAAAAATCATATGAAAGTCATATAAAAGTGCACCAAAATCATACAAAACTGTAATAAACATGGCATGAATACTTCATAAATTATAGATACGTTGGAGACGTATCAGCATCCCCAAGCTTAATTCCTGCTCATCCTCGAGTAGGTAAATGATAAAAGAAATAATTTATGAAGTGTGAATGCTAGCATAGTGCATAAGTTTGATCAATGATAATTTCAATCACTTTTTCTAGCATCAATATGTATCATAATCAGTAGCTCATCTCATAAAACTTCTCATGATCAAGTAGCAAGCTATTCACATGTTTAAAGTATAGGCCATAAACTTTCTTGAAAACTAACAAACTATGTTCTCAGTCATCAAACAATTGCAATTCATCTTATTTTCAGGAAGGGTCTATGTAAGAGCTTTGATCTAGCAAATTCCACATACTCAACCATCATTTAGTCTTCCATGATTGCTGACACTCAAAGCATATTTTTAGAACAAACCGTTTCAGTCAAACACATAGGAAGATAGGGGCTTAATGTTTCGCCTCCCAACTTATTTATCTCAGGGATAATGTCAACAATAATAACTCATGATCACCTATATTCAACTGGATATATGTGCCTGGATCTTTCCCTACCACATAATGCTTGCCAACTAAAGAATAAATAGAGCGGAATAGGGATGAACATTAATGACTCTTGCATAAAAGTAAATACAGAAAAGTAAAAGATAGGCCCTTCGCAGAGGGAAGCAGAGGTTGTCATGCGCTTTTTGTTGTTGGATGCACAAGCCCTTAATGCAAAGGAACGTCACGTTATATTGCCCCTTGTGATAGCAACCTTTATTATGCAGTCCGTCGCTTTTATTTCTTTACCATCACAAGTTTGTACAACGCTTATTTTCCCTTGCAATAAAAGATCATACATATTTTAGGAGCAATTTTTATTGCTTTTTGCACCGATGACAACTTACTTGAAGGATCTTATTCAATCCATAGGTAGATATGGTGGACACTCATGGCAAGAAACTGGGTTTAAGGGTTTTTGGATGCACAAGTAGTATCTCTACTTAGTACGAATTTTTGGCTAGCAAAAGATCCTAAGCAAGCACCACATGTTAGAGGATCCATAACAATATAACTTCTATGTGAATATAAACAAACATAACTCATTACGTTGTCTTCCTTGTCCAACGTCAACTACTTGATCAAGCTTGAAAATAATTAATGGGGGCTCACAATCATAGAAGATGTCCAAGATAGTATATTTATATGTGAAATTTCTCTTCCTTCAAAATTCTTTCATGAATTGTTCAAGTGACCAATGCTATGTTTGTTAACTTTCAATAAATTTTACCACTTATACTTCTTGTATGTGAAGTCACTACTCCTCATGGGACAAGCATATGAAGCATATAAATTTCAACTTTATGATATTCAATTCATTTCAACAATTTACTCATAGGATATAAGTGAAGAACAATAGTAAATGACAAACTACTCCAAAAAGATATAAGTGAAGACCTAATGAGTAGTTAAGTAAATAGGTAGCTATGTGAGGACTCTCTCTCATTTAAAAATTTCAGATCTTATTATTTTATTCAAACAGCAAGAAAAACAAAACAAAATGACATTCCAAGAATAACACATATCATGTGAAGAAGCAAAAACTTAGGCTCAATCAAAACTGACCGATAATTGTTGATGAAGAAAGGTGGGATGCCTACCGGGGCATCCCCAAGCTTAGATGCTTGAGAATTCTTGAAATATTAATTTGGGATGCCTTGGGCATCCCCAAGCTTGAGCTTTTGTGTCTCCTTAATTCCTCTCATATCATGGCTTCTCCTAAATCATTAAAAACTTCATCCACACAAAACTTAACAAGAACTTGTGAGATAAGTTAGTATAAATCAACTCAAAACCTTAACATTCTCTACTGTAGCAAATCACTAAAATTATAATTGAACATTGCATACTAAATGCCTCTTCATATTTAATACTCCTATTCACAAATAGAAACATTAAACATGCAAACATATGCAAACAATGCAACTATAAGAGCAATCTGCCAAAACAGAACAGTCTGTAAAAGGGGAATAAGAATACATACTTCCCTAACTCCAAAAATTCTGAAAAATTACCACGTGACAGAGAACTCATGCATGCTTACTGTGTAAAAATTTCAGATTTTTATCATGTTCTGACTATTCGGGAATATTCTGAACATAACAGAAAACTTTCTGTTTTCAAGCAGCAACACATAAACTTGCAAACTGAGCATGGTAAAGGCTATAATTGGCATTTTATTGAACTAAAAGATGCAAAACATGATTATTTATAACACCAAGCAAATATAAACAGAAGAAAATGACGCTCCAAGCAAAACTCATATTATGTGACGAATAAAAATATAGCTCCAAGTGAGGTTACCGATAGTGTTGAAGACGAAAGAGGGGATGCCTTCCGGGGCTTCCCCAAGCTTAGACGCTTGAGTCTTCCTTGAATATTACCTTGGGGTGCCTTGGGCATCTCCAATCTTAGGGTCTTGCCACTCCTTATTCTCCTCATATCGATATCTCACCCAAAACTTGAAAACTTCAATCACACAAAACTTAACAGAACTTGGTGAGATAGGTTAGTATGATAAAAATAAATCATCCACCTAGGTAATGTCAAGACAAGATTCATAATTGTTCTCACATAATTCCTACTGTATTCTATCATTTCCACAATTTATATTACTCAATATAAGCTATGGAAACACTAAAACAAGCAAACTATGCACCGAAAACACAATCTATCAAAAACAGAACAGCATGTAGTAAGACATTTAAAAACAATACTTATGTACCTCCAAAAATTCTGAAAAATTAGGACAACATAAACAAATTGTAACCCAATACTGTGTAAAAATTTCAGAATTTTTTTCACGCTCCAGTACAGAATAGAAATTCCAGCACTGGACGCAAAAGTTTCTGTTTTTGCACAGAATCAAATCAACAAGCATCCACACTATCCCAAAGGCTTTACTTGGCACATTATTGAAAGAAAATATATGAAACATGATTACTACAGTAGCTTAATCATGTTAACACACAAAAACAGTAGGTATAAGTATTGGGTTGTCTCCCAACAAGCGTTTTTCTTTAATGCCTTTTAGCTAGGCATGATGATTTCAATGATGCTCGCATAAAAGTAAAGAATTGAAACACAAAGAGAGCATCATGAAGCATATGACTAGCACATTTAAGCCTAACCCACTTCCTATGAATAGGGATTTTGTGCGCAAATAGTTTATGGGAGCAAGAATCAACTAGCATAGGAAGGCAAAACAAGCATGACTTCAAAACAGGAAACTTGATGTTGTTGAAATATGTAGAAGCATATATTCCTCTCTCAAAATAATTTTCAGTAGCATCATGAAGAAATTCAACAATATAGCTATCACATAAAGCATTCTTTTCATGATCCACAAGCATAGAATTTTTATTACTCTCCACATAAGCAAATTTCTTCTCATTCATAATAGTGGGAGCAAACTCAACAAAATAACTATCATGAGATACTTGATTGGCATAATCCAATTGGAAATTAAAATCATGATGACAAGTTTCATGGTTATCATTATTTTTTATAGCATACATGTCATCACAATAATCATCATAGATAGCAACTTTGTTGTCATAATCAATTGAAACCTCTTCCAAAATAGTGGAATCATCATTGAATAAAGTTGTGACCTCTCCAAATCCACTTTCATCAATATAATCATCATAAATAGAAGGCATGCTATCATCATAATAAATTTTCTCATCAAAACTTGGGGGACTAAAAATATCATCTTCATCAAATATAGCATCCCCAAGCTTATGGATTTGCATATCATTGGCATCATGGATATTCAAAGAATTCATACTAGCAACATTGCAATCATGCTCATCATTCAAAGATTTTATGCCAAACATTTTATTGAATTCTTCTTCTATCAATTGAGCATAATTTTCCGATCCATCATTTTCAAGAAAGACATGATAAAGATGAATAATATGAGGCAACCTCAATTCCATTTTTTTTTGTAGTTTTCTTTTATAAACCAAACTAGTGATAAAACAAGAAACTAAAAGATTCGATTGCAAGATCTAAAGATATACCTTCAAGCACTCACCTCCCCGGCAACGGCACCAGAAAAGAGCTTGATGTCTACTATACAACTTATTCTTGTAGACTCGTGTTGGGCCTCCAAGCGCTGAGTTTTGTAGGACAGTAGCAATTTTCCCTCAAGTGGATGACCTAAGGTTTATCAATCCGTGGGAGGCGTAGGTTGAAGATGGTCTCTCTCAAACAACCCTGCAATCAAATACAAGAAATCTCTTGTGTCCCCAACACACCAAATACAATGGTAAATTGTATAGGTGCACTAGTTCGGCGAAGAGATGGTGATACAAGTGTAGTATGGATAGTAGATATAGGTTTTTGTAATCTGAAAATATAAAAACAGCAAGGTAGCAAGTAACAAAAGTGAGCACAAACGGTATTGCAATGCTTGAAAACAAGGCCTAGGGTTCATACTTTCACTAGTGCAATCTCTCAACAATGCTAACATAATTGGATCATATAACCATCCCTCAACGTGTGATAAAGAATCACTCCCAAGTTCCTATTAGCGGAGAACATAAGATAGAAATTGTTTGTAGGGTACGAAACCACCTCAAAGTTATCCTTTCCGATCGATCTATTGAGCTATTCCTATAAGTGTCACAAACAGCCCTAGAGTTCGTACTAAAATAACACCATATCATACACATCAACCAACTCTAATGTCACCTAGATACTCCAATGTCACCACAAGTATCCGTGAGTTGATTATACGATATGCATCAAACAACTTCATAATCATAATATTCGATCCACACAATGAACTCCAAGGAGCACCCCAAAGTTTCTATCGGAGAAAAGATAATGAAAACGTGCATCAACCCCTATGCATAGATTACCCCAATGTCACCTCGGGAATCCGCGAGTTGAGTGCCAAAACATATATCAAGTGAATCAATATAATACCCCATTGTCACCACGGGTATTCATATGCAAGACATACATCAAGTGTTCTCAAATCTAGAATATTCAATCCGACAATAACGAAACCTCAAAGGGAAAAGATTCGATTCATCACTACAAGGATAGAGAGGGAAGAAACACCATATGATCCAACTATATTAACAAAGCTCGCGATACATCAAGATCGTGCCAAATCAAGAACACGAGAGAGAGAGATCACACACATAGCTACTGGTACAAACCCTCAGCCCCGAGGGTGAACTACTCCCTCCTCGTCATGGAGACCGCCGGGATGATGAAGATGGCCTCCGGTGATGCTTTCCCCCCTCTGGCAGGCTGCCGGAAAAGGGCTGTAGATGAGATCGTGGAGGTATAGAGGCTTGCGGCGGCGTAAAAACTCATCTAGGTTAACTTTCGGGGGGTTCTGAATATATATGATTTTTTAGCGTTGGAATCACGCAAAGAGGTGCCACAGGGGGGCCACGGGGTACCAGGGCGCGCCTGGGGGGCAGGCACGCCCAGGTGGCTCGTGGGGCCCCTGTGGCTCTTCTGCTGCTCCTCCGAAGCTTCATGGGTCTGTTTCCTTCCAGTAAAAATCGTCAAAAAGTTTCGCTGCATTTGGACTTCATTTGATATGGATTTTCTGTAAAACCAAAAACAAGCAGAAAACAGCAACTGGCACTGGGCACTAGGTCAATATGTTAGTCAATAAAAATCATATGAAAGTCATATAAAAGTGCACCAAAATCATACAAAACTGTAATAAACATGGCATGAATACTTCATAAATTATAGATACGTTGGAGACGTATCAGCATCCCCAAGCTTAATTCCTGCTCGTCCTCGAGTAGGTAAATGATAAAAGAAATAATTTATGAAGTGTGAATGCTAGCATAGTGCATAAGTTTGATCAATGATAATTTCAATCACTTTTTCTAGCATCAATATGTATCATAATCAGTAGCTCATCTCATAAAACTTCTCATGATCAAGTAGCAAGCTATTCACATGTTTAAAGTATAGGCCATAAACTTTCTTGAAAACTAACAAACTATGTTCTCAGTCATCAAACAATTGCAATTCATCTTATTTTCAGGAAGGGTCTATGTAAGAGCTTTGATCTAGCAAATTCCACATACTCAACCATCATTTAGTCTTCCATGATTGCTGACACTCAAAGCATATTTTTAGAACAAACCGTTTCAGTCAAACACATAGGAAGATAGGGGCTTAATGTTTCGCCTCCCAACTTATTTATCTCAGGGATAATGTCAACAATAATAACTCATGATCACCTATATTCAACTGGATATATGTGCCTGGATCTTTTCCTACCACATAATGCTTGCCAACTAAAGAATAAATAGAGCGGAATAGGGATGAACATTAATGACTCTTGCATAAAAGTAAATACAGAAAAGTAAAAGATAGGCCCTTCGCAGAGGGAAGCAGAGGTTGTCATGCGCTTTTTGTTGTTGGATGCACAAGCCCTTAATGCAAAGGAACGTCATGTTATATTGCCCCTTGTGATAGCAACCTTTATTATGCAAGAGGGCGCGCCCTACCCCCAGGGCGCGCCCAGGTGCCTTGTGGGGCCCACAGATGCCCTCCGGTGCCCATCTTCTGCTATATGAGGCCATTTTCCTAGAAAAAAATAAGAGAAGACTTTCGGGACGAAGCGCCGCCGTCTCGAGGAAGAACATGGATGGGAGCACTTTTGCTCTCCGGCGGAGCGATTCCGCCGGGGATATTTCCCTCCGGAGGGGGGAAATCGAAGCCATCGTCATCACCAATGCTCCCCTCTTCGTGGGAGGACTCATCTCTATCAACATCTTCACCAGCACCATCTCATCTCCAAACCCTAGTTCATCTCTTGTATTCAATCTTTGTCCCAAAACCTCAGATTGGTACCTGTGGGTTGCTAGTATGGTGTTGATTACATCTTGTAGTTGATGCTAGTTGGTTTATTTGGTGGAAGATCATATGTTCAGATTGTTAATCATATATCATTCTCCTCCGGTCATGAACATGAATATGATTTGTGAGTAGCTCTGTTTGTTCTCGAGGACATGGGAGAAGTCTTGTTATAAGTAATCATGTGAAGTTGGTTTCCGTTCAATATTTTGATGATGTGTTATGTTGCTCTTCCTCTAGTGGTGTCGTGTGAACGTCGACTACACGACACATTACCATGCTTGGGCCTAGGGGAAGGCATTGTGGAATTAGTAAGTAGATGATGGGTTGCGAGAGTGACAGAAGCTTAAACCCTAGTTTATGCGTTATTCCGTAAGGGGCTGATTTGGATCCATATGTTTCATGCTATGGTTAGATTTATCTTAATTCTTCTTTCGTAGTTGCGGATGCTTGCGAGAGGGGGTAATCATAAGTGGGTTGTTTGTTCAAGTAAGAACAGCACCCTAGGACCGGTCCACCCACATAACTACTTACGAAAGTAGTGAATGCGAACCAATGAATCATGATGAACATGACAAGACAAAATTCACATGTGTCCTCGAGAACACTTTGCTCACTATAAGAAGTACTTCTGGCTTGTCCTTTGCAATAAAAGGATTGGGCCACCTTGCTGCACTTTGTTACTTTGGTTACTTGTTACTTGCTTCGAATTATTTTACTATCAAACTATCTATCACAACAACTTTACAACACTTGCAGGGAATACCTTGCTGAAAATCGCTTATTGATTCCTTCTGCTCCTCGTTGGGTTCGACACTCTTACTTATCGAAAGACTATGATTGATCCCCTATACTTGTGGGTCATCAATCACTACTTAGTGATCTAAAAGATCTTATATTAGTTTACAGAGGGATTACTCAATTAGGAGTAGGTCTTGGTAATTAGCACAAAGATTTTATTCATTTAGGTAAATTATAAATTGGGTAGCCTTTTTCTGTTTCATCTAGATAACTGAGACTTGTTGTCAGACTAGTTTTTAAAAGAAATAAGTTATGATAACAAGATAACCATGCACAAGAGAAAGTCTCTTGAAAGACTTGGGTGTTGAGAAAATTTGTTAAAAGAAGCTATTAGAGATACTCGACCCTATAGTATTTAATTTAACTGACTCTATAGCACTTGTGGATAAAGTTGCCCAGAGGAACCAAGTTGAAGGTGATTGAGATTATTACATGCCAAAACTTGTTGTGCATACATTAGATAGTGCTTAAAGTGTCATATTTCCTTGTCTCTAAGATATTGCCTATGCGTGTCTTGTGACCTTTATCACCCCTCTTGAGATATGCTGACGACTCTGCTGGCCTACGAACGATCTACATGTGTTTCGGCTCAGATTTCAGCTATTGAGTTGGTTAACGTCTGTAACAGCAATGTTGCAACGAATGTTATTCAGCTTTCTCAAGAGGGTGTGTTTTTGTGGAAAATGGATACTGATCATTGTACTCAATTCAGACAAATTTTAAAACCCCACATTAATCAAGAGTGTCGGGCTTCCCACAACAAAAACCCAATTGCATGTGTCCCCTTTTGGCATGGTCTTGTCATCGTAAGTCAAAAGTTCCAGCAAACAATGATAGAAGGAGCACTATTGAAGAGGCGATACTCGTGGATGTTAGTGAGATACTCTAGCACCATGCTATCTTTTACATACCTTTAACTCCCCTAAATGACATTTCCATTGCAAAGTTATTCCTAAGTGTTCCCGGCAAGCAAGTGTTAGCTAGATGAAGTACAATAACTACTAGTTAATTATCTTGTCTAAGCTAATGAAAGTTTTGTTCTAATTGTCTTGGCCTAACGAGCTTCCATAATAACCATTGTTGTCTATAAAACTATGCTAAGTTTTCAGGTGAAGAAAGTTGTGGGCTATCTATGCATACCGATCGTAAGTGAACCAAAACCTTCTCGCTATTTCGGTTTAAACAACTGAGTCCTTACGATTTTGTTTCTTGCTCGAGGACGACAAGGTTCAATCAATCATCTTCAATCAAGCAAGTAGTGCCCTCGGGCTAATGGCTGAGGCATAGCCCACAGCCCCATGTACTTGTGTCTGGGATTGTTGGCGGAACTAAAGGTGATGTTGTATTCATGTGTCTTGTAACAGATTTGTCTCTTTCTCGTTCTAAGGCCCTGCAGGTACCCGGGATCCCAAGGATCGATCAAGGAGGGGGTAAAGTGAAGGAATGAGTGGAAGGCTATCCCGAACACTGGTGACAGTAAGGACTAGTATGGTAGTCGGAAGCAGTTCCCTGGGGAAACGAGAGGTGCAGTCATTAAACGCCCAATGCGTTGGTTTGGAGAAATCCTTTATAATCAAGGTAACCCTGCGAGACAGTAAGAACCATGGTTGGACTATGCGGCTACATGTCGGTCGTGAGCCTATTAGGACGCATCCCCCATACATAGACGTTGACAACACATAGTAGCAGTGTTCACCAGGACCATGTTGGATATATAGATGAAATCCCGAGTGCAAGTGTACGGTTGCAGGTGAAGACCGTAAGCCCTAGCCTATTTTCCTATTATTGTTTCTCTTGGAACTATGTGATTTTGGTCCGGGAAACTGGAACTTCTAGCGACGACCAGAACTTGTCAGAAACACCTTTCAATTAGCAATTCTTGTTGTGTGTTCGATATACCAAGGTCACCTCTAGGGGGGGGGAGGTAGGACTATCAACATCTCAAATCGGATCAAAGGTAACCAGTGATCGCACAATAGCTAATGTACTTAAATCTGGATTTTATTGGCCTACTTTATTCAAGGATGCACACAGGTACATTAAGAATTGCGACCCTTGTCAGCGCACAGGAAACATAGGTAGAAGGCAAGAAATACCTATGAATTAAGTCTAGTTTGTGAACCTTTTGATGTATGTGGATTGGATTATTTGATACCATTTCCCACTTCAAATGGACATACTCATCATCGCACACAATTCGTTTATTTCAATCGTTTGCCACGCAACACACACGATTCGATCAATACAATCGTGTGCGTTATCTTGATTTGTCACACACACGTCTGTCGACCGAACCATGTGCCCTTTATCACACATGGTTCCCTTTTCAAAATCGTGCCCGATGGATCAATCATTGCACACGTTTCATTTTCTGGCACGCGGTTTATTTTTTTTCTAACATATGTGATGCTTGCATCACACACAGTTCGACGCTATGGTGTGTGATAGGTGCAATAGGTATTTTCCTGAGTGCACTGTGCAGGATAGCATGACTATCAATACTAAGACCTTCTTTAGAAGAAGGCTTTCCCCTAAGCTTTTAGATCAGTGGAATAAAATGATGGATTGTGTGAGAAATTTAAACTTGCCTACCGGTCTTGACGTTGTTGGTTGGTCTTTGGGATCTAATAACAAATTTTCTACTAAATCTATGTATGAATGGCTGGAGAGTTCCCTAGCAGGCTATGATTATAGATGAATTGGAAAGCGAAAATTCCCTTTAGAAAACAAATTTTCTTATGGCAGTTATCGCAAGATGCAGTGCTAACACGGGATGTTATGAGACATAGAAACTGGTCTGGTAATCCTAAATGTTCCTTTTACAGTGAGTGAGAAACTTCGCAACACTTATTCTTTTTGTGTCCCCATGAGAGGGTGGTCTGAGATCAGTGGGTGATATGCTAGGAACGGAGCTCTGTCCCAATAATCCATGCAATATTTCTCTTGGATGTATCCATTTTTACTTGGGTATGAGAAAGTTTATACAATTGGGCTTGTTGTTTGATGGGAGATCTGGAATTGTCTTAATAGAGCTATCTTTGAGTTTAAATGCCTAAAACACCTTTTGAAAGGGTGTTCGCTGCTTGTGCCTCCTTGTTATACTGGGCAGATCTGTAGAAGGATTCGACTGAAGAGGTGATGACCCAAGGTGCCGAGATGTTGAAGACTAGTACGACTATGCTGATGAGGATCTGCGATGTTGTCCATGAAGAGGCGACAGCTTCATCTGGATGATATGGGGTCTAGCTGCTTGTTGAGAGTTTGTTGTGGTTTAGAGTTCTTGTTCTTTTGTGGTGGGCCAGCTTGCATGCTGAGTCGTCCTAGTTATGCTATGGTGGAACTTATTAGGTTTAGTTTTCCCTTCTTTTAACCTTTTTTAGACGGCTGCATTCTGTTATACTCCCTCTGTAAAGAAATATAAAAGCGTTTAGATCACTAAGTATTTTGTAATGGAAAAGGCTGAGCCTGGGTTTTTTTTTAAATGAGCATATGCCCACAGGTGACATGTAGATCCAGGTACTAGTACAAGTACAATATCTCCGGTTCCAAATGTGCAAAAAAGTTTATCAACCTACTCCCGGTTTCTTTCGACTTGTCTCGCTCACTCTCGTATCTTACATGTCCACATGCAACCTTCCGTACGAATAGGTATTTTGAAATTAAAGAAATTTACTGGACAATATCCTTTTGTTAAGCAAAAAATAATAATCAAAATGGCAGGATTCCTGCATTCATTGAGAAGAAAAGAGTTGCTCGGTTAATTGGGGGAAAACCGAGCGAAAACCAGATTGCCCAGTTAATTATGGAAAACCAGATGAAAAACCAGCACAACCGCTGGGCGGCACACACCCTAAACTTTTTTATTTTAGGAAAAGCAAAACTTAACATATACTATGGGCGTGTTTGGTTGTCATCTGAGTTTTTGCCTGCATAGCATACAGTTTCCAGTTGGGCCTGGCTGAGGGAAAACAGGCAAAAAACCAACATCTGCACCTCGTTTGATTGCCTGCATACCCTCTGCCTGCATTAGGGGATAGGCTTGTGCACGGTGTTTGGTGTCCTGCATTGTCTGAACTCACACATCTACACGTTGTTTGGTTGCACACAGGCTGCGAGGTGTGCTAACCTTGACCCTACGTGGTGAGCTTACCCGCTGCACCTTACACACGATCACAGCGACCACACCAATGCCACAGCACTGCAATGACGACGAACTGCACGATGATGATGAAGTTCTTCACCCCAAAGTGTGGCGCTGCCTTGCCAACTTCAACCTTGCATGCCTGCTTTCGCACAAACTTGGAGTAAGCATCTTCTGCCGCCTGCCTAGTCTTAAACCCTCTGTGGCTGTTGTGCTTGTACCCTAAAACTTGTTCATTGCAAGCTTCCCATGAACTGTAAACCCCTGGAGCCCTCCCGATGAACACCGCATACTGCTTGTCCTAGCAGTGCACAAGAGCAATAGTTGAAGCAGCAAGCAATGGAGCACACAAGCAGCAAGCAATTGAGCACACAAACAGCAAGCAATGGAGCAGAAGACCAGTAGTAAGCATGCATGATCATACGGCATAGCAAGTTCAACCTAGCACTACTATGGTGTCATCCTACCACCACATCCAAAAGAGGGTGTAATCCTACCACTGCAAGTTCACCATCATCGTGAGGGGTTAGTATATACCACCTCAGCAAAATATACAGACCATCAAATAGTTTTCAAGCCCTAGCTACACAAAATGTATGTCGTCATCGTCATCGTCGTCGCCATCGCCGTCGAGGATCATGCACGCGGTAACCAGAGGCAGCACTACGTCTAGTAGTAGTGCTTGCCCAGCCAGCTCTTGAGCCAGAGCACCCTGTGAGCGTCTGACATGGCAACAAACCCAACACCCTGGTTCTTGTTGTCCAGCAGGTGGCTCAGAGCAGCCATCAGAGCCTCCTGGCTGAAGCCACCTTGGTCCATGACAGCGGTGTACAGCTAAGGGTGGACGTCAATGGACTTGCTCTCCCTGATGGCAGTTGCCACCTCCTTCACGGCCTCAGTCATGCTAGTGAAGACACTGATCTCCTCCTCCATCAAGCCACCCCTCTTCCTCTTCCTATCAAGCACAGGGACGTGCTCAAAGGGCTTGTCAGGGCCATCAAGGACTGCCTCTGCGTCCTGAGTGTCTGGGAACTCAGGCATGGACGAACCGAGAGGCTCACCGGAGCCCATGGCATGCTTGTCGGTTGCCAGCCCAAAGGAGAAGATGTGTTGCATCTGGTTGTAGTTCTGGATGGGTGTGTTGAGGAACTCAGCGTCTTTGGGGTGGTCCTAAGAAAGAAACACAGCGTTGTTAGTTGCGAGAAGGCAATGGTTGACAGTGTGAAAAACAAGGGGGGCGTGAGCTAACCGCGACATGGCCGGTGTAGTGCTCTGCCTCCAGAACGATCGAGCAAGTGTTCTGATCCCATGAGGCGCTGCTAAGGTCTCTGAGCTTGGACACTGTGATCCATCGAGCTCTCCACTTCCTGAGGTGGTTGTAGACCTGGGTGGAGGTCACCTCTTGGCCACAGAACTCGAACACCTGCTTCGCAACGGTGTTCAAGTGCACCTCCTTGAAGCCCTTGTCAGTCCTAACCCCACTAGATATGAGCTCACACATCTTGTTAAGCACGAACGTGGACATGAACGGCTGCCACTTCATGTTGTTCCCCCTACCATCCTTCTTTGCCTTTGCTACTACCGTTTGTGCAGCGGCAGCAGCAGAAGCACTTGGCTCAGCGAGCACAAAGGTTGTAGGCACAAAAGGAGGACCCGTGCCTGAAACCTCAAACACATCTGAATCAGTAGGCATCTGTTCATCGAGGGGGGGCTGGGTGTGACGCCCCCGTTTATAATCGTGCACTAATCATACACGCATCATGCACGATCACGAACGGTGACTCACGTTAATATCACAACACAACTCTACGACACAAATTAAACATAAATCTTTATATTACAAGCCAGGGCCACGAGGACCCATAATACATCAGTCATGAAAGTAAATATTATCTGAGTACAGACATAGTTAGACAATTTTTGCCTTAAGAAGGCTGAGCAAAACAATGACACTAGATCGAAAGGCAAGGCCTCCTGCCTGGGACCTCCGGACTACTCCTGGTCATCGGTCTTCACGTAGTAAGCACCGTCGGGATAACCTGCATCTGCGGTGCTACCAGCTGTTGCAGCAACCGAGTTGAATGAAAAGAGTAGCAAAGCAACGGTGAGTACTCATCCGAAGTACTCACAAGACTTACATCAGAACTATACTAGATATGCATCGGTATCAAAGGAATGGGGCTATATCTTTGGACTGAACTGCAGAAATGCCAGAATAAGGGGGGAGAAGTTCATCCTAACGAAGACTACTAGCATCTTGCAGCAGTAGAAGAGAGGAGAGTATATGGTATCAACTTGTACATACGTATAGCAATAACCTGCCCAGAGATCCTCTCTTCGTCTCCCTAGGGGAAAGTGATCTCCAAGGGTATATGTCTGTTATCTGGGTGTGTTTTATCAAGTATCCGGTTTTAGTTGTAAGAGGTCGGGATACAACTCCAAGTCGTCATGTTACCGTGGACACGGCTATTCGAATAGTTTAACTTCCCTGCAGGGGTGCACCACATAGCCCGATACGCTTGATTACCTCTGTCCGGACACACTTTTCTGGGTAATGCCCGGCCTCGGATAACTGACACGCCGTAGTCCTACCTAGGCTCTCCAGAGAGGTCAGCACGCCGGTCTACATCCTAAGCGCGAAGGGGTCATGGGCCGATCGCCCTAAGCACTCCTGCATGTTACGTGGACGGCCAGGACCAAGCCCACCTCTGTATACACAGCAGGCATAACCAGCTCACCCGGGCGTGTGCCGCTAAACTGTGACATCTGAAAGAGCTTTCGGGAGGAACGTACGACGCCGAGGGCCCCATAAATCGTTATCCCGCGTAGCGGTTAGTGCGTATATGCCAGTGGCAGTCTCAGATCAAATACCCAAATCTCGTTAAGCGTGCTATTATTAAATAACCACGGACACCGACCAGGGCCCAGGCCCACCTCTCTCCTAGGTGGTCACTGTCTGCCCTGTCATTCCGCCACAGTGAATCACTCGCGGGTGCTCTCCGAGCCGACCCGACTTTAATGTATCATGTATAGTGTAATAGTATAAGTATATCCGTGATCATCGCCCAGAGGGGATCACGGCCCAATAGTATAGCATGGCACACGGACAAGGGTGTAGGGCCACTGATGGAACACTAACATATCTATACTAAGCATAGTAGGATTGCAGGTAAAGTATCAACAGTAGTAGTAAGGACAGGCTATGCAGCAGTATAGGATCTACCGATAAAGCAGTAACAGTATCACTACTCTAATGCAAGCAGTAGAGAGAAGGAATAGGCGATATTGGAATGATCAAGGGGGTTTGCTTGCTTGGAAGCTCTGCCGAGAAGGACGGATCGTCGGCGACGTAATCGTACTCGGGGGCAGCGCAGTCTCGGAGTCTACCGAAAGAATAGAGGAGAGGGGGGAACAAATAAATAACGGGCATACAAATGCAACACAGATGCATGTCATGTCAAACTGTTGATGATGATATGCCCCTAATGCATCACTAGGCATTTTAAAATAAGAGGGAAAATATCTGGTAATATTTTCCCAGCTCCAGGTATTTTTTTTTTGATATATTGATCCAGGGGCAAATTGTCAATGTTCATTATGTTAGAGGGGTGTGACAAGTATATGGATGGCATATTTAGATTCTTCATATTTTCTGATCAACTTTCAAATATAAATTATTTTCATCTCAGTTACGGTTTATTTTATATGAATTTCCAAAGTTTAATTTAATTTTTGGATTTTTAGGAATTTATTTTAATTTGAAATTGTAATAAATATAATTGCTATGGATACACAGAGAGTGTACCAGAGAGGTGCATCTGTGGCTGACAGGTGGGGTCCAGTTGACTGCCTAGTCAGCAGTCAACTGAGACCGTTGACTGGTCAATGGGCCCAGGGGGACCCACATGTCATTGACTGGGTCCAGTCCCAGTCAGCAGTTGACTGGGTCAACTGGGTCCAATGGGACCCAGTAGTCAGTGACTGTTAGTGTTAACAGTGGTTAGTTTAATCTAATTAAGTTAATTAGCAGTGGCGGGGCCCAGTGTCAGAGACACAACTAACTAACTGAGTTATTTTAAACTAATCTTAATTAGTTGCAGAGGGCCCACACGTCAGCGGGTGTTAGTGGGGGGTTAGGCACTAATTAAATGGCCTGACGGCCCGGACCCACAAGGCAGTGACACGGGCACGGTGGCGCGCCGGTGGCCACAGAAGCGGCGGCGGGGCTCGGAAACGCGGCTCCGGCAACCAGTTGGCGCGCGGAGGGGCGCGTTCTAACGCGGGCGAAGTGTCGCGTCCAACGGTGGCAGTTGCAGCAGCTGGGGTGGCCGGAGGCGAGCACTGCAACGACGGCAAGCGGCGGCGGTTTCGGGCGAACTTGAAGACGATGATGCAGGGCACGGCAAGCGACGGCAGCGGGTGCGATGGTCTCCTGGGGACGCCAGGAACTCGAGGCGAAGCTTGAGTTCGAGCTTGGGTGGTTGTGGCCGCGACGGCGGTGTGCACGGCAGCGGTGAGCACTCGGACGCGGCGGGAACGGGGGCTAGAGGACGAGCACGAGGGCAGAGAGAGAGGGGAAAAGAAGAGGGGCTCACATCGAGCCTGTAGGTGAGCAAAGTGGGCTCGGGGAGACTCCGGTGAGGCCAAATTGAAAACGGCGAGCGACGGGGCAGAGGTTGAAGACGACCTCGATTCGGTCAAAGAAGAGGCGCGCGGCTCGAGCTGGTGGTTGCAGGCGACGCAGCGGACGACGGCGATGCTGGTGAACAAGGTTCTAGCCGGGGAGGAGCACGGTGGGCGCGTGGACAAGGAGGGCCATGGCAACGGCGCTTTGGGTGTGCGCGGAAGAGAAAGAGGCGGCGCGAGGAGAGGGAAGTGGAGATGCTAGGGTTGTCCGGGGGCTCGAGGGGGATCTTATCCATCGCGGAGAGTCGCAGGATGGCCGACGCGTGGCCATCCTGGCCATGGACGCAGCACACGCGTCCAGCGCGCCTCGGTGAGCAGGAGGAGGAAGACGACCAGGGGCAGGCTGGGATGGGCCGTGCACTGTGCACTTGTGGCCCAAGTGCACAGTGGGCCTTTTCCTTTTTCTTTTTCCTTTTTCTGTTTTGCATTTTAGCTACTGTTTTGCATTTTGTTTTGCTACCATTTGATTTTTGTTAAATGTGAAACTTGTCACAAAAATACAAGGCAATATTCTGGGGCTGCACAAAAAGTTCCAAAGCATTTGGAATTATTTAAATATTTTTAGAAATTGAAAAGGTCAATTAATTGGTTGCTGGTCCTATTCATTAATTCCTAGGGTTATTTTGGGAATTCAAACATGTTGGGTTTCCACATGACAAATACTTGGGAATATCTAGAATATTACCAACACTTTTATTTTACTGTTTGAAGAAATAATAATTTGACTTGTAATTTGAATTTGAATTTGAATTTGGTTTTTATCAAGGGGCAATTAAGCTTAGCAAAATAAGATGCCATGGCATCATTAGGGTGAGATCACTGTATCTTAATTATAGGGGCGTTACCCTGGGATTCCTCGACATAGGACGGAGGGAACTGGCTCTCGGGCAGGACAAGGGCCTGACTAAGATTTTTCGTTTGCGTGGTCATGTCCTACAATCACAGCACACATTGACAATGAGCATAGCACACACTACCGGACAATCTAGCTCAACATAGCACAATATGAGCAGCATACATCACAACCAGCTACCAATCCAGTGTGTTCAACACTACCCTAGCATGCCACAAATCGACCACCAATAGGTACCACAACATCACAATCTCACAGATAGGCACCCAAATACAACCCTAGTATGCTACAAGATGCTCACATATCAAACCCTACCACAAGCTCGAACATCAAACCCTACCACATGGTTTCAGATCTAGCTACAACAAGTACAGAGAAGGGGGTGATTGAACTCATAGAGGCCATCGCTGCAGCTCGAGGGAGACGCCGAAACGGTCGGAGAAGATGAGGACACGACTCGCCGCCGCCGTGGACCGCTGGACGGGGAAGGAGCGCAGCTTACCTGCTCGTCGGTGCCGATGCGCATCGACGGGAAAGCTCAAAAGGGGGGAGAAGGGTGGCGGGAGTTTCGGCGGTGAGGCGAAGGGGGCTATATAGGGCGACCGAATTGGCGGGAGGTTAGCCGAAATCCTCCCGCCGATTTTTCGAAGACGCGCGCGAGCTCACGCCATCTCCATGGTCGCACGAGCTTAGCGCCGCGTTCCCCGCCCCTGCCTCGGCCGAGCCTGGCTCGCTAGAAACTGCCGATTCGGCCGTTCCTAGCGGGCCTGGCTGGGAGGTGCTTTAATGTTCGTGCGATGCGGGCCAAATAGTGTATGCGGGCAGCCAAACAGCCCATTTTCGTCCCGCGCGGGCCTGGTTGGCCTCTATGTTGGCTACCAAACACGCCCTATATGGGAAGAATAGTCCAGACTCAGCATACAGATAATCATTTTAGTAAGCACTGGCAGCAAGAGGAACAGGTGTACTTCTCACAAAACAAAGTACTTCTATAATATCGAACGGCATGATTTTCAACGGGCCATTAAGTTCTGGGAGTAAGCATGTAGGCACGTAGCTCTGCCAGAAACAGAATGTACAAACACAGGAACTAGTTTCAATGATGAAAAGGAGGAATAATACTGAATTGTACGTATATACATATTGTATAATAGTACAGTTACGTTGAGGGCTCATGCGTAATTCTGAGCCAACTGACATTTGCTATCAAATTACAGTACTCCCTCCGGTCCTTTTTACTCCGCGTATTAGATTTGTGTCAAGTCAAACTCTACAAAGTTTGACTAAATTTATATTAAAAAATATCAACATCTACAATACCAAATATACACTATGAAACTACATTTCATAATGTATCTAACAACATTGATTTGGTATTGTAAATGTTGATACATTTTTCTATAAGTTTTGTTAAAGTAGAGATACTTTGACTTTAGACAAAACCTATATGCAAACTAAAAAGGACAAGTACAAGCCATGGCAATTACTACTCTCGCCATCTTAATGCTTAATATGCACTCACACTCAGTTGCATCCAATTGTGACAAGCATGTTGCACCTGTTACCAAATTGACCATATGAATTACATTACAGAACCACCAACACAAGCATATATGACCAGGTTTTTTTGACAAGTGACACGTGTTCATGTTGAGTCAAAGGCAGTACAGACATGCATACACACTGGAAACAACTCGAAGGACAGGTGTCCCGGAGCACATTGCAGAAAAGACCTTGGAAAACAACAATTACAAGAAAGCCCTTCTAAGTCCTTTGCCCTGCATCTTCTACGGCTGCTGATCCCAATCTCCACCGCCTCCGGAGATTGGAAAAGAGTTACAGATGCAAACCACTGACCAAGCATATATGACCAGACTTCCATACAGAGGAAAACGTCGTATTAAAAAGTGTACAGAGAAAAACGTCGTATTAAAAAGCCTCATTGCTGCTCCAAGGCATACTTATTATTACATCATCAGAGTACATGACAGAGCATCATCAGAACTCATCAGACTTGGGATTTCATGGTGGTGAATGCCGTGCATGCGTACTAGAGCCACGACAAACCGTCCATTTATATGATTGTAGCTTGTGATTATCCAATATTGAGATTTCTAGGCGAGCACTTATATTCCCATACATTACATGAAAATTATATGTCATTAAAGTTAGTAGTAGTTCAAAAGTTACCTACGGAAAGCTGAGGAATTAACCACACAGGAGATCAAGATGTAGAGAGCACTGAATTTCAATCACATATTACTGGAAATATCAGCGGTGCATAGAACGAGGGCAAGGTGGAATCACACGAGGCAAACATAGAAATAGGGGGGAGTGCTGCAGATTAGGTTGCACATGATTTATACCAAAAATAAATGGGTAGACTCAAAACAAATTAATATATGATGACATCAAAAAGACCAAATGTAATATCTTTTTGCTGACGCTTGAGGTGCCATAGTGCAGCAGATGCATGAATGAGTCAACGTAGCACAGTTTATACAATATAAAGGTATGAAAGGGAAGAAAACCTTGTGCGAAATGAAATCCTGGAACGACTAAACAGGAACACTGAGCAAAGAAACAGAACATGCAAGTAACAAAGTGGACGTACAGTTGCAAATAATAGCATTGTTTGAACAAAAGATGTGAAGCCCTCTGCCGCCTCCCAGAGCCCTCAGCACACAGGATTGTCTTTTATTCAAACAAAGTAGAACCTCTTGATGCATCAGTAATTCAAAGTATTCTGAGTATGCAAGTGTAAAATAGCTCCATATCCAGTTCGCTATGAGCATTTCTCATAAGTGCCATATAGATGATAACATATCTTACAGTGAGATCCCAATACCGCTATAAATCATTAACAGATTGAGAAGATTATTACATAAGCACATAACCACAAATTGTAGAGAGGCCGTATTTATTAAAAAAATAATAATGGGAGGCTCAGAGTTGGCTCGTCTATCATATGGGCAAAACCCACTGTATCCGATACACTTGGTGATCCACTGTGTGACATTTGAGCATTGAAATGGTTGCTCACAGAAAGCAAGCCGTCCCGATTTGCACGCTTCCACCTAGTCACACAAAACCCTAACCCTAACCCATACCATGAAAACAACCAATGGTATCTGATCTCAGTACCTCCTCTGAATGTGCCTTACTCATCATCGCCATCAACAGCACTTGGCGCAAATCACAGAGAGAATAACAGAGAAGCCAATAGTCAAAGAGCGCAAGATGACCAGAAACCACAGGAGAATCAGTGAAAGCAGAAAGAATCACTACATCAGGAGCAAATCATGAACTGGTAGACACAAAAACTAGGACATGTGTAAGTAAATGGCTCAGATATACTCTCAACACCATAACTGAACTTCTGGTAGAATGACCATGAACATCTTATATTTGTGAACGGAGGGAGTAATAGTTAGCCGCTGAACTGGTTACTTGCTGTGACACAAGCCATCCTAGTTTAGCACCAAGTGAATCAATTCAGGTATTAGATAGAAACTCTCGCAGGGAAGCTATATCATCACAGCCATTCATGAACATGACACGAAGGAAACAGTAATCTTAACTTGCCCTATACAACCCGTAAGTTGAAACCAGTAAAGAAGTAACAAGAAACCAAAAGTACAAACTGATAAGCAGATAAAGAGTACAGCAGAAGAATGAAATTATTAAGTCAAATAGTAATTGAAACAAGCAAACTGACCCAACACCATATAAGATGGTTTCAAGAACTATCCAAGGAACAGCAGAATTATCATAGCCATTCAAGAAAAAGGAAGAACAGAAAAGAAAGAACAGAAGACAACAGTAAGTGCGGCTAGAGTACTGTTCCTAAATCAACAGAACTGGTTGACATACTGCAAAACCAACAAAATGTGTAGGAAAAACAGAATAATCGAAGATCCCTTTGCGCATGCAACAGATAAGGGTGAAAAATAGGTCAGGTCAGATACAAAACATCTGCAGCTAAGCACACTATCAGCAGCTGGAGGGCGATTAGAGCTCACAAGAGAGAAGAGGTGGTAATTAAGATTTAAGGGCCTCTTTGGCACGCAAGTGTCGTTTCATATGTATTCCCTCCGCATTCAGTAAGAGCTCAGGCGGAGAGGGATTCAGACTTCCCAGCCACAGCAGCTCAGGTCCAAAAAGCGGAACTGAATCGTGAAAAATCCATCAGGGTAGCTCAGATCTCGCTGAGTACACCCAACTTCCCAGCCACCAGAGGACACGGGAGTACTCCGCCCCATGATCCACACCGCAAACCGCCAGCCCCTGATGTTTCAGCTGTGGCGGCTGCCCGAGGAGGGCCTCCCAAGCCGATGCATTAGTGCAGAGGGCGCGACAGGAGGGGTGGCCCCATGAAGCGAAGGTCCGAGGCCTGGGGGAGACGGCAGGCGCCACCACCGGCATCCTTCCTCATCGATGCCTCTCCCTCACAGATGAAGCTTTATAAGGACATAGGGATGGCAAGCATCGATGGTGGAAGTTAAGGAGGACTACAATGGCAAATATCAATAGAAAAATTGACAATGGATGCGAAAATAGGACCAAAAACCTGAAAAATAGCATCAATAAGAATCTGCTTTTAAATTGGTTCAATAAAAAGATTTCACGCTATCTCACCCTCCCAGAAGGTCTACACAAAGAACCAAAGCCATAGGTAATGCCAGGTTTCTTTTTCAAGCTACAGGCCCACAATGTACAGAATATATACTACTTAATTTTCGCAATGAGCCCATGACCATTCACGGTTGCCGAACGGGTATTCTTAAAATCAAGAAAAAACAAAGAAAAGTTATTAGGGAAAATCAAGCTGTTTTCTGGAGTATATTCCAAAAGTACTCACTGATCAAATTACTATAATCAAACAGTAGTAGAAGTATCAGACACAGGTGTCATAACAAACACATGCACGAGGAATAGTTCACAAAATTCAGGAAAATTGTGGAGTATTACTTGAATGGCTCAGATTTAACCCACCATAAATCACCAAAATTGGAAAATGCTTCAGGTAGTATTCGAAGCCTTTCGGTACCAAACAACAACAACAAAGCCTTTCAGTCCCAAACAAGCTGGGGTAGGCACGTGGATAGCTAATTTCCATGCACCCCTGTCCATGCCTAGTTCTTTGGTGATATTCCAGTCCTTCAGGTCTCTCCTTAGCATCTCTCTCTCTCTCTCTTTCCCCACCCAGCAACAAATAGCCGCAACTGGTAACTTGCTGCAGAGCAAGGCCTCCTAGTATAACGACTAACTGTCTAACTGGGTAAAGTTGAATGGAACCAATTTAGGAGACATAAAAGCATCTCTATCTCAGGATATGTTGAAAAATCTCCAACACCAAAGGGGAGGAAATCATCATAGCCATTCAGAAAAGAATAGAACTCATCAACACACGACGGAAACAAATATGCTGTATTCAGAAGTTAATTTGGAACACTACGCTGATGGCCGTATTACTGGCAATGAAAGAAGCAATTTACATTTGTTCACTTCAGATAAAAGGAGTAACTGCAAGCCAAATAAAAACAAGACTATAAATTTTCCATTTTGGAACAGAAGAAAAACATAAGGTAGAAATCCAAGTCAAAAACAATAGTGTGTTTGACATATATAGTTTGCATAACTATACAGGCAAAAACAACGCCAGCTAGAAATCAATCCAAGCTAGGGGGGTTAGCTTCATCACCAAGAGGACATCAATCCAAGTCCAGATGGGCCGTTACTCACATCAACACAATAGAGAGGAATAGAAAAGAAAAAACAGTGCATAGTAGAGAAGGTAAAATCAAATATTTGTAGCGTAGCAAAAGAGGGCTCAGTTTTGCCTTTCATCTTCAAGCCCAACACTCACGTCTCTTGCTGCATAATCTACCCATCGCGATGTAAAAGAACTGTCCTGGTTATCATTCATCAGAATGACCGTCCAAGGCGCAGAACATCCAACATTAGCGATGAATTGAATGGCTGCAAGAGAGGTAAGGGTGCGCTCTAATTTAGTACCCACAGGCCACAGCTGTCTTAATTGCTCAAGACATGCTTATTTCAGCCACGGTCATCATCATCGCCCCTGGTAAGAACTTCATCTCTTCATCACACAGTAGCATGCATACATCATCCATCCATCAGACTGGTCATAGTGGTGAGTAACTTAGACAGTCTCAGAAGCTGCTCATACCTGGCATCAGCCGACCAAACCTCCGTCTCGGACGACACATCAGACAAAACTCTACGGTTCCCAGCCCACGCCACAACCAAATCCAAGGCAATGGAATGGCGGGCTGGCAGCACCGTAACAATAGGGAACTGACGTGGCGGCCACCCGGACGATGGGTCAGCGAGTCGGCAATGAGAGCTTGACTGATTTTGTTTTAGGGTTTGAGAGAGGGGGGGGGGGGGGGGGGGGGGGGGAGGGGGATCCATACCGAATCCAAAACAAAATGCAACTAAACAGTGAAAAAATGAGGGCACGGTTTTGTCTTTCATCTTCAAACCCAACACTCACTCTCAATTTTAGGGTTTGAGAGAGAAGCTTGTCCAACATCGTCTGAGATGGTTTGGGCATATTCAACATCGGCTAAAGCGTGCTGATAATGTCGAGAGGTCGGGGTAGGCCGAACTTGACAAGGGAGGAGTCTGTAAAGAGAGAACTGAAGGACTGGAGTATCGCCAAAGAACTAGCCATGGACAGAGGTGCCTGGAAGCTTGCTATCCATGTGCCAGAACCATGAGTTGGTTGCAAGATCTTATGGGTTTCACCTCTAGCCTACCGACTTGTTTGGGACTAAATGCTTTGTTGTTGTTGTTGTTGTATAGGGAGGGGGGGTGAAGTGGATCCATACCGAATCCAAAACAAAATGCAACTAAACAGTGAAAAATTGAGGGCTCAGTTTTGTCTTTCATCTTCAAACCCAACACTCACTCTCTTGCTGCATAATCCACCCATCGCAATGTAAGAGAACTGCCCTGGTTATCACTCATCAGAACGACCGTCCAAGGCACAGAACATCCAACACTGGCAACGAATTGGACAGGCTGCAAGAGAGGTAAGGGTGGGCTCTAAGGGCAGCTCCAACGCGGACACTGATTTTCTGGCACTGTTTAGTCCCACCTCGCCACGGCTGTCTTGATTGCTCAAGACGTGATTATTTCAGCCACGGTCATCATCATCGGCATCGCCCCTAGCAACATGACCATGATATCCATACATATATGCATGCATGCATACATCCATCTATCCATAGATCTATCCATCCTGCTCAGGAGCTGCTCATACCTGGCCTCGACCGACCAAAACTCCGGCTCCGAAGACGCATCAGACAACACCGTACGGTTCCCAGCCCACGCGCACAACCGAATCCAAGGCAATGGGACGGCGGTGGCTGGCAGCACCGTAGCGGTGGGGAACTGACGCGGCGGACATCCGGACGATAGGTCAGCGATCCGGCAACGAGAGCTCGCCTGATTTGGTTTAGGGTTTGGGTCTAGTGGTGTGAACTGCGCGCGCGCGCACCGAGAGAGTGAGCGAGTGTGTGCGAGAGAGAGATGGGGACCGTACCGGATCCAAAGAAAAACGCAGCCAACTTGCGAATCCATCGACGGCGGCTCAGATCCCGCGCCGGCTCGACCAGGCCCTAGACCGGAACCCGCCACGGCCCCACCGCTCGGTCCCCAGCCCGCACGGCCGCGGACGCCTCCCGCACCGGCGGCAGCCACGAGGGGCCTCCAAGCCGATGCGCGATCCGGCGCAGCGGGAGGGGCTGGCCCCGAGGAGGGGCGGCACGGCGCGTCCGCCGCTCGGGAGCCTGGGCGGCGCCGGCGGCTCCCTCCATCATCGCCGCCGTTTGGGGAGGGACGCGATCATCGACCACGGCGAGAGGGACGGGCGCGGCGGCAGGATTCGGTCAGATATGATTAGAGCGCTCGCATTGCATGCTCCGCCGCCGCGCGCAGCCATGCCGCCGGTGGCCTCTCGCACCCGGACTAGGGTTCGGCGCCGGCGGGAGAAGAGATCGGTCCAGATCCGGGTGGGATGGATATCCGCTCCAGTTCCAGATCGAGGTCCGGCTGTAGACTCTCTAAATAAGATCCAGTGAAGGGGTCATTTAGCAAAAATAATACTCCGACGCATGAGGGGAAGGGGAATGAAAGGGAAAGGATAAAAAAAATGAGACCAACCCAAGGCTAACCCTCGTTGGCTTTTTTTTTTAGAAGAAACTCCGCGAGCGCCGCGAGTAAGAGCCGAGGCTCGAACCCGGGCGGGCTGGCTGCAACTCTAGCAGCTCAGCCAACGGGTCGACGCCCCATCCTCATGAGAGGGGAAGGATGAAGGCAGCTTGAGGGGAGGGATGAGTGGAGTGGCGACTAGCGCACAAGAGTTAGACCGAGTGCACGTGTCGTGTAGACGGAGCATTTTCTCAGGGGTCTCTCTTGTGCACGTCTAGACGTTGCACGCACATCTGGGTGACTCAACCAAACATTAAAAAAATAAAAGTAAAATATCCGCATGAATCTCCGTGTAAAATCAATGAATAGGATTTAGATGTGCAATACTTAGAGCACATCTAGATGTGCTTTACAAAATCGTTTTCTCAGGTCGTCGAGGTCAAGACATTGTTTAACTTAGGCCAACCTCAACGTCGGCACTCCAAACGGATGCGGATGTTGTTGTCCGCTTTTTGTAGGTTTGGGTTGGCTAGACAAACGTCAATGGCCGTTTTTGTCCGCTGGCCCGTAGATCAGCCCAACACGGACGGGTAGATTTCGGAATTAGAAAAACTAAAAACAATAAATAAATTACTAAAATAGCCACAGAAGTCTAGTTTACATTAATTAAAATTAAAAACATTAAATTAAAAAAAAAACAGGCGGGCAGTGGATCTAGGCGGTGGCGTCGTCGCGTCCTTCTCGGTCAAGTCGACGTACACCGGCGCCTCCATCCATAGAAAGCCGCCTGGAAGGCTGCCAGCACTGCCCCGCCTGCTGGACCGGCTGACTGTCGTGTACCCGTGTGCCGCCTGCCGCTTGGCCGCCAACGTGCGCGTCTCGGCCTCGTACAGGTGCCGCTGCTTCTCTTCGATCGCGCCCAGCCAAACAGGCGTCCACGACACGTAGATGGGCACCGTGCTCGTCCACGAAATCGAACGCCACAACTCCTCAAGCCCAGGCGGTGCTTGCGGGTGTGGTAGCGGTGCGTTGGTCTCCATGCCGGTCGTTTAACTAATTAATGTTGAACCTTATACTCCCTCCATTCCTTAATATAGTGCATATATATTATCTCAAAAGTCAACTTTGAGCAAGTTTCCAGAGAATAGAATACTTTGTATCATGAGATGGACAATTTCATATTGTATATATGTGATATTGTCGCTATAAATAATTTCACCGGAAGCAGGCAGTTCCAATCTAACGGATGGAGATTGCTGCACTTCAGAAACCAGATGAAACTGTATGACGAGACATAATAATAGACAGGTAGTGGAAACTCAATATTTAGTTTCTCAACATTATGCATCTAGTATTGAATAATAAAAATCTTCCGTACAAATAGTTATGCTGATATTTACTGGGACCTCTGGATCAGACTTGAGCGGATCACCCTCCTTGAAGATGTTGACGATGATATAACTTTTGAGATTTTAGGTGAATGGTGAATACAAAACTGCTTATGCATATAGAGCCCAATTCTTGGGGTCCATGTCAGACTACCATGAACAAGACCATCTGAAAGGTTTAGGCACCCCCTAAAGTCAAGTTCTTCTCTTGGTTGGCGGTGCAAAACAGGATTTAGATGGCCGACAAATTGGAAAAGAGGGGTTGGGAAAATTATGGCCCTTGCACCCTTCGCAAGCGGGCCAATGAAACTGTTTTACAACTGCCAATTCACAATAAGGGTGTGGCGGATGGTCAAGGAGTGGTTGGGTCTAGTGCGCTCGGCGAAGCGCAACACAAAGATTTGATGGACCAATATGTCAAAAGCCCAATACTGCAGACCGGAAGACCATGGCTTCTCTAACAATGCTTGTCTCTTGGGTTATTTGGAACGAGAGAAATGCAAGTCCCCATTCTACATTCTCAAGCTCATCCAGAACGAGGCAAGACTTTTGTAACACCCCTGAGTATTAAGCTACAGTGATCCACCATGTTAATGCCAAGTCACTTTGATTTGCAATGTTGGATCATCATTAGTTTCATATCTCATTTCAAATTCCTCTTCAAATTAAAACTTGAATTGCAAGTGAAATTTGAAGTTACACAAAAGTTGCTGCAAAAATGTTCATCATTTAGTAAATATTCCTAAACAAATGTTTGTTAAGAAAAACAACATCACCATGTTGCTAAAATGAACATTAGCATTTAAAACAGTGCTATTCCAGCAATATAAAAGGCAAATTCATTTATGAAAATTCCAATTGGGTTCAAATAATTCCCAAGCTATTTGTGGCAGTGCCAAATAATACCAGATATTTTTGTGGTCAAGTTCCACATTTTTATAAAGTGTTTTGGCAGCCCAAATACTTTCCTATCTATCTCTGTTTTTAAAATAAAGAGAAAACAGAAAAGTGGAAAAGGGGAAGGGCTTACCTGGCGCTCACCTGCGGCCCGAGCCGGCCCAGCCCGCAGCTACAGTCGCCGTCTACCTGCTCCCGTCGCCGTGTCATGGCGCCCATGGCTGCGCGCGTCCTCTTCGGCCGCTGGCCGCCACCGCGACGGGCAGGTGGGCGAGGGGATAAGGCCGAGCGCTCCCCTCGGCCCCCTGGACGCCTCGCCACTTCTCTCCCTCCCTCTTTCTCGCGTGCTCGCCCTCCTCTCCTCTGCCCGAGCGCTGCCGTCGCCGCTCGCCTGCACCACCGCGGCGACCGTGTTCTACCCGCTGCCTCGACGTGTCTGGGAGCCGCGCCTGCCTCGACTACGTCCTCTGTGGGTTCTCGCTCGAGCCGGGTGACGCCGCAACGAGCGGATCGAGCCGCCCCCTTTCGCTTCAGCCACCGGCGAACTCCGGCCATCCTCGACCTCCCCGGCAGCTACTAACCTGTCAACGGCCTCCTTGAGCCGCCCGGTGAGCCTACGCGTCGCTCCCTTCATCTCTCTCGCTCCTCTGCTCGCTCTGTCGCCGATCCCGCACGAGGCCGAGCTCGGCGGCGCCATTGCCGGCGTACGGCTCGAAGCACAACCGCCCGAGCCGTCACACGTTAACCACCGTGTTCCTGCTGCTTCGTAGAGGCCGCCGGTGAGCTCCGTTAGCTCGATAGGTCACCGTAGCCGCGTGCCCGATTTCACCCGAAAACCACCGCCGCCTAACCTCGACGTCGGCGACGTTCCGGCCAGCCCCGAGACCAACCAGTAGCACTATCGCGCGCGCGGCATCGAGCCGCGTCGAACGCGCCTAACTGCGGGTCTGGAGACCAACCGTAGCGCGAACCCGAGCCTCGCCGGCGAGACAGCCGCCGCGGAGGGCTCGCCGGAGCGATTCCGGCGCCGGCGTCCGACGTGGCGTGGCCTGGGGCCCACCTGGGTCACTACCAGTGGGTCCCCTGGCCACGGTTGACCAGTTGACCGCGGTCAACCCCGCTGACGTGGCATCTACTGCCACTGACATGTGGGCCCGCGCGACTAATTACTGTTAGTGGTTAGATTAGTTAAACTGTTAGATTAGTTGCTGACACTGACAAGTGGGCCCCTCTGTTAACTAAATAATTAAACGGTTTTATAATTAAAACTTAATTTAATTAGCTATTTAGTTGCTGACATGTGGGGCCCAGTAGCTAATTACCCTAATTAGTTGTTTTTAACCACTGTTTAGCCACTGTGTCTATGACATGTGGGACCCACTGGTCAGGTTTGACCCTGACCAGCTGGGTTTGACCGCTGACATCACTATGACGTCATGCTGACGTCACCAGCCACTGTTCTGGATAATACGATTTATTTAATTAAAATAATTCCAGAAATTTCAGAAAATAGTTTAAATCTTTGAAAATTCGTAGAAATTCAACCGTAACTCGGATCGAAAAACTTTCTACATGAAAGTTGATCAGAAAAACGAGACGAATCCGAATATGTGGTCAAAATGCTTGACCATCACTCCTATTTATCTGAACATGGAACCTTCCCCTCCGGTTCAGTATTCCGAAAACCGCCTAAACGCCGGGAAAATATCCCAGATATTTTCCCGATTCGTCTGCGACATATAGCAAATGCATTAGGTTACCACTAACACTGCATATCGTCATGCCGTGCATCTGTATTGCTTGTATTTGCTTTTATTTATTGTTTCTTCCCCCCTCTTCTTATTCGATAGCCCCCGAGACCGACGCCGCTCCGGAGACCGACTACATCCTCGACGACCCCTCTTTTGCCGCAGAGCTTCCAGGCAAGCAACCCCCCTTGACGCATGCCTATATCACCTATTCCTTCTCCCTCCTGCTTGCATTAGAATTTGCTACTGCTTTTGATTGATCATATTCTGATGCATAGCCTATTTTTGTAAACTGCTATTGATACCTTACCTGTTATCCTAAATGCTTAGTATAGGTTGGATGAATACCATCTGTGGCCCCTCTTCTTTGTCCTAGTTGCCCCGCTTAGTTACCAGTGCCCCGATCGAAGTGATCAACGGGCTGAGACCAACACACCACCACACCCCCCCCCCCTAAGTTGCTCGACTCTACAGAGCCAATATCGAGTGCCGAGGGTGATACCTATTATCTCACTCCTGATGTTGCCTCTGTGGTACAGCTAGTTGGTTGCGGGCTACGAGGGTGATTCCTCTTCCACCACCTCCGACGAAGCTTCTGTCGAGTAACCCCGCAAGTGTGAATACCATCGAGGGTGATTCCTTCTGGTTCACCTTGACGAGTACATCAAGTGGGAATCCAACGAGGGTGATTCCTCGAATCCCATCTTGATGTTATGGACACACAGTTACCTGGGTTTTACTACAGATACTGAATAAAGACGGGTCGACTCCGAGGGGTACCCGTGAGAGATGTGGAGTCGGGTTGACCATGAGGGTACCCGCGAGATGATTACGAGGCACGGCCGGGCATTCTGAGCCCTTGCCGTAAGTCCACGAGACGGGACGACGGGGACGCATGTTTCGTGGATCTCTGCTCGTTTCCGCGAGCTCCCAATGCGCTTAACGGATTTGGGTATTTGATCTGAGTTGGCCACTGGCCTATACGCACTACCACCACGCGGGATAATGGTTTAATGGGGCCCTCGGCACCGTATGTATCAGCCGAAAGCTCTGTCAGACGTTCAGTTCAGCATTGCGGTCGGGACGAACCGGCGCCATCCAGGACAGGGGTGGTGCCTGGCTTCACCCTACACGCAACGACCCGAAGTGCGAAGGGCGATGGGCCCAAGAACCCTGAGCACTTAGGATGTAGACCGGCGGGGACCTCTCTGCTGAGCTCTAGGTAGGGCTGCGGTGTGTCGATCAGCCAAGGCCGGGCATGACCCAGAAAAGTGTGTCCGGCCAGAGTTAATCGAGCGTGTTGGGTAACCGTAGTGCACCCCTGCAGGGAAGATATATCTATTCGAATAGCCGTGTCCACGGTAACAGGACGCTCAGTAAAGTATCCCGATCTACTACTACTTGAACTGGTTACATGTTAATTAATTGTAAGCTCCGGGATCGCTTTCTCGCAGGGAGTCGAGGAAGTATCTCTAGGCTTTGATACAACATGCTTGTTACTTTAATTATGTACTAATATGCACTCTTCTAATGCTGCAAGACCCTGAAGATGCTAGTCTTCGATAGGCTAGGCCTTCCCCTCTATTTTGGCATTTCTGCAGTCCAGTCCACATATACAACCTTTCTTTGATACCGATGCATAATTGGAATAGTTCTGATGTAAGTCTTGCGAGTACTTTGGATGAGTACTCACGGTTGCTTTGCTTTCCTTTTCCCCATACCCGATTGCGGCGACCAGATGATGGAGTCCCGGAGCCAGCCGCCCCAGTCGACGACTACTACTACCCCTCTGGTGGAGCCTACTACTACGTGGAGACCGCCGACAACCAGGAGTAGTTAGGAGGCTCCCAGGCAGGAGGCCTGCGCCTTTTCGATCAGTGTTTTTATTTTGCCCCGCCTTCTTAAAGGCCTATCTGTTTAATTTTTATATCTGTACCCAGATATCTAATGCTTTCGCTAATGCTTGTATGACTCGAGTTTATGTATTCGAGCCCTCGAGGCCCCTGGCTTGTAATATAAAGTTTGTATTATTTTATTTTGTGTAGAGTTGTGTTGTGATATCTTCAAGTGAGTTCTTAGACTTGATCGTGTGCATTTGCGTGTATGATTAGCGCACGGTCGGGCCGGGGGCGTCACAACTTTCGATCACGGCGGGAGCTAGGCATCTAAGCATCATCATGCTAATCCTTTTTTGTGTTGGTTGTTGGTGTTGATGTATATTATCTCTGTGTTGGGCTATGATGTGGAGCTAATGTGATGTACTTTGAACTCTCTCTCTTTCTTAACAATTAATGAATGAGGCAAATTCGGTTTCAGAAACATATATTATTTACCGGGCATTACCTATGTGTATGTATAGCAACACTGAACATGTATATTGTGAGAAAAAATAGTCAAGCCGCGCTTGGAATCGATGTAAATAAATACAAATGTATTTTTCTTACGGGTGTAACTTACCGGCCAGGAGCGATTTGCGGGCGGAAACAAAAACAACGGACGGTGGCCTGTATTTTTTACAAGGGTATTCAAAGTGAAAACGACATCCCAAACAGGGCCTAGGACGTTAATAGGCCATTAAATTCTCGGAGTAAGCACGTAGGCCATTAAATTCTCGAAGCAAGCACGTAGGCACGTAGCTCTGCCTCAAGCCGGCAATTCTACCCATGGGCACCCGAACCAAATAAATATTATACATACAGATTGTGCAACCCGAACTGCATATATGACTTGAACAGGCATCAGTACAGAGAAGTGCGACCATATAAAATAACTTCATTTGCTGCTCCAAGGCATACTTATTATTACCTCACCAGAATACATGACAGCATCATCAGAACTCATCAGACTTCATGGTGGTAGTTCAGACGCTTGCAGCTTGTGATCATCTAATATCGAGATTTCTAGGCAAGCAATTTTATTCCTATACGTTTCATGAAAATTATGTCATTAAAGGAAGTAGTAGTTCAAAAGTTACCCACTGAAAGCTAAGGAATTAACTATTCGCTCCGTTCCATAATATAAGAGCGTAGTGTCAAAAATGATATTATATTATGGGACGGAGGGAGTAAATAAGGGTGTGTTTGGTAGGGTGCATGGAGGGTGCATGAGGGCAAAAGTTCCCAATCCAACCCACTTTTGCTTGTTTGGTAGGGTGCATGGGCTCACCTGGTCTATGCCCAACTGATGCAAAAAAGGGCCCTCAGTCATGCCCATCTCATGCACCCCAGAGAGGGTGCATGGAGGCAGCCATGCTGGCCCCGACCCTCATCACCACCCACCAGATCACGTTCAGATATGTTTAAATTTTCAAAAAATGTTCATAATTTCAATTTTTGTTTAAATTTTCAAAAAATATTCAGAATTTCAAAATTTATTTAAATTTTTGAAAAATTTCAGAATTTCAAAATTTGTTTAAATTTTCAAAAATGTTAAGAATATCAAAATTGTTTAAATTTTGAAAAATGTTCAGAATTTCAAATTTTGTTTAAATTTTCAAAAACTTTCAGAATTTCAAATTTTGTTTAAATTTTCAAAAATGATTCGAATTTCAAATTTTGTTTAAATTTTCAAAAAATGTTTAGAATTTCACATTTTGTTTAAATTTACAAAAAATATTCAGAATTTCAAATTTTGTTTAATTTTTTTAAAAAATCAAAATTAAAACAATTTCAAAATATGTTTAAAATTTCAAAAAATGCTTAAAATTTCAAATTTTGTTTAAATTTTCAATAAAAGTTCAGAATTTCAAAATATGTTTAAATTTTTGTTCACGTTTTTTCAATTTTGTTCACCATTCAAAAAAATATATTCAGAATTCGAAATTGTTCAGCATGTCTAAACACATGCAGGCTGCCAAACAAAGTCTTAGCTCAACATGTCTCAGCGCATACACCGCTGGCAAACAACAGCAAATGCATGGACTCAGCATGTATCAAAGGAGAACAACTAGGCTAGGTCCATACATGCTACCAAACACACCCTAAGAGATAAAGATGTAGAGTACACTGAAGTTCAAATCACATATTACTGGGTGCACATTTCAAAGAACTTTGAACTTTTCGATGATATATTTTTTATGACATTATAATCCATATTTAGTTGACCAAAGTTTGACACGAAAAACAAAGTAGCCTTGTATAAGGGAATGGAGGGAGTATTACTGGAAATATGAACGGTGCATAGAAAGAGGGCAACACACAAGAGGCAACATAGAAATATATGATGACATCGGAGATCAAATGTAATATCTTTTGGCTGACGCTTGAGGTGCCATAGTGCAGCAGATGCATGAATGAAAAAGAGCAACGTAGCACAATTTATACAATATAAAGGTATGAAAGGGAAGAAAACCATGCGCGAAATAAAATGCAGGAACAACTAAACAGGACGCTGAGCGAAGAAACAGAACATGCAAGTAACAAAGGACGCACAGTTGCAAATAATAGCATAGTTTGAACAAAAGATGTGAAGCCCTCTGGCTTCCCAGGGCCCTCAGCACACAGGATTGCTTTTTATTCAAATGAAGTAGAACCTCTTGATGCACCAATAAATTAAAGCATTCCGAGTATGTAAGTGCAAAATAGCACAAAATCCAGTTTGCTATGAGCATATCTTGTAAGTGCCGTAGATGATAACATATATTACAGTTTGATCCCAATACTGCTATAAATCATTAATAGATTGAAAAGAATCAAACCAATAATATTAAAAAATATACGTAATCAAATAACCACAAATTGTAGAAAGAGAGGTCGTATTTATCAAAAAAAATGGGAGGCTCAGAGTTGGCTCTTCTATCATATGGTCAACCCACTCTATAGTGTATCGTTGGTCATCCGTGTTGGATACCCTTGCACCCCTGTGTGACATTTGAGCATTGAAATGGTTGCTCACAGAAAGCAAGCCGTCCCGATTTGCACGCTTCCACTTAGTCACACAAAACCCTAACCCAAAACCATACCCGTAAAAACAAGCAATAGTATCTGAACTCAGTACACCTCTAGTGAGCCTTACTCATCATCGCCATCAACAGAACTTAGCACAAATCCCACAAAAGGAATAACAAAGAAGCCAATAGTAAAAGAGCGCGCAAGATGACCAGAAACCACAGGAGAATCAATGAAAGCAGAAACAAACACAATATCAGAAGCAAATCATGATCTGTTGGGCACAAAAGGTGGGACATGTACAAGTAAATGGCTCAGATATACCCCCAGCTCAACACCATAACTGAACTTCTGGTAGAAGGACCATGGATCTCTCTCTCTCTCCACACACTGTTAAGTGTATCCATAATTCCAACATTTAACAGTAATAGTTAGCTGCTAAACTGAAGGGGAGCCTTGGCGTAGCGGTAAAGCTGTTGCCTTGTGACCATGAGGTCACGGGTTCGAGTCCTGGAAACAGCCTCTTGCAGAAATGTAGGGAAAGGCTGCGTACTATAGACCCAAAGTGGGCTGCCCTTTTTTTTAGTTAGCTGCTAAACTGGTTACTTGCTGTAACACAAGCCCTCCTAGTTTAGCACCAACTGAATCAGTTCAGGTGTTAGGCAGAAGCTCTCACAGGGAAGCTATATCATCACAGCCATTCATGGACATGACAGGACATTCTGAGTAATTTTGACAGTTAGTAGAAGAATGAAATTATCAAAAGTCAAATAGCAATTGAAACAAGCAAACTGACCCAGCACCAAATAAGATAGTTTCAAAAACCATCCAAGGGAAAGCAGGATTATCATAGCCATTCAAGAAAAAGGAAGAACAGAAGGAAAATGTGTAGGGAAAGCAGAGTATTGTTCGTAAAACAACAGAACTGGTTGACGTACAGCAAAACCAACAAATTGGGTAGGAAAAAAGGCCGAAATACAAACTTGCAAAACAGTCCTTTGCATACCAAAAGAACTAAAACCAAAACCAAATTCTATCTTTTATGTATACATTATTACAAGCCGGCAAGAAAGACAAATTCTCAAAAAGGGAAAGATAGTCGTGGTATTTTCGCAACACGAGATTTTTGTGGTCTTCCACGTATTGGCTTGTATACGCATTAGAGTGGTCATCAGCAAAAAGCAAACCGCCCAAATTGTATTCTTAGAGGCCAGTTAGCAGTTGCTGTGCTATGCCAAAACAGTAGAAAAAATGTTTGACAACTTGCAGACTTGAATTTACATCAATGCCATAAGAACCAGTACAAATTTAATGGGACGAAAAGGAGGACATGCAAAGACAGGAAAAGAGGGCAAACATTTGCTGACCATGTTTCACACATTTAACCCCATGAAAAAAAGGGAGTAAACACATTCAACCACTACCAGTACAAGGATCACCACAATGAGACGAGCTTGAGCAAAGCCTGAATGCACCGAACTGGTTCCCTTCATGGACCACAAAATCATGAGAAGGCAAACCGAACACCATGACAATTTATCACTTTAAACATACTAACTTTTTTATGAATTGGATGTAGGAGCGCACAGTATGAGTTGCATTGAGAGGGCTCAGATTCGCCTTTGATAGATCATACTAGCCCCACCATCTTCTTTCACCAGATCATCCCCCACCATTAAAGTCAAGCTCTGCTGGTTATCACTCAACAGACTGACCATCCAAGACAGAGCCATCAATATTCGGCGAGAATGAAAAGGTCCCAAAAGAGGGGAGAGCGGGTGTTTGATACCCACAGCTCCTCAAATAATCGAAGACAGGTTTATGTCAGCCATGTTTGATCATCATCGCCTTTGATAGATAGGTAGATACTCCTCTTATGGGTAGGTTTCAGCTCTAGCCTACCCCAACTTGTTTGGGACTAAAGGCTTTGTTGTTGTTGTTGTTGGTAGTAAAGGAGGACATGCACAGATCAAGTTTCACATATTTAACCCCATGAAAAGGGAGTAAACACATTCAACCACTACCAGAACTAGGACCACCAGAGTGAGACGAGCTTGACCAAAGCCCGAATGCACCGAACTGGTTCCCTCCATGGATAACAAAATCATGAGAAGGCAAACCGAACACCACAAGAGGTGACCTGTGCGTTAGCCAATCTTAGTGAGATGGGCCAATGCCACAACCACGGCAATTTATCACTCTTATCATAAAAAGGCAATAGGAATAAATAAATGTGTAACCCATACTGTATAGGAGGGCACAGTATTAGTTGAATTGAGAGGGCTCAGATTCGCCTTTGATAGATCATACAACTAGCCCCACCCTCTTCTTTCACCAGATCAATGCCCACCACTGAAGTCAAGCTCTGCTGGTTATCACTCAACAGAATGACCATCCAAGACAGAGCCATCAATATTCGGTGAGAATGAAAAGGTCTGAAAAGAGGGGAGAGCGTGTTTTTTATACCCATCCCAGTAAGGGTGAAAAGCACAGTATCAGCAGCTGGAGGGCAATTACACCTCCCTCCCTCCCTCCCTCCCTCTCTCTCTCTCTCTCTCTCGCTCCAGCAACAAATTGCCGCAACTAGTAACTTGCTGCAGAGCAAGGCCTCCTAGTTTAACGACTGTCTAAGTGGGCAAAGTTGAATGGAACCAACCTAGGAGACGTGAAAGCATCTCTATCTCAGGATATGTTGAAAGTTCTCCAACACCAAGGGGCGGAAATCATCATAGCCATTCAGAAAAGAATAAAACTCATCAACACACAACGGAAACAAATCTGCTGTGTTCAGAAGTTAATTTGGAACACTGCACTGATGTCCGTATTACTGGCAACAAAAGAAGCAATTGACATTTGTTCACTTCAGATAAAAGGAGTCACTACAAGCCAAATAAAAACAGGATGACATAAACTTTCCGTTTTGAAACAGAAGAAAAGCATAAGCTTGCAAAAAGGGAAGCGTATAATACAAAACAGAAAACAGGAAATGCAGCTTGCCCGTTTATCCCATGAAACTGAACACCGGTCGGTCCAACCTCTGGCAAAATGAAAACAAAACCAAAGCAAGAATACTGAATAAATTTTAAAATATATAATGAGAAGGGGGCCAACCGCCAACATATAAATCCTGAATGACCCAAGCAAAAGCTCCAGGAGAACATTCAGTTATGATAAGACAAAATATAAGAGCCTTTTTAACAAATACACTTCTGCGGTTGATTAATTTACTTCACACTCATTTAGAATCCGTGCAAGGGATGTGTACCACGCTAATGCATCAGAAATGTGGCAGTTAATATTGACAGCAGCAGCTAAAAAATAGACTAATTACCAATGAACTAAATAGCATAGAGAATCATAACAAAAGGTTTGCTCTGACCAAAACAAATACGAAGGTAATCTGAGCTTCAATTTATAAAAAACACAGACATAACAGATCAAAACTTTGTCTTTGAAGAAGCATCTGGCAGGACAAGACAAGCAAGAGAACAGCTTCTTGTTAACCAGATGAATAGAACTGCCAATAGCTACAAGCATTGGAGGAAAAAAGGGCAATCGTTTGACACATATAGAGTATGTACAACTAGAAAGGCAAAAACAATGCCAACTAGAAACCAACCCAAGTAAAGCTAGGGTGGTTGGGTTCGTCACCAAGACAAGATATCAATCCAGATCCGGATCTCACATCAACACAATAGAGAGGAATAGAAAATTAAAAACAATGTATAGTGGAGAAGGAAAAACTGAGTATTTATAACGTAGCAAGAGGGCTCAGTTTTGCCTTTCATCTTTAAGCCCAACACTCACGTCTCTTGCTGCATAACCTACCCATCGCGATGTAATTGAACTGCCCTGGTTATCACTCATCAGAATGACCATCCGAGGCGCAGAACATCCAACATTAGCCATGAATTGAACAGGCTGCAAGAGAAGTAAGGGTGAGCTCTTAAGGGCATCTCCAACGCCGGCACCCATTTGGGGCCTATTTAGTACCCACAAGCCACGGCTGTCTTGATTGCTCAACACATAATTATTTCAGCCACAGGCATCATCATCGCCCCTCTTTTTTTTTTTTAAAAGGAGGACAAACCCCCAAGCAACATGACCATAACATCCATCCATCCAAGCAAAATGCAACTAAACAGTGAAAAATTAAGGGCTCAGTTTTGTCTTTCATCTTCAAACCCAACACTCACTCTCTTGCTGCATAATCTACCCATCACAATGTAAGAGAACTGCCCTGGTTATCACTCATCAGAATGACCGTCCGAGGTGCAGAACATCCAACATTACCGATGAATTGAACAGGCTGCAAGGGAGGTAAGGGTGGGCTCTAATTTAGTACCCACAGGCCACAGCTGTCTTGATTGCTCAAGACATGCTTATTTCAGCCACAGTCATCATCATCGCCCCTCATTTTTTTACCGAAAAGGAGGTTGTACCCCCGGCCTATGCCCACCAAGCAACATGACCCTGATATCCATCCATACATACATACATACTCCCTCTGTAAAGAAATATAAGAGATATAAGAGTGTTTAGATCACACTCCCTCCGTTTCTAAATATAAGCCCTTTTAGAGATTCCAATATGGACTACATACGGAGCAAAATGAGTGAATTTACATGCGTGCACATGTCCATCCATCCATCCCCATCAGCCTCAGGAACTACTCATGCCTGCCCTGGACCGACCAACCAAACCTGATGACGCCCCAGATAACACCGTACGGTTCCCAGCCCACGCCACAGCCAAATCCAAGGCAATGGAACGGCAGAGGCTGGCAGCACCGCAGCAGTGAACTGATGTGGGCACCACCCAGACGAGTGGCCAGCGAGTCGGCAATGAGAGCTCGACTGATTTGGTTTAGGGTTAAGAGGTAGAGGGGTGGGGGGTATATGTAGTAGCAAAAGAGGCTCAGTTTTGTCTTTCATCTTCAAGCCCAACCCTCACATCTCTTGCTGCATAATCTACCCATCACGATGTAAGGGAACTGCCATGGTTATCACTCAACAGAATGACCGTCCGAGGCACAAAGCATCCAACATCAGCGATGAATTGGACAGGCTGCAAGAGAGGTAAGGGTAGGCTCTAAGGGCAACTCCAACACAGACATCGATTTTTTCGGCTCTGTTTAGTACCACCACGCCACGGCTGTCTTGATTGCTCAAGACATGATTATTTCAGCCATCATCATTGCCCCTCTTTTTTCCCCAAAAAGGAGGTTCAACCCCCGTCCGGGCTCTGCACACCAAGCAACATGACCATGATATCCATACATACATACTCCCTCCGTTCCAAAATATACTCCCTCCGTTCCAAAATAGGTGTCGTGGTTTTAGTTCACGACACATGAATGCATCCATCCATCCTGCTCAGGAGCTGCTCATACCTGGCCTCGACCGACCAAACCTCCCGCTTGAACGACGCATCAGACAAAAGAGTACGGTTCCAGCCCACGCCACAACCGAATCCAAGGCAATGGAACGGCGGTGGCTGGCGGCTCCGTAGCAGTGTGGAACTGACGCAGCGGCCACCGGGACGATGGGGCAGCGATCCGGCAACGAGAGCTCGCCTGATTGGGTTTCGGGTTAGGGTTTACTGGTGTGAACTCTGCGCGCGCGAGCACACACAGAGTGAGCGAGGGTGTGTGAGAGTCTGAGCGAGCGAGAGAGAGAGAGAGAGAGAGAGAGGGACTGTACCGAATCGAAAGCAACATGCAGCCAAGCTGCGAGAAATCCATGGACGGCGGCTCAGATCCCGAGCCAGGCCCGACCAAGCCCTCGACCGCAGGGCACCACGGGCCCCGCCGCTCGGTCCCCAGCCCGCGCCGCCGCGGACGCCTCCCGCACAGGCGGCATCCCCGAGGGGGTCCCCGAGCCGATGCGTGACGGCGCGGCGGGAGGGGCTGGCCCCGAGGAGCGGCGACCCGGCGCGTCGGCCGCTCGGCAGCCTGGCCGGCGCCGGCGGGTCCCTCCATCATCGCCGCCGTTTGGGGAGGGGCGCGGCCCCAGCCGACGCGATCATCGGCCACGGAGAGCGGGACTGGCGCAGCGGCGGGATTCGGTCAGATCTGATTGGATCCGAGTAGAGCGCTCGCATCGCATGCTATGCTCCGCCGCCGCACGCAGGCATGCCGCCGGTGGGCTCTCGCAGCCGGACTGATCCGAGGTAGGTAGCTAGCTAGGGTTCGGCGGCGACGGGGGAGGAGAAGAGATGGATCCAATGGTCATTTAGGCAAAGTAACCCGAGGAGGCCTGCAAGGGCCGCTCGAGGGGCCGAAATCACTTCTGACCTTGTCAGCAAAGAATGGCACAAAATGAACTCGACAGGAAAGTATTTCACGATCTGACCCTTTTAGCAACGCCATAGCCCGTAGCGTTGCTGTTCCACGTAGAAACGCCGAGGCACGTTGCGTTGCTGCCCTGGCCCCACGGTCAGGCCCCGCTACTGACGTGGCAGGCCAGAAACGCCGAACTAGTCAGCGTTTCTGGAAACGCCAAGGATCGTTGGCGTTTCTCGCCACCATGGAAACGCCAAGGCTAATGGCGTTTCTGCCCAAGATATTTAATTGGCCGTGCCCCCCCGACATTCTCACCCACCACTCACCACTCACCTCTTCTCCCCCATTGGTCCCCCCGAGCTCAAGCCCTTTTCCCCCTTTGTCTCCCTCACTCAAAACACCTCAAATACTTACAAATCAATTGTGTTGGTCCGTGGATCCGGTGTCATTTCCGTTCCTCGAGGTAATCTCCTTCATCTCACAATTTTTTATTGGTTGGAGTTGTCAATTTGGATGGTTTTGTTCATGTGGATCCTAACCCTAGTTTTGAACATTCTTTCATAATATGATGTTTGTAGTGTTTAGTAATGAGTATGGTTGGTCCAATAGTGTTGATTTATGATGTGGATGAACAAACCTTAGGGTTTGTGTTATGCTTAATGTTAGGATTTAGGGTTAGGGTTAGGGTTTGGGTAATGCTTATTTTGGATGGACAATGTTGTTCTTAGTGGTTTTGTATGCAATGTGTTATCTTTTGCATTGCTCCTTTGTTGTACTTATGTTCCCCTTTTTTAGATGGAGAAGATTGTGAATATTCATTATGTTGACAAAGTGGGATTTATGAATGTTGATATTGTTGACAAGTATGAGGAAGTGTTGATATTTCTTGAGAGTCCTAGTTATGAAGAGGTTGTGCAAGAAACACGGATAAGATTAAAGTGGGTGGATGCAAGTGACCAGGTTGAATTAGTAGGAAGATATGATGTTGGGTCGGCACACAAGTGTCGAATGAAGACAATGCCTATCAAGTCCAATTTGCATTGGGGTGCATATAAGGAAGTTGTTGCATCCTCGGAAGTCAAATCACTCGAAGTGTTTGCAAGTAAGGTGGTCAAGGCTCCTCTCTTTCATCTTGACTTGAACCAAAGCTTAGTAGATGATGTGAGCCCGATTGTTGAGCAAAGAGTTGAAGTGGAAGCCAATGCAATGAGCCAACCTCATGTTAGCCAATCAAATGAATTTGAGATGAAAGATATTAAACATGACAACGAACAAGTTGATTATGTCAATAAGTATCCCCAATATGAGTTCGGAGATAGTGCACCATTCAATGATGATGGTCATGACTCCGACGAAGAGTATGAGAGGCACCAGAACATTGTTGGTGACGTAGAGGCTGAAGTAAGGCATAAGGACATGGATCCTGACATTATCTATCAGCGTGCTTATGTGGATGACTCGGATGATGAAGGCCCGGTGAATGAGTTGGACGAGGATGGCTTCACTGAGAAAGAAGCAGAGTGGTACACAAAAATCACCGGTAGGGATCACAAAGTTCCCTTGTTTTGTGACGTTAGCCTTGCAGATAAGGCTATAGTCGACGGTGGCATGAGCAAGACAATTGAGGCTAGACAGTTCCCAAGTAGTACACCTGACGAGATTTCTATGTCTTACCTAAGGAAAGGTTTGATGTTCGAGCACATGCTAGAATTCAAGATGTGGTTGTGTGAGTATGCTGTCAAACACCACAGGCCTTTCATAGTTGTTCACTTGGACTGCAACAAGCGATACACCGTGAAATGTGAGGTAGAAAGATGCAAATGGAAAGTCAATGGAAGACTCACGAAAGATGGTTGGTGGAAGATAACTAGTTGCAAAACCACTCACCAATGCACACCGCCGACCGTAGAAGCACGGACGACACACCGTCAGCTAACCTCGGAATTCATCGGTTATAAATACCAGAAACATATAGACGAGGATCCAACCATTAAAGTGAAGTTGTTGATGAGTTGGGTTGAAGATAAGTTTGGATATAAGGTCAAGTACGGGAAGACATGGAAGGCCAAGCAAGTCGCTCTTAGAATGTTGTATGGTGGATGGGAAGAGGCGTACAACATGCTACCCAGGTTGTTGGGAGCGATGTCCTATAGAAACCCAGGAATGTACCACTATGTCCAAGATATTGAAGGAGTGTTCCGTCGCGCCTTTTGAACGTTTGGCCCATGCATTGCAACTTTTGAGCATTGTCGTCCGGTTTTGTCTATAGATGGAACATTCTTGACAGGCAAATACAAGGGCACACTCATGATAGCAATGGCACATGATGCTAATGATCAGGTGTTGTCTGTGGCATTTGCTTTGGTGTCCGTGGAGAACCAAGACAACTGGGAATGGTTCATGAGACTTGTGAGAAGCACGGTCATTCCTCTGAATAGGGAGGTATGCATCATATCCGATCGGCACCAAGGCATATTGAAGGCCGTGGATATTCACATTCCAGGGCATGCGAGGCTTCACCACCGATGGTGTACGAGGCACTTCGTTGCAAACTTTTACAGGGCTTGTAAGAACAAGGATCTTTGCAAGGATCTTAACTCTGTATGTGTAGCCTTCTCCGTTAAGTCGTTCACGACACGCTTGGACAAATCTATGAGAAGGCAAACGAAGGTGGGAAAGAATTCCTACAAAGGAATATTGATGAGAGACACAAGTGGTCACGGGCATGTAACGAAGGAGGCATGAGATATGGTGACATGACAAGCAATCTTGTTGAGTGCTTCAACTTTGTCTTGAAGGGTGCCCGTCAGTTGCCGGTGACGGCAATAGAGGAATATACCTTTTACAAGCTAAATGAGTATTTTCTGAAGCACTCCGATGAAATCGACAAGTTGATTGGCGATAGTGAGAAGCCTCCCAATGAGATTTATCCGAAGAAGGTTGCCGAGTGGCTAGAGTATCAGAAAGACAAGTCAGCCATCCAGCGAGCCACTTGTTTCGATAATGTTGAAATGAAATACCAAGTGAATGAGCCAGGTGGGACAACGAGAGATGGAGAATCATATGGTGGTCGCTCATTTAAGGTGGCTCTTCGGACACGGTATTGCACTTGTGAGCGGCCTAGTAAGTACCACTGGCCATGCTCGCACATGATGACGGCGGCCCGCATGAGGAATTTGCCCGTCTCTGATGGAGTAGTTGTGAGGTTGCATGAATTCAACTTGCAAACTCATAAGTTAACATGGGCGTCTAGATTCCACCCTTTCCTGAACGCATCACAGTGGCCAGAGTATCACGGCCCTAACATTAGGCCGGATCCGGAGATGATGGTACAACCCAAGGGTAGAAGGAGAACAAAGCGATATAGGAATGATATGGATGAACTCATGAGCACCAGAGAGTTTGGTAGTGGACATTTCATGGAGCCACATGATAGGAACCAATGCGGTGATTGCAATGAAACGACACACAACAAGAGGACTTGCAAAACAAACAAAACTTCAAAAGGGCACAATGCTTCTACTAGTGATGCCGGTGGCAGAGGTGGTTCAAGTGGTGGTGGTAGAGGTTCCGGTGCGGATCCTCTTGGTGGCCGAGGATCCGGTGGTGGTCTTGCTGGTGGCCGAGGATCCGGTGGTGGACTTGGTGGTGGCCGAGGATCCGGTGGTGCTCTTCGTGGTGGCCGAGGATCCGGTGGTGCTCTTCGTGGTGGCCGAGGATCCGGTGGTGGACTTGGTGGTGGCCGAGGTTCCGGTGGTGGACTTGGTGGTGGCCGTGGTATAAGTGCTGGTGGTCGTAGTAGAGGCCGAGTTACCGGTGGTGGTGCTGCCGTGGTCCTGCTAGAGGAATGTTTGGATACCTAGATGGACCATTTCCGTACGTGGCTGCATTTCAATATTATTTTCATGTTGTACAATATTTTTTTTCTTGTTGTTTTTGTCCTTACTAACTAATGTCTTGCAATTTTTCATAGATATGGCGGCTTCTCAACCCAACAAGGCAACAATGAAGGGGGTGGAGGAGAAGGATGGGGAAGGTGAGATGCCGGGGTGGTGGGAGAAGGTTGCGAGGAAGTTGAGAGAGGAGGATGCAACCGCACTAGAGAGGAAGAAGCAAGTGTAGGAGATATGCCCTAGAGGCAATAATGAATGTTATTATTTATCTCCATGTTCATAATTATGTTTATGTTCCATGCTATAACTGCTATGGTTCTCGAGTCTGCAATAACCACGAGGCTCGAAGGAAGACTCATATGCACGTGTGGAATAATAAACGGTAAAATGCATTCCTAGTCTTGCCACTAAGACTGTCTCAAGTATTGCATGATGATCCTGTTTTCCTTATCATGGGCATGTCTATGCTGGCAATTTTGAGGACACAATGTTGGTAGAACACTTGTGTTGAATCGACCCGAATTGATGTTATGCTATGAGATTCATTCGTCACAAGTTAATGGTTAATAACACAGAGAAGTTAATGTTTGCATAATTCCTTAGACCATGAGAGTATCGAGTTTCTTCATGCTTGCTTCATGAACTTTGGGGTTTGTTAAACGTCATCCGTAAATGGGTGGCTATTACGGCGGCTTACGGGTTCATGGAAAAGTATGTCAAGTAACTTGATAGCTCAAGATTGGGATTTGCTCCTCCGACGATGGAGAGATATCTCTGGGCCCTCTCGGTGTTACGGTATCCATCATCGTCTGGCCAGACACATTGTGATTTGATCACTGGGATGCCGTAACACGGAAACGAGAAAAGAGAACAAAACCGGTAACGAGGTAACTGGCATTGTGGACAAGTGTTGATCCACGGGGATGCCGATGTTTCTCACCTCGGGTATTTGTAACATATCGTGAAGCAACAGGAATAGCACACGGCAACTGGAGGTTCACTCGAATATTCATTCGTGTGGGTATAGGGGTCAATATGGGTGTCCACGGCTCCGATGTTGATCATTGATCGGAAAGAGTTCCGGTCATGTCTATACTTCACCAAACCTATAGGGTCACACGCTTAAGGGTCATCTATCTGCTGAATACTAGACGGGGAGTCTGAGAGAAAATCACCGAAAAAGTTTCGGACGAAACGGAAACGTTCCGGAGAGGATATCGGAATAGTTCCGGTAAAACTGAAAAGTTGTTTCAGGGTATTCCATTAAGTCAAATTGGTTCCGGCACATGTCTGGAAATTCTTGGAGGGTGCCAGAATCGTTCTGGAAACTTCTGGGATTTTTCCGAAGAAAAAACCGGAAATGTTCCAGAGCAGCCGGAACCGCTATGATAGCTTTTTCGCTGAAGAAACATTGTTCCGAAATTGTTTCGGAATGCGTTCAAAATTATTTTAGTGGGTACTGGAATTGTTCTAGGCACACAGAAATAATTTGGGATTTAACAGACGCAGAAAAATGTCTTCGTGAATAGTGAAAGTGCTTTTTGGATATTTTTTGGAAAAGTCACCTTTTGGGATATTTTCCCAAAAGGCTTCTAGAAGGCTTGGGGGCTAAGAAACCCCCGTGGGGGCCCCCCAAGAGAGGTTGGCCGGCCACATTGTGGGCTCCTCCATGGAGCCCCACTTGCTCCACTACTTCTCCTTTATGCCCTTGTGGAAGTGTTCCTTCATGGGCATTTTTGGGTTTTTTGGAAGTGCCCATCCTACCCCTTGGTTTTCCTATAAATAGGAGGTGAGGGGGCTGCCCCAAACCTCATGCTTGCTCTCATACACATGCCATTTGACTTGTCTGGCTTCTCTCTCCCTCCCAGCGAAATAGTTTCGTAGAGCCGAAAGGCTGTCTGGGTTCCGGTGGGAACTAGTTCTGGACGGCGAAGCCCTGCCGGATAAATGACACCGTATGTGTGCAACTCTGTAGAGAGATCGTAGTTTCGGTCTTAGTTCGAGAGTGCCTCCCGAAGGGCTGTCCGAGTGACTGTCAGAGTTTCGAGGGTCCTCCCGAAGGGCCGTCCGAGTTTCGAAGGTCCTCCCGAAGGGCTGTCCGCGACACCGTCCGAGGGACTGTCCGACCGCCTCCCGGAGGGCTGTCCGAGGGGCAGATGTGGGAGTACATCCTCGCGGTTGGGAGGTTGTAAATCCTAGCTGCGGGGATCTGCACCGCCGATCGTCATTGACTCTACTTCCGCTGCGCTACGAGTCGGTAACAAAAAAGATCAAACCTTGTATGCAGTCTCCATAGTGGTCCTGGGCTGGTGCGTAGGTCGGAATTTTTTTGTTTTCTGCAGCGTTACCCTACAGTGGCATCATGAGCCGTGCTATGCATAGATGCAGGTTACGATCTAGAATACATAGAGATGTATGGGTGTTGCACAATATAATTTGTAGTAGATGAGTTCTACTGCTGATAATTATTTGTGCGGGTAGCAGATGAAATTTGTTACCCGATGTTCTTGTTGCTTCCCTGGAATTTGCATATTTCTGATCTTGCTAACAGCATGGTGGAGTTTCAAAGTTCTGGCAATCCGCGATCCTGATTGATCAACGAAGTGCTAACAGTTCTTTGAATTCCAGCATAGTTAAAAAGAAAGATGAAATTTCGCAGATGAAAGGGCAATGGAGATATGATCTGCACGGGGGTCATGCGTATGACGAAGTTTAGTATGGGGCTCGAGATTTAATTATCTCGTGTTTCATACACCCCGCGATGTTAATCTAGCGACTTGAATAATCATACTTGATGATTAAACGTAGGTAGCTTCGGTTTGTTTCGAAACCTTAGAAGCCACGTAAAATGAAATTTTGCATAAACCGATTAGAGGCGTCTAACTTGTTTTTTCAGGATGGTTTGCATGTGCATATGATGTGGTATAGCAGTACTCATATTAATTTGATTATGTATGAGATGACTATATGATGTAAATTAACATGACCTGCGTGTCATGATTCGGCATGATGGCTGGAGCCATATGATTGTCACTTTAATGACCTGCGTGTCAACCTTAAGTAATGCACTTATTTTATTAGCTATAGAGATAGCAATATTATCTGGTGCATCGACAAGGTGGTGGCAAACTTCGCGAAGGTGAACACCGACGCGAATGCCAAAGACGAAGAAATACAAGATTTCTCCGTCAGAAAGGGCTATACCATATCATGCTATTATGAATTGCCTGAGATGTTTATCCCTTATGATGCACCCTTCTTGATTGCGCGGTAGTCGCTTTTTATTAGGGTGATCTCTCACAAAAATATCAAGTAGTTAGTGTTCTCCCAAGTGTAGCACCGTCACGGCACCTAACTGTTGGGGAACGTTGCATGGAAAACAAAAAATTTCTACGCACACGCAAGATCTATCCATGGAGATGCATAGCTACGAGAGGAGGAGTGTGTCTACGTACCCTCGTAGACCGTAAGCGGAAGCGTTAGAACAACGCGGTTGATGTCGTCGAACAACTTCACGATCCAACCGACCGAGCACCGAACGTACGGCACCTCCGCGTTCAGCACACGTTCAGCTCAGTGACGTCCTCGACTTCTTGATCCAGCAAGACGGCGAGGTAGTGGATGAGTTCTGGCTGCACGACGGCGTGGTGACGGTGATGGTGATGCTATCTCCGCAGGGCTTCGCCTAAGCACTACGAAAATATGACCGAGGGACGGAACTGTGGAGGGGGGCGCCGCACACGGCTAAGACAATGTTGTGTATCCTTTGGGGCGCCCCCTCTCCTCTATTTATATATGTGTAGGGGCTTGGAGTAGAAGGAATAGTGCCACGTGAACAGTAACCGTGAATAGTACACACGTGGACTTGGACTCCAAAGTCCAATCCTATTCCTACTAGGACTCTCCCTTTTTCCTTCCCTAGCTGCGTGGGCTTTTGAGGACTTGATGCGCCTGGCCCAATAAGGCCAGGGCGCCTCTCCTTAGCCCATGCCAGCCCTTGGGACGTGGTGGACCCACTTGTGGACTTCCGGAATCCTCCGGAACCTTCTGGAAGCTTCCCGGTACAATACCGAAAAAAACTGCACCTTTTTTCGGAACCCAAAATATGACTTCCCATATATAAATCTTTACCTCTCGACCATTCCGAGACTTCTCGTGACGTCCGGGATCTCATCCGGGACTCCGAACAACATTCGGTTACCAATTCACATAACTCATATAACACTATATCGTCAACGAACGTTAAGCGTGCGGACCCTACGGGTTCGGGAATGATGTAGACATGACCGAGACGCCTCTCCGGTCAATAATCAATAGCGGAACCTGGATGCCCATATTGGTTCCTACATATTCCACGAAGATCTTATCGGTCGAACCGCAATGACAACATACGTAATTCCCTTTGTCCGTCGGTATGTTACTTGCCCGAGATTCGATCGTCGGTATCTCCATACCTAGTTCAATCTCGTTACCGGCAAGTCTCTTTACTCGTTCCGTAATACATCATCCCGTAACTAACTCCTTAGTCACTTTGCTTGCAAGCTTCTTATGATGTGCATTACCGAGAGGGCCCAGAGATACCTCTCCGAAACATGGAGTGACAAATCCCAGTCTCGATCCATGCCAACTCAACAGACACCTTCGGAGATACCTGTAGAGCATCTTTATGATCACCTAGTTACGTTGTGACGTTTGATAGCACACAAGGTATTCCTCCGGTATCCGGGAGTTGCATGATCTCATGGTCGGAGGAACATGTATTTGACATTCAAGAAAGCAGTAGCAATAAACAGAACGATCATATGCTAAGCTAACAGATGGGTCTTGTCCATCACATCATTCTCTTAATGATGTGATCCCGTTATCAAATGACAACTAATGTCTATGGTTAGGAAACCTTAACCATCTTTGATCAACGAGCTAGTCTAGTAGAGGCTCACTAGGGACACGGTATTTGTTTATGTATTCACACATGTATTTAAGTTTCCGGTCAATACAATTCTAGCATGAATAATAAACCTTTATCATGAACAAGGAAATATAAAATAATAACAACTTTATTATTGCCTCTAGGGCATATTTCCATCAGTCTCCCACTTGCGCTAGAGTCAATAATCTAGTTCACATCGCCATGTGATTAACACCCAAGAGTTCACTAGAGTCAATAATCTAGTTCACATCACCATGTGATTAACACTCAAAGAGTTCTAAGGTGTGATCATGTTTTGCTCGTGAGAGAGAATTTTAGTCAATGGGTCTGCAATATTCAGACCCATGTGTGCTTTGCAAATCCTTATGTCATACTGTAGATGCTGCTATCACGCTTTACTTGGAGCTATTCCAAATGTCTGCTCCATTATACGTATCCGGTTTGCTACTCAGAGATATCCAGATTGGTGTCAAAGCTTGCATCGACGTAACCCTTTACGACGAACTCTTTATCACCTCCAGAATCGAGAAACATTTCCTTAGTCCTTTAGTTACTAAGGATAATTTTGACTGCTGTCCAGTGATCCACTCCTGGATCACTCTTGTACCCCCTTTGCCAGACACGTGGCAAGGCACACATTAGGTGTGGTACACAGCATGGCATACATTATAGAACATATGGCTGAGGCATAGGGAATGACTTTCATTCTCTCTCTATCTTCTGCCGTGGTCGAGCTTTGAGTCTTACTCAACTTTACACCTTACAATACAGGCAAGAACTCTTTCTTTGACTGATCCATTTTGAACTCCTTCAAAATCTTGTCAAGGTATGTACTCATTGAAAGTCTTATCAAGCGTCTTGATCTATCTCTATAGATCTTGATGCCCAATATATAAGCAGCTTCACCGAGGTCTTTCATTCAAGTATCCTTTTATGCCATCCAGAAATTCTATATCATTTCCAATCAACAATATGTCATCCACATATAATATTAGAAATGCTACAGAGCTCCCACTCACTTTCTTGTAAATACAGGCTTCACCGTAAGTCTATACAAAACCATATGCTTTGATCACCTCATCAAAGCGTATATTCCAACTCCGAGATGCTTGCACCAGTCCATAGATGGATCGCTGGAGCTTGCACCCTTTGTTAGCACCCTTAGGATCGACAAAACCTTCTGGTTGCATCATATACAACTCTTCTTTGAGAAAACCATTAAGGAATGCAGTTTTGACATCCATTTGCCATATCATAAAATGCGGCAATTGCTAACATGATTCGAACAGACTTAAGCATCGCTACGGGTGAGAAAGTCTCATCGTAGTCAACCCCTTGAACTTGTCGAAAACCTTTCGCGACAAGTCGAGCTTTGTAGACAGTGATATTACCATCAGCGTTTGTCTTCCTCTTAAAAATCCATTTATTCTCAATGGCTTGCCGATCATCGGGCAAGTCCACCAAAGTCCACACTTTGTTCTCAAACATGGATCCTATCTCAGATTTCATGGCCTCAAGCCATTTGTCGGAATCCGGGCTTATCATAGCTTCTTCATAGTTCGTAGGTTCGCTGTTGTCTAACAACATAACTGTTAGGGAACGTTGCATGGGAAACAAAATTTTTCCTACGCACACACAAGATCTATCCATGGTGATGAGCATCTACGAGAGGGAGAGTGAATCTACATACCCTTGTAGATCGCTAAGCGGAAGCGTTAATAAACGCGGTTGATGTAGTCGAACGTCTTCGCGATCCAAATCGCCGAGCGTCCCGCGATCCAATCACGATCCTTCCGATCTAGTGCCGAACGGACGGCACCTCCGCGTTCAACACACGTACGGCTTGATGACGCCTTCACCTCCTCGATCCAGCGAGCGATGGTGAAGTAGTGGTTGAGTTCCAGCAGCACGACGGCGTGGTGATGGTGGTGAGGAACAATCTCTGCAGGGCTTCGCCAAGCGCTACGGAGATTATGACGGAGGAACTAGAGGGCTAGGGTTGCCGGCACACGGCTTGGGAAATCCTGATGTGTCCCGTGTGCTAGCCCTGCCCCTCTATTTATATGTTGAGCCTTGGGGTCTAAACTTGGAGTAAAAGCCTCCTCTAGGTCGGTTTTGCCCGCACAAGGTCGGTTTGGCCCGCAGGGAAAGAGTCCAACTCGGATCCCTGCCGAACCGTGCACAGCCGCGCACAAGCGGTAGTACCGCTTCACACAAGCGGTAGTACCGCTTGGGCGGTAGTACCGCTTCACACAGGCGGTAGTACCGCTCGGGCGGTAGTACCGCTTCACCAAGCGGTAGTACCGCTTACGCGGCAGCAAAACTACTTTTGCACTTTCCAATACCTCGTGGGCTTTATCCCTTTGGCCCATATAAAGTGTTGCTGCACCCGAACACTTCGGTAAACATCTGGAATCCCTTCCGGTGAACTCCGGAACTCTTTCGGAGATCAAAACACTATTATCACATATATCAATCTTTACCTCCGGACTATTCCAGAGATCCTCGTCATGTCCGGGATCTTATCCGAGACTTCCGAACAACTTTCGGTCACCAACATAATAACTCAATTATACTAATCGTCACCAAACGTTAAGTGTGTAGACCCTGCGGGTTCGAGAACTATGTAGACATGACCGAGACACCTCTACGGCCAATAACCAGTAGCGGGACCTGGATGCCCATATTGGCTCCTACATATTCTACGAAGATCTTTATCGGTCGAACCTCTATGTCAAGGATTCAGTTAATCCCGTATGTTGTTCCCTTTGTTCTTCGGTATGTTACTTGCCCGAGATTCGATCGTCGGTATCACTATACCTAGTTCAATCTCGTTACCGGCAAGTCTCTTTACTCGTTCCGTAATACAAGATCTCGTGGCTAACACTTTTAGTCACATTGCTTGCAAGGCTCATTGTGATGTTGTATTACCGAGTGGGCCCTGAGATACCTCTCCGTCATACGGAGTAACAAATCCCAGTCTTGATCCATGCCAACCCAACAGACACCCTCGGAGATATCTGTAGAGCACCTTTATAGTCACCCAGTTACGTTGCGACGTTTGATACACACAAGGTATTCCTCCGGTGTCAGTGAGTTGCATGATCTCATGGTCAAAGGAACAGATACTTGACATGCAGAAAACAATAGCAATAAACTGACACGATCAAATGCTACGTTTACAGTTTGGGTCTTGTCCATCACATCATTCTCCTAATGATGTGATCCCGTTATCAAATGACATCTCATGTCCATGGCTAGGAAACCTTAACCATCTTTGATCAACAAGCTAGTCAACTAGAGGCTTACTAGGGACACAGTGTTGTCTATGTACCCACACATGTATTTGAGTTTCCAATCAATACAATTATAGCATGGATAATAAACGATTATCATGAACAAGGAAATATAATAATAACCAATTTATTATTGCCTCTAGGGCATATTTCCAACAGTCTCCCACTTGCACTAGAGTCAATAATCTAGTTCACATCACTATGTGATTTACATTGTAATGAATCGAACACCCATGCAGTTCTGGTGTTGTTCATGTTTAGCCCTTGGAAGAGGTTTAGTCATCGGATCTGCAACATTTAGATCCGTGTGTACTTTGCAAATATTTATGTCGTCCTCCTTGATGTAATCGCGGATGGAATTGAAACGTCGCTTTATGTGTCTGGTCCTCTTGTGAAATCTTGGTTCCTTGGCTAGAGCAATGGCACCAGTATTATCACAAAACAGAGTCATTGGGTTAAGCGCACTAGGCACTACTCCAAGATCTGTCATGAACTCCTTCATCCAGACACCTTCCTTCGCCGCCTCCGAGGCAGCGATGTACTCCGCTTCGCATGTAGAATCAGCTACCACGCTTTGCTTGGAACTGCACCAGCTAACCGCACCCCCATTAAGAATAAATACGTATCCGGTTTGCGACTTAGAGTCATCCGGATCAGTGTCAAAGCTTGCATCGACGTAACCCTTTACGACGAGCTCTTGATCACCTCCATAAACGAGAAACATGTCCTTAGTCCTTTTCAGGTACTTCAGGATATTCTTGACCGCCGTCCAGTGTTCCATTCCTGGATCACTTTGAAACCTTCCGACCATACTTATGGCAAGGCTGACATCGGGTCTTGTGCACAGCATTGCATACATGATAGAGCCTATGGCCGAAGCATAGGGGATGACACTCATCTTTTCTCTATCTTCTGCAGTCACTGGGCATTGAGTCTTACTCAACTTCACACCTTGCAAAACAGGCAAGAACCCCTTCTTGGACTGATCCATTTTGAACTTCTTCAAAATCTTATCAAGGTATGTGCTTTGTGAAAGTCCTATTAAGCGTCTTGATCTATCTCTATAGATCTTGATGCCTAATATGAAAGCAGCTTCTCCTAGGTCCTTCATTGAAAAACTCTTGTTCAAATATTCCTTTACGCTTTCCAGCATTTCTATATTGTTTCCAATCAGCAATATGTCATCCACATATAATATTAGAAACGCTATAGAGCTCCCACTCACTTTCTTGTAAATACAAGCTTCTCCGTAAACTTGTATAAACTCGAACGCTTTGATCACCTCATCAAAACGAAGATTCCAACTCCGAGATGCTTGCACCAGTCCATAAATGGATCGCTGGAGTTTGCAAACTTTGTCAGCATTCTCTGGATCGACAAAACCTTCTGGTTGTATCATATACAACTCTTCCTTAAGGTAACCGTTAAGGAACGCTGTTTTGACATCCATCTGCCAAATTTCATAATCGAAAAAGGCAGCTATTGCTAACATGATTCTGACGGACTTAAGCATCGCTACGGGTGAGAAGGTCTCATCGTAGTCAACTCCTTGAACTTGTGAAAAACCCTTTGCCACAAGTCGAGCTTTATAGACGGTGACATTACCGTCCGCGTCCGTCTTCCTCTTAAAGATCCATTTGTTCTGAATGGCCTTACGCCCTTCAGGTAATACTTCCAAAGTCCATACTTTGTTTTCATACATGGATCCCATCTCGGATTTCATGGCCTCTAACCACTTCTCGGAATCCGGGCCCATCATCGCTTCTCCATAGCTCGTAGGTTCATCGTTGTTTAACAACATGACCTCTAAGACAGGGTTGCCGTACCACTCAGGAGCAGTACGCGTCCTTGTCGACCTACGAGGTTCGATAGCAACTTGATCCAAAGCTTCATGATCATCATCATTAACTTCCTCTTCAGCTAATGTAGGCTCCACAGAAACAACTTTCTGCGCTGCGCTACTCTCAGGTTGAAGTAAAGGTTCAACAACCTCATCAAGTTCTATCTTCCTCCCACTCAATTCTTTCGAGAGAAACTCTTTCTCAAGAAATGTTCCGTTTTTAGCGACAAACACTTTGCCCTCGGATCTGAGGTAGAAGGTATACCCAATTGTCTCTTTTGGGTATCCTATGAAGACGCATTTCTCCGCTTTGGGTTCCAGCTTTTCAGGCTGAAGCTTTTTGACATAAGCATCACATCCCCAAACTTTAAGAAACGACAGCTTTGGCTTCTTGTCAAACCAAAGTTCATATGGCGTTGTCTCAACGGATTTCGATGGTGCCCTATTTAAAGTGAATGCAGCTGTCTCTAATGCATAACCCCAAAACGATAGTGGCAAATCGGCAAGAGACATCATAGATCGCACCATATCCAATAAAGTTCGATTACGACGTTCGGACACACCATTACGCTGTGGTGTTCCAGGCGGTGTCAATTGTGAAACAATTCCACACTGTTTTAAGTGACTGCCAAACTCATAACTCAGATATTCTCCTCCTCGATCAGATCGTAGGAATTTAATCTTTTTGTTACGATGATTCTCAACTTCACTCTGAAATTGTTTGAACTTTTCAAATGTTTCAGACTTGTGTTTCATTAAGTAAATATACCCATATCTACTTAAGTCATCAGTGAAGGTGAGAAAGTAACGATAACCACCGCGCGCCTCAATGCTCATCGGACCGCACACATCAGTATGTATGATTTCCAATAAGTCACTTGCCCGTTCCATTATTCCAGAGAACGGCGTTTTAGTCATCTTGCCCATGAGGCATGGCTCACATGTGTCAAGTGATTCAAAATCAAGTGACTCCAAAAGTCCATCAGCATGGAGCTTCTTCATGCGTTTTACGCCAATATGACCTAAACGGCAGTGCCACAAGAAAGTGGTATTATCATTATCAATTCTATATCTTTTGGCATCAATGTTATGAACATGTGTATCATTACTATCGAGATTCAATAAGAATAAACCCATCACATCGGGTGCATGACCATAAAAGATATTACTCATATAAATAGAACAACCATTATTCTCTGATTTAAATGAGTAACCGTCTCGCAATAAACAAGATCCAGATATAATGTTCATGCTTAACGCAGGCACCAAATAACACTTATTTAGGTTCATCACTAATCCCGACGGTAATCGAAGAGCGAGCGTGCCGACGGCGATCACATCAACCTTGGAACCATTTCCCACGCGCATCGTCACTTCGTCCTTTGCCAGCCTCCGTCTATCTGCAGTTCCTGTTTTGAGTTGCAAATATGAGCAACCGCACCGGTATCAAATACCCAGGCACTACAACGAGAGTTGGTAAGGTACACATCAATAACATGTATATCATATATACCTTGTTTTGTTGTTGGCCGCCTTCTTGTCAGCCAAATACTTGGGGCAGTTCCGCTTCCAGTGTCCAGTTCCCTTGCAATGAAAACACACAGTTTCTGGTTTGGGTCCAGCCTTGGGTTTCTTCACGAGAGGAGCAACTGCTTTGCCACTCTGCTTGGAGTTACCCTTCTTACCCTTGCCATTTTTCTTGAAACTAGTGGTTTTATTGACCATCAACACTTGATGCTCCTTCTGAATTTCAGACTCAGCGGCTTTCAGCATCGCAAACAGCTCGGCGACTGACTTGTTCATCCCGTGCATGTTATAGTTCAACACGAAGCTCTTGTAGCTAGGTGGCAATGATTGAAGAACTCTGTCAGTGATAGCCTCTGGCGGAAGGGGCATCCCTAACTCAGCCAGACGGGTGGAGTACCCAGACATTCTGAGCACGTGATCACTGATAGACCCGTTCTCCTCCATCTTGCAAGCATAGAACTTATCGGAGATCTCATATCTCTCGATCCGGGCATTCTTCTGAAAGATAAACTTCAACTCCTGGAACATCTCATATGCTCCATGACGTTCAAAACGTCTTTGAAGTCCCGGTTCTAAGCCATACAACATTGCACATTGAACTATTGAGTAATCATCAGAACGAGCCTGCCAGGCGTTCACAACGTCTAGAGACTCAACTGGAGCGGGTGGATCACCAAGCGGTGCATCAAGGACATAAGCCTTCTGGGAAGCCGTAAGGATAATCCTTAGATTACGGGCCCAGTCCACAAAGTTACTTCCATCATCTTTCAACTTAGCTTTCTCTAGGAACGCATTAAAATTCAGGGGTGCTACTGCGCGAGCCATGATCTACAACATAAATATAGCAAAGACAACTTAGACTATTGTTCTAGATAATGAGTTTAGTTAATCATATTACTTAAAAACTCCCACTCAAATTGACATCCCTCCGGTCATTCGAGTGTAACATGATCCAAATCCACCAACTCAAGTCCGATCATCACGTGAGTTGAGGTGGTTTCAATGGTGAACATCTTCATGTTGATCATATCTACTATATGACTCATGTTCGACCTTTCGGTCTCTTGTGTTCCGAGGCCATGTCTGTACATGCTAGGCTCGTCAAGTTTAACCCGAGTGTTCCGCACGTGCAACATGGCTTACACCCGTTGTATGCGAACGTAGAGTCTATCACACCCGATCATCACGGCGTGTCTCGAAACGACGAACTTTCGCAACGGTGCACACTTGGGGAGAACACAATTTATCTTGAAATTTAAGTGAGGGATCACCTTATAATGCTACCGTCGTCCTAAGCAAAATAAGATGCATAAAAGGATTAACATCACATGCAAATCATAAGTGACATGATATGGCCATGAACTTGTGCTTTTGATCTCCATCTCCAAAGCACCGGCATGATCTCCATCGTCACCGGCATGACACCATGATCTCCATCATCTTGATCTCCATCAACGTGTCGCCATAAGGTTGTCGCGCCGACTGATGCTTCCACGACTATAGCTAACGTTTAGCGATAAAGTAAAGCATTACATAGCGCTTAATGATTGACACGCAGGTCATACAATAATTAAAGACAACTCTATGGCTCCTGCCAGTTGCCGTACTCATCGACATGCAAGTCGTGATATTCTATACAAAACATGATCATCTCATACATCACATATATCTCATCATGTAATTGGCCATATCACATCACAACATACCCTGCAAAAACAAGTTAGACGTCCTCTAATTGTTGTTGCAAATTTTACGTGGCTGCTATGGGTTTGCAAGAACCGTTCTTACCTACGCAAAACCACAACGTGGTGTAGTGATTGCTTTTTGATCTTCTAAAAGAACCCTCTTCATTGAAATCGATTCAACTAAAGTGAGAGAGACAGACACCCGCTAGCCATCTTTATGCAACGAAGTTACATGTTAGTTGAAGGAACCTGTCTCGCGTAAGTGTACGCGTAATGTCGGTCCGGGCCGCTTCATCTCACAGTACCGCCGAATCAAATATCAACTAGTAACGGCAAGCAATATGTATACACCCACGCCCACAACTCGTTTGTGTTCTACTCGAGATCTCATCTACGCATAGACCTAGCTCATGATGCCACTGTTGGAGAACGTTGCATGGGAAACAAAATTTTTCCTACGCACACACAAGATCTATCCATGGTGATGAGCATCTACGAGAGGGAGAGTGAATCTACATACCCTTGTAAATCGCTAAGCGGAAGCGTTAATAAACGCGGTTGATGTAGTCGAACGTCTTCGCGATCCAAATCGCCGAGCGTCCCGCGATCCAATCACGATCCTTCCGATCTAGTGCCGAACGGACGGCACCTCCGCGTTCAACACACGTACGGCTTGATGACGCCTTCACCTCCTCGATCCAGCGAGCGATGGTGAAGTAGTGGTTGAGTTCCAGCAGCACGACGGCGTGGTGATGGTGGTGAGGAACAATCTCTGCAGGGCTTCGCCAAGCGCTACGGAGATTATGACGGAGGAACTAGAGGGCTAGGGTTGCCGGCACACGGCTTGGGAAATCCTGATGTGTCCCGTGTGCTAGCCCTGCCCCTCTATTTATATGTTGAGCCTTGGGGTCTAAACTTGGAGTAAAAGCCTCCTCTAGGTCGGTTTTGCCCGCACAAGGTCGGTTTGGCCCGCAGGGAAAGAGTCCAACTCGGATCCCTGCCGAACCGTGCACAGCCGCGCACAAGCGGTAGTACCGCTTCACACAAGCGGTAGTACCGCTTGGGCGGTAGTACCGCTTCACACAGGCGGTAGTACCGCTCGGGCGGTAGTACCGCTTCACCAAGCGGTAGTACCGCTTACGCGGCAGCAAAACTACTTTTGCACTTTCCAATACCTCGTGGGCTTTATCCCTTTGGCCCATATAAAGTGTTGCTGCACCCGAACACTTCGGTAAACATCCGGAATCCCTTCCGGTGAACTCCGGAACTCTTTCGGAGATCAAAACACTATTATCACATATATCAATCTTTACCTCCGGACTATTCCAGAGATCCTCGTCATGTCCGGGATCTTATCCGAGACTTCCGAACAACTTTCGGTCACCAACATAATAACTCAATTATACTAATCGTCACCAAACGTTAAGTGTGTAGACCCTGCGGGTTCGAGAACTATGTAGACATGACCGAGACACCTCTACGGCCAATAACCAATAGCGGGACCTGGATGCCCATATTGGCTCCTACATATTCTACGAAGATCTTTATCGGTCGAACCTCTATGTCAAGGATTCAGTTAATCCCGTATGTTGTTCCCTTTGTTCTTCGGTATGTTACTTGCCCGAGATTCGATCGTCGGTATCACTATACCTAGTTCAATCTCGTTACCGGCAAGTCTCTTTACTCGTTCCGTAATACAAGATCTCGTGGCTAACACTTTTAGTCACATTGCTTGCAAGGCTCATTGTGATGTTGTATTACCGAGTGGGCCCTGAGATACCTCTCCGTCATACGGAGTAACAAATCCCAGTCTTGATCCATGCCAACCCAACAGACACCCTCGGAGATATCTGTAGAGCACCTTTATAGTCACCCAGTTACGTTGCGACGTTTGATACACACAAGGTATTCCTCCGGTGTCAGTGAGTTGCATGATCTCATGGTCAAAGGAACAGATACTTGACATGCAGAAAACAATAGCAATAAACTGACACGATCAAATGCTACGTTTACAGTTTGGGTCTTGTCCATCACATCATTCTCCTAATGATGTGATCCCGTTATCAAATGACATCTCATGTCCATGGCTAGGAAACCTTAACCATCTTTGATCAACAAGCTAGTCAACTAGAGGCTTACTAGGGACACAGTGTTGTCTATGTACCCACACATGTATTTGAGTTTCCAATCAATACAATTATAGCATGGATAATAAACGATTATCATGAACAAGGAAATATAATAATAACCAATTTATTATTGCCTCTAGGGCATATTTCCAACAATAACTTCCAGAACAAGATTACCATACCACTCTGGTGCGGAACGTACTCTGGTCGACCTACAAAGTTCAGTAGTAACTTGATCTGAAGTTTCATGATCTTTATCATTATCTTCCTCTCTTATTGGTGTAGGCATCATGGGAACGGTTTTCTCTGATGAGCTACTTTCCAATTCGAGAGAAGGTACAATTATCTCATCAAGTTCTACTTTCCTCCCACTCACTTCTTTCGAGAGAAACTCCTTCTCTAGAAAGGACCCATTCTTGGCAACGAAGATCTTGCCTTCGGATCTGTGGTAGAAGGTGTACCCAATTGTTTCTTTAGGGTATCCTATGAGGACGCACTTCTCCGCTTTGGGTTCGAGCTTATCAGGTTGAAGCTTTTTCACATAAGCATCGCATCCCCAAACTTTAAGAAACGACAACTCAGGTTTCTTGCCAAACCATAGTTCATACGGTGTCATCTCAACGGATTTAGACGGTGCCCTATTTAACGTGAATACAGCTGTCTCTAATGTATAACCCCAAAACGATAGTGGCAAATCGGTAAGAGACATCATAGAACGCACCATATCCAATAAAGTACGGTTACGACGTTCGGACACACCATTACGCTGTGGTGTTCCAGGTGGCGTGAGTTGTGAAACAATTCCACATTTTCTTAAATGAAGGCCAAACTCGTAACTCAAATATTCGCCTCCGCGATCAGATCGTAGAAACTTTATTTTCTTGTTACGATGATTCTCTACTTCACTCTGAAATTCTTTGAACTTTTCAAATGTTTCAGACTTGTGTTTCATCAAGTAGATATACCCATATCTACTCAAATCATCTGTGAAGGTTAGAAAATAACGATACCCGCCGCGTGCTTCAACATTCATCGGACCGTATACATCGGTATGTATTATTTCCAACAAATCAGTAGCTCGCTCCATTGTTCCGGAGAACGGAGTTTTAGTCATCTTGCCCATAAGGCATGGTTCGCAAGTATCAAATGATTCATAATCAAGAGATTCCAAAAGTCCATCCGCATGGAGTTTCTTCATGCGCTTTACACCAATATGACCTAAACGGCAGTGCCACAAGTATGTTGCACTATCATTATCAACTTTGCATCTTTTGGCATCAATATTATGAATATGTGTATCACTACGATCGAGATTCAACAAGAATAAACCATTCACAAGGGTGCATGATCACGAGGGATATTATTCATATAAACAGAATAACCATTATTCTCTGACTTAAATGAATAACCGTCTTGCAATAAACAATATCCAGATATAATGTTTTATGCTCAACGCAAGCACCAAATAACCATTATTTAGGTTTAATACTAATCCCGAAGGTATTACGAGCGTGTCGATATTGATCATATCAATCTTGGAGACACTTCCAACACATATCGTCACCTCGCCCTCAGCTAGTCTCCGTTACTCTACAGCTCCTGCTTCAAGTTACTAATATTAGCAACTAAATCGGTATCAAATACCCAGACGCTGCTACGAGCACTAGTGAGGTACATATCAATAACATGTATATCAAATATACCTTTGTTCACTTTGCCATCCTTCTTATCCGCCAAATACTTGGGGCAGTTCCGCTTCCAGTGACTAGTTCCTTTGCAGTAGAAGCACTCAGTTTCAGGCTTGGGTCCAACTTTGGGTTTCTTCGTGGGAGCGGCAGCTTGCTTGCCGTTCTTCTTGAAGTTCCCCTTCTTTCCCTTACCCTTTTTCTTGAAACTAGTGGCCTTGTTAACCATCAACATTTGATGCTCCTTCTTGATTTCTACCTCCGCCGATTTCAGCATCGCGAAGAGCTCGAGAATTGTCTTCTCCATCCCTTGCATATTATAGTTCATCACGAAGCCTTTATAGCTTGGTGGCAGTGACTGAAGAACTCTGTCAATAACACTCTCAACTGGAAGATCAATTCCCAGCTGAGTCAAGTGGTTGTGGTATCCAGACATTCTGAGTATGTGTTCACTGACAGAACTGTTCTTCTCCATCTTACAGCTGAAGAACTTGTTGGAGACTTCATATCTCTCAACCCGGGCATTAGCTTGAAATATCAATTTTAGCTCCTGGAACATCTCATATGCTCCATGGCATTCAAAACGCTTTTGTAGTCCCGGTTCTAAGCCGTAGATCATGGCACACTGAACTATCGAGTAGTCATCAAATCGAGCCTGCCAGGCGTTCACAACGTCTGCAGCAGCTCCTGCAGCAGGTCCATCACCTAGCGGTGCATCAAGGACATAATCCTGCTGTGCAGCAATGAGGATAATCCTCAAGTTACAGACCCAGTCCGTGTAATTGCTACCATCATCTTTCAACTAAGCTTTCTCTAGGAACGTATCAAAAACAGGGGAGCTACAACGCGAGCTATTGATCTACAACATAATTTGCAAAGACTATCAGGACTAAGTTCATGATAAATTAAGTTCAATTAATCAAATTACTAATGAACTCCCACTTAAATTAACATCCCTCAAGTTAACTAAGTGATACATGATCCAAATCAACTAGCCCATGTCCGATCATCACGTGAGATGGGATAGTCATCAATGGTGAACATCTCCATGTTGATCATATCTACTATATGACTCATGTTCGACCTTTCGGTCTCCAGTGTTCCGAGACCATGTCTGTACATGCTAGGCTCATCAAGTTTAACCCAAGTATTCTGCTTGTGTAAAACTGACTTACACCCGTTGTATGTGAACGTAGAATCTATCACACCCGATCATCACGAGGTGCTTCGAAACGACGAACTTTAGCAACGGTGCATACTCGGGGAGAACACTTTTATCTTGAAATTTAGTGAAGGGATCATCTTATAATGCTACCGTTGTTCTAAGCAAAATAAGATGCATAAAGGATAAACATCACATGCAATCAAAATATGTGACATGATATGGCCATCATCATCTTGTGCTTTTGATCTCCATCTCCAAAGCATCGTCATGATCTCCATCGTCACCGGCTCGACACCTTGATCTCCATCGTTGCGTCGTGGTCGTCTCGCCAACTATTGCTTCTACAACTATTGCTAACGCATAGCGATAAAGTAAAGCAATTACATGGCGCTTGCATTTCATACAATAAAGAGACAACCATAAGGCTCCTGCCGGTTGCCGATAAATTACAAAACATGATCATCTCATACAATAACGTATATCACATCATGTCTTGACCATATCACATCACAACATACCCTGCAAAAACAAGTTAGACGTCCTCTACTTTGTTGTTGCAAGTTTTACGTGGCTGCTACGGGCTTCTAGCAAGAACCGTTCTTACCTACGGCACAAAACCACAACGGTGATTTATCAAGTTTGCCGTTTTAACCTTCAACAAGGACCGTCCGCAGTCAAATTTGATTCAACTAAAGTAGGAGAAACAGACACCCGCCAGCCACCTTTATGCAAAACAAGTTGCATGTCTGTCGGTGGAACCGGTCTCATGTACGTGGACATGTAAGGTTGGTCCGGGCCGCTTCATCTTACAATACCGCCGAATCAAAATAAGACGTTGGTGGTAAGCAGTATGACGATCACCGCCCACAACTCTTTGTGTTCTACTCGTGCATATCATCTACGCATAGACCTGGCTCATGATGCCACTGTTGGGGAACGTTGCATGGAAAACAAAAAATTTCTACGCACACGCAAGATCTATCCATGGAGATGCATAGCTACGAGAGGGGGAGTGTGTCTACGTACCCTCGTAGACCGTAAGCGGAAGCGTTAGAACAACGCGGTTGATGTCGTCGAACAACTTCACGATCCAACCGACCGAGCACCGAACGTACGGCACCTCCGCGTTCAGCACACGTTCAGCTCAGTGACGTCCTCGACTTCTTGATCCAGCAAGACGGCGAGGTAGTGGATGAGTTCCGGCTGCACGACGGCGTGGTGACGGTGATGGTGATGCTATCTCCGCAGGGCTTCGCCTAAGCACTACGAAAATATGACCGAGGGACGGAACTGTGGAGGGGGGCGCCGCACACGGCTAAGACAATGTTGTGTATCCTTTGGGGCGCCCCCTCTCCTCTATTTATATATGTGTAGGGGCTTGGAGTAGAAGGAATAGTGCCACGTGAACAGTAACCGTGAATAGTACACACGTGGACTTGGACTCCAAAGTCCAATCCTATTCCTACTAGGACTCTCCCTTTTTCCTTCCCTAGCTGCGTGGGCTTTTGAGGACTTGGTGCGCCTGGCCCAATAAGGCCAGGGCGCCTCTCCTTAGCCCATGCCAGCCCTTGGGACGTGGTGGACCCACTTGTGGACTTCCGGAATCCTCCGGAACCTTCTGGAAGCTTCCCGGTACAATACCGAAAAAAACTGCACCTTTTTTTGGAACCCAAAATATGACTTCCCATATATAAATCTTTACCTCTCGACCATTCTGAGACTCCTCGTGACGTCCGGGATCTCATCCGGGACTCCGAACAACATTCGGTTACCAATTCACATAACTCATATAACACTATATCGTGAACGAACGTTAAGCGTGCGGACCCTACGGGTTCGGGAATGATGTAGACATGACCGAGACGCCTCTCCGGTCAATAATCAATAGCGGAAACTGGATGCCCATATTGGTTCCTACATATTCCACGAAGATCTTATCGGTCGAACCGCAATGACAACATACGTATTTCCCTTTGTCCGTCGGTATGTTACTTGCCCGAGATTCGATCGTCGGTATCTCCATACCTAGTTCAATCTCGTTACCGGCAAGTCTCTTTACTCGTTTCGTAATACATCATCCCGTAACTAACTCCTTAGTCACTTTGCTTGCAAGCTTCTTATGATGTGCATTACCGAGAGGGCCCAGAGATACCTCTTCGAAACATGGAGTGACAAATCCCAGTCTCGATCCATGCCAACTCAACAGACACCTTCGGAGATACCTGTAGAGCATCTTTATGATCACCCAGTTACGTTGTGACGTTTGATAGCACACAAGGTATTCCTCCGGTATCCGGGAGTTGCATGATCTCATGGTCGGAGGAACATGTATTTGACATTCAAGAAAGCAGTAGCAATAAACAGAACGATCATATGCTAAGCTAACAGATGGGTCTTGTCCATCACATCATTCTCTTAATGATGTGATCCCGTTATCAAATGACAACTCATGTCTATGGTTAGGAAACCTTAACCATCTTTGATCAACGAGCTAGTCTAGTAGAGGCTCATTAGGGACACGGTATTTGTTTATGTATTCACACATGTATTTAAGTTTCCGGTCAATACAATTCTAGCATGAATAATAAACCTTTATCATGAACAAGGAAATATAAAATAATAACAACTTTATTATTGCCTCTAGGGCATATTTCCATCACTAACTTCTCGGAGTACGCCATGTACACATGAGTACAAACAATTAGGGAAGTGTGAGGCGGGTGAGGTCAGACCTCGCAGCGAGATCACTTGGTTGTCTTGACGTTCTGGCTTGATCGTCCTGAGCTCGGAACACGCCCATCGAAAGATGAACAAGAATCACATAGAGATGTGATCGGCAAGTTGGCCTACCGATTGAAATTCGCGTCATCAGTGATGAACCCGTCAATGGCGTCGAATTGAAATGTGGATCTTGAATCACTCATAATCAATTTTGAGAGATATTGATTTGAGTGGGAGCGCACTATAGAATTAACTTGTTTAATTCTCAGTGCAATTAATTATGAACTTTTTCTAAGTGAAATTTGCATAATAGTTGTAGAATAATGGCTCGCGTTTCCACCTTCCCTGTTAAAATTGAATAAGTTGTTAAATATCTGGTTAAAACTTTATGGTTGGTAACGTAATGTGAGGATTGTCCTCAAGAGTGCCGAGAAGGACTTTGTCCTATCGCATGCTTTCGGTATTCTCCCGCTAATGCTATGGATAATGTGACTCTCGTCCTTCGATCCAAAAGCTAGAATTCCGTTACGGTCAAGTACAAAATGTTTGCTTCCATGAGACCCGAACTTCAAAAGTTTGGGATAGCTATGTGATATTCATGGAACTGAAAATCATTTTCAGACACAAACAAAGGCTAAAAGATATTTGATATCCATAGCAATGTTTGTTTTGCAAACTATTAGTAAAAGTGTTTACTATGCTTTTGACCAATAACAGAGGGATCTAGTAGAACGCCTGTCATATGATGAAGGTGAATAAAACAACAACTTGAAGGAAATGTCCGAAGGGTGTTAGTGAGACTTTCATGCCTAGGAAGTCCGGGGCTAAGGCCACTCTTAAGTTGGATGCTTCTTCTGAGAGTAGAAGAAATACTAAAAGTTAAACTGTTAGAAGTATAAGGCAAAAAGAGTGAAGACTGGAATATCCAGCTCATGTATGAAAGTCATACAAGCTATTGATGTATAAAAGGGCTGGTCAAAAGAAATAGTTCTTGGGAATTATGATTAAAAATGTTAATCACTGATTCTTGGGTATTGTGAGTTGATCACAGAGATACCCGATCGATTGCTTTCCGTTGCAATTCGATGCAAGAACTACTACGGCCTAAAAGACTTGCCGGAATGAGGTTTAGATACGCGCTGGGAATATAGTAAATGTTACTATACCTTCCATCAGTGTATTACCGTCTGTATTTACTTTCATAATTCATTTAGAGTTTTACACACTCTAGCCCATTGCATAAGGTATCTTGCAAGAAGGTTGTTCATAAGAGAACTTTTGATGTTCGGTGTTATGAATAACATAAGGGCCATACTTTCATTGAGAATGAGATGTATGTTATGAATATTGATAATAATACATTACCTCTGTATTTACTTTCATAAATCATTTTAGAGTTTTATACACTCTAGCCCATTTGCATAATGTTTGTTGCAAGAGTGTTGTTCATGAAAGAACAATTGTTGTTCGGAATCATGAATAACATAAGGGCCATGCTTCCATCGTGGATGGGATGTATGTTATGAATATTGATGGTAATATGATACATCCATAACACTGACGCTAAATGTCGCATGACTAAGGGAATACCACACATGTGTGGCACTGCATTTGGTCACATTGGAGAAACCCGCATGGAGAAATTCCATTATGATGGATTTTGAAGTCATTTGATTATGAATCATCTGACACTTGCAACTTTCCTCCGGAAATGTGAAGTGACTGAAAAAACGTTCACAGGCCATAAGGAACGAGCAACGAACTTATTGGTGATCATACATTTTGATGTATGTAGTCCGATAAAAATTGTTGCCAGCAGTGGATTTGTCTATCTTCAGAAATGACTCAAGTAGATATATGGATATTTGCTTGATGAGACGTAAGTCTGGATCTTTTGAAATCATTCGAAGGGTTTTCAACATGAAGTAGAAATTATTGTAACAAGAAAGATTATGTTTCTGCAAACTAGATTGCAAAAAGGAATTTTTGAGTTACAAGTTTAGCGAATGTCTGATGAGTTGTGAAAGGAGTTTCATAACTTACACCTCCCGGAACACCACTGTGAGTGGAATGTCTGTGAAGATGTATTCAAACCATTTATGACATGGTAAGATCAAAGATGACATAAATCAATTTGCCATTATCCCTTTTAAAGTAATGCTTTAGAGACTGCGGCTTTTACACTGAAAAGAGCACCATCAGGTCTGTTGAAATGACGCCATGGTATGGTACGCCCAACCATGCTTTGTCTTTTCTTAACATTTGGAATATGGGGCTTGTGTAAAATATTTACAGACCTATTCCAAATCAGAAAAGTACTACTTTGTAGGTTATCCCAAGTAATTGGGAATTCCTCCACCACTATACCGAGGCAAAAGGTTTGCCACCAAAAACTGTATGCTTTTAAAGAGAATGGTTCTTGCAAAAAGGTGAGTGGGAGAACAGTGCAACTCGACGAGATAACAGTATCTTCGTCATCAGATCAAAGGAAAGAAACCTTGGAAGTAATTCCAGAGTTTCCTACTGCGACTGATACGGAAGCCTCTACATGAGATGTATGGACTTCGGTCGATCTTGCAACTGAACCAGGTAGGCAAAACTCGTGCAAACCTCTCAGGTGCGCAGCGAGATATTGTTGTTAGACAACAGTATACCTACAATACACAAGGAAGCGTTGATGGGCCCTGACTCCGGAATTGGCTAAATGCCAATACAATCCGAGATAGTTTCCATATAGATGATTCAAGATTATATCTTGATAAACCCTTCGGAAGACTTAGAGTCTAACGAATATTTATGGAACTGTAAACTGATGTGGATAAAATGTTTTATCCATAAAGCTCGACTTGTTGCAATAACAAGTTCAAGGAGTCGACTACGATGAGATTGTCTCACCGTAGCGATGCTAAAAGTCGGTTCGGGTTGAACTAGCAATTAATACATATTTCAACATGAGATATGAAACATGGATGCCAAAAGGATTTCCATCTGATGGAAATACAACCTAGGACTTGTATCTGATACAGTCCAAAGTATTTTGTCGATCCAGAGGATGCTAGTAAGTATGCAAACTTCAGAGTTCCAGCGATGGACAGAAGAGTGCAAAAGGGAGTTGGAATCTTCAATTTTGATGAAACAGTCAAAGGAGTTTGATTTCATCAATGGATAACGAAGATGCTTGTGGTTTCAAGAAAGTAAGTGGGAGCATAATAATATTTCTAAAAACTTTGTGTGCTTGACACATTGTTGATTGGAAATAATATAAATTTCTTGACACGAATTAGGACTTCATTAAAAATAGTTTTCGATGAAGTGCTTGGGCTAAATAGCCTTGACATTAGGCATATTTATCTACGAGATAGAATTGCCTAATAGGCTAAAGCCAAAAATACATATTGACAAGATACTAAAACTTTTTAGCATTAAAACACCAAGGAGTGATTCTTGCCGAAGTCACATGGAAAGGGTTTTTGCAAGACTCGGTGTCCCAAAACACTGATGAGCAAAATACATGATGGAGATTCCACACACTTTCGTGTTTGGATTAATCATGTATTCCATGGTATGTAAAACAACCAGATATGTCCGATACTCCCAAAGCTGTTGCGAGCATAGATACCAAAGTGATCAAAGTACTGATCATGGGACAACAGTGAAAAATTGTCATTAAGTACTAAAGTAGCACTGATGACATGTTTTCTCGCAAGCAGAGATTATGAAGTGCTCGTTGTAAGTAATTACATCGATACAGTCTTCATCAATGCTCCATGCGATTTTCGATTTAAATTAAGGGTTTTGTGTAATACACAATATGGTGGCACGGTAGTTGGAAATTGTTCCAAACAAGTTACTGTGGCGATTTCTATAACAAAGGCTAAGTATGTTGACGCTTTAGAAGCGACAAAGAAGATGTTGAATCATATAGTTCATTCATGAACTTAGTATGGTTCCAAAATGGCTTTGGTCAATGGGACACTATTGCAGATAGTTGCTCCATAGCTCAGTCTGAGGAATCAAGGTTTGACCTGTGATTCACATATATACAAAGCCAAGTCCACACAAAATATGAATTTTGTGAAAGCGTGAAAATGCGAGGATATGCAAAGATACACACGGAGCCGAAGTTGTCAGATCCGTTGGACATCAGGCTATACCACAAGCGAAGCATCTTTACACCGGTATGCCATAGGTGTAAAGTGTTTTAGCATTGACTAGATTATTGACTCTAGTGCAAGTGGGAGTCTGTAGGAGATATGCCCTAGAGGCAATAATGAATGTTATTATTTATCTCCATGTTCATAATTATGTTTATGTTCCATGCTATAACTGCTATGGTTCTCGAGTCTGCAATAACCACGAGGCTCGAAGGAAGACTCATATGCACGTGTGGAATAATAAACGGTAAAATGCATTCCTAGTCTTGCCTCTAAGACTGGCTCAAGTATTGCATGATGATCCTGTTTTACTGATCATGGGCATGTCTATGCTGGCAATTTTGAGGACACAATGTTGGTAGAACACTTGTGTTGAATCGACCCGAATTGATGTTATGCTATGAGATTCATTCGTCACAAGTTAATGGTTAATAACACAGAGAAGGTAATGTTTGCATAATTCCTTAGACCATGAGAGTATCGAGTTTCTTCATGCTTGCTTCATGAACTTTGGGGTTTGTTAAACGTCATCCGTAAATGGGTGGCTATTACGGCGGCTTACGGGTTCATGGAAAAGTATGTCAAGTAACTTGATAGCTCAAGATTGGGACTTGCTCCTCCGACGATGGAGAGATATCTCTGGGCCCTCTCGGTGTTACGGTATCCATCATCGTCTGGCCAGACACATTGTGATTTGATCACTGGGATGCCAGAACACGGAAACGAGAAAAGAGAACAAAACCGGTAACGAGGTAACTGGCATTGTGGACAAGTGTTGATCCACGGGGATGCCGATGTTTCTCACCTCGGGTATTTGTAACATATCGTGAAGCAACAGGAATAGCACACGACAACTGAAGGTTCACTCGAATGTTCATTCGTGTGGGTATAGGGGTCAATATGGGTGTCCACGGCTCCGATGTTGATCATTGATCGGAAAGAGTTCCGGTCATGTCTATACTTCACCGAACCTATAGGGTCACACGCTTAAGGGTCATCTATCTGCTGAATACTAGACGGGGAGTCTGAGAGAAAATCACCGAAAAAGTTTCGGACGAAACGGAAACGTTCCGGAGAGGATATCGGAATAGTTCCGGTAAAACTGAAAAGTTGTTTCAGGGTATTCCATTAAGTCAAATTGGTTCTGGCACATGTCTGGAAATTCTTGGAGGGTGCCAGAATCGTTCTGGAAATTTCTGGGATTTTTCCGGAGAAAAAACCGGAAATGTTCCGGAGCAGCCGGAACCGCTATGATAGCTTTTTCGCTGAAGAAACATTGTTCCGGAATTGTTTTGGAATGCGTTCAAAATTATTTTAGTGGGTACTGGAATTGTTCTAGGCACACAGAAATAATTTGGGATTTAACGGACGCAGAAAAATGTCTTCGTGAATAGTGAAAGTGTTTTTTGGATATTTTTTGGAAAAGTCACCTTTTGGGATATTTTCCCAAAAGGCTTCTAGAAGGCTTGGGGGCTAAGAAACCCCCTTGGGGGGCCCCCAAGAGAGGTTGGCCGGCCACATTGTGGGCTCCTCCATGGAGCCCCACTTGCTCCACTACTTCTCCTTTATGCCCTTGTGGAAGTGTTCCTTCATGGGCATTTTTGGGTTTTTTGGAAGTGCCCATCCTACCCCTTGGTTTTCCTATAAATAGGAGGTGAGGGGGCTGCCCCAAACCTCATGCTTGCTCTCATACACATGCCATTTGACTTGTCTGGCTTCTCTCTCCCTTCCAGCGAAATAGTTTCGTAGAGCCGAAAGGCTGTCTGGGTTCCGGTGGGAACTAGTTCTGGACGGGGAAGCCCTGCCGGATAGATGACACCGTATGTGTGCAACTCTGTAGAGAGATCGTAGTTTCGGTCTTAGTTCGAGAGTGCCTCCCGAAGGGCTGTCCGAGTGACTGTTAGAGTTTCGAGGGTCCTCCCGAAGGGCTATCCGAGTTTCGAAGGTCCTCCCGAAGGGCTGTCCGCGACACCGTCCGAGGGACTGTCCGACCGCCTCCCGGAGGGCTGTCCGAGGGGCAGATGTGGGAGTACATCCTCGCGGTTGGGAGGTTGTAAATCCTAGCTGCGGGGATCTGCACTGCCGATCGTCATCGACTCTACTTCCGCTGCGCTACGAGTCGGTAACGAAAAAGATCAAACCTTGTATGCAGTCTCCATAGTGGTCTTGGGCTGGTGCGTAGGTCGGAAATTTTTTGTTTTCTGCTGCCTTACCCTACAGCAAGAGGAGTTCGAAGAGAAGATGAAGGAAAAACAAAGAATGACATTTCAGGAGATCGCAATGAGGGACAAGGTGAAGATTGCATGTGAGAAGGCAGCTGCGCAACGGCAAAAGGATTTTGAAGAGAGATGTAAGAAACTTTGGGCTTTTGAGAAGGCAAAGAAAGAGAGGGAGAATAAGCTATTCATGGAGAGGGTGGTTCACGAGGCTCATCTCATAAGGAAAAGGGAGGAGGAAGAAGAAGAAGAGAGGAAGAAGAAGAAGGGAAATGGGCCTTTCTCTACACAATAGAGCAATGTGGTTCTTTATGGACTCCTCTATGTGTTAAATTGCTATGGAGTCCTCTATGTGTTAAATTGCTATGGACTCCTCTATGTGTACTCTTAATTGCTATGGACTCCTCTATGTGTTAAATTGCTATGGACTCCTCTATGTGTTAAATTGCTATGGACTCCTCTATGTGTTAAATTGCTATAGACTCATCTATGTGTACTCTTAATTGCTACGAACTCCATTATGTGTATTGGTGTACTCATATATGCTATGTGTTATGTGATATTTTAAGTGTACCACAAAACGTGATTGTATAGCATGTGTTGTGTTATATCTTGATTATCATGCATCACTCTCTCTCTTCTTTTTTGTCTATCATCTTCTCATTCTTTCTTACACGTTCTCAAGGTCTCTATTTTACTTATAAATCTAAATCTTCTTACTCTATGTTCTTTCGCTATTTAAAGTTCTTCTCAAGGTCTCTATTTTGCAACTTCTAACTTTATGTTCTTTCGCTATTTAAAGTTCTAATAATCATGCTTAGTGCTATTGCACTTATCTCTCTCAAATTCTCTCTCTCTCTTGGTTGTACTTATTGTCTTTATGCATCCTATTCTTAATTCTACACTCTCTCACTTTTTTTTATTTTCTCGCTCTGGTTCTGTTATGTGCCAAACGCCAAGCAACTTTGGCGTTTCTATGTTGTCTGGAAAGGCCAAGGGCTTCGGCGTTTCTATGTTGTCTTGAAACACCAATGGCGTTGGCGTTTCTGCCCTATATAGAAACGCCAATGTTGCCTTGGCGTTCCTTTAAGACAGTACCATCGAAACACATGCAACGGAAACGTTTCCATGTGGGCTGGAAATGCCAGGGGTCCCCGGCGTTTCAAACCTTCTTAGAAACGCCAGGGGTTCTCGGCGTTGCCACCCTACACTGAAACACCACTGTCCTTGGCGTTGCCACCTTACTATGGCAATCACAGAACAATTTCTGCCAGATGCAAATGTCACATATTTTGACAAGAAAATTACCAAGTCCAGCACAGATAGCAATGGCACATATTTTCACAACAAAATCAACATAATCCAACTGACATAATAATTAACAAGTCTAGGATCCATAAGTCAAGGAGACATAGTACTAACAAGTCCGCGAGACATAAAACATAACAAGTTCACACATTCACTTCTTCCCTCTTTTGGCAGGGAGACACAAAGCTACATGAAAAGTTCAGGACACAAAGACACACACGAATCAGTCATCACTTCACTTCTTCCCTCTTTTCGCAGCCATCTTCCCCTTCCTCATGTAGCCCTCTGGAGTGTTCTATCATCCTGGACGTCGGCTGATTCTTGAGCTAGCTCGGCGTGCTGCTTCTGACGGCTGAGAAGGTTGAGTTGGCTGCGGAGCTTCTTCCATCCGCGAAGCCCCAAGCTCCATATAGTCCGGATCCGCTTCTTCGCCTGTCTCCTCTTCGTCTTCCTCTTCCTAAATCCATGCTCGGCTCGAAGAAGCACGAGCTCCGCTCGAAGATGGACGAGCGGAAGAAGCACGTGCTCGGCTGGAAGATGCACGAGCGGAAGAAAGCACATCCATTCTATACTGAGCACGTGCCCGCACATCCGTGGATGAACCACCGTGGCAAGAAAGTAAAGCGGCTAGTGTGCGGCAACGATTCACGACCTCTGCACAAGGAAAGACATTGACATGTTAATATGCAAAAAGAGTTACCATGAAAGAAAGCACATGTTCATATTACAAAGCGGCTAGTGTGCGGCAACGATTAACAAGGCCTCTAACCTGCAGAGTACTCCTAACAAGCCCGTCCGTTTCTGGACCAGGGGCACGGCCAAGCACCACATTACTATCATTGATACATCTCCATAGCTCCATGCCCTGAATAAAACATATGTCACACACCACTGACGAAGAAATGACACATGTTCATATTTCAAAAGAGAGACAAAAGAGAGACATACCACTCGGTCATGCAGAGGGCCATAATCTAGGTGCGCTCCAATGGTGGATAACTCTGTACTTGGCATTACGTCCAAGCAGTCGGCACGAGTCCAAGCACCCTTGTGGATAACTCTGTACTCTTTGCGAAGCCACTCCAAATGCCTTAGACATGCCTCCTCGTCGTTGTCGGGTGTGTGATCATTTTCAACTCGAGCATTCTCTGAGCATTCCACATGTCCACCCACATAAGGTGGTGATCCTCCCAATTCGTGACATTCTTGTTGTTTTGCCGGCTCGTCCTACAAATCATGAGAAAATACATCAGTTTTATTTTTTCGTGTTAGACATTATCAACATGTGGTACAAAAAACTCTCACCTATGTAGCTGCACACTTGTCTCAACGTAGTCCGGCGGGGTGCGGTGTTGTACTCCAAATTGCTTTGCAACACGATGTGGAAGATGCCACTCGACCGCAAAAAAGCATATCAAGGGGCACCGCACATGCCAAAGATGTTTGTCACGAAGGCACATATTGCTCAAAGGAAACTGCCTAAGTACCATGTACGACCTCCAATTGACCTACATCACAACATGTCACTCGCTCATGCACAAAAAATAAATTCGGGATTGATGGCAAAGCATTTGGATAATTACCTGATTATAATTCAGCATGTCAAGCTCACTTATGTATGCCTTGTACCGCCCCATGGCGGCGATACTCGACACTTGGACATTAGCCCATGTGTGTGCGATAGTGGGGTACCGCTCCTCATCCCCGTCAAAATCCCACTCCCAAGGTTCTTCCGGAGGAATGGTGACGTTACGGCCTACAGGGATACGCTCCCACATCCAAATCTGAAGGGTCCAAACGAAACCACCAAGACAAGATTTCGGCTTACTCCTCATACATGCTCCGTCCAACTGCACATTTGTACACACGTTAAACGATCACACGCAAACATCTATTTCATATAATGAAAATGCATCATATTAAACATTACCTGACGGTACAAGAAGGCTAGTGCCGCGGACCCCCAACTTCACTTAACATCCCAGTTACGAAGAGGGTCCAAGAATATCCAGGAGGCTGTGTCCCCCGTGCCATCCGGAAACACCACTTGGGTCAAGAGATTCCATAAGTAAGCCCTGGCGTACTGCTCCACAACCGCCGGACTGGCATTCTTTGGGCACTCGTAAAAATGTTCTCGTATCCACAAGAACAACACACCGGATGGCATATGATCCTTCTTGGTTTCATTGATCCACGGTGGTGGTTCAACACCAACCAATCCTGCAACCCGTTGTCGCCACCCCTCAGACTTCACCTTCCCGGTAAGAGCCCTGCCCTCGATCGGAAGCCCGGAGATCATCGCAATATCCTCCAAAGTGATGGTCATCTCACCAAGAGCAAGGTGGAAAGAGTGCGTCTCCGGCCTCCAACGGTCCGTAAGGGCGGTAATGGCCGTCGAGTTCAGCCATGGTGGTGTGCCTTTAAAGTTGAGCACAAACTGAAGAAGATCCATTCTTCTAAAATAAGGCTCGTAGCGAAGGTCATATTTGAGAGATTCACGCGGGTTGTGGCCCCTCAACCGAAGTATTGGAGGAACCTAAAAAAACAAACGCACAATTTTGTTACTTCTCTCAACTTGTCAAAATATGAAAATCAAACAATGTAGATACATAATTACCTCCCCTCTTTCCACTAGCACAACACGATGCTTGTTCTCGTAATAATCATCAAGGCCGGGATATTTAGCCGGCTCAAACATCCTACATGATACATTATAAACTAGTTAATATGAATGCTTAAAACTTTGAACACGTTATAAAATACTCTCTAAATCCACTTGCATTTTACACAATGCTTAAAACTTTTCACCACATTCACATACGTACATACACAATCATACATACATAATACACATTTGAAATTCTATCTAAAGTCACAAGCATTTGAATACTTATATATAAAGTCACAAGCATATTTAAAAAAAAAGACACTTTCAACCAAACTTATCACAAAGAATTTATTCAAACTTATTAGGAACAAATAATCTTAGGATTCAACCTAATACAATTTTTCCCTATCTCTAAATCCAATACTACACAATAGCAAGTGCTTCAACACAACTACTATATCTTCCTTCTAAACGAAATCTAATCCAAACAATGTTCAAATAAATCACAAAAAATGGATCTTAGGGTTCCACCATATTTCAAATAATGCATCTAAAATAGGCAATATTGACTGATTTTTTTTGGAGGAATAGGGGGAGAATACCTCAAGCAACTTGGGGATGATCCGATCCACGAGTTCTAATGGCGAAAATAAAAGATTTGGGAGGGATTTGGAGGAGAGGAGAGAGGGGCGAAAGGCTTCTGTTCGTCCTGGCGGCTGGAGGAAGACGGGGCTGCGAGTGGGCTGGGTCCCACCCGTGGCCCCGCGGGCGTTACTTAATTCATGCCAGAAACGCCACAGTCCATGGCGTTTCCATGGTGGCCAGAAACGCCAACAGTCCTTGGCGTTTCCAGAAACGCTGGCTAGCTCGGCGTTTCTAGCCTGCCACGTCAGCAGCGGGGCCTGACCGTGGGGCCAGGGCAGCAACGCCACGGGCTGTGGCGTTGCTAAAAGGGTCAGATCGTGAAATACTTTCTTGTCGAGTTCATTTTGTGCCATTCTTTGCTGATAAGGCCAGAACAGTGATTTCGGCCCGCTCGAGGGGAGGGCAGGGAGCGGAAAGGATAAAAGCGCGGAGGGGGAGTGGTCTAGACCGGGTGCACGTGTCGAGTTGTGGCTTCACGGTGCATTTGCTCTTTCTTTTTTTAACACCGCACTCTTGGCATTTTATTTTAGGGAAACGTTTCCAGCCGGAGCGCCGGCGGAACGTTTCAGCCGGACGCGCGTGAGTCGTAGATGTGGACTGAAATCGCCCGCCCATCTGCTGCCACGCGTCCCCCGCACCGCTTTATCCAGCCCCACCTTTTCTTTTCGTCCACACACGTTCCCCCGCAGCCCCGAAGCTCCTGGAGGCTAAATTTCGTGTTTTGACCCTTTTGCGAAAGTTTAGCCAGATCTGACCCTAGTCTGAATTTTTTTCGAGATCTGACCCTTTTCCTACCGCCGGGGTCGATGACGGTAGGGTATAACAGCCTACCGCCAAGGTCCTTGGCGGTAGGGGTGCACACCCTACCACAAATAATTTCTAAGTATCAAATACAGTGCCTGTACTCACCTACCGCCGGGCACCTTGGCGGTAGGGTTGCACAGGCTACTGCCAGCCTGTTTGGCGGTAGGGCAGTTGGCTACCGCTATGGGCCTCGGCGGTAGGCTAGTATACCCTATCGCCATCGACCCCGGCGGTAGGAAAAGGGTCAGATCCTGAAATTTTTCCGAACCAGGGTCAGATCCGGCTAAACTTACGCAAAAGGGTCAAAACACAAAATTTGGGGGCTCCTGGACCACCCGTGACTTATCTTCTTCCCCACAACATTTTCTCTCTCCCTTGCCTGGCTGCTCTGTTCCATGGCGCTGCCATGGATTTTTCTCAGGCCGTCCTCCTCTCATCTCTTCTTTTCTCCCCTGTTTTGTTGCGTGCTGGGAACAGAGCCATCCTCTGCTGCGAGCAGTGGCCGGAGCTGAGCGGGCTGCAATCACGACGGTGCTGCAACCAGCGCTCATCGCCATGGCCGCCCGCAACTGGTTGCGCTGCTCTCCATGGCCGCCGCAGCAGGTTTTTGCTACTACCATTCTTTGCTTTTACTGGAACCAGTCCATGTTTTTGCTACCACCCACCCCCCAAAATCTGCTACCACGGCGATTTTTTGCTGGAACCGCTGAACCATTTTGCTACATCCGTTTTGGTTTTTATTACTACCGGTGTTTTATGAATTTTTGCTACATCCATCTCCATGACATCGCCTGTTTTTCCAGTCGACTTTTGCTACAACCATGCTTTGATTTTGCTGAACCAGACCATGTTTTTGCTACCGCCCACCCACCCAAAAATCTGCTACCACGGTGATTTTTGCTGCATTTGTGTTTTTTTGCTGGAACCATCAACTGATTTTGCTGGAACCATGTAATTTTTTTGCGACAAGCATATCAATGTTTTGCTGAAAACCACCTCATTTTTTGTTGGAACCACACAATTTTTTTGCTGGAACCTTGTTTTTTGTTGGAACGTCTTCGTTTTTTGCTACGAACGACATCGAAATTGATACCATGGGGCGACGAGCAGGGTGGCTGAGTGCTGCGACCTGCAACCGGCGCATGCCGGAGCTGCGACCGTCATCATGGGGAGCTGCAACTACGGGACACGCTGTTGCATGCACAGAGCCGGCGGGAAACACAGGAGGAGACGACGGTGGCGAGGGGCGGCAACCGGCGGGACGCGCCGGGCGGTGCTTCTAGGTCGGGCACGTCGTTCGTCCATGACGGCGCGATGGGGCTGTTTCCCAGAGAAGAAGACACAGGGAAAGAATATCCTGCGGCTATAATTTGCTGAATCGTACGGTGCGGATGCGACCGGCCCAAATTTGGGCCGGCGCGCCGGCGCCTAGCACCCGCCTTTATTTTATTCATGAACGTACTCCTTCCGTCCCATAATATGAGTGTAGTGTCAAAAACGCTCTTATATTATGATGAGACGGAGGGAGTATTTCAAAAAAAAAAAAATCATGAAGGTGGACTATTTTTTTCTTAGAAAACTTTGATTTATTCATTTTCAATCATGTCAACGGCAGTCAATGAATATCGGAAATAACAAAAATCACGTCCAGATCTGTAGACCAGCTGGCGATGACTAAAAGACTGAAGTGAGCTGAAGGCGCGCCGACATCATCGCCCCGCACTCGTCGGAGCCGGGCAAAACTTGTTGTAATAGACAGCCGGGAAGTCGTTGTGCTAAGACCCCATAGGACCATAACAGCAATCGTCGCCGATGAAGAGAAATTTAGATCGAAAGGATCCAGCCTGAAGACACAAGAACATATACGAACAAAGACCGGATCCGAGCTGATCCACCAAAGACAGCCACAGACCGAATCCTGCAAGATACGCCGGAGACACACCTACACACGCCCTCCTACGATACTAGATGCACCATAGGGACGGGGCTAAGTGGGGAAAACATTATTTCATCTTCAGGGAGTCGTCGCCGTCCCGCCTTCCGCGCAGGACACAAACCCTAAAAAAACTCAAAGAAACATAAAAAAACGAAGCCCTCTCGTCGGCAAGGGTCGGGATCCACCGCATCCCCATGGCACTAAAACCACAGGAGAAGAGGCGGATCGGCAGCGACGACGACGATAGGCGGGAAACCGAGTCGCATGTTCGCTTGGGAGGAGAGACGAAGGGATAAGTCGAATGACAGCAACATGTTAATGCATTGGATAAGGCGGACTGTTTCTGATTGAACAATCCCAACCATAAGGTCAGGGATTACATTGAACATGATCTAAACAAGACATAATTGCCTAAAAAATAGAAAACCTGGCACAAACCTCAGAGCAAAAACGGACAATAAATGCATGCACGGTATAACACGTGCATGGCAGAAAAGTCACTCTCGCTTTCTTTGCTTGGATGATAATTTTTTTTCCTTGAGAAATTAGAGTAGTCTTCATCCAGCTCCTATCCTACGTGGAGAGTGGACGTTTTCTTTTTCTTTTGCAGGAAAATCTTCCGATCTATCGATCAAACATCATGACAGTACAAAGAACACAATAAGCAATAGAAATTACATCCATGTCCGTAGACCACCTAGTGATGACTACAAGCACGGGTGCAGCCGAAGGCGTGCCGCCGTCATCGCCCCTCCTTCACCGAAGCCGGGCAAACCTTGTTGTAGTGGACAGTCGGGAAGTCGTCGTGGTACGCCTCCAAAGAACCAGCGCAGCAGAACAACACCCGTCGCCGATGAAGATAAGTGTAGATCGAAAATATCCAACCTGTAGACACACGACAAGGGTCTTCCTAAGCAGGACAACCGCGCCTTCCTAAGCAGGACACAAACTCTAAAAAAAACTCAAAAAGGCATCTAAAACGAAGTAGGAGCCCTCCCACCGGCAAGGGTTGGGATCCAGCGCATCTCCATGGCCCTAAGGGTAGAGGAGACGAAGCAGATCGGCGGTGGCACCAACGGAAGGCGTGAAAACCCTAATCGCGAGGGGAGTTTCTTGTGAAGGAGGAAAAGTGTGTACGTGGAGAGTGGAGTTTCTAGGGTTGAGATGCTCTACCGTAAGTACACGGTGCAGTACAACAGATGACATGTGGGGTTGGGTCCATGCGGCAGCCACTCTAATTGTAGTGTTGTTAGAGAATGTGCACCGAGTAGAGCGTTTTGGATCTCGGCCTTCATGGAGGCCGAATTTTTGAAAAATTCAAAATGTTTGGTTTCAAAAAAATCTAAAAAAAATGTACAAGTAAACAAGGATGTGAGGTGTATGTGTGTAAAATTTCAGGATGAAAAGCCCTAGATTTGTTTTTTTTTCACAGCCCTCATTTCAATGTATTTCGTCCTAAAAATTTACACACTTGTGCATTATGCCTTCATGTATATCTGTATTTTTTTCATAATTTTTTGAAACGTAAAAATATGAATTTTCACGAATTTGAATTTTGCTTTTGGAGGCCTCCAAAAGCAATTTCGGATGTGCACCCGACTTTCTAAACCAAGGAGCACGTGCGACCCTCTATCATGCTAACCTACGTTGAGAGTGGACTCTCTAAACCAATGTCTATCATGCCATCCAACTTTGTTGATCACTAATGGAAACTTCGCATCAACATATGTGCTAGCTCACTAATGGAAACTTCGTTCCGGCACATAGTTACCGACCACTCACCATCCACCGGGCACCAAGGTATGTTTGTAAACAACACATAGCACACCCGCAAAAAAAAACAAAAAAAACCACATAGCATAGTGGACCTGCATGGAAGAACCAAAGGTGGATCGAGAAATACTCCAGCATTGTTGATCTTCATGGCGGCAGCACTTGTGATTGAATCATGATGGTATGGCATTCATTTAATTTGACTTCTTAGAAATATATGTATTGAATTCGTTGATCAAAACATCAAGATAAATAAATATTACATTGAAAAGTTACAAGGGTATAATTAGCATGTGTACACATACATGGCGACTAACAGCCCAATGTGATCCGACTGGATCGAACAGTATGTCGTGAGAACAATTTGCCACGGTCTGTTGTTCATCATCCATAGGCACAAAGTGGCACGTGGCATGGTGGTGTATGTGATAGTTGGATGATGCAAACTCTGCTTCAAAATGAAGAAGGTGTATAGTTAATACTTTTTTACAGTATGCATTTCACTGTCACATGGCAGCATATGCCAACGCATTTGTTTCTTAATGTGGTTGACAGTTTTTCTTCTAAATCAGATCCCAAGGACTTTGTCTTGTTTCACGGTCTATTTAGATGTACTACGGTGAAAGGTTTAAACTAACTAGCTTAATTAGTTATGGTCGCTTAACTAATCATGTTGAACCTTATACTCTCTCCATTCCATAATATTCCATAATGTAGTGCATATAGATTATTTCAAAAGTCGGTCTTTACCAACTTGACTAAGTTTGTAGATAACACTTTGCATCATGAGATGCACCGTGAGACATTTTCATGTCGAATATATGTGATATAACGATACAACTACTTTTAGTGTACCAATTTCAAACTGAACTCAAGCATTGATTCAACTGTTGGTCGTTTAAATCTAATGGTCGACAGCAGTAGCAGCCTGCCACTACCTCCACCATATTGGCCATTGCTTGCAGCTTGAACTGAGTAGCCGATGGAGATTGCTGAACTTTAGAACCCAGACGAAACTATATATTACAAATGCACATTCATATGATGAGACATAAAATGGTAGACAGGTAGTGGTAGAGGAAACTCAATATTTATATTCTCAACATTATGCCTCTAGGTAATGAATAATAAAAATCTTCCGTACGAATAGTTATTCTGATATTTACTGGGCACTATCTATGTGTATGTAGCAACACTGAACACGAAAGTGCTATTCTGATCGCACGCACAGGTGGTCTCGGTATCCTTCCCGCCCGTGGTCCTCGGGATCCCCAATCCCACGAGTAGAGGCCCAGGTATTTCTCCAGTATACTATATGTTTTAATGAACAGGCATAACGGGCTTCGTACGCCGTCAATTACCTGGGCTCCGGCTCAGACATGCGAGCAACGTACTCCGCCGTTATGGATGGGATTCTGGACCAACGCCGTCGGCTGTCCCATTTATTGCTGCCCACCATCATACTTGCCCCCAAATCATCCCCACCACGGTTCATTCATCCCCTTGTCTCCTGGCTTAATCTTTTCTCCTCCCGGATCGGACTCTCGCCTCGAGCCGATCTAGGATAGCTTGCACCATGTCCACCTCCGCGTCCAATGGAGTTGACGACGAGATTGGTCTTTGCGGATCCCGGACCGTCCTGATCTGAATCGGCATTTCGGCGCCCAGCAGTTCCCAGTGGCAGCTCAGCTCATCGTCGTCATGCAGCACAGCTGAGCAACAGGGCTCCGTCACAGCAAGCAGCCGACGAGGCCCACAGCGCATCAGGCAAACTTAGCCAACTTCAAATTTAAAATTCAGTCCACACAAACCATGTTTGGAAAGGGAAACGTACATGACAGAATATACGAGGCAGGTGAGCCATCATTTTTTGCAAACCAGTCCATACGCATGTTGACTCTCAAATAAAAAGGATGAACCACCATATACCTGAAAATTCAAAAATTGGTGAGCATAATGTCAAAAAATTCAGAAAGCATGACCATATTGTCAAACAATTCAGAGAACAATACACCATCAGCATGCATGCATACTATCTTCAAGTTAGTTCAGACATTCAGAATTAGCTTCCATAGGCATGCAAAATTCAGACTTGCTGACTGTACTGTCGGAATTTTCAGAATTCATGACCTTATTGCCAAAAAAATTCAAAAATCAACACATACATCATACATGCTAGCCTGTAATCAGTTCAAACATGCATGCAGATGAGTTTCCTTTTTATTGCAAAACAAGCCATCATTACGATTAACAGCAGGCCAGTACATTCACCAAGCATGAAACGAGGAGTTCTACAAACGGAATAACAGCCGGACACATTCAGTGAAAACCCACTCAAATGTCTCCTCCTTTTCATCACTCGCCAAAACCCCAGCCAGGATGACACTCTGTGAAATGATTGTTCACACCAACGAATAGACCAAATGGTATTTTGTACAGATTTGTTCTGTAAGTCGTATCGAAAGTAACGTCGTCTCCAAAGAAAGTGTACTGCAACCTGCTGCTCCCATTTGCCCACATCAAACTTGTTTTTGTAAGTGGATCTCTTGAACCGAGTTCTGCAAAAACCTCCATAGTTTTCCTCACACCATCTTCTGTCGGCTCTCTGCTGATTTTACCAAACAAATTCTTCAGAGCTCTTTTTGTAAAGGGCACCTTCTCCATTGAGCCAAAAAAACTTACAATAATGCTGTATAGTTTGGCTAGGTTCACATTGTTCTGTCGCAATTGCTCAACCAAATCCCTGTTGTAGATGTCAATGTGTTTGTGCGAAGGCCAGTGTATTGTCTGCCCATATGTTGGAGACAGTGAGTGGTTGTGCTGCTCACGATGCTCAGATATGTACCAACAATTGTCCTTTGAACGGAGCAATCTTAGTAGTGCAGGGCATTCGCATCGGCACGACCTGGTGTTCTCCACCCCAGCTTTTCCCTACAAAAGCATATTCAAACAAGCACCATGGGTCACGTTCGCTGAATCCCAAAAGCAAACAGATTCATACATTTTAGTCCAGTAAGGGTACAGTTGCGTACCGCACAGCCACAAATAATTCTTGCATGCATTTTGTTCAGTCTGCTCTTCCGTATCTTATTCTGAACCCCTTCTCCCAGGAGTAGAGATTATAAAAATCCTAGGCCTCACCAAGTGTATCGAAGCTTGTACCAAGTGCAGGGACGATTACAATGTCACCCGGTTCTCAGCGAATCCACGAATTGCCTTCTCAAGGGCGCTGGCACGCCCAGGGCAAAGGCGTCCGTCCTGGAGCAGCTGCTCCAATTCTCACCCTGCGTTTTCATGAATCAAGCTGCATCAACATGTTTTCTGATAAATAATGCTATATACATCAAGTGGTTTTGACACTTTCTACATCATGCATTTCCATTTTACGATGGACAATCCTTTCGATTCTGCCCAACTCAAGTCTGTAATTACAAGTTTCCAACTCAAGTGTGCTATCTATTCGCTCATGTCAGTATCCAGTATCCAGGAAACTAACCAACATTGTTATGCTTTTTTTTTAATCACCAGGTGGATGATAGTAGCTCTGTCGCTGGTTGCGAGGAAACAACACAGGTTTTCCACACAATCTATGTAACATTTTTAATTTCTACGGAAATTTTGATACTTCAAAAATCTAGGAAGGGTACAAAATGCGTACCGCACAGCCACAAACAATTTCCTGCATGCATTTTGTCCTCTCCACATTCAGTCTACTCTTCCCATACCTTATTCCATATCCCTTCTCCCATGAGTAGAGATTGTAAAAATCATAGGCCTCCCCGAGTGTATCGAAGCTCGTACCCAGTGCTGGCACAATTACAATGTCGCCTGGTTTGTCCGCGAACCCCCGTATTGCCTTCTCAAGGGCGCTGGGTCGCCCAGGGCAAGGCGCCCTTCCCGGAGCAGCAGCTCCAATTCTAACCCTGCGTTTTCATAAATCAATCTGTGACAGCATGTTTTTCTACTAAAACTAAACGGATGATGTACTTCTTATGCATACCATTTTTACCAGTCATGAACCCTAGGATTGTGTTCAACTCAAGCTCCAATTCAAAAGCTTTCCCAACTGAATTCTGATATTTATTCGCTCATGTCAGAATAGATTATCCACAAATCTAACCAACAATATTATGATTTTTTTAATTCATTTGGTAGGTGATAGTACATCCAGCACTGGTTATCAACATAATATGTATAACAATTTTAATTTCTCTACTCCTTTCCTACTCCCAAAATCTATAAATGAAATCTTTTTGCACGACTGATCACCCTATATGGAACTCGCTTAGTGCAAATTCTAAGTTGACCAAAAATTGGACAAACATTGTACAATCAAAACACCCATATCGAACAGGCTCGCTTTTAGTCCACCATACATTTCTGTGTTTTACGATTTCAGTTTGTAAATACAAGTTTTCAGCTCAATTTTGCTATCTCTTCCCTCATACCAGAATCCAGTATCCAGTATCCATAAAACAGACTAACACTGCTATGCAATCTGTTAATCATGCGTTGGTGCTAGTATCTTCAGCACTGGCTAGGAGGAAAGCACACAAGCTTTCCAAAAAAAAATCTATATAACTATTCCAATTTCTCCAGGATCTACCTATTCCAAATTTTGTAACTAAGACCTCCTGCAAAACTGACCAGCCTATCTGCAAGTCAGTTCATGCGATTTGAAGTACAGCTAAAATCGTACAAACAGTCTCCAATCCAAGCACCATTAACCAAGAGGTTTACCTGCGAGTCCAGCCTGGAGTTTTTGGATCAATCTGACCAATAGATTGCTCAGATGCTTGCGGTTCATCATCCCCCTCGGCTGCCCCCTCCGCCGCACAGATCTGCCCATCAGCGCTAGCTGTCGCCATGGGGGTAGCTCTTCAGCTCCTATCGTCACCACGGGGTAGTGCAGCGGCTCCATTGGAAGCTGGTTGTCGTTGACCTCTTCCATCACGGCGGTTCTGCAGTCGGCCAAATTTTTAGATCAGAGACACAGATCGATTGCAAATCCACAAGCAGAAACGAGCGGGCGAGGGGTGGGGGATTGTGTTACCTCCTAAAGGGTTGCATCAGGAACTCCATTCCGACAAGCGCCGCCGTGTATACCTCAACCGCCGATCTCCGTTGCTCAGGATTGGCGGGCGTCAATGGCGATCCAACAAAGCGTGGCCAGAGGTGGGAGACAGATCGTCATTTACTAGCCTGCACACCGCCGCCTACCGGAAATCCCAGTTCCTGAGCTACGGATCAGGACCACAGCAGCGTCCCGAGCCACGGCTCTGCGAATCTCCGGTCACGGCGGCATCTGCGGGCTCCGTCACCGGCGGGGCGTACGCGCCAGCTGTATACCGTATTTCCTGTTCCCGTGATTTAAAAACGAGCGACTGGCTGGCTTAGTAATTCAATGGTACACATCCCGATGCCATGTCCAGCCGCCCAGATAAAGCGCTCACCTGTGCTCGCGAGCAGAACAACCGCGTCCCACTGAACATGTATATGGCGAGAAAATAGTCGAGAATATCAACATTGGCAACAACAGGAACAGCTGTAGTTCTCAAAAAGCAAAATACACCCTCTGGACCTAATTGTAAGATATTTTGGCAGTTTTCTAGGAACAGAGGTAGTCCTTCATAATCACAAATAACATAATTTACAAACAGCATCAACAGGCCATTAAATTCTGGGAGTAAGCATGTAGGCACTTGGCTCTGCCAAAACAAGAGATGCAAATACAAAAACTAGTTTCTAAGATGAAAAAGATTATATGTGCACATTGTATGGTAGTACAGTTGCATTGAGGGCTCATGCATAAAGCCAAGTTGCATTGAGGGCTCATGCATAAAGCCAAGCCACTGACATTAGCAATCAAAATTACAGTACATTTCAAGCCATGGCAATTACTATTCTCGCCATCTTAATGCTCATGCACTCACACTCGGTTGCATCCAAATGTGACAAGCATGTTGCACTTGTTACCAGATTGACCATATGAATTACAGCACCACCAAACAAGCATATGCCTTGAACAAACTTCTGTACAAGAAAGACGTCATATAGAAAGCTTCATTGCTGCTCCAAGGCATACTTATTATTACCTCACCAGAATACAAACATGACAGAGCATCATCAGAACTCATCAGACTTAGTATTTCATGGTGGTGCATGCCCACAACAAACCATCCAATTCATACGCTTGTAGCTTGTGAATATCTAATATCGATATTTCTAGGCGAGCAATTATCTAATATCAAGATTTCTAGGCAAGCAATTTTATTCCTATATGTTTCATGAAAATTATGTGTTATTAAACGAAGTATTAGTTCAAAAGTTACCCAGTGAAAGCTAAGGAGTAACTACGTAGATCAAGATGTAGAGTAGACTGAAGTTCAAATCACATATTACTGGAAATATCAACGGCGGAATCACACAAGAGGCAAACATAGAAATAGAGGGACTGTTGCAGATTAGGTTGCACATGATGTATACCAAATATAAATGGGTAGCCTCAAAACTAAATAAATATATGATTGACATCGAAGACCAAATGTAATATCTTTTTGTTGACGCTTGAGGTGCCATAGTGCAGCAGACGCATGAATGAAAAAGAGCAACATAGCACAATTTATACAATATAAAGGTATGAAAGGGAAGAAAACATTGCGCGAAATAAAATTCAGGAAACACTAAACGATAACGCTGAGCGAAGAAACAGAACATGCAAGTAACAAAGGACATACAGTTGCAAATAATAGCTTAGTTTGAACTAATAGCATAGTTTGAACAAGAGATGTGAAGCCCTCTGCGGCTTCCCAGGGCCCTCGGCACACAGGATTGTTTTTTATTCAAATAAAGTAGAACCTCTTGATGCATCAGTAATTCAAAGCATTCTGAGTATGCAAGTGTAAAATAGCACAAAATCCAGTTTGTTATGAGCATATCTTGTAAGTGCCGTAGATGATAAAATATATTACAGTGAGATCCCAATATTGCTATAAATCATTAATAGATTGAGAAGAATCAAACCAATAATATTCAAAAATATACATAAGCACATAGCCACAAATTAAAAAAGAGAGGTCGTATTTATCAAAAGAAATGGGAGGCTCAGAGTTGGCTCGTCAGTCAACCCACTCTGTATAGTGTATCGTTGGTGATCCGTGTTGGAGATGCCCTTACACCCCTGTGTGACATTTGAGCATTGAAATGGTTGCTCACAGAAAGCAAGCCGTCCCGATTTGCACGCTTCCACCTAGTCACACAAAACCCTAACCCAAAACCATACCCGTAAAAACAAGCGATAGTATCTGAACTCAGTACACCTCTAATGAGCCTTACTCATCATCGCCATCAACAGAACTTAGCACAAATCCCACAAAAAGAATAACAAAGAGAAGCCAATAGTCAAAGAGCACGCAATATGACCAGAAACCACAGGAGAATCAATGAAAGCAGAAACAAACACAATATCAGGAGCAAATCATGATCTGGTGAGCACAAAAGGTGGGACATGTACAAGTAAATGGCTCAGAGATACCCCCATCTCAACACCATAACTGAATTTCTGGTAGAAGGACCATGTAATCTCCCCTCTCTCTCTCTCCACACACTGTCAAGTGTATTCATAATTCCAACATTTAACAGTAATAGTTAGCCGCTAAACTGGTTACTTGCTGTGACACAAGCCCCCCTAGTTTAGCACCAACTGAATCAGCTCATTCGCGAAAACAAACCAGTCCATTGCATACCGAAAAAATGGTAGGAAAACTGCAAAATGGTAGGAAAAAAAGGCCAAAATGCAAACTTGCAAAACAGTCCATTGCATACCGAAAGAACTAAAACCAAAACCAAACTCTCAACATATCTTTTATGTATACATGGATACAAGCCGGCAAGAAAGACAAATTCTCAAAAAGGGAAAGATAGTCATGGTATTTTCGCACACGAAATTTTTGTGGTTTTCCACGTATTGGCTTCTACTCCCTCCGTTCCTAAATATAAGACCTTTTAGAGATTTCACTATGGACTACATACGGATGTCTATACATCCGTATGTAGTCCATAGTGAAATCTCTAAAAGGTCTTATATTTAGGAACGGAGGGAGTATAAGCATTAGAATGGTCATCAGCAAAAAGCAAACCGCCCAAATTGTATTCTTAGAGGCCAGTTAGCAGTTGATGTGCTATGCCAAAACAGTAGAAAAAATGTTGACAACTTGCAGACTTGAATTTACATCACTGCCATAAGAACCAGTAAAAATTTAATGGGGACGTGGAGGACATGCACAGACAGGAAAAGAGGGCAAACATTTGCTGATCATGTTTCACACATTTAACCCCATGAAAAGAAGGGAGTAAACACATTCAACCACTACCAGTACCAGGACAACCACAATGAGACGAGCTTGAGCAAAGCCTGAATGCACCGAACTGGTTCCCTCCATGAACCACAAAATCATGAGAAGGCAAACCGAACACCACGACAATTTATCACTTTAAACATACTAACTTCTTTATGAATTGGATGTAGGAGTGCACAGTGTTAGTTGCATTGAGAGGGCTCAGATTCGCCTTTGATAGCCCCACCATCTTCTTTCACCAGATCATCCCCCACCATTGAAGTCAAGCTCTGCTGGTTATCACTCAACAGAATGACCATCCAAGACAGAGCCGTCAATATTCGGTGAGAATGATGAGGTCCCAAAGAGGAGAGAACGGGTTTTTGATACCCTCAAATAATCGAAGACAGGTTTATGTCAGCCATGTTTGATCATCATCGCCCCTGATAGATAGATAAGTACTCCCTCTGTTAACAAATATAAGATGTTGTGACCTTTTTATGAATCGGATGTAAGAGGGCTCAGATTCGCCTTTGATAGATCAGCTCTGCTGGTTATTACTCAACAGAATGACCATCCAAGACAGAGCCGTCAATATTCGGTGAGAATGAAAAGGTCCCAAAAGAGGGGAGATCAGGGTTTTGATACCCACAGCTCCTGAATAATCGAAGACAGGTTTATGTCAGCCATGTTTGATCATCATTGCCCCTGATAGATAGATAGATAGATACATACTCCCTCCGTTCACAAATATAAGAGAACTTAGTATTTGTAGGATAGCAAAAGAGGGCTCAGTTCTGCGTTCCATCTTGAAGCCCAACACTTACATCTATTGCTGCATAATCTACCCATCGCGATGTAAGAGAACTGACCTGGTTATCACTCATCAGAATGACCATCCGAGGCGCAGAACATCCAACATTAGCAATGAATTGAACAGGCTGCAAGAGAGCTAAGGGAGGACTCTTAAGGGCATCTCCAACGCGGGCACCCATTCGGGCCCTATTTAGTACCCATACGCTACGTCTGTCTTGATTGCTCAAGACATAATTATTTCAGCCACACGCATCATCATCGCCCCTCATTTTTTCCCCAAAAGGACGCCGAACCACAAGCAACATGACCATGATATACATACATGCAGGCATGCATACACCCATCCATCCATCTCAGGAACTGCTCATACCTGGCCTCGACCAACCAAACCTCCCGCTCGGACGACGCATCAGACAACACCATACGGTTCCCAGCCCACGACACAACCGAATCCAAGGCAATGGAATGGCGGTGGCCGGCGCCGTAGCGGTGTGGAACTGACACAGCGACCACCCATCCGATGGGTCAGCGAGTCGGCAATGAGAACTCGACTGATTTGGTTTAGGGTTTGGAGAGAGAGAGAGAGAGAGAGAGAGAGAGAGAGAGAGGATACAAAGATCGTAAGCAAAAGATGGCTCAGTTTTGCATTACATCTTCAAACCCAACACTTGCATCTCTTGCTGCATAATCTACCCATCGCAGTGTAAGAGAACTGCCCTGGTTATCACTCATCAGAATGACCATCCAAGGGACAGCCATCCAACATCAGCCATGAATTGAACAGGCTGCAAGAGAGGTAAGGGTGGGCTCTAAGGGCAACTCCAACGCGGCCAGCGATTCTATTTAGAGCATGGTTAATAGTATAGCCGACTGCTGGCTATAGGCTGTCTTGATTGCTCAAGACACCTTATTTTAGCCACAGTCGTCGTCGTCATCATCATCATCGCCCTCTGCACACCAAGCAACATGATATCATGCATGCATCCGTCCATCCTGCTCAGGATCTGCTCATACCAGGCCTCGACCGACCAAACCTCCCGCACGGACGACCCATCAGACATCACCGTGCGGCTCCCAGCCCGCGCCACAACCGAATCCAAGCCAATGGAATGGCGGTTGCTGGCGGCACCGCAGCGCTGGGGAACTGACGCGGCGCCCGCCGGGACGACGGGTCAGCGATGCGGCAACGAGAGCTCGGCTGATTCGGTTTAGGCGCGCGCGTCCAAACGGAGGGAGAGAGAGAGAGAGAGATGGTGACAGTACCAAATCCGAAGCAACATGCAGCCAAGCTGCCAAGATTCCATCGACGGCGGCTCAGATCCGGCGCCAGCACGACCAAGCCCTCGACCGGAACCCGCCACAGGCCCCGCCGTCGGTCCCCGGCCCGCGCCGCCGCGGACGCCCCCCGCACCGGCGGCATCGCCTAGGGGTCCCCAAGCCGATGCGCAGGGCGCGACGGGAGGGGCTGGCCCCGAGGAGCGGCGACCCGGCGCGTCCGTCGGTCGGGAGCCTGGCCGTCGCCGGCGGCTCCCTCCATCATCGCCGCCGTTCGGAGAGGGGCGCGGCCCCAGCCGGCGCGAGCCGGGTTGGCCACGGCGAGCGGGACCCGATCCGATCCGATTAAAGCGCTCGCATCGCATGCTATGCTCCGCCGCCGCACGCAGCCATGCCGCCGGTGGCCTCTCGCACCCGGACTGATCCGAGTTTTTTTTTTTTTTTTTTTTTGAGGGAAGCGGACTAATCCGAGATTCCGAGGTAGCTCGCTAGGGTTCGTCGCCGACGGGAGAAGAGATGGATCTCCGCTCCAGTTCCAGGTCCGGTTGTGGTATTATTTTTACTAAATGACTCTTTCTCCGAGGCATGGAGGAGACCCAAGAGGATAAATCCCCGGGGGAGTGGCGGCGACTTCACCGGGTGCTGCATTTTCTCGACACGACAAAACGACTAATTTGGCCGAAAATGCCATTCTTCTGGGTGAACAGTAGATTCCAAAAACAAAAACAAAAAAAACACAAATATTTTTAGTGCTCTACATAAATTTCCGTAAAGAAATCGCATCTGTGACGCTTTGGATGGAAAAAAAAAGCAAAACATGAAGGTCAAAATGCTTCAAACGTGATTTTTTAGTGCCTATTTTGTGTTTTCAATCCTGAGCACTACAAATATTATTTTCTTCACGAAATTTTGCACGACAGTAGAACATTCAAACATGTGTCTTGTAAAGAAATCAGGAAAAAAAACATTGTACTATTATTTTGGATATTACTGTTCACCCGGGAGCCGTCTTCCCAATTTGAGACTTTATACGAGTCTGTGAATTCGGAAGTGTTCGCTCCGAATGCACTTTTATCTGTGCACACTCTTGTGTCCTCACAAATTATCCACACACGTTCATATAATTGGTTGGGACGGAGACGAAAAATAAATAAAGAGAAAATGTGGTTTGGGATGGGTCATATGGGCTGGATTTGATGTGTTTGCGGATCTCCGGACAAACTGAAAGGATTTGGAGGCCTTGGTTGGGTAGGTTTTTTTCACTCTCTCATGTTTGGACACTATTCGGGTTGTTCATATGAGGAGGATTTTTTTAGGAGAAGAGTAGAGTAATTAAATTACTCAATTGCATGGTTACATTTAGAATGCATGGTATCACACAGCTCATGTGACGTCTCATACTGCCATCAGCCTCAGAAGGCTGTCACCACCTCGAGATCCAGACTCTGTGTCGCCCGCATGACCACGGAGTCCGCCACCGTCGAAGAAGAGGAGTCGCCGCCTCGATTTCGGGTGCTACAGGAAGCACCGACCGCCGCGCCAGCCGTTGTTGTCGCCCATACAATGGCAACCGCCGTCGCGACCGTCAGATCCGGGCACTAGATCCCGAATCCATCGCGCGCCGCCTCATGGTCAGCTGCGCTTGACCTCCCATCACTATGACGAGAAGGACACCCGCAGCTCTGCCGCCCGAGGCCGCCACCACGGCATCCACCGCCGCGTCGTCAGAAAGGCTACGCCGGGTAGGGAGACATGCCGCCACCGCCGTGAGGAGCAGCCTCCACAACCACGATGTAGCCGGCCAATCCCAACCCGCCCGCGGGTCAGATCTGGCGCCGCAAAGTCTCCGTTACTGATCCCCGAGCACGCTCCGCCCCACATCGCCCGGCGTGCACCCCGCCACGCCGTCGGCGCTGCCTTGCTCCGGCGCCGCACTCCGGCCCAGCAGCCCTGCCCTGCGCCGAGTCCACCACACGAGAGGGCGATGGATCCTTGCTGTCACGCCCCAAAACATGACTCGGACGTAACAGCCGCCACGCGTTTATAAATCAAAGCTTATAAACGTGTGAGGCCTAAATTAAAACATCTCACAATAGTACACATATATAGCATGTATTCTTTATTCTGGGGATACAAAGTTGCTGAAAACAAACTCCTAAAGTACTTTTATTTATTCCCTCCCGACGCGTGCTACGCCTACTGCTCAAAGTCATGCTCGGGATCATTACCGCTTTGGGCTGCAAAAATAGAAATTAAGCAAGGGTGAGTACGATGATTCATACCCAGCAAGTAGCATTTTGTCAAGTGTACGACAAGAGAAAGTGTTATGAATATTATAGCAGTGTAATTCAATTTCAAGGAAATGAGAAAGCAACAACGGACGGATCTAGCAGCGGAAAATAATGTAATACAAAAGGCTGAATTTAAATATAATGTCCAACGGAATTCAACGGGAATATTGGAATAAATTGTACGGAAGTGTTTAAGGAAAAATATTGGTATCACACGTGACCAGCAAGCTTCCCAACCCGGGAGTCACAGGGGTGAAATTTCACACTTTTACACTCTTAAGAGGGGTACTCCGACATCGACAGCCTCGACCAGAACCACGTGGATTCCAGAAGAGCAGAGCCCTTTGGTCCCCTGAGGCACGACAACTTGACTTACTAGTATGGGCCGTTCCCAAGGATCCATCACCGATACCCTGTTCGGAACAAGCGTCGCCCCCAGCGGAGAACTCAGACAGTCCCATACCTGAACTGTGACCGGTACAATATGTTTGCGGTCGTGACACCAATATACATGACATATGAATATGGAACTAATGAGGTCAGTGAAATGATGAAACTCATGTATCAATTCTTTCGTCTCCGCGTAAGCCTAAGTAATCATGACGATTACCTTCTTACCGGAACATATTTCTTTTCAATAGTACCGTGGCCAACGAACAAAGAACAATTGCAGAAGAACACCTATATCACGGTACAGTGGCTGGCAAAGAGATACTAGCAGCAGTATATCTCTGGATCAATGAAGCAGAGTGCAAGTCGCAGGACTCAGCACAGTAACGGAATAAGAACAAAAGAACTGCCACTTGCCTGATCAGTAGCTCCGGCCTACCACACGGTCGCTACGAACAACACCAACGCGAGCTCCAACGTCTTCTTCCCGCAGGTGACTCTGACTAGTGTGTCTATGGTCCTACGCTACAGCACCTGGTCACCTTATATACTGGCGAAAAGTAGCCAGCTCTTTGTGAACATATTAATCGCTCCGTCAGCCGCAACTTCTAGGGCCGTAACTCTTGAACGCTCCGAAGGATGAGACGGTGCCCCTTCGGTTCATCTACCAGCTAGTTGAGTTCATCCACCGCGCTATGCTTGCATACGTTTCTAACCAGAGCAATGGACACGTACATGTCAGAGTCCAGCAAGGAGGCACGTCAAAACCGCATGCAAAATATCTACCATCCTCGTGAACGATCAACTGACAAACTAGCTAGCTCATGCATTTTACTTATCTATACCTCCTAATAAAGGGATTAGTGCTTCTACCCGTTTGCCACGAAATTGCCCCAAAAATTGCAAAATATTACCCACCGATGCCACCTATAAATGACAAAAAACGTTTCGCACAGGGGAATCCCCCCGCCTGAGCCGACCACACAGTAGGGACCTCCTCTACGGCGCTTTGCGCGCTGGGGAAGAAGCAGCTCGTGCGTTTGGGCCGCCCAGTTTTTTAAATTTGGTTTTTTATTTTTCTTTTCCGTTGTTGTTCTTTCCTACTTTAAATAAATTGGGACTCCAAAAAAGTTCCGAAATTTTAAATTTTTGAGAATTTTAAAATAAATATTCAATAAATCATAAAATGTTTGTGGATTCAAAAAATGTTAAAATATTCCCGATTTTGAAAAAATGTTCAGGAAATAAAAAAATGTTCAAGAATTTAAAAAATTTCGTGTATCAAAAAATATTTTAATTAAAATTTAAAAATGTTTGCCAATTCAAAAAAATCATGAATTTTGAAAAAGTCCTAAAAGTTCGAAAACTGTTGGTGAATTACAAAATAGTTTCTTGATTCATAAAATATTCATTGATTCAAAAAATGATGATGCATTTCAGAAAATGTTCGATAAATAAAAAAAATGTTCATGAATTTCAAAAAAAGTTCCAAAATTTCCAAAAAAATGTTCGTCGATTCAAAAACTATTCGCTGATTAAAAAAATGTTCAAAATTTTATAAAAATATTTGCAAATATTTTAAATTTTAATGAATTAAAAATTGTTCATGATTTTTAAAAAAAGTTTACAAATTTTTGAGAATGTTCATGATTTCAAATATGTTCATGAGTTTAAAAAATGTTCATGATTTTCAAAAATTCTTCACGGTTTCACAAAAATATTTGCAAATTTGAAAAGATGTTCACAAAAAAGAAAAAGAAAGAAAAAAGGAAGAAAGAAAAGAAAAAAAAAGAGAAACAAATAGAAAAGAAAGACGAAAAAGAAAAGAAAAAAGAAAAAACCGCTGAGGAAGGAATCCGAAAATGGGCCGGCCCAAAATAGGATCGAAGGTAGGAGGGGGTAGGTCGCTACGCATCAAATAGGAAACCCCTACGTAACAGCGGCTGGAAATATCTCTACTCCTAATGTCTCACTTGGCAGGCTAGCCTCCACGGTTATTTTTCGTCTCCCATTTTCGTCTGGTTTTTTTTCGTCTCTCTCCCCCCATCCCACGCATCCAAAAAAACCCAACCCCGCACCAAACGAAAAAAAACCATACAACTCCGATCCCCTCAAACTATCTTTTTCTCCTAGGTCGATCCCCTCGATCGCTGCCTCCGACGTACGATCTCGCCGCCGCCGACGTCCGGGGTCGCCGCCCCCGACGTAAGAGATCACCGCCGCCGACCTCCAAGAGGAGACGCCGCCGCCACCGACCTCCGAGGGGAAACGCCGCCGCCACCTGCGCTAAACCCCAGGGCAGGGCGGTTTCAACCCCAAGGCAAGCTGCGACGAGCGGCGCAAGGAGTCCGAGTCCGTGCCGGCCGTACACAAGTATACTGGTTCAGTACAAAAGGAAACAAATAACCCGTGCCGCCGCCACTCCTCCCTCGATCTTTGCCAGGTCGTGCTTGTGCGGAGTCGCCGCACGCCACCGCCGCCGTGGATCCCCACGGACGAGGGAGACGCCGCCGAGCAGGGCAGGGCGTGGTCGCGTTGCCCTGATTCGAGGAGACCATGTTGGCCGTGCCCTGTTTGGATGAGACCACCCCATGCGCTGCCTCCCCTCCGCCACTCGCGCTGCATCCCGCAGCTTACTCGTGCCGCTTCCCGAGCCCACTGCGGCGCCGCGTCTGGATGTAGATCGGGGGCGAGGTGAGGAGGGACGAGGTAGAGAAAGGGGGTCAGGTTAGCGCCGCCCCAGAGGTGGGCGAGGGGGCCGGGGTTGTGCCGCCGCGGAGGTGCGCGAGGGGATCGGAGCTGCACCAAGCGGATTCATCGGAGCACTCCGCTCCCGCTGCTTTTGGGTACTCTCACTTATGGGTATCTGATGGCCTGATGCTTAGATGGATTGATGCGTAAGTTTGAATCATTTTGTTTTTCACTTCTCTAATGGGTAGGGGTAGCTGATGGCCTGATGCTTTGATGGATCGATGCATGCTAGAACTGGCTGATATGTGTGTGTGTGTGCACATTTTTTTCTCTTGGTTCATGCTTCTCTGCTTATTGATTGGTTCTTTCTTCTGTCTGTATTTGTCACTCTATTGCTGATTTGTTTTTCTTTGCGGGTTGATCTGATGAAATTTACTGCTAATTAGATCGTGCACTGACGCTGTCACCAGCAGATAGGTCATAGATGCATGCGTTTGCTTTCGAACATGGTGCACGATCTTTAGGTTTGCCGACTGTCACCTCCGGCAATTTCAGTTCAACATTTTTTGGTTTCTGCATTCTGATATCAGAGTTCTATATAGTGGAATGGTCACTATATGGGAGTTTGTATCTACAGTTGCATACTATAGTTCCATTCCGTCCTTCCTTATTCAGCTTATCAGTATAGTAGAACGTACTACTTGCTCTTAAGATTTCAGAAATGACATGTCAAGGACAGAGTATCAAGCTCCGAAGAATATTCTCCTTCCGTCATCGGTTGCTGAATCATTAACGCCCAGCGCCATCTGCGATGGAGCCCTTACCGCTGTTCATAACTGAACTCTTTTTCTTTTAATTCCTTCGGATTTGTCGGATCAGGAATCCTTCAGATTTGTTGATCAGGAAGTAAGCGCACCAGGACTTCAAGGACAATGTAGATTGTCGAAGGCAAAGTTGCAGTGTGCATGGGCAGCAGTACCGGTGCAAGAACCTTGCTCATGGCAGAGCTACAGCGGTAGAGAAGCAAAACTCAATGACTAACTCTACAAGCTCTGGTCACTGTCTTAAACATCACCAACGTAATCATATCTCCATTATGCAATCTTATTTCTGATTCGTTGATTCTATTTCAGTACTTGTAAAGCATGTGTTATTCTACAAGCTCTGGTAGTAAAGCATGAGTGATGCAGGGAACGAACTTGTAAAATTATTATCCATGCTAATATAATTGCAAGGTATTTCAAACCCCGAGGGTTTTAAGTTTGATTTATATTTTATAGGCAGAGCATTGAGCTTTTTCTGAATTTAATCTGCAGTAGCTTAAAAAAGCATGTGCTTGCTTCATATTTGGTATTTCACTCGGTGATTCACATGTATCCGGTCTCTTCTCACTAGTAGAAAAGGGCCCATTAGTCCCGGTTCCAGAGGCCCATTTGTCCCGGTTCTGGAACCGGGACTAAAGGGTCGGGACTAAAGCCCAAAACCTTTAGTCCCGGTTCTCTTACGAACCGGGACCAAAGGGGCTCCACGTGGCCGCTGCGGGAGCCCAGGCAGGAGGACCTTTAGTCCCGGTTGGTAACACCAACCGGGACCAAAAGGCGGCCACGCGCCAGCAGCTCGCAGTCGCTGGGGTTTTTTTTTTTTTGGAAGGGGGGGTTTTGGGGTTTTGGAGGGTTAATTTAGGGGTTTCATATTGTGTTAGCGAGCTAATAGAGAGAAGTGACCTCTCTTTTTCCGTGCTTGGTCGACGCTAGCTACTACACATATAGAGAGAACTCGACGCTAGCTAGTAAGCAAATAAAGGAAACTATTAATTACACAAGATCGTCATGAACATATATAGAGAGAAGTGACATCTCTTTCTTCGTGCTTGGTCGAACAACAAGTTTTCGTATATCTATACGACGCTGCTACATATGTACAATATATAACATCCCTTACAACCATTTCAATTTCACATGGTATTCTCCGTGTTCAGGTATGACGTGGTCAAGAAAGAATCCCGCCAATTCCTCTTGAATTGCTCGTATGCGATCATGTGGTAGGAGTTCATCTCGCATCTGCCAGATCTAATTTAAAGAAGGGGGTCAATACATATATATGAATGAAACTCAACACAATTGATGGTAATATATAAAATAAAATTGTGAATATTGTTTACGTACTTCAAATTGTTTCTCAGAGGAGGCCCGTTCAGAGGTATAGTAGCGAATGAACTCGCATACGTAGTATCCACATAAATGAGTGTTGGGTGCCTGCAACAAGCACTTTACGAGAATAGAGTTCAATCAAATTGATAAGCAAGCATGATAATGGTATTGATGAAACTAGAATCAATGAGAGATGCGCGAAACTAGCTAGTACTACTTACTTTGGGGTGTGTAAATCGCAGCTTCTTCTTCAGACCCGGAACCTTAGCGGTGAACGTTTTCCAAACCCTGGCAGGTAAAGAAAATGATTACTTGATATCAGGAAATGAACGAAAGTTGCCGATATGGTCCCGGTATTGATTGAACTTACTTCTGGAGCATTGCAGTCATGTCCGCATAATACTTGGGATCTTTACGGAGCGAATCTAAGACAGTTACTAATGCCCCGTCAAGGTTAATGGATAGCAGAATATAGTGGAAGCTGCGCACGCATAACTCATCAATTATATTACTTAACCACGAGTAAGCGGAACCGAATATGCAGAAGACAGTAACACTCACTTGAAGTTGTAAGGAAAGAGTATTTCCCTTTTGTTTTGATGTGTAAGGAACGTTTCTAGCAAGTTGTTCTCGGTATCTTCAGTCGCCTTTCGCACCGACCATTCATTTACGGTATTTGGGCTAATGAACCCAACGTCGAAGATTCCTGTTTTTTGCATTCGACCATCTTCAATCTGCATAATATAGTGAGGATAATTATATATACATGCAATGAACGAGCTGAGCTAGAGACTTAATTATAGAAGTAATACTTACAGACAGTAGCAAGTCATGAGTTGTTTGCCGAGGGCCTTTTGATTGTATAATTGAAATAACTCCACAAATTCAACAGGCAGCAGGTCGACTCCAGGGAAGTCATGCTCTTTTTTAATTCCGACTAACAAACTGTCTTTCCCAGACTTCCTGCAGGTTTCCATGTACCAGTCATGCAATTTTTGCATCATCGTTGTTAGATGAGGATGATCAGGTTTGACGAGAGGCTTCCCGTGCTCGTATCTAAAGACGTCTACTACCTCAGCCGTTTCAAACTGTACATCATCGGGCAGGTAATCAACAAGAGTGGTACCGGGCAGTAGCACCGGATGATTAGCGATATCGCTAGACACCTTGAGCGGGGGGCACGATTGCTTCTCCTGTTCGCCGAGCTGGGGAATTGTTTTCCCACCTCTTCGTTTTTTCGCTCTTGCAGCACTGGAAGTACTTCCCGACTGCTGCGCTTCAGCATGTGTCTTAGTAATTATGCGGTCATAGTTGGAATCCGGCGGAGGCGGTGGTGGTCGCTTCAGGGCATTGATAGTGCGCTTCACTTTCACCGGATCTACCTTCTCCTTCGGAGGTGGAGTTTTCTTTGCAAAATGGTCCCTCAGTTGGGCACGACATATGTCCTCGTTTTCCTGCTCGGTCCTCTCATATGGTAACTTTTCCAGAGGCTTGAGAGATGGATCGTATCTGAATTGGCTCCCGCCTCTGCTTGTACTGCTAGCCGCCGGAGCGGCGGCGTCTCTCTTCCGTCGTTGCTGACGAGGCGGAGAAATCCGACGCGCCGGAGGAGCCGGAGCGGCGGCGTCTGTCTTCCGCCGTTGCCGATGAGGCTGAGGAGGAGGCGGATTGCTCCGACGCGCCGGAGTAAGCGAAGGAGGAGGCGGAGTGCCCTGACGGGTCGAAGGAGCCGGAGAAGGAGGCGGAGTGCCCTGATCACTCGCCGGAGGAGGAGGAGGAGGAGGAGGAGGCGGAGTGCCCTGATCACTCGCCGGAGGAGGAGGAGGAGGAGGAGGAGGCGGAGTGCCCTGACTCGCCGGAGGAGGAGGAGGAGGCATCCAGTTTGGAAGCTTGATGTACTCCTTCTGCCATAGACATGTACTCCTCAGGGCACGAACCAGCTGATTCTCCCCTTCACCTGTAGAGTGGTCAAGCTCGAGCTCCTCAAATCCCTCCATTACTTCATCCACCATCACAACAGCATAGCCATGTGGAATCAGACGGCAGTGAAAAGTTCCGTTGGGTTGAGGAGGTGCAACAGAGCCGACAGCCGCCTTGAAAGTGAGGTTCCGGCATTTCGTCATAAGCTCGCAATGTTGAGCCTCCGTGATAGTATCCACGGGGTAGCTAGGAGACGTGAAGTCAGGCTGAACGGGCTCCGTGGAAGCGACGCTGCTTCTCCGCTGAGATGGCGGGGTAGCTTCTGGGGTAGCTTCGTGCCGCTGAGATGGTTGGCCGGCAGCTCGCTGGCTCTCAGCTTCCTCTAGCTTTTGTAGTCTTGCATTGAGCTTCTGAATTTCGCTCAGCTCCGCTTTCCTCTTTCTCTCCCGGCTTCTGTAACTGCCTGCGTCGGGAAACCCAACCTTCCACGGAATGGAGCCTGGTGTGCCTCGTGTTCGTCCAGGGTGCTCAGCATTCCCTAGGGCCTTAGTCAGCTCGTCCTTCTCTCTGTCGGGAATGAATGTCCCTTCCTACGCTGCGGTGATATACTCCTGAAGCTTCGTGACGGGTATTGCAAGTTGCTCGTCCGTCCAACGGCACTTCCCTGTTTCAGGGTCCAAAGTTCCCCCAACCCCGAAGAACCAAGTCCTTGAACGGTCTGGCCAGTTCAATGTCTCTGGTTCGACCCCTTTAGCAATCAGGTCATTCTCAGCTTTGTCCCACAACGGCCGGGCTTTGAGGTAGCCACCTGACCCCGTGTGATGGTGATACTGCTTCTTTGCAGCGTTGTTCTTGTTTGTCTCTGACATTTTCTTACTCTTGTCCGATGTCTTGTAGGCCACAAATGCGGGCCAGTGATCTCTTATCTTCTCAAATCGGCTGAATTCTGGAGTCTTCCCTTTGTCGACAAACTTTGATTTCAACTCATTCTTCCACCTCCTGAATAGATCTGCCATCTTCTTAAGAGCACACGCCTTGACCAGTGGCTCTATAACTGGCTTATTCGGATCCTCCTCTGGCGGTAGGGTGAAATTTGCCTTCAGCGCGGTCCAAAGATCATCTTTCTGTCTATCGGTGACATAATCACCTTCAGGGGCGTCGTCCTTAGGCTTATTCCATTGCTTGATGCTGATCGGGATGTTGTCCCTAACAATAACTCCGCACTGAGCAGAAAATGCGTCCTTGGTCCGCTTGGGTTCAATCGGATGGCCATCGTCCGCGAGTGCTGTCATCGTGAACCTTTCATCCTTGCGCAACCTCTTCTTCGGGCCTCGTCTCGTTACCGAAGTTTGGCTCGATCCGGAGGGCTATAAAAGAAGAAAGAAGAGTTAATATATGTACATACCAAAACAATTAATGCATCAATTAGCTAGTCAGCACAGGCTTAATTAATATATATACCTCGCCGGACTTTGCAACAGCTCCCTCTGTTGGAAATATGCCCTAGAGGCAATTAATAAAGTGTTTATTATTATCATATTTCCCCGTTCATGATAATAGTTTATTATTCATGCTTGAATTATATTGATCGGAAACTAAATACATGTGTGAATAATGAACAAATACTGAGTCCCTAGTAAGCCTCTACTTGACTAGCACGTTGATCAAAGGATGGTCAAGGTTTCCTGACCATGGACATGAGTTGTCATTTGATGACGGGATCACATCATTAGGAGAATGATGTGATGGACATGACCCAACCGTTAGCATAGCATATGATCATTCAGTTTATTGCTATTGCTTTCACTATGTCAAATACACGTTCCTCTGACCATGAGATCATGCAACTCCCGGATACCGTAGGAATACTTTGGGTGTATCAAACGTCACAACGTAACTGGGTGATTATAAAGGTGCACTACAGGTATCTCCGAAAGTGTTTGTTGAGTTGGCATGGATCGAGATTGGGATTTGTCACTCCGACTATCGGAGAGGTATCTCTGGGCCCTCTCGGTAATACAGCATCACAGAAGCCTTGCAAGCACCGTGACTAAAGAGTTAGTTGCAAGATGATGTATTACGGAACGAGTAAAGAGACTTGCCGGTAACAAGATTGAACTAGGTATTGGATACCGACGATCGAATCTCGGGCAAGTAACATACCGCCGGACAAAGGGAACAACGTATGTTGTCATATGAGGTTCACCGATAAAGATCTTCGTGGAATATGTAGGAACCAATATGAGCATCCAGGTTCCGCTGTTGGTTATTAACCAGAGAGTCGCCTCGGTCATGTCTACATCATTCCCGAACCCGTAGGGTCCGCACACTTAAGGTTGGATGACGATATAGTATTATATGAGTTATGTGATTGGTGACCGAATGTTGTTCGGAGTCCCGGATGAGATCACGGACATGACGAGGAGCCTCGGAATGTCTGAGAGATAAAGATTCATATATTGGAAGGTGGTATTCGGACACCGGAAAGGTTCCGGATATTTTATCGGTGTACCGGGGGGTTACCGGAACCCCCCGGGGGGCCACATGGGCCACATGGGCCATGTAGGGGAGGAGCAACAGCCCACAAGAGGCTGGTGCGCCCCCCTAGGGGGCCAAACCGAATTGGGCTAGGGTTGGGGGCCGGCCCCCCTTCCTTCTCCCTCTCCCCCCTTCCAAGTAGGAATCCTACTTGGAGTAGGATTGGGGGGGGGGGGCGCCGGCCACCCCTAGAGGGATTCGGCCTCCCTATGGGGGCGCAGCCCCTTGGCTGCCTCCTCTCCCCTCCCTCCTTTATATACGGAGGAGGGGCACCCCTTGGTGACACACAATTGTCCCATAGCCGTGTGCGGTGCCCCGATCTCCGTTTTCCACCTCGGTCATATTTTCGGAGAGCTTAGGCGAAGCCCTGCCGGAATCACTTCGCCATCACCGTCGCCACGCCGTCGTGCTGACGGAACTCATCTACTTCCTCGACGTCTTGCTGGATCAAGAAGGCGAGGATCGTCACCGAGCTGCACGTGTGTAGAACTCGGAGGTGCCGTACGTTCGGTACTCGATCGGTGGAGCTCGAAGGATTGTTCGACTACATCAACCGCGTTGTGAGACGCTTCCGCTAACGGTCTACGAGGGTACGTAGACACACTCCCCCTTCTCGTAGCGATGCATCTCCATGGATAGATCTTGCGTGGGCGTAGGAATTTTTTTGAAATTCATGCTCCGTTCCCCAAAAGTGGCATCAGAGCCAGGTCTATGCGTAGATGTGATTTGCACGAGTAGAACACAAGTGAGTTGTGGGCGTGGGTGTATACATATTGCTTGCCGTTACTAGTTGTTACTTGATTCGGCGGTATTGTGAGATGAAGCGGCCCGGACCGACATTACGCGTACGCTTACGCGAGACAGGTTTCACCGCTACGTGCACTCGTTGCATAAAGGTGACTGGCGGGTGTCTGTCTCTCTCACTTTAGTTGAATCGGTTTCAATGAAGAGGGTTCTTTTAGAAGATCAAAAAGCAATCACTACACCACGTTGTGGTTTTGCGTAGGTAAGAACGGTTCTTGCAAACCCGTAGCAGCCACGTAAAACTTGCAACAACAAAGTAGAGGACGTCTAACTTGTTTTTGCAGGGTATGCTGGTGATGTGATATGGCCAAGACATGATGTGATATAAGTTGTTGTATGAGATGATCATGTTTTGTAAGTTATCAGGCAACCGGCAGGAGCCTTATGGTTGTCTCTTTATTGTATGCAATGCCAACGCTATGTAATCGCTTTACTTCACCGCTATGAGTTAGCAGTAGTAGTAGTAGCAATAGTCGGCGAGACGACCACGACGCTACGATGGAGATCAAGGTGTCACGACGATGGTGATCAAGGTGTCAACCCGGTGACGATGGAGATCATGACGGTGCTTTGCTGATGGAGATCAAAAGCACAAGACGATGATGGCCATATCATGTCACATATATTGAATTGCATGTGATGTTAATCCTTTTATGCATCTTATTTTGCTTAGGACGGCGGTAGCATTATAAGATGATCCCTTCACTAAATTTCAAGATAAGTGTTCTCCCCTAGTATGCACCGTTGCGAAGGTTTGACGCTTCTAAGCACCACGTGATGATCGGGTGTGATGGATTCTTTCGTTCGCATACAACGGGTGTAAGCCAGTTTTACACATGCAGAATACTTGGGTTAAACTTGACGAGCCTAGCATATACAGATATGGCCTCGGAACACAATAGACCGAAAGGTCGAACATGAGTCATATAGTAGATATGATCAACATGAAAGATGTTCACCATTGATGAACTGATCCACCTCACGTGATGATCGGACGTGGATTAGTTTGATGTGGATCATGTTACACTTAGACAACTTGAGGGATGTTAATCTAAGTGGGAGTTCTTAAGTAATTTGATTAATTGAACTTCAATTATCATGAACATAGTCTAAATAATCTTTGCAATTATATGTTGTAGATCAATGGCCACCCGCGCTGTAGTTCCACTGAATTTTAATGCGTTCCTAGAGAAAGCTAAGTTGAAAGATGATGGAAGCAACTATGCGGACTGGGTCCGTAATCTGAGGATCATACTCATTGCTGCACAGAAGGCTTATGTCCTTGATGCACCGCTGGGTGCCGCGCCCCCTGCAGGCTCGACAGCAGATGTTATGAACGTCTGGCAGTCGAGGAAAGATGACTACTCGATAGTTCAGTGTGCCATACTTTACGGCTTAGAACCGGGGCTCCAAAGACGTTTTGAGCACCATGGAGCATATGAGATGTTCCAAGAGCTGAAACTTGTTTTTCAAGCCAATGCTCGGATCGAGAGATATGATGTCTCCGATAAGTTCTTCAGCTGTAAGATGGAGGAGAATAGTTCTGTCAGTGAGCATATACTCAAGATGTCTGGGTTGCATAACCACTTGACTCAGTTGGGAGTTAATCTTCCAGATGATTCGGTTATTGACAGAATTCTCCAATCACTACCACCAAGCTATAAGGGCTTCGTGATGAACTATAATATGCAAGGAATGAACAAGATGATTTCCGAGCTCTTCGCTATGCTTAAGGCTGCGGAGGTTGAAGTCAAGAAAGAACATCAAGTGTTGATGGTGAAGAAGGGCACCAGTTTCAAGAAGGGCAAGGGAAAGAAGGGGAACTTCAAGAAGAACGGCAAAACAGTTGCTGCTCTCGGGAAGAAACCCAAGTCTGGACCCAAACCCGAGACTGAGTGTTTCTACTGCAAGGGGACTGGTCACTGGAAGCGGAACTGCCCCAAGTACTTGGCAGATAAGAAGGCTGGCAACATCAACAAAGGTATATTTGATATACATGTTATTGATGTGTACCTTACCAATGCTCGTAGTAGCACCTGGGTATTTGATACTGGTTCGGTTGCTCATATTTGTAACTCGAAAGAGGAGCTACGGAATAAACGAAGATTGGCTAAGGACGAGGTGACGATGCGCGTCGGGAACGGTTCGAGAGTTGAAGTGATCGCCGTCGGCACGCTACCTCTACATCTACCCTCGGGATTAGTGATGAACCTAAATAATTGTTATTTGGTGCCTGCGTTGAGCATGAACATTATATCTGGATCTTGTTTATTGCGAGACGGTTATTCATTTAAATCAGAGAATAAAGGTTGTTCTATTTTGATGAATAATATCTTTTATGGTCATGCACCGCTTGTGAATGGTTTATTCTTGTTGAATCTCGATCGTGGTGATACACACATCCATAATATTGATGCCAAAAGACGCAAAATTGATAATGATAGTACCACATATTTGTGGCACTGCCGCTTAGATCATATTGGTATAAAACGCATGAAGAAACTCCATGCAGATGGACTTTTGGAATCACTTGATTATGAATCATTTGAGACGTGCGAACCATGCCTCATGGGCAAGATGACTAAGACTCCGTTCTCCGGAACAATGGAGCGAGCAACAGACTTGTTGGAAATAATACATACCGATGTATGCGGTCCGATGAGTGTTGAGGCGCGCGGTGGATATCGTTATGTTCTCACGTTCACAGATGATTTGAGTAGATATGGTTATGTCTACTTGATGAAGCATAAGTCTGAAACATTTGAAAAGTTCAAAGAATTTCAGAGTGAAGTAGAGAATCATCGTAACAAGAAAATAAAGTTCTTACGATCTGATCGTGGAGGAGAATATTTGAGTTACGAGTTTGGCAATCACTTAAGATAATGTGGAATTGTTTCACAACTCACGCCACCTGGAACACCACAGCGTAATGGTGTGTCCGAACGTCGTAATCGTACTCTATTGGATATGGTGCATTCTATGATGTCTCTTACCGATTTGCCACTATCATTTTGGGGTTATGCATTAGAGACAGCTGCATTCACTTTAAACAGGGCACCGTCTAAATCCGTTGAGACGACACCGTATGAACTGTGGTTTGGTAAGAAACCTAAGCTGTCGTTTCTGAAAGTTTGGGGATGCGATGCTTATGTCAAAAGGCTTCAGCCAGATAAGCTCGAACCCAAAGCGGATAAGTGCGTCTTCATAGGATACCCAAAGGAGACCGTTGGGTACACCTTCTACCACAGATCCGAAGGCAAAGTATTCGTTGCTAGGAATGGATCCTTTCTAGAGAAGGAGTTTCTCTCGAAAGAAGTGAGTGGGAGGAAAGTAGAACTTGATGAGGTAATTGTACCTCCTCTGGATAGTAGTACGCCACAGAAAGAAATTTCTGTGACATCGACACAGACCAGAGAAGAAGTTGATGATGATGATCATGAAACTTCGGATCAAGTTGTTACTGAACTTCGAAGGTCAACCAGGACACGTTCCGCACCAGAGTGGTACGGAAATCCAGTCTTGGAGGTCATGTTGCTAGACAACGATGAACCTTCGAACTATGAAGAAGCGATGGCAAGCCCGGATTCCGACAAATGGCTTGAGGTCATGAAATCCGAGATTGGATCCATGTATGAGAACAAAGTATGGACTTTGGTAGGCTTGCCCGATGAACGGCGAGCTATTGAAAATAGATGGATCTTTAAGAAGAAGATAAACACTGATGGTAATGTCACCGTCTATAAAGCACGACTTGTTGCTAAAGGTTATCGACAAGTTCAAGGAGTTGACTACGATGAGACTTTCTCACCCGTAGCGATGCTAAAGTCTGTCAGAATTATGTTAGCAATTGCCGCATTTTATGATTATGAAATTTGGCAAATGGACGTCAAAACGGCATTCCTTAATGGATTCCTTAAGGAAGAATTGTATATGATACAGCCGGAAGGTTTTGTCGATCCTAAAGGTGCTAACAAAGTGTGCAAGCTCCAGCGATCCATCTATGGACTGGTGCAAGCATCTCGGAGCTGGAATACTCGCTTTGATGAAGTGATCAAAGCGTTTGGGTTTATACAAACTTATGGAGAAGCTTGTATTTACAAGAAAGTGAGTGGGAGCTCTATGGCATTTCTCATATTATATGTGGATGACATATTGTTGATGGGAAATGACATAGAATTTCTGGAAAGCATAAAGGGTTATTTAAACAAAAGTTTTTCGATGAAGGATCTCGGAGAAGCTGCTTACATATTAGGCATCAAGATCTATAGAGATAGATCAAGACGCCTCATTGGACTTTCACAAAGCACATACCTTGACAAGATTTTGAAGAAGTTCAAAATGGATCAGTCAAAGAAAGGGTTCTTGCCTGTATTGCAAGGTGTGAGATTGAGTAAGACTCAATGCCCGACCACGGCAGAAGATAAAGAGAAGATGAGTGTCATCCCCTATGCTTCAGCCATAGGCTCTATTATGTATGCCATGCTGTGTACCAGACCTGATGTGTGCCTTGCCATTAGTTTGGTAGGGAGGTACCAAAGTGATCCAGGAGTAGATCACTGGACAGCGGTCAAGAATATCCTGAAGTACCTGAAAAGGACCAAGGACATGTTTCTCGTTTATGGAGGTGACAAAGAGCTCGTCGTAAAGGGTTACGTCGATGCTAGCTTTGACACAGATCCAGATGACTCTAAGTCACAATCTGGATACGTATTTATTCTTAATGGTGGAGCGGTCAGTTGGTGCAGTTCCAAGCAGAGCGTTGTGGCGGGATCTACATGTGAAGCGGAGTACATAGCTGCTTCGAAGCAGCACATGAAGGAGTCTGGATGAAGGAGTTCATATCCGATCTAGGTGTCATACCTAGTGCATCGGGTCCAATGACTATCTTATGTGACAACACTGGAGCAATTGCTATAGCAAAGGAGCCCAGGTTTCACAAGAGAACCAAGCATATAAAGCGCCGCTTCAACTCCATTCGGAATTTGATTAAGGATGGAGACATAGAGATTTGCAAAGTACACACGGATCTGAATGTGGCAGACCCGTTGACTAAACCTCTTCCACGAGCAAAACATGATCAACACCAGAATGCGATGGGTGTTAGATTCATTACAATGTAATTGACTCTAGTGCAAGTGGGAGACTGTTGGAAATATGCCCTAGAGGCAATTAATAAAGTGTTTATTATTATCATATTTCCCCGTTCATGATAATAGTTTATTGTTCATGCTTGAATTATATTGATCGGAAACTAAATACATGTGTGAATAATGAACAAATATTGAGTCCCTAGTAAGCCTCTACTTGACTAGCACGTTGATCAAAGGATGGTCAAGGTTTCCTGACCATGGACATGAGTTGTCATTTGATAACGGGATCACATCATTAGGAGAATGATGTGATGGACATGACCCAACCGTTAGCATAGCATATGATCATTCAGTTTATTGCTATTGCTTTCACTATGTCAAATACACGTTCCTCTGACCATGAGATCATGCAACTCCCGGATATCGTAGGAATACTTTGGGTGTATCAAACGTCACAACGTAACTGGGTGATTATAAAGGTGCACTACAGGTATCTCCGAAAGTGTTTGTTGAGTTGGCATGGATCGAGATTGGGATTTGTCACTCCGACTATCGGAGAGGTATCTCTGGGCCCTCTCGGTAATACAGCATCACAGAAGCCTTGCAAGCACCGTGACTAAAGAGTTAGTTGCAAGATGATGTATTACGGAACGAGTAAAGAGACTTGCCGGTAACGAGATTGAACTAGGTATTGGATACCGACGATCGAATCTCGGGCAAGTAACATACCGCCGGACAAAGGGAACAACGTATGTTGTCATATGAGGTTCACCGATAAAGATCTTCGTGGAATATGTAGGAACCAATATGAGCATCCAGGTTCCGCTGTTGGTTATTGACCAGAGAGTCGTCTCGGTCATGTCTACATCATTCCCGAACCCGTAGGGTCCGCACACTTAAGGTTGGATGACGATATAGTATTATATGAGTTATGTGATTGGTGACCAAATGTTGTTCGGAGTCCCGGATGAGATCACAGACATGATGAGGAGTCTCGGAATGTCCGAGAGATAAAGATTCATATATTGGAAGGTGGTATTCGGACACCGGAAAGGTTCCGGATATTTTATCTGTGTACCGGGGGGTTACCGGAACCCCCCGGGGGGCCACATGGGCCATGTAGGGGAGGAGCAACAGCCCACAAGAGGCTGGTGCGCCCCCCCTAGGGGGCCAAACCGAATTGGGCCAAGGTTGGGGGCCGGCCCCCCTTCCTTCTCCCTCTCCCCCCCTTCCAAGTAGGAATCCTACTTGGAGTAGGATTGGGGGGGGGGGGGGGGCGCCGGCCACCCCTAGAGGGATTCGGCCTCCCTATGGGGGCGCAGCCCCTTGGCTGCCTCCTCTCCCCTCCCTCCTTTATATACGGAGGAGGGGCACCCCTTGGTGACACACAATTGTCCCATAGCCGTGTGCGGTGCCCCGATCTCCGTTTTCCACCTCGGTCATATTTTTGGAGAGCTTAGGCGAAGCCCTGCCGGAATCACTTCACCATCACCATCGCCACGCCGTCGTGCTGATGGAACTCATCTACTTCCTCGACGTCTTGCTGGATCAAGAAGGCGAGGATCGTCACCGAGCTGCACGTGTGTAGAACTCGGAGGTGCCGTACGTTCGGTACTCGATCGGTGGAGCTCGAAGGATTGTTCGACTACATCAACCGCATTGTGAGACGCTTCCGCTAATGGTCTACGAGGGTACGTAGACACACTCCCCCCTCTCGTAGCGATGCATCTCCATGGATAGATCTTGCGTGGGCGTAGGAATTTTTTTGAAATTCATGCTCCGTTCCCCAACACCCTCCTCCGTTCGGTCACCGGAGCCGTCATCATGGTCTCCTTCTTCCTCCGGCATTCGGTCACCGGAGCCATCATGATCATGTCCTTCCTCCTCCATTGTTCGATCACCGGAGCCGTCATCCTCTCCTTCCAGACCATCGGTGTCGTTGAGAAACGACAAGACATCACGTCCGCCGAGGATTATGTCCCCCAACAACTGTTCTTGTTCCAAGTCTCTTTGAGCCATAGTTTCTGCAAATATTACAACATGGCAATTAATATACAAACATGAATGTCCGACGTCCGGACCGCCTCTCTCATGAATGTCAAACAAGGGATTCTCTTAACCTTTAAGGGATTTAATTAACAAAATGGCGCCATTCTGGATGTGCAGAAAATGGTCCATATTTTTCCTGATCTCATCTACCCTTCTATATGTCACGTTGTCTAGTGTCAAAGGATTCAAGAAAACCATGGCTTCATCATTAGCCGGAAGTAACAGGCGCATAATGGTACGAAGCTCTCCAAAATTGTTTTGGAACGGAGTCCCGGATAGGATAATTAATTAGCTTTTTGGTACGAAGTTCAGCAAGAGCCTTCCGAATATCGCTATTTGGAAGGCCTTTGCTGAAATTCGTACCAAAAAGCGAATTATTCTATCCGGAACTCCGTTCCAAAACAACTTTGAAGAGCTTCGTAGCATCATACGCCTGTTACTTCCGGCTAATGATGAAGCCATGGATTTCTTCAATACTTTGACAGACAACGTGACATATAGAAGAATATATATATAGATGAGATCAGAAAAAAATTGGATCAACTTGTGCACATCCATAATGGGGGCATTCTTGATAAATCTATGTCAAAAGTCAAACTTTCACATATGATCAAACTTTGACATATGATCAAAATTTGACATATGATCAAAATTTGACATATGATCAAATGTTGCATATGTATATCGACAACGCTTTTTTTCTAGGGTTTGGGTGGCCTCGAGAGTTGGTCGCCCGGTATATCGAGAGGGGGGTGAACATTTTACCTTAGTAACTTAGAAAAAAAAATGTTATCGGGAAGGGGGTATATCGACAACGCTTTTTTTCTAGGGTTTGGGTGGCCTCGAGAGTTGGTCGCCCGGTATATCGAGAGGGGGGTGAACATTTTACCTTACTAACTTAGAAAAAAAATGTTATCGGGGAGGGGTATATCGACAACGCTTTTTTTCTAGGGTTTGGGTGGCCTCGAGAGTTGGTCGCCCGGTATATCGAGAGGGGGTGAACATTTTACCTTACTAACTTAGAAAAAAATTGTTATCGGGGAGGGGGTATATCGACCCTCCCCCCTCATGTCGAAGTTATCGGGGAGGGGGTATATCGACAACGACATACATACATGGAAAAAATGCTATCCATCTATACATACATAGCCACATACATATATACATGGAAAAAAATGCTATGAAAAAAAATACATATATGAACAAAAAAATGCTATGAACATCCATAGCCACATACATATAGCCACATACAAAAAAATTAATACATATATGAACATCCATACATACATATAGCCACATACATATATACATTATATATATATATATATGAACAAAAAATTCATCATATAAAAAATGAACAAAAAAATGATATGAACAGAGCCGGGGCGACGGCGGCTCACAGCTGGGGCGGCCGGCGAGGGCGACGGCGGGGGCGGCGAGGGCGTCGGCGACGACGACGGTGGGGGCGGGCCGGGGCAGAGGCGTGGCCGGGCGCGCTCGGGGGCGGCGGACGGCGTCGACTGGAGAGGTCGACGGCGGGGGCGGCGGACGGCGTCGACTGGAGAGGTCGACGGCGGGGGCGGCGCGCGAGGGAGCCGGCGACGGCGTCGGCTGGCGAGGGCGACGGCGGGGGCGGCGCACGAGGGAGCCGGCAACGACGGCGACGGTGGGGGCGGGCCGGGGCGCAGGGGCGCGGCCGGGCGCGCTCGGGGGCGGCGGACGGCGACGGCGTGGGCGGCGGACGGCGTCGGCGTGGGCTCGGGGGCGGGGCAGGGGCAGGGGCGACGGCGACGGCGTCGGGGCAGCCTGGCGGCCTCGAGGAGGTCGGCGTCGTCGGGGGGAACTGCGAGATGAAAATGAAAATTTTCACAAGTGCTGCTTATATACACACAGCGTTGGTCCCGGTTTGAGGCAGGAACCGGGACCAATGCCCCCCTTTGGTCCCGGTTAGAGCCACCAACCGGGACCAAAGGTCTCTTTTCAGCAGCCCAAAGGGCGGGAAGCAGAGACCTTTGGTCTCGGTTGGTGGCACGAACCGGGACCAAAGGTAGGCATTGGTCCCGGTTGGTGCCACGCACCGAGACCAAAGGGGTGCATTGGTCCCGGTTTGTGGCACCAACCGGGACCAATGGCCTGCGCCTGGCACAGCCGCGGTGCGGTTGGATGTTTAGTCCCACCTCGCTAGCTGAGAGGCTTCGGCACTTGTTTATAAGCGCGGCTGCGCCATCTCTCTTGAACTCCTCTGAACAGCAGGCCTAAGGGCCTAATCTCACACTGCTATGCCTGTGGGCCTACTGGGTCTGTTGCGGGCCTGAATCCTGGCCCAACAAGCTGGTTGGGTTTCTAGTCGTATTTAGGCCGTGGTGGCCCAGTAGGTGGAATTTTTTTTAAAAATATTCCAGTTTTTTTGTTTTGTTTTTTGCTTTATTTATTTTATTTTGTTCCTACTTACTGTTTTTCAGTGATTCTTTTTGCTTTTAGGTCACAAAAATTATAAATTTTCTGTTAGTGCCATTAGTTTTCAAATTTGAATAGTTTAAATTTGAATTTTTTGAAATTTGTGTGAATCACTAGTTTGTGAATAACTTTACTAAAAAAATAGATTTTTGAGTGATTCTTTTTCCTGCTATTTAATATTACTGTGTTTTATCATTATATTCAATTTGGTAAGTTTTAGGTTATTTTAAATTTCTATTTTAATCAAAAACAGATTTGGTTATTTTAGTTTGCTATTAAAGTTTCTAACAAAAAAATTCTTTATGAAAATTCTATAGGTTTATAAAAGCTTTTTAGTTGATTCCTTTTGCTATTAGAGTTTTATAAAAGCTTTTTAGTTGATTCTTTTTGCTATTGAAGAAGATTATAATTTTGTTTTAGTTGATCATAACAGAATATTTTAATTGATTATTTTTAGTTCATTCTTTTTGCTATTAGAGTTTCATAAAAGTTTTCTAGTTCATTCTTTTTGCTATTAGTTCATTCTTTGAGCTAAATGACCCTGAAATTGAAAAGCACTACAAATGAACTCTGAAAAGGTTGAAAGTTGGCATGGTATCATCATTTCACCCACATAGCATGTGTTAAAAAGTTGAGAGGGTTACGGCAAAAACTGGATGCACTTCGTGTACAAAATGGACAATCTCTTTCGAAGTATCAGGGTTTCGGACGAAAACTCATCTGTTACAAAGGGATTTCATTTTTTTGAACTTATTTGAACTCCAGACTTTTTGTGTGTTCAAAATGCACCATTCAAAGCCACATCATCAATTTTCAACCCTTTCTGACTTCATTTGGTATTTTTCATGCATTTACTGATTTTTTTGAGCTCAATGACCCTGAAATTGAAAAGCACTACAAATGAACTCTGAAAAGGTTGAAAGTTGGCATGGTATCATCATTTCACCCACATAGCATGTGCTAAAAAGTTGAGAGGGTTACGGCAAAAACTGGATGCACTTCGTGTACAAAATGGACAATCTCTTTCGAAGTATCAGGGTTTCGGACGAAAACTCATCTGTTACAAAGGGATTTCATTTTTTTGAACTTATTTGAACTCCAGACTTTTTGTGTGTTCAAAATGCACCATTAAAAGCCACATCATCAATTTTCAACCCTTTCTGACTTCATTTGGTATTTTTCATGCATTTACTGATTTTTTTGAGCTCAATGACCCTGAAATTGAAAAGCACTACAAATGAACTCTGAAAAGGTTGAAAGTTGGCATGGTATCATCATTTCACCCACATAGCATGTGCTAAAAAGTTGAGAGGGTTACGGCAAAAACTGGATGCACTTCGTGTACAAAATGGACAATCTCTTTCGAAGTATCAGGGTTTCGGACGAAAACTCATCTGTTACAAAGGTATTTCATTTTTTTTGAACTTATTTGAACTCCAGACTTTTTGTGTGTTCAAAATGAACCATTCAAAGCCACATCATCAATTTTCAACCCTTTCCGACTTCATCTGGTATTTTTCATGCATTTACTAATTTTTTTAAGCTAAATGACCCTGAAATTGAAAAGCACTACAAATGAACTTTGAAAAGGTTGAAAGTTAGCATGGTATCATCATTTCACCCACATAGCATGTCATAAAAAGTTGAGAGGGTTATGGCAATAACTGGATGCACTTCGTGTACAAAACGGACAATTCATTTCTTCACATGTAACTGCAGTGATATTCTAGATCAAAGGCATCATCATACTAGTTGTGGAGAGAAAGTCTTCACTTTTTCTTCGCTTGTGTCCTTTGCTTATTGCGCCGTAACCATGGATAATCTTCATCGTTTAACAGGGTGCTTGGTCCAGCCTTGACTTTGAAGGGAGGAATTTCATGAAACTTTTCATAATCTTCAGACATGTCTGTCTTGCCCTCCAATCCCACGATGTCTCTTTTTCCTGAAAGAACTATGTGGCACTTTGGCTCATTGTATGATGTATTCGCTTCCTTATCTTTTCTTTTTCTCGGTTTGGTAGACATGTCCTTCACATAGAAAACATGCGCCACATCATTGGCTAGGACGAATGGTTCGTCTGTGTACCCAAGATTGTTTAGATCCACTGTTGTCATTCCGTACTGCGGGTCTTCCTGTACCCTGCCTCCTAACAGATTGACCCATTTGCACTGAAACAAAGGGACCTTCAATTCATGGCCATAGTCAAGTTCCCATATGTCCACTATGTAACCATAATATGTGTCCTTTCCTCTCTTGGTTGCTGCATCAAAGCGGACACCGCTGTTTTGGTTGGTGCTCTTTTGATCTTGGGCAATCGTGTAAAATGTATTCCCATTTATCTCGTACCCTTTGTAAGTCAATACAGTCGAAGATGGTCCCCTGGCCAACGAGTACAGCTCATCAGAAACAGTGTTGTCACCCATGAGACGTGTTTGCAACCAACTGCCGAAAGTCCTGATGTGTTCATATGTAATCCAGTCGTCACACTGCTCCGGGTGTTTGGAGCGCAGAATATTCTTGTGTTCATCGACATACGGGGTCACCAAGGTAGAATTCTGTAGAACTGTGTAGTGTGCTTGAGACCAAGAATGCCCGTCCCTACATATTATTGAGTCCGCTCCTAGCGTGCCTTTTCCAGTCAGTCTCCCCTCATACCGCGATTGAGGGAGACCAATCTTCTTAAGGTCAGGAATGAAGTCAACACAAAACCCAATGACATCCTCTGTTTGATGGCCCATGGAGATGCTTGCTTCTGGCCTAGCGCGGTTACGAACATATTTCTTTAAGACTCCCATGAACCTCTCAAAGGGGAACATATTGTGTAGAAATACAGGGCCCAGAACGACAATCTCGCCGACTAGATGAACTAGGACGTGCGTCATGATATTGAAGAAGGACGGTGGGAACACCAGCTCGAAACTAACAAGACATTGCACCAAATCACTCCTTAACCTTGGCAGGATTTCTGGATCGACCACCTTCTGAGAGATTGCATTGAGGAATGCACATAGCTTCACAATGGCTAATCGAACGTTTTCTGGTAGAAGCCCCCTCAATGCAACCGGAAGCACTTGCGTCATAATCACGTGGCAGTCATGAGACTTTAGGTTCTGGAACTTTTTCTCTGCCATATTTATTATTCCCTTTATATTCGACGAGAAGCCAGACGGGACCTTCATACTGAGCAGGCATTCAAAGAAGATTTCCTTCTCTTCTTTGGTAAGAGCGTAGCTGGCAGGACCTTCATACTGCTTTGGATGCATGCCGTCTTTTTCATGCACATGTTGCTGTTCCTCCCGTGCCTCCGGTGTATCTTTTGTCTTCCCATACACTCCCAAGAAGCCTAGCAGGTTCACGCAAAGATTCTTCGTCACGTGCATCACGTCGATTGCAGAGCGGACCTCTAGGTCTTTCCAATAGGGTAGGTCCCAAAATATAGATTTCTTCTTCCACATGGGTGCGCGTCCCGCATCGTCAGTCGGAACAGATAGTCCGCCAGGACCCTTTCCAAAGATTACTTGTAAATCATTGACCATATCAAGTATGTGATCACCAGTACGGAGGGCGGGCTTCTTCCGGTGATCTGCCTCACCTTTGAAATGCTTTCCTTTTTTTCGACATTGATGGTTGGTCGGAAGAAATCGACGATGCCCCAGGTACACATTCTTCCTGCATTTGTCCAAATATATACTGTCAGTGTCATCTAAACAGTGTGTGCATGCGTGGTATCCCTTGTTTGTCTGTCCTGAAAGGTTACTGAGAGCAGGCCAATCGTTGATGGTTACAAACAGCAACGCATGTAGGTCAAATTCCTCCTGTTCGTTCTCATCCCACACACGTACACCTCTTCCATTCCATAGCTGTAAACGTTCATCAACTAATGGCCTTAGGTACACATCAATGTCATTGTCGGGTTGCTTAGGGCCTTGGATGAGCACTGGCATCATAATGAACTTCCGCTTCATGCACAACCAAGGAGGAAGGTTATACATACATAGAGTCACAGGCCATGTGCTATGCTTGCTGCTCTGCTCCCCAAAAGGATTAACGCCATCTGCACTTAAACCAAACCATACGTTCCTTGGGTCACCTGTAAAGCCGCTCCAGTTTCTCTCGATCTTTCTCCACTGCGACCCGTCAGCGGGTGCTCTTAACTTCCACGGTCTTTTATGTGCCATTGCATCAACTCGGCATGCTTTTTGTTTCTGAACAGACGTTTCAACCGTGGTATTATAGGAGCATACCACATCACCTTGGCAGGAACCCTCTTCCCGGTGCGCTGGCCCTCAACTTCACCAGGGTAATCTCTTCTGATCTTATACCGCAATGCACCGCATACCGGGCATGCGTTCAAATCCTCGTACGCACCGCGGTAGAGGATGCAGTCATTAGGGCATGCATGTATCTTCTGCACCTCCAATCCTAGAGGGCATAGAACCTTCTTTGCTTCGTACGTACTGCCGGGCAATTTGTTATCCTTTGGAAGCTTCTTCTTCATTATTTTAAGTAGCGAACTAAATCCCTTGTCAGATACACCATTGTCTGCCTTCCATTGCAGCAATTCCAGTGTGGTACCGAGGTTTCTGTTGTCATCTTCGCAATTTGGGTACAACCCTTTTTTGTGATCCTCTAACATGCGATCGAACTTCAACTTCTCCCTTTCACTTTCGCATTCTCTCTGTGCATCAACAATGACTCGGCGAAGATCACCATCGGGCACATCATCTGGTTCCTCTTGATCTTCAGCTCCCCCATTGCAGCATCACCATATTCAGGGGGCGGGTAGTTGTCATCATCCTCTTCTTCTTCGTTGTCTTCCATCATAACCCCTCTTTCTCCGTGCTTGGTCCAAACATTATAGCGTGGCATAAAACCCTTCTCAAGCAGGTGGAAGTGAAGGGTTTTAGAGTTGGAGAAAGCCTTCGTATTCTCACAGACAGTACATGGACAATGCATAAAACCATTCTGCTTGTTTGCCTCAGCCGCTTCGAGAAAATTATGCAGGCCCTTAATATACTCGGAGGTGCGTCGGTCACCGTACATCCATTGCCGGTTCATCTGCATGCGTTATATAGTTCTCATTATTGAACAACATATAACTCTCTAGAGCATCTAATTAAATCATACAAGTAAGAACTATCTAGAACAACATATAACCAAAACCATCGCACTATATAATAACAAACAATAATAAAAGTAAGAAAGTTACACAAGTATCTATCTAAATCATACAAGTAAGAAAAATTTTCTTTTAGAAAGAAGATAAGAAGAAGAGGCTAACCACGGTGGTGCCGGCGCCGAGATGGGCGCGGGCGATCGACGGCGGTGAGGACGGCGACGGGACAGGACGGACCACCAAACCTAGACAAATCTTGAGGAAAATGGAGCTTGGACAAGGAGATTCCAGAGGAGAAAGCTTAAGTGTGGCTCGGGCTTTTCATCGAACACCTCATGTGCATAGGAGGTGAGCTAGAGCACCACAAAGCTCTCCCACGGCCGGCCAAAAAACAGAGCAGTGCACTGCTCTGCTCGCGGGCAGGGTGGTATATATAGGCCGACCATTGGTCCCGGTTTGTGGCTGGAACCGGGACTAAAGGACATCATTTGGTCCCGGTTCCAGCCACAAACTGGGACCAATGGTTGTGGGCCAGGAGCGAGGCCCATTGGTCCCGGTTCGTGTCTGGAACCGGGACCAAAGGGGTCAGACGAACCGGGACCAATGGCCCACGAGGCCCGGCCGGCGCCCTGGCCTCACGAACCGGGACCAATGCCCCCATTGGTCCCGGTTCGTGAGTGAACCGGGATTAATGGGCTTTTCAGGGCTGGACCAAAGCCCTGTTTTCTACTAGTGTCTCTGTATGGAAAGGTTTATTTTGTGACAGTAGTAGTGCCATACATGTAGAGGAAATTTCCACCTCATGGAAAGAACAACTTAGAGAGATGCAAGCAGACGGCATATGCATGTCCACGAGCGTTCGCAAAAGTAAAAGTAGAATTAGCATGATTATTAAAATAACGAGCATTAGTATGTTTTTGACTTCGCATTTCCGTCGCGGACGCGTCCGCTTGCATCCTAGAACAGGTTGTAAAGGAAACTTGCATCTTGCTGAAGATATTGTTCTTGGGTTTTTTATCTCATGACTGTTGTGTTACATGGACATGCTGAAATAGTTATGCTGAACCATTGTGTTGTCATACGAACAGTGTAGATTTAAGAGCTAGGTAATGTATACTTCCTAGATGTTGAGTAATTGTTTGTAACTTGCTTATAGACTTCAGTAGTTTAGTTGTTTGTAACTTTGCTAATATATTTCAGTAGTTTAGTGTAAGAAATGAAAGGAGGTATCTAGAAAAGTATTGGGTTAGTGCTCCTGATGACATTTAAAGTAGGTAAATAATACACAAGGTTTGAATTTTAACTGACTGTTATGTGGTAATATTTGAATCTGACTGTTATGTGATGATCACCAAACTTGACCGTGACCAGGATCCATGCAGGAAACATGCAAGGTACAGAGAAATCAGGTCAGCCACTTTGCCTCTTTATCTTTTTAGAAACTGAATAGAGGATGTAACAAACCAGCCCATGATCTTGCAGTGCTTTTCCCGGCTGATAGGATTAGAAATGTTTGGATGGGGCCTGCCAATTGCTAGATAGTTGTCCTTTGGCAGTGCTCACTTGGAAAATGTTGAGGAAGTCCTGTTTTTTCAATAAAAGGTAAAAGAAATAACACAACAAGAACTTCATAGTATGTATGGTAAACTCTTGGTTCTACCAAATGTTTGTTCTTAAAATGTATTCACACGTATGACGCCACTGTACTATTGTACTGTTGTATCAACACAAACATCCTGCATTTGGATGGAACAAATCTCTTACAAATACCGAGGAAACATGGCCAGTCAAGAGCATGCTATTATCTTTTAATGTTTTCTTTCTTTTTGCCAAATGGAGGTGAGAAGATATATGTCCAAATTGGAATTTTTGTAAATTTTTAATATCTTGAAAATTGGGCGATCATTTTAGATCTAAGACATTAGTCATACATTTAAAGTACATAAATGCTTTACTATTTTTCTCCAAACAGAGGGGACAAGATATATGTTCTTATTGCAATTTCTGCAATTTTTTAAAAGATGTGAACTGGGTGATCGATTATATCTAAGATATTTGTCATATGTATCTTACATTCAGATCATTATTTTTACTTTGTCAAGGGATAATAAAAATATCAACTATGAAACCTTTACTCATGCAGTCAAAGTAGATTTTGTCTGATCAATTTACTTCTGGAGAAACCTTAATTGTGGGGAAACCTTTCTCCAAACTATCTGTTGTTTGAAATATAAATATTTAAATCAATAAGAAATTAAATATTGGTATTCATGTAATTAGTTTGCCTATGGATCAATGAACCAATAAGCTACCAAAGGAGGAGGGGGTGGGGGGGGGGGTAAAAGGGACCCAAAGCATTTTCATATGTCGACGGGCGTGACAGCTCGGTCCTTCTACGAACCCCACCCAACGCTTTACTGCCCCCTCTCGGCTTGATCACCGGCATGGAGGCCAAATCGATGCAGCGAGAGAGAGGGATCGAGGGATCATGGGTGAGAAAGAGGAGCGGCGGCGCGGAAAGAGGGGAGCGTTAGGGTGCCTCTGAAGGGAGGGGAGCAGGAGCCCCATAGGGAGGCGGAGCAGTGGCATCTGGCGTGGAGGTTGTGGAGCTCTGTGACTACGACATGGCGCGAGGTTGTGGCGGCAAGCATCGGTGCTGATTCCGTGACTTGCAACATGGAGTTTGGGGTGATGAGAGTTGGAGAGGATAAGAGAATATGGAAGGGAATGAATGATGGGTAGGCGATGGTTTGTATGTGAGTGGAATCCTTTTTTCTATCGTAAATATAGACCATTTGACAATTTTATTTTAGTCAAACGTCATTGATATTTACAGATTTTCTTTTATTTCAAAGAAGTATGTTGCATATACAATTATTTGTCAATACTTCACAGGTAAGTACTGGTTTGGAGCTCCAAACCTTACCTAATAAGATCTAATTTCAAACAACTAGAACACTTAACATGTTACGGAGAATGGTTGGTTCAACAGTAAATGTTACATGTTGCGGATTCAACAAGTGTTTCGACGTCTTAGTCTACAAGTTCGTAAGTTAGGTTGGTTCCACTTCATTTACCTCTAAAGCCTCATGTTGTGGATTCTATTACAATATTGTTTGGTCGGCCACTCATTCTCATCATTGGTATAAAGAGAATTAATGTGCAACCAATATCCCTCGATTCATATGGTATTGAATTAAGAGCATATGGAGAAAAAAGTAGTTTGAATCATGATGATTAATATGTTCACCCGGAATTTGAGTACCAGCCATCTTGATTTTGTTCTTTTTTTGCTGGGAATCTTGATTTTGCTCATTTTTTGTGTATTAGAAAAAATTATCACAACACAACCATAAACCACATGGGGCATATACATTGGAAATGAAAATGATAATTTGATCGGTGTCTCTGTATCTATCCTAATAATACTGTTGTCCCGTGGCAACACACAGGCATTTAGCTAGAGATACTACAAGGCAATGGCTAATTGTTATTCCTGCCATTGAAGATGTGAGTTAGTTTTGCCTCTCCTGTCAACATTATTTTGCCTCTCCGTCTCTCAGTTCCATCGTCGCCATGACAAAGGTAAACGAAGTTGGTGTTCTTTTGTATAAACATTATCTGCTAAGAAAATTTTGTTAGTTTGTGCAATATTTTCAATTTTGTAGATTTCGTGGTGCTAACATATATTAAGATAACACAAACTTACTTTCTTTGTTTCAGAGCATGATGCTATGTTGTGGTGTTTGGTTTGCATTTCAACAGTGACGTTTGCATAGGTATTGTGTGCAGTTGCAACATCCAGTCATGTTGATTGAATCTACTTTCTTTTCTTCATGTAAAAATTATAGGATAAAATCAATGTGTAAGTTTTTATGTCAATCCACCAGATTTTCCAGACAGTTGGGGAACTGACTGCGGTAGCGAAGCTGCGGGAGTGGTGGACATGCAATGAGGGAAGGACAAAGAAGGGAGGATGAGGAAGGAGGGATGGAGGTGTCGGAGCTGAGAAAAAAGAGGGAAATACCAAAGGGAGCTGGCATGGAAAGAAAGCGAAGTTGTGCCCCAAGGTTAGAGTGTGATCGTGCTATAATTGTTACCTTTTATCAATGCCCATGTTCATTCTCGGAGGCTCCACACAATCGTTGTCAAGGAAGATGGCAAACTCATTGAGGACGATCATTGTGGTGATTTCTAAGCTCAATTTCTGGTGGAGTAGTCTCGTGACAAATTAAGAGGACAACCCATGAGTAACTCATAAATTTGTAAAATCACCTTGTTTTTTCATGCATATTCATGTTACCTACGAACGTTAGATGTGATTGATTTGGTGAAGAAACAATGGAGGAGATGGTGGTTTTGCGATGTAAAATATATGTCTGAATCAAGTATTGTTCACTTAATCATCTATTTCATTTTTTCAAAATAATTATCTGTTTGATTTATTTACAAGCATTCGCCCGTAGCAACGCACGGACATTTTACTAGTACGTTTTAGATAGGGGAATCCCCCCAACCCCACACGGTAGCGGCTGGAAAAATACGTTTGGGAATCCCCCCCACTTGGGCCGGCACACGCAATGAGAAAGAGAGTGATAGTGTATCTCGATGATGCAGCAAAATGTGGTCATAGCCATTGAAGATTATGATTATTTTCCCCCTTGCAACCTTTTGCTAGTATTTGATAATGGGGGAAACGAGGAAAGGTGTTGCTGCTTTGAGATTCGTATATGCCAGGTGTCACGCGCTCGAGGTGGTCTCCCATTTTGCTGCCTACGACCCGATCGTACAAGATGTTTTTTCCTTGGATGACCAATGAAGAGTTGAATCAGGCAGACGATTTGGCGTCCGGATTCTGAAAATCACACACGAGCTGATACACATGAGCTACAAATACCAAATTCACATGGTTGGAGGCTTGGGACCGACAACCAGTATACTACTAACTGAACATATACTGTCTTAATCGGAACCGCTCTCATGTAGTAACTGAACCTACAGTGCTAAGACTATGAACAGGTCCACTAGCTAGCTATGAATTGCTAACAGTAGTAATATATTGTACAGAAGGCCCATCCTACAGTCGACAATCCATCCGAAGCTACCACTGATTGCCCCCCACTTCATGTATCAGGTCACAAAATTCACCTTCATGGCTCATCTGTAAGACTGTAACACTGTAGTACTGCTGATGATTCATGTCAACGAAAAGTAAACGAATTGCTCATCTGCACAGACAGCAGTTTTTCAGAGAGAAGCACAGCCAGTAACTCAGGGTAATAATCATCAGGAGCGTCTCAACCTTTCCGTGGAAGAAGTGAATTTCAATCGGCGATCACCGTAACTCGTCAACTTGGGGTATCAATAGATACCATTATGGCAGTATTACTCCTTGGTCTCAATAATCCATTCCAACATAAAACGCTACAGAACTCCTATGAAAGTCCTTTCCCAAATGAACAACTAAAAAAAGTTGGGCATATTTTCGGTAGAAATAGAACGGACAAGGAACACATTGTGGACCCGACAGAATTGGGCAGACACAAAAGGGAATACCAAACTCACATTGTGGATCCGACAACATTTTTGGCAGGCACAAAGGGGGAGAAGGTGCATGCAAACAAACAAGAAACCTTTGTAGAGTCTAACCATTTGGCAGAAATATGGGGTGTAACCGTGTAGCACTTGTAAATCGTAATTTCAATCCTTTGATCTGAAGAGCTAGCAACAATAGGAAATGAAAATGCTAAACAAAAATCCTCTAAAATTCCTTCCCGTTCTATTGTTAAGGCAGTTTTAAAATGGGCAAAGAGCACTCGGCTCAAAGCAGGCTATAAAAAGCCAGATTACAGATAGCAAAAATAGTTACTAAAAAACACCACTTCATAGAAGTGACTGAAACACCATTGAACAAAAATTGACTGAAATTAAAAAGAAACAGTCGCCGCCGTTTTAGCAATTCCAGAATATGAAATGCTGCAAAATCCTTTTCAATGGATATATCTATAAAAATATCGGCCATTTCTCGAATAAACCGTCAATGTAAAGTACAATGGGCAAAAGCACTGAGAGCAGGATGTAAAATTGCTGTCCTGATTCTGAAAACTGCATACGAGTGATATGCATGAACTCCCAATACTGTGCTCGAATTACATGGATCCCAAAATCAGTGAGGCTAGCTGAGCATATCCTATCCTGTTCCATCCTATTCCCAACCATGCCCATGTAACCTACAGTGCTATGACTCTAAACCCTGGCGGTATGAACAGCTCCAGCTATAAGTTGCTAACAGTAGTGACATATTGTACCCAAGGCCCATCGTACAGTCCACCACCCATCCGAAGCTACCACTGATTGCCTGCTTCTTCATCATGCATTAAAAGTCCCAAAATTCACCATCATTCATGGCTAATGGCTACATCCGTAATCATGTAATGCACGGCCGATGATTAATGGCGACAAAAGGTACTGCACGAAATTCCTCATCTGCACGGAAAGTTTCAGGGAGAAGAACAGTCAGAGAATTACTCGAGGCCGGTGATCATCACGAGCATCTCCACCTTGCGTGGAAGAGAATTAATTAGTGAGGTGAGGTGAGGCGAGGTGGGCGCTTACGGCGACTCGTCGTCGTCGTGGTCGTGGTCGCGCCGGAAGGCCATTTTGGCCGTGTCCTTCCAGAGGGACGCCTCCATCTCCTTCTCGAAGAGCCGCTTCTCGGCGCGCCGCAGCGCGGCCTCCAGCTCCTCGATCCGCTCCTGGTTTCTCTGGTGGAGCAGCTCGTGCAGCCTCCTCTCCAGCTCCACCGCCGAGACCCCGTGGTACCGATCAGCGTCGTCGTCGTCGTCCTCCTCCTCCTCGTTGTTATCATGGTCGTCCTCGTCGCCGAGGTCGCTCTCGAATCCCTGCCGGCAGTCGGCAATGTCGTCGTCGTCGTCCGACGGCTCTGCTCCGCGTTCGTCGCGCTCCTCTCCAGTCGAAAACGGCGGCGTGTCTGCGCCGTAGCTGGCACGAACGCGCTCGATCTCCGCGTGGAACTCCTCCTCCAGCACGTCCATCCTCCTGCGGCTCGCCGCCTCCATGTCCGCGCCGGAGGACGAGGCGACCTGGTGCCGATGACGACGACGATGGTCCTCGGAGCGCGCGTTCGCGGTCTGCGGCTCGTTCCCGTCCGTGAGGCAGCTCGACGCGGCCGAATCGGGGTTGAGGGTTCCCGACACGTCGTCGTCGCCGCCGGTGTTGGTCGTCGCCATGGCCTGCTGGCCCTTGAACTCCCTGATCAGCGTCTCCATCTCCGCGCGCACCCTGGCCATCTTGTTGAACTCGTCAGACGTCTTAGCCAGCAGGAACACCAGGCTCAGCCCGACGCTCAGGTCCGACGGCCTCGTCGTGTCGCCACCGGTACCGTCACCGGCCGCCGCCGCGCATGCCGCTGGAATCAACAATTTCTCGTGAGTCGTGACGGGCTCGACACCAAACTAAATTCGATCGACTGCCAGAATACTAGTGCGAAGTGAGAGTTCGAACGAACGTACCCGAGGCAGAGGCCCCCGAGGAGTCCCTGAGCTCGCGCTCCTCCACGGCGACGATCTCCTTCTCGACCACCGCCTTCGGCGGCCGGCCTTTGCCGTCGGCGCGGCCCTTCCCGCCGAGCCTGGCGAGCCGCGCCCACCGGAACCTGGGCAGCAGCGCCCTGGGCGTCGCGGCGGCGGACGAGGGCCCCTCGACCCCGAACTCCTCGCCGTCGTTGAGGTAGTCGAGGATCCTCCGCCTGCTCGTCCCCTCGGCGGCCGCAGCCACAGCCATGGGGAGCCGCGCCGACCGACCGGCAGAGCGGAAGATGCGAACGACGGAATGTGGAAAGCCGGGTCCTCGGATTCCTGGGAACGAGGTGGAGCGGAAGGAGCAAAGCGGTTTTCAAACGGTCGTGGGGGGCGGTCACGGCGGGGCCCGCCCACAGCGACCTGTCTAATACCCCTCTCTCTCTGTCTCTGCTTATTATTTTATCCTCTTTTAAAAGTCTGATGGATGGAGCGTCAGATAGGGCGATGAGATGGCACGGGATTATTGCGAGTTTGTTTAGAGATGGCGTAGTTTGATGGAGCGTGGCTTGATCTGCAGGTAGGTCAGGTGTTGCGAGCTCCGATTTGAATCGTTGTCATTTTGTCTCTGTCGGCTGCCGCTCCTTCCTGCTGCCTAGCACTTGGCGATGCTGATCAAAGTGGTTACTAGGCCACTTGCACGGCGACTAGGTGGCCAGCCGGGGCGCCAACTGAGTAACGGACACACGCAAGGCAACCTCAGCTCAGCTCAGCTCGGCGGCCTCATCGAGATCTCGCAGAGATCACGGGAGCCACGCACGCAAACGCAAAGCAAGCGACCAACGGAAGACCCAAGCGATTATGACCCCTAATCATCATAAGAAGCAATCTAGCCAGCCAGCCAGCCAGCGTATATACTCCCATTTGACCGGCCGGCTCCCGTTCGAATCGCCGGCCGGTTCGCCGAGACCAAGTATACGTACGTATGTGTGCGTGACAGGGACGTCGTGAGGACAGGCGACCTAGCTAGCCGCGGCAGGCGGCAGCAAAATTTATGTGGGAGGAGATGCTGCCCATGGCGGTACGGGTCTCGCCCACCGGACGCGAGACAAGACGAGGCGCGACGGCCGACGACGGGACAGCATATCTCGCCCACCTGTTATCCGATGGGCACCGCTCAACTCACCGCTGACATGACTACAGGAGTAATCTAATCTTATCTACGTACAGTAGTAACCACCGTTGCGCGATTCAGCCAACATTTTCTGCCGTCGTCGTCGGAGTGGAGCGGAGGGGAATATCGGCAGGGCACTTATATTCCGCCGGTCTTTGAGATGCTGCAACTACTGTATTTTCTTACTCAGAGATGCTCGGTTGGGTCGTGTATCGGTTAAGCTGTACGTATGCCGTCTGGGCACGGCGCGACAGGCGAAAGAGGACAGCGGCGGCTGCCTGCCGCAGGACGAACAAGACGCCATGGGCGCCGAGTCGTTGCGTGCGTGCGTACGTCGCCTGTGCTGTGTACGTGTGGCAGGAATGCGCCGTGCCGAGGCGTCCGCGCGAACTCTTCTCTGCTGTGGTGGCGGCGTTGCTGGCCATGGCATGGGATCCAGCGTGACATGACATGACAGCCTCGCGGCGGAGTATCTGCAGTGGATAAGAACAAGGATTTTGTCCTTGTTTGCCCACTTGGCCTTGTTTAATTCATCGGCTTTCGAAGCAAAAAAGAACCCACATGATTTCTAGTCATGCCCGATAACCACTCCGGCACGACCACTTGCTTGCCATTACTTCGTCTAATTGGGCCTTACCAGGTTGACAGACATCTGGTTGCTACAATTTTTTTTTTTTGAGAACAACCTGGTTGCTACATGGTCGATGCTTTCCGTTATTCAGGGGTTATGCCCGGTTCAAAAAAAAAAAAAAAAGACATCTGGTTGCTACATGGGCCACACAATGCAGCCTCCTCGTGTGTGTCTCACGCCTCCCATGCAACTATCCTGGGCCTTTTGCTAACACGAAGACTTTCCAGGGCCATTCTCTGTAAAAGAAAAAATTGAAGGCCGAAAGCTCCTCCCCAGCGCCTTAAGCGCCAGGGAGAGGGTAGCTAGCGCTCACGCGCACCCCCTCATGGGCCGGCCCATGCAAAAGAGGCAAGCGCTCGCTCGGGACACCCTGGTTTTCCCGGTTCGCTGCTCACGGTTGACCAGTCCACCGTTGAAAGATTGACCGTTAAATTTTGGGAAAATATGTTTTTTTAGAAAAATCAGGATTGTTTTCAAAAACACAAACTCAAAAAAAAAATCACGGTTTCAAAAAAGTTGACAAAGTCGAAAAAGTCCACAAGTTCAAAAAAATTATGTGGATTTGAAAAAAGTCCATGAACTTGAAAAAGTCAAGGTATCAAAATAAGTTCACGGCTTCAAAAAAAGTTCACGGAAAGGATTTGAAAAATATTCATGAATTCGAAAAAAGTTTGCGGATATAGGAAAAGTTCATTGATTGTGAAAAAGTTTGTGGACTTTCAAAAAACCATTCACGGATTTGGAAAAAGTTCATCAATTTTCAAAAAAATGTTCATGAATTGGAAAAAAGTTCACAAATTTTGACAACAAAGTTGGTAAATTCGGAAAAGGTTTCTGGATTGAATATATTGACACATTTGGAAAAAGCTCGTGGATTCGGAAAAAGTTCACGTGTTTTAAAAAATCATTCATGATTTTGAAGAAATTTTTTGAATTTGAAAAAGTTCACGCATTTATGAAGATTAAATTTTTTAAAAGGAAATAAAAAAAGAAAAAGGAAAAAACCATATAAAACCGTCTAGAAACCCATAAAAAGAGAAGTCAACCCAAAGAAAAATAAAGGTACACGCATCGGCCTTTTGTTGCTTTGTCGGGATCCGTCGAAGAGAATCTGGTAAAAGGGTTCCTATGCCTCCCGCCGGCGCCGACGCCGGTCTACCTCGTCTCCGGTGGCCTTAGGGCCATGGCGGCGTGGTGTATCCCAGCCCTTGCTGGCGGGAGGGCTTCGTTTTAAGTTGTTTCTTCGAGTTTTGTTAGGGTTTGTGTCCTGCTCAGGAAGACGAGACGATGGCGGCTCTGTGAAAATGGAATAAGGTTCTCCCCGCCTAGCCCCCATCCCGGTGGTGCGTCTAGCATTGTTGGTGGGCGTGTGGAGGTGTGTCTCCGGCGAATATGTCCTTGGTGGATTTGCTCAGATCTGATCGTAGTTCGTCTGCGTTCGTGTGTCTTCAGGTTGGATCCTTCCGATCTTTGCTACTCTTCAGTGGCGGCGGTTGCTGTTCTGGGGCGCTGGTCCTATGGGGTCTTAGCACGACGACTTCCCGACTGTCTACTACAACAAGTTTTGCCCGGCTCCGACGTGGGAGGGCGATGATGGCGGCGTGCCTTCGGCTCGCTTCAGTGCTTGTAGTCGTCGCTAGGTGGTCTACGGATCTAAATATATTTTATTTATTTCTAGTGTTCGCTGTACTGCCATGATTGAAGATGAATAGATCGGAAGTTTTCCCGCAGAAAATAGAGAATCTGGTAAAAAGATTTTGTCAAAAATACCCGAAATAGAAAATCAGAATGCATCACGTGTGGACTCTACTTTACAACAACAAGCTACAAAATATCCCCTTCGATCCGTATTACTTGTCGCTCAAACGGATGTATCTCTAGATAAGTAATATCGATCATAGGGAGTACCTAATTCCTATAACCACCCGTGAGAGTCTCTCTCCCTTCTCATTATTTTGGAACTGGTAGGGGAGAGAACCATGTCCCCACCGCCAGACAACCCTAGCTTTGTCGTCCCGGATGACCAGATGGCATCTTAGCAACCAGATATGTGGTGATGCCCGTGTCGACATCTTTGCGTCCTCCACGCTCAGATCCCGATCCGACTGTCCTAAACGCAGGACACTGAGTAGGATTCGGCCACAGGATACATTGAGAATCAGGAACTGGGGGATACAAATGGAGCAAAATGAGAGGGGGAGAGAGAGGATAGTGTTTTACTCTGTTTTATGTTTGATGGGGAAGATGACCCTGTTCTCTTGGTTACATAGGCCACTGCATGTAGTTTGGACACATCCAACAACACAAACCCACGCTCCTCTAACAGGACTGAGCTTTTCCTTGAGACTCCCTTTCAGGTATTGTCGGTGTGGGCCGACCCTTAGGTGTGACCAATTTGTAGTCCAATCCCTAGAGGTCCTGGATGAAAAGGCTAAGGGTCCGATGTCTACTACGCAATTTTTATTCTTGTAGACGTTGTTGGGCCTCCAAGTGCAGAGTTTTGTAGGACAGTAGCAAATTTCCCTCAAGTGGATGACCTAAGATTTATCAATCCGTGGGACGCGTAGGATGAAGATGGTCTCTCTCTCAAACAACCCTACAATCAAATACAAGAAATCTCTTGTGTCCCCAACACACCCAATACAATGGTAAATTGTATAGGTGCACTAGTTCGGCGAAGAGATGGTGATACAAGTGTAGTATGGATAGTAGATATAGATATTTATAATCTGAAAATAAAAAAACAGTAAGGTAGCAAGTAACAAAAGTGAGAACAAACGGTATTGCAATGCTTGAAAACAAGGCCTAGGGTTCATACTTTCACTAGTGCAATCTCTCAACAGTGCTAACATAATTGAATCATATAATAATCCCTCAACGTGCGACAAAGAATCACTCCAAAGTTCCTATTAGCGGAGAACATAAGAACAAATTGTTGTAGGGTACGAAACCACCTCAAAGTTATCCTTTCCGATCAATCTATTGAGCCATCCCTATAAGTGTCACAAACAGCCCTAGAGTTCGTACTAAAATAACACCATATGATACGCATCAACCAACTCTAATGTCACCTAGATACTCCAATGTCACCACAAGTATCCGTGAGTTGATTATTCGATATGCATCAAACAACTTCAGATTCATAATATTCAATCCACACAAAGAACTTCAAAGTTTCTATCGGAGAAAAGAAAATGAAAACGCGTACCAACCCATATGCCTAGATTACCCCAATGTCACCTCGGGAATTCGCAAGTTGATTACCAAAACATACATCAAGTGAATCAATAGAATACCCCATTGTCACCACGGGTATCCACATGCAAGACATACATCAAGTGTTCTCAAATCCAAAATATTCAATCCAATAATAATGAAACCTCAAAGGGAAAGACTCAATTCATCACAACAAGATAGAGAGGGAAGAAACACCATATGATCCAACTATATTAACAAAGCTCGCGACACATCAAGATCGTGTCAAATCAAGAACACGAGAGAGAGAGAGAGATCAAACACAAATCTACTAGTACACACCCTCAGCCCCGAGGGTGAACTACTCCCTCCTCATCATGGAGACCGCCGGGATGATGAAGATGGCCTCCGGTGATGATTTCCCCCTTCGGCAGGGTGCCGGAACAGGCTCCAGATGGTATTTCTTCGGTACAGAGGCTTGCGGCGGCGGTGTTGAAGTTCTAGGTTTATTTCTGGGGGTTTCTCTATTTATAGGATTTTTCAGCGTTGGAATCACGCAAAAAAGGACTTACGGGGGGCCCACAAGGCAACAGCACACGACCCCCCCAGGGCGCGCCGTGTTGCCTTGTGGCCTCCTCGTGGTTCTTCTGGTCCTTCCACGAAGCTTCGGGGGTCTCTTTTGGTCCAAAAAAATCATCAAAAAGTTTCGTCCAATTCTGAGAACTTTTATTTCTGCACAAAAAACAACACCACGGTAGTTCTGCTGAAAACAACGTCAGTCCGGGTTAGTTCTAATCAAACCATACCAAAACCATATAAATTGTTATAAACATGGCATGAATACTTCATAAATTATAGATACGTTGGAGACGTATCAGCATCCCCAAGCTTAATTCCTGCTCGTCCTCGAGTAGGTAAATGATAAAAGAAATAATTTATGAAGTGTGAATGCTAGCATAGTGCATAAGTTTGATCAATGATAATTTCAATCACTTTTCCTAGCATCATAACAACAACTCTTTCTCATAAAACTTATCATGATAAAGTAGCAATCAATTCACATGTTGTGGTTTAAACAATTCATTCTCTTGAAACTTAACAAGCTATGTTCTTAGTCACCAAACAATTTCAATGCATCTCATTTTCAACAAAGTCTAAGTAAGAGCTCCACATACTCAATTATCATATATTCTTCTATGATTGCTAGTACTCAAAGCATATTTTTAGAGCAATGGCATCCATCGAACACAGAGAAAGATAGGGGCTTAATGTTTCGCCTCCCAACTTATTTATCATAGAGATAATTGTCAACAATAATAATTCATGATCAAATATATTTGAATGGCCATATGTGCCTGGATCTATCCCCACCACATGATGCTTGCCAACTATAGAATAGGTTGGAATAAGAAATTGACTCAACATAAAAAGTAAATAACATGAAAGTAAATAACATAAAAGTAAATAGAATGCCCCTTCGCAGAGGGAAGCAGGGATTTGCAGAGGTGCCAGAGCTCATAGCTTAAAATAGAGATGAATACATTTTGAGTGGTATCTCTTTCCTGTCCACGTCACGACTAAGGTATTCAATATCTTCCATACTAAACACAGTATGGCCGGTTCCCATGCAGAAATGAAAATTTTAACTCCCCCTCAATGAGGGTGTCCCGGACTAGGGGGTACTCGGGCTGCCGGCCTATCTCTCATAGGCCGGATTAATGGGCCGCTCTTTACTCATCGAAGGATGGCCGGATTGCGGGCGACCCCGTGCACCAGAAGGAAACCTCCGAAGACTTGGCGTCTCCTCCAAGAAATATTTAGTGTAACTGGCATGTTTATCCCCTGATGGCAACCGACCATATGTAACCCTAGGTCCCTCTGGTGTCTATATAAACCAGAGGGTTTAGTCCGTAGGGGAAGGAGAACCATTATCACCATACCCACCTAGGGTTTAGCCCATCCGATCTCGAGGTAGGTCAATTCTGTAATCGCCATACAATCACATCAATACAATCAAGCAGGACGTAGGGTTTTACCTCTTCGAGAGGGCCCGAACCTGGGTAATCGCTGTCTCTGCGTTCCTTGTTATCCATTGACTCCAAGATCCACAGTTCGGACCCCCTACCCGAGATCTGCCAGTTTTGGTACCGACATTGGTGCTTTCATTGAGAGCTCCGGTGTTGGGTCGTCAAGGATCATTGGCTCGCCTAGTCATCAACGACGGCATCCGTAGCGGGGACATCTTCGTCCCCGGCCAGCTTTTCGCGTTCGGCAGCATCGTGCTGCACGCCAACCCGACCGGTCACCTTGACCAAGTCGGCAGCTTCGCCCCTGAGCAGGAGATCAGGTTCGGCAACCTAGAGTAGGTCGCTGACTCTCGGGGCAATCTGATCTTTACTAGGTTCTCAGCTTTACCTGAGGAGCCTAATAATCCCGAGGCCTTAACTTCGGATCTTCTCCTTGGCCCCGTCTCCGGGCCGGTCCTCAGTTCGGATCTGGCCTCGAGTTCGGATCCGATCCCGGCGCCAGAGAACCAGGGGTGCCCTTGGCCGAACACACTGCCCAAGGATGAATCCGGTGGACCTCTCGCTTTTAAGCGAGATGTTAGATCGGATCCAGAAGATGAGCATCGCAGATGGCCCGTCCTCGGTCCATGAGCAGATCGGACTGGAGGCCAACCGCGGGAATTTTACGTCCCACCCACCACCCACTTAGTAGCCACTGTCGAAGACTTAACCGACATGTTGGACTACGCCTCCGAGGAGGCCGACGACATGGACGAGGATATCGACGTCACGCCCTATATAGCTCCCTCCCTTGCCACTCCCAACACCGGAAAGTGGACCACCACCTCCACGTACGACGTTTACATGGTCGACACCCCCAAGAAGGATGGCGACACCCCCAAGAAGGATGGCGATGGCCCCGACGAGGAACCGCCCAAACGCCGACGAAGGCGATCCAGGGGACGAGGAAAGGGCAAGGAAAACAACACAGGCACAAACGGCACCGGAGATAATGACACTCCGGACAACATGGGGGAGCTCGGCGACAACACCACCCCCGAACAGCACCACGACGCATCTGAAGGGCACGAGGACCAGGGTAACCCTGAGGACCCCGAGGACTCTGAGGACAGCAACTACCTCCCTTGTTCCGAAGAGGAGGATAGCCTCGGACCCGAGGATTTCGTCGTCCCCGAGGACCCCCTAGACCAGGAAAGATTCAAGCATCAGCTCATAGCCACTGCCCGAAGCTTGAAGAAGAAGCAGCAGCAGCTAAAGGCCGAACAAGATACCCTCAATGATAGATGGACGATGGTCTTAGCAGCCGAAGAAGGCTTCGACAATCAGCGCCAGGATCAATACAAAAGTTACCCACGACAGCGTCTGCTCCCGTCATTTGAGGAGGATGAGGCCCTTGAGCCCACACATCCCAGACGAACTCAGACAAGCCAGCCCGACCGCCCCCTTGAGGACGAGACAGGACGGCTGGAGAAACCGAATACCCACCCGCGCCCCCTCGCCGGGCGGGCAAGGACCCGGTTCAACTGGATGACCCATATGATATGCGGCATGACCTAAACGCCAGAGGGATACAGTCAAGATCCATTTACGGGTCCAGAGGACACACGCCTGCTGGATGGGATGGATACCAAGCCTGGCGCGATAGGAATGATAGAACCCGGGAGCAGCACCGTGCTCGGATGATGACCGATCTCCGGCACGACGTGGCCCGGGTCAGAGGCGCCACACACCCAATGTGTTTTACAGTCGAGGTGATGCAGCATCAGTTCCCCGAAGGGTTTAAACCCGTGAACATAGAACAGTACGATGGGACAACTGACCCTGCCGTGTGGATCGAAGATTTTCTTCTCCACATCCATATGGCCCGAGGAGATGACCTCCACGCCATCAAATATCTGCCATTAAAACTTAAAGGACCGGCAAGGCACTGGTTGAACAGCCTACCCGAAAACTCCATCGGGAGCTGGGAGGAGCTCGAGGATGCATTCCGAGCCAACTTTCAAGGCACCTATGTTCGGCCGCCGGATGCCGACGACCTGAGCCACGTCGTTCAGCAGCCCGGGGAGTCAGCTCGGCAATTCTGGAATCGGTTCTTGACAAAGAAGAACCAGATCGTCGACTGTCCGGATGCCGAAGCAATCGCCGCATTCAAGCACAGTATTCGGGACGAATGGCTCGCTCGCCAGCTCGGCCAAGATAAGCCAAGAACAATGTCGGCCCTCACCTCCTTAATGACCCACTTTTGCGCGGGTGAGGATAGTTGGTTAGCTCGTAGAAGCAACCACCCCGAAGACCCCGGCACTTCAGAGGCCCGGGACGGGAACGGGAAACCCCGGCGCAACAAGAATAATAAGCGCCGGCACACAAACAATGGCAGTGAAGCCGATGACGCGGCAGTAAATGCTGGGTTCAGCGGCTCAAAATCGGGACCACGGAAGAAGCCCTCTAAAGGGAACCGGGACGGCCCGACTGCATTGGACAGAATCCTGGACAGGCCCTGCCAGATCCACAGTACCCCGGACAAGCCCGCCAACCACACCAACCGTAACTGTTGGGTAATCAAACAGGCCGGCAAGCTCACAACCGAGGAACAGAGCAAGGGTCCCCGCAGCGAGGATGACGATGAACCTCGCGGGCCGAACAATGGAGGCCAAAAGCAGTTTCCTCCCGAGGTAAAAACCGTGAACATGATTTACGTCACGCATATACCCAAGAAGGAGCGGAAACGCGCACTTTCGGGATGTCTATGCCTTAGAGCCGGTGGCCCCGAAATTCAACCCATGGTCGGCTTGCCCGATCACTTTTGACCGTCGAGACCATCCGACCAGTATCCATCATGGAGGAACGGCGGCTCTGGTGCTCGACCCCATCGTGGATGGGTATCACCTCACCAGAGTCCTTATGGACGGAGGCAGCAGCCTCAACCTGATTTACTCAGATACAGTGAGGAAGATGGGAATCGACCCGTCAAGGATCAAACCCAGTAACACCACCTTTAAAGGTGTAATCCCAGGCATCGAGGCACACTGCTCGGGATCCGTGACATTGGAAGTAGTCTTCGGTTTGCCCGACAACTTCTGCATTGAAGACTTAATCTTTGACATTGTTCCCTTCCGCAGCGGTTACCACGCACTCCTCGGCCAGACAGCGTTTGCCCGCTTTAACGCCGTCCCGCACTACGCATATCTGAAGCTCAAGATGCCAGAACCGAAGGGTGTTATTACCGTCAATGGTACACCGAGCGCTCGCTCCGAACAGAGGAGCACACAACGGCTTTAGCCACTGAAGTCCAGGCCGCCGAAGAAGCGTCGCAGGCCCAGTCTACCATCAAGGCACTGGACGCACGCAAACGCGCCCGAGCTACGGCCTCGGTCCCGGAGCACTCCCGTGCTCACCCTAAATAGGGATACGCGCCCCACAGCACGGCCCACCCAGCCGTGAAATACGTGCCTCGAGTGCACAACTTCGCGCTCAAGATTCCATGGGCAGCTGTGGGGGCAAACGACTCAAGGGCCGAGAGCTCGGTTCGACTAAGCCACAGCCAAAGATGTTCCCGGAACACTACCAAATAACAGGCACCATCTAGGGCCTGATCAGCGTTAAGCTGATACACTGCGGCGACTTCTCAAAACCCTTTCCCAAGGGCTCATCCACCGAACATTATTACTTCCGCCAATCATACAGTTGACAACTCCAATCATGCGGAAGCTTCATAAAGAGCAAAGGCGCAGACGTGCGGCAGGGCGCAGTAGGGACGTCAAATCAGTCATGAAGGCCTGTGTAAACCTTTCCTCTAATGTATTTATTTCTTAAAGTATCTATAAAAGTTACTTCGGCGGTCCGGATTGTATGGATAGACGTCACAAATTCAAAGAAAATAAAGACCATTTTTTCTGGTCATACTGCAGTCAATTATGTTGCGCTTTCCTTTCCGCTTTTCGGCCGAAGTAAACTATTATGATACGTGCCTTTTTAGATGTGCTCGGCTAATAGACCGGGGGCTCAAACATCAATCTTGCCCCAAACATCATTCCGGCACCAATTTTATTACATGTGCTCGGCGTCATGGATATTGCATTATATGAATCAGTTCCGAATTATGTCTTTGGTCAATGGTTAGGTTGCCTGGCTCCTGTGTTTTCCCTCTTACGTTCCGCATTGTTTGGCTAGGAGGGTAAAGGTAGAACCACTGCGATTGTATTTCTAGCTAGCCTAGTTAAGTACCTCAGTGGAGAAAGCCGAAAACCGACTGTCAAAATAAGCGAGAACTGGTCGGCGATCCGATGACAAGTGTCAAACTAAAAATCGATGGAGGTTAATCCATGTCAAACGAAGGGTTTGCTGTTACAGGAACCAAGTGATAATGGTATCAACCTCGGTACGCCCGGATATCACATATACTGGGGGCTAGTCACCAGTCCCCGCAGTCAAGCTCCTATGGCTATGTGAAAGCACTAAAGCCGCATAGTCCGATTGCCTCGTTTTCCTTACACACCACCGCCTCCGGGCACCGAGACATTGGCTAAGGGCTAAGGTGTTAAGATAAAACACCCCATGCAGTATCTGCAAGGGGGCTGAAGCCGACGACTGGCAACTTTCAGTTTAAAAAACGGCCGCACAGGAGTCAAAATAAACATATAAGGCATTATGTTTACAGCCAACCAGTTGCATTTCAACAGCGCAAAAGTTTCAACTCCTCGGATACAAGGAAAATAAATTTACTCATAAATTACATCTTTCAAGCACTGGGCCTCTATTGCCCGAGCACCATCCATCACGATGGGAAAGTACTGCTCGGGGCGCCTGTGCTCCTTCCTAGGGGGCGGAGGTCCGGTGGCCACCTTGGCTGGCTTGATCTTCGGCCAGTGCACCATGGTTTTGCCAAAGGCCATCCGAGCTCCCTCAATGCATACGGAGCGCTTCCAGGCATCGATCCGGGGCGTGGCGTCGTACAGCCTCTGCACCAAACCGAAATAGCTGCTCGGCAGCGGCTCTGAAGGCCACAACTTGACGCAGAGGTCCTTCATCGCCGGCTCTGCCATCCGATGCAACTCCATTAGCTGCTTTATCTGGTTGTTGAGGAGGGGAGGGTGTTCGGGCGCTTGAAATTGCGCCCAAAACAGCCTCTGCTCGGCACGTCCCTCCTGGGCTGCAAAGAACCTAGCCGCATCCAATGCACTCTCGGGAGATCCGCAAAGGCGCCTGGGGAACGCCACACTCGCGTGAGCAAAGCAAACCTGTTACCACCAAAGACACTTTGCAGTAAGTATGGCTTACCATCCTCAATAAGTTTAACTTGGCGGAGTTCCTCTTGGTAGCCTCGCGCCTCCGTCCGCGCTTCCTTAGCCGCCGACCCGAGTGAGGTTAGCTCGGCGGCCTGATCCTTATTCTTCTGCTCAAGGACCTCACATTTTGTGACGGCATCCTTGAGCTCCTGCTGCACTTCAGACACTCTGGCCTCGTGCTTCTGGCTAGCGGTTCTTACCGTAGCCAGTTCGGCAGCTGTCTGTTCGGCCGCAGCCTTCTGATCCGCGGCTTCCAGCTGAGCCTTCCTCAGCTCGGCCTTGAGGTTCTCGACCTCCGCAGCAGCAGCTGCAGTAATATCAAGTCACACCCTGTTTGGGTAAATTACTTAAACCTTACTTAAAACTACTGTAGTAGACAGTGTAGTTCGGACTTGCCTTGCGCCTCGTCGAACCGCTTATTCAGCAGGCCGAGGTCGTCCTCGGAGCTCTTGAGCTTCCGATTCAGTTCGACCAACTCCTCGGCATTGGCGGCTGCTACCGAGGATGACGCCTGCACATTACACTAAGCACATTAGGATCCGAGTTATCGGTTTTCGATCCTCTGACCGGCTTTATTCAAAGCCAGTCAGAGTGTCGGGGGCTACTGTGTATGAGGTTGCATATTCATATAAAAGAAATTTCCTAAAGGAGAAGGCATTACATGGCCTACCTTGAAGCCTGTGAGAAGGCCGCTAAAAGCCTCCTTTAGTCCGTTGTCCACGGACCAAAGACTTTGCAACACCGCGCCCATAAGGGCACGGTGCTCTTCGGCGATAGAGGATCTGGTTAAAGCTTCCTCCATCTCATCCGGCCACCCAGTTGAAACCCACTCTGGAGCGGGCGGGGTGGCGGGGGCACCTCGGCTCCTCCTTCGGTGGAGACCGGAATGGTTGGCTCCGGGTGCCTTAACGGCTCTGGAGCCACCTTCGGGGAGAGCTCGGATGATCTGGGCTCCCCCTGTTCATTCACGAGAAGGGTTCTCCCCTCCTGGTCTTCGATGGCCGAGGTATTCACCTCGGCCATAACGGTGTCACCCCCTCCCCCTGTGTGCGGCGCGGGAGGGGCCCTCCTTGACAGAACCTCCTCGACCTCCTCGACGATCGGAGGAGGCGAGGCGCGCGACTCCGTCCCGCTCTCTGCCAGCGCGGCCGGAGGAGAATCCCCCTCCGAAACTCGATCAGTAGGGAGGTCGCGCTACGGGCTACAATGTTAGAAGCAGAAGCGCGATCAATAGCATGCTTAGTTCGGCTGAAAATTCATAGGCGAATCTTAGGATACGTATCTTTGGGCCAGCGGTTTGACCCTGGGGGCCCTCCGAGGAACCTCTTCGGAGACCTCGGAGTCCTCGGCAGAGGCCGAGCTATTGTTGGACAGGGCCACCTTGGTCCTGCATGGTCTTTTGGGGACGGGATGAGGCTGCTCCTCCTCGGCGTCCTCGGACACCGCCCTCTTCCTTGTTCGGGAGGAATCACTTTCCTCCCCATCTTGTCCCTGCTCCTTCTCCTCCTCTTGTGTGGAGGGAGCATGGGTGTCCCCGGATCTAGTGTCTGGGAGTCCTCGGGAACGGAGGCCTTCTCTGGCCTCCCTCTTCTTTTCCTTCTTCTTCTCCTTCTTCTCCGGCGCCTCGTACGGCTCCTCGGCCAACATGGCCGTCAGCAAGGCCGTCCTAGGGCCCTCGGGCAGCGGGGCCGGGCTATCGATCCGCTCGGCCTTCTTCAGCCAGCTCTGCGGATGAGAAATAAGAGAGTTGAGTACCTTATCGAAAGGGAACAATCCGAATACAAGAGTAAAACTTAACATACCTCCCGAGGGGGGTTTGTGGCGTCAAGGCCGATGTCTTCCTCCTCGGCCGGCCAGTCCTTCTGCGGCTTGAACATCACCTTCCACAGCTGAGCGTGGGAAGTGCGGTAGAAGCTAAGCACGGTGGCGGGGTCCTTGGGCTTGTAGACCCACATGGGGGAGGCCTGGTCTTGAAAGGGGAGGATGCGGCGGCAAAGCATGATCTGAATCATGTTGGGCAGCTCAACCTCCCGCTCTATCATCTTGGATATCTGGCTCTGCAGCAGCGGCACCTCCTTGTTTGACCCCCAGTTGAGGCCCTTCTTGGTCCATGAGACCACCCTCGTGAGGGGTCCGGATCTGAAGGCGGGGATCGCCTCCCAATCCGCGCTCCGTGGCTCCGTGATGTAGAACCACTCCTTCTGCCAAATCTTGACGGTTTCGATGAAGGTGCCCTCTGGCCACTCAACCCGGGGAAGCTTGCTGACCATCGCTCCCCCGCAGTCCGCCTGCTGGCCGTCAACGATCTTTGGCTTGATGTTGAAAATCTTCAGCCACAGGCCGAAGTGTGGCCGGACCCGAAGAAAAGCCTCGCAGATGATGATGAAGGCCAAGATGTGCAGGAAATAGTTCGGGGCAAGATCGTGGAAATCGACCCTATAGAAAAACATCAAGCCCCTGACGAAGGGGTGCAGAGGAAAGCCTAACCCTCGGATGAAATGGGGGAGGAACGCCACCCTCTCGCTGGGCCTCGGCGTGGGGATGACTTGACCCGCCTCCGGAGCGCGGTGAGCGACGTCGGCGGGAAGGTAGCCCGTGTTCTTCAGCTTTAGGATGGCGCTCTCGGTGACAATGGAGGCTTCCCACTTGCCCTTAGACCCGGCACCGGTCATAGCTGGATTGAATGGGTGGCCGGAGAGGTTCTTGGAAGGGAGAACAGATTTGGGCGCTGGAGCTCAAGAGATTGGGAGGGCAACGGCGAAGGAAGAAGTGAGAGCGTGCGAAGGAAATGGTGGCCGCTCCCCTTTTATGGGCTGCTGTAAAACCAAGGGTCCTTTTACTGTGTCGCAGGCTTCACCGTTTCCCCATATAATCGTGCCATTATGCGCGCGTGGGATAGTGAAAATCATTGATCCTATCCCTTAAAAACAGGGCACGATCTGCATGTCGATGGGACGCGCCAATGAAGGAACTGCCTCGAACCGCGAATCGAGTTTCCATAAACCAACTCGTGGTCGTGGCCAGTCGTGACCCTTCGGCAAAAGTTGTCAGATGGGGTCACTGTTCACACCTATGCGACTAGCCTTCAGGGCTAAGTTATCGGTACACTTCGGCGACCGAAGCATAATTCGGGGAACCTCAAGGAAAGTCGCTCCTCATCATCATCCCACAACATGTCGGACAACAAATCCCAGCTTTGATCCGTTAAAAGGACTTCATCACTGTCTACAACAAAGCATGTGTTCCAGTCAGAGTCGAGAGTCCTCTCCATAACCGTCGCCGTCCAACCACCGTCAACAACCTCATCATCTTCATCTTCATCGTCATCGTGATACTCTAACTCAACAAACCTGAGTGTGCTGCCAACGCATATCACATCCCTATACGACCTAGCATTGGCAGACCATGTTCCCAAGGGACGCGCGTTCGTGGGCATCCGGCCAGGGAGGCTCAAGAGACGGACCACCGGGTCCTCGTCGAGCACGTTGCAGACAAGTATACCACGCCAAAGATTGACCCACCCGATTGAATCCCCTCCCATTGCGATCACCTTGTTGGTCGTATGGTCACAGACATGATCCAGGTCAGTGGCACTAGTGTACTCGAACGGGATCACCATGGTGCTCCATGTCCTGGTGTGGGACAAGTAGCGGAAGAGCTCGTAATTAGGGTTAAAAACGCCACTGGAGTAGTGATTCGGTACCATGGCGGACACGACGTAGCCCTCCGCGTGGCTGACGATGCCGACCTCATGGGTGGGGTGGAATCTGTCCAGAGGTGGGTAAGGGAGCGCCTCGAGCGATGGCGGGTTCCCTCGGCCGGCATTGTACACGAAATAGCGCCCCGGCCTGAATTTGGCCATTGTGATCTCTAGCAGAACAGCGTCACCGTCGGTGCTGACGACGACTGCGCCGTACGACAGGCCGTTGTCCCCGACGTGGACGCTGAAGCCGGAGACCTGCGGGGGACTGGCGAGCAAGAAGGAGACCTCCACCTCCACCAGCAGTTCCTCCTCCACCCTAGCCTCGCATCTGACGTCCACGAACGTTCTCGCTGTGGTCGCCAACGAGGCGAAGCACTGCGCCGTTGACAGCTTCTCCCAGTCGTGGTTAGCCCCGCGCACGACGGTGTTGAGGACGACCCAGTCGGGGAAGCACGGGGCGTGGTCCGCCGGCGGCTGCGGCCGCCGGGCGAAGACGGGACGAAGCATGGATCGAGGGGTAAGGGTTTCTTCTGTTCGAATTTTTTTGGGTCGGCTATTTTGGACGTGCGTAAGTAGACGTGGCCTCGTGGGTGGGTGGTGATTGGACAGAAATCGCGTTCACCGCATCGCCTAGGAAAAGACGGATTTGTATCCAATCTAGAGTTCTAGACAGAGACCTCGCGTGGTTCTCAAGTTTACTCATCGCCTGATAGTGATAAGTACAAATCTCCAAAGCTCACCCGCAAGTTTCTCCGGTATGTCCGTTTTTGCGTCCGGACGTGGTCCGCAGACATGATGCGGGAGGAAGCCATCCAATGCTAATCACAAAGTATCCGATTGGGAGGAGAAAAAGTAGGTGGAGACTATGCATGTGGTGCGATATTTGTGATTTAGTGTCCGGTTAGGAGGAGAGAGGGACCATGCATGTGCGGTTGGGAGGAGGGAGAAGAGGGGGACCATGCATGTGATTGGTCAATTGCATGTCTGGAATCCGGCAAAGCCCCCCATGTTTGTCTCTTGGATACCGGAATCCGTACGTCCGGACTGCTGAGCGGACATATACAGACCCCGTTGCATGACAAAAGTGGTCCGGACACTGTGGTCCGGACATATACGCCCATCTCTGCCTTGATCGCGTACGTAAATCTTAGGAACACTCTACCCAATGACACCAATCAGTCGCACGTTGCAAAAGAGGAAGAAGATGGAAGGGACGGCAGCGGCAGGGGTCTTGCTGCCGGACGACGTGCTCCGTGGGAACCTTGTCTGCGTGGAGGACGCTGCCGATCTGTTCTGTAACAGTAACAGTGACAGTAGCAGTTTTATGATGGGGAACGTTGCATGAAAATCAAAAAAATTCCTACGAACACCCAAGATCTAATCTAGGAGATGTATAGCAACGAGAGGGGAGTGTGTCTACATACCCTTGTAGACCGAAAGCATTAGCGGCGTAACGCGGTTGATGTAGTCGTACTCCTCACGATCCAATCGCGATCCAATCCGATCTAGTGCCGAACGGACGGCACCTCCGAGATTAGCACACGTTCAGCTCGATGGCGTCCTCTCCTTCTTGATCCAGCAAGTGAGGGGGAGGAGGTAGATGAGAGGGGTATACGAGAGAGAGGGAGGCGCCAAGCGCTGACGGAACGTGGAGGAGTATACGGGAGAGAGGGAGGCGCCAGGAGAAAGGTTGCGGCTGCCCTCCCTCTCCCCCACTATATATAGGGGCAAGGGGGAGGGGGCGCCGGCCCTAGCCCCTCCTCCAAGGGAGGGGGCGGTGGCCAAGGGGGGAAACTTGGCCCCCAAGCCAGGTGGAGGCGCCCCCACCTCCTAGGGTTTGCCCCCCCCAGGCACATGGGCCTATGTGGGGCTGGTCCCCTTGGCCCAATAAGGCCAGGGCGCCCCCCACAGCCCATGCACGCCCTAGGGGCTGGTGGAAACCTTCCGTGGACTCTCGGACTCCTCCGAAACCTTCTGGAACCTTCCGGTGACTTCCCGGTACAATACCGTAAAAACCAAACTTTTTCCGTAACCCCGAAAACAACTTTCCATATATAAATCTTTACCTCCGGACTATTTCGAAGCTCCTCGTGATATCCCAGATCCCATCCGGGACTCCGAACAACCTTCGTACTTTCTGCTATTAATATCTCAATACTACCCTAGCGCAATCAAACGTTAAGCGTGCGACCCTACGGGTTCGGAACATGCAGACATGACCGAGACTCCTCTCTGGTCAATAACCAATAGCGGGACCTGTATGCCCATATTGATTCCTACATATTCAACAAAGATCTTTATCGGTTGAACCACGATGTCGAGTATTCAATTAATCCCGTATGCAATTCCCTTTGTCCGGCGATATGTTACTTGCCCGAGATTCGATCATCGGTATCTCCATACCTAGTTCAATCTCGTTACCGGCAAGTCACTTTAGTCGTTCTGTAATACAAGATCCCGTGACTAACTCATTAGCCACATTGCTTGCAAGCACTTTACGATGTTGTATTACCGAGAGGGCCCAGAGATATCTCTCCGTCATACAGAGCGACAAATCCCAGTCTCGATCCATGCCAACCCAACAGACACCTTCGGAGATACCTATAGAGCATCTTTATAATCACCCAGTTATGAAGTGACGTTTGATATCACACAAGGTATTCCTTCGGTATCCGGGAGTGACATGATCTCATGGTCTAAGGAACAGATACTTGACATGAAGAAAGTTGTAGCAATAAACTAAAGTGATATGGTCATATGCTAAGCTTACGGTTGGGTCTTCTCCATCACATCATTCTCCTAATGATGTGATCCCGTTATCAAATGACAACTCATGTCTATGGTTAGGAAACCTTAACCATTTTTTATCAACGAGCTAGTCTAGTAGAGGCTCACTAGGGACACGGTGTTGTTTATGTATCCACACATGTATTTAAGTTTCCGGTCAATACAATTCTAGCATGAATAATAAACATTTATCATGAACGGGAAATATGATAATAACCAATTTATTATTGCCTCTAGGGCATATTTCCAACATTTTATAGTGATTGTAACAGCAGCAACAACATTAGTAACTTAGCAAAGACAATATGAGCAAAGCGTAGGCGTTGGATCAGTGATGGATATTTGTATGGATGTCATTCATCATATAACAGTCACAACCTAGAGTGATACACTATAGCTCCAATTCATCAGTTCAATGTAGGCATGTATTTCGTATATAGTCATACATGCTTATAATAAGAACTTGCATGACATCTTTTGTCCTACCCTCCCGTGGCAGCGGGGTCCATAAGGAAATCTAAGGGTAATTAAGGCCTCCTTTTAATAGAGAACTGGATCAAAGCATTAACACATAGTGAATACATGAACTCCTCGAATTACAGTCATCCCCGGAGAGTATCCCAATTATTGTCACCATGGGGTCTATGGTTCTGAACAATAACAAGTGCATACAACTAGCAGATAGGATCAAAAACTAATATATATTCATGAAAACATAATAGGTTCAGATCAGAATCATGGCACTTGGGCCCTAGTGACAAGCATTAAGCATAGCAAAGTCATAGCAATATCAATCTCAGAACATAGTGGATAATAGGGATCAAGCCCCAACAAATTGACTCGATTACATGACAAATCTCATCCATCTCCATCACCGTCCAGCAAGCCTACGAAGGAATTGCTCACTTCCGGTGGTGAGCATCATGGAATTGTTGATGAAGAAGGGTTGATGTTGACGATGGCGACGAATCCCCCTCTCCGGAGCCCCGAACGGACTCCAGATTAGCCCTACCGATGAAGAACAGGAGGTGACGGTAGCTCCGTATCATCAAACGCGATGAAAATTCATCTCTTATTTTTTTTCTCGGGAAGACGGAATATATAGGCTTCGAATTAAGTCAGACGGCCGCCTGTGGGCCCCACAAGACATCAGGGCACGCCCTGGGGGGTAGGCGCGCCCTGTTATCTTGTGGACAGCAGGTGGCCCCCCTCCGGTAGATCTTCTTTCTAATATTTTTTATTTATTCAATAAAAAATCTCCGCAAAGTTTCATCCAATTCCGAGAACTTTTATTTCTGCACAAAAACAACACCATGGTAGTTCTGCTGAAAACAGCGCCAGTCCGTGTTACTTTCATTCAAATCATGCAAATTATAGTCCAAAACAAGAGCAAAAGTGTTTGGAAAAGTAGATACATTGGAGACGTATCAGTGATATACTTGACAAACATGATTAGTCCACTATATGTATATAGTTATCAACATCAAAATATGATTGAGGGCATGATCGCACTTTCAAACCCAGTGGCACATCATTTGTCAAGGATGGAAAGGATACGTTATGTAACACCCCTATGTAATGAGCTACCATGATCCATAATGATTATGCTAAGTCACCTTGATTTGCAATGCTTGATCACATTGGAATCATATCTCATTTCAAATTCCAACTCAAATTGAAATTCAAATATGAGGTGAAAATAAAAGTTGTTCAAAATTTGGAAACGAAATAGTTCATAATCTTGGAAATATTCCATAACTATTTATGTTCAGGAAAACAACATCACCTAAATTCCCTAGATGGCTCTAACATCATGAAACAGGGCCAACAACACCATTTTGACTCTTTAAAATGCAATACAAATTCAAATGAAATCTTTGGGCCCCCAAACTTTTTATGACAGTGCCATATATTGCCTTGTATTTAAATGGCCAAGACCCACATTTTTGCAAAATGTTTGGTGGCTCAAATAAATGCAATTGTTGTCTGTTTTAAAAAGAAACTGAAAAAGGCAAAAGGAAAAAGAAAAGGGCCCCTGGCATTGGGCCTTAGTCCACAGTGCCAAGGCCCAGCCCAGCCGGCGCCTCCTTCCACCTCCCGCTTCACTCTCTCCTCGCTGTCGCCCTCTGCTGCATGCCGCGCGCTCCCGCTCCCTGGCCCCCCCTCTGCAACTCGACAGCGCAGCCCTGCCGTCGCCGTGGTGGATAAGGGCCACCCCCCTGCACCCCTGGCTCCCCTCTGGCCTCACTTCTCTCCTCTCTCCCTCGCTCTCCACCCTCTCCCGAGCGCCGCCATGGCCTCTGTCCCGTGAAACTCGCGGCCACCATCGCCCCTGCGCCTCGCCGCCGTGCCAGAACGCTCCGCCGTCGACCGCTACCCCGCCTGGTGCCGTCAAGTTGAGCTCCCCGCCTCGGCATCGAGCTACACGACCTCGCCCTCCTCGGACGCCGGAGATCGACGCCACCACGCCGTCCTCCTCAGGCCTTCCCCGAGCCCATCTAGCTCACCTGCAGGTCCACTGTGAGCACCGCATCCCCTCCGCTCTCTTCTCCTTGTGCACCGTGCCCGTAGCCGCTGTCCCCAATGTGGCCAAACCCACCGCCGCGGGAGCTCGTCGCCGGCTAGCTTCCAGTGACCAAATGGTCACGCATCAGTGCCCTTTGAGCTCGCCCGCGCGCGTAGATCCTCCCTGCCCCTTCTTTTTGAGCCGTTGCGCGCTGCTGCCGCTGCTTCACCTCTGCCCGAGTGCCGCCGTCGCTGCACCCAACTCCGGCCACTTCCAGCCCCCGCGACCACCGCCATTGGATGCGCGAGACCGCTCGCAGCCGAACGAGCCTAGCCGCGCCCGATTTGAGGCACCGTAGCCGAATCCCGCCGCTGTCCCATGCGCGCCGCTGCGCGATTTGGTCGCCGGCGTGTCTCCGGTCGCCGACGATGACGTGGACCGACAGGTGGGGCCCCCTGGGTCACTGGCAAAAGGGTCCCACGGGCCCTGTTGACTCAGTGGGTCCTCCGTGGGCCCTGTTGATTGGTCAGCGGGTCAGTTGACCGCTGACGCCATGCTGACGTCATATTTCATTTTCTGCCAAATTTATTAATTAAAACAATTTCAGAAAATGATTAAAACTTTGAAAAATCATATAAATTAAACCGTAGCTCGGATCGAAAAGTTTTCTACATGAAAGTTGATCAGAAAAACAAGACGAATCCGAATATGCCCTCCTTGCAGCTGTCACATGCCCACAACACTGCAAACATGGAACCTTCCCCTCCGGTTCATCTGTGTGACAGATGCCTAAAGCCGGGAAAACATCCCCAGATATTTTCCCGCTCCGTCTGAAACGTGTAGTGCTGCATTAGGTCACCCCTAGCACAACTTACTGCCTTGCCATGCATCTGTGTTGCATTTGTTGCTTGTATTTATTGTTTCTTCCCCCCTCTTCTCTCCGGTAGACCCCGAGACCGACGTTGCTACCAAGTACGACTACGCCCCTGACGACCAGACCTTTTCAGCAGAGCTTCCAGGCAAGCAAACCCTCCTTGATCATTCCAATATCGCCTATTCTATCTCTCCCATGCTTGCATTAGAATTTTCTACTATAATTGATTGCTCCTATTCTGATGCATAGCCTGTTTTTGTAACCTGCTGTTGTTACTTTACCTGTCATCCTAAAATGCTTAGTATAGGTTGGTTAGTGATCCATCAGTGACCCCTCACCCTTGTCCCTGTTGCCCCGCTTTGTTACCAGTGCCTCGATCATTGTGATCGATGTGCAGAGATCGACACATCACCGCACACCCCCCCTTAGTTGTACGACTCTGCAGGGCTACTATCGAGTGCCGAGGGTGATACCTCGTACTGCACTCCTGATGATATCTCTGTAGTATAGCACATAGGTGGTGATTGCAGAGGGTGATTCCTCGCTCTCCCCTTCCCGATGATGACTCTGTCGTGCAACCCCTCAAGTGTGGACCATCGAGGGTGATTCCTCCTGGTTCTCCTTGATGGATTACATCGAGTAGGAATCCATCGAGGGTGATTCCTCGGGTTCCCCCTTGATGTTTTGGACACACGGTTACCATGACTTTTACCTCAGACCTTTGTTGAAGGCGGGTTGACCCCGAGGGGTATCCGCGAGGAATGTGGAGTCGGGTTGACCGTGAGGGTACCCGCAAGATATTTACGTGGCACGACCGGGCATTCTTGGCCCTTGCCATAAGCCCACGAGATGGGGTGATGGGACCACAGATCGTAGATCGATGCTCATTTCCGCGAGCTCCCAGCACACTAATGGGTTAGGATATGTGATCTGAGTAGGCCTCTGGCCTTTTCGCACTAACCACCACGCGGGAATAAGTATAGGCACTCGGCGTCGTACGATTCTTCCAAAGGCTCTCAGACGTCAGCAATTGAGTGGCGCGCGCCGGGTTGGACTGGGAAAGCCTGCGCTTGTATTAAGGGTGCTAGGTCTGCTCCCGGCCGCGTTCGCAACGCGCAGGATTGCAAAGGATGATTGTGTAGGGGAACGTGACAGAAAACAAAAATAATCGGTACAGCGAGCACGCCCAGGATCACTATGGAGATGCATACAAGGTTTGGATATGATCGTTACCGACTCGTAGCGCAGCGGAAGTAGAGTCGATATAGATCGTTGGTGCAGATCCCCGTAGCTAGGATTTACAACCTCCCAACCGCGAGGATGTACTCCCTCGCCTGCCCCTCGGACAGTCCCTCAGACAGTCCTCCGGGAGGCGATCGGACAGTCCCCCGGACGTTGTCACGGACAGCCCTTCGGGAGGACCCTCGAAACTCGGACAGTAACTCGGACAGCCCTTCGGGAGGCACTCTCGAACAGCCCCTCGGGCAAAAAGATCGAACCTACGACCTCTCTACGGGGTTGCACACATAGGGTGTCATCTATCCGGCAGGGCTTCGCCGTCCAGAACTAGTTCCCACCGGAACCCAGACAGCCTTTCGGCTCTACAAAACTATTTCGCGGGGAGGGAGAGAGAAGGCCAGATCATGCATGGCATTTGTATGTGAGAAAGAGTGAGTTTTGGGCAGCCCCCTCCACCCCTATTTATAGGCCAAGCCCAAGGGTGGCTTCTCCAAGAAGCCACTAGGGGAAAATACCAAAAGGCCCTCAAGGTGGCTTCTCCAAGAAGCCACCAAAAAGTGCTTTTCACTATTCATAGAAACATTTTTCCGCGACTGTTAAATCCGAAAATATTTCTGTAGGTCTTAGAATAATTCCAGTACCCACTAAAATAATTTTGGATGCGTTCCGAAAAAATTCCGGATTAGGGATTTTCATCTGCGAAAAGCAACCAAAGCGGTTCCGGCAGCTCCGGAACATTTCTGGGTTTTTCCTCCGAAAAATCCCACAAGTTCCCAGAACAATTCTGGCACCCTCCAAGAATCTCCAGGCGTGTGCCGAAACCAATTTGACTTAATGGTATACCCTGAAACAACTTTTCAGTTTTACCGAAACTATTCCGGTGTTCTCTCTCCGGAACTTTTCCGTTGTCTCCGAAACTTTTCCGGTGACTTTCTCTCAGACTCCCTGTCTAGTATTCAGTAGAGAGATGACCCTTAAGCATGTGACCCTATAGGTTTGGTGAAGTATATACATGACCCGGAACACTTTCTGATCAATCATCAACATCGGAGCCGTGGACACCCATATTGACCCCTATACCCACACGAATAAATATTCGAGCGAACCTCCAGTTGCCGTGTGCTATTCCTGTTGCTTCGCGATATGTTACAAATACCCGAGGCGAGATTTATCGGCATCCCCGTGGATCAACACTTGTCCACAATGCCAGTTATCTCATTACCGGTTTTGTTCTCTTTTCTCGTTCCCGTGTTCCGGCATCCCTGTGATCAAATCACATTGTGTCTGGCCAGACGATGATGGATACTGTAACACCGAGAGGGCCCAAAGAATATCTCTCCATCATCGGAGGAGCAAATCCCAATCTTGAGCTATCAAGTCCCTTGACATACTTTTCCATGAACCCGTAAGCCGCCGTAATAGCCACCCATTTACGGATGACGTTTAACAAACCCCAAAGTTCATGAAGCAGGCATGAAGAAACTCGATACTCCCATGGTCTAAGGAATTATGCAAACGTTAACTTTCTCTGTGTTATTAACCATTAACTTGTGACGAATGTATCTCATAGCATAACATCAATTCGGGTTGATTCAACACAAATGTTCTTCTAACATTGTGCCCTCAAAGTTGCCGGCATAGACATGCCCATGATCAGGAAAATAGGACCATCATACAACACTTGAGCTAGTCTTAGAGGCCAGACTAGGAATACATTTTACCCTTTATTATTCCACACGTGCATATGAGTTTCCCTCTGAGCCTCGTGGTTATTGTAGACTCGAGAACCATAGCAGTTATAGCATGGAATATAAACTTAATTACGAACATGGGGATAAATAATAACATTTATTATTGCCTCTAGGGCATATCTCCTACAGACTCCCACTTGCACTAGAGTCAATAATCTAGTCAATGCTAAAACACTTTACACCTATGGCATACCGGTGTAAAATATGCTTCGCTCGTGGTATAGCCTGATGTCCAACGGATCTGACTACTTCAGTTCCGTGTGTATCTTTGCATCTCCTCGCATTTTCATGCTTTCACAAAATTCATATTTTGTGTGGACTTGGCTTTGTATATATGTGAATCACAGGTCAAACCTTGATTCCTCAGACTGAGCTATGGAGCGACTATCTACAATAGTGTCCCATTGACCAAAGCCTTCTTGGAACCATACTAAGTTCATGAATGAACTATATGATTCAACATCTTCTTAGTCGCTTCCAAAGCATCAACATACTTAGCCTTTGTTATAGAAATCGCCACAGTAACTTGTTTGGAACAATTTCCAACTACCGTGCCACCATATCGTGTATTACACAAAACCCTTAACTTAAATCGAAAATCGCATGGAGCATTGATGAAGATTGTATCGATGTAATTACTTACAATGAGCACTTCATAATCTCTACTTGCAAGAAAACATGTCATCAGGGCTACTTTAGTACTTAATGACATTTTCCACTGTTGTCCCATGATCAGTACTTTGATCACTTTGGTATCTATACTCGCAACAGCTTGGGAGTATCGGACATATCTGGTTGTTTTACATACCATGGAATATATGATTAATCCAAACACAAGAGTGTGTGGGTTCTCCATCATGTATTTTGCTCATCAGTGTTTTGGAACACCGAGTCTTGCAAAACTCTTTCCATGTGACTTCGGCAAGAATCACTCCTTGGCGTTCTTATGCTAAACTGTTTTAGCATCTTGTCAATATATATTTTTGGCTTAGACTATTAGGCAATTCTATCTCATAGATAAATATGCCTAATATCAAGGCTATTTAGCCCAAGCACTTCATCGAAAATCTATTTTTAATGAAGTCCTAATTCGTGTCAAGAAATTTATATTATTTCCAATCAATAATGTGTCAAGCACACAAAGTTTTTAGAAATATTATTATGCTCCCACTTACTTTCTTGTAACCACAAGCATCTTCGTTATCCATTGATGAAATCAAACTCTTTTGACTATTTCATCAAAACGGAGATTCCAACTCCATTTTGCTCTCTTCTGTCCATTGCTGAAACTCTGAAGTTTGCATACTTACTAGCATCCTCTGGATTGACAAAATACTTCGGACTGTATCACATGCAAGTCCTAGGTTGCATTTCCATCACATGAAAATCCTTTTGGCATCCATGTATCATATCTCAAGATTGAAATATGTATTAATTGCTAGTTTAACCCGATCTGACTTTAAGCATCGCTACGGTGAGACAATCTCATCGTAGTCAACTCCTTGAATTTGTTATTGCAACAAGTCGAGCTTTATGGATAAAACATTTAACCACATCAGTTTATAGTTCCATTAATGTTTGTTAGACTCTAAGTCTTCCGAAGGGTTTATCAAGATATAATCTTGAATCATTTATATGGAAACTATCTCGGATTATATTGGCATTTAGCCAATTCCGGAGTCAGGGCCCATCAACGCTTCCTTGTGTATCGTAGGTATACTGTTGTCTAACAACAATATTTCGCTTGCGCGCCTGAGAGGTTTGCACGAGTTTTGCCTACGTGGTTCAGTTGCAAGTTCGACCGAAGTCCATACATCTCATGTAGAGGCTTCCGTATCAGTCGCAGTAGGAAACTCTGGAATTACTTCCAAGGTTTCTTTCCTTTGATCTGATGATGAAGATACTGTTATCTCGTCGAGTCGCACTGTCCTCCCACTCACCTTTTTGCAAGAACCATTTTCTTCAAAAACATACCGTTCTTTGTGGCAAAACCTTTTGCCTCGGTACAGTGGTGGGGGAATACCCAATAACTTGGGATAACCTACAAAGTAGCACTTGTCTGATTTGGAATAGGTTTGTAAATATTTTACACAAGCCCCATATTCCAAATGTTAAGAAAAGACATAACATGGTTGGGTGTACCATACCATGGAGTCATTTCAACAGATCTGATGGTGCTCTTTTCAGTGTAAAAGCCGCAGTCTCTAAAGCATTACTTTTAAAAGGGATAATGGCAAATTGATTTATGTCATCTTTGATCTTACCATGTCATAAATGGTTTGATTACATCTTCACGGATATTCCACTCACAGTGGTGCTCCGTGAGGTGTAAGTTATGAAACTCTTTTCACAACTCATCAGACATTCGCTAAACTTGTAACTCAAATATTCATTTCGGCAATCTAGTTTGCAGAAACATAATTTTCTTGTTACAATAATTTCTACTTCATTTTTGAAAACCTTATGAATGATTTCAAAAGATCCAGACTTACGTCTCATCAAGTAAATATCCATATATCTACTTGAGTCATTTCTGAAGATAGATAAATCCACTGCTAGCAACAACATTTATCAGACTACATACATCAAAATGTATGATCACCAATAAGTTCGTTGCTCATTCCTTATGGCCTGTGAACGCTATTTCAGTCACTTCACTTTTCAGAGGAAAGTTGCAAGTGTCGGATGATTCATAATCAAATGACTTCAAAATCCATCATTATGGAATTTCTCCATGCGGGTTTCTCCAATGTGACCAAATGCAGTGCCACACATGTGTGGTATTCCCTTAGTCTTGCGATATTTAGCATCAGTGTTATGGATGTATCATATTACCATCAATATTCATAACATATATCCCATTCATGATGGAAGTATGGCCCTTATGTTATTCATAAAACTGAACAACAATTGTTCTTTTATGAACAACCCTTTTGCAACAAACATTATGCAATGGGATAGAGTGTGTAAAACTCTAAAATGAATTATGAAAGTAAATACGGAGGTAATATATTATTATCAATATTCATAACATACATCCCATCCATGATGGAAGCATGGCCCTTATGTTATTCATAACACCGAACATCAAAAGTTCTCTTATGAACAACCTTCTTGCAAGATACTTTATGCAATGGGCTAGAGTGTATAAAAACTCTAAAATGAATTATGAAAATAAATACATAGGTAATGTACCGAGTATAGCAACTTTTACTATGTTCCCAGCGCATATCTAAACCTCACTCCGGCAAGTCTTTTAGGCCGTAGTAGTTCTTGCATCGAGTCGCAGCAGAATGCAATCGAGCGGGTATCTTTGTGATCAACTCACAATACCCAAGAATTAGTGACTAACAATTTAATCACAATTCCCATGAACTATTTCTTTGACCAGCCTTCTATACATCAATAGCTTGTATGACTTTCATACATGAGCTGGACATTCCAGTCTTCTCTTTTTTTGCCTTTATACTTCTAACAGTTTAACTTTCAGTATTTCTCCTACTCTCAGAAGAAGCACTCAACTTAAAAGTGGCGTTAGCCCCGGACTTCCTAGGTGTGTAAGTCACACTAACACCCTTTGGACATTTCCTTTCTCTTTAAGTTGTTGTTTTATTCACCTTCATCATATGATAGGCGTTCTTCTGGATCCCTCTCGTATTAGTCAAATGCATAGTAAACACTTTTACTAATAGTTTGCAAACAAACATTTCTTTGGATATCTCATATCTTTTAGCCTTTGTTTGTATCTAAAACTAATTTTCAGTTCCATGAATATCACATAGCTATCCCAAACTTTTGAAGTTCGGGTCTCATGGAAGCAAACATATTGCACTTGACCGTAACGGAATTCTAGCCTTTGGATCGAAGGACGAGAGTCACATCATCCATAGCATTAGCGGGAGGATACCGAAAGCATGCGATAGGACAAAATCCTTCTCGGCACTCTTGAGGACAATCCTCATATTACGTTACCAATCGTAAAGTTTAAACCAGATATATAACAGCTAATTCAATTTTAACAGGGAAGGTGGAAACGCGAGCCATTCTTCTATAACTATTATGCATATAACACTTAGACAGTGTCCATAATTAATTGCACTGAGAATTAAACAAGTTAATTCTACAATGCGCTCCCACTCAAATCAATATATCTCATAATTGATTGTGAGTGATACAAGACCCGCATTTCAATTCAACACCATTGATGGGAACATCACTGATGACGGTAACTTCAATCGGTAGGCCAACTTGCCGATCACATCTCTATGTGACTCTTGTTCATCTTTCGATGGGCGTGTTCCGAGCTCAGGACTCTCAAGCCAGAACATCAAGACAACCAAGTGATCTCGCAGCGAGGTCTCAACTCACCCGCCTCACACTTCTCTAATCGTTCGTACTCATGGAAACATGACGCACCCCGAAAAGATAGGTGCCGTGACGGTGCTACACTTGGGAGAACACTAACTACTTGATATTTTAAGTGAGAGATCACCCTAATAAAAAGCGACTACCGCGTAATCAAAAGGGTGCATCATAAGGGATAAACATCTCAGGCAATTCATAATAGCATGATATGGTATAGCCCTTTCTGACAGAGAAGCCTTTATTTCTTCGTCTTCGGCATTCACGTCGATGTTCACCTTCGCGAAGTTTGCCACCACCTTGTCGATGCACCAAATGATATTGCTATATCTATAGCTAATAAAATAAGTGCATTACTTAAGGTTGACACGCAGGTCATTAAAGTGACAATCATATGGCTCCAGCCATCATGCCGAATCATGACACGCAGGTCATGTTAATTTACATTATATAGTCATCTCATACATAATCGAATTAATATGAGAACTACTATACCACATCACATGCACATCCTGCAAAACCAAGTTAGACGCCGCTAATCGGTTTATGCAAAATTTTATTTTACGTGGCTTCTAAGGTTTCGAAACAAACTGAAGCTACCAACGTTTATCATCAAGTATGATTATTCAAGTCGCTAGATTAACTTTGTGGGGTGTATGAAACACGAGATAATAAAATCTCGAGCCCCATAATGAACTTCGTCATACGCATGACCCCCGTGCAGATCATATCTGCATTGCCCTTTCGTCTGCAAAATTTCATCTTTCTTTTAACTATGGTGGAATTCAACGAACTGTTAGCACTTCGTTGATCAATCAGGATCGCGGATTGCCAGAACTTTGAAACTCCACCATACCGTTATCAAGAACAGAAATACGCAAATTTCAGGGAAGCAACCAGAACATCGGGTAACAGATTTCATCTGGTACCCGCACAAATAATTTTCAGTAATAGAACTCATCTACTACAAATTATATTGTGCAACACCCATACATCTCTATGTATTCTAGATCGTAACCTGCATCTACGCATAGCACGGCTCTGATACCACTGTAGGGGAACGTGACAGAAAACAAAAAAAATTCGGTACAGCGAGCACGCCCAGGATCACTATGGAGATGCATACAAGGTTTGGATTTGATCGTTACCGACTCGTAGCGTAGCAAAAGTAGAGTCGATGTAGATCGTTGGTGCAGATCCCCGCAGGATTTACAACCTCCCAACCGCGAGGATGTACTCCCTCGCCTGCCCCTCGGACAGTCCCTCGGACAGCCCTCCGGGAGGCGGTCGGACAGTCCCCCGGACGATGTCACGGACAGCCCTTTGGGAGGACCCTCGAAACTCGGACAGTAACTCGGACAGCCCTTCGGGAGGCACTCTCGAACAGCCCCTCGGGCAAAAAGATCGAACCTACGACCTCTCTACGGGGTTGCACACATACGGTGTCATCTATCCGGCAGGGCTTCGCCGTCCAGAACTAGTTCCCACCGGAACCCAGACAGCCTTTCGGCTCTACGAAACTATTTCGCGGGGAGGGAGAGAGAAGGCCAGATCATGCATGGCATTTGTATGTGAGAAAGAGTGAGTTTTGGGCAGTCCCCTCCACCCCTATTTATAGGCCAAGCCCAAGGGTGGCTTCTCCAAGAAGCCACTAGGGGAAAAATACCAAAAGGCCCTCAAGGTGGCTTCTCCAAGAAGCCATCAAAAAGTGCTTTTCACTATTCACGAAAACATTTTTCCGCGACCGTTAAATCCAAAAATATTTCTGTAGGTCTTAGAATAATTCCAGTACCCACTAAAATAATTTTGGACGCGTTCCGAAACAATTCCGGATTAGGGATTTTCATCTGCGAAAAGCAACCAAAGCGGTTCCGGCAGCTCCGGAACATTTCCGGGTTTTTTCTCCGAAAAATCCCAGAAGTTCCCAGAACAATTCTGGCACCCTCCAAGAATTTCCAGGCGTGTGCCGAAACCAATTTGACTTAATGGTATACCCTGAAACAACTTTTCAGTTTTACCGAAACTATTCTGGTGTTCTCTCTCCGGAACTTTTCCGTTGTCTCCGAAACTTTTCCGGTGACTTTCTCTCAGACTCCCTGTCTAGTATTCAGCAGATAGATGACCCTTAAGCGTGTGACCCTATAGGTTCGGTGAAGTATAGACATGACCCGGAACACTTTCCGATCAATGATCAACATCGGAGCCATGGACACCCATATTGACCCCTATACCCACACGAATAAATATTCGAGCGAACCTCCAGTTGTCGTGTGCTATTTCTGTTGCTTCGCGATATGTTACAAATACCTGAGGTGAGATTTATCGGCATCCCCGTGGATCAACACTTGTCCACAATGCCAGTTATCTCGTTACCGGTTTTGTTCTCTTTTCTCGTTCCGGTGTTCCGGCATCCCTGTGATCAAATCACATTATGTCTAGCCAGACGATGATGGATACCGTAACACTGAGAGGGCCCAAAGAATATCTCTCCATCGTCGGAGGAGCAAATCCCAATCTTGAGCTATCAAGTCCCTTGACATACTTTTCCATGAACCCGTAAGCCGCCGTAATAGCCACCCATTTACGGATGACGTTTAACAAACCCCAAAGTTCATGAAGCAAGCATGAAGAAACTCGATACTCTCATGGTCTATGGAATTATGCAAACATTAACTTTGTCTGTGTTATTAACCATTAACTTGTGACGAATGTATCTCATAGCATAACATCAATTCGGGTCGATTCAACACAAATGTTCTTCTAACATTGTGCCCTCAAAGTTGCCGGCATAGACATGCCCATGATCAGGAAAACAAGACCATCATGCAACACTTGAGCTAGTCTTAGAGGCCAGACTAGGAATACATTTTACCCTTTATTATTCCACACGTGCATATGAGTTTCCCTCCGAGCCTCGTGGTTATTGTAGACTCGAGAACCATAGCAGTTATAGCACGGAATATAAACTTAATTACGAACATGGGGATAAATAATAACTATTATTATTGCCTCTAGGGCATATCTCCTACAGATTGGCCCATGACCCCTTCGCATTTAGGAGTTAGACCGGCGTGCTGGCCCCTCTGTTGAGCCTAGGTAGGACTACGGTGTGTCGATCGGCCGAGGCCGGGCATGACCCGATAAAAGTGTGTCCGGCCAGAGTTAATCGAGCGTGTTGGGTAAGTTGGTGCACCCCTGCAGGGAAGTTATCTATTCGAATAGCCGTGTCCACGGTAACAGGACGCTCGGAAAGTATCCCGGTCTACTATAACTAGAACTGGATACTTGTGGTGTTTAATAACATGTTGGCTCCGGGATCGCTTTCTCGCAGGGAGTCAAGGAAGGATCTCTGGGCGTTGTACTACTTGCTTACTACTTTACAATGTACTAATCTACACTCTTCTAATGTTGCAAGATGCTGCAAGCTGCTAGTCTTCGATAGGCTAGGCCTTCCCCCTATTCTGGCATTTCTGCAGTCTAGTCCACAGATACAGCCCCTTCACTTGAAACCAATGCATAAATAGAATAGTTCTGATGTAAGTCTTGCGAGTACTTTGGATGAGTACTCACGGTTGCTTTGCTTTCCCTTTTTCCCCCATACCCGATTGCTGCGACCAGATGACGGATCCTAGGAGTCAGCTGCTCCCGCCGACGACTACTACTACCCTACCGGTGGAGCCTACTACTACGTGGAGACCGACGACCAGGAGTAGACTCGGAGGCTCCCAGGCAGGAGGCATGCGCCTTATCGATCTAGTGTCGTTGTTTTGCTCAGCCTTCTTAAGGCAGATTTGTTTTCCTTTATGTCTGTACTCAGATTCTAATGCTTCCGCTGATGCTTGTATGACCCGAGCTTATGTATTCGAGCCCTCGAGGCCCCTGGCTTGTAATATAAAGCTTGTATGACTTTTATTTGTGTTTAGAGTTGTGTTATGATATCTTCCCGTGAGTCCTTAGGCTTGATCGTGTGCATTTGCGTGTATGATTAGTGCACGATTAAGTCAGGGGCGTCACACGTTATAACCCCGTTCCAATAAAACGACCCCTTTCCAGGTGAAAGTTTAGCAATGATTAAAAAGATAGTACCTTGGTTTGCAGATTACACTAACTTTTTTGTAGGAAAAATATATGCCCACAAACATGAATAATCAGAGGAAGAAATTCTTTAGTGAATTAATACTACTTTTGGGATGACCCTTTCCTCTATCGACATGGTGTGGATGGTATGATCTTGTGATGTGTGCCCGAACATGAGGTAATGCTATTCTTCATGAATGCCATAGCAACCCTTATGCAGGACACCACGCGGGAGACCGCACTGCTGCAAGGGTACTTCAATCAGGCTGCTACTGTCTGACCTTATTCAAGGACACACATAGGTATGTAAAAAAATGTGATGCTTGTCAACGCATAAGAATGAGACAAGAAATGCTTATGAATTATAATTTAGTTTGTGAACCTTTTTACCATACGGGGATTGGACTATTTAGGGGACGCGGAGTATGTGATCGCGAGCTCACAGGAGCTCGGAATCACGCCCGTCCAGAATAGCTGTGAGATTCGGTGCATTGAATGGAGGTGGTAAGTACGCGGGGCCACATGGAACGGAGAAACTCTGGAATACGCCGCTGTACGCACCAGACAGCTGGGCCCTGGGTGCACGGAAGTTTGCACGGCATCGACGGAGGGAGCCCGAGCCGTGGCTCGAGACCTCGCCGGCGTCCTGATCCGTGGATCAGAATCGGGGATTTCCGGTAACGCCGGCGGTGCACGCAGTAAATGCGGTAGGTTGGCCGCTCGGTGGTAAGCCAGTGAAGTTCGAGTTGGCATTCTTCCCAGGCGGTGAGAAGGTGGGGAAATCTACTGCGGCGAAGGCGATTGCGCGGTCCAGCGAGCTCGGAGGTGCTCCGGTGGCCATGGAGTTCTTGATGCAGCCGATAAACAGGTTAGGATCTGCTCGGTGAACTCTTCTCTTGCATGGTTTGGGTCCGGTTTTTGGGAATGACTCCGATTCTGTCACCTAAAAACTTGCTTGGATTTATTAGAACACTACTAGAGGAGGTGAACGATAACAACAGCCCGATGGATCCTGTGCGTGTCGCGGTGACCGCGCCGGCAGATGTTGAGCTTCCAGCACCGGCGGCTTCGAGTGCGGACGGCCAGATCTGGCGTGAAGAGGGCGCTGCAGAGGCTGGAAGTGCAGATAAGGTTCAGTGTTCGGAGCAGTCCATAGAGCAATTGGACCCAAAAACACCGGGCTGGACGCAAAGGTACAAAAAGATTCCAGATGTAGCATAATTTGTCAGGTTCATTGCATATGTTCTGTTCGTGCTGAAAGCAGAATTTGAGCAATGCATCTAACAGAAACTGCCGTAGTTCAAAGATGAGTCATGCATTCAGGATTGAGAGAAACCTTTGGATCAATTTAATATTATTAGGAGAAATAGACAGTACGATGCATATGACAACAATAGATTTGTGCCCTGCACTGTGATGCAATTAGGTTTAATTTTGCAGTCTGTAAGCTGCTGTAGTTGAAACGATGGATTAAACTGAAATAGTATATGATTAATTTCCTGCCATGGCTTGTAGAGTGCGTGTAGGTGCTGCGGCCCTAGGCAGGGCTCCTTGCGCGGACAGGGTCACAGCCCTGGAGAAGACTGTCCGGGAATTTGCAGAGCAACCCGGAGACATTGTCACTGTGCCCAAGATAGGAAAAAGTTTCGAAACGCTTGGTGAGGCCTACGACTTTTACAATTTGTACTCTTGGGAGAAAGGATTTGGCATTAGATATGGAAAGAGCAGACTAAATGTGAACCGAACAAAGTGCATGCAAGAGATAGTCTGTGGATGCGCGGTATGACAGATGTTACAGCAGCTTAAGTAGAAGATTACTAGTTCCAAGTGAGATTAAATTTCCAGTAGCTAAACTGAATGTTCTTGTTTGTTCATGTTACCAGGGGAAGCCAATAGTTGAAAATACACGTTCTTGCCGTTGTGAATGCCCAGCTCTCATGAGGTTGTTGCGGACGAAGGACAACGGATGGTACATAGTAGAGCATCGAGATGTGCACAACCATGCTCTGTCACAAACATATGGTCAGACGATACACTGGCCATCACACAAGCATATTGATGTGTACAGCAGGGATCTAATGAAGCAGCTACGGCAAAACAATGTCAATCTGGCCAAGGTGTACAGCATTATAGGTAGCTTCTTCGGAAAGATGGAGAATGTACCATTCACAAAAAGAGCGTTGCGGAATTTGTGTGGCAAGATAAGCCGTGAGCAGTCCGAGGATGATGTGCGAAAAACAATGGAAGTGTTTCAAGAACTATGTTCGAAGGACCCACAATTTACCTATCGAGTGCAAGCTGACAATGAGGGTAGAATCAGCACACTGATGTGGGCAACCGGTAACAGCAGGCTGCAGTACAATTTCTTTGCGGATGTTGTTACATTTGATACAACTTACCGCACCAACCTATGTGACATGCTATTTGGTTTATTTGTGGGGGTGAACAACCATTTTCAAAGCATAATACTAGCTGGAGTGCTGGTTCGAAATGAGACAGTGGAAACATTTGAGTGGGTTTTCTCAGAGTTTGTTAGGATAATGGGTGGTGGTGCACCGCAAACAATCCTGACAGGTAAGGCATGCTGAATTGTTGTCTTTTCATTCTGATAAAGTTGAATGAGGAAAAATATATGAAAACTAATGTACATGCTATGGATAAATTTCAGATCAAAACCGGGCAATGGAGGTTGCCATACGAAATGTGATGCCCCTATGCATATGTTTGTCAGAAAATACATGATGCTGCAGTTTGATAAGGAATCTGAAGAAAATTACGAGGAGAAACGGACCAGAATTGTAATAATTTTTATCTTTCGACAGCAACTTCCCTGCTTGCCTGCTTACCAATACTGTGTTTAACAGAAAGGTGTTTTCACAGGGGAGGCCGCTTCTACGACAAACATGGCTACAGAAAGGCATGCTGGTAAGATATACACAAGAGCAATGTTCGAGCAGTTTGGGCATATACTTTACGAGTGTGGTGCTTTCCAGGTGGAAGAGATAGAGAAAGGAAAAACATATGTTGCAATTCATACGGATGCAGCTCGGAGAGAGAAGTGGTGCAGGATTTCGTACATGGTGACATTGATAGACGGTGGTGAGGAATTTGACTGCGAATGTGGCAGTTTTCTCACATGGGCTGCACAGGCTGCTGTGCAGCCATGTCCTGAAGGTACTATTAATCCTGGGTGCATAATTGGAATACATATGATAAGTTGCTGATCATTTCGTATTTGGATCATTTGATGATAGATAAATGTTGGATGCAGGTTCTAGAGTTTATCCGTATAACAGAAATACAAAAGAAGCACATAGTGAAGAGGTGGACAGAGATGCCCGGGACATCCTGCCTCCTCATCTTAGCTAGTACCAGAAGGACAATGCCAACAACAACAACCCATTTAGTTATAGTCATTTCAATATGTACATGCACACAATGGAGCTTGTACGAATTTGAGACGCCAGTGTTCAAGCATATGAGCACCTAATTTCACTCTTCAAGCAATGTGCTGAAGAAATGAAGCCATCTGCAGAGATTAGAGACGGGCTTGAACTGGAGGACCGGTTGGCTGAAAATGGGATTGTTGTGAACCAGATTCAGGCAGAAGGTGATCAGATGGGAGTGGGAGTCAAAATGCCCAGAGTTACGGGAACGATGACATCATTTCAGCTAATGAATCAGGGAATGTGCTGGCAGGCTTATTACCTCCAGCCAAGAGGATGGAAATGGGAAGGCCTATAACAAGCCGAGAAAAAGCGCCGTAGGAAGGACTGAGTAAGAGGACAAGATTCTGCACGATTTGTCGGCGACAGGGTCACAATCGAACAACCTGCCCTGATCACGGGGACGTGCCAATGTAAAAATTGTGGTGTTGAAGGGCATCGTCAGAACAACCGCCACAAATCGGCTGAGCTTAGACTGAAGAGTTGATCTGATTACTTGTTATGTTGAGCTGCACCACATGAAAAAATTGAAGCTGTGTTGTACCTGAATACTTCTATGTTGTGTTGTTTCGGAATATAAACTGAGCTTGTCTGTAAAACGTCTGGATGTCAATTTGCTATGCTTTGTCTGATGATCTCCTTATCTGAGGATCTCCACATTGAACTACTTCCTACTTACTGTCTGCTGTTTATGCCCGTAGCTGTAGGATTAAGAACTTTTCTGTGGATCCCATGCCTGCATGAATTTCGAGACACAAGCGCTCAGGGTTGGTGCTTCATGATATGTTCAGATATAAACGCCGGACAAAGTTGCTAAGCTGCTGTGGTGGTCGAGTTAATGCGAGCACCACGACTGTCGCACACACACTATTATGACGGTGACGGGATCAGCCATCCTTTTGTGCGACCTTGCGATTCAAATTTTGAATCACACAGGCGGGAATATCGGGAGTAGCTGTGTACATAAGGGGGGGCATGCAGGAGGATTTACAATCAGGAACAAGCTTGAGAGAGGAGGTGATATGGGATCGATTTGGTTTCTTCATCAGTGGATCTGGAGTGACCAGCTCTGAAGACTGCTCGCTAGGCGGGGTGCTCTCGTTAGAGGTAAGTCTGACTTTAGTCTTGCCAGCTTACACCTCTACCTCTTGATCTTTAGACGCCCATGATTTGCACATCTCAGGCAGATGGAGCTTCAGAGGCGTCAGTCAATCAATGGGCACAATCTCAGCCAAGCGAGTCTTAACCTTCAGTTGTTTCATCCCTGTCAGATAATCAAGGGCCACGCCTGAGTTCGCTTCCACCTGTTAATGATGACATAGTCTAGCTGATTGGCGGTCGTACATGCATTGTTATGTTAGAGCAAGTACAATAGTAGGCTATAAGCCCGCTTACATGGCGTTTTTGCCTATATGGAGGAGAGAGACAAGGAAAAAGCAAGAGAGTGGGCTCTCATGCAAGAGCCAACCTCTACACGCACTCCTAGGTAAAATGAGTAAGTGAGTGGAAAGAGAAAGAGAGAAAGTGAAATAAATGACTAAGCTAAGAGCCAACCTTATAGCCAATGCTATTGTTAGCTTTTGATGACATGGCAGTTTTATATAGCCAGCTGCCGGCTATATTATTAACCATGCTCTTAGGGCGTTGGGTTATTAAATAAGTACGGCGGAACCTTGATCGTGAATGCAAGTGGGACCCCTGGAGCATGCAAAAGGTCATTAGTACTGCTTGCATGCATGATTTATTAAGGGAAAAGCGTTGCTGCCCACTCAGCGGCTGGTCCTAGTGTAGCATGCAGAAAGTCATGCAAGCTCATGCATGCACAAATTTAGCTCGTGTGAACACATAGGATGTTCACTGTTCATGCAAGGTGACTGCGTTAGTCTAGAATCTGTGTCGAGGCGGCTCATATCGTTTGCCTCCTTCTGATCCGCGTCGGGCATGCCTGACGGCGTAACAAGAGGTGCATCCGACTAGTGGGCCATGGGCCATAATAAAAAAAATCAAATACTTAAATTGGAGCTAGACCCATACGTCCGGCGGTGTGCATCACGACGCCGCAGTCCCAGGCCCCTTCCTTCTCTCCTCCTCCCCTCGCCGCCGTCGGATGAAGCTGTCGGGCTAAGCCCGGACGGCGGACGGCGGCGGCGGGGCGTTCCCTCGCGCCGCGGCGTGCGCCCTTGGATGAGGGAGGCTCGGCCCTGCTTCCTTTGTCGTCTGTGTTGGCGGGTGCTTCCCGGCGGCCTCGACCTGGCGACCCATGCGGCTCCCTCGGGTCCGCCCGCTATGGCCATGGCTGGTCTGGGGCTGCTGTGGTTGGCGGATATGGCGATTCCAGGTGAGATGGAGTGGGGTGTCGGCCCCTCCTGCCTGCTCAGGCTGGATCTGTTCGACAACTTATGGCGTGGCCCCTCTGTGCGGCGGTGAGGTTGCTGGGCACCGGATCTGGCCCGGGCTGACCGGATCTGGCGCGCCGGCTTGCTGGCGGCGAGGTGGATGGCTCCGGTGTGGTGGTGGCGCTGCCACGGCATCGGAGGTGCGCGGGCCAGCGGGTCTGCGGATCAGCTTGCCGGTTTTCTGCTGGTGGCTGGTCGCGTGGGGGTGTGGAGGTCGGCTGCTCCGGGCAATGGCCTGCGCGTCTTTGGCCGACGCCGACGATGCGGCGCCCGTGGGCGTCGCTCTTCCTTCCTGAAGGGTCGTTGTGGAGCTCTTCAACCTTGTCCATCCTCGGGGTTCGTCTTCGTGTGAAAGCCTATGGTCCTGCTGGGCCGGGCGACGGCGTTGTTTCCGCGTCGCTTCCCCCCTTGGGGGCGTCGTCTTGAAGACTTGTTCCCCTCCGCGCTTTCCCTGGGCTGGACGCGCACGGCATCACGGTTGGCTGGTGCCAACCCAGTGATGCGAGTGGTTGGCGTTGCGACTTGTGCGGCAACGACGATGGTGGCGTGTGGAGCTGTGTCGCAGCTGGTCCTTCTGATGTCGATGGTCCGGTGTGTCTATGGGTGCGTCTATGTTTGTTTCTAACTGTGACAGAGAAGTCGGAGCTGCTCGTGGCGGGGCCCCTGCGGCAACGATGACTCCATGAGGGCGGTTTCAGCGGACGATGCTCTCCGGAGGTTGCGATGGACTAGGTCGGTGCGAGGCTCTAGCAACTTTCTCCTGCGATGCACATCAACAAAATCGGAGCTGCCAGTCCTCGACGTCTCGGCCGATTGATTGGCTTTGGCCGGCGAGGTCCTCGGGTGTCGTTTGTTCGGAAAGGTCTTGACGGGTAGTGGCGAAGTCGGAGTCGCCTGCTCGTGGAGAGGTGATGACGATGACATTGCAGGCAACCTCAACGGTGTCCTCTCCTCGGCGGTGTGTGTAGTCTTGTGGGTGCCAGGTCGGCCGGAGTGCCCTTTTTCTGTGGGCGTGTTGTATCGGTTTTCGCCCGGGTTTCCGTTAATTAACCGGACAACTCTCTTCTTCTTTATTAATGAAAATGACAAATCTTTTGCCTCGTTTCAAAAATAAATAAATAACAGGATCATTGCTGCTCGGGATCACAATAGTACTTTCGCTATTTAGGTCCATTCCCTACTTTAGACAGACATAGTGATATTCTTGTGGTTGTATACTATGTTACCAAGTGGGTGGAAGCAATCCCAACACACCATGCCGACACCGCTACTTCTGTAAAGATGATTAAGGACATCAACTTTCTAGGTTTGAAGTACCTAAAGTTCTTATTACTGACGGTGAATCTCATTTTATACAAGATATTTTTAAAAGGATCCTCTACAAGTACAGAGTTACACACCGCGTCGCATCTCCGTATCACCCGCAAATAAGTGGGAAAGTAGAGTTGTCGAACCTATATAAATGGAGGGTTCACGAGCAGCGGCAGACATGTTAGGCGTGTTAGCCACCGGTGTTGTTCTCTTCATAACAGAAACAGACTCTTCTTCATGTCCGTCAGGCAACAGAAAAAAAGAAACAATTGACCATGCAAATCAATGAGTTGATGTTAATTACATAAATAAATTTATTTGACCGAGTTGTTCTCCAACCTAGCAATATGAATTACCTGAGATTTCCCCCAATAATCTTCTCCCCTGCAACTTTTGGACACAATGAACGAATTAAACTAGAGAAAATGTGTCCATGCCCAAAGGTGATAAAAAACACAACATGAATATTATCAATGGTATTGTTGAAGTACCGCGACAAGATACACAAACAATAGTTTGGATCAACATATGACATCCCTCCGTGGAAAAGGAGACAAGCCTCACACCCTTACTTTTCATGTCAATTGCAGCAAACAAACCCATTGGCTTTTCATTGCTTCGATGTGCCCGGGACATGACAGAAAGAAGGTAATCCATGCAAGCTCACGCTCTCGTACGAGTAGGTACATAAACGTAGGATCCTCGTGTAGCTACTTTTTTTAAAAAAAAAAAACTTCCGATCTATTCATCATCTGTCAACATGCAGTATAAAGAACACTAGAAGTAAAAATCACATCGAGGTCCGTAGACCACCTACCGACGACTACAAGCACTGGAACAAGCCGAAGGCGTGCCGCCGTCATCGCTCCTCCCTCACCTGTCGGCCAATCCTATATGATGCCTGTGTGCGTCATATAGTAGAGGCTTCATTGAAGACTCCTCCAGACAGGCCGGCCCATGTAACACTTGTTCTGTTTTGGTGTTTTCTTCATAAGTTTTCTCTTTTGTTTTTATCTTTTCAGATCTCAGGTTTTCTTCTATATTTTTTTGCACATTTTCTTTTTTATAGGTTTTGCATTATATGGTAAACTTTTTTTCCAATATACGGTAAACGTTTTTTCAAATACACATTGAACTTTTTCAGTATAAGAGAAACATTCTTCAAATGCACACCGAACATTTTTTTATGATATATGATGAACATTTTTGTTAAATACATTTAACATTTTTTAATATACGATGAACTTTTCTAATTATATGATGAACATTTTTTAATACACACTAAATATTTTTTAATATACGGTGAACTTTTCTTTTATACATTGAACTTATAAAATACATACTGAACCATTTTATAAAATATATGTTCTTATATTTTAATAGATTTTAAAAATATCTAGCTCCTAAAAAACAACAACCGGTTTTTTTGTGTGAAAACCGACTAAAAACCGAAGAAGAAGAAAAATAAAAAAGCGGCTGGCACGCAAAGTGGGATGGCCCATTTGCCTTGCCTTCAACGAAGCCACCTTTAGTTGACGCCACACCACTACGTAGTTGTACATACTAGAACATCAAGGCACGCGTTGCCGCACCCGCCGATCTTGAGGAAAGAATAATAAGATAATATAAATATTTATGAAACAAAAGTGGAAGTATATTATATTATAATTGAACATTTGAGTTCCAGTGCCTAAGATTGTAGCATGAACTACAATCTTTACCTAATAATAAAGGGAGGAGAATTTCATAGTTCTCCATGCGTTTATTAGTTGTTTTCTTATGTTATTTGGTTTTTCGTGTGTCCGTAATTGAAGTTCTCACGTAATTGGGCCAAGCCTGGGCCACGCAAGGAGAATTGCTCGAGCACGCCTTGGTTTCATCGGTTCGGGTTTCTATTCTTCTCTTTGCTTATAAGAATCGCTTCGAGCAGAGGCACGCATGACATGGGAAAAGGAGGAATCGCTCGAGGGTTTCGTTTGCGAGGGTGCGGATGGACGCCGTCGAGACCTCCTCCCCTCGTGATCTGCTCGGTGGCTGCCTCGGCGCCTTACGGCCGCTGCGTGCTAGGAGTTCTCCTTCAAGAAGGAAGATCGGCCGGGGCGCAGCGCGCTCGTGAGTTCGACGCTCGCTAGTATATATTTAACCATATAGAAGAGCCGGTTCAATTAGTCAGGCAGCATGAGATTTTATAAATCATTTGCAAATCCGTACGATAGAAGACATGCAAGGAAAATATTTAAACGATCGACGGTGAGAGAAGATGATGGCATATTACTTTCACTGTACCACAGATCCAACAGTTAGAGAACAACCTCTAATCAACACAAACCATGGATCCAAATAGGGTCAAAACGTATAGATTACCTTCAGTAACATGTCCATGCTGCGAGAATGCATCGTTCAGAGAACTTTCATTGGTAAAATAAAAAATAAATCTGCTACAACCGGCGAAAATAGCACTAGATGACTATACACCTAGTCTATTATTGAACCGCCATCCAAACAGGTTGTAAATAACCCAGCTGAGTGTGGAAACCTCGCAAAAAAAAGTGTAGAAGAAATAGCAAGCAATAAAAAGATCATGAACTGTAAGTCAGCATTACTAACATTTACATTTATACTTAAAATTAGCTAGGTTTGCAAACTGCGATCCAGGAGGAGGCACCCATATATCAAAAACAATAGGGCATTTGTGTCCGAACATGAAGCAAGTTGACAATAAATTGAAGGAAATGCGTGTACAAAGAGAACCTCATGTAAATCTTACACCCCAATGGTCAATGGATATTTTCGAGCATGAGCAGAAAACAACAGTCCGATATTTTGGAGCATGAGCAGCTTTTCGACTGGAACAATGGCATGGAGTAGCGTTTTTCTTCCCCAATTCAGTATCAGCGATAAACCCCTAAAAAAAATACCCATGACAATAGGGAATCAACAGCAAGACAGTACATGTACGAGATTGAAACAAAATATTTTACACAGGGCGTTGCTAGTGACAATTATGTTTTGATTGAAATAAAAGAGTGTGAAACCAAGTTGGAAGAGGTCAAAACTATTTATGTTTTCTATAAGCAAACACTGCCATGCGCCATTCCACATACCTGCCCGTTGCATAGACCATGGTGAGGTCAGCCGTCAGGCGCCAACACATGAATGCAGTGCTCTGGACCGGCATGAATGCAGCGCGGATAGCAGAGGTGCGTTGGCGTGGGAGAGGGCATAAGTGCGGAAGATGATTTTGGGTGGGACCGAGGGTCGTTCGCGTACATGACGGTTGTCCGGACGCCCGGAAAGCTCCCTTAGTTTGTGTACAGTTTGTGGGATTTCGAACAACTAAATGCATCCGTGGAGATTGGGTACCGTGTTGGATGGTGCGTTCGAACAGCGGGGTTCGGACGTTTACGGCCGAGAGTTCGCATTGGAGGTGCCTTAGACCATACAAACTCCAGCATATGCCTTACACCATACAAACTCCAGCATATGCGTGCGCGTGCTTAATTGAACCACTCGATTTTATTAATAACTGAATGAGTAGACAGTGAGCCACTAGTAGAAAGAAAGCGTCTTGTTTAATTTGGACTCACGCGAGGAGTAAGCTATTTTTTTTGAGAAACCTCGTGTGAGGACAGGCGGTCCCTGTATTTTATACTCCTTCCATTCTTTAATGTTTCGAGATTTAAGTTTAATCATAAATTTAACCAACATGTTCAATGGTATAATTTTTGCTCCCGCCGCAGTCGCCCACGTTGGTTAAATTTATGATCAAATTTAAATTTTGAAAAACACGGGCGCACTACATTATAGAATGAAGGGAGTATTAAGAAAAAGAGAGTTAGTCTAGTTTATAAGAAAAACTGAACCCGAAAAAGAGAGACCGTCGCCAGCACGTGCACGCACTCATATCTACCGGGCGGAGTGGAGTGGACTGCACCGGCGGCCGGCCGGCCGGCCACTAGCTAGAGCTTCCGTGCTCTTCTGCTCTGACCCGTAACTGGACCATGAGTATCAAAGCTTCAGAAGTCCAGATGCAGACGAAGGCCGGCGCCGGCGCTGGTGATCACACTGACTGAAATCATTTCGACGATTTGTTTAGCTAAATGAACAACAAGCCAATTCCCACCTTTCAACCACATACTAGTGCTACTCAAGAATATTCATCTTCACAGCCTTCTAAGTTCCAGCCTGATTTCTCTCCCGTGTCGCTCCCGCGGCGGCCCGGGAGCAAACCCTAGCCGCCGCCGCCAGTCTCCACCACCACCTCCCCTCCCTCGCCGCCGCCGGAAGGCGTCGCCGGGCTAAGGCCGCCGGCGCCGGCGGCGGCGGGGCCTCTTCATACGGTCTCTGGCCTGGGAGTCCGGCAGCGCGGGTGCTCTTCCCGGGCGGAGACGAGGGCTCGCGCGGCGCCGCGGGTCGCTGGCGGCGCAGGGGAGGAGTGCGACGGGCTCGGGCAGGCGGGGCATGGCTAGCGCTCGGGGATCTCGTGTCCCTGCTCGGGTGGCCGCGCCACTGTCCGCCGCGCCCGGATCTGATGCTTTCAAGGAGATGTGGTGCGGCATGTTCGGCGGCTGCTCGTGGCTGGGGGTCGCCGCAGTGGTCCCGGCAGGTGGTGAGGGTCCCTGTCCCGGCCGTCGGCTGCGTGGGGCGCGGATCTGGGCTGGCTCCTGGCAGCGTCCCCTCGTGCACGTCTCGGCGGTGGGTTTCCCTGGTCTAGTGCAGATGGAGATGCGGCTGGAGGTTGAGTGGATGGGGTCTCCTCTCCGGTGGAAGGCAGTGGCGTGGTGCGGCAGGGCGGTGGGCGACGTGGTCTGCGCAGCAGGCAGGGGGTGTGGGGGCGGTGGTTCCGGTTCTCGGTTTCAGCCGGCGTCGGATCTGGTTCCTGAGATGGCTGCCCGCATGCTTCTGCTGGGGCCTGACGCAGCTGGGCTACACGCGAGGTACGGTTGCTGTCATGGTTGTGGGGATCTGCACTGGCTCCGGGTGAGAACCCTGCACCGGTTCTTTGGATGCCGGCAGCAACGGTGTCTGTGGACGTCGTTTTTCTCGTGGAGGTGTCGTCGTGGAGCTTGTTGCACCCTCGCTGCCTTGTTTCGTGGTATCCGGGTGAAAACCTATGACTGGCATTGCCGGTTCGGATGACGGTGGTGTGTCCTCGACACCACTTCCTTCTTGGAGGCGTCATCGTGGAGACCCAAACGACGGCTTTTGTTACTGCGTGTGGTTGAAGGTGGTGTGTCAGGTGGTGGTGGCGGCGTTCTTTGGGGTTCGGTGACAGTGCCTTTGGCGCTGGTGCGCACGGTGAAGCGATCCGGGTGTAGGCTCGGCTCCTTGATGCCTTTCGGCTTCGCCGGCGGTGCCGCTATTGTGCTGTAGCCTCGGCTACGTGTGACTCTTCGTCCGGGTGTGGACTCGGTCGCTCGTTGCCCTTCGGCTGCACCAATAGCCTTGAGGCATCATGGATGGTCTCGGTTGATTGGAGCTCTTCTTCTACGGTGGTGGTGTTCTCGTGCGGCTCTGGTTGGTGGATGCTGGAGCGGCGGCTCCGGGCGGTGGATGTGCGCCGAGGCGGCGGCCTCGGATTGCAATGCATTCACGACTCTATGGGGCAGGGCCGTGCCTTTGCATTGTGTGGGTGGCGACCTGGTGTTGCGCGGGTAGCGAGTTCGTCGACCCGGTCGACGCGACCCGCGGGGTCGGTCTGGCTGGTACGTCGAGGCAGTGGCCTCGGATTTTGGCGCATCGTTTGTGGTCTGCAGGCGGGCGTCTCGTGTAGCGAGAGCTATAAGGCGTCAGTGTTGTGCAGCGGTGCGGCTCGCCTACGAGTGGTGAAAGTCGGAGCGGCGGCTCCGGATCCGAGGGTGTGTGTTTTGGTGCGGTTGTAGCCTTGTGTCGTGCGATCGACGAGGCTTCGTCGCTTGTGCGGTTTTTGGCCTAGTTTTCCTTATAAACTGGGCCGCTTTGTTAGGTTTTCGATTCGGTTTCCCATATAAACTGGATCAAACTCTTGGCATGTTGGCCACTTTGAGTAATATATTCAGGTTTGAGTAATATATTCAGGTGGGGAAACTTCCCCCCTCCCGGTGATTCTCTAAAAAAAAGAATATTCTTTTTTTTTGCATGGTAATACGTGTCTTATTTATAGAATAAAAATCAAGTTACAAGGCACGTAAGCACCGACCTTACATGATTGAAAAGATAGGAAAATCCTATACAAAATACCAGCGCCTGACCCTTTCCTTCGACACCACCGAAGCGGCCACCAAAGGGAAAGAATACAGATCACCTCTTTACCCAAGCTCGACGCGGCTCCATTGCTGATTTGCAGCTTTACGGACCTTCAAAATAGTTTGCCAGAAGCAAAACCATTACCGTTGAAAGAATCAGACCGGGGCAACATGTCCCCGGACACGCCATCGAACTTCAGAACTGACACCCCCGCGTGACGACGACGTCGGAGGAGGAAACCAGAACTGTCAGCCTCCAACCACAAACCCAGCACAAGATGCTCCATCTTCCAGCTGTCACCTGCGTAGACAACTGTCTGCGCGTACTCCTGAACGACCAAACCTCCCTGCTCCATCATGGCGTCGGAGACAACGCCACAACAACGGGGACAGAGCAGAAGGAGAGACACACCTGATGGAGTCGCCGCCGTCGCCTCGCCAACACCATCCATGAACCCTAACGCCGTCGATCTGAAGGATCGGCAGACACACGATGCCATCAACTCCGAGACGCCGCCATGAAGGACACCGCCGGTGTGGGAGTGGGGCTGAGGCAGATTTATTCGTCCGGGCGCCGCTCCCACCACCCCAACGACGCACCACGACCTACAAATTCAAACCCTAACTACAGAGCGGAGGAACGGGGTCCCCCTCCCTCCTGCCGCCGGAGCAGCGGAGGGAGAGGGGGCCAGCGTCCCGGCCGGTGGAGATCGGTGGAAGGAGATCGCCTCCCTAGTCACCTGGCTCGTGGAGATCGGTGGAAGGAGATCGCCTCCCTAGTCACCTGGCTCGTGGCGGCGGCTAGGGTAGGAAGACTCGCACCTATGGATACCAGAGTTCAGGACTGCAGGTACGCAACAAATCAAAAAAAAGAATATTCATCTTCAACCACACACTAGTGCCAATTATTTCGGCGACAGCCTGTACGTACCAACCGATGTTAAGTTTGACCTGCATGCATGCGCACGGCAAGAAACAGATGCATGGTGACCTGCCGATGGTTGACTTTGACAGGAGTGGAAGTCACGCATGCAAAGATGCATCAGAGGTTTAACGATCGTCGATCCCATCAGCAGTTTTCCATTTTCCGTGCATGCATGGGCTGGCATTGACCCGCATCATGGGCAGACAGGCTACGTAGCGGATGGAATGCACTTGGAATGAATAAATGTCGGTAGGAAAGTCAACCGTCCAGCCAACAGGCGTGCGGTAACGTGGCGCGCTTAAAAAAATTTGCAGCGTCGAAATAGTGTTTTAGGGCGCGCAGGAGGGTGGTTGCTTTACACGCTGCAAAATTTAGCGCGCCGCTATAGTGCTTCACCAGGCGCGGTAAAATCCAGCGCGCGCGACCAGCCAGCGCTTGCAAATTTTTTGAAACAACACATACGAAAAATATATGAAACAACACATAGTTCAAATTCATAGCATAGTTCCCCAAACCACAAGTCAGTTCATACCATGCTAAATAAAAATAGATAAAACGATGCTAAATAAAAATAGATAAAACTACTCCTCGTCCTCCTTGGTGGTGTAGTCCGACGACGTAAATGCGTCGAGCCACCGAGGATCTTCATCGTCCCAGGTCGACGCAGGTCCCAGCTCGATCTGGGCTTCCGCCAGTTCCTTCCGCGCACGCTTGTCCGCCCGACGCACAGCTCGCTCCGCCCTCCTTTGGGCCCAGAACTCGTTCTCGGCGGCGACATCCTGCGGGAAGCGCTCGCGCCACACCGCCATGGCATGCTCGTCCGCCTCGGCGATGAGGAGGCGGCGCTCCCGCCTCCGCTGGAGGCGGCGATCCTCGTCGGTGATTAGTCGCGGGGGAGGCGCGAGATCCTGCGCCTGCTCGCGCGTCCGCACGTCGGAGAAGTTCATCTGCGACCGAGGCCGCCCGAGGCGCCACGCCGCCGCGTCGTACGCGCAAGCGGCCTCGTGGGCGGTCTCGAACGTTCCGAGCCCGAGGCGTGTATCGCCGGCGCGGATCTCCGCGTAATACACGCCGGAGGGGCGGAGACGGACGCCGCGGTAGCCCGAGCTGCTCCGGGGGCGTGGCGGCATGGCGGGGCGCTGGAAGAGGCGGGGGGAGAAGGCGCGGCCGCGGCGGGGCGCTGGAAGAGGCGGGGGAGAAGGCACGACGGCGGTGGGGCACTGGATGAGGTGAGGAAGAAGGCGCGGCGGGAGGGAAATCGTGGCGGTTGGCGGGCGCAGACGCGCGGCTTTTAACCAGCGCGCTGGGCGTCGCGTGCCAAAACTACCGCGCGCACTGCCGCTTTTCCCCGCGCGCGCCAATTTTTTTCGCGCGCCAAACTTTCGCTCGCCTGCTGGGGCGTGCCGCGCGGCCTCTCGCGCGCCAAACTGGCGGTTTATCCAGCGCGCCGGATATTTCGCGCGCCTGTTGGAGATGCTCTAACGTAAAAAAAAAGGTCTATGAAAGCTTCAAATGCTATTAGTACAACCTATCTTCGTCTAAATATTCTCCGCTTGGATCGCGTCTCATGGCCGGGTTCGTATAGTTTGACCTGTACAATTCATACTTGCTGCTGGTCTCTCAACAGTTAAAACATCGCTTAATTAGGAAGAAATTCTGAAGAAGGGATTGCCAAGACATCAGTTGCCTGAATTCCTTTTGAGAACTAGTCAATTTGCCCTAATCCGTTGGATTGAGATCGAATGGATGCCCCTTTTTTTCTACTCCAGCGAGAAGCATTGTTCATCTACTTCCTCGTAATTTATTCTCCCTGCTGCCTTTCCCGCTCCACCTCCACGTTTCTAGCAAGATCATGTCCTAGCTCTCGCCGACATCGTTGCGGCAAACCGTGGCATCCCCATCTTGAGGTCGGGCTCCGTTGAATTTGACCGGCGATCCCGCGGCGACGCTTTTTTCACAAAACCCCATCACATTTTTTTATTTACAGGAAAACCAGACCACAGTAGTGTGTGCATATATGCGAAATAAACACAAAAAACAATACGCCAGAACTCGAACCGGCGACATGTAGGTTTAATATTGGTACGGTCTAGCGACTAAACCCATCAGGTGGGGATGTCTAAAATGGATAACTATCGTATATGTAATGAACGAAGACTCATCTGCAGTTTAAATGGGCTGTGGATACTGCGGCCCATTTTGCACGTGCTATTTTTTTTAACGATATTTGTAAAGTGTAAGTAATAAAGTTACGTTCAAATATTTGTGTGCTAAAAATATTATACATATAGACGATGGTATGAAAATGAAAATATTTAAATATAAACCCATGTATTATATATAAAATATTTAGTAAAATGTACGTAATAAAGTTATGTTTAAATATTTGTGTGTTAAAAATATTATACATACAGACAATGATTAGTAATTTTTAAAAATTAAACCTGTATATTGTATAAAAAAATGTTTGTATTCATAATTTTGCATAATATAAAAATATTTAGTAAATGTTTGTATTCATTATTTTGTATAATTTAAATATAATGGATTCATTAAACATATTTCTTTAATAAACATTTTCAATATCCGTACTAACTAAATAGTTTCGTATAATACACAGGTTTATAGTTAAATTCTTTTATTTACTAATTATCGTTTGTATATATAGTATTTTTAACACACAAATATTTGAACATAATTTTATTACTTATGTTTTACAAATATCTTAAATGTTTTTATTTCTTACGTGTTACTACATATTTTATATATAATACGCAGGTTTATTTTTAATTTTTTTTATTTACTAATACTCGTCTGTATGTATAATATTTTGAACACATGAATATTTGAACATAACTTTATTATTTACGTTTTACAAATATCTAAAAAAATAGCGCGCGCAATATCGGCCGCAGTATCCGCGGGCCATTTAAGCTCCAAATTAGTCGTCGTTCAGTACATATATGTTCGTTATCCAAGCTAGACATCTGAGCCTAAACCCCGTAGTGGCTAGACCGTCGCGGGTTCTAGTCACGGCGGAACATTTTTGTATATATTAATTTTAGCATATATGTGCACAACTGTGGTCGGGTTATTTTTGTAAAATATTGTGAGGGTGTTTCTTGCAAAAATGCGTTGCGGTGGTTGACTTTTTCACAAATAGAAATAATATAAGGGTGTTCTACATAAAAATACCCGCATACATGTATTGTGACCGTATCTACACGCTTGAGTCAAGTTAGGTGACCACAAAACCGTATTTTCAAAGTTTTAGCACCAAACTGAACATGCGACGCAAGTTTTATGACTCCCGGTGATATTACCTCGGATAGGAAAGTGGTTTAAGTTCTAATCCTCCTCCCTATCTCTTCTTCTGTTCTTTCTCTCCTACCGACCTCTCTGTAACAGTTGCGATCGATCTCTCCTCGATCCCTCCTTCTTGTAAGCCACGGCAACCCCCCAATATAATGCAATGCGGCCCAGACGAAGGGTTCTACGCTTCCCATATCGTTTTACATGGTATCCGAACCAAGAGGTGTTGAGTTCAAGACCCTGCCAACGCAGTATTAAAAACAAAAAGATTCTGCGGCCTACATCGATCCCATGACTAAGGACTAAATAAAAGCCTAGACGTGAATATATTGCCCACCTCTCTCCATCAGTTCAGACTTTTGGATGAGTTGGCTGGAGCATGAATTCAATATGGTACCAGAGCCTCTTCCTCATTAGATCGAAAGAGATTGCATCTAGCTACCTCATGCGGCCGAGAACATGTCCACCACCACCTCCGCCATGACGCCCAACACCATGGGTGCGCTCACCACCACCTCATCTTCCACCTTCGCTTCATCCTCTAGCTCCACCAACACCTCGCTCGGACCGCCACCTCAAGAGAAGCTAACGAGGGGAAACTTCCTGCTATGGAAGGCCATCGTACTGCCCCAAATCAAGGGCGCGCAGATGGAGCACCACCTCGACGAGAAGAGCCCGGCACCGCCGGCCACCCTCACCATCACCAAGGACGGGAAAGAAGAGCAAGTCGCCAATTTTGCCCGATCCCTCTGGTATGCACTGCAGCAACAACTTCAAGGATATTTGATGGGTTCTCTCTCCCGTGATATTCTTGCACAGGTCGCCGTGCTTCAGACGTTGGCCGAGGTGTGGCGCGCCATCCACTCCATGTTTGCTGCTCAAAGTCAAGCTCAAGCGATCAATACCCGAATTGAGCTCACAAACCTGCAAAAAGATAATATGACTATGGCCGAGTACCTTGGAAAAATCAAGAGTCTCACCGATGAAGTTGCTTGCACCGGCGCAGCACTCTCTGATCCAGAGATCACATCAAAAATTCTCGCCGGTTTGGACCTAGAGTACAATCCGGTTGTTTCGGCGCTCGCTGCTCGGGTGGAACCCATCACAGTTCAGGAGCTCTACATGCCAGGTCCTGAGTTCTGATGCCCGCCTCACCCTCCTCCAGGGCACCAACCTCCGGCAATCCTCCGCCAACTCTGCCTCCCGTGGCCGCGGCCGTGGGCGCGGTCACCAGGGCAAAACCGCGGCGGTGGTCGCGGACGTGGCGCCTCTCAGGGCGATGGAGCGCGCTCTGGTGGTGGCAGCTATGGTGGGGGCTACGACAAAACACTGGTGGCGGCTTCGGCAACAACACCGGCGGCGGCGGCTTCAACACCAACAACAGCCGTCGTGCCTCTTCCTATCGTGGTCGCTCTCGCTGCCAACTCTGCAAGAAAGCAGGCCTTGAAGTCATGGACTGTTGGCATCGCTACGATGAAGATTACATTCTCGATGCACGCCATGTTGCCGCTGCTATGCGTGAACAAGGAGGTGATGGCATTTGGTACGTTGACTCCGGTGCCACGGACCATGTCACGAGCGAGCTAGAACAACTTGCTGTCCCTGAGAGGTACCACAGCAACGACCAAATTCACACCGCAAGTGGTGGAGGTATGGATATTTGTCACATTGGTCAATCTTTTCTTAATTCCACTAATCTCAAACGTGATCTAGTTCTTAAAGATGTCCTTCATGTTCCTCAAGCCGACAAGAATCTTGCATCTATGTCTCGCTTAGCCACCGATAACAATGTCTTCTTTGAAACTCACCCTCGTTACTTTTTTATCAAGGACCGGGCAACGAGGGAACTTCCTCATCACGGTAGATGCGTCGGAGGACTCTACCCCATCACATCCGGAGCACTTAGTCGCAAGTGTTGTCAGGTCTACTCCGTCATCAAGCCCTCTTTGGCACAGTGGCAACAAAGATTAGGACATCCGTCTTCAGGCATAGTTAAACAAATAGTCAATAAAGACAATCTTCCGTTGTCACATAGTTCCATTAGTGAGTCCTTTTGTGAAGCTTGTCAATGTGCCAAGAGTCATCAACTCCCGTATCCTAAGTCAAATAGTGTGTCTCATGCTCCTTTAGAGCTTATCTTTACTGATGTATGGGGTCATGCCAGAGATTCTTTTGGAAGGAAAAAATATTATGTTAGCTTCATTGATGACTATAGCAAGTTTAATTGGATTTATTTGCTTAAGTTCAAATCTGAAGTTTTTTCCTGTCTTCCAAGAATTTCAGAAGCTTGTTGAAAGGCACTTTGACAGAAAAATGCTTATAGCCCAAAGTGACTGGGGAGGGGAATATGAGAAACTCAACTCTTTCTTTCGTGACATAGGCATAGAACATCATGTATCTTGCCCTCATGCTCATCAACAAAATGGCTCTGCCGAGCGCAACATCGCCGTACTGTTGAAATTGGTTTATCTCTTTTAGCTCATGCATCCATGCCTCTTAAATATTGGGATGAAGCCTTCATTACCGCCACTTATCTTATCAACCGTGTTCCTAGCAAAGTCATTGGCAATACTACTCCCTTGGAACGGTTGTATCATCAAAAACCCAACTACAATTCTCTAAAAAAATTTGGGTGTGCTTGCTACCCCAATTTACGTCCATACAATCGTCACAAACTTGAATTTCGCTCTACTCAATGTGTCTTTCTTGGTTATAGTAATCTTCACAAAGGGTACAAGTGCCTAGAGATTGCAACCGGATGCATTTATATTTCTCGAGATGCTGTTTTTTATGAAACTATTTTTCCCTTTGGCAAGCTTCATCCCAATGCCGGCGCCCTTCTTCGTGCTGAAATAGCACTCCTTCCGGATTCTCTCACACTTCGGGGGTGACTTATCTAAAGATGATCATGTGCATAAATCCACAGAAAATTGTGATTTTGGTGATATGTTTGCAGCCTCAGGTCATGATTTTATGTGTCAAGATGTGGACAAAGCAGCCGGCGCGGATCCCACAGGCGATTGATACGTCCAATTTGCATCATGATTTCCTACTGTTATTTATAATGTATTTGGTCATTATTTCACTTTATGATGCAATTCTTATGCCTTTTCTCTCTTAATTTGCAAGATTTATATGAAGAGGGAGAATACCGACAGCTGGAATTCTGGACCTGAAATAGCTACAGCAGAGATATCTATTCTACAGATCTCCAAATGACCTGAATTTTACGAAGATTTTTTATTGAATATACAAAAAATACTGGTGAAAAGAAATACCATAGGGGACCCACCAGTTTCCCACAAAGCAAGAGGGCGCGACCCCCCCGGGGCGCGCCCTGATGCCTTGTGGGGCCCCTGGCAGGCCTCCGGCCCCCTCCTTCTTCTATATAAGCTCATTTGCCCTAAAAAAGTATAGAAAAGAGTTTTGGGATGAAGCGCCGCCGTCTTGAGGTGGAACCTGGGCAGGAGCACTTTTGCTCTCTGGCGGAGCGATTCCGCTGGGGATACTTCCCTCCGGGAGGGGAAAATCAAAGCCATCGACATCACCAACGATCCTCTCATCATGGGAGGACCAATCTTCATCAACATCTTCACCAGCACCATCTCATATCAAACCCTAGTTCATCTCTTGTATTCAATCTTTGCCTCAAAACCTCAGATTGGTACCTGTGGGTTGCTAGTAGTGTTGATTACATCCTGTAGTTGATGCTAGTTGGTTTATTTGGTGGAAGATTATATGTTCAGATCCTTAATGATATTCAACACCCCTCTGATCTTGAACATGAATATGATTTGTGAGTAGTTACTTTTGTTCTTGAGGACATGGGAGCAGTCTTGTTATAAATAATCATGTGAACTTGGTATTCGTTCGATATTTTGATGATATGTATGTTGTTGCTTCCTTTAGTGGTGTTGTGTGAATGTCGACAACATGACACTTCACCATATTTGGGCCTAAGCGAAGGCATTGTGGAGTAGTAAGTAGATGATGGGTTGCTAGAGTGACAGAAGCTTAAACCCAAGTTTATGCGCTATTTCGTAAGGGGCTGATTTGGATCCATATGTTTCATGCTATGGTTAGATTTATCTTAATTCTTCTTTCGTAGTTGCGGATGCTTGCAAGAGGGGCTAATCATAAGTGGGAGGTTTGTTCAAGTAAGAACAGCACCCAAGCACCGGTCCACCCACATATCAAATTATCAAAGTAGCGAACGCGAATCAAATAAACATGATGAACGTGACTAAATGAAATTCCCATGTGTCCTCGAGAACGCTTTGCTTTATATAAGAGATCGTTCCGGCTTGTCCTTTTCTATAAAAAGTTAACTTAATATTAACTAGCAGATGATGCCCATGCATCCAATGTGTTAGTGTTCTCGGGATCACTTACATTAACATTTTCTTCCTGATTCCCATTAGCTGGTCCATCGATAGCTATTGTTGCCAACTTATCTATATTGGTCCAAGCGTATCAAAACAGGTTCTTCATAAACTTATTCATAGCAGGAACTGTATAATTCTCTTCTTTTTCTTTAACAGGTTCTTAACTACATTATTAAATTTTATAAAACTAACCAAGAGGGAATCACAAAGATAAGTGCCCATAATGACAAAAGTGCCGAATAAAAAAACACGTTCTCATGTTTCGAGTGGATTATCAATGGTGACCCCTACCCCTAAGTTTTGAACTTGTTAGCTACCTCAAGCTCTTACAGTGTAATTTACAGATTTTTGGTGAATCCAAGATTCACATTGAGTGTATGACAGTCATACTATCAAGAGGAGCACACAAGCAAAGGTACTTTGATTTGAACTTCGAGACAAATATTGAACTCTAGACACTTAACTCTATGTTTTTTCATAGCCTCGGTACCACCGTGTTTTCTTACTTGGTACTACCAAGCCCCAGAGCAAACCTAACTTTTTGTAGCATCGGAACTGCCGATAATTTTGTAGCAAGTTGCCTTTGAGGCAATATATGCTAGCTCCGGCACCTCCGAGCATAACTATTTTTCCCAGGCCCTTCTCGGTTTTCTTCTTTATCTTCTCACGGTATAGCTCCAGTACCCCAACCAAAATTCTTTTGGTACCTCTAAACTGTGACTTTGGCATTTCTACAACATTTGCATTTAAGAAATACTCTATTTACTCTGGTATCACCGTGATTTTGGTTTTCCCCGGTACTTTGAGCCAGTTCTATTCTTCGCAGAAAAGAGCCACAATTTTTTGATCGGAACCACCGCCATTGTTTTACCCGACACTTCCCAGTGTTGTGTTCTATCTAAAGGATCCTAGAAACACTTTAGTCTTTCAAATTTTGAATGAACCTGATAGCTCCCTGATTATCTCTCTCGCACTTCTGGGCTAGTTACTTTTTCAAGGTAATAATGGTCAGATTTCTGCCAAGCTCGATATATAGACTTGCATACTCCTTCATTGTGGCAACTGTCGGTACCAAAACCGGCAGATCTCGGGTAGGGGATCCGAACTGTGGGTCTAGGAATCAATGGGTAACTGGGAACGTAGAGACGGCGATTTACCCAGGTTCGGGCCCTCTCGAAGAGGTAATACCCTACGTCCTGCTAGATTGTATTGATGTGATTGTATGAAGGTTACAGAGTTGATCTACCTCGAGATCGGATGGGCTAAACCCTAGGTAATGGATGATATGGTGATCCTCTACGGACTAGACCTTCTGGTTTATATAGACACCAGGAGGTCCTAGGGTTACATATAGTCGGTTACCATCAGGGGATAAACATGCCGGCCACACCAATTATTCCTTGGAGGATACGCCAAGTCTTCGGAGGTTTCCTTCTGATACACGGGGTCGCCCACAATCCGGCCTTCCATCGACGAGTAGAGAGCGGCCCACAAGTCCGGCCTATGAGAGATAGGCCGGCGGCCCGAGTACCCCCTAGTCCAGGACACCCTCAGTAGCCCCCGAACTAGTCTTCGAAGCTGAGGTAGGTGCCGAACATCATTGGCTTTGTAGACCAGTTCCCTTTCTTCTGTGACACCGGTAACAGGCCTATATCACTCCGAACTGTATTCTCAAGCGTTTGCCCGGTCGTATATACGCCGAACTATACCTCGGTAACGAAGTATACTAATAACTTAGCCCCGAAGGCTAGTCGCTTTGGTGTGAATAGTGCCCTCATCTGACAACTTTTACCGAAGGGTCACACCTTGCCACGACCGCGAGTTGGTTTACGAAAAACTCGATTCGCGGTTCGAGGCAGTTTTCATTGGCACGTCCCATCGATATGGAGATCGTGTCCTGTTTTCAAGGGATATGATCAATAATCCGCCTCACCCCATGCGCACATAATGACACGGTTACATGGGGAAACGGCGAGGACTGCGGTGCAGTAAAGGGACCGTGGGTTTTACAGCCCATAAAAGGGGCACAGCCTTTGTTCCTTTCGTACGCTCTCTTTTCCCCCCTTCTCCATTGCCTTCCCCATCTTTTGAGCTCCAGCGCCCAGATCCGCTCTCCCTTCCAAGGACCTTTCCAGCCACCCGCTCGATCTAGCAATGGCGGGTTCCGGGTCCAAGGGCAAGTGGGAGGCCTCTAGCGTCACCAACAGCGCCATCTTGGAGTTGAAAAGCGCGGGCTACCTCCCGGCCAACGTCGCCCACCGTGCTCCGGAGGCGGGCCAGGCCATCCCCACACCGCGGCAGGGCGAGAGAGTGGTGTTCGTGCCCCACTTCATCTGGGGTTTGGGTTTCCCACTTCACCCCTTCGTCAGGGGCCTCATGTTCTTCTACGGACTCGACTTCCACGACCTCGCGCCGAACTCCTTCCTCCACATCTCGGCCTTTATCATCGTCTGCGAGGCCTTTCTCCGGGTTCGGCCACACTTCGGTCTGTGGCTGAAGATCTTCAACGTCAAGCCGAAGATAGTAGATGGCCAGCAGGCGGACTGCAGGGGGGCGATGGTCAGCAAGCTTCCGCGAGTGGAGTGGCCAGATGGTACCTTCATCAAGACCGTCAAGATCTGGCAAAAGGAATGGTTCTACATCATAGAGCCGAGGCGCGCAGATTGGGGGGCGATTCCGGTCTTCCGATCCGGACCCCCCACGAGGCTGGTCTCATGGACCAAGAAGGGCCTCGACTGGGGGTCGAATAAGGAGGTGGTGCTGCTGCAGAGCCGGATCTCTAAGATGATAGAGAAGGGCGTCGAGCTGGTCAACGTGATCCAGATAATGCTCGGCCGCCGAATCCTTCCATTCCAGGACAGGGCTTCCCCCATGTGGGCTTACAAGCCCGAAGACCCGGCCACCATGCGTAGCTTCTTCCGCACCTCCCATGCTCAACTATGGAAGGTGTTGTTCAAGCCGCAGAAGGAATGGCCGGCCGTGGAGGAGGACATCGGCCTCGACGCCGCCAACCCCCCACGGGAGGTATGACTAGTAATGTTCTTGTATCCGTACTGTTCCCTTTTAATAAGGCACTTAGCTTTTTTACTTCTCATCCGCAGAACTGGCTGAAGAAGGCCCAGCGGATCGACAGTCTGGCGCTGCTGCCAGAGGGACCCAGGATGCCCCTACTGACGGCCATGCTGGCCGTGGAGCCATACGAGGCGCCGGAGAGGAAAGAGAAGAAGAAGGACCGGCAGAGGGAGGCCAGAGAGGGCCTCCGCTCCCGAGGACCCCCGGGTGGTATATCCGGGGACACCAATGCTCCCTCCACGCAAGAGGAGGAGAAGGAGCAGGGAGAGGACGGGGAGGAAGACGATTCCTCCCGAACAGGGAAGAGGGCGGCGTCCGAGGACGCCGAGGAAGAGCCGCCTCAACCCGCTCCCAAAAGACCGCGCAAGGCCAAGGTAGCCTTGTCCGGCGATAGCTTGGCTTCGGCCGAGGACTCTGAGGCCTCCGAAGAGGTTCCTCGGAGGATCCCCAGGGCCAAGCCACAGGCTCAAAGGTACGCGTTCTAGCAACCGCTTGACCATCCTTAGCCGTACTGGGTTTGATATTGATCACGTTTCCGTTTGTAATTTCGTAGCCCGCTGCGCGATCTCCCCACCGAGCGAGTCTCGGAGGGGGATTCTCCACCGGCGGCGCTGGCGGAGAGCGGGACCGAATCCTGCGCCTCGCCTCCCCCAATCGTCGAGGAGGCCGAGGAGGTCCTGTCGAGGAGGACCCCTCCCGTGCCGCACACAGGGGGAGGACACGACACTATCATGGCCGAGGTGAACACCTCGATCGCCGAAGACCAGGAGGGGAGGGCCCCTTTGGTAAACGAAGAGGAGGAGCCCGGACAAGCCGAGCTCTCTCCGAGGACAACTCCGGAGACGTCAAGGCGTCCAGAGTCCGGCGCCCCGGACTTCGAGAGGAAAGAAGCCGAAGCACCCCCGCCACCCCCGCCCGCCCAGAGCAGGCGTCGACTGGGTGGCCAGACGAGATGGAGGATGCTCTAACCAGCTCCTCAATCGCCGAAGAGCACCGTGCCCTTATGGGCGCGGTGTTGCAAAGTCTTCGGTCCATGGATAATGGACTGAAGGAGGCCTTTAGTGGCCTTCTTACCGGCTTCAAGGTAAGCGAAGTAATGCTTTTCCCTTAGAAAAATTCTTTTGTGTAAATGTATAGCCTCATACACAGTAGCCCCCGAGACTCTGACTGGTTTTGAATAAAGCCAGTCAGAGGATCGAAAATCAATATCTCGAACACTAATCTGGGTAGAATAATGCACAGGCGTCATCTTCGGCCGCAGCCGCCAACGCCGAGGAGTTGGCCGAGCTGAATCGGAAGCTGAAGAGCTCCGAGGACGACCTGAGCCTGGTGAACAGGAGGTTTGACGATGCGCAACGCAAGTCCGAGCTGTAGTCAAGATTACAGCCGTGTTTTTTTTCTTGTAAGTAGGGTTCAAAGTATCCTAACGGAGTTGACTGATTCTACTGCAGCTGCCGCCGCGGAGGTGGAAAACCTCAAGGGCGCGCTGAGGACTGCTCAGCTGGAAGCGGCAGCGCAGAGGTCGGCAGCCGAATAGGCGGCTGCCGAGCTGGCTGCGGTGAGAACCGCTAGTGAGAAGCACGAGGCCAGGGTGCTGGAAGTGCAGCAAGAGCTCGGGGATGCCGTCACAAGGTGTGAGGCCCTCGAGCAGAAGAATAAGGAGCAGGCCGCCGAGCTGACCTCGTTAGCGGCGGTGGCTAAGGAAGCGTGGACAGAGGCGCGCGGCTACCAAGAAGAGCTCCGCCAAGTCAGGCTTATTGCGGACGGTAAGCCGTACTTGCTACAAAGTATCTTTGGAGGTAACAGGTTCGCTTTGCTCACGCGAGTATGGTGTTCCCCAGGCACCTTTGCGGACCTCCCGAAGAGTGCGGCGGACGCGGCCAGGTTCTTAGTTGCTCAGGAGGGTCGGGCCGAGCAAAGGTTGTTCTGGGCGCAATTTCAAGCGCCCGAACACCCTCCGCTCCTCAACAACCAGATGAAGCAGCTGATGGAGCTGCATCGGATGGCGGAGCCGATGATGAAGGACCTCTGCGTTAAGCTATGGCCGGCGGAGCCGCTGCCGAGCAGCTACTTCGGTCTGGTGCAGAGGCTGTACGACGCCACTTCCCGGATCAACGCCTGGAAGCGCTCCACGTGCATTGAGGGGGCTCGGATGGCCTTTGGCAAAACAATGGTACATTGGCCGAAGATAAAGCCAGCTGAGATGGCCACCGGACCTCCGCCGCCAGGGAAGGAGCATAGGCGCCCCGAGCAATACTTTCCCATCGTGATGGATGGTGTTCGGGCAGTAGAGGCCCAATGCTCAAAAGATGTAATATATGAATAGATTTATTTTCCTTGTAGCCAAGGAGTTGAAACTTTTGCTTTATTGTAATGCAAGTTGTTGGCTGGGAATATAGTGCCTGTTTATGTTAATTTTGACTCCTGTGCGGACGTTTCTTAACTGAAAGTTACCAGTCGTCGGCTTCAGTCCCCAGTGCAGATACTGTCTGGGGTGTTTCCTCGTTACAGCTTAACCCTTAGCCAACGTCTCGGTGCCCGGAGGCGGTTGTGTGTACGGAAAACAAGGCAATCAGACTATGCGGTTTTAGTGCTTTCACTTAGCCATAGGAGCTTGACTGCGGGGGCTGGTGACTAGCCCCCAGTGTTTGTGATATTCGGACGAGCCGCGGTTGACACCATCATCACATGGTTTCTGTAACAGAGAACCCTTCGTTTAACACGGACTAACCTCCAATGATTTTTGGTTTGACACGAGTCAGCGGATCGCCGACCAGTCCTCGCTTATTGTGACAGTCAGTTTTCGGCTTTCTCCACTGAGGTACTTGACCAGGCTAGCTAGAAGTACAATCGCAGTGGTTCTCCCTTTACCCTCTTAGCCGAACAGTGCCGAACGTAAGAGGGTAAACACAGGAGCCGGGCAACCCAACTATTGACCAAAGACGCAATTCGGAACTGGTTCATATAGTGCAATATCCGTGACGCCGAGCACATAAAAAGTAAGTGCTGGGATGAAGTTAGAGGCAAGACTTATGTTCGAGCCCCCGGTCTATTAGCCGGTTACTAAAAAGGGATGTATCGTAATAGTTTACTTCGGCCCAAAAAACGGAAAGGAAATATGCAACGTGAGTGAATGCACAATTACCAGAGAAAACTCGGTCTTTATTTCCTTTGAATATGTGACGTCCAACCGTACAATCCGGATTGCCGAAGTAACTTTGATAGATACTTTGGAAGAAATGAATACATTAGAGTAAAGGTTTACACAGGGCCTTCATGAGTGGTTTGACGTCCCTACTACGCCCTGTTGCACGTCTGCGCCTTTGCTCTTTTAAGAAGCTTCCATGTAAGCGAAGCTATCGACCGTGAGTTCGGCGAAAGTAGTAATGTTCGGCAAACGAGCCCTTGGGAAAGGGTTTTGAGAAGTCGTCGTGGTATATAAGCTTGACGCTGATCAGGCCCTAGATGGTGCCTGTTGTTGATGTTAGTTCGAAGACATCTGTTGGCCATTAATCGGTCGAACCGAGCTCTCGGCCTTTGTTTCATGTGTCCCCACAACTGCCCATGGAATTTTGAGCGCGAAATTGTGCACTCGAGGTACGTATTTCACGACTAGGTGGGTCGTGCTGTGGGGCGCGTATCCCTATTTGGGGTGAGCATGGGAGTGCTCTGGGACCGAGGCTGCAGCTCGGGAGCGCTTGTGTGCGTCCAGTGTCTTGGCAGTAGACTGGGCTTGCGACGCCTCTTCGGCGGCTTGGACTTCGGCGGCTAGAGCCGCAGTGTGTTCCTCTGTCCGGAGTGAGCGCTCGGTATTACCGTTGATGGTGATAACGCCCTTTGGTCCTGGCCGCCCTTTGGTCCTGGCATCTTGAGCTTCAGGTACGCATAGTGCGGGACGGCGTTGAAGCGGGCAAACGCGGTCCGTCCGAGGAGTGCGTGATAACCACTGCAGAAAGGGACAATATCGAAGATCAAGTCCTCGCTGTGGAAGTTATCGGGCGAGCCGAAGACTACTTCCAATGTCACGGATCCCGAGCATCATGCCTCGACGCCCGGGATTACACCTTTAAAGGTGGTGTTGCTGGGTTTGATCCTTGACGGGTCGATCCCCATTTTCCTCACTGTATCTGAGTAAAGCAGGTTGAGACTGCTACCTCCGTCCATAAGGACTCTGGTGAGGTGAAATCCATCCACAATGGGGTCGAGCACCAGAGCCGCCGTTCCTCCGTGGCGTATACTGGTCGGATGGTCTCGAAGGTCGAAAGTGATCGGGCAAGCCGACCACGGGTTGAATTTCGGGGCTACCGGCTCTAAGGCGTAGACATCCCGAAGTGCGCGTTTCCGCTCCTTCTTCGGTATATGCGTGACGTAGATCATGTTCACGGTTTTGACCTCTGGAGGGAACTGCTTTTGGCCTCCGTTGTTAGGCCCGCGAGGTTCATCGTCATCCTCGCTGCGGGGGCCCTTGCCCTGTTCTTCGGCCGTAGCCTTGCCGGCCTGTTTAATTACCCAACAGTTACGGTTGGTATGGTTAGCGCAGACGGGCCGTCCCGGTTCCCTTTAGAGGGTTTCTTCCGCGGTCCCGATTTCGAGCCGCTGAATCTGGCAGGGCCTATCCAATATTCTATCCAGTGCAGACGGGCCGTCCCGGTTCCCTTTAGAGGGTTTCTTCCGCGGTCCCAATTTCGAGCCGCTGAATCCGGCGTTTACTGATGCGTCATCGGCTTCACCGCCGTTGTTTGAGTGCCGACGCTTATTATTCCTGTTGCGCCGGGGTTTCCCGTTTCCGTCCCGGGCTTCTGAAGTGCCGGGGTCTTCGGGATGGTTGCTTTGATGAGCTAACCAGCTATCCTCACCCGCGCAAAAGCGGGTCATTAGGGAGGTAAGAGCCGACATCGTTCTCGGCTTGTCCTGGCCGAGCTGACGGGCGAGCCACTCGTCCCGAATACTGTGTTTGAATGCCGCAATTGCTTCGGCATCCGGACAGTCGACGATCTGGTTCTTCTTGGTCAAGAACCGGTTCCAGAATTGCCGGGCTGACTCTCCGGGCTGCTGAATGACATGGCTCAGGTCGTCGGCGTCCGGTGGCCGAACATAGGTTCCTTGAAAGTTAGCTCGGAATGCATCCTCGAGCTCTTCCCAGCTCCCGATGGAGTTTTCGGGTAGGCTGTTCAGTCAATGCCTTGCCGGTCCCTTGAGTTTCAACGGTAAGTACTTAATGGCGTGGAGATCATCTCCTCGGGCCATATGAATGTGGAGAAGAAAATCTTCAATCCACACGGCTGGGTCGGTTGTCCCATCATAGGATTCTATATTGACGGGTTTGAACCCTTCGGGGAACTGATGCTGCATCACCTCATCGGTGAAACACATTGGGTGTGCGGCGCCCCTAGCCCAGGCCACATCGCGCCGGAGATCGGTTGTCATCCGGGCGCGGTGCTGCTCCCGAGCTCTGTCGTTCCTGTCACGCCAGGCTTGGTATCCATCCCGTCCAGCAGGTGCGTGTCCTGTAGATCCGTAGATGGATCTGGACTAGATCCCTCAGGCGTTCAGGTCGTGGCGCAGATCGTATCGGTCATCCGGTTGAACCGGGTCTTTGCCTGCTCGGCGAGGAGGTGCGGGTGGGTATTCGGCCTCCCTGGCCGCCCTATCCCGGCCTCGAGGGGGGACGGGTGGGAGTTCGGCTTCCACGGCCGGCCTATCCCGTCCTCGAGGGGGTGCGAGTGGGAGTTCGGTTTCCACAGCCGGTCTATCCCGTCCTCGAGGGGGGCGATCGGGCTGGTTTGCGTGAGTTTGTCTGGGAGGCATGGGCTCAAGGGCCTCATCCTCAAATTCTGGGAGTAGGCGCCGCCGTGGGTAGCTCTTGTATTGACCCTGACGTTGATCGTCAAGGCCTTCTTCGGCAGCTAGGACCATCGTCCATCTGTCGTTGAGCGTATCCTGTTCGGCTTTTAGCTGTTGTTGTTTCATCTTCAAGCTTCGGGCGGTGGCGATGAGTTGCCGCTTGAATTTCTCTTGCTCCAGGGGGTCCTCTGGGACGATGAAGTCTTCGAGTTCGAGGCTGTCCTCCTCTTCGGACGGAGGGAGGTAATTACTATCCTCGGAATCCTCGAGGTCCTCGGGGTCACCCTGGTTCTCGTGCCCTTCAGGGGCATCGTGGTGCTGCTCGGGGGTGTTGTCGCCGAGCTCCTCCAAGTTGTCCGGAGTCTCGTTATCTCCGGTGCCGTTCGTGTCTGTGTGATCTTCCTTACCCTTTCCCCGCCCTCTGGCTCGCCGTCATCGGCGTCTGGGCGGTTCTTCGGCGGGTCCGTCGCCGTCCTTGGGGGTATCGACCATGTAAACGTCATAGGTGGAGGTGGCGGTCCACTTTCCGGTGTTGGAAGTGGCAAGGGAAGGAACCGTATAGGGCGGGACGTCGATATCCTCATCCATGTCAGCAGCCTCCTCGGAGGCGTAGTCCAGCATGTCGGTTAAATCTTCGACAGTGGCTACCAAGTGGGTGGTGGGTGGGACGCAAAATTCCCCGCGGCTGGCGTCCTATCCAACCTGTTCCTGGTCCGAGGACCGACCATCCGCGATATTCATCTTCTGGATCCGGTCTAACATCTCGTTTAAAATCGAGAGGTCCACCGGATCTATGTTCGGGCAGCCATCAGAGTTGAGCTCCGGCGCGCCGATAATGGGAGTGTGTTCGGCCAAGGGTGACCCTTGGTTTTCCGGCGCCGGGGTTGGATCTAAACTCAAGGCCAGATCCGAACTGAGGCCCGGCCCGGGGACGGGGAAGGAATCTGAGGTCAAAGCCTCGGAGTTGGTAGGTTCCTCGGGTAAAGCCGAGAACCCAGTGAAGACCAGATCGCCTCGAGCATCGGCGACGTACTCAAGGCTGCCGAACCTGATTTCCTGCTCGGGGGCGAAGCTGCCGACTTGGTCGAGGTGACCGGTCGGATCGGCGTGCAGCACAATGCTGCCGAACGTGAAGAGCTGTCCGGGGACGAAGATGTCCCCGCTACGGATTCCATCACTGAAGAGAAGAGCTGTCCGAGGACGACGATGTCCCCGCTGCAGATTCCATCGACGAAAAGCTGTCCGGGGACGGCGAGCCATTGATCCTTGGCGACCCACGACGGAACTCTCAATGAAAGCACCAATGTCGGTACCAAAACCGGCAGATCTCGGGTTGGGGATCCGAACTGTGGGTTTAGGAATCAATGGGTAACTGGGAACGTAGAGACGGCGATTTACCCAGGTTCGGGCCCTCTCGAAGAGGTAATGCCCTACGTCCTGCTAGATTGTATTGATGTGATTGTATGAAGGTTACAGAGTTGATCTACCCCGAGATCAGATGGGCTAAACCCTAGGTAATGGATGATATGGTGATACTCTACGGACTAGACCTTCTGGTTTATATAGACACCAGGAGGTCCTAGGGTTACATATAGTCCGTTACCATCAGGGGATAAACATGCCGGCCACGCCAATTATTCCTTGGAGAAGACGCCAAGTCTTCAGAGGTTTCCTTCTGATACACGGGGTCGCCCACAATCCGGCCTTCCATCGACGAGTAGAGAGCGGCCCACAAGTCTGGCCTATGAGAGATAGGCCGGCGGCCCGAGTACCCCTAGTCCATGACACCCTCAGCAACCAAGATAAACAACCACTTCATTCCGTTTCTAACTGTTTCACAGCCACTTCTTCCAAGTCTTGAGTAGATGGTCCTGGAGCTGCATCACACGATGCATAGCCGCATTGCCTTTGATGGTGACAAGGAGCGGTGCTGATGGCGGCAATACGTGGTGTGTGGATGCAGGCGGGAGCATCGTGCTTGGTGAGCATGTGTAGGCAGGTGCAGCTCCTCCACCTCCTCGCACATGCCTCAAGGGCCCGCCTCGCTTCCGACCTTCGCGATACACTTAAGGAGGTGGATTTGACAGAACTAGTGCTCGTTGAGCCGGAGCCCCTGGAGCATCCATGGCGGCATGGACGTGGAGGCGGCTATGGCCGGTTGGAGCGGCATGTTGGAGATTTTCTGCAGCTGGGATGATGTCACCAATGCCGGTGGTGGGGAGCGAGGTGGTGCGGTACAACGAGAGCTAATGGACTGTGAAGCCGTGCATGTCATCGATGAACACGCAATATTTCACTATCGTGGGTGAATCATGTCTCGGGGTTCACCGCCCATCCGTATCTCGCAAAGTTAACTCCCCTACTGCATGCCAAGCACCTTCACACACATCCATGATGACATTAGCAACTGATCGCAAGGCAACAAGATGGCAGAAGTATAGGTGGACGCCAACCGTTCAACTGGATGCCCATCGACAATAGAGGAAAAGGAGGAACTAAGAGATAAGATGGAGAGATGAGTATTGACACACGGATTGTGAGAGCATCTCCAACAGATGCGCTAAATAAGCCGCACGCTAAAAAAACGGCTATATAGCGCGCGCGCTGTCGAAAGTAGCGCTCCAACAGCCGCGCTATAATCCCGCGCGGGGTAAAAAGGCGCCAGCGCGCTGAGAAAAGCTGCATTGCGCGCTGGGGTATTTGGTGCCCCCGCTCGCGCGCGCTGGACAAGCAAATCGTGCGCGCGAATCTCACCAACCGCAGGATCTGAAACCTCCTGGCGCTGACGCCTCCGCCCGCACCTTCCCCCATTCGCTCCGGCGACCCATCGGCACTTCCCCCGCCTATCCCCAGCACGCCGCCGCTTCCCCTGCTTCTCCCAGTGGCCGCCGCTGCTTCCTCCACCTTCTCTCCTCGCCGCCGCCCCTCGAGCGCACCATTCCTCCGACGAACAGCGCCCGGCGGCCGTTTGCAGCTCGGCGCCCACAAGGTATTTGACAAAACACTTGCAAGGTATATATTGCTTCTAACTTTATATTTGTAGATGAATTTGGTGCATGGTGTTTGTAGTTTTAAATTAGTTTAAATTCAAGTTTGTAGATGAGTTTGTCCTACGATTCTTCCGATGAAGAATTTGATCTTCAAGAGGAGGAGGACGTCGCAATGATCCTAGCTATCCACGTCAATAAAAAGCCGAAGCACGGTAGTTCGGTTTTCGGTCGTCAGAAATTGTGGAGGGAAAGGATCGATGCCCACAACAGATTGATGAGGAACTATTTTGTGGAGAATCCCACATACCCCGAGTCCTACTTTCGGCGTCGTTTTAGGATGAGCATCGAGTTGTTTAAACACATTGCGGAGAAACTAGCGAGCCATGATCGGTTTTTTCAGCAAAGGAGGAATGCCGCCGGAGAACTCGGGCATAGCACCTTCCAAAAGGTGACCGCCGCTTTGCGTATGTTGGCATACGGTATTCCGGTGGATCTAGTTGATGACCACTTGGCCAAGGGTGAGAGTCAAGCCATCATGTGTGTCAAGCGCTTCGCAGTTGGAATTGTGCAAGTGTTTGGTCCGGAATATTTGAGAGCTCCCAATGCTGAAGACACCGCAAGGCTTTTGGAGGTCAACAAAGCTCGCGGATTCCCAGGTATGCTTGGCTTAATAGATTGCATGCATTGGAGTTGGAAGAACTGTCCTGCGGCATGGCATGGACAATTCCACGGCCACAAAAAGGGTTCCACTATAATCCTTGAAGCGGTGGCCGATCATGAGACTTGGATTTGGCATGCTTTTTTCGGAATGCCTGGATCTTGCAATGACATCAATGTTCTTCAACGGTCACCACTCATGAATAGGATTGCAAATGGTGAAACTCCACCGGTGGAGTTTGTAGCAAATGGCCATACATACAACTATGGCTACTATCTTGCGGATGGCATCTACCCAAGGTGGCAAACATTTGTGAAGCCGTTGAAGGCACCGCAAGGTAAGAAAAATCTTGATTTCCACAATGCTCAAGCGGCGGCTAGGAAAGATGTGGAGAGAGCTTTTGGGATTTTGCAAGCCCAATTTGCTATTGTAAGAGGACCGGCTAGATTTTGGGATCAAAAGATCCTTTGGTACATCATGAACGCTTGTGTGATCATGCATAATATGATCATCGAGAATGAGCGTGGGCAAGATTTAGACTATTCTCAGTATGAGTTGATGGGACATCCCGTGTGAGTGCGAAGGAGGGCTGCGAGGGTGGCCCACTTTGTTGCCTCCTATCATGCCATTCGACGTGTCGAAACGCATGATGAGCTTCAAAAGGATCTAGTCGGGGAGTGGTGGTCATGGAATGGGCAACAAAACTAGTTTGATGTTATATGTTTGTTGTATTGTTGACTATTTGGTGTATTGTTTATGAATTTGTTGTATTGAAGATAACTATTTGTTTGAGTTGTAATAATAATTGAACTAATTATTGTTGATTTATTTTGTGTGTGTTTGATCTTGTTGGTTCTATGTTTGAGTGGGAAATGTTGTTTGTGCTGGACGCGCGCTGGAATTTAGCGCGCCCGCTGGAGCGCTACCTGCGGCGCGCAATATTATAGCGCTTCTGGTAAAGCAAAACACCATCCCAACGCGCTAAAATGCTATTTTGGCGCTGCAAAAAAAATTTAGCGCCCCGCGCTACCGCGCGTATGTTGGAGATGCTCTGGTCCAAAACCCCTTCTGATCGTGGGAGGGACCAGAGGTGTCCGGATGGAAGTTTTTAGGGTGCAAAAGCTAGGGATGAAACCCACACTTCTTTCTAAAAAAACGCACTTCTCGATTGGTTGATAGTCTAAAATTTTACTTTTCTTTAATCTACATTATGTGTGTGTTAAAATAAAATTGCATTTTTTTCAAGTAATTAAATTAATTTAGTTTAATTATGACATGCACATCTTACAGCTGGAACCAAGCCATCCATACTTACGATATTCATTTCGATGACATGACTTTTTTTTTTTTGCATGGTACTTACGATATTCATTTCGATGACATGACTGTAGAATCTATTCCGTCAAAGCGATTTATACACGACTAAGCTAAACACTGTATCATCGTATATCAAAAATGGAAATGTTTTTTGGAGCGAGAAAACAAAATCTCACCAAAATCTGGAGGGTTTTATTTGTTGCCATCTTGCCGTCCCCCAGCCACCTTTTCAGCCCTTAAAAAGATCCCAGTCTGTTAGGGTCGCCTCTCAGATCCCCCAGAACTGGATCCATCGCCCGCACGCCGGAGACGGGCGCCATGGCCGCCTCCCTCGAAGACCTCCGGAACGAAAGCATCGATCTCGTGAGTCCTACGCCGCCGCTCCCCTGATCTCGTCTCGCCACCCTGCCATGCATATCCATGCACGCCCGCACGTTCGGTTTAGTGGCGCCGCCGCCGTCATCCTGAAATGTAACTCGATGACTACGTGTTGCAGGAGGCGATCCCGATCGCGGAGGTGTTCCAGGTGCTCAAGTGCAAGCCGCACGGGCTCACCTCCGATGAAGCCGCCAGCCGCCTCGCGGCCTTCGGCCCCAACAAACTCGAGGAGAAGAAGGTATGATCTGATCTCGGTGAAGAAGAACGCGTTTTCAGTTAATTAGATCCATTTTTCATGGTGCGTGTGCGTGTGTGGATTCGCAGGAGAGCAAGTTCCTCAAGTTCCTAGGGTTCATGTGGAACCCTCTGTCGTGGGTCATGGAGGCGGCGGCCATCATGGCCATCGTCCTCGCCAACGGCGGCGGCAAGCCCCCCGACTGGCAGGACTTCGTGGGCATCGTCACCCTGCTCATCATCAACTCCACCATCAGCTTCATCGAGGAGAACAACGCCGGCAACGCGGCGGCGGCGCTGATGGCCAGCCTGGCGCCGCAGACCAAGGTGCTCCGGGACGGCAAGTGGTCGGAGCAGGACGCGGCGATCCTGGTGCCGGGGGACATCATCAGCATCAAGCTGGGAGACATCATCCCGGCGGACGCGCGGCTGATGGAGGGCGACCCGCTCAAGATCGACCAGTCTGCGCTCACCGGCGAGTCCCTCCCCGTCAACAAGCTCCCCGGCGACAGTGTGTACTCCGGCTCCACGTGCAAGCAGGGCGAGATCGAGGCCGTCGTCATCGCCACCGGCGTCCACACCTTCTTCGGCAAGGCCGCGCATCTCGTCGACAGCACCAACAACGTCGGTCACTTCCAAAAGGTAACTTTTTTTTCACTCAAACACTTTCTCATTCTTCGCTGTGCTAATTAATGCTTAATGGGCGGCATCGTCGGGAATGTTGGGGCAGGTTCTGACTGCAATCGGCAACTTCTGCATTGTGTCCATCGCCATCGGCATGCTGGTGGAGATCGTTGTCATGTACCCGATTCAGCACCGCCGGTACCGCGACGGCATTGACAACCTGCTCGTGCTCCTCATCGGCGGCATCCCCATCGCCATGCCCACCGTGCTCTCCGTCACCATGGCCATCGGCTCCCACAAGCTGTCGCAGCAGGGCGCCATCACCAAGCGGATGACGGCTATCGAGGAAATGGCCGGCATGGACGTGCTCTGCAGCGACAAGACGGGCACACTCACGCTCAACAAGCTCACCGTCGACAAGAACATGATCGAGTCTTTCGTCAAGTACGTCGACAAGGACAGCGTGGTGCTCTATGCCGCCCGGGCGTCGCGGACTGAGAACCAGGACGCCATCGACGCCTCCATTGTCGGCATGCTCGCCGACCCCAAGGAGGCCCGCGCCGGCATCCAGGAGGTGCACTTCATGCCATTCAACCCGGTGGACAAGCGCACCGCCATCACCTACGTCGACTCCGACGGAACGTGGCACCGAGTCAGCAAGGGAGCTCCAGAGCAGATCATCGATCTGTGCGGGCTGCGCGAGGACGTGCGGCGGCGGGTGCACGGCATCATCGGCAAGTTTGCCGACCGCGGGCTGCGGTCACTGGCGGTGGCACGGCAGAGCGTGCCAGAGCGGAGCAAGGAGGCGAAGGGCGCACCGTGGCAGTTCCTGGCCGTGCTGCCGCTGTTTGACCCGCCGCGGCACGACAGCGCAGAGACCATCCGTCGCGCGCTCCACCTGGGCGTGAACGTGAAGATGATCACCGGCGACCAGCTGGCCATCGGCAAGGAGACGGGCCGTCGGCTTGGCATGGGCACCAACATGTACCCGTCAAGCTCCCTCCTCAAGGACGGCGACAGCTGCGGGCTCCCCGTGGACGAGCTGATCGAGAAGGCGGACGGGTTCGCCGGCGTGTTCCCGGAGCACAAGTACGAGATCGTGCGGCGGCTGCAGGAGATGAAGCACATCTGCGGGATGACGGGTGACGGCGTGAACGACGCGCCGGCGCTGAAGAAGGCGGACATCGGCATCGCCGTCGCGGACGCCACGGACGCGGCCCGGAGCGCGTCTGACATCGTGCTGACGGAGCCCGGGCTGAGTGTCATCATCAGCGCCGTGCTCACCAGCCGCGCCATCTTCCAGCGGATGAAGAACTACACCATCTACGCCGTGTCCATCACCATCCGGGTCGTCCTCGGCTTCCTCCTCCTGGCGCTCATCTGGAAGTTCGACTTCGCGCCCTTCATGGTGCTCATCATCGCCATCCTCAACGACGGCACCATCATGACCATCTCCAAGGACCGCGTCGTGCCGTCGCCCACCCCTGACTCGTGGCGCCTCAAGGAGATCTTCGCCACCGGCATCGTCCTCGGCACCTACCAGGCCATCGCCACCGTCATCTTCTTCTGGGCCGTTCACTCCACCGACTTCTTCACGGTCTCTTATATTTATCCGTCGTCTCTATGAACTACATACATACGCCGGCGGCCACCGTTCTCTCCCTGACATTGTACTGTTTGCTGAACATTGCAGAATAAACTCCACGTGCGCCCGATTGGCAGGAACACGGAGGAGCTGATGGCGGCGGTGTACCTACAGGTGAGCATCATCAGCCAGGCGCTCATCTTCGTGACGCGGTCACGGGGGTGGTCGTTCAGGGAGCGGCCTGGGGCGCTGCTCTTCGGCGCATTCCTGGCGGCGCAGATGGTGGCGACGCTGATCGCGGTGTATGCCGACTGGCCGTTCGCCAAGATGAAGGGGATCGGGTGGGGGTGGGCGGGCGCCATTTGGCTCTTCACCATCGTCACCTACTTCCCGCTCGACGTGCTCAAGTTCGCCATCCGCTACTTCCTCTCCGGCAGGGGGTGGAGCAACGTGTTCGACGGCAAGACGGCGTTCGCGCAGGGGATAGACTACGGCACCGACAAGCGCAAGGCGGAGTGGGCCGTCGCGCAGAGGTCCCTCCACGGCTTGCACACGGCCAGCGGGGGCGGCGAGGCGTCCTCCTCCGGCGTCCTGGAAGACAAGAACGACATCTCAGAGATCGCCGAACAGGCCAAGCGGCGCGCCGAGATCGCCAGGCTAAGGGAGTTGCACACGCTCAAGGGCCATGTCGACTCGGTGGTCAAGCTCAAGGGGCTCGACATCGAGAACATCAACCACAACTACACCGTCTGATCCATCGACACCATCAGCACAGGGCTCCCAAGATATTTGGTTTAGCTATAGTGAGGAACTCAGGATACTGCTCTCTTTTTTTTCAGCTGCAGATTAAATTAGGGAGGTGATGATGATGAATAATCATGTTAGCATTGATGAATTAGTCCCCTTTTATTTGGAGATAATTGTAGGATTATTGGATATTGTAGAATAAAATTAGTGAAGGTTACTTGACCATTCCTGCCGTCTCTAAATTTGTAGATCAAATAGACTGTACAAGTGTAGAATCTACAGAAAATATTTTAAACAAATACTCTCTCCGTTTCTAAATATAAGCCCTTTTAGAGAATTCAATACGGACTACATACAAATGTATATATACATATTTTAGAGTGTAGATTCACTCATTTTGCTCCGCACGTAGTCTATATTGGAATCTCTAAAAGGTATTTAGGAACGGAGCGAGTAGAAAATATATTTTTTAAAGAAAATACCTAGTAAATACAACTCCCGCCATTCCAAAATGTAAGGTGTATTAGGTTTTTTAAAAGTCAAATTTGTGCAAATTTGACCAAGTTTTTAGAACAAAAAAAATCAATATATACAATACCAAATTTGTATCATTAGATCCATCACGAAAAGTATTTTCATATTTTATTTATTTCGTATTGTAATCTTGGTCAAACATATACAAGTTTAATTTACATGAAAATAGATACACCTTATATTCTGAAACGGAGGGATTAGATCATTTAGACTCTGCTTTACTAAATAGACCAGACATCATTTTGCCTTTTTTCTTAGAAACATCGATTACAACAAAGACGCACATACTCACACAATCACTCACACAATCGCCTATTTAATACAGGCATTCGGCCACTCTTATTTTTTATTTTTTTTATTTTTGAGAAACACCTGTAACTTTATTCATGCTCATAACAATTACAGGTACATTGATTTGGACCTAAGATCCAAGAAAATACAAAGTAACTCCTATGACTAAGAATTACAATGAAATCTCTTGAAAACACCTTTTTCGCGGCATCAATCTCTGCTCGAAGAAATACTCCAAAGACTTCGGTAAAGAGGTTACAATTGGACTGGAGCAACGATCTTGTTACTCTTTCACCCGCACGAACATTACCAATAATGGTTTCTGAAAGCGCCTTGAGTCGCCCATCCAAAAAGATGGGAAGCCTTGATCGATAAACGTACTTGGGCCAGGGATGATCCCCTTGAAGTGCAGGCCGTTGAATCACTATATCTTCACCATGGTGTCAATGAAAGATTTCACTTCCACAAAGAATCAGACCAACAAAAAAAGCTTGACACAGCAACATAAACTCATCAGATCCGAATAATCGGATCTGCGAGGACAGAAAACTCTCTAACCTCATGGCACCGCCAAAAGAACGAGAGGAAATTTATTCTCATAAAACTATGAATCTATGATGATCACTAGATGTTGATGAAGAACATAGACGGTCTTAAAGATCCGAGGTCCCCCACCTCTCAGCGCTAAGATGGCAGCCGGAGGCGAGGGACCAAAAATTCTCTGGCGGCGGCGGCTGGCCTTGACGAAACACTCGAAAACAGAAACCCTAATGACGACCCCCCACAGAGCGGATTCGGCCACTCTTATTTGCTCATCTTTATATTGTTGTTTTTCTGGCCCATTAGCCTCTGGCTGGATCATCATATTACGGCTCCATTAGTAGTCAAATCCTAAACGGCGCTTCAGGCGCCCGTTACAAGTCTTCCAGCAATCGGGCGCACACCTCCCTTCGCTCCTAGGCCGGCCCATCCTGTCATTTTTTTTTGTTCCAAAAAAGAAAAAGAAAGGCGCGAGGAGCATGATTCGAACCTACGACCTCTCGAGGAGAGCAACTAGTTGACGAGCGCTCCTTCGAGAGCCTCCCAACGATCACTTGGGGATGGGCTGAGAGCGCGCCACTCAGCCGCCGCCACGTGTCGCGCTTTGGGCGCTCCCTCCTAATTTTGTTTTTATTTTTATTTTTCCGCACGCGTTTTCTGTTTTTTAAACGGTTTTTTCGCCGGGTTTTTTCGGCCTTTTGGTTTTCCAATGGTCTTCCTTACCTTTTGGACAAAAAAATCAAAAAAAAAATTTGGGGGCGAAAAAACGCGTTTTCTTTTTTTTCTTCCGCGAGAGGCATGGTTTTGCTTTCACGAGAGGCACGGCCGTGCCTCTCGGAAACGGGAAAAACGCGTTTTCTGTTTTTTTTCCTTCCACAAGAGGCACGGTTTTGCTTCCGCGAGAGGCACGGTTTTGCTTTCGCGAGAGGCACGGCCGTGCCTCTCGGAAACGGAAAAAGAAACGCGTTTTCTTTTTTTTTTCATCCGCGAGAGGCACGGTTTTGCTTTCGCGAGAGGCACGGCCGTGCCTCTTTCGGAAAGGGAAAAAAACTTGCTCCCAGTTCGGTTTTTTCATCCGGTTTTTTTCGTGAAAAAAAAAGTTCATCAAAACCTATCAACGTGGGATCTAGTTTTGAAGATCTTGACGCGAGGAATCCAATGGTGAAAACGGTTCGAGATTTGGACGCACGGTTTAAGAGATAAAACATTTTGAATAAACGGATCTAAAAAAAGGAAAAACTCCCAGGTTACGACAAGTGGCGCGCATATAGTGCGCTACTTGTCACAATCTGAGGAGGTGGAAGTGATATTTCGAAGGAGTACTCCTCAATTAGTGTTTTCGCCTCTCGAGGTAGCTACGGTAGCCAACAAGGAAACCCACCCGATCGTGATTCTGTTACATCCTTTCTCTCTTTTCTTCTTTCTTCTTTTCTTTTTCTTTGTCATTTTTTCTTTTTCTTTTATATTTTTAGTTTTTAAAAATGCGTGAACTTATTTTATAGTATTTGATGAACTTTTTTCAAATTCTATGAACTTTTTTCAAATTTGATGAAGTTTTTCTTCAAATTTGATGATTTTTTTCTCAAACTCGACGAACTTTTTTCAAAATCTATGAACTTTTTTCAAATTCAATGATTTTTTTCCAAACTCACGAACTTTTTTCAAAATCGATGAACTTTTTTTTTGTAATTCGATGAACTTTTTTTCAAATTCAATGAACTTTTTCAAATTTGATGAACTTTTTATTCATTTTCAATGAACTCTCTTTCAATTTGATGAACTTTTTTCAAATTCGAATTTTTTTAAAAATATAATGATTTTTTTCAAATTCGACCACCGAGATTTTTCCCAAAAAAGTACGTGGACATTTTTCAAAATCGATGAACTTTTTGTCAAATTCCTGAACTTTTTCTCAAATTAGTGTACTTTTTTCAATTTCGTGACTTTTGGAATTTGTGAACTTTTTTGATACATGAACTTTTTCGTATTCGTGCTTTTTATTTTAATACGTGAACTTTTTTTGAAATCTGTGAACTTTCAATTTTTTGTTTACATTAAGAAAACACATTTTCCAAAAATGTTTTGAAATAATTGAAGAATCAAAGTGCTACAGTAAACGGTATAACTGTGCAATAAGTTGTGCGACTACGGTGTTCTTAAAAAGTTCGCCTTGTAATTAGTCGCTAGTACCTAGTTGCTGTGGTGGTTAGCCATACTCGTACGTTTTAATTGCATCGCGAGTTCGATCCTCCAAAGGGCTACTTTTTGTGTTATTTTTTAGCGCTACCCGCGAGCGAGCGAACGAAGTTTTGCTGGGCCGGCCCAAGTACCACTACCTTCGAGCGCCCATAATCAAAACCTGCGCCGAGGGCGCCGGTTAGGAGCTCCCTCATTAGTATCTGGCTGGATTGTCATATTAGCTCACCAAACGAGAGCTCCTGTTTCGTGCGGTACATGCACCGGATGAGTGCTTCCGTTCCATGAGGGCGCCTATGTCTCACTTCAAGCGAGACAGCCAGACGTCTCGCTGAAGGCAACGGCCTGATTGGGCTGGCCCAGCACGGACACGGGCCTCCAGTGTTTTTTCTTTCATTTTCTTCACTTTCTTGCATTCATTTTTGTTTTACTTTTTATACTATTATTTATATTTATAAATATTTTGAGTATGTTACTTATATACAAAAGTTGAAGAATGTTAATCATGTATTAAAATTGTTAATTGTGTATAAAAAAGTTTCCGCCGTATACAAAAAATGTACAATGCGTATGAAAAAAAGTAGAAATCAAAAAATACATTATGTTTTCTCTCTTTTTTGAAATATGTTAATCATGCATTAAAAAATGTTTAGCATGTATAGAAGACATGTTTACAACGTATACAGAAATGTACAGTGCATTTAAAAAAATAGAAATAAAAAAATACTATCGGTTTTCAATTGTTTGAAAAATGTTAATCATGCATTTAAAAAATATTAAATGTGTATAGAAAAAATGATTCTGATGTGTATAAAAAATATTAAGGAAAGTTTGCAAATTCAAAGAAAATATCACAAATCTCAAAAATGATTGTGAATTCAAAAGATTGTTTGTGACTTCACAAAATCTTTATGTTTTTTAAAATCAAATTCAAATAATGTTTGTCAATGCAAAAAAATCACGTATTGGAAATAGGTTCATAAATTTTAAAATACCATAAATTAAGAAATTTGCACAAATTCAAAAATGTTTGCGAATCTCGAAAGATGAACGTGAATCATATAAATGTTGTGAATTTAAAAAGTGTTTCCCAATTCATGAAATGTAGATGAATTTTAAAAAGGGTTCCAAATCAAAAAATGAGCCTGAATTCAAAACAATGATTGTGAATCTAAAAAAATGACTGTGAATTAAAAATTCTTCATGAAATCAAAATGCTAATTAGTTTAAAAATATTTCAACTTGATAAGTGTTCACAATTTAAAAAAAACATGTTTGCAAATTAAAAAAAGTTCACTAATTTCAGTAATGTTCACGAATTGAAAATATCTTCACAAATTTCAAAATGTTCACAGATTCAAAAAAAATCAAGAATTAAAAAGGGTCCACGAATTAGAAATTTGGGAAATAAATGAAAATCGGAAAAAAAAATTGAAAATATAGTAAGAATTATAGTGAATTTAAGAAATGTTTGAAAATCTGAAAAATAACCGCAAATTTAAAAATTCTAGAAATTACAATTAAAAAATCGTGAATTTCCCAAAAAAAATGTGAATTTAAAACACATTCTGAATTTCAAAAATGTTGGTGGAATTAAAAGTGGAAAATTTCCAAAACAATTATTTGTGGATTTTAGATTTTTTTCATGTATTTAACAAGTTGTTCGTCAAATAGAAAAACATGAATTTAAAGAATATTCACCAATTCAAAATATGTTCATGAATTTACTATGTTCATGAATTTAAAATGTTATGAACTTAAAAAATCTTCACGGATTTAAAAAGTTTCGCTAGTACAAAAAATGCACACGAATTTTAAAAAATGAAAAAGAACAAAGAAAACTAGAAGTAAACCGACAAAAAGAAAGCATATGAACAAAAAAGAAACCTTCCTAAAACTGGTGAAAAGCATACCGAAGAAAAAGCAAAATGGGTTGGCCCAATATAGCAGTGCTAGGCTGAGGTGCACATTTACCCGGTATTCCCATGGTACACGGGGAATAGGATTAGCAGCGGAGTCCTGCTAGTTAGCGTATAGCGCGTCCCTCGAAATCACTAATTAAGGAGTACTCTTGCAACGGTCACTCTCATCTTTTTTAGTGGGATTTCATCCTACGTCAGGGAGAGATGGGTGGATTTATTTGTGCATATTTCTATACATTCATTTTTTCAAAAGGATTTATCTCTCGAACCGTGCTTCCAAACAAAGATTTGTTTTCACCATTGTGTTCCTCGAGTCGAGATCTTCAAAACTGGACCCCATGGTAATAGGTTTCGATGAACTTTTTTGGTGAAATCTGTGCTCCAAAACTGTGCTAACCCATTCTTCAAAATTATACGAACCCGTGCTTTGAAACTTTACTAATTATGATTCAAAGAAGCACAATCGTGCTTCACGTGAAAACATAACTTTACTTCACTTTTGCTTAAAGCACAATTGCTCTTTCACGCGAAAACTAAAATTGTGATGCACGCTTCTCACAAACAAAAACAAAACAACAATCGAAGAAATAGAAGAAATCAAAAAATAAAAAATAAATAAAAACAATCGTCCCAATGGGGACACGCCCAGCACACAACACATGGAGACGATGGTGTGCTCCAGCGCTAGGACAAGTGCGCTCCACGGGGGCACCTCCAACTAGTTGTTCACCGCGTCTCTAGGAAAGCAAACGCGCACCCCTAGTTCTTGCTTTTGAGACGGCCCAGTGCGGGGGTGAGGCGGGGTAATTCCTTTTTTCATTTTGTTTTATGTTTCTCTTTTTGATTTCTTTGTAGGTTTTCCTTTTTATTTCAGTTAATTCAAAAATTAATAAAAATGTTCACAAAAAATGATAAATGTTTTGAAAATTTTAAAACAAGTTTCTATATTTTAAATGGTTTCAATTTTAAAATATGTTCAACAACAACAACAAAGCCTCTAGTCCCAAACAAGTTGGGGCAGGTAATTTTAAAATATGTTCACATTTTACAAATATTGAGACTATAAAGATTCACCTAATTAAAAAAAACAAAATTTCAAAAAATATGCGCAGATTTAAAAAAATATTCGCAAATTTAAAAATGATCACAAATATTAAAAATGTTCGTCAATGTAAAATAATTCACAAATTAAATATGACTGCAATATAAAAAATATGTCATGAATTTTAAAAATAAATTCACAACATTAGAAATTGTTCAAGAATTTAGAAAATCTCTTGACTTTCAAAAATTGTCAGGTTATTTGGTAAATATATACAATATTTAAAAAATTAAATAAATGTTCACAAATTTAAATAATATTCATGAATTTATATTTTTCCGTAAATTTATTAACTATTCCCAAATTTCAAAAAATGTTCACAAATTCTAAAAAAATATCTGCGAATTTGAAAAAAAATCAGGAATTTTAACAATATTTATGATTTAAAAATGCTCCCAAATTTCAAAAAATGTCCAGAATTTTGAAAACAATATCCATGAATTGCAAAAAATTAAGATTATAAAATTTTAGTGAATTTAAAAAAAATCACGAATTTATTAATAAATATAAAATTAAAAAACCATTAGAAAAAACACAGAGAAAAAGGGGGAAACCCGGTCGAAGAAAACCAAAAAATAGCAACTAGGCCGGTCCAATAATATGTAGCATCACCTTTTAAGTGGCATGCTATGAAATTTCTTCCATATTTGCTTCAGCTTAGGTATTTTGACTGATTGTAATGCATTATAAAATAATCTCTTTTGTCAGTCTCACGGTTACATATTTGCATCATCCTCCTCTCATGTTTTTGAAGTCTTTGGAAACCCAAATAATACCATAAAACAGACCCATGTCTAAAGTAACTGTGTGGCATCTCATCACCGACTATGAGTGGAGCCATAATATGGAACGTTTCCCTCTTAGCACATGTCATGCGCCTCATAGCACACAACCTCTGCATAGTGTGCCATGCCATATATCTCGCAGGCCACACATGCCCTGGACCGACACAAGCCCGTGTAACCACCAGGGTCGACTCTTATACCATTTGTAACACCCTAACCAATTATGGGTTGGCATTAGTTACTCATGGATGCCCTCAAGGCTTGATATTGTCCCCCCATAGATCAATACAAGTCTTTTCGACACATTTTTGTCCTCACTCATGTATGTCCTAGAAAATTCCCCTACAAGGTCACCAATAGACCAACACAAGTCTTTTCGACACTCACTCATGTATGTCCTAGAAAATTCCCCTACAAGGTCACCAATAGACCAACACAGGTCTTTTCGACACACTTTTATCCTCGCTGCACAAACTCAAAAATTTCCAATGTGGTCACCCATCCTATCAGTCCTCTCTCTTCCTAAACGACCTCCAACTCTCTGTAGTCTTGCTGGAGCAAAGGTGGGGAGAAGATATTTTTAACGAAGTACAGAGGGACGATACAAAATGGATCATGTGGCCACTGCAATAACCGACAATACAATCGCGATAGCAGTCCAACTATGGGCGCCATACAGGAAGAAGAAAATTGTCCATGGCCAACTCAGACCACGAGAGGCCACGTCAGCTAACTCCATTACCGAGCAGCATAGTCCGAGTAAACCTGGGCATGGGCAACCTGTCCTGATGGGTTTGGCCTGAAAGACCAGTGTTCGGCATGGCTTTAGCCTCGGTTTTCAACCCAAAACCCCATAAAAAGCCTCAGAGTTTTTTTTTTTTACAAAAAGTGAGTATAATAATGCATTATTGAATGCAAAAATGTCTTCTTTATTGTCGGTTATTTAAACATGAAAATATTCGTACCCCGGGGGCAGGCCTGGCCTTGTCCGGGCTTGGCATTTATAGGCCAGGCATTATAAGGGCCGGCCCCAAAACCCGGCCCGTCCGATCAAGGCCCCCGGTTTAAGCCCTGAATCAGCAGCATTGCTACAAACATGCGCAACTCAACAAGAAAAATAAGCAATGCCATCCGTGCCCCAACGAGCATTGCTCATTCATTCCTCAAACAAAAAGGAGATAACATTCAAGGCCGGTGGTTGCAGCATGCATCATGAGACATGGTCCATTCCTACTGTTGGCACGTCCCTTCCTAGTCACAGCATCCACTTCAACTCCGGTGGTGACCACGGCTTACGATCCTGCCTCTCCCGCTGCTTGATTTCAACGCCTAACTGACACTAACAACCGGCGCTTCTCTGTCAGAGCCCATCCTATATCGGTTTCAGAGAGCCATCACCCCTGATATGTTTTGTGCTGGTACGAAAATTGGTTGATGAGATTATTATTTGTATTATTATTTTTCATACTTTTGGAGCATTTCGGTTCGCTGCGATTTGGTCGTTGATCTTTTCTATTGTTAATAATGCTGGTAGGAGCAGAGGAAATGAATGAGGCATATACTTGCAACAGCATTCAGGAAGTATCAAGAAAAGCTTATATGCATGTGTGTATAAGGATTTGAAAAGATACAAGTTTTATACAAAATCAATAATTTTGAAAGAAGAAAACAGCCTGTCAAATCATCTTCAAATGCAGAAAGGCGAGGCCCATAAAGGGGGCAGCAAGTACAGGGAGGCAGAAAGCATGTACCTGAAATAGCTAGCTAGCTAGCTAGCTGAAACCCCCCAAGTGCAACTACAGCAACACAGAGCAAAAGCTTACTACTAATAATTAGCGAGCACTGACCAAGAGATTGCCACACACAGTTCTACTACAGCAAAGCAAAACAAAAACACAAGACTCAAGAGGAGGACAGGGAGTTGTGGAGTGAGCAGTGGCTGCTGCCCCAAGATGGCTGTGCATGCATGTGCAGTTATTGTCACAATTGAATGAAGCAGCTGCCATCTCCCCATCAAGCAAGAAAAACATATCTTCAGTGAGATGCATCCAGAGGCTGCCTTGTGGAAGTTTTTGTCTCTGAACTCTGATCATATCATATCATAGCCAGCATGATGAGGAGGGCATCAGAAGCAAGGCAGGTTCTAGATGGCATGTAAAGCAAATTTTTATGTATGGAGATTACTTGACTGCCCTGGGAAAAAAGAGGGGCGCTTGATTTTACTGACCACCTTGATTGCCCACACTGGCGGAGCCTCTTGGGGACAATTCCGGGCTCTGGCCCCCCCCTTCCAAATTGCAAACTTTTCAACTATGTATACAAATCGTTCTGATCCAGCGCCCCAGCTTATCATGTACGTGCATAGCTAGCTTGATTGATTTTTGTATACGTGAAGCTTCACGTATGTAAAGCTCTCTAGGCGAAAACCCTCCGCAACGACTCGTGTGATAAGCTAAAACATACTATAACATATTGGGACGTCCGTCTCTTATTTTCCCTATAATTCAACGTCATCTTTCCCTGATGCGTCTCCGTCTATGGCGATTTAATTTTTTTTTTTTTTTTGGAAAAGGAGGTTAAGACCCCTGGCCTCTGCATCAATCAATGCATACGGCCATCTTTATTTATTATTCAACATAGGTCTAACAAGAACATACATCAAGCCACCCGAAGCCACCACTCACACCTACAAAACTCGATAATGTGGAGTGCTCTCACTCCCCATATCTAAAACCGGTGCCGTCGCCGATCCATCCACATAACGTATCGGAACCCACAGCCGGTGCGGCAGACCTAAAGCGTACACCACATGCACACGTTTTAGACGCCGCCATCATCATCGAACCGCTGACCCATCTTCAGGAGAGAGATCCGCATCATCCTTGCCAGTCCGTCCATCCGTCGACGCCACCACGGCGCCCAACGGCGCCACCGCCCCGCGCTCGTCCATCCAGACGCGAAGATTCTGGAAGATCGGTCGTGCGTAGCACCTGCCGACCAGGCATGACACAGCGTAGCACCTGTCGGCTAGGCATGACTTGACATCTCCACCGAAAGCTCTGTGCAAGACGAAGCCGCTCCACCTCCTGCCTCTGTCTTCCGGCTCTGCTCCACAAACGATGCTCCCAAGAGAGAAAACGACACCGCAGTACCGCCATCGTCCGATCTGGAAGACCAGATCCTAGGGTTTCCCCCGGAGCAGCACGAGTGGGTCGACAGTAGTTACACGACGATGCCTTCATCAAGGTAACGACGCAGAACGCCGCCATCGCCTGCCATCGGCTCGGTTTTCACCAGCAACTATGTCTTCCTGACTCGCAGCCGGAACTAGATGGCGGATCTCGAGATCTGACCATTCAGCCTCAGGCCGACGGAGGAGATGGCCACCACCGCCGGCGGCACCAGCCATATCTGATCTGACCGGAGGCGCCGCCGACCAATCCACCATGGCCACATCCCCTCCTGATCCGCCCTCCCCACGAAGCCGCCGGAGCAGCGCCGAACCGCCGGGAAAGACGAAGACCGAAGGGCGATCTCGCGCCGCCGGTCCCTCCAGACCGCGGGGCTGCAGCCTAGATCCCCGCCGTCCTCATCACCGGCGGCGCCCGGGCTTAGCCGGCGCACGTCTCCGGGGACGACGAGGTGGAGGGGAGGGGGGGAGGGGGCGGCGGCCGGGGCGCTAGGGTTGGCCCCCTAATCGCCCTGGAGGGAGCGATTTAATTTCTAAGTCGTCCTTCCAATTCCCTTATTTTCCTTCTCGGCTTGGGCTTCCATCCGCCGCACGGCTGTCGGCCCAGCTACTTTCTGTCGCATATGCATGGAACGTCTCACGCTGCTGCGCACCACCGCCAAGACGAGGAGCCGACGACTGTCGATGAGCCGAACTGCCAAAGGAGGCAAGAAGCACAATATATCCAATTGACACGTAATTTCATGTGAGCCGCATCTGTTTTCATATGTATTTTGCTTTCATTTTGAAATTTGGCCCCTCCTTGATTGTTCGTCACGCTCCGCCACTGATTGCCCATGATGTCCTACCTTGAGCACAGGGCAACCATGGTGTTCTGGTTGGGAGGAGACTGTCACTTGCCAGCAGAGCTACAAAGAAGGCCTAGGCTAATAAAGCACTGAGTCCATGTCACTGCCACTTATGGTTTGCATGCTCAAAACATATATGGACAAGTTCCTTGTGAAATTATACATAGCTGCTTACTCCATCTGTTCATGTTCAGTCAAATTAAGATAATGGAACCATGTGATTATTATTATTATTATTATTTTCCCTGCCTAATATGAACATGTGCACCTGTTGCATTATATTTATGTTTTTTGGGAGGAAGCGTTGCGATCACTGTCGGAAATCGATAATCAGATTTCTTATGCAGTAAACAGAACTGTTGGCAACTGTTGGGACCTGTGTGGAGTCCAAATCACAGCTCTCTCGAATGCAATTGATACAACAGTGTGTGGAAAATTGTGTATCTGCACAGCAGTGACCAGATCCACAGAAAAGGAAAACAAAAATGCTTTCTTCGCTTCTTTGTACATGAGAAGATATATATGAGACAACTCTCTCTCCAAAGCAGAATTCTCTCTTTCCAACCAGCAAAAGCAGCAGGCTGGAACTCTCACTCATCCTCAGGCATCAGGGACAGGTAAGATATAAGTTACACAATAAACAGAAATCTACGCTGGACGGTATAATTCTCTTTTTCCGTGCTTCGACGAAACTTGTAGGGTCACATCTCAAGAAGGATAGTGCATTTGGTGTGGAGAATGTGTCTCTGTAACTCTTAGCGTTCCACCGAGCTCCGCGGGCACCAGAGGAATAAGAGAGTGGAGAACATCTGTTATCAGCGGTCTGTAACTCGGTTCGGGCTGCACGCATAGAACGGCCACCGCTGCAACCTGCACAGGCATAGAGAACAACAGCCTAAATAGTTGGAAAGATAAATGTGTCTACATTAGAGAATAATAGCAGTTTGTTCATGATGGGTACTTGGTATAAGTGCTTTGGGTCCATTGTGTCCTTGATCACTGGATCAATGATGTTGGGGAGCTTCGATCTGTCGGTTAGCTGAGGCATGGCCTGCGTGTGGTTTTAAACATGTCAAATGATATTACTGTACAGAGTAATTGCAACTGATGGTGAAAGTGAAAGTATGCTCTATTGCAATAGAAATGTGAACACTGACAGAAAATTTCCTAAGCTTTGTCGACCAAATTGTGAAATCCAAATGAATCTTTGCTCAATGCTTTGGTATGCTGAGAGTAAGAAATGCAGATTACCCATGACACAATTGATTGGCACTGAGATGGTGACATCTTCTCAACAGGCTTCCTCCCCATCAGGAGTTCTAGAAGCACTACTCCAAATGCGTAGACGTCACTCTTCTCAGTCAACTTCCCTGAAATTGACACGCTTAATAGTTACATGATGAAAGGAGAATTTTGCTGCTCACAGTTCAAATTTTGTGCACAAAAGATAGAGGTAGAATTTTAGAACAAAAGGAGACTGCACCGTCTAATAAGTACTCAGGAGCTACATATCCCAAGGTCCCAGAGATCTTCAGGTTCCCCTTGTCAAGATTCCCACTGGTCACTGCAAGGCCAAAATCTGCAATCTGTGCAATCGATAAGTTAAAAAAGGCGCATTTCAACTCTGTTACCTGCAGTCAACATGAAAAAATATATAAGTTGACCTTATTGAAAAGTTGAAGCAGTGTACCTTAGCATTGAAGTCTGAATCCAAAAGTATATTAGACGATTTCAGATCCCTATGGATCACCGGTGGATTGCAGTGCTCATGAAGATACTCTAATCCCCTGCCCAGTTTCAATTTACCAATGTTATAAGCATATTATAAACAGACAGACAATCAGCAGCACACCAATTGAAAAATCAGCACCCGGGCTCGGTGCGAAGTAAAGTGGTGTGACTAGATCATAAGAACCTCGCCGTGTCGAGGGCGATCTTCATCCGGACATGCCAGCTCATAGCCGATCCATGTGAAGGCCCTGAAGACATGCATCAAAAGCTCCCAATCAGGAAGATCTCAAGAAAGAGCTGCAGCCAATAAGTGGCAGGGCCAATCATAGAAAAGCCATACACACCATGCAGTTGTGTCTCCAATGATCCCTTCTCCATGAGCTCATAAACAATGTAGTGATTGCCACCATGGACGCAGAAGCCCAGGAGGGACACTATGTTGGGGTGCCTGATCCTGCCAAGCAAGTCCAGCTCATTCTGCCAACAACCACACCACAAGCATTTTACACTTACAGCAAGAAGCCACCACTAGCACTCGTGGAGGCAATTGACAGTAACAAGAATCACCTCGAACTCCTTCTCGCAGTCCGGCCCGCCGCCTTCGAGCCGCTTCACGGCCGCGGTGGCGCCGCCGTCGAACGCCGCCTTGTAGACGCAGCCGAACCCGCCGACGCCGAGCACGTTGCTCTCGCTGAACTTGCCTGTCGCCGCCTCCAGCGACGGGTACTCGATCATCGCCACCAGCCCCTTCTTGCTCATCTTCACCGTGTTGAACTTGCTCAGGATCGGCACCAACGTGATCCCTTTTGTTGTGGTGTCTGAACAATGTAAGTTGGTAGACGGTCTGGCTTAATCATCCCAAGCAAGCACAATTATAAGCTGAAGAACCAATTGAGGGTGAGGCAGGACCTGGTCTCCGGGCGGCCTTGCCGTTGGGGATCCGGCGAGAGCGGCGCCACATGGTCCAGGCGTAGAGCGTGGTGAGGAAGATCATGACGGTGGCGACGGAGGCGAGGACGGTGGCGATGACCAGCTCCCGGTGGTAGTGGTGGTGCCTCTCCACTGTGATCACTGCAACGCATAGAGGAGTTGGAATTAGGTGGAATTGGGCGCTTGGGCATTTCTTCAAGAAGCTCAATCTATCTACCAACCCGAGAAGATGAACAGTAGAGCCTTTTATTGGGGGGTTACATAAAAAATCTTTGGAACGGCCCTTCCCTGAACTTGAAGGGAGTTTGAATTTCGGAGGAGGAAGTAGATTCTAACGGAAAGAAGCGGTTTAATGGCATTAAACTCGATCCAAAATTTCCGCAGTGACGTTAAAGGGAGAACAGGTTCTGTTCCCCCGAAAAATTTGAACGGAATGTGAGATCCCAAATTGCAGTTTTTCGTCACAGAAGTCCAACAAAATAAAAAGAACAAAAATCCTCAGCTGGAGGAAAGCAACTAACGCATCATAATTCGTTGATACTCGCGAATGAAAATTACGCAGATCCCAGATATGCATATGCTCCGAAACAACAGTTGGAAACTAAATTCACAGGGGAAAAAAACTGATAAATTGTTTAGATTGTAAACTGGTAACTGAAAGCAGCAAGAACACACAAACAGAGAAATTCAGAAGAAGAAACGAGAAATGCAGGCCCTGAATCCTGATTCCTCGGCGCGGGCCACGCACGTACCGAAGGGGGGAGGCGCCAGAACCACCGGAGATGAAGAAGAGGATGCAGTCCCATTGGCGGCGGCGGCGACACCAGTGGCGGCCACGGACGACGGCGCCGGGGAAGAAACCGCGGTCCTCCCGCTGGCCAACGAGCACGAGGACAGCAGCAGCAAGAAGAGAACAGAGGAGCGCAGGGGCGGCAATGGAGGCGGCGCCGCCGGCATCTCCATACGCTCACCTATCTCCTGACCTCTCGATCTTTATCTTCTGCTCTCTCTGTGGAAATCCTAGTGGGGGGAGAAGAGCACAAGAAAGCTGGCGCCGCTGTGGCGAGGCGGCATGGAGTGAGGGAACCCGAAACCGAAAGAAAAGAGAAGAAAAGCGAACGGAGGAGTCAAAAGCTATAAACTAGTACCCCTCCTCGCCGGGGGGACGCACGGGGCAGGGGAGAAAGAGGCCCGCGCGGGGACCATGCGGCAGAGGCAGAGGGATCACGGGCGGGCGGCAGTTTACCCACTAGAGATAGATAGAGGTGATCATGTGAGGCTGCAGTACACGTGAGGATTTTATCAATGGCGATTGAGCTGTAGTGTTGTGAGCGTCCTCCCTTGGCCGCTTCTTGGGTGCAGTTCGGTCGAGTGAGTACGTTGCTCCTCCAACTGCAAACCCCTGCCGTCGTTTGGACGTGTCCGTCTTCTTTGTGGCCGTTGGAGCTAGCGTTTGTTTCTTGTTTGGACGTGTCAGGCGCCATGCCGGCCGCCATGGAAGATGAAACAAACAAGATCCGCTCCTGAGCTGCTTACAAATGCCTGGTCTCCTGAGAAGAAGGCTCATTTCGAATAGTTTACCCACGGGCTCTTCCCTTTATACTTCTGAAAAGATTTTTAGTTCCACGGCTAAAGCATCAGCCGGCGGTTCCACTCAGATGAACGGTGGGGAAGCGAGCCGCCCTTTTGCGTTGAAGCATATACCTCCGGGGCTCACGGCTGCCGGGCATGGGGACGATAATGGAGATCCGCCGCGGCCGGCCGTTGACCAATCAAGGGTATCCATGTCGTCGGAATGGCTATCCGCCGGCGCCGACCATAGACTAGTTTTATCTTAGTTCGATATCGTTTTTAGTTAAAAAAAATATCGAAGCTGTAATGAATTTCGCCCGGTTTGTATGAAATCCGCTGTGTTTGCATGTATTTCGTCCGGTTAGTCAAAGAGTGGTTGAAAATGTATGCGGGCAGCGTTGGATGGCGGCCTTCAGCATCAGTGTCCGCGGACAGATGCCGGAGCAAATTTGCGAGTCGCCGTTGGAGATGCCCTTGGTAGTATCTTCGCTTTGGTTCAAGTATGCAAACGTTGAAATTCAAGCTTTCCCTCCGATCTGAATTAATTAACGCGGCCTCTATACAAGCTAAATCACTGTATAAAGGTTGCGTCAATTAATTTGAATGAAATCCTTAAAAAATTAATTTGAATTAAAGGGAATATTACATTTTTAGCAAAAGAAAATGGAGGCAGGAGCAGCGGAGAGGAATGGCCCACATTATGATGATCACGCGGCCGTATCTCCGGGGCCAGGATCCAATCCAATCACCTCTGCTCCTCCTCCTCCTCTGCGCAGTGCGCCCACCCCAAGAGAATCAATTCCGCACCAGAACTGTCGGGAGGCCCCGCCTGCCAGAAACCAAAGAACCCATGGACGTCCAACGCAAAATGGACCGCCGTATATATGGCCATGCTTCTTGTTTGTTTATTTTATTTTTCTCTCGTGAGTCGCGTGCTCGTCGTGCTGCGCTGTCAGAGCATCTCCAATAGATGGTCCATATTTTGGCGATGCAAACCGGTGATGTAAAAATTTACATCATCAAAAAGTGCTTTTTACATTTTCGAAAAAGAGGCAACTCCAACAGATGATTCAAAACGAAGATGTAAAACAGCAACTCCAACAGATGGTCCAAAACGAAGATGTAAAACCGGCCGGCGGCCGCTGTTCAGCCGCTGTACAGCCGCACATATTGCAAAAAACATCTAAAAACAACATAAAAAAATATACATGTCCACAATATCAAATTATTACATAGTTCTTCAAATCCACGAGATCAAATGCAACACAAATACAACATAGTTTTGCACAATACAACATAGTTTTTCACAAACAAATAATGAATCTATGCGGCTCTTTCGCCATGCCATTTCCAATGCTCTTCCATCAAATCTTTCTGGAGTTGATCATGCACATCGGTGTCTCTAATCTCGCTGTACACCTTCATGAAACGTCTGATCCGCTCTACTTTTCGCATGGGGTTAACACGAATGCCCATCAACTGATAGAAGTTGTAATCTAAATTTTTTCCACGCTCGTTCTCAATGATCATGTTATGCATGATCACGCAAGCGGTCATGATGTACCAAAGGATCTTTTGATCCCAGAATCTAGATGGTCCTCGCACAATAGCAAATTAAGATTGCAAAATCCCAAAAGCCCTCTCAACATCTTTTCTAGCGACCGCTTGTGCATTGTGAAAGACGAGTTCTTTCTTACCTTCGGGTTTTGCAACCGGCTTGACAAATGTACTCCACCTCAGGTAGATCCCATCTGCAAGATAGTACCCATAGTTGTATGTGCGGCCATTTGCTTCGAAGGTCACCGGTGGTGCTTCTCCATTTGCTAACTTGGCAAACAGAGGTGACCGGTCGAGCACGTTGATGTCGTTGCAAGATCCAGGCATACCAAAATATGCATGCCAAATCCATGTTTCATGATCGGCAACTGCCTCAAGAATGATAGTGGCATCCTTCCCACGACCCTTGAATTCTCCATGCCATGCTTTTGGGCAGTTCTTCCATTTCCAATGCATGCAATCCACAGACCCGAGCATACCTGGAAACCCTCGAGCTTTGTTCATCTCCAAAAGCCTCTGAGTGTCCCGAGCATTGGGTGCTCTCAAGTACTGTGGACCAAACACTTCTACCATAGTCATTGCAAATTGCTTGACATAGAAGATAGAAGTGCTCTCTACCATCGCCAAGTTGTCATCAATGTAATCTGCCGGAACACCATATGCCATCATGCGCAAAAGCGGCAGTGACCTTCTGTTCGGTGCTATGGCCAAGCAACCCGGCACAGTTCCTTCTCTGCTCGAAGGCTGGATTATGCTGCTTCACGGAATTGCAAATGTGGATGAACAAGTCTTTCGACATTCTGAAACGGCGTCGAAAGTAATTCTCCGGGAAAACAGGTGGTGATCCAAAGTAGTTGCGCATCAACCGTTTGTGCGCATCAATCCGTTCTCTCCGAACGAACGCACGACCATAGACGGAACCACCGTGCTTCGGCTTCTTCCCCTTGTGCATGGCCACTAGCATAGCAATGTCCTCTTCTTCATGCAAATCAAATTCCTCGTCCGACGATGAATCGTCCACGAATGAGGAGTCAACCGAGCTCATCTACAATGCAGACAACCACCGTCAAACATACTATCCAATCCCAATTTAAATCATCAAGTTTCGTCTTTTTTTTACCTTGGGGAATTCCGTCGAACACCTTGTGCGCGGGGTGGAAGAAGATGGCCGGCGGTTGGATTGGTAGCCGGTCGCTGCTGTGGACGGCTGCGGACGGCGGCACAGAGGAGAAGGAGCTCGGCGGCTCGGCGGGCGGCGACGACGAGTTCGACGGCCGGGCTGCGGGCTAGGTGGGCGGCGGTCGGCCGGCCGGCGAGAGGACGGTGGAGAGGCCGGCGGCGAACGGGGGAGAGGCCGGCGGCGGCCTAAGGACCCGTCGGAGGTCCTATACGGGCTGCCGGACCGCCGGAGTCGGCGAATCCCGCCGCGGCTGCTTCCCGAATCGGCGGCGTCGGGGCGGCTGCGAGACGCCCTCCGGCGGGGGAGGCGAGGGCGGCGGAGGGCGGCGGTGGCGGCGACGGCGACGGCGATTTGGGCGGTGGCGGCGGCGATTTCCGGCGGCTGGTGCTCGGGCGGGCGGGCGGTCGCGAGCGGGAAGGAAAATGAACGGGCGGTTGGTCGTTTCGCAGGCGGTCGCGGTTTTACATCAGATGTATCTCGTGATGCAAATTTGCATCACGAAGTGTTGTATTTTACATCTCCGAGCGGCGGTGATGTAATTTTTTTTACATATGACCATCTGTTGGAGCAGCGTTTTTTTGCTCTCGAAGATCCAAAAGTTAGGTATTTTTACATATGAACCATCTATTGGAAATGCTCTCACCGTCACCGTCACACTTACACCAACCAACCAAGTAACCACCGTACTCTGCGAATCCAAGCTACGTACTTGGCGAGACGAGTAATAATTAAAAAAAAGTGGCATTGAAGTTTTCTTAACGAATGTTTGGCTTAGCCGTCCGTCCGTCCGTGCGAGCAAGGTTCTCGCCCTGTGGAGGCGTGCGGAGAAGCACCCGTCAAACGAGAGAGAGATTACGCTTCCTTTTCCTTTTTCGAAACTTTTACGCTTCCTTCTTCGTACGTGCATGGTCGTGCCGGCCGGAACGAGTCACCGAGAGGATAAAGATGCATGGCCGGCCCCGGCCGGAGAGCGCCGCCGCCGCGAGTCGGGTTGACCGCGTACTGTTGTCTTGTCCGGGCGTTTGGTTCCGGCCGCCGCCGGCCGGGCTCTTGACCTCTTCTTGCGGGTCCGCCGTGGCCAGAGCTAAAACCTTGGACCGACCTCGGCACTGGCAGGCATGCAGGTACGTGCGTGCGTGCGTGCGTAAGGGCCACGTGCATCGCATGCACCGCTCCACCAGCAGCAGGCCACCGTGTCCAATAAAAGAAAAAAGAAAAAAAAGCAGCAGGCCACCGTGCGTGATTTGGAGATCCCCGCGCGCATGACTTGTACTCCCCCGTTGCCTTTTCAGAGATTTCAATATTAACTACGGAGTAATTAACCACGGAGTACATACAAAACAAAATGAGTGAACTTAAAATACATCTATATATATCTGTATGTAGTCTGCATTGAAATTTTAAAAAGACTTAGGCCTCCTTTGGTTCATAGGGTAGGAAAGTCGTAGAAAATGAGATGACATATATCTGAAATCCTATGAATAGGAATAAGAAAGAAGATGTCCTTTGGTTCACATCGCATTTTTTCCATTGAGTCTAGGCTAATGTTTATTTTCCTATGAAATGTGAAGGATAGGAAGAATTCCTCCATAAGAATAGGATTCTATTCCTACAAACCAAAGGGCTTTAAAGAAATTTTTCCTATACAAATCCTATCCTACGAGATTCCTACAAACCAAAGGAGGCCTTATATATAGAAACAAAGGGAGTAGATCATTGCATTGCTTTGCTGCATGCAGCGATCATACCACGCGGATGGTTTGTATCTCACTAGCACATAGTATGTCCCTGTGTTGCAACGGAAGATATATTTTATTGTGAGAAGCAACGGAAGGGATAAATGATGTGTTCATCGAAAACGGTCTAGTGAGGAGTTGCGGTCTTTCTGGCGGATCATGTTTGGCCAACGAGATCTTGACAGTGGTGGGGTCGATCGACGTCTCCTACGACGGCGTAATCGGATGGTTTACTAATTGCAGCGCATAAATCCCGTTTTATTAGCATAATCAGCGCATAACCAGGCATGAGTGTTCATTCTTTATCAGAGTTTATTCTCTTTGATTATTTTAGCGCTCACGTGCCCACAATTTTTTAATTAAATAAACCGGCATATTCTTTTTTATTGGCAAGTGCCCACAGTTTCTTTCACTTATCGCCAACCAGTTTATTCTCTTTTATTGACAGGTGCAAGCTCCCACCGGCAATAATTTATGGAGTCCCTCATTCTGCTCATGAATCTCGAGACAAATTCCTTATTTCCAAGCAACCTAGGGACATATAAAAACTGGTGGGATTTAGTATAAAACTCCAAGGTGGGACTATTCCTATCATAATTGCAAGCTTGCTGAGTTGGTTTTGTCCATCGGCACAATAGAGAAAGTCCATAGTTCAATCACCTCGCGGCCTAAATTTTTGTTGCTCATCCATCCAACACGCAATCTATATGTATATTCCGGAACTACGTGCGGACGGAACAAAATCTCCCTCTCTCTCTCTCCCTCTCTCTCTCTCTCTCTCTCTCTCTCTCTCTCTCTCTCTCAGCCGACCTTGCTCCGTTGGCATCCGCCTGAGTAACTGGATGTGATGTCGGTAGTTCGATTCCTTACAGCCGCAAAATAAAATTATTTTTCCACCCTCGGCAAGGATCGCTGGACCGGATGCGGAGCAAGCCCGGTAGGGTAGTGCGGCTGAGGCCCAATATAGCCCGGGCGACATAGCAATTATTTTTGCTTTTTCTTGGGCAGCAGCGTGGGAGCTACTAGATGACGCTAGTTGCGTCAAATAGCACATGGGACGAAACCTGACGCGACCCACTGGCACGCACCGAAATGACCAATGTTTTTAAGGCGCGAGTAAAAATCCAAAAGAAAAGACGAGTTGAAAGATTGAACTCACGACCTCAAAGATCCGACCACATGCTGCTAGCCACTCGAACAAACGCGTCTTCTAACCAATGGCCGGTGCGAATATTTACGAACATACTGTAGCATCAGATTCGAAACATTTTTTGATATTTTTTGAACTTTCCAAAAAAAAGAATGATTTTACGAATATTCTTGGAAGCGTGAGCAATTTTTGAAATCCCGAATATTTTTTCAAAAATTCTGTACATTTTTGGAGAAACCCGCACAAATATTGAAAAGGGATTTTTTTTTCAAATTCACCATTTTTTTGAAAACATGAACTTTTTTATAAAAACACGAACAATTTTAGAATTTGTGAACAATTTTTTGAAACAGGAACATGTTTTGAACATTCAGAAGAACTTTAGAAACTGTGTTTTTTTAAACGCGAACATTATTTTGAATTTGTGAACATTTCACTAAAACAATAATATTTTCAACTTGGAACATTTTTAAAAATGCAAAATTTTATTGGAAATCTCAAACAATTAAGGAAAACACAAATTGTTTTTAAAAAAATGGCAAAACATTTGTATTTTGAACAAATTTCAGTATGAGCACAAAAAATTAAAGTTCCAAACATTTTTCAAAACGTATTTTGTTTTTGGAATTACATACATTTTTCAAACTTAAAAAAAATATGAAATTCCTAAGTTTTTTTTAAATTTTGAATTTATGAAAAAATGGGAAGAAAATACACTTGAAAGGGAAATAAGAGAAGAAACAGGAAAAAAAGAAAGAACAGAAAAAGGAAAATAAAAACAAAACAGAGAATAAAATGTAAACGGGCAGGTCCAGTCTTGGGCGCCCTGTGCGAAGCTGCGACTATTTGCCGCACAATGCGGCAAGGCAAATCCAAATTGGCGCGCGGGTCGCTGCCTACTGACGGCGTGCTACCCCCCACCGCTTCACGCTGCGTATGTTTGGGCCGGCCAAGCTATCAGTTTCCGGTTTTCCTGTACCGCTTCTTTTTTTCCTTTTTCTTTTTCTTTTTCACTGTTTCATTTTAATTTTAATTTTTCTTATTTCCTTTTTCATTTTCAATTCTCCTTTTTCTTCTTTCTTTGTTTTTCTTTTTTTCTTTCCAAATTCGCAATCATTTTCTGAAATCTAGGAACATTTTTTAGAAATTGGTGAATATTTTTTGAAATTCAAATATATTTTCAAATTGGTAATTGTTTTGAAATTCAAATTTTTTCATGAAATTCAAATTTTGTTCATCAAATTTAAAAAAATGTTAATATTTTTTTTGAATGTTCATCATATTCAAAAATGGTTGTCAAATTCTAAAAATGTTCTCGAATTCAAAATTTGTTCATCAAATTCAAAAACTGTTCATTGAAATTATTATTTTTCATCAAATACAAAAACAATATTCATCCAAAATTCATATTTTTTCATAAAAATAGAAAAATGTTCATTTTTTAGAAATCGTGAACATTATTCTGAGTTCATTAACATTTTCAAATTCATGAACATCTTTTTGCATTATTGAACTTTTTTGAAATTCTAATTTTCTTTCAAATCCCGAACATTTTTATAGAAGAAAAATAAAAATATTTTTTTTGAATTCCTGAAACATTTTTTTTGCAGCAGTGAACAATTTTTGAATTTCTATATTTTTTGAAATCTCGAACTTTTTAAAAGAAATAAAAAAAAGAAAAGTAAACAAAGACAAAAATAAACGAAAAAACATGGAAGCTCCGCCCCGCACCTGCGCCGGCCCAAGGTCGCGCGTGGGGAGCGAGGGGGCACGCGCGGTCCTTTTTATGAGCATGTAGGTAGGGAATTCCCTATTTGCCGCTCGTTGCGTCGAACTGTCGACGCAACGCACAGAGCTGGCGATCGAGCGGCGACCTGGGCCGGCCCATTTAAGTGTTGGAGCGTTTTCCGGTTTTGGGAACCTTCTAGAGTTTCCCAGCCGGGACCTTCTAGAAGGTTCCTTGAACCGGTTTTCCTGTTTCTTTTTGGTTTTTGGTTTTTTATTTTTTATATTCTTTGTTTATTTTTTCTTTCTTCTTTCTTTTCTTTTCCTTTTTTTTTTCTTTTTTCGTTTCTTTTTTACTTTTCAATTATATTTTTATATTTCAAAAAATTTCATGTTTCAAAAATTGTTCGTGCTTTTAAAAAATGTTCAATTTTTTTAAAAATGTTCGCGTTTACAAAAATTGCTAATAAATACAAATAATGTTTGCATTTTCAAAAAATTGTTCGGGCATTTAAAAAAATATTCTCATTTTCCAAAAAATGTTCAAAATGAAATTCAAATTATAGAATTTTTAAATTTTCTTCATAAATTCAAAAAATATTCATGTTTTTATATGGTTCAAAATTTTCACAAGTTTCTTTAAAAAAATAAGAATTTTAAAAATGTTCCCACTATGCAAAAAATGTTAGAAAATGTCATGCTTCCATTTTTTTGTTTCAAAAACTGTTCCCATTTGAAAATTTGTTCACAAATTTCAATAAATGTTCGTGTGTTTTTGTTTAAAATTTTCACAAGTTTTCAAAAAATGTTCCCATTTTCAAAAATTGTTCACAAATTTTAAAAAATGTTCATGGTTCCATTTTTTTCAGGAGTTTCAAAAACTGTTCCCGTTTCAAAAATTGTTCACAAATTTCAAAAAATGTTCGTGCTTTCAAATTTTGTTCAGAAGTTTAAAAAAATGTTCGCATTTTCAAATTTTGTTTTGGATTTTCTAAAAACGTTCCCATTTCAAAAGAGGGTTCATGATTTTCAGAAAATGTTTCATTTTTTATTAAAAAAAATCGAAATTTTGAAAAGTGTTTGCGTTTCACCAAACATTCAGGTTTTTTTTCAAAGAAATGCGTTCGAAATTTAAAAAAAAATAAAATCGGATCTAATTCGGGTCTTGGTTCTTAAAGAATTTGCACTGTCTTTCAACCAGAAAAGCTCGCTAGCTCAACCGGCATTAGTGTGATCTGTGTAGGACGGGATCCTGGGTTCGATTCCCCGCGATGGCGCGTTTTTTGAACTACAGTACGCGTTCCTAGCATTCATGGGCCAGCCCAGTCGTAGCCCCCCTATGCGTGCGAGCGACAACCTGCCGCAGCAAGCGGCAGATAGGAGCTCCCTGTAGGTAGCTCTACAGGAGCTCCCGTGTGGCAAATAGGGTTTTCCCAGCTATGTGGACAGGAAATAAGTTGGCAGCCTTCGCTGGGCCACAACACGCAAGGCCCACATACAAAATTATGGAGAAACGGTTTTTATCTTTTCTAGCAGTAGGACGCACAAAAATTTAGTACCACCCCGGATACAAAAAATTCTTTTTGCAGTGAACGGATGTAAAAAATAGGAGAAACGCACATTTCTTTATTAATAAGGTATAGATATGTACTGTTGTATTTTCTTTTTCATGTTTCCTGTCTTTTAGAGCATCTACAGCTAGGCGTCCCAAACCCTCCTATATGCCGGCGGACGGCTCGGTTACTAACTGTTCAAAAAAACTCGACCTAAACGGACGCCTCATACCAGCCTCAAACACCTGGCCTGACCTCTCATATATAGCCCAAATTTAGTGCTTGTATGTGGAGGCGCAGGCGCATCCGCCACGAGCATCGCATGAACCGGACGAGGCTGGCCCATCCCAACCCCACATATATTCGCCCCCATCCGCTCCCGGACCAAACCCTAGTCACTCCACTCTATTCCACCCCGTCCCCAAACTTCTTTCCGACGATCTCTACCGATTCTCCGGCATGGCGGGCAGCGGATTCGACTCCAACCACTACCGATCCGTCGACTGGGGTGTCGTCCAATGCGGGGAGGTGGAGTCTATGGCCGTCCGCTGCTCTCGGGAGGAGTGCGCCCGACCCTGGTCGGATTCGATTCGGCGGGAATCCATTGTGTTGGCGCAAATAGCGCTCAGATCCGCCGAGGTGAAAGCTCGAGGTCCGTTTGCTGCCCATTCTCCGGTCAGGGTTATAGGAACCGGCGTGCGCGTCGTAACAAGCAGAGGGCAGGAGCGCGAGGCTAACCTCACTATCAATGTGGCGGAAGTGGAGGCGGCGGATGCGGCGGCGCGCACTCCAGTGGAAAAGGAAGCTATCTATGCCCGCATCCTCCAGAAACGGCAGAGGAGGAACACACGCCCTCTCCCGACAGCAAGCCCCGGCGGTCCATGCCATGGCCGGAGTGCCCCCCCCCCCCAAAAAAAGGAGAAGGAGGACAGTGATGGGACAGACAACTCCGACGAGGAGGATATCCAGCTTGATCCATTTTACGTCTTCGGCCACTACTTCTGCGACAAAGATGCCAAGTGCACCGAAAAGGGCAAGCATGGATGATCTTTGTCCATAGCTTAGTATGTATGTAGGACATGTCAAATTTTAGTAGTCCGATGGCATGTACTTCCTCCGTCCCAAAATAAGTGTTGCAAAAGACGGAGGGAGTATTGATGTAGTAGCGGACGTCCGGCTGTATCGAAAGTTTACGATGCATGTGTAATATGGATTTGAGGTTTGCTAATTGAGGTACCCGGATATGAAAATGAAAATCTGAGATGTGACCGGTCACTATCCGCGGACACGCCCGATCGCGTCCGCGGATGTATGAGGGGCCAGTTTAGTTTTATGTGGCTGTAAATTCTCTTACATGTACTGTTCTAATCGAATACATCTTATCCACCTTAGGTGTGTACTGTTTCATTCAAGGTGTATCCCAAAAGAAAAGGTGTATACTATTCTTGCATTTCATTGTTGTCATTTTTTTAATAAGGTCTTGGACTCTTGCAATGATACAGGGGATCTTAGAAAACAAGGAAATAACAATCAGGTATTTAAAGAACCGAACATACTCAATCTTCAGCACGACCTGAAGTTATACCGCCGCCGCTCTATCGCTGGAGTCATCGTGCTAAGGTCCATCTGGACCAACACCCCGCAGAAGAAGTAACCATTGTACAAGTCTTGTGTAGATTAGAAATCTTAGAGCTGAACCCTCTCCTGGATAAAAATTTCCACCAGCTTCGCAATGAGGGCGGAGAGAACACCGATGCAATAGGAAGGGTGCATGAACCATCAGAGAGTGATATGTCGCGTCAAGGAGACACCCAAGGCTTGTTGGTTTACCTCTGGTGGCTGGTTTCACGAGGCTTGGGTTATGTATTGCCTTGTGTCCAGTTGGTGCAGTGACATAAAAAATATCATTTCCGTGTATTATTGCCTTATGCATGGTATGTGTAATCCCATACTTGTTTTTTCTTGCATTGCCTAAGGTGGAATGTCAGTTTTTTCCAAGAAAACATAATACAATGCAGACACTCACATACATCTATCTCTATGAATGCACACACGCACATCATACTCTACGAGCATTTTTGAAAGACTGAGCTGACATATCATAAGATTAACGAATTCGTCACGACAGAGTCCACAGACGCCTTTATGAGACACGTAGGTGTCATGCCTGTGGTTTGATCCCTTATGAGCTGGGATACAACCATTTACCCAATCATCCAACAACATATGTTGTGTTTGTTCTCGGCGGGGTGTCATTCTTTTACTGTGTAATTCTCTGGTTGCTGCCTTTAGAGCATCTCCACCCAGCCCCCCAAGAGCCCCCCCAGGGCGCATTTTTTATCGCCGACGCCAAAAAAACCGCCCAGTCGCGCCCCCAGGAGCCCAAAATTCGCCGGTTTGGGCCGAAATTGGCGCCGGCGGACCCAGGCCGAACCCAGCGTGCTGGGGGCCGGCCGGGGGCGCCGGGGGAAAGAAAAATGGCGCCAAAACTTCCCGCGCCCGATTCCCACCCTGCGGGCCCGCCGAGTCAGTGACTAGGCTTCGTCGTCCTCATCGCCTCGCCTCGGCTCCCGCGCGAATCAATGCCAAGGCTGCCGCCGGTTAGCCTTCCATTGATCACGGGCGCCCACCACGCGTCCAGACTGCTGCCGCCCCCTCGCCGCTATAAAAGCCGACGGCCGAAGCCGCTCGCCGCACACTCGCCACAGCCATCTCTCTCTCGCCTGCCTCCAACGCCGACCACCTTTCTCGCGCCCTCTCTTCTTCGCCGTCCCTCAGGCACAAGCCATGGCGGAGAGGTTCCCCGGCGACGGAGCGGCGGCCAACGGCTTCGGCCGCCGCTGGCTGCACGACTGGGAGGCGCGCCTACTGCAGGAGGCCAACTACCCGGCGCCGCCCGACATGCGCGTGCCCGGCGCATGGCGGCTGAGCGCAGGCGGCGTCCCCGTGCCTCCGGTGCCCTCCGGCGCGGAACGCGGCGCCGAGATCGCGGCGATCCGGGCGAACATGCCGGAGCAAGCGCGCCAGCAGCCGCGGTACGCGGCGGACAACCACGCGCTCTAGACCGCCTATTTCGAGCGGTGCCGTGCCGAGCAGCTGACGTCCACCATTGGCGCCCCAGCGTCGGGGGGCCGCCAGAACGCGGAGGGGCGCCGTCAATGGTGGGGCGCGCCGGGGCGGACTCTGTCCGCCGTGCTCGCGCACATCGGCGGCGGCAACGAGCCGCTGCTGGAGTACCCGACGCCCACCTTCTCTCGCCGCCGAGGGAGCTCCTGGACGCCGAGGCGCATGGACACGCCATCCTCGTCGTCCTCGGGCTCCCGCTCCTCCGGGTCGGCGCCGCTCCTCCCCGTCAAGCCCGAGCCGCAGGAGACGCTGCTCCGTCGGCGCACCCGCGGCGGTAACCTCGTCAGCAACGAGGGCGGCCGCGTCCCTTCCCCTCCCCCCTCCCGCCTGGTCAAGCCGAAGAAGGAGCCGGCGGCGCTCCTCCCCGTGAAGTAGGAGCACGAGGCCATGGCCGCCGACCTGGAGAGCGGACTCCTATGGTCGCGCCAGGACTACGTGAGGGAGGAGATGGAGCACCAGCGGCGCCGCGGCCGTGACGAGGGCGGCGTCGTCGTGCTCTCCGACAGCGATGACGAGGTCGCTGCGCCGAGCCAGCCGGTCCGCAGCGGCGATTCCGGCCAGGGCAGCAGCAAGGGCGCCCCGAAGGACGGGCCGCCGAGCGACGGCGACGACGATTACGGTGGCGACGACTACACCGCCTTCTACAAGCTCCTCGGCATGAACAATTAGAGTAGTTTTTTTATGTTTTAATCTATGTAAATTCGCCTAGAATATCAATGAAATCGCCTAAATTTCGTCCAAATCAACCAAATTTCGTCGACTTTAGGTTCTTAAAATATTTTTTTGGCCGATGCCGTTGTGGTCGCGGCTGGGAACATATTCCCTCCCACGCCGAAATTTTCGCCGGCGACGCCCCAAGAGGCGCTATTTTCGCCCAAAAAACGCCCTTGGGGGGCCGAACGGCTGGAGATGCCCTTAGAGCATCTACAACCATGATGGGCTAATTCGGCCCGTCAAACGCTCGCGGACGCGCCCGGCTGCGTCCGCGGGCACTGACCGAGCATGCCTCATATTTGTCACTCTGCATCTGCGTATCTCATATCCGGCACCTTATATCCATACTACATATGCAACGTTGTGCTACTCTACATGATCAAACAATGGACAACAAAAATCGGCTGCAAACGAACACAAGATCGGCTGCAAACGGACATTAACAAACTTTGCATCATCCAAAAGATCATCTTAGTTCGTCACCGGACAAGTTCTTAAACTTCTACAACTAAAAACGATATAAACATATGAGGAGGGGGGGATCACCACTTCATCGCCAGGCCTTTGCCCTTCCGGTCGCCGGTGCAGCTGTAGGCGTCCACGGCTGGTGGAGGGTCTTGGTCGTCCGAGGAGGAGGTGCAGCTGTCGCCGCCATCCTCGTCGTCGTCAGCGTCGGAGAGGACGATGAGCCCTTTCATCCGACGGACCGCCCTGTCCTGCTCCCGCTTCAACTTGGCGACCCGAACCTCCTCCGCCGCTGCCTCCTTCGCCTCGCACTCCGACTGCTCAATAGCAAGCTGGAGCGCCTTGGCGTTCTTCCGTCGGAGGCGGCGAGCGTCCGTCTCCACCGTCGTGAGGGACCGGCGGTAGACCCATGCGAGGAGCCGCTCGTCCTCGTCGGGCTCCGCTTGCATCCCACACTACTGGGAAAGGGCTTATAGGAGATCATAAATTAGTGGCAGGCAGAGCGGGGCACCCGCCACAGCTATTTTTGAAAACAAGCAGTGGCGGGTGCCAAAACGTGCCCGCCACAGCCAATAGTCTAACTGTGGCGGGCGGGGGAAGTAACCCGCCACAGGTACGTTCACCCCGGGGTCCCTTGTCTGCGTAACTCAGCAGTAACGGGCACGCCCTAGTGCCCGCCACAGGTATGTGAGTAAGCACTGGCGGGTGGCTCCGCGCAACCGCCACTAGTTATCCCTGCCAGATGACCACTTCTGTCAGAAAATAGCTGTGGCGGTCGCTCGTTGCCGCCCGTCGCAGCAAGAACACAGTTTATCAAACCACACGCACCCCCGTCGCCCCCCTCACTTGACTCACTCTCGCTCACCCTAACTCTCCCCATGGATCTCGCTCTCGGCGCCGTCGTCGCCTCTGCCTCGCCGTCCTCTTCGCCGGCCCCGTCGGCCACGCCGTCCTCTTCCTCGCCCCCGTCGGTCCCGCCGTCCTCTTCGCCGGCCCCGTCGGCCCCGCCGTCGCCGTCGCCATGGGATCCGGTACGATCTCGTCGTCCCCGCCGTCACCCGCACCAACGGCCGTGGCCACCAACACCAACGCGGCCGTGGCCGCCACCAACACCAACGGCCCGTGGCCGCCACCCACATTGGTAGGGGAGCTAGGGTTAGAGTTAGGAGTATGTGGGTTATGGGGTTACGGCTAGGGTTTGTAGATCGTAGATTGTAGTTACATTCTTTGTTCGTAGATTATACAAATAATCTTATTTATATTCGTAGATCGTAGATCGTAGATTATACAAACTAATGTTTTGGCGAAACGTTGATTCGGGGATTCATAATAAGAGCTAATGTTTTGGCGAAACGTTGATTTATTTCCGTTTCGCCAAATTTCTAGCACTTAATATGTCCATTTTAAAGCAGAGTTCATGCCCAAATTTTAATGTAGTGGTGTTGGTATTGTTAGTTACATTCTTTGTTCGTAGATTATAGGAACTTTCTTATTCATATTCGTATATCGTAGACCGTAGACTATATGAACTTTCTTTGCAGGGATTCATAATAAGAGCTAATGTTTTGGCGAAACGTTGATTTATTTTCGTTTCGCCAAATTTCTAGCACTTAATATGTCCATTTTAAAGCAGAGTTCATGCCCAAATTTTAATGTAGTGGTGTTGGTATTGTTAGTTACATTCTTTGTTCGTAGATTATAGGAACTTTCTTATTCATATTCGTATATCGTAGACCGTAGATTATATGAACTTTCTTTGCAGGCGTTCATAATAATAGTTAATGTAGTGGTTTGATATTGTTAGTTACATTCTTTGTTCGTAGCTATTTAATATTTTTTTCTACAGGTAATATTTAATTAGTCTACTGATATTGTTAGCTACATTTTTTGTTTAGGGGGGCAATTCTCACTCTAAATCCACATACTGAGATGAGGGTTGTTTTGAGAGGAGGATACCGACTGTTGTCGTAGGGGTCGTCCTTCCTCTTCTCTTCCTCTGAGAACTTGGTAAAGCAGGAGGACAAGGTGAAGGACGACCTTCACCAACGGTCAAAATAACATTGAGTGTACATCATATATATATACAACCACTTGGGAGATGAACCGACTGTTGTCGTAGAGGGTCGTTCTGGCCTCCTCCTCCTCCGGCACGTTGGTAAAGGAGGAGGAGAAGGTGAAGAACGACCATCACCGACAGTCGAAGTACTAGTCATGGAGTGCCCAACGTATGTACAACCACTTAAAAGTGAGAACTGCCCACCCGAAGAAAGACATCCAGGGTTGCCGTACACAGTTTAAGTTATCTTCTTATATAGTTGCTTTCGTATAAATGTGGTTTATCTAACTGTCAACTTTTGCGATTTAGATGGAGGAGCCGACAGGCCTCTTTACGACTCCTACAGCCCTAGACGCCGTCTCGAGGCTGGTTGGGTACTCGGTGTTCGCGCTCACCTATGCGGAGAGGACCCTAGTAGACACCCAGAAGGCTCTACAATACGCCAAGAGCGATGAAGGATCTCCCGATCTTGCGAGGGCAGCCACTAGAAGCCGCAAAGCTGCTATAGAGAGTGCGCGAGGAGCCGTTGAGTCTGCCGAGAGATTTTTTGAAATTGCCAAGTCCGCCCTAGCCGAGGTCGAGAAGATGATTGGAGACGAGGAAAACTCTCTTCACAGAGCTGAGCTTAATTGCAAGTTGCTATGATGGAGCTGAACTTTCGCTTGTCAACTATTTATGCAGTGCCATAATGTGGTCTCCATGATCGATGCTTGAATGTACTTTCTCTGTTTCTATGAACGCGATAATATGGTTTCCATAATGTGGTCTCCATAATTCCTGTAGACTTTGCTATATGTACTTGGGCAACTTGTTGTTAGCTTGTTTATTGACTATGATAAAATGTGCTACTAAACTATGATACATCGTAATGCATATGATCGAATATGTAAATTCTTGCTGCTGGTTATACTTTTAGTCATGGTGGATGTAGCTGCGGCGGGAGGCAGAATTTGACTGTCATAACTACAGCATCTAGCTGTGGCGGGCGGGTGGACATGCCCGCCACTGGAGGTGCTCTACCAGTGGCGGGCGCGCGCCCGCCACTGATGGGGTACTAGCAGTGGCGGGAGGTCGGTGGCGGGCGGGCCTGGGAGTCTGGCCCGCCACTACTGGCCTTTTTGTGCCCACCACTGCTAGGCATTCCTGCAGTAGTGCCACGGCTGCGGCGGCGCGCGAACCGTTCCGCCGCGTCCCTCTCCCATGCCAGCTGCCTCTCGCGGCGCGCGCCTCGGATTTCGGAGTGCGTGTGGCGCTTCGCCTGATTACCACTGTAGCCAGACGGTCGCCGCACACACCAGCCCAGGAAATCACTCTGGCATGCGCGTTTACAACAAGTATCATGAACACATGCATTTCTATTAATGGATATATAAGTCTTACATGATATTTTACAAGGGTGCTGGCAGCGGAAGAGCTCTATCTAAGGCAGCATGGTGTTGGGCGGCTCCAATCCACAGGGATCTGACTGGGTTACTCTTCTAGCCCGCGAACACTCTGGCTCCTCGCTAGTGGACGCTGGGTCCTTAGGTGAACCTGGCCACATTGAAGGCCGCTGAGTACTTTTGAATGTACTCGCAAGCAAACCAAGTAACATATACACCAAGCAATGCAATCCATGGCATTCAAGCATGCACTTGTTATCTTAACAGTATTAACTATCATGTTATGGCAGGATTATCCAGCAAGATTAATCATCTAGCAGCATGAATCATCATGTTATAGCAAGATTACCTAGCATGATAACTATTGGAGTAAATACAACATATCAAGTAAATAAGCCATACTACGAATATTCTCGTGATCCAAATCCCACTCAAACTTTGTGATCATTCGACCGCTCATCTCATAGCCATCGCATGGCTAACATTTATACCCCTGACATCCTCTGATGTCCCTGCACCTGCACTGCAAGTCTGACAAACCTTACCATTCTCTGGTTCAGTCTTAGCAATAACATTTATGTAGTTTCTTCCTCCAGACTCGACACAGACCAAATAGTGTGACCTAGTACGAACTGTGTCCCATGACCGAGGACGCGGCTATTCGAATAGATTTACACTCTGCAGAGGTTGCGCACTTTACCCACACTATGGAGCTCCTGGCCTCATGCTCCCATTCGGGTGGACCGGTGCTGCTCCAACAAAACTTGTCTATTGCCTGACACTCTTACGGTCCCACCGACAACCATACCCCTTCCGGGTCATGTCCTGGGTGGCCCCTGTGTCACTCCTGACACCTGCCACCGTCGTGGCCAAACAAAACTATCCCAAACGGGGACCGCACGCAAATAACCTGGGCTCATAAGGTTATCGCCGCCTACCGGGCCAGGGTAGCACGCACGCATAACCTCCCCTCTTTGGAGGTACCGACAAGAGGCAAGACAATAGACCAAGCTAGGGCCTCCCCATCCAGGTGATGGAAATATGCCCTAGAGGCAATAATAAAGTTGTTATTATTTTATATTTCCTTGTTCATGATAAAGGTTTATTATTCATGCTAGAATTGTATTTGACCGGAAACTTAAATACATGTGTGAATACATAAACAAATACCGTGTCCCTAGTGAGCCTCTACTAGACTAGCTCGTTGATCAAAGATGGTTAATGTTTCCTAACCATAGACATGAGTTGTCATTTGATAACGGGATCACATCATTAGCAGAATGATGTGATGGACAAGACCCATCTGTTAGCTTAGCATATGATCGATCTGTTTATTGCTACTGCTTTCTTGAATGTCAAATACATGTTCCTCCGACCATGAGATCATGCAACTCCCGGATACCGGAGGAATACCTTGTGTGCTATCAAACGTCACAACGTAACTGGGTGATCATAAAGATGCTCTACAGGTATCTCCGAAGGTGTCTGTTGAGTTGGCATGGATCGAGACTGGGATTTGTCACTCCGTGTTTCGGAGAGGTATCTCTGGGCCCTCTCGGTAATGCACATCATAAGAAGCTTGCAAGCAAAGTGACTAAGGAGTTAGTTACGGGATGATGTATTACAGAACGAGTAAAGAGACTTGCTGATAACGAGATTGAACTAGGTATGGAGATACCGACGATCGAATCTCGGGCAAGTAACATACCGACGGACAAAGGGAATTACGTATGTTGTCATTGCGGTTCGACCGATAAGATCTTCGTGGAATATGTAGGAACCAATATGGGCATCCAGGTTCCGCTATTGATTATTGACCGGAGAGGCGTCTCGGTCATGTCTACATCATTCCCGAACCCGTAGGGTCCGCACGCTTAACGTTCGTTGACGATATAGTGTTATATGAGTTATGTGAATTGGTAACCGAATGTTGTTCGGAGTCCCGGATGAGATCCCGGACGTCACGAGGAGTCTCGGAATGGTCGAGAGGTAAAGATTTATATATGGGAAGTCATATTTTGGGTTCCGGAAAAAGTTGCAGTTTTTTCGGTATTGTACCGGGAAGCTTCCAGAAGGTTCCGGAGGATTCCGGAGGGGTCCGGAAGTCCACAAGCGGGTCCACCATGTCCCAAGGGCTGGCATGGGCTAAGGGGAGGCGCCCTGGCCTTATTGGGCCAGGCGCACCAAGTCCTCAAAAGCCCACGCAGCTAGGGAAGGAAAAAAGGAGAGTCCTAGTAGGAATAGGATTGGACTTTGGAGTCCAAGTCCACGTGCGTACTATTCACGTGGTACTGTTCACGTGGTACTATTTCACGTGGTACTGTTCACGTGGCATTATTCCTTCTACTCCAAGCCCCTACACATATATAAATAGAGGAGAGGGGGCGCCCCAAACAAGCCACAACATTGTCTTAGCCGTGTGCGGCGCCCCCCTCCACAGTTCCGTCCCTCGGTCATATATTTTCGCAGTGCTTGGGCGAAGCCCTGCGGAGATAGCATCACCATCACCGTCACCACGCCGTCGTGCTGCCGGAACTCATCCACTACCTCACCGTCTTGCTGGATCAAGAAGTCGAGGACGTCACCGAGCTGAACGTGTGCTGAACGCGGAGGTGCCGTACGTTCGGTACTCGGTCGGTTGGATCATGAAGTTGTTCGACGACATCAACCGCGTTGTTCTAACGCTTCCGCTTTCGGTCTACGAGGGTACGTAGACACACTCCCCCTCTCGTAGCTATGCATCTCCATGGATAGATCTTGTGTGTGCGTAGAATTTTTTTTGTTTTCCATGCAACGTTCCCCAACAGTGGCATCATGAGCCAGGTCTATGCGTAGATGATATGCACGAGTAGAACACAAAGAGTTGTGGGCGGTGATTGTCATACTGCTTACCACAAACGTCTTATTTTGATTCGGTGGTATTGTAAGATGAAGCGGCCCGGACCAACCTTACATGTCCACGTACATGAGACCGGTTCCACCGACAGACATGCAACTTGTTTTGCATAAAGGTGGCTGGCGGGTGTCTGTTTCTCCTACTTTAGTTGAATCGAATTTGACTGCGGCCAGTCCTTGTTGAAGGTTAAAACAGCAAACTTGATAAATCACCGTTGTGGTTTTGTGCCGTAGGTAAGAACGGTTCTTGCTAGAAGCCCGTAGCAGCCACGTAAAACTTGCAACAACAAAGTAGATGACGTCTAACTTGTTTTTGCAGGGTATGCTGTGATGTGATATACGTTATTGTATGAGATGATCATGTTTTGTAATTTATCGGCAACCGGCAGGAGCCTTATGGTTGTCTCTTTATTGTATGAGATGTAAGCGCCATGTAATTGCTTTACTTTATCGCTATGCGTTAGCAATAGTTGTAGAAGCAATAGTTGGCGAGACGACCACGACGCAATGATGGAGATCAAGGTGTCGAGCCAGTGACGATGGAGATCATGTCGATGCTTTGGAGATGGAGATCAAAAGCACAAGATGATGATGGCCATATCATGTCACATATTTTGATTGCATGTGATGTTTATCCTTTATGCATCTTATTTTGCTTAGAACGACGGTAGCATTATAAGATGATCCCTTCACTAAATTTCAAGATAAAAGTGTTCTCCTTGAGTATGCACCGTTGCTAAAGTTCGTCGTTTCGAAGCACCTCGTGATGATCGGGTGTGATAGATTCTACGTTCACATACGACGGGTGTAAGCCAGTTTTACACAAGCAGAATACTTGGGTTAAACTTGACGAGCCTAGCATGTACAGACATGGTCTCGGAACACTGGAGACCGAAAGGTCGAACATGAGTCTTATAGTAGATATGATCAACATGGAGATGTTCACCATTGATGACTATCCCATCTCACGTGATGATCGGACATGGGCTAGTTGATTTGGATCATGTATCACTTAGTTAACTTGAGGGATGTTAATTTAAGTGGGAGTTCATTAGTAATTTGATTAATTAAACTTAATTTATCATGAACTTAGTCCTGATAGTCTTTGCAAATTATGTTGTAGATCAATAGCTCGCGTTGTAGCTCCCCTGTTTTTGATACGTTCCTAGAGAAAGCTTAGTTGAAAGATGATGGTAGCAATTACACGGACTGGGTCCGTAACTTGAGGATTATCCTCATTGCTGCACAAAAGGATTATGTCCTTGATGCACCGCTAGGTGATGGACCTGCTGCAGGAGCTGCTGCAGACGTTGTGAACGCTTGGCAGGCTCGATCTGATGACTACTCGATAGTTCAGTGTGCCATGCTCTACGGCTTAGAACCGGGACTACAAAAGCGTTTTGAACGCCATGGAGCATATGAGATGTTCCAGGAGCTAAAATTGATATTTCAAGCTAATGCCCGGGTTGAGAGATATGAAGTCTCCAACAAGTTCTTCAGCTGTAAGTTGGAGGAGAACAGTTCTGTCAGTGAACACATACTCAGAATGTCTGGATACCACAACCACTTGACTCAGCTGGGAATTGATCTTCCAGTTGAGAGTGTTATTAACAGAGTTCTTCAGTCACTGCCACCAAGCTATAAAGGCTTCGTGATGAACTATAATATGCAAGGGATGGAGAAGACAATTCCCGAGCTCTTCGCGATGCTGAAATCGGCGGAGGTAGAAATCAAGAAGGAGCATCAAGTGTTGATGGTTAACAAGACCACTAGTTTCAAGAAAAAGGGCAAGGGAAAGAAGGGGAACTTCAAGAAGAACGGCAAGCAAGCTGCCGCTCCCACGAAGAAACCCAAAGTTGGACCCAAGCCTGAAACTGAGTGCTGCAAAGGAACTGGTCACTGGAAGCGGAACTGCCCCAAATATTTGGCGGATAAGAAGGATGGCAAAGTGAACAAAGGTATATTTGATCTACATGTTATTGATATGTACCTCACTAGTGCTCGTAGCAGCGTCTGGGTATTTGATACCGATTCAGTTGCTAATATTAGTAACTTGAAGCAGGAGCTGCAGAGTAACGGAGACTAGCTGAGGGCGAGGTGACGATATGTGTTGGAAGTGTCTCCAAGATTGATATGATCAATATCGACACGCTCGTAATACCTTCGGGATTAGTATTAAACCTAAATAATGGTTATTTGGTGCTTGCGTTGAGCATAAAACATTATATCTGGATATTGTTTATTGCAAGACGGTTATTCATTTAATTCAGAGAATAATGGTTATTCTGTTTATATGAATAATATCCCTCGTGATCATGCACCCTTGTGAATGGTTTATTCTTGTTGAATCTCGATCGTAGTGATACACATGATCATAATATTGATGCCAAAAGATGCAAAGTTGATAATGATAGTGCAACATACTTGTGGCACTGCCATTTAGGTCATATTGGTGTAAAGCGCATGAAGAAACTCCATGCTGATGGACTTTTGGAATCTCTTGATTATGAATCATTTGATACTTGCGAACCATGCCTCATGGGCAAGATGACTAAAACTCCGTTCTCCGGAACAATGGAGCGAGCTACTCATTTGTTGGAAATAATACATACCGATGTATGCGGTCCGATGAATGTTGAAGCACACGGCGGGTATCGTTATTTTCTAACCTTCACAGATGATTTGAGTAGGTACGGGTATATCTACTTGATGAAACACAAGTCTGAAACATTTGAAAAGTTCAAATAATTTCAGAGTGAAGTAGAGAATCATCGTAACAAGAAAATAAAGTTTCTACGATCCGATCGCGGAGGCGAATATTTGAGTTACGAGTTTGGCCTTCATTTAACAAAATGTGGAATTGTTTCACAACTCACGCCACCTGGAACACCACAGCGTAATGGTGTGTATGAACGTCATAACCGTACTTTATTGGATATGGTGCATTCTATTATGTCTCTTACCGATTTGCCACTATCGTTTTGGGGTTATGCATTAGAGACAACTGCATTCACGTTAAATAGGGCACCGTCTAAATCCATTGAGACGACACCGTATGAACTGTGGTTTGGCAAGAAACCTAAGCTGTCGTTTTTTAAAGTTTGGAGATGCGATGCTTATGTGAAAAAGCTTCAACCTGATAAGCTCGAACCCAAAGCGGAGAAGTGCGTCTTCATAGGATACCCTAAAGAAACAATTGGGTACACCTTCTACCACTGAGCCGAAGGCAAGGTCTTTGTTGCCAAGAATGGGTTCTCTAGAGAAGGAGTTTCTCTCGAAAGAAGTGAGTGGGAGGAAAGTAGAACTTGATGAGGTAATTGTACCTTCTCTCGAATTGGAAAGTAGCTCATCAGAGAAAATCGTTCCCATGATGCCTACACCAATAAGAGAGGAAGATAATGGTGAAGATCATGAAACTTCAGATCAAGTTACTACTGAACCTCGTAGGTCGACCAGAGTACGTTCCGCACCAGAGTGGTACGGTAATCCTGTTCTGGAAGTTGTTGGAAATATGCCCTAGAGGCAATAATAAATTAGTTATTATCATATTTCCCCGTTCATGATAATAGTTTATTATTCATGCTAGAATTGTATTGACCGGAAACTAAATACATGTGTGGATAATAGACAAATACTATGTCCCTAGTATGCCTCTACTAGACTAGCTCGTTGATCAAAAGATGGTCAAGGTTTCCTGACCATGGACATGAGTTGTCATTTGATAATGGGATCACATCATTAGGAGAATGATGTGATGGACATGACCCAACCGTTAGCATAGCAAATGATCGTTCAGTTTATTGCTATTGCTTTCACTATGTCAAATACACGTTCCTCTGACCATGAGATCATGCAACTCCCGGATACCGTAGGAATACTTTGGGTGTATCAAATGTCACAACGTTACTGGGTGATTATAAAGGTGCACTACAGGTATCTCCAAAAGTGTTTGCTTGAGTTGGCATGGATCGAGATTGGGATTTGTCACTCCGACTATCGGAGAGGTATCTCTGGGCCCTCTCGGTAATACAACATCACAGAAGCCTTGCAAGCACCGTGACTAAAGAGTTAGTTGCAAGATGATGTATTACGGAACGAGTAAAGAGACTTGCCGGTAACGAGATTGAACTAGGTATTGGATACCGACGATCGAATCTCGGGCAAGTAACATACCGCCAGACAAAGGGAACAACATATGTTGACATATGAGGTTCACCGATAAAGATCTTCGTGGAATATGTAGGAACCAATATGAGCATCTAGGTTCCGCTATTGGTTATTGACCGGAGAGTTGTCTCGATCATGTCTACATCATTCCCGAACCCGTAGGGTCCGCACACTTAAGGTTCGATGACGATTTAGTATTATATGAGTTATGTGATTGGTGGCCGAAGTTTGTTCGGAGTCCCGGATGATATCACGGACATGACGAGGAGTCTCGAAATGGTCGAGAGTTAAAGATTCATATATTGGAAGGCTATATTCGGACGTCGGAAAGGTTCCGAGTGATTCGTGTATTTTTCGGAGTACCGGGGAGTTACGGGAATTCACCGGGAGAAGTAATGGGCCTTATTGGGCCATACGGGAAAAGGAGAGGCATGCCACGTGAGGAGGAGCACGCCCCCCCTTGCCCAAACCGAATTGGACTAGGGGAGGCGGCGCAACCCCCTCTTTCCTTTCCCTCTCCCTTCCCCCTTTCCTACTCCGTATGGGAGGTGGAATCCTACTAGGATTAAGGAGTCCTAGTAGGACTCCCCACACTTGGCGCACCCCTAGGGGGCCGGCCTCCTCCCTCTCATCTTTTATATACGGGGGCAAGGGGGCACCCCAAAGTACACAATTGTCCCATAGCCGTGTGCGGTGCCCCGATCTCTGTTTTCCACCTCGGTCATATTTTCGGAGAGCTTAGGCGAAGCCCTGCCGGAATCACTTCACCGTCACCGTCGCCACGCCGTCGTGCTGACGGAACTCATCTACTACCTCGACGTCTTGCTGGATCAAGAAGGCGAGGATCGTCACCGAGCTGCACGTGTGTTGAACTCGGAGGTGCCGTACGTTCGGTACTCGATCGGTGGAGCTCGAAAGATTGTTCGACTACATCAACCGCGTTGTGAGACGCTTCCGCTAACGGTCTACGAGGGTACGTAGACACACTCTCCCCTCTCGTAGCGATGCATCTCCATGGATAGATCTTGCGTGAGCGTAGGAAATTTTTGAAATTCATGCTCCGTTCTCCAATAGTGGTATCAGAGCCAGGTTTATGCGTAGATGTGATTTGCACGAGTAGAACACAAACGAGTTGTGGGCGTGGGTGTATACATATTGCTTGCCGTTACTAGTTGTTACTTCATTCGGCGGTATTGTGAGATGAAGCGGCCCGGACCGACATTACGCGTACGCTTACGCGAGACAGGTTTCACCGCTACGTGCACTCGTTGCATAAAGGTGACTGGCGGGTGTCTGTCTCTCTCACTTTAGTTGAATCGGTTTCAATGAAGAGGGTTCTTTTAGAAGATCAAAAAGCAATCACTACACCACATTGTGGTTTTGCGTAGGTAAGAACGGTTCTTGCAAACCCGTAGCAGCCACGTAAAAACTTGCAACTACAAAGTAGAGGACGTCTAACTTGTTTTTGCAGGGTATGCTGGTGATGTGATATGGCCAAGACATGATGTGATATAAGTTGTTGTATGAGATGATCATGTTTTGTAAATTATCAGGCAACCGGCAGGAGCCTTATGGTTGTCTCTTTATTGTATGCAATGCCAACGCTATGTAATTGCTTTACTTTACCGCTATGAGTTAGCAGTAGTAGTAGTAATAGCAATAATTGGCGAGACGACCACGACGCTATGATGGAGATCAAGGTGTCACGACGCTACGATGGAGATCAAGGTGTCACGACGCTACGATGGAGATCAAGGTGTCAACCCGGTGACGATGGAGATCATGACGGTGCTTTGCTGATGGAGATCAAAAGCACAAGACGATGATGGCCATATCATGTCACATATATTGAATTGCATGTGATGTTAATCCTTTTATGCATCTTATTTTGCTTAGGACGACGGTAGCATTATAAGATGATCCCTTCACTAAATTTCAAGATAAGTGTTCTCCCCTAGTATGCACCGTTGCGAAGGTTCGACGCTTCTAAGCACCACGTGATGATCGGGTGTGATGGATTCTTTCGTTCGCATACAACGGGTGTAAGCCAGTTTTACACACGCAGAATACTTGGGTTAAACTTGACGAGCCTAGCATGTACAGACATGGCCTCGGAACACAAGAGACCGAAAGGTCGAACATGAGTCATATAGTAGATATGATCAACATGAAAGATGTTCACCATTGATAACTAATCCACCTCACGTGATGATCGGACGTGGTTTAGTTGATGTGGATCATGTTACACTTAGACAACTTGAGGGATGTTAATCTAAGTGGGAGTTCTTAAGTAATTTGATTAATTGAACTTCAATTATCATGAACATAGTCTAAATAATCTTTGCAATTTTATGTTGTAGATCAATAGACCGCGCTGTAGTTCCCCTGTTTTTATTATGTTCCTAGAGAAAACGAAGTTGAAAGTTGATGGAAGCAACTATGCGGACTAGGTCCGTGATCTGAGGATTGTCCTCACTGCTGCACAGAAGGCTTATGTCCTTAATGCACCGCTCAGTGAAATACCCCTACGGCTTCGTCTGAGGACGTTATGAACGTCTGGCAGACAAGAAAAGATGACTACTCGATAGTTCAGTGCGCCAAACTTTACGGCTTAGAACCGGAGCTCCAAATATGTTTTGAGCAACACGGAGCATATGAGATGTTCCAAGAGCTGAAAATTTGTTTTTCAAGCTCACACCCGGGTCGAGAGGTATGATACCTTTGACAAGTTCTATAGCTACAAGATGGAGGAGAACAGCTCCGTTAGTGAGCATGTACTCAGAATGTCTGAGTACTTCAAACACTTGAATCAAGTGGGAGTTAGACTTCCGAATAAAGTGGTGATTGATAGAGTTCTCCAGTCACTATCACTAAGCTACTGGATCTTCGTGATGAACCATAAACATGCAAGGGTAGAAGATCCTTAAGCTATTCGCGATGCTACAATCTGCGGATGTAGAAATAAAAAAAGGGAGAATCAAGTGTTGATGGTTAATAAGACCACTAGTTTCAAGAAGGGCAAGGGAAAGAAAAGGGAACTTCAAGAAGAACGGTAAAACATTTGCTGCTCACGCGAAGAAACCCAAGGCTGAACCAAACCCGAGACTTAGTGCTCCCATTGCAAAGGGAAATGTCACAAGGAGCGGAACTTCCTCAAAGTAACTGGCAGATAATAAGACTGGCAATGTCAACAAAGATATTTGATATACATGTTATTGATGTGTACCTTAGTAGTACTCGTAGGAGCACCTGGGTATTTGATACTTGTTCAGTTGCTTGCAACTTGAAACATGGAGCTTCGGAATAAACGAGGGCTAGCTAAAGAACGAGGTGACGATGTGCATTGGAAGTGTCTCCAAGGTTGATGTGATCACCATCGCCACGCTCTCTCTACCTTCAGGATTAGTGATGAACATAAATAATTGTTATTTGGTGCTTGCGTTAAGCATGAACATTATATTTGATAGTGTTTATTGCAAGACGGTTATTCAATTTCAGAGAATAATTGTTATTCTATTTGGATAATATCATTGATGATCATGCACTTAAAATGAAAGGTTTATTGAATCTTGATCGTAGTAATACATATGTTCATAACACGAATGCCAAAAGATAATGATAGTACCACATATTTGTGGCACTGCCGCTTAAGTCATATCAGTGTTAAACACATGAAAAAACTCCATGCAGATGGGTTTTTGGAATCTCTTGATTATGAATCATTTGAGACATGTGAACCATGCCTTATTGGCAAGATGACTAAAACTCCGTTCTTCGGAACAATGGAGCGAGCAACCAACTTATTGGAAATAATACATACCGATGTATGCGGTCCGATGAGTGTTGAGGCGCGCGGTGGATATCGTTATGTTCTCACGTTCACAGATGATTTGAGTAGATATGGCTATGTCTACTTGATGAAGCATAAATCTGAAATATTTGAAAAGTTCAAAGAATTTAAGAGTGAAGTAGAGAACCATCGTAACAAGAAAATAAAGTTCTTACGATCTGATCGTGGAGGAGAATATTTGAGTTACGAGTTTGGCAATCACTTAAGACAATGTGGAATTGTTTCACAGCTCACGCCACCTGGAACACCACAGCGTAATGGTGTGTCCGAACGTCGTAATCGTACTCTATTAGATATGGTGCGTTCTATGATGTCTCTTACCGATTTGCCACTATCATTTTGGGGTTATGCATTAATGACAGCTGCATTCACTTTAAATAGGGCACCGTCTAAATCCGTTGAGACGACACCGTATGAACTGTGGTTTGGCAAGAAACCTAAGCTGTCGTTTCTGAAAGTTTGGGGATGCAATGCTTATGTCAAAAGGCTTCAGCCAGATAAGCTCGAACCCAAAGCGGATAAGTGCGTCTTCATAGGATACCCAAAGGAGACCGTTGGGTACACCTTCTACCATAGATCCGAAGGCAAAGTATTCGTTGCTAAGAATGGATCCTTTCTAGAGAAGGAGTTTCTCTCGAAAGAAGTGAGTGGGAGGAAAGTAGAACTTGATGAGGTAATTGTACCTCCTCTGGATAGTAGTATGCCACAGAAAGAAATTTCTGTGACACCGACACAGACCAGAGAGGAAGTAGATGATGATGATCATGAAGCTTCGGATCAAGTTGCTACAGAACCTCGTAGGTCAACCAGGACACGCCCCGCACCAGATTGGTACGGCAATCCTGTCTTGGAGGTCATGTTATTAGACAACGGTGAACCTACGAACTATGAAGAAATGATGGCGAGCCCGGATTCCGACAAATGGCTTGAGGCCATGAAATCCGAGATTAGATCCATGTATGAGAACAAAGTGTGGACTTTGGTAGACTTGCCCGATGAACGGCGAGCTATTAAAAATAAATGGATCTTTAAGAAGAAGACGGACGCTGATGGTAATGTCACCGTCTATAAAGCACGACTTGTTGCTAAAGGTTATCGACAAGTTCAAGGAGTTGACTACGATGAGACTTTCTCACCCGTAGCGATGCTAAAGTCTGTCAGAATTATGTTAGCAATTGCCGCATTTTATGATTATGAAATCTGGCAAATGGACGTCAAAACGGCATTCCTTAATGGATTCCTTAAGGAAGAATTGTATATGATGCAACCGGAAGGTTTTGTCGATCCTAAAGGTGCTAACAAAGTATGCAAGCTCCAGCGATCCATCTATGGACTGGTGCAAGCATCTCGGAGCTGGAATACTCGCTTTGATGAAGTGATCAAAGCGTTTGGGTTTATGCAAGTTTATGGAGAAACTTGTATTTACAACAAAGTGAGTGGGAGCTCTATAACATTTCTAATAAGTATATGTGATTGGAAATGATGTAGAATTTCTGGAAAGCATAAAGAATTAATTGAAAGGAGTTTTTCAATAAAAACCTATTTTTGAGTTATCCACGGTTTGGGCATCGAGATCTATAGAGATAGATCAAGACACCTGATAAAAGATTTTCACACACCTTGATGAGATTTTGAAGAAGTTCAAAATGGATCAAGTCAAAAGAAATAAGTTCTTAGCTGGTGTGAAGTGGAGTAAGACTTGAAGATCTAGGTAAAGGTTGTTTACATGTTAGGCATCAAAATCTATAGAGATAGATTGAGACGCCTCATATGACTTTCACAAAACATATACCTTGACAAGATTTTGAAGAAGTTCAAAATGGATCAGTCAAAGAAGGAGTTCTTGACTGTGGTGAAAGGTGTGAAGTTGAGTAAGACTCAAATCTCGACCACGGCAAAATAAATAGAATGGATGAAGGTTATCCCCTATGCCTCAGCCATAGGCTCTGTTATGTATGCCATGCTGTGTACCAGACCTGATGTGTGCCTCGCTATTAGCTTGGTGGGAGGTACGAAAGTGATCCAGGAGTAGATCACTGGACAGCGGTCAAATTATCCTTAAGATGACTAAGGAAGAATTTCTCGGGAATAGAATTGATAAAGAGTTCGTCGTAAGGGGTTACGTCGATGCAAGCTTTAAACACTGATCCGAAAGACTATGAGTCTCAGACCGGATAAGTATAGTGGGGAAATCTTTTGGAGTAGCTCCAAGCAGAGTGTGGTAGCAGCATCTACATATGACATAGAGATTTGCCAAGAACACACGGATCTGAATATTGCAGACCCGTTGACTAAAACCTCTCTCACAAGCAAAACATGATCAACTTTAGAACTGATTAAGTGTTAATTACATGGAGATGTAATCTAGATTATTGACTCTAGTGCAAGTGGGAGACTGTTGGAAATATGCCCTAGAGGCAATAATAAATTAGTTATTATCATATTTCCCCGTTCATGATAATAGTTTATTATTCATGTTAGAATTGTATTGACCGGAAACTAAATACATGTGTGGATAATAGACAAATACTATGTCCCTAGTATGCCTCTACTAGACTAGCTCGTTGATCAAAAGATGGTCAAGGTTTCCTGACCATGGACATGAGTTGTCATTTGATAACGGGATCACATCATTAGGAGAATGATGTGATGGACATGACCCAACCGTTAGCATAGCAAATGATCGTTCAGTTTATTGCTATTGCTTTCACTATGTCAAATACACGTTCCTCTGACCATGAGATCATGCAACTCCCGGATACCGTAGGAATACTTTGGGTGTATCAAACGTCACAACGTTACTGGGTGATTATAAAGGTGCACTACAGGTATCTCCGAAAGTGTTTTCTTGAGTTGGCATGGATCGAGATTGGGATTTGTCACTCCGACTATCGGAGAGGTATCTCTGGGCCCTCTCGGTAATACAGCATCACAGAAGCCTTGCAAGCACCGTGACTAAAGAGTTAGTTGCAAGATGATGTATTACGGAACGAGTAAAGAGACTTGCCGGTAACGAGATTGAACTAGGTATTGGATACCGACGATCGAATCTCGGGCAAGTAACATACCGCCAGACAAAGGGAACAACGTATGTTGACATATGAGGTTCACCGATAAAGATCTTCGTGGAATATGTATGAACCAATATGAGCATCCAGGTTCCGCTGTTGGTTATTGACCAGAGAGTCGTCTCGATCATGTCTACATCATTCCCGAACCCGTAGGGTCCGCACACTTAAGGTTCGATGACGATTTAGTATTATATGAGTTATGTGATTGGTGGCCGAAGTTTGTTCGGAGTCCCGGATGAGATCACGGACATGACGAGGAGTCTCGAAATGGTCGAGAGTTAAAGATTCATATATTGGAAGGCTATATTCGGACGTCGGAAAGGTTCCGAGTGATTCGTGTATTTTTCGGAGTACCGGGGAGTTACGGGAATTCACCGGGAGAAGTAATGGGCCTTATTGGGCCATACGGGAAAAGGAGAGGCAGGCCACGTGAGGAGGCGCACGCCCCCCCCTTGCCCAAACCGAATTGGACTAGGGGAGGGGGCGCAGCCCCCTCTTTCCTTTCCCTCTCCCTTCCCCCTTTCCTACTCCGTATGGGAGGTGGAATCCTACTAGGATTAAGGAGTCCTAGTAGGACTCCCCACACTTGGCGCACCCCTAGGGGGCCGGCCTCCTCCCTCTCCTCCTTTATATACGGGGGCAAGGGGGCACCCCAAAGTACACAATTGTCCCATAGCCGTGTGCGGTGCCCCGATATCTGTTTTCCACCTCGGTCATATTTTCGGAGAGCTTAGGCGAAGCCCTGCCGGAATCACTTCACCATCACCGTCGCCACGCCATCGTGCTGACGGAACTCATCTACTACCTCGACATCTTGCTGGATCAAGAAGGCGAGGAACGTCACCGAGCTGCACGTGTGTTGAACTCGGAGGTGCCGTACGTTCGGTACTCGATCGGTGGAGCTCGAAAGATTGTTCGACTACATCAACCACGTTGTGAGACGCTTCCGCTAACGGTCTACGAGGGTATGTAGACACACTCTCCCCTCTCGTGGCGATGCATCTCCATGGATAGATCTTGCGTGAGTGTAGGAAAATTTTGAAATTCATGCTCTGTTCCCCAACAGAAGTCATGTTGTTAGACAACGGCGAACCTACGAACTATGAAGAAGCTATGATGAGCCCAGATTCCGACAAATGGCTTGAGGCCATGAAATCTGAGATAGGATCCATGTATGAGAACAAAGTATGGACTTTGGTGGACTTGCCCGATGATCGGCAAGCCATTGAGAATAAATGGATTTTTTAACAGGAAGACAAACGCTGATGGTAATATCACTGTCTACAAAGCTCGACTTGTCGCGAAAGGTTTTCGACAAGTTCAAGGGGTTGACTACGATGAGACTTTCTCACCCGTAGCGAAGCTTAAGTCTGTCCGAATCATGTTAGCAATTGCCGCATTTTATGATCTGGCAAATGGATGTCAAAACTGCATTCCTTAATGGTTTTCTCAAAGAAGAGTTGTATATGATGCAACCAGAAGGTTTTGTCGATCCTAAGGGTGCTAACAAAGTGTGCAAGCTCCAGCAATCCATCTATGGACTGGTGCAAGCATCTCGGAGTTGGAATATACGCTTTGATGAGGTGATCAAAGCATATGGTTTTGTACAGACTTACGGTGAAGCCTGTATTTACAAGAAAGTGAGTGGGAGCTCTGTAGCATTTCTAATATTATATGTGGATGACATATTGTTGATTGGAAATGATATAGAATTTCTGGATGGCATAAAAGGATACTTGAATGAAAGACCTCGGTGAAGCTGCTTATATATTGGGCATCAAGATCTATAGAGATAGATCAAGACGCTTGATAAGACTTTCAATGAGTACATACCTTGACAAGATTTTGAAGGAGTTCAAAATGGATCAGTCAAAGAAGGAGTTCTTGCCTGTATTGTAAGGTGTAAAGTTGAGTAAGACTCAAAGCTCGACCACGACAGAAGATAGAGAGAGAATGAAAGTCATTCCCTATGCCTCAGTCATAGGTTCTATAATGTATGCCATGCTGTGTACCACACCTAATGTGTGCCTTGCCACGTGTCTGGCAAAGGGGGTACAAGAGTGATCCAGGAGTGGATCACTGGACAACGGTCAAAATTATCCTTAGTAACTAAAGGACTAAGGAAATGTTTCTCGATTATGGAGGTGATAAAGAGTTCGTCGTAAAGGGTTACGTCGATGCAAGCTTTGACACCAATCTGGATATCTCTGAGTAGCAAACTGGATACGTATAATGGAGCAGTCATTTGGAATAGCTCCAAGTAAAGCGTGATAGCAGCATATACAGTATGACATAAGGATTTGCAAAGTACACATGTGTCTGAATATTGCAGACCCATTGACTAAAATTCTCTCTCACGAGCAAAACATGATCACACCTTAGAACTCTTTGAGTGTTAATCACATGGTGATGTGAACTAGATTATTGACTCTAGTGAACTCTTGGGGGTTAATCACATGGCGATGTGAACTAGATTATTGACTCTAGTGCAAGTGGGAGACTGATGGAAATATGCCCTAGAGGCAATAATAAAGTTGTTATTATTTTATATTTCCTTGTTCATGATAAAGGTTTATTATTCATGCTAGAATTGTATTTGACCGGAAACTTAAATACATGTGTGAATACATAAACAAATACCGTGTCCCTAGTGAGCCTCTACTAGACTAGCTCGTTGATCAAAGATGGTTAATGTTTCCTAACCATAGACATGAGTTGTCATTTGATAACGGGATCACATCATTAGGAGAATGATGTGATGGACAAGACCCATCTGTTAGCTTAGCATATGATCATTCTGTTTATTGCTACTGCTTTCTTGAATGTCAAATACATGTTCCTCCGACCATGAGATCATGCAACTCCCGGATACCGGAGGAATACCTTGTGTGCTATCAAACGTCACAACGTAACTGGGTGATCATAAAGATGCTCTACAGGTATCTCCGAAGGTGTCTGTTGAGTTGGCATGGATCGAGACTGGGATTTGTCACTTCGTGTTTCGGAGAGGTATCTCTAGGCCCTCTCGGTAATGCACATCATAAGAAGCTTGCAAGCAAAGTGACTAAGGAGTTAGTTACGGGATGATGTATTACGGAACGAGTAAAGAGACTTGCCGATAACGAGATTGAACTAGGTATGGAGATACCGACGATCGAATCTCGGGCAAGTAACATACCGACGGACAAAGGGAATTACGTATGTTGTCATTGCGGTTCGACCGATAAGATCTTCGTGGAATATGTAGGAACCAATATGGGCATCCAGGTTCCGCTATTTATTATTGACCGGAGAGGCGTCTCGGTCATGTCTACATCATTCCCGAACCCGTAGGGTCCGCACGCTTAACGTTCGTTGACGATATAGTGTTATATGAGTTATGTGAATTGGTAACCGATTGTTGTTCGGAGTCCCGGATGAGATCCCAGACGTCACGAGGAGTCTCGGAATGGTCGAGAGGTAAAGATTTATATATGGGAAGTCATATTTTGGGTTCCGGAAAAAGGTGCAGTTTTTTCGGTATTGTACCGGGAAGCTTCCAGAAGGTTCCGGAGGATTCCGGAGGGGTCCGGAAGTCCACAAGTGGGTCCACCACGTCCCAAGGGCTGGCATGGGCTAAGGGGAGGCGCCCTGGCCTTATTGGGCCAGGCGCACCAAGTCCTCAAAAGCCCACGCAGCTAGGGAAGGAAAAAATGAGAGTCCTAGTAGGAATAGGATTGGACTTTGGAGTCCAAGTCCACGTGTGTACTATTCACGTGGTACTGTTCATGCGGTACTATTTCACGTGGTACTGTTCACGTGGCACTATTCCTTCTACTCCAAGCCCCTACACATATATAAATAGAGGAGAGGGGGCGCCCCAAACAAGCCACAACATTGTCTTAGCCGTGTGCGGCGCCCCCCTCCACAGTTCCGTCCCTCGGTCATATATTTTCGCAGTGCTTGGGCGAAGCCCTACGGAGATAGCATCACCATCACCGTCACCACGCCGTCGTGCTGCCGGAACTCATCCACTACCTCGCCGTCTTGTTGGATCAAGAAGTCGAGGACGTCACCGAGCTGAACGTGTGCTGAACGCGGAGGTGCCGTACGTTCGGTACTCGGTCGGTTGGATCGTGAAGTTGTTCGACGACATCAACCGCGTTGTTCTAACGCTTCCGCTTACGGTCTACGAGGGTACGTAGACACATTCCCCCTCTCGTAGCTATGCATCTCCATGGATAGATCTTGCGTGTGCGTAATTTTTTTTTATTTTCCATGCAACGTTCCCCAACACCAGGCAAGTGTGGTTGCACTTGATGAGCTCGGTTCGGTGGCACTATGACTCGATCCAGCCGACGGAGGAGGTTGTCATTATTAAGTCACGTTCTTTTATTACAACAACAATAATGATGCATGAAACATAACAACCTATCTCCATACAGTATCACTTACGAGTCACTAGTGCGGTAATATGATGAGCATTAGCAAGTAATATAAATAGCAAGTTCAAACTAGCAGGAGTTTAATTGTTCCTAACACAGGCATATTCATTAATTAAACACGCAAGAATAACACCGAGCAATGCTTTAGGGCATATATCAGATGGTCGGCTTACCTGGGGGTCGATGAATTCACCGGAGAGAAGTGCGATCACTTTGCAGAAGAATTCGCCGGAAAGGTTTCTCTCCTGGAGAGGCTGGATATAGGGCAGGGAAAATGGGTATTTTCAGAAAGTGTAAACATTGTGAAAGTGATGTCATCAGAACGGGCTCGACGAACAGAGAACGTGGGCTTTGGAATCACCTGAATCGGAGTTACGGTTAAAAAGTTGTGGCCGTTCGTTCGTTAGACAGAAAACGAATAAAAACATGTTCATTTCTGCCTTTAACGAGTGAACGCCCGCACTTTAACCGTTTCGGCCGCCGGCTGGAAACAGAAAGCGTATTCCAGAGAATACGCTTTCGATGAACAGAAATCGTATTCTAGCGAGTACGTTTCCACTTATCCTCGCTGGCACCTCCCTCTCACACTGACGGGTGGGCCCGGGCCCCACCGGTCAGCTCTCTCTCTCCGCCCTCCCTTTCTTCTTCTTCCTCCCCTCCTCTCTCCTCGACAGCCGCAGCTGGCCTCGGCTCCGACATGACTCCGGCGCTCCGATGGCCTCTATGGGCGGGCGACGGCACGGCTGGGATCGCCAGCGTGCGCCGCATCCACTGGTGGGTGACTCGGGCCGCAGGGAGGGCTGGAGATGCGGCGACGGGCGGCGGCAGAGAGCGGCTGCTCCAGTGGCCGGCGAGGCTCCGGTGAGCTATAGGGGAAGGCGAGGGCATGGTTGGGTTCGTGGGAGAGTGGCGCATCCTGCAGTGGGTCGGACACGACGTGGGGGGGTGCTCGGGCGTGGGGATTGGAGGCGGGGCAGTGGGTGGAGCTCGCCGGAAATTTGCGAGCTCCGGCGAGGTATTCGGCCGAGCGGGCACGATGGAAAGGTCCAGAGGGAGAGGGGGAAATGCTGTGGGTGTGCTCGGGGAGGACCCGGAACACGGCTATTTATAGTCGTCCACGACCACCGGATAAGCTTGGCTGCCGTGGCAAGCCTATTGCCGTCTTGGAGCTCCGGCGAGGTGGCAAGCGGGGAGAGGTGCCGACCTGACGAGTGGATGTGGACAGAGACAACTCAGGGAGGAAGGGGCCAAGGAGAGGGGAAGACGACGGTGGCGGGTCACGGGCACGAACTGTGCCGCGGCGGAGCTAGCACGTCGAGGAAGGAGGAGAAGGGAGAAAAGGGTTCCAGGAGGACTGCGTGGACGACCACGGCGAGGTCGGCGCGCCCGGACAACCAGTGGCAGCCGGGGATGGGCTGGCCGACGCGACCTGACACTGCCGGCGCGCAGAGCGCCAGTTTGGCCGTGCTCGTGGCGTGGTCACCACGGCTAGGGCATGTTCTGGTGTGTGTCTGCCGACCAGACCTTGTCCTACTCGTGACTCAATGCTCAAGTAGATAGCAGGACCATCTGGAATCCGCTGGAAAGCGTTGAGCTAATAAATTTCTCCGAAACAAGATTCTTGACAGAAACTTAGCTGGATCTTTCTGGAGAAATGGGTGAAGGAGAAGAGCTGAATCTTTGTCAAAATGAGATGTGGTAGGAAGGAGTAGGTTCTGGAAAAATTTAAGTCATTTGGACCTTGTTTGCATGCACTTACTTTGCAATGCAAATTTTGGTCCAGAAACTAGACTTTGAAGCTGTGCTCAAATGGCTGAATGGATTGGGCTGAATTTTGGTGGAGGGAAGTTATTTGGATGGATGGAGGTACTGGCAAAATTTCAGCTCATTTGGAAATGCCAAAGTGGTACTTCCTTCACAAAGCTTTCTGCTGGACAAAAACTAGATGGAATTTTTGAGAGAAATTGGCTAGATGAAATGATGTGAATTTTTTCATGCTCACATCATATAATGAATGTGAGGTCCTGGATTAATTTCAAGAATTTTGAAGCAATATAAAATATAGTTGCTTCACAACCTCAAAATAGGTCCAGAAACAAGAATTGGATGATGTACTCAAAATTTGAATTATGGAACTTGGGTTCTTGATGGAAATGGTGAAGATATGGATAGGAGAAGCTCCACAAATTATTTGGGATTTTTCCTGGCTACCAAAATGGTAGTTCCTTTGGAAAGTGCCCAAGTTGCAATATTGGCTTTAAATAGGAAAATGCAATTTCCTTTATTTAATTATGGCCAATGTTTTTATGAGGGCTCAATATGATCACAATGAATATCTCCACAAGTTTTCATGAACTTTGGAGATGGATAGATATTTTCCTGGATTTAATTCCTTTAACTGACAGAAAAAGGAATTAATTTTAAATGAAAAATATTGCAAATGACTTGGCAATATTTTTGCATATCCAGGGTTTACAGAGATAGGATGATCATTGGGAAAAGTTTGGGAGGCAACAGATCAAAGGAAATTGGGGTTCCTTTGTAACTGCCGGAATTAGGGTTTCCCTTCCGGTAACTCAGAAGGTAGGGTTTCGGCGGCAGAATCCTGAGAACAAATTTTGGGTGACAGGGTTGGACTGGAGAGAATCTCTGGTTGGATAGGAAAGGCAAGGCTAAATGACCATCTTCATATACCCAAGAGCGAGAGAAAATCCAATAACATCGAAAAAAAAGACGGAAGTCAAATCCCGCGAAGGAAAAATCGGGGAGCGAAAACCAGGGTGTTACAGTGCGTGTGCGGGCCGGCGGTGCGGGCACTAGCACCCACCGCTGCCCGCGTGGAGGAGCGGCCGACGGGGGAAGGAGACGGCGCGGGGGCGGTGCGGACTGCGCTGTCCTGGCGGAGCTGCGCGCGGGCCGGGCGGGTCCAGCTCCGGCGTCTGTGCTGCGGCGGCGCGGGAGCTGCAGCGACGCTCCAGATCTGGAGCCGCCGCCCGTGTCCACCTTGGACCGCTCCAACGCAATGCGGAGGGCCATCTCCTCCTCATAGTCGAGGTCGGAGCCGGAGTGGCTGTCGGAGCTGGACATCGGAGTGGATGGGATCGGAATCGGAGAGGGAGAGCAGAGGACGGAGCGAGAGAGAGATAGTGAGCTAGGGTTCGGGCAAGTTGCCCGGATTGGAGTTTTTGTGGGACAGCTGTGGGGTCGGTGGTGGGCCTGGCCTGTCAGGCGGATGCGCCCGGGCGTGCCCGGGTCGGCCCATATCCGCCGTAGATTTGGGCTCGATATGAGGGGTGCCGATCAGCCCGGGCGTTTGAGCGCGGTTTGAGAGATCCGGTTTGGTCGCTCTTTTTTTTTATGACCGGTCAGTGACCGGACGGCCTGCTCGGGCGTTTAAGACGGGTATGAGAGGTCCGGCTGTAGATGCTCTTATACTACCTACCTTGGATAGTTGGGCCAAATAGGTGTAGTACCCGAATTGTTATGTTTGTACAATCTTACATGTACAATTTTTTCGGAGTACATTGATTAAATTTTGCACTGCTTTTTGTAGGGGTATGTCTTGCAGTGCTTCGTATAGTTTGCAGAGTCTTGCCATGAGTATGCCTTGTGTCTAACAAACCATCTAATGAACTACTCTAAAAAACTACGCAACGAATTAAAGAAACAACTTTTTTTAGAATTTTTTTTAAAAAATGTCTTTTTTAAGCTATTAAATATCTGAAAATGTTAGAAACGTTAACTCAAAAAGCCCAATGGACCCACACGCTGCCTTTCTCCAAATCGCTGCCTTTCTCGCACGAATCTTCGTCCCCATTTCCCCATCTCGCCAGACTTAAAAAAAGAAAAAACAAATTCCCCATCTCGCCGCCGCGCCGCCGTTGTCCCCGCTCCGCGCCGCCTCCCTAATCGCCCCATCGCCATTCCCCTTGCCCGCGGCCCCCATCACCGCCGCGCCGCCGCCGCCGCGCTTAGTTTCTGCGCGGCCAGCGATGGCCGCGTCTGGGAGCTCACTCACGAGGACCGCCTCGATCTGCGCCCCGGAGACTGCGCACGGGGGGACGCACGTCTTCAAGATTGACGGGTACAGCCTGCACAGGGGCTTCGGGGTCGGCAAGTTCATCCAGTCCGCTACCTTCGCCGTCGGCGGCTACGACTGGTGCGTCCGCTTCTACCCCGACGGTGACAGGGAAGACAGCAATGGCTGGGTGTCAGTCTACCTTGAGCTCAAGACCGAGAACACGGAGGTGAGGGTGCTCTACGATATGTGGCTGCTCGACCAGGCCAGAGGGCCTCCACCGCCACCGCCTTATGCCCGGCCAAACCCTAGCCAGATAGACCCGTCGGTTTTTGATACCCGTGACAATGCAGCCGCGAGCTGGGGCTTTACCACATTCTGGAGGAAGAGTGAACTTGGAGAGTATATTATTGACGATATTCTTTGCATCGAGTGCAATCTTACAGTGATCAAGTTCAAGGAGGCGCAGGTGGAGGAGGCCAAGATGAACGTTGTGGTCCAAGTGCCGCCGTCCGATCTGTTTGATAATCTCAGTAGCTTGCTGGAGGCCACAGAGGGAGCTGATGTATCTTTCAATGTGAAGCATGAGGTTTTCTCAGCTCATAAGATAATCCTCGCGATGCGTTCAGCGGTCTTCAGGGCAGAGTTCTATGGGCCAATGAGGGACGAACAAAGGCGTAGTATAACTGTTGAAGATATGCAGCCCGCTGCCTTCAGAGGACTGCTTCACTTCATCTACAAGGATTCGTTGCCTCCGATGGATGAGCTCAATGACGACGAGTATGAAGAAATGCTTAGGCATTTGCTTGTCACTGCAGATAGGTATGCCATGGAAAGGATGAAATTGATGTGCGAGAGCAAGCTCTGTGAGGTTCTTTATGCCGAGACTGTGGCGACCACGTTAGCTCTAGCCGATCAGCATCGTTGCAGCCACCTCAAAGATGCTTGCATAGAATTTATGAACTCTTCGAATAGAATGGTTGATGTGGTGGCAAGTAAAGGGTATGAGCAACTGAAAAGGGAATGCCCTACTATCATTGCGGATATTTGGGAGAAAGCAGCTAAGAGTCGCAAAATTTAGTATGCTGTTCGTGGATTAACTTGAGCGTTGTTACTTAAGTTGAAACCTTAGCAACCTGAGATTAGTTTGTCTATTTCTCAAGTTCCTAGAGATCTTTTGGAGAAGGGTAAGTTTCGCAAAATGTCTGTGATATGTTCTGCTCTGTTATATGAACCTATATGTTATATCAGTAACATTCTCAAATATGTTTTGCTCTGTTGACTAGCAGTACATTTACTGTTTCTGTTTTTCCTTTTATGTGCTCATATCATTTCCCAAAGCACTGAGTAACTATTTTCAATGACCACATCTATCGTGAAATGATATAAAACTTTAGCAAATCGCAGTATTATTGCAAGTTGTTCAGCAAAATGATTGATCGGTGCTGAATTTCTATATTATGGAGAGGATAATTAACTAATTATACCCTGTATTACTAATATGTCTGTTAAATACCAATATCTTAATTGTTTGCATCGTGGTTCCAACCTGAATATTTAGTTTCAATTTTTGTTTTCAGATGTTTGTTTCTTCATTTGGAGGCTGGTCTAACCTTGAAACATTTGTTTCCAATTTGAGAATTTTTTGAACAAAACATTTGCAGACTCCAAAACCAGCTTGTCTAGCCCAGCCTCACTGTTCTTTGCCGTTCCTTACTAAATACAATTCTGCATTGTTAAATCAAACAACTTAAAGAGACACTGTTTCGACTTGATAAGCTGTCAAATAGCTAGCAATTTGGTTGTCCCTCTTGTGATCTTTTCTGCAGCCTACCTTCAAGCTTCATGACAAAAAGGAAGCTGGACTAGTTGTGTTCTTAGTGGAGAATTGTTCTGTAAATGCATCGGCCCAGAGCCTACATGCTAAGTTACAAGATGCTTAGTTCTTTCGAAATGAGATTTATTTGGCATACCTCCTTCGGTTTAATAGTTGCATTTCTTGTCGATCTATGCGAATCTGGGGGTTCTGTTTTTTGGTCCTCGCAACTGACCCTCCACTCCACATTTGTGTTGCTCTGTTCCTGGGTTCTAGTGACAGAGCAAGCTAAGTTGCTTCACTCATGGGCAGGATTTCTGTACAGACTTACAGAGGAAACTTGGTTTAATCTTCCCCAGTTGTGTTGGGGTTTGTAACATTGACTGAGAGTCATTTCACCTTTTACCCTCACTTATGGTCAGGTTTGCATCACTTATGTTCAACATTTTTTTAGTTGGTATGGTAAGGATTTGACAGGCAGATAGAGGATTCATATGCAGAGGGCCTGTTTTCTTTGATGGAAGCATTTGGACCTGTCTGCCTCCTAAGGTGTCATCTGATTATCTTACTAAAACGGCGTCGCATGAGGATTGTGTCACCATTTTGGTCATATGGTACGAGATCTGGACTGCGAGGAGGAAGGCGATCCATGAGGGCATACTATTGGACCCTATATCTACTTTATACTTTGTGAACTGTAAGGTGTCCTTGCTTAAAACTCGCTGTTCAAATATTATGTATTAGCATAGCAAATTTAACGCAGAAGTTGGAGCAAGGCTGAATTGGCGAGATTTACCTGTTATTTCTCTGACGGGGGTAATTGTATGTGTGAGTTAGCTCACCGGCTGCATTGCCTGACGAATGCACTTTGCTGTCTCAGTTCCAAGCTGCTCGTCAGACTCCTAGGTTTAGGTTCCGTCCAGCTTCAGAACGTGAGATGTGATATATGTGTCAGCTGTTTCCCTACTTGGATTTAGAATTGAGTGATTTACCCCGTGCCATTTTGCCCAAGTTGCCACCTACACAGATCTGAGCATGCCGTGCTTTGGAGATCTGCTAGTTGTCTCCAAGAACATTTTTGGTGTGCAAGAGGGAAACACCCCAGCTGTGATTCTTCTATGCTTTTCCTCTTCAGACTTCTTCACATAAGAATCTCGGGAGTCGGATTTGGATCCAACAGTTGTTGCAGGAATTGCAATACATCCTTCATTTTTTTTTTGTATGCGAAAGGCCCAAGGCCATATATTGCGTATCACTGGTCCTTAGTCCTTACAGATACACCCATACAAAAAAAAATTGCATTCAAATACTTGGGGTGTTGAAGTCTTCTTCCTCCTGCATCCATTGGCAGCGTTATTAGCATAGCTCGATAATGTCTCTAGGACTCCGTCTCGGCGTAGCAAGCTTTTTTAAGCCCAGAACCTTGTAGAAGCAGCGGCCGGGAAGTTGTATACGTAGACTACATCTTTTGGTATGTGTTGGAAACCATAATATTGCTAGAGGTACCTTTTTTTTTAGGATAGTTAGAGCTCGGTGTTGTGGTACTGACAAATTGGCGACAAAAAAGTAGAATTTTTCCTTTTTCCAGAGTGCACAAGTAGAAGTCAGTCTCTTTTTATTTTTTAAGTGGAATTTTATTTTTGAGACAATTTTGAGGGGACATTATTTTAGTGGCATTCTAAGGGGAGCGGATATGTCTCGGTTCTAGCAACTAGCAAGTACCAACCACGCGTTGCTCCCAGCACTCGGGTATTGGGTCTGGGCCAACAGCGTGAGACCTGCGTACTTCCAGCACACAAGCGACATGTTCGAATGGTTATAGTTTCGTTCATTTTTTACCTTTTTATTTTGTTTATATTTTAATACATTCTAAAAATATACATTTCAAAAATCAATTTACTTATTTTTTTAAAAATTCTTCATCGCACATCTAAAATATGTTCATGCAGTGTAAAAATTTATCCGAAACTTTTTAAAAATGTTGATAGCATTCGTAAAAATATTTGTGACATGTCAAAAATGTTCAGTCGTTTACAAAAAATGTTTGTCATAAAAAAATTGTATATACAATTTTTAAAGACATTTGTGTAACTTAAATAAAATATTGTACCATTCAACAAAATATTCCATAACATTTTAAAAAAATGTTCACGAGTTCCAAAAAGTATGTTTGTGAAATGTTAAAATACAATTCAACAATGTAAAAAATGTTTCATATCATTCAAAAAACTGTGCAACGTGTACTTGTGTTCGAAAACATTTCAGACATGCATTTGAATATTTTCATACAATGTAAAAATATTTACCCATAATTTAGAAATTTTTTTTGTAGCATTAAAAAATATGTTTCAATGTGTGTTTGAAAAATGTTTTACATGTATTAAAAAAAAAGTTCAAAACATTTATTATAAAAATGTTCATCACATATTTAAAAAAATGTTTGACGAGTATAAATGTTTCACGTGTATACGAAAATGTACATTGTGTATTGAAAGAGTAGACACGGATACCCGCTAGCCTCACAACAGAGGTGAGACGATCGGTAAGGGCGAGATATAGCGAAAACACTTGTTAAGGGTTGCCCCTTGCAGTGCGCCACTTGTTGCAATCTGAGATTTCCCTTTTTTTTTTCGTAGATTCGTTCATTCAAAACGTTTATCTCCTAAACGGTGCATCCAAATACCGAACCGTTTTCAATATTGAATTTCTCGATTGATATCTTCAAAACTAGATCTCGTGTGAATAGGTTTCGATAACTTTTTTTAATGAAAAACCTTGAAAAACCAGAAACCAAATAAAAACAAAAACAATACGAAGAATATTAACAAAAAATAAAAAATGGCAACAAAAAAGAATATAAAAAAACAGAGCCCGGAAGCATGGTTGCAGTTTTCACTTTTTTTTGAAGCAAAGGCTATGGTTCTGTGCTTCTCACGGAAGCCCAGGGTGTCCTTTTTTTTTTCACGGAAGCACAATTGTGCTTTCCCTTTTTGAGAAGCACAGTTTTTGCTTCTGTGAGAAGCAAATCTCCCTCCACGAGATGCACATTTGTGCTTCCCATGAAAACACAGGCTGCGTGTTTCCCTTTTCTAGAAAGCACAACAAAAAATAATTCCTCCAAAACCTAGGGAAAACTAGTCAAAAGCTGACCCCCCCCCCAAATCATCTAAAAGTCGAAAACGCATACAGAAAAATTAAAAATCGAAATCCAGAGGGAATGCGCAGCACGCAACACATGGCGGCGGCTGGGCGCACCACTTGGTGTGCTCCGAGGCCAAAAAGTGACCTTTGTGTTAGCCCCGCAAAGGGTAACCCTTAGTTAGTTGCTCCCGAGATATAGACGACACGTCCTATTTGCCACCCGCAAATAGAGGTACCTTCGCCCGAGTGCCCACAAGTGGGCCAACCCAATTCGTGGCAGTGTGCGCTGCAGGTTTGTTTATTGTTTCTTTTTTTCGTTTGTTTTTCTATTGCTTTTTTTCTTTGTTTTTATTCTTGGTCTTTTCTTTCTAGTGCTTTCTAGTTTTTGTTGTTTGTTTTTTTCTTTTATTAATACATGGTGAGAATTTTTTGATTCATGGTGAACAATTCATTACTACACGATGACATTTGCTTGTTTTAGTTTTTAAGTACATGGTGAACTAGATCGGGCGCTATCTCTGCTCCCTTCATCTCTCCTCCAAGGAAAGGCGGCTAGGGTTTCTGCCTCCCGTCGGCGGCGCCGCCGATCTGCCACGTCTTCTGTGGCCTTAGGGCCATGGGTGCGCGGTGGATCCCGGCCCTTGCTAGCTGGAGGGCTCCGTTTTTTGGTGCTTCTTCAAGTTTTGTTAGGGTTTGTGTCCTGCTCAGGAAGATGAGACGGCGGTGGCTTCTTGAAGATGGAATAAGGTTCTCCCCACCTAGGCCCCGTCCCGATGGTGCATCTAGCATCGTCGGAGGGCGTGTGGAGGTGTGTCTCCGGCAGATCTCGCGGGATTCGGTCGGTGGTTGTCTTTGGTGGATCTGCTCGGATCCAGTCTTTGTTCGTCTTTGTTCATGTGTCTTCAGGTTGGATTCTTCCGATCTAAGCTTCTCTTCATCGGCGGCGGTTGCTGTTCTGGTGCGTTGGTCCTATGGGGCCTTAGCACGACGACTTCCCGACTGTCTACTACAACAAGTTGTGTCCGGCTCTGGCGAGGGAGGGGCGATGACGGCGGCGCGCCTTCGGCTCGCTTCGGTGCTTGTAGTCGTCGCTAGGTGATCTACGAATCTCGATGTAATTTTTATTATTTTTGGTGTTCGCTGTACTGCCATAATTGAAGATGAATAGATTGAAAGTTTCTCGCAAAAAAAAGTACATGGTGAACTATTCGTTAGTATACAATGAATATTTGTTTGTTTGTTTGGTTTCTTAATACATGGTGAACAATTTGTTATGGTCATCTTATATTAAAAAATGTTTACCGTATGCTACGAAAAAAGTTATGTATTTAGAGAAATGGTCAGTGTGGATGTAAAAGAAGGTCATCGTATATTATAAAAATGTTCATCGTATATTAACAAAAGTTCATCGTGCATTATGAAAATATTCATCATGTATTAAGAAAATTTCCAACGTATATTAAAAGAATGTTCAATATGTATGTAAAAGATGTTCAAGTTATATTACAAAAAGTTCACTGTATTAAAGAAATGTTCACCATATATTAAAACAATGTTCAGTGTCTATTTAAAATAATGTCCACGATATATTATTTAAAAAGTTATAGTAGAAAAAATTATATAAAATAAAAAGTGAGTTTAAAAACAAACCAGGAAGAAAATAGACTAAAATGATGACAGAAAACCGGGTTGCTATAGTAAACCGGCTTCTATAATCCGCTACCATGAATGCTTGCTAGGCCGGCGCAATGCGCTCACACCTGAATGTTTGACGCCCGTAGGCGTCGAATAGGAGGTCTTCATATACCCCTCACACATTTTTAGGGTACCTCAAAACAATGGGAGTAACTAGCGGGTACTCCTTCGGAGGCTCTCGCCGACGTCACCTTTTGGGCCCTGGGAGCACGCAAATGGTGCGCCCAGCTACTGCCACGTGTCGCGGTTTGGACGCACCCTCAGGATTTCTGTTTTTTTTTTCTGCACGAGTTTTTTGTTTTTATTTATATTATTTTCTGCCTTTTTGTTTTTTCTTGGTTTTTGTAGGTTTTAACGCAATTTTCCACTTTTTTTCTCGGGAGGTAGTTCTTTTCCAGAAGAAACACAACATGTGCTTATGCAAGAAGCATTGTTGTGCTTCCCGAAAAGGGAAAAAACACAATTGTGCTTCCCCAAAAAAAAGCACAGCTTGCGTTTCCATGAGAAACACTGTTGTGCTTTCTGAAAAAGGAAAAACATGGTTGTGCTTCTCCAAGAAAAGAAAAAGCACAGTCCGCGTGAAGCACAACTGTGCTTCCCAAAAAGGGAAAAACACAGCCTGTGCTCCCCGAAGAGAAAAAAATATAGTTGTACTTCCCCGGAAAAAGGAAAAGCTTAACCTATGCTTCCAAAAAAATAATATGAAAAGGTACTGTCCATTTGTTTTTCGATTTTTTGTCTTTTTTTTTCGGTTTTCGTTTTTTTGGTTTTTAGTTTTTTAATTTTCCTTCTTCCTTTAATTTTCAAAAAGTTCGTCGAGACCTATTAGCATGGGACCTAGTTTTAAAGATCTCGACGCGAGAAATCCAACGATGAAAGCAGTTCGTAATTTGAACGCACGGTCCAAGAGATAAAATGTTTTGAAAAAAGAATCTAAAAAATGAAAAACTACCAGGTTGCGACCAGTGGCGTACATGCAGTATGCCACTTGTCGGCACTAGAGAAAATGAGAGTAACATTAGCAAGATGTACCCCTTAATTAGTGATTTCGTGAAGCAAATTGACGAAGGCCCAAAGACATGTAATTTCTGTGCCTATTTTATGACTTTGATATAAGATGCAAAGCCACACAAAAAAGAGTAGTTTCTTATCCCTACTTTATGACTTCGATATCCAAGAATAATTCACCATCCATATAGACACACATAAGGTGCAACTTTCCAATAATTATCTGACTACTACTCCCTCAGTAATTAAATATATGTCTTTTTTGCATTCAAAATTCGAACTACAAAATCCTCTTATATTTAGTTACGAAGGTTGTACTATGCATGACAATATGTTGCTAGAATATGGATGCGGCATGCCTGCCTCCCCTGGTGAACATCCAACGCCCCCCCTTCTTGCTGGCGTTCTTTTACTTTATAAATAAATCTCACATGTTCTACTTTCTCTTTTCCCGATTCGGGCATGGATTAACCTCAAACCATGTAGGGCAGAGGTGTAGAAGCCGCATCAAGTTCGTCCACACATGCCTCCTTCTGCTCTATCGCCCGATAAAACCATACTATAAACAAGAATGGGGCAAGGACAACTTTCGTAATGCTTTTCTTTCCCCTCTCGCAAGGTGACTAGGTAAAGTCTTCCTCCCCTCGATCTCTGCCGACGAGCCAGCGAATTCGCCTCCCCTTCGTTTGCCGCTTAAGGGCCAATGGTGAGGAGGGGAATCCTGGTGCCTCGGCCCTAGCTAGTAGTTAGGTAGGGTTTTAGTTGCTTCTTCTTTGAGTTAGTCTTCCAGGCTCCGATCCTCCTCAAGTTTGTCCAAAGGGATGGATTAGACGAAGCTCCAACGTAGATTCCTACTAGCTCCTCAGGGCGGCGAGGTTAGGGTTTCTCACCATGCATACACAACGACGAGATTTGGTGTTAGGTTCTTTAGATCTATTCAAGAATTCAACGGTAACGACCGCGGCTTTGTGGCGCTGGTCCTTAGTGGCACGTGCACGAAGAATCCCGGCTGTCATCGGCAAGGTTAGGCCAGCTCCGGTTGGGAGTGGAGACAGCGACGCGTCGGCGGCTCGTTTTGGTAGTGGCAGTGGTCGTTCGGTGGTCCATGCACATCGATGTAATTTTTATTATGTTTGACGTGATTTGTACTGCCAGTGAATTTTTAAATTGATCTGATCCTTTTTATAAAAAAGACAGAGTTCCGCAGTGCACGTGTCGCATCGTCGGTTGAGCACCAACTCTCCTAGTCACACATAAATTGGGTGTTAATTTTGTGTGTGTAATGGGCAATTCCATTCACACTATGAGAATGATCTTATGCAGAAGAAAAAGAGATTCCACTTCTCATGAAAGAAAAGCGAGATTCCAAAACTTTCAGAATTCACACACTATACATTTAATTTTCCCTTTTAAAAGATATAAAATTTTGGTAAGGTGGAACTGAAATCGGAAACTGTCATGGAGTAGGTGTCTCAATCAAGCTGTTTTTTTTCTGGTTCGGGCGGGAAAACCCTGTTTTCAAACGAAAATTAAATTCAAAAAATTGTAGCGTCAAAATATATTTACTATAACCCCGTTTCTACTAGTGGTCAGAAGGCCTCCTTTCGAGCAGAAGGGCGCCTGTTCGATTCCTGCATACTGCAGCGCGACCAAATTTTTAAATTTTTAGGACGGTATTCAATTTTTTCAAGGTTCACCGAAATTTTCGGAAACCGGCCCGGCCGGCCTGTTTCCGAAAATCCTTGGTCTCAATTCAGCGGTAGCAACTAGTTGACGAGCGCTCCTTGGGGAGCCTCCCAACGATCACTTGGGGGTGGGCTGAGAGTGCGCCACTTGGCGTGCTCTGGCGCTTCCTCCGGATTTTGTTTTTTTTTGCGCACGCGTTTTCGGCTTTTTAAACGGTTTTTTCGGCTTTTCGGTTTTCCACCGGTCTTCCTTAGCTTTTGGACCAAAAAACAAATATTCGATTTTTTTTTGCACGAAAAAACGCCTTTTTTTTTCTTCCGCGAGAGGCACGGTTTTGCTTTCGCGAGAGGACGTGCTTCTCGTAAACGGGAAAAAAACGCGTTTTTTATTTTTACTTTCGTGAGAGACACGGTTTTGCTTTCGCGAGAGGCACGGTCGTGCCTCTCAGAAAACGAAAAAAAACGCGTTTTCTATTTTTTTTTGTTCCGCGAGAGGTACGGTTTTGCTTTCGCGAGAGGCACGGCCGTGCCTCTTTCAGAAAGGAAAAAAAAGTGCTCCCGGTTCGGTTTTTTCATCTGGTTTTTTTCGTGAAAAAAAAGTTCGTCAAAATCTATCAACATGGGATCTAGTGAAGATCTCGACGCGAGGAATCCAACGGTGAAAACGGTTCGAGATTTGGACACACGATTTAAGAGATAAAATGTTTTGAATAAACGGATCTACGAAAAAAGGGAAAACTCCTAGGTTGCGACAAGTGGCGCGCATGAAGGTGGGTGTGATCTTTGAAAGGAGTACGAAAACGTTTTGAATAAACGGATCTACGAAAAAAGAGAAAACTCACAGGTTGCGACAACGCGCCGAAGGTGAGAGTGATCTTTGGAAGGAGTACTCTTTAATTAGTGATTTCGCAATTCAGCTTGTATGAAATCCGTCTTTGTAGTTTTTTGGTAAGCTGGAATTGGAATCCGTCATGGAATAGTTGGGCCGAACAATTTCATCACCGTATAATTGCAAAACCTTCTTTTCGCCAACTTGTCGTCGATTGTTCCCACCACCCGCCGTGCTACTGCCGCCTCCCGAATCGCCCCGTCGCCGTTCCTCTTCTCCACGGCTCCCATCACTGCCGCCGCCGCCGCACTTAGTTTCTGCCCCGCCTAGAGGCCAGCGATGGCCGCGTCCGAGAGCTCACTGACGAGGACCGCCTCGACCTGCGCCGCGGAGACTGCGCACGAGTTGAACGTCTTCAAGATCGACGGGTACAACCTGTACAGGGGCTTCGGGGTTGGGAAGGCCATCGAGTCTGCTACCTTCGCCGTCATCGGCTACGACTGGTGCGTCCGCTTCTACCCCGATGGTAGAAGGGAAGACATCAACAAATGGGTGTCCGTCTACCTCGAGCTCAAGACCGAGAACACAGAGGTGAGGGCGCTCTACAGTATGTGGCTGCTCGACCAGTCCACAGTGGCTCTGCCGCCGCAGCCTTACGCCCGGCCAAACCCTAGCCAGATAGACCCGTCGGTTTTTGACACCCGTGACAATGCAGCCGCGACCCCGAGCTGGGGCTTTACCAAATTCTGGAGGAAGAGTGAACTTGGAGAGTATATTATTGACAACATTCTTTGCATCCAGTGCAATCTTACAGTGATCAACTTCAAGGGGGCGCAGGTGGAGGAAGCCAAGATGAAAGTTGTGGTCCGAGTGCGGTCGTCAGAGCTATTGGGTAATCTCAGTAACTTGCTGGGCGCTACAGAGGGAGCTGATGTATCTTTCAATGTGCAGCATGAGGTTTTCTCAGCTCATAAGATCATCCTCGCAATGCGTTTAGCGGTCTTCAGGGCAGAGTTCTATGGTCCAATGAGGGATGAACAAAGGTGCAGTGTAACTATTGAAGATATGCTGCCCGATGCTTTCAGAGGACTGCTTCATTTCATATACAAGGATTCGTTGCCTTCGATGGGTGACCTCAATGACAACGAGTATGAAGAAATGCTTAGGCATTTGCTTGTCGCTGCAGATAGGTATGCCATGGAAAGGATGAAATTGATGTGCGAGAACAAGCTCTGTGAGGTTCTTTGTGCCGATACTGTGGCGACCACATTAGCTCTAGCCGACCAGCACCATTGCAGCCAGCTCAAAGATGCTTCCATTGAGTTTATTATGAACTCTTCGAATAGAATGGTTGATGTGGTGGTGGCAAGTAAAGGGTATGAGCAACTGAAAAGGGAATGCCCTGCTATCTTTGCGGATATATGGGAGAAAACAGCTAAGAGACGAAGAATGTGTAGTATGCTGACCGTGGATTAACTTGAGCGTAGTTACTTAAGTTGAAACCTTGGCAACCTGAGATTAGTTTGTCTATTTCTCAAGTTCTTAGAGATCTTTTGGAGAAGGGTAAGTTTCGCAAAATGTATGTGATATGTTCCGCTCTGTTTTATGCATGAATCTATGCTATATCAGTAACATTCTCTAATATGTTTTGCTCTATTGGCTAGTGATGGGGTCACCTACCACTGCTAGGGTCATAGAGCTGACATCTAAGGCCCACCTAGGGCCCCACACCGTCATTAGAGGGTCCCTGGACCACAGGCGCATTCGGATGCGCATAACAGGGAATCCACTCGGATACACCAAAGGCACTCGGGCGTCTCCCCTCCAGTCGGCCAACCCGCACCACTCGGACAGAGGGCATAAGGGCGACGTGGGAGCTGCAATGGTCCAGTAGCTTTAAGTCTGACTTCAAGTCTAGTTACGACTACCGTTACCTGTAACTACCTCAGTCGTGACCATTAACACCTGTAACTGCCGTAGTTAAGGTCATTAAAGCCCCTTGTGACGTGGGAGTAAAGAGGCTGGGGCGCACTCTATATAAGCCTCCCTCTTCCTCCTTTGCAGGGGTTCAACATCTTCTGTAATCACATATCCCAAGAGAAAACAAGCCTCAGGGCACAAGACGTAGGGCTGTTACCTCCTCCGAGAGGGGCCTAAACTCGTAAAATCCGAGTGCTACACTTGCGCCGTAGCTAGGCTCCGCCCCTCCTTCGTACCCCCTAGTACTCATTGTTAGGCACATAACCCCGACAGTTGGCGCCCACCGTGGGGCTGCGCGTCTAGCGATTTCACAGCGCAGGTGGAATTTCATCATCATCATGTTGGTCGGCGGCAAGATCTGGTTCGGAGCGCTTCGCTTCGTCGCCGACGACTCGGCGTGGCTCCAGGAGGCCCCGCTGGACGTGGAGTCGCTGCCTATCTGTGGCGCGGCGCACTTCCGCGCATCTTCGTACGGAGTCCTTCTCCGCCAACCATCGGTCCCTTACCGAGTGGTTCCTCTCCTTTCCGCTGGCCGCCGTCGCAAGCGCTCCGGGCGCTCGCGGCTCCAGCGTTGGATCAAGCACGCTGTGGCCCTTCAGGCCGCAGTCGGGCATGTGGCGCCGCTCGAGCCCGATGAGCCTGCCCTTGACCTTTTTGACGGAAGCCACGACGACTCCACCGAGGGGTCCGAGTGCGAGAGCGTCGAGTCCACAGCGGAAGTCCTCATGGCTGGCCCGGGGCCACGTGGCCCGCCGGGGTACTCAGACCCCCGTGACGGACATGTGGGCACTTCGCACGACAATGACAACAAAGGAGATGAGCATTCTCCCCGCCACGAGCCTTACATTCCCCAAGCTCTCACTCGGGAGCAGAGTGACGAGCTTCGTCGGAAGAATGAGCAGGCCCTGCACACTCCCATCACAGGGACGACTCCCGAGGCCCTGGCCATGGAGTCGGTGCGTTTGGCCACCTTGGCCGAGCGAGACCGCCTGGATCGGCTGCAGAGAGAGCTGGACGATCGCGCTCGCCAACAACCCAGTTCCAGTCGGCATAAGCGCCGGTTGTTCCCGAATGATCAACCCTGGAAGTACCAGGTTCTCAACGCTCCGCTGCAAAACCTGGCGGCGGCGACCAGGATCGCTGATTCCATTCAGCCCTCCGGCTCCGCTGCTGGAGAGGGGATTCGCCAGATCCAAGTCCTGCTAAAGACGGCCATGTCATAGAACGCGGCAGTGTCGCAATCCCGTGATCGTATCCATAGCGCATCAGTGCACGCTGAAACCGTTCAGTCGTCTCATAGTCCACTCGGCTCTAGGAGGCGCCGGGTGACATGCATCCTCCTCGAGAGACCAGCACGGAGAGCGGAGGCATGACTGAGTCGCTTCTCCCCGGCGACATGACGATTACGATCGAACCCGGATGCCCCCTCCGCGGGACGTCACATACAGGCGCCAGCCCTATGATGACAGGCGTCCTCTCGGGGGCGATCGGAGGCGGAGTCCCTCGTACCGTCCGGGTGACCTCCGGGACCCCGGGTTCAATGCGAGATCCGTCTCGCTCAGAACCTGGTCGACAGAGGACGAGCCCTGAGAGAAGGCCTGGACACCGACGTTCCGAGTGGATCCGCAGCCTCGGGACCCTAGTGTTTCAGCCGATACATTCGAGCTGCAGACATCCCGAGCAATTTCAGATTGGCGACGGGGATCAGTAAGTTCACTAGCGAGTCGAAGCCAAAGATTTGGTTGGAGGATTACCGAGTGGCCATCCAGATCGGAGGTGGCTACGACAATGTGGCTATGAAACATCTGCCGCTGATGCTCGAGGGGTCGGCTAGGGCATGGCTCAACCAGCTGTCACCCGGCAGTATATACCGCTGGGACGACCTGGCCCGAGTCTTCGTCAAGACTTTTGAGGGCACGTACAAGCGGGCGGGTGGATTATCAGAACTGCATCATTGTGTGCAACAGCACAACGAAACTCTCCGAGAGTACATCTAGCGGTGAACCACCCTGCATAACATAGTGGAGAACGTCACCGAGCACCAGGCGATCTGTGCCTTCAAGGCCGGCATCAAGTATCGAGAGATGGCTCTGAAATTTGGCCGAACTGAGATCCCGACTCTCAGTCGGGCAATGGAGATAGCCAATCGGTACGCCAATGGCGAGGAAGACGACCGGCTGAGGAGCGGCAAAGGCTGAGCCGGAGATGCAAATCAGTCGGATAACAATAAAAACAAGAAGCAGAAGCGCAAGGCCGAGGCAGCCGGTAATGCTGAGGCCACGGCCCTGGCTGGCCAAAGCAAAGGCAAAGGCTAGCCGAAGCAGAAGAAGGAGTGGGCTGGCAAGAAGAAAGTTGCCCCGAAAAGCGACATCCTTGATCAGCGCTGCCAGATTCACACGAAGAGGGATGAAGATGGCAACCTGATTCTGCCGAAGCATACCACTCGGGAGTGCCGACTGCTCAAGCAAGAGATGCAGCAAGATCCCTTGGAGGGAAAGGACGAGGACGAAGACGGCGACGGGGGCAAAGATGCCTCCGGGTACCCCCACATCGAGAAGGTCCTGATGATCTTTGCTGACGTCGAGAGCAAGAGTCGCCTCAAGGTGATAAACCGAGAGGTCAATATGGTGGTTCCGACTGTCACTAAGCTCCTATACTGGGCCAAGACTCCCGTCACCTTTGATCAGCCGGATCACCCGGCCCACATACCGACCCCTGGGCGGCAGGCTCTGGTGGTCGATCCTGCTGTTGGAGGAGTCCGACTGCGCAAAGTCCTCATGGACGGCAGCATCGGGCTAAACATCATTTACGCCGATACTCTAGAGGCAATGGGCATTCCGATGTCCCGACTAAGTAAGAGCAACATGCAATTCCACGGGGTCATCCCCGGGAAGAAGGCGAAATCACTCAGGCAAATCGCCCTCGACGTCGTATTCGGTGGAGAGAAGAACTTCAGAAAAGAAATGTTGACCTTCGAGGTGGTAGACTTCCGGAGTGCTTATCATGCCATCCTGGGAAGGCCCGCCTATGCACGATTCATGGCCAGACCATGCTACGTGTATCTTAAACTCAAGATGCCAGGCCCGAAAGGCGTGATTACCATCATGGGAAACCGAAAGATAGCTGAAGAGTGCCTGCAAAAAGGCTCCCAAATCGCTGACGAGCAAATGGTGGTGGCGGAGTTAGACGAGTACAAGAAAGCGATCGATTCGAGTGACCTGCTCAAATCCAAGAAGCCGACTGTGGAATCCACTTTCCAGTCGGCTGGCGAGTTGAAGCAGGTTCATGTCCACCCGACGGACCCGAACGCCGCCCCGACCAACATCTCCATGACGCTTGACAACAAATAGGAAGGCGAGCTCATCTAGTTCCTCCGTGAGAACTGGGACATCTTGCTACTTGTAGACTGCGTTGGTATTTCCCCGAAGAGGAGAGGATGATGCAGTATAGTAGAGATAAGTATTTCCCTCAGTTAAGAACCAAGGTTATCAATCCAGTAGGAGAACCAAGCAAAATTCCGTTAAGCGCACCTGCACACACAAGAGCAAACACTTGCACCCAACGCAAATAAGAGGGTTGTCAATTGATAACCCACAAGTATAGGGGATCGCAATAGTTTTTGAGGGTAGAGTATCAACCCAAATTTATTGATTAGACACAAGGGGAGCCAAAGAATATTTGCAAGTATTAGCAGTTGAGTTGACAATTCAACCACACCTGAGACTAAATATCTGCAGCAGAGTGATCAGTAGCATAGTAGCATGATAGTTTGATAGCAGTAGAAATAATAGTAACGGTAACAGTAACGGTAGCAGCAATAGTAGTAACTTAGCAAGGACAATATGTGAAGAACTCGTAGGCATTGGATCGGTGATTATGTTGGATAACATTCATCATGTAACAGTCATAACCTAGGGCAACACAGAACTAGCTCCAATTCATCAATGTAATGTAGGCACGTATTCCGTATATAGTCATACGTTCTTGCGATAAGAACTTGCATGACATCTTTTGTCCTACCCTCCCGTGGCAGCGGGGTCCATAAGGAAACTAAGGGATATTAAGGCCTCCTTTTAATAGAGAACCGGAACAAAGCATTAACACATAGTGAATACATGAACTCCTCAAACTATGGCAATCACCGGAAAGAATCCCAATTATTGTCACCTTGGGGTATGCGGATCATAACACATAGCAGGTGCGTATAACTTGCAAGATCGGATCAAGAAGACAAATATATTCATGAAAACATAAAGGGTTCAGATCTGGAATCATGGCACTCGGGCCCTAGTGACAAGCATTAAGCATAGCAAAGTCATAGCAACATCAATCTCAGAACATAGTGGATACTAGGGATCAAGCCCTAACAAAACTAACTCGATTACATGATAAATCTCATCCAACTCATCACCGTCCAGCAAGCCTACGAAGGAATTACTCACTCCCGGCGGTGAGCATCATGAAATTGGTGATGAAGGATGGTTGATGATGACAATGCTGGAAGATCCCCCTCTCCGGAGCCCCAAACGGACTCCAGATCTGGCCTCCCGATGAAGAACAGGAGGTGGCGGCGGCTCCGTATCTTGAAACGCAATAAAACTTCCTGTCTTATTTTTTTCTCTGGAAATAGGAATTTAAAGCGTTGGAATTAGGTCAGACGGAGCCACGTGGGCCCCATGAGGTACCAGGGCGCGCCTGGGGGGGGGGGGGGCGTGGCGCGCCCTGGTGCCTCGTGGGCACTGGGTGGCCCCCTCTAGTGGGTCTTGGTGCCAATATTTTTTATATATTCCATAAAAAATCTCCAGAAAGTTTCATCCAATTCCAATAACTTTTATTTCTGCACAAAAAACAACACCATGGCAATTCTGCTGAAAACAGCGTCAGTCCGGGTTAGTTCCATTCAAATCATGCAAATTAGGGGCCAAAACAAGAGCAAAAGTGTTTGGAAAAGTAGATACGACGGAGACGTATCAACTCCCCCAAGCTTAACTCATTGCTTGTCCTCAAGCAATTCAGTTGACAAACTGAAAGTGATAAAGAAAAACTTTTACAAACTCTTTTGTTCTTGTATCTATATATATGCTTAAATAGCACCCAAGTTTTCGGCAAAGATTATAACTAAGGGTCATTTACATTTCAGCCCTTAACTTGAACCCACTACTCAAATTTACCCCTAATTTCAAAGTGTGCTCAAATTTGCCCCTCCGCCGTTAAGTCACCTTATAGAAATGCCCTTCCATACAATTTCCGTCCAGTCAAAGGCCTTTGACCGTCAGAGCCCTCTGTGTACTGTAGCAGACAAAAAGTGCTACAGTACTGGACGTAAATTGTATGGAAGGGCATTTCTATAAGGTGACTTAACGGCGGAGGGGCAAATTTGAGCACACTTTGAAATTAGGGGTAAATTTGAGTAGTGGGTTCAAGTTAAGGGCTGAAATGTAATTGTCCCTATAACTAACCATGCAAATGATAACTCTTAGAAATTATATTCACTCATATCAATGGCATAATCAACTAGCGAGCAATAATAAGATATATCAAATGCCAACACTTTGTCAAAACAATTATGATATAATATGACAACATGGTATCTCGCTAGCCCTTTCTGAGACCGCAAAACATAAATGCAGAGCACCTCCAAAGTTAAAGCAGCGACTAAACATTGTAATTCATGGTAGAAGAGATCCAGTCATGATGCACACAACATTAACTACTCACAATGCATGAGAATGACAATACTGCTCTCAGGACTGGTGCTTGTTTGAGAAGGTGATGACTCAACAATAAAAGTAAAATAACATAAAAGTAAATAGATAGGCCCTTCGCAGAGGGAAGCATGGATTTGCAGAGGTGCCAGAGCTCGAAGCTTAAATCAGAGATAAATAAAATTTTGGGAGGTATGCCTTTCCTGTCAACGTCACGACCGAGAGTTTTCAATATCTTCCATGCTAAACACATTAGCGGCGGTTCCCAAGCGATAAAGTAAAGTTTACTCCCCCTCCACCAACAATCACAAGCCATGGCTAGCCGAATCCTCGGGTGCCCTCCATACCAACAACTTTTCGGGGGAGTTTGTTTATTATTTTGCAATTTTAATAGTGGGACTGGGCATCCCGATTACCAGCCCCTCTCATGCAAGGACAAGTGAATAAACATTCATCATGAGAATAACCCGCTTAGCATGGAAGATACTGACCACCCCCCTGTCGCTCCATGAGCGGTACGGGCACACAAAACAGATGTTCATTTGAATGTTTATAGGTGGCACATGCAAATTTACTTAGAACGGCAGAGTAATACCGCATGTAGGTAGATATAGTGGACTCATCTAGAATAACTTTGGTTTAAGGGTTTTGATGCACAAGCAGCATTCCCGCTTAGTACAGGTGAAGGCTAGCAAATAGGTTGAGAAGCGACCAGCTAGAGAGCAAAAACGGTCATAATCATGCATTATGAATAATCAACATTGAATACTAGCATGAGTAGGATATAAGCACCATGAACATAAATATCATGAAGGCTATGTTGGTTTTGAATCAACTACATGTGTGAACATGTGCCAAGTCAAGCCACTCAAAACATTGAGAGGAGGATACCATATCATCATACTACATCATGAACATTTTAATGCATGTTGACACTCAAGATAAATCATTATCCACTCCTAGCTACTTAAGAATGGCATGAGCAACTATAATCTCTAATTGTCATCATAAACATGTTTAATCATAATATGCTGAATCATGGATACTGAGTTAAACATATTTACAAAAACAAAGAACAACTTGAGTTCATACCTGCTTTTCCTTGCCACAGTCACTTCATCAAATCATCGTCATTATTGCCTTTCACTTGCATGACCAAATGATATGAAAATGAAAATAGTGCAAGTGTGCCGTGGACTAAGCTGGAATCTGCAAACATTTTATTCAAAGGAGAAGACAAGGCAATATGGGCTCTTTGTTAAATAAACAATAATGCATATGAGAGCCACTCAACATTTTCATCGTGGTCTTCTCCTTACAATGGCTCAACAAAAGAAAATAATTTCAGAGAAACACACTGAAATATTTTTGGAGTTTTTAGTTTTTCTAAAGTAAACTAAATAAATAGGAAAACGAAAAACGAGAAAACTATTTACACGGGAAAGCTCCCAACAAGTAAAATAAGAAACGGGAGATCTTTTTGGGTTTTCTTTTACTAATATGAAACTATGACTAGTTAAACTAGAAAGAAAAACCGAAAAGAAGCGAGAAATGTTTTTGGATTTTCTCAAGTTTTTCGAACACACTAGGAGAAGGTAAGAAAATAAAACTAGCATGGATTATACAATGAAAAAGTATGAACACCGACAACTGGAATGAAATGTGTAAGCATGAATGTAATGTCGGTGAGAAATACGTACTCCCCCAAGCTTAGGCTTTTGCCTAGCTTGGTCTACGGCCATCCGTAGTAACCATCCGGTCCCATATGAAAATCCTGAGGCGGCGGCACCCGAGCGTCCCACTCCTGGGGCTCCTCCTCTGCCGCTGCCAACGCGTTCCGGTAAGCAATGATGTCCGATGGCATCACGGTATATCCGTTCCTGGCATGAGAATCAAACAAAGCAGGTGCAGGCAATAGAATAATATCTCGAGTATCCTCACTAAAAACCAAGTTATAACGAATGTTGTGAGGACGCTCAGGAGCATCAAGAAAGTGGTGGTCCCTCATGGACTGGTGATCTAAGTAAACTCTGGGCAACAAACAATCATGAGGGCGTATGTTAACATTAAAATGTCTCGCTAAGCGAGTAGCATAAATACCACCATGAATTTTACCCCTAGTTCTATTAGTGTGCAGGCGGCGTGCAATGATAGCTCCCGGGTTATAAGTGTTGTCATTATGCAGTGCGCGACATAAAATGGCAAAGTCAAGTGCAGCTAGCGCACTACCTTGCTCCCTAGCAATCAAGCATTTCCCTAAGAATAAAGCAAAATAATGAACAGAGGGAAATTGCAAGCTAGTGGCTCGGGCTTTTGACACGCCCCTAGTCTCTCCCACAGTTAAAGTGTGGAGAAAACCCTCAAACTCCTCCGTGCGAGGCTCTCTAATTTCCCCATCAAAGGGAATCAAACATATCTCATAAAATTCAGCCAGAGGTATCAGATAATGTTCAGCATATAAATCAAAGCGCACCTCAGGGGGTTCGAGCCTACTCAGAAAATGAAAGTTTTGCCAAAGGAATTTGTAAGGATGTGGTACTGGTCACACTCATCTGGGAGGAAGTCGGTCAGTCTGGCATTTGCAATGAATTGCGCGAACTCTTGGTAGAATCCAGCTTCGTTCATGAAGGCATTGTGCGGCCATTCGCACGGCCGGACCTCCGTCCTACGCGGAATGTTGAGGTCACTGTCCGAGGACTCCCCAAGGACTCCCTTGGCGTTCCGCTTCGAGGAACTCCTCCGGAAGATATTCATTTTCCTAAGAACAATTTTCAAGGAGCAATCTCCCAAAACAGTTTCGGAAACGGAGCTCCGAGCAAGGAGATCGAAAATTTCAGTTTTGTGAGCAAGAACACGCGAGAGAGAGATAGCAGGAATTTTTGCTAGAGGTAAGAGACGAAGTGAGCTGAAGGAATAAGTGAGGGGCTCCCTGTGGGGCCCACGAGGTACCTGGGCGCGCCAGGGGGGGGGGGGTGACGTGCCCTGGTGCCTCGTGGGCACCTGGGGCACCCCCCTGGTAAGTGTCCAGTGCCAAAAATTCTTAAATATTATATAAAAATTCATATCAAAATTTTATTGCATTCTCAGCACTTTTATTTCTGGGCACATTTTTATTGCACGGATAAATCAGAAAACAGGATAATCATGGCATTTTATTGCATTTAACTAAAAATAACAGAAAATAAAAAGTGGGTACAGAAGGTTGTGCTTACTAAATTCATCGACCACATGCCCCTAAAAAAGAATCCATTAATAAGGTTGATCAGGTCTTATTAACAAACCATTTCCGAGTAACATGAAACCGAAGAACTTTCGTATAACACTAAGTTACCTCAACGGGGATATGCATCTCCCCGATAATAAGAGTTTCATATTTCTTTTTAACAGTAGGAAGAGGGAGTTGAAAACTTCCAATAGTAATTGTCGGAGTCTTTTCAATAATATGAATACCATTTACTTGAAATTGTTTCTTCGGAAAGTGCACCGTATGTTCATTACCATTGATATGAAAAGTGACCTTGCTTTTGTTGCAATCAATAACAGCCCCTGCAGTATTCAAGAAGGGTCTACCGAGGATAATCAACATGTTGTCATCCTCGGCATATCAAGTATAACAAAGTCTGTTAGAATAGTAACATTCGCAACTACAACGGGCACATCCTCACAAACACCGATAGGTATGGCAGTTGATTTGTTAGCCATTTGCAATGATATTTCAGTGGGAGTGAGTTTATTCAAATCAAGTCTTTTATATAAAGAGAAAGGCATAACACTAACACCGGCTCCTAAATCACACAAAGCAGTTTTGACATAATTTCTTTTAATGGAGCATGGTATAGTTGGTATTCCTGGATCTCCTAGTTTCTTAGGTACTCCATCCTTAAAAGAATAATTTGCAAGCATGGTGGAAATTTCAGCCTCAGGTATCTTTCTTTTATTTGTGACAATGTCTTTCATGTATTTAGCATAAGGAGGCATTTTTATAATATCAGTCAAACGAGTGCGCAAAAATACTGGCCTAAGCATTTCAGCGAAGCGTTCAAATTCTTCCTCATCCTTTTTCTTAGATGGTTTAGAAGGAAAGGGCATGGGTTTTTGAACCCATGGTTCTCTTTCTTTACCATGTTTTCTAGCAACGAAGTCCCTTTTATCATAACGTTTATTTTTAGATGGTGGGTTATCAAGATCAACAGTAGGTTCTATTTCAACATCATTATCCGGTTCTTTATCATTATCTGGTTGGATATCCACATGAGCATCATCATTATTATTATTATCATCAGGTGGTTGTTCATTACCAGATTGTGTTTCAGCATCATAAATAGAAACATCATTAATATCCTCCAAGGGTTTTTCTACCTCGGGTTCACTAGAAGTATGCAAAGTCCTATCATTTTCTTTTTCTTTTTCCTTTTAGATGGACTAGGTGCATCAACATTAATTCTTTGAGAGTCTTGTTCAATTCTTTTTGGGTGACCTTCAGGATAAAGTGGCTCCTGAGTCATTCTACCTCCTCTAGTCATTACTCTAACAGCATGATCATTCATATTGTTATTCATTTCATTGAACAATTCACTTTGAGATTTAGCAACTTGTTCTAGTTGAGTTTGAACCATAGATGCATGTTTACTCACACCTTTAACATCATTAGCAATTCTAAATAACAAGTCACTCAAGCGATCAATCATGTAGGCATTTCGTTTTAATTGTTTCATAACATTTGCATTGAAGTGATATTGCTTAATAATATAATTGTCAAATTCATACAAGCATTGACTAGGAGGTTTGTTGTAAGGAATATCACCTTCATCAAGTTTTATAAGAGAATTTACCTCTACTACCTGTGGCAGTATGTCGAGACCATGTATTTCTTCAATAGGTGGTAGATTCTTAACATCTTCAGCTTTAATGCCTTTTTCCTTCATACACTTCTTTGCTTCTTGCATATCTTCAGGACTGAGATGTAAAATAACCCTCTTCTTCGGAGTGGGTTTGGGCAGTGATTCAGGAAGTGTCCAATCATTATCATTCTTCAATATATTATTCAATAATTCTTCAGCTTGTTCAATAGTCCTTTCTCTGAAAACACAACTCCCACAACTATCTAGGTAGTCCCTAGAAGCATCGGTTAGTCCATTGTAGAAGATATCAAGTATTTCATTTTTCTTAAGAGGATGACCAGGCAAAGCATTAAGTAATTGGAGAAGCCTCCCCCAAGCTTGAGGGAGATTCTCTTCTTCAATTTGCACAAAGTTAAATATTTCCTATAAGGCAGCTTGTTTCTTATGAGTGGGAAAATATTTTTCAGAGAAGTAATAAATCATATCCTGGGGGCTACGCACACATCCAGGAGTAAGAGTATTATACCATTCCTTAGCATCACCCTTTAATGAGAAAGGAAACAATTTAAGAATATAGTAATAGCGAATTTTTTCCTCATAAGCAAATAGGGTGGCTATGTCATTTAATTTAGTAAGATGTGCCACAACGGTTTCAGTTTCATAACCATGGAAAGGATCAGATTCAACCAAAGTAATTAACTCAGGATTGACAAAGAATTCATAATCCTTATCAGTAACAAATATGGGACAGGTAGCAAACTTAGGATCATATTTCATTCTCTCCCTCATAGATTTTTCTTTCATATCAGCAATCAACTTTATAACTTCATGTCTATCATTACAAGCAAGAATAGCTCTAGCTGTCTCCCTATCAAAGCAGTGTTCATCAGGTGTTTCAACTCTAGTAGGGGAGCTAGGCATAATAGGTGAATCATAATTCTCAAGAGATTCAACATTTTCAATTTCTTTAGCTTTAGCGATTTGTTCAGTAAGAAATTCACCAAGTGGCACAACATTATCAAGCATAGTACTAGCATCATCATGAGTATCATTCATAGCAAACGTGGTATCATCAATAACTTGTGACGTATCAGAATTAATAGCATGTGGTGGTGTTGCAAGTTTACTCAAAACAGAGGGTGAATCAAGTGCAGAGCTAGATGGCAGTTCCCGGCGGTGAGCATCATGAAATTGGTGATGAAGGATGATTGATGATGACGATGCCGGAAGATCCCCCTCTCTGGAGCCCCAAACGGACTCCAGATCTGGCCTCCCGATGAAGAACAGGAGGTGGCGGCGGCTCCGTATTGTGAAACGCAATAAAACTTCCTCTCTTATTTTTTCTTTGGAAATAGGAATTTATAGCGTTGGAATTAGGTCAGACGGAGCCACGTGGGCCCCACGAGGTACCAGGGCGTGCCTGGGGGGGGGGGGGGAGGGTGGCGCGCCCTGGTGCCTCGTGGGCACTGGGTGGCCCCTCTCTAGTGGGTCTTGGTGCCAATATTTTTTATATATTCCATAAAAAATCTCCAGAAAGTTTCATCCAATTCCAAGAACTTTTATTTTTGCACAAAAAACAACACCATGGCAATTCTGCTGAAAACAGCGTCAGTCCGGGTTAGTTCCATTCAAATCATGCAAATTAGGGGCCAAAACAAGAGCAAAAGTGTTTGGAAAAGTAGATACGACGGAGATGTATCATCAATCCTCTTAGCGGTTATTTGCAAGTATTAAATCTTATAGAGATAAATAGATAAACTAAAATACTAAATAAAATAAAAGTAAATAAATTGTAGCAAGGTATTTTTAGGTTTTTTATATATGATAAGGTAGACCCGGGGGCCAAAGTTTTCACTAGAGGCTTCTCTCTCGAACACATAGCATACGGTGGGTAGACAGATTACTGTTGGGCAATTGATAGAAAAGCAAATAATTATGACGGATTCATGGCAATGATCATGTATATAGGCATCACGTCCGAGACAAGTACACCGAGAGCATAATTGGTTTGATACATATATTTGGCATTGCCAATATTTGGCAAGCCAACATTTGGCTAAATGAAAACTTGTCAAAAGTTGGCAACTTTTTGTGAGGTTGGCAAGAAAAGTTGGTAGTCAACCAATCACTAGCCAACATTTGGCATTTGCCAAATATTGGCATGCTAACTTTTGGCATCAAACCAATCATGCTCCGACTCCTGCCTGCATCTACTAATATTACTCCACCCATCGACCGCTATCCAGCATGCATCTAGGGTATTAAGTATGAAACAGAGTAACACTTTAAGCAAGATGACATGATGTAGAAAAAGTAAACTCAAGCAAAATGATTAAACCCCATCTTTTTATCCTTAATGGCAACAATACAAATATGTGTCATGTCCCTTTCTGTCACTGGGATTGAGCACCGCAAGATTGAACCCATCACAAAGCACCTCTCCCATTGCAAGATAAATCAATCTAGTAGGCCAAACCAAATCGATAGATCGGAGAGAAATACAAAGCTATAATAATCATGCATAAAAGAGTTCAGAGAAGACTCAAATATTTCTCATGAATAATCTGATCATAAACTCACAATTCATCGGATCCCAACAAACACATCGCAAAAGAAGATTGCATCGGATAGAACTCCAAGAACATCAAGGAGAACATGGTATTGAAGATCAAAGAGAGAGAAGAAGCCATCTAGCTACTAGCTATAGACCCATAGGTCTGTGGTAAACTACTCACACATCATCGAAAGGGCAGCAAGGTTGATGAAGAAGCCCTCCGTGATCGATTCCCCCTCCGGCAGAGTACCGGAAAAGGCCTCCAGATGGGATCGCGGAAGAACAGAGGCTTGCGGCGGTGGAAAGGTTTTCTCTTCTGTCTCTCTGGTATATTGGGAATATTTGGGAATTTATAGCGCTGGAATTAGGTCAGGAGGAGCAACGAGGGGCCCACAAGCCTAGGGGCGCGCCCTACCCCCTGGGCGCGCCCTCCAGGCTTGTCACCTTCTCCCGGCTCTTTTGGTCTTCTCCCGAAGCTTCATGGGTCTCTTCTGGTCCAGAAAAAATTAATCCAAAGTTTTTTTTTCTTGTTTGGATACTTTTTGATAATGATTTTCTGAAAAGGCAAAAACAAGCAGAAAACATCAACTGGCACTGGGCACTGGGTTAATAGGTTAGTCCCAAAGAATGATATATAATGGCATATAATTGCATATAAAACATCCAAGATTGATACTATAACAGCATGGAACAATCAAAAATTATAGATACGTTGGAGACGTATCAAGCATCCCCAAGCTTAATTCCTGCTCGTCCTCGAGTAGGTAAATGATAAAAACAGAATTTTTGGTGTGGAATGCTACCTATCATGTTTCATCATGTAATCTTTATCTTACGGCATGAATAATAAGATCCGAATGATTCAAAGCAATAGTCTATAGTTTGATATAAAGACATCAATACTCAGGCATACTAATAAACAATCATGTCTTTCAAAATAAAAATGCTAAAGAACGTTATCCCTACAAAATCATATAATCCTGTCATGCTCCATCTTCTTAGCACAAAATATTTGTCATGAACAACCCCGGTTTTAGCCAAGCAATTGGTTCATACTTTTTAACGCGCTTCAGCTTTTTCAACCCCCACGCAATACATGAGCGCAAGCCATGGATATAGCACTATGGGTGGAATAGAATGTGGTGATAGAGATCAATAAGGGGAAGTCAAAAATAAGAAGATAGTCTCACATCAACGAGGCTAATCAACGAGCTATGGAGATGCCCATCAATTGATGTTAATGCAAGGAGTAGGGATTGCCATGCAACAGATGCACTAAGAGCTATAAGTGTATGAACTAAGTGGGTGTGCATCCAACTTGCTTGCTCATGAAGACCTCGGGCATTTGAGGAAGCCCATCATTGGAATATATAAGCCAAGTTCTATAATGAAAAATTCCCACTAGTATATGAAAGTGACAAAATTGGAGACTCTCTATATGAAGAACATGGTGCTACTCTGAAGCACAAATGTGGAAAAAGGATAGTAACATTGCCCCTTCTCTCTTTTTCTCTCATTTTTTTGGGCTCTCTTCGACCTCTTTTTTTTCTTTTCGTCCGGAGTCTCATCCCGACTTGTGGGGGAATCATGGTCTCCATCATCCTTTCCTCACTGGGACAATGCTCTAATAATGATGATCATCACACTTTTATTTACTTACAACTCAATATTACAACTCGATACTAGAACAAAAATATGACTATATGAATGCCTCTGGCAGTGTACCAGGATGTGCAATGATGCTAGCGTAACATGTATAAAAATGATGAACGGTGGCTGAGCCACAAATACTATGTCAGCTATATGATCATGCAAAGCAATATGACAATGATGATGTGTTTCATGAAAACGGAACGGTGGAAGTTGCATGGCAATATATCTAGGAATGGCTATGGAAATGCCATGATAGGTAGGTATGGTGGCTGTTTTGAGGAAGATATAAAGAGGCTTATGTGTGATAGAGCGTATCATATCACGGGGTTTGGATGCACCGGTGAAGTTTGCACCAACTCTTGATGTGAGAAAGGGCAATGCACGGTACCGAAGAGGCTAGCAAATTGCAGAAGGGTGAGAGTGCGTATAATCCATGGACTCACATTAGTCATAAAGAACTCACATACTTATTGCAAAAGTTTATTAGCCCTCGAAGCAAAGTACTACTACACATGCCCCAAGGGGGGGGGGGTTGGTAGGAGTTAACCATCGCGCGCCCCCGACCGCCACACAAAGGAAGACAATCAAGAATAAATCATGCTCCAACTTCTTAGGATAACGACAGACCATACGTGCATGCTTCGGGAATCACAAACCTTAACACCAATATTCTTACTAAACCACAATTATCTACTAGAACCTCCCACATATTACCATCTTAATATCGCAAAACTATTGCAAGGAATCAAACTTATCATATTCAGTGATCTACATGAAAGTTTTTATTATATCCCTCTTGAATACCTATCATATCAGGACCAAATTCATAACCCGTGCATATTACCATTGCTAATCATTAGACTCTCAAAAAGATATAAGTGAAGCATGAGAGTGCAACTATTTCTTTAAAATATAACCACCGCCGTGCTCTAAAAGATATAAGTGAAGCACTAGAGCAACTGCCTAGCTCAAAAGATATAAGTGAAGCACATAGAGTATTCTAACAAATCACGAATAATGTGTGTCCCTCTCAAAAAGGTGTGTTCAGCAAAGATGATTGTGACAAACTAAAAAGCAAACAAACTATATCACAAGACGCTCCAAGTAAAACACATATCATGTGATGAATAAAAATATAGCTCCAAGTGAGTTACCGATAGATTGTAGACGAAAGAGGGATGCCTTCCGGGGCATACCCAAGCTTAGACGCTTGAGTCTTCCTTGAATATTACCTTGGGGCGCCTTGGGCATCCCCAAGCTTAGGCTCTTGCCGCTCCTTATTCCTTTATCCATCGTAGTCTCACCCAAAACTTGAAAACTTCAGCACACAAAACTCAACAGAAACCTCGTGAGGTCCGTTAGTATAACAAACAAATCTTAAACTTTAGGTACTGTTGTAAATTGATTCATATTTAATATTTGCATAATGCTACTGTACTCCAACTTCTCCATGACTCATACCCCCCGATACGATCCATAGATTCATCAAAATAAGGAAACTATGCAACAAAAACAGAATCTGTCTAAAACAGAACAGTCTGTAAAGATCTATTTAAAAGCCATACTTCTGTAACTCCAAAAATTCTGAAAACTTAGGACAACGTAAAAAATTCATATACCAATACTGTGTAAAAATTTCATATTTTTTTGATTCTCTAGTACAGAATTAAAATTCCAGCACTGGACGCAAAACTTTTTGTTTTCCAAACAGCATCAATTATACTATCATCAACATCATCCCAAAGGCATTACTTGGCACAAACACTAATTAAAACATAAAAATACAATCATAACAGAGGCTATAATTGTGTAAACACTCAAGAACAGAAAGTAAAAACAAAAAATTATTTTATTCATTGGGTTGCCTCCCAACAAGCGCTATTGTTTTATGCCCCTAGCTAGGCATAATGCATAGTTTCAAGTATTGTCATCCTTCAAGTTAATTCCATAGGTAGCCCTCATAATAGATTCATAAGGTGACTTAATTATATTTCTAGGGAAGTGTTTCATCCCTTTCTTTAATGGAAATTGAAATCTTATATTACCTTCTTTCATATCAATAATAGCACCAATTGTTCGTAGAAAAGGCCTACCAAGTATTATGGGGCAAGAAGGATTGCATTCAATATCAAGAACAATAAAGTCCACGGGCATATAGTTTCTATTTTCAAGAATAAGCACATCATTTATTCTACCCAATGCCTTTTTAATAGTGGAATCCGCAAGATGCAAATTAAGGGAACAAGGATCCATGTCGGTGAGACCTAGCACATCACACAAAGACTTTGGTATAGTGAAAACGCTAGCACCAAGATCACATAGGGCATTACATTCATAATATTTAATTTTTACTTTAATAGTAGGTTCCCATTAATCTTGTAATTTTCTAGGAATTGAAACTTCCAACTCAAGTTTTTCTTCATGCGCTTTCATCATGGCTTCTACAATATGTTTAGTGAAAGCTTTATTTTGTTCATATGCATTTGGTGAATTAATCATGGATTGCAACAAGGAAATACACTAAATTAAAGAACAACTATCATAATTAAATTCCTTGTAATCCAGAGTAGTGGGTGCATTACTATTTAAAGTTTTGACCTCTCCAAACCCACTTTTTTCATTTTTATCATCAAGATTATCACCCTCCAAGCAATTGGGACTCCTTCTATCTAAAGTTGACTCTTCTCCAGTACCTTTTTCATTAAGTTTTATGTTACTAAATAATGATTCAATAGGAGTGACACCAATCATTTTAATATCCTCATCATTACTATGATAGAAACCGGGTGGAATCGCTTTTTCTAGAAATTCCCGCTTAGCTCTCAACCTAGCGGTCCTTTCTTTAATTTCATTAATGGATACATAGATAGCTTTAATAGACTCATTTATATCATGCTTGGGTGGCAAAATTTTAGTTTTGATATTTTCCACATCATGAGCAATTCTATCCATGTTCCTAGCTAATTCATCAACTCTATTCAATTTTTCTTCTATCATAGCATTGAAATTCTTTTGAGAATTAATAAATTCTTTAATATTACTTTCAAGATCATTAGGTATCCTATTATTATTATTATTATTATTATTATTATTATTATTATTATTATAATTACCATAGGGATTGCCATAATTATTAGAGGAATTTCCAGGAAATGGTCTAGGATTGAAATTACCCCTATAAGCATTGTTGTTGAAATTATTTCTAGAGACAAAATTCACATCAATAGCATCATTATTTTTCTCAATCAAGGTAGACAATGGCACATCATTGGGATCAATATGAGCATTTTTACTAGCAACCAATTTCAATAAAGCATCCATCTTATCACTCAAAGTATTAATTTCTTCAACATAATTTACCTTCTTACCAGTTGGAGTTCGTTCAGTGTGCCATTGAGAATAATTTATCATGATATTGTCAAGAAGTTTTGTAGCTTCTCCCAATGTAATTTCCATAAAAGTACCACCTGCGGCAGAGTCTAGCAAATTTCTAGAAACAAAGTTTAGTCCCGCATAAATTTTTTGTATGATCATCCATAAATTTAAGCCATGAGTCGGGCAATTTCTTATCATTAATTTCATTCTCTCCCAAGATTGGGCAACATGTTCATGCTAAAGTTGCTTAAAATTCATAATTTGATTTCTTGAAGAAATTATCTTAGCGGGGGGAAAAATACTTGGTAATAAAAGCATCCTTACACTTATCCCAAGAATCAATACTATTTCTAGGCAGGGATGAGAACCAAATTTTGGCGTGGCAGTGAGAACGGAAATAATTTTAATTTGACAATATGATTATCCACATCTTTTTTCTTTTGCATATCACAAAGCTCAACGAAAGTATTTAGATGGGATGCGACATCTTCATTAGGACTACCAGAAAATTGTTCTTTCATAACAAGATTAAGTAAAGCAGCATTAATGTCACATGACTCCGCACTAGTGGCGGGAGGAGCAATAGGAGTACTAATAAAATCATTATTATTAGTATTGGAAAAGTCACAAAATTTTGTATTTTCTTGAGACATCGCGACGAAGCAAGCAAACTAGCAAACAAGCAAATTAAAATAATTTTGTGTTTTTGTGAAATTTTTTTAGAAGTGGGGGAGATGAAAATGAGAGGCAAATGCAAATAAAAGGCAAATAATATAAATTGTGGCGCCCCGCCTGAATACCACTGTAGTCAGACGGTCACCGCACATACCAGCCCAGGAAAATCACTCTGGCATGCGCTTTTACAACAAGTATCATGAACACAAGCTTTTCTATTAATGAATATATCAGTCTTACATGATATATTACAAGGGTGATGGCAGCGGAAAGGCTCTATCTAGGGCAGCATGGTCCTGGTGCGGCTCCAATCCACAGGGATCTGACTGGGTCACTCTTCTAACCCGCGAACACTCCGGCTCCTCGCTAGAGGTCGTCGAATCCTTAGGTGAACCTGGCCACATTGAAAGCCGCTGAGTACTTTTGAATGTACTCGCAAGCAAACCAAACCAACATATACACCAAGCAAAGCAAACCATGGCATTCAAGCATGCATTTATTATCTTAACAGTATTAACTATCATGTTATGATAGGATTATCTAGCATGATAACTACTGAAATAAATACGGTAAAGTAAAGCATATCAAATAAATAATCCATACTCCGAATATTCTCATGATCCAAGTCCGATCCAAACTTTGCGGTCATCCAACCACTCATCTCATAGCCATCACATGGCTAGAAATCATACCTCTGACATCATCTGATGTTCATGCATCGGTACTATAAGTCTGACAAAACTTACCATTCTCTGGTTCAGTCTTAGTAATAACATTATATAGTTTGTTCCTCCAGACTCGACACAGACCAAATAGGGGCCTATACGAACTGTCCATGACCGAGGACGCGGCAATTCGAATAGATTTACACTCTGCAGAGGTTGCGCACTTTACCCACACCATGGAGCTCCTGGCCTCGTACTTAGTACATGTTCCCATTCGGGTGGACCGGTGATGCTCCAAGAAAACTTTGTCTATTGCCCGGCACTCTTACGGTCCCACAGACAATCATACCCTCCCATCGTCATGTCCTGGGTGGCCCCTGTGTCACCCCGTGACACCTGCCACCGTCGTGGCCAAACAAAACTGTCCCAAACGGGGACGTGCGCACATAACCATAAACTGGGCTCACAAGATTATCGCCGCCTACCGGGCCAGGGTAGCGCGCACGCATAACCTTCCCTATTTGGTGGTACCGACAAGAGGCAAGACAATAGACCAAGCTAGGGTCGTCCCATACCGGCAAATATGGCTGCACGGATAAGTCCGGATAGGTCACACTATGACTCGATCCAGTCGACGGAGGAGGTTGTTATCATTAAGTCACATTTCATAATATTGCCATAACAATAACCATGCATGATGTAACAATTATGAAAACATAACAACCTATCTCCATACAATATCATAATGAGTCATTAGTGAAACAATATTTAAATGGCAAGTTATCACTTTACAAGTTCTAGCTGTAAGTGACGACCATCTGAACCCTTGCATGAAACCGACAAATAAACCAGTAGCCATCAGAACGGTCTTTACAACTCAGATCTGGGACGTTACCGGAATAACTCAACCCCGGCTCAAGATGGCTGAAAAGCAGCTCAGAGCATGAGACGGTGTTGATAAAAAGAGTGTAGCGGTTCCCTAAGACGGCCGAAAAGCAGCTCAGAGCATAGAGTCACCGCTATAGAAAGAAATTCAACAGCTGTCTGAGACGGCCGAAAAGCAGCTCAGAACACGGGCCAGTTGTTGAAAAGAGAACAAAAAGTCGGCATCCACCCCGGACGGCCGAAAGCAGCTCAGAACACAGGCGTGGTGCCGTCACCAAAGAAAGGCAAACAAGGGTTCACTGGTGTCACATACAGCTCGCCACAACGCATACAAGCATAAGCATATTAATTTAAACACGCAAGAATAACACAGAGCAATGCTTTAGGGCACATATCAGATGGTCGGCTTGCCTGGGGATCGAGGAATACTCCGGGAGAAGTGCGATCACCTCGCGGAAGAATTCGCCGGAAAGGATTCCCTCTTGGAAAGGCTGGATAGAGGGCAGGGGTAAAATGGTCATTTTTAGAAAGTGCAAACATGGTGGAAGTTATGTCACCGGAACGGGCTCGACGAACTGAAGAAGTGAGCGTTGGATTCACCTGAATCGGAGCTATGGAGGGACAACTATAGCCTTTTGAATGATAGGGACCAATCTGCAAAAGAAATATTCACAAACGAGTCCATGTCCAAATTTCGGCTGAAAAAGGAGAAATGGCACTGTTGCCTGGGCCGAATCTGACCGAGCTGTCGTTGTTGCTCTTGGGCCGGCCCATCAGCGCTAGACTGGTGGTGCACCTCGCGAGGATGCGCTTTCGAAGAGGGAAGGCGTCTTTCGGGGATTACGCCTCCACTTACTAGCGCGGGCCCAGACCAACAGCCGCTTACAGGGGGGCCCGCCGGCAGGGCTTTCTTCCTCCTCGCGAAACAGAGGAGGAGCTCGGCTGGATGTGCGCCGGCGCTCGTTCCGGCGACGGTGATGCTCGAGGGGGCCGGCCGATGATGGGGATGCATGCGGTGCTCCAAGCCGCATCCGCACGTACCCGAGGTGGAGGCGGGGATGTGCTGGGGTGGCCGGACGGCGGATGGAGGCGGACGGTGGCTCCAGCGAGCTCGGGGCCCGATAGGGTAGGCCGCCGACGAGGAAAATAAAGCTCACCGGAGCCTATGGGTGGTGGTGGAGGTCGATAGTGATGGCTAGGTGGAGCAGGGAGGGATGGATGGACGCGGATTTTGCCGAGGCCGAGCGGCGGCCGTGGCGGCGCTGCGGTGGAAATTCGAGCAGAGGGGCTCGAACGCGCGGGCGGGGAGGCGCTAGGGAGAGGAGGAGGAGTGGTTCGTGCTCGAGGGAGGGCTTGGGCTGGGCTATTTATAGCCAGCCGAGCCACGAGGATAAGCACGGCCGCTGGCCGATGCACTGGAGCTCGCAGGCCACGCGGCTTGCGGCTTGCCGGCGTCGCGGCGCGGCCGACCTGACGAGGGCCAGGCCGATGAGATGGCTAGGGAAGGAAATGGCCAGGGGAGGGGACGGAACGGGAGGAAGGCGACGAGGTTCACAGGCAAACAGTGCCATGGCGGGGCTGCCGTGGCGCGTCGGGGAAGAAGAAGGAGGGGGAAGGAGCTGGAAAATGGGCACGCGGACGGTGGAAAGGAGGTCGGCACAAGGGGACGGCTGGGCTCTGCCGGAGCTGAGCCATAGATGTGACTCGCGGCACAGAGCACCGTTTCTGCCTGCTTCGCCCGTGATCACCGCGTGCACAGCGCGCTCTGGCATGAGTCTGGCTGACTAGCCTTGTCAAACAGCCGCACCACTGCTCAAATAGACAAGATGGGTCACTGGATGGACCTGGACGACTCTAGAGTGATCAAGAGGATCCAGAACAGTTTCTGGTCAGAAACTTGGGGAGGAAGCTGAGGTCAAATAGAGGTGCCAATGAGCTGGAAAAGTTGTCACAAGGAAATGTGGGAGGAAGGACTAGGTGCTTGCCAAATTTGAGGTCATTTGAACAAGTTTTGCATACACTTCCTTTGCAATGCAAATTCTGGTCCAGAAAATGGATCTTGAAGCTGCACTCGTATGGATTGGTGGAATGAGCTGAATTTTGGTGGAGGGTATTTATTTGGGTGTATGGAGATGCTAGAAAAATTTCAGCTCATTTGAACATACCAAAATGGTACTTCCTTCACAGAGTTAGAATCTGGACAGAAACTTGATGGAATTTTTGGGAGAAATTGGATAGATAAAATGATGTGAATTTTGGCATACTCACATCATATATGGAATTTGATGTCCTGGATTAATTTGAGGATTTTTGAAGCAATATAAAATACAGTTGCTTCACAACCTCAAAATAGGTCCAGAAATAAGAATTGGATGATGTTCTCAAAATTTGATATGTGGAACTTGGGATCTTGATGGAAATGGCGAAGATATGGATAGGAGAAGCTCCACAAATTATTTGGAATTTTTCCTGGATACCAAAATGGTAGCTCCTTTGGAAAGTGCCCAAATTGCAATATTGGCTTTAAATAGGAAAAGGCAATTTCCCTTCTTTAATTATGGCCAATATTTTTATGGGAGCTCAATATGGTCACAAAGAATATCTCCACAAGTGTTCATGAACTTTGGAGATGGATAGATATTTTCCTGGATTTAATTCCTTTAAACAACAGGAAAAAGGAATTAATTTTAAATGAAAAATATTGCAAATGACTTGGCAATATTTTTGCATATCCAGGGTTTATAGATGTGGGATGATCACTGGGAAAAGTTTGGGAGGCAACATAGCAAAGAAAATTGGGGTTCCTTTGTAACGGAAGGAATTAGGGTTTCCCTTCCGGTGACTCGGAAGGTAGGGTCTCGGCGGCAAAATCCTGAGAAAATATCTGGGGTGGCAAGGTTGGTCCGGAGAGAATCTCTGGTTGGGTAGGAAAGGCAAGGCTAAATGACCATCTTCATATACCCAAGAGCGAGGGAAAATCCAAGAGCATCGAGAAAAAAAAACGAGAGTCAAATCCCCCGAGGGAAAAAAAAAGGAGCGAAAACCAGGGTGTCACAAACCTACCCCCTTAAGAAAATCTCGTCGTCGAGATTTCCGGGCTTACCTCCCGGCTAAGGGGAACTTACCTGGGGGTGACTTGGATCCATCAGCTATCTTGTCTTCATTTGTTTATTGACCTGTTAACTGCCTCTTTTGATGGCTCAGGTGCTGTCTTTTCCTGACGGCTGCATTGAATCCTTCTCTTTCCGGTCAGGTGTACCTTTTGTCCTGGTAGTTGGTTGGCTGGGGTTGGTGGGTAGCTCCGAGTATCGACAAATAGTCTGTTTTCCATGGCCTAGGACTAGCTGCTTCGGGTTTTATTGCGATACTTCGTACACTGACTGCCAAGGGCGAGACATTCTTTCTGGGTACCGGACTCACGTGCTCGTATGGCTAGGAGTGGCTCTCTTTTTGCCTTGTCAGAATACTCAATCTGGCTGTGGGTTCTATACTGATGTTTCCTTCTGTCTCTTGCATTCTGACTTCGTTCTCAGGGGATTCCCAACTGAAATGTCGGGCACGATCACAAAGTAATCATAGACGGTACTCTCTGAGGTGGCTCTGCCATATATAGCCTCTGTGGTTCGTGCTTTGACCACTGAACTGAACATGGTATGGCTATCATCCGGTGTATCTTTCGGAGCATAGCCTCTTATCTTGGTTGATGGCCTAGATTCATGATGAGTATAACATGCTGGCTGCATTGTTGTGGCCGTATATGCAAGAGTCTGACAAGGATTGATAATATCACCTTATCCATGAAGCTTTATTGTATTGCTCGTCATGGAGGTTGTTTATCCAAAACTTCTTTGTTCTTGAGGGTTCCTTTTGGGGAACTTGTCATGACCTACCATCATGGCTCCTTGGTCATATCCCAGCATGTTGGGCTTGTATTCACATTTTACTCTTGCATATCTCGTAGGGATTGCTGTGTTCACATTCTTCTTTGCAATATGGGGCCAATGTTTCTCTGAACACAGTTATTCCCGTGTACGAGTGGCTCGCATGAACTGATCCACTGGACTGCATGCCACAACATATGCAGAGGTCGGATAGATCCTTTCATATCCACTGAGTTCTGAGGCAGACGTGTGTCTGGACTAGTTCGTGCTTCTGACAGGATTGTCGCGGGCATGATGGCGTGCTGAAGAAAGTTGAATTCCTTGCGCTTGAAGCTTCTGCCAAGGTAGCGTGCTGAAGAAGGCTGGGTATCGTACCTCAGAAGTTTTCCTTCATGTGGCTTACTGCGGAAGGTCAGGTACCTTATGCTGGAAGCTTTCCGCGGTAGCACACTGAGGGAGATGGGAGTGTCGTACTCCAGAAGATTTTCTCACCCAGTGGTGTAGCAAGGAAGGTTGGGAGTCTTGTGTAGTAAGATTCTCTCGATAGCTTGCGGAGGAAGGCTGGGTTCCTTGTACCAAAAGCCTTGTACTGTGATAAACAGTCGGACCTTGATAGAAGATATTCCATTGGTCATGCACACCGCTTGTCCTTCTGCTGATCTGATCATTGTTGCTGTAGAGGTTGCACAATTGATGCAGACTTCATGTTGACAATTAATCCGGATGTGTGCCGATAGTAAATAGTTGGCGGATAATTCCAGTTGATTTTGCTGAGCTTCCGGGTGTTTGGAATTCTCATTGATTCCAGGCAGTCGTGAACTTATCCATATTTCTCGCAAACCTTGTTCACAGTGCCCGGAAGTTTGCATATACACCGGTGAATTACAAAATATGCTTTGAAATGTGTATCCACATACCAGAGTGTTGTTGTTGCTCTTGGCACATTCACATTCCTGAAATATGTCTTCAGTGGGTAATAAATGATTCTTGAGTTCATTGGGAAAAAACTCAGGGTTCACCCCTCTGACTAAAATAATCCTTGTATCCAGAATAAAATAATTTGTTCTTACTGATGTCCATTCTTGATAGCTCATCTCACTGTTCCTTTGGTGTGATCAATTCTGAGGCAAACTCCTTCTCAAGTATATTCTGGCCTTGTCCATTGCACTCAAATTCTGCTTCTGACCCGTTCTTCATTCTTGTCAGATCCGGTGTTAATGTTCTGAATATCGGCCAGTTGGCTTGGCTTAACTCTTACTGAATTTGGATTATTGGGTATTATCCAGGTTGTAGGCTGATCTTCTTTGCTGCTCTTGCGGATGGATCCAGTCGGAATGGCAGAACGAGATCGGCAAAAGAAGCAAGAACCGCGAAAAACCAAAAAGCAAAGAAAGCTCAAATTTTGCGGACCTTACACATGTGGCCGAAGATTCACTAGTATAGCGCACTCGATGTACCTCTAAGGATTTAGAAGCAAAACCACACAATGCTCCTGATAGCAGTTGGTGTCAAGCTCCTACTACTTCCTTAGGGAACATCACACTCGACGCACGACCATAGCCAAAGTGGCTTAGTCAACGATCCTAGGGTTTTCAGGGAAAAGATGGAATTTATATGCGTTCCCAAAGGAAACTAGATTTGAGAAGAGAAATGCCATGGTTAGCAAGCAAGGTAGGGATATCTGGTTCACCTAGGGGTTCAGGGCTCACAGGTCATTGCCTGGTGCGGGCATTTCATCCCGAAGACAAAGACCACGAGAGTTGGGGTCTGATGGAGCCAAAAACCTATGGGGTTGCATTTTGATCAATAGTAGCCATGCCTGCTTGGCAAAGATGGCTGAAATCCATCGGGGATTTCTACTGAGCACAAAAGGCAATGAAGTCCCGCTAGGGTAACCTACAGTCAGCCTGGCTCTGATACCATCCGTTGTGGCGCCCCGCCTGAATACCACTGTAGTCAGACGGTCGCCGCACATACCAGCCCAGGAAAATCACTCTGGCATGCGCTTTTACAACAAGTATCATGAACACAAGCTTTTCTATTAATGAATATATCAGTCTTACATGATATATTACAAGCGTGATGGCAGCGGAAAGGCTCTATCTAGGGCAGCATGGTCCTGGTGCGGCTCCAATCCACAGGGATCTGACTGGGTCACTCTTCTAGCCCGCGAACACTCCGGCTCCTCGCTAGAGGTCGTCGAATCCTTAGGTGAACCTGGCCACATTGAAGGCCGCTGAGTACTTTTGAATGTACTCGCAAGCAAACCAAACCAACATATACACCAAGCAAAGCAAACCATGGCATTCAAGCATGCATTTATTATCTTAACAGTATTAACTATCATGTTATGATAGGATTATCTAGCATGATAACTACTGAAATAAATACGGTAAAGTAAAGCATATCAAATAAATAATCCATACTCCGAATATTCTCACGATCCAAGTCCGATCCAAACTTTGCGGTCATCCAACCGCTCATCTCATAGCCATCACATGGCTAGCAATCATACCTCTGACATCATCTGATGTTCATGCATCGGTACTGTAAGTCTGACAAAACTTACCATTCTCTGGTTCAGTCTTAGTAATAACATTATATAGTTTGTTCCTCCAGACTCGACACAGACCAAATAGGGGCCTATACGAACTGTCCATGACCGAGGACGCGGCTATTCGAATAGATTTACAATCTGCAGAGGTTGCGCACTTTACCCACACCATGGAGCTCCCGGCCTCGTACTTAGTACATGTTCCCATTCGGGTGGACCGGTGATGCTCCAACAAAACTTTGTCTATTGCCCGGCACTCTTACTGTCCCACTGACAATCATACCCTCCCAGGGTCATGTCCTGGGTGGCCCCTGTGTCACCCCGTGACACCTGCCACCATCGTGGCCAAACAAAACTCTCCAAACGGGGACGTGTGCACATAACCATAAACTGGGCTCACAAGATTATCGCCGCCTACCGTGCCAGGGTAGCGCACACGCATAACCTTCCCTATTTGGTGGTACCGACAAGAGGCAAGACAATAGACCAAGCTAGGGCCGTCCCATACCAGCAAATGTGGCTGCACGGATAAGTCCTGATAGGTGACACTATGACTCGATCCAGTCGACGGAGGAGGTTGTTATCATTAAGTCACATTTCATAATATTGCCATAACAATAACCATGCATGATGTAACAATTATGAAAACATAACAACCTATCTCCATACAATATCATAATGAGTCATTAGTGAAACAATATTTAAATGGCAAGTTATCACTTTACAAGTTCTAGCTGTAAGTGACGACCATCTGAACCCTTGCATGAAACCGACAAATAAACCAGTAGCCATCAGAACGGTCTTTACAACTCAGATCTGGGACGTTACCGGAATAACTCAACCCCGGCTCAAGATGGCTGAAAAGCAGCTCAGAGCATGAGACGGTGTTGATAAAAAGAGTGTAGCGGTTCCCTAAGACGGCCGAAAAGCAGCTCAGAGCATAGAGTCACCGCTATAGAAAGAAATTCAACAGCTGTCTGAGACGGCCGAAAAGCAGCTCAGAACACGGGCCAGTTGTTGAAAAGAGAACAAAAAGTCGGCATCCACCCCGGACGGCCGAAAGCAGCTCAGAACACAGGCGTGGTGCCGTCACCAAAGAAAGGCAAACAAGGGTTCACTGGTGTCACATACAGCTCGCCACAACGCATACAAGCATAAGCATATTAATTTAAACACGCAAGAATAACACAGAGCAATGCTTTAGGGCACATATCAGATGGTCGGCTTGCCTGGGGATCGAGGAATACTCCGGGAGAAGTGCGATCACCTCGCGGAAGAATTCGCCGGAAAGGATTCCCTCTTGGAAAGGCTGGATAGAGGGCAGGGGTAAAATGGTCATTTTTAGAAAGTGCAAACATGGTGGAAGTTATGTCACCGGAACGGGCTCGACGAACTGAAGAAGTGAGCGTTGGATTCACCTGAATCGGAGCTATGGAGGGACAACTATAGCCTTTTGAATGATAGGGACCAATCTGCAAAAGAAATATTCACAAACGAGTCCATGTCCAAATTTCGGCTGAAAAAGGAGAAATGGCACTGTTGCCTGGGCCGAATCTGACCGAGCTGTCGTTGTTGCTCTTGGGCCGGCCCATCAGCGCTAGACTGGTGGTGCACCTCGCGAGGATGCGCTTTCGAAGAGGGAAGGCGTCTTTCGGGGATTACGCCTCCACTTACTAGCGCGGGCCCAGACCAACAGCCGCTTACAGGGGGGCCCGCCGGCAGGGCTTTCTTCCTCCTCGCGAAACAGAGGAGGAGCTCGGCTGGATGTGCGCCGGCGCTCGTTCCGGCGACGGTGATGCTCGAGGGGGCCGGCCGATGATGGGGATGCATGCGGTGCTCCAAGCCGCATCCGCACGTACCCGAGGTGGAGGCGGGGATGTGCTGGGGTGGCCGGACGGCGGATGGAGGCGGACGGTGGCTCCAGCGAGCTCGGGGCCCGATAGGGTAGGCCGCAGACGAGGAAAATAAAGCTCACCGGAGCCTATGGGTGGTGGTGGAGGTCGATAGTGATGGCTAGGTGGAGCAGGGAGGGATGGATGGACGCGGATTTTGCCGAGGCCGAGCGGCGGCCGTGGCGGCGCTGCGGTGGAAATTCGAGCAGAGGGGCTCGAACGCGCGGGCGGGGAGGCGCTAGGGAGAGGAGGAGGAGTGGTTCGTGCTCGAGGGAGGGCTTGGGCTGGGCTATTTATAGCCAGCCGAGCCACGAGGATAAGCACGGCCGCTGGCCGATGCACTGGAGCTCGCAGGCCACGCGGCTTGCGGCTTGCCGGCGTCGCGGCGCGGCCGACCTGACGAGGGCCAGGCCGATGAGATGGCTAGGGAAGGAAATGGCCAGGGGAGGGGACGGAACGGGAGGAAGGCGACGAGGTTCACAGGCAAACAGTGCCATGGCGGGGCTGCCGTGGCGCGTCGGGGAAGAAGAAGGAGGGGGAAGGAGCTGGAAAATGGGCACGCGGACGGTGGAAAGGAGGTCGGCACAAGGGGACGGCTGGGCTCTGCCGGAGCTGAGCCATAGATGTGACTCGCGGCACAGAGCACCGTTTCTGCCTGCTTCGCCCGTGATCACCGCGTGCACAGCGCGCTCTGGCATGAGTCTGGCTGACTAGCCTTGTCAAACAGCCGCACCACTGCTCAAATAGACAAGATGGGTCACTGGATGGACCTGGACGACTCTAGAGTGATCAAGAGGATCCAGAACAGTTTCTGGTCAGAAACTTGGGGAGGAAGCTGAGGTCAAATAGAGGTGCCAATGAGCTGGAAAAGTTGTCACAAGGAAATGTGGGAGGAAGGACTAGGTGCTTGCCAAATTTGAGGTCATTTGAACAAGTTTTGCATACACTTCCTTTGCAATGCAAATTCTGGTCCAGAAAATGGATCTTGAAGCTGCACTCGTATGGATTGGTGGAATGAGCTGAATTTTGGTGGAGGGTATTTATTTGGGTGTATGGAGATGCTAGAAAAATTTCAGCTCATTTGGACATACCAAAATGGTACTTCCTTCACAGAGTTAGAATCTGGACAGAAACTTGATGGAATTTTTGGGAGAAATTGGATAGATAAAATGATGTGAATTTTGGCATACTCACATCATATATGGAATTTGATGTCCTGGATTAATTTGAGGATTTTTGAAGCAATATAAAATACAGTTGCTTCACAACCTCAAAATAGGTCCAGAAATAAGAATTGGATGATGTTCTCAAAATTTGATATGTGGAACTTGGGATCTTGATGGAAATGGCGAAGATATGGATAGGAGAAGCTCCACAAATTATTTGGAATTTTTCCTGGATACCAAAATGGTAGCTCCTTTGGAAAGTGCCCAAATTGCAATATTGGCTTTAAATAGGAAAAGGCAATTTCCCTTCTTTAATTATGGCCAATATTTTTATGGGAGCTCAATATGGTCACAAAGAATATCTCCACAAGTGTTCATGAACTTTGGAGATGGATAGATATTTTCCTGGATTTAATTCCTTTAAACAACAGGAAAAAGGAATTAATTTTAAATGAAAAATATTGCAAATGACTTGGCAATATTTTTGCATATCCAGGGTTTATAGATGTGGGATGATCACTGGGAAAAGTTTGGGAGGCAACATAGCAAAGAAAATTGGGGTTCCTTTGTAACGGAAGGAATTAGGGTTTCCCTTCCGGTGACTCGGAAGGTAGGGTCTCGGCGGCAAAATCCTGAGAAAATATCTGGGGTGGCAAGGTTGGTCCGGAGAGAATCTCTGGTTGGGTAGGAAAGGCAAGGCTAAATGACCATCTTCATATACCCAAGAGCGAGGGAAAATCCAAGAGCATCGAGAAAAAAAAACGAGAGTCAAATCCCCCGAGGGAAAAAAAAAGGAGCGAAAACCAGGGTGTCACAAACCTACCCCCTTAAGAAAATCTCGTCGTCGAGATTTCCGGGCTTACCTCCCGGCTAAGGGGAACTTACCTGGGGGTGACTTGGATCCATCAGCTATCTTGTCTTCATTTGTTTATTGACCTGTTAACTGCCTCTTTTGATGGCTCAGGTGCTGTCTTTTCCTGACGGCTGCATTGAATCCTTCTCTTTCCGGTCAGGTGTACCTTTTGTCCTGGTAGTTGGTTGGCTGGGGTTGGTGGGTAGCTCCGAGTATCGACAAATAGTCTGTTTTCCATGGCCTAGGACTAGCTGCTTCGGGTTTTATTGCGATACTTCGTACACTGACTGCCAAGGGCGAGACATTCTTTCTGGGTACCGGACTCACGTGCTCGTATGGCTAGGAGTGGCTCTCTTTTTGCCTTGTCAGAATACTCAATCTGGCTGTGGGTTCTATACTGATGTTTCCTTCTGTCTCTTGCATTCTGACTTCGTTCTCAGGGGATTCCCAACTGAAATGTCGGGCACGATCACAAAGTAATCATAGACGGTACTCTCTGAGGTGGCTCTGCCATATATAGCCTCTGTGGTTCGTGCTTTGACCACTGAACTGAACATGGTATGGCTATCATCCGGTGTATCTTTCGGAGCATAGCCTCTTATCTTGGTTGATGGCCTAGATTCATGATGAGTATAACATGCTGGCTGCATTGTTGTGGCCGTATATGCAAGAGTCTGACAAGGATTGATAATATCACCTTATCCATGAAGCTTTATTGTATTGCTCGTCATGGAGGTTGTTTATCCAAAACTTCTTTGTTCTTGAGGGTTCCTTTTGGGGAACTTGTCATGACCTACCATCATGGCTCCTTGGTCATATCCCAGCATGTTGGGCTTGTATTCACATTTTACTCTTGCATATCTCGTAGGGATTGCTGTGTTCACATTCTTCTTTGCAATATGGGGCCAATGTTTCTCTGAACACAGTTATTCCCGTGTACGAGTGGCTCGCATGAACTGATCCACTGGACTGCATGCTCACAACATATGCAGAGGTCGGATAGATCCTTTCATATCCACTGAGTTCTGAGGCAGACGTGTGTCTGGACTAGTTCGTGCTTCTGACAGGATTGTCGCGGGCATGATGGCGTGCTGAAGAAAGTTGAATTCCTTGCGCTTGAAGCTTCTGCCAAGGTAGCGTGCTGAAGAAGGCTGGGTATCGTACCTCAGAAGTTTTCCTTCATGTGGCTTACTGCGGAAGGTCAGGTACCTTATGCTGGAAGCTTTCCGCGGTAGCACACTGAGGGAGATGGGAGTGTCGTACTCCAGAAGATTTTCTCACCCAGTGGTGTAGCAAGGAAGGTTGGGAGTCTTGTGTAGTAAGATTCTCTCGATAGCTTGCGGAGGAAGGCTGGGTTCCTTGTACCAAAAGCCTTGTACTGTGATAAACAGTCGGACCTTGATAGAAGATATTCCATTGGTCATGCACACCGCTTGTCCTTCTGCTGATCTGATCATTGTTGCTGTAGAGGTTGCACAATTGATGCAGACTTCATGTTGACAATTAATCCGGATGTGTGCCGATAGTAAATAGTTGGCGGATAATTCCAGTTGATTTTGCTGAGCTTCCGGGTGTTTGGAATTCTCATTGATTCCAGGCAGTCGTGAACTTATCCATATTTCTCGCAAACCTTGTTCACAGTGCCCGGAAGTTTGCATATACACCGGTGAATTACAAAATATGCTTTGAAATGTGTATCCACATACCAGAGTGTTGTTGTTGCTCTTGGCACATTCACATTCCTGAAATATGTCTTCAGTGGGTAATAAATGATTCTTGAGTTCATTGGGAAAAAACTCAGGGTTCACCCCTCTGACTAAAATAATCCTTGTATCCAGAATAAAATAATTTGTTCTTACTGATGTCCATTCTTGATAGCTCATCTCACTGTTCCTTTGGTGTGATCAATTCTGAGGCAAACTCCTTCTCAAGTATATTCTGGCCTTGTCCATTGCACTCAAATTCTGCTTCTGACCCGTTCTTCATTCTTGTCAGATCCGGTGTTAATGTTCTGAATATCGGCCAGTTGGCTTGGCTTAACTCTTACTGAATTTGGATTATTGGGTATTATCCAGGTTGTAGGCTGATCTTCTTTGCTGCTCTTGCGGATGGATCCAGTCGGAATGGCAGAACGAGATCGACAAAAGAAGCAAGAACCGCGAAAAACCAAAAAGCAAAGAAAGCTCAAATTTTGCGGACCTTACACATGTGGCCGAAGATTCACTAGTATAGCGCACTCGATGTACCTCTAAGGATTTAGAAGCAAAACCACACAATGCTCCTGATAGCAGTTGGTGTCAAGCTCCTACTACTTCCTTAGGGAACATCACACTCGACGCACGACCATAGCCAAAGTGGCTTAGTCAACGATCCTAGGGTTTTCAGGGAAAAGATGGAATTTATATGCGTTCCCAAAGGAAACTAGATTTGAGAAGAGAAATGCCATGGTTAGCAAGCAAGGTAGGGATATCTGGTTCACCTAGGGGTTCAGGGCTCACAGGTCATTGCCTGGTGCGGGCATTTCATCCCGAAGACAAAGACCACGAGAGTTGGGGTCTGATGGAGCCAAAAACATATGGGGTTGCATTTTGATCAATAGTAGCCATGCCTGCTTGGCAAAGATGGCTGAAATCCATCGGGGATTTCTACTGAGCACAAAAGGCAATGAAGTCCCGCTAGGGTAACCTACAGTCAGCCTGGCTCTGATACCATCCGTTGTGGCGCCCCGCCTGAATACCACTGTAGTCAGACGGTCGCCGCACATACCAGCCCAGGAAAATCACTCTGGCATGCGCTTTTACAACAAGTATCATGAACACAAGCTTTTCTATTAATGAATATATCAGTCTTACATGATATATTACAAGCGTGATGGCAGCGGAAAGGCTCTATCTAGGGCAGCATGGTCCTGGTGCGGCTCCAATCCACAGGGATCTGACTGGGTCACTCTTCTAGCCCGCGAACACTCCGGCTCCTCGCTAGAGGTCGTCGAATCCTTAGGTGAACCTGGCCACATTGAAGGCCGCTGAGTACTTTTGAATGTACTCGCAAGCAAACCAAACCAACATATACACCAAGCAAAGCAAACCATGGCATTCAAGCATGCATTTATTATCTTAACAGTATTAACTATCATGTTATGATAGGATTATCTAGCATGATAACTACTGAAATAAATACGGTAAAGTAAAGCATATCAAATAAATAATCCATACTCCGAATATTCTCACGATCCAAGTCCGATCCAAACTTTGCGGTCATCCAACCGCTCATCTCATAGCCATCACATGGCTAGCAATCATACCTCTGACATCATCTGATGTTCATGCATCGGTACTGTAAGTCTGACAAAACTTACCATTCTCTGGTTCAGTCTTAGTAATAACATTATATAGTTTGTTCCTCCAGACTCGACACAGACCAAATAGGGGCCTATACGAACTGTCCATGACCGAGGACGCGGCTATTCGAATAGATTTACAATCTGCAGAGGTTGCGCACTTTACCCACACCATGGAGCTCCCGGCCTCGTACTTAGTACATGTTCCCATTCGGGTGGACCGGTGATGCTCCAACAAAACTTTGTCTATTGCCCGGCACTCTTACTGTCCCACTGACAATCATACCCTCCCAGGGTCATGTCCTGGGTGGCCCCTGTGTCACCCCGTGACACCTGCCACCATCGTGGCCAAACAAAACTCTCCAAACGGGGACGTGTGCACATAACCATAAACTGGGCTCACAAGATTATCGCCGCCTACCGTGCCAGGGTAGCGCACACGCATAACCTTCCCTATTTGGTGGTACCGACAAGAGGCAAGACAATAGACCAAGCTAGGGCCGTCCCATACCAGCAAATGTGGCTGCACGGATAAGTCCTGATAGGTGACACTATGACTCGATCCAGTCGACGGAGGAGGTTGTTATCATTAAGTCACATTTCATAATATTGCCATAACAATAACCATGCATGATGTAACAATTATGAAAACATAACAACCTATCTCCATACAATATCACAACGAGTCATTAGTGAAACAATATTTAAATGGCAAGTTATCACTTTACAAGTTCTAGCTGTAAGTGACGACCATCTGAACCCTTGCATGAAACCGACAAATAAACCAGTAGCCACCAGAACGGTCTTTACAACTCAGATCTGGGACATTACCGGAATAACTCAACCCCGGCTCAAGACGGCTGAAAAGTAGCTCAGAGCATGAGACGGTGTTGATAAAAAGAGTGTAGCGGTTCCCTAAGACGGCCGAAAAGCAGCTCAGAGCATAGAGTCACCGCTACAGAAAGAAATTCAACATATGTCCGAGACGGTCGAAAAGCAGCTCAGAACACGGGCCAGTTGTTGAAAAGAGAACAAAAAATCGGCATCCACCCCGGACGGCCGGAAGCAGCTCAGAACACAGGCGTGGTGCCGTCACCAAAGAAAGGCAAACAAGGGTTCACTGGTGTCACATACAGCTCGCCACTACGCATACAAGCATAAGCATATTAATTTAAACACGCAAGAATAACACAGAGCAATGCTTTAGGGCACATATTAGATGGTCGGCTTGCCTGGGGGTCGAGGAATACTTCGGGAGAAGTGCGATCACCTCGCGGAAGAATTTGCCGGAAAGGATTCCCTCTCGGAAAGGCTGGATAGAGGGCAGGGGCAAAATGGTCATTTTCAAAAAGGGCAAACATGGTGGAAGTGATGTCATCGGAACGGGCTCGACGTACTGAAGAAGTGAGCGTTGGATTCACCTGAATCGGAGCTATGGAGGGAAAGTTATAGCCTTTTGAATGATAGGGACCAATCTGCAAAAGAAATATTCACAAACGAGTCCCTGACCAAATTTCGGCTGAAAAAGGAGAAATGGCGCTGTTTCCTGGGCCGAATCTGACCGAGCTGTCGTTGTTGCTCTTGGGCCGGCCCATCAGCGCTAGACCGGTGGTGCACCTCGCGAGGATGCGCTTTCGAAGAGGGAAGGCGTCTTTTGGGGATTACGCCTCCACTTACTAGCGCGGGCCCGGACTAACAGCCGCTTACAGGCGGGGCCCGCCTGCAGGGCTTTCTTCCTCCTCTCGAAACAGAGGAGGAGCTCTGCTGGACGTGCGCCGGCGCTCGTTCCGGCGACGGTGATGCTCGAGGGGGCCGGCCGATGATGGGGATGGATGCGGTGCTCCAAACCGCACCTGCACGTACCCGAGGTGGAGGCGGGGATGGACTGGGGCGGCCGGACGGCGGATGGAGGTGGATGGTGGCTCCAGCGAGCTCGGGGCCCGATAGGGTAGGCCGCCGACGAGGAAAATAAGGCTCACCGGAGCCTATGGGTGGTGGTGGAGGTCGATAGTGATGGCCAGGTGGAGCAGGGAGGGCTGGATGGACGCGGATTTTGCCGAGGCCGAGCGCCGGCCGTGGCGGCGCTGCGGTGGCAATTCGAGCAGAGGGGCTCGAACGCGTGGGCGGGGAGGCGCTAGGGAGAGGAGGAGGAGTGGTTCGTGCTCGAGGGAGGGCTCGGGCTGGGCTATTTATAGCTAGCCGAGCCACGAGGATAAGCACGGCCACTGGCTGATGCACTGGAGCTTGCAGGCCACGCGGCTGGCGGCTTGCCGGCGTCGCGGCGCGGCCGACCTGACGAGGGCCAGGTCGATAAGATGGCTCGGGAAGGAAAAGGCTAGGGGAGGGGACGGAACGGGAGGAAGGCGACGAGGTTCACAGGCAAACAATGCCATGGCGGGGCTGCCGTGGCGCGTCGGGGAAGAAGAAGGAGGGGGAAGGAGCTGGAAAATGGGCACGCGGACGGTGGAAAGGAGGTCGGCACAAGGGGACGGCTGGGCTCTGCCGGAGCTGAGCCATAGATGCGACTCGCGACGCAGAGCACCGTTTCTGCCTGCTTCGCCCGTGATCACCGCATGCACAGCGCGCTCTGGCATGAGTCTGGCTGACTAGCCTTGTCAAACAGCTGCACCACTGCTCAAATAGACAAGATGGGTCACTGGATGGACCAGGACGGCTCTAGAGTGATCAAGAGGATCCAGAACAGTTTCTGGTCAGAAACTTGGGGAGGAAGCTGAGGTCAAACAGAGGTGCCAATGAGCTGGAAAAGTTGTCACAGGGAAATGTGGTAGGAAGGACTAGGTGCTTGCCAAATTTGAGGTCATTTGAACAAGTTTTGCATACACTTCCTTTGCAATGCAAATTCTGGTCCAGAAAATGGATCTTGAAGCTGCACTCATATGTCTTGGTGGAATGAGCTGAATTTTGGTGGAGGGTATTTATTTGGGTGTATGGAGATTCTGGAAAAATTTCAGCTCATTTGGACATACCAAAATGGTACTTCCTTCACAGAGTTAGAATCTGGACAGAAACTTGATGGAATTTTTGGGAGAAATTGGATAGATAAAATGATGTGAATTTTGGCATACTCACATCATATATGGAATTTGATGTCCTGGATTAATTTGAGGATTTTTGAAGCAATATAAATACAGTTTCTTCACAACCTCAAAATAGGTCCAGAAATAGGAATTGGTTGATGTTCTCAAAATTTGATCTGTGGAACTTGGGATCTTGATGGAAATGGTGAAGATATGGATAGGAGAAGCTCCACAAATTATTTGAAATTTTTCCTGGATACCAAAATGGTAGCTCCTTTGGAAAGTGCCCAAATTGCATTATTGGCTTTAAATAGGAAAAGGCAACTTCCCTTCTTTAATTATGGCCAATATTTTTATGGGAGCTCAATATGGTCACAAAGAATATCTCCACAAGTTTTCATGAACTTTGGAGATGGATAGATATTTTCCTGGATTTAATTCCTTTAAACAGTAGGAAAAAGGAATTAATTTTGAATGAAAAATATTGCAAATGACTTGGCAATATTTTTGCATATCCAGGGTTTATAGATGTGGGATGATCACTGGGAAAAGTTTGGGAGGCAACAGAGCAAAGAAAATTGGGGTTCCTTTGTAACGGAAGGAATTAGGGTTTCCCTTCCGGTGACTTGGAAGGTAGGGTCTCGGCGGCAAAATCCTGAGAAAATATCTGGGGTGGCAAGGTTGGTCTGCAGAGAATCTCTGGTTGGGTAGGAAAGGCAAGGCTAAATGACCATCTTCATATACCCAAGAGCGAGGGAAAATCCAAGAGCATCGAGAAAAAAAAACAGGAGTCAAATCCCGCGAGGGAAAAAAACAAGGAGCGAAAAACAGGGTGTCACATAAATGCAAGTGGATGATAGTTTGTGAGAAGGTACTTGGTAATTTTGATGATGTCTCCCCGGCAACGGCGCCAGAAATTCTTCCTGCTACTTGTAGACTGCGTTGGTATTTCCCTGAAGAGGAGAGGATGATGCAGTATAGTAGAGATAAGTATTTCCCTCAGTTAAGAACCAAGGTTATCAATCCTGTAGGAGAACCAAGCAAAATTCCGTTAAGCGCACCTGCACACACAAGAGCAAGCACTTGCACCCAACGCAAATAAAAGGGTTGTCAATCCTCTTAGCAGTTATTTGCAAGGATTAAATCTTATAGAGATAAATAGGTAAACTAAAATACTAAATAAAATAAAAGTAAATAAATTGCAGCAAGGTATTTTTAGATTTTTTTATATATGATAAGGTAGACCCGGGTTCCATAGTTTTCACTAGAGGCTTCTCTCTCGAACACATAGCATAGGATGGGTAGACAAATTACTGTTGGGCAATTGATAGAAAAGAAAATAATTATGACGGATTCATGGCAATGATCATGTATATAGGCATCACGTCCGAGACAAGTAGACCGACTCCTGCCTGCATCTAGTACTATTACTCCACCCATCGACCGCTATCCAGCATGCATCTAGGGTATTAAGTATGAAACAGAGTAACGCTATAAGCAAGATGACATGATGTAGACAAAGTAAACTCAAGCAAAATGATTAAACCCCATCTTTTTATCCTTAATGGCAACAATACAAGTACGTGTCATGTCCCTTTCTGTCACTGGGATTGAGCACCGCAAGATTGAACCCATCACAAAGCACCTCTTCCATTGCAAGATAAATCAATCTAGTAGGCCAAACCAAATCGATAGATCGGAGAGAAATACAAAGCTATAATAATCATGCATAAAAGAGTTCAGAGAAGACTCAAATATTTCTCATGAATAATCTGATCATAAACTCACAATTCATCGGATCCCAACAAACACACCGCAAAAGAAGATTACATCAGATAGAACTCCAAGAACATCGAGGAGAACATGGTATTGAAGATCAAAGAGAGAGAAGAAGCCATCTAGCTACTAGCTATGGACCCGTAGGTCTGTGGTAAACTACTCACACATCATCGGAAGGGCAGCAAGGTTGATGAAGAAGCCCTCTGTGATGGATCCCCCCTCCGACAGAGTACCAGAAAAGGCCTCCAGATGGGATCACGGAAGAACAAAGGCTTGTGGCGGTGGAAAGGTTTTCTCTTCTGTCTCTCTGGTATATTGGGAATATTTGGGAATTTATAGCGCTGGAATTAGGTCAGGAGGAGCAACGAGGGGCCCACAAGCCTGGGGGGTGCACCCTACCCCCCTAGGCGTGCCCTCTAGGCTTGTCGCCTCCTCGTGGTTCTTCTGGTCTTCTCCCGAAGCTTCGTGGGTCTCTTCTGGTCCAGAAAAAATTAATCCAAAGTTTTTTTTTCTCGTTTGGACACTTTTTGATAATGATTTTCTTAAAAGGCAAAAACAAGCAGAAAATAGCAACTGGCACTGGGCACTGGGTTAATAGGTTAGTCCCAAAAAATGATATATAATGGCATATAATTGCATATAAAACATCCAAGATTGATACTATAATAGCATGGAACAATAAAAAATTATAGATACGTTGGAGATGTATCACATCTTCGCATGGAAGGCTGCTGACATGCCGGGTGTTCCCAGGGAACTGGCTGAGCACCGACTCCGTGTCGACCTGAAGATGAAGCCTGTCAAAGAACACCTTCGACGCTCTACGACTGAGAAGCGCAAGGCGATTGGTGAGGAGATCGCTCGGCTCTTAGCCGCTGAGTTCATCCGCTAGATATACCACTCCGAGTGGCTCGCCAATGTCGTTTTGGTCCCCAAGAAGGATAAATCTCTGCGAATGTGCATTGACTTCAAGCACATCAATCGGGCCTGCCCGAAAGATCATTTTCCTCTCCCTCGCATAGACCAGATAATAGATTCTACTGCGGGGTGCGAGCATTTGTCATTTCTGGATGTGTACTCCGGGTACCACCAGATCCGAATGTACGGTCCGGATGAAATAAAGACTGCATTCAACACCCCATTCGGGTGCTTTTGTTACATCATGATGCCATTCGGACTGAAAAATGCAGGCGCGACCTTCACGCGCATGGTCCAGAAGTGCCTGCAGAAGCAAATCAGTAGGAACGTGGAAGCCTACATGGATGACATCGTGGTCAAGTCCAGGAAAGGTTCCGACCTCCTGGCAGACCTTGCCAAGACCTTCGCGAACCTGTGCCATTATGGGATAAAGCTCAATCTAGCCAAGTGCACCTTTGGGGTGCTAGCCGGCAAGTTGCTCGGTTTCCTTGTTTCCGAACGTGGGATCGACGCCAACCCCGAGAAGATTAGTGCAATAGTCCGAATGAAGCAACCACAATATTTGCACGATGTACAGAAACTCACGGGCTGCCTGGCGGCCCTGAGCAGATTCATTTCGCGACTTGATGAGAAGGCCCTGCCAGTCTACCAACTCATGAAGAAATCAGAAAAGTTCGAGTGGACGACTGAAGCGCTGGCCGTGTTCCAAGAACTCAAAGCCCTGCTTTCCACCCAGCCGGTGCTTGCTGTCCCGGGAAGCCTAGAGCCTTTGCTCTTGTACATCGCAGCCACGAGCCAAGTTGTTAGCACCGTGCTCACCGTGGAATATGAGGAACAAGGCAAAGCCTTCAAGATTCAACGACCAGTCTATTACATCTCTGAGGTTCTGACCCCCTCTAAGCAGAGGTACCCGCACTACCAGAAGTTGGCTTACGAGATTTATCTGACTACGAAGAAGGTGGCTCATTACTTTCAAGAACACTCGGTCACGGTGATAAGCGATGCTTCTCTGTCGGAGATTCTTAACAACAGAGATGCCATAGGCCGAGTGGCAAAGTGGGCCATCGAACTCCTCCCGTTGGACATCAGGTTTGAGGCTAAGAAAGCTATCAAGTCACAAGCTCTAGTGGATTTCCTAGCCGAGTGGATTGAGTAGGAACAGCCAGCTCCGAGTGTCCTCGAGCATTGGACTATGTTCTTTGACGGCTCCAAGATGCTCAATGGCTCAGGGGCTGGAGTGGTCCTAGTATCCCCCAAGGGTGACCGTCTCAGCTACGTGCTTCAGATTTACTTTGATTCCTCAAACAATGAGGCAGAGTATGAAGCTCTTCTGCATGGACTGTGCATGGCGATCTCCCTTGGAATCCGCCGACTGATGGTCTATGGTGACTCGGACTTGGTAGTGAATCAAGTGATGAAGGAATGGGACATTCGAAGCCCAGCTATGATAGGCTACTGCAATGTCGTTAGAAAGCTGGAGAAGAACTTTGAAGGACTGGAGCTCCATCACATCCCTCAACTCAAAAATCAGGCGGCCGATGACCTAGCCAAGATCGGTTCCACTCGGAAAGCGGTCCCGAAGAATGTGTTCCTAGAGCACCTACACTCGCCCATGATCAAAGAAGACCCTTTTGTGGAGGAGCCCCCGCAGCCAGTTGGACCTTCCAATCTGACTGAAGTTGACATTCTAGCAGTCGTCGATTTAGTCCACGAGGTACTGGTTATCACTCCCGAGTGGACCGAGCCGTACCTCGCATACCTGCTCAGGCAGGAACTCCCTGAAGATGAGGTGGAGGCACGCCAGATTGTCCATCGGTCAAAGGCCCTCGCCGTCATGGGAGATCAGCTCTACAAGAAGAGTACCTCTGGAGTCACTCAGCGTTGCATTTTGCCAGAGGAAGGACAATAGATCTTGCAAGAGATTCACTCGGGAACTTGTGGACATCATGTTTCCTCCCGGACGCTAGTTGCCAAGGCATTCCGGGCAGGTTTCTATTGGCCCAGAGCCAACAAGGCTGCCCGAGACATTGTTGACCAATGTGTTGGGTGCCAATTCTACGCGAACCAGTTGCACAAGCCGACGTCAGCTCTGAAGATGATCCCACTCACATGGCCATTAGCCGTCTGGGGACTCGACATGGTCGGTCCACTCCGGACCGGAGCCAGCGGATTCACCCATCTGTTGGTAGCAGTGGATAAGTTTACTAAGTGGATCGAAGCAAAGCCTATAAAGAAGTTGGACTCTCCGACTGCAATCAAGTTCATCAAGGAGATAATCTTCAGGTTCGGAGTTCCTCACAACGTCATCACGGACAACGGGTCAAACTTCGACTCGGACGAGTTCCACGAGTTCTGCTACTCCCAAGGCACTCGGGTAGACTACGCCTCCGTGGCTCACCCGCAGTTGAATGGACAAGCGGAACGGGCGAATGGGATGCTACTCCAAGGGCTAAAGCCACGCCTCATGCGCGACCTGAAGCATGCCGCAGGAGCCTGGGTCACCGAGCTGCCGTCGGTCCTCTGGGGTCTACGGATGACACCGAATCGGTCCACGAACTGCACTCCTTTCTTCATGGTGTACGGTTCAGAAGCTGTCCTACCGAGTGATTTACTGCATAACTCCCCTCAAGTGGATTTGTACTCGGAGGCAGAAGCTGAAGAAGCATGACAGGATGGCCATGACCTCCTTGAGGAAGAGCGCGAGCTGGCGCTCATCAGGTCGATTGCGTACCAGCAAGATCTACGCCGTTATCATGACAGACACGTCAGAGGGCGCGCTTTCCAGGAAGGTGATCTGGTCCTCTAATGGGGTCACCTACCACCGGTAGGGACAAGGACCTGACATCTAGGTCCCACCTAAGGCCAACACCATCATTCAGAGACCCCAGGGTCACAAGTGCAATCGGACGCACACTATGAAGGATTCACTCGGACCTTGCACCGACAACACTCGGACGTCCACCCTCCAGTCGGCCGGTCGCTACCACTCGGACAGAGGAGACGTAAGGACAACATGGAAACTGCAGCAGTTGAGTAGTCTTCAACTAGGCTTTAAACATAGTTATGGCTACCGTTACCTGTAACTGCCATAGTCATAGCTGTGTTAAACATCCTTAACTGCTGTAGTTATTGTCATAAATGCCCAGCGACGTGGTGGTGAAGAGGCCGCAGCGCACTCTATATAAGCCGCCCTCTCCCGCCGTCGCAGGGTTGAGCATCCCTTGTAATCACATCCCCCAAGAGCAAAACAAGCCTCCGGGCAACGAGACGTAGGGCTGTTACCTTCTCCGAGAGGGGCCCGCACTCGTAAAAACCAAGTGTCACACCTGTGCTGTAGCTAGGCTCTGCCCTTCCTTCGTACCCCCAGTATTCATTGTCAGGTTAGCAACCACAACAGTTGGCGCCCACCATGGGGCGGTGCGTTTAGCGAATTTAGCAGTACAGGTGGAATTTCATCATCACCATGTTAGTCGGCGGCGAAATCCGTTTCGGGGCTCTCAGCTTCATCGCTGACAACTCAGCGTGGCTCCCGGAGGCCCCGCTGGACGTGGAGTCGCTGCCGTCTATGGCACGGCACACTTCCGTGCATCTTCATACGGAGTTCTTCTTCAACAGCTATTGGTCCCGTACCGAGTGGTTCCTATCCTTCCCGTCGGGTGCCGTCGCAAGCGCTCCGGGCACTCACGGCTCCAGCGCTGGATCAAGCACGTAGTGGCCGTTTGGGCCGCAGCGGAGCACGTGGCGGCCCTTGAGCCCGACGAGCCCACCCTCAACCTTTTTGCCGAGCTCCATGAGGATTCCATTAGCGAGTCCGAGTGCGAGAGCGTGGAGTCCACCGCTGAGGTCCTCATGGCTGGCACGGAGTAGCGCGGTCCTCCGGGTTATTCCGGACCACATGACGGACACGTGGGCACCTCGCGCGGGAATGATAACGACAACCATGGGAACGACCATCATGATCCTTATATCCCACAAGCTCTCACTCGGGAGCAGAGCAGCGAGCTCCGGTGGAGAAACGAGCAAGCTTTGCACACTGATGTCTACTACACAACTTATTCTTGTAGACTCGTGTTGGGCCTCCAAGCGCAGAGTTTTGTAGGACAGTAGCAATTTTCCCTCAAGTGGATGACCTAAGGTTTATCAATCTGTGGGAGGCGTAGGTTGAAGATGGTATCTCTCAAACAACCCTGCAACCAAATACAAGAAATCTCTTGTGTCCCCAACACACCCAATGCAATGGTAAATTCTATAGGTGCACTAGTTCGGCAAAGAGATGGTGATAAAAGTGTAGTATGGATAGTAGATATAGGTTTTGGTAATCTGAAAATATAAAAACAGCAAGGTAGCAAGTAACAAAAGTGAGCACAAACGGTATTGCAATGCTTAAAAACAAGGCCTAGGGTTCATACTTTCACTAGTGCAATCTCTCAACAATGCTAACATAATTGGATCATATAACCATCCCTCAATGCGCAATAAAGAATCACTCCCAAGTTCCTATTAGTGGAGAACATAAGATAGAAATTATGTAGGATCGAAAGTATGTCTAGAGGGCGGGTTGATTAGACTACTTGACCAAATAAAACCTAATCTTTTCCCAATTTTAGTTGTGGGCAGATTTTAGCAATAGTACATGTCAAGCATCACCCTACACATGCAATTCTAAGAGTATAGCAGCGGAAAATAAGCAATTGCATATGTAAGTAGAGAGGGGAATGGAGATTTCAAACACAATGAAGACACAGTGGTTTTTGGCGTGGTTCCGATAGGTGGTGCTATCGTCCGTCCACGTTGATGGAGACTTCAACCCACAAAGGGTAACGGCTGCGCGAGTCCACGGAGGGCTCCACCCACGAAGGGTCCACGAAGAAGCAACCTTGTCTATTCCACCATGGCTTACGTCCACGAAGGACTAGTCTCACTCGGGGTAGATCTTCACGAAGTAGGCGATCTCCTTGCCCTTACAAACTGCTTGGTTCAACTCCACATCAGGTTGGAGGCTCCCAAGTGACACCTAACCAATCTAGGAGACACCACTCTCCAAAAGGTAATAGACGGTGTGTTGTTGATGAACTCCTTGCTCTTGTGCTTCAAATGATAGTCTTCCCAGCACTCAAACAACTCCTCACAGATTTGGCTATGGTGGAGGAGGGATTTGAGTAGAAAGCAACTTGGGATAGGCTAGAAATCAAGTTTCAAATGGTAGGAATGGAATAGCTTGATCTCAACACATGAGTAGGTGGTTCTCTCTTAGAAAATGTATGGTGGAAGTGTAGGCACGTTCTGATGGCTCTCCATACTGAGAAGGAGGTGGTGAAGGGGTATATATAGCCTCCACACAAAATCCAACTATTACACACTTTTGACCCAATTCGGTGGCACCGAAACAATCATCTCGGTAGCACCGAACTGTGTAAAAGATATGAACGTTAGGAATCTCGGTGGGACCGATACGAACAACTCGGATGGACCGAAGTGCGATGGCTAGGGCAAACCTCATCTCGGTGGCACCGATTGCATCAACTCGGTAGGACCGAAGTGAAGCAATAAGGCAACAGAGAGTTGGCAAGCCATCTCGGTGAGACCAATTTGCAAAACCCGGTGAGACCGAAGTAAGTGCAAACGATTACAGAGAGTTGGCAAGGCCATCTCGGTGAGACCGAGATCCATTTCGGTGCATCCGATTTGTTAGGGTTTTGGCAGTGGCTAAGTCTTGGATGAACTCGGTGGGGCCGGATAGGAAATGTCGGTGGGGCCGAGTTGGAATGTAGGTTTTGGACATATTTGGGATTGAGAGAGTGGTTGATGGTTTAGGAGTACTGTCACTAAGCACTTGAGCAAAAAGACCATTAAGCAACACCTCATCCCCTTTTAATAGTATTGGCTTTCCTATGGACTCAATGTGATCTTGGATCACTAAACCAAAAATGTAGAGTCTTGATCTTTTGCCAATCCTTGTCCTTAGCATTTTGAGGGGTCCACGTCTCTAGTCCATGCCATGCCAATCATTGAACATTCTGAAATCTTAATCTTGAATGGACATTAGTTCAATGAGATATATGTTGTTATGAATTACCAAAACCACCAAGGGAGCAAATGTGCTTTCAATCTCCCCCTTTTTGGTAATTGATGACAACATATAGATCAAAGCTTCGACAAATGATTAAAAGAATGAAATACATCGTCGCTTTGAGAAGTATGTGATAAGAAAGAGCTCCCCCTAAATTTGTGCATTATTAAAAATTTGCGTTTGAATGCAAATGCACAATCGATTAGGCTTATGGGTCACTTTTCCATGTCACATACATCTTGGTGGAGCGCGCAAAATGATATGATTGGAATAGAGAGCACGCATCACCAACATAAGTGAGTGATCATATAAGATAATGAAGAAGATAAACATAGATCATCACAATAAGCATAACATGATCATCACATGAGGTAGCTCACAAGTATAAGCAACATATTAACTGTAGCAAGCACACACATAACAAAGTACCAACAAACAAATAAGTAGCAAAAGAACTCTCGAGAGAAAAACCAACGACCAAAACACTCTCTCTCGAAGCCTATGATCTATACAAATTCTCCCCCTTTGGCAACAAGTACCAAAAAGATCAAACTGTATAGGACTAGTCGGCACTCTAAGCACGGTCCTCCGAAGCTCCTGAAGGCGATCTCCTGCTGGCAGCTCCGGTGTGCGTAGACGGCGTAGAAAGAAGTGCATCCGCGAAGGCTTCTGCAGACGTTTGCTGGGCTGGTGGAGTGGAGACCAGTGGGGGCACTGTGGCAGTAGCAGCTGGTGCAGATACTGTGGTCCTCGGATCCACAACGGGTATCGCAGCAGACCTGGCTGCTCTGGGCTCTGTCTGAAATTGCTGTGTGGTTGGTCTGTCGTCTCCACTGTCATCTGATGGGGCAGTCTTGACAGCATCAACGTCATTCTGCAGTTGTTCTACGGTAGTCTGAATCTCTGTCACCTTCACATCAAGATCATGAAATTTTGTCTCAATAATCCGCTCAAAACTAGCCTGGGTCTGGGTGAGGTTGGCCAAACTTCGCTCAATCCTCAGAGTGGCTTCAAGCAGATATGTCATTTGATCCTTGGGTGTCTTGAGATTGGCGATAGGAGCATTTGGAGCTGATGCCTCCTGAGCTGCTTTTGCTTCCTTTGCTATGCAGATCTTCTCTTGGGCTTCTGCTGAAGTGGGATGCGAAGGATCCATCACTATCACATTGTCCTCAAACTTTGGACAGAGCGGAAAGTGCTCTCGATCAAGAAGGTATGTGCTGGTTCCAACCTTGGAATTGATCAAAATCTGAATATGTGGGGCATATCCGCACGATCTCTTCTGATCTGCTGTAGTCCTCTTGATAGTCTCTACTATCAGGCTCATCACCTTGAACTTCTGAGGTGTATCAAACAAATGCAGCAAATTGATAGAGTGGCCACGAATCATTTTGTCATCTCCTGACTTGGGTAGCAGAGTGTACCGCAAAATGGTGTTCGTTGTGGCTAATCCTGGGAGCAGATGCTTCACTGATCCAAGTTTGTGAGTCTCAAGGTCTTTCTGAGGAATTGCAGTATACATGTTGGCCATGGATTTGTGATCCATCTTGAGCTTGGCATAGATATCAATGTCATCATCCTCTTCCTTGGGTGCACAAAGAAGACTTGCCCACTCAGAGATGGTAGACTGGTATCTGATACCGGATCTCGAATGAAAGATTTACCGAACATTGAGGTTTAGTTAGAGTCACTCCTCCCCCAAGATGGGGGAGCCCTGAGGGGGATGACCAGCAAGTCGGGTTCTCAGGTTAAAGAGACCTGCTTCTTTCTCTGGTTTGCTGCTAAAGCTAGCAGGTAGCGAGGAAAGAGACGGAAAAGCAAGGGCAATATTCCTTTGCTTCTCGGTCCGGTCCGCCGGAAGGGGGGGGAATGAGGTGAGGCCGCTATAGGCCGATCCTCATCGGGGGGGGGGGGAACCTTCCCCGCCCTTACCAAAAAAGAAATTAAGCGCTTTTGCACGTTAATTCTATCCCTCCTTCCCTCGAACTGAGCTAAACCACATAAAAATTCAGCGCAATCTGTACATTACGAGAAACTATACCATTTGTGTGTTACCACCCCGTATGGAGCCATCGTCGTTTTCGGCGTAGCGTGAAGACTTTCCTAGAGTCCCCGAGTTGTTCCGGTCCGACTAGCAACGCCGGCGGAACTTAACCCAAATCCATGCCTTCTCGTACTTTCCTGCTTCAAGTCATCCATATAATGCGGCCATCTGGATAGAAGTGTGCAGTAGAGTAAAACTGCATGACCATCTCATCATTCCACTTGGTCAACTTCTTACCGACAAAGTCATCAACTCCTGCAATCCTGAAGCTTTCATGGACATGGGGAAAGTAGTTCTCATTCTCATCAATGTATTCCCAATCCACCCATTTCATGTCACTGACTATGGGCTTCTTATCAAGCAACACTGTCTCATAAAAATCTTGTTGTTCACGAGTGTGAAAGCGATAGTCACATGCTGTCCTTCTCCTTATAGCATAAGGATCTATCAATTTCCACTGACGCAGCCCTTTATCCTTTCTCAACATCATGTTCTCTGCGACTGGGTGTGCATTGTCATGGTCTGGTATCTTTGGCTTCAACTTTCTGAGCACTAGAGGCTCTTCATCAACATTTGACTCAGGCACTGGGGCCTTGTTCTTCTCTGCAGCTGATATGTTCCTAGTAGATCTCTTCGGTGCTGACACCTTTGGCTTGGCCTTGGGGGCAGCAGTTTTAATTGCATCTGACATAAGCTTTTGAGCTTTTGCAGGGGGTGCAATGGCTGCTGGCTCTTCCTCCTCTTCTTCCTCATCAATCATCATGGAGGGTCTGCCAATCACCCGGGCAATAGTTTTCCTTACTCTCTTCTTCTTGGTTGCAGCTTCACTTGCAACAAAATCCTCATCATCACTGTCTGAGGTTTTCTTCTTCCTTGTTCTCGTTGCAGCTTTTGGAAGATCTGGAGAGCTCCTCTCTCCCTCATAGAAACTTTCAGCTGAGCTTGAGCCTTCACTCATTTCTACATTCTGCTCTGACCTGTTCTGACTGTCACTGCTGATCTGACATCTTGCTGAGCTGACCCTGTGAATAGATAGGTATGGGCAAAGTAGATGAGTCATCACAAAAAGCAGATAATTTTCATAAAATTTGAGTTCAACTCTTAGTTTCAAGTTTTCACAGGATGCATATCGGATGGACCGAGTTGATCATATCGGTGATACCGAAGCACACTACAGAAACCTTACACGTCACTTCGGTCAGACCGATATGGGGTTCGGTGGCTCCGAGATGCTAGAGTTTCACTGAGATTTACTTTCGGTCTCACTGATTCGTACAACTCGGTGGCACCGAGACGTACTAGTGCTATGTCCAGAGGCCAAATCGGTGGAACCGAAAACTTTGAATCGGTCGGTCCGAGATGCATTCTGCGGAAACTTAAACCTAAAAATTTCGCTCGAATCTAATCTACGGAGTTTGTAGTGTAGCAGGAGTTCTCAATCCATGGCATGAATTCAGGCAGTCCAATCGTGCATTGAATCGGAAAAGGGAAGCACGAAAGGGATCGAATCTCACCCTAACTTGGTGGAGATCCTCTACGGCGGCAACGGCGGAGGAGATTCCCGTTGACGGCGGCGGAATCCGGCGGCAAGAGCTCGCTGGAGACGACGGCGAAGTCCGAAGACGAAGGGCGACGGCAGCAACGGGGAGCGGGAACGAGTGGGGTTGAGAAATTTTAACTGTTCAGTCCGCGCGATATATATACCCATACGCTGTCGGTGGCGCCGAGTTGAACAACTCGGTGGCACCGATATGTGTAACTGCACGCAGTATAGCACATAGGTGGCGCCGAAATGGTTCAATTCGGTAGCACCGAGATGGAAAACCTAGATCAATCTAAATGATTTCGGTTGGACCGAGTTGGAGTGAATTGTTTCTGATGAAATCATTTAGAAGGTTTTGGAGGTTCAGCCCTTTCAGATCTGTGGCTCTGAGTGCTCCTCACCCGGAGGGTCCGAAAATGACTTGTTCAATTTTTGTGATGCAGCAAGAATAGAATTTGAGACAAGAAAGCATAGATAGCTAGAGAAGGTACTTAGGCATTCTTGTACATCCACTTGGCCAGAAAAACCAAGACAATCAAAACAACAAATGGATGTCCTCGAATGATGAACACATACAAACCAACATACTCACACAATAAGATAGCAAATGAAATATGTGTCAAACATGCACAACCAATTCTAGCATCTATCAAGCAATGGCGATGACTAGGTCATCTATATATGAGTATATTGACTTAGGAGCCAAATGAGAACATTTGATCATAGGTCATACTCATCGTTTAAGCACAAGTGGGGTTACCACTTTTACATAAAGCATTAATGTGTTCACACCATTAGAGTTGCTTTAGCTCAATTGCTTAGAGCAAAGCTCCCCCTAGATGTGATATCCCCCCTAGGAGGGATGAACTAACCTTGGGTTTTGTCGATGATGACTTCATGTAGATGTTGAAGGTGTGGATGCTCAATGTTGATGTAGACCATCAAGAGTTGGGAGCAATCCTTTGGAGTTTTGTGCTTTCAATACCTACATGGGTTAGTCCCACACAAGGAACATACAAGGATATCCATAGACATAGAGTGAAATACACATATGATGATGTCCATGAATGGATTGAATACCTTGTCCCCTGCCTTACCAACAAGAGGGTTTGTGACTCCATGAACTAGTGCAAAATGTGGAATTTGGTTGCACAAGTCCTTGCCATAAAGAATATGAGTGAATTTTGTTGGCGGAGTCACCCTCAAGAACTCTCTAGTTCTTCTTCTTTTGGACCCACATCAACTTGATGGGAATCCTTGGAGTTGTAGTAGCACTTGATGAAGTAGAACTTGATGAAGTCTTGGGAACCCACTTGACCATGGCTTGAGGAGCTTCTTCAAATGAATCAATCTCTTCTTGAAGCTTGTCCTTGCCTTTTAGCTTGTGGTCTTGTGGTGGAAGATCTTCTTGCGCTTGTGTTCCCTTGAAGGAAGTAGGATCATACTTCTCTTGTTGAGGAACAAACTTCGTCTTGGGGTATTGATCTTCTTCCCACTCAACTCCATTGGCATTGAACTTTCGTTCAAAACCAACACCTTGGTTCTTCCGGTTCCTTCCTTGCTTGCGTACAATTTCCTCAAATTGCTTACTCCTGGCAAGACTCTTGTAGACACCTTTTTCTATAATTCCTTTCAATAGCATATTTTCTTGCTCAAGTGTAACTTGGCTAAGAGAATCATTAGTGGAATTAATAGAACTACTAGAAGTAACAACATTGGATTTAGCATTGTTATTGTTACTACTAGAGGTAGAACCATTTTTACCCTTGTTGCTAGTTTGCTTAGATTTAACTTGTGGCATAAAGGTAGACAAGAGTAAACGTTTGGCAAGATATGAAGAACTCTTCTTTCGAAGATCGTCATTGATAGCTTTAAGAAACTCATGCTCTTGCTCTAAATTTAGCTTCTCGAAGCGTAGCTTCTCATGAGTTCTTATAAGTTCTCTATGATCCTCTTGAGTTGTTTCATGAGCTAACTTAAGAGCATTTAGTTCTTTAGTTAGACGCTCAATCTCCTTCATAGCATTGTCACTCGTTTCCTCTTAACTATCATAATTACTAGCATTTTCATTATAGCTCACATTACTAGCCCTATCAACAAGTAAGTCATCATCCGTCCACGTTGATGGAGACTTCAACCCACATAATCATAATATTCAATCCACATAAAGAACTCCAAGGAGCACCCCAAAGTTTCTATCGGAGAAAAGATAATGAAAACATGCATCAACCCCTATGCATAGATTGCCCCAATGTCACCACGGGAATCCATGAGTTGAGTGCCAAAACATATATCAAGTGAATCAATATAATACCCCATTGTCACCACGGGTATTCATATGCAAGACATACATCAAGTGTTCTCAAATCTGAAATATTCAATCCAACAATAACGAAACCTCAAAGGGAAAATATTCGATTCATCACAACGAGGATAGAGAGGGAAGAAACACCATATGATCCAACTATATTAACAAAGCTCGCGATACATCAAGATTGTGCCATATCAAGAACACGAGAGAGAGAGAGATAAAACACATAGCTACTGGTACAAACCCTCAGCCCCGAGGGTGAACTACTCCCTCCTCGTCATGGAGACCGCCGGGATGATGAAGATGGCCTCCGGTGATGATTCCCCCCTCCGGCAGGGTGCCGGAAAAGGGCTGTAGATGAGATTGTGGAGGTATAGAGGCTTGCGGCGGCGTAAAAACTCATTTACGTTAACTTTCGGGGGTTTCTGAATATATATGATTTTTTGGCGTTGGAATCACGCGAAGAAGGGCCACAGGGTCCCAGGAGGCACCAGGGCACGCCTGGGGGGGGGGGGGGGCTGGCGCGCCCTGGTGGCTCGTGGGGCCCCTGTGGGTCTTCTGGCCACCTCCCGAAGCTTCTAGTGTCTCTTATGTTACAGAAAAAATCGTCAAAAAGTTTCACTGCATTTGGACTTCATTTGATATAGATTTTCTGGAAAACCAAAAACAAGCAGAAAACAACAACTGGCATTGGGTACTAGGTCAATATGTTAGTCCATGAAAATCATATAAAAGCCATATAAAAGTGCACCAAAATCATACAAAACTATAATAAACATGGCATCAATACTTCATAAATTATAGATACGCTGGAGACGTATCACACACCCCCGTCACCGGGACGACTCCTGAGGCCCTGGCCATGGAGTCGACGCGTTTGGCCACTCTGGCTGAACGAGACCGCCTGGAGCGGCTTTAGAAGGAGTTGGACGACCGCACTCGCCAGCAACCAAGTCCCAGTCGGCACAAGCGCTAGCTGTTCCCGAGTGATCAGCCTCGAAAGTACCAGGTGCTGAACACCCCTCTGCAGAACCTGGCGGCAGCTATCAGGATCACTGATTCCATCCAGCCCTTCGATTCCGCATCCGGGGAAGGGATCAATCAGATCCAAGCGCTCTTGAAGACGGCCCTATCGCAGATTGCGGCAGTGTCGCAGTCCCGCGATCGGTTCCACAGCGCATCAGTGCGCGCTGAGACTGTCCAGTCGACCCATAGTCCTCTGGGCTCAGGAAGACACCGGGCTTCACCTTCCTCTAGAGACCACCACGGGGAGCGGAGGCGCGACCGAGTCATTTCTCCCCGGCGATTTGATGATTACGATCAGACCCGCATGCCCCCTCTGCGGGACGTCCCATACGGGCGCCAGCTCTATGGTGCAGGCGCTCTCCCAGGAACGATCGCAGGCCGAGCCCCTCGTACCGTCCGGGTAACCTCCGGGACCCTCATTTCAATGCGAGATCCGTCCTCGCTCAGAACTTGGTCGACAGAGGGAGGGCCCTGAGGGAAGGCCTTGACGCTGATGTTCTGTGTGGTTCCGCACCCTCCGGGCCTGAGTGTTTCAGTAGGTATATTCGGGCCGCTGATATCCCGAACAATTTCAGATTGGCAACTGGCATTAGCAAGTTCACTAGCGAGTCGATGCCGGAGATTTGGTTAGAGGACTACCGAGTGGCCGTCCAGATCAGCGGCGGCAACGACAATGTGGCTATGAAGCATCTGCCGCTGATACGTCTCCAACGTATATATAATTTTTGATTGTTCCATGCTGTTATAATATCAATCTTGGATGTTTTTATAATCATTTACAGCAATTATATATCATTTTTGGAGACTAACCTATTAACCTAGTGCCCAGTGCCAGTTGTTGTTTTCTGCCCTATTTTTGTTTTACAGAAAATCAATGCCAAACGAAGTCCAAATGCCATGAAACTTTTTGGAGATTTTTTATTGGACCAGATAAACACTGGAAGCTTCGGGAGAGGGCCAGAATATGAAGGAGTGGGCCACGAGGCACCAGGGCGCGCCCTGGTACCTCGTGGGGCCCACCCAGCTCCGTTTGACCTAATTCTTCCACTATAAATTCAGAAAAAATCAGAAACCATCAGGGGAGTCCACGAAATACTTTTTCCGCCGCCGCAAGTTTCTGTTCCAGAGAGATCCCATCTGGAGGCCTTCTTCGGTACTCCGCCGGGGGGGGGGGGAATCGATCACGGAGGGGTTCTACATCAACCTTGCTGCTCTTCCGATGATGCGTGAGTAGTTTACCACAGACCTTCGGGTCCATAGGCAGTAGCTAGATGGCTTCTTCTCTCTTTTTGATCTTCAATACAATGTTCTCCTCGATGTTCTTGGAGTTCTATCCGATGTAATCACTTTTTGCGGTGTGTTTGTTGGGATCCGATGAATTGTGAGTTTATGATCAGATTATCCATGAAATTATTTGAGTCTTTGCTGCACTCTTTTATGCATGATTATTATAGCCTCGTATTTCTTCTCTGATCTATTGATTTGGTTTGGCCAACTAGATTGATTTATCTTGCCATGGGAAGAGGTGCTTTGTAGTGGGTTCGATCTTGCGGTGCTCAATCCTAGTGACAGAAAGGGACATGACACGTATGTATCATTGCTACTAAGGGTAAAAAGATGGGGTTTATTCATACGTGAGTTTATCTTGTCTACATCATGTCATCGTTCTTAAGGCATTACTCCCTTCTTATGGACTTAATACACTAGATGCATGCTGGATAGCGGTCGATGTGTGGAGTAATAGTAGTAGATGTAGGCAGGAGTCGGTCTACTTGTATTGGACGTGATGCCTATATACATGATCATTGCCTTGAATATCGTCATGATTATTTGCTTTTCTATCAATTGCCCAACAGTAATATGTCTACCCACCGTATGCTATTTTCTCGAGAGAAGCCTCTAGTGAAACCTATGGCTCCCGGGTCTATCTAAATCATATTACTAAAACCCTAAAAATATTGCTGCCGTTTTCTTTTATTTATTTTATTTTGTATTTTTGTTTCAATCTATCTATCTATCACATACAATTTAATCTTGCAATTGACCGCCGAGAGATTGACAACCTCTCGTTTGCGTTGGGTGCAAGGATTTGTTGTTTGTGTGCAGGTGCTGCTAACGAGGTGTTGCGTGATTCTCCTACTGGTTCGATAACCTTGGTTTCATAACTGAGGGAAATACTTATCTCTACTGTGCTGCATCATTCCTTCCTCTTCGGGGATAATACCAATGCAAGCTACAAGTAGCAGGAAGAATTTCTGGCGCCGTTGCCGGGGAGATGTGGCACCCCGGCTCAGAGAACCGGTTTACCAGTGTTTCCAGCCCAGAGATCATGTCTTCTGGAAACACACAACTACTTGGAACAGACCTGAACTGAACTTTATTAAAATATCTCGAGTACAAGCTCATAATTTACATGCTAGCGAGGCCAGAAGCACTGCACGTGCTGAGAAAAATATCTACATTATTTATGGAACATAGCAGGGCCTCGATACTACTGGGTAGACTACGGCGTAGCGGAACATAGCGCGAAAAACTCCATCCACAGGGACACTGCTGTGGACACGGTCTAGTTAGCGTAGCACGAACCTTCGGGACCTCCGTCCTCGGCTTCTCCTGCATCTGGCATGATACACCAGGTGAGTTCTTGGAATGTACTCGCAAGCTCATGGCAACCAAAACAATGCAGCAGACAATAGCATGGCAATTAACAAGTTAAAAGATTAGGTTGCTCACTTACTGGTACCCAGTACCAACTTACTCTCATCTGGGTTGTCCCACAACCCTCGGAATGCTCATAATCCACAGAGCACTTCCGAACATAAGACAAGTTCTTCCATCATTATTATCATTATGGTTGACCATCCTAGAGAGGCCTAAACGGACTGTCCAATACCGTGGACGCGGCTATTCGAATAGGTTTTACACTCTGCAGAGGTTGCGCACTTTACCCACACCATGGAGTACCTGGCCTCGTGATCCCATTCGGGTGGACCGGTGGTGCTCCAACGAAACCTGCCTGACCCGTGACCCCTCTATCGTACCACCGACAATCATACCCTCCCAGGGTCATGTCCTGGGTGGCCCCTGTGTCACCCCGTGACAACTGCCACCGTCGTGGCCAAACTAAACTGTCCCAAACGGGGACGCCGGCAAAATAACTCAACTGGGCTCACAGGATTATCGTCGTCTACCTGATCAGGGCAGCACGCACGCATAACCCTCCCTAGTTTGGTGGTACCGATAAAAGAGCACAAAGCCAGACCAAGTCAAGGCCGTCCATACCGGCAAATGTGACTGCACGGAAAAGTCCGGGTAGGTGGCTCTTGATCAACCAACTAAGTTTAGTGTTATCAAGAATTTAACTAGTATGAATATTTATCAGGAATAATTTAATATGGCAGTAGCTAAGCAATTAAATAAGTTAATAGGAATTTATCACATATCAAAATAATGCATGAAATTCAATAAAATAACCAACACTATTGAAATGCCTCATGCAATGGATGACATGGCTTGCCTTGCACAGTTGGGTTGTCCACAAACTCCTGGGCTTCAAATCCAAAGTTATTTCCCTCTGAAAATATTTTTAAAAAGCAATGGAAAATGTCATATGCTACTGTTTTGAGCACTAGAAATTCTGTGAACATGGGAAAAATACCAAATTTGGCCAGAAAATAAAGGAGCTCAAGACAAACCAGATGCAAAAAGAGTCAATTGATTTGGACTTATGGTTTAAAAGTTATGAACGGTCAAAGTTTTGGTCAATATCTGGAATTAAAACAGAAAATAGAAAAACTGCCAGGGGGCCACGTCGAAGGCGTAATCCGCCTGGGCGTCTCCACTTACCCCTTCGACGTGTGGCTGACGAGCGGGCCCCGCGGTCAGGTTTAAAAGGGGAGGGGAGGGAACAGAAGACCGCGGCGCTCCGGCGACGTTCGCCGGCGATACAGACGGCGGCGAGGTCGGGAGAGAGGGGGAATGGATCGAGCACTCCGAGACGGACATGCACGTACCAGTGGCTTGGCGAACGGTGGCCGGACGGCGTCGTCCCCTTCTTCTCCGGCGGCGGCGGCGCTCAGGTGTTGTCGGAGACGGCGACTCCGGCAGCAATTCGACCGGGCAAGGGCTGAGGCGAGGTCAGTGGAGCGAGCTGAGCTCGATGGTGAAGTCGGTGGAGCTCGGGGAGGAGAGAATCGGTGGGGAGGCAGAGCTCGGGTGGCGGTGGATCTCCGGCGAGGTTCGAGGCCAGAGGGCCTCTCGGCCGTGGCTTGGGCTCGGGGAGGTCGATTGGGAGGAGGAGGAGTCGGTTGAGGAGCTCGGGAGAGGCCGGGGGGGGGGGGGGTATTTGTAGCAGGAGGCGAGCTCGGGGGAGTTCTCTGGAAGCGGCGGGATTCAGGCCACGTCGCCGGCGCAAGGACGGCGAGCTGGCCGTCGCGACGTGGGGAGAAGTGACGGGAGCTAGTAGGAGGAGTTAAGGCAGGCAATGGAGGCTAGCGGAGGAAGACGACGCGCCGCACGCCACAGTGCAGCCACGGGCGGCACAGTGCCCGGGTGCGTGGCGGCCGGCGAGCTCGATTCCGGTGAGGGGAATGATCGGGAGAGGGTTACGTGGACGGCATCGACGAAGTCGGCACCTCAGGACATCAAATGGCAGGGAGAGGTCACTGGAATGACCTCGGCCGTCGCCGGCGAGGTGCAGAGCACGCGTACTGGCATGCCAGTACCGTGCTCACCACGGGAGGTGATGTCTCGAGGCCGTCCAAGTCCAGCGCACTGTGTCTAGGGCCTTCTCCTTTGATCACTTAGCCTCTCTATGCGTTTGGTTCGACTAGGTTCACTCTGAACCGAAGTGTAGCTTCAGCTACAGTTTCTGACAGAAAAATTGAGAGAGATGTAGAGGAGAGGTGAGCTGGGGATGGAGCCAAAGGAGATGTCTGGGGTGATCTACTTTGGAAGGACTATGAGCTGACCAAGTTTGAGAGGATTTGAACAAGATTTGAATATAGTTCATGTACAAGTGTTGTACTGAACCAGAAACAGAGATGAGCTTGATGCACTCATCTGGTTGATCTTCTGTGGCTGAATTTTGGTATGGCGGGGTTATTTGGTGAGGAGAAGATGCCATAATTTTTTTAGCTCAATTGGAAACCTCTGGCTAGTACTTCCTTCACAGAGGTTCTAACTGAACAGAAACTTGGCAGAATATTGGTGATGAAAATTTGTACTGGACAAGATGATATTTTTGGATATTGTGGGAATATAGGTTCCCTAATATCTCAGGGAATTTTCTAGGAATTAATTGAGTAGGGAAAATATAAGCTCCTTCACAAATGACCAGTACTGTCCAGAGAGCAAATGGAGTTTTCTGGAATAAACTTTGTACTGGACCATGAAATGTTTTTGGAGATTGTGGGAGTAGATGATGACAAGAAGGTCTGGGATTAATTTGGGATTTTTCTGATCACCAGAATTATAGGTTGCTTTGTAACCCATAGTGATGACAGATTTTCCCAAAGGAGGAAAATGAATATTTGGGAAAGATGAATAATTGGAAATTGATCCAGATGGTGAGTGACAAGATTTTGGCAAGATGCTGAGGGCTCTGGATCACTGAGAGGAATTCATAAGTCCAAAGTCAACTGAAACGGTTCAAAATCCATCCAAATTGCAAATAAAGCCAGAAAGATTTCGAAAAGAAAAAGTTGCCAAAAACCAGGGTGTCACAAACCTACCCCCCTTAGAATGAATCTCGTCCTCGAGATTCGGTTGCTCAGGGAACAAGTGTGGATAGGCTGATCTCAGAAAATCCTCTCTTTCCCAGGTAGCCTCTTCCTCAGTATGATGATCCCGCAATACCTTGTAAAATCTGATTGTCTTACTCCTGGTGGTCCTTTCCATCTCATCCAATATTCTGACAGGTCTTTCCTCGTATGTCAGATCTTTGGTCAATTCCAGCTCACTCATATCTGCTTGCTTGATCGGGGGTGCAATGCACTTTCTCAACTGTGATATATGGAAGACGTCGTGAACGTCCGACAGCTCTGGTGGTAACTCTAGCTGATATGCCACTCTACCTCTTCTAGCCATGACTGGAAAGGGTCTGATATACCTCGGTGCAAGCTTTCCTCGGGTATGGAACCTTTTTATTCCTTTCATGGGGGTAACTCGGAGATACGCATATTCTCCGGGCTCAAAAGTTACTTCCCGGTGCTTCGGGTCATAATAGCTCTTTTGACGGGACTTGGCTGCTCGAAGACGCTCCTGAATATCCTTGACTTGTTCCTCAGCCTCAAGCATCAAATCCGTGCCGAAGATACGACTGTGTCCTGTCTGGGACCAATTTAAAGGAGTGCGGCATTTCCGTCCGTACAGAGCTTCAAACGGTGACATCTTGAGACTTGACTGATAGCTGTTATTGTAGGAGAATTCTGCATAGGGTAGACTGTCCTCCCATTTGGGTCCATGGGCGAGAGCACAGGACCGAAGCATATCTTCCACTATCTAATTCACACGTTCTGTCTGCCCATCTGTCTATGGGTGATATGCCGTACTATGCTTTAGCATAGTTCCCAGGGCTTGATGCAATCACAGCCAAAATGCTGAGGTAAACAGGGAGCCTCTATCTGATGTGATAGACTTGGGTACTCCATGAAGGCTGACTATCCGGGACATGTAGAGCTGTGCGAGCTGATTCGCGTTGAAAGTGGTCTTTACCGGAAGGAAGTGAGCCACTTTCGTAAGTATATCCACGATGACCCAGATAGCATCATGGCCTCTTGTGGACTTGGGTAGTCCGATAATGAAGTCCATGCATATGTCATCCCATTTCCACTGGGGAACTGGTAAAGGTTGCAGTAGCCCAACGGGTTTCTGATGTTCAGCCTTGACTCTGTTGCAGATGTCACAACATGCGACATAGTATGCTATGTCCTTTCTCATTCCTGGCCACCAAAAGGTTTCTCGCAGATCCTGGTACATTTTTGTTCCTCCCTGATGGATAGAATATGCAGATTCATGTGCCTCTCTGAGTATTTGCTGTCTCAGGCTGTCTTGATCAGGCACGCATATTCGGTTCTCAAACCATACAGTGTCCTGGTCATCAATTCGGAAGGACTTGGCCTTCCCTAGCGGAATGCGCTCTCTGATCTCTTGCATTTCTTGGTCTGGGGTAATTTCCATTGTATCCGGGCTGATTGGGCCGCATAACACCATATTCAACTTGGCAAATTCTTCTCGCATCCTAGGATGCATTCCCTCCATGAGTGCATTCAGGGTACCTTGCTTTCTGCTAAGGGCATCGACGACCACATTGGCTTTTCCTGGATGATAATTAATCCCAAGGTCATAATCCTTGACCAATTCAAGCCATCTTCTCTGCCCGAGGTTCAGATCAGGCTGAGTGAAAATATACTTAAGACTCTTGTGGTCTGTGTATATTTCACATCGTTGTCCAATGAGATAATGCCTCCAAATCTTCAATGCATGAATCACGGCTGCCAGTTCCAAATCATGAGTGGGATAGTTCTCTTCATGAGGTCGTAGCTGTCTGGATGCATAGGCTACAACCTTTCCCTCTTGCATTAACACGCAGCCGATTCTACGCCTGGAAGCATCACAATATATGTCGAAGCTCTTGTGAATGTCTGGAAGAACTAAGACAGGAGCTGTAGTTAGCCTCGTCTTTAATTCCATGAAGCTGCTATCACATTCTTCCGTCCAGGCAAATTTGTGGTTCTTCTTCAGTAGCTTTGTCAATGGCTTGGCTATTTTTGAGAAGCCTTCGATGAAGCGACGGTAGTAGCCTGCCAATCCCAGAAAGCTACGGACTTCCGTTACTGTGGCTGGGGTCTTCCAGTTTAATACCGCGGTCACTTTGCTGGGGTCGACAGCCACACCTTGTTCTGACAGAACATGTCCCAGAAATCCCACCTCTTTTAGCCAAAATTCGCATTTACTGAATTTGGCATATAAGCGATGGGTCCTTAGTCTTTCCAGGACAGTACGGAGGTGTTTCGTGTGCTCTTCTTCATCTTTGGAGTAGATGAGAATGTCATCGATGAATACTACCACAAATTTGTCCAAAAAGTCCATGAAGACCTTATTCATCATGCTCATGAAATATGCTGGAGCATTTGTCAGCCCGAATGACATGACTGTAAACTCATACAGACCATATCTGGTAGTGAAGGCTTTCTTGGGGATATCCTCTTTCCTTATTTTTAGCTGATGATACGCCGTTCGGAGGTCAATCTTGGAGAATACCCGGGCTCCGTTCAACTGGTCAAACAGATCATCAATGCGGGGGAGCGGATATTTATTCTTGATGGTGACCTCATTCAGCTGGCGGTAGTCCACGCACATTCGTAGGCTGCCATCCTTCTTCTTGACAAACAGCACGGGTGATCCCCATGGTGAAGTGCTTGGATGAATATACCCTTTTTGCAATAATTCATCCAACTGTTTCTTCAATTCCACCAGCTCTGGGGAAGGCATGCTGTAGTACTTCTTGTATATTGGAGCAGTTCCGGGAACAACATCAATAGCAAACTCTAGTTCCCGATCAGGTGGCATTCCCGGTATCTCTTCTGGAAATACGTCCGGAAATTCACTGACTACCGGAATTAGACTTATGTCTGTAGCTGTGGCTTTGAATGCCATTCCCTTCTTTGACATCACTCTGCTAGCAGTGAATTGCACTGTTTGGCCTGCCGGGTTAACCAGTGTCACCTTCCTGGTGGCACAGTTGATACACACCTGGTGTGGTACCAACCAATCCATTTCCAGTATTATATCTAGTCCAGGGGATTCAATGGCAATGACGGTGGCTGGAAACTTCACATCGTGTATCAAGATTTCCAGATTCTTGTATATCACATTTGTTCTGAGCATGGAGCCAGGGGATTGTACCACCATGATTTTGTCCAAAAGGGAAGGAGAAAATTTGTGCAAGGTGGCAAAACTCCGCGAAATAAACGAATGAGAAGCTCCAGAGTCAAATAAAATTATTGCAGGTATGTTGTTAACAGAAAACATACCAAGGACTACATCTGGTGCTTCACGGGCTTCCTCAGCTGAGATATGATGGATTTGGCCGCGATAGAAGTTTGTATTGGGGCAGCGTCCAACACTTTTGACTTGTGGCTTGAGGTCGGATGGTGGCTTCCCATTTCTTGCGGGGCATTGCTTGGAGTAGTGCCCGTTCTGGCCGCAAGTTAAGCATGTGTTGTTGCGGCGGCAGTCCTCCAGCACTGGCTGTTTGCCGAAGGTCTTATCCTGGCTGACAGGCTTATTGTTATTGTTGCCATGGTTCCAGGCAGGCTTGTATTCAGATGAACTTGGTTGCCAGATACGCGGCTTCTACACAAACTGCTCACGGTTGTCCTTCTTGGGTTCAAACTTCCGCTTGTGGTCATTATATCCTGACTTATGCTCTCGTTCAGCTATGAAGGCCTTGTTTACCAGAGTCTGAAAGTCAGGGAAGTCCAGCATACAAAGCTTACAACGGAGGGTATGATTCAGCCCTCCGAGGAATCGATTAATCTTCCTTTCTTCTGTGGACACGTCGTGGGTAGAGTACCGTGCCAGATTATTGAACTTATTCAGATACTCACCTACTGACATATTCCCTTGAGTAAGAGCCAGAAATTCCCTCTGCTTCACCTTCATTATGCCAGTAGGAATATGATACTTGCGGAATACCTCTTTGAATTTCTCCCAAGAAATATCCTCTCCAGAAGGCCATAACATTTTTGTATTGTCCCACCATATGGCTGCTGGTCCCTCCAGGTAGTGAGTGACGAAAGGAACCTTATCTGCCTCATCACAGCGGGCTATGTCCAATTTATTTTCCATAGTCCTCAGCCAGTCATCAGCTTCCATTGGATCCACAACTTGACTAAAACTGGGTGGCTTTGTCCGCTGAAAATCAGACAGCTTAGAGTGTGTCCCATTGTGGTTGTTCTGACCCACCATAGTCTGCATACTTTTAAGAAATTCCATGAGATCTTGGTTTCTTTTCTCTTCGAACATTCTCATAATCTGATCAGTGGTAGGTGACTGTGGTGGTAGAGGTGGCAAATCTTCTGGTGGCTGTCCTGCCTGTCTGGCGGATCGACGAACGGGAGTTCCATCGCCGCCTTGAGTACTACACATCTTCATCCTAAATTTTTGTTCCCATTGCAAAATACCGAATCGATGAGGAGAAGCAGGGTAGTATGACACCAGAAAAGAAGCCAAATAAAAAGAGCGAATAAAGAAAGCAACATAATTATACAAGGCAACCCAACATCATACATGACAAGCTAGTAGGGGATGATCATGACTAGACTGCTCAGACGGCAGTTGACATATGCAGGGATGCCATGATGCATGCACTGAAACTCAAGCCTCCGCTTTAGTGACGCGGGTGGCACGAACACTGATAGACTGAAGACTCCTCGTCGTCTGACTCTGACTCGGAATCTGAGCTAATGATGTGAACCTCGGCCTCCGGATCAAAGGAAACACGATGACGCTGACGGGAAGGTTCTCCCTCAGAAGGAGAAGAAGCACGACGCCGCAGCATTGGGGCAGCTGGAGTAGCTAAGAGTGAGGCCCACTCCGACGGGGTCTCACGTCGGCTACCAGACGAAATGCCTGGCAGGCCGAACGAACTAGAAGGAGTGTCGGAAGATGGGATGGGTGGAGTGTATATAGGTGAAAACGGAGGGGGAGGAGGAGACTGTGCTGCCGCAACAGCAGCAAGTGCCTCGCGGGCAGAAGTTAGCTCGTCGGCTAGAGAAGTGATCATACAGTAACTGGCATTCAAATAACGAGATAAAACACCAGTAGCACGATCACTCGCCGGATCAACGGGTGCGAAAAGGACTCGCCCTGTCGTAGGCGACAGGGTGGGATAGTGAAAGAAACCTGGATGAGTCTGCATCTCGACCTCGTGGAAGCACAAGTCAGTGATAGCCTCCATCGCAGCAAACTGGATCGCCAACTCCGGAGTAGAAGCATTTCCGCCCTTGGAAGATCGGGAGTAGCTGGCAATATCTGAACTCGTAGTGAGAAAGGCTTCCGCGTGATACTCGAATACTGAACCAGCAAGCTGCTCTCGAAACACCTGGAACACTGGGTCTTCGCCGTTGGGATACAGCCGAAGCCAGACGCTACGGAGAAGTACTGGAAAAGTGAACGGTGCCGGCTCATGATTGTAGTGGTACGGAACTGGTGCCATCTACACTCATCAAACCAGCGGTTAGCATAATAAAGACTATATGCATGCCATGCAATGCAAGCAATCAGATGCAACAATCAGATGCAGCAAGCAAGACATATCAAGACTCTAAACTACTCGCGGTTCTAGCGCAGGGTTAACTAGGGTGTCCTACAGTCAGCACGGCTCTGATACCAAGCGTTGTGGCACCCCGGCTCAGAGAACCGGTTTACCAGTGTTTCCAGCCCAGAGATCATGTCTTCTGGAAACACACAACAACTTGGAACAGAACAGAACTGAACTTTATTAAAATATCTCGAGTACAAGCTCATAATTTACATGCTAGCGAGGCCAGAAGCACTGCACGTGCTGAGAACAATATCTACATTATTTATGGAACATAGCAGGGCCTCGATACTACTGGGTAGACTACGGCGTAGCGGAACATAGCGCGGAAAACTCCATCCACAGGGACACTGCTGTGGACACGGCCTAGTTAGCGTAGCACGAACCTTCGGGACCTCCGTCCTCGGCTTCTCCTGCATCTGGCATGATACGCCAGGTGAGTACTTAGAATGTACTCGCAAGCTCATGGCAACCAAAACAATGCAGCAGGCAATATCATGGCAATTAACAAGTTAAAAGATTAGGTTGCTCACTTACTGGTACCCAGTACCAACTTACTCTCATCTGGGTTGTCCCACAACCCTCGGAATGCTCATAATCCACAGAGCACTTCCGAACATAAGACAAGTTCTTCCATCATTATTATCATTATGGTTGACCATCCTAGAGAGGTCTAAACGGACTGTCCAATACCGTGGACGCGGCTATTCGAATAGGTTTTACACTCTGCAGAGGTTGCACACTTTACCCACACCATGGAGTACCTGGCCTCGTGATCCCATTCGGGTGGACCGGTGATGCTCCAACTAAACCTGCCTGACCCGTGACCCCTCTATCGTACCACCGACAATCATACCCTCCCAGGGTCATGTCCTGGGTGGCCCCTGTGTCACCCCGTGACACCTGCCACTGTCGTGACCAAACTAAACTGTCCCAAACGGGGACGCCGGCAAAATAACTCAACTGGGCTCACATGATTATCGTCGTCTACCTGATCAGGGCAGCACGCACGCATAACCCTCCCTAGTTTGGTGGTACCGATAAAAGAGCACAAAGCCATACCAAGTCAAGGCCGTCCCATACCGGCAAATGTGGCTGCACGGAAAAGTCCGGGTAGGTGGGTCTTGATCAACCAACTAAGTTTAGTGTTATCAAGAATTTAACTAGTATGAATATTTATCAGGAATAATTTAATATGGCAGTAGCTAAGCAATTAAATAAGTTAATAGGAATTTAGCACATATCAAAATAATGCATGAAATTCAATAAAATAACCAACACTATTGAAATGCGTCATGCAATGGATGACATGGCTTGCCTTGCGCTGTTGGGTTGTCCACAAACTCCTGGGCTTCAAATCCAAAGTTATTTCCCTCTGAAAATATTTTTAAAAAGCAATTGAAAATGTCACATGCTACTGTTTTGAGCACCAGAAATTCTGTGAACATGGGAAAAATACCAAATTTAGCCAGAAAATAAAGGAGCTCAAGACAAACCAGATGAAAAAAGAATCAATTGATTTGGACTTATGGTTTAAAAGTTATGAACGGTCAAAGTTTTGGTCAATATCTGGAATTAAAACAGAAAATAGAAAAATTGCCAGGGGGCCACGTCGAAGGCGTAATCCGCCTGGGCGTCTCCACTTACCCCTTCGACGTGTGGCTGACGAGCGGGCCCCGCGGTCAGGTTTAAAAGGGGGAGGGGAGGGAACAGAAGACCGCGGCGCTCCGGCGACGTTCGCCGGCGATACAGACGGCGGCGAGGTCGGGAGAGAGGGGGAATGGATCGAGCACTCCGAGACGGACATGCACGTACCAGTGGCTTGGCGAACGGTGGCCGGACGGTGTCGTCCCCTTGTTCTCCGGCGGCGGCGGCGCTCGGGTGTCGTCGGAGACGGCGACTCCGGCAGCAATTCGATCGGGCAAGGGCTCAGGCGAGGTCAGTGGAGCGAGCTGAGCTCGATGGTGAAGTCGGTGTAGCTCGGGGAGGAGAGAATCGGCGGGGAGGCAGAGCTCGGGTGGCGGCAGATCTTCGGCGAAGTTCGAGGCCAGAGGGCCTCTCGGCCGTGGCTCGGGCTCTGGGAGGTCGATTGGGAGGAGGAGGAGTGGGTTGAGGAGCTCGGGAGAGGCCGGGGGGGCTATTTATAGCAGGAGGCGAGCTCGGGGGAGTTCTCTGGAAGCAGCGGGATTCAGGCCACATCGCCGGTGCAAGGACGGCGAGCTGGCTGTCGCGACGTGGGGAGATGTGACGGGAGCTAGCAGGAGGAGTTAGGGCGGGCAGTGGAGGTTAGCGGAGGAAGACGACGCGCCGCACGCCACAGTGCAGCCACGGGCGGCACAGTGCCCGGGTGCGTGGCGGCCGGCGAGCTCGATTCCGGCGAGGGGAAGGATCGGGAGAGGGTTACGTGGACGGCATCGACGAAGTCGACACCTCAGGACATCAAATGGCAGGGAGAGGTCACTGGAATGACCTCGGCCGTCGCCGGCGAGGTGCAGAGCACGCGTACTGGCATGCCAGTACCATGCTCACCACGGGAGGTGATGTCTCGATTCCGTCCAAGTCCAGCGCACCGTGTCTAGGGCCTTCTCCTTTGATCACTTAGCCTCTCTATGCCTCTGGTTCGGCTAGGTTCACTCTGAACCGAAGTGTAGCTTCAGCTACAGTTTCTGACAGAAAAATTGAGAGAGATCTAGAGGAGAGGTGAGCTGGGGATGGAGCCAAAGGAGATGTCTGGGGTGATCTACTTTGGAAGGACTATGAGCTAACCAAGTTTGAGAGGATTTGAACAAGATTTGAATATAGTTCATGTACAAGTGCTGTACTGAACCAGAAACAGAGATGAGCTTGATGCACTCATCTGGTTGATCTTCTGGGGCTGAATTTTGGTGTGGCTGGGTTATTTGGTGAGGAGAAGATGCCATAATTTTTTTAGCTCAATTGGAAACCTCTGGCTGGTACTTCCTTCACAGAGGTTCCAACTGAACAGAAACTTGGCAGAATATTGGTGATGAACATTTGTACTGGACAAGATGATATTTTTGGATATTGTGGGAATATAGGTTCCCTAATATCTCAGGGAATTTTCTGGGAATTAATTGAATAGGGAAAATATAAGCTCCTTCACAAATGACCAGTACTGTCCAGAGAGCAAATGGAGTGTTCTGGAATAAACTTTGTACTGGACCATGAAATGTTTTTGGAGATTGTGGGAGTAGATGATGACAAGAAGGTCTGGGATTAATTTGGGATTTTTCTGATCACCAGAACTATAGGTTGCTTTGTAACCCATAGTGATGACAAATTTTCCCAAAGGAGGAAAATGAATATTTGGGAAAGATGAATAATTGGAAATTGATCCAGATGGTGAGTGACAAGATTTTGGCAAGATGCTGAGGGCTCTGGATCACTGAGAGGAATTCATAAGTCCAAAGTCAACTGAAACAGTTCAAAATCCATCCAAATTGCAAATAAAGCCAGAAAGATTTCGAGAAGAAAAAGTTGCCAAAAACCAGGGTGTCACAGGAGAAGTCACGTCAACACCGTCTCTCGACAACTTGCCAATTTCTGGCGCCGTTGCCAGGGAGATGTCATCAACATCTATCAAGTACCTTTGCATAAACTCTCATTTCCTTGCATTTACTTTATTTGCCATTTGCCTCTCGTTTTCTCTCCCCCACTTCTAAAACATTTTTACAAAAATACAAAAATATTTTCCGTTTGCCTTTTTATTTTTAGCTTGTTTTCTGGCTTGTTATCTTGTTTGCGTAGTCATGATGTCTCAAGAAAATACAAAGTTGTGTGATTTTTCCAATACTAATAATAAGGATTTTATTAGTACTCCGATTGCTCCTCCCGCCGCTAGTGCGAAGACTTGTGATATTAATGCCGCTTTGCTAAATCTTGTTATGAAAGAAGAATTTTCTGGTAGTCCTAATGAGGATGCTGCATCCCATCTTAACACTTTCGTAGAATTGTGTGACACGCAAAAGAAAAAAGATGTGGATAATCATATTGTGAAATTAAAATTATTCCCATTCTCATTGCGGGATCGTGCAAAAATTTGGTTTTCATCTTTACCACGAAATAGTATCGATTCTTGGGATAGGTGTAAAGATGCTTTTATTACTAAGTATTTTCCTCCCACGAAAATTATTTCTCTTAGAAATCAAATTATGAATTTTAAGCAACTTTATCATGAACATGTTGCCCAATCTTGGGAGAGGATTAAATTAATGATAAGAAATTGCCCTACTCATGGTTTAAATTTATGGATGATCATACAAAACATTTATGCGGGATTGAATTTTGTCTCTAGAAATCTTTTAGATTCCGCCGTGGGTGGTACTTTTATGGAAATTACTTTGGGTGAAGCTACCAAATTTCTTGATAATATTATGGCAAATTATTCGCAATGGCATACTGAAAGAACTCCTACTAGCAAAAAGGTGAATTCTATTGAGGAAATTAATACTTTGAGTGATAAAGTTGATGCACTTATGAAATTGGTTACTAGCAAAAATGCTAATATTGATCCTAATGATGTGCCATTATCCACTTTCATTGAGCAAAATAATGATCCCGTAGATGTGAATTTTGTCTCGCGAAACAATTTTAATAATAATGCTTATAGAGGTAATTTCAATGCTAGACCGTTTCCTGGAAATTCCTCTAATAATTATGGCAATCCTTATGGTAATTCTTATAATAATAATAGGATGCCCTCTGATCTTGAAAGTAATATTAAAGAATTTATTAATGCTCAAAAAGTTTTCAACACTACGATAGAAGAAAAATTGAGTAAACTTGATGATATGTCTAGGAGCATTGATAGAATTATTCATGATGTGGAAAATCTTAAGACTAAAATTTTGCCACCCAAAATTGATATTAGTGAATCAATTAAAGCTTTATATGTCTCCATGGATGGGAGTAAGAAAAGAACCTCCATGCTAAAAGCTAAACGAGAATTTTTAGAAAAAGCGATTCCTCCCGGTTTTTATCGTAGTAATGATGAGGATATTAAAATGATTGGTGTTTCATCTATTGATTCTTTATTTAGCAATATAAAACTTGATGAAAAGGGGACTGAAGAAGAGTTAACTTTAGCTAAAGAGCGTCCTCATAATTCGGAGGGTGAAAATCTTGATAAGAAAATTGCTAAAAGTGGGTTTGGAGAGGTAAAAACTTTAAATAGCGATGTGCCCACTCTTTTGGATTACAAAGATTTTAATTATGGTAATTGTTCTTTGATTGAGTGCATTTCTTTGTTACAATCCATGTTAAATTCACCCAACGCTTATGAGCAAAACAAGGCTTTTACTAAACACATCGTAGAAGCAATGATGAAAGCGTTAGAAGAAAAGCTAGAACTAGAAGTTTCAATTCCTAGAAAATTATATGATGAATGGGAACCCACCATTAAAGTTAAAATTAAAAATTATGAGTGCAATGCTTTATGTGATTTGGGTGCTAGCGTTTCCACAATTCCAAAATCTCTATGTGATGTGCTAGGTCTCACCAATATAGATGAATGTTCTCTTAATTTGCATCTTGTGGATTCTACTATTAAAAAGCCAATGGGTAGAATTAATGATGTTCTTATTCTTGCAAATAGAAATTATGTGCCCGTTGATTTTATTGTTCTTGATATTGAATGCACTTCTTCTTGCCCCATAATACTTGGTAGACCGTTCTTACGAACTATAGGTGCCGTTATTGATATGAAAGAAGGGAATATAAAATTTCAGTTTCCATTAAATAATGGTATGGAGCATTTCCCTAGAAAAATAATTAAAGCACCATATGAATCAATTATGAGGGCCACTTATGGAATCAACTTGAAAGATGACAATACTTGAAATTATGCATTATGCCTCGCTAGGGGCATAAAACAATAGCGCTTGTTGGGAGGCAACCCAATAAATAATTTTTTTTTGTTATTGTGTGTTTTCACTGTCATGCTACTGGTATGATTGTGTTTTTGTGTTTTTAATTAGTGTTTGTGCCAAGTAAAGCCTTTAGGATGATTTGGAAGATAGTATAATTGATGCTGTTTGGAAAACAGAAAGTTTTGCGTCCAGTGCCCGAATTTTGTTTCTGTACTGGAGCGTCAGAAAAATCTTAAATTTTTACACAGTATTGGTATATGAATTTCCCACGTTTTCATAATTTTTCAGAATGTTTGGAGTTACAGAAGTATGGCTTTTAAATAGATTGCTACAGGCTGTTCTGTTTTTGACAGATTCTGTTTTTCATGCACTACTTGCTTGTTTTGATGAATCTATGGATTGTATCGGGGGGTATAAGCCATGGTGAAGTTAGAGTACACTAGGTATAATGAAAAAAATAAAATATGAATGGGTTTGCAACAGTACTTATAGTAGTGATTTATTTTGTTATACTAACGGATCTCACGAAGGTTTTGTTGAGTTTTGTGTGATTGAAGTTTTCAAGTTTTGGGTGAGATCACGATGGATGAAGGAATAAGGAGTAGTAAAAGCCTAAGCTTGGGGATGCCCGAGGCACCCCAAGGTAATATTCAAGGAAGACTCAAGCGTCTATGCTTGGGGATGCCCCGGAAGGCATCCCCTCTTTCTTCTACCAACCATCGGTAATTTTACTTGGAGCTATATTTTTATTCGTCACATGATATGAGTTTTGCTTGGAGCGTATTGTATTATATGAGTCTTTGCTTTGTTTGCTTTTTAGTTTGTCACAATCATCTTTGCTGAACACACCTATCTTGAGAGAGCCACACATTTATCATCATTTGTTAGAATACTCTATGTGCTTCACTTAAATTTTTTGAGCTAGGCAGTTGCTCTAGTGCTTCACTTAAATCTTTTTGAGCAAGGTGGTGGCTATATTTTAAAGAAATAAACTCTCATGCTTCACTTATATTATTTTGAGAGTTGATTAAAATTTTGAAGAAATGAATTCTCATGCTTCACTTATATTATTTTGAGAATTGACAAGACTAAAATTTTGAAGAAATGAATTCTCATGCTTCACTTATATTATTTTGAGAATTGATAAGATTGAAATTTTTAAGAAATATTTGCACTCTCATGCTTCACTTAAATCTTTTTGAGAGTTGATGATAGTAACGGTAATTTGCACATGATATGAAGTTGGTCCCAAAGTGATGAATATTCAAGAGGGATATAAATAAAAACTTTCATATAGATCATTGGATATGATAAGTGTGATTCCTTGCAATAGTTTTGCGATATGGAAATGATAATATGTGAGTCATGTTAGTGAGTAATTGTGATTTAGTAAGAATATTAGTGTTAAGGTTTGTGATTCCCGCTGCATGCACGTTAAGTCAATAGTAATGGAATGAAATTATATCCTACTTATGGTGCATTATTCGGTGTTAGTTGTGTTCAATGCATGTTTATGACCGTTTTCGTTTTTTGGTTGGTTGCTTCTCAATCCATTTGCTAGCCTTCATTTGTACTAAGCGGAAATACTGCTTGTGCATCCAAACTCCTTAAACCCAAGTTGTGCCAAATGAGTCCACTATATCTACCTATATTCGGTATTTCAATGCCGTTCCAAGTAAATTTGCGTGTGCCAACTCTAATTTTCAAAATAATTTTCCGTTTTGTGTGCCCGTACCGCTCATGAAGTGGCAGGGGGTGGCCATTATTTTCCATGCTAGGTGCGTTATTCTCACGATGAGTGTTTATTCACTTGTCATTGCACGAGAGAATGGTTGGTAATAGGGATGCCCAGTCCCACAATGAAATCAAATTAATAACAACAAAATTCTTTGGAAAGTGTTGGTATGGAGGGCACCCGTGGATACGGCTAGCCATGGATTGTGAAAGAATGGTGGAAAGGAAATAAACTTTATTTCTGTTTGGGAACCACCTATGATGTGTCTAGCATGGAAAATATTGGGAATTGTCGGTCGTTTTCGTTGACAGGAAAAGCATGCCTCTCAATTTTTTTTATCTCTTTAATTTCAGCTTTGAGCTCTGGCACATTTGACAAATCTCTGCTTCCCTCTACGAAGGGCCTATCTATTTACTTTTATGCAATTTTTTATTTTTTGAGTCTCCATCTTCTCTTACAAAAGCACCAACTAGAGAGCACTATTGTCATACTTGTGCATTGGATTTAACTAATATTTGAGTGTGTTTCATGAATGGATCAATGATTGAGCATAATGGGCTAGGGATAACTTTCTTTAGCATTGATATTTTGAAAGACATGGTTGCTTGTTAGCATACTTGAGTATTTATATGTTCATGTCAAATTATAGACTATTGCTTTGAATCATTCAAGTCCAATGTCCATGCTATAAAAGAAAATAATATGTGATGAATATGTTAGGCAGCATTCCACATCAAAAATTCTGTTTTTATCATTTACCTACTCGAGGACGAGCAGGAATTAAGCTTGGGGATGCTGATACGTCTCCAACGTATCTATAATTTTTGATTGTTCCATGCTGTTATAATATCAATCTTGGATGTTTTTATAATCACTTACAGCAATTATATATATCATTTTTGGAGACTAACCTATTAACCTAGTGCCCAGTGCCAGTTGCTGTTTTCTGCCCTGTTTTTGTTTTACAGAAAATCAATACCAAACGAAGTCCAAATGCCACGAAACTTTTTGGAGATTTTTTTATTGGACAAGATAAACACTGGAAGCTTCGGGAGAGGGCTAGAAGATGAAGGAGTGGGCCACGAGGAACCAGGGCGCGCCCCAGGGGGGGTGGCGCGCCCTGGTACCTCATGGGGCCCACCCAGCTCCGTTTGACCTAATTCTTCCACTATAATTTCAGAAAAAAATCAGAAACCTTTAGGGGAGTCCACGAAATACTTTTTCCGCCGCCGCAAGTTTCTGTTCCAGAGAGATCCCATCTGGAGGCCTTCTCCGGTACTCCGCCGGAGGGGGAATCGATCACGGAGGGGTTCTACATCAACCTTGCTGCCCTTCCGATGCTGCGTGAGTAGTTTACCACAGACCTTCGGGTCCATAGGCAGTAGCTAGATGGCTTCTTCTCTTTTTTTGATCTTCAATACAATGTTCTCCTCGATGTTCTTGGAGTTCTATCCGATGTAATCACTTTTTGCGGTGTGTTTGTTGGGATCCGATGAATTGTGAGTTTATGATCAGATTATCCATGAAATTATTTGAGTCTTTGCTGCACTCTTTTATGCATGATTATTATAGCCTCGTATTTCTTCTCCGATCTATTGATTTAGTTTGGCCAACTAGATTGATTTATCTTGCCATGCGAAGAGGTGCTTTGTAGTGGGTTCGATCTTGCTGTGCTCAATCCCAGTGACAGAAAGGGACATGACACGTATGTATCGTTGCTACTAAGGGTAAAAAGATGTGCTTTATTCATACGTGAGTTTATCTTGTCTACATCATGTCATCGTTCTTAAGGCATTACTCTATTCTTATGGACTTAATACACTAGATGCATGCTGGATAGCGGTCGATGTGTGGAGTAATAGTAGTAGATGTAGGCAGGAGTCGGTCTACTTGTATTGGAAGTGATGCCTATATACTTGATCATTGCCTTGGATATTGTCATGATTATTTGCTTTTCTATCAATTGCCCAACAGTAATTTGTCTACCCACCGTATGCTATTTTCTCGAGAGAAGCCTCTAGTGAAACCTATGGCCCCCGGGTCTATCTAAATCTTATTACTAAAACCCTAAAAATATTGCTGCCATTTTCTTTTATTTATTTTATTTTGTATTTTTGTTTCAATCTATTTATATATCACATACAATTTAACCTTGCAATTGACCGCCGAGAGATTGACAACCTCTCGTTTGCGTTGGGTGCAAGGATTTGTTGTTTGTGTGCAGGTGCTGCTAACGAGGTGTTGCGTGATTCTTCTACTGGTTCGATTACCTTGGTTTCATAACTGAGGGAAATACTTATCTCTACTGTGCTGCATCATCCCTTCCTCTTTGGGGATAATACCAACGCAAGCTACAAGTAGCAGCCGCTGATGCTCGAGGGGTAGGCCAGGGCATGGCTCAACCAGTTGACACCCGACAATATATACTACTGGGACAATCTAGCTCGGGTTTCCATCAAGACTTTCGAGGGCACATACAAGCGGCTGGGTGGATTGTCAGAGCTGCAACATTGCATTCAGAAGCAGAATGAGACTCTCCGAGAGTACATCCAGAGATGGACTACCCTGCACAACACGGTGGAAAACGTCACCAAACACCAGGCGATCTGCGCCTTCAAGGCTGGCGTCAGGTATCGTGAGTTGGCCCTAAAGTTCGGCCATACTGAGATCCCGACTCTTAGTCAGGCGATGGAAATTGCCAATCGGTACACCAATGGCGAAGAGGAAGACCGGCTGAGGAGAGGCAAGGGCCGAGACGGAGATGCAAATCAGACGGACAGCAACAAGAATAAGAAGTCGAAGCGCAAAGCTGAGGTAGCCAATAATGCGGAGGCTGTGGCTCTGGCTGGCCAAAGCAAAGACAAAGGTCCACCAAAGCAGAAGAAGGAGTGGGCCGGCAAGAAGAAAGCCGCCCTGAAAAACGACATCCTTGATCAGCCCTGCCAAATTCACACGAAGAAGGATGAAGAAGGCAACCTGATTCTGCTGAAGCATACCACTCAGGAATGCCGGCTGCTCAAGCAAGAGATGCGGCAAGACCCCTCCGAGGGGAAAGATGAGGACGAGGACGACGATGGGGACAAAGGCACCTCTGGGTATCCCCACGTCGAGAAGGTCTTGATGATTTTTGCTGACGTCGAAAGCAAGAGTCACCTCAAGGTGATTAACCGAGAGGTCAATATGGCAGTTCCGACTGTCACTAAGTTCCTAGACTGGGCCCAGACCCCTGTCACCTTCGACCAGTCGGATCACCCGGCCCACATACCGACCCCTGGGCGGTAGGCGCTGGTGGTCGATCTCGCCGTTGGAGGAGTTCGACTACGCAAGGTCCTCATGGACGGCGACAGCGGGCTGAACATCATTTACACTGATACTCTAGAGGCGATGGGCATTCCGATGTCCTGACTGAGTAAAAGAAATATGTAGTTCCACGGGGTCATCCCCGGGAAAAAAGCGAAGTCACTCGGGCAAATTGCCCTCGACGTCCTATTCGGTAAAGAGAAGAACTTCAGAAAAGAGAGGTTGACCTTTGAGGTGGTAGATGTCAAGAGTGCCTATCACACCATCCCGGGTAGGCCTGCCTACGCACGATTCATGGCCAGAGCATGTTACGTGTATCTTAAACTTAAGATGCCAGGGCGGAAGGGCATGATCACCATCACAGGAAACCGGAAGATAGCTGAGGAGTGCTTGCAGAAAGGCTCCTAGATCGCTGACAAGCAGATGGCATTGGCGGAGCTGGATGAGTACAAGAAAACAGTCGATTCGAGTGATTTGCTCAAGAGCAAGAAGCCGGCTGTGGAATCTGCTTTCCAGTCAGCTGACGATTCGAAGCAAGTTCACATCCACCCAGAAGACCCGAACGCCGCCCCGACCAACATATCCACGACGCTCGATAGCAAATAGGAAAGTGAGCTCATCTAGTTCCTCTGTGAGAACTAGGACATCTTTGCATGGAAACCCTCTGACATGCCAGGTGTTCCCAGGGGACTGGCTGAGCATCGACTCAGAGTTGACCCAAAGGTGAAGACTGTCAAAGAGCACCTCTGCCGCTCTACTCATGAGAAACGCAAGGCGATTGGCGAGGAGATCACGCGGCTCTTAGCCGCTGAATTCATCCGTGAAATTTACCACTCTGAGTGGCTCGCCAATGCCATGTTAGTTCCCAAGAAAGATAAATCTCTCCGAATGTGTATTGACTTCAAGCACATCAATCGGGCCTGCCCGAAGGACCACTTCCCTCTCCCCCGCATAGACCAGATCATAGACTCTACTACTAGGTGCGAGCGCTTATCATTTCTGGATGCATACTCTGGGTACCATCAGATCCGAATGTATGGTCCGGATGAAATAAAGACTGCATTCATCACCCCATTCGGGTGTTTCTGTTATACCACAATGCCCTTCGGATTGAAGAATGCCGGAGCAACTTTCATGTGCATGATCCAGAAATGCTTACAGAAGCAGATCAGTCGGAACATGGAGGGTTATATGGAAGACCTCGTGGTCAAGTCAACGAAGAGTTCCGACCTCCTGACTGACCTCGCCGAAACCTTCGCGAGCCTGCATCAATACGGCATCAAACTCAATCCGGCTAAGTGCACTTTCGGGGTGCCCGCAGGCAAGTTACTCGGCTTCCTTGTTTCCGAACGAGGGATCGATGCTAACCTCGAGAAGATCGGCACCATAGTCCGAATGAAGCAACCGCAACGTCTGCATGATGTTCAGAAACTCACGGGCTATCTGGCAGCCCTGAGCAAATTCATTTCATGACTCGGTGAGAAGGCCTTGCCACTCTACCGACTCATGAAGAAGTCAGAGAAGTTCGAGTGGACGACAGAAGTGCATGCCGCGTTCCAGGAACTCAAAGCCCTGCTTTCCACCCAGCCGGTGCTAGCTGCTCCGCGCAGCCAAGGGCCCTTGCTCTTGTACATCGCGGCCATGAGCCAAGTTATTAGCACAGTGCTCACTGTGGAGCGTGAGGAACAAGGCAAAGCCTTCAAGATCCAGCGGCCAGTATATTACATTTCTGAAGTTCTGACCCCTTCCAAGAAAAGATACCCACACTACCAGAAGCTGGTGTACGGAATTTACTGACCGCGAAGAAGGTGGCTCATTACTTTCAAGAGCACTCGGTCACAGTGATAAGCGATGCTTCCCTATCGGAGATCCTGAACAACAGAGATGCCACGGGCCAAGTAGCCAAGTGGGCCATCGAACTCCTCCCTTTGGACATCAAGTTTGAGGCCAAGAAAGCTGTCAAGTCGCAAGCTCTAGTGGATTTCTTAGCCGAGTCGATTGAACAGGAACAGCCGGTCCCGAGTGTACCCGAGCATTGGACTATGTTCTTCGACGGTTCCAAGATGTTGAACGGCTCGGGGGCCAGTGTTGTCCTAGTGTCCCCCAAAGGCGACAGGCTCAACTACGTACTTCAGATCCACTTTGACTCTTCAAACAACGAGGCAGAATACGAAGCCCTTTTGCATGGGTTGCGCATGGCGATCTCCCTTGGAATCCGCCGACTGATGGTCTATGGTGACTCGGACCTGGTGGTGAACCAAGTGATGAAGGAGTGGGACATCCGGAGCCCAGCTATGACAGGATATTGCAACGCCGTCCGAAAGCTGGAGAAGAACTTTGAAGGACTGGAGCTCCATCACATCTCACAAATCAAAAACCAGACGGCTGATGACTTAGCCAAGATTGGTTCCACTCGGAAAGTAGTCCCGAAGAATGTGTTCCTAGAACACTTGCACTCGCCCACAATCAAGGAAGATCCTTTTGTGGAGGAGCCCCCGCAACCAGTCGGGCCATCGAATCCGACTGAAGTTGACATCCCAGCGGTGGTGGATCTGGTCCAAGAGGTGCTCGTCATCACTCCCGAGTGGACCGAGCCGTACCTCGCATACCTGCTCAGGCAGGAGCTCCCTGAAGACGAAGAGGAAGCTCGACAGATCGTCCGCCAATCGAAAGCCTTTACCGTCATGGGAGAACAACTCTCTAAGAAGAGTGCCACTGGCGTCACTCAGCGTTGCATCACGCCGGAGGAAGGGCAGCAGATCCCGCAGGAGATTCATTCGGGAACCTGTGGTCACCATGCTTCATCTCGGACCTTGGTCGCCAAAGCGTTCCAGGCAGGTTTCTATTGGCCCAGAGCCAACGAAGCTGCTCGTGATATCGTTGGCCAGTGCGTCGGGTGTCAGTTTTATGCGAAACAGTCGCACAAGCCAGCGTCCGCGCTGAAGACAATCCCACTCGCATGGCCTTTCGCAGTCTGGGGACTCGACATGGTCGGTCCACTCCGGACTGGGGCCAGTGGGTTCACGCATCTGTTGGTGGCAGTGGATAAGTTCACCAAGTGGATCGAAGCGAAGCCTATAAAGAAGCTGGACTCTTCGACTGCAATCAAGTTCACCAGGGAGATAATCTTCAGGTTTGGAGTCCCTCACAGCATCGTCATAGACAATGGGTCGAACTTCAACTCGGACGAGTTCCGCGAGTTTTGATATTCTCAGGGCACTCGGGTTGACTACACCTCCGTGGCTTACCCTCAGTCGAACGGGCGAATGGATTGATACTCTAGGGGCTCAAGCCACGTCTCATGCGTGACCTGAAGCACGCAGCAGGAGCCTGGGTCACAGTGTTGCCGTCAGTCCTCTGGGGCTTGCGGACGACCCCGAATCGGTCCACGAAGCACACTTCTTTCTTTTTGGTGTATGGCTCTGAGGCAGTCTTGCCGAGTGATTTGCTCCACAACTCTCCTCGAGTGGATCTATACTCCGAGGCAGAGGCTGAGGAAGCACGTCAAGATGGCCTCGACCTACTGGAGGAAGAACGTGAATTGGCTCTTGTTAGGATGACTGCATATCAGCAAGACCTGCGCCGCTACCATGATAGACATGTCAAGGGGCGTGCCTTCCAGGAAGGAGACCTAGTCCTCTGACTGGATCCGTAGAAACCCCAAAAGCTGGCACCCCCATGGAAAGGGCCATTTGCGATATCAAAGGTACTGAACAATGATGCCTATCGACTCTACAACTTCGCTAAAAGTGAAGAAGAGCCCCGAGCTTGGAATGCGGATCCACTCCGCAAATTCTTCACTTGGAATAAATTTCTTTTCCATTGTAATAGTATTCCGAATGAAATTAGATGAATAAAAGTCTTACTTTTCCTGTATGTCATCTAATTTGGGCCAGTACCGTGTTTTCACTCCGGTGACTAACAGCGTTCGGAAACTAACATACAACCCCCAATGGGCGTATCGGCTTAGTTGCGAACCAGATTTCGCCTAAGTTAAAAACTATCCGAGTGTGGACACGCTCCACACTCGGGGGGCTTAGCCGCGAACCAGATTTTTCCTAAGTTAAAAACTATCCTAGTGCGGACACGCTGCACACTCGGGGGCTTAGCCGCGAACCAAATTTCACCTAAGTTAAAAACTATTCGAGTGCGGACACACTCCACACTCGGGGGCTTAGCCGCGAACCAGATTTAGCCTAAGTTAAAAACTATCCGAGTGCGGACACGCTCCACACTCGGGGGCTTAGCCGCGAACCAGATTTAGCCTAAGTTAAAAACTATCCGAGTGCGGACACGCTCCACACTCGGGGGCTTAGCCGGGGACCAGATTTCGCCTAAGTTAAAAACTATCCGAGTGCGGACATGCTCAACACTCGGGGGCTTAGCCACCAACCAGATTTCGCTTAAGTTAAAAACTATCCGAGTGCGGACATGCTCCACACTCGGGGGCTTAGCCGCGAACCAGATTTCGCCTAAGTTAAAGACTATCCGAGTTTGGACACGCTCCACACTCGGGAACTTAGCCGCGGACCAGATTTTGCCTAAGTTAAAGATTATCCGAGTGCGGACATGCTCCACACTCGGGGGCTTAGCCGCGAACTAGCCTTCTCCTAAGTCTGAAAGAACAACATTGACAAAGATCCAAATATCCGAGTAAACTCCGATCCGTTCGAGTACTCGTAGCAGAAGCAAAGTACGCGAGCCCAAGGCTCGTTATAGTTTCACGGTTACATCAACTACTCGGCATTCCGAGGCAAATCAGGACTTAAATGTTTTTTGATCACTCCACTGCGGGAGGACTGGCTGGGTCGACGAAGGTGTCAAGGCCGATGCCGTCCGCGTTCCGAGTGGCAGCCTCGATGAATGTCTCCATGAAGTCCTCAAACTTGAGTTTCTTCTTGTTGGCAACCTTCATCGACTTTAGCTTCTCCTCGTCCACATCCTTGCAGTGGACGCGGACGAGTGCGACTTCGGCACCGTAGCGAGCAGAAGACTTCTTCTAGGCCTGCACCCGGCTTGGGATGTCCTTCAGCTGAGTCATCATGGACTCCACATCACTCTGAAGTTCTTCACCTGGGAGCAGTTCTTGATAAATCTTGGACAAAGCGGACCTCAGCCGGATAATGTACCCCACGGCGCTTTTGAGGCGCTCCTCCAGACGAAGAATGGCCATGGTGGCACTGTCCTTAATGAGCTATCTTGAGGTATCCAGATCTTTCTTGACTCGGTCCGTCTCCAGCTCGAAATTGAAGCAGAATTATGTTGAGGAAAATGACTCGGGGTCAGAGAAGGTGAAAAATTCTAGAGCGAGCAGATGAAATTCACTCGGCGGTGCGGCTTACCTTCGAGCTTCTTGCCCATCTCCTCACCGAGCTCCCGGACGTACTGCTCCAGCTCACCCTTCTTCTCAAGAAGCTTTGTGATCTGGTCGTTCAATGCCTTCTTCTCCCCTTCGAAAACACTCGCCTGGGTGCTATACTTCATCTCCCATTCAGCATTGGTCTTCCTGAGCTTAGAAGCTTCATTCCTGGCCGCTTCCGCAGCAGCCTTCAGGGCCTTGACTTCCTCCTTGAGTTTACTGACCGAAGCCAGTTTCTCCTCGGCGGCCTTGGTCTTACTTCTAGCTTCCTTCTACGCCAGCGCCAACTCCTTGTCCTTTTCCTCCAGGGTCTGCTTCATGGTTTCTAAAGAAATAGAAGTCCTCAGCCTCATTACAGGTTGGGCATTCTCACCACGGACATCTGTTGAAGCGAATTAACTCGGATCAAAGGAAAAATACGACTCGGTGAACAGTCAAACAACGAGATTTACCTCCCAGGGCGTTCTTCTCCTTCTCCAGACAGCTGCTCTTGTGCTTCTCCGCATCCAGATCCACTTGGAGCTGCAGCACTTCCTTCTCCAGGTCAGCATAGTGAGTCCCCAGTTCGCAGGCCCTCTGTCACAAAACAAGGAAAATGTCAGTCGGGTGAAGGAACAAGCTCGATCAGTACCAGATCCTGAAGTACCCTCTTACAACTAAGTCGGCAATGAAGAAGATCGAAGGTAACAATATTCTGGTCTTCATAGTCGACCTCAAGACAGACAAAGCTCGACCAGTTTGTAGCTTTCTAGTCTACCAAGCCTCCCACTCGGCCAGCCAAGTGAGAGATCGCACTCCGAGTGCGACCGAATAAATAACTCTAAGACTCCCGCTGACTGCTTCTAGTCGACGACAGTCTCGGGGACTACACCCAGTGGGTGCACTCAGCGTGCCCCCACTGGAGAATGACTCGTGTCGATGAGCTAAAAAAATGTATGCATGTTCTATCAGACTCTCGCCGATTGCCTGCAATCGATGGCAGTCTCGGTGACTACACCCAGTGGGTGCACTCAGCGTGCTCCCACTGGAACAGAAACATTCGGCAAAGACCCCGGTCAATCCGAGTGGAAACGACAAAAATACAGAACTCTAAGACTCCTGCCGACTGCTTCCAGTCGATGGCAGTCTCGGGGACTACACCTAGTGGGTGCACTCAGCGTGCCCCCACCGGAACGACAACACCCAGTGGGTGTGCTTACCCCGCGCAGCAAGCCCACCGAGAGTGATGCAATTATCCACTCAAGACAAAGAGGAAAGCAGATAAAAAAGAGAGGCATCTCCAAGACTCCGACTGGAAATTGTACTTACGATGGCACTTACTCGGACATTTGTCTGCAGCGCCTCACTCGCGTCATACGCCTCCTTCAGCCGGTCGTACATCAGCTTTGCCTGGATCAAGGCCTCCTTGCTCGCGCTCACTTGGTCTTCCGGGATCTTGTGTAGCGTGAAAGCAGTTGGAAGAGCCAAGTGGGATACAAATGCCGACTGAGACATAGCCGCCGCAGTTACAAGTGCATAACTGGTCTGAGCTGGAGGACTTTGACCGGTGGGCTTCTTAACAACCTTAGTAGGTGAAACGCGTGTCTTCTGGCCGGGCGAAGCCTCTTGCATGACGATGTCAGCAGCAGTCGTCATCCCCTTGTCGGCCTCTGGGTTCGGCGGGTCGGCCTTGTTGTCTTCGTCCAGATGGATGACTTCAGTCGGCGCTACACGAACACTCGGGAAACAATGTCAAGTTGAAAATCAATCGGACAAGATTCGAGACGAATGACGATCGGCAAAACCATACCCTTGGAAGTAGCAGTGTTGGCGGCATCGCCCTCCGTCTGGCCTCGCTTAGGAGCATTCGGATCCAATGAAGTCACCGACGTCTCATTGCTGCAAGTTAGGAGATCGCTCGACACGTCAGAAAAATGAAAATTGCATGGAAAAGAGATTCGGTCTCGGGTACTTACGTTGAAGCCAGTGGCACCGCCACCTTGATCCTTGGCACCGCTGCCTTCTGGGGCTTGGCGAAGACTTGCTTCGGCTGCTTGGGCTGTTTCTTCGCCGAGTCAGCAGCCTCCGCCCGCAGGCGCTTCGCTCCGCACGAGGAAGCTGAAGCAGTCGGCCTCGGGTCACTCAGCGCTCGGGCGCTCCTTGCTCCGGCAGTCGGGTCATTCTTCTCCTTGGTGCAGCATTCCCGGGGAATAGCCTCGGACGGGGAGGACTCAGCCTCCTCGCCCTCCTCGGTGTCGCTCTCGTCTTCATCGCTTTCCTCCTCCTCCTCGTCGCTTTCCTCCTCCACCCCGTCACTGTCGTCCGAGTGCTGGTGTTCCGTGTCACTTGTCACGTCCACTGGTAACCGGTTGTCCGCTGGTACGTTGGAGATCATCTGCTGGAAACTCTGAAAGGGAGGAAAACATAAAGTCAATATCCAGAAACACTGGGAGAAGCTTGTTCGCAATCCGATTGATCTAAAGCATATTACCTCAACCAGCTGGATGTTCTTCTCGTATGGGGACACTCTGCTGGCGCCGCGCGAGTTGTCTTGGGCCGAGGTGATGGCCTTGATCTTGCCTACCAGGGCCTCGTCGGTCAGTTCCTCCGGGTGCACTCGGGTGTCGTCACCCGGGCCTTCAGCGGCTGGATCCTCCGAGCCAAGAAGGTCTGTAGCAGATCCATCCCATTGTCCCCGGCATTTACGGCCTCGACCATAGCGACGGTCAAGATCCCGACGTCCACCTTTTCTTCCTTGCTCACTTCCAGAGATGGGGGCGCAGTGACTCTCGCTCCCGAGTACGGAGGAAGGCCAGTTGAAGACCCCGCACTCGGGATGTCCTTGCAATAGAACCATCTGTCCCGCCACCCCTTCACTGAGTCAGGAAAACTCATCTTCGGGAAAGCACTCCGTCCCCACACCTATATCCCCAGGCCTCCGCAGAGCTGGGTCACATGGGTCTTTTCCCCACTAGGTGAGTCTTTCTTCACGGTCATCGATCGACACGTGAAGATGTGCTTAAACAAACCCCAATGTGGATGACAGCCAATGAAGTTCTCATAGAGAGAGACAAAAGCCGACAGATACACGATTGCATTGGGAGGAAGATGGTGGAGCTGCGCCCCGAAGAAATCCAGAAATGCTCGAAAGAAAGGGTGCGGGGGCATGGAGAAACCTCGCTCGATATGGGTGACGAGCAGGACGCGCTCGTCTCCCTGAGGCGCGAGCTTGATTTCGCCCGCGTCCGGCCGCCTCCACCCGTTCTCCGGGATGAGGCTCTCCTCGGCGAGTTCCTCCAATCGCTTCGCCGTGACGCGTGAGGGGATCCATGCTACTTGTAGCTTGCGTTTGTATTTTCCCCAAAGAGGAAGGGATGATGCAGCACAGTAGAGATAAGTATTTCCCTCAGTTATGAAACCAAGGTTATCGAACCAGTAGGAGAATCACACAACACCTCATTAGCAGCACCTGCACACAAACAACAAATCCTTGCACCCAACGCAAACGAGGGGTTGTCAATCCCTCGTCGGTCAATTGCAAGATTAAATTGTATGTGATAGATAGATAGATTGAAACAAAAATACAAAATAAAATGAATAAAATAAAATGGCAGAAATATTTTGAGGGTTTTAGTAATATGATTTAGATAGACCCGGGGGCCATAGTCTTCACTAGAGGCTTCTCTCGAGAAAATAGCATACGGTGGGTAGACAAATTACTGTTGGGCAATTGATAGAAAAGCAAATAATCATGACGATATCCAAGGCAATGATCATGTATATAGGCATCACGTCCGAGACAAGTAGACCGACTCCTGCCTACATCTACTACTATTACTCCACACATCGACCGCTATCCAGCATGCATCTAGTGTATTAAGTCCATAAAGAACAGAGTAACGCCTTAAGAACGATGACATGATGTAGACAATATAAACTCACGTATGAATAAACCCCATCTTTTTACCCTTAATAGCAACGATACATATGTGTCATGTTCCTTTCTGTCACTGGGATTGAGCACCGCAAGATCGAACCCATTACAAAGCACCTGTTCCGATGGCAAGATAAATCAATCTAGTTGGCCAAACCAAATCAATAGACCGGAGAAGAAATACGAAGCTATAATAATCATGCATAAAAGAGATCAGAGAAGACTCAAATAATATTCATGGATAATCTGATCATAATCTCACAATTCATCGGATCCCAACAAACACACCGCAAAAAGTGATTACATCGGATAGAATTCCAAGAACATCGAGGAGAACATTGTATTGAAGATCAAAAAGAGAGAAGAAGCCATCTAGCTACTAACTATGGACCCGAAGGTCTGTGGTAAACTACTCACGCATCATCGGAAGGGCAGCAAGGTTGATGTAGAGCCCCTCCGTGATCGATTCCCCCTCCAGAGAATGTATTTCCTAGACTCTCCTGAGGGTTTATGCTAACGGAGTACCGGAGAAGGCCTCCAGATGGGATCTCTCGAGAACAGAAACTTGTGGCGGCAGAAAATGTATTTCCTGGACTCTCCTGAGGGTTTCTGATTTTTCCTGAATTTATAGTGGTGGAATTAGGTCAAAGGGAGCTGAGGTGGGCCCACGAGACGCCAGGGCGCGCCTGCCCCCCCAGGCGTGCCCTGGTGGCTCGTGGCCACCTCCTCTGGCGTCTGGTCTTCTCCCGAAGCTTCTAGTGTTTATCTTTTCCAGAAAAAAATCTCCAAAAAGTTTCGTGGCATTTGGACTTCGTTTGGTATTGATTTTCTGTAAAACAAAAACAGGACAGAAAACAGCAACTGGCACTGGGCACTAAGTTAATAGGTTAGTCTCCAAAAATGATATATAATTGCTGTAAGTGCATATAAAAACATCCAGGATTGATAATATAACAGCATGGAACAATAAAAAATTATAGATACGTTGGAGACGTATCAGCATCCCCAAGCTTAATTCCTGCTCGTCCTCGAGTAGGTAAATGATAAAAACAGAATTTTCGACGTGGAATGCTGCCTATCATATTCATCACATATTCTTTTGTTTTATAGCATGGACATTTGTCTTGAATGATTCAAAGCAATAGTCTATAATTTGACATGAAGATATAAATACTCAAGCATGCTAACAAGCAACCATGTCTTTCAAAATATCAACGCTAAAGAAAGTTATCCCTAGCCCATTATGCTCAATCATTGATCCATTCATGAAACACACTCAAATATTAGCTACATCCAATGCACAAGTATGACAATAGTGTTCTCTAGTTGGTGCTTTATAAGAGAAGATGGAGACTCAAATAAAATAAAAATTGCATAAAAGTAAATAGATAGGCCCTTCGCAGAGGGAAGCAGAGATTTGTCAAATGTGCTAGAGCTCAAAGCTTAAATTAGAGATAAAAATATTTTGAGAGGCATGCTTTTCCTGTCAACGAAAATGACCGAGAATTCCCAATATTTTCCATGCTAGACACATCATAGGCGGTTCCCAAACAGAAAGTAAAGTTTATTTCCTTTCCACCATTCTTTCACAATCCATGGCTAGCCATATCCACGAGTGCCCTCCATACCAACACTTTCCAAGGAATTTTGTTGTTATTAATTTTTGATTTCATTGTGGGACTGGGCATCCCTATTACCAACCATCCTCTCGTGCAATGACAAGTGAATAAATACTCATCGTGAGAATAACACACCTAGCATGGAAAATAATGGCTACCCCCTGCCGCTTCATGAGCGGTACGGGCACACAAAATGGAAAAATTATTTTGAAAATTAGAGTTGGCACACGCAAATTTACTTGGAACGGCATTGAAATACCGCATATAGGTAGATATAGTGGACTCATTTGGCACAACTTGGGTTTAAGGATTTTGGATGCACAAGTAGTATATCCGCTTAGTACAAATGAAGGCTAGCAAATAGATTGAGAAGCAACCAACCAAAAAACGAAAACGGTCATAAACATGCATTGAACATAACTAACACCGAATAATGCACCATAAGTAGGATATAATTTCTTTGCATAACTATTGACTTGATGTGCATGCATAGGGAATCACAAATCTTAACTCTAATATTCTTACTAAATCACAATTACTCGCTAACATGACTCACATATTATTATTTCCATATCGCAAAACTATTGCAAGGAATCACACTTATCATATCCAATGATCTATATGAAAGTTTTTATTATATCCCTTTTGAATATTCATCACTTTGTGACCAAATTCATATCTTGTGCAAATTACCGTTACTATTATCAACTCTCAAAAAGATTTAAGTGAAGCATGAGAGTGCAAATATTTCTTCAAAATTTCAATCTTATCAATTCTTAAAATAATATAAGTGAAGCATGAGAATTCATTTCTTCAAAATTTTAGTCTTATCAACTCTCAAAATAATATAAGTGAAGCATGAGAGTTTATTTCTTTGAAATATAGCCACCACCGTGCTCAAAAAGATTTAAGTGAAGCACTAGAGCAACTGCCTAGCTCAAAAAATTTAAGTGAAGCACATAGAGTATTCTATCAAATGATGATAAACGTGTGGCTCTCTCAAGATAGGTGTGTTCAGCAAAGATGATTGTGACAAACTAAAAAGCAAACAAAGCAAATACTCATATAATACAAGAAGCTCCAAGCAAAACACATATCATGTGACGAATAAAAATATAGCTCCAAGTAAAATTACCGATGGTTGGTAGAAGAAAGAGGGGATGCCTTTCTGGGCATCCCCAAGCTTAGACGCTTGAGTCTTCCTTGAATATTACCTTGGGGTACCTCGGGCATCCCCAAGCTTAGGCTTTTTCTACTCCTTATTCCTTCATCCATCGTGATCTCACCCAAAACTTGAAAACTTCAATCACACAAAACTCAACAGAACCTTCGTGGGATCCGTTAGCATAACAAAATAAATCACTACTTTAAGTACTGTTGCAAACCCATTCATATTTTATTTTTGCATTATACCTACTGTAATCTAACTTCACCATGGCTTATACCCCTGATACAATCCATAGATTCATCAAAACAAGCAAGTAGTGCTTCAAAAATAGAATCTGTCAAAAACAGAACAGTCTGTAGCAATCTATTTAAAAACAATACTTCTGTAACTCCAAAAATTCTGAAAAATTAGGACAACGTGGGCAATTCATATACCAATACTGTGTGAAAATTTCAGAGTTGTATGTCGCTCCAGTACAGAAAAACAATTCGGGCACTGGACGCAAAACTTTCTGTTTTCCAAACAGCATCAATTATACTATCTTCTAAATCATCCTAAAGGCTTTACTTGGCACAAACACTAATTAAAAACACAAAAACACAATAATACCAGTAGCATAATTGTGAAAACACACGATAACAGAAAAATTTATTTTATTCATTGGGTTGCCTCCCAACAAGCGCTATTGTTTTATGCCCCTAGCTAGGCATAATGCATAGTTTCAAGTATTGTCATCTTTCTTCTTCTTATCTAAAGGTGCACTTTTATCAAGGGGTTTTTCAAAGGTAATATGAAATATATCATCCATAGATATTTTAGCATTAGCAAGTTTTCCATCTTTAAATCCCTCTTGATTACCGGCTACAATCCAAGAGTATTGTCTATTGACGCTATTGAAAACTTGTTGGATTATATTCAAAGGAGGAACTTCCTTTTTAATATTCTCATCAAAGATGTGGTCATTGCGGAACAAATATCTCAGCAAGTAGTCATTATTATAAAGGATCTCATCTATTACCGATTTTTCATGGTTCATACCATAGAAATCAAAGATCTCCCTAGCTTCTCGCACTATATGATCAAATTCATTCATGAGAACAAGGGTAGCTATTTTCTTACCTCTAGGATCTTTTATAACCGGTAACTCATAAAACAATCTTTGCAAAGTAGGATGGGTACAAATAAATCTTCTTTCAAGCTTCAGAATAAGTGCGGAAATAGCATCGGCATAATTCTTAGTTTCTTTAAGTATAGGAGCATCATCAAAAGCCAAGGTCCCAATGCATTTAAAGAATTCTTGGATGACACTTTTTCCTATAACATTATCATGTCCCAACACAAAAGTTTTAGCATCAAGATTGGTAGAACTTCCCATTTTAGGGGTTTTACCATCATCAGTTTCCGCCATGCCAAAATCACTCATGATAACAATCTTCAAGCAAGCGAACAACAAACAAGAAAAAGGCAAACGGAAAATATTTTTGTATTTTTGTAAAAACGTTTTAGAAGTGGGGGAGATGAAAATGAGAGGCAAATGGAAAATAAAATAAATGCAATGAGATGAGAGTTTATGCAAAGGTACTTGATAGATGTTGATGATGTCTCCACGGCAACGGTGCCAGAAATTCTTCCTGCTACATGTAGCTTGCGTTGGTATTTTCCCCGAAGAGGAAGGGATGATGCAGCATAGTAGAGATAAGTATTTCCCTCAGTTATGAAACCAAGGTTATCGAACCAGTAGGAGAATCACACAACACCTCGTTAGTAGGACCTCATATCAAGGTGACAGCTGAATCGTCGGCACGGATCTGAGACAAAGAAGTCAGCCAAGATGATTCAGAAGATCCCTGCTAGCAGTCAGATTCCGCCAAGAGAACGATTATGATTCTCAGCGCTGTTTTGAACCCGGAGGACATGCATCTACTCGAGTAACCCGATGCAAGGAATAAATGTTTCATGTCCACCAAGGAAATTTGTTCATAACTCCATTCAATACTATCGGTGCAGGATAGAAGAATGTCACATCAATTGGAAATCACTCCCGGACTTATGGAAATTCCAGTCATGATAATATATCAAACAAGCCAGTAGACATAAAAGAATTGGAGTCAGAGCAAGGATGAACGTATGAAGGCAAGCCTGTCAGAATGTGGGATACAGTGAAGCAAACCACCCCAGAGCAAGACAGTCAGTCAGATGCAATTCAGTGGGAACATCATATGAAGGAAAAGGATACCCGAGTGGAAACGGTCAGAATATTCATACTTGTTCCCTGAGTAACCAAATCTCGAGGATGAGATTTATCGTAAGGGGGGTAGGTTTGTAACACCCCGATTTTTGGCCCTTTCTTTTTCTTTTGGATTTCTTCGAATTTTTATTAGGAGTTCTTTTTCCGTGGCTATGTGGTTTTGAAACCTGGGAAGATCTTCTCTCCTGCCACTTCCAAGTGGCTTGTCATTCTCAAATCTATCCCAAGGCCATGTCATTTCCATCTTAGCCCAACCCCAATATTTATTTCGTGGGAATATTCCTTTTTCTATTAAAGGAATAACCCTGTTTGCTTTAGGTTGTGAAGCAACCTATATTTCTGCCTTCCACAAAATTCCCACAAAATTCTCATAAATTCTTTAGACCATATCTCCCACCAATATGTCAAAATCCATCCTTGCCTAGTTCAAAAATAATTCAGGAATATTCATTTCCTATTCTGTCCACCAAGGCACTTTGTGAAGGAAGTGCTATTTATCTTTTCTTGACTGCCCTAAAATTTTTTGGGCACTCTCTAATATCCAAATAATTGCCACATGCCAAAATTTAGCCTCATTTGCCTAGTAAATCTTCCTGAGTAAATTCCCAAAGTTTCTGACCAGAGAGAAGCTTTGTGAAGGAGGTACTAGCTAGTCTTATCCAAATGAGTTGAAATTTTTGTAGATAGTCCATGTGATCAAATCATGACTCTCCACCAAATTTCATCTCCATCCAACAATCTATGTGAGCACACCATCCAATCTTGGTTTCTGGGTCACAATTTCAGTTTGTGAAGCAACTATAGTTTATATTGCTCCAAAAATTCTGAAATTAATCCAGGACCTAAGTATCCCTAAATAATGTAAGCATGCCAAAACTCACATTATTTTGCCAAGCCATTTGGTCCATAAAATTCCCTCAAGTTTCTGTCTAGTGGGAAGCATTATGAAGCAAGTATCACTTTGGTGTATCCAGATGGTATGAAATTTGTGCAATGCCTTCATATGCCCAAATGATCACCCTCCACAAAATTTCAGCTCAATCCAAGAATCCATGTGAGTGCTACTGCCTAATCTAGTTTCTGGACCAGAATATGTGGTTGTGAAGCAACTATATTAAATACTGGTCCAAATCATTCCATTTTTCACAGGATGGTAGTCCTTCCTACCCTAAACCTCTGTGACATCCTGGTTAGCTCATATCCCCTCCAATTTGATCACTACTTCCTGCCTAAGTTGGCTACAACAAACTTTCTCTGACCACTCTCATCAAACCACAGTCGATTTCTTCGATCTATCACCTCAGGTAGGACCCACTTAGGAAGGACAAGACGCTAGACATCGTTTGGTTCGCTAGAGTGCACCGCGTGCGCCAGTTCACATGTTGACCACGCGGTCTGGCACGCCGAAAGCGTGCTCTGGACTTCGGGTCCCTCTGCCGCCATCCAAACGCCGAGCTCCCGCCACCGCACCATGTCCACCGTGTCTCCCCCACTCTCCTACGTCCGCGTGTCCCCTCTGGACCCCTCCGCCTCTCCCCTTTCCTCTCCGGCGAGCACGCCGTCCCGGGATGCCCGTGGCCGTCGTCGCTTTGCCGTTGTCTTCTTCCTCCCCGCAGCATCCCAGCGCCGAAAACACCTCCCCTGGACCTCTCTCCCCCTCCGCGCGTGCGCTCGTGCAGGCGGTCGTGCCAGAGGCATCAACCGCGAGCTCTCGTCGGCTTCCGGCGAGGGCATCGCCGCCTCGGCTATATAAAGCCACCCCAAGCCCTCCCGACCTCACAAGCTTCCTCACCGCTCTCCTCTAGTCCTCCCCGACCAGTCAAACGAGCACCGGAGCCCCTTCCCGCCCGCCACTGCCGCCATGGCTGCCGCGGCTGCCCTCTCAAATTCGCCTGATATGGAGCTCCTCCCCTCCCCCTTTCTCCTCCAGAGAACTTCCCTAGCCATGGAGGAGCCCTGCCTCTCTTCCTCCTCGCTCAACCGCGGCCGTAGTGCCGTGCCCGAAATCGGCCATAGCCGCCGTCTGCCATTGTCGAGGGAGCACGAGCTCTTTCCCTCCCCGAGCTCAGTCTTCCTCTTGGTTGGATGCGCCGCTGCGAGCCGAGCTCGCCAGTATGCTGGACGTCGCCGGAGACGGCCCAGGTCGCCGGGACGGCCGCCGGCGTCGAGCGCCCTCCTCTGCATCGCGGGCGAGCGGGAGGTTGAAGGAGTTGACCTACCCAGTGGGCTCCGCCTCCTCTCGGCCCCACCTGTCGGCCAGACGGCCGCGTTGACTCCGGGCCCGCAGGATTTTAAGTGGAAGCGTATTTCGAGAAGTACGTCTTCGTTTAACTGAAAGCGTACTCTGCTGCGTTGTCTGTTAGGAATACGCTTTCATTAGTGTGGAGACGTATTTTTGAAAATGCGCTTTTCTTTTTCAGCCCGGCCGAAACCGTTAATTTGCGGACGTTCGTCCGTTAACAGCAGAAACGAACAGTTTTTAATTCTTTTTCTGCCTAACGAACGAACGGCCGTAACTTCCCGACCGTGACTCCGATTCAGGTGATTCCAAAGTCCACGATCTCAGTTCATCGAGCCCGTTCCGGTGTTATCATTTTCATGAGGTTGTCACATTGTGAAAATGACCATTTTGCCCTTGCCCTTAAAACAGCTCCGTCGAGAGGGAAACTTTTCTAGCGATTCTTTCCGCGAGTTCGTCGCACCCCTCCCCGATGGTTCCTCCATCCCCAGGCAAGCCACAACAGCCACTTGCATGATGGCATTGCAGTAGCCATGGTTTCCACTTGAATATTTAATATTTGTTTGTTCATTTAAATGATTTTGTTAATACTTCAAATATGCTTGTGAATCCATGTCTATGCTTATGCCATGCTCATTTTTCATCTAGTAATTGAAATGACTAATTGCCAAAGATACTATTATCATGTTTCATTCTTGTAAGCATTTCCGGTGCTAGTGATAATGCTATGCTCACGTGAATTGGTATGGTTGATATGAAAATACTTGTTATATTCATGATCGTCATTATGCCATGCTCATTTGCATTCCGTAGCATAAATCATTCATCATCGTTCATGTCATGATATTAAATGGTTATGTTGCCCATCCATGGTTACACTGATATCATGCTCATCTGCATTGTTATTTCATTATGTATTTTATTGTGACTCAGCTCCTCACCATTCAAGTTGAACCTGACATTAATCGAACTTGAACAAATCTGTTGGCTGAGTCATGGTGCCACCGAATCGATCTCACCAGTGCAACCACACTTGCCTGGATGGGGAGGCCCTAATGCGTTCTATTGTCATGCCTCTCGCCAGTGCCTCCTATGAGGGAAGGTTATGGGTGCGCGCTACCCTGATCAGGTAGGCTACCATAGCCTTGAGGACCCGAGTTTTGATGGTTCCAAGGTCCCCGTTTGGGACAATGTTGATGTTTGGCCACGACGGTGGCAGCCACAGAGGTGGCAGATGTCACATGTTGACATCAGGGTCACCCAGGACATAGCCCAAAGGGGAGTTTGTCGGAGTGGCCGGGAGAGTGTCATGCAATAGATTGGTTTTGTCGGAATGTCGTTGGTCCACCCGAATGGGAGCACGAGGCCATGAGTTCCGTGGTGTGGGTACAGTGTACTAACCTCTGCAGAGTGTATAATCTATCGATAGCCGCGTCCTCGGATATGGACACAGTTCGTAGTAGGTCACACTATGGGTCAACAGAAATAATAACCTGAATTATTACAACCCCGGTTCGATGAGAAATGAAATTGGTTGATCTTTATGTGGTCATGAGATGATCACGATGGTATTCTTGATGATGGTTGATCCTGAGGTGATCGTGAGATGATGATGATGGTAAGTTGGTGGTTACGAGATAACCCCAAGCAGAGTAAGTTGGTCCATGAGACCTTAAATGTCGACCCCCCCGTGCATGCTAGTGCTAGTATCATCCTGTTCATATCATGAATTATATGTACATGCCATGCTCATGTTGTTCTAATAGTATCATGTTCATCATGGATAATTAACCTGTAAATGCCATGCTGTTGTATGTCTTGATTGCTTTGGTTGCTGTGAGCTTGCGAGTACATTCAAAGTACTCACCTGGCGTGTCATGCCAGATTGCAAGTCATGCCATGATTGCTTGCTTGTCGAGGATCTCGAGCTTGCGCTCTAGGATACGTCCCAACCAGAGTCCCTGCGGAGTGGAGTTCATCACCGTTGCCGTTGTTCCGCTGCTAGAATTTTATTCCGCTTCGAGATGTTCCGCTGCTACCATAGAGCTACCTTAGCAGGCGAAGTGTCGTCGTGTCCCTGTAACCTTTATAATATCGGACCCTTGTACCCATATTATTCGTAATAAAGAGCTGATTTGTTCTATGCCAAGCAGTGCCATATTCCAGAAGACTTGATCTCTGGGCTGGAATACGCGGTGTTCCGGTCTCTCTGAGCCGGGGTGCCACAACGATTGGTATCAGAGCAGGTCTGGCTGTAGGACGCACTAGTCAGCGCGAGCATTAGAAACCGGTAGTTCAGAGTCTAGCTTGCTTGTTGCATTTGGTTGATGCATTTGTTTGTTGCATAGCATGCATATAGACTTATTATATTGTCACTAACGGTTGATCTTGTGATTATAGGTGGCATCAGTTTCGATCCACTACCTGCACCCTCCAGCTTTGCATATTTGCTCTTTGGTGTTTGGTGTCATCTCTGTCCCAGCGGAGTGATGTCGAGGTACCTAGTGGTGTCGATCACTTATAGGATTGATGCACAGGTGTCACACCAATATCTTTTCGCCAGCCACCTATCGTTTCGGTTGTAGACATGCTTCTACCCCGGATCTGGCCATCCAACCCACCGTTTGGCAACCCACACTGGTCTTTGTTACCAGAAAAGGGCAATGCTAGCAAATCCTGTTTTCCGCTGCTATCCTACTCTATCACCCATTCCCTGGACGAGTACGGTTTCCGTCCGCACGCTTGATGATGATGTGGCCGTGACATTCGTGTCTCGCTACATGATCACCAAGTCCGTCCTCACCGCTAAGCCCGTACAGATGCAACTGGTGTTGATCTAGTGCTTGGTGTAGCTCCGCTTACACCAACCCCTCCACACACTGATCCATTTTCGTGCACACCGCCACAACATATTAGATCGTAGTACCGGAGTTTCGTCGAGAATTGTGTGCTTAAGTAGGCATGCATAGTGAGGTGAATAGCTGTAAAATGTGATGTTGCTTGTATGTAATCTTAATGCTATGTGTGCTTTTGTTTAAGTCGTTTCTTTTGCTTCTTTCTTTGGGCCCTCGGTGTTACCTTATTTCCCCTTATGAAAGTTGCTCATTAACCGACACTGGACTCGAAGAATCAGTGAGGAGTTCAAATATTTGGCTCAACTAAACAGTATAGCATTCTCAGCCGACTGCATTGCATTGGGAATATCTGATCTGAACGCAAATGATACCTTAGATTGATTATCAGCATCAAGACTGCCTCAGTGTGCAACCATTACAATCATAATGAACCAGCTGGGAGACAATTTGTGTGCAAGACAACAGTACATTTCCAGTCAAAGGAATATCAAGGGTATATATATATATATATATGGTATTCAGTCCGCATATCATGGAGAGAAGCTTCTGGAGTAAGCAACCCAGTCTTCCTCCGCACGCTACCAGGGAAGCTTACGACGCAAGGTTCCGCAGTCTTCCTCAGTACGACATGTGGATAACTTCCAGTGTAAGATACCCAGTCATCTTCAGTAAGCCACCGCAGAAAGCTTCCAGCATAAGGTACCGAATCGTCCTCAATAAGCAACCAAGGGAGAAGCTTCTGAAGCACAGTACCCAGCCTTCTTCAGCACGCTACCACCGACAAAAGCTTCGAGCATAAGCTATCCAGCATTCCTTAGCACGCTACTCTTAGATAGCTTCCAACACAAGCTATCCAGTCTTCGTTAGTACGGCACTATAAACAGTCATCGGCATTGGTATAAGATATTACACAGTGAGTTGGCAGCATATGGCAATGCATCCCAAGAATCAGATCCGCAATAGTTTGTCAGAAGCAAGAACCAGTCAACACACAAGTGTCTGCCTCGGGAATTAAATGCCTAGATACACATGCTTCCATATATATATTGTGAGCATGCTGCCAAGGTCATGCAAGTCACTCGTACGATGATGCAAGCACGGTGAGAATCCGACAACCACAGGAAGAGGAAGCAAGCAAGTATGCACCTTAGTGTGATGCAATGTCTGACAAGCTATGAAGCAAGACAGTGTTGGGACAACAATCCTGACAGTGGATATCAAGGCTAGCTTCCTCTCAACCGACAAAGTGATATCATTAACCTCTGTCACTGTCATGTATGATTGCCCATAGCAGTGAGCTCTGTCCAAGTAACTGTGAACCTGGCATAAGATCATGATGAACCCTTGCTTACCTTTCCTGGTAACGGCACCATGCCTGGGTTCCAAGCTGCTTTTGGTCGTCCAGGGTGGATGCCGACTTTATATTTCTCTTTTCAACAACTGTCCCGTGTTCTGAGCTATTTTTCGGCCATCTCGGGCAGCGGTTGAGTTTCTTTTTGTACCAGTGACCCTACGCTCTGAGCTGTTCTTCGGCCGTCTTAGGGAACTGCTACATTCTTCTTATCAACACTGCCTCATGCTCTAAGCTGCTTTTAGCCGTCATGAGCCAGGGTTGAGTTATTTCAGTAATGTCCCAGATCTGAGTTGTAAAGACCGTTCTGGTGGCTACTGATTTATTTGCTGATTTCATGCAAAGGTTCGGATGATCATTGCCCTAAAGTTAAAGCTCGAGAGATGATGAACTTGCCAGTTAAACATTGCTGCAATACAGGTGGGATAATTGTGGCATGAACAACATGGTACGGATACCCAAGACAGTCTGATTCCGTATTAATCACCATGAACACACACCCAAGGGGTCTACTCTGGTTGTAAGGACCTCATATCAAGGTGACAGCTGAATCGTCGGCACGGATCTGAGACAAAGAAGTCAGCCAAGATGATTCAGAAGATCCCTGCTAGCAGTCAGATTTCTCCAAGAGAACGATTATGATTCAGCTGTCACCTTGATATCTCCCACCAATATGTCAAAATCCATCCTTGCCTAGTTCAAAAATAATTCAGGAATATTCATTTCCTATTCTGTCCACCAAGGCACTTTATGAAGGAAGTGCTATTTATCTTTTCTTGACTGCCCTAAAATTTTTTGGGCACTCTCTAATACCCAAATAATTGCCACATGCCAAAATTCAGTCTCATTTGCCGAGTAAATCTTCGTCAGTAAATTCCCAAAGTTTCTGACTAGAGAGAAGCTTTGTGAAGGAGGTACTAGCTAGTCTTATCCAAATGAGTTGAAATTTTGGTAGATAATCCATGTGATCAAATCATGACTCTCCACCAAATTTCATCTGCATCCAAAAATCTATGTGAGCACACCATCCAATCTTGGTTTCTGGTCACAATTTATCATCATCTAGCTAGGGGCTATTGTTTTATGCCCCTAGCTAGGCATAATGCATAGTTTCAAGTATTGTCATCTTTCTTCTTCTTATCTAAAGGTGCACTTTTATCAAGGGGTTTTTCAAAGGTAATATGAAATATATCATCCATAGATATTTTAGCATTAGCAAGTTTTCCATCTTTAAATCCCTCTTGATTACCGGCTACAATCCAAGAGTATTGTCTATTGACGCTATTGAAAACTTGTTGGATTATATTCAAAGGAGGAACTTCCTTTTTAATATTCTCATCAAAGATGTGGTCATTGCGGAACAAATATCTCAGCAAGTAGTCATTATTATAAAGGATCTCATCTATTACCGATTTTTCATGGTTCATACCATAGAAATCAAAGATCTCCCTAGCTTCTCGCACTATATGATCAAATTCATTCATGAGAACAAGGGTAGCTATTTTCTTACCTCTAGGATCTTTTATAACCGGTAACTCATAAAACAATCTTTGCAAAGTAGGATGGGTACAAATAAATCTTCTTTCAAGCTTCAGAATAAGTGCGGAAATAGCATCGGCATAATTCTTAGTTTCTTTAAGTATAGGAGCATCATCAAAAGCCAAGGTCCCAATGCATTTAAAGGTGCACTTCAATGATTTTGTTAATATTTGTTTGTTCATTTAAATGATTTTGTTAATACTTCAAATATGCTTGTGAATCCATGTCTATGCTTATGCCATGCTCATTTTTCATCTAGTAATTGAAATGACTAATTGCCAAATATACTATTATCATGTTTCATTCTTGTAAGCATTTCCGGTGCTAGTGATAATGCTATGCTCACGTGAATTGGTATGGTTGATATGAAAATACTTGTTATATTCATGATCATCATTATGCCATGCTCATTTGTATTCCGTAGCATAAATCATTCATCATCGTTCATGTCATGATATTAAATGGTTATGTTGCCCATCCATGGTTACACTGATATCATGCTCATCTGCATTGTTATTTCATTATGTATTTTATTGTGACTCAGCTCCTCACCATTCAAGTTGAACCTGACATTAATCGAAATTGAACAAATCTGTTGGCTGAGTCATGGTGCCACCGAATCGATCTCACCAGTGCAACCACACTTGCCTGGATGGGGAGGCCCTAATGCGGTCTATTGTCATGCCTCTCGCCGGTGCCTCCTACGAGGGAAGGTTATGGGTGCGCGCTACCCTGATCAGGTAGGCTACCATAGCCTGGAGGACCCGAGTTTTGATGGTTCCAAGGTCCCCGTTTGGGACAATGTTGATGTTTGGCCACGACGGTGGCAGCCACAGAGGTGGCAGATGTCACATGTTGACCTCAGGGTCACCCAGGACATAGCCCAAAGGGGAGTTTGTCGGAGTGGCCGGGAGAGTGTCATGCAATAGATTGGTTTTGTCGGAATGTCGTTGGTCCACCCGAATGGGAGCACGAGGCCATGAGTTCCGTGGTGTGGGTACAGTGTACTAACCTCTGCAGAGTGTATAATCTATCGATAGCCGCGTCCTCGGATATGGACACAGTTCGTAGTAGGTCACACTATGGGTCAACAGAAATAATAACCTGAATTATTACAACCCCGGTTCGATGAGAAATGAAATTGGTTGATCTTTATGTGGTCATGAGATGATCACGATGGTATTCTTGATGATGGTTGATCCTGAGGTGATCGTGAGATGATGATGATGGTAAGTTGGTGGTTACGAGATAACCCCAAGCAGAGTAAGTTGGTCCATGAGACCTTAAATGTCGACCCCCCCGTGCATGCTAGTGCTAGTATCATCCTGTTCATATCATGAATTATATGTACATGCCATGCTCATGTTGTTCTAATAGTATCATGTTCATCATGGATAATTAACCTGTAAATGCCATGCTGTTGTATGTCTTGATTGCTTTGGTTGCTGTGAGCTTGCGAGTACATTCAAAGTACTCACCTGGCGTGTCATGCCAGATTGCAAGTCATGCCATGATTGCTTGCTTGTCGAGGATCTCGAGCTTGCGCTCTAGGATACGTCCCAACCAGAGTCCCTGCGGAGTGGAGTTCATCACCGTCGCCGTTGTTCCGCTGCTAGAATTTTATTCCGCTTCGAGATGTTCCGCTGCTACCATAGAGCTACCTTAGCAGGCGAAGTGTCGTCGTGTCCCTGTAACCTTTATAATATCGGACCCTTGTACCCATATTATTCGCAATAAAGAGCTGATTTGTTCTATGCCAAGCAGTGCCGTATATTAGAAGACTTGATCTCTGGGCTGGAATACGGGGTGTTCCGGTCTCTCTGAGCTGGGGTGCCACAAATTAGACCGACTCCTGCCTGCATCTACTACTATTACTCCACACATAGACCGCTATCCAGCATGCATCTAGTGTATTAAGTCCATAAAGAACGGAGTAACGCCTTAAGAACGATGACATGATGTAGACAAGAAAAACTCACGTATGAATAAACCCCATCTTTTTACCCTTAATAGCAATGATACATACGTGTCATGTCCCTTTCTGTCACTGGGATTGAGCACCGGAAGATCGAACCCATTACAAAGCACCTCTTCCCATGGCAAGATAAATCAATCTAGTTGGCCAAACCAAATCAATAGATCGGAGAAGAAATACGAAGCTATAATAATCATGCATAAAAGAGATCAGAGAAGACTCAAATAATATTCATGGATAATCTGATCATAAACTCACAATTCATCGGATCCCAACAAACACACCGCAAAAAGTGATTACATCGGATAGAACTCCAAGAACATCGAGGAGAACATTGTATTGAAGATCAAAAAGAGAGAAGAAGCCATCTAGCTACTAACTATGGACCCAAATGTCTGTGGTAAACTACTCACGCATCATCAGAAGGGCAGCAAGGTTGATGTAGAGCCCCTCCGTGATTGATTCCCCCTCCGGCGGAGTACCGGAGAAGGCCTCCAGATGGGATCTCTCGAGAACAGAAACTTGCGGCTAAAGAAAAAGTATTTCGTGGACTCTCCTTAGGATTTCTGATTTTTCCTGAATTTATAGTGGTGGAATTAGGTCAAACGGAGCTGAGGTGGGCCCACGAGGCACCAGGGCGCGCCTGCCCCCCCTCCCCCCGCAGGCGCGCCCTGGTGGCTCGTGGCCACCTCCTCTGGCATCTGGTCTTCTCCCAAAGCTTCTAGTGTTTATCTTGTCCAAAAAAAAATCTCCAAAAAGTTTCGTGGTATTTGGACTTCGTTTGGTATTGATTTTCTGTAAAACAAAAACAGGGCAGAAAACAGCAACTGGCACTGGGCACTAAGTTAATAGGTTAGTCTCCAAAAACGATATATAATTGTTGTAAATGCATATAAAAACATCCAAGATTGATAATATAACAGCATGGAACAATCAAAAATTATTGATACGTTGGAGACGTATCAATCCACTCCCCCGCGATGCGGCTCGCAGGCTGCCCTGAGCTCGACGGCGCGAGCTTCCCTGCCTTCTTCGCTTTCTCCAACTTGGATGTGGAGTCCTTCCCCATGGCCTCGAGTGCTCCGGCGCAGTGAAGAGGAGAGTGGAAGGAGTGGAATGCATGGCGGAGACAAAGGGGATCTGGAGTTACCCCGCACGGTGAAACCACTTTTATATCTCCGTCAGAATCACACGCAGACCCGCGGCCGTCGGATCCAAGATCAACGGCGCTCACGACGGTCATACACGCAGGGAAAACGGGGCACGTGGCAGATTTCCGGGCAAGGATTGAGGCGTCGCGCCCCACTTTCCCCACTAGCCGCGGTGTAACCACTCCCACGCGCGCGCACACATAATTTTGCATCCCGGGATTTCCGCGGCGAATCAACCTGTTAGATTGCTTTCGCTTCTTTCCCAAAAAACACCTGTCGGCCCGACTGACCGCCTTCCGCAGGCCTCCGTGCACTCGGACACGTTAAACACCCGACTGGAGTCACCTCCAGGATTGCGAAAGGATGAACTCGACGCCCCTCCGCGGGTTAACTTGGCCCTTTCACTAGGCTCCAAGGCGTGAATCTCATAAATTTGGACTCGCAGCTGGCCCGTGCTGGCGTTCCCCAGGGATATGGAGTGGCGTATCTCTGGAGAGTCTGTCCACGCGCCGGTGTCGTCACTCGGGTTTCATGGCATGTCCTCACTCGGGCCTCAAGTCCATCTCTCCCGAGAGACATGTGAATGTCACCAAGTTTTGCCTAGCAATCGACAGCATCCGATCATTGGGAAAACCTCTAGTCCAGAATCCGTTGCGGCTTCTCCTGAGGATAACCGTGGGAAGAGTGGAGGCCGAGTGCCCCTGAAGCACTCGGACTACTCCAAAAGCTCAACTCACTCATCCTATTAAGCCTCAACCGATTCGGGGGCTAATGATGGGGTCACTACCACCGGTAGGGACAAGGACCTGACATCTAGGTCCCAACTAAGGCCCACACCATCATTCAGAGACCTCAGGGTCACAAGTGCAATGGGACGCACACTATGAAGGATTCACTCGAACCTTGCACTGACAACACTCGGACGTCCACCCTCCAGTCGGCCGGTCGCTACCACTCGGACAGCGGAGACATAAGGACATCATGGAAACTGCAACGGTCGAGTAGTCTTCAACTAGGCTTTAAACATAGTTATGGTTACCATTACTTGTAACTGCCATAGTCATAGCTGTGTTAAACATCCTTAACTGCTGTAGTTATTGTCATAAATGCCCAGCGACGTGGTGGTGAAGAGGCCACAACGCGCTAATATATAAGCCGCCCTCTCCCTCCGTCGCAGGGTTGAGCATCCCTTGTAATCACATCCCCCAAGAGCAAAACAAGCCTCCGGGCAAGGAGACGTAGGGCTATTACCTTCTCCGAGAGGGGCCTGAACTCGTAAAAACCGAGTGCCACACCTGTGCTGTAGCTAGGCTCTGCCCCTTCCATCGTACCCCCAGTATTCATTGTCAGGTTAGCAACCACGACATCCTTCGACTGGACCAGCAGAAGCCTCACAAGCTAGCACCTCCATGGCAAGGACACTTTGCGATATCGAAGGCCTTGAACAACGTAGCTTATCGGCTCTACAACTTCGCCAAAGACATAGAAGAGCCCTGAGCTTGGAATGCGGATCTGCTCCGCAAATTCTTCACCTAGAATAAAATTCTTCTCATTGTAATAGTCTTCCGAATGAAATTGGATGAATAAAAGTCTTACTTTTCCTATATTTCGTCTAATTTGGGCCGGTACCGTGTTTTCACTCCTGTGACTAACAGCGTTCGGAAACAAACACACTCCCAGCAGGTGAATCGACTTAGATGCGAACCAGTTTTCACCTAAGTTAAAAAAACATTTCCGAGTGAGAGCTTCCTCTTCACTCGAGGGCTTAGCTATGAACCAGCTTCACCTAAGTTAAAAAACATTTCCGAGTGAGAGCTTCCTCTTCACTCGGGGGCTTAGCTGCGAACCAGCTTCGCCTAAGTTAAAAACATTTCCGATTGAGAGCTTCGTCTTCACTCGGGGGCTTAGCTGTGAACAATGTTCGCCTAAGGTAAAAAACATTTCCGAGTGAGAGCTTCCTCTTCACTCGGGGGCTTAGCTATGAACCAGCTTCGCCTAAGTTAAAAAACATTTCTGAGTGAGAGCTTCCTCTTCACTCGGAGGCTTAGCTGTGAACCAGTTTCGCCTAAGTTAAAAAACATCTCCGAGTGAGAGCTTCCTCCTCACTCAGGGGCTTAGCTACAAACCAGATTTCACCTAAGTTAAAAAAAACATCTCGGAGTGAGAGCTTCCTCCTAACTCAGGTGTTTAGCTGCGAACCAGCTTTCGCCTAAGTTAAAAAACATTTCCGAGTGAGAGATTCCTCCTCACTCGGGGGCTTAGCTGCGAACCAGCTTTCGCCTAAGTTAAAAATGTTTCCGAGTGAGAGCTTCCTCCTCACTCGGGGGCTTAGTTGCGAACTAGCTTTCGCCTAGGTTTTAAAAAAACATTTCCAAGTGAGAGCTTCCTCTTCATTCGAGGACTTAGCTGCGGACCAGTTTCGCCTAAGTTTTAAAAAAAGAGCTGCATCGGCAAGCAGAACAAAGATGCAAAGATCTGAGTAAACTCCAATCCGTTCGAATACTCCTAGCAATAGCAAAGTGCATGAGCCCAAGACTCATCAAAGTTTAACAGATACATTAACCACTGGGCATTCCGAGGCAAATCAAGACTTAAATGTTTTCTGATCACTCCTCAGCAGGAGGACTGGCTGGGTCAACAAAAGTGTCGAGGTTGATGCCGTCTGCGATTCGAGTGGCAGCCTCGATGAACGTCTCCATGAAGTCCTCAAACTTGAGCTTCTTCTTGTTGACGACCTTTAGACCCTTCAGCTTTTCCTCGTCCACGTCCTTGCAATGGACACAGACAAGTGAAAGCGCCACATTAGCTCCGCACCGGGCAGCAGATTTCTTCCACAACTGCACTCGGCTGGGAATATCTCTCAGTCTGGACATCATGGACTCAAGGTCCTGGGAGAGTGCCTCCTTAGGGAGCAGCTTAGCGTCGATCTTCTCGATGGCAACCTTCAGGCGAGCGACATACGTGACGACATTGTCCATACGCTCATCCAGTCAGAGGATTGCCAACACAACACTGTCCTTGAGCAGCAACCTTGAGGGATCCAGTTCCTTCTCGATCCTGTCGGTCTCCAGCTCCACGTCAGCACAGAATTCTGCAAACATTCAACAGATGAGGAATCAGTACCTCCAGAGAGTTTAAGACAAGCGAAAGTCACTCGGCCAAGTTGTCGTACCTTCAAGCTTCTTACACATCTCATCGCCGAAGTCCTCGACATACTGTTCGAGCTCGCTTTTCTTCTTGAGGAGCTCGGTGTGATAGCCTGGCTTATTAGGGATGATAGACTACTCATATCAATCAGGAATTCCTTCTTTTCCGGGAGCCCATTCGGACAGAACTCCAAAGTTAAGCATGCTCAGCTTGGAGTAATTTCAAGATGGGTGACCGACCGGGAAGTTGCTCCCGGGTGCGCATGAGTGAGGACAAAGTGCGCAGGAAAGACTAGTATTGATCTGTGAGGCCAGTCTAGATCTCGCCAGGAGTAACGACCACCGGCGGGTGTGTCCGAGCCGTTACAAGTTGGTATTAGAGCCGACCCTCGCGGTTACACGGATGTTTACGGACAGGTGCGCGGTCATGTTGTTCATGACGTTTGTGACCCATCGTGGCACACGTCATGTCACATGTACCGGACTGGATGCACAGACGTATGTGCCTAGAGGGAACGTTCCTGTGGCCCGATGAGGACATCGGTTCCTCTGAGTGGGGGTGTATGTGATAGCCTGGCTTATTAGGGATGATAGACTACTCATATCAATAAGGAATTCCTTCTTTTCCGGGAGCCCATTCGGACAGAACTCCAAAGTTAAGCATGCTCAGCTTGGAGTAATTTTAGGATGGGTGACCGACCGCGAAGTTGCTCCCGGGTGCGCATGAGTGAGGACAAAGTGCGCAGGAAAGACTAGTATTGATCTGTGAGGCCAGTCTAGATCTCGCCAAGAGTAACGACCACCGGCGGGTGTGTCCGAGGCATTACACTCGGCGACCTGGTCAGTCAGCTTCTTCTTCTCCTCTTCAAAGGTACTCGCCTGAGTATTGTACTTGTTCTCCCACTCGGCATATTGTTGCTTCAGCTCTGCAATCTCGCCCTTCGCTGCCTCCGCGGTGATCTTCAGAGTCTTGTTCTCCGCCTCGAGTTTGCCGACTGATGCCAGCTTCTCCTCGGCGGCCTTGGTCTTACTCTTGGCCTCCTTCTGCGCCAGCGCCAATTGCTTGTCCTTGTCCTTGAGAGCCTGCTTCATGGTTTCTAAAGAAATAGAAGTCCTGAGCCTCTTTACAAGTGATGCATTCTCACTACGAACATCTGCTAAAGCGGATTGACTCGGATAAAAGGAAACATAAGGTTCAGCGAAGAGTCGAATGTTGAAATTTACCTCCCAAGATATTCTTCTTCTTCTCGAGGCGGTCACTCTTGTGCTTCTCAGCCTCCAGATCCACTCGGAGCTGCAGCACCTCCTTTTCAATGGCGTCATAGTGGGAGCCAAGCTCGCAAGCCCTTTGTTACAAGACAATGAAATAGTCAGTCGGCTGAGAAACAAAACACTTCTTAAGGGAGGAACAAGCTCGATCAGTACCAGATCCAAAAGTACCCTTCGTAAGGGAGGAACAAGCTCGATCAGTACCAGATCCTAAAGAATCCTTCTTAAGGGAGGAACAAGCCCGATCAGTATCAGGCCCTCAAGTACCCGCTTACCACTGAGTCGGCAATGAAGAAGATCGAGGATAACAACATGCTACAAAGCCACCCACTTGGCCAGCCGAGTGAGAGGCCGCACTCCGAGTGCGAACATAGCAGACGCAGTTCTAAGACTCCCGCCGACTGCCTACAGTCGACGGCAGTCTCGGGGACTACACCCAGTGGGTGCACTCAGCGTGCCCCCACTGAAAGGACATCCTCATGGATGGTCCATGAAAAGCGGTTGGAAACCACGCCCAGAGCAAAAACACCAGAAACTCTAAGACTCCCAGCGACAGTTTCTAGACGACGGCAGTCTCGGAGACTACACCCAGTGGGTGCACTCAGCGTGCCCCCACTGGAACCGATTCACTTGGAAAGAAGCTCTGGCTAATCCGAGTGAACGACGGTAAAGGAAAACAGAAATTCGAATTCTAAGACTCCCGCCAGCTGCTTCCAGTTGACGGCAGCCTCAGGGACTACACCCAGTGGGTGCACTCAGCGTGCCCCCACTGGAACAGACAAACAACACCCAGTGGGTGTGCCCCGCACAAGCCCACTGACATAAAGTCAATTGCACAAGCCCACTGATAGAAAGTCAATTGCCATTTGGAAAACAGACAAAAATTCAAAAGACGCCAAAGGTACTTACTACGACACTTACTCAGACGTTGGTTTCAAGGCCTCGCTGGCGTTGTACACCTCCTTCAGCCGGGCGTACACCACCCCGACCTGGATTAAGGCTTCCTTGCTAGCTCCCACCTAGTCCTCAGGGACCCTCTACAATGAGAACAGGGTGAGTGGAGCAGGGTCCGAGGTCGGCGCCAGTGCAGGCATGGAAGTCGCCTTTGCAACACCTTTTGCTGGTGAAGCAGTCCTGGTGAAGACCTTTGCGGGCGAGATCCTTTCCACTCAGCCGCTGGTAGCCTCCTGGATGACGGCATCGCCACTCGGCGGGGCCTTCTCGCCAACTCCTGGGCTCGGCGGGTCGGCCTTGTTGTCATCGTCAAGAAGGATGACTTCACTCGGAGCCACAATCATCCAGGGATCAGCATGCAAAACAAACAAGCATTCGGGTACAAACTCAAGCAAGCCAGACAGTACCTTTGGAGGTTGCAGCATCTATGGCCTGGGCTTCAGGTTGCACCTTCTGAGGGGCATCCGGGTCCGGCGACGTGGTAGACGTCTCGTTTCTGCATTCACGAAGCGACTCGGTCATTGGTCATCAAAAACTCACACGGCAAAAGAGATTGGCGCACATCACTTACGTCGAAGCCATGGGCACCGTCATCTTGATCTTGGGAAGAGCGGCCTTATGAGGCTTGATGGTGGTAAGCTTGGGCTGCTTGAGCTGCTTCTTAGGCAGCTCCGCCGACCCGGCTCGTCCGCGCTTCGCCCCGCGAGTTACAGGGGCTACAGCGGTCGGCCTGGAACCACTCGGCGCCTGGGGCCCGCCCGCTCGAACACTCGGGTCATAGTGAGCCTTGGTACAGGGCTCCTTAGGACCTCCCCTAGATGGTGAGGATTCCGCCTCCTCGCCCTCCTCGGTCTCGGTGTCTTCGTCGCTGTCCTCCTCCTCTCCCTCGTCGTCGTCCTCATGGTACTACCACTCGGTGTCACTTGTCACGTCCTCCGGGTCGTGGTCGACACTCAGAATCTACGAGATCATGTTCTAGAAGATCTGTTGAAATAAAAACGCATGTCAAAATCAGATTCAGTCATACGGAAGAGTCACAGCCGAAATCACTCGGGTGAAGTGCAAACTTACATCGGCAGGCGGGTGCTCCAAACCGTATGGGGGCACTTTTCTGGTTCCGCTCGGATTGTCGTGCGCGGAAGTGATCGCCTTGATCTTCTCTTCAACAGCCTTCTCAGGCAGGTCATCGGGGTGCACTCAGGTGGGGTCAGTCGACCCTTCATACCTCCACATCGGGTTCTCTCTGTCTTGCAGCGGCTGGATGCGCCGACTGAGGAACGCCTCCAGCAGGTCCATCCCGTCGACTCTGGCCCACACCACTCCTACCAGGGCGTCCACCAGGATACCTACGTCAACCATCTCCTCCTTGGCGACCGTGAGGGACGGTGGAGCGGCAACTCTCGCTGCCAAGTACAGCGAGAGTCCAGTCGGCTGCCCTTCACTCGGAACATCTCTGCAGCAGAACCAGCTGTCTTGCCAACCCTTGACGAAGTCAGGGAAGCTCATCTTGGGGAAGGCGGAGTGCCCTCTTAGCTGGATGCCCAATCCCCCGCACTGCTGGGTCACATTGGTCTTCTCCCCTCTCGGTGAGTCCTTCTTCACCGTCATCGATCGACAAGTGAAGATATGCTTGAACAACCCCAATAGGGGTAGCAGCCAATGAAGTTTTCGCACAGCGAGACTGTCAGTGTATAAAACTTCGGTATTTTACACCCTGACTTATGCACAAGCTGTGGTAGAAGTCTCGGCAGCCAAGGTTTGCCGGAAAGAACCAACGTCAAGATCAAGATTCAAGGTCTAGTTACAAAGACACTAGGAAGAAGGTCAAGACAAAACATCAAGGAACCCCTAGCTGATGCTAGGGATGAAGATAGTACTTGTCGGCAAGGCTTGAGTCGGTAAGGTGAAGACCCGGCAAGCTCCATGCCGGTAAGCTCTCACTGGCCCATCTGCGATCCACCTCATCGGGCAGCTGGCCGCTAATCGGTGAGGTGTCGAGCGCACAGGTGGTTTGGTGAGACTTGTCGGGGCACGTGTCAGCCTGCTGGGAGGAGAATTAGCTTTAATGACACCCGTCCAGGAGGAGTATCAAGATAATAAGAGGTAGCTGGGTGAGCGGTGCAGAAACCTTGCCGGGGCTCCTCCTCCACATGACACCTAACGGTGCAATAAATGCTTTTGTCCTAATTTGGCAGAGTTAGGTATGATAGCACTGTTTGCTATCTAATCAACTTGTAATGACTGTTTTGCCACTGTGGTTACCCCTTAAGCTATGAAAGGAGGGCCAGGGCAACCTTAACAAGGGTCGACACTTTGCTCATTCTGCATGCATAGCTGCTCTTTCTGCACCTTGCTGGCAAGAAGCGCTCCTTGTACTTGAGCTCAACATATCCAATATACAAAGCAGGAGTAGGGTTTTACACCTCACTGTGGCCCGAACCTGGGTAAAATCCCTTGTGTTCTCTGTTGATTCTGCTCTTTGTGCTTGCGTATTCCCCTAGTCGAACCGCAAAGGGACTGGATGGATGGCCCCATAGATGGTCATACGCACGACATCTTTGGCGCGCCAGGTAGGGGGAATTGCTTGCGCGAACTTGAATCAACAGTTTACGCGTCACTTTCGTCTTCATCATCTTCGATGGCGCCCAAGAAGAAGGGCGCATCCGAAGTGGCTCCATCGACATCCAAGCTTCCATCGTAGACGCATACAGGTGGCTGAGATGACCCCGCCGGCGCAGGCGGTGCAGGAGGCATAGCCGGCGCGGGCGGTGTGGAAGGAGTCACCGGTGTAGGTGGCGCAGGCAGCGTGGCCAGCACCAGCGGAGTAGGCGGAGCACAGAACAACAATCAGCAGCTTCCTCGCCAATCCGGCAATCGAAGCCATAATGGTGCAGGTAGCGCGGAAGGCCAGCTCCCGCCCCCTCGACGCACCGGCGAACGGAGCCACCGGATCAATACCATCGGGACCGGCGCGAGCCAAGACCCAGCCGCCGTGGTATCTAAAGATACCGCCTCAGGACACACACCGTGACCGTTGCAAGATGGGCGCAACGCTGATCCGAACGGCGCTAGCGATTCTGGACGACGACGTCCACATGGCAAGACACCTGTCTTCAGGCACCACCTCCACTGCGTCGGCCCACTGCTGGACATGAGCCGCGGCAGCAAGATCATGGTGGCGCTCCTGCTGGTTCTGCCAGGAGTAGAGCAACATCTCGTTCTTCATTCCCAGCCATGCCAGCTACGGCAGCAGAGGCCATGGCGCGAGCGTAGATGCTGCTGAACTTCCCGCCAGCTGCTGGTAAGATGGATGAGTGGAGGGCCACCATTCAGAGCCTTATTGGATTTGCTGAAGCAAACAGCTCGCAGCAGGCAGGACCGTCGCGGCGTCAAGTAACGGCACCAACCGATGGTTGTGCCAGAGGGGCGGCGCAAATGGTGAGCAACAGCATCAGCAGCCGCGGCAAACTCACCGGTCCGTTGAGCCCGATGAAATGTCGATGGCTTCTTCGGACCCGCGAGCACGGCAAGATCACCGCCGATTGCTACAAGACAGGCGAGCAGAAGATGCTCGCACCACCATTGAACGGCGCCAGGAGGGGCGCCATCAATCTGACGTGCGCAACGGTCCGATCGTCGATGAGCCTGCGCCCGGTGTTGGCGGGTATCTACCTTACGAGGTTGGATGCCCGGCCTTCACTCGTGTGCTGCGGCAAGTCCGATGGCCGTCAACCCGGGCCTTCAAACCAGAGTTGCCGGAGAAGTACGACGGCAAGCTTAACCCGGCAGAGTTTTTGGGCATTTACACAATCGCTGTGCAAGCTGCCGGGGAAAGAGACGAAAAGATTCTCGCCAACTATTTTCCATTGATGCTCAAACCCAATGTTAGATCTTGGCTGCTGAACTTCCCGGAGGATTCCATTTCTTCATGGTCAGATTTATGCAACGAGTTCATTGGTGCCTTTACCGGAGGCCACAAGGCTCCTGGTCAGCCTAGTTATTTGCAAGTGATTCTGCAAAGAGATAGCGAATCCCTGCGAAAATATATTCAAAGGTTCAGTCGTGTGCACCGTAACATTCCTGATGTGCACCCTGCTGCCGTGATTGCTGCTTTTCATATGAATGTGCGCAACCGGAAGATGCGGGAGAAGTTGAATATCAGATTGCCAAAAACCGTCAATGAGTTGTATACCTTGGCGGATAAATGTGCACGGGTTGAGGAAGGGAGAAGGCTTCGTGGGGAGGATGCTGGCGCTCAAGTTGATTCAGAAGATGACGACGCCACAACCCCGAAGAAAAAGGGCCGGAAGCGCAATAGGAAGCGCAAAGGCAAGACTGTTATGGCTGTTGATGGTTCCGGCAACTCCAATGCCGCCAAGAAGGCTAAAACCGAGAGCTCCGGCAAGGAAGCTGCTGCGTGCGCTGATTGCCAGGAAACCATGGCTGGTGAGAAGGTCATGATCTCCAAGAGTGCCGGCAAGTTGAGCAACTTGCTGAGAAACAGAAAGCTGAGTACGAGAAGAGCGTTAAGGAGAAAGGCCAAGATGGTGCTGGCGGATCTAGCAAGAGGGGTCGTGGTGGCCGAGGAGGTCGCCACGGCAAGGCTAAGCAGCAGAAGGAGAAACCTGCTCGAGGCTGAGACAAGAAAGAGGAAGATGATGACGTGGATGACGACGAGGACGAAGACGAGTCCAGCGAATGAGAGTTCCATAATGCAACAGAAGTCATGTGCATTGACGGGGGTGCATCTTTACACTCCTCTCACCGCCAACTCAAGCAGTGGGCACGTGAGGTTAATGCGGCAGAACCGGTAGTGGGTGCTAAAAAGCCCCTCAAATGGTCTGACACGCCCATCATTTTTGACGCGGAGGATCACCCTGATCGCACAACTATGGTCGGGTGCTTGCCATTGTTGGTCTCACCAACAATACACAACCTCCAAGTCACAAAAATGTTGGTTGACGGTGGGGCCGGCCTGAATTTGATTTCACCAGAAGTCATCAAGAGGTTACAAATTCCTGATGAAGATCTCCAGCAAACGGGCACGTTTCAGGGGGGCAATCCGGGAAGGAACCAACCCAAGGGGAAGATCACTCTGCCGGTGACGTTTGGCGGGGAGTTGAATTATAGAACCGAGAAGATTGTGTTTGACGTAGTTAAGATTCCTCTGCCTTACAATGGAATTCTTGGACGCTCGGCTCTAGCGAAATTTATGGCAGCATCTCATTATGCCTATAACACTCTCAAGATGCCAGGGCCGATGGGAGTCATCACCATCAATTCCGACAGAAAGATGTAGTAATTTGCGTTGACAAACTTTACAGAGAAGAGGTTGCAACATCTGCCGCCAAGGCACCCGCTCCCGCCAACAAAAAGAAGAGCAAGAAAAGCGGCAAGACTTCTGACAAGTCTTCCGGGAAGCGCACCTCTTCGGAGTGTTGCGCACCTGTTGACGACGTGCCGGAAAGTTCTACCGCCAAGAAGTCCAAGGCTACTCCACCAGAAACCAAGAAGGTGCCGGCAAAGGAGGACGGCATGGGCGGTACCTTCACCGTCAGTGCCTCTCTCAACAGCAAATAAAGCGCGCTCTTTGCCTTCCTGTGGGCGAATGTCGATGTGTTTGCATGGCAACCATACGACATCCCCGGTGTTCCTAGGGAGGTAATTGAGCACCACCTTGCCATCTGTCCCCACGCTTGGCCCATCAAGCAGAAGGTCAGGAAGTAAGCTATGGAACGGCAATAGTTTATTGCCAAAGAAATAAAGAAATTAGAAGCAGCTGGTTTGGTTAGAGGTGTACTACATCCAACGTGGTTGGAAAATCCAGTTGTAGTGTGAAAAGCAAATGGAAAGTGGAGACTCTGTATTGATTACACGCATATCAACAAAGCATGTCCACGGGATCCTTTCCCTTTGCCGCATATTGATCAAATTGTTGACTCTACCGCCGCCTGTGATCTACTCTCTTTCCTTGATGCATACTCTGGTTATCATCAGATTTTCATGGCCAAAGAAGATGAGGAGAAAACCGCATTTATTACTCCATGTGGTACATACTGCTTCGTGCGTATGCCTTTCGTACTAAAAAGTGCTGGTTCAACATTTGCAAGGGCAGTTCAGATTGGTTTTGAGCCTCAGCTACACAGGAATGTTGAAGCGTATATGGATGATATAGTGGTCAAGACCAAGGACAAATCAACCCTCATTCAAGACTTAGAAGAAACATTTGCAAATTTGCGCAGAATAAATTTGAAGCTCAATCCCGAAAAGTGTGTATTTGGCATTCCATCTGGCAAGCTTCTCGGGTTCTTTGTATCTCAACGTGGAATTGAAGCTAACCACGACAAGATCAAAGCCATTGAGCAAATTGAAGCACCAAAGCGTGTCAAGGATGTGTGACCTCTTGCCGGCCGCATTGCTGCATTAAGCAGGTTCATCTCCAAATCTGCTGAGCGCGCCTTGCTGTTTTTCAAAATTTTGAAAAAGGCAGGACCAATGAAATGGACTCCGGAAGCGGAGGCCGCGTTGCAAGATTTGAAGAAGTACCTCTCCTCGCCGCCAACACTAGTTGCGCCTAAACCACAAGAGCCGTTGCTGCTATATTTTGCGACAACAAATCAAGTGGTCAGTGGTGCATTAGTAGCGGAGAGAGAGGCAGATAATGAAGAAATAGCAGTGGCAAGTCCGTCAAGTGACAAACCGGAATCTTCTCTGGCAGAATTTGGTGCCAAAAAGTCAAAACTAGCGCAAGCAAATGCGGCAAGCCAACAAGTGGTGCAGAAGAAGAAGATGGTGCAGCGTCCAATTTACTTTGTTAGTTCCCTTTTGCAGGGGGCTAGGTCAAGGTACTCTGGTGTGCAGAAGCTGCTTTTCGGCCTTCTCATGGCCTCGAGAAAGCTGCGCCATTACTTCTAAGCACATGAAATTACCGTCGTCACTCGCTTTTCGTTGCAGTGTATTTTGAGAAATCCAGATGCAACTGGCAGGATAGTGGAGTGGGCATTGGAATTGTCGAGTTTTGCACTTAAGTTTGAAAGCACTTCAACTATTCAGAGCAGAGCCTTGGCGGAGTTCATTGCCGAATGGACACCAACGCAAGACGAAGAAATCCAAGAAACAGTTCTCCCCGGCAAAGAAACATTTAAAGAATGGATCATGTACTTTGACGGTGCCTTCTTGCTCCAGGGCGCTGGTGCTAGAGTGCTCCTTGTCGCACCCACCGAAGACCACCTCAAGTATGTGATACAGATGCACTTTCCCAGTTAGAAAGCTACAAACAACACTGCTGGGTACGAAGGACTCCTTGCCAGTCCCAGGATCGCAATTGACCTCGGAATCAGAAAATTGATCATCCGTGGAGACTCGCAGCTTATTGTAAAACAAGTGAACAAAGATTATCAGAGCCCATTGATGGAAGCATATGTTGAAGAAGTGAGGATATTGGAAGAACACTTTGACGGATTGCAAACAGAACACGTTCCTCGTGTAGAAAACAACATTGCTGATCATTTGTCAAAATGTGCCGCCCAAAAGCTTCCTGTGGAACCGGGAACTTTTGTGCTCCATTTAACTCAACCATCAGTCACTCCATCAATATAGGCAAACAAAAGAAGAAAGTTGAACACCGGCAAGTACTTCCCGGTAGAGATCCCAGAAGCCGCCGGCAAGAAAGTTGCCAAAGACAAGAACACGTCTGTCGGTGAGAAGCGGCTTCGCGCAGAACCTCAGGTTCTTGCCGCTGAGGCAAGTGCTTCCGTGACCGAAGAGATGCCTTTGGTCCTTGTCGTCGAGCCACATGCCCCAGCATGGGCACAGCAAATTGTTCGTTTCCTTCAAACATGAGAACTGCCCGATGATCAAGAAGAAGCCGAAAAAGTAGCCCGACAGTCAAGTATGTATCAGTTTGTTGACAGCATTCTGCACAGAAAAAGACCAAATGGGGTGAAATTGAGGTGTATTTGCCGGGAAGATGGACTGAAGCTGTTGGCGGAGATGCACGGAGGCATATGTGGTTCTCACATAGGATCAAGAGCACTTGTCGGCAAAGCTTTCCGGCAAGGCTTCTATTGGCCCACTGCTCTCCAGGATGCCACTGAGCTAGTAACCAAGTGTGAAGCATGCCAATTTCATTCGAAGAATATTCATCAGCCAGCGCAAGCCCTTCAAACGATTCCACTCTCCTGGCCTTTCTCGGTCTGGGGGCTCGACATCTTGGGTCCTTTCCCCCGTGCTACCAGGGGCTTTGAGTTCTTGTACGTTGCAATTGACAAGTTCACAAAGTGGCCAGAGGTAGAGCCAGTGAGGAAGGTGACAGCATAGTCAGCCGTCAAGTTCTTTAAAGGATTGGTTTGCCATTTTGGTGTTCCTAACAGAGTCATCACAGACAATGGCACACAATTCACGAGCCGCACATTCATGCAGTACATCCAAGACCTTGGAAGCAAGATTTGCTTTGCATCTGTTGCTCACCTGAGAAGTAATGGCCAAGCGGAAAGGGCGAATGCTGAAGTGCTGCGAGGCCTCAAGACGAGAACTTTTGACAAGCTGCAGAAGTGCGGAAGGCGCTGGATTGATGAGTTGCCGGCGGTTCTTTGGTCACTCAGGACGACACCAAATCGAGCTACCGGCCAAACACCCTTCTCCCTAGTTTATGGTGCAGAGGCAGTGCTCCCCATGGAACTCACATACGGGTCACCTCGAGTGCTTGCTTACGATGAAGCACAGCAAGAGCAGCTGCAGCAAGATGATGCCATGCTCCTTGAGGAAGATCGTCTTCGAGCTGCTATGAGAGCCGCACGCTACCAGCAAGCTTTGTGCCGCTATCATAGCCGCAAGATCCATGCCCGAAGCCTTAAGGAAGGTGACCTTGCTCTTCGGCGTGTTCAATCCGCCAAGGGATCCAACAAGTTGACGCCAAAGTGGGAAGGCCCTTATCGGGTAGTACGAGTCACCAGACCTGGCGCAGTCCATCTGGAGACCGAAGATGGCATCCCAGTGCAAAACTCATGGAATATTGAGCATCTTCAAAAGTTCTATCCATAAGGTGCAGTTGCCGGGACTCCCGGCAACCCCTTTTGTACAAGCCTTGTCGGTAGACATGTAACCCTATGTACAAAGCCAGGCGCAGATCCTGTGCATAAGTGAAATAAAGCTAAGTGTTTCACAACTCTTTGTTAAATACATTTTCGCTTATGTATGATTACATATCATGTTGTGTTATACTTTGCCTTATATGAGATGATTAATGAGCCATCAAGGCATCCATCCGCTCCTTTCTCTTCTTTCTTTTTCTCAAAAGGACAGAAGGTTCCCTCGCGTGCAAGTTTCCGGGGGGGGGGGATGTATGGATACCACCAAGCGACATTCAAGTGATCATTTTGTAACAAGAAGCACGACAAAGAAAAAGCTAAGTTGAAAAACTTTGAGACAATTTCTTTGTTGCATTTGCAATCTTACTTGAATGATTTATGTCTTTGTATGAGAAACCTGCACGCTAAGGAACCTTGGCGTAACCGATCGCGCTCTCATTTTGTTTCGAGTCCGCTGAATAACTTGAGCAGCTGCGTTGGAACCGTCAAGGGTAAAACTTGCTGGCAGCGACACTTCCGGCAAGCTGCTAAGGATCCGTCCTCAAGTGCTCGCGGCAAGAGTGTGCGCACCGGCAAGCGTCCGACAAGCGTAGGGTATATAATTCATGCAAAGACAGAATCAAAACAGGGAAAATAGCATACATTCATTTCAAAACAGCTTAAGTTGCATTACATACCAACACAGTGCAGATCTAACTTAAGACTAAATGTATCTTTTACATGATAGCACTGGAAGCAAATACAGCGACAAGATTAGTTCTGGAGGTCGCCTTCGTGCCGAGGAACAAGAAGAACCTTGTCGGCCAGCGGAGCAATGACCTTGTCGATGGCCGTGATATCAGTATTATCTGGAAGACGCCTGAATATACCAGAGAGATCAATGTTGGGGATGCCGATAAGCAATCTTGACGAGCACCTTGTAAAGGACGTCGCGGCCAAATTTGCGGTACTCATCGGCAAATGAAGCAGATTTGTCCTCATGATAACTTTTCAAAGCATCGATGAGGCCTTCGAAGAACTTGGTCAATCTGGCGCTGGCGGTCTCCTTGTCGTTGACAGTGAAGCTCCAGCTCCTCAAGTCCATGACGGTAAGTTGGGAAGTTATGCACTCAGCAATATTGACAAGCCTATTCGTCCAGAGGTTGAGTACTTCTCGCAGCTCAAAAAATTTGTTCTCGGCATCTTCCCGGGAAGTCTCTTCTGCGCCAAGCTTCTCCGTCAAGATGACTTCCCTTTCCTTGGTGGATTCAAGATTCTTTTCCAGGATGATAAGCTTGGATTTCAGATCCTCCATTGCCTTGCCGGTGGTATCAAGATCTTGATTCTTGGATGCAAGCTGCGTCTGCAGCTCCCCTAGGGTATGAGCTGCTTTCCGCGCTTCACCTTTAAGAACCTCGATTTTCCTGCCATTGGCGGCAAGATCTTCTTTCAGTTTGTTCACCTGGGACTCCAGTTCTGCCTTGGCAGTGGCAGCAGCCGCAACATTATCTGTAGCTTCCTTGAGCTTGGCTGCACTGTCTTGAGCCTGGATTTCGATAGACTCTTTGTGGTTCTTCTCCAGCTCTTGGGTCCTCTGCTCAAGGAGCTTCTCAATCTCTTCATCCTTGTCGCGAAGTTTGGCGGCAAGGGCCTCTTCTTGTGCGGCAAGATCTTTCTCCCGGGCATTGAGTTGCGCTTCACGCTCTGCCAACTTGCCGTCTCAGACTATCGCCTTCTCCTGGGCGGTGGCAAGTTTTTCTTCTTGTCTTCTCAACTTGTGAGACTGATTGTTGTACCAAGTATGGATATCTTCCGCCTTCTTCTTCAGCTTCTCTTCCACTACCTCCAGAGCTATATGTTCTACTTGAAGCTTGTCCCACCGCTTACCATAGCGTTCTTGCACATCCCTGAGACCAGCAACCATGGTTTCCAGGAAGGCGAGATCTGCTGTGCTATCGGTAGCGTTATCAGTTTCGAGAGTACTTTGGGGGATGGAGGCAAGGATTCGAGCAATTTCTTCGTCAAAATAGGGTCCTCAAGTCCCTGATGAACTGGGGGCTTCGGGCCCTTGCTCAGGAGTGGCAAGCGTCAAGACGTCCGCCAAGAATTGAGCAGTCGGTGTGGCAGGTTGAGTCTTCGGGTTTGACTTGTCAGCACTAGCCGGCACCATCTCCATGCTTGTCTGGAAGGGGGCAGACGTGTTGCCGGGAGACTTCTCCGGCTCTCCGGTAACTTCTCCTGCCTCATCAGCGGCCGATTTGGCGGTCTCCTCAACAGAGATCTTGGCGGCTTCGTCGGCGGCGCTCTTGACAATTTCTGCCATGTTTGCAAGGATCTCTCCCTCTTCGGGAGAAGTTGGATCTGCAAGATGGAACAGAAGCAAGAGCAAAAATAAAAGTGGTTCAGATTGCAAGTCAAGTTCAAGAAAACAAATTTTTTTGAACAAAGCTTAAGGACAAGTGGATTACCTGTTGATGTTCGTTGAGGAAGGATGTCTCCTACCCCGGAAACTTCGGTTGCCGCAGCATGGTCTCCAGCAGCCTCGTTTGCCGGGACGATTTCGGTGCGAGCGGGCTCATCAACGGAGGCCCTTATCGGAGATGCGCTCTCCGGGATGGTAGTTGACGGAGGAGCCACAGCAGGATCCGCCTCTTGGCGCTCTTCCTCTTGGTTACCTCCTCCTACCTCCTTGTTGGGCTTAGGAGGAGGAACTTCAGTGCCGGCGCATGCGAGCGGGAACTGCACCATGACTTCACGCAGGAGGCTGGGCTGGGGGCTAACGACGATGGTATCGGTAGATGTGGCCCCCTGCCCAGCGCTTGCCGTGGGTTCGAGCTCTGTTGCACCTCTCGCTCGCTTCACCCTGTGTACGAGCGGTTCCATATCCCTGCGAAGACAAAGGATGTCAAGTCAGATGACAGTCAAAACAAAGATCAAGATCAGGCAAAGAAAAAAACGATTTTGCTTACTCTTCATCTTCAGACTCGCTGAGAATGGAGAGGTCGTATCTCACTGGCGGAGGCGACTCCCTGGCTCTCTTGATTACCGGTGGAGGCGAAGATGCCTATTGAGAAGACTCAAATGCACCGGCAACTTCTTGCTGGAGTGGTAGATGTTGAACTCGAGGACGCCGTGTCGATTGCCAGCGCACTTCTTGCTGCTGGCCGGTCTTGGTGGTCATCTTCTTCACCGTAGGGCCAGTTCCTGACAAAGAAGGTCGCACTGCCTCCTGGCTAGATGCCTTCTGAAGAACGCACGGCTTCTTCTTCGGGCCTTGAGGATCCTCTCATTCTTCGGCTTCACCGGCAATTTCTTCCCCGACAGGCTCTTCTTGCTGCTCTTCGGCAACCTCTTCATCTGGGGTTTCTTCTTCCTCCTCAGTTTCCACAGCCCGGGAACCGCTAGCCTTGCCGGCCTTCAAAACTTCTTCGGCCCTGTGGGCGATGAACGCTAACTCTTCATCCCTAGTGGCCTGGATGAGGTCCTTCTCTTCTCGAGTGGTCCTCTCTGTCAGATTAGAAGCCCAAGTCATCTCATCTTCAAGTGAGGGTAGCTCCCTGTCGGTGTACTAAAGTATGGGTCTTTTTAGTACCCCTTACTTGTGCACGGGCAGTTGTAGCCGTACCGTGGCAAGCCTTGCCGGGGAATAGCTAGGAGTAATCACAAGACTAGGATGCCAAGAAGGCGTTCAAGTCAACGATCAGACAGACCAGAAGACAGAAGAACAAAGGGTTGCGGAGGCCCGGCAAGACCCTTGCCGGCAAGGCCTCACACCCGGCAAGACCTCGCACCCAGCAAGGATTCGCACCCAGCAAGACCCGGTCCCGGCAAGCCCCGGGTCCGGCAAGGATTCAGCCCCGGCAAGGCTCTGCACAGTGCAGCGCTATCGCTCCAGTGCAGCGGCCAGCCTTGTCGTTTAGGGCTTGTCCTCATGGTGTCGTGGCGCAATGCTGGCCATGAGATGCTTAAGCGGTGCTGATGGGATGTCTGCTTTTCCCATCCCCCGTAAAGCTTTTCTAAGCCCAAGACTCTAAGGGACACCTTGACGGACACCTCACGGTGCATTTAATGAGTTTGTCCCAGGACGTCAGGGTTAGGTATGATAACACTGTGATAACACTGTAGCTACTTTCCACCTCATGCCTTATCTCGTACGCCACTGTGGTAGCCCCTTTGACTCATATAAAAGGAGGCCCGAGGCGTACAGAGAGAAAAGGGGGGGAAGGGAGCACTTCTGAGGGCCCATTCTGCATGCGCAGCTACCGAGTACTGTAGCTCCCAGAACTTAGCCAAGAACATCCATAGTAATACAATCAAAGCAGGAGTAGGGTTTTACGCATCCATGCGGCCCGAACCTGGGTAAAATCCCCCGTGTGCTGTTCGTTAGATCTGCTCTTTGTGCGATCCTCTCCCCTTGCCGAACCGTAAAGGGGTCTCCTTGATCCCATAGGTGTCCGTTTCCCACGACATCTTTGGCGCGCCAGGTATGGGGAGACGAGGTTGTGCGAACCTGATCTAGCGATCAGCGCGTCAGATCTTTGATCATCTTCACCACCATGACTCCCAAGAAGAAGGGTTTCACGGCGGTTGGTCCATCTGCATCCGTCATGCCTGATGCTGCGCGCACAGGCGACGGGGTAGACGCGGGTGTAGGAGGTGGAGGCTCCGAGCTTCCACGGCGTTCCGGCGATCCGAGCCGGACGAGTAACAGGTCCAAGGATGGAGCTGCGCAACCAGCGGGTGGTGCAGCAACTTCCAAGGATGGAGCGGCGCCTTCCAGGACGAATACGCCGGCGCATGCACCGCGACCTTCTCAAGATGCACGTGACGTGCGGCCTCAAGACGTTGGTGGTTCTAGGCGTCTGCAAGGAGAGGCCCCTGCGCATCACTCTCAAGATGCGCGGGGCCAAGATCCGCGCCAGCACACTGCTGGAAGCCGCGCGCGGGTGCAGAGTCGTGATGATGCTCCTTCTAACCCTGTTAGGAGTTTGAGCACCTCACGTTCTTCGCACCTGTCGCCGCCGCCTACGCCAGCGGAGGCGTTGGCGCGAGCTCAGCTGCTCCTAGACTTCCCTCCTGCCACGGAGAAGCTAGACGAGTGGCGAGCCACTATCCAGAGCCTCCTCAGCCTGGCTGACAACGGCAGACCGCAGCAGGGTGAACCCTCGCGGTTGCAGTCGTCTAGGCTGGTGCGTGGCGATGGAGAGAAGACCGGAGCTGGGACGACTACGTTGCGTTCCCCTCCGCTGCGTCAAGAGCGGTCGTTAACTCGACGGACTAGCGCCCGTGACGATGATTCCACGGCGTCGTCTGATCCGCGGGTTCGCCGCGATCAACGTCACGTTCTTCGGGAACGGAAGAAGGAGGACGCTCGAACCACCATCGAGCGCTGAAGGGAAGCGCGTCGCCAGTCCGACAAGCGCGCTGGGACCGCTGTTGACGAGCCCGCGCCAGGGTATCCTGGCTGCCTACCTTACGAGGTGGGTTGTCCAGCGTTTACTCGTGAGCTGCGGCAAGTCCAGTGGCCCAGCTCCCGCTCCTTCAAGCCGGAAGTACCGGAGAAGTATGACAGCAAGACCCATCCGTCCGAGTTCTTGAGCATCTACACCATCGCGGTGTGGGCTGCCGGGGCTCGTGACGATAAGGTGCTGGTCAACTACTTTCCGTTGGTGCTGAAGCCCAACGTTAGATCGTGGTTGATGCACCTGCCCGAGAATTCCATCTCTTCTTGGGCCGACCTGTGCCACCAGTTTGTTGGCGCCTTCACCGGCGGCCATCAAGCTCCTAGCCAGGAGAGTGATCTACATATCATCCCCCAGAAAGAGGGCGAAAGTTTGCGCATGTATATCCAAAGGTTCAGCCGCATCCAGCACAACATTCCTGACGTTCATCCTGCCGCCGTCATCAGCGCCTTTCATCAGAATGTGCGCAATCGTAAAATGCGGGAGGAGCTGGCGATGAATAAAGTCAGAGACGTCGCCGAGCTCTACGCTTTGGCCGACAAGTGTGCACGGGCAGAGGAAGGAAGAAGACTCCCCGGCAAGAACGCTGGCGCCGGAGTCGACTCCGAGAGCGAAGACGCTCCTACCCTGGCAAAGAAGGGAAAGCGGAAGAACAGGAAGCGCAAAGGCAAGGCCGTGCTTGCCGTTGAAGGTTCCGGCAACACCGGCACCGCCAGGAAGTCCAAGACCGACGACCCCGGCAAGGAGGTTGCCGGGTGTGCGGCGTGTCAGTCCTTGGCGGCTGCCGACAAGCCAGAAGGATCCGGCAAGCAGTACTGCAAGATCCACCATACCAAGGGCCATGATCTCCAAGACTGCCGGCAAGTGGAGGAGCTTGTCGAGAAGCAGCGCGCCGAGTACGAAAGGCGCGACAAGGAGAGAGCCCAAGATGGTGCCGGAGGGTCTGGCAGGAAACGCGGTCGAGGAGGTCGCCGCGGCAAGCCCAGGCAGCAGCAAGAGAAGCCTGCCCGGGGCCGTGACAAGAAGGAAGGGGATGAAGATGAAGAGGAAGATGGTGGCGAATCTAGTGAGCGAGAGTTCCAGAAGGCAACGGAGGTTATGTGTGTCGATGGAGGCGCTTCGTTGCATTTCTCTCACCGCCAACTCAAGCGGTGGGCACGTGAGATTAATGCGGCAGAACCCTCTATTGGTGCACAGAAGCCACTGAAGTGGTCCCACACGCCCATCATTTTTGACGCCGAGGACCACCCAGACCGCACAACCGCGGTCGGGTGCTTGCCGTTGTTGGTTTCACCAACAATTCACAACCTCAAGGTAACAAAAATGTTGGTTGACGGTGGGGCCAGCCTGAACTTGATCTCGCCGGACGTCATCAAGAGGCTGCAGATTCCTGACGAGGACCTTGAGGAGACAGGCTCTTTCCAAGGGGTCAATCCGGGAAGGAACCAGCCGAAAGGCCAGATCACGCTGCCGGTAACATTCGGCAGTGAGCTGAACTTTAGGACGGAGAAGGTCGTTTTCGACGTCGCCAAGATTCCGTTACCTTATAATGGAATCCTTGGCTGCCCAGCGCTGGCTAAGTTCATGGCGGTCTCGCACTACGCCTACAACGTCTTGAAGATGCCCAGCCCAATGAGCGTCATCACTGTCCACTCCGACAAGAAAGACGCGCTCATTTGCACTGACAAGCTTTACCGGGAAGCAGTTGCAGCGTCCGCCGCCAAGGTGCATGCTCCTGCCGCTCAAGATCCCGGCAAGACCTCTGGTACAAACTCCGGCAAGCGCGCCTCTCCGGAGTGCTACGCTACCGTCGAGGATGCACCAGAGAGCTCTGCCGGCCAGACCAAGAAACCCAAGGCTGCTCCGCCTAAGACCAAGAAGGTGCCTGCCAAGGACGACGGGACGGGAGGAACTTTCACCATAAGTTCCACCCTTAATGACAAATAGGAAAGCGCGCTCGTTGCTTTCCTGCGGGCGAATGTCGATGTGTTTGCATGGCAACCATCTGACATCCCCGGTGTTCCCAGGGAAGTAATTGAGCACCACCTAGCTGTCTGTCCCCACGCGCGGCCCGTCAAGCAGAAGATGCGGAAGCAAGCTTTGGAGCGGCAAGAATTTATTGCAGAAGAGATTAAGAAGCTTGAGGCGGCAGGCCTGGTTAGAGGAGTCCTCCATCCTACATGGTTGGCCAATCCAGTTGTTGTGCGCAAGGCGAACGGTAAATGGAGGCTATATATTGACTTTACAGATATCAATAAAGCCTGTCCGAAAGATCCCTTTCCCTTGCCGCGCATCGACCAGATTGTGGATTCCACTGCCGGCTGCGATTTGCTGTCATTTCTTGACGCATACTCAGGCTACCACCAGATCTTTATGGCGAGAGAAGACGAAGAGAAGACCGCATTTATCACCCCATGTGGCACATACTGCTTCTTGTGTATGCCTTTCGGGTTGAAAAGTGCTGGGTCGACCTTCGCGAGAGCCGTCCAGATTGGTTTCGAGACCCAGCTCCATAGAAATATGGAAGCTTACATGGATGATATAGTGGTCAAAACCAAGGACAAGGCAACGCTCCTTCAAGATCTGGAGGAGACTTTTGCAAACCTGCGCAGGATCAACCTGAAGCTCAATCCCGAGAAGTGTGTGTTTGGCGTTCCATCCGGCAAGCTTCTCGGGTTCTTTGTATCTCAGCGTGGAATTGTAGCCAATCCCGACAAGATCAAGGCAATTGAGCAGATTGAGGCACCAAGACGTGTCAAAGATGTGCGCCGACTTGCCGGCTGCGTTGCTGCTCTGAGCAGGTTCATCTCCAAGTCCGCTGAGCGCGCCCTGCCATTTTTCAAAATTTTGAAGAAGGCAGGTCCAATGAAATGGACTCCAGAAGCGGAGGCAGCGCTGCAGGATTTGAAGAGGTACCTCTCCTCTCCGCCGACGCTGGTCGCACCTAGGCCACAAGAACCATTGCTGCTGTACCTAGCGGCAACGAATCAAGTGGTTAGTGTTGCGCTAGTGACGCAGAGAGAAGCAGACGAAGAGGCAGCGGCAGCGGCAGGCTCGCCAAGCGACTTGCCGAGGCCAGCCCCGGCAGAGTCTGGTGCCGACAAGGAAAGATCCGCGCAGTCAAGTCAAGTAGTGCAGAAGAAGAAGATGGTGCAGCGCCCAGTCTATTTCGTCAGCTCCCTGTTGCAGGGAGCTAGGTCGAGATATTCTGGTGTGCAGAAGTTGCTCTTCGGCCTTCTCATGGCCTCGAGGAAGCTGCGCCATTACTTCCAAGCACATGAGATCACCGTCGTCACTCGCTTTCCGCTGCAACGGATTCTCCGGAACCCAGAAGCAACCGACAGGATTGTCGAGTGGGCGTTGGAGCTGTCATGCTTTGGTCTCAAGTTTGAAAGTTCTTCAACTATCCAGAGCAGAGCCTTGGCAGAGTTAATTCCAGAATGGACCCCAACGCCAGACGACGAAGTTCAAGAATCAGCTATTCCCGGCAAGGAAACAGATCGCGAATGGATTATGTACTTTGATGGGGCTTTTTCGCTGCAAGGCGCCGGTGCCGGCGTGCTGCTTGTCGCACCCACCGGAGAGCACCTCAAGTACGTCGTCCAGATGCATTTTCCCGGGAGAGATCGACCAACAACACGGCAGAGTATGAAGGACTACTTGCCCGTCTCAGGATCACGGCAGACCTTGGGATCAAGAAGCTCATCCTCAGAGGTGACTCCCAGCTCGTCGTGAGGCAGGTCAACAAAGATTATCAGAGCCCGTTAATGGAAGCTTACGTCGATGAAGTGAGGAAGCTGGAGGAGCGCTTTGACGGTCTGCAGACAGAGCATGTTCCTCGATCAGAGAACAGCATTGCCGACGACCTGTCGAAGCGTGCCGCACTCAAGCTACCTGTGGAACCAGGGACTTTTGTGCTCCGTTTGACTCAACCATCCATGTCGCCATCGACGAGGCCTGATAAGAGAAGAAAGTTAAGTACCGGCAAGTACTTCCCGGCAGGGCTTCCCGAAGCCCCCGGCAAGAATCTCGCCGGGAACGACACGGCTGCCGGTGAGCAGCGGCTTCGCGCAGAACCTCAGGTTCTTGCCGCTGAAGGAAGCGCCCCTACTGCCGAAGAAATACCAGTTGCCGGTGAGCAGCTGCTCCACCAAGAACCTCAGGTTCTTGCCGTAGAAGCAAATGCTCCCGCAGCTGAAGAGTCGCCTTTAGTCCTTGTCGTCGAGCCACAAGCTCCGGCATGGGCACAGCAAATAGTCCGTTTCCTTCAGACAGGAGAACTCCCCGAAGAGTAGGAAGAAGCTGAAAAAGTAGCCCGTCAGTCAAGTATGTCCCAGTTCGTCGATGACGTTCTGTACAGAAAGAGACCGAACGGGGTGAAATTGAAGTGTATTCCTCGGGAGGATGGACTAGAGTTGTTGGCAGAGATTCATGGGGGCATATGTGGATCCCACGTAGGCTCGAGAGCCCTTGTCGGCAAGGCATTCCGGCAAGGATTCTTCTGGCCTACTGCCCTCCAGGATGCAACGGCACTAGTAACCAAGTGTGAAGCATGCCAGTTTCATTCGAAGCAACTTCATCTGCCAGCTCAAGCTCTCCAGACGATCGCTCTCTCCTGGCCCTTCTCGGTCTGGGGGCTCGACATACTGGGTCCCTTCCCCCGCGCTGCCGGGGGCTTCGAGTACTTGTACGTTGCCATCGATAAGTTCACGAAGTGGCCAGAAGTGGAAGCAGTGAGGAAGGTGACAGCACAGTCAGCAGTCAAGTTCTTCAAGGGGATTGTGTGCCGTTTTGGTGTGCCGAACAGGATCATCACCGACAACGGTACGCAGTTCACTAGTCGCACCTTCATGCAGTACGTCCAAGACCTTGGCGGCAAGATTTGTTTTGCCTCTGTTGCTCACCCGAGAAGCAATGGCCAAGCGGAAAGGGCGAACGCTGAAGTGCTGCGTGGTCTCCGGACCAGAACTTTCGACAAGCTGCACAAGCATGGAAGACGCTGGATTGATGAGCTGCCAGCGGTTCTTTGGTCGATCAGGACGACGCCGAATCGAGCCACCGGCCAGACACCCTTCGCTCTGGTCTACGGAGCGGAAGCAGTTCTCCCCACGGAACTCATATACGGGTCACCTCGAGTGCTCGCTTATGATGAGCTCGAGCAAGAACAACTGCGGCAAGATGACGCGCTGCTCCTTGAGGAGAACCATCTTTGGGCTGCTGTGCGAGCCGCTCGCTACCAGCAAGCTTTGCGCTGCTACCATAGCCGCAAGGTTCACGCCCGAAGTCTTGAGGAACGCGACCTTGTTCTTCGGCGCGTTCAGTCGGCCAAGAATTCCAACAAGTTGACGCCGAAGTGGGAAGGCCCTTACCGGGTAGTGCGAGTCACCAGGCCTGGCGCTGTCCGCCTGGAGACTGAAGAGGGCTTGCCAGTGAGCAACTCCTGGAACATCGAGCACCTTCGCAAGTTCTACCCGTAAGGCGCAGTTGTTCGGGTTTCTTGCTGTGATAGCGATACGGCCAGCAGGCTGCTGACGACCCGAATCCAGCGCTCGCGGCAGCGTAACGCTCCGGCAAGATCCCGGCAACGCCATTCTGTACAAGTGTTGCCGGTGGCATGTAATCCCTTGTACAGAGCAGGCACATCCTTTGTGCATATTTAATAAGATCTGTGTGCTTTACGTTTCTTGTTGATTCCATGTCATTTTATATGCATGTGTTATCTGAGATATGTATTGCACTCGATCCTGGTAAGAGCTAACAAACCGTCAAGGCTCCATACTTTTATTTTCTCTTCTTTCTTTTTCTCAAGAGACAGAAGATTCCCTCGCGCGCAAGTTTGCCGGGGGGGGGGGGAAGAAGAATGGTGGTATGGATACCAGACGACGTTCAAGGTTGGCGCCTTGCCGGAAGAAGAAGAATAGCGACGAAAAGCAGAGCTAAGTTGCTAAACCCCTTAAGCAGATTTTGATTTTTGTAAGGCTGTATTCCCTTGAACGATTTCGGCTTTGTATGGAAAACCTGCACGCGATGGAATCTTGTCGTGATCGGCTGCGCCCTTATTCTGTTTTGAGTCCGCTCAACAGTCTAGGTGGCCGCGCTGAAAGCGTCAAGATTTCTTGCCGTGAGGAGCACCGCCCGCAAGCTGCTGACGATCCGAATCCAGCGCTCGCGACGGGGTTATGCTCCTGCAAGTTCCCAGCAAAGCGTAGGGTATACGCCATACAGAAAGAAATTGAACAAAGGGAATAGCATGCCTTAATTCAAATAGAGCAAGTTATATTACATCCAGTGCTTGCCGCGTTTCTGACATAAGGCAAATTGTCTTTTACATGGAACGCCGGCGGCAAGATGGAGAAGAGATAGGAGGCTACAGCTAATCCCGGCGATCGCCCTCGACCCTCTTTAGCTGGCTCACCCGATCGACGATGGGCGCGACAAGCTCTTCGAGAGCCTTGACGTCCGCGTCCTTCGGCAAGATTTTCGAGGCTTTGGAGAGGTCGATGCCAGGGTTCCTGTATGCCACCTTCATCAACACCTTACGGAGGACGAGCTGGCAGAGTTTCCCGGATTCGTCGGCCAGCTTGCTTGTTTGGTTCGCCTGGAGTAGCTTGAGGGCGTCGACGAGCTTCTCGAAGAACATGGTTAGCCTGGCGCTTGAGGATACGTTGTCATCGGCAGAGTATCCGAAGCCCGGCAAGCCCATGGCCTCCAGCTCCGCGCCAAGCTTCTCGGCGACGTCCGAAAGCCTGGCAGTCCAGAGCTTCACGCTAGAAGTGTACTCGTTGTGGGTGGCGGCGGCGTTCTGGAGCAGCTCCTGTTCGTCGTGGAGGTCTTTGATAAGAGTCTTCTCGCGAACTCAGCAGCCTCAAGAGACTCCTCCAGCGTGGATAGCTTCAGCTTCAGATCTTCAATGGAGTCCTTGGCGGAGGAAAGCTGCTGGACCTTCTCGGATGCGGCAACCTGCGTCTCCATCAGGCTGTGGAGAGCCTTGTCTCTCTCGGCCTCGAGTGCTGAGACCTTCTTGCTGTGGTCCTCGAGAGCGGCCTCCAGCTGCTTCGTCTTCTTCTCCAGCAAGTTCTTGGCGGCCTCCGCAGCTCCGGTAGCGTCGAGGGCCTCTTTGAGCTTGCCAGCGTGGTCTTCAGTTAGAGCTCTGAGCGTCTTCAAGTGTTTCTGCTCAAGCTCCTGGACCCACCGTGCGACAAGACTTTTGAACTCTTCATCCTTGTTGCGAAGCTTGGCGGCAAGTGCCGCCTCGCGCGCGGCAAGGTCCTCTTCTTGGTCGTCAAGGCTGATGCAGCACTGCGTCAAGAGGGCTTCTGCCGCGGCGGCTTGCTGGGCAGCCTCCTCCTGCGCTTTCTCGATATCTGATTGCTTCAGCAGGAGGACGTTCCGCTCTTCCACCAGCTGCTCCCGGTAAACATTCAGCTCTTGGAGGGCCTCGTCGTACCAAGCCTGTGTCTCCGTGACGCGTTGTTGGAAATCTCCTTCCGCTGCCTCGACAAGCGCTGCCCGGGAGTCCAGTTTCTCCTTCCGGGCACGGTAGAGCATTTGGAGCTTCTGATAGTTGTCATTCATGGCTTGAAGTAGCTGCTCCTCCTTGAGCTTGCTGGCGGCGGCAACGATGATTTCCCCGTCAAGATGTTCTCCTTCAACCAGCTCTTCGATGTTTGCCGACCCCGGCATGCTGACAACGTTTTTGCCAGCCCTGATGTATTGGCTTGAGGGAGGGGCCTTGGACGACGAGGGTTGGTCTTCGACAGTTGAGGGCCCCGTTGCAGTAGAAGCGCCTGGCGCTCCTGCGGTGGAAGCACCGTCAGTATGGCCACGGGTCTCCTCGCCAGCTCCCTCGGCGGGCATCTTGGCGGCCTCCTCTTGTGCGGCCTTGGTGGCCTCAGCGGCAGCGGCCTTGGCGGCCTCGACGGCAGCAGTCTCGGCGGCAGCAGCTTTGGCGGCCTCGACGGCGGCATGCTTGGCGGCCTCCTCGGCGGCAACCTTGTCGGCTTCAGTGGTGGCATCCTTGGCAGTCTCTTCAATGACAACGTCAGTGTCCATGAGCTCTGTCAGAAGAAGATTGAAAGCCAAGGAGTTGATTAAGATGAAGCTAAGAAGGAAGTTCAAGAAGACAAAAAGAAGAAAAACCAAAGCGACAAGAGTTCTGGGCTGAGCCATTTACCTGCGTCTAGGAAGGGGTTGCCGGAGCTTGCGCTTGCCGGCCCCTCCTCATCGTCGCGGTAGAACTTGCCCGAAGACTCGCCCCTGGGCGGTGTGGTCGACGGAGGTGGCACGGCAGAGGCAGCTCCCGCTGTTGCCTCTTGTTGTTGCTCCACTCCTGCACGCCTGGGGATGTCAGCAGAGAAGATGCACACCCCGGCACGTGCCAGTGGGTAGTGAGTACAAGACTCACGCTGGGGGCTGTGCCGGGGGCTGCGTCGAGGGCTGCATCGAGGGTTGCGTTCTGGGCTTGACTCCGAGCTGACGAGAACCGTTTCCGGCACGCCCGAGGTGCTTGCCAGCGGATCGACGCTTGTTGAGGTCTTGGCCCTCTTCGCCATCCTCTGCGCCAAGGTCTCCATTTCCCTGTGGAGACGGGAACAGAGCAAGTTAATCAAGCAAAACTAGAAAGATAAGAATCGAAGCTGTGGCGGGACTTTTACTCTTCTTCTTCTTCCTCGGAGCTGATGGCGGAGAGGTCGAAGCCGACCCCCGCCGCGGTACTTGACGGAGGAGGAGGAGTGGTCCTGGGCCGCTTGGCAGCGGCAGGTTGCGGTGCGGCCTCGCCGGCCGCCCCTTTGCCGGAAGCCTCGCTGCTTGAGGAAGGTTGGCGGGCTGGAGCACGAGTGGTGTTCTTCCAGAGGACGCGCCTCTTCCTATGTTGAAGAGCTGGGGGCTCTTCCTCCTCCTCTTCTTCCTCTTCGGCGGCGCCTCCGGCAGAAGAGCTCCCGGCACTGGCTCCGCTCGGCTTCCCGGCAGCCTTATCTCGCCCGGCAAGATCTTCCCGCAGTGGGTCCTCGCCTTCGCTGGACTCAGCGCTGCCGGCTTCTTCGACAAGGTTCGCCTCTTCCGCCCTGCTGGCGATGTAGGCGAGCTCCTCCTCCGTGGTGGCGCGGACAAGGTTCTCCTCGCGGATGGCCTTCTCCGTCAAGTTGTCGAAGAACGCCAGCGCCTGCTCCGCGGACGGCTCGATCCACCTCTCGTCGATGCTATGGGCATTGAACACCGGCATCATGGCGATGATGGAGGTCAGCGACGAGTTGTTACACAGTGGGACGACGCCTGCTGGCAACTCTCCCACTGCTCCAGATTTGAACAGCTGTTGGCAGAGGGCTGCGTGCCCTATGGCTGTCAGATCATTATCCAGCCCAGGCCGCACCCTGATGACGTCGGCAGCGTTCGTGTACTCCCAGGCAGGGCGCCCCTTGTTCTGAAGTGGGGCGATGCGCCGGCGAAGGAAATCTGAAGCAATCATCTCCACCTTCAACCCGGCAGCCCTGAGGCGCTGTATCCTGCTGATGGCGATGGTGAGTTTGCTGTCGTCAGGGTCCGCGGCGCTCCAATCCTTGCCGTGGACCACCTTCTGCTTCCGCACCTCGCAGAACGGTTGGGGCTCCTTTTCCCAGACCCAGCACCACTTGCCACGCCACTCATCCCATCTCTCGCGGTAGAGCCCCTCTGGGTACGTCTCCTTGGTTGCCGTCCTCGGAATCCAAGTGATGCTGCCGGAGAGGGCGTCGCCCTTTTGGATGTGGGGGTAGAAGTAGTGCCGGAAAAGTGCAGTGCTCGGGATGACCCCGACAAAATTCTCGCAAAGGTGCGCGAAGACGGACATACAAGTCACGGCATTCGGCGTGAAATCTAGCAGCTGGAAGCCATAGGTGAGCATGATATCTACGAAGAAATCCGAGTACGGAGGACAGAGGCCACACCAGAAGGGATAATCTCCTGGCTCTGCCCTACGAGAAGCTACACTCACTCTGGTGGCTGGATGCGCCGTGGTCTCCTTCGCCCATGCGAACTGGTACCTCTTCTTCAAGGTCTCCGCATCAAGCGTCGAGGGGAAGACGGCGCGTTCCTTCCGCATCTTCGCCAACTTGCTCTCTGCGGCGGCCGCTTCCGCCGCCTTGCCCTTGCTCGGCTTGGGCGGCATGATGGCGATGGAAGTGGGCGCTGAAGACGTCGAGAGCGCGGTGGAGGCGGGTGGAGGGAGAAAAGCTCTGCTTTGGGCACGAGGAAAAAGACGATGGCGACGGCTCTGAGATTGAGATTGGAAAGGCGGAGGGGGTAAATGAGCAGTGCCCTCTGCGATTCCCTTTTTTATGGGGAAGGCGCGAGGCAGGCTCTTTACCACCCGCTTTTGCAGTGGAGTTTCCGCCCACGTCTCCCACTTCGCGCGATTAATGCGCGTAGTGGTGGGGCGTGGTAAAAGAGATAATGATTGCAAGCAGTTATTCCCTGACCACACGTGCCCGTGCACTGTTTTGGGCCTAGCCCAACAGGCCTGGCACCCGTGTATGGCCTAGGCCCGGGGGCTCCTGTCGGTGTACTAAAGTATGGGTCTTTTTAGTACCCCTTACTTGTGCACGGGCAGTTGTAGCCGTACCGCGGCAAGCCTTGCCGGGGAATAGCTAGGAGTAATCACAAGACTAGGATGCCAAGAAGGCGTTCAAGTCAACGATCAGACAGACCAGAAGACAGAAGACCAAAGGGTTGCGGAGGCCCGGCAAGACCCTTGCCGGCAAGGCCTCGCACCCGGCAAGGATTCGCACCCAGCAAGACCCGGTCCTGGCAAGCCCCGGGTCCGGCAAGGATTCAGCCCCGGCAAGGCTCTGCACAGTGCAGCGCTATCGCTCCAGTGCAGCGGCCAGCCTTGTCGTTTAGGGCTTGTCCTCATGGTGACGTGCCGCAATGCTGGCCACGAGATGCTTAAGCGGTGCTGATGGGATGGCTGCTTTTCCCATCCCCCGTAAAGCTTTTCTAAGCCCAAGACGCTAAGGGACACCTTGACGGACACCTCATGGTGCATTTAATGAGTTTGTCCCAGGACGTCAGGGTTAGGTATGATAACACTGTGATAACACTGTAGCTACTTTCCACCTCATGCCTTATCTCGTACGCCACTGTGGTAGCCCCTTTGACTCATATAAAAGGAGGCCCGAGGCGTACAGAGAGAAAAGGGGGGAAGGGAGCACTTCTGAGGGCCCATTCTGCATGCGCAGCTACCGAGTACTGTAGCTCCCAGAACTTAGCCAAGAACATCCACAGTAATACAATCAAAGCAGGAGTAGGGTTTTACACATCCGTGCGGCCCGAACCTGGGTAAAATCCCCCGTGTGTTGTTCGTTAGATCTGCTCTTTGTGCGATCCTCTCCCCTTGCCGAACCGTAAAGGGGTCTCCTTGATCCCATAGGTGTCCGTTTCCCATGACACTCCCAGTCAGCTTCGACCCCTTGGGCGTTACACGCCGGCATCATTGCCAAGATGGAATCCTTGGCGGAGTTGATGTGCAATGGTACGACTTGGGCCGGCAAATGAAACTTGCCGGAGGTCCTGAAGAGCTGGTGGCAGAGGCTGATGTGTTGCATAACCGTCAAGTTGTTGGCCAGCCCTGGATACAACCTCATGATGTCTCCGGCATTCTTGTACTCCCAAGTGTACCTTTGCCTCTTTTGCAGCGGTGCAAGGCATTGCCGAAGGAAATCTGCTCCCACCATTTCAATGGTCAGCCCGGCAGACTTGAGGCGAGTGATCCGGTTCAGTGCCGGGCCAAGCTTCTTGTCGCTGGCGCCAAGATCACTCCAATTCTTGCCGCGGTTGATCTTCTCCATGCACGGCAAGCAGAAATTGGGGAAATCCTTCCCTTAATCCAGCACCACTCCGCCGCCATTCCTCCCACTTCAGATGCAGTAGCCCGGCAAGGTACTTCCCCTTAGCCTTGGCCCGGGGAATCCAAGTCACACTGCCGGAGAGGGCATCGCCTTTGATGCGAGGGATGAAGAAGTGGCGGAAGAGATCGACATTGGGGACGACTCCAACAAAATTCTCATACATGTGGGCGAAGACTGCCATGCAAGTCATTGTGTTTGGGGTGAAATCCAGCAGCCGGAACCCAAATGTGTACATCAGCTCAGCGAAGAAATCCGAGAATGGAGGAACCAGACCGCAATAAAAATATGCGCAGAAAAATGGGTATGCGTCAGACGGGGTCTTGCCACCGGCGGGGAGCACCACTGGTGCCTTGTGATCCTTGGTATCCTTCCCCCACATGTACGCATACCTCGCTATCAAGATGTTGCTGTCCAGGGTCGGCGGCGAGAAAACCACGTTTTCCCTCCATCGCTGTTCCAGGTCTGCCTTCCGCTTCTCCGCCTTGGGATCAACAGGCTTGGCGGGCTTCTTTCCCTCCGTGTCAGCCTTCTTGGGCGCCATGAGGGCTCGAGAGGGAGGATTCGGGGTGGAAGAGGTGCGAGTTGGTGGTGGCGGCAATGGCGAGATCTGCTTGAGCGAGAGGAGGAAGAAGATGCAGTGGAGGGCGATGTGAATGAGCAGCGTCCCCTCGCGGTTACCTTTTTATGGGGAAGGCGCGAGGGGGCTGGCTCTTTACTGTCCAACGTGGCAGCGCTTTTGCAGGCGCACTACCACAAACCGTCGCTCTAGTCCACCACTCCTGCAACCCGCATTTAATGCACGACGTGGGCGTGCGACAGAAAATCATCATCACAGGATTTTGCGGCGGTATTTTCCTACCACGTGTCTATGCATTGTTTGGGCCTAGCTCAACGACGCTTCAGACGCGCGTGTGGCCCAGGCCCGGGGGCTCCTGTCGGTGTATAAAACTTGGGTATTTTACACCCTGACTTATGCACAGGCAGTGGTAGCAGTCTCGGCAGCCAAGGTTTGCCGGAAAGAACCAACGTCAAGATCAAGATTCAAGGTCTAGTTACAAAGACACTAGGAAGAAGGTCGAGACAAAACATCAAGGAACCCCTAGCTAATGCTAGGGATGAAGATAGTACTAGCCGGCAAGGCTCGAGCCGGCAAGGTGAAGACCCGGCAAGCTCCGTGCCGGCAAGCTCTCGCTGGCCCATCTGCGATCCACCTCATCGGGCAGCTGGCCACTAATCGGTGAGGTGTCGAGCGTACAGGTGGTTTGGTGAGACTTGTCGGGGCACATGTCAGCCTGCTAGGAGGAGAATTAGCTTTAGTGACACCCGTCCAGAAGGCGTGTCAAGATAATAAGAGGTAGCTGGGCGAGCGGTGCAGAAATCTTGCCGGGGCTCCTCCTCCACACGACACCTAACGGCGCAATAAATGCTTTTGTCCTAATTCGGCAGAGTTAGGTATGATAGCACTGTTTGCTATCTAATCAACTTGTAATGACTGTTTTGCCACTGTGGTTACCCCTTAAGCTATAAAAGGAGGGCTAGGGCAACCTTAACAAGGGTCCACACTTTGCTCATTCTGCATGCGTAGCTGCTCTTCCTGCACCTTGCCGGCAAGAAGCGCTCCTTGTACTTGAGCTCAACATATCCAATATACAAAGCAGGAGTAAGGTTTTACACCTCACGGTGGCCCGAACCTGGGTAAAATCCCTTGTGTTCTCTGTTGATTCTGCTCTTTGTGCTTGCGCATTCCCCTAGTCGAACCGCAAAGGGGCTGGATGGCCCCATAGATGGTTGTATGCACGACAGAGACGAACGCCGCCAAGTAGACCACCGCATTCGGCGGGAGGTGGTGAAGCTGCGCCCCGGAGAAATCCAAGAATGCATGGCAGAAAGGGTGTGGGGGCATCGAAAAACCTCGCTCGATGTGGGTGACGAGGAGGACTCGCTTGTCGGCATGCGGCGTAGGCTCCATCTCGTCCTCCTCGAGCAATCTCTAGCCTCCCGCGGGGATCAGCCCTTCGGCCTCCAACTCCTTCAGCCGACCCTCCGTCACCCGCGACGGGATCCAGTCCCCCTGGACGCGACCCGCCGCTGGACCGACGCTCGAAGACACGCCTTTCTCCACCATCTTCGCCCTCTCCAGCCTGGCCGTCGTCTCTTTCACCATGGTTTCGGACGCCTGGGTGCTCGGAGTGAAGGGGCAGGTGGAGGAGGAGAGCGGAGAGTGCGAGGGGAAAAGGGGATCTGGAAATTACCCTACCCCGCATGAGTTTTATACCGCGGGTGAAATCTCTTCATGAGATCTCAGCCGCAGATCCCTGGATCGAACGGCACCTGCAGCAATCGCGCACGCAGGTTAAACACGGCACGTGGCGGATTTCCGGGGCGAGAATCGAGGCGTCATGGCCCCACTTTCCCCAATAGCCGCGGTGTAACCGCTTTCGCGTGCGCGGGCAAGATTTCGAATCCCGTAATTCCCGGAACGAATCAACCCGATTGATTGCTCCTGTCCCTTTCCTAAAGGGCATACGTCGGCCCGACCGACCACCCCCCGCGGGTCACCGTGCACTCGGACACGTAAAACATCCGACTGGAGTCACCTCCAGGATTGCGATGGGATGAGCTTGACGCCCCTCCGCGGGTTAACTTGGCCCTTTCACTAGGCTCCAAGGCGTGAGCCTCATAAATTTGGACTCGGAGCTGGCCCGCGCTGGCGTTCCCCTGGGATAAGGAATGGCATCTCTCTGGAGAGTCAGCCCACGCGCCGGCGTCGTCACTCGAGTTTCATGGCATGCCCTCACTCGGGCCTCAAGTCCATCTCTCCTGAGAGACACGCGAATGCCACCAAGTTTTGCCCAGCGATCAACGCTGTCCGATCACTCGGAAAACCTTTAGTCCAGAATCCGTCGCGAATTCACCTAAGGATAGCTGTCTGAGAATGGATGTCGAATGGCTCTAAAGCACTCAGATCGATCCGAAAAGCTCAACTCATTCGTCCTGTGAAGCCTCGACTGATTCGGGGGTTAATGATGGGATCACCTACCAATGGTAGGGTCATAGACCTAACATCTAAGGCCCACCTAGGGCCCCACACCGTCATTAGAGGGTCCCTGGACCACAGGCGCATTCGGATGCGCATAACAGGGAATCCACTCGGATACACCAAAGGCACTCGGGCGTCTCCCCTCCAGTCGGCCAACCCGCACCACTCGGACAGAGAAGGCATAAGGGCGACGTGGGAGCTGCAACGGTCCAGTAGCCTTAAGTCCGACTTCAAGTCTAGTTACGACTACCGTTACTTGTAACTGCCTCAGTTGTGACCATTAACACCTGTAACTGCCGTAGTTAAGGTCATTAAAGCCCCTTGTGACGTGGGAGTAAAGAGGCTGGGCGCACTCTATATAAGCCTCCCTCTTCTTCCTTTGCAGGGTTCAGCATCTTCTGTAATCACATATCCCAAGAGAAAACAAGCCTCAAGGCACGAGATGTAGGGCTGTTACCTCCTCCGAGAGGGGCCTAAACTCGTAAAATTCGAGTGCTACACTTGCGCCGTAGCTAGGCTCCGCCCCTACTTCGTACCCCCTAGCACTCATTGTCAGGCACATAACCCCGACAGCTAGCAGTACATTTACTATTTCTTTTTTTCCTTTTATGTGCACATTTCATTTCCCAAAGCACTGAGTAACTATCTAACATGACCACATCTATCGTGAAATGTGAGAAAACTTCAGCAAATAGCAGTATTATTGAAGGTTATTTAGGAAAATGATTGATCGGTACTGAATTTTTATATTATGGAGATGATAATTATACACTGAATATCTATATTTTAATTGTTCTTATCGTTGTTCCAATCTGAATATTTAGTTTCATTTTTGTTACCAGATGTTTTGTTTCTTTATTTGGAGACCCGTAAAACCATGAAACATTAGTTTTCACTTTGAGATTTTTTTAGATTTTGAACAAAACATGTGCATAGCTAGAAATTTGGTTTCCCCTTTTGTGATCTTTTCTGCAGCCTAAGCTTCATGGCGAAAATGAAAGCTAGACTAGTTGTGTTCTTAGTGGAGAAATTTTCTGTAAATGCACTTGCCTTGAGCCTGCATGCTAAGTTACAAGATGCTTAGTTCTTTCAAAGTGAGATTTACTTGGCATAGTACACACTCCTGCTTCCTTCGGTTTAATGGTCGCATTTCTTGTCGATCTATGCGAATCTGGGGGCTCTGTTGTTTCTTTTGTCCTTGAAATGGACCCTCTGCTCCACATTTGTGTTACTCTGTTCCTGGGTTCTAGTGACAGAGCAAGCTAAGTTGCTTCACTCATGGTCAGGATTTCTATACCCAGTAAACTTGGTTTACTTTACCTGAATTGTGTTGGGGTTTGTAACAACAAACAGAGTGGTCATTTCGCATTTTCGCCCAACCTGTGGTCAGGTTTGCTTCACTTATGTTCATGATTTCTGTATATGCAGAACCGCATATATGACAGACAGAGTGAGGACTCATATGAGACTGTTCGTCTGATTTAACTTATTCATGTAACTGTGTCACATGAGGATTTTGTCACCGTGATGGCGGGAACTACTTTGAGTCCTACGACTGCTCCAAGGCCATCTCCGACCTTTATTTATTTATTTATTTTCAAGTCGCCCCGGAGAATCTGGATTCATTAAAAAGAAGGAGAGAGTTGCGAAATCACTAGTTAAGAAGCAAAGGCCACTCCCACCTCCTCGGGTTGCGACAAGTGTCGCACTACATGTACGCCACTTCTCGCAACCTAGGAGTTTTTTTTTGGTAGTTTCGTTTATTCAAAACATTTTATCTGTCAAACCATGCATCCAAATCTCGAACCGTTTTCATCTTTGGATTCCTCGCGTCGAGATCTTCAAAACTATATCCCATGTTGATACGTTTCGATGAATTTTTTTTCTTTCACGAAAAAAATCGGATGGAAAAAACCGAACTGGGAGCACGTTTTTCCCTTTCCGAGAGGCACGGCCGTGCCCCTCGCGGAAGCAAATCCGTGCCTCCACAAGAAGTAAATCCATGCCTGTCGTGGTAGAAAAAATAAATAAAGAAAACACATTTTTCCCCTTTTGCGAGAGGCACGGACGTGCCTGTCGTGTAAGCAAATCTATGCCTCCACGAGAAGTAGATCCGTGCCTCTCGCGGAAGGAAAAAAAAAAGAAAACGCATTTTTTCACTTTTACGAGAGGCATGGCCGTGTCTCTCGCGGAACAAAATCCGTGCCTCCACGAGAAGTAAATCCGTGCCTCTCGCGGAAGGAAAAAAAATAGAAAATGCATTTTTTTCTTTCCGAGAGGCATGGACGAAAACATATCCGTCCCTCTACGAGAAGTAAATCCATGCCTCTCGTCGTAGGAAAAAAACGCGTTTTTTCCCTTTTGCGAGAGGCACGGCCGTGCCTCTCGCGGAAGCAAATCCGTGCCTCCACGAGAAGTAAATGCATGCCTCTCCCGGAAGGGGAAAAAAAGAAAATGCGTTTTTTCGCGTCAATTTTTTTTTAAAATTGTTTTTTGTTCCAAAACATAAGAAAAGCCGGGGATAAACCGAAAAGCCGAAAAAACCGAAAAATCATCTAAAAGCCTTAAACGCGTGCAGAAAAAAAAATCCAGAGGGAGCGCCCAGAGCGTGACACGTGGCGGTGGCTGACAGAGCGCCAAGAGACGCCAACTTGTCAGGGGGATGACCCCCGGGTGGTCCCAAGACGGCGAGCCGGACGGGGTGCCTGCCTGCCCGGGCCGGCTGCTCCGGCTCGCGCCCGCGGCCGGCTGCTCCAGCCAGCCGGCTTCTCTAGCCAGCCGGCTGCTCCGGCTCGCGCCCGCGGCCGGCTGCTCCAGCCAGCCGGCTGCCCGAAGTCAACTACGGCGTCCCATCGGACACATGCAGACGCGACGGCCGTACCCGGCGGCAGCGCACTATTGGTGAATAGTGGTGCACTGTTCGCTCGTCAGCGCACTGTCCATCTACAGTGCATCTACATCATCAATAGCTCCCCTTGTCCCCTGGGCGTCTGACGTTAAAAGACCCCAGGGGGCCTCCTCGCACCGACAGGCTCGCGGACGCTCGTTCCCGCCTCTCTCATTTGCCCATGTAATTTTACCCATGTAACCCTGGGGGGTCGGGCTATAAGACCCCCCAAGAGGCCTCCATGCAGGGGGGGTTCACTCTCGCTCGGTTGAGCTCCATTCATAGTACGCACACACACGCACACTCGCAGGAGAGGCCGAACGGCGGCCTAGCCACTTCTTCCTCCTCCGCCCACACAGCTCCAAGAGCAACCTTGTAACCCTTGTGCACTCCATACTCCATTCGGCAGGACTAGGGGTGTTACCTCTCCGGAGGGCCCCGAACCTGGGTACGTCTCGTGTCTCGCACTTGCGTGTGCCAACCTCGCCTCCAGAACCCACCGGCGTCCTCCCGTAGCCCCACCTTTTTAGCCATCTCATGGCATCTGCCGTGAGAATACCACGACACAACCCGCCCCAAGTGACCCTTGGAGAGGCTCCCGAACGACCGCTCTTTCATTAGTTGCTCTCGGAGAGTTGTCAAGTTAATATACGAAAAACCGGGCTAAAACCATCATAAAAGCTCACACATGTCAACACCGTCTGTCGTGGTTTTGACACGGCAGATGCCCTTGTGAAAGGACCTAGGAATGAGGCCATCGCACAAGTGTGGAAGCTTAACGGGGTTGATCGGGAACGAGAAGACGCCGGGTTACCCAGGTTCGTCCCCCCACGGTGGGCGCCAACTGTCGTGGTTTTGACATGGCAGATGCCTTTGTGAAAGGACTTAGGAATGAGGCCATCGCACAAGTGTGTAAGCTTAACGGGGTTGATCAGGAACGAGAAGACGCCGGGTTACCCAGGTTCGGCCCCCCACGGTGGGCGCCAACTGTCGTGGTTTTGACACGGCAGATGCCCTTGTGCAAGGACTTAGAAATGAGGCCATCGCACAAGTGTGGAAGCTTAATGGGGTTGATCGGGAACGAGAAGACGCCGGGTTACCCAGGTTCGGCCCCTCACGGTGGAGGTAAAAGCCTACGTCCTGCTTGATTATATTGCTGTGGCTCTCGATTACAAGGATGCAGATTCGCTAACCTAGCTTTCGATGAGATTGCAACTTCACCTTTTTCGTATAGGTGCTCCCCTTTATATATACAGGTGGAACCCTAGGTTACAAGAGAGTCCGGATCGTCCTTTGACCCACCTCCTACTCTTTCCTACTTGTTCTCCAAGACGATCTTCTTACTACTCATCTTCTGGTGAGCCGGCCCACTCCTTAAGCCGGCCTATCCTTGCCAGTCCTCGTTAAGCCGGCCCACCTAGAATCCTTCTGCCCCGCAGTGAGTTGACTCTCTGAGCTTGCGTTATGGCCGGGTTAACACCCTGCCGGGTCTAAATGCTGGTTCACATCCCCAACACCGTCCGTCCTAGCTACCCACACGAAGACACACAGGCCACTGAGAAGAAAAAACACCGTCGAGGTTGTCACCAAGCGTCATCGTCATCACTCCTCCATGAGCCAGCGACTCCGACTTCACCATCAACTTCATAAACGAAGCCTTCGTCGCAGCAGACGCCAGCCCATGCCAAACAGACGACCACCCGCGTCGGTCTCTAGACAGCTCCGACTTGAGCGACGAACCTAGCAGCAGAAAGAGCGTTGAGCCTGCGCCGAGCCGGACGCCACAGCCGAACCACGCAATACTTACATAATATTCATGGATACATCTTTCGTTGGTATTCACGTCGCATACTTACACAATATTCATACAAATAAGAGTATATTTGTTGACAAAGCTCACTAGTGGGGTATAATTTTCATCAAGCCCGGCTAGTAGGTACGACATCATGTAATTGTTATGGACGTGCTTGCCAATGGAAGAGAGCTCATTTTCGAGAGCTTTCACGATGGAGAAATACTCCATGGCTGTCATGTTTCCCTCATGAATGTTGGCAATCCTTATCTTGTTACTGATGACTTGTGCTCAAAATTGACCTGAGAACATATTCTCAAGCATGGTCCAGACTTGTGGCAATACATCTTTTAAAAACAAATTGAGGATATCTCCTAGGACGTATTAGTCCTAAGCCAACCACATAGGCCGGATTGGAGATTCACTCTTTCGTTATTTAATCATGAAACCGATAGGTCAAAGCTTATCAAGCCTCGTAGGGCCGGATGGTCTTATATTGATCGAGTCATACAATAGAGATTACAACGGCTGGGTTAAAGGCTCAAGGTGCATAAAAGAACTAGAGATAAACTACAAACCCGAACCTTTGTATGATTAGCTCGGTTTACATGATTGTAAGAACCTACACTATAAAATGATGAAAGGGGATCTCCCCACCTAAATTTAACTCCATGTCCGTTGATCCAACAATCTAACTCCAAAAGTTTTGGTTTTCAATGCCTCTCCATTGGACACAAATCATCGACTTTGGTATAGGAATTTTCTTCCGAAGATAGTAAGTGTTTCTATGTTACTTTATTTGCATAGAAATTAATCACCCTTAGTACTCACACAGTTGTAGACATAGATGTATTGTAGAAAGAAATCTTTATGCACCTAAACAACGACAAGATAATCTAATGGATTTTGTACCATCACCATTAAATGATAGAAGAATACAAGAAACTATTTGTGATGTACACAAGGTGGGTCATCTTCAATCATATCATTTTTGAATCACAAAATATCAGAGAGCAATGGTATCCTGTGAATTTCCACGGAGCTTGAATTGTTGGTTTGTTGTACTGACATCGTAAAAATCACGCACATGATTAATTTTGTTACGAGTATACAATCATATGATATCTCAAACCCTATTAATTTGATTTAAGGGACGCATTGTGGAAAATGCTTACGAAAAATAAAAAAATGAATATGGAAGGAGTCAACGTGCTAGACGACAAACAGAGATGAGATTAAGGAATTAAAGTGGCACACGACAAAAAAGAAATTGAAGTTGTCAATGCGGCATGGGATAAAGAGAGATGAAATGAGTCAGCACACTACACGGCAAATGGAGATGAAAGGATTCAATGCGACACATGACAAAAGGAGATGAAATGAGTCAACACGCTATGCGACAAATATATATCTTGAGAACAAAGACGTTCAGATTTGGTGGTCAGATTGGCACTTAACGATCTATATTTAGGGAGGTCTTGGGCACCACTTAAGCTCATTGTTACAAAGAAAGTCCAGAATGATACAATGATCTACAAGAATTACTACTAAATGTGCTGCTTGGTGAATTTGATACTAGGTTGTTCTCCCCCATGTACTTTTTAAAGAAGGCAATAGACCAGTGTTTCATGAGCTGATCTATGGTCTTTTCGTTTTAGAAAAAACATGGAGGGGATAATATCCCATGACTTTCCATGAATATACTCGTTTTTTGGATGCATCGAGATTGTGGATTGTCAAAATCCTGAATTCCCATGTGAGTTATGAGATACTATTGACTGTGATATGGTCTGTAAAATAGTTTTTATAAGAACAAAGAAACAATCCAATGCATACAATCTACATGATAAATTTTTTTTTACGAAAAAGGAGTCTATGCACCACGCGAAAAATGGAGAAGCAATGTAAAAAGTAGAAATTTCCATTTCCATTGGGTGGGTCATCATCTTCTCCAAAAAAAAATTCCTAAAAAGAGAAAACCATTAGATCAATGCATCCTGTTGGACTCCATTTAAAGCAATGAGCATAAGTGGTGCCTCTAGGTCTTTCTATATAGAAATCATTGGGTGCCAATCTTGCCCTCCAAATCCAATTTTTTTTATTCTCACGACATATATTTGTCGCATAGTGCATTGTCTCCTTTCATCTTCATTTGTCATGTGTCGGGTTGAATCATTTCATTTCCATTTTTCACGTGGTGTGCTAACTCCTTTCATCTCTCTTTGTCGAGTGGCTCTTTGACTCCTTTCTTCCCCTCTCTCATGTGGCACATTGTGTTCTTTCATCTCCAACTGTCGGGTGGCACATTGACTCCTTTCATCTCCATTGGCCAGGTTTTTGTAAGCATTTTTCCACAATGATAGTAAGCGCTACCGCATCCCTTAAATCATATTAATAAGATTTGTCAGATCATATGTTGGTATTTCATAATATAATTATTCATGTGCATGAATAATGCGAGCTCTAGGGAAGTTCATAGGATATCATTGCTCTCTAATATTTTGCAAAAAAGAACAAGAAATGGTAGCCATCGCTTGCCTTCTTCTTCAAGAATGTGTTTTAAATGGTTGGGAGTTCTCCTCGTCTAGATCATACCATAGGATTTTGATCCAACACTTAAAATATAAATTTCAAATTCTTCATTGCTTGTCTATTTATGCATGATGCGCTCAGAATCAGTAAGCAATGTCATGTTTCCTTTTGTGCTTGCTTCAAACGGATTTGCGACAAAGTTTGATTGAATCCTGGACTCCGTCGAGTCTGGGTTTTTGAAAACTTTGAAAATAAATAGTTGAGGTGTATTATTTTTGGACATGCTCATATAGATGTCATCTATTGCACCTAAATTTTTTCATGTAATGCATGTTTATATATATACGTACAAAAAAGGACCAATACCTACATTTAGAAATAGCAAACAGCACATGCATACAAATACACATACACGGTAAAGTATATTTTAAGAGAAGTTTACACATATGTAAAATACATCAATTAATATACACAAGTCAAATTATTTAAGAATTTATTAAAACTTTTAAACAGGATTTTTTATTATTTAAAAATATCTCGGCTCACTGGGTCGGGCCTCCAAATCGCCTAACTCATTAAACGGATCATCTATAGTTTATATATCACATGATGCAATTAGTGAGACAATGAGCATACACTTTCAGTGCACCGAAACAAATTTCATTAGAATAAAGGTGAGGTATTAATTTGAGATATGGCCTGAACAACGCGAAAAGCCTCTTTTGGAATACAGACGATATCATCTAGCTCCAACGTTGGACCACTAGAAAGTTGACATTTGACAATGGAATGGAAACAAAACAGAAATTTTATGGATGGTAAAAACGGCAGAAACTACAGACATCCATTGCCTGGACCACAAGAACTCCACTCCTTCTATCCCTGTATTTCTTTCTCTTCTTTGTTAACGATGTTTCTTTCTTTCTTGAATACCTATGTCTGACTTCATAATAAGGACCAAAGCATAAACAATTATCTTAGTGATGTTCCACAGAGAATGCAATCATTTGGTTCGAATTTGTGTGTTACTCTCGCCCTTAGCTAGGGTGCATCCGGTACTCCCTAGTCTGAAACACCCTTGAACTTATTTTCTTGAAGTGTTTTTCTTCAGATAAAATGCCCTTGTCATATTAGGATTCCAGAAAGTCATAAGTGGAAAAAGACTTCCACTCCTTGAGTTTAGGCCTCTACATTTTCACGTTGCCATGCAAAGGTAGGTAGGGATCTGACGATTAAGACATGAACGCTCTCTCTGTTCCCGGTCAAAGGAAGCACAAAGACACTCTCTCCTTTTTGTAATTCAAGATCATAACATTTGTGTTCCAACATTAAACCTTTGGTGAAAAAAGAACAAAAGCAAAAAACAGCAACACCGCCCGTGGTTTTGCTCACCTCTCATCGAAGGAACTATGGGCCGACGGCACAAGCAGACACGCACATTGACATGGCCAGACCAAATAGCGTAGCTGCAGCAATTAGGGAGTAGAAAGTAGCGCATGCACACACGCACGGGGAGAGCGCCTTTCACCTCTGGACCGCAAGACTTCCACTGCTTCCCTTGACCCCTCTACCACTATAAATAGACGCCCTGCATCCTCCAGCCATTCTCACCACTGCAGTCCCACTCCTCTGAAATCCGGATTGTTCAGTAACTTCAGTTGTGCCCTGAGACGAGGAAGCTAGGAGGGATCTAATTGAGGTTTTGGATTGTGTTCTTAGATGGCTGTTAGTTTTGTGTTGGTTTGTTTCTTAATCAGTGTTTTCTGATGGCGTTTGCTTTTCCAGGTGGGAAGAAGTTCGGAAAACATGGCCGCGATGGGTGGGGACCAAAGGCAGATGATGGAGGATGCGGCGGAGGACAAGTTCCCGGAGGGGTTGCGGGTGCTCGTCGTGGACGATGACTGCGTCTGCCTCAAGGTGCTAGAGGCCCTCTTGCGCCGCTGCAAATACCAACGTGAGTCTCTTGATCCCTCCACTTCGCCATAGTCCATTAGAATCGGAGCCTTGTGATCTATTTGTTTCTCTGCGAATAATGCTTGCCGCTATGCAGCAACGACGGTGATGGATGCAAAGACGGCGCTGAGGATGCTTACGGCGGGGAAGCCGCAGTTCGACCTGGTGATCACCGACGTGCGCATGCCGGACATGGACGGCTTCAAGCTCCTCGAGCTCATCCGCCACGAGATGGATCTGCCCGTCATAAGTACTCTCACTACTCAGTGCTCAATCCAAAAGTCCTAATTTTCTTTTTTTGCATCCATGAGCTGACAATTGTTTTTAAGAACGTACTTTTACTCCTGAATCTTGGAGATACCCTTAGAGGATATTAATTTTTTTGGGACAATGTGAGATCCTATATATTTAGGACGATTTTATGAAACCACATACACATGCACGGCACCCGCACTCTATTTCTAACCTGGAAGAGTTCTAAAGAACGGGATCCCCACTTAGTCCGAACCAACGGGGTCCCATCTAACCATTCATCCGTCCGATCGGATGGCGAGTGGGGTAGGAGAGCGGAGGTGGAGCGACACATGAGTTAGTAGGGGATGCAGTGTCGGTCTCTAGCCCAAACCAATGGGATCCTATCTAACCATCCGTCCGATCGGATGGCGAGTGGGGTAGGAGAGCGGAGGTGGAGCGACACATGAGTTAGTAGGGGACGCAGTGTTGGTTTCTAGCCCAAAACAATGGGATCCTATCTAACCATCCATTCATCAGATTGGATGGATGGTGGGAAGGGGAACAAAAGTGGATAGCACGTGATTATGATATCCCAATTATTGTCTTTAATAATTGGGTTGATAGTGTTTAGTAGGCTAGAGACATGGTCACTCCAATGGCTAATTTGGCCTAGTGAGAGTCTGTGCCACTCCAATGTAACGTAGATCCCACATCCATGTGTTCGATGGGCGTACTTATGGACTATCTAGAATTTAATTTTATAAATGAGTAGTTCGGCTTAGTGAGACTCTCTGCCACTCCAATGTAATGTATACCCCACTATCCACGTGTTCGATGGGTGTATTTATGGACAGCTAGAATTTAATTTTATATCATCTCAATTAATTGTAAAATCCTAGCAATAAGAACGAAAACTATAATCTATTCATATTTCATGATATGACCAAGTTATATTTAGTTGTTTTCAAAGCTAATATTAAAATTCGTGTTCTACCAACCACACAAACTATACAATTGCACCAGATCTATTTGCTAGGGTGGCATGAATACAACAATTAAGAAATACCTATGTTGTATGATATTATTAAGATTACTACTCATCTTCATTCTCCTTAAAGTTGTTACTCCTTCTGACTATTTACTCTCGAGAACAACATATAAAGTAGGAGTGCCACTTTTAAGTACATACATTGAGTAGGTTAACCATGGGTAATACCTACAATACTGCATATTTGTTGACTTTGAACAAGCGCACTAATTTATAATCAAATTACTTTCACAGAAAGTGCAACCACACATACTTATTTTCCTGAATCTCTACTATTAAAGGGGAGTCTGTAGTGGTTTTGTTTCACACGCAACCATTAATGCCCAAAAATCATCCCAGATATCACTTCCCAATCTCTGCCTCGCCTACAGTTGCATGCAATTAATTAGATAGATAGTTAATTACACATGTCAATTATCCAGACATTAATTTATGGAAAGTATCATTGAGCATTGGACGGGAGGACCACATTAATTATGGAGAGTATCATTCTTTAGACGGGAGTATCATGTTAATTATGGATAGTATCATCGAGCACTGGACCGGAGGACCACATTAATTATGGACATTATCATGTAGAATATGTATGCCCCCGTGGCAACACACAGACAATTAGCTAGTTGTAATAAAGAAAGCTATTGATAATGATGCTTACCGTTTAAAAACTAATATGCGTGTGATCACTTAAAATGCTTAGAGCGTTACGTGGGCCGATAGTTGTTACCTAGTATGCTAGAGAAACATGGTTGACTGCCAATAATAGTACTTGATCTTCAGGTTCACCAATAGTTAGACTTGATGATGTGATTTCCCTATGTGGAACATGTTGTGATATGGGTTAGGCATTGTGTTACTATTATTGTTTTAGCCATTGTTTCGGTATCTTCATATTGAATGTGTGAAAATTGTCCCATTTAGTTTGCATTGAAGCACAATTATAAAACTGAACATTGAAATGATTTTTCTGTCTATAGGCACTTTGACCAAAACATATGTTCACTTCATAGATTTTTGTGAATTTCTGAATTCTAAATCTAAGTCATTGGTCATATGGCATGCAGTGCTATCCGTCGATTGCGACAAGAAGGTTGTGATGAAGGGGATAGATCATGGCGCGTCCGACTTTATGGTGAAGCCAGTGCATACCCACGAGCTCAAAAACATATGGCAACATGTTCAAAGGTGGAGAAATCCCAAAGCAATAAGCCACATCAGCGATGATGACAGTGATGTCCAGAGAGTTCAACCAGCGACTGCTGACAAGAGTAAGTACTTGGGGAATAAGAGAAATGTTGGAGACGATTCTAACGAGAACAATGAGAGCACATACATATCCACCACCCACAAAAAGCCAAGGGTGACATGGACAATTGAGCTGCATAACAAGTTTCTAGAAGCTATCAACCAGATCGGCCTTGATAGTAAGAATTCACATCTTGTGCCTCATTCATCGACAATCTTGGTGGCTACTCGATATTTTCATTATAATTTTTTATTACATAATTGTAGGGGCTGTTCCAAAAAAGGTATTGGAGCTGATGAATGTGGATTACCTCAGTAGAGAGAGTATCGCGAGTCATCTACAGGTTTATTTTCGACCTTTATGCTTAATTTCTATGTTTTTGTTACTATTATTCAATCTAACATTTTGTCATGTATAAGCGCAAGCTTTTATTTTCCGGCGAACATATCAGTCAAAGCTCTAGTAATGCAACTATCATGAAGTGTAATTTTAATTAATTGTGTCCCTTAAAATGCGAGGCTTATCTCATATAATGCATGCCCCATATTTTAAGAGTTTTTTTACCCATGCAACATCTTCAGTTCTTTTTGTACTCACATGTTTACCGTTATTTTTTTTCAATGAACATCCATCTCATACCTTGTTATTTTGTCTATCTTTTTATTTCAGAAGTATAGGTTGCACTTAAAAAGAGTCAAGTCAAATCCCTCTGGTGATGCATATGAAATAAGGAACTCATCATAAAACATGAACAACAAGAGCAATTTCATGCATAATCATGAACATGAAAGATGGTGTGCGTCCTCTGGCGACACTGCCTCTTGGAGTACAAACAATTATGGTGCAGCGGGTCACTTGGCTCCGCCGATGAACATCCAAAGCAACTTCTGCATGGGGTCATACCCCCATGGTGGTAGAATGCCGAGGTATGTTGGGCAACAACCATCGGATGAGAGAAGATTCACCGGTTTTGGTGACCCTCCGGTCAACCTATACAACAACATATCCAATGAGATAATGTTAGATGAATTTCCTTCATGCAATTATAGTAATTCCTATGCTGACCTCATGCGTGGCAAGCTAATGGAGATAAGCAAAGGCAAAACCCCTTCCAATCTTCAAAGTTCATTTGCAAACACAACAGTTGGTGGCGGGAGGTCTCTTGTCCCATCGCAGGTGAACATCCCACGGATCAACCAACTAGAGAGCTATGCAATGTCATCTGGCCAGCTGCCTCTGCAAAATGAAAATGCACAATTCATAAGCAACACCACATCAGTGGGAGGCTTCACTGAGCAGATGGCACCATTCAACATGGCAAGCAACACAAGCTCAGTAGGAACGATGTTGAATGGTAGCTCTGCACTTGATGCAAGTAGAACTTCAATGCAAGATACTCATCTGGTCAACGGTGGAAGAACTACTTCGGTGCTTCACAACCTTCAGACAGACGATTTCGTCTCATTGACTCAGCTACTTGATGGCGGGGATGGAGCTTGCATTCTTCCTATGCAAGAAGGCACACTTGATCAGCAACCTCTTAATGATCAACTAAATGAAATCAATACCTTCGCAATGGATGATATATTTGCCAACATGCACATGGAAGTAAGAACTTCTCATTTGTACGAATCTATGCATTGCATATGAATTGTTGAGTTGGACAGGTGTACTTAAATACCACTTTTCTCTCAATGTAGGATTTCACTGGAGATGATGCTATCGTGGAAGAAGAATGATAGTTATGTATGTTAGCCCGCCCAACGTGTGAGATGCTTGATCGAGAGTATCATGCTCGAGGGGCCACTTTAAGGCAATAGAGTGCTTTGACAAGTTTGCAAACATAGTGATATGTGTAGCCATTTTCATATACCAGTCGTTCTTTGAGATACACTTCCTCCTGTATAACATTGGGAATTGACGTGTTCTGCACAACAAGCATAAACACCACCCTCTGGAGACTGTTGTGCCTAATACAAGTCTTATGGTGGAAGCTTTTACAACAGGGTTAGCATCCTGATAATCAAAACATTAATGTTTCTTGAAGCCTATAGTAACAAGGCACACTTTATACCTGCGATAAACTTGTTTGTGGCCCATCATGTTTTTACCTCGAGGCGGAGTACTAAGTGCCATGTGTTACTCTTCACTAGAGCCGTATATTCTTCATCCATAGCTTTTCTTCAATTTTTCACTAGAAGCCACAACTAAAGACATATATATGGGCCAGTTCTTTTCACTCGATTATAGAAAATCAGGGTCTGAAAAATCAAAAGCTTAAAAGAACTCGATCTGATTCTATAGAATCATTAGAATCGGACTATAATCCGCAGTGCAACTCAGAAGCGTCGTCCTGGGCCGATTCTGCGTAGTTCCTCAAAAGAAAACGATTGAGAAAAGTCCACATTACAACCCCGAACTAACCACTCGGTTTAAGAATCAACCCTCAACTTTAAAACCGGCTATTCTACACCCTTAACTTGTCACTTGGTTCAGGATTCAACCCTCCACCTGGTTTTGCCTGGTTTTGACCACATTGACCGGTTTTGACTTTGTAGACTGCTTACTAGGCAACGCCACGTCACCAGGCAGTGCCAACTAAGCCCAAATAAAAAAAAAAGCCACAGGTTAAAAAAAGGCAACCCGTCTCTCCTCTCTCTCTGTGTTTGCCCGAGCCCGAGCCCCAAATAGCAGCAGCCGCCCTGGCCGCCCCGGCTCCGTCCGCCGCTGGCGAACGACGAACGGCAGAGCTGCACGTCAGCCACGCTCTCCCCCTTGCCCGAGCCCGACCCTCGACGACATGGACTTCCTCTCTACCTGGACGACACTAGTGGAAAACAGGGCTATGGTCCCGGTTCCAGAGGGCCTTTAGTCCCGGTTCTGAAACCGGGACAAAACAAACGGGACTAATACCCAAAACCTTTAGTCCCGGTTGGCCTACGAACCGGGACCAAAGGAGCTCCACGTGGCCGCTGTGGGGCGCCCAGGCAGGAGGACCTTTAGTCCCGGTTGGTAACACCGACCGGGACTAAAGGGTCTCCACGTGGCCGCTGCGCAGCGCTCAGGCAGGAGGACCTTTAGTCCCGGTTGGTAACACCAACCGGGACCAAAAGGCAGCCATGCGTCAGCAGCTCGCAGGCGCTGGGTTTTTTTTTAAAGGGGGGGTTTAGGGGTTTTGGAGGGTTTAGGGGTTTCATATTGTGTTAGCTAGCTAACAGAGAGAAGTGACCTCTCTTTCTCCGTGCTTGGTCGACGCTAGCTACTACATATAGAGAGAACTCGATGCTAGCTAGTAAGCAAATGAAGGAAACCATTAATTACACAAGATCGTCATGAACATATATAGAGAGAAGTGACCTCTCTTTCTCCATGCTTGGTCGAACAACAAGTTTTCGTATATCTATCCGACGCTACTACATATATACAATATAACATCCCTGACATCATCAAGCGCCAAACTCCCATTGACTTTTCGTATGGTATTCTCCCTTTTCATGTATGACGTGGTCAAGAAAGAATCCCGCCAATTCCTCTTGAATTGCTCGTATGCGATCATGTGGTAGGAGTTCATCCCGCATCTGCCAGATCTAATTAAAAGAAGGGGGTCAATACATATATATGAATGAAACTCAACACAATTGATGGTAATAAAATAAAATTGTGAATATTGTTTATGTACTTCAAATTGTTTGTCAGACAAGAAGCCCCGCTCAGTGGTCGAGTGGCGAATGAACTCGCAAACGTAGTATCCACATAAATTATTCCCGCCTGCCTACCACAAGTACTTTACGAGAATAGAGTTCAATCAAACTGATAATCAAGCATGATAATGGTACTGATGAAACTAGAATCAATGAGAGATGCGCGGAACTAGCTAGTACTACCTACTTTGGGGTGTGTAAATCGCAGCTCGTTCTTCAGACTCGGAACCATTCCGGTGAACTATTTCCAAACCCTGCCAGGCAAAGAAAATGATTACTTGATATCAGGAAATGAACGAAAGTTGCCGATATGGTCCCGGTATTGATTGAACTTACTTCTGGAGCATTGCAGTCATGTCCGCATAATCCTTGGGATCTTTACGTCTCGAGTCTAAGACAGTTACTACTCCCCCGTCAAGCTTAATGGATAGCAGAATAAAGTGGAACCTGCGCATGCATAACTCATCAATTACAGTGCTTAACCTCGAGTAAGCGAAACCGAATATGCACAAGACAGTAACACTCACTTGAAGTTGTAAGGAAAGAGTATTTCCCTTTTGTTTTGATGTCGAAGGAACGCTTTTAGCAAGTTTTCCTCGGTATCTTTAACTCTGTTTTGTACCGCCCATTCATTTACGGTATTTGGTCTAATGAACCCAATGTCATAGATTTGACTTTTTTTGCATTCGACGATCTTCAATCTGCATAATATAGTGAGGATAATTATATATACATGCAATGAACGAGCTGAGCTAGAGACTTAATTACAGAAGTAATACTTACAGACAGTAGCAAGTCATGATTTGTTTGTCGAGGGCCTCTTGATTGAATAACTAAAATAACTCCACAAATTCAACAGGCATCAGGTCGACTCCAAGGAGGTCGTGCTCATCTTTAATTCTCACCATCAAACTATCGGACCGATTCTTCCTGCAGCTTTCCAAGTACCACTCATGCAATCTTCGCATCATCATTGTTAGACGAGGATGATCAGGTTTGACGAGAGGCTTCCCGTGCTCGTATCTAAATATCTCTACTACCTCAGCCGTTTCAAGCTGTACATCATCGCCCACGTAATCACCAAGAGTGGTACCGGGCAGTAGCCCCGGATGATTAGCGATATCGCTAGACACCTTGAGCGGGGGGCACGATTACTTCTCCTGTTCGCCGAGCTGGGGAATTGTTTTCCCACTTCTTTGTCTTGAAGCACTGGCAGTACTTCCCGACCGCCGCGCTTCATCATATGTCTTTTCAATACAGCGGTCATAGTTGGATTGCGGCGGAGGCGGTGGTGGTCGCTTAAGGGCATCCAGAGTGCGCTTCGCTTTCACCGGATCTATTGTTTCCTTCGGAGGTGGACGTTTCTGGTCAAAATGGGCCTGCAGTTCGGCTTCCACGATGTCATCGGTTTCCTTGTCAGTCCTCTCATATGGTAACTTTGGAGGAACCCTGAGGCTTGGACCAAATTTGAATTTCTTCCCGCCTTTTGTACTGCTAGCCGCCAGAGCGGCCGGCGGCGGCTCTCTTCCGCTATTGCTGAGGCGGCGGAGTCCGCTGACGCGCCGGAGGAGGCGAAGGAGGAGGCGGAGTCCGCTGACGCGCTGGAGGAGGCGGAGGAGGAGGCGGAGTCCGCTGACGCGCCGGAGACAGCTGAGGCGGAAGAGGACTCTGCTGAGGGCCTCATCCAGCTGAGTCTGTTGAGGGGCCTCATCCGGCTGAGCTGGACTGTGAGGAGTCTGCTGAGGGGCCTCATCCGGCTGCGTCTGCTGAGGCGGCGTCCAGTTTGGAAGCTTGATGTTCTCCTTTCTCCATAGACAGGTACTCCTTAAGGCATTTTCCAGAAGATTATCCCCTTCACCTGTAGGGTAGTCAAGCTCCAGCCCCTCAAATCCCTCCATTATTTCATCCACCATGACAATAGCATAGCCATGTGGAATCGGACGGCAATGGAAAGTTCCCTCAGCTCGAGGAGGTAAAACAGAGCTGACCGCCGCCTTCAAGGTCAGGTTCTGGCATTTCGCCATTAGCACACAATGTTCAGCCTCCGTGATACTATCCACGGGGTAGCGAGGAGCCGTGAAATCAGGCTGAACGAGCTCCATGGAAGCCATGCTGCTTCTCCGCTGAGATGGTGGGGTAGCTTCTGGGGCAGTGTCGAAGGAAGGATCTTCGTGCCGCTGATATGGTTGGCCGGTAGCTCGCTGGCTCTCAAGTTCCTCTAGTTTCGCTAATCTTGCACTGAGCTTCTGCATTTCGCTTGCTTCCTCTTTCTTCCTTCTCTCTCGGCTTCTATAACCACCGCTGTCGGGAAACCCATGCACCCACGGAACGGAGCCTGATGTGCCTCGTGTTCGTCCAGGGTGTTCAGGATTCCCGAGGGCCTCTGTCAGCTCGTCCTTCTCTCTGTCGGGAATGAACGTCCCTTCCTGCGCTGCCTTGATTGCTGCCTCAAGCTTCCGGATGGGTATTGCAAGTTGCTCGTTCGTCCAAACACACTTCCCTGTTTCTGGGTCCAAAGTTCCCCCAACCCCGAAGAACCAAGTCCTTGCCCGATCTGGCCACTGCAATGTCGCTGGTTGGACCCCTTTAGCAAGCAGGTCTTGCTCAGCTTTGTCCCACAACGGCCGGGCTTTGCTGTAGCCACCTGACCCCGTGGTATGGTGATACTTCTTCTTTGCAGCATTTTGCTTGTTTTTCAGTGACCTTTGCTTACCCTTGTCCGATTTCTTGTAGTCCACAAATGCGGGCCAGTGATCTCTTATCTTCTCATATTGACCGATGAATTCTGGAGTCTCGTCTTTCTCGACAAACTTTTTGTTCAAATCTTTCTTCCAGTTCCTGAATAGTTCTGCCATCTTCTTAAGAGCAAACGCCTTGACTTTTCGCTCTATAACTGGGTTATTCGGATTCTCCTCTGGCGGTAGGCTGAAATTTGTCATCAGCGAGGTCCAAAGATCATCTTTCAGTCTATCCTGGACATAAGAAACTTCAGGGTCCTTCTTCTTATTCCATTCTTGGATGTTGATCGGGACGCTGTCCCTAACAACAACTCCGCACTGATGTACAAATGCGTCCTTGGTCCGCTTGGGAGCAATCGGTTAGCCATCTCCAGCGACTTCTGTGATCGTGAACCTTTCATCCTGGCGCAACCTTTTCTTCGGGCCTCGTCTCCTTACGGAAGTTTGGCTCGATCCGGAGGGCTAAAAGAAGAAAGAAGTGTTAATATATGTACATACAAAACAATTAATGCATCAAGTTAGCACAGGCTTAATTAATATATATATATATATATATACCTAGCCGGACTTTGCAACAGTTAAGGCTCCCTCCTCCGTTCGGTCACCGGAACCGTCATGATCTCCTTCCTCCTCCATTGTTGGATCACCGGAGCCGTCATGATCTCCTTCCTCCTCCATTGTTGGATCACCGGAGCCGTCATGATCTCCTTCCTCACCATCGGTGTCGCTGAGAAATGACAAGGTGATATCACCTCCTTGAAGGATTATATCCCCCAACAACTCTTCTTTTTCTAAGTCTCTGTCCATAGTTTCTGCAAACATTACAACATGGCAATATACAACCATGAGAGATGGATTAGTGGCAAACATGGACTTAATATCACAACAAGGAATCATATGCATATGAGCAATGGATTAGTGACAAACATCATGCAAAGTTGACAAGTTTTATAACAGTCAGTTTCAGACGATCGTCGAGGACTACTCCCCCCTCATGTCTGATGAGTCGTCCTATCTTTCGAGAGAGGATACTTTGCGGACCGCCTCTCTCATGGTCGTCGAGGATACTTGCGGACCCCCACCCCCTCATGTCGAAGTTATCGGGGATATGTTGAATTCCCGAGAGAGTTAGGGGTGTTCTAACGCGGCACTACACGATATAGGTGAAGGGGGATAACATCCGAGAATGTTTTCCCGAAGTCTGCATTAATTTCGGACAGATGAACCGGAGGGAGACGATTCCAGGTTCGCTATGCTAGCTGCTTGTGACAGACGAACGGAGGGCATATTCGGATTCGTCATATTTTTCTGATCGATTTTCATATATAAATTATTTTCATCGAAGTTACGGTTAATTTTCTACGAATTTTCTATATACATACATCCATCGATATCCATCCATACATACATATACATCTACATTATATATGAACAATTTTTTTTCATCATATCAATATTTACATATACATACACATACATACATACACATGATTAATAAACACTAAGCATCTACATATACATTATATATGAACAAAAAAAATTCATCATATCAACATTTACATATACATACACATACATACATACACATGATTAATAAACACTAAGCATCTACATATACATTATATATGAACAAAAAAATTCATCATATGAAAAAATGCACAGCGGGCCGGGGCGGCGGCGGCTCACAGCGGGGGCGGCGAGGGCTCGGGGAGGAGGGAGACGACGACGACGATGGGGCAGGGGCGCGGCGACGGCGACGGCGACGGCGGGGGCGGGCCGGGGCAGGGGCGCGGGCTCGGGGGCGGGGCAGGGGCGCGGGCTCGGGGGCGATGACGGCGACGACGGGACAGGGGCGCGGCGACGGCGACGGCGGGGGCGGCGGACGGCGTCGGGGCAGCCTGGCGGCGTCGATGTGCTCGGCGTCGTTGGGGGAAACTGCGGATGAACTATGAAAATTTCCTAAGTGTGGGCTTATATACCCCAACCTTTAGTCCCGGTTGGTGTCACCGTCCGCCGCCTTTAGTATCCTCGACGAATGGCCCCGCCTTTAGTCCCGGTTGGTGGCTCCAACCGGGACGAAAGGGGGGCATTGGTCCCGGTTGGTGGCTCGAACCGGGACCAAAGGCACCCTTTCGTCCCGGTTCGAGCCACCAACCGGGACCAATAGCCTGTCACAGCGGTGTGGTGGGAGTTTAGTCCCACCTCGCTAGTTGAGAGAGGGCAGCACTGGTTTATAAGGCGCGCTGCGGCTGAGCTTTCGAGCTCCTCTCTAATGCAGGCAGTACTTGCCTAAGCTTTGTCAGTGCCATGTTGGGCCCGCGGGCCTGCATCCTGGCCCATGTACAGATGGGTTTCTAGTCGTATGCAAGCCGTGGTGGCCCAGTAGGCGGCATTTTTTTATTTTTTATGTCATTTTAGTTTTCTATTAAAGTTTTTTACATAAAATACTTTATGAAAATTCTTTTTGCTATTAAAGTTTTTAACAAAAAATACTTTGATAATTTTAGTTGCATAAATTTTATATAATTTTAAGTTAATATTATTTTGATAATATTTTTTTATTTTTTATGTCATTTCAGATTGCTATTAAAGTTTTTAACATAAAATAATTTATGAAAATTCTTTTTGCTATTAAAGTTTTTAACAAAAAATACTTTGATAATTTTAGTTGCATAAATTTTATATAATTTTAAGTTAATATTATTTTGATAATAACTAGAGGTTTATCAAACCTTTTTAGTTGATTCTTTTTGCTATTGAAGAATATTATAGTTTTGTTTTAGTTGATAATAACAAAATATTTTAATTGATTCTTTTTAGTTCATTCTTTTTGCTATTAGAGTTTTATAAAAGCTTTTTAGTTCTTTCTTTTTGCTATTAGAGTTTTTTTAGCTAAATGACCCTGAAATTGAAAAGCACTACAAATGAACTCTGAAAAGGTTGAAAGTTGGCATGGTATCATCATTTCACCCACATAGCATGTGCTAAAAAGTTGAGAGGGTTACGGCAAAAGCTGGATGCACTTCGTGTACAAACTGGACAATCTCTTTCGAAGTATCAAGGTTTCGGACGAAAACTCATCTGTTACAAAAGGCATTTCATTTTTTCTTCGCGTAATCAGAGCCATCATCGTATCCTCCTTCACTTTTTCTTCGTGTGTTTCCCTTGCTTATTGCGCCGTAACCATGGATAATCTTCATCGTTTAACAGGGTGCTTGGGTCAGCCTTCACTTTGAAGGGAGGAATTTCATGAAACTTTTCATAATCTTCAGACATGTCTGTCTTGCCCTCCACTCCCACGATGTCTCTTTTCCCTGAAAGAACTATGTGGCGCTTTGGCTCATCGTATGATGTATTCGCTTCCTTATCTTTTCTTTTTCTCGGTTTGGTAGACATGTCCTTCACATAGAAAACCTGCGCCACATCATTGGCTAGGACGAATGGTTCGTCTGTGTACCCAAGATTGTTCAGATCCACTGTTGTCATTCCGTACTGTGAGTCTACCTGTACCCCGCCTCCTGACAGATTGACCCATTTGCACCGAAACAAAGGGACCTTAAAATCATGTCCATAGTCAAGTTCCCATATGTCCACTATGTAACGATAATATGTGTCCATTCCCCTGTTGGTTGCTGCATCAAAGCGGACACCACTGTTTTGGTTGTTGCTCTTTTGATCTTGGGCGATCGTGTAAAATGTATTCCCATTTATCTCGTACCCTTTGTCAGTCAATATAGTCAAAGATGGTGTCCTGGCCAACGAGTACAGCTCATCTCCAACAGTGGTGTTACCCATGAGATGTGTTTGCAACCAACTGCCGAAAGTCCTGATGTGTTCACATGTAATCCAGTCGTCACACTGCTCCAGGTGTTTGGAGCGCAGAATATTCTTGTGTTCATTGACATACGGGGTCACCAAGGTAGAATTCTGTAGAACTGTGTAGTGTGCTTGAGCCCAAGAATGCCCGTCCCTACATATTATTGAGTCCGCTCCTAGCGTGCCTTTTCCAGTCAGTCTCCCCTCATACCGCGATTGAGGGAGACCAATCTTCTTAAGGTCAGGAATGAAGTCAACACAAAACCCAATGACCTCCTCTGTTTGATGGCCCGTGGAGATGCTTCCTTCTGGCCTAGCACGGTTACGAACATATTTCTTTAAGTCTCCCATGAACCTCTCAAAGGGGAACATATTGTGTAGAAATACAGGGCCCAGAATGGCAATCTCGTCGACTAGATGAACTAGGACGTGCGTCATGATATTGAAGAAGGATGGTGGGAACACCAGCTCGAAACTGACAAGACATTGCACCAAATCATTCTTTAACTTTGGTAGGATTTCTGGATCGATTACCTTCTAAGAGATTGCATTGAGGAATGCACATAGCTTCACAATGGCTAATCGAACGTTTTCCGGTAGAAGCCCCCTCAATGCAACCGGAAGCAGTTGCGTCATAATCACGTGGCAGTCATGAGACTTTAGGTTCTGGAACTTTTTCTCTGGGATATTTATTATTCCGTTTATATTGGACGAGAAGCCAGACGGGACCTTCATACTGAGCAGGCATTCAAAGAAGATTTCCTTCTCTTCTTTGGTAAGAGCGTAGCTGGCAGGACCTTCATACTGCTTTGGATGCATGCCGTCTTTTTCGTGCACACGTTGATGGTCCTCCCGTGCCTCCGGTGTATCTTTTGTCTTCCCATACACGCCCAAGAAGCCTAGCAGGTTCACGCAAAGATTCTTCGTCACGTGCATCACGTCGATTGCAGAGCGGACCACTAGGTCTTTCCAATAGGGTAGGTCCCAAAATATAGATTTCTTCTTCCACATGGGTGCGCGTCCCTCAGCGTCATTCGGAACAGATTGTCCGCCAGGACCCTTTCCAAAGATTACTTGTAAATCCTTGACCATATCATGTATGTGATCAGCAGTACGGAGGGCGGGCTTCTTCCGGTGATCTGCCTCACCTTTGAAATGCTTGCCTTTCTTTCGACATTGATGGTTGGTCGGAAGAAATTGACGATGTCCCAGGTACACATTCTTCCTGCATTTCTCCAAATATATACTTTCGGTGTCATCTAAACAGTGCGTGCATGCGTGGTATCCCTTGTTTGTCTGTCCTGAAAGGTTACTAAGAGCAGGCCAATCATTGATGGTTACAAACAGCAATGCATGTAGGTCAAATTCCTGTTGTTTGTGCTCATCCCACACACGTACACCTTTTCCATTCCACAGTTGTAAAAGTTCTTCAACTAATGGCCTTAGGTACACATCAATGTCGTTGCCGGGTTGCTTAGGGCCTTGGATGAGCACCGGCATCATAATGAACTTCCGCTTCATGCACAACCAAGGAGGAAGGTTATAGATACATAGAGTCATGGGCCAAGTGCTATGATTGCTGCTCTCCTCCCCAAAAGGATTAATGCCATCTGCGCTTAACCCAAACCATACGTTCCTTGCGTCACCTGCAAAGTCCCCCCACCTTCTCTCGATTTTTCTCCACTGCAACCCGTCAGCGGGTGCTCTCAACTTCCCGTCTTTCTTACGGTCTTCTTTCTGCCATCGCATCAACTTGGCATGCTCTTTGTTTCTGAACAGACGTTTCAACCGTGGTATTATAGGAGCATACCACATCACCTTGGCAGGAACCCTCTTCCTGGGGCGCTCGCCCTCAACATCACCAGGGTCATCTCGTCTGATCTTATACCGCAATGCACCGCATACCGGGCATGCATTCAAATCCTCGTACTCACCGCGGTAGAGGATGCAGTCATTAGGGCATGCATGTATCTTCTGCACCTCCAATCCTAGAGGGCATAGAACCTTCTTTGCTTCGTACGTACTGTCGGGCAATTCGTTATCCTTTGGAAACTTCTTCTTCATTATTTTCAGTAGCTTCCCAAATCTGTTGTCAGATACACCATTGTCTGCCTTCCATTGCAGCAATTCCAGTGTGGTACCGACCTTTGTGTTGTCATCTTCGCAATTTGGGTACAACCCTTTTTTGTGATCCTCTAACATGCGATCGAACTTCAACTTCTCCCTTTCACTTTGGCATTGTCTCTTTGCATCAACAATGACCCGGCGAAGATCATCATCGGGCACATCGTCTGGTTCCTCTTGATCTTCAGCTTCCCCCGTTGCAGTATCACCGTATTCAGGGGGATAGTTGTCATCATCCTCTTCTTCTTCGTTGTCTTCCATCATAACCCCTCTTTCTCCGTGCTTGGTCCAAACATTATAGTGTGGCATGAAACCCTTCTCAAGCAGGTGGACGTGAAGGGTTTTCAAGTTAGAGTAATCCTTCGTATTCTCACAGACAGGGCATGGACAATACATAAAACCATTCTGCTTGTTTGCCTCAGCCACTTCGAGAAATTTATGCAGGCCCTCAAGATACTCGGAGGTGCGTCGGTCACCGTACATCCATTGCCGGTTCATCTGCGTGCATTATATAATTAAGTGTATCAAAACCCATTACAGAACATCATGAATAGAGAAGTGACCAAATTAATACAAGTTCATCGTCACATTAAAACCAAAGTACAGTAGTGATCAAATGTTATTACTGAAAAAATAAATACATAAAGTTCATACATATATAGTTCTCATAGAACAACATATAGCTCTCTAGAGCATCTAATTAAAACATACATTGAAACTATGAAAAACATTTAAATGCAACAACAAATGCGATCATAATCGCAACTAAGGTAACAATTGATCCAACGGCATAATGATACCAAGCCTCATTATGAATGGCATATTTTCTAATCTTTCTAATCTTCAAGCGCATTGCATCCATCTTGATCTTGTGATCATCGACGACAACGGCAACATGCAACTCCAATTCCATCTTCTCCTCCTCAATTCTTTTTAATTTTTTCTTCAAGTAATTGTTTTCTTTTTCAATTAAATTTAACCTCTCGACAAGAGGGTCGGTTGGACTTTCTGGTTCACATACCTCCTAGATAAAAACATCTATGTCACGTTGGTCGGCATAATTGTCATAAACACTAAATGAAACAAATCATAATAAAAGATAATATACCACATCCGAATCATAGACAGGACGAGGGCTGACGGGGGCGGATACCAAAACCATGGCACTATATAATAACAAACAATAATAAAAGTAAGAAAATTATACAAGTATCTATCTAAATCATACAAGTAAGATTTTTTTTTCTTTTAGAAAGAAGATAAGAACAAGAGGCTCACCACGTTGGTGCCGGCGACGAGATCGGCGCGGGCGATCGACGGCGGTGAGGACGGGGACGGGACGGGACGGACCGCCAAACCTAGACAAATCTTGAGGAAAATGGAGCTTGGAGGTCGAGATTGGAGAGGAGAAAGCTTAAGTGTGGCTCGGGCATTTCATCGAACACCTCATGTGCATGCATAGAAGGAAGAACAGAGCAGCGCATGCACACCTCCCACACGACCAAAAAACAGAGCAGAGGGTGGGCAAGGGCGAGGGTATATATAGGCATCTCTTTAGTCCCGGTTGGTGGCTAGAACCGGGACAGAAGACTAACCTTTAGTCCCGGTTCCATCCACCAACCGGGACTAAAGGTGCTGCGCCAGGAACGAGGCCCATTGGTCCCGGTTCGTGTCTGGAATCGGGACCAAAGGGATCAGACGAACCGGGACCAATGGCCCCCGAGGCCCGGCTGGCGCCCTGGCCTCACGAACCGGGACTGATGCACCCATTGGTCCCGGTTCGTAAAGGAACCGGGATTAATGCCCTTATCTGGCCCTGGACCAAAGTCCTGTTTTCTACTGGTGCGAGATCCTTCCGTGTGAGTTCGATTCCTCGTGCGAGCACCTCCTCCATGGCGCAAGTGCATCGCGATGGTCGAACACGGCAACGAGCTGGAGGAATTGGGTGCAGTCCCTTGTATTAATTTCTTATCCAGCGGCGAGGCGGACATGGGTGTAGTCCCGCTCCAGTCCGGCCTCCGGCAAGCCCACTCGCCGCTCAGTCTTCATTCATGGCGAGCCCCTCACCACCTCTAGATCCGATTCATTTTGTCCTTGGAGCCCTCTGACCCTCACGGTGCAACTGCGCCACTCAATTTTGCAGGGGGGAAGCTTACGGGATACCCTACTTTTCTCGTCAAGGGCGGCCGCCACGAGAGGCGCTGCCGATGCGTCCTCTCTCACGGCATCTGTGCGCTGGCCCAGTGGCCACAGCGGGACCCCGAGTTCATCGGTGAGCGCCCTGGTGCTGTCAATCAACAGCTTCGTTGATGCCCAATCCTCTCCTGTGCTCGGTCAGGAGGAAGAAGAACGTGAAAGAAATAGATTAAGGGATGAAGCCATGTAATTAGATTAAGCTAATACCATCTTTAACCTAACCGTCTCTTGTAATGTGCAGCACCTGTGGATCCCAACTTAATTAAACACAGAAAATAATGTTTCAAACAAATTAACCTAGTCTGAGTCTGAGCTTGTAGTCGAATGCTGACGTTGCGCTGCCAAGTAAGCAGTCAACATAGTCAAAACCGGTCAATGTAGTCAAAACCAGGCAAAACCCTACGGGGGGTTGATTCTTGAACCAAGTGGCAACTTGAGGGTGTGGGCAACCGGTTTCAGAGTTGAGGGTTGATTCTTAAACCGGATGGTTAGTTCAGGGTTGTAATGTGGACTTTTCTCAAAACGATTCGCGAAACCGCCCTACCCCTATTCAACCACTAAATTACTGAGAGAATGCCACCCCCTGTTAGCGCCGCCTCTCGCAGCGCCGCTCTTCTTCTACCTCGAGCTGCCTCGCACAACTCTCTCATCTTGTCTCATGGTTTCTCTCACACAAGAACACATGCGCAGGACACACACACGCACACACACCTCACCGTGGAGACTACTAGCTTTGCTTTTATCTCCCGGTGAGAGCACAGGCGCTACATCTTTTCCTTCAGCCCTCTCGGCCTCCTTTCTCATTCATCTCTTCAACTTAAATAGCCAGTACAAGATGTGGACACACCCACTAACCAGGCACCATGCCCGGCCACTAACACCACGCATGAGCACCACCCAACTAACTAATCTCGATGACCTTATCTCCTCCTAGATTCTCTCTAGGAGATATGACTTGGCCTCAACCGCAGACTGCATGCGGCTATAACAAACTCAAATGCACTAACTACCACTGGCTACTTGCACGGTCAAGTTCGGCAGCCTCCTCAACTGGCACGGACTCAACCCAACCAGTACCCATGCAACTGATAATAGCTTGCCGGATCACCCGGCTCAACTTGATCTTGCATCCCGTCACGCTCCAGCCACCGTCGCGTCGTGCCGCATCTCACGGCGTTGCTGTATCGCACAGCAACATCGACATCTCGTCGTGCTCGCCGCATCGCCCGGGCTTGCCCTACATCGCCGCCAGAAAGCATCGCCCGCACCTCGACCACGACTTCGAAGCTCGTTCCCGTCGCGCCGCCCTCGCCGCCGATGAGCTCTCCTCCCTGTCTCTTCGCTTCTCTGCGTCCTCTCTTCTCTGTCTTAATTTATTGCCGCTAGTGTTAATTCAATCAAGGGGCAACAATGGTGATGGCTGCTGCGGAGGACGGGCAGGAGTGTGTCGCCTGTGCGGCTGGCGCAACGCTCAGCTGCATCCTCAGCGGCGGCCACACCGAGCTGAGCCGGCCAGGTGTGCGTATTGGTGTACGTGGTGCACGCCGACCACGTGTGTGTATTCGTGTGCGTGGTGTCTGCCGGCCAGGTGTTGCATGCACGTTCTTGTGCGTGTTGTGCTCAGGCAGGTTGTGCTAGTGGCTAGTGCTAATCCTCTCTCATTACAATTTTCTTGTTTAAAATTCTGTGGATTGTGAGCAGTAAATTGCACATCATTTACACATATTTGACAAGTTACCGTTCAAAACAAATAACCATTAGCAATTCAGCACACAATTTCAATCTAGGGATATTACAGACATTTCAACACATAACTTATCCCACAATCTCAGAAAAGAACTCGATGGCTGATTATGTGAGAAACTGATTCTGTGAGAAGTTTCTCAGAATCTGATTCTAGAGAATCAGAAGCTGAAAAGGACTGGGCCTGTATCTCGAGTTGTTAAAGGCTTCTGACAACCCAGCTGGAAGGTTCTATAGGAACTCAGGGCCATGTGACATTCTGTCCGTGGCTCTGAAAACCAAAGAGCCCCCGGCCGTGCAAGGGGTATAGGGGTCAATGTCCTGCACAAGAGGGCTTTCACACTTAGCAAAGAAGAGAGGCTCACCATGAAAAAAGCGAGGAGTGAAATGAAGCAGAATGATTTGTACGAAACATTGAGGAGGGACATGTATCCGAAAGTTTGAAAGGAAATTGAGGAGTCAATGATGATGCAGAAGACTCTAGCACTGAGAGATATCCAGCATACGCAAGGGGAGGCGGGCATGGAGGATGCTGCTTATTGAGCGACAACACTGCACAAGCGTAGCTGTGCATTAGCTGACCCTAGCGACACTGAGACTGCAACTGCGCATGATGATGCTATATCTGATCTATATGAAATGACAGGTAGACTGAGGGGCGTGCTTATACATTATGAAGGTACGTTAAAATGTGCAATAGTCTGGGTTTCCCCCCCCCCCCCCCCCCGCCCCCCCCCCTCAGACGGGGGCCTCTTGTAGGACAATGTGCCATTGAAGCCGGGCTGTGTGAAGTGCTACATGACTGCAGTAAAGCCAGGATTCAGTGAATTTGCCCTGAAGAATGTCCTAGGGGACTATGATGAGCAGAGGACCTTGAGAGAAACACTGTTAAATCATATCCAGTGGCCATGAAAGGAAATAAACTTCATGGATGAGATCTCTCAAGCCCCCCCCCCCCTCCCCAAGAGCAACCAATGCCGCCCTTCAACCGGTGACTCTCTTCTCGCCACAGCAGCTCTCACGCGCTTCCCCCGAGGAACCTAATAATCGTAATCCGACGGCTGATGCATCAACCTGTGATCAGCCCGCCCGACATCCTACCGTACAGGCCATGTCATCGTCCGCCCCTGAGCAGCTTGCGGCAAGGCCTACAACCGCTGAAGGCGCACCACCAGTTCAGATGTCGGCCACTGAAGCAGCAGGTGGAGACATAGCGGCACCGCATGCTCAGCGGACCAACTCGGCGGAACGGACTGCTATGCAGTCCGATGCTTCGGAACCCCCTGCTCAGTAGTCAGACGGTTTGTAACCGCCTACTAACCAGTCCGAAGGTCCGGAACCGCCTGCTCATCAGTCCGGCGGTTCGCAACCGCGTGATCAGCATACCGATGCGTCGGCACTGCCTGATCAGCAAACCAACGCATTGGCACAGCCTCCTCAGCACACCGACGCGTTGGCACCACCTGCGCAGAAGCCCGACATAGCTTCAACGCCTGGTCATCAGTCCGATGCCTCTGCTCCTAGAGCTCAGCAGTCCGTCACAGCAGCACCGCCAGCTCAGCAGTACGGCGTAGCTACACCGTCTGCTCAGCAGTCCGTCGTAGCTTCACCGTCTGCTCAGTTGTCCGTCGTTCATTCATCCAGACCTCGCACCAGAAGTGCTTCAAGTACCAAGAAGAAAGCGGGCACGGTCGCACCCGCGAGGAAACGTCCCCCGAAACCGAGGAGGGATGAGAACGTTAGCCTCTTACTAAAATGACTCTTCGCCCAGAACCAATTTACCAGCAAGTTGTTCGAACCGGTGAGTAATACTGGTTCTGACAGCTTGACCGATGAAGTATTGGACATGATACTTTCTAATAATAAAGCACACGTACTTGAAGCACGCAAGTACGTTCATGGCCAGCCATTTCTTGTTGGCGAATACCTTGAGGAGTGCAGTTCCAGTTGCCGCAAGTTACATAAATATTACATGGAGGCAATGTCAGAAGGTCATAACATTCTGCAAGTCCACTACGACAGAAAGCATCTCTGTCACGATCAGGGTACCATCAGTGTGGAATTCGAGGACTTTCATCTCTTCTTCAACTTCGATGTGCTCGCTGCCACTCTTGTTAAATGCTTGATGTTGTAAGTACTTCACAAACTCTAATCAACTTCTCCATACAAGGTTGTAAATGAAAAAAAGCTAACTGTATTGTATTCCTCTCAGGGGATTGATCGCGCAGAGAACAACAAGAGAGAAAGCGTATTTCATAGATCCTGATGTAGCAAACGGCACATTATTAAAAGGGACCAATCATCAACGGGGGGAGGCCATGGAACAGGTCGCCAGTATCTTGAATTTCATGCACCATGCAAAAATCTTTCTCTGTCCATATCATGAAGGGTAAGTTAAATATACAACCACGCATACATTGATCGCGTTTCAGTTTTTGACATAGTTCATAAGTTCATGGATCTTGGTAGTCATTGTTCCAAAGCACGACACAGTTACTACCTGGATTCTCTCAGAGCGTCAATAAAGCCTCAGGATCTGACGCATCTTCAGGAATTCATGGATAGATATTGAATTCTTTGATGTTGAAATTTGTATTCATATCTGGTTCAAGAATTGAGTATGTGAAAATTTATCTTTATTTGCAATGTACTGGTGAAGTACATAACTAAAGGAGGGAACCGGTTCGACCGTTAACTACCTTTGCAGCATGAGATCGTTTCTCCGGTAAGACACCAAAATCCGTTATTTTCATAAAATGTATCCAAAGGTTCGCAAATACCTTTTCTTATGCTAGTCAAATGTTCAAGTTTCTAAATAAACCTCTTTCTATTTCTCTCCAAAGAAAAAAAATGAACAGCTTACACCGGTTAGGTTGTTTCTAACAGCGCAAATACATGACTAATTCTGTACAAAAAATTCAGTGTCCTCAACAACAGGAAGGGACCAGCCTTTGTGCATACTATGTTTGCAGACACATGATCTCCATCTGCAAATCTGCTAAGTGTTGTAATTATGTTGTCGCCTTAGTACCAGTAAGTCTATATCTTAATTACTATCTTCTAGTCCACACGTATGGCACGTTTTGATCTAAAAATCCTGCAGCTCATCTTTGAACCGATGACCCCTGAACCGCTCCCCGCTGGTGAATTGCAGGTTGTTAGGAGATTTATCAGCAACTTCTTCCTGAATTACTACATCAAGCCCATTGATGATGATGAAGATTTCAGCATGCCTTTTTCCTCCAGCAATGAGTATGCATTCAGCTAGTGTTAGCAGCTAAACATATACGCATGCATGCATTGTTTTTCCATGTGATGAGGTCTTCGTATTTCATACACTATGATTATGTATTGCATACGTCGATAAATCAGTGGCATTTAGCTAGCATTTGTTCAGTTGCATGTTGTGGCGAACTTTGATGAATGTTCTTCCAGTGGACACTGATTGTTCAATTGCATATTGTGGCGAATTTGCTTTTTGCAGGGAGATTCAAATGCGATATTTTTCTTTAACCTGGCCATTAAAGCGCACATGGTTCAACTAACTGAGCGTGTGGGATCCAGAACGGAAAGCACATGTCACTCATAGCGCAACTGCCTGTGATCTACAGGAAAAGCACACAGGCTATGAACTGAACCGTCGGTGATACACAACAAACCGCAGATGATTTTCAGCACTTCTACATGTGCGTAGGGGCTCCTCAACCGTTTGTGATAGCACATTATCGCACACATGAGTTTAGAGGAAACCGTGCCCAATGCAAAATGCAATCCCACTCGTATTTTTTTCAGGAAACGTGTGCGATGATGTCATGCATGGCAGACGCTTGCCATAGAATACTTGTGTGCGATGGGCCACATATCGTGCACAGTTTCTATGATGGCCTGTGTGGCTTAGGTAATATTTCGCAAACGATCAAATGTCAAATACCGTTTGGTTTCCCTGCGCAATTAGAAATGTTTGACTCGTGAGAGACGTGGGCGATTGATCCCCAATCCCACACGTGTGCCAGAATATAGTGCGTGCGATATGTTCCTGCATCGCATACGATTACATTTGGCAGAGCGTCTACATCATCGCTCCCTATCACCGACGGTTTCTGGGTCGTGTGGGATGGAACCCCCCCCCTATCGCACACACAGGCAAGGCGGCGGTTTAAAACTCTGTCGCGGAAAGGGAGTAAAAACCATTTGTCTAGCACATCGCTGCACGAGTGTAAATACCCATGCGTAAGGCAGTGTTCCTTGCCACACAGTGCGACCAAGCAAGAGCGTCGTTTCCCTGACTCTAGCCATCACGAATTCTCCTCCATAGCACTACCGTCGCCCCTCTCTGCTCTCCTATCTGGTGGTTTGTTGGTGGTCAAAGGAGTGGGGACCCATCCCTTTAAATTTTTTTTCTAGGTCTAGTAAGTTCTTGTTTCTATTAGATTTTTGTTTCCCTAACGGCACTGACGAGAGGGTGGCGGCGTTGGTGCATTGCAATAAGATCTGTTTCGCCTCTCCTTACCTCTATGACGTCCAGTCTGACATCGATGAGAAACCTGCGAGGGTAGGTGTTGTTGGGGAACGTTGCATGGAAAACAAAAAAAATTCTACGCACACGCAAGATCTATCCATGGAGATGCATAGCTACGAGAGGGGGAGTGTGTCTACGTACCCTCGTAGACTGTAAGCGGAAGCGTTAGAACAACGCGGTTGATGTCGTCGAACAACTTCACGATCCAACCGACCGAGCACCGAACATACGGCACCTCCGCGTTCAGCACACGTTCAGCTCGGTGACGTCCTCGACTTCTTGATCCAGCAAGACGGCAAGGTAGTGGATGAGTTCCGTCAGCACGACGGCGTGGTGACGGTGATGGTGATGCTATCTCCACAGGGCTTCGCCCAAGTACTGCGAAAATATGACCGAGGGACGGAACTGTGGAGGGGGGCGCCGCACACGGCTAAGACAATGTTGTGTCTTGTTTGGGGCGCCCCCTCTCCTCTATTTATATATGTGTAGGGGCTTGGAGTAGAAGGAATAGTGCCATGTGAACAGTACCGCGTGAACAGTACCACGTGAATAGTACACACGTCGACTTGGACTCCAAAGTCCAATCCTATTCCTACTAGGACTCTCCTTTTTTTCTTCCCTAGCTGCGTGGGCTTTTGAGGACTTGGTGCGCCTGGCCCAATAAGGCCAGGGCACCTCCCCTTAACCCATGCCAGCCCTTGGGACGTGGTGGACCCACTTGTGGACTTCCGGACCCCTCCGGAATCCTCCGGAACCTTCTGGAAGCTTCCCGGTACAATACCGAAAAAACTGCACCTTTTTCCGGAACCCAAAATATGACTTCCCATATATAAATCTTTACCTCTCGACCATTCCGAGACTCCTCGTGACGTCTGGGATCTCATCCGGGACTCCGAACAACATTCGGTTACCATTTCACATAACTCATATAACACTATATCGTCAACGAACGTTAAGCGTGCGGACCCTACGGGTTCGGGAATGATGTAGACATGACTGAGATGCCTCTCCGGTCAATAACCAATAGCGGAACCTGGATGCCCATATTGGTTCCTACATATTCCACGAAGATCTTATCGGTCGAACCACAATGACAACATACGTAATTCCCTTTGTCCGTCAGTATGTTACTTGCCCGAGATTCGATCGTCGGTATCTCCATACCTAGTTCAATCACATTACCGGCAAGTCTCTTTACTCGTTCCGTAATACATCATCCCGTAACTAACTCCTTAGTCACTTTGCTTGCAAGCTTCTTATGATGTGCATTACCGAGAGGACCCAGAGATACCTCTCCGAAACACGGAGTGACAAATCCCAGTCTCGATCCATGCCAACTCAACAGACACCTTCAGAGATACCCGTAGAGCATCTTTATGATCACCCAGTTACGTTGTGATGTTTGATAGCACACAAGGTATTCCTCTGGTATCCGGGAGTTTCATGATCTCATGGTCGGAGGAACATGTATTTGACATTCAAGAAAGCAGTAGCAATAAATAGAACGATCATATGCTAAGCTAACAGATGGGTCTTGTCCATCACATCATTCTCCTAATGGTGTGATCCCGTTATCAAATGACAACTCATGTCTATGGTTAGGAAACCTTAACCATCTTTGATCAACGAGCTAGTCTAGTAGAGGCTCACTAGGGACACGGTATTTGTTTATGTATTCACACATGTATTTAAGTTTCCGGTCAATACAATTCTAGCATGAATAATAAACCTTTATCATGAACAAAGAAATATAAAATAATAACAACTTTATTATTGCCTCTAGGGCATATTTCCATCAGTCTCCCACTTGCACTAGAGTCAATAATCTAGTTCACATCGCCATGTGATTAACACCCAAGAGTTCACTAGAGTCAATAATCTAGTTCACATCACCATGTGATTAACACTCAAAGAGTTCTAAGGTGTGATCATGTTTTGCTCGTGAGAGAGAATTTTAGTCAATGGGTCTGCAATATGCAGACCCATGTGTACTTTGCAAATCCTTATGTCATACTGTAGATGCTGCTATCACGCTTTACTTGGAGCTATTCCAAATGACTGCTCCATTATACGTATCCGGTTTGCTACTCAGAGATATCCAGATTGGTGTCAAAGCTTGCATCGACGTAACCCTTTACGACGAACTCTTTATCACCTCCATAATCGAGAAACATTTCCTTAGTCCTTTAGTTACTAAGGATAATTTTGACCGCTGTCCAGTGATCCACTCCTGGATCACTCTTGTACCCCCTTTGCCAGACACGTGGCAAGGCACACATTAGGTGTGGTACACAGCATGGCATACATTATAGAACCTATGGCTGAGGCATAGGGAATGACTTTCATTCTCTCTCTATCTTCTGCCATGGTCAAGATTTGAGTCTTACTCAACTTTACACCTTACAATACAGGCAAGAACTCCTTCTTTGACTAATCCATTTTGAACTCCTTCAAAATCTTGTCAAGGTATGTACTCATTGAAAGTCTTATCAAGCGTCTTGATCTATCTCTATAGATCTTGATGCCCAATATATAAGCAGCTTCACCGAGGTCTTTCATTCAAGTATCCTTTTATGCCATCCAGAAATTCTATATCATTTCCAATCAACAATATGTCATCCACATATAATATTAGAAATGCTACAGAGCTCCCACTCACTTTCTTGTAAATACAAGCCTCACCGTAAGTCTGTACAAAACCATATGCTTTGATCACCTCATCAAAGCGTATATTCCAACTCCGAGATGCTTGCACCAGTCCATAGATGGATCGCTGGAACTTGCACACTTTGTTAGCACCCTTAGGATCGACAAAACCTTCTGGTTGCATCATATACAACTCTTCTTTGAGAAAACCATTAAGGAATGCAGTTTTGACATCCATTTGCCAGATCATAAAACTCGGCAATTGCTAACATGATTCAGACAGATTTAAGCATCACTACGGGTGAGAAAGTCTCATCGTAGTCAACCCCTTGAACTTGTCGAAAACCTTTCGCGACAAGTCGAGCTTTGTAGACAGTGATATTACCATCAGCGTTTGTCTTCCTCTTAAAAATCCATTTATTCTCAATGGCTTGCCGATTATCGGGCAAGTCCACCAAAGTCCATACTTTGTTCTCACACATGGATCCTATCTCAGATTTCATGACCTCAAGCCATTTGTCGGAATCTGGGCTCATCATAGCTTCTTCATAGTTCGTAGGTTCGCCGTTGTCTAACAACATGACTTCCAGAACAGGATTACCGTACCACTCTGGTGCGGAACGTACTCTGGTCGACCTACGAGGTTCAGTAGTAACTTGATCTGAAGTTTCATGATCTTCACCATTATCTTCCTTTCTTATTGGTGTAGGCATCACGGGAACGGTTTTCTCTGATGAGCTACTTTCCAATTCGAGAGAAGGTACAATTACCTCATCAAGTTCTACTTTCCTCCCACTCACTTCTTTCGAGAGAAACTCCTTCTCTAGAAAGGACCCATTCTTGGCAACAAAGACCTTGACTTCGGATCTATGGTAGAAGGTGTACTCAATTGTTTCTTTAGGGTATCCTATGAAGACGCACTTCTCCGCTTTGGGTTCGAGCTTATCAGGTTGAAGCTTTTTCACATAAGCATCGCATCTCCAAACTTTAAAAAATGACAGCTTAGGTTTCTTGCCAAACCACAGTTCATACGGTGTCGTCTCAACGGATTTAGACAGTGCCCTATTTAACGTGAATGCAACTGTCTCTAATGCATAACCCCAAAACGATAGTGGCAAATCGGTAAGAGACATCATAGAACGCACCATATCCAATAAAGTGCGGTTACGACGTTCAGACACACCATTACGCTGTGGTGTTCCAGGTGGCGTGAGTTGTGAAACAATTCCACATTTTCTTAAATGAAGGCCAAACTCGTAACTCAAATATTCGCCTCCGCGATCGGATCGTAGAAACTTTATTTTCTTGTTACGATGATTCTCTACTTCACTCTGAAATTCTTCGAACTTTTCAAATGTTTCAGACTTGTGTTTCATCAAGTAGATATACCCATACCTACTCAAATCATTTGTGAAGGTTAGAAAATAACAATACCCGCCGCATGCTTCAACATTCATCGGACCGCATACATCGGCATGTATTATTTCCAACAAATCAGTAGCTCGCTCCATTGTTCCGGAGAACGAAGTTTTAGTCATCTTGCCCATGAGGCATGGTTCGCAAGTATCAAATGATTCATAATCAAGAGATTCCAAAAGTCCATCAGCATGGAGTTTCTTCATGCGCTTTACACCAATATGACCTAAACGGCAGTGCCACAAGTATGTTGCACTATCATTATCAACTTTGTATGTTTTGGCATCAATATTATGAATATGTGTATCACTACGATCGAGATTCAACAAGAATAAACCATTCACAAGGGTGCATGATCACGAGGGATATTATTCATATAAACAGAATAATCATTATTCTCTGACTTAAATGAATAACCATCTTGCAATAAACAATATCCAGATATAATGTTTTATGCTCAACGCAAGCACCAAATAACCATTATTTAGGTTTAATACTAATCTAGAAGGTATTACGAGCGTGTCGATATTGATCATATCAATCTTGGAGACACTTCCAACACATATCGTCACCTCGCCCTCAGCTAGTCTCCGTTACTCTGTAGCTCCTGCTTCAAGTTACTAATATTAGCAACTGAATCGGTATCAAATACCCAGACGCTGCTACGAGCACTAGTGAGGTACATATCAATAACATGTATATCAAATATACCTTTGTTCACTTTGCCATCCTTCTTATCCGCCAAATACTTGGGGCAGTTCCGCTTCCAGTGACCAGTTCCTTTGCAGTAGAAGCACTCAGTTTCAGGCTTGGGTCCAACTTTGGGTTTCTTCGTGGGAGCGGCAGCTTGCTTGCCGTTCTTCTTGAAGTTCCCCTTCTTTCCCTTGCCCTTTTTCTTGGAACTAGTGGTCTTGTTAACCATCAACACTTGATGCTCCTTCTTGATTTCTACCTCCGCCGATTTCAGCATCGCGAAGAGCTCGGGAATTGTCTTCTCCATCCCTTGCATATTATAGTTCATCACGAAGCCTTTATAGCTTGGTGGCAGTGACTGAAGAACTCTGTCAATAACACTCTCAACTGGAAGATCAATTCCCAGCTGAGTCAAGTGGTTGTGGTATCCAGACATTCTGAGTATGTGTTCACTGACAAAACTGTTCTCCTCCATCTTACAGCTGAAGAACTTGTTGGAGACTTCATATCTCTCAACCCGGGCATTAGCTTGAAATATCAATTTTAGCTCCTGGAACATCTCATATGCTCATGGCGTTCAAAACGCTTTTGTAGTCCCGGTTCTAAGCCGTAGAGCATGGCACACTGAACTATCGAGTAGTAATTAGATCGAGCCTGCCAGGCGTTCACAACGTCTGCAGCAGCTCCTGCAGCAGGTCCATCACCTAGCGGTGCATCAAGGACATAATCCTTCTGTGCAGCAATGAGGATAATCCTCAAGTTACGGACCCAGTCCGTGTAATTGCTACCATCATCTTTCAACTAAGCTTTCTCTAGGAACGTATCAAAAACAGGGGAGCTACAACGCGAGCTATTGATCTACAACATAATTTGCAAAGACTATCAGGACTAAGTTCATGATAAATTAAGTTCAATTAATCAAATTACTAATGAACTCCCACTTAAATTAACATCCCTCAAGTTAACTAAGTGATACATGATCCAAATCAACTAGCCCATGTCCGATCATCACGTGAGATGGGATAGTCATCAATGGTGAACATCTCCATGTTGATAAGATCTACTATATGACTCATGTTCGACCTTTCGGTCTCCAGTGTTCCGAGACCATGTCTGTACATGCTAGGCTCGTCAAGTTTAACCCAAGTATTCTGCTTGTGTAAAACTGGCTTACACCCGTTGTATGTGAACGTAGAATCTATCACACCCGATCGTCACGAGGTGCTTCGAAACGACGAACTTTAGCAACGGTGCATACTCGGGGAGAACACTTTTATCTTGAAATTTAGTGAAGGGATCATCTTATAATGCTACCGTCGTTCTAAGCAAAATAAGATGCATAAAGGTTAAACATCACATGCAATCAAAATATGTGACATGATATGGCCATCATCATCTTGTGCTTTTGATCTCCATCTCCAAAGCATCATCATGATCTCCATCATCACCGGCTCGACACCTTGATCTCCATCATTGCGTCGTGGTCGTCTCGCCAACTATTGCTTCTACAACTATTGCTAACGCATAGCGATAAAGTAAAGCAATTACATGGCGCTTGCATTTCATACAACAAAGAGACAACCATAAGGCTCCTGCCGGTTGCCGATAAATTACAAAACATCATCATCTCATACAATAACGTATATCACATCATGTCTTGACCATATCACATCACAGCATACCCTGCAAAAACAAGTTAGACGTCCTCTACTTTATTGTTGCAAGTTTTACATGGCTGCTACGGGCTTCTAGCAAGAACCGTTCTTACCTACGGCACAAAACCACAACGGTGATTTGTCAAGTTTTCTGTTTTAACCTTCAACAAGGACCGGCCACAGTCAAATTTGATTCAACTAAAGTAGGAGAAACAGACACCCGCCAGCCACCTTTATGCAAAACAAGTTGCATGTCTGTCGGTGGAACCGGTCTCATGTACGTGGACATGTAAGGTTGGTCCGGGCCGCTTCATCTTACAATACCGCCGAATCAAAATAAGACGTTGGTGGTAAGCAGTATGACGATCACCGCCCACAACTCTTTGTGTTCTACTCGTGCATATCATCTACGCATAGACCTGGCTCATGATGCCACTGTTGGGGAACGTTGCATGGAAAACAAAAAATTTCTACGCACACGCAAGATCTATCCATGGAGATGCATACCTACGAGAGGGGGAGTGTGTCTACGTACCCTCGTAGACTGTAAGCGGAAGCATTAGAACAACGCGGTTGATGTCGTCGAACAACTTCACGATCCAACCGACCGAGCACCGAACGTACGGCACCTCCTCGTTCAGCACACGTTCAGCTCGGTGACGTCCTCGACTTCTTGATCCAGCAAGACGGCGAGGTAGTGGATGAGTTCTGGCAGCACGACGGCGTGGTGATGGTGATGGTGATGCTATCTCCGCAGGGCTTCGCCCAAGTACTGCGAATATATGACCGAGGGACGGAACTATGGAGGGGGGCGCCGCACACGGCTAAGACAATGTTGTGTCTTGTTTGGGGCGCCCCCTCTCCTCTATTTATATATGTGTAGGGGCTTGGAGTAGAAGGAATAGTGCCATGTGAACAGTACCACGTGAACAGTACCACGTGAATAGTACACACGTGGACTTGGACTCCAAAGTCCAATCCAGTTCCTACTAGGACTCTCCTTTTTTCCTTCCCTAGCTGCGTGGGCTTTTGAGGACTTGGTGTGCCTAGCCCAATAAGGCCAGGGCACCTCCCCTTAGCCCATGCCAGCCCTTGGGACGTGGTGGACCCACTTGTGGACTTCCGGACCCCTCCGGAACCTTCTGGAAGCTTCTCGGTACAATACCGAAAAAACTGCACATTTTTCCGGAACCCAAAATATGACTTCCCATATATAAATCTTTACCTCTCGACCATTCCGAGACTCCTCGTGACGTCCGGGATCTCATCCGGGACTCCGAACAACATTCAGTTACCATTTCACATAACTCATATAACACTATATCGTCAACGAACGTTAAGCGTGCGGACCCTACGGGTTCGGGAATGATGTAGACATGACTGAGACGCCTCTCCGGTCAATAACCAATAGCGGAACCTGGATGCCCATATTGGTTCCTACATATTCCACGAAGATCTTATCGGTCGAACCGCAATGACAACATACGTAATTCCCTTTGTCCGTCGGTATGTTACTTGCCTGAGATTCGATCATTGGTAGCTCCATACCTAGTTCAATCTCGTTACCGGCAAGTCTCTTTACTCGTTCCGTAATACATCATCCCGTAACTAACTCCTTAGTCACTTTGCTTGCAAGCTTCTTATGATGTGCATTACCGAGAGGGCCCAGAGATACCTCTCCGAAACACGGAGTGACAAATCCCAGTCTCGATCCATGCCAACTCAACAGACACCTTCGGAGATACCTGTAGAGCATCTTTATGTTCACCCAGTTACGTTGTGATGTTTGATAGCACACAAAGTATTCCTCCGATATCCGGGAGTTGCATGATCTCATGGTCGGAGGAACATGTATTTGACATTCAACAAAGCAGTAGCAATAAACAGAACGATCATATGCTAAGCTAACAGATGGGTCTTGTCCATCACATCATTCTCCTAATGATGTGATCCCGTTATCAAATGACAACTCATGTCTATGGTTAGGAAACCTTAACCATCTTTGATCAACGAGCTAGTCTAGTAGAGGCTCACTAGGGACACGGTATTTGTTTATGTATTCACACATGTATTTAAGTTTCCGGTCAATATAATTCTAGCATGAATAATAAACCTTTATCATGAACAAGGAAATATAAAATAATAACAACTTTATTATTGCCTCTAGGGCATATTTCCATCAGGTGTTGCCTCATTTATTGGCTCTGTTCACATCTTGGCAGGTGCTGTGTCAATCAAGGGAATCAATTGTTTGAATGTTGGTGTGGTGACTTCGACCACTTCTTTTGAGTTGTTCTGTGGCACGTCCCGAATTCTCCAACCCATTCAACTGATGGTGAATGATTTCAAACTTGCGTTGCATGGGGTGATGCCCGAACCAATATTCTTTTAATGGTTACTAGATCTCGGTATAGAGATGAGTGGCTATTGTGGTCGTCGAAGCCTGGTATGACGAGGATGTTTGCGGGTTTCCTTTCCCTTACTGTAGTTTTAGTGCATTTTTCAACCTCCAGGAGGGCGGTGTACAATCGAAGGAAGAAGACGACCAATATAATTATCAAAATAATTTTATTTTAATGGTTGTTTTGTGTATTGTTGTCTTTCCAGTTTACTGTCTACCATTTTTCTTGATATTTGTTTAATTTTAACATGCTCTTTGTGTGTATTTTGTAAAAAGAAAGAACATACTCTCAGCCCTACTCTATGACTTGAAAATTTCACATGCTAATGGAACATCACACTTTTAACATCCCGTATTTTTTGTGATTTTTTTATAACTTCAAAACATCGACGCGGTTTTCACCGGTTTCCACCGAAAATTGGTTTTCATGTGATATTCTCTCTTCCTGGATAAGGCCTAAACATGGACACAAGTACACAACTATGATTTTCAACCTATTTTTGCCAACCTATTCATGCACTTGCTGTTCAAAAATTTGAAATGTGTAATGCCTTGAAAATTCAATTAGTGCATATAAAAAGAAAATAGAGAGGGATGAAGAAAATAAATAATGCAGAAAAGAAGAGAGCATAAAAGGAAAAAAAGAAACAAATAACTTACAAAAGAAAAGAAATAAAGTGAACGGAGAAGAAAACAAAAAAATGTTTGCCGAATGCAATAAAAATACACTCACTTTAAAAAAAAAAAGACATTCAGCAAAGAGAAAGGAGAAGAAAATTAAAATAGAAAAAAGAAATGTTTGCCTAGTGTAAAAAAAGGCATTAGACAAAGATTGATTACTCTTCAGTGCAAAAAAAAGTAACTCGATGAAGATTTCCATGCCCATTGCAAAATAAATAAATTAAACTTGGCTAAAAGTGTTTGCTGAGTAAACAAAAAGGTACTCAGCAAAGGTCGTGGTGGCCTAGTTCCCGATAAAATGCACTCGGAAAACACTTAGAATTGCGCGAAATCGCTGATTCCAGTAGTGCCTATTCATTTAATTCCTCTTTTTAGAAGACTAGCAAAAGGCCCTATGCGTTGCAACATGAGAAAAAAAATCATAATCTCCAATGGCCATGCCAACATTTTGCTGCATCACCGATAACATTTTGGTGAAAATTTTGTTCAATATCATTAACATTTTTTAATACACGAACTTTTTAAACAAATCATCAACATTTTTGATTTCCCAAATATTTGTTCTCAAAATTGCGAATATTTTATGAATATGCGAACATTTTCTAAAAAATTACGAACATTTTTTGAATCCACAAACATTTTTTGATTTATTGAACATTTTATTTCAAAATTCTCATTTTTTTCAATTTTCAGAACATTTTTGAAGTACCAAATTATTTAAAGGAGAAAAAACGAAAACGGTAAAGAAAAACAAGAAATATAAAAAAAATTAAAAACAGGCCGCCCGCACATGGGCCGGCCTAAACGGGCGTGCTGCTTCTTCTCCCAGCGCGCAGAGCACAGTATAAGTGATGCCTACTGCATTGGCCGGCCCAGGCAGAGGATTCCCCTGTGTGAAATGTTTTTTGTCACTTATAGGTGGCATCGGTGGATAATATTTTGCAACTTTGTAGGCAATTTATGTGACATACCGCCGGAAGCACTAATGACTTTATTATTAGTTATAGGTATAGATAGATACTAGCATACATGCTCGTGCGTTGCAACGGGAGAGAAAATTATCGGTTATATGCTAGCACAACGCCCCAGTTACGAATTCGATAAAAAAATGTTATTTGTCCCGTCCACGAAGGTGACCAGTAATGCAACATCCGGCAACAGGGAGGATCACGCCAAGTCTAGAAAAAAAATCATATTGGCAAGGCATTAATCACATACGGCTTGCCGTACATCTAGTAGCATATAGGGGAATGCCTTTTTTATATTACGTTTGCACTAAACCAAGCTATTCTTAATACTGTAACAAAGAGAAAACACTACACATGAAAATATTACTTTTTTTACATATTTTTGGGGCCGTGCTACGCGTCGGCTAGCAGATCTTTTAAAATGATCCGCCGGTCTACGACCGTCCGATCTGACGCTATCTCGGGGTCAAGCGTCGTTGTCACTTTTGCAACAGAAGTCGTGTTGTGAGAACTCTTTTGCAACACATGTCTTGTTTCAGAAATATTTGTAACAAAGGTTGTGTTGCAGATTTTTCTTATAACAAAGGTCTTGTTGCAGAATATTTTTGAGATTTTTTTTGAAACAGATCTCTTGATGCAATTTTTTCTTGCAACAGATGTCTTGTTGCAGAAAGACAGCGTGTTGCATCGCTTGCGGTCATGGCCTCGAGCAGAAGCTCGGTCTTGTTGGGGAAGGGAGGAGTGGTGTTGCGGCGATGCAGCATGGCGCCGAAGCGGCATAGATCGGCAACGGCGGCCGGAGCAGAGCTTCGGCGTGCGCGCTAGAGCGGCCATGGCCACTGGTCGCGAGCGGACACAGGGAGACGGGGAGAGGCGACCTTATCAGCGTGCTTGTCAGCGGCCTTATCCGCGTGCCGCCGGCGTCGAGCAGCGGTGGCGGCGATCGGAGCAGCGCATGGAGGCGTCGGCTTGACGGGAAGCTCGGGAGAGCACGAGAGGATCCAGATCCCGCAACACATCACTTGTTGCGGTGGGAGGATTGCAACAACGGTGCAGTTGCGAAAACTAATCTAGGTAATATGTTTGCTCCCGAGCCATCTGATTAAAATCGATCCGACGGCCACGGAGCCGGCGGATGCAGGCGTTGTTATCGGTCGGGTGATTTGAATCATTTCCCTCGACCTTTTTTTACTTTTCTTTACATATTTTTGTGCACCGACACAATAATCCTAGAAGATATCGCCATCTCCCTCTATTAAAGTATACCAGCATTTCTGTTTTCGCGCCCACAGGAATCTCCTCCTTTAATTCAACTCATAATCCTTCAATTATTTCAACTCATATTCCTTTATATTCATGTTTTTTCCAGCCAATATAATCCTTCAATTATGCAAGTTTTCCTGGCTCCCTCTATAGAAGTAGTCAGAACCGCCACAATTATTTAATATTTGTGCATTCGCCCACAAGAAGCTCCTCCATTAATTTAAATCAGCTCATAATCCTTTAATTATTCATGTTTTTTCGGGCATTTTTCCAACAATCCTTTCTGCAACATTTTGCCCTTTTTTTCAGCCCGCAATCCTTCCTTTAGTTATGCACCATCCAAAGTTTAAATATCGGGCGGCTAACAAATCTCTCTTAACCCACAAATACCCACGTTTATATTGCTGTCATCTGTTTAATTAGCTCACAGTAGACAACGGTGTTGGATGTATATAAATTGGTGAGAATCAATTTTGTGTAGCACGGTGGGACTATTCAAGACAAAACAGTCATGGTTTTAATTTTTTTTTTGAGAAATCTCGCCATCTTTATTCATCCAAAACAAAGGTCATAGGTACAAGGTTTGGGTCATGAGGATTGCCCAACCAAACATGTCTACCTACACCTAGGTTACAAGCAAACTTGGCGAGATTGTGAGCCTCAAAATTAAAGTTCCTACGCTCATGAATAAAAGAACTGGAAGTAAAGCTATTACAGCGACTTATTATTTCATGTACTATGGCAGCATTTGGACCTCCTGTCCCCATAATAATATCATTCACCGCTTCTTGACAGTCCGATGCCACACAAATAATCTGCACGGCAAGATCATCTGCATGTGCTAATGCTTCACGGCAAGCCAAAGTCTCCAGGATTAGAGGATCATTGATGCCTTGGAAGACCACGGCCGAAGATCCCAAGTATAGGCCCGTTTGGTCTCTACAAACTGCCGCGATAGCTCCCCCATGATGTGATCTTGCAATAGCACCATCAACATTAATCTTCACAGCGCCATTAGGAGGAGGTAGCCATCGTTCGGGCTGAGCAGATGGAGTTGCTCTTGCCACGCGACGTTCCTGGCTATCAGCAAGCCGACCCAGCTCTGCAATGAAGTTATCCACAAAAAAGATTGTTTGCTGGGGGCTTTGGAATATAGACTCATACACTGCCTTGCGTCTGGCGTACCATATCGACCAGAGGGTGACAGCCATCCGTGTAAAACTTGCCTGATCAAGTTCATCGCTGAGCTCAAAAAGCCATAGTCTTGCGTTGGGTTCTCCATTAGCTGTCATGCGCGAGACAAGATCGTCGTCGGACAGCGCCCATATACACCTGGACATAGTGCAAGAGACTAGGGCATGCCTCCATGAATCCTGACAGCCACAAAGCGGACATGCGTCCTGAACCGACATGTTGCGCTTCTTCAAGACATCGGTTGTAGGAAGTGAGTGGTGTGCAAGCCGCCATAGGAAAATTCTAATTTTCGAGGGCACCTTCAGTTTCCACAATGAACTCCATGAACTTTCGTCCCTTCGAGCATTAGATGATCCACTTCGTCCTTCTAACCACTCCTCCCGCTGCAGTTTTGTCTTGAGCAAGAACTTGTAAGCAGAAGAAACTGAGAATTTACCCTTCTTGTCTGGATACCAAGCCCAAAAATCCTCAGTATTATTTGTGCATGTGGGTATCTTCAAGATTGCGTTCGCATCTATCGGTAAGAAAACCGAACGCACCAATGTTTCATCCCACCTCGCCGTAGCTGGCGACAACAATTCCGACACCATTATCGGTGGATCCGCAACCAGGGAGGTGATCGGTCTTGGCGTGGTTTCCTTCGGGATCCAGTTGTCGGTCCAAATGTTCGTGCTTTGGCCATTGCCAATCCGGCGAATTATCCCTTGCTTAAGCAAGTCTCGCCCCTCGAGGATCGCCCTCCAAATTTGGGAAGGCCTAGATCCTAGTTCCACGTCAAGAATATTACCATCTGGGAAGTAAGCTCCCTTCAAGATCCTTGCACTCAAAGTGTCTGGCTCTTGCATTATTTTCCAAGCTTGTCTTGCCAAAAGAGCCAAGTTGAAAATCTCAAGGTCTTTAAAACCGAGTCCTCCCAAATTCTTGGGTCTTGTCATCACATCCCAAGAGACCCAGGCTGGTTTGCGCTCTCCTTGTTTGCATCCCCCCCAGAATTTCCGTATTATAGATTTTATGTGATCGCATAAACCCCTAGGGAGCTTAAAACAAGACATCGAATATACCGGGATTGCCTGAGCCACGGATTTGATGAGGACATCTTTTCCACCAGCTGAAAGGCATTTGCTCATCCATCCTTTCACCTTATCCCATACTCTATCACTCAGATATTTGAACGTCCCTTTCTTTGAATGCCCAACATCTGTTGGCAAACCCAAGTATCTATCACTCAGAGATTCATTAGGAACGTGCAGGTAGCCTTTGACAGCATTGCGAACTATCTCAGGACAGCCCCTGCTAAAAAATATTGAGGACTTATCTCTGTTAATCCTTTGCCATGAGGCCATACAATATGCATCCAATAGGTTTGATACCTCTTCCGCTCCATTAACACTTGCCCTGAAGAACAGCAGGTTGTCGTCCGCGAATAAAAGGTGGTTCACCACCGGGGCCGACGGTGCCACCTTAATGCCGCTGAGCTGGGACGACTGATTCTGAGATTTTAAGAGGCACGAAAGGCCCTCCGCTGCTAACAGGAAAAGGTATGGAGAGATAGGATCTCCCTGTCGAATACCTCGTGTTGGTTTAAACACTTCCGACTTATTACCATTGAACATCACTGAAAAAGATACTGAGCTCACCATATTCATAATTACTGAGACCCACGGTGCAGCAAAGCCCAGCTTTTCCATGATTGACCTTAGATAAGACCATTCCACACGATCATATGCCTTCATCATGTCTAGTTTTAGTGCAGCAAAACTGTTGCTCTTGGCTCTGTTCCGCTTCATAAAGTGCAGGCATTCATATGCTGAAATTATATTGTCGGTGATTAACCTCCCTGGTACAAACGCCGATTGTTCCTTAGAGATGATGTCCGGAAGAATCAGCTTGAGACGGTTTGAAAGCACCTTCGAGGCAATCTTGTAAAACACGTTACATAAACTAATGAGACGAAACTGAGAGAGCAACGTGGGGTTGGATACCTTAGGAATAAGTACCAACAACGTGTCATTTAGGCAAGCTGGGCTCTCTTCTCCCTTCACAATGCCTAGTACTGCTTTAGTAACCGCATCTCCGCAAATGTCCCAATGCCTCTGAAAAAAGTGAGCGGGGAACCCGTCGGGGCCTGGAGCTTTCGTTGGAAACATCTGGAAGAGCGCTGATTTTACCTCCTTGGCATCATAAGGGGCCAAAAGGATGTCATTCATTGCCAGTGTTACCTTGACAGGAACGTGTTCCAGCACTTCCGCCACCCCTTGGACCCCCTCCGAAGTGTATAAGTTTTTGTAAAACTCCAACGCGAGCTGTTGCATCTCGGTCAAGTCTTCCGTGAGCTGCCCATCCGAGCGTTGGAGGGCCTTGATCAATTTTTTCCGGCGTCTCATGGAGGCTCTCAAGTGGAATAAGTGCGAGTTGCTATCACCTTCGGCGAGCCATTGTACACGAGACCGTTGCCTCCACATTAGCTCCTCGCGCAAATATAGCTCGATTAGGCGATCATTAATTTTTGTTTCTGCATGGGATGGACCCACTCGCGCGACATCGCTGCGCATGCGCTCAAGCCCCTTCTTCAGACTTCGGATCTCGCCTCTGACACTTCCAAACGTAGACTTTGACCACTCACCAAGATTGTTTGCTAGAGCATCAAGTTTGGCTCGGACCTCGGTAGCCGTCAGACTATGACCATCAGCTTCCCATGAATTTTGAACTGTAGCCTTGAGATCTTGGTGTGTATCCCACATAACCTCATAACGAAACAACTTCTCCTGCCTCTTCCCGTTAGGTGGCTGAGCTAGCTGTAATAAAATAGGAGAATGATCCGAGGTTGCCGCTGTGAGGTGCTCGACCATAGCAGCAGGGAATTGTCCACACCATTCGGACGTGCCGAGGGCTCTGTCTAGACGAACGCGGGTGAAAGTACCTCCCGCGACTTTGTTTTCAAAAGTCCACCTCGTCCCCTTGAAACCGAGGTCGACCAAACCACATACATCAACTGCATCTCTAAAACCTTGAATCTGAGCTTGACTTCTATTGCCAATGCCATCATGTTCATCATGCCTCAAAACTTCATTGAAGTCTCCCATGCATATCCACGGCAAGTTATTTAACATGGATAGATTTTTCATCGTATCCCAAGTCTGGTGATGAAGGTGGGTCTGAGCATCACCATAGAAGCAAGAGAGCCTCCACGGATCACCACCTAAGTCACTGATTTTCGCATCTATATGATACTTCGAGTAACCCAAAATCTCGATCTTTATATCATTATTCCAAAACATGACTAATCCTCCACTCCTACCGGAGGAATCAACAGCAAAAGAATTATCATAACCTAAAGTACTCTTGAAATTTTCAGCTCTTTCTCCACTAATCTGCATTTCAACAATGCCGAGTACTTTAGGGGCAAACTTTTTCGCGAGTTCGCGTAGCTCTTGAATTGTCGGGGCGTTGCCAATCCCGCGACAATTCCAACACATCAGATTCATTGCGCCCGGCGGTCCTCCGCCGAGGAGGCCGCCGATCTCGCATCAATGTTTTTGCCCCCTGTTGGGGTCTTCCTGGGTCCGCCATTGCCAATCTTCTCGTTTTGCAGAGTAGTTTTTGACCTCTTGGGATCTTGCTTTGGTGGGGGGCTGGGAGGTACAGTTCCACCACCTGGCTTGGGCACTAGGGCGAGCTCCTGCCCTGTTATAGCTATCTGTTCCGACGCCCCAACCACCTGGTCCGAAGACCTCTTGCGATTGGCGTCAGCAGCTTCCATGTCAACATCGTCCGCCTTGTGGGCTGCATGGCTAGCAGCGACCGAGCCCTTCTCAGCTCCCTTCTCGTCAGCCTGCCCATCTTGCTTCTTTGCCTTCTGATTGCTGTTACGGCGACGAGTACCCCAAGCAGTAGTCGCCGGTGCACGAAGATTTTTGAATGTTAGAGCAGAAGGGGGGTGAACCCCATCCCCGTGCTCTTTGAACTCGTGCCCCATCATACCACAAACTTGGCACCAGTCCGGCAGGCGCTCGTATTTCACCACGAAGATTTCCCTCTCACCTCCACGGATCAGTGATGTAGCTTTTTTCAGAGGATTGCGCACATCCAAGCGCACCCTGACCCTGTAGAAATTCCCCTCGAAATCGAAGGAAGAAGGCTCCGAGTCCACAAACTCGCCCTCTTTTGAGGCCAAGGCTTTAACCTTGCCGTGGTAGGCTATAGGGAGATCAATGATGCGTGCCCATATCTCAAATTTGTAGAGCTCAATGGACGACGGTTTGGAGTATCCATCGTAGGGTGCAATGATCACCGGATTGCCCCTGAAGTGCCACGGGCCACCCTGCGTAACCCTCTCCCAATCTCCAAGACAATTGAATTGCATCATGAACAGGTTTTCCTCCAAAGTTTTGATCTTAACCTTCCTGGCTAGATCCCAGGCAGTCCGCATATTACGGAAGAACCAGTAGGTGCTAAAGCCTTTGTCCATGTGAACACGAACCAAAATCATCCAGCGGATATCCTCGTCCGCCGGGGCGTCAGTTTCCTTGAAGACCACATCGTCGAGGTCGTCCTCCTGTAAGGCGAGTTCCTTCATGAGATCCTCCACCTTGTTCTTTCCCTTAGCTCCTGACGCCGACGAATCCTCGCGACGTGCCATGGTCGCGATCGAACAGCAGATCGATCTCTCGGCGGACCGAAAGAAAGACCTAAAACCCTAACCCCTCCCTAACTCACGGACCTTACCAAGGCCGGGCGGCAGTCCAGGACGGCCCCTTAATCAGCCCGAGCAAGGGTGACCGGAATCCGGGGAGGAGAGGGACAGACGGTCTCAACGTCGCCGGCGGCAACGAGAGGAAACAAACCCTAGCGAGAGGGCACCCTACAGAAAGTTGTTACGCTGCTCCAGGAGACAAGATCGGAGGCTTCTTTGCTAATCTGGACCTGGACGCGAGTCATGGTTTTAATTGGAGGGTCGGGTTTTTTTTATGGTCGCACGCCCATGGAGTTGGCCCAGCAGCTAGAGCACAGGTCGAGGCCCAATAGAGCTGTGTGGCCTTTGCGCTTCTTCCCATATACAAACTTAATAGAGTCTGCCGTATCACAACTTGGTGCTTGCCGCATTGGTAAGGGAGGTAGAGCATGGTTCGTGGTGCTCTCCAGTTCAACACACGATCAAACTGTAGTGCAGGTTGAATGCCAAAAAATATAGCGATTTTTTTGCAAAATTACTAACGGTGAACGAGCAGAAGCAATCTGTACTTTATTAATATATAGGTACTCAAATGATAAGTGCCACACATGTGGCACGAAGCAACGTGATCCAAACGCGTCCAAAGCCATTAGATGAAAAAGCATGGATCTTGAAGCGTATCCCCAGCCACATCATCGATTGAGCATGCGGTCGCAAGGACGAACGTGCCACACGACTAGAACGCAGCTCAGTCGCCTCCCACCGCCCGCACGCAGCCCACTTTCCCACCCACAGTCGTACCAGTTTCTGAAAAAAAACCACAGTCGATTCTTCTTTCCCCACTCCTCACCACCACATCTGAATCCCTTGTGGTGAGCTCCTGGACGGCAACCAAAGCGAGGGGGACGGCGAGGGGATGCTGAGGAGAGGTCCGGCTGGCCGGTGACGTGTAAGGGAACGCGACAGAAAACAAAAAAAATTCCGCGCTATGAACATGCCCAGGATCACTATGGAGATGCATACAGGGTTTTTGATCTGATCATGACCGACTCGTAGAGCAGCGGAAGTAGAGTCGATGAAGATCGGCGGTGCAGATCCCCGCAGCTAGGATTTACAACCTCCCAACCGAGAGGATGTTCTCCCTCATCAGCTCCTCGGACAGCCATTCGGGAGGTGGTCGGACAGTCCCTCGGACGGTGTCACGGACAGTCCTTCGGGAGGTACTCTCAGAATCTCGGACGGTCACTCGAACAGCCCTTCGAGAGGCACACTCGAACTAAGATCGAAACTACGACCTCTCTACCAGGTTGCACACATACGGTGTCAGCTATCCGGCAGGGCTTCGCCGTCCAGAACTAGTTACCGCCGGAACCCAGACAGCCTTTCGGCTCTACGAAACTATTTCGATGGGAGGGAGAGAGAAAGTCAGATCATGCATGGCATATTTGTATGAGAGTAAGGAGTGAGTGTGGAGATCTCCTCTCCACCTCTAGTTATAGGAAAAACCAAGGGGTAGAGTGGTACTTGAAAATACCAAAAAACCCATCACATATGACCTTCATAAGGGCATAAAGGGAAGCCAAGTGGAGCTCCATGGAGGAGCTCCTCCTTGGACGTCCACACCATGTGCCCCCCCCCCCCAAAAAAAGGGTTCCCTCCTTCCCAAGTCTTCCCCAAGATCTTTTGGAGAAAGCTCAAAAAGGTGGCTTTCCAAAAAGCAACCACAAAGGTGTTTTCACTATTCACAAAAATATTTTTCCGCGTCCGTTAGAACCGAAAATATTTCTGTGGGCCCAGAACATTTCCAGTACCCCCTAAAATAATTCTGGACGCATTCCGAAACATTTTCATATCAATGATTTTCATCAGCGAAAAGCAATCAAAGCGGTTCCGGCAGCTCCGGAACATTTCCGGTTTTTTTCTCCGGAAAAATTTCAGAAGTTCCCAGAACAATTCTAGCACCCTCCAAAAGTTCCAGGCGCTTGCCAAAAGCTTTTTGGCTTAATGGTTTACTCCGAAACAACTTTTCGGTTTTACCGAAACTTATTCGGTGTTCTCTCCGGAACTTTTCCGTTGTCTTTCTCTCAGACTCCCTGTCTAGTATTCATCAGATAGATGACCCTTAAGCGTGTGACCCTGTAGGTTCGGTGAAGTATAGACATGACTGGAACACTTTCCGATCAATGATCAATAGCGGAACCGTGGACACCCATATTGATCCCTATACCCACACGAATGAATATTCGAGTGAACCTATAGTTTGCCATGTGCTATTCCTGTTGCTATGCGATATGTTACAAACACCCGAGGTGGACTTACCGGCATCCCCGTGGATCAACAACTTGTCCACTATGCCAGTTACCTCGTTACCGGTTTTGTTCTCTTTTCTCGTTTCCGCGTTGCGGCATCCCTGTGATCAAATCACATTGTGTCTGGCCAGACGATGATGGATACCGTAACACCGAGAGGGCCCTAAGAATATCTCTCCATCGTCGGAGAAGCAAATCCCAGTCTTGAGCTATCAAGTTACTTGTCATACTTTTCCGTGAACCCGTAAGCCGCCGTAATAGCCACCCTGTTACAGATGACGTTTAACAAACCCCAAAGTTCACGAAGCAAGTACGAAGGAACTCGATACTCTCATTGTCTAAGGAATTATGCAAACGTTAACTTTCTCTGTGTTATTAACCATTTACTTGTGATGAATGTATCTCATAGCATAACATCATTCGGGTCGATTCAACACAAATGTTCTTCTAACATTGTGCCCTCAAAATTGCCGGCATAGTCATGCCCATGACCAGGAAAATAGGATCATCATGCAATACTTGAGCTAGTCTTAGAGGCATGACTAAGAATACACTTTACCGTTTATTATACCACACGTGCACATGAGTTTCCCTCCGAGCCTCATGGTTATTGTAGACTCGAGCATCATTGCAGTTATAGCATGGAACATAAACATTCATTACAAACTTGGAGATACAAAATAACTATTATCATTGCCTCTAGGGCATATCTCCTACAGACTCCCACTTGCACTAGAGTCAATAATCTAGTTACATGGCTTCCCTGCCACCAATGGCTATCCAGTGCTGCTCATGCTTTGCTCGTGGTAGAGGCTTTGTCATCGGGTCTGACACGTTCAGATCTGTGTGAATTTTGCGTACTTTCACTAAACCCGCTTCGACATGATGTCGAATGAGTTTATATTTGCGTTCAATATGTCTTGTCTTATCGTGCGAAGATGGCTCCCTAGCCTGAGCCACGGCGCCACTATTATCACAATAGATCTCCACCGGGTCCAGCGCACATGGAACCACACCAAGGTCTTCAAGAAACTGCTTGATCCAGACCGCCTCCTTGGAGGCTTCTGAAGCAGCAACATATTCCGCCTCCGTCGTAGAATCCTCCACAGTCTTTTGTTTGGAACTTTTCCAGTCAATTGCGCCACCATTCAATATGAAAACATAGCCTGATTGGGATTTGAAGTCATCTGGGTCAGTCATGAAGCCTGCATCAGTGTAACCACTTACAATGAGCTCTTCATCACCTCCGTACACAAGGAGTAAATCATTTGTCCTTCTGAGGTACTTAAGAATATTTTTGACTGCGGCCCAGTGTTCCAATCCTGGATCACTTTGGTACCTACTGCTAACACTTAGCGCATAGGAAACATCCGGTCTTGTAAATAGCATGGCATACATAATAGAACCAACTGCCGAAGCATATGGAACATCATTCATTTGTACTCGCTCCTCGAGAGTCCGAGGACACTGATTCTTGCAAAGCACTGTGCCAGGTGACAAGGGGTGTAGGCCTTTCTTGGCGTTCTCCATATTAAACCTTTTTAATACTGATAACCCACAAGTATAGGGGATTACAACAGTTTTCGCGGGTAGTATTTCACCCAGATTTATTGATTCGACACAAGGGGAGCCAAAGAATATTTACAAGTATTAGCAGTTGAGTTGTCAATTCATCCACACCGGGAGATAGAATATCTGTAGCAAAGTATTTAGTAGCACAGTAATATGATAGTTTTGATAGCAGTGGCAATAGTAACACTAGTAACGGTAACAGTAACAGTAGCAGTTTTGTAGCAAGTGTAAAGCAGTAGCAACAAAGTAACTTAGCAGAAACCAATATGAGAAATTCATAGGCATTGGATCGGTGATGATAATTTTGTTGGATGATATTCATCAGATAATAGTCACAACCTAGGGCGCTACACAATAGCTCCAATTCTTCAATGTAATGTAGGCATGTATTCCGTATATAGTCATACGTGCTTATAATAAGAACTTGCATGACATCTTTTGTCCTACCCTCCCGTGGCAGCGGGGTCCTTAAGGAAACTAAGAGATATTAAGGCCTCCTTTTAATGGAGAACCGGAACAAAGCATTAGCACTTAATGAATACATGAACTCCTCAAACTACGACAATCACCGGAAAGAATCCCAATTATTGTCACCTTGGGGTATGCGGATCATGACACGTAATAGGTGCATATAACTTGCAAGATAGGATCAAGAACACAAAAAAATTCATAAAAACATGAAGGGTTCAGATCTGAAATCATGGCACTCGGGCCCTAGTGACAAGCATTAAGCATAGCAAAGTCATAGCAACATCAATCTCAGAACATAGTGGATACTAGGGATCAAAGCCCTAACAAATTGACTCGATTACATGATAAATCTCATCCAACCCATCACTGTCCAGCAAGCCTACGAAGGAATTACTCTTGCCCGGTGGTGAGCATCATGAAATTGGTGATGGAGGATGGTTGAAGATGATGACGGCGTCGAATCCCCCTCTCCGGAGCCCCGAACGGATTCCAGATCAGCCCTCCCGATGAAGAACATGAGGTGGCGGTGGCTCTGTATCGTAAAACGCGATGAAACTTCTTTTGTTATTTTTTTCTCGGGGAAATAGAATTTATAGCGTTGGAATTAGGTCAGACGGCCGCCTGTGGGCCCCACAAGGCACCACGGCACGCCCTAGGGGGGGTCGCGCCCTGCTGCCTTGTGAGCAGCAGGTGGCCCCTCTTCTGTTGATCCTTACGCCAATAATTTTTATATATTCCATAAAAATTCTCCAAAAAGTTTCATCTGAATCCGAGAACTTTGATTTCTGCACAAAAACAACACCATGGCAATTCTGCTGAAAACAGTGTCAGTCCGGTTAGTTTCATTCAAATCATGCAAATTAGAGTCCAAAACAAGAGCAAAAGTGTTTGGAAAAGTAGATACGACGGAGACGTATCAACTCCCCCAAGCTTAACTCATTGCTTGTCCTCAAGCAATTCAGTTGACAAACTGAAAGTGATAAATAAAAAAATTTACGAACTCTTTTGTTCTTGTATCCGTATATAAGCTTAAATAGTACCCAGGTTTTCAGCAAAGATCATGAACTAACCATGCTCATAATAACACTTAAAAACTACATTTACTCATATCAATGGCATAATCAACTAGAGAGCAATAATAACATATCTCAAATGCCAACAATTTGTCAAAACAATCATGATATAATATGATAACATGGTATCTCGCTAGCCCTTTCTGAAACCGCAAAACATAAGTGCAGAGCACCTCCAAAGTTCAAGCAGCGACCAAACATTGTAATTCAGGGTAGAAGAGATCCAGTCATGATGCACACAACATTAACTATACTCAATGCATAAGGATGACAATAGTGCTCTCAGGATTGGCGCTTAGTGCAAGAAGGTGAGACTCATCAATAAAAGTAAAATAACATAAAGTAAATAACATAGAAGTAAATAGATAGGCCCTTCACAGAGGGAAGCAGGGATTTGCAGCGGTGCCAGAGCTCGAAGTTTAATCAGAGATGAAAAATAATTTTGGGAGGTGTACTTTTCCTGTCAACGTCACGACCGAGAGTTTTCAATATTTTCTATGCTAAAGACATTATAGGCGGTTCCCAAGCGGAAAGGTAAAGTTTACTCCCCCTCCACCATACCAACACAAGCCATGGCTAGCCGAATCCTCGGGTGCCCTCCATACCAACAACTTTCCGGGGGAGTTTGTTTGCATTATGTATTTTCAATTTTGAGCATAGGACTGGGCATCCCAAATACCAGCCTCTCTCGTGCAATGACAAGTGAGTAAACACTCATCTCGAGAATAACCCGCTTAGCATGGAAGATACTGACCGCCCCCTGTCGCTCCATGAGCGGTACGGGCACACAAAACGGATGTTTATTTGAATGATTAGAGGTGGCACGTGCAAATTTACTTGGAGCAGCAGAGTAATACCGCATATAGGTAGATATGGTGGACTCATCTGGAACAACTTTGGTTTAAGGATTGTGGATACACAAGCAGAATTCCCGCTTAGTACAAAGTGAAGGCTAGCAAATAGGTTGAGGAGCGACCAACTAGAGAGCGAAAACGGTCATGATCATGCATTGAGAATAATTAACATTGAATACTAGTATGAGTAGGATATAATCACCCTGAACATAAATATCATAGAGGCTATGTTGGTTTTGAATCAACTACATGCATGAACATGTGCCAAGTCAAGCCACTTGAAAATTCAGATGAGGATACCATATTAACATACTACATCATAACCATTTTAATGCATGTTGACATCCAAGATAAATCATTATCCACTCCTAGTTACTTAAAGATGGCATGAGCAACTATAATCTCTAATTGTCATCACAAACATGTTTACTCATAATATGCTGAATCATGGATACTGAATTAAACATATTTACAAAAACAAAAACAAGAAGAGTTCATACCAGCTTTTCCTTGCCACAGTCACTTCATCCAATCATCATCATTATTGCCTTTCACTTGCACGGCCGAATGATGTGAAAATAATAATAGTGCAAGTGTGCCGTGGACTAAGCTGGGATTTGCAAACATTTTATTCAAGGGAGAAGACAAGGTAATACTGGCTCTTCGTTAGATCAACAATAAAGCATATGAGAACCACTCATCATTTTCATCGTGGTCTTCTCCCTATGACAACTCAACGAAAAGAAAAGGAATTCAGAGAAGCACACTGAAATGTTTTTGGAGTTTTTAGTTTTTCTGAAGGAAGCAAATTAAGGAACAAAAACGAAAAGCGAGAAAACTATTTACACGGGAGAACTCCCAAGAAGCAAAAGAAAAAAAACGAGAAATCTTTTTGGGTTTTCTTTTAATACTATGAACTAACAAACGGGAAAGAAAAACCGAAAAGAAACGAGAAATATTTTTGGGTTTTAGAAGTTTTTCAAACACACAAGAAGAAAGCGAAAATAAATCTAACATGGACATACAATGAAAAAGTATGAACACCGACAACTGAAATGAATGTGTGAACATGAATGTAATATTGGTGAGAGATACGTACTCCCCCAAGCTTAGGCTTTTGGGCCTAGCTTGGTGATCACCACCCGTAGTATCCATCAGGACCGGGTGGATAGTACTGGGGTGGAGGCACGTGAGGGTCCCACTGCTGGGCCTCGTCCTCCGCTGCTGCCAGCTTGTTCCTGTAAGCTATGATATCTGCTGGCATGATGGTGTATCCGTTCCTGGCCTGAGAGTCAAACAAAGAGGGTGCAGGCAACGGAATAATATCGCGAGTTGTCTCACTAAAAACCAGATTATAACAAATATATTGAGGAGGTTCAGGTCGATCAATAAAGTGGTGATCGATCATGCACTGTTGGTCTAAATAAGCCTTCGGCAACAAGTGGTCATTTGGGCGGATAGCAACATTAAAACGTTTCGTAAGACGCGAAGCATAAATACCGCCATGGATTTTACCCTTAGTTCTATTGGTGTGTAAGCGGCGTGCAATGATAGCTCCCAAGCTAAAAGTGTTATCACCATAAATAGCACGACGCAAGATGGTGAGGTCAGGGGCACTGAGCGTACCACCTTCCTCCCTGGCGGTCAAGCATTTCCCTATGAATAAAGCAAAGTAGTGCACGGCAGGAAAATGCAAGCTAGTAACACGGGCTTTTTAAACGCCCCTAAATTCCCCCACAGTCAAAGTGCGAAGGAAGTCCTCGAACTCCTCAGGCCGAGGCTCCCTCAAATCCCCATCAGAAGGGATCAAGCATATTTCACAAAACTCATCTAGCGTTAACTCATGATGTTCAGCATATAAATCAAAACGCACCATGGGGATATAAAGCCTAGGCATGAAATATAATTTTTGAACAAAGGAATTTGTAAGGATGTGGTGCTGGTCACACTCATCTGCGAGGAAGTTGGTCAGCCCGGCGTTTGCAACAAATTGTGCAAACTCTTGATGGAACCCGGCTTCATTCATGAAGGTGTTGTGCAGCCACTCGCACGGTTGGAACCACTCATCATTTGTAAGGATGTTGAGGTCGTGGTCATGGGCATCCTCAAGGGCACCCTTGGAGCTCCGACACAACGAACTCCTCCGAAGAAAGTTCATTTTTCCTAAGAACAAATTTCTGAAATTTTTTGGACCGCAAAAATATGTCAACAAAACTTCACAAGATTGAAAGCAACTACTCATACAAGTTCCTAGAGGCTATATCAAGCATTCAAACTACTTTGAACTCAAGGAATTTAACATGCAAGCTCATTTTCAGTAGCACCAATAGCAGCAATTTATCCAAATATAATCCACTAAAGCAAAAACTAATTGGAGCAATGGGAGAGTCACATACCAAGGAGCAATCCCTCAAAACAGTTTCGGAAACGGAGCTTCGAGCAAAGAGATTGAAAATCTCAGGTTTGGGAGCAAGAACACGAGAGAGAGAGAGCTACAAAGATTTTTTTCTGGAGGTAGGAGATTAAGTGGGGTGAATGGATAAGTGAGTGGGTCCCTGTGGGACCCACAAGGCACCTTGGCGCGCCCTGGGGGGTGGCCGCGCCCTGCTGCCTTGTGGGCAACAGGTGCACCTCCCTGGGTTGTTCTCAGTACCAAAAATTCTTATATATTCCAGAAAAAATCATGTCAAAATTTTATTGCATTTCTAGCACTTTTATTTTTTGGCCATTTTTTATTGCACGGATAATTCAGAAAATAGGATAATCATGGCATTTTATTTTATTAAACTATAATTAACAGAGAGCAAAAGGTAGGTACAGAAAGTTGTGCTTACTAAATTCATCAACCACATGCCCTTTAGAAAGAATCCATTAATAAGGTTGATCAGGTCTTATTAACAAACTATTTCCGAGTGACATGAAACCGAAGAATTTCCGTATAACACTAAGTTACCTTAACGGGGATATGCATCTCCCCAACAATAAGAAATTCATATTTCTTTTTGATAGTAGGAAGAGGAAATTTTAAATCCCCAATAGTGACTGTCGAGACCTTTTCAATACAGTTGATACCATTCACTGAAGTTTGTTTCTTCGGGAAATAAACCGTATGCTCATTACCGTTCACATGAAAAGTGACCTTGCTTTTGTTGCAGTCAATAACAGCCCCTGCAGTATTCAAAAAGGGTCTTCCAAGGATAATTGACATATTGTCGTCCTCGGGCATATCAAGTATAACAAAATCCGTTAAAATAGTAACATTTGCAACAACAACAGGCACATCCTCGCAAATTCCAATAGGTATAGCGGTAGATTTATCAACCATTTGCAAAGATATTTCAGTAGGTGTGAGTTTATTCAAATCAAGTCTTCTATATAAAGAGAAAGGCATGACACTAACACCGGCTCCCAAATCACATAAGGTAGTTTTAACATAACTTCTTTTAATGGAGCATGGTATAGTAGGTATTCCCGGATCTCCTAACTTTTTAGGTACTCCACCCTTAAAAGAATAATTTGCAAGCATGGTGAAAATTTCAGCTTCAGGTATCTTTCTTTTATTAGTGACAATATCTTTCATGTATTTAGCATAAGGAGACATTTTCAACATATCAATCAAGCGAGTGCGCAAAAAGACAGGTCTAAGCATTTCAACAAAGCGCTCAAAGTCTTCATCATCCTTATTTTTAGATGGTTTGGTAGGAAAAGGCATAGGTTTTTGAACCCATAGTTCTCTCTCCTTTCCATGTTTTCTAGCAACAAAGTCTCTTTTATCATATCTTTTATTCTTAGGAGGTGGGTTATCAAGATCAACAGCAGGTTCTATCTCTACATCATTATCTGGTTAAGCATCAACAGGAATAGCATCATTTTCATTATCATTATCATTATCACTAGGTGCATGTTCATTACCAGATTGTGTCTCAGCATTAGAAATAGAAACATCATTATGATTCTCCGGAGGCTTTTCTACCTCAGGTTCACTAGAAGCATGCAAAGTCCTATCATTTTAATTTTTCTTTTTCTTCTTAGATGGACTAGGTACATCAATATTATTTCTTTGAGAATCTTGTTCAATTCTTGTAGGATGACCTTCAGGATACAAGGGTTCCTGAGTCATTCTACCTCCTCTAGTAATAACTCTAACAACATGATCATTCTTTTTATTATTCATCTTGTCAAGCAAATCATTTTGTGACTTAGCAATTTGTTCTAGCTGAGTCTGAACCATAGAAGCATGTTTACTCAAGCATTTAACATCATTAGCAGTTCTAAACATCAAATCACTCAAGCGTTCAATCATGATGGCATTCTGTTTTAGTTGATTGCTAACATACAAATTAAAGTGTTCCTGTTTAATGATGTAATTATCAAATTCATACAGGCATTGACTAGCAGATTTATTATACGGAATATCACCTTCATCAAATCTAGTGAGATAATTTACCTCCACTACCTGTGTCGGGGTATCAAGACCATGTATTTCTTCAATAGGTGATAAATTCTTAACATCTTCAGCTTTAATACCTTTTTCCTTCATAGATTTCTTGGCTTCTTGCATGTCTTCTGGACTAAGGAATAGAATACCTCTCTTCTTCGGAGTTGGCTTAGGTGGTGGTTCAGGAAGTGTCCACTCATTATCATTCTTCAATAAATTATTCAATAGTTCTTCAGCCTGCCCAACAGTTCGTTCCCTGAAAACACAACCAGCACAACTATCTAGGTAGTCCCTAGAAGCATCGGTTAGTCCATTATAAAAGATATCAAGTATTTCATTCTTCTTAAGAGGATGATCAGGCAAAGCATTAAGTAATTGGAGAAGCCTCCCCCAAGCTTGAGGGAGATTCTCTTCTTCAATTTGCACAAAGTTAAATATTTCCTGTAAAGCAGCTTGTTTCTTATGAGCAGGAAAATATTTTTCAGAGAAGTAATATATCATATCCTGGGGACTACGCACACAACCAGGAGCAAGAGTATTAAACCATTTCTTAGCATCACCCTTTAATGAGAAAGGAAACAACTTAAGAATATAGTAATAGCGATTTTTTCCTCATGAGCAAATAGGGTGGCAATATCATTCAACTTAGTAAGGTGTGCCACAACAGTTTCAGTTTCATAACCATGAAAAGGATCAGATTCAACCAAAGTAATTAACTCAGAATCGACAGAGAATTCATAATCCTTATCAGTAACGAATATGTGAGAGGTGGCAAACTTAGGATCATATTCCATTCTCTCCCTCTTAGACTTTTCTTTCATTTCAGCAAGCAATTTTATAACTTCATCTCTATCATTACAAGCAAGAATGGCTCTAGCCGTCTCCCTATCAAAGACATGTTCATCCGGTGATTCAATTCTAGTAGGAGAGCTAGGCATAATAGGTGATTCATAATTTTCAGAAGTTTCATTAATTTTAGCATTCTCAATTTCTTTAGCTTTTGCAAGTTGTTCATCAAGAAATTCACCAAGTGGCACACTATTATCAAGCATAGTACTAGCATCATCATAAGTATCATTCATAGTAGAAGTAGTATCATCAATAACTTGCGACATATCAGAATGAATAGCAGGTGGTGGTGTCACAAGCTTACTTAAAACTGAAGGTGAATCAAGTGCCGAGCTAGATGGCAGTTCCTTACCTCCCCTCGTCTTAGAGGGAACGATCTTGGTCTTAGCGTCTTTCAGATTCTCCATAGTGATTAACAGATATAAATTCCAAGTGACTCAACAAATAGAGATATGCTCCCTGGCAACGGCGCCAGAAAAAGGTCTTTATAACCCACAAGTATAGGGGATCGCAACAGTTTTTGCGGGTAGTATTTCACCCAGATTTATTGATTCGACACAAGGGGAGCCAAAGAATATTTGCAAGTATTAGCAGTTGAGTTGTCAATTCAACCACACCTATAGATAGAATATCTGTAGCAAAGTATTTAGTAGCACACTAATATGATAGTTTTGATAGCAGTGGCAACAGTAACACTAGTAATGGTAACAGTAACAGAAGCAGTTTTGTAGCAAGTGTAAAGCAGTAGCAACAAAGTAACTTAGCAGAAACCAATATGAGAAAGTCGTAGGCATTGGATCGGTGATGATAATTATGTTAGATGATATTCATCATATAACAGTCACAACCTAGGGCGATACACAATAGCTCCAATTCATCAATGTAATGTTGGCATGTATTCCGTATATAGTCATACGTGCTTATAATAAGAACTTGCATGACATCTTTTCTCCTACCCTCCTGTGGCAGCGGGGTCCTTAAGGAAACTAAGTGATTTTAACGCCTCCTTTTAATAGAGAATAGGAACAAAGCATTAGCAGTTAATGAATACATGAACTCCTCAAACTACGGCAATCACCGGAAAGAATCCCAATTATTGTCACCTTGGGGTATGCGGATCATGACACGTAATAGGTGCATATAACTTGCAAGATAGGATCAAGAACACAAATATATTCATGAAAACATGAAGGGTTCAGATCTGAAATCATGGCACTCGGGCCCTAGTGACAAGCATTAAGCATAGCAAAGTCATAGCAACATCAATCTCAGAACATAGTGGATACTAGGGATCAAAGCCCTAACAAATTGACACGATTACATGATAAATCTCATCCAACCCATCACCGTCCAGCAAGCCTATGAAGGAATTACTCACGCCCGGTGGAGAGCATCATGAAATTGGTGATGGAGGATGGTTGATGATGGCGACGGCGTCGAATCCCCCTCTCCGGAGCCCCGAACGGACTCCAGATCAACCCTCCCGATGAAGAACAGGAGGTGGCAGCGGCTCCGTATTCTAAAACGCGATGAAACTTCTTCTGTTATTTTTCTATCGGGGAAATAGAATTTATAGCATTGGAATTAGGTCAGACGGCCGCCTGTGGGCCCCACAAGGCACCACAGCACGCCCTAGGGGGTGGTCGCGCCCTGGTGTCTTGTGAGCAGCAGGTGGTCCCCCTTCTGTTGATCCTTGCGCCAATAATTTTTATATATTCCATAAAAATTCTCCAAAAAGTTTCGTCCAAATCCGAGAACTTTGATTTCTGCACAAAAACAACATCATGGCAATTCCGCTGAAAACAGCGTCAATCCAGGGTAGTTTCATTCAAATCATGCAAATTAGAGTCCAAAACAAGAGCAAAAGTGTTTGGAAAAGTATATACGACGCAGACGTATCAAATACCTTGTCAATGTATGTGCTTTGGCTAAGCGCTATTAGGTGTTTTGATCTATCTCGATAGATTCTGATGCCCAATACGTATGCCACTTCGCCTAAGTCCTTCATTGAAAAACTTTTCTTTAATGAGTCTTTTATTATGCTAAAAAAATTCATGTCATTTCCAATCAACAATTTGTCATCCACGTACAAGATTAGAAATGCTTTTGCGCTCCTGCTACTTGTGAGCTCCGTTGGTAATTCCCTGAAGAGGAAGGCAGATGCAGTACAGTAGAGATAAGTATTTCTCTCAGTTAAGAACCAAGGTTATCAATCCAGTAGGAGAACCAAGCAAAATTCCGTTAAAGCGCACCTGCACACACAAGAGCAAACACTTGCACCCAACGCAAATAAGAGGGTTGTCAATCCTCTTAGCGGTTATTTGCAAGGATTAAATCTTATCGAGGTAAATAGATAAACTAAACTACTAATTAAAATAAAAGTAAATAAATTACAGCAAGTTATTTTAGGTTTTTTATATAATAAAGATAGACCCGGGGACAATAGTTTTCACTAGAGGCTTCTCTCTTGAGCACATAAGCATACGGTGGATAAACAAATTACTGTTGGGCAATTGATAGAAAAGCAAATAATTATGACGGATTCATGGCAATGGTCACGTATATAGGCATCACGTCCGAGACAAGTAGACCAACACCTGCCGGCATCTACTACTATTACTCCACCCATCGACCGCTATCCAGCATGCATCTAGGGTATTAAGTATGAAACAGAGTAACGCCTTAAGCAAGATGACATGATGTAGAGAAGCAAATTCAAGCAATATGAATAAACCCCATATTTTTATCCTTAATGGCAACAATACAAAAACGTGTCATGTCCCTTTCTGTCATGGGGATTGAGCACCGCAAGATTAAACGCATCACAAAGCACCTCTCCCATTGTAAGATAAATCAATCTAGTAGGCCAAACTAAACCGATAGATCGGAGAGAAATACAAAGCTATAACAATCATGCATAAAAGAGTTCATAGAAGACTCAAATATTTCTCATGAATAATCTGATCATAAACTCACAATTCATCGGATCCCAACAAACACACCGCAAAAGAAGATTACATCGGATAGAACTCCAAGAACATCAAGGAGAACATTGTATTGAAGATCAAAGAGAGAGAAGAAGCCATCTAGCTACTAGCTATGGACCCGTAGGTCTGTGGTAAACTACTCACACATCATCGGAAGGGCAGCAAGGTTGATGTAGAAGCCCTCCGTGATCGATTCCCCCTCCGGCAGAGTACCGGAAAATGCCTCCAGATGAGATCGTGGAAGAACAGAGGCTTGCGGCGGCAGAAAGGTTTTCTCTTCTGGCTCTCTGGAGGTTTCCCAATATTTGTGAATTTATAGAAGTGGAATTAGGTCAAAAGGAGTCACATGGGCCCCACAAGGTACTACGGCGCCCCCCCTGGGGCGCGCCCTAGTTCCTTGTGAAGCCCCTGTGGGGCTTCTGGCCTCCTCCCAAAGCTTCCCAGGTTTCTTTTTTCCAGAAAAAAATCTCCAAAAAGTTTCGTGGCATTTGGACTTCATTTGGTACTGTTTCTCTGAAAAGCCAAAAACAAGCAAAAAAAAGCAACTGGCACTAGGCACTGGGTTAATAGGTTAGTCCCAAAAATTGATATATAATTGCATACAATTGTATATAAAAACATCCAAGATTGATACTATAATAGCATGGAACAATCAAAAATTATAGATACGTTGCAGACGTATCGAGCATCCCCAAGCTTAATTCCTGCTCGTCCTTGAGTAGGTAAATGATAAAAACAAATTTTTTGATGTGGAATGCTACCTATCATGTTTCCTCATGTAATCTCTCTCTTACGGTATGAAATAATAAGATCCAAATAATTCAAAGGAATAGTCTATAAATTGATATAAAGACATCAATACTGAGGCATACTAGCAAACAATCATGTCTTTCAAAATAAAAATGCTAAAGAACGTTATCCCTACAAAATCATATAATCCTGTCATGCTCCATCTTCTTCACACAAAGTATTTATCATGAACAACCACGGTTTTAGCCAAGCAATTGGTTCATACTTTTTAATGTGCTTCAGCTTTTTCAACTCCCACGCAATACATGAGCGCAAGCCATGGATATAGCACTATGGGTGGAATAGAGTATGGTGATAGAGATAAATAGGAGAAGTCAAAAATGGAGAAAGTCTCACATCAACGAGGCTAATCAACGGTCTATGGAGATGCCCATCAATTGATGTCAATGCGAGGAGTAGGGATTGCCATGCAACGGATGCCCTAAGAGCTATAAGTGTATGAAAGCTCAACATGAAAAACTAAGTGGGTGTGCATCCAACTTGCTTGCTCATGAAGACCTTGGGCATTTGATGAAGCCCATCATTAGAATATACAAGCCAAGTTCTATAATGAAAAATTCCCACTAGTATATGAAAGTGACAAAATAGGAGACTCTCAATATGAAAAACATGGTGATGCCCTGAAGCACAAGTGTGGAAAAAGATAGTAACATTGCCCCTTCTCTCTTTTTCTCTCATTTATTTTTTTCTTTTCTTTTTCTTTTTTCCTCTTTTTTTTTCTTTCTTCTTCTTTTTTTCTTTCTCTTTTTCTTTCTTTCTGTTTTTTCATGGCTCTTTTTCGCCTCTTTTTTTCTATTTTTTTTATTTTCGTCCGGAGTCCCATCCCGACTTATGGGGGAATCATAGCCACCATCATCCTTTCCTCACTGGGATAATGCTCTAATAATGATGATCATCACACCTCTATTTACTTACAACTCAAAATTACAACTCGATACTAGAACAAAAATATGACTCTATATGAATGCCTCTGGCAGTGTACCAGGATGTGCAATGATGCTAGCGTAACATGTATAAAAATGATGAACGGTGGCTGAGCCACAAATACTATGTCTGCTATATGATCATGCAAAGCAATATGAGAATGATGATGTGTGTCATAAAAATGGAACGGTGGAAGTTGCATGGCAATATATCTCGGAATGGCTATGGAAATGCCATGATAGGTAGGTATGGTGGCTGTTTTGAGGAAGATATAAAGAGGATTATGTGTGATAGAGCGTATCATATCACGGGGTTTGGATGCACCGGTGAAGTTTGCACCAACTCTCGATGTGAGAAAGGGCAATGCACGGTACCGAAGAGGCTAGCAAATTGCGAAAGGGTGAGAATGCGTATAATCCATGGACTCACATTAGTCATAAAGAACTCACATACTTATTGCGAAAATTTATCAGCCCTCGAAGCAAAGTACTACTACGCATGCCCCTAGGGGGGAGGTTGGTAGGAGTTAACCATCGTGCGCCCCCGACCGCCACACAAAGGAAGTCAATCAATAATAATTCATGCTCCAACTTCTTAGCATAATGACAGACCATACGTGCATGCTTCGGGAATCAGAAACCTTAACACAGTTATTCTTACTAAATCACAATTATCTAGTAATACCTCCCACATATTACCATCTTAATATCGTAAAACTATTGCAAGGAATCAAATTTATCATATTCAGTGATCTACATGAAAGTTTTTATTATATCCCTCTAGAATACCTATCATATCAGGACCAAATTCATAACCCGTGTGTATTACCATTGCTATCATGAGACTCTCAAAAATATATAAGTGAAGCATGAGAGTGCAACTATTTCTTTAAAATATCATCACCGCCGTGCTCTAAAAGATATAAGTGAAGCACTAGAGCAACTGCCTAGCTCAAAAGATATAAGTGAAGCACATAGAATATTCTAACAAATTACGAATAATGTGTGTAACTCTCAAAAATCTGTGTTCAGCAAAGATGATTGTGACAAACTAAAAAGCAAACAAAAGAAAACAAACTATTTCACAAGACGCTCCAAGTAAAACACATATTATCTGATGAATGAAAATATAGCTGCAAGTGAGTTACCAATAGATTGTAGACGAAAGAGGGGATGCCTTCCGGGGCATCCCCAAACTTAGACGCTTGAGTATTCCTTGAATATTACCTTGGGGTGCCTTGGGAATCCCCAAGCTTAGGCTCTTGCCACTCCTTATTCCTTTGTCCATCGTAGTCTCACCCAAAACTTGAAAACTTCAGCACACAAAACTCAACAGAAACTTCGTGAGATCCGTTAGTATAACAAACAAATCTTAAACTTTAGGTACTGTTGTAAATTGATTCATTTTTAATATTGGCATAATGCTACTGTAATCCAACTTCTCCATGACTCATACCCCCCGATACGATCCATAGATTCATCAAAATAAGCAAACTATGCAACAAAAACAGAATCTGTCTAAAAGAGAACAGTCTGTAAAGATCTATTTAAAAGCCATATTTCTGTAACTCCAAAAATTCTTAAAAATTAGGATAACGTGCGAAATTCATATACGAATACTGTGTAAAACTTTCAGATTTTTCTGACTCTCCAGTACAGAATTAAAATTCCAGGACTGGACGCAAAACTTTCTGTTTTCCAAACAGCATCAATTATACTATCTTCCAAATCATCCCAAAGGCATTACTTGGCACAAACACTAATTAAAACATAAAAACATAAGCATAATAGAAGCTATAATCATGCAAACACTCAAAAACAGTAGGTAAAAGCAAAAATTTATTTTATTCATTGGGCTGCCTCCCAACAAGCGCTATTGTTTTATGCCCCTAGCTAGGCATAATGCATAGTTTCAAGTGTTGTCATCTTTCAAATTGATTCCATAAGTGGCCCTCATAATGGATTCATATGGTGCTTTAATTCTCTTCCTAGGGAAGTGTTCCATCCCTTTCTTTAGTGGAAATTGAAATCTTATATTGCCTTCTTTCATATCAATAATAGCACCAATAGTTCGAAGAAAAGGCCTACCAAGTATTATGGGGCAAGACGGATTGCACTCAATGTCAAGAACAATAAAGCACGGGCACATAATTTCTATTTGCAAGAATAAGCACATCATTTATCCTACCCTATGGATTTTTAATAGTGGAATCCTCAAGATGCAAATTATGGGAACAAAGATCCAAATCGGTGAGACCTAGCACATCACACAAAGACTTTGGTATAGTGGAAACGCTAGCACCAAGATCACAAAGAGCATTACATTCATAATCTTTAATTTTTACTTTAATAGTGGGTTCCCATTCATGTTGTAATTTCCTAGGAATTGATACTTCTAACTCAAGTTTTTCTTCATGTGCTTTCATCATGGCTTCTACAATATGTTTAGTGAAAGCTTTATTTTGTTCATATGCATTTGGTGAATTAATCATGGATTGCAACAAGGAAATACACTCAATTAAAGAACAACTATCATAATTAAAGTCCTTGTAATCCAAAGTGGTGGGTGTATTACTATATAATGTTTTAACCTCTCCAAACCCACTTTTTTCATTTTTATGATCAAGATTATCACCCTCCAAGCAAGTGGGACTTCTTCTTTCTAAAGTTGACTCTTCTTAAGTACCTTGTTCATCGAGTTTTATATTATTAAACAAAGATTCAACAGGTGTAACACCAATCATTTTAATATCTTCATCATTACTACAATAGAAACCGAGTGGAATCGTTTTTTCTAGAAATTCTCGCTTAGCTCTCAACCTAGCGGTCCTTTCTTTACTTTCATTAGTGGAGACATGGATAGCTTTAATATACTCATTTATATCATGCTTAGATGGCAAAATTTTAGTTTTGAGATTTTCCACATCATGAGCAATTTTATCCATGTTCCTAGCCAATTCATCAACTCTATTCAATTTTTCTTGTATCATAGCATTGAAATTCTATTGCGAATTAATTAATTCTTTAATATTACTTTCAAGATCAGAGGGCATCCTATTATTATTATTATAAGAATTACCATAAGTATTGCCATAATTATTAGAGGAATTTCCAGGAAACGGTCTAGCATTGAAATTACGCCTATAAGCATTGTTGTTGAAATTATTTCTAGAGACAAAATTCACATCAATAGCATCATTATTTTGCTCAATCAAAGTGGACAATGGCACATCATTAGGATCAATATGAGCATTTTTACTAGCAACCAATTTCAATAAAGCATCCATCTTATCACTTAAAGTATTAATTTCTTCAACAGAATTTACCTTCTTACCAGTTGGAGTTCGTTCAGTGTGCCATTGAGAATAATTTGTCATAATATGATCAAGAAGTTTTGTAGCTTCTCCCAATGTAATTTCCATGAAAGTGCCACCTGCGGCAGAGTCTAGCAAATTTCTAGAGACAAAGTTTAGTCCCGCATAATAATTTTGTATGATCATCCATAAATTCAAACCATGAGTTGGGCAATTTCTTATCATTAATTTCATTCTCTCCCAAGATTGGGTAACATGTTCATGCTCAAGTTTCTTAAAATTCATAATTTGATTTCTTAAAGAAATAATCTTAGCGGGAGGAAAATATTTAGTAATAAAAGCATCCTTACACTTATCCCAAGAATCAATACTATTTCTAGGCAAGGATGAAAACCAAGTTTTAGCACGATCTCGTAGTGAGAATGGAAATAATTTTAATTTGACAATATCATTATCCACATCGTTCTTCTTTTGCATATCACAAAGTTCAACGAAAGTATTTAGATGGGATGCAGCATCTTCATTAGGACTACCAGAAAATTGTTCTTTCATGACAAGATTAAGCAAGGCAGCATTAATGTCACATGACTCCGCACTAGTGGTGGGAGGAGCAATAGGAGTGCTAATAAAATCATTATTATTGGTATTGGAAAAGTCACACAATTTTGTATTTTCTTGAGACATCGCGACAAAGCAAGCAAACTAGCAAACAAACAAACAAAATATTTTTGTGTTTTTGTAAAATATTTTAGAAGTGGGGGAGATGAAAACGAGAGGCAAATGCAAATAAAAGGTAAATAAAGTAAATGCAAGTGAATGATAATTTGTGCGAAGGTACTTGGTAATTTTGAGGATGTCTCCCCGGCAACGGCGCCAGAAATTCTTCCTGTTACTTGTGAGCTGCGTTGGTAATTCCCTGAAGAGGAAGGGAGATGCAGTACAGTAGAGATAAGTATTTCCCTCGGTTAAGAACCAAGGTTATCAATCCAGTAGGAGAACCAACCAAAATTCTGTTAAAGCGCACCTGCACACACAAGAGCAAACACTTGCACCCAACGCGAATAAGAGGGTTGTCAATCCTTTTAGCGGTTATTTGCAAGGATTAAATCTTATCGAGGTAAATAGATAAACTAAACTACTAATTAAAATAAAAGTAAATAAATTGCAGCAAGGTATTTTTAGGTTTTTTATATAATAAAGATAGACCCGGGGACCATAGTTTTCACTAGAGGCTACTCTCTTGAGCACATAAGCATACGGTGGGTAAACAAATTACTGTTGGGCAATTGATAGAAAAGCAAATAATTATGACAGATTCATGGCAATGATCATGTATATAGGCATCACGTCTGAGACAAGTAGACCGACTCCTGCCTGCATCTACTACTATTACTCCACCCATCGACCGCTATCCAGCATGCATCTAGGGTATTAAGTATGAAACAGAGTAACGCCTTAAGCAAGATGACATGATGTAGAGAAGCAAATGCAGGCAATATGAATAAACCCCATCTTTTTTATCCTTAATGGCAACAATACAAATACGTGTCATGTCCCTTTCTGTCAGTGGGATTGGGCAACGCAAGATTGAACCCATCACAAAGCACCTCTCCCATTGCAAGATAAATCAATCTAGTAGGCCAAACTAAACCGATAGATCGGAGAGAAATACAGTGCTATAACAATCATGCATAAAAGAGTTCAGAGAAGACTCAAAAATTTCTCATGAATAATCGGATCATAAACTCACAATTCATCGGATTCCAACAAACACACTGCAAAAGAAGATTACATCGGATAGAACTCCAAGAACATCGAGGAGCACATTGTATTGAAGATCGAAGAGAGAGAAGAAGCCATCTAGCTACTAGCTATGGACCCGTAGATCTGTGGTAAACTACTCACACATCATCGGAAGGGCAGCAAGGTTGATGTAGAAGCCCTCCGTGATCGATTCCCCCTCCGACAGAGTACCGGAAAAGGCCTCCAGATGGGATCGTGGAAGAACAGAGGCTTGCGGCGGCGAAAAGGTTTTCTCTTCTGGCTCTTTGGGGTTTCCCAATATTTGTGAATTTATAGAAGTGCAATTAGGTCAAAAGGAGTCACGTGGGCCCCACAAGGTACTACGGCGCCCCCCTTGGGGCGCGCCCTAGTGCCTTGTGAAGCCCCTGTGGGGCTTCTGGCCTCCTCCTGAAGGTTCCCAGGTTTCTTTTGTCTAGAAAAAAATCTCCAAAAAGTTTCGTGGCATTTGGACTTCATTTGGTACTGTTTCTCTGAAAAGCCAAAAACAAGCAGAAAACAGCAACTGGCACTAGGCACTGGGTTAATAGGTTAGTCCCAAAAAATGATATATAATTGCATACAATTGCATATAAAAACTTCCAAGATTGATACTATAATAGCATGGAACAATCAAAAAGTATAGATACGTTGGAGACGTATCAGCTCCCACTAAACTTCTTGTAAACACAAGATTCTTCGTCATTTCTGATGAAGCCAAACACTTTGGCTACTTCATCAAAACTAATGTTCCAGCTCCTTGATGCTTGCTTCAGACCATAAATGGCCTTCTGAAGTTTGCATACCTTTCCAGCATCCTTATGAACGACAAAACCTTCAGGCTGTATCATGTATACATCTTCTTTGAGATTTTCATTTAGGAAAGTGATACGTCTCCAACGTAACTATAATTTTTGATTGTTCCATGCTGTTATATTATTAATCTTGGATGTTTTTATATGCATTTACAGCAATTATATATCATTTTTTGGGACTAACCTATTAACTTAGTGCCAGTGCCAGTTGCTGTTTTCTGCCTGTTTTTTGTTTTACAGAATATCAATACCAAACGAAGTCCAAATGCCACGAAACTTTTTGGAGATTTTTTTCTAGACAATACCAACACTAGAAGCTTCGGGAGAAGACCAGACGCCAGAGGAGGTGGCCACGAGCCACCAGGGCGCGCCTGGGGGGGGGGGGGGCAAACGCGCCCTGGTGCCTCGTGGGCCCACCTCTGCCTCTTTTGACCTAACTCCACCACTATAAATTCCCAAAAATAAGGAAACCAATAGGGGAATCCATGAAATACTTTTTCCGCCGCCGCAAGCTTCTGTTCTCGAGAGATCCCATCTGGAGGCCTTTTCCGGTACTCTGCCGGAGGGGGAATCGATCTCGGAGGGGCTCTACATCAACCTTGCTACTCTTCCGATCATGCGTGAGTAGTTTACCACAGACCTTCGGGTCCATAGTTAGTAGCTAGATGGCTTCTTCTCTCTTTTTGATCTTCAATACAATGTTCTCCTCGATGTTCTTGGAGTTCTATCCGATGTAATCACTTTTTACGGTGTGTTTGTTGGGATCCGATGAATTGTGAGTTTATGATCAGATTATCCATTAATATTATTTGAGTCTTCTCTGATCTCTTTTATGCATGATTATTATAGCTTTGTATTTCTTCTCCGATCTATTGATTTGGTTTGGCCAACTAGATTGATTTATCTTGCCATGGGAAGAGGTGCTTTGTAATGGGTTCGATCTTGCGGTGCTCAATCCCAGTGACAGAAAGGGACATGACACGTATGTATCATTGCTATTAAGGGTAAAAAGATGGGGTTTATTCATACGTGAGTTTATCTTGTCTACATCATGTCATCGTTCTTAAGGCGTTACTCCGTTCTTTATGGACTTAATACACTAGATGCATGCTGGATAGCGGTCGATGTGTGGAGTAATAGTAGTAGATGCAGGCAGGAGTCGGTCTACTTGTCTCGGATGTGATGCCTATATACATGATCATTGCCTTGGATATCGTCATGATTATTTGCTTTTCTATCAATTGCCCAACAGTAATTTGTCTACCCACCGTATGCTATTTTCTTGAGAAAAGCCTCTAGTGAAAACTATGGCCCCCGGGTCTATCTAAATCATATACTAAAACCCTAAAAATACTTGCTGCACTTTTTCTTTATTTATTTTATTTTATATTTTTGTTTCAATCTATCTATCTATCACATACAATTTAATCTTGCGACTTACCGCCGAGGGATTGACAACCCCTTGTTTGCGTTCGGTGCAAGGATTTGTTGTTTTGTGTGCAGGTGCTGCTAACAAGGTGTTGCATGATTCTTCTACTGGATTGATAACCTTGGTTTCATAACTGAGGGAAATACTTATCTCTAATGTACTGCATCTCCCTTCCTCTTCAGAGAATTACCAACGCAGCTCACAAGTAGCAGGAAGAATTTCTGGCGCCGTTGCCGGGCAGACATCATCAACATCTATCAAGTACCTACGCATAAAATATTCATCTCCTTGCATTTAATTTATTCACTTTATTTGCATTTGCCTCTCGTTTTCATCTCCCCCACTTCTAATTTTTTTTTACAAAAATACAAAAATATTTTCCGTTTGCCTTTTTCTTGTTTGCTATCTTTGCTTGTGTTGCCATGTGCCTTCTATTTGCTTGCATCTTCGCTTGCCAAAAATCTATTGATATGGATCCTCATCCACTTGCTAATCTTTTCAAAAGACCCAATTATGATGAACCAATTGCTAGTGAGTTGAGTGCACTTGATTTCCTCTATGAAGTTTTGCTTGAAAATCATGAATCTGAAAATTGTGATGAAGTGCTGAAAGAAGAAATTTATAAAGTGATTCATGATAGCTCCTTCAATGAAAAAGCATGGTTGCAATGATGTTATTATAAATTCTATTAGTGTCAATTGTGCTAATGATATGCAAAACCACAAGCTTGGGGATGATAATTTTGTCATGTCCACTACTTATTGCAATGATCATGATTGGGGTGATGATTATGGTGCTTCTTGTGATCTTGAAAATTTATTCGAGCTTCATGGTGAATCTGTTATTGATAATGATGTTCGCAATACTATTAAAAGTTTTATAATCTTCCAAGGTAGTTTGATAAAAGTTGATGTTAATCCCACTACCCTGGAAGATTACAAAACTTTTATGCATGCGGATCATGAAGATAATATTTTACATGATAGCTATATTGTTGAATTTGATTATGATCCTTCATGTAATTATTATGAGATAGGAGAATATGGTTGTAGAAACTCTTATGTTACTCAATTACCTTTCTTGATATTGAAATTATTAGTGTTTCATTCTTCCTATTTGCATATGCTAGATGTTGTTTGTCTTGATAAATTGTTTACTTATAAAATGCCTATGCATAGGAAGTATATTAGACTTAAATGTGTTTTTCACATGCTTCATGACGCTCTCTTTGTGTTTCAATTATTATCTTTCATGTGAGCATCAATAAAATCTGAAGCTTATCTTAATGGCTATAAAGAAAGAGCTTGTTGGGAGGCAACCCAATGAATAAAATAAATTTTTACTTTTTGTTTCTGTTATTGTGAGTTTTCACTTTCATGCTACTGTTATGATAGAGTTTTTGTGTTTTAATTAGTGATTGTGCCAAGTAAAACCTTTGGGATGATTTGGAAGATAGTATAATTGATGCTGTTTGGAAAACAGAAAGTTTTGTGTCCATTGCTGGAGTTTTGTTTCTGTACTGGAGGGTCAGAAAAATCAAAAAAATTTACACAGTATTGGTATATGAATTGCCCACGTTGTCCTAATTTTTCAGAATATTTGGAGTTACAGAAGTATGGCTTTTAAATAGATTGCTACAGACTATTCTGTTTTTGACATATTCTGTTTTTGATGCACTACTTGCTTGTTTTGATGAAACTATGGATTGTATCGGGGGGTATAAGCCATGGAGAAGTTAGAATACAGTAGGTATAATGCAAAAATAAAATATGAATGGGTTTGCAACAGTACTTAAAGTAGTGATTTATTTGTTATACTAACGGATCTCACAAAGGTTTTGTTGAGTTTTGTGTGATTGAAGTTTTCAAGTTTTGGGTGAGGTCACGATGGATGAAGGAATAAGGAGTGGCAAGAGCCTAAGATTGGGGGTGCCGGAGGCACCCCAAGGTAATATTCAAGGAAGACTCAAGCGTCTAAGCTTGGGGATGCCCCGGAGGGCATTCCCTCTTTCTTCTACCAACCATCGGTAATTTTACTTGGATCTATATTTTTATTCGTCACATGATATGTGTTTTGCTTGCAGCGTCTTGTATTATATGAGTATTTGCTTTATTTGCTTTTTAGTTTGTCACAATCATCTTTGCTGAACACACCTATTTTGAGAGAGCCACACGTTCATCATAATTTATTAGAATACTCTATGCGCTTCACTTAAATTTTTTGAGCTGGGCAGTTGCTCTCGTGCTTCACTTAAATCTTTTTGAGGACGGTGGTGGCTAAATTTTGAAGAAATAAACTCTGATGCTTCACTTATATTATTTTGAGAGTTGATAAGATTGAAATTTTGAAGAAATATTTGCACTCTCATGCTTCACTTAAATCTTTTTGAGAGTTGATGATAGTAATGGTAATTTGCACAAGATATGAATTTGGTCCCAAATTGATGAATATTCAAGAGGGATATAATAAAAACTTTCATATAGATCATTGGATATGATAAGTGTGATTCCTTGCAATAGTTTTGCGATATGGAAATGATAATATGTGAGTCATGTTAGTGAGTAATTGTGATTTAGTAAGAATATTAGTGTTAAGGTTTGTGATTCCCTATGCATGCACGTTAAGTCAATAGTTATGCAACAAAATTATATCCTACTTATGGTGCATTATTCGGTGTTAGTTATGTTTAATGCATGTTTATGACCGTTTTCGTTTTTTGGTTGGTTGCTTCTCAATCTTTTGCTAGCCTTCATTTGTACTAAGCGGAAATACTGCGTGTGCATCCAAACTATTTAAACCCAAGTTGTGCCAAATGAGTCCACGACATCTACCTATATGCGGTATTTCAATGCCGTTCCAAGTAAATTTGCTGTGCTAACTCTAACTTTCAAAATAATTTTTCTGTTTTGTGTGCCCGTACCGCTCATGAAGTGGCAGGGGGTGGCCAATATTTTTCATGCTAGGTGTGTTATTCTCACGATGAGTGTTTATTCACTTGTCATTGCACGAGAGAGTGGCTGGTAATAGGGATGCCCAGTCCCACAATGAAATCAAAAATTAATAAAAACAAAATTCCTTGGAAAGTGATGGTATGGAAGGCACCCGTGGATATGGCTAGCCATGGATTGTGAAAGAATGGTGGAAAGGAAATAAACTTTACTTTCTGTTTGGGAACCGCCTATGAAGTGTCTAGCATGGAAGATATTGGGAATTCTCGGTCGTTTTCATCGACAGGAAAAGCATGCCTCTCAAAATATTTTTATCTCTCTAATTTAAGCTTTGAGCTCTGGCACATTAGCAAATCTCTGTTTCCCTCTTCAAAGGGCCTATCTATTTACTTTATGCAATTTTTATTTTTATTTTGAGTCTCCATCTTCTCTTATAAAGCACCAACTGGAGAGCACTATTGTCATACTTGTGCATTGTGTGTAGCTAATATTTGAGTGTGTTTCATGAATGGATCAATGATTGAGCATAATGGGCTAGGGATAACTTTCTTTAGCGTTGATATTTTGAACGACATGATTGCTTGTTAGCATGCTTGAGTATTTATATCTTCATGTCAAACTATAGACTATTGATTTGAATCATTCAAGTCCAATGTCCATGCTATAAAAGAAAACAATATATGATGAATATGATAGGAAGCATTCCACATCAAAAATTCTATTTTTATCATTTACCTACTCGAGGACGAGCAGGAATTAAGCTTGGGGATGCTGATACGTCTCCAATGTATCTATAATTTTTTTATTGTTCCATGCTGTTATATTATCAATCTTGGATGTTTTTACATGCATTTACAGCAATTATATATCATTTTTTGGGACTAACCTATTAACTTAGTGCCCAGTGCCAGTTGCTGTTTTCTGCCTGTTTTTTGTTTTACAGAATATCAATACCAAACGAAGTCCAAATGCCACGAAACTTTTTGGAGATTTTTTTCTGCACAATACCAACACTAGAAGCTTCAAGAGAAGACCAGACGCCAGAGGAGGTGGCCACGAGCCACCAGGGCGCGCCTAGGGGGGGCAGGCGCGCCCTGGTGCCTCGTGGGCCCACCTCTTCCTCTTTTGACCTAATTCCACCACTATAAATTACCAAAAATCAGGAAACCAATAGGGGAGTCCACGAAATACTTTTTCCGCAGCCGCAAGCTTCTGTTCTCGAGAGATCCCATCTGGAGGCCTTTTCCGGTACTCTACCGGAGGGGGAATCGATCACGGAGGGGATCTACATCAACCTTGCTACCCTTCCGATGATGCGTGAGTAGTTTACCATAGACCTTCGGGTCCATAGTTAGTAGCTAGATGGCTTCTTCTCTCTTTTTGATCTTCAATACAATGTTCTCCTCGATGTTCTTGGAGTTCTATCCGATGTAATCACTTTTTACGGTGTGTTTGTTGGGATCCGATGAATTGTGAGTTTATGATCAGATTATCCATGAATATTATTTGAGTCTTCTCTGATCTCTTTTATGCATGATTATTATAGCTTCGTATTTCTTCTACGATCTATTGATTTGCTTTGGCCAACTAGATTGATTTATCTTGCCATGGGAAGAGGTGCTTTGTAATGGGTTCGATCTTGCGGTGCTCAATCCCAATGACAGAAAGGGACATGACACGTATGTATCATTGCTATTAAGGGTAAAAATATGGGGTTTATTCATACGTGAGTTTATCTTGTCTACATCATGTCATCGTTCTTAAGGCGTTACTCCGTTCTTTATGGACTTAATACACTAGATGCATGCTGGATAGCGGTCGATGTGTGGAGTAATAGTAGTAGATGCAGGCAGGAGTCGGTCTACTTGTCTCGGACGTGATGCCTATATACATGATCATTGCCTTGGATATCGTCATGATTATTTGCTTTTCTATCAATTGCCCAACAGTAATTTGTCTACCCACCGTATGCTATTTTCTTGAGAAAAGCCTCTAGTGAAAACTATGGCCCCCGGGTCTATCTAAATCATATACTAAAACCCTAAAAATACTTGCTGCACTTTTTTGTTTATTTATTTTATTTTATATTTTTGTTTTAATCTATCTATGCATCACATACAATATAATCTTGCGACTTACCGCCGAGGGATTGACAACCCCTTGTTTGCGTTGGGTGGAAGGATTTATTGTTTTGTGTGCAGGTGCTGCTAACGAGGTGTTGCATGATTCTCCTACTGGATTGATAACCTTGGTTTCATAACTGAATGAAATACTTATCTCTACTGTACTGCATCTCCCTTCCTCTTCAGGGAATTACCAACGCAGCTCACAAGTAGCAGGAAGGATTTCTGGCGCCATTGCCGGGGAGACATCATAAACATCTATCAAGTACCTACGCATAAAACTTTCCTCTCCTTGCATTTACTTTATTACTTTATTTTCCTTTGCCTCTCATTTCATCTCCCCCACTTCTAATTTTTTTTACAAAAATACAAAAATATTTTCTGTTTGCCTTTTTCTTGTTTACTATCTTTGCTTGTGTTGCCATGTGCCTTCTATTTGCTTGCATCTTCGCTTGCTAAAAATCTATTGATATGGATCCTCATCCACTTGCTAATCTTTTCAAAAGACCCAATTATGATGAACCAATTGCTAGTGAGTTGAGTGCACTTGATTTCCTCTATGAAGTTTTGCTTGAAAATCATGAATCTGAAAATTGTGATGAAGTGCTGAAAGAAGAAATTTATAAAGTGATTCATGATAGCTCCTTCAATGAAAAGCATGGTTGCAAAGATGTTATTATAAATTCTATTAGTGTCAATTGTGCTAATGATATGCAAAACCACAAGTTTGGGGATGATAATTTTGTCATGTCCACTACTTATTGCAATGATCATGATTGGGGTGATGATTATGGTGGTTCGTGTGATCTTGAAAATTTATTTGAGCTTCACGGTGAATCTGTTATTGATAATGATGTTCGCAATACTATTAAAAGTTTTATAATCTTCCAAGGTAGTTTGATAAAAGTTGATGTTAATCCCACTACCCTGGAAGATTACAAAACTGTTATGCATGCGGATCATGAAGATAATATTTTACATGATAGCTATATTGTTGAATTTGATTATGATCCTACGTGTAATTATTATGGGAGAGGAGAATAGGGTTGTAGAAACTCTTATGTTACTCAATTACCTTTCTTGATATTGAAATTATTAGTGTTTCATTCTTCCTATTTGCATATGCTAGATGTTGTTTGTCTTGATAAATTATTTACTTATAAAATGCCTATGCATAGGAAGTATATTAGACTTAAATGTGTTTTTCACATGCTTCATGATGCTCTCTTTGTGTTTCAATTATTATCTTTCATGTGAGCATCAATAAAATCTGAAGCTTATCTTAATGGCTATAAAGAAAGAGCTTGTTGGGGGGCAACCCAATGAATAAAATAAATTTTTAGTTTTGTTTATGTTATTGTGAGTTTTCACTTTCATTCTACTGTTATGATTGAGTTTTTGTGTTTTAATTAGTGTTTGTGCCAAGTAAAACCTTTGGGATGATTTGGAAGATAGTATAATTGATGCTGTTTGGAAAACAGAAAGTTTTGCGTCCAGTGCTGGAATTTTGTTTCTGTACTGGAGCGTCAGAAAAATCAGAAATTTTTAAACAGTATTGGTAATTGAATTTCCCACGTTTTCCTAAGTTTTCAGAATTTTTGGAATTACAGAAGTATGGCTTTTAAATAGATTGCTACAGACTGTTCTGTTTTTGACAGATTCTGTTTTTGATGCACTACTTGCTTGTTTTGATGAAGCTATGTATTGTATCGGGGGGTATAAGCCATGGAGAGGTTAGAATAAAGTAGTTATAATGCAAAAATAAAATATGAATGGGTTTGCAACAGTACTTAAAGTAGTGATTTATTTGTTATACTAACGGATCTCACGAAGGTTTTGTTGAGTTTTGTGTTATTGAAGTTTTCAAGTTTTGGGTGAGGTCACGATCGATGAAGGAATAAGGAGTGGCAAGAGCCTAAGCTTGGGGATGCCCGAGGCACCCCAAGGTAATATTCAAGGAAGACTCAAGCGTCTAAGCTTGGGGATGCCCCGGAGGGCATCCCCTCTTTCTTCTACCAACCATCGGTAATTTTACTTGGAGCTATATTTTTATTCGTCACATGATATGTGTTTTGCTTGGAGCGTCTTGTATTATATGAGTATTTGCTTTGTTTGCTTTTTAGTTTGTCACAATCATCCTTGCTGAACACACCTATTTTGAGAGAGCCACACGTTCATCATAATTTATTAGAATACTCTATGTGCTTCACTTATATTTTTTGAGCTGGGCAGTTGCTCTAGTGCTTCACTTAAATCTTTTTGAGCACGGTGGTGGCTAAAGTTTGAAGAAATAAACTCTCATGCGTCATTTATATTATTTTGAGATTTGATAAGATTGAAATTTTGAAGAAATATTTGCACTCTCATGCATCACTTAAATCTTTTTGAGAGTTGATGATAGTAATGATAATTTGCACAAGATATGAATTTGGTACCAAAGTGATGAATATTCAAGAGGGATATAATAGAAACTTTCATATAGATCATTGGATATGATAAGTGTGATTCCTTGCAATAGTTTTGCGATATGGAAATAATAATATGTGAGTCATGTTAGTGAGTAATTATGATTTAGTAAGAATATTAATGTTAAGGTTTGTGATTCCCTATGCATGCACGTTAAGTCAATAGTTATGCAATAAAATTGTATCCTACTTATGGTGCATTATTCGGTGTTAGTTATGTTCAATGCATGTTTATGACCGTTTTTGTTTTTTGGTTGGTTGCTTCTCAATCTTTTGCTAGCCTTCACTCTTCGAATATATAAGGATATCATCCAAATAAACCACGACAAATTTGTCGAGGTAGTCCATGAAGATATAGTTCATCAATTGAGAGAAGGTTGCTGGAGCGTTGGTTAACCCAAAGGACATGATAGTGTACTCGTAAGAACCATAGCGAGTAACAAAGGCTGTCTTTGGAATGTCCTGTTTACGAACTCGAATCTGGTGGTATCCCAATCTCAAATCAAGTTTAGAGAATACTGAGGAACCAGCAAGTTGATCATACAGATCATTGATTCTGGGAAGCGGATACTTGTTCTGAATTGTTGCTTGGTTGATAGGTCGGTAATCCCGAACCAACCGATTTGTTCCATCCTTCTTCTTAACAAAGAGCAAAGGTGCTCCCCAAGCAGAAGAACTGGGGCAGATGAAACCCTTTTGAAGTGACTTGTCGATTTCCTCCTTAAGCTCAAGGAGTTCATGTGGCGGCATTTTATAGGGACGCTTAGCAATAAGGGTGGTGACTGGTTTTAAGTCGATGACAAACTCGACAGCTCTAACCGGGGGTATTCCTGGAAGTTCTTCTGGAAAGACGTCTGGAAAATCGCGAACGACTGGAACGTTCTCAATTCTCTCAAGAGGTGAAGCATTCAAAGCATTCAGAGCATATATCTGGCTCTCGGCATTCTGAGCTGCTCGGACTGAGTATTGGATTGTCTGGCCAGAAGGGTGTGTGAGTTGAACTTTCTTAGCAGCACAGTCGATGAAAGCATTATGGGCTTCCAGCCAATCCATGTCGAGAATTACATCTATGTTGGATGATTTGAGGGAAACAAGAGAAGCATGGAACACTAGACCTCCAATTATAATGGGAGTGCTATGGCTCACCATGGTGGCACGGCTCTGAGATCCGACGGCGTGAACCGCTAAAGGAGTAGCCAAAGATTCCATAGCTAACCCATGCAACTGAGCAAACAGTTGAGACACAAATGAATTTGATGCCCCTGAATCAAAGAGAACAGTAGCTGCCACTGAATTAACTGGAAGGGTACCCACCTCGGACACTCGCGCTTGACCATTCAGTCACCGGAACCACGCCGGCGACGAGCTCGGGCGGTGGCGCGTTCGGGCGTCGCCGTTTCGAGTGACAGAGCTCGCAAACGAGTGCATCAGGTGGGGAAAGAAGAAGAGGGGCTCACCGGGAACCTGCAGATGTGCAACGTGGGCTCAGGGACGGCTTGACGGCGACAGAGTCGGCGAGGCTCGCCGGCGACCGAAATTTAGGGACGAGGTCGATCCACTCAAGGTGGGGCCCCCCGACTCGATCCCGACCGCGTAGACAACGAGGCGGACCACGACGGAGCTGATGGACACGGAGTCAGCCGGTGAGAGTGGCGGTGGGCGCGCGGGCGAGGTCGGCCATGGCGAAGGTGCTACGGGCGCGAGCGAGAGAGAAGAGGGCGAGCGCGGCTGAGGGGGAAGAAAGATCTGGGGATGTCCCCAAGGTCCACGGCAGCGTTCTTATCCACCCCGCGGCGACTGTAGCGGCGCGGGCGGTGAGGCAGCTCGGCGGGGACGAGCGTGGGTGCGCGCGCTCGGTCGGCCTCCTGCGCGGCAGGAGGTTGACGAAAAGGCCGCCGCTGTTGGGCTGGGCCGCACTGTGTGCATGTAGAGCCCAGTCCAACAGTGCATTTCTCTTCTTTTCCCTTTTTCTTTTCTGTTTATTTATTTCTTTCTGCTTTGCATATTGTTTAGCCACAATTAGACTTTTGCAAAATGTGGTAATGGCCAAATTAAATGATATGGAATATTATGCTCTGCCACAAAAAGGTTTTGAGGCAAGATGATTTCAGTTGAATTTTTATTAAATGAAAATGGATTAAATGCTACTGTTTTGGTACTGTTTTTGGTTGTTAGAGTCATCTAAATAATCCAATTAATGTTGATTTTATTTTTATAATTGCTTTGGGAATATTTGCAATATTATGAACTATTTAATTCCTAGATTTGAACAACTTTTAAATTGACTTTAAAATTGAATTCTCAATTTGAATTGGAATTTGAAATGAGATATGATCCAAATGATGATCAAGCACTGTTAATCATGGTGACCTGGCATTATCAAAAGGGTGATAACTGTAGCTTAATACATGGGTATGTTACATCTATCCGATGTAATCACTTTTTGCGGTGTGTTTGTTGGGATCCGATGAATTGTGAGTTTATGATCAGATTATCCATGAATATTATTTGTGTCTTCTCTGATCTCTTTTATGCATGATTATTATAGCTTCGTATTTCTTCTCCGAGATATTGATTTGGTTTGGCCAACTAGATTTATTTATCTTGCCATGGGAAGAGGTGCTTTGTAATGGGTTTGATCTTGCGGTGCTTAATCCCAGTGACAGAAAGGGACATGACACGTATGTATCATTTCTATTAAGGGTAAAAAGATGGGGTTTATTCATACATGAGTTTATCTTGTCTACATCATGTCATCGTTCTTAAGGTGTTACTCCGTTCTTTATGGACTTAATACACTAGATGCATGCTGGATAGCGGTCGATGTGTGGAGTAATAGTAGTTGATGCAGGCAGGAGTCGGTCTACTTGTCTCGGACGTGATGCCCATATACATGATCATTTCCTTGGATATCGTCATGATTATTTGCTTTTCTATCAATTGCCCAACAGTAATTTGTCTACCCACCGTATGCTATTTTCTTGAGAAAAGCCTCTAGTGAAAACTATGGCCCCCGGGTCTATCTAAATCATATACTAAAACCCTAAAAATGCTTGCTGCACTTTTTCTTTATTTATTTTATTTTGTATTTTTGTTTCAATCTATCTATCTATCACATACAGTTTAATCTTGCAACTTACCACAGAGGGATTGACAACCCCTTGTTTGCGTTGGGTGCAAGGATTTGTTGTTTTGTGTGCAGGTGCTGCTAACGAGGTGTTGCGTGATTCTCCTACTGGATTGATAACCTTGGTTTCATAACTGAGGGAAATACTTATCTCTACTGTACTGCATCTCCCTTCCTCTTCATGGAATTACCAACACAGCAAACAAGTAGCAGAAAGCCGTTTTGACGTCCATCTACCACATTTTATAATCGAAATAAGCAGCAATTGCTAGTAATATCCGTACAGACTTAAGCATAGCTACAGGCGAGAAAGTCTCGTCGTAGTCCACTCCTGGAACTTGTGTGAACCCTTTCGTGACAAGTCTAGCTTCATGGATAGTAATGTTACCATCCGCGTCTATCTTTCTTTTGAAAATCCATTTACAACCAATGGGCTTACCGCCTTCTGGAAGTTCTTCCAAGTTCCAAACTTGGTTTTCGTACATGGATTCCATTACGGATTTCATGGCTTTGTGCCATTCCCTTGAGCTGGGCCCTGCCATCGCTTCCTTGTAGTGCGCAGGTTCATCATCTTCAAGCATGAAGATTTCGTTATGAAACCACTCAGGTGGCTGGATAACGCTACCTGATCTACGCGGTTCAGTTACAAACTTGTCTGAAGTTTCCACATCACATGCGACAACTTTCGGCTCAGTTGTAGGGATAATTTGCGGAATTTTTTCTGGTTCCTTAGCCATATCAACGGTTGCCGAAGATTCACTAATCTCATCTAGTTGTACTGTCCTCCCACTCACTACTTTGGCGAGAAACTCTTTCTCGAGAAAGTGTCCGACCTTTGCAACAAACACTTTGTTCTCGGACTGGTGGTAGAAAGAATACCCAATGGTGTTATTGGGATAACCTACAAAGTAACATTTGTATGATCTGGGATCGAGTTTGCTTGGCTGTAAACGCTTTACGTATGCCACACAACTCCAAATTTTGAGATGCGACACACTAGGTATCTTCCCATGCCACATCTCATGTGGTGTCGTCTCAACAGACTTAGACGGTTCTCTGTTTAATCTATATGCGGAAGTGGGTAGTGCGTGACCCCAAAAGGATATCGGTAGATCTGTAAGAGACATCATCGACCATACCATGTCTAATAGGGTTCGGTTACGTCGTTCCGACATTCGTTTCGCTGTTGAGTTCTGGGAGGCGTAAGCTGTGAAACGATTCCACGGTCACTCAGATGTTGGCTAAACTCATGACTAAGATATTCGCCTCCGCGATTTGATCGCAGAAACTTAATCCTTTTGTTACGATGATTTTCTACCTCATTCTGAAATTCTTTGAACTTTTCTAATGTTTCCGACTTATGCTTCATCAAGTAGATATATCCATACCTACTTAAATCGTCGGTAAAAGTCACGAAGTAGAAATACCCACCCCGTGCTTGCTGATACGTCCATTTTTGCATCATGGTTTGCTACTGTTATTTATAGTGTTTTTAATCAATATAACACTTTCTGGAGCAATTCTAATGCCTTTTCTCTCTTAATATGAAAGATTTACACAAGGAGGGAGATTGCCGGCAGCTGGAATTCTGGACATGAAAAAGCTATGTCAGAGATACCTATTCTGCACATCTCCAAATGAGCTGAAATTTTACGGAGATTTATTTTGGAATAAATAAAAAATACTGGAAGCAAGAAGTACCAGAGGGGGGCACCCAGGTGCCCACGAGGCACCAGGGCGTGCCACCCCCCCCCAGGCGCGCCCTGGTGCCTCGTGGGGCCCCTGGCCAGCCTCTGGCCCCCATTTTCTGGTATATAAGTCCATTTGCCCTAGAAAAAAATATAGAGAAGACTTTCGGGACGGTGCGCCGCTGTCTCGAGGCGGAACTTGGGCAGGAGCACTTTTGCTCTCCGGCGGAGAGATTCTGCCGGGGATACTTCCCTCCGGGAGGGGGAAATCGTCGCCATCGACATCACCAGCGATCCTCTTATCGTGGGAGGACTAATCTTCATCAACATCTTCACCAGCACCATCTCATATCAAACCCTAGTTCATCTCTTGTATTCAATCTTTGTCTCAAAACCTCAGATTGGTACCTGTGGGTTGCTAGTAGTGTTGATTACACCTTGTAGTTGATGCTAGTTGGTTTATTTGGTGGAAGATTATATGTTCAGATCTATTATGCTATTCAACACCTCTCTGATCTTGGACATGAATATGATTTGTGAGTAGTTACTTTTGTTCTTGACAACATGGGAGAAGTCTTGTCATAAGTAATCATGTGAATTTGGTATTCGTTCGATATTTTGATGATATGTTTGTTGTTGATTCCCTTAGTGGTGTCATGTGAACGTCGACTACAAGACACTTCACCATCTTTGGGCCTAAGGGAATGCATTGTGGAGTAGTAATTAGATGATGGGTTGCTAGAGTGACAGAAGCTTAAACCCTAGTTTATGCGCTACTCCGTAAGGTGCTGATTTGGATCCATATGTTTAATGCTATGGTTAGAGAAATCTTAATTCTTCTTTCGTAGTTGCGGATGCTTGCGAGAGGGGGTAATCATAAGTGGGAGGTTTGTTCAAGTAAGAAAAGCACCCAAGCACCGGTCCACCCACATATCAAATTATCAAAGTAGCGAACGCGAATCAAACAAACATGATGAAAGTGACTAGATGAAATTCCCATGTGTCCTCGAGAACGCTTTTCTTACTATAAGAGATCGTTCCGGCTTGTCCTTTGCTATAAAAAGGATTGGTCCACCTTGCTGCACTCATTGTTACTATTGCTACTTGTCACTTGTTACAAATTATCTTGCTATCAAACTACTCATTACCGATAATTTCAGTGCTTGCAGAAAATACCTTGCTGAAAACCGCTTGTCATTTCCTTCTGCTCCTCGTTGGGTTCGACGCTCTTACTTATCGATAGGACTACGATTGATCCCCTATACTTGTGGGACATCAAGACTCTTTTCTGGCGCCGTTGCCGGGGAGTGAAGCGCCTTTGGTGAGTGGAATTTGGTAAGGAAACATTTATATTACGTGCTGAAATTTACTATCACTTGTCACTATGGAAAGTAATCCTTTGAGGGGTTTGTTCGGGGTATCTTCACCTCGACCGGAAACACAAATAGTTGCTCCTCAACCTACTGCACCTACTAAAAATATTTATTATGAGATTCCTCCAGGTATGATAGAGAAACTGCTAGCTAATCCTTATGCAGGAGATGGAACGGTACATCCTGATATGCACTTGATCTATGTGGATGAAATTTGTGGATTGTTTAAGCTTGCAGGTTTATCCGGAGATGGAGTTAAGAAGAAAGTATTCCCTTTATCTTTGGAGGGAAAGGCATTAATGTGGTATAGGCTATGTGAGGATACTGATACATGGGACTGGAACCGATTGAAACTGGAATTCCATCAAAAGTTTTATCCTATGCATTTGGTTCATCGTGATCGGAATTATATATATAATTTTTGGCCTCGTGAAGGAGAAAGCATCGCTCAAGCTTGGGGGAGGCTTAAGTACATGATGTACACATGCCCCAATCATGAGCTCTCAAAAGAAATTATCTTACAGAATTCTTATGCCCGGCTTTCTCATGAGAATCAAACTACGCTCGATTCTTCTTCGACTAGGTCCTTTATGAAGAAAACTATTGAATTCAGATGGGATCTTCTAGAAAGAATTAAGCGCAACTCTGAAGATTGGGAACTCGGCAAAGGTATTGAGTCAGGTATAATACTTGAGTTCGATTGTGTTAAATCTTTTATGGCCACCGATGCTTTTCATAAGTTTAGCACTAAATATGGACTTGACTCTGAGATAGTAGCTTACTTTTGTGAATCATTTGCTACTCATGTTGATATCCCTAAGGATAAGTGGTTTAAATATCATCCCCCTGTTAAAGAAAAGATTGAGGAACCCGTTAGTGTTGAAGAAGAAACAATTGTTTACCATGTTGATCCAGTTGTGCCTAATGCTTAAATTGAGAAACCACCTTTTCCTATTAGGATTAAGAAACATGCTAAAGCTTCAACTGTGGTTAACAAAAGTTATATTAGAGCACCTAGACCCTCTGAACAAATTAAAGTTGAATCTGGTGTTGCTATGGTTAAAGATCTCTTAGTCGATAATATAGATGGGCATGTTATTTACTTTTGTGATGAGGCGGCTAGAATTGCTAAACCTGTTAGAAATGAACAAGATATGTTAGACAAGAACAAGCCCATAGTTGGCACGCCTGTTATTTCTGTTAAGATTGGAGATCATTGCTATCGTGGTTTGTGTGATATGGGTGCTAGTGTGAGTGCTATTCCATTTTCTTTATATCAAGAAGTAATGCATGAAATTGCACCTGTTGAGATTGAAGATATTGATGTTACTATTAAGCTTGCGAATAGAGATACTATTACTTCACTTGGGATTGTTAGAGATGTTGAAGTATTGTGTGGAAAAATCAAATAGCCTACTGATTTCTTAGTACTTGGTTCACAACAAGATAATTTTTGTCCCATTATATTTTTAGGCCTTTGTTGAATACCGTTAATGCTGAAATTGATTGTGTTAAGGAAAAGGTTCGAGTTAAGTTTGGTGATATATCTCATGAGTTTAATTTCTCCAAGTTTCGTAGACAACCTCATGATAAATAATTGACTAGTAAAGATGAAATTATTGGTCTTGCTTCTATTGCCGTACCTCCTACTGATCCGTTAGAACAATATTTGCTAGACCACGAAAACGATATGCATATGAATGAAAGAAATGAAATAGATAAGATGTTCTTTGATCAACCACCTATCCTTAAACATAATTTGCCTGTTGAAACTCTTGAAGGCCCTCCTCCACCTAAGGGTGATCCTGTATTTGAATTGAAGCAATTGCCTGATACATTGAAATATGATTATCTTGATGAAAAGAAGATATATCATGTTATTATTAGTGCCAACCTTTCGGCGCATGAAGAAAAGAGATTACTAAAAACTCTGAGGAAGCACCGTGCTGCTATTGGATATACTCTTGATGATCTTAAGGGCATTAGTCTCACTCTATGTCAGCACAAAATTAATATGGAGCCTGATGCTAAACCAGTTGTCGATCACCAACGACTATTAAATCCTAAGATGAAAGAGGTGGTAAGAACTGAAATATTAAAGCTTCTGGAAGCAGGTATAATCTATCCCATAGCTGATAGTAGATGGGTAAGTCCCATTCATTGTGTCCCTAAGAAAGGAGGTATTACCGTTGTTCCTAATGATAAAAATGAACTCATTCCACAAAGAATTGTAACTGGTTATAGGATGGTAATTGATTTTAGCAAATTAAACAAAGCTACTAGAAAAGATCATTACCCCTTACCTTTTATTGATCAAATGTTAGAAAGACTGTCTAAGCATACACACTTTTGCTTCCTAGATGGTTATTCTGGTTTTTCTCAAATACCTGTATCACAACCCGATCAAGAGAAAACCACCTTTACTTGTCCTTTTGGAACTTATGCTTATAGATGTATGCCTTTTGGTTTATGCAATGCACCTGCTACCTTTCAAAGATGTATGACTGCTATATTCTCTGACTTTTGTGAAAAGATTGTTGAGGTATTCATGGATGATTTCTCCGTTTACGGAACTTCTTTTGATGATTGCTTAAGCAACCTTGATCGAGTTTTGCAGAGATGTGAAGAAACTAATCTTGTCTTGAATTGGGAGAAGTGCCACTTTATGGTGAATGAAGGCATTGTCTTGGGGCATAAAATTTCTGAAAGAGGTATTGAAGTTGATAAAGCTAAGGTTGATGCTATTGAGAAAATGCCATGTCCTAAAGATATTAAAGGTATAAGAAGTTTCCTAGGTCATGCTGGTTTCTATAGGAGATTTATTAAAGACTTCTCTAAAATTTCTAGGCCTCTTGCCAATCTTTTGCAAAAAGATGTTCCATTTGTTTTTGATGATGATTGTATAGAAGCCTTTGAAACACTTAAGAAAGCCTTAACCACTTCACCTATTGTCCAACTACCTGATTGGAACTTGCCTTTTGAAATTATGTGTGATGCTGGCGACTATGCTGTTGGTGCTGTTCTAGGACAGAGAGTTGATAAGAAATTAAATGTTATCCATTATGCTAGTAAAACTCTAGACGGTGCCCAAAGAAATTATGCTACTATTGAAAAAGAATTTCTAGCAGTTGTGTTTGCATGTGATAAATTCAGATCTTACATAGTTGATTCTAAAGTAACTGCTCACACCGATCATGCTGCTATTAAATATCTTATGGAAAAGAAAGATGCTAAACCTAGACTCATTAGGTGGGTTTTATTGCTACAAGAATTTGACTTGCATATTACTGATAGGAAGGGAGCTGAGAATCCCATAGCAGATAATTTGTCTAGATGGAAAATGTTCTTGATGACCCACTACCTATTAATGATGATTTTCCTGATGAACAATTAGCTGTCATAAATGCCTCTCGTAATACTCCTTCATATGCAGACTATGCTAATTACATTGTTGCTAAGTACATACCACCTAGTTTCACATACCAACAAAAGAAAAAGTTCTTCTTTGATTTAAGACATTACTTCTGGGATGACCCACATCTTTATATAGAAGCAGTAGATTGTATTATTAGACGTTGTGTACCTGAGCATGAACAGGAACAAATCCTACGAAAGTGTCATTCCGAAGCTTACGGAGGACACCATGCGGGAGACAGAACTTCACACAAGGTATTACAATCTGGTTTTTATTGGCCTACTCTTTTCAAGGATGCTCGTAAGTTTGTTCTATCGTGTGATGAATGTCAAAGAATTGGTAATGTTCGTAGACATCAGGAAATGCCTATGAATTATTCACTTGCTGTTGAACCATTTGATGTTTGGGGATTTGATTATATGGGACCTTTTCCTAAATCCAATGGGTATACACATATTTTAGTTGCTGTTGATTACGTTACTAAGTGGGTAGAAGCTATTCCATCTAGTAGTGCTGATCATAACACTTCTATTAAAATGCTCAAAGAAGTTATTTTCCCAAGGTTCGGAGTCCCTAGATATTTAATGACTGATGGTGGTTCACATTTTATTCATGGTGCATTCCGTAAATTGCTTGCTAAATATGATGTCAACCATAGAATTGCATCTCCCTATCACCCTCAAACTAGTGGTCAAGTTGAATTGAGCAATAGAGAAATAAAATTAATTTTGCAAAAAACCGTCAATAGATCTAGAAAGAATTGGTCTAAGAAACTTGACGATGCATTATGGGCTTATAGAACTGCTTATAAAAATCCTATGGGTATGTCTCCTTATAAAATGGTTTATGGAAAAGCATGTCATTTACCTCTTGAGTTAGAACATAAAGCATATTGGGCAATTAAAGAACTAAATTATGATTTTAAACTTGCCAGTGAAAAGAGGTTATTTGATATTAGCTCATTAGATGAATGGAGAACCCAAGCTTATGAAAATGCCAAATTGTTTAAAGAAAAAGTTAAAAGGTGGCATGATAGAAGAATTCAAAAATGGGAATTTAAAGTAGGCGAGCAAGTTCTATTGTACAATTCTTGTTTGAGATTCTTTGCAGAAAACTTCTCTCTAAATGGGAAGGACCATATATCATCGAAGAAGTTTATCGCTCCGGAGCCATCAAAATAAACAACTCCGAAGGTACTAATCCAAGAGTGGTGAATGGGCAAAGAATCAAGCACTATATTTCAGGTACTCCCATTAATGTTGAAACTAATATTATTGAAACAATTACACCAGAGGAATACATAAGAGAGACCTTCCGGAACACTCCAAAACCCTGAAAAGAAAGAGGTATGTGATACGGTAAGTAAACCGACTCCAAAAATTCCATAAAAATATTTTATGTCAGTTTTGGAATATTAGAAAAAATACAAAAATAAGAAATAGCCGAGGGGACCCACCTGGTGCCCATGATGGGCACCAGGACGCGCCACCCCCCTCCCCCAGGCGCGTCGTGGTGGCTCGTGGGCCCCTCGTGAGCCTTCCCGACTCCGTTTTCTTCTGGATTACTTGTTTTGCAAGATAAAAATTCTTTATATATACTTTCGAACGTTTTAACCACCGCATCGTAGAAATATCCTCTGTTCTTGTTTCGTGCTATTTTTCTGACAGATCTAGATTGCTATGGCTCCACCAAGCTCTTCCAAGGACAAGTTTTACGAGAAGGTCATCAACCCCTACCTACCGGAGGTGATGAAACACCCTCAAGCCATCGAGATGCGTGAGGGGGTGCTTCACATCCGGGATGTTCAAGGACCCAAGAAGACCGGGAGCGTGGAGTCCAGGCTCGAAGTAGTGGAGCAGGAGATCTTCAAGTGCCAAGGGATGGTGGAACGTGGACTTAGCGCCAACCACTCCATGATCACGGAATTCACCCATAATCACAAGGTGAAGGGCCAATCGATGGGGGACATCATCTTCAAGCTTAATGAACGAATCGACTATCTCCAAGGCCAAATCTATGATCTTCAAAACCAAAATTTTGAGTATGAGGCAAGATTCAAAGGTATGAGTTTAGCTGCAAGTTTCAGGACTCCGGAGACTCGTTCATCTTTTTATGATGGGGAACCTATGCCATGGAAGCCGGAGGACAAGCCCATTACTTCATCACCACCACCATCACCGAAGAAGGATACTTGAGCACATGGGTATGGGCACTCCCCTTGGCTTGTTCCAAGCTTGGGGGAGGTGCCCCGGTATCGTATCACCATCACTTTCATTATCTTTACCTATTTTTAGTTCGATCCTTAGTTATTTCGTGATCTAGTTGAATAAAAGTTTAGTATGATTTATTTTCGAGTGTTAGCTTCGTGATCTATCTATCTATGTAATCGAGTTGAGAGTTATATAATAAAGAGTAGTTTGAGTTTTTGCTTCTTTACTTTCATGTTCCAATTCTAGCAATGAAAATAATGAAAAAGATCATATGCTAATCCTATGGAAAGTAATGACATTACATAAAGAAAAGTATAAGTGGTAAAATTTATTGGAAGTTAACAAACATAGCATTAGTCAATGATGCCATTCATGAAAAAGTTAATAAGGGAAGAGAAGTTTCACATGCAAATATACTATCTTGGACATCTTTTATGATTGTGAGCCCCCATTAAGTATCTTATGTCAAATTGTTGATGTTGGACAAGGAAGACAACGTAATGAATTATGTTTGTTCATATTCACATAGAATTTATATTGTTATGGATCCTCCAACATGTGGTGCTTGCCCAATATCTTTGCTAGCCAAAAATCCGCACCAACTAGAGATACTACTTGTGCATCCAAAACCCATAAACCCAGTTTCATGTCATGAGAGTCCACTATATCTACCTATGGATTGAATAAGATCCTTCAAGTAAGTTGCCATCGGTGCAAAAAGCAGTAAAAAATGCCTCTAAATATGTCTGAATTTTTATTGTAAGGGAAATAAGCTTTGTACGAACTTGTGATGGTAAAGAAATAAAAGCGACAGACTACATAATAAATGTTGCTATCACAAGGGGCAATATAACGTGACGTTCCTTTGCATTAAGAGCTCTTGTATGCAACAACAAAAAGCGCATGACAACCTCTGCTTCCCTATGCGAAGGGCCTATCCTTTACTTTTATGTATTTACTTTTTATGCAAGAGTCAATAGTGTTCTCCTCTACTTCCTTTTTATTTTTTATTCTTTTGTAAGCATCATGTGGTGGGGAAAGATCTAGGCATATATATCCAGTTGGATATGAGTGATCATGAGTTATTATTGTTGACATAACCCTTGAGGTGAATAAGTTGGGAGGCGAACTCACAAGCCCCTATCTTTCTATGTGTCTGGCTGAAACTTTTTGCCCCATGTATATGTCGTGAGTGTTAGCAATCATAGAAGACTAAATGATGGTTGAGTATGTGGACTTGCTAAATAGCTCTTACATGAGACCCTTCCTGAAAATATGATGAATTGCAATTGCATTGTTGACTGAGAACATTGTTTGTTAGCTTTCAAGAAAGTTTATGCCTTATACTCCATTGTTGTGATGAATTGTTACTTGCTCATGAGAAGCTTATGGTAATAAATATTGATGTTATAATAATGATCATGATGCTACTATGACCGTATTTTGTTTTTATCGACACCTCTCTCTCTCTAAACATGTGGACATGATTATCGATATCGGCTTTCGCTTGAGGACAAGCGAGGTCTAAGCTTGGGGGAGTTGATACGTCCATTTTGCATCATGTTTTGCTACTGTTATTTATAGTGTTTTTAATCAATATAACACTTTGTGGATCAATTCTAATGTCTTTTCTCTCTTAATATGCAAGATTTACACAAGGAGGGAGATTGCCGGCAGCTGGAATTCTGGACCTGAAAAAGCTATGTCAGAGATACCTATTCTGCACATCTCCAAATGAGCTGAAATTTTACGGATATTTATTTTGGAATAAATAAAAAATATTGGAAGTGAGAAGTACCAGAGGGGGCCACCCAGGTGCCCACGAGGCACCAGGGCGTGCCACCCCCCCAGGCGCGCCCTGGTACCTCGTGGGGCCCCTGGCCAGCCTCTGGCCCCCATTTTTTGGTATATAAGTCCATTTGCACTAGAAAAATTATAGAGAAGACTTTCAGGATGGTGCGCCGCCGTCTCGAGGCGTAACTTGGGCAGGAGCACTTTTGCTCTCCGGCGGAGAGATTCTGCCGGGGATACTTCCCTCTGGGAGGGGGAAATCGTTGCCATCGACATCACCATCGGTCCTCTCATCGTGGGAGGACTAATCATCATCAACATCTTCACCAGCACCATCTCATCTCAAACCATAGTTCATCTCTTGTATTCAATCTTTGTCTCAAAACCTCAGATTGGTACCTGTGGGTTGCTAGTAGTGTTGTTTACACCTTGTAGTTGATGCGAGTTGGTTTATTTGGTGGAAGATTATATGTTAAGATCTATTATGCTATTCAGCACCTCTCTGATCTAGGGCATGAATATGATTTGTGAGTAGTTACTTTTGTTCTTGAGGACATGGGAGAAGTCTTGTCATAAGTAATCATGTGAATTTGGTATTCGTTCGATATTTTCATGATATGTATGTTGTTGATTCCCTTAGTGGTGTCGTGTGAATGTCGACTACATGACACTTCACCATCTTTGGGCCTAAGGGAATGCATTGTGGAGTAGTAATTAGATGATGGGTTGCTAGAGTGACAGAAGCTTAAACCCTAGTTTATGCGCTATTCCGTAAGGGGCTGATTTGGATCCATATGTTTAATGCTATGATTAGAGAAATCTTAATTCTTCTTTCGTAGTTGCGGATGCTTGCGAGAGGGGGTAATCATAAGTGGAAGGTTTGTTCAAGTAAGAACGGCACCCAAGCACCGGTCCATCCATATATCAAATTATCAAAGTAGCGAACGCGAATCAAACAAACATGATGAAAGTGACTAGATGAAATTCCCATGTGTCCTCGAGAATGCTTTACTTACTATAAGAGATCGTTCCGGCTTGTCCTTCGCTATAAAAAGGATTTGGCCACCTTGCTGCACTCATTGTTACTATTGCTACTTGTCACTTGTTACAAATTATCTTGCTATCAAACTACTCGTTACCGATAATTTCAGTGCTTGCAGAAAATACCTTGCTGAAAACCGCTTGTCATTTCCTATTGCTCCTCCTTGGGTTCGACACTCTTACTTATCGAAAGGACTACAATTGATCCCCTATACTTGTGGGACATCACTTTCCCACCTTCTGAAGACCATGTATCGACTTGCAAATGTGAGCAACCGATCCGGTATCAAATACCCAAGACTTAGAATTTTTGCTAGCAAGCAAAACGGCAATGGCATTAACATGTATAACAGTTATACCTTTTCCGGTTTTTCCGGACTTCGTATCTTCCAGGTACTTCTTGCAGTTCCTCTTCCAGTGTCCGGTGCCCTTGCAGTAGAAGCACTTAGTTTCAGTCTTGGCTCCGCCCTTAGAGGTTCTTTGGCAGCCGGTCTTACCGGAGCCTGATACGACTCCAACGTATCTATAATTTTTGATTGTTCCATGCTATTATAGTATCAATCTTGGATGTTTTATATACATTTACAAGCAATTATATATCATTTTTTGGGACTAACCTATTAACTTAGTGCCTAGTGCTAGTTGCTGTTTTTTGCCTATTTTTGGTTTTCCAGAATATCAGTACCAAACGAAGTCCAAATGCCACGAAACTTTTTGGAGATTTTTTTTCTGGACATAAGAGACACTAGAAGCTTCGGGAGAGGGCCAGAAGACAGAGGAGGTGGCAACGAGCCACCAGGGCGCGCCCCAGGGGGGGTGGTGCGCCCTGGTGCCTCGTGGGCCCTCCTCTGCTCCTTTTGACCTAATTCCACATCTATAAATTCTCGAAAATCGGGAAACCAACAAAGGAGTCACGAAATACTTTTTCCACCGCCGCAAGTTCCTGTTCTCGAGAGATCCCATCTGGAGGCCTTTTCTGGCACTCTGCCGGAGGGGGATTCGATCACAGAGGGGCTCTACATCATCCTTGCTGCCCTTCCGATGATGTGTGAGTAGTTTACCACAGACCTTCGGGTCCATAGTTAGTAGCTAGATGGCTTCTTCTCTCTTTTTGATCTTCAATACAATGTTCTCCTCGATGTTCCTGGAGTTCTATCCGATGTAATCACTTTTTGCGGTGTGTTTGTTAGGATCCGATGAATTGTGAGTTTATGTTCAGATTATCCGTGAATATTATTTGAATTTTCTCTGAACTCTTTTATGCATGATTGTTATAGATTCGTATTTCTCTCCGATCTATTGATTTGTTTGGCCAACTAGATTGATTTATCTTGCAATGGGAGAGGTGCTTTGTAATGGGTTCGATCTTGCGGTGCTCAATCCCAGTGACAGAAAGGGACATGACACGTATGTATCATTGCTATTAAGGGTAAAAAGATGGGGTTTATTCATGCGTGAGTTTACTTTGTCTACATCATGTCATCTTGCTTAAGGCGTTACTCCGTTCTTTATGAACTTAATACTGTAGATGCATGCTGGATAGCGGTCGATGTGTGGAGTAATAGTAGTAGATGCAGAATCATTTTGGTCTACTTGTCTCAGACGTGATGCCTATATACATGATCTTTGCCTCGGATATCGTCATGATTATTTCTTTTTATATCAATTGCCCAACAGTAATTTGTTCACCCACCGTATGCTATTTTCAAGAGAGAAGCCTCTAGTGAAAACTATGACCCTCGGGTCTACCTTTATCATATATTGAAAATCCTAAAAATACCTTGCTGCAATTTTACTTTATTTATTTTATTTTGTATTTTTGTTCGATATATCTATCTATCACCATGTAATTTAATCTTGCAATTAACCGCCAATGGATTGACAACCCCTTGTTCGCGTTGGGTGCAAGGATTTGTTGTTTTGTGTGCAGGTACTGCTAAGGAGTTGTTGCGTGATGCTCCTACTGGATTGATAACCTTGGTTTCATAACTGAGGGAAATACTTATCTCTACTGCACTGCATCATCCCCTCCTCTTCGGAGAAATCCCAGCGCAGCCCACAAGTAGCAGGAAGAATTTCTGGCGCCGTTGCCGGGGAGACATCATCAACATATATCAAGTACCTACGCATAAACCTTCATCTCCTTGCATTTACTTTATTTTCCTTTGCCTCTCGTTTTCATCTCCCCCACTTCTAAAAAGTTTTTACGAAAATACAAAAATATTTTCCGTTTGCCTTTTTCTTGTTTGCTTCTTGCTTGCTTGTTATCTTGTTTGCGTAGCCACAATGTCTCAAGAAAATACAAAATTGTGTGATTTTTCTAATACTAATAATAACGATTTTATTAGTACTTAGATTGCTCCTCCCGCTGCTAGTGCGGAGACTTGTGATATTAATGCCGCTTTGTTAAATCTTGGCATGAAAGAACAAATTTCTGGTAGTCATAATGAAGATGCTGCATCCCATCTTAACACTTTCGTAGAATTGTGTGATATGCAAAAGAAAAAAGATGTGGATAATGATATTGTGAAATTAAAATTATTCCCGTTCTCTTTGCGGGATCGTGCAAAAATTTGGTTTTCATCTTTACCACGAAATAGTATCGATTCTTGGGATAGGTGTAAAGATGCTTTTATTACCGAGTATTTTCCACCCGCAAAAATTATTTCCCTTAGAAACCAAATTATGAATTTCAAGCAACTTGATCATGAACATGTTGCCCAATCTTGGGAAATGATGAAATTAATGATAAGAAATTGCCCTACTCATGGTTTAAATTTGTGGATGATCATACAAAATTTTTATGCGGGATTAAATTTTGTTTCTAGAAATCTTTTAGATTCTGCCGCGGGTGGTACTTTTATGGAGATTACATTGGGAGAAGCTACTAAATTTCTTGATAATATTATGGCAAATTATTCACAATGGCATACTGAAAGAGTTCCTACTAGTAAAAAGGGGAATTTTGTTGAAGAAATTAGTACTTTGAGTGATAAAGTTGATGCGCTTATGAAATTGGTTGCTAGCAAAAATACTCATATTGATCCTAATGATGTGCCTTTATACACCTTGATTGAGCAAAATAATGATCCCGTAGATGTGAATTTTGTCTCGCGAAACAATTTTAATAGTAATGCTTATAGAGGTAATTTTAATCCTAGGCCGTTTCCTGGAAATTCCTCAAATAATTATGGCAATTCCTATGGTAATCCTTATAATAATAATAATAGGATGCCCTCTGATCTTGAAAGTAATATTAAATAATTTATTAAAGCTCAAAAAGTTTTCAACACTACGATAGAAGAAAAATTAAGTAAACTTGATGATATGTCTAAGAGCATTGATATAATCATTCATGATGTGGAAAATCTTAAGACTAAAATTTTGCCACCCAAAATTGATATTAATGAATAAATTAAATGTTTATATGTCTCCAAGGATGAGAGTAAGAAAAGAACCGCTATGCTAAAAGCTAAACGATTTTTTTTAGAAAAAGCGATTCCTCCCGGTTTCTATCATAGTAATGATGAGGATATTAAAATGATTGCTGTTTCATCTATTGATTCCTTGTTTAGCAATATAAAACTTGATGAAAAAGGGACTGAAGGAGAGTCAACTTTAGCTAGTAGGCGTCCCCATAATTCGGAGGGTGAAAATCTTGATGAAAAAATTGATAAAAGTGGGTCTGGAGAGGTAAAAACTTTAACTAGTGATGTGCCCACTCTCTTGGATTACAAAGACTTTAATTATGATAGTTGTTCTTTGATTGAGTGTATTTCTTTGCTACAATCCATGCTAAATTCACCCAACGCTCATGAACAAAATAAGGATTTTACTAAACACATCATAGAAGCGATACAATAGTGCTTGTTGGGAGGCAACCCAATGAATAAAATAAAATTTTGCTTTTTATTTCTGTTCTTGTGTGTTTACAAAATTTTAGCCTCTGTTATGATTGTGTTTTTATGTTTTAATTAGTGTTTGTGCCAAGTAATGCCTTTGGGATGATTTGGAAGATAGTATAATTGATGCGGTTTGGAAAACAGAAAGTTTTGCGTCCAGTGCTGGAATTTTAATTCTGTACTGGAGCGTCAGAAAAATCTGAAATTTTTACACAGTATTGGTATATGAATTTCCCATGTTTTCCTAATTTTCATAATTTTTGGAGTTAAAGAAGTGTAGCTTTTAAATAGATCTTTACAAACTGTTCTGTTTTAGACAGATTCTATTTTTGTTGCATAGTTTGCTTATTTTGATGAATCTATGGATCGTATCAGGGGGTATGAGTCATGGAGAAGTTGGAGTACATTAGCATTATGCCAATATTAAATATGGATCAATTTACTACAGTACTTAAAATTAAAGATTTATTTGTTATACTAACGGATCTCACGAAGGTTTTGTTGAGTTTTGTGTGATTGAAGTTTTCAAGTTTTGGGTGAGATCACGATAGATGAAGGAATAAGGAGTGGCATGAGCCAAAGCTTGGGGATGCCCAAGGCACCCCAAGGTAATATTCAAGGAAGACTCAAGTGTCAAAGCTTGGGGATGCCCCGGAAGGCATCCCCTCTTTCTTCTACCAACTATCGGTAATTTTACTTGGAGCTATATTTTTATTCATCGCATGATATGTGTTTTACTTGGAGCGTCATGTATTATATGTGTCTTTGCTTTGTTTGCTTTTTAGTTTGTCACAATCATCTTTGCTGGACACACCTATTTGAGAGAGCCACACGTTTATCATGATTTGTTAGAATACTCTATGTGCTTCACTTAAATCTTTTGAGCTAGGCAGTTGCTCTAGTGCTTCACTTAAATCTTTTTTAGCACGGCGGTGTCTATATTTTGAAGAAATATTTGAACTCTCATGCTTCACTTATATTATTTTGAGAGTTGATAAGATTAAATTTTGAATAAATATTTGCACTCTCATGCTTCACTTATATCTTTTTGAGAGTTGATAATAGTAATGGTAATTTGCACAAGATATGAATTTGGTCCCAAAGTGATGAATATTCAAGAGGGATATAATAAAATCTTTCATGAAAGATCATTGGATATGATAAGTTTGATTCCTTGCAATAGTTTTGCAATATGGAGATGATAATATGTGAGTCATGTTAGTGAGTAATTGAGATTTAGTAAGAATATTGGTGTTAAGGTTTGTAATTCCCTATGCATGCACATAAAGTCAATAGTTATGCAACGAAATTATATCCTACTTATGGTGCATTATTCGGTGTTATTTTTGTTCAATGCATGTTTATGACCGTTTTCGCTTTTTGTTTGGTCGCTTCTCAATCTATTTGCTAGCCTTCATTTGTACTAAGCGGGAATATTGCTTGTGCATCCAACTCCTTAAACCCAAAGTTGTGCCAAATGAGTCCACCATACCTACCTATATGCAGTATTTCCATGCCGTTCCAAGTAAATTTGCATGTGCCAACTCTAAATTTTCAAAATAATTTTCCGTTTTGTGTGCCCGTACCGCTCATGAAGCGGCAGGGGGTGGCCAATATTTTCCATGCTAGGTGTGTTATTCTCACGATGAGTGTTTATTCACTTGTCATTGCACGAGAGAGTGGCAGGTAATAGGGATGCCCAGTCCCGAAATGAAAAAAATTATTATGATAATAATAATAAATTCCTTGGAAAGTGTTGGTATGGAAGGCACCCGTGGATACGGCTAGCCATGGATTGTGAAAGAATGGTGGAAAGGAAATAAACTTTATTTTTTGTTTGGGAACCGCCTATAATGTGTCTAGCATGGAAGATATTGGGAATTCTCGGTCGTTTTCGTTGACAGGAAAAGCATGCCTCTCAAAATAATTTTATCTCTCTAATTCAAGCTTTGAGCTCTGGCACATCTACAAATCTCTGCTTCCCTCTGCGAAGGGCCTATCTATTTACTTTTATGCAATTTTTATTTTTGAGTCTCCATCTTCTCTTACAAAGCACCAGCTAGAGAGCACTATTGTCATACTTGTGCATTGTGTGTAGCTAATATTGAGTGTGTTTCATGAATGGATCAATGATTGAGCATAATGGGCTAGGGATAACTTTCTTTAGCGTTGATATTTTGAAAGACATGTTTGCTTGTTAGTATGCTTGAGTATTTATGTCTTCATGTCAAACTATAGACTATTGCTTTGAATCATTCAAGTCCAAATATCCATGCTACAAAGAAAAGAGTAAATGATGAATATGATAGGTAGCATTCCACATCAAGAAATTTGTTTTTATCATTTACCTACTCGAGGACGAGCAGGAATTAAGCTTGGGGATGCTTGATACGTCTCCAACGTATCTATAATTTTTGATTGTTCCACGCTATTATAGTATCAATCTTGGATGTTTTATATACATTTACAAGCAATTATATATCATTTTTTGGGACTAACCTATTAACTTACTGCCCAGTGCCAGTTGCTGTTTTTTGCTTGTTTTTGGTTTTCCAGAATATCAGTACCAAACGAAGTCCAAATACCATGAAACTTTTTGGAGATTTTTTTCTGGACATAAGAGACACTAGAAGCTTCGGGAGAGGGCCAGAAGACAGAGGAGGTGGCCACGAGCCACCAGGGCACGCCCTAGGGGGGTGGCGCGCCCTGGTGCCTCGTGGGCCCAACTCTGCTCCGTTTGACCTAATTCCACCTCTATAAATTCTCTAAAATCAGGAAACCAACAGAGGAGTCCACGCAATACTTTTTCCGCCGCCGCAAGTTCCTGTTCTCGAGAGATCCCATCTGGAGGCCTTTTCCGGCACTCTGCCAGAGGGGGATTTGATCACAGAGGGGCTCTACATCATCATTGCTGCCCTTCCGATGATACGTGAGTAGTTTACCATAGACCTTCGGGTCCATAGTTAGTAGCTAGATGGCTTCTTCTCTCTTTTTGATCTTCAATACAATGTTCTCCTCGATGTTCTCGGAGTTCTATCCGATGTAATCACTTTTTGCGGTGTGTTTGTTGCGATCTGATGAATAGTGAGTTTATGATCAGATTATCCATGAATATTATTTGAGTTTTCTCTGAACTCTTTTATGCATGATTGTTATAGCTTCATATTTCTCTCTGATCTATTGATTTGGTTTGGCCAACTAGATTGATTTATCTTGCAATTGGAGAGGTGCTTTGTAATGGGTTCGATCTTGCGGTGCTCAATCCCAGTGACAGAAAGGGACATGACACGTATGTATCGTTGCTATTAAGGGTAAAAAGATGGGGTTTATTCATGCATGAGTTTACTTCGTCTACATCATGTCATCTTGCTTAAGGCGTTACTCCGTTCTTTATGAACTTAATACTCTAGATGCATGCTGGATAGTGGTCGATGTGTGGAGTAATAGTAGTAGATGTAGAATCGTTTTGGTCTACTTGTCTCGGACGTGATGCCTATATATATTATCATTGCCTTGGATATCGTCATGATTATTTGCTTTTCTATCAATTGCCCAACAGTAATTTGTTCACCCACCGTATGCTATTTTCAAGAGAGAAGCCTCTAGTGAAAACTATGGCCCCTGGGTCTACCTTTATCATATATTGAAAATCCTAAAAATACCTTGCTGCAATTTTACTTTATTTATTTTATTTTGTAGTTTTGTTCGATCTATCTATCTATCACCATATAATTTAATCTTGCAATTAACCGCCAAGGGATTGACAACCCCTTGTTTGCGTTGGGTGCAAGGATTTGTTGTTTTGTGTGTAGGTACTGCTAACGAGTTGTTGCGTGATTCTCCAACTGGATTGATAACCTTGGTTTCATAACTAAGGGAAATATTTATCTCTACTGTACTGCATCATCCCCTCCTCTTCGGGGAAATCCCAACGCAGCTCACAAGTAGCAGCGCCCCTTGCCCTTCTTGGACTTGCCTTTCTTTTTTAAACTGACGGTTTTATTCACAAGCAACTCTTGCTTGCGATTTTTCCGCAGTCCTCCTTCCGCAGTTTTCAGCATGGTGAGCACCTTGTTTGGTGTCTTCTCCATCCCATTCATGTTGTAGTTCATGATAAATCCGTCGTAAGACGGGGGGAGTGAAGCAAGCAACACGTCCATCATATGGGCTGGTGGAATTGGAAATTCCAGTGTTTTAAGCCTTTCAGCATAGCCAATCATATTGATCACATGCTCGCCAACTGAACTTCCCTCAGCCATCTTGCACTCCATCATGGTCTTTGTTACATCGTAACGTTCAGACCGTGCATTTTGTTTGTACAGAGCATCCAATTCCCGGATCATATCTCAGGCGTTATGGAATTCAAAACGTTTTTGAAGCTCTGGACTCATGCAAGATAGCATGAGGCACTGCACTAAATTTCAGTCATCATCCTTAGTGGCCCAGACATTTTGTTCATCTTCTCGGGCAGTTGCCGCCGGTTTAGCTGGAAGAATCATGTCAAGCACATACACTTTCTTAGCACTCCTGAGGACAATCCTCAGGGTACGGACCCAGTTCGCATAGTTGTTTCTAGTTGCAGCCAACTTCTCTCTCTCTCTAACATCGGGCCTAAGCTAAATGTGGAGTTGTGAGCCATGTGATCTACAACGGTAAACACAAGTTTCACTTAGACTTTGTTCATAATAAAATTGCACAAGTGAATAAACTATTTTATTCTAAGGTGCGCTCCCACTCAAATCAATATCTCTCATAATTGATTGTGAGTGATTCAAGACCCACATTTCAGTTCAACGCCAAGGATGTATCCATCTCAAGTGACGAGAATTTCAGTTGGTAGGCCAACTTGCCAATCACATCTCTATGTGACTCTTGTTCATCTTTCGATGGGCGTGTTCCGAGCTCAGGACGATCCTCCGGAACGTCAAGACAACCAAGTGATCTCGCTGCAAGGTCTCAACTCACCGGCCTCACACTTCTCTAATCGTTCGTACCCATGTATCCATGTGGTACCCCGAAGAGATAGGTGTCGTGACGGTGCTACACTTGGGAGAACACTAACTACTTGATATTTTTAAGTGAGAGATCACCCTAATAAAAAGCGACTACCGCACAATCAAGAAGGGTGCATCAAAAGGGATAAACATCTCAGGTAATTCATAATAGCATGATATGGTATAGCCCTTTCTGACGGAGAAGTCTTTAATTTCTTCGGCTTTGGCATTTGCATCAGTGTTCACTTTCGTGAAGATTGCCACCACCTTGTCGATGCACCAGATAATATTGCTATCTCTATAGCTAATAAAATTAGTGCATTACATAAGGTTGACATGCAGGTCATTAAAGTGACAATCATATGGCTCCAACCATCATGCCGAATCATGACACCCAGGTCATGTTAATTAATTTACATCATATAGTCATCACATACATAATCAAACTAATATGAGAACTGCTATACCACATCACATGTCATCCTGCAAACCCAAGTTAGATGCCTCTAATCGGTTTATGCAAAATTTTATTTTACGTGGTTTCTAAGGTTTTGACTTAAACCGCAGCTACCAACGTTTATCATCAAGTATGATTATTCAAGTCGCTAGATTAACTTTGCGGGGTGTATGAAGCACGAGATAATAAAATCTCGAACCCCATACTGAACTTTGTCATACGCATGACCCCCGTGCAGATCACATCTGCATTGCCCTTTAGTCTGCGAAATTTCATCTTTCTTTTAATTATGGTGGAACCCAAAGAACTGATAGCACTTCGTTGATCAATCAGGATCGCGGATTGCCAGAACTTTGTGAGATTCCACCATGCCGTTTCAAGATCAGAAATACGCAAATTCTAGGGAAGCAACAAGAACATCGGGTAATAGATTTCATCTGCTACCCGCATAAATAATTTTCAGCAATAGATCTCATCTACTACAAAATTATATTATGCAATACCCATACATCACTATGTATTCTAGATCATAACCTCCATCTACGCATAGCACGGCTCTTGATGCCACTATAAGGGAACGCGACAGAAAACAAAAAATTTCTGCACTACGAACATTCCCAAGATCACTATGGAGATGCATACAGGGTTTTTGATCTGATCATTACCGACTCGTAGCGCAACGGAAGTAGAGCCGATGAAGATCGGCGGTGCAGATCCCCGCAGCTAGGATTTACAACCTCCCAACCGCGAGGATGTTCTCCCTCGTCAGCTCCTCAGACAGCCCTTCGGGAGGTGGTCGGATAGTCCCTCAGACAGTGTCACGGACAGCCCTTCAGGAGGCACCCTCAGAATCTCGGACGGTCACTTGGATAGTCCTTCGGGAGGCACACTCGAACTAAGATCGAAACTACGACCTCTCTACCAGGTTGCACACATACGGTGTCCGCTATCCGACAGGGCTTTGATACGTCTCCATCGTATCTATAATTTTTTATTGTTTCATGCCAATATTCTACAACTTTCATATATTTTTGGCAACATTTTATATTATTTTTGGGACTAACATATCGATCCAGTGCCCAGTGCCAGTTCCTGTTTTCTGCTTATTTTTGTTTCACAGAAAATCCATATCAAAAGAAGTCCAAATGGAATAAAATTTTACAGAGAATTATTTTGGAATATATCTGATTTTTGGGAGGTGGAATCAACCCAAACGAAAGCCCACAACCTCCACAAGGCAGATGGGCACGACCCCCCCCCTCAGGCCGCGTGGTGGTGCCTTGTGGGTGATGTCTACTACACAACTTGTTCTTGTAGACTCGTGTTGGGCCTCCAAGCGCAGAGGTTTGTAGGACAGTAGCAATTTTCCCTCAAGTGGATGACCTAAGGTTTATCAATCCGTGGGAGGCATAGGTTGAAGATGGTATCTCTCAAGCAACCCTGCAACCAAATACAAGAAATCTCTTGTGTCCCCAACACACCCAATACAATGGTAAATTGTATAGGTGCACTAGTTCGGCGAAGAGATAGTGATAAAAGTGTAGTATGGATAGCAGATATAGGTTTTTGTAATCTGAAAATATAAGAACAGCAAGGTAGCAAAAAGTAAACGGGCATAAAAACGGTATTGCAATGCTTAGAAACAAGGCCTAGGGTTCATACTTTCACTAGTGCGATCTTCCAACATTGTTGCCATAGTTGAATCATATGTAAATCCCTCACGTGCGACAAAGAGTTCACTCCAAAGTCACAAATAGCGGAGAACAAACGAAGAAATTGTTGTAGGGTACGAAACCACCTCAAAGTTATCCTTCCCGATCAATCTTATGAGCCATCCCCATTAATTGTCACGAACAGCCCTAGAGTTCGTACTAGAATAACACCTTAAGATACACATCAACCAAAACCCTAATGTCACCTATGCACTCCAATGTCACCACGAGTACCCACGGGTTTGATTATACGATATGCATCACACAATCTCAGATTCATCTATTCAAACCAACACAAATAACTTCGAAGAGTGCCCCAAAGTTTCTGCCGGAAAGTCAAGACGAAAACGTGTGCCAACCCTTATGCATAAATCCCCAAGGTCACGGAACCCGCAAGTTGATCACCAAAACATACATCAAGTGACTCAAGTGAATATCCCATTGTGACCACATATATCCATATGCAAGACATACATCATGTGTTCTCAAATCCTTAAAGACTCAATCCAATAAGAAAACTTCAAAGGGAAAACTCAATTCATCACAAGAAGATAGAGAGGGGAAAACTCCATATGATTCATCTATATCAACAAAGCTCGCGATACATCAAGATCGTGCCATCTCAAGAACACGAGAGATAGACATCAAACACATAGCTACTGGTACAAACCCTCAGCCCCGAGGGTGAAGTACTCCCTCCTCGTCATGGAGACCTCCGAGATGATGAAGATAGCCTCCGGTGATGATTCCCCCCTCCGGTAGGGTGCCGGAAAAGGGCTGTAGATTAGATCATGGAGGTACAGGGACTTGCGGCGGCGTAAAAACTCATCTAGGTTAACTTTCGGGTGTTTCTAAATATATATGATTTTTTGGCGTTGGAATCACGCGAAGAAGGGCCACAGGGGGCCCACGAGGCACCAGCGCACGCCTGGGGGGGTGGCGCGCCCTGGTGACTCGTGGAGCCCCTGTGGGTCTTCTGGCCTCCTCCCGAAGATTCTAGTGTTTATCTTGGCCAATAAAAAATCTCAAAAAAGTTTCGTGGCATTTGGACTTCGTTTGGTATTGATTTTCTTTAAAACAAAAATAGGGCAGAAAACAGCAACTAGCACTGGGCACTAGGTCAATATGTTAGTCCATGAAAATCATATAAAAGCCATATAAAAGTGCACCAAAATCATACAAAACTATAATAAACATGGCATGAATACTTCATAAATTATAGATACGTTGGAGACGTATTAGTGGGCACACCGTAATTCGGTTGGGGCTTTTCTTCGGGCACAAGGAATCTTATATCGAGAAAAAAATTGTGTTAAAATTTCAGCGCAATCGGAGTTACGGATCTCCGGGAATATAAGAAACGGTTTTCGGCCAAAAAACAGGAACGCGAAACAGAAGAGAAATAGAGAGAGAGATCCAATCTCGGAGGGGCTCCTCCCCTCCGGGAGCCATGGCGGCCATGGACCAGAGGGGAAACTCTCCTACCATCTAGGGGGGAGGCCAAGGAAGAAGAAGGAGGAGGGGGCCTATCTCCCCCTCTCTCCCGGTGGCGCCGGAACGCCGCCGGGGCAACCATCGTGACGGCGATCTACACCAACAACTTCGCCGCCGTCAACACCAACTCTCTCCCTCTATGCAGCGGTGTTACACCTCTTCTCCCTGCTGTAATCTCTACTTAAACATGGTGCTTAATGCTATATACTATCATCCAATGATGTATGGCAATCTATGATGTTTGAGTAGATTTGTTTTGTCCTATGGGTTGATTGATCATCGTGCTTGGTTTGAGTTGTATGTTTTATTTTGGTGCTGTCCTATGGTGCCCTCCGTGTCACGCAAGCGTGAGGGGTTCCCGCTATAGGGTTTGCAATATGGTCATAATTCTATTATAGTGGGCGGCTAGAGTGACAGAAGCTTACACCCGAGTAAGGGGGTTGTTGCGTATGGGAGTAAAGAGGACTTGTTACTTAATGCTATGGTTGGGTTTTACCTTAATGATCTTTGGTAGTTGCGGATGCTTGCTAGAGTTCCAATCATAAGTGCATATGATCCAAGTACGGAAAGTATGTTAGCTCATGCCTCTCCCTCATATAAAATTGCAATAATGATTACCGGTCTAGTTATCGATTGCCTAGGGACAAATCCTTCTCTTGTGTTACAAAAGCTCTCTACTAAACAACTAACTTTTATTATCTTGCAAATTACTCGTAGTTTTATTCTCGCAAATTACTCCTAGTTTTATTCTTGCAAAGTAGTTTTATTCTTGTTCTAGGTAAAGCGAACGTTAAGTGTGCGTAGAGTTGTATCGGTGGTAGATAGAACTTGAAGGGAATATTAATTCTACCTTTAGCTCCTCATTGGGTTCGACACTCTTATTTATCGAAAAAGCTACAATTGATCCCCTATACTTGTGGGTGATCAAGACCTTTTTCTGGCGCCGTTGCCGGGGAGCAATAGCGTGGGGTTGATATTCTCGTGCGTGCTTGTTTGCTTTATCACTAAGTAGTTTCTATTTTGTGCTCTTGTTTTCTATCTTTAGTTATGGGTGGGAAACATAAAATACCAAAAAAATAGTTGTACTTGCTAAACCAATGGTTGAAGAACCACCCAAAATCTATCATACTGCTGAAGCTTTCTACTTGGATCATCTTCGATCCGTTTGTGCTCGTGCTAAAAACCCAACTAGCTTAGTTGAGGGAAAATCATTAGATGAGCATGCTTATTTTGTGCGACACCGCTTGTCTCAAAAAGGGAAACTCTTATGGCATCATATTAATACTTTGAATTGCTATGCTTGGAATTTATGTGAAATAAATTATTTTACTTGTTGTTCTGAAGACCCTAAAAAACACCTTCAGTACCAATGTGAGTTTAAGGATAATGGAATCTTATCTTCTTATGCCAGAGGTGTTTATAGTTACTATGATGTTGAACAAATAGAAGAATTTGTTCCTTTTAAGGGTTCATATGAAATTGCTTCTTTGATTGAAAAGTGTGATGCTACTCTTTACAAATCTGAAAATTTTGCCATACTTAAATATTGCTCTGAAAACTATGCTTCTAATGCTTATGTGAAAGAATATATTGAGGACACCTACGCAGTCCAAGAAGAGACTAATATTTTGTAGGAATCTATGGAAGAAGAAATTGATGACACTGTGAGCTCATTAGATGAAAAAATTGAGGAGGAGAGCGAAGAACAAAAGGAGGAAGAGCGGATTGATCACCCATGCCCACCTTCTAATGAGAGTAACTCTTCAACTCATACATTGTTTAATTTCCCTTCGTGCTTACCGAAGGATGAATGCTATTGCTATGATCCCTTGGATTCGTTTGAAATATCCCTTTTTGATGAAATTGATGCTTGCTATGCTTGTGGCCATGATGCCAATATGAATTATGCTTATGGAGATGAACTTGCTATAGTTCCTTATGTTAAGAATGAAATTGTTGCTATTGCACCTACACATGATAGTCCTATTATCTTTTTGCATTCTCCAAACTACACTATATCAGAGAAGTTTGTGCTTCTTAAGGATTATATTGATGGGTTGCGTTTTACCGTTGCACATGATGATTTTGATGAAAATAATATGCATGTGCTTGCTGCTCCTACTTGCAATAATTACGAGAGAGGAACTACATCTCCGCCCCTCTATGTTTCCAATACGATAAAATTGCAAGAAACTGTTTATACTATGCATTGGCCTTTACTTGATGTGCATGAATTGTTCTTTTATGACATGCCGATGCATAGGAAGAGAGTTAGACTTCGTCATTGCATGATATATGTTGCTTTGTGCTCCTTACTAAATTACAAATCATTGTTAATTAAAATTGGCTTTGATATATGATACGTCAATTTTGCATCATGTTTTCCTATTGTTATTTATAGTGTTTTTAATTAATATAACACTTTGTGGAGCAATTCTAATGCCTTTTCTCTCTTAATATGCAAGATTTACATAAGGATGGAGATTGCCGGCAGCTGGAATTCTGGACCTGAAAAAGCTACGTCAGAGATACCTATTCTGCACATCTCCAAATGAGCTAAAATTTCATGGAGATTTATTTTGGAATAAATAAAAAATATTGGAAGAAAGAAGTACAAGAGGGGGCCAACCAGGTGCCCACGAGGCACCAGGGCGCGCCACCCCCCCCCCCCCCCGGCATGCCCTGGTGGCTCGTGGGGCCCCTGGCCAGCCTCCGGTGCCCATGTTTTGGTATATAAGCCCTTTTCCCAGGAAAAACTAAGGAGAAGACTTTTGGGACAGAGCAACGCCGTCTCGAGGCGGAACTTGGGCAGCAGCACATTTGCTCTCCGGCGGAGCGATTCCGCCGGGGATACTTCCCTCCGGGAGGGGGAAATCGAAGCCATCGACATCACCAACGATCCTCTCATCGTGGGAGGACAATCTTCACCAACATCTTCAACAGCACCATCTCATCTCAAACCCTAGTTCATCTCTTGTATTCAATCTTTGTCTCAAAACCTCAGATTGGTACCTGTGGGTTGCTAGTAGTGTTGATTACATCTTGTAGTTGATGCTAGTTGGGTTATTTGGTGGAAGATTATATGTTCAGATCCAATATGCTATTTAATACCCCTCTGATCTTGGACATGAATATGATTTGTGAGTAGTTACTTTTGTTCTAGAGGACATGGGAGAAGTCTTGTCACAAGTAATCATGTGAACTTGGTATTTGTTCGATATTTTGATGATATGTATGTTGTTGATTCTCTTAGTGGTGTCATGTGAACGTCGACTACATGACACTTCATCATCTTTGGGCCTAAGGGAATGCATTGTGGAGTAGTAATTAGATGATGGGTTGCTAGAGTGACAGAAGCTTAAACCCTAGTTTATGCGCTATTGTGTAAGGGGCTGATTTGGATCCATATGTTTAATGCTATGGTTAGAGTTATCTTAATTCTTCTTTCGTAGTTGCGGATGCTTGCGAGAGGGGGTAATCATAAGTGGGAGGCTTGTTCAAGTAAGAACAGCACCCAAGCACCAGTCCACCCACATATCAAATTATCAAAGTAGCGAACGCGAATCAAACCAACATGATGAAAGTGACTAGATGAAATTCCCATGTGTCCTCGAGAACGCTTTGCTTATTATAAGAGATCTTTCCTGCCTGTCCTTTGCTACAAAATGGATTGGGTTACCTTGCTGCACCTTAGTTACTATTGCTACTTGTCACTTGTTACAAATTATCTAGCTATCAAACTACTTGCTACCGATAATTTCAGTGCTTGCAGAAAATACCTTGCTGAAAACCGCTTGTCATTTCCTTCTGCTCCTCGTTGGGTTCGCACTCTTACTTATCGAAAGGACTACGATTGATCCCCTATACTTGTGGGTCATCAATATACCTTGGGATCCGGGTGGATCGATTGCTTGATCACTTTATGCCTAGCTTAATGGCTGTAAAGAAAGCGTTACCTGAGAGACAACCCAGAAGTTTTAGAGAGTCATTTATTTCTGTTGTGTGCTTTTTAAAAGTTTAAAAAACAAAAAAAAATATAGAGGGGAACCTAAAAACTTTTTCAAAAAGGGAAGCGATTGGAAGGTTATGCATTGGAGAAGTGAGGGTCGACCTTGAACACTTGTGTTCATGCTCATGGAAACAATGTAGAATTTTTCATGGAAGTTTCTCACAAAAATAATTATCCCCTTGTATAAATCCATTGTATTATAAAAATAATGTGCCAAGATTTACCTTTAGGATGATTAAATTGCTTGCTTGGTGTGTGCTTGAATTTTTCTTATTTTACTTGGCCTTGCAAAAATTCTGAAATTTTTACACAATACTGCTATGCAAATTTTTTATTTTGTCCTAATTTTTCAGAATTTTTTGAGTTACAGAAGTATATGTTTCATTTGCATCTTTACAGACTGCCCTGTTTTCACAGATTGCTGTTATAGTTTCTTTATTTGCGTATGTTTGAAATCTTGTTGAGCCCCATTGACTTGGGAGCCATAGAATTGTGATAGAATACAGTGGTTAATGTTTGATTATAATAATACAATAATGTTATAGCAGGACATGATGGGATTTGATGTTATATGTACTAACCACTCTAATAAAAAGTTCGGTTAAGTTTTGTGTGGATGAAGTGTTCGAAGAACGAGGAGGTATCGATATGAGGAGAATAAGGAGAGGCAAGAGTTCAAGCTTGGGAATGCCCAAGGCACCCCAAGTAAATATTCAAGGATACTCAGGCGTCTAAGCTTGGGGATGCCCCGGAAGGCATCCCATCTTTCTTCGACAATTATCGGTATGTCTCGGTTTTTGTTTTGTTCACATGATATGCGTAAATTCTTGGAGCGTCTTTTGTGTTTACTTTTCCCTTTTAATAATGTACCATGCTGGTATGAGATAGTCCTTGGTTGATTTATAGAATGTTGCACTTCACTTATATCTTTTGAGTATGGCTTTATAGAATGCTTCATGTGCTTCACTTATATCATTTGAAGTTTGGATTGCCTGTTTCTCTACATATAGAAAACCGTTATTTGTAGAATGCTCTTTTGCGTCACTTATATTTATTAGAGTGTGGTCTTTTGTAGAAAGAATTAAACTCTCATGCTTCACTTATATCTATTTAGAGAGTCAACAGGAATTGGTCATTCACATGGTTAGTCATAAAATCCTACATAAAACTTGTAGATCACTGAATATGATATGTTTGATTCCTTGCAATAGTTTTGCGATATTAAGATGGTGATATCTGGGAGGTACTAGTGAATGATTGTGGTTTAGTAAGAATATTTGTGTTAAGGTTTGTGATTCCCGAAGCATGCACGTATGGTCTGTCGTTATGCTAAGAAGTTGGAGCATGATTTATTTTTGATTGTCTTCCTTTGTGTGGCGCTCGGGGGCGCGCGTTGATTAACTCCTACCAACCTCCCCCCTAGGGGCATGAGTAGTAGTACTTTGCTTCGAGGGCTAATAGACTTTCGCAATAAGTATGTGAGTTCTTTATGACTAATGTGAGTCCATGGATTATACGCACTCTCACCCTTCCGCAATTTGCTAGCCTCTTCGGTACCGTGCATTGCCCTTTCTCACCTCAAGAGTTGGTGCAAACTTCGCCGGTGCATCCAAACCCCGTGATATGATACGCTCTATCACACATAAGCCTCCTTATATCTTCCTCAAAACAACCACCATACCTACCTATCATGGCATTTCCATAGCCATTCCGAGATATATTGCCATGCAACTTCCATCATCATCATATACATGACTTGAGCATTCATTGTCATATGGCTTTGCATGATTGTAAGATAGTGATGTCTACTACACAACTTATTCTTGTAGACTCGTGTTGGGCCTCCAAGCGCAGAGTTTTGTAGGACAGTAGCAATTTCCCCTCAAGTTGATGACCTAAGGTTTATCAATCCGTGGGAGGCGTAGGATGAAGCTGGTCTCTCTCAAACAATCCTGCAACCAAATACAAGAAATCTCTTGTGTCCCCAACACACCCAATACAATGGAAAATTGTATAGGTGCACTAGTTCGGTGAAGAGATGGTGATACAAGTGTAGTATGGATAGTAGAAATAGGTTTTTATAATCTGAAAATAAAAAAACAGCAATGTAGCAAGTAACAATAGTGAGCACAAATGGTATTGCAATGCTTGAAAACAAGGCCTAGGGTTCATACTTTCACTAGTGCAATCTCTCAACAATGCTAACATAATTGGATCATATAACAATCCCTCAATGTGCGATAAAGAATCACTCCAAAGTTCCTATTAGCGGAGAACATAAGATAGAAATTATTTGTAGGGTACGAAACCACCTCAAAGCTATCCTTTCCGATCGATCTATTGAGCCATTCCTATAAGTGTCACAAACAGCCCTAGAGGTCGAACTAAAATAACACCATATGATACACATCAACCAACTCTAATGTCACCTAGATACTCCAATGTCACCACAAGTATCCGTGAGTTGATTATACGATATGCATCAAACAACTTCAAAATCATAATATTCAATCCACACAAAGAACTTCAAGGAGCACCCCAAAGTTTCTATCGGAGAAAAGAAATGAAAACGTGCATCAACCCCTATGCATAGATTACCCCAATGTCACCGAAGGAATCCGCGAGTTGAGTGCCAAAACATATATCAAGTGAATCAATATAATACCCCATTGTCACCATGGGTATTCATATGCAAGACATACATCAAGTGTTCTCAAATCTGAAATATTCAATCCGACAATAACGAAACCTCAAAGGGATAAGATTCGATTCATCACAACAAGGATAGAGAGGGAAGAAACACCATATGATCCAACTATATTAACAAAGCTCGCGGTAAATCAAGATCGTGTTAGATCAAGAACACGAGAGAGAGAGAGATCAAACACATAGCTACTAGTACACACCCTCAGCCCCGAGGGTGAACTACTCCCTCCTCGTCATGGAGACCGCCGGGATGATGAAGATGGCCTCCGGTGATGATTCCCCCCTCCGGCAGGGTGCCGGAAAAGGGCTCCAGATGGGATCTCCTTGGTACAGAGGCTTGCGGCGGCGTAAAAACTCATCTAGGTTAACTTTCGTGGGTTTCTGAATATATATGATTTTTCAGCGTTGGAATCATGCAAAGAGGTGCCACAGGGGGCCCACAAGGCACCAGGGCACGCCTGGGGGGGCAGGCGTGCCCAGGTGGCTCGTGGGGCCCCTGTGGCTCTTCTGCTGCTCCTCCGAAGCTTCCAGGGTTTGTTTCCTTCCAGAAAAAATCGCCAAAAAATTTCGCTGCATTTGGACTTCATTTGATATGGATTTTCTGGAAAACCAAAAACAAGCAGAAAACAGCAACTGGCACTGGGCACTAGGTCAATATGTTAGTCCATAAAAATCATATAAAAGCCATATAAAAGTACACCAAAATCATACAAAACTATAATAAACATGGCATGAATACTTCATAAATTATAGATACATTGGAGACGTATCAGCATCCCCAAGCTTAATTCCTGCTCGTCCTCGAGTAGGTAAATGATAAAAGAAATAATTTATGAAGTGTGAATGCTAGCATAGTGCATAAGTTTGATCAATGATAATTTCAATCACTTTTTCTAGCATCATAACAGCAACTTTTTCTCATAAAACTCATCTTGATAAAGTAGCAATTAAAAACAGAAATTTTGATGTGGGATGCTACCTATCATAATCATCATATAATCTTTTCTTTTGTGGCATGGACACTTGGACTTGAATGATTCAAAACAATAGTCTATAATTTGACATGAAGACATAAATACTCAAGCATACTAACAAGCAACCATGTCTTTCAAAATATCAATGCTAAAGAAAGTTATCCCTAGCCCATTATGCTCAATCATTGATCCATTCATGAAACACACTCAATATTAGCTACACACAATGCACAAGTATGACAATAGTGCTCTCTAGTTGGTGTTTTGTAAGAGAAGATGGAGACTCAAAAATAAAAATTGCATAAAAGTAAATAGATAGGCCCTTCGCAGAGGGAAGCAGAGATTTGCAAATGTGCCAGAGCTCAAGGCTAAAATTAGAGAGATAAAATTATTTTGAGAGGCATGCTTTTCCTGTCAACGAAAACGACCGAGAATTCCCAATATCTTCCATGCTAGACACATCATAGGCGGTTCCCAAACAGAAAATAAAGTTTATTTCCTTTCCACCATTCTTTCACAATCCATGGCTAGCCGTATCCACGGGTGCCCTCCATACCAACACTTTCCAAGGAATTTTGTTGTTATTAATTTTTGATTCATTGTGGGACTGGGCATCCCTATTACCAACCATCCTCTCGTGCAATGACAAGTGAATAAACACTCATCGTGAGAATAACACAGCTAGCATGGAAAATAATGGCCACCCCCTGCCACTTCATGAGCGGTATGGGCACACAAAACAGAAAAAATATTTTGAAAATTAGAGTTGGCACACGTAAATTTACTTGGAACGGCATTGAGATACCGCATATAGGTAGATATAGTGGACTCATTTGGCACAACTTGGGTTTAAGGATTTTGGATGCACAAGCAGTATTCCCGCTTAGTACAAATGAAGGCTAGCAAATGGATTGAGAAGCAACCAACCAAAAAGCGAAAACGGTCATAAACATGCATTGAACATAACTAACACTGAATAATGCACCATAAGTAGGATATAATTTCGTTGCATAACTATTGACTTTACGTGCATGCATAGGGAATCACAAACCTCAACACCAATATTCTTACTAAACCATAATTACTCACTAACATGACTCACATATTATCATCTCCATATCGCAAAACTATTGCAAGGAATCAAACTTATCATTTCCAATGATCTATATGAAAGTTTTTATTATATCCTTCTTGAATATCCATCACATTAGGACCAAATTCATATCTTAAGCATATTGCCATTACTATTGTCAACTCTCGAAATAATATAAGTGAAGCATGAGAGTGTATGTATTTCTTCAAAATATAATCACCACCGTGCTCAAAAAGATATAAGTGAAGTACTGGAGCAAATGACAAACTACTCCAAAAAGATATAAGTGAAGGTCAAATGAGTAGTTAAGTAAATAGGTAGCTATGTGAGGATTCTCTCTCATTTAAGATTTCAGATCTTGATAATTTTATTCAAACAACAAACAAAACGAAAATAAAAGGACACTCCAAGAATAGCACATATCATGTGAAGAAGTAAAAACTTAGGCTAACCGATAGGTGTTGATGAAGAAAGGTGGGATGCCAACCGGGGCATCCCCAAGCTTAGTTGCTTGAAACTTCTTAGAATGTTATCTTGGGATGCCTTGGGCATCCCCAAGCTTGAGCTCTTATGTCACCTTAATTCCTCTCATTATGGCTTCTCCTAAATCTTAAAAACTTCATCCACACAAAACTCAACAAGAACTCGTGAGATAAGTTAGTATAAATCAACTCAAAACCTTAATATTCTCTACTGTAGAAAATCACAAAAATTATGATTAAACATTGCATACTAAATGCCTCTTCATATTTAATACTCCTATCCATAAATAGAAACATTAAACACGCAAACATATGCAAACAATGCAACTATAATAGCAATCTGCCAAAACAGAACAGTTTGTAAAAGGGGAAAAAGAATCCATAATTCCCTAACTCCAAAAATTCTGAAAACTTACCACATGACAGAGAACTCATGCATTCTTACTGTGTAAAAATTTCAGATTTTTATCATGTTTTGACTATTCAGGAATATTCTAGACATAACAGAAAACTTTCTGTTTTCAAACAGCAACACATGAACTTGCAAACTGAGCATGGTAAAGGATATAATTGGCATTTTATTGAACTAAAAGACACAAAAATGATTATTGATAACAGAAAGCAAATATCAACAGAATAAAATGACGCTCCAAACAAAACTCATATTACGTAATGAATAAAAATATTGCTCCGAGTGAGGTTACCGATAGTGTTGAAGACGAAAGAGGGGATGCCTTCCGGGGCATCCCCAAGCTTAGACGCTTGAGTCTTCCTTGAATTTTACCTTGGGGTGCCTTGGGAATCCCCAAGCTTAGGGTATTGCCACTCCTTATTCTCCTCATATCGATATCTCACCCAAAACTTGAAAACTTCAATCACACAAAACTTAACGGAACTTCGTGAGATAGGTTAGTATGATAAAAATAAATCATCCACTTAGGTACTGTAAAGACAAGATTCATAATTGTTCTCACACAATTCCTACTGTATTCTATCATTTCCACAATTAATATTACTCAATATAAGCTATGGAAACACTAAAACAAGCAAACTATGAATCGAAAACAGAATCTGTCAAAAACAGAACAGCGTGTAGTAAGCGATTTAAAAACCATACTTATGTACGTCCAAAAATTCTGAAAAATTAGGAAAACGTAAAAAATTTGTAACCCAATGCTTTGTAAAAATGTCACAATTTTTTCACGCTCCAGTACAGAATAGAAATTCCAGCACTGGACACAAAAGTTTCTGTTTTTGCACAGAATCAAATCAACAAGCATCCACACTATCCCAAAGGCTTTACTTGGCACATTATTGAAAGAAAACATATAAAACATGATTAATACAGTAGCTTAATCATGTGGACACACAAAAACAGTAGGTATAAGTATTGGGTTGTCTCCCAACAACCGCTTTTCTTTAATGCCTTTTAGCTAGGCATGATAATTTTTATGATGCTCACATAAAAAGTGAAGAATTGAAACATAACGGGAGCATTATGAATCATATGTTCCTCTCTCATAATAATTTTCAGTAGCATCATGAATGGATTCATCAATATAGCTATCATATAAAGCATTATTTTCATGATCCACAAGCATAGAATTTTTATTACTCTCCACACAAGCAATTTTCTTCTCATTCATAATAGTGGGAGTATAGTATGAAACTCGAATGCTATAAATTGTTTCCTCATTAAAAGAGTGATGTTCAGTAAAAGGATTATAACAAGTATTATAATAATAATCATCACTATTTTTCATAACATAAGTATCATCACAATAATCATCATAGATAGGAGGCATGAAATCATCATACCAAATTTGATCATTCAAAGTAGGGGGACTAAAAAGATCATCTTCATTAATTATAGCATCTCCAAGCTTGGGACAAACATCAATTGCAGCAAATAAATTCTCAAACATGTCATTCTCATCAAACATACCATCCCCAAGCTTGTGGCTTGGCATATCATAAGCATAATCACTCTCATCATTAATAGTATGAACAGCACCAATAGTATAACAATTATTATCATCATAATTTTCTAAGTTAGTGACAAAAAGATTTTCAAGATTATAAGAAGTATCATTATTTTCCCAATCATAATCATCACAAGGAGTAATATGCATAACAAAATCATCCTCAATAGCTCCTTCGGACATTGTGCCATAAGACAAAGAAGCAATATCATCATCAAGTGTATCATCTTCCACAATTATTTTTGATTCATTCTCATTAGGCACAACAATAATAGGAGCAACATTATTTGGGAGGGATACCTTTTTACCTCTACTCTTTCTTCTTTTCTTCTTCTTCACCACATCATGTGTGGGTTTAATCAATTTTTCCGAGCTTCTTATTGATGAGATTGGTTGAATAGGAAGCTCCTCCTCGTCACCTATTTCATCATGAGATACAATAGGAGGGAAAGTGGAAATCTTTACCCTTTCATTAGTGTTCCTTTTATATTCTATTGGTTTTCCCGTCTTTCTATAGTTGGCAATATAAGCATTCTCATTGCAATTTACCACACAAAACATATAGATTTCCTCTAGATTAGTTTCAATATTGTCTGTGAGAATGAATACTTCAAACCAACTATTTTTATGTGACAATTCCTCACACCCCAAAAATAGATAAAGTTCATTAGATAGTTCAAGGGCGGTCAAGTCATTAAAATATTTAGCCATGATTCGATCATGAAAAAGTATGCATTGAAAATTAAGGTGACCAACTTTATTGCAAAGTTCACAAGTAATGGGATGAAGATAGCATAATTTTGTAGCAAATTCATCTATCACTTTGAGCAAAAAATTGGTTCTATCATGTTTATGCTTCTTACAAAATCTATCATCCCTATAAGGCATGTCTGCAGAAACTTTATGCACTCCACAAAAATTGACATGCTTATAAGAAACATTTTTGTCATGACTAGTGCAATCATCATTAGTATTTTGGATATTCATAGAATTCATACTAACAACATTGCAATCAGGCTCATCATTCAAAGATTTTATGCCAAACATTTTATTGAATTCTTCTTCTATCAATTGAGCACAATTTTCCGCTCCATCATTTTCAAGAAAGACATGATAAAGACGAATAATATGAGGCAACCTCAATTCCATTTTTTTTGTAGTTTTCTTTTATAAACCAAACTAATGATAAAACAAGAAACTAAAAGATTCGATTGCAAGATCTAAAGATATACCTTCAAGCACTCACCTCCCCGGCAACGGTACCAGAAAAGAGCTTGATGTCTACTACACAACTTATTCTTGTAGACTCGTGTTGGGCCTCCAAGCGCAGAGTTTTGTAGGACAGTAGAAATTTTCCCTCAAGTGGATGACCTAAGGTTTATCAATCCGTGGGAGGCGTAGGATGAAGATGGTCTCTCTCAAACAATCCTGCAACCAAATACAAGAAATCTCTTGTGTCCCCAACACACCCATGTGATGCCCCTGCTCGACCGTGCACTAATCATACATGCAAACATGCACGATCGAGATCTGAGACTCACGGGAAGATATCACAACACAACTCTAAAATACAAATTTAAGCATAAATCTTCATATTACAAACCAAGGGTCACGAGGACCCGAATACATAAGTCATACAAACAAATATTATCTGGGTGCAGACATTGTTAGTCAAGTTTGCCTTAAGAAGGCTAGCATAATAGCGAGACACTGATCGAAAAGGCGAAGGCCTCCTGCCTAGGGCCTCCGAACTACTCCTGGTCAGCGGGCTCAACGTAGTAGTAGGTGCCTCCGGGGATCTCCTGCTCCTGGACTCCGTCGTCTGATCGCAGCAACCGGGTAGGGGGAAAGAGGTAGCAAAGCAACCGTGAGTACTCATCCAAAGTACTCGCAAGACTTACATCAGGACTATACTAAGTATGCATCGGTATCAAAGGAATGGGGCTATATCTTTGGACTAAACTGCAGAAATGCCGGAATAGAGGGGGAAAGGCCTAGCCTATCGAAGACTAGCATCTTGAAGCAATCTTGCAGCATCAGAAGAGAATAGAACACAACAGCATATAATAATAAGTATATATTAGCAATGCCCTGAGATCCTTCCTCGACTACCCTGCGAGAAAGTGATCCCGAGAGTAGTAGTAACAGTTAACATTGTAACGGTATCCATTCATAGTTGTAGTAGATCAGGATACAACTCCGAGCGTCCTGTTACCGTGGACATGGCTATTCGAATAGATAACTTCCCTGCAGGGGTGCACTACTGTTACCCAACACGCTTGATTACATCTGGCCGGACACACTTGCTGGGTAATGCCCGGCCTCGGGTAATCGACACGCCGTAGACCTACGTAGGCTCTGTAGAGAGGTCAACACGCCGGTCTAAATCCTAAGTGCGAGGGGTCTTGGGCCCATCGCCCTCTGCACTCCTGCACGTTGCGTGACTGGCCAGGGCCCAGGTGCGACACTGTATACACAAGTGACGTAACTAGCCCACCCCAACAATCAGCCCGCATCTCTGAACTGTGACATCTGAAGAGCTTTCGGGAGAAACGTACGACGTAGAGGGCCCCATTAAACCATTATCCCGCGTGGTGGTAGTGTGTATAGGCACATTGCCAACTCAGATCAAATACCCAAATCCATTAGGCGTGTTTAGTAACTCGCGGAGACGAACAGGATTCCTGTCGCAACGACTTAGTACTACGACCAAGGACCAGGCCCACCTCTCTCCTAGGTGGTCTCCACCTGCCCTGTCGTTCCGCCACAATATCTTTCGCGGGTACCCTTGGGTTCAACCCGTCTTGTTCTATTATCTCGCAGACACTCTTGGAGCCGGCCCGACTTTAACAGTTTAAAGGTATTGCAGTAATGTAACATTTCCGTGATCATCACCCAGAGTGATCACGGCCCGATAACAAGCCTGGCAAACGGACAAGAGTGAAGGGCCAGCTAATGAAACATAGCATACCTAACTAAGCATCATAGGATAGCAGGTAAGGTATCAATAGCAGGCGACGAAATCAGGCTATGCATCAGAATAGGAGCTATCGGAATATCAACAGAAGCAATTCTAATGCAAGCAATAGAGAGAAAGAGTAGGCGATATCTGGATGATCAAGGGGTTTTGCTTGCCTAGAAGCTCTGTTGAAGGGGTCTGGTCGTCGACGACGTAGTCGTACTCAGCAGTGTCATTGGTAGTCTCGGGGTCTATCGGGAGAGAAGGAGGGGGAAGAAACAATAAATACACGGCAAACAATGCAACACAAATGCATGACATGGCAATATGCAGTGCTAGGAGTGTTCTAATGCAGTGCTAGGTATTTTGGTCGGAGCGGGAACATATCCGGGAGTGTTCTCCCAGCTCCGGGTGATTATCAGTCAGACGATCCGGAGGGGAAAGTTCCATGTTCATCATGTTAGAGGGGTGTGGCAGTTAAGTGGGTGGCATATTCAGATTCGTCATATTTTTCTGATCATTTTCCATATATATATATATTATTTTCATCCGAGTTACGGTTATTTTTCTATGATTTTCCAAAGTTTTAATTATTTTCTGGATTTCTCTGAAATTCTGCTAAGTCTGAGAACTCCTCAGTTTTTAAACATCACTTAGCTGTTTTCAAAAGGCTACAACTATTGTCATGTACATCCTATGACTTTGTGACTTATATCAATATTGATCACTTTTCTGTGATCTACAAGATAGTATCAATTGCCTCCCTGTTAGAGTTCATTAGCTTGATCAAAACTTTGTTTGAAAAAGTGCCACTTGATGTTAATTCCAGAAACTGTTACAATTTACAATCTTTGTTTGATGATTGCCATTGATCTTTAGTTCTAATGGAGACACTTACTATAAGTGTTTTACTCTACAATAAGAGTACTATCCGGATATGCCCTTTGATGCCATGAAAGACTCATGTAGCTTGTTCATTTTCAGCTCTAAAGTAGCTATGGCAGTATCTCTATTTTTCTGTTTTTCAGCTAACAGAACATAGCACTTTGCGATTTTCACAGGATTTAATCCATGCACTATCTGAATCTGGTCCAATGGAATAAAATGAAGCTCATTACATCAACTTTTAGTTAATATGAATTTCTCCCATATTAAAGCTAATTTGATTGCTATTTTGTTGCTGCCAAAAGAGGTGGTGGAGCAGCAGTAGCAAAAGCTAGCTACCACTACAGTAGCTAGTAGCTACTGTAGGTGCAGCAGAGCAGCGGCAGTACGCAGAGCAGCTTAGCAGCAGCAGTAGTAGCGGTGGGCAGCGGCGTGGCTCGGGCACGGGCACGCGCGGGCGCCAGCACGGCTAGGGGCGACCGAGCACGGGGAACGGCGGGCAACGGCGGCCGGAGGTGGGCGCGGCCAGGAGCGCAGCAGTAGTAGCAGGCAGCAGCGCGCGTAGCAGCACAGCGAGCAGCACGCAGCCAGGGCGATGGGCAGCGAGCGCGCAGCCAGGGAGGCACGGGTGCAGCCAGGGCTTGCACGGGGCGCGAGCAGGGGAGCCCTGGGCGCGGCCAGAGGTGCACAGGAGCGCGGTCGCGGGGCGGTGAGCGCGGCTTGCACGAGCTTGGGCAGCGGCGATGGACGGCGTCTATGGCGACGTAATCGGGACATGGGCAAAGGGGTTCGAGGGAGAAGCTCACAGCGAGCCCAAAGGCGCGGTCGAGGAAGCCGGGGTGGACCGAGGCGGCGGGAAACGACAGCGGATGTTGGCGGCCGTGACGGAGAAGATGGCGACGAACCCGACGATGCAGAGCTTCTCGCCACGAGCCGGTCCGAGCAGCGGACGTAGACGACGTAGGCGGACCTTCTGTACAAGGTGGGGCAGCGTGGGGAGGCTTGTGGCCGCGAGATCGACGGGGACGCGCCATTGCCGAGCTTGGTACGAGCACCAGATCGGAAACGAGGAAAGGGGGAAGAGGAAAAACGTGCTAGGTTTTGCCGGGAGGGAGTGGGGGCGCAGGGCTGCTCTTAACCTAGTCCATCGACCACGGGATGCATGCCACGTGCAGCATCGAGTGCGCGTGCGGCCATGGCGCCTCTGCCTCCAGTGCGCGGCTGGAGGTGGATGAAAGGCCTGCCGGTTTGGGCCGGGCCACTCTGTAGTTCACTTGGGCCCATTCCGGCAGTGAAGTTTCGTCATTTTTTTTATTGTTTTCTCTTTTACTAATTCCCCTCTATTTTGCATTTCTCTTCGCTCCAAAAGACTTTTGTAAAATATGGAACTTGTCTCAACAATTATTAAGCAATATTCTGCACTGCCACAGAAAGTTTGAGGATTAAAAAATTTCATTTGAATTTTGCTTTAATGAAAGAGGATTTAAAAAGGCTGAATTGGTACTGTTTTAAATAGGTTTGGGGCATTTTAATAATTCAAATATTATTAGTTTCTTCATGACAATTACTTGCTGATTATTTACAAAATTATGAACACTTTTACTTTTATTTTTGAAGAAATAATAATTTGACTTGCATTTTAAATTTGAATTTGAGTTGGAATATTTCCTAAATGCAATTCAATTAAGATGATCATGATGACATGGCAATTAATTAGCTTAATGACAAGGTTAGGTTCTGGGGATGTTACAAGTGATCTGAGTTGGCTACGCGCCTATATGCACTACCACCACGCGGGATAATGGTTTAATGGGGCCCTCTACGTCGTACGTTTCTCCTGAAAGCTCTTCAGATGTCACAGTTCAGAGATGCGGGCTGATTGTTGGGGTGGGCTGGTTACGTCACTTGTGTATACACTGTCGCGCCTAGGCCCCGGCCAGTCACGCAACGTGCAGGAGTGCAGAGGGCGATGGGCCGAAGACCCCTTTGCACTTAGGATTTAGACTGGCGTGCTGACCTCTCTGCTGAGCCTAGGTAGGTCTACGGCGTGTCGATTACCCGAGGTCGGGCATTACCCAGCAAGTGTGTCCGGCCAGATGTAATCGAGCGTGTTGGGTAACAGTAGTGCACCCCTGCAGGGAAGTTATCTATTCGAATAGCCGTGTCCACAGTAACAGGACGCTCGGAGTTGTATCCTGATCTACTACAACTATCAATGGATACCGTTACAATGTTAACTGTTACTACTGCTCTCGGGATCACTTTCTCGCAGGGTAGTCGAGGAAGGATCTCAGGGCATTGCTAATATATACTTATTATTATATGCTGTTGTGTTCTATTCTCTTCTGATGCTGCAAGATTGCTTCAAGATGCTAGTCTTCGATAGGCTAGGCCTTTCCCCCTCTATTCCGGCATTTCTGCAGTTTAGTCCAAAGATATAGCCCCATTCCTTTGATACCGATGCATACTTAGTATACTACTGATGTAAGTCTTGCGAGTACTTTGGATGAGTACTCACGGTTGCTTTGCTACCTCTTTTTCCCCTACCCGGTTGTTGCGATCAGACGATGGAGTCCAGGAGCAGGAGATCCCCGGAGGCACCTACTACTACGTTGAGCCTGCCGACCAGGAGTAGTTCGGAGGCCCTAGGCAGAAGGCCTTCGCCTTTTCGATCAGTGTCTCGCTGTGATGCTAGCCTTCTTAAGGCAAACTTGACTAACTATGTCTGTACCCAGATAATATTTGTTTGTATGACTTATGTATTCGGGTCCTCGTGACCTCTGGTTTGTAATATGAAGATTTATGCTTAAATTTGTATTTTAGTGTTGTGTTGTGATATCTTCCCGTGAGTCTCTGATCTCGATCGTGCTCGTTTGCGTGTATGATTAGTGCACGGTCGAGCAGGCGCGTCACAAGCTGGTATCAGAACCGACTGCCTGTAGGAAGCCCACTTCCGATTCCTTGGTCGAAGTTGAGTCTAGTCTTTGACAAACTATTTTACTAACATTGTTGTGTGGCTTACGGGCCCACATCGCAAATGGATGGGATTAGGATCTTTTATTCCTCTTTTATACTCTGGGATTCTGATCTCTCTTGTTTTCGGGTTAAAGATTTTACTAACTCTAACTTTAGGATCTCGTGACCATATTCTCCCAGAGAGCCACTCGATACAGATGATCGCCTGTTTCACCAGAAGATCCCGAAGATACTCTCTGATAAATTTCCGAGACCCTATGTGCCCACCGCTTTTGCAATGCCCAACCACCGGTAAATCCTGATGGATAACTACATACACTTGTCGTACATATATTCATTCCAGTTACTCTCTTGTTCCATCCGACATATCGAAATACTCTCCGTTATTTCGAAAATCCTTTGTCCCTACTGCCTTGCAGTCCTTTGTCGCACGAATACATTTGCGAATAATTCCTCACACTTATCTGGGATTCGTTCATCCCCAGTTGTTCATGTGATTCACAATATACTTCGAAATGATATCCGATCTTCCGGAAATCCTCTGCAGCCTACTGCTTTTGAGATTCCTCTTACCTGCTTGTATTATGGTTAATTCCATATGCCTAGTAATTTTCATTGACATCCCTTGTCATTGCCATTCTGATCATATTGATTCCACATGCATGCGAATACTCGCAATCATCAGTTGATTCCTGTGAATTCATCCTTCCGGCTCAGACGTCATTCCGGACATGAGTTGTTTCTCGGTAAATCAAACCTTGGTTGATTGTCCATCTAATTCTATTCAACTAACTTATCTTTGATTAGAGCGTCTGCCTCTGATCCCCTGATTTGGAAATCATAATTCCTTTGTAAATAAGCTTCAAATTATTCAGATGTTCCTATACTCTGATGCCCTTATATTCTTTCTTCTTCTGGTTGAGTACCGATACTCGCTTTAGATCCTTTGCGGACCACCTGATCTTTTGGTGGATTTCTAACCGACAGTTCCCTTGTAATTTTCGATCATTGATGAATTTCCCCTGATACAAAAGGCCTTTTGCGGATTGTATCATCTGCTCTGTGTCGTCAGCCCTCTGCTTTCGAGCTAGTATCTGTTGCTTTTATAATTGTGTTGTATAGGTTTCTAAAATATTCCGATGGGTTGAACCTATGCTTTCCCTAATCTGTGTGAACCCGGAAACTTCTACGAGTTATACTCTACTGGTGTTTTGCTAGATAAATTTTCAGCACTACAACTTCATCGAAAGCGAGAAGTGAATGAAAGGTTATGCGTTGAAGAAGTGGGAGTCGACCGTGGACTTTGTGTTCATGCCCATGGAAAGGATGTAGAACTTATCGTGGAAGCTTCTCGTAAAAATAATTATCCCCTTGGTATAAATTCACCTTGTATCCGTGCTTTGATCCTTTGCAATCGTGGTTCTGACCATGTTGTTCTCCTTTGATTCCATTTCTCAGACAAGTTAAAACACTTGTCTTCAGTAGATCAATACACCACTCTAACTTCTACTTGTTCTACCTTCGAGTATTACCCTCTGGCATGTCAAGGATATCGTGCTAATGCACTACATCTTATGAAGTTTGATGAAGTAACACCTTTCCCCGTCTTAGTCATTTCACGGGTTCTGGGTTGTTTGTCAACCGAGAACACCGATAAGTAAATCGAATCCACACTATGATTCAGCACTCCTAGTAAATTGTTGCTGGGAAGTTTAATACTCCGTCATGTCATTCCTACCCTGATTGTCTGCATCATTATTGTTCTAATTTTAACTGTGCTACCTGGTCTTCCCAGAGCACCATTTTCGACGATGAGCTAAGTTTACGTCGAGATTCCTTGTCATACCATTTCATCTTGAACGGCATGGTTAATTCCGAGCTCGTGTCATATCCGTGGTTCCGTTGAACTTTAGCTTCACCACTCCTTTTGCTTGATGTCGTCGCTGCTCGATTACATCTTCATGAAACCTCCTGACAAAATGAGTCATGATCATCATTAACCTTTTGATTTCTTTAAAGTTGTGGATTGAATCCATGATGAGTAATACCACCCTTGCCCCTATATAATTTGAGTTGTCATCAACAACATCCTTGCCTTCCTTTCAACACAGACTTGGTCATGTCTTGGTTATACCTTGAGTTCCTTGCTATTCCTGGATTTGTTCCTTGAATATTTCTTGTGATCCTCAAATCCAATGTTTTCTTGAAACACCATATCATTGCTACCCCGAAGCATGACTGTGGTACTCCTAGTATCAACAAGAACATTGGAAGCGTAATGCTAAATGATTCTTGATGTATTATCCAAACACCGTTGTATGGGTAAACATCATGATTCTTCTTGCCCCTTTTACCTAAAAGGATATGCCCTTGCTGACTTGTCTTGGATATCATGCTCTGTTTTTTCATGCGAAGGATATATTCCTAATACTTGTGTATAAACACATTTTCCTTTCCATTGGTTTGTTTAACCTTTGTTATGATCTATACGATCTAAGCAGTAATAACTCCCTGCTTATGGAAACAACTCGGTGTACAACTTAGTCAGAAAAAAACCCTGTTACTATTGCTGTTAACATTTCGGTAACCATCGATGGACAAGAACTTTGCATATTGGTCCGCCTCGTTTCAACGAGCAGGAAAATGGTTCTCTTCGTCCCTCGCCCTAGGTACCGACGCTATTGCCAACATAGTGGACAAGCTGTTCTCTGACAAGCCTTGTATCGTGATTGTACAAGATGTCACCAGCCTTCCTATTCTTGATCCACCCTACTACAGTTCCACAGGACCGAAACCTGACTCTCCTGTACCTCCCTGTTTCCAAAGTTATTCCTCACGTTTGGCTTCGTATGTAATTCATGAGCCACATTCCTAGAGATGGTCTATTCTGGTATCAGATGCAATACTTATTCCCGTTGCTCTAAACCCCTTTCACCATTTGATTAGTCATCGAACGATTGCCTATCCACTTGAAACTTTCTGTGGCAGTGCAGAATATTGCCTAACAATTGTTGAGACAAGTTCCATATTTTACAAAAGTCTTTTGGAGCGAAGAGAAATGCAAAACAGAGTGGAATTAGTAAAAGAGAAAACAACAAAGAAAAATGACGAAACCTCACTGACGGAATGGGCCCAAGTGAACTACAGAGTGGCCCGGCCCAAACCGGCCGGCCTTTCATCCACCTCTAGTCGCGCACTGGAGGCAGAGGCGCCATGGCCGCACGCGCACTCGATGCCGCACGTGGCATGCATCCCGTGGTAGATGGACTAGGTTAAGAGCAGCCCTGCGCCCCCTCTCCCTCCCGGCAAAACCTAGCACATTTTTCCTCTTACCCCTTTCCTCGTTTCCGATCTAGAGCTCGTACCGAGCTCGGCAATGGCGCGTCCCCATCGATCCCGCGGCCGCAAGCCTCCCCACGCTGCCCCTCGTTATACAGAAGGTCCGCCTGCGTCATCTACGTCCGCTGCTCGGACCGGCTCGTGGTGGGAAGCTCTGCATCGTCGGGTTTGTCGACATCTTCTCCGTCACGGCCGCCGACATCCGCCGTCATTTCTCGCTGCCTCGGTCCACCCCGGCTTCCTCGACCGCGCCTCTGGGCTCGCTGTGAGCTTCTCCCTCGAGCCCCTTTGCCCATGTCTCGATTACGTCGCCATAGACGCCGTCCATCGCCGCCGCCCGAGCTCGCGCAGCCAGGGTAATGGGCAGTGAGCGCGCGGCCAGGGAGGCACGGGTGCAGCCAAGGCGCGCACAGGGCGCGAGCAGGGGAGCCCTAGGCGCGGCCAGAGGTGCACAGGAGCGTGGTCGCAGGGCGGTGAGCGCGGCTTGCACGAGCTCGGGCAGCAGCGATGGACGGCGTCTACGGCGATGTAATCGGGACATGGGCAAAGGGGTTTGAGGGAGAAGCTCACAACGAGCCCAGAGGCGCGGTCGAGGAAGCCGGGGTGGACCGAGGCGGCGGGAAACGACAGCGGATGTCGGCGGCCGTGATGGAGAAGATGGCGACGAACCCGACGATGCAGAGCTTCCCGCCACGAGCCGGTCCGAGCAGCGTTCATAGACGACGCAGGCGGACCTTCTGTACAAGGTGGGGCAGCGTGGGGAGGCTTGTGGCCGCGGGATCGACGGGGACGCGCCATTGCCGAGCTCGGTACGAGCTCCAGATCGGAAACAAGGAAAGGGGGAAGAGGAAAAACGTGCTAGATTTCACCGGGAGGGAGAGGGGGCGCAGCGCTGCTCTTAACCTAGTCCATCGACCACGGGATGCATGCCATGTGCGGAATAGAGTGCGCGTGCGGCCATGGCGCCTCTGCCTCCAGTGCGCGGCTGGAGGTGGATGAAAGGCCGGCCGGTATGGGCCGGGCCACTCTGTAGTTCACCTAGGCCCATTCCGGCAGTGAGGTTTCATCATTTTTCTTTATTGTTTTATATTTTACTAATTCCCCTCTGTTTTGCATTTCTCTTCGCTCCAAAAGACTTTTGTAAATATGGAACTTGTCTCAACAATTGTTAAGCAATATTCTGCACTGCCAGAGAAAGTTTGAGGATTAAAAATTTTCATTTGAATTTTGCTTTAATGAAAGAGGATTTAAAAAGGCTGAATTGGTACTGTTTTAAATAGGTTTGGTGCATTTTAATAATTCAAATACTATTAGTTTCTTCATGACAATTACTTGCTGATATTTACAAAATTATGAACACTTTTACTTTTATTTTTGAAGAAATAATAATTTGACTTGCATTTTAAATTTGAATTTGAGTTGGACTATTTCCTAATTGCAATTCAATTAAGATGATCATGATGACATGGCAATTAATTAGCTTAATGACAAGGTTAGGTTCTGGGGATGTTACAAGTGATCTGAGTTGGCTACGTGCCTATACGCACTACCACCACACGGGATAATGGTTTAATGGGGCCCTCTACGTCGTACGTTTCTCCTGAAAGCTCTTCAGATGTCACAGTTCAGAGATGCGGGCTGATTGTTGGGGTGGGCTGGTTACGTCACTTGTGTATACAGTGTCGCGCCTGGGCCCTGGCCAGTCACGCAGCGTGCAGGAGTGCAGAGGGCGATGGGCCCAAGACCCCTTCGCACTTAGGATTTAGACTGGCATGCTGACCTCTCTGCTGAGCCTAGGTAGGTCTACGGCGTGTCGATTACCCGAGGTCGGGCATTACCCAGCAAGTGTGTCCGGCCAGATGTAATCGAGTGTGTTGGTTAACAGTAGTGCACCCCTGCAGGGAAGTTATCTATTCGAATAGCCGTGTCCACGGTAACAGGACGCTCGGAGTTGTATCCTGATCTACTACAACTATGAATGGATACCGTTACAATGTTAACTGTTACTACTGCTCTCGGGATCACTTTCTCGCAGGGTAGTCGAGGAAGGATCTCAGGGCATTGCTAATATATACTTATTATTATACGATGTTGTGTTCTATTCTCTTCTGATGCTGCAAGATTGCTTCAAGATGCTAGTCTTCGATAGGCTAGGCCTTTCCCCCTCTGTTCCTGCATTTCTGCAGTTTAGTCCAAAGATATAGCCCCATTCCTTTGATACCGATGCATACTTAGTATAGTTCTGATGTAAGTCTTGCGAGTACTTTGTATGAGTACTCACGGTTGCTTTGCTACCTCTTTTTCCCCTACCCGGTTGCTGCGATCAGACGATGGAGTCCAGGAGCAGGAGATCCCCGGAGGGACCTACTACTATGTTGATCCCGCCGACCAGGAGTAGTTCGGAGGCCCTAGGCAGAAGGCCTTCGCCTTCTCGATCAGTGTCTCGCTGTTATGCTAGCCTTCTTAAGGCAAACTTGACTAACTATGTCTGTACCCAGATAATATTTGTTTGTATGACTTATGTATTCGGGTCCCCGTGACCCCTGGTTTGTAATATGAAGATTTATTCTTAAATTTGTATTTTAGAGTTGTGTTGTGATATCTTCCCGTGAGTCTCTGATCTCGATCGTGCACGTTTGCGTGTATGATTAGTGCACGGTCGAGCAGGGGCGTCACAAGCTGGTATCAGAGCCGACTGCCCGTAGGAAGCCCCCTTCCGATTCCTTGGTCGAAGTTGAGTCTAGTCTTTGAAAAACTATTTTACTAACATTGTTGTGTGTCATACGGGCCCACATCGCAAATGGATGGGATTAGGATCTTTTATTCCTCTTCTATACTCTGGGATTCCGATCTCTCTTCTTGTCGGGTTAAAGATTTTACTAACTCTAACTTTAGGATCTCGTGACCATATTCTCCCAGAGAGCCACTCGATACAGATGATCGCCTGTTTCACCAGAAGATCCCGAAGATACTCTCTGATAAATTTCCTAGACCCTATGTGCCCAAAGCTTTTGCAATTCCCTACCACCGGTAAATCCTGATGGATAACTACATACACTTGTCGTACATATATTCATTCCAGTTACTCTCTTGTTCCATCTGACATATCGAAATACTCTCCGTTATTTCGAGAATCCTTTGTCCCTACTGCCTTGCAGTCCTTTGTCGCATGAATACATTTGCGAATAATTCCTCACACTTATCTGGGATTCGTTCATCCCCAGTTGTTCAAGTGATTCACAATATACTTCGAAATGATATCCGATCTTCCGGAAATCCTCTGCAGCCTACTGCTTTTGAGATTCCTCTTACCTGCTTGTATTATGGTTAATTCCATCTGCCTAGTAATTTTCATTGACATCCCTTGTCATTGCCATTCTGATCATATTGATTCCACATGCATGCGAATACTCGCAATCATCAGTTGATTCCTGTGAATTCATCCTTCCTGCTCAGATGTCATTCCGGACATGAGCTGTTTCTCGGTAAATCAAACCTTGGTTGATTGTCCATCGAATTCTATTCAACTTACTTATCTTTGATTAGAGCGTCTGCCTCTGATCCCCTGATTTGGAAATCATAATTCCTTTGTAAATAAGCTTCGAATTATTCAGATGTTCCTATACTCTGATGCCCTTATATTCTTTCTTCTTCTGGTTGAGTACCGATACTCGCTTTAGATCCTTTGCGGACCACCTGATCTTTTGGTGGATTTCTAACCGACAGTTCCCTTGTAATTTTCGATCATTGATGAATTTCCCCTGATACAAAAGGCCTTTTGCGGATTGTATCATCTGCTCTGTGTCGTCAGCCCTCTGCTTTCGAGCTTGTATCCGTTGCTTTTATAATTGTGTTGTATAGGTTTCTAAAATATTCCGATGGGTTGAATCTATGTTTTCCCTAATCTGTGTGAACCCGGAAACTTCTATGAGTTATACTCTACTGGTGTTTTGCTAGATAAATTTTCAGCACTACAACTTCATCGAAAGCGAGAAGTGAATGAAAGGTTATGCGTTGAAGAAGTGGGAGTCGACCGTGGACTTTGTGTTCATGCCCATGGAAACGATGTAGAACTTATCATGGAAGCTTCTCGTAAAAATAATTATCCCCTTGGTATAAATTCACCTTGTATCCGTGCTTTGATCCTTTGCAATCATGGTTCTGACCATGTTGTTCTCCTTTGATTCCATTTCTCAGACAAGTTAAAACACTTGTCTTCAGTAGATCAATACACCACTCTAACTTCTACTTGTTCTACCTTCGAGTATTACCCTCTGGTATGGCAAGGATATCGTGCTAATGCACTACATCTTATGAAGTTTGATGAAGTAACACCTTTCCCCGTCTTAGTCATTTCACGGGTTCTGGGTTGTTTGTCAACCGAGAACACTGATAAGTAAATCGAATCCACACTATGATTCAGTACTCCTAGTAAATTGTTGCTGGAAAGTTTAATACTCCGTCATGTCATTCCTAGCCTGATTGTGTGCAACATTATTGTTCTAATTTTAACTGTGCTACCTGGTCTTCCCGGAGCACCATTTTCGACGATGAGCTAAGTTTATGTCGAGCTTCCTTGTCATACCGTTTCGTCTTGAATGGCAAGATTAATTCCGAGCTCGTGTCATATCCGTGGTTCCGTTGAACTTTAGCTTCACCACTCCTTTTGCTTGATGTCGTCGCTGCTCGATTACATCTTCATGAAACCTGCCGACAAAATCTTGATCATCATTAACCTTTTGATTTCTTTAAAGTTGTGGATTGAATCCATGATGAGTAATAGCACCCTTGCCCCTATATAATTTGAGTTGTCATCGACAACATCCTTGCCTTCCTTCCAACACAGACTTGATCATGTCTTGGTTATACCTTGAGTTCCTTGCTATTCCTGGAATTGTTCCTTGAATATTTCTTGTGATCCTCAAATCCAATGTTTTCTTGAAACACCATATCATTGCTACCCCGAAGCATGACTGTGGTAATCCTAGTATCAACAAGAACATTGGAAGCGTAATGCTAAATGATTCTTGATGTATTATCCAAACACCGTTGTATGGTAAACATCATGATTCTTCTTGCCCCTTTTACCTAAAAGGATATGCCCTTGCTGACTTGTCTTGGATATCATGCTCTGTTTTTTCATGCGAAGGATATATTCCTAATACTTGTGTATAAACACATTTTCCTTTCCATTGGTTTGTTTAACCTTTCTAATGATCTATATGATCTAAGCAGTAATAACTCCCTGCTTATGGAAACAACTCGGTGTACAACTCAGTCAGAAAAAAAACCTGTTACTATTGTTGTTAACATTTCAGTAACCATCGATGGACGAGAACTTTGCATATTGGTCCGCCTCGTTTCAACGAGCAGGAAAATGGTTCTCTTCGTCCCTCGCCCTAGGTACCGCCGCTATTGCCAACATAGTGGACAAGCTGTTCTCTGACAAGCCTTGTATCGTGATTGTACAAGATGTCACCAGCCTTCCTATTCTTGATCCACCCTACTACAGTTCCACAGGACCGAAACCTGACTCTCTTGTACCTCCCTGTTTCCAAAGTTATTCCTCACGCTTGGCTTCGTATGTAATTCATGAGCCACATTCCTAGAGATGGTCTATTCTGGTATCAGATGCAATACTTATTCCCGTTGCTCTGAACCCCTTTCACCATCTGATTAGTCATCGAACGATTGCCTATCCACTTGAAACTTTTTATTGTACCTTCTTAATTTGCTCTCGACGTTTTTCTTAAGTACCAACTCGAGAGATACCATGTACCACATTCCCTGAGTCAACTTCGATTGATTAACTCTGAACAGATCCGACCCCCTTAAGTTTCCCCTCTTACCCTAATCGTAAGTACGATGAAGACCCTGAAGGAAGAATGACAACTTCGTCATGACGCACTGATGCAGATAAATGAAGACGTCAACGCAATGGAACAACCTCTTCGAGAAGAGTAACAAGAATGAGAAGACTCGTTAGAAGTTTGTAACTAAATCTTTCCCCCTTACTCTACCTCTTAAATCTCGGGACGATTCTTCGAGTGGAGGAGATTTGTAACATCCCCAGAACCTAACCTTGTCATTAAGCTAATTAATTGCCATGTCATCATGATCATCTTAATTGAATTAAATTTAGGAAATAGTCCAACTCAAATTCAAATTTAAAATGCAAGTCAAATTATTATTTCTTCAAAAATAAAAGTAAAAATGTTCATAATTTTGTAAAATAATCAGCAAGTAATTGTCATGAAGAAACTAATAATATTTGTATTATTAAAATGCCCCTAACCGATTTAAAACAATACCAATTCAGCCTTTTTAAATCCTCTTTCATTAAAGCAAAATTCAAATGAAATTTTTTAATCCTCAAACTTTCTGTGGCAGTGCAGAATATTGCCTAACAATTGTTGAGACAAGTTCCATATTTTACAAAAGTCTTTTGGAGCGAAGAGAAACAGAGTGGAATTAGTAAAAGAGAAAACAATAAAGAAAAATGACGAAACCTCACTGCCGGAATGGGCCCAAGTGAACTACAGAGTGGCCCGGCCCAAACCGGCCGGCCTTTCATCCACCTCCAGCCGCGCATTCGAGGCAGAGGCGCCATGGCCGCACGCGCACTCGATGCCGCACGTGGCGTGCATCCCGTGGTCGATGGACTAGGTTAAGAGCAGCCCTGCGCCCCATCTCCCTCCCGGCAAAACCTAGCACGTTTTTCCTCTTCCCCCTTTCCTCGTTTCCGATCTGGAGCTCGTACCGAGCTCGGCAATGGCGCGTCCCCGTCGATCCCGCGGCCGCAAGCCTCCCCACGCTGCCCCACCTTATACAGAAGGTCCGCCTGCGTCGTCTACGTCTGCTGCTCAGACCGGCTCGTGGCGGGAAGCTCTGCATCGTCGGGTTCGTCGCCATCTTCTCCGTCACGGCCGCCGACATCCGCCGTCGTTTCCCGCCGCCTCGGTCCACCCCGGCTTCCTCGACCGTGCCTCTGGGCTCACTGTGAGCTTCTCCCTCGAACCCCTTTGCCCATGTCCCAATTACGTCGCTGTAGACGCCGTCCATCACCGCCGCCCGAGCTCACGCAAGCCGCGCTCACCGCCCCGCGACCGCGCTCCTGTGCTCCTCTGGCCGCACCCAGGGCTCCCCTTCTCGCGCCCTGGCCTCACCCACGCCTTCCTGGTCGCGCGCTCGCTGCCCATCGCCCTGGCTGCGCACTGCTCGCTCTACTGCTGCACGCGCTGCTGCCTGCTACTACTGCTGCGCTCCCAGCCGCCGCTGCCCGCCGCTCCCCGTGCTCGGTCGCCCCTAGTCGCGCCTGCACCCGCGCCCGAGCCACGCCGCTGCCCACCGCTACTACTGCCGCTGCTAAGCTGCTCTGTGTACTACCGCTGCTCTACTGCAGCAACATTAGCTGCTAGCTACTGTAGCGGTAGCTAGCTTTTGCTACCGCTGCTCCACCACCTCTTTTGGCAGCAACAAAAGAGCAATCAAATTAGCTTTAATATGGGAGAAATTCATATTAACTGAAAATAGATGTAATGAGCTTCATTTTATTCCATTGGATCAGATTCAGATAGTGCATGGATTAAATCCTGTGAAAATCACAAAGTGCTATGTTCTGTTAGCTGAAAAACAGAAAAACTAAGATACTGCCATAGCTACTTTACAGCTGAAAATGAACAAGCTACAGGAGTCTTTCATGGCATCAGAGGGCATATCCGGATAGTACTCTTATTGTAGAGTAAAACACTTATAGGAAGTGTCTCCATTAGAACTATAGATCAATGGCAATCATCAAACAAAGATTGTAAATTGTAACAGTTTCTGGAATTAACATCAGGTGGCACTTTTTCAAACAAAGTTTTGATCAAGCTAATGAACTCTAATAGGGAGGCAATTGATACTATCTTGTAGATCACAGAAAAGTGATCAATATTGATATAAGTCACAAAGTCATAGGATGTACAGGACAATAATTGTAGCCTTTTGAAAACAGCTAAGTGATGTTTAAAAACTGAGGAGTTCTCAGACTTAGCAGAATTTCAGAGAAATCCAGAAAATAATTAAAACTTTGGAAAATCATAGAAAAATAACCGTAACTCGGATGAAATATATATATATATATATATATATATATATATGAAAAATGATCAGAAAAATATGACGAATCCGAATATGCAACCCACTTAACTGCCACACCCCTCTAACATGATGATAATGGAACTTTCCCCTCCGGATCGTCTGACCGATAATCACCCGGAGCTGGGAGAACACTCCCGGATATTTTCCCGCTCCGACCAAAATACCTAGCACTGCATTAGAACACCCCTAGCACTGCATATTGACATGTCATGCATTTGTGTAGCATTGTTTGCCGTGTATTTATTGTTTCTTCCCCCTCCTTCTCTCCCGATAGACCCCGAGACTACCGACGACACTGCTGAGTATGACTACGTCGTCGACGACCAGACCCCTTCAGCAGAGCTTCCAGGCAAGCAAACCCCCTTGATCATCCAGATATCGCCTACTCTTTCTCTCTATTGCTTTCATTAGAATTGCTTCTGTTGATATTCTGATAGCTCCTATTCTGATGCATAGCCTGATTTCGTCGCCTGCTATTGGTACCTTACCTGCTATCCTATGATGCTTAGTTAGGTATGCTATGTTTCATCAGCTGGCCCTTCACCCTTGTCCGTTTGCCAGGCTTGTTATCGGGCCGTGATCACTCTGGGTGATGATCACAGAAATGTTACATTACTGCAATACCTTTAAACTGTTAAAGTCGGGCCGGCTCCAAGAGTGCCCGCGAGATAATGGAACAAGATGGGTTGAACCCAAGGGTACCCGCGAGAGATATTGTGGCCGAACGACAGGGCAGGAGGAGACCACCTAGGAGAGAGGTGGGCCTGGTCCTTGGTCGTAGTCCGTGGATTACCAAGTCGGAGCGACAGGAATCCTCTTCATCTCCGCGAGTTACTAAACACGCCTAACGGATTTGGGTATTTGATCTGAGTTGGCTACGTGCCTATATGCACTACCACCACGCGGGATAATGGTTTAATGGGGCCCTCTACATCGTACGTTTCTCCTGAAAGCTCTTCAGATGTCACAGTTCAGAGATGCGGGCTGATTGTTGGGGTGGGCTGGTTACGTCACTTATGTATACAGTGTCGTGCCTGGGCCCCGGCCAGTCATGCAACGTGCAGGAGTGCAGAGGGCGATGGGCCCAAGACCCCTTCGCACTCAGGATTTAGACCGGTGTGCTGACCTCTCTGCTGAGCCTAGGTAGGTCTACGGCGTGTCGATTACCCGAGGCCGGGCATTACCCAGCAAGTGTGTCCGGCCAGATGTAATCGAGCGTGTTGGGTAACAGTAGTGCACCCCTGTAGGGAAGTTATCTATTTGAATAGATGTGTCCACGGTAACAGGACGCTCGGAGTTGTATCCTGATCTACTACAACTATGAATGGATACCGTTACAATGTTAACTGTTACTACTACTCTCGGGATCACTTTCTCGCAGGGTAGTCGAGGAAGGATCTCAGGGCATTGCTAATATATACTTATTATTATATGCTGTTGTGTTCTATTCTCTTCTGATGCTGCAAGATTGCTTCAAGATGCTAGTCTTCGATAGGCTAGGCCTTTCCCCCTCTGTTCCTGCATTTCTGCAGTTTAGTCCAAAGATATAGCCCCATTCCTTTGATACCGATGCATACTTAGTATAGTTCTAATGTAAGTCTTGCGAGTACTTTGGATGAGTACTCACGGTTGCTTTGCTACCTCTTTTTCCCCTACCCGATTGCTGTGATCAGACGACGGAGTCCAGGAGCAGGAGATCCCCGGAGGCACCTACTACTACGTTGAGCCCGCCGACCAGGAGTATTTCGGAGGCCGTATGCAGGAGGCATTCTCCTTTTCGATCAGTGTCTCGCTGTTATGCTAGCCTTCTTAAGGCAAACTTGACTAACTATGTCTGTACCCAGATAATATTTGTTTGTATGACTTATGTATTCGGGTCCTCGTGATCCCTGGTTTGTAATATGAGGATTTAAGCTTAAATTTGTATTTTAGAGTTGTGTTGTGATATCTTCCCGTGAGTCTCTGATCTCGATCGTGCACGTTTGCGTGTATGATTAGTGCACGGTCGAGCAGGGGCGTCACAATCCAATACAATGGAAAATTGTATAGGTGCACTAGTTCGGCGAAGAGATGGTGATACAAGTGTAGTATGGATAGTAGAAATAGGTTTTTATAATCTGAAAATAAAAAAACAGCAAGGTAGCAAGTAACAATAGTGAGCACAAACGGTATTGCAATGCTTGAAAACAAGGCCTAGGGTTTATACTTTCACTAGTGCAATCTCTCAACAACGCTAACATAATTGGATCATATAACAATCCCTCAACGTGCGATAAAGAATCACTCCAAAGTTCCTATTAGCGGAGAACATAAGATAGAAATTGTTCGTAGGGTACGAAACCACCTCAAAGCTATCCTTTCCAATCGATCTATTGAGCCATTCCTATAAGTGTCACAAACAGCCCTAGAGTTCGTACTAAAATAACACCATACGATACACATCAACCAACTCTAATGTCACCTAGATACTCCAATGTCACCCCAAGTATCTGTGAGTTGATTATACGATATGCATCAAACAACTTCATAATCATAATATTCAATCCACACAAAGAACTACAAGGAGCACCCCAATGTTTCTATTGGAGAAAAGATAATGAAAACGTGCATCAACCCCTATGCATAGATTACCCCAATGTCACCGCGGGAATCCGCGAGTTCAGTGCCAAAACATATATCAAGTGAATCAATATAATACCCCATTGTCACCACGGGTATTCATATGCAAGACATACATCAAGTGTTCTCAAATCTGAAATATTCAATCCGACAATAACGAAACCTCAAAGGGATAAGATTCGATTCATCACAACAAGGATAGAGAGGGAAGAAACAACATATGATCCAACTATATTAACAAAGCTCGCGGTACATCAAGATCATGTCAGATCAAGAACACGAGAGAGAGAGAGAGAGAGAGAGAGAGAGATCAAACACATAGCTACTAGTACATACCCTCAGCCCCGAGGGTGAACTACTCCCTCCTCGTCATGGAGACCGCCGGGATGATGAAGATGGCCTTCGGTGATGATTCCCCCCTCCGGCAGGGTGCCAGAAAAGGGCTCCAGATGGGATCTCCTTGGTACAGAGGCTTGCGGCGGCGTAAAAACTCATCTAGGTTAACTTTCGGGGGTTTCTGAATATATATGATTTTTCAGCGTTGGAATCACCCAAAGAGGTGCCACAGGGGGCCCACGAGGCACCAGGGCGCGCCTGGGGGGGGCAGGTGCGCCCAGGTGGCTCGTGGCGCCCCTGTGGCTCTTCTGCTGCTCCTCCGAAGTTTCCTGGGTCTGTTTCCTTCCAGAAAAAATCGTCAAAAAATTTCGCTGCATTTGGACTTCATTTGATATGGATTTTCTGGAAAACCAAAAACAAGCAGAAAACAACAACTGGCACTGGGCACTAGGTCAATATGTTAGTCCATAAAAATCATATAAAAGGCATATAAAAGTACACCAAAATCATACAAAACTATAATAAACATGGCATGAATACTTCATAAATTATAGATACATTGGAGACGTATCAGATAGCTAGCATGATATTTTTATGGCATATCCATTTTTTGATATCTTTGCTATGCTAGATCATTGCACATCCTGGTACACTGCCAGATGCATTCATTTAGAGTCATCTTGTATAGTTTTCATCGATTTGTAATATTGAGTTGTAAGTAAATAAAAGTGTGATGGTCATCATTATTAGAGCATTGTCCCAGTGAGGAAAGGATGATGGAGACCATGATTCCCCCACAAGTCGGGATGAGACTCTGGACGGAAAAAAAAAAAGGAGAAAAAAAGGGAAAAAAGAGAGGCCAAAAAGAGCCAAAAAAAGAAAAAAAAAAGAGAGAAAACAAAAAAAAATGAAATGAGAGAAAAAGAGAGAAGGGGCAATGTTACTATCCTTTATCACACTTGTGCTTCAGAGTAGCACCATGTTTTTCATATAGAGAGGCTCCTATGTTGTCACTTTCATACACTAGTGGGAATTTTTCATTATAGAACTTGGCTTGTATATTCCGATGATGGGCTTCCTCAAATGCCCGAGGTCTTCGTGAGCAAGCAAGTTGGATGCACACCCACTTAGTTTTCAGTTTGAGCTTTCATACACTTATAGCTCTTAGTGCATCCGTTGCATGGCAATCCCTACTCCTCGCATTGATATCGATTGATGGGCATCTCCATAGCCCGTTGATCCGCCTAGTTGATGTGAGACTTTCTCCCTTTTTGACTTCTCCTTATTGATCCCTACCACCGCATTCTATTCCACCCATAGTGCTATGTCCATGGCTCGCGCTCATGTATTGCGTGGGGGTTGAAAAGGTTGAAGCGCGTTAAAAAGTATGAACCAATTGCTTGGCCAAAACCGGGGTTGCTCATGATAAATATTTTATGTTAAGAAGATGGAGCATGACAAGATCATATGATTTTGTAGGGATAACTTTCTTTAGCATTTTTATTCTGAAAGGCTTGATTTTTTTTTGGTATGCCTGAGTATTGATGTCTTTATATCAAATTATAGACTATTGCTTTGAATCACTCGTGTCTTAATATTCATGCCATGATTAGATTACATGATCAAGATTATGCTAGGTAGCATTCCACATCAAATTTTTTTTTATCATTTACCTACTCGAGGACGAGCAGGAATTAAGCTTGGGGATGCTGATACGTCTCCATCGTATCTATAATTTTTTATTGTTTCATGCCAATATTCTACAACTTTCATATAATTTTGGCAACATTTTATATTATTTTTGGGACTAACATATTGATACAGTGCCCAGTGCCAGTTCCTGTTTTCTGCTTGTTTTTTGTTTCATAGAAAATCCATATCAAATGAAGTCCAAATGCAATAAAATTTTACGGAGAATTATTTTGGAATATATGTGATTTTTGGGAGGTGGAATCAACGCAAACGGAGGCCCACAGCCTCCACAAGGCAGATGGGCGCGACCCCCCCCCCCAGGCCGCGCGGTGGTGCCTTGTGGGCACACCGTAAGTCGGTTTGGGCTCTTCTTCGGCCGCAAGGAAGCTTATATCGAGAAAAAAATCGTGTTAAAATTTCAGCGCAATCGGAGTTACGGATCTTCAGGAATATAAGAAACGGTTTTCGGCCAGAAAACAGGAACGCGAAACAGAAGACAAACAGAGAGAGAGACCCAATCTCGGAGGGGCTCCTCCCCTCCGGGAGCCATGGAAGCCATGGACCAGAGGGGAAACTCTCCTCCCATCTAGGGGGGAGGCCAAGGAAGAAGAAGAAGGAGGGGGGCGCTCTCCCCCTCTCTCTCGGTGGCGCCGGAACGCCGCCGGGGCAACCATCGTGACGGCAATCTACACCAACAACTTCGCCGCCGTCAACACCAACTCTCTCCCCCTCTATGCAGCGGTGTTACACCTCTTCTCCCCACTGTAATATCTACTTAAACATGGTGCTTAACGCTATATATTATTATCCAATGATGTATGGCAATCCTATGATGTTTGAGTAGATTTCTTTTGTCCTATGGGTTGATTGATGATCGTGATTGGTTTGAGTTGTATGTTTTATTTTGGTGCTGTCCTATGGTGCCCTCCATGTCGTGCAAGCGTGAGGGGTTCCCGCTGTAGGGTTTGCAATACATTAATAATTCTCTTATAGTGGGCGGCTAGAGTGATAGAAGCTTACACCCGAGTAAGGGGGTTGTTGCGTATGGGAGTAAAGTGGACTTGTTACTTAATGCTATGGTTGGGTTTTACCATAATGATCTTTGGTAGTTGTGGATGCTTGATAGAGTTCCAATCATAAGTGCATATGATCCAAGTACGGAAAGTATGTTAGCTCACGTCTCTCCCTCATATAAAATTGCAATAATGATTACCGGTCTAGTTATCGATTGCCTAGAGACAAATCCTTCTCTTGTGTTACAAAAGCTCTCTACTAAACAATTAACTTTTATTATCTTGCAAATTACTCATAGTTTTATTCTCGCAAATTACTCCTAGTTTTATTCTTGCAAAGTAGTTTTATTCTTGTTCTAGGTAAAGCGAACGTTAAGTGTGCGTAGAGTTGTATCGGTGGTCGATAGAACTTGAAGGGAATATTAATTCTACCTTTAACTCCTCGTTGGGTTCGACACTCTTATTTATCGAAAAAGCTACAATTGATCCCCTATACATGTGGGTTATCAGGCTTCGCCATCCAGAACTAGTTCCCGCCGGAACCCAGGCAGCCTTTCGACTCTACGAAACTATTTCGATGGGAGGGAGAGAGAAAGCCAGATCATGAATGGCATTTGTATGAGAGTAAGGAGTGAGTGTGGAGTGCTCCTCTCCACCTCTATTTATAGGAAAAACCAAGGGGTAGAGTGGCACTTGAAAATACCAAAAAAACCCATCACATATGACCTTCATAAGGGCATAAAGGGAAGGCAAGTGGAGCTCCATGGAGGAGCTCCACCTTGGATGTCCACACCATGTGGGCCCCCCCAAAAAGGGGTTCCCTCCTTCCCAAGTCTTCCCCAAGATCTTTTGGGGAAAGCCCAAAAAGGTGGCTTTCCAAAAAGCAACCATAAAGGTGTTTTCACTATTCACGAAAACATTTTCCGCGTCCGTTAGAACCGAAAATATTTCTGTGGGCCCAGAACATTTCCAGCACCCCCTAAAATAATTCTAGACATGTTCCGAAACATTTTCAGATCAATGATTTTCATCAGCGAAAAGCAACCAAAGCGGTTCCGGCAGCTCCGGAACATTTTCGGTTTTTTTCTCCGGAAAAATTTCAGAAGTTCCCAGAACAATTCTGGCACCCTCCAAAAGTTCTAGGCACTTGCCAAAACCTTTTTGGCTTAATGGTTTACTCCGAAACAACTTTTCGGTTTTACCGAAACTTATTCGGTGTTCTCTCCGAAACTTTTCCGTTGTCTTTCTCTCAGACTCCCTGTCTAGTATTCAGCAGATAGATGACCCTTAAGCGTGTGACCCTGTAGGTTCGGTGAAGTATAGACATGACCGGAACACTTTCCGATCAATGATCAATAGCCGAACCGTGGACACCCATATTGATCATTATACCCACACGAATGAATATTCGAATGAACCTGTAGTTTGCCGTGTGCTATTCCTGTTGCTATGCGATATGTTACAAACACCCGAGGTGAGACTTATCGGCATCCCCGTGGATCAACAACTTGTCCACTATGCCAGTTACCTCGTTACCGGTTTTGTTCTATTTTCTCGTTTCCGCGTTGCGGCATCCCTGTGATCAAATCACATTGTGTCTGGCCAGACGATGATGGATACCGTAACACCGAGAGGGCCCTAACAATATCTCTCCATCGTCGGAGAAGCAAAACCCAATCTTGAGCTATCAAGTTACTTGTCATACTTTTCCGTGAACCCGTAAGCCGTCGTAATAGCCACCCTGTTACAGATGACGCTTAACAAACCCCAAAGTTCACGAAGCAAGTACGAAGGAACTCGATACTCTCATGGTCTAAGGAATTATGCAACCATTAACTTTCTCTGTGTTATTAACCATTTACTTGTGACGAATGTATCTCATAGCATAACATCAATTCGGGTCGATTCAACACTGTTTGGGACGATTCAACACTGTTCAATCTTGTGATAATTATTATGGGCTCTCAACATTAGGCCCATAATAATTATCAATTCTAGATCTCCGTTGTGAAGGGCGAGGGCTTCAGCCGCTTCGGCTCAGGTACAAAGTTGACATGTGTTGAAAAATAGAAACCCCCGAAGAAAACTGAAGAAAGAAATAAAGAAACCCGAAGAAAATAACAAAAAAGAAAGTGAAAAGGAAAAAAAAAGAAAACCAAGGAAAACTTATCTAAACAGGCTTTTTTTTAGCAACAGTCAAAATCAAAATAGAAGAACACAGAGAAAATAAATAGCGCAGAGACAGCTACAGTACTGGGCCAACCCACTGGCCTCGTGTCTTAGGCGGGCCACTGCGTGGAGAAACCCATTATAAACCCGAAATCACTAACTAAGGAGTACTCTTTTCAAATGTCACTTCCACCTTTCCAGGTTGCGACAAGTGTCACATTGCATGTGTGCCACTTGTCGCAACCTACGAGTTTTCCCTTTTTTAGTAGATTTGTTTATTCAAAACGTTTTATCTCTCAAACCGTGCGTCCACATCTCGAACCATTTTCACCGTCGGATTCTTCGCGTCAAGATTTTCAAAACTAGATCCCATGTTGATAGGTTTTGACGAATTCTTTTTTCACAAAAAAAAAAAACAAACCAGGAGCACATTTTTTTCCCTTTCCAAGAGGCACGCGGAAGCAAATCTGTGCCTCCACGAGAAGTAAATTCGTGTCTCTCGCAGAACGGAAAAAAAACGCGTTTTTTTTCTTTTTCGAGAGGCAATCCGTGCCTCTCGCAGAAGGAGGAAAAAACATGTTTTTTTTTCTTTTCCGAGAGGCACGGCCGTGCCTCTCGCGGAAGCAAATCTGTGCCTCCAGGAGAAATAAATCTGTGCCTCTTGTGGAACCGAAAAAAACCATTTTTTTTCCTTTTGCGAGAGGCACGGCAGTGCCTCTCGCGTAAATAGATATGTGCCTTCACGAGAAGTAAATATGTGCCTCTCGTGGAAGAGGAAAAAAAACGTGTTTTTTCACGTAACCTAAGAATACCGAGGGAAACCGAAAAGCCTAAAATAAAGGGAAAAAATCATCTAAAAGCCGAAAACGCTTATAAAAAAATAAAATAAAAACCAAAATACGGAGAAAACGCCCAGAGCGCGATACGTGGCGGCGGCTGAGAACGCGCCAAGTGGCGCGCCCCTAGCCCACCCAAGTGACCTTTACGAGGGCTCCGGAAGGTGTACTCCTTAGTTAGTTGCTCTCTTAGCAACCTTGCCATTAGTTTGATGACGCGGGCGATCCATATTTGACGCTCGCGAGCGTCCAAGTGCTGCAGTTCCGCTGAAGCGCTCGAGCGAGCACCCCGAAACGGGCCGGCTCACTCTAAGTGTTAAAGCAGTGCCAGGCAAACCGGTCTTGGGAACCTTCTAGAAGACCGGTAAAAGAGGAGCAGCACCCTTTTGCGTCAACATAATTTGTCCGAGCACTGCACCACCTTCCCGGTCCAGTTTGCAGAGATCATTCACCATACTAGACAATCCCAGAATCCTCCAAATGTCTCGCACATTTAAAGTACTGTGTGCACCGGCAGATCCATTTTCTTAATCTTCCTTTAAAAAATTGAATAATGTTTTCTTGAACAAATTTCAAAATTCAAACAAAATTTTAAAATGTATTTTTTTTAAATGTGAACAAAAATTTAAAGCGGTTTCAGAGCAATGCAATTGAGCCAAGTTTTTTCCTTCGGTCAATGGCGCCACTGTTCAAACAGTTTTATTGGGGGCTGGCGAATACCAATTCACAATTAAGCCCGAATACATATATGCAAACGCAATTAATTTTTATTTTCATTACATTTGCAACCCCGTCATACAAGTATAGACTAGGGAATATAGCCGTTTAATAGAGACGTTGGAGAATACTCGGTTGGATATAGACTAGGGAATATAGCCGTTGAATAGACACGTTGGAGAATACTCGGTTGGATATGAACGTTGGAGAATAGAGTCGTTGGGATATGAAAAAAAAGACGTTAGATAATAACGGCTAGAAAAATAGCCGTTGCAATTATAGACATTAAAAATTAGATTTGTTGTGCATTAAGTGGTGATTTAATGGCTCGATTGGGCTGCCTCTATATATAGATGTTCACATAGTCGAAGAATGTATGAACTGTGTAGAAAGACTGAGAACATCCCAAATCATCAAATCATCGTTGTCCTGCCTCACAGTGCTACCACCCTCCGCTACCCTCCCCTCGCCGCCCTTTCCCATCTCCCAAATCGCCTACCTGCCATTTACCTTCTCCACTACTCCCGGTTAGTTTTTGCACTCAGAGACCATCATGGCCATGTCCCAGAACACACCGGTGCTGACGGCATTAGCATGCGTCCCAGAGATTGTGCATGGCACACACTCCTTCAAAATCGACAGCTACGGCATGTATCGGGGCCTCGGCGTTGGCAACTGCATCCAGTCCGCTAACTTCACCGTTGGCGGCCATGGATGGTGCATCCTCTTCTACCCCGACGGCTACAACGAGGGTAGCAAAGACTACGTGTCTGTTTTTCTCGAGCTCAAGACCAAGAACTTTGTGGTGAGGGCGATGTACAGTCTGATGCTGGTCAACCAAGCCATATAGCCGCCGGTGTTGCCTTTCAACTTCGCAAACTTCAGCGACAGACCTCCTGTGGTGTTCGACACTCGCAATGACAAACTCGAGGCATGGGGTTCTGTCGTATTCAAGAAGAACTGTGAGATCGAAGGGTCATCATACATTTTGGACGACTCAATCATCGTCGCATGCAACCTTACTGTTATCACATTAAAGGATGCCAAGGAGGTGGATGTTGGGTTGATCGGTGACATCCAAGTGCCGCCATCCGAATTGGTTGCTAACCTTAGTAAATTGTTAGGATCTACAAAGGGAGTTGACGTGTGTTTCAAGGTACAAAATGAGGTATTCCATGCTCACGGGATCATCCTCGCGATGCGGTCGCGGGTCTTCTAGGCGGAGTTCTACGGGCCGATGAGGATCGAGCATAGGCACGTCAAAAACATTGAAGATATGCAGCCCGATGTCTTTAGAGGACTGCTCCAATACATCTACACAGACTCGCTGCCTCCAATGAAGAACCTCAACGCAAGTGAGTGCGCAGAAATGCTTAGGCATTTACTCGTGGCTGCAGATAGGTATGCCATGAAAAGGATGAAGTCAATGTGCGAGAGAAAACTTTGCCAGAGGTTTGATCAAGAGAATGTGGCGACAACATTAGCTTTGGCTGACCAGAACAATTACAACATGCTCAAAGATGCTTGCATTAAATTTATCAACTCCTTGAGTACTATGGATGGTGTGGTTGCAAGTAAAGGGTATCAACACCTGAAAAGAGTGTGCCCCACTATCCTTGCTGATATGTGGGAGAAGGCAACCAAGACTCGAAAATTTTAGATGTTCACTCTAGATTAATTTCTATGTAGTTACTTCACTTGAAGCAACCTGAGATTGTTAGTTTGTCTATTTGTTTTGGAAAATTGTAAGTTCTGCATATGCTATATCAGCAGTATCCAATAAGATGTTTTTGTTTGTTGATGAGCATCACATTTACTGTTTCAAAATAGTGCTCATTTCATTTCTCAAAGTAGTGAGTCATTGGCTACCAGGACCACATCTATTGTGGACGGCGGTGCATCATTAGAAAATAGAAACTGCAAGAAATAATTGATCAATCTAAAAGTTGTATATTATAGAGTAAAATACACCACAAGTCCTAAAACAATTGGAGGGGTGTCAAGTTAGTCCTAATATAATGAAAATGCACATTTGGGTCATAAACGTTTGCTAAGTGTGTCACCCGCAGTCCTATTTGTGCTACATCAGCTTTGACTTGCACGAATCGCAGGTTGACCACTGTCATGTGGCGAGTTTTTTCACAACCCCCCCCCCCCCCCCAAAAAAAATGTCCTCTCATCTAATCTTGTGACCCTCCAGACCTACACGAATGTCGTCTAGCCATCAGTCTAACCAAGCTATCCATCCAATTCCCCTAATTCTCTCGCACGATCCAGTCATCACCATCCCGCATCTGCGTTGCCACTGATCGTGCTCTACCATGACCACCTTCGTCTCTCTCTTCTACTTTGTTCGCCGCTGCTATTGCCTGCTTTGTCATGGTGGCGGTGAACCACGGTGCAGAAGGGGTCGGGGGCTCTCTCCAGGCGGTACTAGTGGGCCTACTCTGTCGTCTGGGCGCTGGCACCGGGCCAGATGAAGATGGGTCCTACCGGCCACGGTTCTAGCCCTCGTCACTAGATGAAGAGAATCTAATGGATTTCGTACCATCACCATTAAATGATAGAAGAATACAGGAAACTGTGTGTGGTGTGCACATGGTGGGTCATCTTCAATCATATCATTTTTGAATCACCAAATATCAGAGTGCAATGGTATCCTATAAATTTCCATGGAGCTTGAATTGTTGGTTTGTTGTACTGACATCGTAAAAATCACGCACACGAATAATTTTGTTACGAGATACAATCATATGATATCTCAAACCCTATTAATTTGATTTGAGGGACGCATTGTGGAAAATGCTTACGAAAACTTTAAAAAATGCATATGAAAGGAGTCAACGTGCCAGACGACAAACGGAGATGAAATTAAGGAAATAAAGAGGCACACGACAAAGGAAATGGAAGTAGTCAATGTGACATGGGATAAAGAGTGATGAAATGAGTCAGCACACTACACGACAAATGGAGATCAAATGAGTCAGCACGCTATGCGACAAATATATATCTTGAGAACCAAGACGTTCAGATTTGGTGGGTCAGATTGGCACTTAACGATCTATATTTAGGGAGGTCGAGGGCACCACTTAAGCTCATTGTTACAAAGAAAGTCCAGAATGATACAATGATCTACAAGAATTACTACTAAATGTGCTGCTTGGTGAATTTGATTCTAGGTAGTTCTCCCCCATGTACTTTCTAAAGGGGGGCAATAGACCAGAGTTTCTTGAGCTGATCTATGGTCTTTTCGTTTTAGAAAAAACATGGAAGGGATAATATCCCATGATTTTCCATGAATATACTCCTTTTTGGATGCATCGAGATTGTGGATTGTCTAAATCCTGCATTCTCACGTGAGTTATGAGATACTATTGACTATGAGATGGTCTGTCAAATATTTTTTATAAGAATAAAGGAATAATCCAATGCGTACAATCTACATGATAATTTTTTTTAAGAAAAAGGAGTCTATGAACCGCACGAAAAATGGAGAAGCAATGTAAAAAGTAGAAAATTCCCATTTCCATTGGGTGGGTCATCATCTTCTCCAAAAACTTTTTCCTAAAAAGAGAAAACCATTAGATCAATGCATCCCGTTGGACTCCATTTGAAGCAGTGAGCTTAATTGGTGCCTCTAGGTCTTTCTATATAGAAATCATTGGGTGCCAATCTGGCCCTCCAAATCCAAACTTTTTTATTCTCACGACATATATTTGTCGCATAGTGCATTGTCTCCTTTCATCTTCATTTGCCATGTCTCGGGTTGAATCATTTCATCTCCATTTTCACGTGGTGTGCTGATTCTTTTCATCTCTCTTTGTTGAGTGCCGCTTTGACTCCTTTCTTCCCCTCTCTCGTGTGGCACATTGTGTTCTTTCATCTCCAACTGTCGGGAGGCACATTGACTCCTTTCATCTCCATTGGCCAGGTTTTTGCAAGCATTTTCCCACAATGATAGTAAGCGCTACCGCACCCCTTAAGTCATATTAATAGGATTTGTCAGATCATATGTTGGTATTTCATAATATAATTATTCATGTGCATGAATAATGCGAGCTCCAGGGAAGTTCATAGGATATCATTGCTCTCTAATATTTTGCAAAAAAGAACAAGAAACGGTAGCCATCGCATGCCTACTTCTTCAAGAATGTGTTTTAAGTGGTTGGGAGTTCCACTCGTCTAAATCATACCATAGGATTTTGGTCCAACACTTAAAAGTTAAATTTCAAATTTTTCATTGCTTCTCTATTTATGCGTGATGCGCTCAGAATCAGTAAGCATTGTCATGTTTCCTTTTGTGCTTCCTTCAAACAGATTGCGACAAAGTTTGATTGAATCCTGGACTCCGTCGAGTCTGGGTTTTTCAAAACTTTGAAAATAAATAGTTGAGGTGTATATTTTTTTTATTTTTTTGGGCGTGCTCATATAGATGTCATCTATTGCACCTAGAAATTTTCATGTAATACATGTTATATATATACGTACACAAAAGAACCAATACCTGCATTTAGAAATAGCAAACAGCACATGCATACAAATCCACATACACGGTAAAGTATAATTTAAGAGAAGTTTACACATATGTAAAATACATCAATTAATATACACAAGTCAAATTATTTCAGAATTTACTAAAACTTTTAAATAGGATTTTTGATTATTTAAAAATATCTCGGCTCACTGGGTCGGGCCTCCAAATCGCCTAACTCATTCAACGGATCATCTGTTAGTTTATATATCACGTGATTAGTGAGACAATGAACATACGTGTTCAGTGCACCGAAACAAATTTCATGAGAATAAAGGTGAGGTATTAATTTGAGATATGACCTGAACAACGTCAAAAGCCTCTTTTGGAATGGCAAGTGATAGGCGCTGGCGGACCGGCCGAAAGCCCAGCCGGTCACGCGCGAGCCCTCCGATTTGGCTTCCTGCAGCCGTCGGATGCCTTCTTCTTTCCCAATCGTCTCCTTCCCTGGCTTGGTCAACGCACGCTAAAAATCCCCCTGTCCGTGTCTATATCCCCGAGCTGTGCGAGCGTTCGTCCCCTCCAGCCTTCACGTGCGCGCTCCCGGCGAGAGCAACAGTTCCCCGCTTCCCTCCTCCGCATCGCCGCTGGTCGTACCTCCTGCGTCGTAGCGCCCCACGAGGCATGAGGTCGCCTCTCATCGTCGCAGTGCTCCCCGTTGTAGCAACGCCGTCCAGCCCAATCTCCTCCTCCCAGTGCTCCGTCGCAGCATCGGCCGAGAGCAGGGCGCAGCTTCCCTCGACGCCGGTTCCAGCATGTGGAGCTCGCGGTCGTAGCTTCCGCGGCCACCGTCGCAGCTTTTCTTGATTTTCCATGAACGACGGAAGCCACCGCTCATTGACATGAATGGTTGTAGCAATTTCCTTCGCCGGTTGTAGCAAAATCAGACGACGGTTGCAACAAAATTGTCGCTCCGACAGGTCACGGTTCCAGCTTCGCTCGTCATCATCGTCCCCATCTTCGGCCTGCTCGCAACTCCCGTCGCCGCCGCTCGCCATCGTTGGTTCACCGTCTCGTGTTGAAGCTTTTTCAAATGCCGGATGTAGCATTCTTAGCTGTCGGTTGCAGCTTTTTGAGGTCGCGCAGTGGCCGCCCCCAACTTCTCTGTCTCGTGTTGAAGCTTTTTCAGATGCTAGATGTAGCTTTTTACCATGTCCGTTGTAGCATTCAGAGATTTGGATTTCGTCCGGAATTATTGGATTTCGTTCGAAATTCGTCCATTTCGCCTGGGCCCGGTATGTGTATTACCCGGTCAAAAATTTCGGCCTTTTCTGTACTTCTAGCCCAGTCCATATACCAAACTAGCCCACGTATTCCCTGCTCTGGTATAAAAACTCAAGGCGAACCAGTCCCAGCCCTAGTTTTCACGTTTCCTCTCCACTCATTTGTGCGGCGGCTGCAGGCAACGCGAGCGGCAGGCCTGAGGGAGGCGAGGCAGCTCCTCCTCCTCCCCCTCCAGCACCCCACCTGCCCAAGGACTCCTCCTTCTCCTTCCCATGGAGGACATAGGTCGCGGCCGTGACAGCAGGGCCGTGTCCGCGGCGACCTGGTCGACAACGGCAACACCGTGGGTCGCGGCCACATGAGGTTTAGGCTGCACTTGGGCGTCGATTGATTTGGCAGCGGCAACAACATCGAGCGTGGCCACTTGATCTGCTTAATTTCAAAATTTGGAGCAAATTCCGGTCATTTTTAGTTCAATTTTCGGCCATTTTTCGTTTCAAAATTTAAATTTTGGTTTCTTCTTTTCGTCCGATATTTTCCGAAAAAATTCCAAAATACCGAATTTCGCCCATTTCGTCCAGATCCGGTAAATACAGAAAACGAAATCCAAAACCTTGGTAGCATTTGGAACTGCCGGTTGCAGCTTCTCCGCACGTCGGTGGCAGCCACCCCGCTCTCTCGTTCCAGCAAAAAAAGGCATCGGCCATAGCATTTCGCGATGCTGGTTGTAGCTCCACTGAATGCCGGTTGCAACTCTCACTTTCTTTCGATCCAGCAAAAAGAATGTGTTTGGTCGTAGCAATTGGTGTCGCTGGTTGCAGCTCTGCCTTGTGTCGGTCGCAGCTTCACCATAGCCGGTTGCAGCAAAACAGTGCGGCGTGTCGCACCATGCAACCTCGCCAGCCATGGACGCAGCTCCCGGCATGGATGCAGCTTTCGGTTGCAGCTCCGGTCGTCAGGGAGCAGTAGTGGATGCAGCTGAGAGAGGGAATCGAGGGGAGGGCGCTGGCTCGGGGGTTGGCTTTGTGGTGCTCGCCGGAGGAGATGGAGAGAGAGAGAACACGAGGAGATCGCTTGGGCGCTAGAGGAAGAAGAAAGACTAGTGGATGAGAAAGATGCGGAGAAGATAAGAAAGAGAAACAGGGATTGTGGGGCCCACTTAAAAAGCTGGAAATAGATGCACGAGAGACGCGCGATCAGCGTTAATCGTACGAACACCGTGCGACCGGCCGAAACTTGGGCCGGCGGCCCGGCTATAAATGTTGCCCTTTTGGAATACAGACGATATCATCTAGCTCCAACGTTGGACCACAAGAACGTTGACATTTGACAATGGAATGGAAACAAAAACGGAAATTTTTATGGAGGGTAATGAAAATAAAAACGGCAGAAACTACAGACATCCATCGCCAGGACCACAAGAACTCCACTCCTTCGATCCCTGTATTTCTTTCTCTCTTCTTTGTAAAGGATCTTTCTTTCTTTCTTGAGTACCTTAGTGTGATATGTTCCACATGGCATGCAATCATTTTCACGCTGGCATGCAAGGTAGGTAGGGATCTGGATGTTGAGACGATGAACACTCTCTCGGTTCCCGGTCAAAGGAAGTAAAAAGACACTCTCTCCATGGCCATGCAACCGAACAAAGCAAGAGCCTCTCCTTTTTGTAATTCACATCTGATCATTTGTGCTGCAACATTTGGTGAGAAAAGAACAAAAGCAAAAATCAGCAACACAACCCGTGGTTTTGCTCTCCTCTCATGGAAGGAACCATGGGCCGACGGCACAAGCAGACACGCACATTGACTTCGCCAGACTAAATACCGTAGCTGCAGAAATTATGGAGTAGAAAGTACCGCATGCACACACGCACGGGGAGAGCGCCTTTCACCTCTGGACCGCAAGACTTCCACTCCTTCCCTCGACCCCGCTCCCCATATAAATAGCCCCCCTGCATCCTCCAGCCCTTCTCACCATTGCAGTCCTGCTCCTCTGAAATCCGCATTGTTCTGTTTCTGGTCCGCCTGCAGCGAGGAACCCATTGTTGGAGGTGGGAAAGGAGGGATCCAATAGAGGTTTTGGCTTGTGGTCTTCATAAGATGGCTCCGGGATTGTGTTGGTTAGTCCCCTTGTTTCTTAATCAGTGTTTTTCTTGATGGCGTTTGCTTTTCCAGGTGGGAAGAAGTTCGGAAAACATGGCCGCGATGGGTGGGTTCTCGCCGAGGATGGAGGATGCGGCGGAAGACAAGTTCCCGGAGGGGTTGCGCGTCCTGGCCGTAGACGACGACTGCGTCTGCCTCAAGGTACTAGAGGCCCTCTTGCGCCGATGCAAATACCAACGTGAGTCTCTTCATCCCTCCACTTCGCCATAATTCATTAGAATCAGAGCCTTGTGATCTTTTTGTATATCTGCGAATAATGCTTTCTGCTATGCAGCAACGACTGTGATGGATGCAAAGACGGCCCTGAGGATGCTCAGGGCGGGCAAGGAGCAAGTTCGACCTGGTGCTCACCGACGTGTGCATGCCGGACATGGACGGCTTCAAGCTCCTCGAGCTCATCCGCCTCGAGATGGATCTGCCCGTCATCAGTACTCTCTCTGCTCAGTGCTCAATCCAAACTCCTATTTTTCCTTTTTTGCATCCATGAGCTGACAATTATCTTTAAGAACGTACTTTTACTCCTGAATCTTGGAGATACACTGAGAGGATATAAATTTTTTTGGGCAGCATGTGAGATCCTATATATTTAGCACGATTTTATGAAAACCACATGCACATGCACGGCACCCACACTCTATTTTTAACTTGGAAGAGTTCTAAAGAACGGGATCCCCTTTGGGTATGAACCAACGCGGGGTCCCATCTAACCGTTCATCCGTCCGATCGGATGGCCAGTGGGGTAGGAGAGCGGAGGTGGAGCGACACATGAGTTAGTAGGGGACGCCGTGTCGGTTCCTCGCCAAACCAATGGGATCCTATCTAACCGTCCGTCAGATCGGATGGCTAGTGGGGCAGGGGAACAAACGTGCATAGGGTAGCACCTGATTATGAGATCCCATTAATTATTGTCTTCAATAGTTGGGTTGATAGTGTTTAGCAGGCTAGAGACTTGGTCACTCTAATGGGTAATTTGGCCTGGTGAGAGTCTGTGTCACTCCAATGTAATGTAGACCCCACTATCCATGTATTCGATGGGTTTATTGATGGAAAATCTAGAATTTAATTCTATATATATAGGTAGTTTGGCTTAGTCAAAGTCTCTGCCACTCCAATGTAATGTAGACCCCACTATCCACATCTTCGATGGGTGTATGTATGGACTATCCAGAATTTAATTTTATATTATCTCAATTAATTGTAAAATCCTAGCAATAAGAATGAAAACTATAATCTATTCATATTTCATGATATGACCAAGTTATATTTAGTTGTTTTCAAAGCTAATATTAAAATTCGAGTTCTACCAATCACACAAAGTATACAATTGCACCACACCTGATTGCGAAGTGGGCATGAATAATACAATTAGGAAATTACCTATGTTGTATTGTTATTATTAAGATTACTCATGTTCATTCTCCTGATTGTTAGTCCTTATTACTATTTACTCCAGAGAATAGCAAATAGAGTAGGAGTGCCACTTTTAAGTACATTCATCAAGTAGGTTAACCATGGATAATATCTACAATACTGTAGATTTGTTGACTTTGAACAAGGGCACTAATTTATAGTCAAATTACTTTCAAAGAAAATGTAACCACGCATACTTATTTTTTGGAATCTCTATTATTAAAGGGAATTCTGTAGTCGTTTTGTTTTGTTCATTTCGCATGCAACCATTAACGCCCAAAAATCGTCTCAATTATCTCTTGCTCAATCTCTGCCTCGCCTACAGCTGCATGTAATTAATTAGCCAGACAATTAATTACGCATTTTAATTAACCATGCATTAATTTATGGGAAGTGTCATCGAGCATTGGACGGGAGGACCACATTAATTATGGATAGTATCATTCTTTTGACAGAAAGATCACATTATTATGAAAAGTATCATTGAGCGTTGGACGGGTGGATCATGTTAATGATGGAAAGTATCATCTAGAATATGTATGCCCCCGTTGTACGGGCTCCATTTGAAAACTCATATGCGCGTGATCACTTAAAATGCTTAGAACATTGCTTGGGCCCATATATGTTATCTCATATGCTTGAGAAACATGGTGGACTGCCAATAGTAGTACTTCATCTTCAGGTTCCCAATAGTGGCTTAGGCATTGTGATGACTGATTTCCCTAGGTGGAACATGTTGTGATAATGGCTTAGGCATTGTGTTATTGTTATTTTTTAGCCATATTTTCTGTATCTTTCTATTGAATATCTGAAATTTGTCCCATTTAGTTTGCATTGAAGCACCAAATTTATCAAACTGAACATTGAATTGCTTTTTTTGTATGTAAGCACTTTGACAAAAAATATGTTTAGTTCATAGATTTTTTGAATTTCTGAATTCTAAATCTAAGTCACTGGTCAAATGGCGTGCAGTGCTATCTGTGGATTACGACAAGAAGGTTGTGATGAAGGGGATACATCATGGGGCATGCGACTATTTGGTGAAGCCAGTGCGTACCAATGAGCTCAAAAACATATGGCAGCATGTTCAAAGGTGGAGAAATCCCGAAGCAATAAGTCACATCATTGGCGATGACAATGATGTTCAGAGAGTTCAACCAGGGACTGCTGCCAAGAGTAATGACTTAGGGAAAAAGATCAATGATGGAGATGATTCTAACAAGAGCAAAGAGAGCACACATGTATCCACAACCCAGAAGAAGCCAAGGGTGGCATGGACAATTGAGCTGCATAACAAGTTTCTAGAAGCTATCAACCAGATCGGCCTTGATAGTAAGAATTCACATTTTGTGCTTCATTCATCGTCAACATGCTTGTGGTTACTCAATATTATTCGTTAATATATTTTTATTATGTGCAGAGGCTGCTCCAAGAAAGATATTGGAGCTGATGAATGTTGATTACCTCACTAGAGAGAGTATCGCGAGTCATCTACAGGTTTATTTTTGACCTTTATGCTTACTTTATATGTTTGTGTTACTATTATCTGTAGTCTAACATTTTTTCATATATAAGTGCAAGATTTTATTTTGTGGGGAACATATCAGTCAAAGCTCTAGTAATGCACCTATCATGAAGATGTATGTAATTTTAATTAATTGTGTCCCAAAAATGTGAAGCTTATCTCATATAATGCATGCCCCACGGTTTTTAGAGTTTTGAACCAATGCAACACCTTTAGTTCTTTTTGTACCCACATGTTTACCATTATTTTTCCGATGAGCATGAATCTCATACTTGGTTATTTCTTCTATCTTTTTATTTCAGAAGTATAGGTTGCACTTGAAAAGAGTCAACTCAAATCCATTTGGTGATGCATATGAAAGAAGGAACTCATCCTACAAGATGAACAGCCAGGGAAATTTCATGCATAATCATGAATATGGAAGATGTTGTCTGTCTTCTAGCGACATTGCCTCTTGGTGTCCAAACAATTACGGTGCAACGGGTCACTTGGGTCAGTCAACGAACATCCAGAGCAAATTCTGCATGGGGTCATTCATCCATGGTGATAGAGCGACGACGTATGTTGGGCCACAACCATCGGATGCAAGAACATTCACCAGCTCTAGTGACCCTCCCGTCAGCCTATTCCACAACATACCCAATGAGAGAATGTTAGATGAATTTCCTTCATGCAATTATAGTAATTCCTATGCTGATGTCATGCGTGGAAAGCTAATGGAGATAAGCAAAGGGAAGACCCCTTCCAATCTTCGAAGTTCCTTTGAAAACACAATAGGTGGTTGGAGGTCTCTTGTCCCATCACAGGTGAACATCCCAAGGATCAACCAACTAGCGAGCTATGCAATGTCATTTGGCCACCTGCCTCTGCAAAATGAAATGGCAACATTCATAAGCAACACCACATCAGTGGGAGGCTTCAGCGAGCAGATGGTTCCATTCAATGTACCTAGCAACCCAAGCTCTGGAGGGATGCTACATGCGCACAGTAGTGCTCCAATGGCACCATCTCAGATGGTTACTGGCGGGATCATAACTACATCAAAGGCATGCTTCATTGATAAGATGGCACCATTCAACACGACAAGCAACACATGCTCACTAGGAACGATGTTGAATGGCAGCTCTTCACCTGGTACAAGTAGAACTTCAATGACAAAGACTCATATGGTCAACAGTGGAAGAACTACTTCGACACATTCCAACCTTCAGACAGACGGTTTTGTCGCATTGAATCAGATGATTGATGGTGGGAATGGAACTGACATTCTTCCTATGCAAGAAGGCACACTTGATCAGCAACCGCTTAATGATCAACTGAATGAAATCGATACCTTCTCAATGGATGATATATTTGCCAGCATGCACAAGGAAGTAAGAACTTTTCTCATTGGTCGGAATTAACACGTTGCATATGAGTTGTTGAGCTGGACATGTGTACTTAAACAACACTTCTCTCTCAATGCAGGACTTCACTGGAGATGATGCTATCGTGGATGAACAATGATAGTTATGAATGTTAGCCTGACCAAAGCACGAGATGCTTGACCACGAGTGCCATGCTCGAGGGGTCTCTTCAAGGCGATAGAGTGCTTTTCCATGTTTGCAAACATAGTGAGATGTCTAGCCATTTTCATAACTCGGTGGTTGTTTGAGATAAACATCCTCTTCCATAATATTGGGAATCTATGTGTTCTGCACAACAAGCATAAACACCATCCTCTGTATACTGTTGTGCCTAAGACAAGTCTTATGCTGGAAGCTTTTAGAATAGGGCTTAGCATCCTGATAATCAACACTTTAACGTTGCTTGAAGCCTATAATAACAAGGCACATTTTATACCTGTAACTCGAGGTATTTGCTTACTTCTTAATGCGATAAACCTATTTGTGGACCATCATGTTTTTGCCTTGAGGCGTGGGTACTAACTGCCATATGTTATTCTTCATTAGAGCCATATATTCTTCATTCACAACTTTTCTCCAATTGTTCACCGAGTGCCCCAGGCAGATGTGCTCTTTCCCACGTGGAGCACAAATTTCCATACCTCATCACACCATCATATAATATTTTGGTTGAGCCATACCATTTTGCTACATACACAGTCTCGGTATCGATAGTTCAAGACTGGGATTTGCTTCTCTCACGATAAAGAGATACTCTCTGGGCCCAGTCAGTGTTACGGTATCATTATCGTCTGGCCAGACACTTGTGATTATGGTCACGGGATACTGGAATACGGACACGAGTAAAGAGGACCAAACCGGTAACGAGGATAACTGGTATAGTGATCAAGGAGTTGATCACGAGGATACCGATAATCTCGCATCGGGTTTTGGAAATATATCACGAAGCAAAGGGAATGGTATTGGTAAACAAAGTTTTGCTCGAGATCATCGTGAATATGCGGGAATTAATAAGGGTGTCTAGATCCAGCTATTAACTATTGACCGGCAAGGGTTCGAGGTCATGTCTGCTTATATCTGAACCTGAAGGGTCACACACTTAACGAGTATTAGTCATGATCACCGGAGAAATGATAAATGGGTAAATGAGCTCCGAAAGAGTTTTGGAGAGTTTCGAAAATGTTTCGGGTGGTTCCGGAAGGGTTCTAGGAATTCGAAAAAGGTATAATATGATTTCGAAAAGTACGGATCTGTATATGAAAAATTTCGGGGGTCTCGGAATGGTTCCGAAGACATCCGAAAAATCCGAGATTTTATTTGTGGAAGAAAGTTGTGAAGTACCGTCATGAGATGACCAGCCTTAGTGGGGCGCCACTTCCATTAGGAAGGGCTAGGCCGAATTGGGCAAAGAAGGGGAGTGCTTCCTTCCTTGCTCCATGTGGAGGAGGAGTAGGATCACTTCCTCATAGTTGCACGCTCTCCCGATCTAATTGGCCTAAGTTTTTAGGCTTCTAATTAGATGGGCTTTAATCTCAGTATATAATTGGTCTAATAGAATTAGACGCCTGATTAGACACGAAGTGCCGCTAGGCTTTCTCTCTTTCTCTTCAGTTTACCGGAGTTCTTCTTCCTGGACGTCGAAGCTCTGCTAGACTACTACTATGAAATGTGTGGGATACCTCCAGGGGGCGGTCGTCTACTTCGACTCTCATCTCTGAGAATATTCGTGTAGTCCATGTAGTGGAGCTTAGCGTTGATCACTGCATGGAGCGGCGAATCAAGGTGCTCACCTCCGCGTCTTAGATCGGGAAAGTTGAGCCTAAGGTGGGTGTGGTTGTGGGGCGAGCGGATCTCGGCCATCCAAGGGCAGGTGATGTTGTGGAGCAGGCGGATCTCGGCATCGTAGGCTAGTGCGGCCTCCTCCAAGGTGATGGATTTGCACAAGGGTGAGGTAGCCAGTACCACAGAAAGCTAACGTTCTGCCGCACACTGGAGCAGGGGAAGGAGAATGAGATGGCCGGAGCTTCGCCTGGCATTACGCCAGGGAGATCGAATATATAGCTGAGTGTGTCTTGTGTTCTTGTGTGTACTGTGCTGAGCGGTCTGCGTGTTGTGTGCGTGCTCCTGTGTGTGTGCACGTGCTGCATGCGTGCTCCGGTGCGCCGCCAAGGAGCGGGCTATACGGGGGCGTTGTGGCTTGCACTGCATGGCAGACTTGGTGTTCCTCTGTATCTCTCCACGCTGGTGTTGTCATCCCTAGGATGCACACCACATGTTTGACAGAATGCACAATGAATGAGGCGGACAAATAGGGAGGACCCTTGGTACCATGGTAAAATGATGCCCTCACTATTTCCGACGTATCCATAGACAGATAGGCAGGATAATTTGATGTTTGTGCTTGGAGATGCCCTAAATATCCCTTGGGGAGAACTAAGCATCTTGTAACTTCGCATCCAGGCTCAAGGCCAATATATTTACAACTGGTCTGGCTTTCTGCCATCACCGAAGCTTGAAGGTATAGGTTGCAGAAAATATCACAAGAGGGCAAGAACTGAAGTACAACAGATTATCAAGTTCGAATAGTGTCTTCATAAGTTATTTAGTTTAACAATGAGGTCCAAATAATGTCCTTTCTCTCGAAGTTATTTGGCTTAAAAATACAGAATTCTAGAAGAGAAAACATGGCGACGTAAGCAAAATAAAAAAGCAACACAGACTGACTGTACAAACTAGTTTCGGAACCTGCACAGGTTGTGTTTCAATAGTACTTCCATTTGCTAATGTTTCAACACATTTCATAACAGTGTAGCGTTAGCTGATTAATCTTTGTGCTTTGACAAATGAAATGAGCGAGTAAAGGGAAAAAACTGAAACAGTGTACAGACTGCTAGTCAACAGAGCAAGACATATTACAAATTTTTACCGATCTAGCATAGTTCATAACTTCATATATAGGGTGGCTCGTGTCGAAGACATACATTTTTGTGAAACTTACCCTTCTCTAAAACATCTCTGAGAACTTAAGAAATACTAGACAAACTAATCTTAGGTTACTATATGGTCTCAACTCAAGTAACTACCTGAAGTTAATTCACGGCCAGCGTATTAAATTTTGCGCGTCTTCACTGCTTTCTCCAATATATCTGCACAGATAGTAGGGCATGTCCTTTTCAGGCGTTCATACCCTTTGCTTGCCACCACATCAGCCATTCTATTTGAAGAGCTGATAAAATTAATGCAAGCATCTTTGAGCAAGCTGCAATGATGCTGGTCAGCTAGAGCTAATCTGGCGGCCACATTCTCGGCACAAAGACTATCACAAAGCTTGCTCTCGCACATGAGCTTCATCCTTTCCATGGCATATCTGTCTGCAGCAACAAGCAGATGCTTAACCATCTCTTCATACTCCTCATCATTGAGGTCATCCATTGGGGGCAACGAATGGGTGTAGATGAAGTGGAGCAGTGCTTTGAAAACAGCAGGCTGCATATCTTCAATGGTTACACTCCAGGTACACTCGTTGCTCATCGGCCCGTAGAACTCTGCCTTGAATACCGGCGACCGCATTGCGAGGATGACCTTATGGGCTGGGAAAACCTCCCCGTGGACGTTGAAAGACACATCAGCTACCTCTTGTGTCTGTAGCAAATTGCAAAGATTGTCCAGCAAGTCCGACCGCGGAACTTGGTCCTCATATTTCATCATGGCCTCCGCCACCAGTGCCTCCTTAAAGTTGATCACAGTAAGACTGCACTCGATGAGAAGGACGTCATCCAGGATATACTTTTTGAGCTTCCTCTTCTTCCTGAGTTGGGGATAACCCCAGGACGCACAATCAGAATCGAACAAGGTTATCTCGCTAGGGTCTAGCCCTGTAAAAGGCGGCGGCGCCTGCTGTGTGGCCTGGTTGACAAGCCTCAGATCGAAGAACGCCCTGACCTCGGCTTTCTCGGTCTTGAGATCGACGAACACCGACACCCAGTCTTTGTGTTCCTCATTGTTACCGTCCGGGTAGAAGCAGACGCGCCAGTCGTAGCCGCCGACGGCGAAGGTAGCGGACTCGATGCGCTCGCCGACGCCGATGCCACTGTACAGGCTGTACCCGGTGATTCTGAACAAGTGCGTCCCGTGTGCGGTCTCTGCGGCGCAAGTCGACGTCGTCGTTCGTGAGCTATGGGACGCCGCCATTGCTGGTCGCTATGTGGGGCAGAAACTAAGCGCGGCGGCGGCGGCGAGGGTTTGACGTGGAAGGGGTTTTGCGTTTTTTATATAGGAAACTCTTGAGGGATTAGGGACTTCTGTAGCACAATTGATTCTCTTTGCATCCAGGCTGGCCCATTGGGCGGGGCGACGCGGCGACCGCCCTGGTGGGCCTCCAGTGGCAGGGATCCTGGTCAAAGTCATTCTTGCTACACAGCAAGCAGTATGAAACAAATCGATGGTTGAACAAGTTGGCAAGCGATTTTTTTTGAGTGGAATTTTTTTTTTATACACATGGGATACACAAGCTTTTTTTTTTTTTGAGGGATACACAAGCTTCAGAGTATCTGCAGATGACGAAAAAATAGACATCATGCCCGACAAACAGCCATTTGAGGCACTTTTAGAGCGAAAAAAATCAGTTTCAGCAGATGCCCTATCTTTATATGGTGCCAAAAAAGATTACATCACGCCCAAAAATTTGCTACAAGTGATACAAGTATACATCACCTACAACTACTTCCCTAAATCCAAAAAAAAAAACACCTTGCGGGAACCCAACTGCTGTGATAAAGCCTCACCGCCGCCGACCGTCGCCACCCCACGTCGATTCCGGACAGTTCTCACCTTTGCACGCCACTGTCATGACTCCGTCTGCCACCCCAGCCCCGCAACCACCATGTCGGCCAACACGTCCGCCGCGACAACCTCTGCCGCTGCCGGTTCCGTCCATAGCTTACCGTCAAAGTTTTTTTATGAGAATATGATTTTATTGATCAAAAGACAGCCAAATCTTACAATCAGTGATGAAATAAAATCAAGGGCAGTATTGTCCCAAAGAGACGGAGATCTAGAACTGTAACAAGATTTAGCCAGACAATCAGCAACTTCATTTGCCTCCCTCTTGCACAAACCGAAGTTGATCATCCCAAACTCCTTTGGTAGCTGGTAGCATTCCATAATGGTGGCAACATTAGACTCATAATAATTCTCAGCATTGTTAACTGCCTCAATAACAAGCGAGCTGTCTGATTCCGCCATTACTCTGTTGCAGCCCATACGGTCAGCCAGGATTAATCCATTGTGAAGGCGAGGGCTTCAGCCGCTTCGGCGTCAAGTACAAAGTTAACATGTGTTGAAAAATAGAAAACCCCGAAGAAAACTGAAGAAAGAAATAAAGAAACCCGAAGAAAAAAAGAAACAGAAAAACAATAAAGAAAGAGAAAAAGAAAAAAAAAGAAACTAAAGAAAACGAAGTAAAACTTATCCAAACAGTCAAAATCAAAAAAAGAAAAATACAGAGAAAAGAAATCGCGCAGAGACAGCAACAGTGATGGGCCAGCCCACTGGCCTCGTGTGTGAGTCGGGCCGCTGCGTGGAGAAAATCCCCTAGAAACCCTCCCAATAGTTGCGTCACGCGCCGCGCCGCCTCCGATTCCCCACCCGCCGTCCTCTTGCCTTCTTCCCGACCGCATCCCCATACCCGAATCGCCTCATCGTTCTCCTTCACCGCTGCGCTGCTCCAGTGGAGCAATGCTGGCATCCGAGAGCCCACGGACGATGACGGCGTCGGCCTGCACCCCGGAGACTGCCCACGGGGCGCACTTGTTCAAGATCAACCGGTACAGCCTGTACAGGGACTTGGGCGTCGGCAGGTTGATCGAGTCCTCGACCTTCGCCGTCGGCGGCTACGACTGGTGCGTCCACTTCTACCCCGACGGTAAAACGGGGGTATCCAAAGACCATGTTTCAGCTTTCGTGGAGCTCAAAACCAAGAACGCCAAGGCCAGGACGGTCTTCGATCTGAGGCTAGTCGACCGTCGCACACAACCTTATACATGGCCAAACCCTAGCGAGATAGACCTGACGGAGTTTGACTCCAGTGATGATACAACGACCTGCTGGGGTTATCTTGATTTCGTGAAGAAAAGCGAGCTCAAAGATTACATCCTGGATGACGTCCTTGTCATTGAGTGCAATATTGCTGTTATCAAATTTAAGAAGGCAGAGGTGCAGACTACTAAGATGAAATTTGAGATCCAAGTTCCACGGTCCAACTTGCTGCACAATCTTGGTAATTTGCTAGAAACACAAGAGGGAGCCGATGTGTCTTTCAAGGTTGACGGGGAGGTTTTCCCAGCTCATAAGATCATCCTCGCTATGCAGTCCCCAGTCTTCAAGGCAGAGTTCTACGGGCCGATGAAGAACAAGTCTAAGCGCAGTGTAACCATGATTGAAGATATGCAGCCTGCTGTTTTCAATGCAGTGCTCCACTTCATCTACACGGATTCATTGGCCCCAATGGACGACCTCACTGATGATGAGTACGAGGAGATGCTCAAACATCTACTTGTTGCTGCAGATAGGTATGCCATTGAAAGGATGAAGCTAATGTGCGAGAGCAGGCTTTGTGATAGACTTTGCGCCGAGAATGTGGCGACCGCGTTGGCTCTAGCCGACCAGTATCATTGTAGCCAGCTCAAAGATGGCTGCATCGAATTTATCAACTCTTCTAATAGAATGAATGATGTGGTGGCAAGCAAAGGGTATGAGCACCTCAAAAGGATATGCCCTACTATTGTTGTTGATATATGGGAGAAAGCAGCTAAGACTCGCAAAATTTAGAAGTCTGACAGTGGATTAATTTGAGCATATATAGTCACTTCAGCTGACACCGTAGCAACTTGAGATTAGTTTATCTTTATCTATTGTTGATATTTTGTAAGTCCTCAGGGATCCTGTTGTGAAATGTGGTGAAACTTTAGCAAATAGCAGTAATATGTCAAGTTATTCAGAGAAATTATTGATTGGTGCCAACTATTTATGTTATGGAGATGCTAGCCAATTATACAAAACACTACCAGAATAACCCTCTATGCCGACGGCCACGAGCCGTCGGCATAGGCCTTTATGCCGTCGGCATAGGTCTATGCCGACGGCCGTCGGCATAGGGCCGTCGGCGTCGATCGCGTCAGCGTAGTTGTGTCAGGCCGTCGGCATAGGAAAGCCGTCGGCATAGGTTCCTATGCCGACGGCCTCCGTACGACCGTCGGCATAGATGCACCGTCGGCACAGAAAATCAGGAGACGGCAGTTGACGGCGCCGTCACCACGCCAACCCAATCAGAGGAGGACACGTTGCAGGGGGTATGCCGTCGGCATACCTCCTTGCCATGTGTCGCGCCCCTGGCCGCCCCTGGCAGGGAGGTATGCCGACGGCTTAGCCGTCGGTATAGATGTAAATCTATGCCGACGGCTAAGCCGTCGGCATATCAGTGCCACGTGGCGGCACCTGGTTCCTCTTGGGCATAACTATGCCGACGGCTAAGCCGTCGGCATAGTTCTGTTCTGTTTTTTTTATATGCTCTGTTTTCATTCAAATTGACAGCATTTCAGGAGAAAAATATGACAAAAACAATATATAGACAGAAATATGCAGATCATCAACATCATCATCATGTAAAGATCATCAACATCATCATTATCTAAAGATCATCAACTTCATCATCATCTAAAGATCAACATCATCATCGTCGAAAGTTCATGAACATAAGTATGAGACATGGAAAGTATTGCACGACATGGTACACATCATCAGCCAAGATGACGAGGATCATCGCTGTGAGCACCGCCAAGACCACCACCACCTTGCCAGATCGGAGTGACTGGAGTCGAGCCACCATCACCAGTTGGAATCGCCGATGATGCATCGGTCCCCTACATGTTTGAAAAGAGATTGTAAGGTAAATATGATATGATACACTAGTAGAAAACAGGGCTTTGGTCCAGGCCGGGCCAGCCCATTAGTCCCGGTTCAATCACGAACCGGGACCAATGGGATCAACGGTCCCGGTTCGTGAGGCCAGGGGGCCGGCCGGGCCTCGTGGGGCATTGGTCCCGGTTCGTCTGGACCCTTTAGTCCCGGTTCCAGACACGAACCGGGACCAATGTGCCTCGCTCCTGGCCCACAACCATTGGTCCCGGTTTGTGGCTGGAACCGGGACTAAAGGTGACCCCTTTTGTCCCGGTTCCAGCCACGAACCGGGACCAATGCGCCTCGCTCCTAGCCCACAACCATTGGTCCCGGTTTGTGGCTGGAATCGGGACCAATGGTTGGCCTATATATAGCCCCCGCCCGCGAGCAGAGCAATGCATTGCTCTGTTTTTTTGCCCGGCCGTGGGAGAGCTTTTGTGGTGCTCTAGCTCACCTCCTATGCACATGAGGTGTTCGATGAAATGCCCGAGCCACACTTAAGCTTTCTCCTCTCGAAGCTCCTTGTCCAAGCTCCATTTTCCTCAAGATTTGTCTAGGTTTGGCGGTCCGTCCTGTCCCGTCCCCGTCCTCACCGCCGTCGATCGCCCACGCCCATCTCGGCGCCGGCAACACCGTGGTTAGCCTCTTCTTCTTATCTTCTTTCTAAAAGAAAAAAATTCTTATTTGTGTGTTTTAATTAGATGCTCTAGAGAGTTATATGTTGTTCAATAATAAGAACTATATAACGCACGCAGATGAACCGGCAATGGATGTACGGTGACCGACGCACCTCCGAGTATATTAAGGGCCTGCATAATTTTCTCGAAGCGGCTGAGGCAAACAAGCAGAATGGTTTTATGCATTGTCCATGTACTGTCTGTGAGAATACGAAGGCTTTCTCCAACTCTAAAACCCTTCACTTCCACCTGCTTGAGAAGGGTTTTATGCCACACTATAATGTTTGGACCAAGCACGGAGAAAGAGGGGTTATGATGGAAGACAACGAAGAAGAAGAGGATGATGACAACTACCCGCCCCCTGAATACGGTGATGCTGCAATGGGGAAAGCTGAAGATCAAGAGGAACCAGACGATGTGCCCGATGATGATCTTCGCCGGGTCATTGTTGATGCACAGAGAGAATGCGAAAGTGAAAGGGAGAAGTTGAAGTTCGATCGCATGTTAGAGGATCACAAAAAAGGGTTGTACCCAAATTGCGAAGATGACAACAGAAAGCTCGGTACCACACTGGAATTGCTGCAATGGAAGGCAGACAATGGTGTATCTGACAAGGGATTTAGTTCGCTGCTGAAAATAATGAAGAAGAAGCTTCCAAAGGTTAACGAATTGCCCGGTAGTACGTACGAAACAAAGAAGGTTCTATGCCCTCTAGGATTGGAGGTGCAGAAGATACATGCATGCCCTAATGACTGCATCCTCTACCGCGGTGAGTACGAGGATTTGAACGCATGCCCGGTATGCGGTGCATTGCGGTATAAGATCAGACGAGATGGCCCTGGTGATGTTGAGGGTGAGCGCCCCAGGAAGAGGGTTCCTTCCAAGGTGATGTGGTATGCTCCTATAATACCACGGCTGAAACGTCTGTTCAGAAACAAAGAGCATGCCAAGTTGATGCGATGGCACAAAGAAGACCGTAAGAAAGACGGGAAGTTGAGAGCACCCGCTGACGGGTCGCAGTGGAGAAAAATCGAGAGAAGGTGGGGGGACTTTGCAGGTGACGCAAGGAACGTATGGTTTGGTTTAAGTGCAGATGGAATTAATCCTTTTGGGGAGCAGAACAGCAATCATAGCACCTGGCCCGTGACTCTATGTATCTATAACCTTCCTCCTTGGTTGTGCATGAAGCGGAAGTTCATTATGATGCCAGTGCTCATCCAAGGCCCTAAGCAACCCGGCAATGACATTGATGTGTACCTAAGGCCATTAGTTGAAGAACTTTTACAGCTGTGGAATGGAGAAGGTGTACGTGTGTGGGATGAGCACAAACAGGAGGAATTTGACCTACATGCGTTGCTGTTTGTAACCATCAACGATTGGCCTGCTCTCAGTAACCTTTCAGGACAGACAAACAAGGGATACCATGCATGCACACACTGTTTAGATGACACCGACAGTATATATTTGGACAAATGCAGGAAGAATGTGTACCTGGGGCATCGTCGATTTCTTCTGACCAACCATCAATGTCGAAAGAAAGGAAAGCATTTCAAAGGTGAGGCAGATCACCGGAAGAAGCCCGCCCTCCGTACTGGTGATCACATACTTGATATGGTCAATGATTTACAAGTAATCTTTGGAAAGGGTCCTGGCAGACTATCTGTTCCGACTGACGATGCGGGACGCGCACCCATGTGGAAGAAGAAATCTATATTTTGGGACCTACCCTATTGGAAAGACCTAGAGGTCCGCTCTGCAATCGACGTGATGCACGTGACGAAGAATCTTTGCGTGAACCTGCTAGGCTTCTTGGGAGTGTATGGGAAGACAAAAGATACACCGGAGGCACGGGAGGAACAGCAACGTGTGCATGAAAAAGACGGCATGCATCCAAAGCAGTATGAAGGTCCTGCCAGCTACGCTCTTACCAAAGAAGAGAAGGAAATCTTCTTTGAATGCCTGCTCAGTATGAAGGTCCCGTCTGGCTTCTCGTCGAATATAAAGGGAATAATAAATATGGCAGAGAAAAAGTTCCAGAACCTAAAGTCTCATGACTGCCACGTGATTATGACGCAACTTCGTCCGAAACCCTGATACTTCGAAAGAGATTGTCCGTTTTGTACACAAAGTGCATCCAGTTTTTGCCGTAACCCTCTCAACTTTTTAGCACATGCTATGTGGGTGAAATGATGATACCATGCCAACTTTCAACCTATTCAGAGTTCATTTGTAGTGCTTTTCAATTTCAGGGTCATTTAGCTTTAAAAAATCAGTAAATGCATGAAAAATAGGAAATGAAGTCAGAAAGGGTTGAAAATTGATGATGTGGCTTTGAATGGTGCATTTTGAACACACAAAAAGTCTGGAGTTCAAATAAGTTCAAAAAAATGAAATCCCTTTGTAACAGATGAGTTTTCATCCGAAACCCTGATACTTCGAAACAGATTGTCCATTTTGTACATGAAGTGCATCCAGTTTTTGCCGTAACCCTCTCAACTTTTTAGAACATGCTATGTGGGTGTAATGATGATACCATGCCAACTTTCAACCTTTTCAGAGTTCATTTGAAGTGCTTTTCAATTTCAGGGTCATTTAGCTCAAAGAATGAACTAATAGCAAAAAGAATGAACTAGAAAACCTTTATGAAACTCTAAAAGCAAAAATAATGAACTAAAAATAATTAATTAAAAAATTCTGTTATGATCAACTAAAATAAAACTATAATATTCTTCAATAGCAAAAAGAATCAACTAAAAAGCTTTTATAAAACTCTAATAGCAAAAGGAATCAACTAAAAATATTTTATAAACCTCTAGTATTTATGAAACTAAAATTATATAAAATTTATGCAACTAAAGTTATCAAAGTATTTTTTGTTCAAAACATTAATAGCAAAAATAATTTTCATAAAGAATTTTTTTAGAAACTTTAATAGCAAACTAAAATAACAAAATCTGTTTTTGGTTAAAACAGACATTTAAAATTACCTAAAAATTACCAAATTGAATATAATGATAAAACACAGTAATATTAAATAGCAGGAAAAAGAATCACTCAAAAATCTATTTTTATAGTAAAGTTATTCACAAACTAGTGATTCACACCAATTTAAAAGAATTCAAATTTAAACTATTCAAATTTGGAAACTAATGGCACTAACAGAAAGTTTATAATTTTTGTGACCTAAAAGCAAAAAGAATCACTGAAAAACTGCAAGTAGAAACAAAAGAAAATAAATAAAGCAAAAAAGAAAACAAAAAAAGTAGAAAAAAATTAAAAAAAATGCCGCCTAGTGGGCCACCACGGCCTGAATACGACTAGAAACCCAACCATCTAGTTGGGCCAGGATTCAGGCCCGCAGAAGGCCCACAAGGCCCACAGGCAGAGGTCATGCGATTAGGCCCGTAAGCCTGCTGCTGAGAGGAGCTCGAGAGGGTGTGCGCAGCAGCGCTTATAAACCACTCTCGAGCCCTCTCAGGTAGCGAGGTGGGACTAAACTTTTGGCCCCGGGCAGCACCACCCTTTAGTCCCGGTTGGTGGCACCAACCGGGACCAATGCCCACCTTTGGTCCCGGTTGGTGGCACCAACCGGGACCAATGCCACCCTTTAGTCCTGGTTGGTGCCACCAACCAGGACCAAAGGTCCCTGTTTCCCGCCCTTTGGGCTGCTGAAAAGAGACCTTTGGTCCCGGTTGGTGGCACCAACCGGGACTAAAGGGTGGCATTGGTCCCGGTTGGAGACACCAACCGGGACCAATGCTCTGTGTATATAAGCAGGACTTGTGAAAATTTTCATTTTCATCTCGCAGTTCCCCTCGACGACGCCGACCTCCTCGACGCCGTCAGGCTGCCCCGACGCCGTCGCCGTCGCCCGTGCCCCTGCCCCGCCCCCGAGCCCACACCGACGCCGTCCGCCGCCCACGCCGTCGCCGTCCGCCGCCCCCGAGCGCGCCCGGCCGCGACCCTGCGCCCCGACCCGCCCCCACCGTCGCCGTCGTCGCCGGCTCCCTCGTGCGCTGCCCCCGCCGTCGCCCTCGCCAGCCGACGCCGTCCGCCGCCCCCGAGCGCGCCCGGCCGTGACCCTGCGCCCCGACCCGCCCCCACCGTCGTCGTCGTCACCAGCTCCCTCGCGCGCCGCCCCCGCCGTCGCCCTCGCCAGCCGACGCCGTCCGCCGCCCCCGAGCGCGCCCGGCCACGCCCCTGCCCCGGCCCGCCCCCACCGTCGCCGTCGCCGACGCCCTCGCCGCCCCCGCCGTCGCCCTCGTCGGCCGCCCCCGCTGTGAGCCGCCGCCGCCCCGGCTCTGTTCATATCATTTTTTTTTCATTTTTTATATGATGAATTTTTTGTTCATATATATATAATGTATATATGTATGTGGCTATATGTATGTATGGATGTTCATATATGTATTTTTTTTCATAGCATTTTTTTTCATGTATATATGTATGTGGCTATGTATGTATAGATGGATAGCATTTTTTTCCATGTATGTATGTCGTTGTCGATATACCCCCTCCCCGATAACTTCGACATGAGGGTGGGTCGATATACCCCCTCCCCGATAACATTTTTTTCCTAAGTTACTAAGGTAAAATGTTCAAGCCCCTCTCGATATACCGGGCGACCAACTCTCGAGGCCACCCAAACCCTAGAAAAAAAGCGTTGTCGATATACCCCCTCCCCAATAACATTTTTTTTCTAAGTTACTAAGGTAAAATGTTCACCCCCCTCTCGATATACCGGGCGACCAACTCTCGAGGCCACCCAAACCCTAGAAAAAAGCGTTGTCGATCTCCTACCCCCTCCCGCCCCTACCCGACAATCTCTCGAGGCCACCCAAACCACTAGAAGAAAACTCCGGTAACTTCGACATGAGGGGGGACGTCGATCAACCCCCTCTCGCCCGAACAAGTCTATGTATCATTTTATATCGCGGTGGACATATATCAAAGTTTGATCATATGTCAAAGTTTGAATTTTGACATATGCAACATTTGATCATATATCAAAGTTTGATCATATGTCAAAGTTTGAATTTTGACATAGATTTATCAAGAATGCCCCCATTATGGATGTGCACAAGTTGATCCAATTTTTTTCTGATCTCATCTATATATATATTCTTCTATATGTCACGTTGTCTGTGAAAGTATTGAAGAAATCCATGGCTTCATCATTAGCCGAAAGTAACATGCGTATGATGCTACGAAGCTCTTCAAAGTTGTTTTGGAACGGAGTTCCGGATAGAATAATTCACTTTTTGGTACGAATTTCAGCAAAGGCCTTCCAAATAGCGATATTCGGAAGGCTCTTGCTGAACTTCGTACCAAAAAGCTAATTAATTTTCCTATCCGGGACTCCGTTCCAAAACAATTTTGGAGAGCTTCGTACCATTATGCGCCTGTTACTTCCGGCTAATGATGAAGCCATGGTTTTCTTGAATCCTTTGACACTAGACAACGTGACATATAGAAGGGTAGATGAGATCAGGAAAAATATAGACCATTTTCTGCACATTCAGAATGGCGCCATTTTGTTAATTAAATTCCTTAAAGGTTAAAATGAGTTAAAAGTTACTTACTCCCGGTCCGCTCGCCCGACCAACTCTCGAGGCCACCTGTACCCCCTCCCCGATAACTTCGACATGAGGGGGGACGTCGGACATGAGGGGTGAGCGTCGTTGTCGTCTACCCCCTCCCCGATAACTTCGACATGAGGAGGGACGTCGGACATGACATGAGGGGTGAGCGTCGTTGTCGTCTACCCCCTCCGGTAACATAGATAACTCCGGTAACATAGATTTATCAAGAATACCCCCATTATGGATGTGCACAAGTTGATCCAAATTTTTTTCTGATCTCATCTATATATATATTCTTCTATATTTGCAGAAACTATGGATCAAAGAGACTTGGAACAAGAACAGTTGTTGGGGGAGATAATCCTCGCCGGAGGTGATGCTGTCTTGTCGTTTCTCAACGACACCGATGGAACAATGGAGGAGGAAGGACATGATCATGATGGCTCCGGTGACATGATCATGATGGCTCCGGAGGTGCTGACTAGCTAATTGATGCATTAATTGTTTTGGTATGTACATATATATATATTAACTCTTCTTTCTTCTTTTATAGCCCTCCGGATCGAGCCAAACTTCGGTAACGAGACGAGGCCAGAAGAAGAGGTTGCGCAAGGATGAAAGGTTCACGATCACAGCACTCGCGGACGATGGCCTACCTATTGAACCCAAGCGGACCAAGGACGCATTTTCTGCTCAGTGCGGAGCTATTGTTAGGGACAACATCCCGATCAGAATCAAGCAATGGAATAAGCCTAAGGACGACGCCCCTGAAGGTGATTATGTCACCGATAGACAGAAAGATGATCTTTGGACCTTGCTGAAGGCAAATTTCACCCTACCGCCAGAGGAGGATCCGAATAAGCCCGTTATAGAGCCACTGGTCAAGGCGTGTGCTCTTAAGAAGATGGCAGATCTATTCAGGAGGTGGAAGAAGGAGTTGAAATCAAAGTTTGTCGACAAAGGTGAGACTCCAGAATTCATCGGCCGATTTGAGAAGATAAGAGATCACTGGCCCGCATTTGTGGCCTACAAGACATCAGACAAGAGTAAGAAAATGTCAGAGACAAACAAGAACAACGCTGCAAAGAAGCAGTATCACCATCACACGGGGTCAGGTGGCTACCTCAAAGCCCGGCTGTTGTGGGACAAAGCTGAGAATGACCTGATTGCTAAAGGGGTCGAACCAGAGACATTGAACTGGCCAGACCATTCAAGGACTTGGTTCTTCGGAGTTGGGGGAACTTTGGACCCTGAAACAGGGAAGTGCCGTTGGACGGACGAGCAACTTGCAATACCCGTCACGAAGCTTCAGAAGTATATCACCGCAGCGCAGGAAGGGGCGTTCATTCCCGACAGAGAGAAGGACGAGCTGACTGAGGCCCTAGGGAATGCTGAGCACCCTGGACGAACACGAGGCACACCAGGCTCCGTTCCGTGGAAGTTTGGGTTTCCCGACGCAGGCGGTTACAAAAGCCGGGAGAGAAAGAGGAAAGCGGAGCTGAGCGACATGCAGAAGATGAGTGCAAGACTACAAAAGCTAGAGGAAGCTGAGAGCCAGCGAGCTGCCGGCCAACTATCTCAGCGGCACGAAGCTACCCCAGAAGCTACCCCGCCATCTCAGCGGAGAAGCAGTGTGGCTTCCACGGAGCCCGTTCAGACTGACTTCACGGAGCCTATCTACCCCGTGGATACTATCACGGAGGCTCAAAATTGCGAGCTTATGACGAAATGCCATAACCTCACTTTCAAGGCGGCTCTCGGCTCTGTTGCACCTCCTCAACCCAACGGAACTTTTCACTGCCTTACGATTCCACATGGCTATGCTGTTGTGATGGTGGATGAAGTAATGGAGGGATTTGAGGAGCTCGGGCTTTACCACTCTACAGGTGAAGGGGAGAATCAGCTGGTTCGTGCTGTGAGGAGTACATGTCTATGGCAGAAGGAGTACATCAAGCTTCCAAACTGGACGCCTCAGCCTCCTCCTCCTCCTCCGGCGAGTCAGGGCACTCCGCCTCCTCCTCCTCCTCCTCCTCCGGCGAGTGATCAGGGCACTCCGCCTCCTTCTCCGGCTCTTCCGACGCGTGAGGGCACTCCGCCTCCTCCTTCGCCTACTCCGGCGCGTCGGAGCACTCCGCCTCCTTCTCCGCCTCCTCAGCAACGACGGAAGAGAGACGTCGCCGCTCCGGCGGCTAGCAGTACAAGCAGAGGCGGGAGGCAATTCAGATACGGTCCATGTCTCAAGCCTGTGGAAAAGTGACCATATGAGAGGACCGAGCAGGAAAACGAGGACATATGTCGTGCCGAAGTGAGGGACCATTTTGCAAAGAAAACTCCACCTCCGAAGGAGAAGCTAGATCCGGTGAAAGTGAAGCGCACTATCGATGCCCTGAAGCGACCACCACCGCCTCCGCCGGATTCCAACTATGACCGCATAATTACTAAGACACATGCTAAAGCACAGCAGTCGGGAAGTACTTCCAGTGCTGCAAGAGCGAAAAAACGAAGAAGTGGGAAAACAATTCCCCAGCTCGGCGAACAGGAGAAGCAATCGTGCCCCCCGCTCAAGGTGTCTAGCGATATCGCTAATCATCCGGTGCTACTGCCCGGTACCACTCTTGATGATTACCTGCCCGATGATGTACAGTTTGAAACGGCTGAGGTAGTAGACGTCTTTAGATACGAGCACGGGAAGCCTCTCGTCAAACCTGATCATCCTCATCTAACAACGATGAAGCAAAAATTGCATGACTGGTACATGGAAACCTGCAGGAAGTCTGGGAAAGACAGTTTGTTAGTCGGAATTAAAAAAGAGCATGACTTCCCTGGAGTCGACCTGCTGCCTGTTGAATTTGTGGAGTTATTTCAATTATACAATCAAAAGGCCCTCGACAAACAACTCATGACTTGCTACTGTCTGTAAGTATTACTTCTATAATTAAGTCTCTAGCTCAGCTCGTTCATTGCATGTATATATAATTATCCTCACTATATTATGCAGATTGAAGATGGTCGAATGCCAAAAAATAGGAATCTTCGACGTTGGGTTCATTAGCCCAAATACCGTAAATGAATGGTCGGTACGAAAGGCGGCTGAAGATACCGAGAACAACTTACTACAAACGTTCCTTAAACATCAAAACAAAAGGGAAATACTCTTTCCTTACAACTTCAAGTGAGTGTTACTGTCTTCTGCATATTCGGTTCCGCATACTCGTGGTTAAGTAATGTAATTGATGAGTTATGCGTGCGCAGCTTCCACTATATTCTGCTATCCATTAACCTTGACGGGGCATTAGTAACTGTCTTAGACTCGCTCCGTAAAGATCCCAAGTATTATGCGGACATGACTGCAATGCTCCAGAAGTAAGTTCAATCAATACCGGGACCATATCGGCAACTTTCGTTCATTTCCTAATATCAAGTAATCATTTTCTTTGCCTGCCAGGGTTTGGAAAACGTTCACCGCTAAGGTTCCGGGTCTGAAGAAGGAGCTGCGATTTACACACCCCAAAGTAAGTAGTACTAGCTAGTTCCGCGCATCTCTCATTGATTCTAGTTTCATCAATACCATTATCATGCTTGCTTATCAGTTTGATTGAACTCTATTCTCGTAAAGTGCTTGTTGCAGGCACCCAACACTCATTTATGTGGATACTACGTATGCGAGTTCATTCGCTACTATACCTCTGAACGGGCCTCCTCTGAGAAACAATTTGAAGTACGTAAACAATATTCACAATTTTATTTTATATATTACCATCAATTGTGTTGAGTTTCATTCATATATATGTATTGACCCCTTCTTTAAATTAGATCTGGCAGATGCGGGATGAACTCCTACCACATGATCGCATACGAGCAATTCAAGAGGAATTGGCGGGATTCTTTCTTGACCACGTCATACCTGAACAAGGAGAATACCATGTGAAATTGAAATTGTTGTAAGGGATGTTATATATTGTACATATGTAGTAGCGTCGGATAGATATACAAAAACTTGTTGTTCGACCAATCTCTCGGAGAAAGAGAGGTCGATCACTTCTCTCTGTATATGTTCATGACGATCTTATGTACTTAATGGTTCCTTCATTTGCTTACTAGCTAGCGTGTCGAGTTCTCTCTATAGTAGCTAGCGTCGACCAAGCACGGAGAAAAAGAGGACACTTCTCTCTGTTAGCTAGCTAACACAATATGAAACCCCTAAATTAACCCTACAAAACCACCTAACCCCCCTCCCTTTCAAAAAAAAACAAAACCCCAGCTCCTGACAGATGCCTTTTGGTCCCGGTTGGTGTTACCAACCGGGACTAAAGGTCCTGCCTTTTGGTCCCGGTTGGTGTTATCAACCGGGACTAAAGGTCCTGCCTTTTGGTCCCGGTTGGTGTTACCAACCGGGACTAAAGGTCCTCCTGCCTGGGCTCCCCCCAGCGGCCACGTGGAGGGCCTTTGGTCCCGGTTCGTAAGCGAACCGGGACTAAAGGTTTTGGGCTTTAGTCCCGACCCTTTAGTCCCGGTTCCAGAACCGGGACAAATGGGCCTTACGAACCGGGACAAATGGGCCCTTTTGTACTAGTGATAGTGTTGAATGACGAGAACTAGTTTGTCAATAGTTAGGCAAATGTACTAACCGGAGTCTCACTGCCTAGTGCCACCCATTCATCGAACGTGGGCACGTGTGGGGGTTCTCCAGAAGGTGGTGGTTGGGGTCCCATTGGTGGTGGATCCGTGCGGTTAGTCCAAGACGACAACATAGCCTGGATGTTAGTTAACCAAGCAAACACGAAGGTCAGAAGAAATGAAAGTGCAAAATTTAGCTTGGTTATAAGTGGGCAAAACTAACCGTCATCATCTGATGGTTGTACTCCTCGTTTGCCTTTACTCGTTGCAAGTACTCCCGCACCTCGAGATTCCTATGCTCGACAAAGGCCTTATATGCCTACAAAATTTAGGTGGTTTGTAAGTGGGCAATGCTGAAAATAAAGTGAGAAAGTGAGAAAGAAAGAAGACAAGGGGGAAATACTTACCTCATGCTGGCGGGCTAAGCTAGGCTGCGAACGCCCCGTACTGGTGCACGGGCTCGGGTTGGTAGCTCGAAGCCGTGTGTAGGAGATAGAAGGAGTGATCAAGCCATCAAAACACGGGTAGCGGCCATGGGACTTTCCTTGGATGGACAGCACCGCCGTGTCGTCGATCTAAGACTGCACGACGTCAGGAGCATCCGGACCAGGATGCAACTTCTCAAACTCCTTCGTGTAAGACTCCAGGTGCTCCTCGGTTTTGCCGTAGTACGCGCTCTCGCCTTCCTTGGGATCGCTCCTAGCACGGGCCAGCTTCCATGACTCCATGGGCGCGAGATGCCTCTTCAACTTGTCCTCCTGTAACGTCAAACAGAAGTTAGCCATACATAAGAACTGTTGGGGAACGTTGCATGGGAAACAAAAATTTTCCTACGCACACACAAGATCTATCCATGGTGATGAGCATCTACGAGAGGGAGAGTGAATCTACATACCCTTGTAGATCGCTAAGCGGAAGCGTTTAAGAAACGCGGTTGATGTAGTCGAACGTCTCCGCGATCCAAATCGCAAGTCGTCCCTCGATCCGATCACGAACTAGCGCCGAACGGACGGCACCTCCGCGTTCAACACACGTACGGCTTGATGACGCCTTCACCTCCTCGATCCAGCGAGCGATGGTGAAGTAGTGGTTGAGTTCCAGCAGCACGACGGCGTGGTGATGGTGGTGAGGAACAATCTCTGCAGGGCTTCGCCAAGCACTACGGAGATTATGATGGAGGAACTAGAGGGTTAGGGTTGCCGCACACGGCTTGGGGAAATCTTGATGTGTCCCGTGTGCTAGCCCTGCCCCTCTATTTATATGTTGAGCCTTGGGGTCTAAACTTGGAGTAAAAGCCTCCTCCAGGTCGGTTTTGCCCGCACAAGGTCGGTTTGGCCCGCAGGAAAAGAGTCCAACTCGGATCCCTGCCGAACCGTGCACAGCCGCGCACAAGCGGTAGTACCGCTCACAAGCGGTAGTACCGCTTGGGCGGTAGTACCGCTTCACACAAGCGGTAGTACCGCTCGGGCGGTAGTACCGCTTCACACAAGCGGTAGTACCGCTTACGCGGCAGCAAAACTACTTTTGCACTTTCCAATACCTCGTGGGCTTTATCCCTTTGGCCCATATAAAGTGTTGCTGCACCCGAACACTTCGGTAAACATCCGGAACCCCTTCCGGTGAACTCCGGAACTCTTCCGGAGATCAAAACACTATTATCACATATATCAATCTTTACCTCCGGACTATTCCAGAGATCCTCGTCATGTCCGGGATCTTATCCGAGACTCCGAACAACTTTCGGTCACCAACATAATAACTCAATTATACTAATCGTCACCAAACGTTAAGTGTGTAGACCCTGCGGGTTCGAGAACTATGTAGACATGACCGAGACACTTCTACGATCAATAACCAATAGCGGGACCTGGATGCCCATATTGGCTCCTACATATTCTACGAAGATCTTTATCGGTCGAACCTCTATGTCAAGGATTCAGTTAATCCCGTATGCTGTTCCCTTTGTTCTTCGGTATGTTACTTGCCCGAGATTCGATTGTCGGTATCACTATACCTAGTTCAATCTCGTTACCGGCAAGTCTCTTTACTCGTTCCGTAATACAAGATCCTGTGGCTAACTCTTTAGTCACTTTGCTTGCAAGGCTCAATGTGATGTTGTATTACCGAGTGGGCCCTGAGATACCTCTCCGTCACACGGAGTAACAAATCCCAGTCTTGATCCATGCCAACCCAACAGACACCCTCGGAGATACCTGTAGAGCACCTTTATAGTCACCCAGTTACGTTGCGACGTTTGATACACACAAGGTATTCCTCCGGTGTCAGTGAGTTGCATGATCTCATGGTCAAAGGAACAGATACTTGACATGCAGAAAACAATAGCAATAAACTGACACGATCAAATGCTACGTTTACAATTTGGGTCTTGTCCATCACATCATTCTCCTAATGATGTGATCCCGTTATCAAATGACATCTCATGTCAATGGCTAGGAAACCTTAACCATCTTTGATCAACGAGCTAGTCAACTAGAGGCTTACTAGGGACACAGTGTTGTCTATGTACCCACACATGTATTTGAGTTTCCAATCAATACAATTATAGCATGGATAATAAACGATTATCATGAACAAGGAAATATAATAATAACCAATTTATTATTGCCTCTAGGGCATATTTCCAACAGTCTCCCACTTGCACTAGAGTCAATAATCTAGTTCACATCACTATGTGATTTACATTGTAATGAATCGAACACCCATGCAGTTCTGGTGTTGTTCATGTTTAGCCCTTGGAAGAGGTTTAGTCATCGGATCTGCAACATTTAGATCCGTGTGTACTTTGCAAATATTTATGTCGTCCTCCTTGATGTAATCGCGGATGGAATTGAAACGTCGCTTTATGTGTCTGGTCCTCTTGTGAAATCTTGGTTCCTTGGCTAGAGCAATTGCACCAGTATTATCACAAAACAGAGTCATTGGGTTAAGTGCACTAGGCACTCCTCCAAGATCTGTCATGAACTCCTTCATCCAGACACCTTCCTTCGCCGCCTCCGAGGCTGCGATGTACTCCGCTTCGCATGTAGAATCTGCTACCACGCTTTGCTTGGAACTGCACCAGCTAACCGCACCCCCATTAAGAATAAATACGTATCCGGTTTGCGACTTAGAGTCATCCGGATCAGTGTCAAAGCTTGCATCGACGTAACCCTTTACGACGAGCTCTTGATCACCTCCATAAACGAGAAACATGTCCTTAGTCCTTTTCAGGTACTTCAGGATATTCTTGACCGCCGTCCAGTGTTCCATTCCTGGATCACTTTGAAACCTTCCGACCATACTTATGGCAAGGCTGACATCGGGTCTTGTGCACAGCATTGCACTTCTGCAGTCACTGGGCATTGAGTCTTACTCAACTTCACACCTTGCAATACAGGCAAGAACCCCTTCTTGGACTGATCCATTTTGAACTTCTTCAAAATCTTATCAAGGTATGTGCTTTGTGAAAGTCCTATTAAGCGTCTTGATCTATCTCTATAGATCTTGATGCCTAATATGAAAGCAGCTTCTCCTAGGTCCTTCATTGAAAAACTCTTGTTCAAATATTCCTTTACGCTTTCCAGCATTTCTATATTGTTTCCAATCAGCAATATGTCACCCACATATAATATTAGAAACGCTATAGAGCTCCCACTCACTTTCTTGTAAATACAAGCTTCTCCGTAAACTTGTATAAACTCGAACGCTTTGATCACTTCATCAAAGCGAAGATTCCAACTCCGAGATGCTTGCACCAGTCCATAAATGGATCGCTGGAGTTTGCAAACTTTGTCAGCATTCTCTGGATCGACAAAACCTTCTGGTTGTATCATATACAACTCTTCCTTAAGGAAACCGTTAAGGAACGCTGTTTTGACATCCATCTGCCAAATTTCATAATCGAAAAAGGCAGCTATTGCTAACATGATTCTGACCGACTTAAGCATCGCTACGGGTGAGAAGGTCTCATCGTAGTCAACTCCTTGAACTTGTGAAAAACCCTTTGCCACAAGTCGAGCTTTATAGACGGTGACATTACCGTCCGCGTCCGTCTTCCTCTTAAAGATCCATTTGTTCTGAATGGCCTTACGCCCTTCAGGTAATACTTCCAAAGTCCATACTTTGTTTTCATACATGGATCCCATCTCGGATTTCATGGCCTCTAACCACTTCTCGGAATCCGGGCCCATCATCGCTTCTCCATAGCTCGTAGGTTCATCGTTGTCTAACAACATGACTTTTAAGACAGGGTTGCCGTACCACTCGGGAGCAGTACGCGTCCTTGTCGACCTACGAGGTTCGATAGCAACTTGATCCAAAGCTTCATGATCATCATCATTAACTTCCTCTTCAGCTAATGTAGGCTCCACAGAAACAACTTTCTGCGCTGCGCTACTCTCAGGTTGAAGTAAAGGTTCAACAACCTCATCAAGTTCTATCTTCCTCCCACTCAATTCTTTCGAGAGAAACTCTTTCTCAAGAAATGTTCCGTTTTTAGCGACAAACACTTTGCCTTCGGATCTGAGGTAGAAGGTATACCCAACTGTCTCTTTTGGGTATCCTATGAAGACGCATTTCTCCGCTTTGGGTTCCAGCTTTTCAGGCTGAAGCTTTTTGACATAAGCATCACATCCCCAAACTTTAAGAAACGACAGCTTTGGCTTCTTGCCAAACCAAAGTTCATATGGCGTCGTCTCAACGGATTTCGATGGTGCCCTATTTAAAGTGAATGCAGCTGTCTCTAATGCATAACCCCAAAACGATAGTGGCAAATCGGCAAGAGACATCATAGATCGCACCATATCCAATAGGGTTCGATTACGACGTTCGGACACACCATTACGCTGTGGTGTTCCAGGCGGTGTCAATTGTGAAACAATTCCACACTGTCTTAAGTGACTGCCAAACTCATAACTCAGATATTCTCCTCCTCGATCAGATCGTAGGAACTTAATCTTCTTGTTACGATGATTCTCAACTTCACTCTGAAATTGTTTGAACTTTTCAAATGTTTCAGACTTGTGTTTCATTAAGTAAATATACCCATATCTACTTAAGTCATCAGTGAAGGTGAGAAAGTAACGATAACCACCGCGCGCCTCAATACTCATCGGACCACACACATCAGTATGTATGATTTCCAATAAGTCATTTGCCCGTTCCATTGTTCCAGAGAACGGCGTTTTAGTCATCTTGCCTATGAGGCATGGCTCACATGTGTCAAGTGATTCAAAATCAAGTGACTCCAAAAGTCCATCAGCATGGAGCTTCCTCATGCGTTTTACGCCAATATGACCTAAACGGCAGTGCCACAAGAAAGTGGTATTATCATTATCAATTCTACATCTTTTGGCATCAATGTTATGAACATGTGTATCATTACTATCGAGATTCAATAAGAATAAACCCCTCACATTGGGTGCATGACCATAAAAGATATTACTCATATAAATAGAACAACCATTATTCTCTGATTTAAATGAGTAACCGGCTCGCAATAAACAAGATCCAGATATAATGTTCAAGCTTAACGCAGGCACCAAATAACACTTATTTAGGTTCATCACTAATCCCGATGGTAATCGAAGAGCGAGCGTGCCGACGGCGATCACATCAACCTTGGAACCATTTCCCACGCGCATCGTCACTTCGTCCTTTGCCAGCCTCCGTTTATTCCGCAGTTCCTGTTTTGAGTTGCAAATATGAGCAACCGCACCGGTATCAAATACCCAGGCACTACAACGAGAGTTGGTAAGGTACACATCAATAACATGTATATCATATATACCTTGTTTGTTGTTGGCCGCCTTCTTGTCAGCCAAATACTTGGGGCAGTTCCGCTTCCAGTGTCCAGTTCCCTTGCAATGAAAACACACAGTTTTTGGTTTGGGTCCAGCCTTGGGTTTCTTCATGAGAGGAGCAACTGCTTTGCCACTCTTCTTGGAGTTACCCTTCTTACCCTTGCCATTTTTCTTGAAACTAGTGGTTTTATTGACCATCAACACTTGATGCTCCTTCTGAATTTCAGACTCAGCGGCTTTCAGCATCGCAAACAGCTCGGCGACTGACTTGTTCATCCCGTGCATGTTATAGTTCAACACGAAGCTCTTGTAGCTAGGTGGCAATGATTGAAGAACTTTGTCAGTGATAGCCTCTGGCGGAAGGGGCATCCCTAACTCAGCCAGACGGGTGGAGTACCCAGACATTCTGAGCACGTGATCACTGATAGACCCGTTCTCCTCCATCTTGCAAGCATAGAACTTATCGGAGATCTCATATCTCTCGATCCGGGCATTCTTCTGAAAGATAAACTTCAACTCCTGGAACATCTCATATGCTCCATGACGTTCAAAACGTCTTTGAAGTCCCGGTTCTAAGCCATACAACATTGCACATTGAACTATTGAGTAATCATCAGAACGAGCCTGCCAGGCGTTCACAACGTCTAGAGACTCAACTGGAGCGGGTGGATCACCAAGCGGTGCATCAAGGACATAAGCCTTCTGGGAAGCCGTAAGGATAATCCTTAGATTACGGGCCCAGTCCACAAAGTTACTTCCATCATCTTTCAACTTAGCTTTCTCTAGGAACGCATTAAAATTCAGGGGTGCTACTGCGCGAGCCATGATCTACAACATAAATATAGCAAAGACAACTTAGACTATTGTTCTAGATAATGAGTTTAGTTAATCATATTACTTAAAAACTCCCACTCAAATTGACATCCCTCCGATCATTCGAGTGTAACATGATCCAAATCCACCACCTCAAGTCCGATCATCACGTGAGTTGAGGTGGTTTCAATGGTGAACATCATCATGTTGATCATATCTACTATATGACTCATGTTCGACCTTTCGGTCTCTTGTGTTCCGAGGCCATGTCTGTACATGCTAGGCTCGTCAAGTTTAACCCGAGTGTTCCGCACGTGCAACATGGCTTACACCCGTTGTATGCGAACGTAGAGTCTATCACACCCGATCATCACGGCGTGTCTCGAAACGACGAACTTTCGCAACGGTGCACACTTGGGGAGAACACAATTTATCTTGAAATTTAAGTGAGGGATCACCTTATAATGCTACCGTCGTCCTAAGCAAAATAAGATGCATAAAAGGATTAACATCACATGCAAATCATAAGTGACATGATATGGCCATGAACTTGTGCTTTTGATCTCCATCTCCAAAGCACCGGCATGATCTCCATCGTCACCGGCATGACACCATGATCTCCATCATCTTGATCTCCATCAACGTGTCGCCATAAGGTTGTCGCGCCGACTGTTGCTTCCACGACTATTGCTAACGTTTAGCGATAAAGTAAAGCATTACATAGCGCTTAATGATTGACACGCAGGTCATACAATAATTAAAGACAACTCTATGGCTCCTGCCAGTTACCGTACTCATCGACATGCAAGTCGTGATATTCTATACAAAACATGATCATCTCATACATCACATATATCTCATCATGTAATTGGCCATATCACATCACAACATACCCTGCAAAAACAAGTTAGACGTCCTCTAATTGTTGTTGCAAATTTTACGTGGCTGCTACGGTTTTGCAAGAACCGTTCTTACCTACGCAAAACCACAACGTGGTGTAGTGATTGCTTTTTGATCTTCTAAAAGAACCCTCTTCATTGAAATCGATTCAACTAAAGTGAGAGAGACAGACACCCGCTAGCCATCTTTATGCAACGAAGTTACATGTCAGTTGAAGGAACCTGTCTCGCGTAAGTGTACGCGTAATGTCGGTCCGGGCCGCTTCATCTCACAGTACCGCCGAATCAAATATCAACTAGTAACGGCAAGCAATATGTATACACCCACGCCCACAACTCGTTTGTGTTCTACTCGAGATCTCATCTACGCATAGACCTGGCTCATGATGCCACTGTTGGGGAACGTTGCATGGGAAACAAAAAATTTCCTACGCACACACAAGATCTATCCATGGTGATGAGCATCTACGAGAGGGAGAGTGAATCTACATACCCTTGTAGATCGCTAAGCGGAAGCGTTTAAGAAACGCGGTTGATGTAGTCGAACGTCTCCGCGATCCAAATCGCAAGTCGTCCCTCGATCCGATCACGAACTAGCGCCGAACGGACGGCACCTCCGCGTTCAACACACGTACGGCTTGATGACGCCTTCACCTCCTCGATCCAGCGAGCGATGGTGAAGTAGTGGTTGAGTTCCAGCAGCACGACGGCGTGGTGATGGTGGTGAGGAACAATCTCTGCAGGGCTTCGCCAAGCACTACGGAGATTATGATGGAGGAACTAGAGGGTTAGGGTTGCCACACACGGCTTGGGGAAATCTTGATGTGTCCCGTGTGCTAGCCCTGCCCCTCTATTTATATGTTGAGCCTTGGGGTCTAAACTTGGAGTAAAAGCCTCCTCCAGGTCGGTTTTGCCCGCACAAGGTCGGTTTGGCCCGCAGGAAAAGAGTCCAACTCGGATCCCTGCCGAACCGTGCACAGCCGCGCACAAGCGGTAGTACCGCTCACAAGCGGTAGTACCGCTTGGGCGGTAGTACCGCTTCACACAAGCGGTAGTACCGCTCGGGCGGTAGTACCGCTTCACACAAGCGGTAGTACCGCTTACGCGGCAGCAAAACTACTTTTGCACTTTCCAATACCTCGTGGGCTTTATCCATTTGGCCCATATAAAGTGTTGCTGCACCCGAACACTTCGGTAAACATCCGGAACCCCTTCCGGTGAACTCCGGAACTCTTCCGGAGATCAAAACACTATTATCACATATATCAATCTTTACCTCCGGACTATTCCAGAGATCCTCGTCATGTCCGGGATCTTATCCGAGACTCCGAACAACTTTCGGTCACCAACATAATAACTCAATTATACTAATCGTCACCAAACGTTAAGTGTGTAGACCCTGCGGGTTCGAGAACTATGTAGACATGACCGAGACACTTCTACGATCAATAACCAATAGCGGGACCTGGATGCCCATATTGGCTCCTACATATTCTACGAAGATCTTTATCGGTCGAACCTCTATGTCAAGGATTCAGTTAATCCTGTATGCTGTTCCCTTTGTTCTTCGGTATGTTACTTGCCCGAGATTCGATCGTCGGTATCACTATACCTAGTTCAATCTCGTTACCGGCAAGTCTCTTTACTCGTTCCGTAATACAAGATCCTGTGGCTAACTCTTTAGTCACTTTGCTTGCAAGGCTCAATGTGATGTTGTATTACCGAGTGGGCCCTGAGATACCTCTCCGTCACACGGAGTAACAAATCCCAGTCTTGATCCATGCCAACCCAACAGACACCCTCGGAGATACCTGTAGAGCACCTTTATAGTCACCCAGTTACGTTGCGACGTTTGATACACACAAGGTATTCCTCCGGTGTCAGTGAGTTGCATGATCTCATGGTCAAAGGAACAGATACTTGACATGCAGAAAACAATAGCAATAAACTGACACGATCAAATGCTACGTTTACAGTTTGGGTCTTGTCCATCACATCATTCTCCTAATGATGTGATCCCGTTATCAAATGACATCTCATGTCAATGGCTAGGAAACCTTAACCATCTTTGATCAACGAGCTAGTCAACTAGAGGCTTACTAGGGACACAGTGTTGTCTATGTACCCACACATGTATTTGAGTTTCCAATCAATACAATTATAGCATGGATAATAAACGATTATCATGAACAAGGAAATATAATAATAACCAATTTATTATTGCCTCTAGGGCATATTTCCAACAAGAACATGACGGTAAAAAGAAGAAAAAGAATGCATCATGCATATAGATATACCTTGTGGGCCTTGAAGCCCCAGTGGTTCCTGTTTCCTTGGCCGTGTGTTCCATCTTTTCCACGGTTAGCCCGGTTCTTGTTGCTCTTGGCAGCAAACTCTGCATCGGCACCGAGCCACCTATCCACCAATCTCGCCCATCCCTCATCCTTTGCGTAGCACCAAGGAGGAATAACCTAAATAATGGAAGCAAGACATGTCAGCACGAAACAATGAAATTGACTGCTTATGCGTTGCTTCTGCGCTTACCTTCATGTACTGCTCCCTGTTCAAGGTAAGTCTTTGCTTCTGCGCTTCTTTCTTGCTCATCTTTTGATGAAGGTAGGTGTGGTAGTAGTGCGAGATGGCAACCCAGCGCACCTCGTACAGCAACTGACGAGCATTCTTCTTCGCAGCCGCCAGCAAGACCACATCGGCTCTGTCCTTGTGCTCGTCAAGAACCCTATAGAATTGCTACAATGCATAAAACTAGAAGCAAACAAGGCATGAGTTGAGTTATTTGATGATAAACTATGAACGAAACTCAAGACAAGTGATTCTGAAGAGAACTTACTCAAAATTTGGTGATCACAGCCTTAGCGGCCGTCCCGTAATGCCCACAGCTGGCAGCCTCGTAGTGGGCCCATGTCATGGCCAAAACCCGCATCTCCGGGTCCCTGTCTGGCCGCGGGCAGAATAGGCCCAGCCAAAACTCCTTCAACAGGACAGTGATAATGCCGTTCGGTTTACGGCCATTTCCCTGAAGGATCCAGCTGTTCCTGCAAAAGAATCAAAGAATTAGCATGTGTACAATAAAAAATTTGGTATGTGTTCAAAATATGATTGAGAGGCACTTACCCTGTCTCCGCGGGTTCAATGAGCCACTTGTTCGCCTCGATAGAAGGAGGTGTAGGTAGTTCTGCAATACCACGCAGCCACCCCTTCGAAACACCCGGCAGCAAGTCACCCCACAACTCGGAGTCACCGCACTCCTCCTCCTCGCCCTCCTCCTCCTTGCACTCCTCCTCCCCGCCCTCCTCCTCCTCGCCCTCCTCCCCCCCGTGAACCTCCTCCTCACGAACCTCATCCTCCTCCTCCTCCTCCTCAGACTCAGAAGGTGCCGCAGTATAGGAGGGCATCGAAGAAGACCCCCCTATGTCGGACACGGACCGGAGTTTTTTGACCCGGCTGCCTCTCCCCCCACCCGCTCCTCCTCTAGGGGCTCTCCCCCCACCCTCTCCTCCTCTAGGGGCTCCTCCCCCGACCCCTCGACCTCCCTGTGAGGTGTCATCCTGAAGTAGTCGGGGGGGAACCTTGTGGGCTCGTCCACTCCGAGTAAGTCCTTTGAATTTGCTTAGGAGACCCGCGCCGCTGGACTTGCCCATGATTAGCAAACCTGCATTGAGAAGAGTATACACAATTAGTAAGGATAACAAATAAACAAGCATACAGAGAAGAACATTAATAACAGAAGAGCACGTTAAGCATGCAAAAAAGAACATTAATAAGAGAAGAGCACGTTAAGCATACAAAAAAGAACATTAATAAGAGAAGAGCACATTAAGCATACATAAAAGAACATTAATAAGGGAAGAGCACATTAAGCATACAAAAAAGAACATTAATAACAGAAGAGCACGTTAATCTATTTGAATCATCATTAGAAGAACTTACATTTTCTAGAACCCATATGAATCATCACTATTGTAATCTATTTGTCGAACGGTCTCATCATCACTATCACGCATATCTTCTTCGTTGTCTGACCGAGGTGGAGGCTCTTCCTCATCGTCAGCGTCTTCATTTAACTTTTCAAGCATAATTATGTCTCTTTGATTCACAATTGCCTCACCATCATTCCGTGCATCGTCATCGTTTGGGTCCAGGTCAACATAACCCAAGTCATCATCGTCCTTGTTTCGGACCACGTCATCATGTTGCTCTTGAAAGAACACTCACTCGTATGTCATGGGGTTTATGTTGTAGTAATCATCATCGTTCGGGTCCGGTAGCTTACCATGTGGCAACACCTTGAACACAACTTCCCAACCCTTTAGGTACTCTTTCTGGCATGGGTAAGGCAGATAATATACTTGTGTGGCCTGGGTAGCCGCGATAAAGAGATCAGCTCCGGCATAGACGGTTGATGGTTTTACTTCGACTAAACCAACAGAAGGCGTATGTCTCAGACCCTTTTGGGGGTCGAACCATCGGCATTTGAACACAGTGAGACGTAGGGTTTCGCAGCCACGGTTGAATGTAAGCTCGTATATTTTTCCTACCCTTCCGTAGTACTCTACATTATTATCTCCTTCGGTGAAGACTCCGGTATTTATAGTTTTGGAATCAGGCCGACTGTTCTGGTGCTCCTCCGTATGGAAGCGATACCCATTCACATCATACTTTTCGCATGTCATCACCCGGCTGTTAAAACCCATGGAAACCCATCTCAATTCTTCATCCATTGATGTGTTCGGATCTTTTCCCTACAAGTTTAATTGTAATTGTAGGGTGCATTAGTTTAATTGAAATTGTAGGGTGCACTTGGTAATAGGGAAGTGTGAAAATTTACTTTCTCCATGAACCACGCGACAAAAATTTTCCTTCCATCGGCACCCTTTCGGAGAAGAGCAAGTGCCTCCGCTTCAGTAGGAGGCATCATTCCCGTCCACTCTTCATCAACGAATTGACTAAAATAAGAAAAGCGGTATTAGAACGAGGCAAAGTGAACATAACGAATTGACTAAAAGAATGGTGCAACAGTATTACCTCATCCACTCATCCTCAACTTCCTTGATGTTGTGCAAGACATAGAACATGACATCCTCCCACTCATGTTGTGGCATGATATAAGATGTCGAGCCTCCAACACTGCCACCTTGCCCGCTGAATAGAGGCAGCTTGAATTTATACTTGGGTTCTTCTGTATTGTATCGAGGCACCTTATTGTGCAGCGTGGGAACATGGTCCGAATAGTACGCTGTCCTGAGGTCTACCACCTCCTCTAGGATAACTGCCTCAGCTATGGAAGCTTCAATCTTGGCTTTGTTTCCACATTTCTGTCTCAGATGCTTGTTCTGTCTCTCAGGGCCGTACTGCCAACGATTCTGCACAGGGCCCCCCAACAATACCTCGTTCGCGAGGTGCAAAATGAGATGTGTCATCGGAGTAAAGAAGCCTGGCGGAAAGATCTTCTCTAGATTGCATATCAACTCCGGTGCCTTCTTATGCAATTCTTTTATTATCTCGGGACATACTTCTTTAGCACAAAGTGTGCGGAAGAAATGGCTTAGCTCCGCAAGCACACGCCAGACACGCTCGGGAACATAGCCTCGAACCATCACCGGCATAATCCGCTCAATCCATACATGATAGTCATGACTCTTGAGCCCGGTCACTTTGCCCGTTAAAAGATTGACCTCCTTACTTATATTCGATGCATAACCATCAGTGAACTTCACGACGTGTTTCAGCCACTTGAATGCCTCCATCTTATCATCCTTTTTAAGGACGAAGTCAGCATCTGGCTTGAACCAAGATTTCCGGCCGCCTGTGGGAGGCCGCATGTTTAGACGTGGTCTATCACAAATATTCTGTTGATCGACTTTAGCATTAACATTATCCTTTGTCTTATCAGGAATGTTGAGGATCGTGCGAAAAAGGGCCTCTGTGACATTCTTTTCGGTGTGCATCACGTCGATGTTATATGGAAGTTTGAGGTCCTTGAAATAGGGAAGCTGCGTGAAGGGGGTAATGTGAGTCCAGTTGTGCGTCTCACCATATCCTTCAAAACCTTTGGCTTTTCCTTTACCTTTTCCTTTGCCCTCGCCCTCGCCATCGCCATCGCCTTCGGCTGTGGCTTTGCCTTTGCCTTTGCCTTTGCCTTTGCCTTCGCCCGCAGGCTTAAGAGCTTTCAGCTGAGCAAGCACATCCGCACCCGAAAACATTGGAATCTCATTTACTTCATGGACGACTAGGCCTTTTGTGAAATTCTTCTTGTCTTCCCTGTCAGGATGGTCTGGAGGGAGGAACTGTCGATGCAGGTCAAAGGCAACATACTTGCCACCCTTCTTCATCCAAATGAAACGCAAGGCCTGCATGCACACGGGGCATGGCATCTTCCCACTTGTACACCATCCGCAGAATAGGGCATACCCGGGAAAGTCATGCATGCAATACTGTAGCCAAACTTTCATCAGGAAATTTTTCTGCAGATGTCGGTCGTATGTCAACCTCGGGAAGTACCAAGAATGGTGCAAATCATCCACCAACGGCTGCATAAACACACTCAATTTCTTCCCCGGATATTCAGGCCCCGGAATTATAAGCGACAGGAACATGGTCTTGCGTTGCATTATGGCGCCCGGAGGAAGATTGAGCGGAATAACAAACACAGGCCAGCAACTGTATGGATTAGACGACATACCATATGGATTGAACCCATCACCTGGTATAGCAATTCTGACATTCCCAGCCTCGGCTGCTTCCTCAGGGTATTCTGTATCGAATGACTTCCATGCTTCACCTTCTGATGGATGTACGATTTTATTTGGATGGTACCTTTTCCCTTCCTTGTGCCACTTCATCATTTTGGCAGACTCTTCGGTGATGAAAATACGCTGCAGTCTCTCTATGAAATGGAGATACCGAAGAACCTTCACAGGGATTTTTAGCTGCTTCTTCTGACCCTGCTCATCGACCACCTCAATATACCGAGAGGAACTGCACTTCCTACAGTAGTTGTCATTCGCATACTCATGCCTAAACAAAAGGCAATTCTTTGGACAAACATGTATTTTCTCATATTCCATGGAGAGCGCCTTCATGATTTTCTTCGTAGCGTACATGCTTTTCGGCAGTTCATGGCCCTCAGGGAGGCTGTTAGCCCATACTCCCAGAAATGCTTCGAAGCATTTCTGGCTACAGCCATACTCGGCCTTGACTGCCATCAGTTGCGAGATGGCATCCAGCTGAGAGAGCTTGGCACCCTCATAAAGAGGTTTCTTTGACGATGCCAAGATATCTAGGAAGGCCTTTGCGGTTTCCTCCAGCTCCTCCGGTTCATTCGCTGGCCGGGCTGCAGGTGTCGGCTGTGCAGCTAAGACATCATCTAGCATGTCTCTAACCCCATCGTCCTCATAACCAGCGATGCGTTGTCGTATCACCTCCTCTCTGCCACGGTCCCGCTGGGCAAAGTTTATCGGCATGTTAAAGTTTGGCATAAATCCATGCGTGCGAAGGTGCAGAGTCATCTCACTCTTATCTCTGCGCATACGTCTCTTACATTTGGCATAGGGGCATTCTGGCACGATTCTCATTGGACTACGGAATATCTCTTTCAAAAACACATCAGTTTTCTCGACCCACTCTGCTGTTACTTGATTCCGACGGAAAAACCCACTATACATCCACTGATTATCTGCCATCTCTGCTTTATTGGAAGGCACACAACAAAATTAAGGATTCATTTAAATTACTCACATCAATGGTTTATTTTTTTTACAGGGTTGACGAGAAACGACATTTAATCCACCTACATCTCTAATAGGTAAAGATGGGTCCTAATCCCACCCGAGAATGTGTAGATTGAGTACGTTCTCCATGCTCTACCCCATTCCGAGACAAAATTCCGGTAGCACCTCCCCGCTGTTCTCCAAATACACGTCTCGGCAAAATGCCAGAGAATGTGCATCCGGAGAACAACGGGGAGGCGCTGCCGAAATTTTGTCTCGGAATGGGGTAGAGCATGGAGAACGTACCCAATCTACACATCCTCGGGCTGTCCATGGAAAACGCTGGACAATCCGAAAGAGTTGCGGTGATAAATATGCAATTGAATGCATATTTATCGATGCAACCCTTTCGGACGGGAGACGCCTAGGTTACGCGACTTGACGTGATAATTAAATCTAGTGACATGATTAAAAAAGTGTAGGAGGAGGAGGTGGATTCATATCTCACCCTCGGCTGTAGAGGAAGTAGTCGAACAACGATGGGACGATCAACGACCAACGCTTCCTCGGCTGTAGAGGATGTAGTCGAACAACAGAGGGATGCTTAGGGACCAACAGCTCCGACGACGATCACTCCAGGGAGATGCAACACCAGCAAGCCCTGTAAACTCCACCAAGTGAAAAGTTTAGACCATTACATCTGATATACATAGCACTGATGTATTATCATAACAACATAATACTCTGATTTGGATTTACTTATAACATAAAACACAAGCACCGATGTATTAACAAAACAAGCATTTTTGTCCAACATATTGATAAACAAATAAAAAAAATCACGGACCACCATTTTAATATTAACTTCCTCTCTTTCAAACCTCATCTATGTTAACTATATATCTTTCCAAATTATTTCGAGAGAATTTACATGACTAAACAAAACATAAATATTTATTACTAGTAACACACCGGGTACTCTTCCTCACTCAAAATACCTATGGGTATACTTAATTAGCAGCAATACCTATGGCTATGTTCAAGAGGCAAGACACTGATGCGGACATAGAAATGAAAGCATGTGTTCAGTATAATCAAGTGACATTTTGGGTAAAAAAATGTGTATCAAGTGATATGCTTCTGATACACTACGAGCACGGCAATCATTTGTGATACGCTATCTTGCAAGTGAATTGAGCTGCCCGTTAGTTTCCACCTTCTTTAATTGATAGAATGAATACAGCATTTGTTTCTGACAAAGTTATATAGTTGATATGTGCCAACAGAATAGAACAAAATATACTTGTCCACGGTCTCATTAGTTGTGACAAGAGAATAGATGAGCAGAAATAAGCATGGAAATTTTATAGCCGATTTAATCTAAAAATGTTGCTCCCCCCGGATGGCAACAAACTGGAGGTACACCGTTTACACTGCCCTCGGCACATTTGGCACAACTAAAATTTGCAGGATAAACATGAATACATAATTATTCTGTGTGACCGGTGAGCACACAGGAGACACTATAATTTGCCCAATCGACACTCACAGTCAAAATCTGGGAATTCGGACATTCTCAACTCCCACTCAATCCATCCTCACAAATCAATTTGGACAAAGGCAGCAGAAACCTCCAGCACAGCACCGAGTAGGTTGAGCATAGATTTTCATGATAAATCAAATCTTAGAGTGAAAACTTTATACACAGGGAAGTCTATCCTTGGTCTGACAGTGTGACGAGCAAGTAAATTAAACATTACTGAATATGGCCATCTTTCTCTCTTTCTCTCTTTCTCTCATCATAGCAAGTAAATTATACATTACTGAATATGGCCATCTTTCTCTCTTTCTCTCATCTACTGAATATGGCCATTTTAGCTAACATCAAGCATCAACAGCAAGCAGCAAAGCAGCCAGCGGAAGCAAACGTAGGGGAAGGAGGGAGGGGAGGGGCAGCAACCTGCGTAGGGGAGGGAGGGAGGGAGGGGAGGCAGCGGCCCGGCCGAAGGCAGAGACAGGGCGGCCGGCTAGGGCGGGGGCGGCGGCGGCCCGGGCGGGGGCGGGGACGAGGCGGCCGGCCCGGGCGGTGGCGGGCCGGGCGGTGGCGGGGACGAGGTGGCCCGGCCGGAGGCGGAGACGGGGCAGCCGGCCCAGGCGGTGGCGGGGACGAGGGGGCCCGGCCGGAGGCGGAGACGGGGCGGCCGGCCCAGGCGGGGGCGGCGGCGGCCCGGGCGGGGGCGGGGACGGGGCGGGGCGGCGGTGGCGGGGACGGGGCGGCCCGAGCGGCGGCGGCTGGCCGGAGCGAGCGGCGGTGCGGGGGTCGCGGGGCGGCGGGGCGGGGTGGAATGAGTGGGGCGCGGGGGGTGGAATGAGTGGCTGCCAAGGGAGGAGGGGTGCCCGACCGGATAAGGTCAGGGCTATGCCGACGGCTATGCCGTCGGCATATCCCTGGCCTTATCCGGCCGGGCCACGCCGTCGGCATAGGTTTTTTCATTTTTTTTTACATTAACTTTAATTTATTTTTAAAATGTCCTAAATATTTTTTAATATATCAACTATCCCTCCTCCCTTCCAAAGACCCTGTGCGATATTTTTGTGGCATAGACGCCCCCCGACCGGATTAAACCCTAACCGACGCGCACGATTCCTCCATTCAAGTGACCACCGCACTTCCGGACGTGTAGGAGGGCCCAGCGAAAGACCTGGCGGCATAGCTACCCCCCAAACTACATCTGTCCCGTCTAACCCTGGCACCGTTGACCGGGCGGTCTACGCCTTTGACTTTCGCCGGACGGGGTTTGACCGATGGACATTTTCATCTGGCTGTGATAGCCAAGCCCCTAGGTACACTTCGTATCAAGGTCCGGGCACAACCCACCACAAGATTCCCTCCGTTACTGCCCGACGTGGCTGTCCCCCCCCCCCTCCGTGCGACAAAGGCGGCGACGTCGGTGAAGGGGTCACACCACGGAGCCCCGTGCCGGGTTCTTGCTGTTGGAAATATGCCCTAGAGGCAATTAATAAAGTGTTTATTATTATCATATTTCTCCGTTCATGATAATGGTTTATTATTCATGCTAGAATTGTATTGACCGGAAACTAAATACATGTGTGGATAATAGACAAATACTATGTCCCTAGTATGCCTCTACTAGACTAGCTCGTTGATCAAAAAATGGTCAAGGTTTCCTGACCATGGACATGAGTTGTCATTTGATAACGGGATCACATCATTAGGAGAATGATGTGATGGACTTGACCCAACCGTCAGCATAGCATATGATCGTTCAGTTTAATGCTATTGCTTTCACTATGTCAAATACACGTTCCTCTGACCATGAGACCATGCAACTCCCGGATACCGTAGGAATACTTTGGGTGTATCAAACGTCACAACGTAACTGGGTGATTATAAAGGTGCACTACAGGTATCTCCGAAAGTGTTTGTTAAGTTGGCATGGATCAAGATTGGGATTTGTCACTCCGACTATCGGAGAGGTATCTCTGGGCCCTCTCGGTAATACAGCATCACAGAAGCCTTGCAAGCACCGTGACTAAAGAGTTAGTTGCAAGATGATAAATTACGGAACGAGTAAAGAGACTTGCCGGTAACCAGATTGAACTAGGTATTGGATACCGACGATCGAATCTCGGGCAAGTAACATACCGCCGGACAAAGGGAACAACGTATGTTGACATATGAGGTTCACCGATAAAGATCTTCGTGGAATGTGTAGGAACCAATATGAGCATCCAGGTCCCGCTGTTGGTTATTGACCGGAGAGTCGTCTCGGTCATGTCTACATCATTCCCGAACCCGTAGGGTCCGCACACTTAAGGTTCGATGACGATTTAGTATTATATGAGTTATGTGATTGGTGGCCGAAGTTCGTTCGGAGTCCCGGATGAGATCACGGACATGACGAGGAGTCTCGAAATGGTCAAGAGGTAAAGATTCATATATTGGAAGGCTATATTCGGACGTCGGAAAGGTTCCGAGTGATTCGGGTATTTTTCGGAGTACCGGGGAGTTACGGGAATTCACCGGGAGAAGTAATGGGCCTTATTGGGCCATACGGGAAAAGGAGAGGCAGGCCACGTGAGGAGGCGCGCGCCCCCCCTTGCCCAAACCGAATTGGACTAGGGGAGGGGGCGCAGCCCCCTCTTTCCTTTCCCTCTCCCTTCCCCCTTTCCTACTCCGTATGGGAGGTGGAATCCTACTAGGACTAAGGAGTCCTAGTAGGACTCCCCACACTTGGCGCACCCCTAGGGGGCCGGCCTCCTCCCTCTCATCCTTTATATACGGGGGCAAAGGGGCACCCCACAAGACAACAATTGTTCCAAGCCGTATGCGGCGCCCCCCTCCACCGTTTACACCCTCGGTCATATTTTCGGAGAGCTTAGGCGAAGCCCTGCCGGAATCACTTCACCGTCACCGTCGCCACGCCGTCGTGCTGACGGAACTCATCTACTTCCTCGATGTCTTGCTGGATCAAGAAGGCGAGGATCGTCACCGAGCTGCACGTGTGTAGAACTCGGAGGTGCCGTACGTTCGGTACTCGATCGGTGGAGCTCGAAGGATTGTTCGACTACATCAACCGGGTTGTGAGACGCTTCCGCTAACGGTCTACGAGGGTACGTAGACACACTCTCCCCTCTTGTAGCGATGCATCTCCATGGATAGATCTTGCGTGAGCGTAGGAAATTTTTTGAAATTCATGCTCCGTTCCCCAACACTTGCACCCGCCACCGCACTTCCGGACGTGTAGGAGGGCCCAGCGAAAGACCTGGCGGCATAGCTACCCCCCCAAACTACACCCGTCCCGTCTAACCCTGGCGCGGTTGACCACGAGATCTAACCCTTTGACTTTCCCCAGACGGGCTTTGACCAGTGCACATCTCCACCCGGTTGTGGTAGGTCAGCCCATAGGAACACTTGGGAGCAATGTCCGGGCCAAACCCACAGCAAGATCACCTCCGTGTAGACCCGACGAGGCCGTTTCCCCCCGCCAGGTGCCGGCGGCGGCGCCGTCCGTGAGGGGGGCCACAAACCGGAGACGCGTGCCGCCTCTTCAGACATGCCACCACACCTTAAGGCGTGTATGAGGGCCCGGTGCGACGCTCCGGTGGCATTGCTACCCCCCCAGGGCCCCCGTCCCGCCTAACCCTGGAGCGGTTGACCACGAGATCTAACCCTTTGACTTTCCCCGGACGGGCTTTGACCAGTGCACATCTCCACCCGGTTCTGGTAGGTCAGCCCATAGGAACACTTGGGAGCAACGTCCGGGCCAAACCCACAGCAAGATCACCTCCGTGTAGACCCGACGAGGCCGTTTCCCCCCGCCAGGTGCCGGCGGCGGCGGCGTCCGTGAGGGGGGCCACACCCTGGAGACGCGTGCCGCCTCTTCAGACATGCCACCACACCTTAAGGCGTGTATGAGGGCCCGGTGCGACGCTCCGGTGGCATTGCTACGCCCCCAGGGCCCCCGTCCCGCCTAATCCTGGAGCGGTTGACCATGAGATCTAACCCTTTGACTTTCCCCGGACGGGCTTTGACCAGTGCACATCTCCACCCGGTTGTGGTAGGTCAGCCCATAGGAACACTTGGGAGCAATGTCCGGGCCAAACCCACAGCAAGATCCCCTCCGTGTAGACCCGACGAGGCCGTTTCCCCCGCGAGGTGCCGGCGGCGGCGCCGTCCGTGAGGGGGGCCACAAACCGGAGACGCGTGCCGCCTCTTCAGACATGCACCACACCTTAAGGCATGTATGAGGGCCCGGTGCGACGCTCCGGTGGCATTGCTACCCCCTCAGGGCCCCCGTCCCGCCTAACCCTGGAGCGGTTGACCACGAGATCTAACCCTTTGACTTTCCCCGGACGGGCTTTGACCAGTGCACATCTCCACCCGGTTGTGGTAGGTCAGCCCATAGGAACACTTGGGAGCAACGTCTGGGCCAAACCCACAGCAAGATCTCCTCCGTGTAGACCCGACAAGGCCGTTTCCCCCGCCAGGTGCCGGCGGCGGCGCCGTCCGTGAGGGGGGCCACACCCCGGAGACGCGTGCCGCCTCTTCAGACATGCCACCACACCTTAAGGCGTGTATGAGGGCCCGATGCGACGCTCCGGTGGCATTGCTACCCCCCCAGGGCCCCCGGCCCGCCTAACCCTGGAGCGGTTGACCACGAGATCTAACCCTTTGACTTTCCCCGGACGGGCTTCGACCAGTGCACATCTCCACCCGGTTGTGGTAGGTCAGCCCATAGGAACACTTGGGAGCAACGTCCGGGCCAAACCCACAGCAAGATCACCTCCGTGTAGACCCGACGAGGCCGTTTACCCCCTCCAGGTGCCGGTGGAGGCGCCGTCCGTGAAGGGGGTCACACTCTGGAGACGCGTGCCGGGCGTTTGCAACCGCCACAACACTTCCGTCGGCATAGCTGTTTTTGATTTTAATAAAGTATGTGGACCTATATTCAAAAGAACATGAGGTCACATTATTAACATACTCGAAAAAAAAATACAAACTACATATTCATAATCTATGGAAAATTCTTCACCAAATCGATAAATAATTTATGTATGTTTATATTTACATATGCTACATTTAAGTTAATCAAATAATAATACATAAAAAAAAATTAAAAGTATATACAAAAACTAAAATATATATATATATATATATATATATATATATATATATATATGTATGCCGACGGCATAGATGCGCACTGGTTAGCTGAGATCCGTGCCTCGGATCAATGACATGGCAGGGGCGGCGGATCGATGACGTGGACGCAAGATATGCCGACGGCAAAGCCGTCGGCACAGATTTGCCGATGTAAGCCGACGACATACCTTCGCCCTGGATAGCTGAGATCCGTGCCTCGGATCGATGACATGGCAGGGGCGGCAGATCGATGACGTGGAGGCAAGATATGCCGACGGCAGCCGTCGGCATAGCTATGCCGACGGCCGCCGTCCCTCCTGTCGGTACAGATCTGACGCCGTGAACCATCCGTTGCACGCCGGGCTGCCGGGCCCACATCTATGCCGACGGCCCAGGTATGCCGATGGCTGCTGTAGGCGTATACGGAGATATGCCGACGGCTTATTTGTGCCGACGGTGGCCGTCGGCATATCTTTCTATAGCCCGACGGCTTATATAGGCCGACGGCCTGGCCTTGGCTGTCGGCATAGCTCAGTCTAGGCCGACGGCAGCCGTCGACAGTGTTTTGGCCGTCGGGGTAGAGCTCTTTTCTGGTAGTGAAACCTGTGCAGATTCCAAAACCAGTTTTTTTTTAGTCAGCCTCACTGTTCTTTGCTTTTCCTTATCAAGTCGTACAATTCTACATTGTTAAACCAGACAACGTACAGAGACACTATTTCACTTGCTAAGCTGTTCGATAGCTAGCACTTCAGTTGTTGCCCTCCTATGTTCATCAGCTTAACTTCAAGTTTCAGTGACAGAAAATAAAGCAAAAACCAGTTGTGTGTTTTCTTAGTGCAGAAATTTTCTGTGAATATATTGGCCTTGAGTCTGCAAGCTAACAAGATGCTTAGTTGTCTCAGAGGGAGATTTACTTGCCATAGCCTATACTGCTACTTCCTTTGGTTTTATGGTTGCATTTTTTTCGATCTATGCTATTTCGTCGTTCTGTTTTCTAAAAAGTGACACAGCAAGCTACATTACTTCACTCCAAACATGGACCACTTTACCTAAATTATGTAGGAATTGGTAACATTGATAGCCATATCACCCCACTTCAGAGCCTCATGGTCAGGGTGTCTATACATATAAAACGGCATATGCATTTGGTTCAAATACCTCTTGCCGTCTCACGTGTCTGTCACCTGAACTACGAATGAGAAACCTTCTAGTTCTATTGAAACATATTTTTAAGTGTGGCCCACAAAAAGAAAGTCTAATACGACAAAAAAAACCCTGGTAGCTGTGTTTACAATTATCGCCATGTTTTGTCTTTCCTGCACCACTCGTTCGTATTTTCATGAAATTATGACATTCATGGTGTACTATCACATCAACAAATGAGTAAGTGTATTTTATACTATTACCAATTTCCAAATAAAGAGTTCAGCGATTATATATCTCTAGTATTCAGGTCCAGATCATGTAATCACCTTACCTCTGTGCTCACCCGATAATTTATTTGTTATCCGTTGGGATGCAGACATGGCTGAGGCACCCTTCGCTTGGGCCTTAATACTTGGGACTCAATTTTGGTGCAGTCGGATCATTTGTCGACTTGGATTATCACTTAGTTATTGCCATCATGCTAGATGGGGGTTTATCATCAAGTAGCAGCGCCGCCATCTTTGAAGACCGCCCTCTACTGCATTATCCTTTGAGCATTTCCCTAGAGAGGCTAACATATCTGTTCATATGTTCATCATTTTTGCTAATAATACCATGCTCTACGCCCTCTTCCATCCCCCCATTGAGGTCCTGCCCCCCCCCCCCCCCCCCCCCCCCCCCAAAAAAAACACATCGGTCATCCTTCTAGGTAGGACGAACCAAGCTATTTTGTGTGCCTTGTGACACCTTGTACTCTAGCCTCTACTATACTGCCAGTGTCGTCTTCTCCCACCCCCGGGCTCGCCATTGTTCTCCAATTCCCGTTGGGCGTGGGGAAGAATGGCAGAAGTGAGAGAAACTAAAAATGGCTAGATGTTCAAATCTAACCATGTGTTAAAATAAATAAAGTAGATGCAAATAAAATGAACGGTGTTCGAGTCAAAATTGGTAGCCAACATTTGATGACTGGTCTTTTTCAAAGAACAAAACTCCCAAATTTTCAAATCTTGGCCCCTTGAATCGCCTCGACGACACTATCATTCCCATCTTGTGCCGCATTTCCCCACCTTCAAGTCATCCCACTACCATCCGTGTTGCCCTTTCCCTGCCAGTCGGATCGCGTTGTCACCATTTTCCTTGCCCGCTACTCCAATCGAGAAATGACCGAGTTACGAAGATGACGACCTCGACCTGCACACCATAGATTGCAGATAGCACATGCTTGTTCATAAGGTCATGTTGATTGTGTACTAGTTGCAATATTTATGTGGTCATCATTGTCTAGAATGTTCCAAAGATAAATTAACCCTCTCATCTTGCTATGTTAGAGGAAGAACAAAGAGAAATGTCTAGGAGGATGGATGTGGCAGCCCAGCGATACAATGAATTCTTTAATAAATTTATAAATAAAACATATTGGAAATCCCAATGCAAATTTTTACTCTAATAACACAACTTTAATCTATTGGATTCACTTTAGACTGTGTTTGGATGTATGAATTGTAGGGCCCAATAATGCATTGGGCTGAATACCAATTCTCCAAGGAAACTGAAATGGGTCTAAATACGAATTATGTTGTTTGGTTGTTCACTCAATTGGCTCATGGAATTGCAGAAAACCACCACATTGATGCCTAGGTTTGCAGAAAACACTGGTTTATGAATTTGGGACAAAAACCACTGATTCTCAGCCTAATCTTTTGCAAAAAAACACTGATTGATGGCTTAGACCAATTTAATGACAATTATGACATATGGGTCCCACATTTGATGATTGGTCTTTTTCCAAAAAAAACCTCCCTCCCAAAAACAACTCTCCCTCTCCTACCCCGATCCAGAGAGAAGAGGAGGACATGGCGAAGTGCGCTAGAGAGAAGAGGAGGTGCGACCTCGACGCCGGCGAGGTCCAACCGCCGCCCCAAGTCCTTGCCATTATGGTACCATAGCAAGCCGCGGCGGCATGGTGGCGCGCAGCACGAGCGCAAGAAGCTACGGCGTTGTGAAGCAACAACAGCGACCCTCGACGGTGAGCGCGCGGTGGCCGGCGGCACCGAGCGCATGACCCAGCCCCCACTGCCGTGGCCCCTCGTCGCCGGCGAACCCAACCCCTCGGCCCCTGGCGACCGGCAGTGCCGCCCCGACCCTTGTCGATGGCGACCCCATCCATCTGCGGTCAGCAGCAAGCCAGCAGCGCAGCCGCGCGCATGGCTTAGTCGACGCCTCCTTCTCTGGTGCCAGTCCCACCACCGCCCGATGTGGACGCGGCACCACCGGCAGACGGCCATGTGCCGCCCCCTTCCCCCTCCGGGGGCGGTGGCTATGGCCGGCGACGAGACCCATAAGCGCTGATGTGTCGTTCTTTAGTTCTGTGCACGGCTTGGCAGGAGCTGATTGCGTTTTGGATTTTTGCGCGAAGGGTGCCTATGCAAAAATACCAGGGACCAACAGTTACGCCACGTCAGCTTTTGCGGGACGCACATGTCATAATCGTGGTTAAAATGACCAAAGAGACCGATCAGTATTTTCTGCAAAAGATTAGGCCGAGAATCAGTGGTTTCTGGCAAAAAAAATTGTAAAGCCGGTGCTTTCTGCAAACCTAGACGTCAATGTGGTGGTTTTCTGCAATTCACTCCCACTCGCACGGATCATCTGCAACATTTCAGCGCAGTCCGTCTCTACAATCACGGTAGCTCCGTCTAGTGCAGGACAAGCAGTCAAACATATTCGAATGATTCAAGAAATGCACCACGACAACAAAAATGTTCACACAATGGCAGCAATAATTCTTTTCTAGGACCATATAGCAGCAGGCACATCAGCAACCACCATTAGAAGCACTAGCAGCATAAAACTCCTTTCTGAATAAAATTCAGCAGCAACAACATTCAGCGTTCTTACAGATTCAGTGGCATTCAGCGACAGCAAAATTCAGTAGCAGAAGCAGCACCACCCAGTTCCCACCGAGAGCTCCTCTTCTTCTCCATGACATAGAAAATTCTACTTGTATCACAGTAGCTATCAAGGACAGCAATACCAATCATCCATCTCTCTCTCACGGACAGAAAAATCTGTCACAGTAGCCATGGGTCGGTATGGCCCTGGGAGGCGACCAACAGGGGTGCAGGCGACCGGAATCGAGCGTTGCGCAGGGGGAAGTGCGAGGGAGGCAGAAGCCCGCCACCGTCGATTGGGCCTTCGAGTTCGAGGTATGTGCTCGAAGAGGCGCGTGGAGGACCTGTTCGTGGCTGCCGACAGTACTGCAGATCTCAGAGCCGCGGATCCATTCCAGAGGGGTGAGGTGTCGCGCGCATGGAGGACTGTGGTCGCCGTCATCGAGCCCCGTGGACCCACAATGCGGTTCGAAGCCTATGGTTGCGTGGGGTCGCGCGCCTGGCCGACCGCCATGGTCGAGCTCCTGGGCGCCGCCGCTCCTGTCCTCCCGATGTCCTGCCTCTCCGCTTCATTTCGACACCCTGTGAAGCGGTTTCGGAGCAATGCAATTGAGCCAAGTTTTTTCCTTCGGTCAATGGCGCCACCGTTCAAACGGTTCTTTTTTTGTGCATGGTTTCAAACGGTTTTATTGGGGGCTGGCGAATACCAATTCACAATTAAGCCCGAATACATACATACAAACGCAATTAATTTTTATTTTCATTCCATTTGCAACCCCGTCATACAAGTATAGACTAGGGAATATAGCCGTTGAATAGAGACGTTGGCGAATACCCGGTTGGATATAGACTAGGGAATATAGCCGTTGAATAGACACATTGGAGAATACTCGGTTGGATATGAACGTTGGAGAATAGAGTCGTTGGGATATTAAAAAAAGACATTAGATAATAACAGCTAGAAAAATAGCCGTTGCAATTATAGACATTAAAAATTAGATTTGTTGTGCATTAAGTGGTGATTTAATGGCTCGATTCGGCTGCCTCTATATATAGATGTTCACATAGTCGAAAAAAGTATGAACTGTGTAGAAAGCCTGAGAACAACCCAAATCATCAAATCATCGCACAGTGCTACCCCCCTCCGCTACCCTCCCCTCGCTGCCCTTTCCCACCTTCCAAATCGCCTAACTGCCATTTACCGTCTCCACTGCTCCCAGTTAGTTTTTGCACTCAGAGACCATCATGGCCATGTCCCAGAACACACCGGTGCTGACGGCATCATCCTGCATCCCAGAGATTGTGCATGGCACACACTCCTTCAAAATCGACAGCTACGACCTGTATCGGGGCCTCGGCGTCGGCAACTGCATCCAGTCTGCTAACTTCACCGTTGGCGCCCATGAATGGTGCATCCGCTTCTACCCCGACGGCTACAACGAGGGTAGCAAAGACTACGTGTCTGTTTTTCTCGAGCTCAAGACCAAGAATGTTGTGGTGAGGGCGATGTACAGTCTGATGATGGTCAACCAAGCCATACAGCCGCCGGTGTTGCCTTCCAACTTCGCAAACTTCAGCGACGGGCCTCTTGTGGTGTTCGACACTCGCAATGACAAACTCGAGGCATGGGGTTCTGTCGCATTCAAGAAGAAGTGCGAGATCGAAGGGTCATCATACATTTTGGACAACTCGATCCTCATCGCATGCAACCTTACTGTTATCACATTAAAGGATGCCAAGGAGGTGGATGTTGGGTTGATCGGTGACATCCAAGTGCCGCCATCCGAATTGGTTGCTAACCTTAGTAAATTGTTGGGATCTACAAAGGGAGTTGACGTGTGTTTCAAGGTCCAAAATGAGGTATTTCATGCTCACGAGATCATCCTCGCGATGCGGTCGCCGGTCTTCTGGGCGGAATTCTACGGGCCGATGAGGATCGAGCATAGGCACGTCAAAAACATTGAAGATATGCAGCCCGATGTCTTTAGAGGACTGCTCCACTTCATCTACACTGACTCGCTGCCTCCGATGAAGGACCTCAACGCTAGTGAGTGTGAAGAAATGCTTAGGCATTTACTCGTGGCTGCAAATAGGTATGCCATGAAAAGGATGAAGTCAATGTGCGAGAGAAAACTTTGCCAGAGGTTTGATCAAGAGAATGTGGCGACAACATTAGCTCTAGCCGACCAGAACAATTACAGCATGCTCAAAGATGCTTGCATTAAATTTATCAACTCCTTGAGTACTATGGATGGTGTGGTTGCAAGTAAAGGGTATCAACACCTGAAAAGAGCGTGCCCCGCTATCCTTGCTGATATGTGGGAGAAGGCAACCAAGACTCGAAAATTTTAGATGTTCACTCTAGATTAATTTCTATGTAGTTACTTCACTTGATGCCATAGCAACCTAAGATTGTTAGTTTGTCTATTTGTTTTGGAAAATTGTAAGTTATGCATATGCTATATCAGCAGTATCCAATAAGATGTTTTTGTTTGTTGATGAGCATCACATTTACTGTTTCAAACTAGTGCTCAGTTCATTTCTAAAAGTAGTGAGTCATTGGCTACCAGGACCACATCTATTGTGGACTGCGGTGCATCCTTAGAAAATAGAAACTGCAAGAAAATAACCGATCAATCTAAAAGTTGTATATTATAGAGTAAAATACACCACAAGTCCTAAAACAATTGGAGGGGTGTCAAGTTAGTCCTAATATAATGAAAATGCACATTTGGGTCATAAAAGTTTGCTGAGTGTGTCACCCGCAGTCCTATTTGTGCTACATCAGCTTTGACTTGCATGAATCGCAGGTTCACCACTGTTATGTGGCGAATTTTTTCACAAACACCCCCCCCCCCCCCCCAAAAAGTCCTCTCATCTAATCTTGTGATCCTTCAAACCTACACGGATGCCGTCTAGCCATCAGTCTAACCAAGCTATCTATCCAATTCCCCTAATTCTCTCGCACGATCTAGTCATCACCATCCCGCATCTGCTTTGCCACTGATGTGCTCTACCATGACCACCTTCGTCTCGCTCTTCTACTTTGTTCGCTGCTGCTATTGCCAGCTCTGTCACGGAGGCGGTGAACCATGGTGCAGAAGGTGTCGGGGGCTCTCTCCAGGCGGTACTAGTGGCATGCTCTGTCGTCTGGGCGCCGGCACCGGGCCAGATGAAGATGGGTCCTACCGGCTGCGGTTCTAGCCCTCGTCATTAGAAATGCTCCCCATAGATCCGACCTCCAGCGCTGCCGCCATGGCCAATAAGGGGAACAGAGGATGGAGACAGGCATGCTGTCCAAGGAGGTGGAGGAGATGGAGACACGCACACCTTGTGTGCCGTTGTAGTTGCCGCCTTTTTGTCACGCCCAATGATGGCTCACTGGCCTGCGTTGTCCCATGGCGAAGCACGTGGTGGTGGCTTGCAAGTGCTCCGACCAGCACGACCACCATGGTCATTGTCGTCGGACGCGATGAGGTGGAAGAAAAATCACCCCTCCATGAAAAAAAGGATGGGGTTTTCTTTTTTCCCTTCCCTCTCAACGCTACTCTCTGAGTTTGCCATTCAAGAATATTACTGCCTCTAATTGAAGAATATTACTCGCAAGGGCACAAGACACTAAGGGCCAGTTCTTTTGATTCAATTCTGAAGAATCATTGCTCGGAAAATCACAATCGCAAAAGAACTCATCTCTCCCAGGAATCGTCCAAAATCATCCCACAGTCACAAGTGTATTTCAGAATTGTGGAAACCTGGCAATTCTAGCCAGCCCCTCAAAAGAAAACCTTTCGGTTTCAACTACTACCCCTATTGAACAAGTAATTTACGTCCAAATTGCCACTCGGCCAGACCGCTACAGGCCCAAAACAGAGCCTCCCCCTCGCGTTCCTTTCCCCTCGCTCGCGTTCGTCCCGAGCGCAGGAGCTGCCACCGCTCGCGACCCTCTTGAGCTAGGGTTCCCGCCGCCAGCCATCAGATCCGCCGGCGGCCGCCACCCTTCTCCGCCACGCTACTCCGCCGCCCCGTCCCATCCAGCTGCCCGTCTCCATGGCGCCCGCCCGCCCGCTCCGTCTCCTCTCGGTCCGGTTGCCCGTCTTCGCCGCGCCCGCCCGCCCCGTCCCGTCCGGCTGCCCCGTCTTCACCGCGCCCAGCTGCCCCCGTCTCCACCACGCCCGCTGCTGGTGAGCTCCTCCGCGCCCGGCTGCCCCTCTGTCTCTCTCTCATGTATCAAACTATATCTTTTGTTCTCTGTATTAGGAAATTCGAAATTAGGGGCTGCTAGATTGATGAATATGTTGTCCACACATTTATTTGTAATGCTGTATTAGGTGATCATGGAGATTAGGGGCTGCTAGATTTACAATGTCAGTCGAGCCAGCACCTATTTGTAATGCAGTAAAAAAAATGTATGTTAACTTGTTTGATAAATTGTATATACTGGTTTATGCTGAGTTAGTATGAATTTTGTATTGCTATGGATTGATGGCTGCTTAGTACAAAAGTTGTATACATTAAAACGTTCACATATGGATGTTGTAGATGGAGAAAGTGAAGCATCCAAAAGCAATTTGGGATAGTGCAGCTCATTCCATTTATATGGATGTGTGCGTAGAGGAGGTGCGAGCAAATAACCGCGCCCCAGGAAACACCACTTTGTCCGATGTAGGCCAAGTTAATTTGCTTACTAAGTTTAATGAGCGCTCCGGGAGAAACTATTCGCACCAACAATTAAGAAACAGGTGGGATGCATGTAGAAGTGATTATGCCATATGGAAGACATTGCTTCAAAAAGCTTCGGGCATCGGAAGAGATCCTTATACAAAGACCATTGCTGCTACGGATGAGTGGTGGGCATTGGAGTTGAAGGCAGCTTTTTTGTTTTGTCATTTTATTAAAAAGCGAGTTATGTTGCTTCTTTCATTTCCTTTCATTTAACATGGATACATGCTATTTCATTTTAGGCACGTCTGCAGGCTAGCAAGTTTCGGCATGCTCCACTTGCGGAGGAGGACAAAATGGAGGAGGTGTTTGATGCTTGTTGTGTCACAAATGAGCATGCGAGAGTGCCAATTCCCACATATCAAGGTTCTACATCTCAAATCAATTTGGATGATGATTCTGGTTGTGAAGGTGATAAAACACAAGTTACACCTCGTGTGAATCGTGCAAAGGGTGGGAAGAAGAGGGCATGTCCTTATTCGCCAAGTCCTAAGATGAATGAAAAGTGGGCAAGTGAGAATGCAAAAAATGAGGCGATTGTCCGTATGGTGGACCTCTTTGATTCAAGGAACAAGAGAGATGAGACTCAAGTTTCAGCAAGACAAGAGATTCATGAAATGATGGCCATGGTAGAAGCAGATGGTGGTGCACCTGGGAGTGATGTTCATTTCTATGCTTCACAACTTTTCAGGGATCAGACAAATTGTGATGTTTTCTCCGCCTTCAAGGGTCACGAGCCTAGTGCGAGGCTGATATGGATAAACAAAACATGGGAGTTCAACAATAAGTAGAACCTCTATGTTTCAACTTGTATCGTAGTGAACTATGTTCTTTGCTTTGAACCCTTGTATTTGCTTTGAACTTGTATCGTACTGCCTATATTATTCGCTTTGAACCCTTGTATTTGCTATGAACTTCTATCGTGTTGTTCTATATTATTCGCTTTGAACCCATGTATTTCGTTTGAACTATGTTATTTGCTACTGTATCTTGTTGTTAACCTCCTATGTGTGTATGTGGTTGTGGCAGATGGATAAAAAAACAAGAAGATGAGGAATTTGAGGCAGGAATGCTTGCATTTGCTTTGGAAATGGCATCATCAAGCAAATCGTTGCCGTATGCGTCAAGAAGATTACCCCTTGTTACAGGCCTCCAATGGGTGGAAGAGAAGGAGCAGGATCCAAAAGCTTTCTACGCTATGTTCAGAATAAGGAGGTCAGTGTTTTACCCATTGCATGATCTGTTGGTTGAGAAGTATGGGCTCAAGTCAACTTGCAACATATCATCCAAAGAAGCATTGGCGCTTTTTCTATGGACTTTGGGGACAACGCAGACCACTGACAATGTTGCAGATCGGTTTGCGCATAGTCGTCCAGTCACTAACAAAAAAAATCATGAGGTTTTGGAGTGTGTAGACCGCATGGCCGGTGACTACATTCGACCAATGGATCCATCTTTCTCTGAACCTCATCCCATACTTAGAAAAACAAGGTTCTGGCCTCATTTCCAAAATGCTATTGGATCCATAGATGGAACACACATTAAAGTGGTCGTGCCCAAGGAATTGGAGCCCCAACACAGGAATAGGAAAGGGTACACAACTGAAAATGTCATGGCGGTGTATGATTTCGATATGAGGTTCACTTTTGTTGTTCCTGGATGGCCCGGATCTGTTCATGACACTCGTGTATGGAGCGATGCTATAGTTCGTTATGAGCATTATCCACAACCACCCACAGGTAATCTCTTGTATGTACGCATATTATTATTTATGTGTATGCATGCATATTCTTATATACATAATGTCTTTTTGTAGATAAATACTACCTTGTCGACTCCGGATATCCCAACAGAGTTGGATATCTAGCACCATACAAAGGGCAACGGTATCATGTACCCGATTTCCAACAACACCCTCCCATGGGGAGGTATGAGACATTCAACCATCGTCATTCTTCTTTGCGTAATGTTGTCGAAAGATCATTTGGTGTTCTCAAGATGAAATGGCGTATTCTCCAAGGCATACCACGGTACAAACCGGAGACCCAAAAGATGATCATCACTGCATGCATGTGTCTTCACAACTACATTCGTGATAGCAAGTTACGTGATGAGCATTTTGACAAGTTTGACAATGATGCATACGTGCAACCTCCTCAGCCGTTTACAGGTGCCAACGCTTTACCACCTGAAGATGATGGTACCATGGCCGCTACACGTGAGGCTATTGCTGTCAGTCTTGTACCTTGAGATCGTCCATCTATTTGTAGTTTGCAACTCGCTTTTAACTTGTAATATTAAGCACTATATGATATTTCCAACTCTAGTTCTAAATTGTAATATTAAGCATTTTATGATATTTGCAACTCACTTTTATATTGTAATATTATATAGTTTATGAGATTTGCAGTTCGTTTTCGTGTTCATATTAGACATGAAACTGTCAGAAATAATCAAGTGTTACCAATTCATCACTCACTTCAATCTACGGGCGTTACAGACATTTCAACAGACAACTCATACAACAATCACAGGCTAGAATTACAGAAAAGAACTGCACAGACGATTCTGTGGGCAGACGATTCTGTGGGTAGTTTCCCAGAATCATATTCTGGAGAATTATGAGATGAAAAGAACTGGCCCTAAGCGTACGTCCTAGCAGCCAGCCACGTTACCTTCTTGTTTTTCTTAATAAAGAGAGCGCCCTCTCTAATTTCCACTAACAAAAATCACGATGTCATTTACAGCAACTAAGAAACTTCGTTACTTTACCTTCCCGTACGATAATACGTCTCCTTCTTCACGTCCCCAACTACCGTACGATACGTCACCGCTTTTTTTTTTTTTTTTTGCATGGACCGATACGTCACCGCTGATATTGTCTTCTTCTTGAAAAAAAGAGAGCAATACAAAGTAAAGATAAATAGTACAAAGATAAGAAGAGGTAACAGTAGTATAAATGGAGCGTAGATGGTCTTTTGGCCTTAGAAATGGGTAAACAATAAGGACCCTCATCCTAGCGAACGTTCGCTGCACATGGCAGTAGCGAACGCGTGGGTGGTGCTTCCGTTTTAGGGGGTGGAAGCTTTTAAACATGCATGGCAATTCTTTAATTTTAAGGGAAAGAAGATTTAACGACTGTGGACGCATTCCCTGGAACCCCCCCCCCCCCCCCCCCCCCCCCCCCCCCCCGCGCGAACGTTCACTGGTTAATGTTTACGGAAACGGAATCACTAAAAAACTAACGTCGGTTTTCTGGACATTCAGCGCGAACGCGTTAGCTGCCGTCAGATGATCTGCATGAATCTGATCGCATGTGCCAATGCCAAGTTAGCAGAAAAAATAATCGTGATGTGCTCTGACCGAGCGAACGAGCTCGTCTCCTTTTCCCCTAACACACGGAGAGAGAGAGAGAGAGAGAGATCGGAGGCCAATCGCCGTCGTAGCCTGCTCGCCTGCACCGCTGCGGCGGGTGGGTCGAGGCCGCATCCCTCCGCATGATCCTCTCCGGCGTGAGAACCATGCCGCCGTGATTCTGGTCCGCGCCCACCGGCTGGAGGTGCGGTCGTGGGCAGAGGCCGAGCGCTGTCTGCTCGGCTACGCCGCTGCAGCGGGCGTCGAGGCAGCCTCCCCTCCGCGAGCCATTCGCCAATGCTGACCATCAGTCCTTCGTCGTGCTCCGGGTCCTCCTCCTTCCACAAGTTCCTCGCTGACTGGCTCAAGGTGCCGTCGCGAGCAGAGGCCGAGCGCCGCCTACTCGCATGCGTCGACGCGTCCGGTGTCGGGGCCGCCTCTCTACGCGTGGTCCTCGCCACCATGGCGAGCACCAGGGTGCCGCGCTACGGGTGAACGTAGCACTGACGAGGACGTGTCCGAGGTTATTTGCCAGTGTTTCCCCTCTGCCACCACCCGCCCTTCCCCACATCGTAGGAGGAGGTCGAGGACCGGGTCCTGGGTTCGAGTTCGACAATCACTGCACAATGCCCCTGTCGGCGTTGGCTCCCTCCCCTACAGGTAACACCTCACTTTGCTGCTTGATAATTATTCCCCGCACCATGAAACACATCTTCTTCTTTTTAGCCACAAGATGATGTCAATCCAAAAATGATTGCATACCCCACTTTGTTTCACTTTTCAGTTCAGTTTTCTCAAATTGCCATGTAATGTCCCAGGAGAGGCACAACAAACTTTTGTGATTGCACTCTAACTGTAATTCTTTACTCAACATCCGCAAATTGTATGGCAGCTAAAAGCATATGTGGTCATGATGTCTTGCCATGGCAAGTAAAATCATATTTGTTTTTTTTTGTTGATTTTTAAACATGTGTTGCCATGGCAACTACAAGCATATGTTGCCATGATGGCAGCTTTTGTTGTGTCTTTGACATGTATATTCGAAGAATGTTGCCATAGTTACTTTAAGATCATTTTTTCCATGGCATCTTGAAATTTGTATTAGCCATGGCAACTACAAATATGATATCAACTTAAGATGCATTTTCTATAGCAATGTCTTTTTTTCAAACTTTCCCAGGTGTTTAAAGAAAACAAATTTGCCATACTTTTTTTAAAATTAACCATGACATAAACTTTTCCACATTTTCCATTTATTTAGAGTTCATTCTTTTTCGTACTATACCATGGCAGATTTATTTTATTGTACCATGCAATTTTATCTTTGATAACATGGCAAAATTCATTTTTATGGCCTATGGCAATATCTCTTTTATGGACAATGGCAAACCTACTTCTTCACATTGGCAAATTAAATTCCTTGGCAATGGCAAATCTATTTACTTTTGACAATGGCAATTTTTTTAGAATGGCAAATTTGATTTTTGGACTATGGAAAATCTATTTCTTTCACATTGGGAAAATCTATTTCTTTTTTGACAATGGAAAATCTACTTATTTGACAATTTAGTACTTTGACAATGGAAAATTTCTTTTTTGGACAAAGGCAAATCTATTTGTTTTGACTATGGAAAATTACTTTTTTATGAGAATGACAAATCTATTTATTTGACAATGGCAAATTTCTTTTTTGCATGGTGTATTGTTTTCGTTATCTCATCATGGCAAATTTAAATTTTAGACCATCGGACATTTTATTTTTGGACCTTGGCAAAAGTGTTTTTAGCTTTTGCCATGTCACACGATATAGTTTTTGCCATATTAGTAATACAACTCTTGCCATGCACAAACACATTTTTTATAAGGCAAAGTTGTTAAAACATTTCCCATGGCAAGTTCACTTTATGGCCCCTGGCAAATTTCTTTTTTTAGACAATGTCAAATTTCCTTTTGGACCATGGCAAATTTATTGTTTGGACCATGGCAAATTCATTGCTTGGACCATGGCAAATTTGCTTTGTTTTGGACAATGGAAAATTTGTTTCTAAACACGAAGGCAACTTTTATCTTATAGAATATCATGATAATTTCTATTTGGATTTTTTTTGTAACATGGCAAATTTGTTTATCAAAGCATGTTAAATTATGCTTTGTTTACCATGGCAAATTACTTGTACATCACATAGCAAATGTCTTTTTTATGAGACTTTTTCACAATTGTTCTTATTCAATCTTTTTTTTTTGCCATCATCTTAGTTGAAACAATGGCCACTTCCAGGTTCAAACACAATGGTTTTTGTTTTATATTTTTTTCATGCATGACAATAATAACATTTTTATGTATGGCATTTCACATACATCCATGACGGATACTTTTATGTGTGCATAGCTGCTTGATCCATTTGAACATGACGACAGTTTTGTTATTTTATCTTATGGCAATTTTATTTTTGTTTTCGTATTCAAATTTAGGTTCGAATACCAGATTTAGCAATTTTATTTTTGTTTTCGTATTCCATTTGAACTTGCCTTTTTGTTGCTGTTTATTTTCCTTTTCTTATTTCTTATTTTTTTGGTTTTTGGGATTTATTTTAGTGCAGCAGTAGGCAACTGGGCTGCGCCAAACCTTTTTTTTTTATTTTGGACTGACTGGTTTTGTGCCAGATGGGTCAGCAGGAATCGTTCGATCTGGAGTCGCTCCCACATCGAATGTTTTCGCTTGATCAGTTCGATCGTTCCAAGAAACGTTTCGTTTGATCTGCAAGCTAGCCAGATCGAACGCCAGGGACATACTCCCTCCGTAAAGAAATATAAGAGCGTTTAGATCACTACTTTAATTATTTAAACGCTCTTATATTTGTTTACAGAGGGAGTATCCTTTCAAAAAGCAATGGACTCTGGCGGCATCGCAGCTCCCATGAGCTCCACAGAAGGAACACACTTGTTCCACTCTGGCGGCATTTCTCCGCTTCACCCTGACCACCACGCCACCACCACCGGTGCAGCCGCTTTTGTAGTAGATCGCTCTGCGCAACCCGGGGCAGTTGCCAAGACGAGAGTGTTGAGAAGGAATCTTTTGTTCCTCCCCTAACCCTTGACGGCTAGGGTAAACTTTCCCCTCCAGACTTTGTCGGGGAGCCCGTGGATTCGCCTCACCTCTGCCATCCGCTCCGGCGGCCGGTGGCGGGATGGAGAATCCCGATACCTTGGCTCCGGTTAGTAGTTTAGGTTAGAGTTTTTTAGTCCTCGCAGGTGCGGCGTTTGGGCAGATGGCACCGCTTCTTCTTCGAGTTTGTCTTCCGGACTCCGTTCCTCCTCGAGTTGGTCCATCTGGACGTAGTCGACGGAGCTCCGGCAGAGATTCCTGTCGTCTCCTTGGGGCGGTGAGGTTAGGGTTTCTCGTCATGCGGCGAAATTTGATGTCCGGTGTTTCAGATCTGTTCAAGGACTCAACGTCGACGACTGCTGCTTCAGGGCGCTAGTCCTTGGGGGCACGTGCACGAAGACTTTCCGGTTCTCATCGACAAGGTCAACCCGTTTCCAGTAGGGAACGACGACAGTGGTGCGTCAGCGGCTCGTTCTGGCGGCGGTAGGGGCCTTTTGACGGTCTTGAAATCTCGATGTAAATTTTATTATGTTGGAGGTGCTTTGTCCTTTTTAGTGAACTTTAATAATAGTAGATCTCAATCATTTTTGTAAAACAAATCGCTCTGCGCGCGGCGCGGCAGACGCCACACGGAAGGCCACCACTACCACATCCTACTCCATGCTTCGAGTCCAAGCACACTCGTGCTGGCTGCTGTCTTGCCTCCTACGCCTCGACCCTCGAGTCTCCAACCCACTGACACCGCGGTCCCACCTCGTTATCACCGGTCATCCCCTCGCCTGCACAGTCCCCGGTGGGTGCCCATCCACGTCGTCGTCTTCGCACAGGGTCGGCATCAAAGCCAGCACAACCCACACGCTGCGCCGTCCTGCCGCTGACACTCGGGGCACCCTCCAGAACCCCACCGGTAAGCGGCGTCGGTCGTCTAGACTCCAGAGTCACGCGAAGCTGGAGGAGGACGTGGCGGCCCGCGCGGCGCGTAGCAGCTGCAGGAGAGTGGAGCGGGGTGACATTCCGCGCTTTACGTTCTGTTCGGAATGCTGGAATAGAAAACAGAGGAATTGAATAAAATGTAGGAACGTGGTCGGAATGTTGTGTGAAAACATTGGAATGCAAATATGCAGGAAACATAAAACCTGATGTGTTCGGATTGCAGAAAATAGAAGTATATAGTATAAGATAGATGGGTCCCTCAAGAAAAGGAGTAACAACCATGCATGTAGGCCGCATCATCCTCCGTCAGCAACTTTGGCAACTGACATTGTCGTCTAGGAAGATGGTGAGTCCCAACTTCACTAAACAATGCAATATTTCCTCTCCTCTTTCCAGGCTTTGTCTCGGGCATCCGCGAAAGGGAGAGAAAACCAGAGATCGGAGTGGATTTTTCTTTTCCTGTGAAATGAGCATCCCGCTACAGTATCCCAGAGGAAATGAATCGGCTCTTCCTCCGTTCCGAACGCTGATCCAGCTTCCTTTCCTCCGTTTTGGAATTCCTATGATTTTCCTTCGCAAAACCTACGAACCGAACAGGGCCTTAATTCCGGCCATTTAAAAGGCCCGGGAGGGATGCCACGCCGTGGCGTTGCTTGGCCTCCGTTCCACTCCACGCACGCCCCCCTCATTTCCATTCCACCTTCCCCATCGCCCTGCCTACCTCCTCCCCCTCTCTCTCGTCCACGCCTCCGGTCGTTCCCCTTCTTCCCTCTGCGTGCCACTCACCGGACGCCATGACGGAGGATGCCGAGGGCTGCGTCGCGGTGGCGGTGGCCGAGGCGGCGGGCATCATTTGCTCGCTCCGGGCGGCCGACCTCGCCGGATGGACGCCGCCCTGGAAGACGAGCGGGCCGCCGTCGTCCGATGCCACGGCGAAGGAGGAGACGGCCTGGCCGGCGGTGGCGCGGGGGAAGCGGACGCGGTCGTCGCGCTCCGGCTCCCTGGTCAACAAGGGGAGATGGGCCCGCGGCAGCCCCGCGTCTCCGCTGGACTACAGCGGCGGCTCCGGCTCCGGCGCGTCCACCAGCGGCGGCGAGGATGGTGCCTTCTGCTCGCCGCCGGCCACCGTCGCCCTCGCCCGCGGGCACGCCGGCCCAACCATCGCTGCCCCAGCTTCTTCATCAGCAAAGGTACGTACTGGGCGCGCGCGTACCCATCAGCTTCAGCAGGACTGCAGTGCCGCGTTTCTTCTTCCCCTCGTGCTTCTCCTACCTGTCTGTCTCCTTCCTTTCTCGTGGTTGGCTGCCTGCCTGCTTTGCGTGCTTTCCGTTCGGTACAGCGGCTGTTTGGACAGACCAAACTACCCCTCTTCCGTGTCACCACGGTAGCAGGAGCAGGCGATGAAACATCGCTTTTCCTCCCCCCTCGCCTCACCGCACCCTCTTTTTGTTCGCAAGACGTTTTCTCGCATCTCATCTCTTTTTGCTTCTTTTTCTCGCATGTTTTCTCCTAACAATCTAGATATTCCAGTTCGTGTTCCACAGATCCCACTTCAATGACTAACTTAATTCGCACCAGTAGTACATGTCAATGGCTTCTGATTTTTTTTATATCTCGGGTACGGTCGTGTGGATGGACAGCATCCGCATCGCCGTGGCCATTCCGTTCCATTCTACTAGTACGTGTCGCGTGCTTGACTGCAGCACTCCTGCTACTCCTTCCGTGTAGCGAGGGGAGGGGTGGCAGCCGCGCGCGGCGGAAATTCACAGCGGCTCCTGACCACGAGCCACAGCTGCGGCTTTCACGCCTTTCCCCAAACCACAGTCGTTCGTGGGGGCGGTGTGGTCATTTCGGCCGGCCCTTATCCTTGCGTGCATTTGTATTTTTCTCCTCGCGCTGCGGTGGCAGTGGCACGGCCCCTACCAGCCTGCAGTTGGGACTTGGGACTCTCGAGGTCAAACCGGCGCGTCGGCGTTTGGTGGTCGGAGGGTTCCACGTGTCCGCCCCCGATTGGCTCGACCTTGTGCCCGGGTCGCGCTATGCCTATGGGTATGGCCGTGCCGCCGGACACGGAGGCGGCGGCGACGGTGGTAGATACTGCGTGTCGCGACCACTTGCCTCCCGCCACGTGTCCATTATCTCTGGCCCAGCATGCCAGCAGCAAACACAACACCTTTCGGTTGGTGACGCACACGGTACACTACCGCTTTCCCAAACCGTACTTCATGGCCTGCCACAGGCCCCACATGTCATTGTCCCCGTCGAAGAGAAACCATTTTTCTATATATAAATTTATTTATTCAAAAACTCCAAGTGTGTACTAGATAGGATGACAGATGAGCAGGTGGTCGTTGGTGTTCAGGCACTGCCGATGGACCGATTCAAAAGCTCAAAACCGTAATGGGTTTCACGTGATTAGGCTAATAGAGCGAGTACAATGCATGCATGCGCGCCGGTGCATTGTTGGTGGGGAGTTAGTTTGGCCGGCCAGCTCATCCATCTCATCATCATCATTCCTTCACCCGGTTTTCTTTCTTTTCATAATAAAGAACATGTGTCCCCTGCTGTTGCTTTCATTCCGCTGGTCGTTGGTTGGTTGGTTCCACTCTCGCTTTCTTCTTCCTACCAGCACCATATCCTAGCTAACAACTGATCTTGTAATTGATCATCTTCTGCTGCTGCAGGTTGGCTCTGCCGGAGGAGCACGGCGCCCGTTGATCCTGCCGGTGCCGCCGCCCCGCACCGCCGGCCAGAGGTCGGGGAAGAAGATGGTAAGCTTGACACTCGCTCTCTACCATGGATTGAGAGCAAGTTTGGCTGGCCGTAGTGCACTAGTACAAAAGGCATGTTTAGATAGGCAGCATTTGAATGAAGTTTTGGACTTCTACTAGTCAGGTTTCCATCCTACTCCTATGCCGCGTCAGCAGTTGGCCACAGTCCACGCAGACGGAGTCAGTCGTAGGAGAAGTGAGGCTGTTCAAATGGTTGGCATTCTTAATTCTTTTTTAGTAGCTTAGCCTGGAATAAAGCGGGTGGTGCAACCACTTGCTGCCATTGGAATCGAAGATGGAGAGAGAGAGAGAGTGTGTGCTTGGTGTCCAAAGGACCAGAAAAGCAACAAAGCTGCCTGCCCAGAAAGATCCTCACCTCATCAACGCCGGATGGTCGGTCCTGTCCTGTCCCAACTGACGACCGATTGCATCAGATTTTCCAGTATTTTAAACGAGAAAAAATAGATTAGCATCTGCCTTTCTGGCTTGCTTGATCTGGCCTGAACTTGCTCCATCACTTGTTGCAGAAGCTCCCGGAGGTCCAGCAGCTGGTGCTGTCCCTGTCGGCAGAGAACGTTGGCCTTCGCGAGGTAATAATTAACCTTTTTATGGAATCCCACGGTATAGATTCTGTGGCTAATTCCATGCAAATTTGAATTTAAATTCTTATAATATCCCCTTTGCTTCGAACAGGAGATGGAGTCGCTGCAGAGGGCCTGCACGGCGCTGTCCAAGGAGAACGGCAGACTAGAGGTGAGTGGCACGCCCTCACGCGCACTATCATACGTACCAATCTTAACTTCTCCTGCCCTGTCCATTGCGTAGCATTAGCGTAGATAGATGCTTCCAGCTTGGGCGGGACGTGCTCCGCCCGAGTGCGCAATCATAGGCAGCAAGAAAGAAAGATAAATAGATTGGGCGCCTCCACTTGCATGGTAGAGCAGCCTTCAAGCACAAGTGAGTGAATAAATCGATGGCACCAGAAGAGCGGGAAAAAATTAGACCGTCCTGAGCCTCCCAGCGGGGCCCTGCCTTAATCTCTCTGTGCTGTGGTTCGTAGCACGATTTTGGTTTTTGATTTGATGGTCGCATCGCATCCCTCTCAACCACCGTTGTTGTTGTCCTCGGGAAAAAAACTGACTGCGACCGGTGCCGTCCGGATAAGGTTTGGGCAGGTTAAGACGTGGATTTTCGTCGTCGTCCTCTCGGGGTGGTGTCGCTGTCCATGGGACCGGCAGGGTTAGAACTTAGAATATGATGATAGTTGAAAGACCTGATCGATGCCATTAGCCGGAGTTCCTGCTCCGTTATCAGTTACTTTCTCAACTGAACACATGCCATTTTGTATTCCGAAATGGAAGCTCTGATCCCCTTGACACTTCACTGGGTGTACTGTAGTAGTGAGTTCAATACTTGGGCGGTTGGTAGTAGAAGTAGAAGAGGTCTTGTTTGGTGTTCACTGGCCGTACGTACGCTGTCCAGAACAGAATCCTTTGCCGATAAAGAATGCCAGGTTGCCGCTGATCCTAGCTGCAAGCAAATGGATCTGTGCGCACCTGCCCGGGCGGCACGACGATCCCGTGCCCTTCTTTAATGCCCTGCAGCAGAGCTGCCGCACTTACTACTCGTTGTCAGCCACGGCTGCCCCGGGTGACCTGTGGTGACTGGTGTAGTACCGCTAGCTCTGCGCTGTGTGTGGCCGTGTGGCGTGTACAGTGTCACCACACGCACAGCTGAACCAACAAGTTGCACCTGTAGTGGCAATATATTTAGGCCTGGCCAACAGAATGAATGGTCCCTGCTAAATTTGATTTGTCCGTGCTCTTCTTGTCTAGCATGGCACGATCAGGGGGTTGCATGCTAGTAGCTAGTTATGTCCGGCCAGTGCTCTCATGGCGAACATCCTGGCCTCTGCTAATGTAACCACTAACCACTTATTCGTACATGACAGCGTTTAATCATAGTGGAAGCACACCGTGCCTGAGTGCCTCTCTCTTGCCCAGTTAATTAATGCCGTAGAATGAATAGTAAAACACTGCATTCCGGACTTGGCCAAAACCTTTGTCTGAATTTCCTTCTAGATTTCAGAGCCCGGTCTGTCGCTGTCGATCCGGGTGTTGGTTTGCTAGATGAACTCAAAGTTTGGGACGCTGTGTTTGTGATTTTACAGACAAGGCTGGAGCATTCTTCCTCCTCAAGTAAACGGAAGAGGACCGAGTCCAAAGATGAGGAGCGGCCACAAAGGAAGCCGCAGCAAGCAGGTGGCGAATTTGTGCTCCCCGACCTCAACATTCCAGCGCAGGATGTCGCCGACGCACCAGCGGCTCCCTGACGGCTTGCCTGACAAGTTCATTAACCGTGTATAGAGGAGGAAGCTGAATCTAGCCCTGATCTCTGATCGTGCCTGCTGGCAGGGAGGCAGAGGAACCGGTCCTGTTACCTTAGCTATTTTTTTTTTCTTCTTTTGTTTAGTTTTGAGTGTTTTTTTTTAATTGCCAGCAACGCTGGCTTTGTATTAAGGTAGGTAGCGAGCACAGTTTACAGGGAAATCGCAAGGGTGCGATCTCCGAAAAAAAGCGGGTAAATCGCCCAAGAGGATTACAGAGGAAGATGAAATGTTTAGCAATTTTTAAGACGAAAAAGGCAGGGCTAAGGGCATGTCCAACGCGAAGCGTGCTTGGATAGGCGCTTAAAAAATATACGTAAATATTTTTAATCTAGCGATTACACCGATGACTTGAGAGCATCTACAGCCGGGCGCCCCAAACTCGCCTCATACAACCGGGCGGCCCGCCCGGTCAGTGGCAGGTTATGAAATTTTGATCCAAACGGGCCTCAAACGCCCGGGCTGACTGGCACCCCTCATATTCAGCCCAAATATGAGGCGGATATGGGGGCGCCCGGGCGCGTTCGCCACGTCAGAGCCGGCCCACACTGGTCCACCCGACCTCACATGTATTCCTCCCCATCCGCTCGTCGGACCAAACCCTACCCACTTCACTCCACTCCCCCTGCCACCCAAGCTCACCTCCGACGATTTTCGGCCGTCTCCGGCATGGCGGGCAGCGGATCTGACTCCGACCAGTCCGGATCCGTCGACTGGGGTGTCATCCCGTGTGGGTTGGAGGAGGCAATGGCGGTCCGCATTGCACTCCGCCGCTCCCGGGGGGACAGCGCCTTGCCGACGGCAGGATCTGTCCGGCGCGACTCCATAGCGTCGGTTCAACGGGCGCTCGGGTCCTCTGGGGCTGGATCATCGCAGTCCCGGTACCCGAAAAATCTTTACTTCCCCATCACCGGTCGGGCATACTATGAGTCCCACCGGGACTGGTGTGCCTGTCGTGGGAAGGAGAGGATGAGGGCCGCCGAGGCCCGTCTCGCTGCGGACATGGCGGCGGTAGAAGAGGCTGATGCGGCGGCGCGGGCAGCCGCAGAGGAGGAAGCCATCCGCGCCCGCATTGTGAAGAAGCGCCAGCGGAGGAACACTCGCGCCCTCGCCCGAGAGCAGAATCAGGCGGTCCGGGCCATGGCCGGACTGCCACCGAAGGAGGAGAAGGAGGACAACGACGGTGAGGACAGCTCCGGCGACGAGCAGATCCGGCTCGATCCCTACTGCGTCTTCGACCGGTACTTCCGCGACAAGGACGGCAAGGGCACCGGGAATGGCAAGGGGCAGCCGTGGATGATCTCCACCATAGCCAAACATGCCAAATTTTGATAGTCCGATGGCATGTCAGTAGTGATGTAGTAGCCGGATGGTGTGTGTAATATACATCGACGTAGTTGCATGAGTTTGTATGGATTTGAGATATGATAATTGAGGTGTCCGGTTGTGAGAAGGCAAATTTGAGGCGTGACCGGTCAGTGTTTGAGAGGTCGGATTTGCAAACTCTGGCTGTAGATGCTCTGAGGTTGCGTATACACAACGGACAGAAATATCCATTCTCCCAACCACGACCCTGCAGTCGATCAACACATCATATCCTGTCTTGCAGCACAAGCCAATGAAGAATTCCCAGCGTGGAGGCGCCCAGGCCTTCCAGAACAAAGTTTGAAAACTTGATCATGTTCTTCCCAGAAAACTGCATCCAGTATGCAGAGGGCGCGCTATAGGAGCCCGAGCTGGAGAGCTTCCAAAGGATCTTGTCTGGCACCTCGAGCCGTAAGGTCGGCACGGATGATCTAAGCAAGGCCCACAGCCGCCGGAAATTCGCCAGCATCTCGTTAGTCAGGTTGTTGTATCTAATATCCCCGAGCCACTTGTTGTTCAGCAGTGCATCCTTAACTGATCTTCCCTTTCCCCTGGAGTGATCATACCTCGCCGGTGCAATAAGCCGCAGCTGGGAGGCACAGAGCTAGGTGGACTCCCAGAAGCAACCAATCTTCCCATTGCCAATTGTCACCGACGTAGCCGCCGCAAAGAGATCTCTGTCCTGCTGATCACACGGTAGTTCAGAGCCCACCCATGGACCCTGAGGAGCCTGACAGGCTAAGTCATAGCCATCTCAGCCTTAGGGCGCACTCGAACTTGTCGATGTTATGGATGCCGAGGCCACCTAGGTCACCCAGTGAGCAGACGGAGCTCCACCTAACCTTTGCTTTTGCCGCCAGTCAGCTTTTCCTCTTGAGCCCAAAGAAATTTTCTACATATTTTGTATATATCCTTAAAGAAGCCCGCGGGAGCGCGGATGGCTGTAAAACCAAAGGCAGGGATGGCCCCAATGGCAGAGCACGCAAGTGCACACCGCACAACATGATTCATTAGCTTCCCCTTCCAACCTGCAAGCTTGGCCTTCATTCGATTGAAGACGAACTGCCGGTGGACTCTCCTTGTTCTGGCTAACGTGATTGGGAGCTCTAGGTAGGTCATATGTGATGGGGAAGCCAACACACGCACCTCCAAAACCCTGCCGAACAGTATCCAGGTCGATGTGCTGACACCTGATAGGCGTGCCCGATGATTTGTTGGGGTTGACTCATGGGGATACCGATATATCTCACCTTGGGTTTTGTGAAGTATCACGAAGCAAAGGGAATATCATATGATAACCAAAGGTTCACTCGAATATCATACGTGTGAGTATAGGGGTCAACATGGATGTCCACAGTTCTGTTATTGATCACTGAACGAAAGAAAGTTTTGTGTCTATATTTCACAGAACCTATAGGGTCACACGCTTGAGGGAATTACGATCTATTGAGTTCTAGTGAAGTGAGGAATATGAGAAAATATTACCGGAATAGTTTCGACAATAATAGAAATAGTTTCGAGAGAAACTGGAAGCGTTTCGGAGTTACCGGAAATGTTTCGGGGAGTACTGGGAAATACCGAGGAATGATATATAGGCGAAAATTATTTCCGGGGACTCAACATAAATTGTAAAGAGCTCCAATATTTACTGGGAGGCCCCTAGAATTTATTTTGAATCATTGGGCTAATTAAAATAATAAAGTCCTATGAGGAATAGCTAAGGGGGGAGACAGGAGTTGGAGGAGGACTCCTCCTCCCCTAGGCCGGCGCAAGGGGGATCCCCCTCTCCCTCCACCTATATATACACAAAGGGGGCGCATCCCCTAGATACACAAGTCCCTTTTGTTCCGGGTGCCCCCCTTCTCTGTAGTTCGTCTAGTTCTTCAATCTAGATTGATTTCTCTCTAGTCCTCATAATAGAGAAGCCCTTTGTGGTTCTCTTACTCCCTCCTCTAGTTCTCCGGCGACATCAAGCTCTGTACGCCAAAGCGCTGCCAGATCGTGAAGCCCGTTCGTGTGCAATCCGTAGAGAGGCCGTGCTTTCGGTCTTCAGTTCGAGGGATCGTTCATGAACAGTACGAGGGACTTCATCAACGATCTGCGCCAACTCTTCTTCCGCTGCAACTCGAAGTTGGTAACGATCCAATCTAACATCTATATGCAACTTCTTAGTGATGCGGGATCTTCATCATAGGGCGATTATTTTGTTTTCTACTACGTTTCCCAACACGCATGGATCCGATGTGGGCTAGAGTCGACGGGCCAGTACGTAGGGTCGAGACGGCGCAACATGATCTCCTCCTAGCGACTTCGTCTGGTGGTGGGGTGTGTTGGTTGTTGGCAGCGGCGCTGACCTGGCCTAGATATGCTATCTGATGGCACCTGTCGGCGTCACCTCGCTCGGGCTGCTCTGGGGAGAAACCCTAGATCTAGGTCTCCCTGATCGGACAATGATGGAACCTTCGGTGTCGTTCTCCCTCCTGGGGCATTGCTATGGAGCAGGTGCTCGCTGGAGGGCCAAGAGGTGATGCGGCGTGGCATTGATACGTCTCCAACGTATCTATATTTTTTTATTGTTCCATGCTATTATAGTATCAATCTTGGATGTTTTATATACACTTACAAGCAATCATATATCATTTTTTCGGACTAACCTATTAACTTAGTGCCCAGTGCCAGTTGCTGTTTTTTTGCCTGTTTTTGGTTTTTCAGAATATCAGTAGCAAACGAAGTCCAAATGCCACGAAACTTTTTGGAGATTTTTTTTCTGGACATAAGAGACACTAGAAGCTTTGGGAGAGGGCCAGAAGACAGAGGAGGTGGCCACGAGCCACCAGGGCGCGCCCCGGGGGGGGGGGGTGGCGCGCCCTGGTGCCTCGTGGGCCCACCTCTGTTCCGTTTGACCTAATTCCACCTCTATAAATACTCTAAAATAGGGAAACCAACAGAGGAGTCCATGAAATACTTTTTCCGCCGCCGCAAGTTCCTGTTCTCGAGAGATCCCATCTGGAGGCCTTTTCCGGCACTCTGCCGGAGGGGGATTCGATCACGGAAGGGCTCTACATCAACCTTGCTGCCCTTCCGATGATGCGTGAATAGTTTACCACAGACCTTTGGGTCCATAGTTAGTAGCTAGATGTCTTCTTCTCTCTTTTTGATCTTCAATACAATGTTCTCCTCGATGTTCTTGGAGTTCTATCCGATGTAATCACTTTTTGCGGTGTGTTTGTTGGGATCCGATGAATTGTGAGTTTATGATCAAATTATCCATGAATATTATTTGAGTTTTCTCTGAACTCTTTTATGCATGATTGTTATAGCTTCGTATTTCTCTCCGATCTATTGATATCGTTTGGCCAACTAGATTGATCTATCTTGCAATAGGAGAGGTGCTTTGTAATGGGTTCGATCTTGCGGTGCTCAATCCCAGTGACAGAAAGGGACATGACACGTATGTATCGTTGCTATTAAGGGTAAAAAGATGGGGTTTATTCATGCGTGAGTTTACTTTGTCTACATCATGTCATCTTGCTTAAGGCGTTACTTCGTTCTTTATGAACTTAATACTCTAGATGCATGCTGGATAGCGGTCGATGTGTGGAGTAATAGTAGTAGATGCAGAATCATTTCGGTCTACTTGTCTTGGACGTGATGCCTATATACATGCTCATTGCCTTGGATATCGTCATGATTATTTGCTTTTCTATCAATTGCCCAACAGTAATTTGTTCACTCACCGTATGCTATTTTCAAGAGAGAAGCCTCTAGTGAAACTATGGCCCCCGGGTCTACCTTTATCATATATTGAAAATCCTAAAAATACCTTGCTGCAATTTTACTTTATTTATTTTATTTTGTATTTTTGTTCAATCTATATATCTATCACCATACAATTTAATCTTGCAATTAACCGCCAAGGGATTGACAACCCCTTGTTCGCGTTGGGTGCGAGGATTTGTTATTTTGTGTGCAGGTGCTGCTAACGAGTTGTTGCGTGATTCTCCTACTGGATTGATAACCTTGGTTTCATAACTGAGGGAAATACTTATCTCTACTGTATTGCATCATCCCCTCCTCTTCGGGGAAATCCCAACGCAGCTCACAAGTAGCAGGAAGAACCTCTGGCGCCGTTGCCGGGGAGACATCATCAACATCTATCAAGTACCTACGCATAAACTTTCATCTCCTTGCATTTATTTTATTTGCCTTTTCCTCTCGTTTTCATCTCCCCCACTTCTAATTTTTTTTACAAAAAGACAAAAATATTTTCTGTTTGCCTTTTTCTTGTTTGCTTCTTTGCTTGCTTGTTATCTTATTTGCGTAACCACGATGTCTCAAGAAAATACAAAATTATGTGATTTTTCCAATACTAATAATAATAATTTTATTAGTACTCCGATTGCTCCTCCCGCCGCTAGTGTGGATACTTGTGATATTAATGCCGCTTTGTTAAATCTTGTCATGAAAGAACAATTTTCTGGTAGTCCTAATGAAGATGCTGCATCCCATCTTAACACTTTCATAGAATTGTGTGATATGCAAAAGAAAAAAGATGTGAATAATGATATTGTGAAATTAAAATTATTCCCGTTCTCATTGCGGGATCGTGCAAAAAATTGGTTTTCATCTTTACCACAAAATAGTATCGATTCTTGGGATAGGTGTAAAGATGCTTTTATTACCAAGTATTTTCCTCCCGCGAAAATTATTTCCCTTAAACCAAATTATGAATTTCAAGCAACTTGATCATGAACATGTTGCCCAATCTTTGGAAAGGATGAAATTAATGATAAGAAATTGCCCTACTCATGGTTTAAAATTGTGGATGATCATACAAAAAATTTATGCGGGATTAAATTTTGTTTCTAGAAATCTTTTAGATTCCGCCGCGGGTGGTACTTTCATGGAGATTACATTGGGAGAAGCTAGTAAATTTCTTGATAATATTATGGCAAATTATTCACAATGGCATACTGAAAGAGTTCCTACTAGTAAAAAAGTGAATTCTGTTGAAGAAATTAGTACTTTGAGTGATAAAGTTGATACGCATATGAAATTGGTTGCTAGCAAAAACACTCCTATTGATCCTAATGATGTGCCTTTATCCACCTTGATTGAGCAAAATAATGATCCCGTAGATGTGAATTTTGTCTCGCGAAACAATTTTAATAGTAATGCTTATAGAGGTAATTTTAATCCTAGGTCGTTTCCTGGAAATTCCTCTAATAATTATGGCAATTCCTATGGTAATCCTTATAATAATAATAATAATAATAATAATAATAATAATAATAATAATAATAATAATAATAATAATAATAATAGGATGCCCTCTGATCTTGAAAGTAATATTAAATAATTTATTAATGCTCAAAAAGTTTTCAACACTACGATAGAAGAAAAATTAAGTAAACTTGATGATATGTCTAGGAGCATTGATAGAATTATTCATGATGTGGAAAATCTTAAGACTAAAATTTTGCCACCCAAAATTGATATTAAAGAATAAATTAAAGATTTATATGTCTCCACGGATGAGAGTAAGAAAAGAACCGCTATGCTAAAAGCTAAACGAGAATTTTTAGAAAAAGCGATTCCTCCCGGTTTCTATCGTAGTAATGATGAGGATATTAAAATGATTGGTGTTTCATCTATTGATTCCTTGTTTAGCAATGTAAAACTTGATGAAAAGGGGACTGAAGAAGAGTCAATTTTAGCTAGAAGGCGTCCCCATAATTCGGAGGGTGAAAATCTTGATGAAAAAATTGATAAAAGTGGGTTTGGAGAGGTAAAAACTTTAACCAGCGATGTGCCCACTCTCTTGGATTACAAAGACTTTAATTATGATAGTTGTTCTTTTATTGAGTGTATTTCTTTGTTACAATCCATGCTAAATTCACCCAACGCTTATGAACAAAATAAGGCTTTTACTAAACACATCGTAGAAGCGATGATGAAAGCGTTAGAACAAAAGCTAGAACTAGAAATTTCAATTCCTAGAAAATTATATGATGAGTGGGAACCCACCATTAAAGTTAAAATTAAAAATTATGAGTGCAATGCTTTATGTGATTTGGGTGCTAGCGTTTCCACAATTCCAAAATCTCTATGTGATGTGCTAGGTTTTACCAATATAGATGAATGTTCTCTTAATTTGCATCTTGCGGATTCCACTATTAAAAAGCCATTGGGAAGAATAAATGATGTGCTTATTCTTGCAGATAGAAATTATGTGCCCGTGGACTTTATTGTACTTGACATTGAATGCAATCCTTCTTGCCCCATAATACTTGGTAGGCCTTTTCTTCGAACTATTGGTGCTATTATTGATATGAAAGAAGGTAATATAAGATTTCAATTTCCACTAAAGAAAGGGATGGAACACTTCCCTAGGAAAAGAATTAAAGCACCCTATGAATCCATTATGAGGGCAACTTATGGAATCAACTTGAAGGATGACAACACTTAAAACTATGCATTATGCCTAGCTTGGGGCATAAAACAATAGCGCTTGTTGGGAGGCAACCCAATGAATAAAATAAATTTTTGCTTTTTATTTATGTTCTTGTGTGTTTAAAAAATTATAGCCTCTGTTATGATTGTGTTTTTATGTTTTAATTAGTGTTTGTGCCAAGTAAAGCCTTTGGGATGATTTGGAAGATAGTATAATTGATGCTGTTTGGAAAACAGAAAGTTTTGTGTCCAGTGCTAGAATTTAAATTCTGTACAGGAGCGTCAGAAAAATCTGAATTTTTTACATAGTATTGGTATATGAATTTTCCACGCTGTCCTAATTTTTCAGAATTTTTGGAGTTACAGAAGTATAGATTAAATAGATCTTTACAGACTGTGCTGTTTTAGACAGATTCTGTTTTGGTTGCATAGTTTGCTTATTTTGATGAATCTATGGATCGTATCGGGGGGTATAAGTCATGGAGAAGTTGGAGTACAGTAGCATTATGCCAATATTAAATATGAATCAATTTACTACAATACTTAAAGTTAAAGATTTATTTGTTATACTAACGGATCTCACGAAGGTTTTGTTGAGTTTTGTGTGATTGAAGTTTTCAAGTTTTGAGTGAGATCACGATGGATGAAGGAATAAGGAGTGGCAAGAGCTTAAGCTTGGGGATGCCTAAGGCACCCCAAGGTAATATTCAAGGAAGACTCAAGCATCTAAGCTTGGGGATGCCCTGGAAGGCATCCCCTCTTTGTTCTACCAACTATCGGTAATTTTACTTGGAGCTATATTTTTATTCGTCACATATCATGAGTTTTGCTTGGAGCGTCGTGTATTATATGAGTCTTTGCTTTGTTTGCTTTTTAGTTTGTCACAATCATCTTTGCTGGACACACCTATTTGAGAGAGCCACACGTTTATCATGATTTGTTAGAATACTCTATGTGCTTCACTAAAATCTTTTGAGCTAGGCAGTTGCTCTAGTGCTTCACTTAAATCTTTTTGAGCACGGCGGTGGCTATATTTTGAAGAAATATTTGAACTCTCATGCTTCACTTATATTATTTTGAGAGTTGATAAGATTAAATTTTGAAGAAATATTTGCACTCTCATGCTTCACTTATATCTTTTTGAGAGTTGATAATAGTAATGGTAATTTGCACAAGATATGAATTTGGTCCCAAAGTGATGAATATTCAAGAGGGATATAATAAAAACTTTCATGAAAGATCATTGGATATGGTAAGTTTGATTCCTTGCAATAGTTTTGCGATATGAAGATGATAATATATGAGTCATGCTAGTGAGTAATTGTGATTTAGTAAGAATATTGGTGTTAAGGTTTGTGATTCCCTATGCATGCACATAAAGTCAATAGTTATGCAACGAAATTATATCCTACTTATGGTGCATTATTCGGTGTTAGTTATGTTCAATGCATGTTTATGACCATTTTCGCTTTTTGGTTGGTCGCTTCTCAATCTATTTGCTAGCCTTCATTTGTACTAAGCGGGAATACTGCTTATGCATCCAACTCCTTAAACCCAAGTTGTGCCAAATGAGTCCACCATACCTACCTATATGCGGTATTTCCATGCCGTTCCAAGTAAATTTGCATGTGCCAACTCTAAATTTTCAAAATAATTTTCCGTTTTGTGTGCCCGTACCGCTCATGAAGCGGCAGGGGTGGCCAATATTTTCCATGCTAGGTGTGTTATTCTCACGATGAGTGTTTATTCACTTGTCATTGCATGAGAGAGTGGCAGGTAATAGGGATGCCCAGTCCCGAAATGAAAAACTTTAATATGATGATAATAATAAATTGCTTGAAAAGTGTTGGTATGGAGGGCACCCGTGGATACGGCTAGCCATGCATTGTGAAAGAATGGTGGAAAGGAAATAAACTTTATTTTCTGTTTGGGAACCGCCTATAATGTGTCTAGCCCGGAAGATATTGGGAATTCTCAGTCGTTTTCGTTGATAGGAAAAGCATGCCTCTCAAAATAATTTTATCTCTCTAATTTAAACCTTGAGCTCTGGCACCTCTGCAAATCTCTGCTTCCCTCTGCGAAGGGCCTATCTATTTACTTTTATGAAATTTTTATTTTTATTTTGACTCTCCATCTTCTCCGTTTGACCCAGGGGGGTGGCGCGCCCTGGTGCCTCGTGGGCCCACCTCTGCTCCGTTTGACCTAATTCCACCTCTATAAATACTCTAAAATCGGGAAACCAACAGAGGAGTCCACGAAATACTTTTTTCGCCGCCGCAAGTTTCTGTTCTCGAGAGATCCCATCTGGAGGCCTTTTCCGGCACTCTACCGGAGGGAGATTCGATCACGGAGGGGCTCTACATCAACCTTGCTGCCCTTCCGATGATGCGTGAGTAGTTTACTGATACGTCTCCGTCGTATCTATAATTTTTGATTGTTTCATGCCAATATTCTATAATTTCCACATACTTTTGGCAACATTTTATATTGTTTTTTGGGACTAACATATTGATCCAGTGCCAGTTCCTGTTTGTTGCATGTTTTTGGGGAGGTGGAATCAGAGCAAGGAGGTGCTCGTGCTGCCCTTCCGATGATGCGTGATTTTTGGGAGGTGGAATCAGAGCAAGGCGGTGCTCGTGGGCCCCACGAGGCACCAGGGCGCGCCAGGGGGGCCCAGCGCGCCGTGGTGCCTCGTGAGGCCCTCATAGGTCGGTTGGTGCCCTTCTTCGGCCGCAAGGAAGCTAATAACCGGAAAAAAATCGTGTTAAAATTTCAGCGCAATCGGAGTTACGGATCTCTGGGAATTTAAGATACGGTGAAAGACCAGAAAACAGGAACGCGAAGCAGAAGAGAACAGAGAGAGAGATCCAATCTAGGAGGGGCTCCTGCCCCTCCGCTGCCATGGCAGCCATGGACCAGAGGGGAAACTCTCCTCCCATTTAGGGGTAAGGCCAAGGAAGAAGTAGAAGGAGGGGGCTCTCTCCCCCTCTCTTCCGGTGGCGCCGGAGCACCGCCGGGGGAACCATCGTGATGGTGATCTACACCAACAACTTCGCCGCCGTCACCACCAACTCTCTCCCCCTCTATGCAGCGGTGTAACCTCTCTTTTCCTGCTGTAATTCTCTACTTAAACATGGTGCTTAATGCTACATATTAGTATCCAATGATTTGTGATCATCCTATGATGTTTGAGTAGATTCTTTTTGTCCTATGGGTTGATTGATCGTGATTGGTTTGAGTTGAATGTTTTATTTTGGTGCTGTCCTATGGTGCCCTCCGTGTCGCGCAAGCGTGAGGGGTTCCCGCTGTACGGTTTGCAATACGTTCATAATTCTCTTATGGTGGGCGGCTAGAGTGACAGAAGCTTACACTCGAGTAAGGGGGTTGTTGCGTATGGGAGTAAAGAGGACTTGATACTTAATGCTATGGTTGGGTTTTACCTTAATGATCTTTGGTAGTTGCGGATGCTTGCTAGAGTTCCAATCATAAGTGCATATGATCCAAGTACGGAAAGTATGTTAGCTCATGCCTCTCCCTCATATAAAATTGCAACAACGATTACCGGTCTAGTTATCGATTGCCTAGGGACAAATCATTACCTTGTGTTACAAAAGCTTTCTACTAAACTACTAACTTTTATTATCTTGCAAATTACTAGTAGTTTTATTCTCGCAAAGTACTTCTAGTTTTATTCTTGCAAACCTATCCTATCACCTACAAAATAATTTCATACTTGTTCTAGGTAAAGCGAACGTTAAGTGCGCGTAGAGTTGTATCGGTGGTCGATAGAACTTGAAGGGAATATTAATTCTACTTTTAGCTTCTCGTTGGGTTCGACACTCTTATTTATCGAAAAGCTACAATTGATCCCCTATACTTGTGGGTTATCAAGACCTTTTTCTGGCGCCGTTGCCGGGGAGCAATAGCGTGGGGTTGATATTCTCGTGTGTGCTTGTTTGCCTTATCACTAAGTAGTTTTTATTTTGTGCCCTTGTTTTCTATCTTTAGTTATGGGTAGGAAACGTAACATACCAAAAAAATAGTTGTACCTGCTAAACCAATGGTTGAAGAATCACCCAAAATCTATCATACTGCTGAAGCTTTCTACTTGGATCATCTTCGATCCCTTTTTGCTCGTGCTAAAAACCCAACTAGCTTAGTTGAGGGAAAATCATTAAATGAGCATGCTTATTTTGTGCGACACCGCTTGTCTCAAAAAGGGAAACTCTTATGGCATCATATTAATACTTTCAATTGCTATGCTTGGAATTTATGCGAAATACATTATTTTACTTGTTGTTCTGAAGACCCTAAGAAACACCTTCCCTACCAATGTGAGTTTAGTGATAATGGAATCGTATCTTCTTATGCTACAGGTGTTTATAGTTACTATGATATTGAACAAATTGAAGAATTTGTTGCTTTTAAGGGTGCTTATGAAATTGCTTCTTTGATTGAAAAGTATGATGCTACTCTTTACAAATCTGAAAATTTTGCCATACTTAAATATTGCCATGAAAACTATGCTTCTAATGCTTATGTTAAAGAATATATTGAGGACTTCTCCGCTGTCCAAGAAGAGACTAATATTTTGCAGGAATCTATGGAAGAAGAAATTGATGACACTGTGAGCTCATTAGATGAAAAAATTGAGGAGGAGAGCGAAGAACAAAAGGAGGAAGAGCGGATTGATCATCCGTGCCCACCTTCTGATGAGAGTAACTCTTTATCTTATACATTGTTTAATTTCCCTTCGTGCTTACCGAAGGATGAATGCTATGATCCCTTGGATTCGTATGAAATATCCCTTTTTGATGAAATTGATGCTTGCTATGCTTGTGGCCATGATGCCAATATGAATTATGCTTATGGAGATGAACTTGCTATAGTTCCCTATGTTAAGAATGAAATTGTTGCTATTGCACCCACACATGATAGTCCTATTATCTTTTTGAATTCTCCCAACTACACTATATCGGAGAAGTTTGCTCTTATTAAGGATTATATTGATGGGTTGCGTTTTACTTTTGCATATGATAATTTTGATGGATATAATATGCATGTGCTTGCTGCTCCTAATTGCAATTATTATGAGAGAGGAACTACATCTCCGCCTCTCTATGTTTCCAATACGATAAAATTGCAAGAAACTGTTTATACTATGCATTGGCCTTTACTTGATGTGCATGAATTGTTCTTTTATGACATGCCAATGCATAGGAAGAGAGTTAGACTTCGTCATTGCATGATATATGTTGCTTTCTGCTCACTACTAAATTACAAATCATTGTTAATTAAAATTGGCTTCGATATACCTTGGGATCTGGGTGGATCGGTTACATGAGCACATTATGCCTAGCTTAATAGCTTTAAAGAAAGCGCTGCCAGGGAGACAACCCGAAAGTTTTAGAGAGTCATTTATTTCTGTTGAGTGCTTTTATAAAGTTTAAAAACAAAAAAAATATAGAGGGGAACCTAAAACTTTTCAAAAAGGAAAGTGAAAGTAAGAAAGACGAGCACCGTTGAAGTGGGGGAGCTCCTTGAACTTTGTTCATGCCCATGGAAACTTTGCAAATCTTGAATTACAGAAACTTTTCAACAAAAATAATTATCCCCTTGTACAAATCCATTGTATTATAAAAATAATGTGTCAAGATTTACCGTTAGGATGTTTAAATTGCTTGTTTGGTGTGTGCGGTGCAAAAACGGGAAACTTTTGCTGTAGTGCGTGAATTTACATTTTTTTACTGGAACGTGCAAAAATTCTGAAATTTTTACACAGTACTGCTATGCAATTTTTTTAATTTTTTCCTAATTTTTCAGAATTTTTGGAGTTACAGAAGTATGGTCAATGTTCAGATTACTACAGACTATTCTGTTTTTGACAGATTCTGTTTTTGATGCATTGTTTTGCTTGTTTTGATGAAACTATGGATTAATCGGAAGGTATAAGCCATGGAGAAGTTAGAATACAGTAGGTATAATGCAAAAATAAAATATGAATGGGTTGGCAACAGTACTTAAAGTAGTGATTTGCTTTATTATACTAACGGATCTCACGAAGGTTTTGTTAAGTTTTGTGTGGATGAAGTGTTCAAAGATCGAGGAGGTATTGATATGAGAAGAATGAGGAGAGGCAAGAGCTCATGCTTGGGGATTCCCAAGGCACCCCAAGTAAATATTCAAGGAGACTCAAGCGTCTAAGCTTGGGGATGCCCTGGAAGGCATCCCATCTTTATTCAACAATTATCGGTATGTCTCGGTTTTTGTTTTGTTCACATGATATGCGTAAATTCTTGGAGAGTCGTGTGCCTTTTCTTTTTCTTTTAATAAATGCACCATGTTGGTATGAGATAGTCCTTGGTTGATTTATAGAATGCTCGTTGCACTTCACTTATATCTTTTGAGTATGGCTTTATAGAATGTTTCATGTGCTTCACTTATATCATTTGAAGTTTGGATGCCTGTTTATCTTCATATAGAAAACCGTTATTTGTAGAATGCTCTTTTGCTTCACTTATATTTGTTAGATCATGGCCTTTTGTAGAAAGAATTAAACTCTCTTGCTTCACTTATATCTATTTAGAGAGTCAACAGGAATTGGTCATTCACATGGTTAGTCATAAAATGCTACATAAAACTTATAGATCACTGAATATGATATGTTTGATTCCTTGCAATAGTTTTGCAATATAGAGATGGTAATATGTGGGAGGTACTAGTAAATGATTGTGGTTTAGTAGGAATATTGGTGTTAAGATTTGTGATTCCCGAAGCATGCACGTATAGTCTCTCGTTATGCTAAGAAGTTGGAGCATGATTTATTATTGATTGTCTTCCTTTGCGTGGAGGTCGGGGGCGCGCGATGGTTAACTCCTACCAACCTCCCCCCTAGGGGCATGGTAGTAGTACTTTGCTTCGAGGGCTAATAAACTTTTGCAATAAGTATGTGAGTTCTTTATGACTAATGTGAGTCCATGGATTATACGCACTCTCACCCTTCCGCAATTTGCTAGCCTCTTCGGTACCGTGCATTGCCCTTTCTCACCTCGAGAGTCGGTGCAAACTTCGCCGATGCATCCAAACCCCGTGATATGATACGCTCTATCACACATAAGCCTCCTTATATCTTCCTCAAAACAGCCACCATACCTACCTATTATGGCATTTCCATAGCCATACCGAGATATATTGCCATGCAACCTCCATCATCATCATATACATGACTTGAGCATTCATTGTCATATTGCTTTGCATGATCATATAGCTGACATAGTATTTGTGGCTCAGCCACCGTTCATCATTATCATACATGTTACGCTAGCATCATTGCACATCCTGGTACACCACCAGAGGCATTCATATAGAGTCATATTTTGTTCTAGTATCGAGTTGTAATTTTGAGTTGTAAGTAATTAGAAGTGTGATGATCATCATATCCATTATTAGAGCATTGTTCCAGTGAGGAAAGGATGATGGAGACCATGATTCCCCCACAAGTCGGGATGAGACTCCGGACAAAATAAAAAAAAGAAAAGAAAAAAAAGAGGCCAAAAAGAGCCCAAGAAAAAAAAAGAAAAAATATATATAAAAAAAGAAGAAAAAAAGAGAAAACAAAAAAATGAGAGAAAAAGAGAGAAGGGGCAATGTTACTATCCTTTTACCACACTTGTGCTTCAGAGTAGCACCATGTTTTTCATATAGAGAGTCTCCTATGTTGTCACTTTCATACACTAGTGGGAATTTTCATTATAGAACTTGACTTGTATATTCCGATGATGGGCTTCCTCAAATGCCCGAGGTCTTCTAGAGCAAGCAAGTTGGATGCACGCCCACTTAGTTTCATGTTGAGCTTTCATACACTTATAGCTCTTAGTGCATCCGTTGCATGGCAATCCCTATTCCTCGCATTGACATCAATTGATTGGCATCTCCATAGCCCGTTAGTTAGCCGCGTCGATGTGAGACTTTCTTCCTTTTTGTATTCTCCATATTAATCTCTACCAACGCATTCTATTCCACCCATAGTGCTATATCCATGGCTTGCGCTCATGTATTGCGTGAGGGTTGAAAAAGCTGAAGCGCGTTAAAAAGTATGAACCAATTGCTTGGCTGACACCGGGGTAGTACATGATTTATATTTTCTGTTAAGAAGATGGAGCATGACAAGGCTATATGATTTTGTAGGGATAACGTTCTTTAGCATTGATATTTTGAAAGACATGATTGTTTGTTGGGATGCCTGAGTATTGATGTCTTTATATCAAATTATAGACTATTGCTTTGAATCACTCGTGTCTTAATATTCATGCCATGATTAAATTTTATGATCAAGATTATGCTAGGTGGCATTCCACATTAAAAAGTATCTTTTTTATCATTTACCTACTCGAGGACGAGCAGGAATTAAGCTTGAGGATGCTGATACGTCTCCGTCGTATCTATAATTTTTGATTGTTTCATGCCAATATCCTATAATTTCCACATACTTTTGGCAACATTTTTTTTGTTTTTTGGGACTAATATATTGATCCAGTGCCCAGTGTCAGTTCCTGTTTGTTGCATGTTTTTTGTTTCGCAGAATATCCATATCAAACGAAGTCCAAATGCAATAAAATTTTACAGAGAATTATTTTGGAATATTTGTGTTTTTTGGGAGGTGGAATCAATGAAGGCGGTGCTCGTGGGCCCCACGAGGCACCAGGGCGCGCCAGGGGGGCCCGGCGCGCCGTGGTGCCTCGTGAGGCCCTCGTAGGTCGGTTGGTGCCCTTCTTCGGCCGCAAGAAAGCTAATATCCGGAAAAAAAATCGTGTTAAAATTTCAGCGCAATCGGAGTTACGGATCTCCGGGAATTTAAGAAACGGTGAAAGGCCAGAAAACAGGAACGCGAAACAGAAGAGAACAGAGAGAGAGAGATCCAATCTAGGAGGGGCTCCTGCCCCTCCGCCGCCATGGCAGCCATGGACCAGAGGGGAAACTCTCCTCCCATCTAGGGGGGAGGCCAAGGAAGAAAAAGAAGAAGGAGGGGGGCTCTCTCCCCCTCTCTTCCAGTGGCGCCGGAGCGCCGCCGGGGGAACCATCGTGATGGCGATCTACACCAACAACTTTGCCGCCGTCACCACCAACTCTCTCCCCCTCTATGCAGCGGTGTAATCTCTCTTTTCCCGTTGTAATTCTCTACTTAAACATGGTGCTTAATGCTACATATTATTATCCAATGATTTGTGGTCATCCTATGATGTTTGAGTAGATTCTTTTTGTCCTATGGGTTGATTGATGATCGTGATTGGTTTGAGTTGTATGTTTTATTTTGGTGCTGTCCTATGGTGCCCTCCGTGTCGCGCAAGCGTGAGGGGTTCCCGCTGTAGGGTTTGCAATACGTTCATAATTCTTTTATGGTGGGCGGCTAGAGTGACAGAAGCTTACACCCGAGTAAGGGGGTTGTTGCTGTAGGGTAACGCAGCAGAAAACAAAAAATTTCCGACCTACGTACCAGCCCAGGATCACTATGGAGACTGCATACAAGGTTTGATCTGTTTCGTTACCGACTCGTAGCGCAGCGGAAGTAGAGTCGATGACGATCGGCGGTGCAGATCCCCGCAGCTAGGATTTACAACCTCCCAACCGCGAGGATGTATACCCTCATCCGCCCCCGGACAGCCCTCCGGGAGGCGGTCGGACAGTCCCTCGGACAGCCCTTCGGGAGGACCATCGAAACTCGGACAGTCACTCGGACAGCCCTTCGGGAGGACCATCGAAACTCGGACAGTCACTCGGACAGCCCTTCGGGAGGACCATCGAAACTCGGACAGTCACTCGGACAGCCCTTCGGGAGGCACTCTCGAACTAAGACCGAAACTACGATCTCTCTACAGAGTTGCACACATACGGTGTCATCTATCCGGCAGGGCTTCGCCGTCCAGAACTAGTTCCCACCGGAACCCAGACAGCCTTTCGGCTCTACGAAACTATTTCGCTGGGAGGGAGAGAGAAGCCAGAAATGTCATGGCACTTGTATGTGAGAAGGAAGTCAGTGTGGAGGCAGCCCCTCCACCTCTATTTATAGGAAATCCAAGGGGTAGGGTTTCTTGGCCCCCAAGCCTTCTAGAAACCTTTTTGGGAAAATATCCCAAAAGGTGACTTTTCCATAAATATCCCAAAAAACACTTTCACTATTCATGACGACATTTTTCAGCGTCTGATCGAACTGAAAATATTCATGTGGGCTTAGAACATTTCCAGTACCCACCAAAATAATTTTCAACGCGAGCCGGAACAATTCCGGTTTAGTGATTTTCATCTGCGGAAAGCATCTGAAGCGGTTTCGGCAGCTCCGGAACATTTCCGGTTTTCATTCCGGAAAATTCCAGAAAGTTTCCAGAATGATTCTGGCACCCTCCAAGAATTATCAGGCATGTGCCGAAACCAATTTGACTTAATGGTATCCCCTGAAACAACTTTTCAGTTTTACCGAAACTGTTCCGGTGTTCTCTCTGCGGAACTTTTCCGCTGTCCGAAACTTTTCCGGTGTCCGAAACGTTTTCGGTGATTTTCTCTCAGACTCCCTGTCTAGTATTCAGCAGATAGATGACCCTTAAGCGTGTGACCCTATAGGTTCGGTGAAGCATAGACATGACCCGGAACCCCTTCCGATCAATGATCAACATCGGAGCCGTGGACACCCATATTGACCCCTATACCCACACGAATGAATGTTCGAGTGAACCTCCAGTTGCCGTGTGCTATTCCTGTTGCTTCGCGATATGTTACAAATACCCGAGGTGAGACATGTTGGCATCCCCGTGGATCAACAACTTGTCCACTATGCCAGTTACCTCGTTACCGGTATTGTTCTCTTTTCTCGTTCCCGTGTTCCGGCATCCCCGTGATCAAATCACAAAGTGTCTGGCCAGACGATGATGGATACCGTAACACCGAGAGGGCCCAGAGATATCTCTCCATCGTCGGAGGAGCAAATCCCAATCTTGAGCTATCAAGTTGCTTGACATACTTTTCCATGAACCCGTAAGCCGCCGTAATAGCCACCCATTTACGGATGACGTTTAACAAACCCCAAAGTTCATGAAGCAAGCATGAAGAAACTCAATACTCCCATGGTCTAAGGAATCATGCAAATGTTAACCATCTCTGTGTTATAAACCATTAACTAATGACGAATGTATCTCATAGCATAACATCAATTCGGGTCGATTCAACACAAATGTTCTTCTAATATTGTGCCCTCAAAATTGCCGGCATAGCCATGCCCATGATCAGGAAAACAGGATCATCATGCAATACTTGAGCCAGTCTTAGAGGCCAGACTAGGAATACATTTTACCGTTTATTATTCCACACGTGCATATGAGTCTTCCTCCGAGCCTCGTGGTTATTGTAGACTCGAGAACCATAGCAGTTATAGCATGGAACATAAACCTAATTATGAACAGGGAGATAATCAATAACATTTATTATTGCCTCTAGGGCATATCTCCTACAGACTCCCACTTGCACTAGAGTCAATAATCTAGTCAATGCTAATGCACTTTACACCTATGGCATACTGGTGTAAAATATGCTTCGCTTGTGGTATAGCCTGATGTCCAATGGATCTGACGACTTCAGCTCCGTGTGTAACTTTGCATATCCTCGCGTTTTCACGCTTTCACAAAATTCATATTTTGTGTGGACTTGGCTTTGCATATGTGTGAATCATTGGTCGAAACCTGATTCCTCAGACTGAGCTATGGAGCAACTATCTGCAATAGTGTCCCATAGACCAAAGCCATCTTGGAACCATACTAAGTTCATGAATGAACTATATGATTCAACAACTTCTTTGTCGCTTCTTAAGCATCAACATACTCAGCCTTTGTTATAGAATTCGCCACAGTATCTTGTTTGGAACAATTTCCAACTACCGTGCCACCATATTGTGTATTACACAAAAAACCCTTAACTTAAATCGAAAATCGCATGGAGCATTGATGAAGACTGTATCGATGTAATTACTTTACAACGAGCACTTCATAATCTCTGCTTGCGAGAAAACATGTCATCACTACTACTCTAGTACTCAATGACATCTTTCACTGTTGTCCTATGATCAGTACTTTGATCACTTTGGTATCTATACTCGCAACAACTTTGGAGTATTGGATATATCTGGTTGTTTTTACATACCATGGAATACATGATTAATCCAAACACAAGAGTGTGTGGAATCACCATCATGTATTTTGCTCATCAGTGTTTTGGGACACCGAGTCTTGCAAAAACTCTTTCCATGTGACTTCGGCAAGAATCACTCCTTGACGTTTTTCAATGCTAAAAGTTTTTAGCATCTTGTCAATATGTATTCATAGCTTAGCCCCATTAGGTAAATCTATCTCCATAGATCATCATGCCTAATATTGAGGCTATTTAGCCTAAGCACTTCATCGAAAAACTATTTTCAAATGAAGTCCTAATTCGTGTCAAGAAATTTATTTCCAATTAACAATGTGTCAAGTACACAAGGTTTTTAGAAATATTATTATGCTCCCACTTACTTTCTTGAATCACAAGCATCTTCGATACCCATTTGATGAAGTCAAACCCCTTTGACCATTCCATCAAAAACGAAGATTCCAACTCCACTTTGCTCTCTTTTGTCCATCGCGGGAACTCTGAAGTTTGCATACTTACTAGCATCCTCTGGATCGACAAATTTCTTTGGACTGTATCACATACAAGTCCTAGGTTTCATTTCCATCAGATGGAAATCCTTTTGTCATCCATGTTTCATATCTCATGATTGAAATATGTATTAATTGCTAGTTCAACCTGAACCGACTTCAAGCATCGCTACGGTGAGACAATCTCATCGTAGTCAACTCCTTGAACTTGTTATTGCAACAAGTCGAGCTTTATGGATAAAACATTTTATCCGTATCAGTTTTTAGTTCCATAAATATTCGTTAGACTCTAAGTCTTCCGAAAGCTGTATCAAGATTTTAATCTCGAATCACTTATATGGAAACTATCTCGGATTGTATTGGCATTTAGCCAATTCCGGAGTCAGGGCCCATCAACGCTTCCTTGTGTATTGTAGGTATACTGTTGTCTAACAACAATATCTCGTTTGCGCACCTGATAGGTTTGCACGAGCTTTGCCTACGTGGTTCAGCTGCAAGTTCGACCGAAGTCCATACATTTTATTGTAGAGACTTCCGTATCAGTCGCAGTAGGAAACTCCGGAATCACTTCCAAGGTTCCTTTCCTTTGATCTGATGACGAAGATACTGGTTATCTCGTCGAGTTGCACTGTCCTCCCACTCACCTTTTGTAAGAACTATTCTCTTTAAAAGCATACCGTTTTGTGGCAAAATCCTTTGCCTCGGTATAGTGGTGGGGGAATACCCAATGACTTGGGATAACCTACAAAGTAGCACTTGTCTGATTTGGAATAGGTTTGTAACCTTTTACACAAGCCCCATATTCCAAATTTTAAGAAAAGATATAACATGGTTGGGCGTACCATACCATGGCGTCATTTCAACAGACCTGATGGAGCTCTTTTCAGTGTAAAAACCGCAGTCTCTAAAGCATCACTCTATAAAAGGGATAATGGCAAATTTATTTATGTCATCTTTGATCTTACCATGTCATAAATGGTTCGATTACATCTTCACGGACTTTTCACTTGCAGTGGTGTTCCGGGAGGTGCAAGTTATGAAACCCCTTTCATAACTCATCAGACATTCGCTAAACTTGTAACTCAAATATTCCTTTCTGCAATCGAATTGTAGAAACATAATTTTCTTGTTACAATAACTTCTACTTCATTTTTGAAAACCTTATGAATGAATTCAAAAGATCCAGACTTCGTCTCAACAAGTAAATATCCATATATCTACTTGAGTCATTTCTGAAGATAGATAAATCCACTACTTGCAACAACATTTATTGGACTACACACATCACAATGTATGATCACCAATATGTTCTTTGCTCGTTCCTTATGGCCTGTGAACGGTATTTCAGTCACTTCACTTTTCAGAGGAAAGTTGCAAGTGTCAGATGATTCAAAATCAAACGACTTCAAAATCCATCATAATGGAATTTTCCATGTTCTCCAATGTGACCAAATGCAGTGCCACACTTGTGTGGTATTCTTTTAGTCTTGTGACATTTAGCGTCAGTGTTATGGATGTATCATATTTTCCATCAATATTCATAACATACATCCCATCTAGGATGGAAGCATGGCCCTTCATGTTATTCATAATACTGAACAACAATTGTTGTTTTATGAACAACTCTTTTGCAACAAACATTGTGCAATGGGCTAGAGTGTATGAAACTCTAAAATGAATTATGAAAGTAAACCCAGAGGTAATGTATTATTATCAATATTCATAACATACGTCTCATTCATAATGAAAGTATGGCCCTTATGTTATTCATAACATCGAACATCAAAAGTTCTCTTATGAACAACCTTCTTGCAAGATACCTTATGCAAAGGGCTAGAGTGTGAAACTCTAAAATGAATTATGAAAGTAAATACATAGGGAATACACCTATGGAAGGCATAGTAACATTTACTATGTTCCCTGCGTGTATCTAAACCTCATTCCTGGCTAGTCCTTCAGGCCATAGTAGTTCTTACATCGAGTTGCAACAGAATGCAATCAAGCGGGTATCTTTATGATTCACTCACAATACCCAAGAATTAGTGATTAACATGTTTAACCATAATTCCCAAGAACTATATCTTTGACCAGCCTTCTATACATCAAAAACTTGTATGACATTCATACATGAGCTGGACATTCCAGTCTTCTTTCCTTTTGCCTTTATACTTCTAACAGTTTAACTTTTAGTATTTCTCCTACTCTCAGAAGAAGCATCCAACTTTAAGAGTGGCGTTAGCCCCGGACTTCCTAGGCGTGAAAGTCTCACTAACACCCTTCGGACACTTCCTTTCTCTTTAAGTTGTTGTTTTATTCACCTTTCATCATATGACAGGCGTTCTCCTGGATCCCTCTCTTTATCAGTCTAATGCATAGTAAACTCCTTTGCTAATAGTTTGTAAACAAACATTGCTTTGGATATCTCATATCTTTTAGCCTTTGTCTGTCTCTGAAAATGATTTTCAGATTCCATGAATATTACATAACTATCCAAACTTTCGAAGTTCGGGTCTCATGGAAGCAAACATATTGCACTTTGACTGAAAAGGAATTCTAGCTTTTGGATCGAAGGACGAGAGTCATATCATCCATAGCATTAGCGGGAGAATACCGAAAGTATGCGATAGGACATAGTCCTTCTCGGCACTCTTGAGGACAATCCTCACATTATGTTACCAACCGTAAAGTTTTAACCAGATATTTAACAGCTATTCAATTTTAATTGGGAAGGTGGAAACGCGAGCCATTCTTCTACAACTTTTATGCAAACCACACTTGGACAGTGTTCAAAATTAATTGCACTGAGATTTAAACAAGTTAATTCTACAGTGCGCTCCCACTCAAATCAATATCTCTCATAATTGATTGTGAGTGATACAAGACCCGCATTGTCATTCAACGCCATTGAACGAGATGAACACTGAAGGCGCGAACTTCAATCGGTAGGCAAACTTGCCGATCACATCTCTATGTGATTCTTGTTCATCTTTCGATGCGTGTGTTCCGAGGTCAGGGAGATCCTTCCAGAACGTCAAGACAACCAAGTGATCTCGCTGCAAGGTCTCAACTCACCCGCCTCACACTTCTCTAATCGTTCGTACCCAGGGAGATCCTGTGATACCTCGAAAAGTTAGGTGCCGTGACGGTGCAACACTTGGGAGAACACTAACTACTTGATATTTTTGTGAGAGATCACCCTAATAAAAGCGACTACCGCGCAATCAAGAAGGGTGCATCGTAAGGGATAAACATCAGGCAATTCATAATAGCATGATATGGTATAGCCCTTTCTGACGGAGAAGTCTTTCATTTCTTCGTCTTCGGCATTCGCGTCGGTGTTCACCTTCGCGAAGATTGCCACCACCTTGTCGATGCACCAGATAATATTGCTATCTCTATAGCTAATAAAATAATGCATTACAACAAGGTTGACACGCAGGTCATTAAAGTGACAATCATATGGCTCCAGCCATCATGTCGAATCATGACACGCAGGTCATGTTAATTTACATTATATAGTCATCTCATACATAATCAAATTAAATATGAGTACTGCTATACCACATCATATGCACATCTCATGTCATCCTGCAAAACCAAGTTAGACGCCTCTAATCGGTTTATACAAGATTTTATTTTACGTGGCTTCTAAGGTTTCGAACAAACCGCAGCTACCAATGTTTTATCATCAAGTATGATAATTCAAGTCGCTAGATTAACATCGCGGGGTGTATGAAACACGAGATAATTAAATCTCGAGCCCCATACTAAACTTCGTCATACGCATGACCCCCGTGCAGATCATATCTGCATTGCCCTTTCGTCTGCAAAATTTCATCTTTCTTTTTAACTACGGTGGAATTCAAAGAACTGTTAGCACTTCGTTGATCAATCAGGATCGCGGATTGCCAGAACTTTGAAACTCCACCATACCGTTATCAAGATCAGAAATATGCAAATTCCAGGGAAGCAACAAGAACATCGGGTAACAGATTTCATCTGCTACCCGCACAAATAATTTTCAGCAATAGAACTCATCTACTACCTAATTATATTGTGCAACACCCATACATCTCATGTATTCTAGATCGCAACCTGCATCTACGCATAGCACGGCTCATGATGCCACTGTAGGGTAACGCAGCAGAAAATAAAAATTTTCCGACCTATGTACCAGCCCAGGATCACTACGGAGACTGCATACAAGGTTTGATCTGTTTCGTTACCGACTCGTAGCGCAGCGGAAGTAGAGTCGATGACGATCGGCGGTGCAGATCCCCGCAGCTAGGATTTACAACCTCCCAACCGCGAGGATGTATACCCTCATCCGCCCCCGGACAGCCCTCCGGGAGGCGGTCGGACAGTCCCTCGGACAGCCCTTCGGGAGGACCATCGAAACTCGGACAGTCACTCGGACAGCCCTTCGGGAGGACCATCGAAACTCAGACAGTCACTCGGACAGCCCTTCGGGAGGACCATCAAAACTCGGACAGTCACTCGGACAGCCCTTCGGGAGGCACTCTCGAACTAAGACCGAAACTACGATCTCTCTACAGAGTTGCACACATACGGTGTCATCTATCCGGCAGGGTTTCGCCGTCCAGAACTAGTTCCCACCGGAACCCAGACAGCCTTTCGGCTCTACGAAACTATTTCGCTGGGAGGGAGAGAGAAGCCAGAAATGTCATGGCACTTGTATGTGAGAAGGAAGTCAGTGTGGAGGCAGCCCCTCCACCTCTATTTATAGGAAATCCAAGGGGTAGGGTTTCTTGGCCCCCAAGCCTTCTAGAAACCTTTTTGGGAAAATATCCCAAAAGGTGACTTTTCCATAAATATCCCAAAAAGCACTTTCACTATTCACGACGACATTTTTCAGCGTCTGATCGAACTGAAAATATTCATGTGGGCTTAGAACATTTCCAGTACCCACCAAACTAATTTTCAACGCGAGCCGGAACAATTCCGGTTTAGTGATTTTCATCTGCGGAAAGCATCTGAAGCGGTTTCGGCAGCTCCGGAACATTTCCGGTTTTCATTCCGGAAAATTCCAGAAAGTTTCCAGAATGATTCTGGCACCCTCCAAGAATTATCAGGCATGTGCCGAAACCAATTTGACTTAATGGTATCCCCTGAAACAACTTTTCAGTTTTACCGAAACTGTTCCAGTGTTCTCTCTGCGGAACTTTTCCGCTGTCCGAAACTTTTCCGGTGTCCGAAACTTTTTCGGTGATTTTCTCTCAGACTCCCTGTCTAGTATTCAGCAGATAGATGACCCTTAAGCGTGTGACACTATAGGTTCAGTGAAGCATAGACATGACCCGGAACCCCTTCCGATCAATGATCAACATCGGAGCCGTGGACACCCATATTGACCCCTATACCCACACGAATGAATATTCGAGTGAACCTCCAGTTGCCGTGTGCTATTCCTGTTGCTTCGCGATATGTTACAAATACCCGAGGTGAGACATGTTGGCATCCCCGTGGATCAACAACTTGTCCACTATGCCAGTTACCTCGTTACCGGTATTGTTCTCTTTTCTCTTTCCCGTGTTCCGGCATCCCCGTGATCAAATCACAAAGTGTCTGGCCAGACGATGATGGATACCATAACACCGAGAGGGCCCAGAGATATCTCTCCATCGTCGGAGGAGCAAATCCCAATCTTGAGCTATCAAGTTGCTTGACATACTTTTCCATGAACCCGTAAGCCGCCGTAATAGCCACCCATTTACGGATGACGTTTAACAAACCCCAAAGTTCATGAAGCAAGCATGAAGAAACTCGATACTCTCATGGTCTAAGGAATCATGCAAACGTTAACCATCTCTGTGTTATAAACCATTAACTAATGACGAATGTATCTCATAGCATAACATCAATTCGGGTCGATTCAACACAAATGTTCTTCTAAAATTGTGCCCTCAAAATTGCCGGCATAGCCATGCCCATGATCAGGAAAACAGGATCATCATGCAATACTTGAGCCAGTCTTAGAGGCCAGACTAGGAATACATTTTACCGTTTATTATTCCACACGTGCATATGAGTCTTCCTCCGAGCCTCGTGGTTATTGTAGACTCGAGAACCATAGCAGTTATAGCATGGAACATAAACCTAATTATGAACAGGGAGATAATCAATAACATTTATTATTGCCTCTAGGGCATATCTCCTACAGTTGCGTATGGGAGTAAAGAGGACTTGATACTTAATGCTATGGTTGGGTTTTACCTTAATGATCTTTGGTAGTTGCGGATGCTTGCTAGAGTTCCAATCATAAGTGCATATGATCCAAGTGCGGAAAATATGTTAGCTCATGCCTCTCCCTCATATAAAATTGCAATAATGATTACCGGTCTAGTTATCGATTGCCTAGGGACAAATCATTCTCTTGTGTTACAAAAGCTTTCTACTAAACAACTAACTTTTATTATCTTGCAAATTACTAGTAGTTTTATTCTCGCAAAGTACTTCTAGTTTTATTCTTGCAAACCTATCCTATCACCTACAAAATAGTTTCATACTTGTTCCAGGTAAAGCGAACGTTAAGTACGCGTAGAGTTGTATCGGTGGTCGATAGAACTTGAAGGGAATATTAATTCTACCTTTAGCTCCTCGTTGGGTTCGACGCTCTTATTTATCGAAAAAGCTACAATTGATCCCCTATACTTGTGGGTTATCATTTACCACAGACCTTCGGATCCATAGTTAGTAGCTAGATGGCTTCTTCTCTCTTTTTGATCTTCAATACAATGTTCTCCTCGTTGTTCTTGGAGTTCTATCCGATATAATCACTTTTTGCGGTGTGTTTGTTGGGATCCGATGAATTGTGAGTTTATGATCAGATTATCCATGAATATTATTTGAGTTTTCTCTGAACTATTTTATGCATGATTGTTATAGATTCGTATTTCTCTCCGATCTATTGATTTGGTTTGGCCAACTAGATTGATTTATCTTACAATGGGAAAGGTGCTTTGTAATGGGTTCGATCTTGCGGTGCTCAATCGCAGTGACAGAAAGGGACATGACACGTATGTATTGTTGCTATTATGGGTAAAAAGATAGGGTTTATTCATGCATGAGTTTACTTTGCCTATATCATGTCATCTTGCTTAAGGCGTTACTCCGTTCTTTATGAACTTAATACTCTAGATGCATGCTGGATAGCGGTCGATGTGTGGAGTAATAGTAGTAGATGCAGAATCGTTTCGGTCTACTTGTCTCGGACGTGATGCCTATATACATGATCATTGCCTTGGATATCGTCATGATTATTTGCTTTTCTATCAATTGCCCAACAGTAATTTGTTCACTCACCGTAGGCTATTTTCAAGAGAGAAGCCTCTAGTGAAAACTATGGCCCCCGGGTCTACCTTTATCATATATTGAAAATTCTAAAAATATCTTGCTGCAATTTTACTTTATTTATTTTATTTTGTATTTTTGTTCGATCTATCTATCTATCACCATACAATTTAATCTTGCAATTAACCGCCAAGGGATTGACAACCCCTTTGTTCGCGTTGGGTGCGAGGATTTGTTATTTTGTGTGCAGGTGCTGCTAACGAGTTGTTGCGTGATTCTCCTACTGGATTGATAACCTTGGTTTCATAACTGGGGGAAATACTTATCTCTACTGTACTGCATCATCCCCTCCTCTTCGGGGAAATCCCAACGCAGCTCACAAGTAGCAGGCATCTACCTCGTCGACGGGTCTCGGCGTTGGACGTGTGTTGATGAACGCGCGCAGGGTGCTGGCATTGTCTGGCATCAACGATAGTTGGGCCTGGCAAGTTCAATGCATTGATCTCTCCTGAAGTTCGGACGGCGAAAGATGGCAGCGGTGGATTTTGGAGCGCGTGCATGCAGTGCTCGCTGAGGGTCTAATAGACGGGTTGATGCTCTTGACTTGCCGTGGGGCGGCATGGTGAGGCCACCGGATTAGATGGTGTGCGTTGGTGCGAGATCAAGGCACATCAACAAACTAATAGGTGTAGCGACATAGATCGTCAGGAAGGTGGCTTTGGGTTTATTCTATATATTTGTTTTGTCAGACTCTATTGAATAATATACTCCCTCTGCATATAATCTTTTTTTTTGCGAGGTGCATATAATTTTTTTTAAAGTCAAACCTCACAAATTTTGACCAAGCTTATGGAGAAAAATATTTACATCTAAAATGCCGAACATATATCATTAGATTCATCATAAAATGTAGTTTTATATTTTATATTTTTGGTATTGTAGATATAAATAGTTTTCTCTATAAACCTGGTCAAAGTTTGCAACGTTGACTTTTAAAAAAGTCTACACACAACATTATGAAACAAAGGGAGTATAATAAAAATGACTGTGTGCAGCGCTTTATAGTTATACGAGAAGATTGACACCCCTGTGGTCAAGATCTAGGCCCGCCACTGCTCCACATTTGTGCAGGGTTTGAGCTACGTGACTTGAGTTTGTACTTGATTAATGTGTCCGCAAATGCAGGGATTTGTAACGTTGAGTTTTACTTACCACTTGAAGAACACATTGTCACGTTTATGTGATGTACACAAGTTCTTTCTGAGAAGATTTAATGGACTCAAGTGGAACTTCATGCGTGGCACTGGCACTTGAGCGCCGCTCGGCAGATTCAACAAGAGAGCATCAACAGTTTACCTAACGTACTGTGTTTGTTTGTTTGTTTGTTTACAGGAACCAAGTAGCACACCTGAAACTTGAGCTACAATGGTACAGAAGAAGAAACGAGCGGTAAAAACTCAGAACTAGACCAAAAAAAAAAGGAAAAAATAAGTTTATCAGCTATGGTAATGAGACCGGCGGGCTCCTCTTCTTCCCTGGCAGCACGCCACGCACGGTCAGAGATCGCGCCTTGAGCTTTCCTCCCTATACACGGTTAAAACTTATCAGGTTAGCCGTCAGGCGGCGCCACCGGAGATGGACTGGGTTCCGTAGCCGTCAGGGAGCCGCCGCTGGTGCGTCGGCGACATCCTGCGCCGGAAAGTTGAGGTCGGGGAGCACGAAGCCGCCACCGGCTTGCTGTGGCTTCCTTTGTTGCCGCTCCTCCTCTTCCGACCCGACCCTCTTCCGCTTGCTCGAGGAGGACGAATGCTCCAACCTTGTCTGCAAAATTGGTCAGAAGGAAAAGTTAGTACAAGCTACACAACACACACAGCCAGCGTTTGGAATTTAGGTAACAAACTGAACCTGTGATGAAACCAATCACAGGTTTAACATGTTTGCCATCACAGCACTGGCTGGAAAAGCAAATCCCCTGATCGTGGCATGCTAGACAAGAGGAGAGCACGGACAAAGCAAAACAAGCAGGGACCATTTCAGTCGGTTGGGCCGGCCTAAATATATTACCACCACGGTGCAACTTGTTCACCTACGCGTGTGGCGACACTCTACACGCCACAGGGCCACACACAGCGCAGTGCTAGCGGTACTACACTAGAGGTCAGCCGTAGCAGCTAGCCAGATGAGACCTGGGTGGCAGGCAGCCGTGGCTGAGACGAGGATGGTACGTACACCATGCATCTTCGATTATAGTAATGGCGGCAGCGCTGCTTACGGGCATCAGCATTAAAGAAGGGCACGGGATCGTCGTGCCCGGCCGGGTAGGTGCTTGCAGGTGGGATCGGCGGCGACCTGGCCTTCTTTATCGCACAGGATTCTGTTCTGGACAGCGTACGTACGTACGGCCAGTGAACACCAAGCAAGACCCACTACTCCTGTACTGTGCATACATTTGCACATACAGTAGACCCTTGAACTACCTACAGTACACGCACTCAAGTATCGAACCATGTGCCAAGGGGATCGGAGCTTCCATTTTCCAGTGAAGATGACATGTGCTCAGTTAAGACATCTTTCTTGGGTGGAAACATTTAAAAATCTCGAGCAGCGATCAGCTGCCGCAAGCAGGCTCCATCTAGTCCAGCCTAAAAATGTAACGGAGTATGTATTCTGGCTAACGGGACTGATCAGGTCTTTCAGCTCTCTGCTGGTACGTAGGCACATCATTCTTACCCCGCCGGGCCCATGGACAGCGACACCACCTCAAGACCAAGACGACGACGACGGAAACCCACGTCTAAACCTGCCTAAAGCTTATCCGGACGGCACCGGTCGCACTCAATTTTCTTCCCCAAGGACAAACAACAACAAGAACGGTGGTTGAGAGGGACGCGACCATCAAATCAAAGCCACACTCCTCAACGAAACCCAAAAAATCCTACTACTACTAGGCACCACAGCACAAAGAGATTAAGGCAGGACCCGCTGGGACGCTCAGGACGGTCTATTCCTCCATCTTTTGCCATCGATTCACTCACTCATTTGTGCTTTAAGGCTGCTCTACCATGCAAGTGGAGGCGCCCAACCGATTTATCTTTCTTTCTTTCTTTCTTTCTTTCTTGGTGCCTATGATTGCCCACTCGGGCGGAGAACGTCCCGCCCAACCTGGAAGCATCTATGTATGCTACGGAGAAGTTAAGATTGGTATGATAGTGCGCGTGAGGGTGTGGCACTCACCTCTAGTCTGCCGTTCTCCTTGGACAGCGCCCTGCAGGCTCTCTGCAGCGTCTCCATCTCCTGTTCCAAGCCAAGGGGTAAATTTCAGAACAAGATGAAGAAAAAAAAAGATACAAGAACAAAACGAAATTACATCTGTGTGGAATTAGCTGCAAAATTTACGCAATGGGAAATGCAAGCAAGAAAGAAAGTGACAGATCGGTAGTAGTAGTACTGGTTCATTACCTGGCGAAGGCCGACGTTCTCTGCCGACAGGGACTGCACCAGCTGCTGGACCTCCGGGAGCCTCTGCAATAGATGAAAACACAAGCTCAGGCCAAGCACTTTCTCTCTGTCTCCGTCTTCCAATGGCAGCAGTGGTTGCACCACCCGCTTTATTCCATGCTAAGCTACTAAAAACAATTAAGAACGCCAGCCATTTGAACAGCCTCACTTCTCCTACGACTGACTCCGTCTGCGTGGACTGTGGCCAACTGCTGGCGCGGTATAGGAATAGGATGGAAACCTGACTAGTAAAAGTCTACAAGTTCATTCAAATGCTAAAAAATGCCTGCCTGTCTAACCATGCCTTTTTACAATTGCACTACGGCCAGCCAAACATGCTATCAACGTATGGTAGTGATGGTAGAGAGCGAGTGTCAAACTTACCATCTTCTTCCGCGACCTCTGGCCGGCGGTGCGGGGCGGCGGCGCCGGCAGGATCATCAACGGCCGCCGTGCTCTTCCGGCAGAGCCCACCTGCAGCGGCAGCAGAAGAGTAATTAGAAGAACAGTTGTTAGCTAGGATATGCTGCTGGTAGGAGGAAGAAAGCGAGAGTGGAACCAACCAACGACAGGCGGAAAGAAAGCAACAGCAGGGGACACACGTTCTTTTATTAAAAAGGAGGAGGAAAACCGGACGAAGGCATGGAAGGAATGATGATGATGATGAGATGGATGAGCCGGCCGGCCAAACCAACTCCTCACCAAGAATGCACCGTCGCGCCCATGCCATTAGCCAAAGAAATCACGTGAAACGCATTACGGTTTTGGTTTTTGAATCTGTCGATCGGCAGTGCGTGAACACCAGCGACCACCTGCTCATCTGTCATCCTAATCTAGTACTACACACTTGGAGTTTTTAAATAAATTATTAAGTATATATGATTTGAGAAAGCGGTAGTAGTAGTGTACCGTGTGCGTCACCAACCGAAAGGTGTTGTGGGTGCTGCTGGCTAGTGGGACCCACGCTAACGGGACACGTGGCAGGAGGCAAGTGGCCGCGACACGCCGTATCTACCACCGTCGCCTCGCCTCCGTGTCCGGCGCCGCGGCCATACACAAACACACGACCCGGGCACGAGGTCGAGCCAATCGGCGACCACCAAACTTCGACGCGCCGGTTTGACCCCGACTCCCAACTGCATGGCGGGTAGGCCCCCCACGGGCGGTGCCACTGCCACCGCGGCGCGAGAAGAAAATCCAAACGCACGCAAGGATAAAGGCGCTGGCCGAAATGACCATACCGCCCACCACGAAGGACTGTGGTGGCGTGAAAGCCGCAGCTGGGGCTCGTGGTCAGGGGTCGGATCCCCACGCCACCAACCGCTGTGAAACTGGAGCAGCAGGGGTGCTGCAGTCAAGCACGCGACACGTAGGAGCACCGTGGAACGGAATGGCCATGGCGATGCAGATTCTATCCATCCACACGACCGTAATAAGGAGATAAAATAAATCAAAACCCATTGACATGTACTCCTGCTGCGAATTAAGTACCGAGGCGTGGTTTGACATTCAGCGCTGACGCCCCCCAATTGGACTGTTTCGATGCGACGACGATGGATCTGTGGAACAAGAAGCGGGGTGTCTGGAGTTCGGCCGAAGAAAACATGCGAGTAAAGGGAACGGAAAAAAGGATGAGATGCGAGAAAAGGTCGCGCGAACAAAAAAGCGGGTGCGGTGTTTCATCGCGAAGTCATCCACCGTTGCTCATCCCCTCCCTCCACTGGCGGAGCTAGCTATGTACCGAACGGAAAGCACGCAAAGCAGGCAGGCAGCCAACCACGAGAAAGGAGACAGACAGGAGAAAGCATGGAGGGGAAGAAGAAACCAGCAGCTGCAGATGCGGACGTGTGCGCGCCAGCCTACGTACCTTGGCCAAGGAGGAAGAGGCTGGGGTGGCGGTGGTTGGGCCGGCGTGGCCGCGGGCGAGGGCGACGGTGGCCGGCGGCGAGCAGAAGGCGCCGTCCTCGCCGCCGCTGGTGGACGCGCCCGAGCCGGAGCCGCCGCTGTAGTCGAGCGGAGACGCGGGACTGCCGCGGGCCCACCTCCCCTTGCTGGCCGCGGAGCCGGAGCGCGACGGCCGCGTCCGCTTCCCCCGCGCCACCGCCGGCCAGGCCGTCTCCTCCTTCGCCGTGGCTTCGGATGACGGCGGCCCGCTCGCCTTCCAGGGCGGCGTCCACCCGGCGAGGTCGGCCGCGCGGAGAGAGCAGATGATGTCCGCCGCCACCGCGACACAGCCCTCGGCCTCCTCCGTCATGGCAGCCGGTGAGTGGCACGCAGAGGGGAGAAGGGGAACGACCGGAGGCGTGGACGAGGGAGAGAGGGGGAGGAGGTAGGCAGGGCGATGGGGAAGGTGGAATGGAAATGAGAGGGGCGTGCGTGGAGTGGAACGGAGGCCAACCAACGCCACGGCGTGGCATCCCTCCCGGGCCTTTTAAATGGCCGGAATAAAAGGGCGGAATGGCACCCGGCCCCACCCCACTCCACTCCTCTCTCCTGCAGCTACGGTGGCGGAGCCAGGAATTTGCTCTTGGGTATTCTTGTAATTTTTTTTTTGCCTAAGCAATATAATAGAACAACAAAATTGCACTAAGATGGTAACATCAATGACTCGATGACCATACATCGATAATAGTAATAAAATATCATTGTGGCAATATCTGTAACAACAATATAATAGGTATGACTCAATGACCACACATCGTCAATGCCACAAAATATCATTGTGGCAATATCAATGACTCGATGACCATACATCAATAATAGTAGCAATTTTTTTTGGCCAAAGCAATATAATAGAACAACAAATGTGGATGTAGAAGTTGTTTTCCTTGCCTTAATTTGAAGATCTATCCCACATTTCAAATATGCCAACATACTTCATCTTCATCTACATCACAAAAAAAAGTAGAAATCAGTGGCAGTAGCAATGTGGCATGGACTGAATGGACAAACAATTACAATTTACATAAAGAAAGTAGCAATCAGTGGCAATGTGGCATGGACTGATGAACAATTGGACAAACAATTACAATTTACATAAAGAAAGTAGCAATCAGTGGCAATGTGGCATGGACTGATGGACAATTGGACAAACAATTATAATTTTACATAAAGAAAGTAGCAATCAGTGGCAATGTGGCATTGACTGATGGACAATTGGACAAACAATTACAATTTATACAAGAACAAATCAACAAAGTAGCACTCAATCCGTGGCAGATCAGTGGCTTCAAGCAGTGGAAATTTACAAAAAAAAAAGCTTCAGATTTGTTTGAAAAATAGAGGAAATTACTTTGGTAATTTGTAGATGGATGCAGTATTGGATGGATTGGATGGCTTCTCCTTCTAGCCTGGCGGTTGGCGGACTAACGCGGCGAGGGAGGCCGGAGGAGGCCTGCAGCGGCGCAGCCCCGCACGGACCACGGCCACGAAGGCCGGAGGCGGAGGAGAGGGCCAGAGTGGAGGGAGAGGGGCAGAGGGCCCGTCGTCCGCCGGACCTCGCTTGCCGGCGCCGGCGCCGGAGCCGTCAACAGTCAACAGTCAACTAAGGTTTGGGGATTTGCATCGAGGGAGGGAGAGTGGGAGACGGAGACCTGCTCTGTTGCGTGGATGCCGTCCCGTGCGTGGCTGGATGGGCACTGGACGGGCTGCTCTAGTGGGCTCCAGTGTATTACATGTATAGTTGGTTTTTTTTTGGGTCAGATTCTTTGGTATTCCATGGAATGCCCAGGAATACCCCTGGCGCCGCCACTGGCTACGGGACGCGCCGCGCGGGCCGCCACGTCCTCCTCCTCCCCCGCGTGGCTCCAGGCGACCGACGCCACGCCGCTTACCGGTGGGGCTGAAGCGGGCGGCCCGCATGTCAGCGGCATGGACGGTGTGGTGCGTCCGGACTGGCTTGCTTTCGACGCCGACCCGGTGCGACGACAACGTGGATGGGCGCCGACCGGGCACCGGGCAAGCAGGCCAGGGGATGACTTGGGACCGAGGTGGGACCAAGGTGTCAGTGGGTGAGGAGGGGTGGGTAAAGTCAAGGCGTAGGAGGCAAGACAGCAGCACGTCACGGGTGTGCTTGGAGGAGGAGGCGATGGTGGAGGCCTCTGGGTTTCCGTGTGGCGACGGGCAGAGCGATCTACAAAAGCGGCCGCCGGTGGTGATCGGGGGAAGAAGAAAGAAATGCTGGTGGCAGTCAGAATGCGTTCCTTCCGCAGAGCTCGTGCGAGTTGTGGTGCCGGCTGAGTTTTTTTTTTTTTCTCTTTTACTCACTGGCAAACATGTCCCTGTGTTGTAATAGGAGAAACAAAATCTCGCAAACCCCAATGAGCTTGTCATTTTTCCTCTTTGTACGATTGTTGATGGTGTTCATTTGTCCTATTTAGGACAAACGTGATAAGTCTCAAGACGTTGAATTTGGTCATCACATTCTAGCATGCACTACTTCCAACATGCACTACTTTAACATGGACAAAATTTACAACAGGAGATTCAATAGAAACAAAGATCAATTTCAAGGCGGTGAGTTTGGTCAGTTGCTAAGCTCCTCCATCATACACAAATCACAATTCAGACACCTGCACATGTAGGATTATCGCACCTATTTACTCATTCTTTAATTTCAATTCATTTTTGAGCCCATTTATTTAAACGGGGTGATTCTCTCCCATCGGCCCATGCAGCCATAGAGCCCATTTATTTAATCAGGGTCCTCCCTCTCCCATCGGTCCATGTAGCCAAAGAATTCTTTTTCTTTCTGTGCTCATTAGGCCCTCGATTGGGCCCACCCATTTCCTTTTTTTTATTTGTCTATTTATTTTTCCTTATTTTTACCCTTTTTTCATAAATTCAAGTTTTTTAAAAAAGAATGGAATTTTAAAAAAAAAATCAAATTTTCAAAAAATGATCAGAATTCCAACAAAATTGTTCGCTTCTGAAAAATGTTTGGAAATTTACATTTTTGTTCGATTCTAAAATTTGTTCAAACTTCTATAAATATTCCCATTTTTCGTAAAATGTTTGTGTTTCAAAAATTGTTCGAGATTATAAAAAAATGCTCAAAATGCAAAAAATACTCGTGTTGTAAAGAGATGTTCACAAATTCAACAAAGTGTTCGCGTTTGAAAAGAAATTTTCACTACAGTACCTCCCAATTTTCAAAGTTTGTTCGCGTTTTCAGAAAAATGTCACAGTTTGAAAAGCTTTGTGTTTTGAAAAAGTATTTGCAAACTCAAAAAAATCACTAGAGTACTTCTAGTTTTTCAAAAATTGTTCGTGTTTTCAACAATGTTCAAAATTTGAATTCGTTTTATGTTCAAGATTTTCAAAAAATGTTCGAGTTTACTTTTTTTGGTCACGACTTTGCAAAATATTCGTGTTCTAAAAACTATTCATGTTTTCGAAAACAATGTTTGATGTTTGTTTTCAGGATCTGGCACTATTGTTGGATTCTTTATAAGATATGCCGCTGCCTTTGTGCACTTGAGATCTCTAGTGGTTAGCACCACACGGTCTTCAGTGGGAGTTCCCAGGTTCGAATCCCACTTTTTAACGCACCTCCCTATATTATTAGGTATACATTTCCAGCACCAAAGAGTCTCGCCTTCCATTGCTCTTTTCTGTTCTTCAGATTTTTACGATAAATGGCGCTTTATTACTTAAATGGTTTAAGTATTACACCCGTCATCTGCATAACTGAGATGCACACAGCCATTTCTGTTCTTTAGATGGCGCACAGAGTACATGGAACCGAATTTAAGTTGCAGGTCACTTAAAAAAAACCTTTATTGTTAGGTACAGTTTTTCAGCACCAAAAAGCGTCGCCTTCCATTGCTCTCTTATGTTCTTCAGATGGCGCACAGAGTACATGAAACCGAATTTAAATTACGAAATTAAAAAGAATATTAAGCTGCAGATGCTACTAGTACCGTCCCCCCCCCCCCCCCCCCCCCCCCTTTTAGGGGATGCTAGTGCCGTCTCATGCATGTTGTAAATCATCCCCTTGTAAATCATCTTCTAGAGGGACTGAGCAACCCTGTTTCTCCTGCTCGCCTGGGTCCGATTACGCATGTGTAATATGACCCAACTCCTTACTCTTTTTTTCAATCTATCAATGCAATGATATGCTTCGGCGTACTCGTGATGTTGTAAATCATCTTCTTTCTTATCCGCAACTTTTCATTGGCCTCTTCGAGAACAAGACATGGTCATTGGTGGCGTATCTTTTTTTTTTAAACACAGTATAGAAGCAGATGCTCATACATACGCACATACACTTAATTGTTGACGTATCTTGTGGTGGTTGGATGGCATGAAGCAAGGGAGTAGTGGTAGTATACATGTACTGTATTGTACGAGAAGATAACGCGGCTGGTTGCAAGGACGTACGTTTGGAGTTGTGTCTGGTGCCAATTTAACCACTGGTTTGGCCTGGCCAAGATAGTTAGAGCATCTACAGTCGGCCGGGTGCCTTAAATCCACCTCAAACGTCCGGGCGGACGGCTCAGTCACTAACGGGTCTAGCCGACCTAGACAGGCACCTCAAACCGGCCTCAAACACGCGGGCTGACCGGCATCCCACATATCCAGCCTAAATCTGGGGCGGATATGGTGAGGCCTGATAACCCACAAGTATAGGGGATCAGTTGTAGCCTTTCTCGGTAAATAAGAGTGTCGAACCCAACGAGGAGCTAAAGGTAGAATCAATATTCCCTTCAAGTTCTATCGACCACCGATACAACTCTACGCACATTTAACGTTCGCTTTACCTAGAACAAGAATAAAACTACTTTGTAGGTGTAAGGATAAGTTTGCAAGAATAAAACTAGGAGTACTTAGCGGGAATAAAATTAGAAGTAATTTGCAAGATAATAAAACTTAGTTGTTTAGTAGAAAGCTTTTGTAACACAAGAAAATGATTTGTCCCTAGGCAATCGATAACCAGACCGGTAATCATTATTGCAATTTTATATGAGGGAGAGGCATGAGCTAACATACTTTCCGTACTTGTATCATATGCACTTATGATTGGAACTCTAGCAAGCATCCGCAACTACCAAAGATCATTAAGGTAAAACCCAACCATAGCATTAAGTAACAAGACCTCTTTACTCCCATACGCAACAACCCCCTTACGCGGGTGTAAGCTTCTGTCACTCTAGCCGTCCACTATAAGAGAATTATGAACGTATTGCAAACCCTACAGCGGGAATCCCTCACGCTTGCGCGACACGGAGGGCACCATAGGACAGCACCAAAATAAAACATACAACTCAAACCAATCACGATCATCAATCAACACATAGGACAAAACGAATCTACTCAAACATCATAGGATTGCCACATATCATTGGATAATAATATATAGCGTTAAGCACCATGTTTAAGTAGAGATTACAGCGAAGAGAAGACGTGTTACACCGCTGCATAGAGGGGGAGAGAGTTGGTGTTGACGGCGGCGAAGTTGTTGGTGTAGATCGCCGTCATGATGATTGCCCCGGCGGCGTTCCGGCGCCACCGGGAGAGAGGGGGAGAGAGCCCCCCTCCTTCTTCTTCTTCCTTGGCCTCCCCCCTAGATGGGAGGAGAGTTTCCCCTTTGGTCCATGGCCGCCATGGCTCCCGGAGGGCAGGAGCCCCTCCGAGATTGGATCTCTCTCTCTGTTTCTTTTCTGTTTCGCGTCCCTGTTTTCTGGCATTTCACCGTTTCTTAAATATCCGGAGATCCGTAACTCCGATCGGGCTGAAATTTTAACATGGTTTTTTTCTCGATATAAGCCTCCTTTCGGCCGAAGAAGGGCCCCAACCGACTTACGGTGTGCCCACAAGGCAACACCACGCGGTTGGGGGGGAGGCCGTGCCAAGATGTCTTGTGGAGGCTGTGGGCATCCGTTTGCGTTGATTCCACCTCCCAAAAATCACATATATTTCAAAATAATTCTCCGTAAAATTTTATCGCGTTTGGATTTCGTTTGATATGGATTTTCTGTGAAACAAAAAACAAGCAGAAAACAGGAACTGGCACTGGGCACTGGATCAATATGTTAGTCCCAAAAATAATATAAAATATTGTTAAAAGTATGTGAAAGTTGTTGAATATTGGCATGAAATAATCAAAAATTATAGATACGACGGAGACGTATCAGCATCTCGAAGTTTAATTCCTGCTCGTCCTCGAGTAGGTAAATGATAAAAAGATAATTTTTGATATGGAATGCTATCTAGCATAATCTTGATCATGTAATCTAATCATGGCATGAATATTAAGACACGAGTGATTCAAAGCAATAGTCTATAATTTGATATAAAGACATCAATACTCAGGCATACCAACAAACAATCATGTCTTTCAAAATAAAAATGCTAAAGAAGGCTATCCCTATAAAATCATATAATCCTGTCATGCTCCATCTTCTTAACATAAAGTATTTATCATGCACTACCCCGATGACAAGCCGAGCAATTGGTTCATACTTTTTAACGCGCTTCAGCTTTTTCAACCCCCACGCAATACATGAGCGCAAGCCATGAATATAGCACTATGGGTGGAATAGAGTATAATGGTAGAGATTAATAAGGAGAAGTCAAAAAGGGAGAAAGTCTCGCATCAACTAGGCGGATCAACGGGCTATGGAGATGCCCATCAATCGATATCAATGCGAGGAGTAGGGATTACCATACAACGGATGCACTAAGAGCTATAAGTGTATGAAAGTTCAAACTGAAAACTAAGTGGGTGTGCATCCAACTTGCTTGCTCATGAAGACCTCGGACATTTGAGGAAGCCCATCATCGGAATATACAATCCAAGTTCTATAATGAAAAATTCCCACTAGTATATGAAAGTGACAACATAGGAGACTGTAGGAGATATGCCCTAGAGGCAATAATAAATGTTATTATTTATCTCCATGTTCGTAATTAAGTTTATATTCCGTGCTATAACTGCTATGGTTCTCGAGTCTGCAATAACCATGAGGCTCGAAGGAAGACTCATATGCACATTAAACTAGCAATTAATACATATTTCAATAATGAGATATGATACTTGGATGCTAAAAGGATTTCCATATGATGGAAATGCAATCTAGGACTTGCATGTGATACAGTCCAAAGTGTTTTGTCGATCCAAAGGGCTAGTGAGTGTGCAAACTTCAGAGTTCCAGCAATGGACAGAAGAGAGCAAAATGGAGTTGGAATCTTCGTTTTTGATGAAATAGTCAAAAGAATTTGATTTCATCAATGGATAACGAAGATGCTTGTGGAAACAAGAAAGTAAGTGGGAGCATAATAATATTTCTAAAAACCTTGTGTGCTTGACACATTGTTGATTGGAAATAATATAAATTTCTTGACACGTATTAGGACTTCTTTGAAAATAGTTTTTCAATGAAGCACTTGGGCTAGATGGCTCAGTATTAGGCATAATGATCTATGGAGATAGATTTGCCTAATAGGGCTAAGCAAAAATACATATTGACAAGATGCTAAAACAGTTTAGCATAAGAACGCTAAGGAGTGATTCTTGCCGAAGTCACATGGAAAGAGTTTTTGCAAGACTCGGTGTCTTAAAACACTGATGAGCAAAATACATGATGAAAATTCCACACACCTTTGTGTTTGGATTAATCATGTATTCCATGGTATGTAAAATAACCAGATATGTCTGGTACTCCAAGTGAGTTGCGAGTAAGATACCAAAGTGATCAAAGTATTGATCATAGGACAACAGTGAAAAATGTCATTGAGTACTAAAGTAGCACTGATGACATGTGTTCTCGCAAGCGGAGATTATGAAGAGTTCGTTGTAAAAGGTTACATCGATACAGTCTTCACCAATACTCCATGCAATTTTCGGTTTAGTTAAGCGTTTTGTGTAATACATGATATGATGGCACAGGGAGTTGGAATTGTTCCAAACAGGTTACTGTGGCGAATTCTATAATGAAGGCTAAGTATGTTGCCACTTTAGAAGCGACAAAGAAGATGATGAATCATATAGTTCATTCATGAACTTAGTATGGTTCGAAGAAGGCTTTGGTCAATGGAAACACTATTGTAGATAGTTGCTCCATAGCTTAGTCTGAGGAATCAAGGTTCGACCTGTGATTCACATATATACAAAGCCAAAGTCCACACAAAACATGGATTTTGTGAAAGCATGAAAATGCGAGGACATGCAAAGATACACACGGACCTGAAGTTGTCAGTTCCGTTGGACAAAGACTATAGCACAAGCGATGCATATTTTACACTGGTATGACATAGGTGTAAAGTGCATTAACATTGACTAGATTATTGACTCTAGTGCAAGTGGGAGTTTGTAGGAGATATGCCCTAGAGGCAATAATAAATGTTATTATTTATCTCCATGTTCGTAATTAAGTTTATATTCTGTGCTATAACTGCTATGGTTCTCGAGTCTGCAATAACCACGAGGCTCGATGGCAAAATTTTCAGATTTGTAAAGAGTAGCATCACACTTTTCAATCAAAGAAGCAATTTCATATGCACCCTTAAAAGCAACAAATTCTTCTATTTGTTTAATATCATAGTAACTATAAACACCCTTGGCATAAGAAGATAAGATTTCTTGTAACACCCCAAAAATTGGGTTATCAATTTTTGTGCTGTTATTCCTTCCGAGCTTTCTTTTTCAAAATCTTTCTCCGGAGTTTGCTGGATGATCTGATGAATCCAGGCAATTTTCAAACCTTCCAGAACCTTGCCCATGCATTTGATGCTGGTCAAGACCTATCTGAATCACCCCAATCTTCATCAGGACCCTAATTCCAATATTGGGAATTTTAATCCTGCCTTTGTGATTACAAAGGAGGTATCATTTCCCATGCCCTGTTGATCCTCCAATAATTCCCAGAGATCTTCCTACACTTATAAACCCTGGATATGCAAAAATATTGCCAAGTCTTATGCAATATTTTTCATCTAGGACTAATTCCTTTTCCTGCCTTTCGGAGGAATTAAATCCAGAAGGATAGTTAGACATCTCTAAATCTCATGAAAATTTGTGGAGATGATCTTTGTGACTATCCCAAGCTCTGGTAAAAATATTGGCCAAATTTAAATAAGGAAAATTCCCTTTTCCTTGACAAGGTCAATATTGCCTCTCTGCCACTTTCCAAAGGAACTACCATTTTGGTAGCCAGAAAAATTCACAAATAATTTGTGGAGCTTCTCCTGGATATATCTTCACCATTTCCATCCAAACCCCATGTTTCATAGTTCAAAATTTGAGCACATGATCCAATGCAAGTTTCTGCCTTGTCTGAAACTTTGTGAAGGAAGTGCTTGATTCCTTGATCCAATTGAGCTGAAATTTTGCAGGGTAGTTAATATTGATATATTACTACTGCAAACCAAAAATTAGCTCAATTCATCTGTCCAATCTTTTTCTATGATTTTCTCAAGTTTCTGTTAAGATTCCACCTGTGTGAATGAAGTGCTATTTATATTTTCTGGATTGCCCTCAAAATTTTTGAGCACTCTTTCATACCCATATTATTGCCACATGCCAAAATTCAGCTCCATTTGCCTAGCCAATTTTTCTCAGAAAATTCCCAAAGTTTTTGTTCAGTGAGAAGCATTGTGAAGGAAGTACCATTTTTATTTATCCAAATGGTATGAAAAATTTACAGTGCCTTCATATGCCCAAATCATCATCTTCCACCAAGTTTCAGCCCAATACAACACACCATGTGAGTGGTACTTCATGATCTAGATTCTGGACCAGATTCTGCGGTTGTACAACAACTAGGTTAAATCTTGGTCCAAATCTTTCTAAATTTCACAGAGTTGTAGTCCTTCCTACCCTGAGTCCCTGTGACAAACTGGTTGGCCCCTTAACCCCTTCATTTAACCCCAGCATCCACTCTAATCTTGCTGCTAATTTGGATTTGTGCACCGTGCTGTCACCTCGTGGGCCATAGGAATCGTTCCTTTGCGTTTATCAGCTACTGGGGGAGTGAGCTACTCGCCAGACATGCCCGGGCTGGCCAGTGCGCGTGGGAGCACTGTGCGCACGCGGTGACCACGCGTAGAGCGCGTGCGTCGTCTGCAAACCGCGTGCACAGCGCGCTGGACCCCTTTGGGGAGGTCCACACGGTCGCCCGGCGAGTTCCCGAGTGCCATGCATTCGCCCGCGTCGCCTGTTCTCCGATTCCCCTCGTCCCGTAGCTCGTGGCCGCGAGTGACGGCGCCGCGTCCGTCGCCAGGACGCCGCCACGTCTCGTCCGCGTCGCCACAGTCCCCCTCCTCTTATCATGAGCACCGGACTTGCATGTTGACTTTTCTTGAACCCTGTGCGTGTGTAGCTGTAGTATTCTCATATGATGTTTCTGTCTGCAATTGTGATATATGCCTGGCTTGCCCTGTCATGCTAGTACCAAACTTCATACTATCTTCTGCCATGTTAGCGATAATGTTTTTATTGATAATATCATGTTAATACTGTGCATGTATCTCATACCATGTTGTCAATGCTATCGTGATCTTGTCATACTATTGCCATGATACATATGTCATATATGCTATGCACTTCATAAGTTTATTAATGCCTTCATGATATTCATGTTTATAATCTTGATGACGTGATTAAATGATGGAGATGAAAAGAACATGTATTAATAACAACAACCACCTCCATCGGCTGGATCGTGTCATAGTGCCACCGAATCGAGCTCACCAGTGCAACCACACTTGCCTTATGGGGGCCCCTAATTCGGTCTATTGTCATGCCTCTCGCCGGTGCTCCCAACTAGGGAAGGTTATGTGCGCGCGCTACCCTGGCCCGGTGGGCGGCCATAAGCCTTGAGTGCCCGAGTTGTTTGCGCGCGGTTGTCCCCGTTTGGGACGGTTTGTTCGGTTTGGCCACGACGGTGGCAGCCACAGAGGTGGCGGATGTCACGAGTTGACATCAGGGGCAACCCAGGACATAGCCCAAAGGGGAGTTTGTCGGGAGTGGCCGGGAGAGTGTCATGCAATAGATTGGTTTTGTCGGAATGTCGTTGGTCCACCCGAATGGGAGCATGAGGCCATGAGTTCCGTAGTGTGGGTATAGTGTACTAACCTCTGCAGAGTGTATAATCTATCGATAGCCGCGTCCTCGGTTATGGACACAGTTCGTACTAGGTCACACTATCTGGTCTCTGTCGACATGGAGGATAAACCTGATATAATAAACTTGTTAAAGAATGTGCTATAAAGTAAATGTGGTGACTTGGACTATGAGATAGTCGCGAGAAGTCACGGAGTTGTTTCGGACATGATTATTAGATCTCGGTAAGTCATGAGCTATCCCAGAGGGGCAGTGGCAGTGAAACTGGTTAATGAACAACATATAGCTTTAACTCGCCACGGGAGGTAATGGTAATTTACTTTTCAGCATAGTAGCATGCATGTCTTGTAGATACAACTATGCCATGCCATGATATTCCATGTTATGCCATAATCTGCCATGATATGCTATGATATGCTGTGATATAGATGTACTTGATCCATGTTACTTGCTAGTATCATGCCATGCTTACCTTTTTGCCATGAGATAAATTCATGCATGAGCATAGGACTTGCTTTGTCATCTGCTTGTTTGGATGCTATGTATTTGGTTGTCTTGCGAGTACATTCAAAGTACTCACCTGGCCTTGCACGTGGCCAGATTGCAGGAGAAGACTTGTCTTGCTAGACCGTAACCTCGCCAGTCCTGTGAGTTGTAGAGTCCATCCAGAGACGACGTGCCGCTAAACCAAGACTTCCGCCGCCATTTAGATAGCCTTAGAGCTATGCAAACCCTTGTATTCATCCGCGATGTAATACTCTATTTCATGTAAATGAAATATATTTTGTGCTTGGAATGCTGTACCATGGACCTGTCGTGCGTCAGGTGTTATCCTGGGCTGACGTGCGAAGGCCCCCTGCTCCGTGCGGATCGGGGTGCCACATTTCTTTATCCTTAAACTCACATTGGTATTGAATGTGTTTTTTAGGGTCTTCAGAACAATAAGTAAAATCATGTATTCCGCATAAATTCCAAGCATAGCATTGCAAACAATTAATTTGATCCAATAAAAGTTTCCCTTTTTGAGACAAGCGGTGTCGCACAAAATAAGTATGCTCATCTAATGATTTTCCCTCAACTAAGCTAGTTGGGTTTTCAGTACGAGCACAAAAGGATCGAAGATGATCCAAGCAGAAAGCTTCAGCAGTATGATAGATTTTGGGTGGTTCTTCAACCATTGGTTTAGCAAGTACAACTAATTTTTTTTGGTATTTTGCGTTTCCTACCCATAACTAAAGATAGAAAACAAGAGAGCAAAATAAAAACTACTTAGTGATAAATCAAACAAGCACACACGAGAATATCAACCCCACGCTATTGCTCCCAGGCAACGGCGCCAGAAAAAGGTCTTGATAACCCACAAGTATAGGGGATCAGTTGTAGCCTTTCTCGATAAATAAGAATGTCGAGCCCAACGAGGAGCTAAAGGTAGAATCAATATTCCCTTCAAGTTCTATCGACCACCGATACAACTCTACGCACACTTAACGTTCGCTTTACCTAGAACAAGAATAAAACTACTTTATAGGTGTAAGGATAAGTTTGCAAGAATAAAACTAGGAGTACTTAGCGGGAATAAAACTAGGAGTAATTTGCACGATAATAAAAGTTAGTTGTTTAGTAGAAAGCTTTTGTAACACAAGAAAAGGATTTGTCCCTAGGCAATCGATAACTAGACCGGTAATCATTATTGCAATTTTATATGAGGGAGAGGCATGAGCTAACATACTTTCCGTACTTGGATCATATGCACTTATGATTGGAACTCTAGCAAGCATCCTCAACTACCAAAGATCATTAAGGTAAAACCCAACCATAGCATTAAGTAACAAGACCTCTTTACTCCCATACGCAACAACCCCCTTACTCGGGTGTAAACTTCTGTCACTCTAGCCGCCCACTATAAGAGAATTATGAACGTATTGCAAAACCTACAGCGGGAATCCCTCACGCTTGCGCAACATGGAGGGCACCATAGGATAGCACCAAAATAAAACATACAACTCAAACCTATCACGATCATCAATCAACACATAGGAAAAAACGAATCTACTCAAACATCATAGGATTGCCACATATCATTGGATAATAATATATAGCGTTAAGCACCATGTTTAAGTAGAGATTACAGCGGGGAGAAGAGGTGTTACACCGCTGCATAGAGGGGGAGAGAGTTGGTGTTGACGGCAGCGAAGTTGTTGGTGTAGATCGCCGTCACGATGATTGCCCCGGCGGCGTTCCGGCGCCACCGGGAGAGAGTGGGAGAGAGCCCCCCCTCCTTCTTCTTCTTCTTCCTTGGCCTCTCCCCTAGATGGTAGGAGAGTTTCCCCTCTGGTCCATGGCCGCCATGGCTCCCGGAGGGCAGGAGCCCCTCCGAGATTGGATCTCTCTCTCTGTTTCTCTTCTGTTTCGCGTCCCTGTTTTCTGGCCTTTCACTGTTTCTTAAATATCCGGAGATCCGTAACTCCGATCGGGCTGAAATTTTAGTACGATTTTTTTCTCGATATAAGCTTCCTTGCGGCCGAAGAAGGGCCCCAACCAACTTACGGTGTGCCCACAAGGCAACACCACGCGGCTGGGGGGAGGCCGCGCCAAGATGCCTTGTGGAGGCTGTGGGCCTCTGTTTGCGTTGATTCCACCTCCCAAAAATCACATATATTCCAAAATAATTCTCCGTAAAATTTTATCGCGTTTGGACTTCGTTTGATATGGATTTTCTGCGAAACAAAAAACAAGCAGAAAACAGGAACTGGCACTGGGCACTGGATCAATATGTTAGTCCCAAAAATAATATAAAATGTTGCCAAAAGTATGTGAAAGTTGTAAAATATTGGCATGAAACAATCAAAAATTATAGATACGACGGAGACGTATCAAGGCCCAGGCGTGACCGGGCGCATCCTCCAAGTTGGATCCGGTCCTCGCTGGCTCACCCGAACCCACACATATTCGTTCTCATCTGCTTGCCGGACCAAACCCTAGCCACTCGAATCCACTCCCCTCTGTTGCACCCCCCAAGCTCACTTTCGGCGATCTCTAGCCTTCTCCTGCATGGCGTACAATGGATCTGACTCCGACCACTCCAGATCCGTTAACTGGGGTGTTGTCCCATGCGGGATGGAGGAGACTATGGTCGTCCGCATTGCCCTCCACCACTCTCGGGAGGACTGCGCCCGACTGACGATGGGATCTATCCGGCTCGAATCCATTGCGTCGACGTACCGGGTGCTCGAATCCGCTGGGACTGGAGCATCGCGGATCGTTAGCCTCCCTATCTCTAGTCCACCGGAGTATGAGTGCTACAGGGACCGATGTGCCAGCCGTGGAAAAGAGCGGATGAGGGTGGCCGAGGCCCGCCTCACTACGGACATGGTGGAGGCAGCGGATGCAGCAGCGCACTGCAGCAGAGGAGGAAGTCATCCGTGCCCGCATCCTAAAGAAGCGGCAGAGGAGGAAGACGTGCACCCTCGCCTGGGAGCAAAATCGGGTAGTCTGTGCCATGGTCTGACTGCCCCCCAAAGAGGAGGAGGACATCGACTGGTCGGACAGCCCCGGTGAAGAGCAGATCCATCTTGATCCATTTCGCGTTTTCGTGCGCTACTTCCACGAGAAAGATGGCAAGGGGCGCCAGGAAGGGCATCGGCAAGGCCTGCCATGGATGATCTACATGCCAAATTTTGATAGCCCAATGGCATGTGCTGATGTAGTAGCCGAACGATTTGTGTTGCATCATTTACGTTGCATGTGTTTGTATGGATTTGAGATGTCCGGTTGTGCCTGCCAACCCATGCCACAATCACAAATTCACATCGACCTCCCATGGGGATCCACGTACGCCGGCCAGATCCGACTCACAGGAGGCCAAACCACTACCAGTCTGTCGCTCAGCCCATGGACGAAGCCAATGGCTGCCACAAACTACCACATGCCCTTCACCTGAGCCGCAATTTGTGTCGGCGAGCTCAACCCGGGACTTCCGCCCCGGCATCCTCGCACTTGTAGGCTGACCATCAGTGCCTCAGACATCTGTGCAGGCCACTAGCACCACCCGGAGAGAGCCTTCCCCCTGGCCCTTCTGCATCATGGTTCATCGCCACCGCGACGGAGTTGACAGTAGCAGCGATGAACAGAGTAGAAGAGCAAGACAGAGAAGGTGATGGTTGCTTTCCCCTTGTGTCACATGTTAAAAAATGCCGAATTCTAGAAGAGAAAACATGACAAGGTAATCAAAAGCAAAGAAGAACAATGATGTTGTCTATTTGGTACTGAAGAGGTTTCATCCAAAGGCTCAATTTTTTCTCTCAGAGCGATAATCAAGTTTGAAACTTTTAGTGAGCCTCAAAATAAGATCAAACCATCACTAAATATTCATATTGGAGCAGCATGCCAAAATTAGAAGTATTGGTGTTGTAACACACACATTAGTAAGTAAGAACATTGTGTATAAATTAGCACTTCCATAATATAAAAATTCTGTATCGATTGATTATTTTCTTTTAATTTATATTTTCTAATGATTCAGGGCATTCCACAACAATGATTCAATGCTAGTAGGCATTGACTCGCTACTTTGAGAAATGAACGATAACATAAAGGGGAAATTCAAACAGTAAATGTGATGTTCATCAACAAAGCAAATCCTCTTACAGGAGACTACTGATATAGCATAGGTAGAACATACCCTTTTCTAAAAGAAATTGAAAAAGTAATAATCTCAGGCTGCTATGGTGTGAACTGAAGTAACTACTCGGAAATTAATGTATGGTGAACATCTAAATTTTTCGAGTCTTGGTTGGGTGTTGATACCCTTTACTTGCCAAAACACCATCCACTGTACTCAGGGAGTTGATAAATAAAATGCACTAATCTTTGAGCAAGCTGCAATGGTGTTGGTCGGCCAGGGCTAATGTGGTCGCCACAGTCTCATGATCAAACCTCGGGCAAAGTTTTCTCTTGCACATTGACTTCATCCTTTCCATGGCATACCTATCTGCAGCCACGAGTAAATGCCTAAGCATTTCTTCGTACTCACCAGCGTTGAGGTCCTTCATCGGAGGCAGTGAGTCTGTGTAGATGAAGTGGAGCAGTCCTCTAAAGACATTGGGTTGCATATCTTCAATGGTTTTCACACACCTATGCTTGTCCCTCATCGGCCCGTAGAACTCCGCCCCAGAAGACTGGCGACCGCATCGCAAGGATGATCTTGTGAGCTTGGAAAACCTCCTCCTGGACCTTGAAATACACATCAGCTCCCGCTGGAGCTCCCAACAATTTACTAAGATTAGCAACCAATTCGGATGGCGGCACCTAGATGTCACCGATTAACCCAGTATCCACCTCCACATCATCCTTCAATGTGATAACAGTAAGTTTGCATGCGACAATGATCGAGTCGTCCAGAATGTATGATGACCCTTCAAGCTCACACTTTTCTTGAATACGACACAACTCCATGTCCCAAGCATGCCCTGGTTGCGAGAGTCAAACACCACATGAGGTGCGTCGCTGATGTTGCCAGAGTTGAAAGGCAGCACGGGCGTCTGTATGACTTGGTTGACCAGCATAAGACCGTACACCGCCCTCACCACAACGTTCTTGCTTTTGAGCTCGAGGGAAACTCACACGTAGTCTTTAGAACCCTCATTGTAACCATCGGGGTAGAAGCGGATGCACCATTCATGGCCGCCAACGGTGAAGGTAGTGGACTTGATGCGCTTGCCGACGCCGAAGCCCCGATACAAGCCATAGTTGTTGATTTTGAACAAGTGTGTTGTAACGCCCCGGACACACTCGCCGGCGGTCGTTACTCCTGGCAGGATCTAGACTAGCCCCACAGATCAATACTTGTCTTTCCTGCGCACTTTGTCCTCACTCGTGCGCACCCGGGACCAACTTCCCGGTCGGTCACTCATCCTGAAATTACTCCAAGCTGAGCACGCTTAACTTGGGAGTTCTTTCCGAATTGGCTCCCGGAAATGAAGGAATTCCTTATTTATATGAGTAGTCTATCATCCTTATTAAGCCAGGCTATCACATGTGTGCCATGCGCAGTCTCCGCGACGTAGGCAGACGCCGTCATCATCCGTGTGCTCTGTGGCACGGCCATTGATGGTCTATAGGGGCAAGAACTAACCGGGAGTAGTGGAGAATTTCAATGGCGGCGAGGTGATTTGGTAGGCGGGAAAGGGTAACAAGGGAGGGTAGTGGTGGGTGGCGGTAAAGGGGGTTCGTCAAGCAGGGAATGGAGACACGGTGAGGCAGGACGGTGAAGATTTGATAATTTGTGAGTTCCTCAAGCTTTCTATTTTCAATTTAGATACAATTCATACTTTCTTTGGTTTTAACATCTATATATAGAACTAGCCCAATCGGGGCATTAAATCGCACACTTAAAGTTTAACGGCTTTATTTTTTAACGTCTATGTTGCAACAGCTATTTTCCTAGCCGTTATTGTCTAACGTCTCTTTTCCAACGTTCATACCCCACCTACTCTACTTTTGAATGTCTCTATTCAACGGCTATATTTCTAGCCGTTATTGTGTAACCTCACTTTTTTTCAATGTTCATATCCCACCGACTCTACTTTCCAACGTCTCTATTCAATGTCTATATTTTCATAGTCTATATATGTTTGTCGGGGTTACAAATGAAATGAAAATAAAAATTGATTGCGTTTGGATGTATGTATTCAGACTTGGAATTACGAATTGATGTTCGCTAGCCTCCAATACAGTTTTTTGAATGGTCACAGTATTGACCGATGGAAACTTGGCTCAAATTTCAAGCACCACACCTGCACAACTGCCCGCTTCTTCCCTCGAGACCGAGCGCCACACCTCCGTATGGGGAAATATCCAGTGCTATCATCCATTGGGTGTGCTACGGTGCTCCAGGACTGTCTGGGGCGTTAGATCTATAGGGAATGTACTGGATCAATTCATTCAAGTTGTTTATATATGCCCCCTATGACATTTTTATCTTGCCCCCCAAATGAAACATGTGTTGGTAAAAACTCTTGTCTCTCCTTCAAGCCCCCGTTTCTCGGCGGCCTCCCGATCCACTTTTCCAATGAGCCCCCCCCCCCCCCCCCCCCTTCCCCAAGAATCCTCACCTCGCCTCCACCGGGAGTCGCCGCCGGCTTGCCCGCGTGGCCGACGACGGTGGCGGGGCTTTGTTCCTGTTGCTGTTGGACGGCGTATCGCAATGTACAGTCGATGGCTTGACACATTATAGGCGGCTACTGTGAAACAGCGGCAACAAATCGTAGCTGGCAGGGGCGGCAGCGTGCCTTCTCAATCCTTACTGTTGTAGGGTTGCAGCAGGCACCCAGGCGGCAGAGGAAAGGGAGGAGATCCAGCAACGCCATGTCCCCTGATCTGGAGAGCCAGTGCTGCTCCAGAGGCGCCTCATTGGTGCCATGGCAGTGGGATGAGGTGGTGGCCGTCCCATCTGCCGGCTGCTGGGATGTGATGGTGGCCATGCAACAGATGCCATGGCCTTCGCAACCGATCTGGTCTACGTGCTGTTGGACGGTGTTGGCCGTGGCGCTACCTTTCGTGGACACATAATCGGCTGTGACAGTGGCTGTCGAATGGTCGGAGGGACTTGAACCTTCTGATCTGGCCAGGTTCGTGATCTGAATCGCTAATTGCGATGCATGACAACGGCCATGTCCTCCACGCCGATGTAATCTCCTACCAAGAGCGAGGACGGCGAAGGTAGTAGCGGCATGTGGTGATGTTGTCTCATGCAGATCGGTCATCGCTGCCACTTGCGAGGATGGTGTCGGAACGCCGGAGCGTCCCAAACTCGGGATTCTGGCGGTACGTGGCCTTCTTCCCTCGTCAAACTCTACGTCGTGTTGTGCTGTCAGGAACGTGGAAAGTGAAGGAGATAACATATGATGACTTCGATTGGGTGGTGCTTTTTGAGTACCCGGTCTCGAGCTCCAGGGTGAAAAGCCTAGGTTTTATACCTGGCAATGGTGAAGGCATTTCTGGGACTTTGTTCGGACTTGATCTTCATGGTGAAAACTCATGATTTGGCCTTTGGAGGTTGGATCTGGCGACGACGGCGCTTGTGCATCGTTCCCTTCATGAGGGCGTTGCTTTTGGAGAACCTTTCTCGTAGTCCTTATGTTGTCAAAAGATAGTTGGTGTCGATGGTCGTTGTTGTATATTATCGATCGCTTCAAATTTTTTTTTTCTCTTCATCTTGGCATAGCTTCGGTCTTTTATGACTTAGCTCTTTGCTAGCGGGTGTGTGTTAGTGTTGGATGTGTGCATCCTAACTATGCAGAGGACGGGTGTGTGCTTATTATGATTGTATCTCTCGATGTTGCATTATGAGTCAATAAAAGACGCCCTTTATCGGGAAAAAAAAAGCCCCCGTCTCTCACACAGCATGTGATGGATTTTCCTAAACAGCATCATGGAGTACACCGGCCAGCAGCGTGTGTGGCCGTGTGGTGTGTACAGTGTCACCACACGCGTAGCTGAACAAGTTGCACCGCAGTGCCAATATGTTTAGGCCAACAAACCGACTGAATGGTCCCTGCTTCATTTGCTTTGTCCGTGTCATGTCTGGCATTGCATCCCACGATCAGGGAGTTGCATGCATGGTACGTACTACCTAGGTCCGGCCAGTGCTGTGATGGCGAACATGCTGGCCCTGCTAATATAACCACTGATTGGTATACATGACAGCGTTTGATCATAGTGGTAGCTCGCCGTGCCTCTGCTGTTCACTAAAAACAAAGAAAGAGCCCACTCTATCGCTGTTGATCTGTTTGCTACCTGAATTTCAAACGTTATCTGTGCCTGAAGCTTGTACTAACATTCTCCCTTCTGACCAATTTTACAGAAAAGGCTCGGGGCATTCTTCCTCCTCGAGCAACCGGAAGAGGATCGGGTCTGAAGAGGAGGAGCGGCAACAAATGAAGGCGCAGCAGGTTGGTGAGCATTCGGGTGGCTTCTTGCTCCCGGACCTCAATATTCCGGCGCAGGTCACCGTGGACGGAGTAACGGTGGCTTCCTGAAGGCTCCGGTGGTGGTGCGTGACGGCTAACCCGAAAATTTTATTAACCGTGCATAGGGGAGGAAAGCTGAAGGCGCGATCTCTGACCGCGCGTGCTGCCAGGGAAGAAGAGGAGCCCGCCGGTCTCATTACCTGAGCTGAGAAACTTTTTTTCGTTTTGTTTTGTTGTGAGTTTTTACCGCTCGCTTCTTCTGTATCCATGATGCAAGGAGGCATCTATGTAGCTCAAGTTTCAGGCGTGCTACTTGGTTTCTGTAAACAAACAACTTGGCGAAATTGGAGCAAATTAACATGTCACACATGAAGTTCCACCGGTATACATTACATCTTTCCGAAAGATTATTATTTTTTGGTATAGATTACATACATCATGACAATGTGATCTTCAGGTGGTAATTAAATCTCAAGGTTAAAACCCAGGAACCGTGCACAAACGTGGAGGGCCCTTTGCAGGAACGGGAAATGGACCCCAGATAGAATAGCTGCCGCCATTAAACAGTTGAAAAAGAATAGTTGGCTTGCCGCCATTAAACAGTTGAAAAACTAAGCATCCTGATACAGGTTAAGGCTGGTTCAGATGAGGTGTCATCACTGAAGCCTGAAGATCGGCCTCAGAGAAGATCACAAGAGGTCAACAAACTCAAGTGATAGCTATTCAACAGCTTATCAAGTGAAACACTATCCTTTCACAAGAGGGCAACAAAAACGTGGAACTGTAGAATAGAAAACATGACACGATAAGCTAAAGCAAAAAAGAACAGTTTTACAGAATCTTCACAGTTATAGTATGTTCCAAAAGGTCTTCTTTCTTTTTAAATGGAATGCCTCAAAATAAAAAAAGGAGACATCTGAAATAAAGTATAATTAAAGTAAACAATTACATCGGAATGATGATGTGAACAAGATACAGGTCCTGTAACAGACTTAATTTGAATTTATAGTATAAGATTATAAATTTGGCATTGATTAATTATTTTGCTGAATAAGTTTCTATAAGAATACATTTTTCTAATGTTTCATCACATCTCACATCGATATGGGCTTGGTAGCTTAGCTAACCACTGCTTTGGGAAGGCATAATAGGAGAAGTGTACAGTAAAACTGCTGGCCAAAAGGGCAAAACATCCTAGAAAATGCTAGTGATCTAGCGTGGCCCAAGACATAGATGTTGAAACTTACCCTTGTCCAAAAGATCTCTGATAACTTCAGTAATAGAGAAACTAATCTTAGATTGTTACTGTCTCAACATTAATTGTAAGTGTGCTGAAGCTCAACAAATTACTGTGCACACGGTGGCAGACCTGAGAAACAACAAGAAAAAAAAAGGGACGTCGCAGCACATAGAGAGTCCCCGGAGAGCTAAACGACCAGAAGAAATCAAAGCAAAGGCACAACAACAATGATCCCTATGATCAACCAATCCTTTGACAGTCTCCAGGAACTTCAGTACATATAGCAGATTCAGTTTAAACTTTAAACTCAATTGCTTCCAGCATTCCTTCGAGCCAAGAAAGACGCTTTATTTGGCACGTTCCGCTGCAATATAAGGGATACTGAAGTAACTATTATATAAAGCTAAACCACGGTGATCAAACTATATTTTGCGAGCCTTGGCAGCTTTCTCCCATATATCAATAAAGATAGCAGGGCATGCTCTTTTCAGGTGCTCATACCCTAGACTATTCATCACATCATCCATTCTATCCAAAGAGTTGATATATCCAATGCAAGCATCTTTGAGCTTGCTGCAATGATACTGGTCCGCAAGAGCTAACGTGGCCGCCACAGTCTTGGCATCAAGAAACTCGGAAAGTTTTCTCTCACACATCAACTTCATCCTTTCCATGACATACCTATCCGCTGCCACGAGCAAATGCCCTACCATTTCTTCTTCGTCATCGTCATGGAGGTCGTCCAAGGGAGGCAACTCATCTGTGTAGATGAAATGGAGTAGTGCTTTGAAAACAGCGGGCTCCATGTCTTCAATGGTTACGCTCTGCCCCTGCCCGCACTTGTCCCTCATCGGCCCGTAGAGCTCCGCCTTGAAGACCGGCGACCGCATTGCGAGGACGATCTTATGGGCAGTGAAAACCTCATCTTTGACCTTGAAAGACACATACGATTCCTCTCTCGCATCCATCAAACTTCTAAGATTGTGCAACAAGTCTGAGGCGGCACTTGGATATTAAAGCTCATGCCGATCTTCCGCATCTGTGCTTCCTTCAACTTGATAACAGTGAGGTCACACTTAATGAAAAGGATTTCGTCGGGGATGTACAAGTAGGACGACCCTTCGATCAGGCTCCTCCTCACGAACATGGAATGGTCCAAGCAGGATAAGGCATACTAGCGGGGTTGCTGAACACCACAGGCCCCGTAGGTTTTGGCCATGTGAATTGCGCTGGCGGCGTCCGTGTGGCCTGCTCGATCAGCGTCAGATGGTACAGCGCCCTCACCTACACATCCTTGCTCAGGAGCTCGAGGAACACGGCGACGAGGTCCTTGCTGGCCTCCGTGTAGCCGTCTGGGTAGTAGCTAAGGCGCCAGTCGTAGCCGCCGACGGCGAAGGGGGCGGACTGGATGACCTTGCCGACGCCGAGGCCCTTCCACAGGCTGTAGCCCTCGATCTTGAACACGTGGTCGCCCCGCGCCTTCTCCGGGGTGCAGGTCGAGATCGTCGAGATCCCCGGGCTCTTGGGCGCCGCCATTTCTGGTCTCTGGGCTGGGTGGAGAGAAAAATAAAGCGCCGCGGGCGGCAGTGTCGATGGGTGCAGCGGGGTAGGAGAACGGCGCCGAGGAGGATCTGAAGGCGCTGCGGGGCGGCGGCCGCACGACGAGTGGAACGATGGGTGGCGGCGAACAACCGGCGGCGGGGCTGGGGCCTGGGGGGAAGCGACCCGAGGATTGCTGATTCGCGAGGCGACGGTTTTGCGCAAAAATGGGTAATTTGGGGAAAGTGCTCGGCCCACACCAACTGAAGCACTGCAACCGTGTTGGTCGTCGTTAATGCTATATCTCGCTTACAGCGACACTAACATCCGTCTCGCCAGAAGGGCTCGCGCGTATGAACCGGCCCCTTAGCGCCGTCGCTCGCTCGCTAGTTCAGTCGTTCGCTCGCTCGTTTTACGTACGGTTTCGTTCGGTTTTTCTTCTTCTTTCTTTCTCTTTTTCGTTTTCTTTTATTTTTTCTATCGGTTTTCTTTTTTCTTCATTGATTTCTTCGGTTTTCTGTTTTTTCATTTTTATTATTTGTTTCTCTCATAGTTTTTACTGGTTTTTTCTTTTCTTTCTTTTTTTATCTATTTTTTCTTTCAAAATCGGTTTTTATTGGTTTTTTGCTTTTCTTTTTTTGTTTCCTTTGCCTTTTTTTGTGTATTTCCTTTTCGGTTTATATAGGTATTCTTTGTTATCTTTGTACACTTATCGTATACATCAGGAACATTTTTATATACAAGTTTAACATTTTAAAAATACATAACTAATTTTTTTAAAGCATATATTTTTTCATGTCTACTTTTTCCATAAATGTTGTACATTTTTTGTATACATCAGAAACATTTTATATGTAAAAGTTTAAAATTCTCCAAATTCATGATTAACATTTTTTTAAAAATATTTTTTATATAAACATTTAACATTGTCCAAATACATGATTAACATTTTTGAAAACTTATATATTTTGATGTCTACTTTATTCCACACACATTGTACATTTTTCTGTGTACATCAGAAACGTTTTTGTATACATATTTCACATTTTTTAAATGCATGATTTTTTTTAAACCTGTAGTATTTTTTATTTCAACTTTTTCCATATGCATTATAATTTTTTTGTGTACGTCAGAAACATTTTTTTCTATACACACTTAACATTTTTTAAGGCATGATTAACATTTTTCAAAAAAAATTAAAAATTTATAGTACTCTTTGATTTCTACTTTCCTCCATAGGCATTGTACATTTTCTGTATACATTTTTTTTATACATCAGAACCAGTTTTCCTATACACACTTAACTTTTTTTAATGCATGATTAACATTTTTCAACTTTTTTATATAAAGTGATTTTTATAATAGACATACTCAGAATATTTAAAAATATAAGCCAAAGTAAAAAAAATGAATGCAAAAAAGTGAAAAAAGTGAAAGAAAAAAAAAGCGCTGGGGGCTTGTGTCCGCGCTTGGCTGGCCCAACCGGGCGGCTGCCTTCAGCGAGACGTCCTATTGTCTCGCTTGAAGCGAGACATAGGCGCGCCTATTGATCGTCCCCGGCAAACCTGTCCAAGTGAGCAGGCATGCAGGCCGTGACCCTAGGCCCAGGCATGACACACTTAATAAATGGATCGGCCTGCGACATGTTTTGCCCTAAAATTTTTTAGTGGAATGTTTTGCCTTAATTGACCATGTGCTTTTTGACTTTATTGGTTGTCTTTTGAGCCTATATAAAAAAGGCGGTGTCATGTCGGCGGCCAGGTTTGCCGGGGACCAACACGTTTTTGAGGGATACCAACACGGTTAAACGTGCCCTCATGGCCTAGGCATGACCCCAGGCATGCCGCTTGCCCAGCCCATGCTTCAACGTGTCCTTGTGGCCTAGGCACGATCCCCAGGCTTGCTGTGGGCGGCACAACCCGTTTAGCCATGTGTCAGGCCAAGCCCATAATGGATCAGGTACGTGTGTTTTCAGGCCGGCATGCCATGAACGGCCCAGTTGGCCAGGTTTGCTCCCAGGGAAGCAAATTTAGAACTTTGTATCTTTTTTAGGGAAGCCTTACAGCGAGATGATGCATAATAGTGTACCAGAAAAAGTTTTAGGACAACAAAAAGAGCTTTTAGGGCACCAATTTTTTTCTGTCATAGCAGATGATGTAAAATAGGGCAACATAATTTTTTCTACCGTAGCAGATGATGTAAAATAGGGCACCCAACTATGTCCTCTTCTCCATAATTGCATACAATTATATCTATACCTAATATTAAAGGAAGGTAAGTTTCTCTGGGTTTTTTGTCCGTCATTTTATTTACCCCTATTTTCGACCAAAATTACAGCATTTGCCACCGCTTAAGTAAAAAAAGATCCGTCCGTACACTTCATTGCTTGTAAGCGAGCCCCTTGCGTGCGTTGTCGCTCTTTTTCGACACTTGGCTGCATTGGGCCTTGACCCGTGCTTTAATTGCTCGGCCTGTTCCAGCAGCACACACCACCAGGGAAACCAGCGGGAGATGCAACAATGGAGGAAACTAGGTGAGGCATGGAGCAAGGTCAATGCTGATGGTGCGCTATCAAAGAAGGAAGGATCATGAGGCGGAGGAGCTGTTCTTCGAGAAAACCATGGCAACTTCTTAGTAGGTCCATGCCATTTTTTTCCTGTCACTGCTAATTCAGAGACGATGGAGCTATTGGCTTGCCGGAGAGCCACCGTCCTAGCTCAGGAATTTAACATCCAGAGGGTGATTGTTGACACGGATTCTTAGGTGGCGGTGATAAAGATTTTGAGTAAAAAAAAGGATATTTCTACTAATGGCAATTAGTGGAAGAGATTAAGTCGCTACTTGGGTCATTTCAGGAGTTTGCGGTTGCTTGAGTGCGAAGATCGGCGAACAAGGTCGCACATATTCTAGATAGAGAGGGTTGTTGTAAGTCGTTATCTAAAACTTGGCTCCATGTTTCTCCTGAGTGTATTAGCTTGGAGATTTCAGCCGAGAGAGATGTAAACATTGAATAAAAGCGCAGCAAAACCATGCAAAATAGAATTCCTCTCGCTCATCTCTTTCCTCTCGCTCCCTCCCTGATGCGCCTCCTAGGCCGATCCGATTTCATCTTACCATCGTCTCCCTCCCAATCCAGACTCTCACTCAGAGTCAAATCCCTCCCTAACCCCTCTCATAAATACACCGCCTGAGATGAGGCAGAGGAGCAACGGCTGGAGCCGCCGGACGAGGAGGCGCAAGCCGAGGCCGATCCATGGGTGATTCATCCAGGTACCTTCGTCTACCAGCACAGATGCCTTACGACAACATCAAAGCAGAGCACGAAGCACGACCACTGTTTCTGCCATGGAGGAAGATTTGCATCGAGGCCAACACCATCAGGGATCCCTTCTTCCACCGAGCTCGCACCCAGGCAGGCCAGCACCGCCTCACCTCGCCATGTGCGACCTCTTCTGTAGCAAACTATATCCGCAATCACTGTTGCGATTGGCAGACGGTAGGCAATGGTAGTCTCGAGTCATTCCTTAGCGTGTCGGTGGAGGTTCCTTGTAATGTGATCTAGGGGTGACCCACGTGTGCCATCCGAATCTCTCTGTTTGGTTCTCCCTATCTTAATACATAGGCACACAGAGCTCTTCCGTGCTCTCGAAAAAAAGTGTGACCTCTTCACGCCATGCAGCTACTGTAATAGCCCGAGACCGACGCGCCAGATGCCTTCCATGTTTTTTATTATAGCCGCGTAAATTATTTGTTTGTTGCATTCATCATGTCATCATGCGCATTGCATCCGCATGTTTTCATAAAACTTGCATCCGTTCGTAGTTGCCGCTTCTCCCTGTTGCCTTTCGTTGACCGTTCCGAGACCAACCGGACCGCTCTCTTCTCTCTTTTCTCCGAGCCCAACAAAACCCCCCTTGTCTCTGTGGCCTTTTGTCAGACCCTGTTGTCTTCGATTTCCCCTATCGTCTAATGTCCAGCCTCTCTGCACAGTGCACAGACCCCCTCGCATGCGCGTCTGAAACATTCCCTAACCCGAACCGCCTGGTCGTGACCGATGGGTCCGGATCAATCCCAAACATCTTCGGTTTCTTCATTGGACTCCCCTAGCCTTTTATCTCGGCCGTCCGATCTAAATCAGAGGGTCCAGTTAGCCCGTAACCTAACCCACTTGCTATATATAGTCAGTCCAACCCTAGACCTAGCCGTCCCATCCATCCAATCCTCCTCGCGCCGCCAGCCGACCAGCTCCCTTCTTCCTCGGGATCCACCTCGAGCCAATCCCCAACTCCCTGTAGCCGCCACTCCTCTGCTCCTCGATTTGCGCGTCCGGCCAACCAGAGCAGCCCCTCCATCCAACCCCACCTCACCCGCTGCCTCCTCCCGTGAGCCTACTCCCACCACGTGCCGTCCCCGCCATCCACCAGCAGCAGTAGCACCGGCAACCGGAGCGGCCAACTCCGGGGACCACGACCCCGACTCCGGCCGCCCTCACCGTGCCCGTCCTCTGCCCCGAGCCCCTGTCCAAGACCGCCTGCAGCATCCCGAGCGCCCGAGGAGAGGAGCTCCTCGAGCACCTTCGCCGCTTCCCATGGCACCGCAGACCAATGGAGCGCCAGCAGCAACGCCGGGTCGCTGCCCTGCTCTCTCCCTTCTCCATCTTTTCCTTCTCTCTCCCGTAACTCTTTTTCTCTCCGTCTTTGATTCTCACAGATAACCCAAAGCCCCATGGTGCCCCCGTGGAGACGTGCCATCTCCCGCCTGCCCGCGCCCAAGCGGAGCTCGCCTCCATCGGCTGACTGCAAGCAGCAGCGCCGTCGCAGGCAAGGTGAGCCACGCCGCTGCCCCGCACGTGACTCCCATCCCTCTCTGTTCCTCTCTTATCTCGACATCTCTCTCTCTATTGCCTCAGATCGAAGCCGCTCGAGAACCGCCATGGATGGCTACCCCCACGCCCGAGCTCCGTCCGCCGCCGCCGTTGCCCGGAACCGACGCCGGCCGACTGGATCCGCCCCGTTCCGGCCGGTTCCCGCCGACCCCGTCGCCAGAACCTCTTGTGTCGCCGTCTTCTGCATCGCCTTGAACCAGCTGCTGCCTCTGTTCTTCAGTAACGAGCAGCAGCAGCTCGCTCGCCTCGCGTTGACCACGCAAGGCCCAGCCGCTCCAGCTTCCGCTGCGCCGACCGGGCCGAGGCCCATGGGTGAGCACCCGGCCACCCCTTTCCCCTATCCAGCGTCTGTGAGTGCTGGGTAGTATCCAGCGCCTGAGCCGGTGCATGTTGCGCCAGTCAGTTTCAACCCAGCATAGTTTTTTTTTCCGTTCTGCGAATTTATCAAATATCCAGGACATTACAGTTTTTCAGAAAAGTCCCTCTAGATCATGCATCTAATAACTCCACAACCATGCAACGGATTAAAATGATCTATATATGTAAAATGCTTAGAATTTCATGTACTTTTATAATATGCAACTTTCATCCATGTTAATAATGTATAAAATTGATGTTTGCATTAATTTGCTTAAATGGCATGTTAAAATGGTTTATTTCATAACTAAATAACCGTAGGTCCGAATTAAATAAACTTTATATGTAAATGGGGTAGAAAAATGTGTAGATTAACATGGTGCACTTTATTTTCCTGTTTAACAACTCTAAAATATGATTTAGACCAGAACAGTACCAAATTCAAAATTTGCATATGAGGATTTTCCGGAATTGTTTTGTGTTGTTTCCGGCCTCATTTAAATTGCCTAGATAGGTAGATTAATTATGCTTCATCTCTTGCCATGTTTAACAACATTTAATATTGATGAGTAGCATAAACGGGATTGAACTAAATAATTGTTGTGGGGTTTCGTCAATATGCAACTCGTTACATATTGAGCTTCACTTAATGTGTAGTATTTGGTTGTTGCATCTTGCCATGCCATGCCTCGTTGTGCATTATGCCATGATTATGCTTGCTTGTTTACCATGTTGTTTGCTTCTTTCCGGTTGCGCTTCTTCTCGATAGTTCCGGTTATGTTTCGGAGTGAGGATTCGTTCGACTACGTTTGTTCGTCTTCTTCATGGATTCGATCTTCTTCCTAGCGGGATTTCAGGCAAGATGACCATTACCTTGGACATCACTACTATCTTTGCTTGCTAGTTGTCTCGTTGCTATCGCTATATCTCGCTACCTATCACTTGTTTGTCAGCCTCCTAAATTGCCATGATACAGCCTCTAACCTTCCACCATCCCAGCAAACCGTTGTTTGGCTATGTTACCGCTTTGCTCAGCCCCTTTCTTATAGCGTTGCTAGTTGCAGGTGCAGTTTCAGGTTGTTCCATGTTGGGACATGTATATCATGGGATATTACAATATTTTTTATTTAATTAATGCATCTATATACTTGGTTGTGTGTGGAAGGCTCGGCCTTTTGCCTGGTGTTTTGTTCCACTCATGCCACCCTAGTTTCCGTAATACCGGTGTTATATTCCTTGATGAGCGCTTCTAACACATGTGGGGCATATGGGAACCCCCCTGATCATTCGTTTTAGGATAAACTTCTCCAGCAAGGCCCAACATTGGTTTTACCATTTGCCTAATAACAACTAAAACTTGCATAGGGACTTACCGGACCCCGTGGATAATTAATCAACAACCCTGGGCCAGTGCTCCTCATGAGTGTTGGTCCAAACTAGAGCAGCTTGCGGCGCCGCCCGGGGCAACTCGTGGAGTTGATCGTTGTAACCATAGCTCATCCGCCGTGTCCTGAGAACGAGATACGCGGCTCCTATCGGGATCGTCGACACGTCGGGAGGTCTTGCTGGTTTAGTTTTACCTTTTACTAGTGGCTTGTCCACCGGGATTCCTTATCTGTAACATCCCCTGTAATTAAGCCACAGTAACCATCCTCTAATTATGCCAAGTCATCATGTTATGCAATGCTTTATCACCTTTGATTCAAATCTCATTTCAAATTCAACTTCAATTAAAAATTCAAAATGCAAGTCAAATATTTATTTCTTCAAACTGCAAAACTAAATAGTTCATAATATTGCAAATAATCCCAAAGCAATTATAAAAATAAAACCAACATTATTTGAATTCCCAGATTGACCCTAACATCCAAAGTCAGTACCCAAAACTGCCCCATTAATACATTTTCATTTATACAAAATTCAAATGAAATCATTTTGCCTCCAAACCTTTTTATGGCAGTGCTAAATATTGCAAAGTATTTATTGGGCACAATTCCATATTTTACAAAAGTCTTTTTGTGGCCTAATAATTTGCAAAACAGAAAGGATTAAAGAAATCAGAAAAAGAATAAAAGAAAAAGGGGCTAAGTGCGCACTGTGCACTAGAAGCCTAGTGCTACAGTAGCACGGCCCAAGTCCACCACGGCCTTTTCCCCTACTTCAGTACAGAGGAGGCAGGGCATGGCATGGCCGCGCGCGCACAAGCCGTTCGTGCCACCGATTGTCGTCGTGTCGTTCATCCATCGATGCCCTGAGATGCATAAGACCCTCCCGGCGCTATTGACAAACCCTAGCCACTTCTCCCCCTCCTTTCGCCCTCCCTCGCTTGAACTCGAGCTCGGCCGAACCGCAGCCGCCATGGCCGACCTCGCCCGCACGCTCTTCGTCGTTCCCGCGCCCTAGGAGGTTGTCCACGAGCTCCGTCGTCGAACGCTACGCCCCCTACGCCAATGAACACGAGCCGGCCTCCACCACAGCATGAGATCGCCGTCTTCTTCAACCTTCGGCTGCCGCGATGTCGTCGTCGATTTCGTCGTCACCACTGCATCCCCGGCTTCCTCGAGCTCACCTACAGCTTCCCCGTGAGCTCCTCTGTCGATTCCCCCTTCGATTCGATGCTGTAGGACGCTGCCGCCGTCGCTCCCGCAGCTCCGCGCGCCCGCGCCCTGGTCGCCTCGTGCGCGCCCCGTCCGCGCGCCGCACGCGCGCCCATGCCCCTGGTCGCGCCTTGGCCGCGCCCGGCCGAGCCCCACGCGCGCCTACTGCCGCCCGGGGTCGCGCCCTGCTCCCCTCGCCCGCGTGCGCCCGCGGCTGCCCGCTGCCATCGCTGCTGCTATGCTGCTACCTGCTGTGCCTGCTGCTGCCTCCGCCACGCGCCCGCCCGCGCACGCCCAGCCTCGCCCGCAGCTCCCGCGCCCCAGCCCCGTGCTCCGCCGCGCCCGGCCACGCCGGCCCGTCCCTGCCGCTGGCCGCCGCACCCCCCTGCGCCCGCCTTTGGCTCTGGCCGAGGCCGCCAGCGCCCTCTCTGTGCGGGCGCGCACAGCCAGAGAGGCCGGCCTGGGCCCCTGCCATGTGGGGCCGCCCATAAAAAAATATAATAAAAAAAAATATGAGGCACTGACAGGTGGGTCCCCTGGACCCAGTTGACCAGTCAACGGTCCAGTCAACTGCTAACTGGGCAGTTGACTGGCCCCAGCTGTCAGCCACAGATGCACATTTCTATTTTAATTTCGAATTTAAATTAAATTCCAGAAATTACCGAAAATGATTAAAACTTTGAAAAATGTGTACCCATAGCATTTTCCTATTTTAATTTCGAATTTAAATTAAATTCCCGAAAATGATTAAAACTTTGAAAAATCATATAAAATAAACCGTAACTCGGATGAAAATAATTTATATATGAAAAATGATCAGAAAAATCCAACGAATCTGAATATGTCATCTGCATGCATGTTAGAACCCTCTCGTAGGAGAACCTGTAACTTTAGGCCTGTTTCTGATAGATGAATAGTGCCTGACCTCTGGTAAATAATTCCAAATTAATTCCTAAATTATCTAAAGTGGTTTAGGGATGTATTAGGTCACCCTTGCATTGCATATCACCATGTCTTGCTCTGTGAGTGCATTTGTTTGCTATGTATTTATCTGTTTCCTTCCCCTCTTCTCTCCGGTAGACCCCGAGACCGACGTTGCATCCGAGGACTGCTACTCCACCGACGACCCCTCTTTTACCGCAAAGCTTCCAGGCAAGCAAACCCCCTTGATCATTCCTATATCGCCCATTCTTTCTCTCCCGTGCTTGCATTAGATTTTGCTACTGTAATTAATTGCTCCTATTCTGATGCATAGCCTGATTTTGTAACCTGCCGTTGATACTTTACCTGTTGACCTAAATGCTTAGCATAGGCTGGTTAGTGATCCATCAATGGCCCCACACCCTTGTCTTTGTTGCCATCTTTACTACCGATGACTCGATCAGCGTGATCGATGTGCAGAGACCTACACAGCACCGCACACCCCCTTAGTTGTATGACTCTGCAGAGCTACTATCGAGTGCCGAGGGTGATACCTCTTACCTCACTCCTGATGATATCTCTGTAGTGTAGCTAGTCGGTTGTGGGTTACCGAGGGTGATTGCTCTTTCACCACCTCTGATGATGCCTCTGTCGTGCAACCCCTCAAGTGTGAACCCATCGAGGGTGATTCCTCCAAGTTCACCTCGACGGTTACATCGAGTGGGAATCCATCAAGGGTGATTCCTCGGTTTCCCCCTTGATGTTACGGACACACGGGTACTTTGACCTTTACATCAGTCCTCTATTGAAGTCGGGTCGACCCCGAGGGGTACCCGCGAGAGATACATATGAAAGTCGGGCGGGCCCGGAGAGCACCCGCGAGAGTTACTGTGGCGGCTGGCTGCTTAGCGGTACCACCCAGGTTGTGGTGGTAGCTCCGGACTTGTCCCGACAGCCGTCACTAAAATTAATAATACACTAATTGATTTGGGTATTAATCTGAGTTGGCCACTGGCCTATACGCACTACCACCATGCGGGATAATGGTTTAATGGGGCCCTCGACGCCGTATGTATCAGCCGAAAGCTCTGTCAGATGTCCAGTTCAGCATTGTGGCCGGGTCGGATCGTGCCATCCAGGAGAGGGGTGGCGCTGGATTCACCTTGCGCACAATGACCCAGAGTGCAAAGGGCGATGGGCCCAAGACCCCTGAGCACTTAGGATGTAGACCGGCGGGGACCTCTCTGCTGAGCCTAGGTAGGACTACGTCGTGTCGATCAGCCGAGGCTGGGCATGACCGAGAAAAGTGTGTCCGGCCAGAGTTAATCGAGCGTGTTGGGTAATAGTAGTGCACCCCTGCAGGGAAGTTATCTATTCGAATAGCCGTGTCCACGATAACAGGAAGCTTAGTGTTGTATCCCGATCTACTACAACTTGAACTGGTTACATGTTAATTAATATGTAAGCTCCGGGATTGCTTTCTCGCAGGGAGTCGAGGAAGGATATCTGGGCTTTGCTACTACATGCTTGTTACTTGATGTTATGATACTAATCTACACTCTTCTAATGTTGCAAGACGTTGCAAGATGCTACTCTTCGATAGGCTAGGCCTTCTCTCTATTCTGGCAATTCTGCAGTATAGTCCACAGATACAGCCCCTCCCCTTTTATACCGATGCATAATTAGCTTAGATCTGATGTAAGTCTTGCGAGTACTTTGGATGAGTACTCACGGTTGCTTTGCTACCTCTTTTTCCCATATCCGAATGTTGCGATCAGATGACGGAGCCCCGGAGCCAGCTGATCCCGTCGACGACTACTACTACCCCGGCGGAGCCTACTACTACGTGGATACCGACGACCAGGAGTAGTTTAGGAGGCTCCCAGGCAGGAGGCATGTGCCTTTTCGATCTAGATGTCGTTGTTTTGCTCAGCCTTCTTAAGGCAACCTTTGTCTAATTATGTCTGTACTCAGATGCTGATGCTTCTGTTGACTCTTGTGTAACTCGAGCTTATGTATTCGAGCCCTCAAGGCCCCTGGCTTGTAATATAAAGCTTGTATTATTTTATTTTGTGTCTAGAGTTGTGTTGTGATATTTTCCCGTGAGTCCCTGGGCTTGATCGTGCGCATTTGCGTGTATGATTAGTGCACGGTCGGGCCGGGGGCGTCACATTATCGTAAGCATCGTGTTATCATGGTGTGAGGATGTTCCATCGGATGCGTGTGGTAATTTATAATGGACTACTTGGAGCACCCCTGCAGGGTTAAATCTTTTCGAGAGCCGTGCCCACGGTTATGTGGCGACTTGGAAATTTATAACCTCCGGTTGTAGAGAACTTGACACTAAATCTAATTAAAATACACCAACCGCGTGCGTAACCGTGATCGTCTCTTTTCGAGTAAGTTCGAGAAGAGAACACGGTGGGGGTTATGTTTGACTCGTAAGTTGGTGTTCAGGATCACTTCTTGATCATTACTAGATTGCGATCGTTATGCGTAGTTTACTCTTCTTATTCTTGTACTCGTAAGTTAGCCACCATACAAATGCCTAGTGCTTGCTGCAACCTCAACACTTAACCTTTACATACCCATTAAGCTTTGATAGTCTTGCTACCCATGGTAATGGGATTGCTGAGTCCTCGTGGCTCACAGTTTACTACAACAACAGATGCAGGTACAGGTAAAGCGATGCTTTGACGTGAGAGCGATGCATGTTTGCTTTTGGAGTTCTTCTTCTGCTTCTTCTTCTTCGTCGATCATAGGATGGGTTCCCTGTTGGCAGCCTGGGATTAGCAGGGTGGATGTCGTTCTTCTTTTTCCTTTGATTTCATCCGTAGTCGGATCCTGCTCTTCTGTATGTTGGTTGCTATGTATTGATGTATTCATGTATTCATGCTGTAGATTGTGGCGAGTGTAAGCCTTTATCTGGTATTCTCATCTATTCAGTACATGGTATGTTGTAATGATATCCACCTTGCGATGCGTCTTCGATATGCGTTTCTATCCTTAGTGGAGCTTTTGAGTTCCTTAAGGATAGGACCGCATATTGGGCGTGACAAGTTGGTATCAGAGCCTCGACCAACCGTAGGAGCCCCCTTGATTGATCGAACCGTTGGCGAGTATAGAAGAAAAAACTATTTTGAGTCTAGTTATATATCGGAGAGTAGGAATTCTTTTTACTCCTTATCCCTTTTGTCGCTCTGGTGAGGAATTGCGATGTAGGTGTTTTGATTCTACTACTCTTCTCACTCAATTTTTTTAGGATCACGCGGGTATTTTTGGAATCGTTGCGATATCAGTGTGACAGAATTTTGTTCTTGGTGCCTCCTGACCGTATGGATTGGACCCGGGGAGTTGAGCTCCAAGGGGTTCTTGTCACATTCGCTATCGTTCCAATTCCTGAATACCAGAGGACGCCGACATCGAAAGACTCTTCTATGTTGTTTGTGGTGAGATAACCTCGACGTCACCCAGTACTGGGGAGATAGTTCGGGAGTACTGCCACGGCTAGCATAGCGGATGTTTTTTCGAAGGTCTGAGGTAGACGAATTTGTGAAGTTTCTCGGTTGTGTGTTAAGGGTTGCGGATGCAGTTGCAGCTGATTAGGTTGTTGATTGCTGAGTAGGTTCCTGGACCCACAACCTGATCGCATAACCAAGAAGTTCCGGGAGTTCCTAGGTGGGAATTCAAGTAGTTACCTAGGATATCTTTCTGACAGATGCATAATATGAGATTGGGGTTCGACGTCTAGTGGTCCGCCTGCTCACGGTTGTTTTTACAGCGGTGCTCGTTGCGTCTTAAAGAACCCTTGTAGCTTTGCTATGGTTCGGGGACGCTTCGTAGTCTCGTACATTACCTTGTACGGATGGCCACTATAAGATCGAGCCCGTGTGGGCCCCACCACGAAAATTTCGGATGAAATCTCTATCATATGTTTGTTCCGGCTTATTCTCCAAGCCAAATCCTTTGTTTTGTTTTGCTGTGGTATTTGAGTTGCTTAGAAGTCAAGTGTTGATTCCATACCTTTCCTAAGCAGTGTTCTCATATTTCTATGGGAGTGCCAATCCTTTTGATCATCGACATTGTCATAGAAACTTCTTTTCAGCCGGTGTGCTTCTCTTCGAGTTAATTCAATCTTCTTCACCCTGTGCAAGATCAATTCTCAGTTTTCTCAACGGAGTTCATTCCATCCATCCTAAGTTGTCTTTATTTTTCCCACCCTCCCACCCTTTTTTCTTCGCGGAGTCAGAGATCTCAAATCGAGTATCCATTTTATTCATGAGAAGTATTTCCATTCTTTTCTTTAATGTTCTTAACCGGTGATTCTCATGAAGATGCTCAGGAGCTACAAGTTCATCATTATTCATTCTCGTTTTCTTCTCCGGTGGATTTAATTCAAGCTTTCGGTGTTGATCATTTCCCTTTCATTGATTCAAATATTTTCCCATGTTGGAAGTTCTTATCCAAGAATCTCGTGGATATTCACCTCTCTCTGTTTCTTCTCCAGAGTGCTGAAGATATCTCAGAAGATTCGTGTTTCCATTCAAGACCCGTTCGTTCTATTTTGATGTTTTTATTTCATGCAAGCCATTTAAATCTAACCGCTGCAATCTCTCTTTCAAGCAATCATTTCCAACGGTGTTTCTTTTGAGTGGGCCCATAACCCACAGGTATTTTCCCAGGATCTTACCTGGCTCTTCTAATTTTCCCGGAGTTATTCTCAAGATCTTTCAAGTGTGACGTAAGAATGAATTTTCATCAGTCAATTGTCTTCTTCGAGATTTCCTTCAAATCATTTCATTTTGATCCCAATCTTACTCTTTTCATTGTTTCAGAGTGTCTCAATAATTTTGGTCGTGTTCCTCGTCGTCTTCTCAGCATTGAAGACCGAAGAATAGTTTCTCATAAATTATATCCGTTCTCTTGAAGATTCGTGGTTCAAGCTTGTGGTTATCCTCTCAAATTGTTTCGAATCATGAGAAATCATTTTCATACCCATCCGGTGCATTTCAGGAGTTCTTTCCATTTTCGATTCTCCGAAGGCCGTCATTGTAGAAGAATTATTCATTCTCAATGTTCATCTGTCGTTCTCTAATTCTTCCGGTGCTTCATTCAAAGTATCCTCTAATCAGCTCGTGATCTCTTCGTTCTTGTATTTAATTCCCCTCAAGTATCTTCGTTCATTTCTAATTCTTCCCGGTGATTCATTCTCTTTTCTTCATTCGTTTTCAATTCTTACGGTGGTTCGTTCAAGATTCCTCTTCCTTTGTTATCATATCAATTCATTTGTTCTTTCAAAATCCTACCGGTGGTTCATCGAAGACCTTTCCAAGTTTGCGCTATCCCTCGCCTCAATCTTTTCAAGAAGAATAAATGGCACGCCAATCCATTGTTTGTCATCAATTTAAGTTGATGAAGGGTAAGCATGACATAATTCTTATTCTGATTTCATCGAGGTGATTTAATTCCTTCTTTGGAGTTTATCCATGTTGAATAAATTATCGGTTCCAATTTGTTCATCTTTCTTTTCCGGAGTTCCATGTTTTTCATTTATCTCATTACGAAGCTCCATCTAAATCATTGTAAGGCTTCAATCTTATTCTTTTCAACCTTCATTTCTTTTCTAGCATCCTTTTCGTTTCCGGAGTTCTTCCAAGAGGTTCTTCACGGTGGTTCATTAAGGATTTAATTCATTCTTGAAGTGTTCTTCAAGATTCTTGTTGGAGCTCAAGTATTCTTCATCTCGCATTCCGAAGTGCTATTCTTTCTACCTTATCTTTTGAGGTGGTTTTCTGTCATTCTTGACAATTTTCCTTCATGTTTTATGATTCACAAGTTGTCAGGAATGAATTTAAACCCATCATTTTTCTCTTCGTTCAGATCTTTTCAACCGATCATTTTCCTTGTTGGAGTTATCTTGGTATAAATTTCACCTAAAGCCTATCCTAAGGACTGTTGCTATTGTGGTGCTTATCAATGATCCAAGCTTCTCCTTCTCTTCTCGGTGAAAGAGGTTTTCATCTCTTCGATATCTCAAGCAATCAGTTCTTTCCGTTAGTGGCCGGTTGTCACCTCATAATTTTGAGATGTTTTCCATCAGCCCACAACAAGCTTGTTCTTTTCGTTGTTGATTTTCCAACAACTCCATTCATTCTTTCGTTGTAAGGATGCTTTTCAAATTCAATTGTCGTAGTAGTTGTCATTTTCTTCTCCGTTCTTTTCTTTCCAATGATTTAGTTTCTATTCTTTCGTTCCGGAGGCATTGTGATGTTGCTCTCTTCGACCCATCATCTCGTTATGTCATGATCATGTTCTTTCCTTGATTATCAGTTTTACCGGAGTATTGTGTCCTCTTTTCAAGTTATTTTCATCTTATCAAGCTTTGCTTCTCTTTTCTACCGGAGTGTTGTCCAAATTCTTCTCTTCCTTGTCTATCCCGTTTCAACCGGAGTGGTTTCAAATTCTTTCTTCTCCATTGAGCTCGTCATTCATATCCTTGCAACCTCCAAGTTTCTCATGGTGTTTCTTGTTCCCTCTTTTCTAACGAAGTGGTTTCCAATTCGTTCATCTCCTTTGTCAACATTTTATGTCTTTGCAACCCTTTCTCATGCCTTTGCAACCTCGAAGGGTCTTCGGTTTCACTCCTTTATCAAGACGCAACTTAGTTTTACCTCTTCTCTCCGTTTTCATCCCTAGATCTCGGGGCGAGTCTCTTGTAAGTGGGGGAGAGTTGTAACAGCCCGAGACCGACACGCCAGATGCCTTCCATGTTTTTCGTTATAGCCGCGTTAATTATTAGTTTGTTGCATTCATCATGTCATCATGCGCATTGCATCCTCATGTTTTCATAAAACTTGCATCCGTTCGTAGTTGCCGCTTCTCCTTGTTGCCTTTCGTTGACCGTTCCGAGACCAACCGGACCGCTCTTTTCTCTCTTTTCTCTGAGCCCAACAAAACCCCCCTTGTCTCTGTGGCCTTTTGTCAGACCATGTTGTCTTCGATTTCCCCTATCGTCTAATGTCCAGCCTCTCTGCACAGTGCACAGACCCCCTCGCATGCGCGTCCAAAACATTCCCTAACCCGAACCGCCTGGTCGTGACCGATGGTTCCGGATCAATCCCAAAACACCCCCAAACATCTTCCCTAGCCTTTTATCTCGGCCGTCCGATCTAAATCGGAGGGTCCAGATAGCCCCTAACCTAACCCACTTGCTATATATAGTCAGTCCAACCCTAGACCTAGCCGTCCCATCCATCCAATCCTCCTCGCGCCGCCAGCCGACCAGCTCCCTTCTTCCTCGGGATCCACCTCGAGCCAATCCCCAACTCCCTGTAGCCGCCACTCCTCTGCTCCTCGATTTGCGCGTCCGGCCAGCCAGAGCAGCCCCTCCATCCAACCCCACCTCACCCGCTGCCTCCTCCCGCGAGCCTACTCCCACCTCGTGCCGTCCCCGCCGTCCACCAGCAGCAGTAGCACCGGCAACCGGAGTGGCCAACTCCGGGGACCACGACCCCGACTCTGGCCGCCCTCACCGCGTCTGTCCTCTGCCCGAGCCCCTGTCTAGAACCGCCTGCAGCATCCCGAGCGCCCGAGGAGAGGAGCTCCTCGAGAACCTTCGCCGCTTCCCATGGCACCGCAGACCAATGGAGCGCCAGCAGCAACGCCGGGTCGCTGCCCTGCTCTCTCCCTTCTCCATCTTTTCCCTCTCTCTCCCGTAACTCTTTTTCTCTCCGTCTTTGATTCTCACAGATAACCCGAAGCCCCATGGCGCCCCCGTGGAGACGTGCCATCTCCCGCCTGCCCGCGCCCAAGCGGAGCTCGCCTCCATCGGCCGACTGCAAGCAGCAGCGCCGTCGCAGGCAAGGTGAGCCACGCCGCTGCCCCACACGTCACTCCCATCCCTCTCTGTTCCTCTCTCATCTCGACATTTCTCTCTCTGTTGCATCAGATCGAAGCCGCTCGAGAACCGCCATGGATGGCTACCCCCGCGCCCGAGCTCCATCCGCCGCCGCCGTTGCCCGGAACCGACGCCGGCCGACTGGATCCGCCCCGTTCCGGCCGGTTCCCGCCGACCCCGTCGCCAGAACCTCTTGTGTTGCCGTCTTCTGCATCGCCTTGAACCAGCTGCTGCCTCTGTTCTTCAGTAACGAGCAGCAGCAGCTCGCTCGCCTCGCGTTGACCACGCAAGGCCCAGCCGCTGCAGCTTCCGCTGCGCCGACCGTGCCGAGGCCCATGGGTGAGCACCCGGCCACCCCTTTCCCCTATCCAGCGTCTGTGAGTGCTGGGTAGTATCCAGCGCCCGAGCCGGTGCATGTTGGGCCAGTCAGTTTCAACCCAGCATAGTTTTTTTTTCCCGTTCTGCGAATTTATCAAATATCCAGGACATTACAGTTTTTCAGAAAATTCCCTCTAGATCATGCATCTAATAACTCCACAACCGTGCATCGGATTAAAATGATCTATCTTTGTAAGATGCTTAGAATTTCATGTACTTTCATAATATGCAACTTTCATCCATGTTAAAAATGTATAAAATTGTTGTTTGCATTAATTTGCTTAAATGACATGTTAAAATGGTTTATTTCATAACTAAATAACCGTAGCTCCGAATTAAATAAACTTTATATGTAAATGGGGTAGAAAAATGTGTAGATTAACATGGTGCACTTTATTTTCCTGTTTAACAACTCTAAAATATGATTTAGACCAGAACATTACCAAATTTGAAATTTGCATATGAGGATTTTCTGGAATTGTTTTGTGTTGTTTCCGGCCTCATTTAAATTGCCTAGATAGGTAGATTAATTATGCTTCATCTCTTGCCATGTTTAACAATATTTAAACGGGATTGAACTAAATAATTGTTGTGGAGTTTCGTCAATATGCAACTCGTTGCATATTGAGCTTCACTTAATGTGTAGTATTTGGTTGTTGCATCTTGCCATGCCATGCCTCGTTAAACCGGACATGCATCATACTTGGTTGTGCATTATGCCATGATTATGTTTGCTTGTTTACCATGTTGTTTGCTTCTTTCCGGTTGTGCTTCTTCTCGATAGTTCCGGTTATGTTTCGGAGTGAGGATTCGTTCGACTACGCTTGTTCGTCTTCTTCATGGATTTGATCTTCTTCCTAGCGGGATTTCAGGCAAGATGACCATTACCTTGGATATCACTATTATCTTTGGTTGCTAGTTGTCTCGTTGCTATCGCTATGTCTCGCTACCTACCACTTGTTTGTCAGCCTCCCAAATTGCCATGATACAGCCTCTAACCTTCCACCATCCCAGCAAACCGTTGTTTGGCTATGTTACCGCTTTGCTCAGCCCCTTTCTTATAGCGTTGCTAGTTGCAGGTGCAGTTTCAGGTTGTTCCATGTTGGGACATGGATATCATGGGATATTACAATATCTTTTATTTAATTAATGCATCTATATACTTGATTGTGTGTGGAAGGCTCGGCCTTTTGCCTGGTGTTTTGTTCCACTCATGCCACCCTAGTTTCCGTAATACCGGTGTTATATTCCTTGATGAGCGGTTCTAACACATGTGGGGCATATGGAAACCCCCCTGATCATTCGTTTTAGGATAAACTTCTCCAGCAAGGCCCAACATTGGTTTTACCATTTGCCTAATAACAACTAAAACTTACATAGGGACTTACCGGACCCCGTGGATAATTAATCAACAACCTCGGGCCAGTGCTCCTCATGAGTGTTGGTCCAAACTAGAGCAGCTTGCAGCGCCGCCCGGGGCAACTCGTGGACTTGGTCGTTGTAACCATAGCTCATCCGCCGTGTCCTGAGAACGAGATACGTGGCTCCTATCGGGATCGTCGACACGTCGGGAGGTCTTGCTGGTTTAGTTTTACCTTTTACGAGTGGCTTGTCCACCGGGATTCCTTATCGTAAGCATCGTGTTATCATGGTGTGAGGATGTTCCATCGGATGCGTGTGGTAATTTATAATGGACTACTTGGAGCACCCCTGCAGGGTTAAATCTTTTCGAGAGCCGTGCCCGCGGTTATGTGGCGACTTGGAAATTTATAACCTCCGATTATAGAGAACTTGACACTAAATCTAATTAAAATACACCAACCGCGTGCGTAACCATGATCGTCTCTTTTCGAGTAAGTTAGAGAAGAAAACATGGTGGGGTTATGTTTGACTCGTAAGTAGGTGTTCAGGATCACTTGTTGATCATTACTAGATTGCGATCGTTATACGTAGTTTACTCTTTTTATTCTTGTACTCGTAAGTTAGCCACCATACAAATGCCTAGTGCTTGCTGCAACCTCACCACTTAATCTTTCCATACCCATTAAGCTTTGATAGTCTTGCTACCCATGGTAATGGGATTGCTGAGTCCTCGTGGCTCACAATTTACTACAACAACAGATGCAGGTACAGGTAAAGCGATGCTTTGACGTGAGAGCGATGCATGTTTGCTTTTGGAGTTCTTCTTCTGCTTCTTCTTCTTCGTCGATCATAGGATGGGTTCACGGTTGGCAGCCTGGGATTAGCAGGGTGGATGTCGTTCTGCTTTTTCATTTGATTTCATCCGTAGTCGGATCCTGCTCTTCTGTATGTTGGTTGCTATGTATTGTTGTATTCATGTATTCATGCTGTAGATTATGGCGAGTGTAAGCCTTTATCTGGTATTCTCATCTATTCAGTACATGGTATGTTGTAATGATATCCACCTTGCAAAGCGTCTTCAATATGCGCTTCTATCTTTAGTGAAGCTTTCGAGTTCCTTGACGATAGGACCGCATACTATGCGTGACAGGTACCCACGGCCTTGGCATCGCCAACACCACTGGCGCTCAACCTGCTCGACGCCCTCCACATTTATTTTCTTCCCAGATGCCGTCTCATGGGCCCTCGAGGTCTGATTCCCGTGTCCGAGCGCGACATGCAGGCCGTTGTGCAGGCATACCGCACCGATTGGTGGATCGGCTCCAGCAGGCCCCATTTTTCCCTTCGTCCTCCATGCCCCATGCCACCCTGACGCCCAAGGTCACGGTGTGCTCTCTGTGCATGTTTGTGTGCGCTCCTCCTGCGTGCGTACTTGGCTCGCGTGCCTGTCTGTGAGAGGTGCGTGGTTGCTGATGGAAAGTACGGCTTCCTGGCCAGTGCTGATTGTTTGCTATTGCAACAGCTGCTGATTTTGCTGCTACTTAATACTTCCCTATACAACAATTGAGGTGACTAATTGTTATATCTTCTTTAATATTTCTCAAGATTAGATTCTCTTTTGTGCTCTCTATTGCGAAATTACTTAATATACGCCCTCCACAGTTTTACTATTTGGGGATGACATTTTTGACAAAAAGCATGGCATTTCGTTTATTTTAGGTCATTTTTCATCGAAAAACTGCGACCATCAGATCTTGATCCTATGGTCCATGGGGAGTTCGCTGGGATTTCGTCCACAGGCATTACCGTATTTTTAACATTGCCATCTTCATCTTTGTATGATTTTGGTATCGCAAAATTAATAGTGATCTCAAAGTTCTCCTACAATACAATGCATCTTTTTTTTGAAAAAGAGGATAACCCCCGGCCTCTGCATCGAGCGATGCACACAACATCTTTATTGCATTATTCAACAAGGTCTTACAAAATAAATACATGAATCAACCCAAAGCTACCTTCCTGGCGAAAACTGTCGCCCTACCTACAAGGTTGATGATGTGTCCTGACCACAATACAATGCATCTGGTCTGTTTTCTCTTGGCAATGGCACTGCCATTCCAATCTTTTCCAAAAAAAAGAGGATGGATGTGTGATTGTGAAAGCAACCACACCACAAACAGAAGGAAGTGGCAAGACTGAGACAATACAGGATGATCCCTAGAACAACGGCAATGCATCTGGTCAAGAGTTATGATTGTGCTTCAGTTTATGTATGCTGGCATTTAATAAAGAGGCAACACCTACGAGTGTTTTGATGATTAGTTAAAGTCTGACCATGCCTAGCAATTATCTGTAAGCGAGACTGCGATTTTAAGATGTGTTCTTGCTTTTTGCCTTGATCAGATTTTGTCTTATTTTTCCTACTAGTAAGCGTGCACATGCAACGCACGTTTTGACTAAAATTAATACCGGATGCGAGAATTCAAATGCATAGGAAAATAATTTGATACTCCCTCTCCATTAATTTGGACAAGTGTATCTTTTATTTCAAAACTCAAACTTTTCTTTCTTTGACAAATGTAATCCATAAGTAATATTGACACTTTAAACGATGTGTGAGGACTAAATGTACTTCATTAGAAAAAACAATATGTATCTAAAAAAAAGAAACAATATGTTCGATTCAAGGGCGACCAGAAAAAAAAGATACAACCATCAACTTAGCTTGCACTCATCTTTAAACTCCACTATTACTAAATGAATTGATCCCTAAGAATAGCAAGCTAGACCCATTGACTATTATCCGACGTCGAGAAGCAAACACAAAACCATTAATCTTTAGATCTGCTATTTTGTCCAGGCTGAGTGTCATCGCTCATATAATGCAAGATTTGATCCCAGCAAAATGCCCATGATGCAACATCTCATCAAGACATGTTCATCACCAACCAAAGACCAAAAGGCCAGGGCAATTTATTGGGCTGTAAAAAGAAGTTCTGTAGAACCATCATAATATAGGTGCTTACAACGCTATTGCCACATAAGAGTGGATGACTGAAAGTGTATCCAATAGAATGTACAGTTATGACAAATTTAAAAAATAGTTCCCAATTCTCTAGCTAGCTTAACCTTGAACTAATGTACATATTCAGGAATCCAATGATCATACTTACACTACAGTCCATGCTGCAAATTAAATTTGAAAATGATGATGGACACCTTGGCATTGATTTCTGGATGGCTTAACCTTGTAGTAATATAGATAACAAAGATGGTTTTGATAAGAGTGTTTTTACTTTCCCCTAGCAATGCATCTCCTGTTCCCTACAAATATTAAGGCATAATAAGCTACAAATAGATGATCACATAATAAGCTACAAATAGATGGTAGCATTCTTGCATGCAGCTGCAACATAAAAGAGTGAAGCAAAGAGACAAGAAATAATAAAAAGAAAGAGTACCATAATCGTTTATATTAGTTCAATAGAATTGTTGTGCTGCATAACACATGTAGAAATCAGAAAAATGAAAAGGATTAGTAGTCAAAGGAATGAGAAATGTCATGGATATACAAGAAACTTTTTTCATCACTCCGAGAAATCTCCATGCACAAGTTCTTGGTGCTTTTTCCAGTGGGATCTTATCCTAGTTTGGCTTGGTCAATGCAACTGGCGGCAGATCAAAATGAAGTACATCAGTTTTAACCACGTATTTATATATATGGCACACATGATAAAAAAACTCACAGCAAAAAAAAGACATTGTAATGTCAATGTTGTCATAACTCAACAAAGGTAGTGTGGAAGAAAAAAATATGGAGCAGCAAATGTGAGCACCTAGCAGACCAGTGAAATCAATCATTTGCTCCTTCCCTCCGGTAAGGAGTGCTTTTATTTACATTAAGAGAAACATGTCTCGCTTATCGGAGGCACTTTCTGTATCGCTCCTTCTCTCTCACAATTTTAAGTTTCTTTACTACATACACACATTTTGTCTTCCCTAGACAAACGAAAAACTAATATACTTAAAACTCACATGAGCATCCAATCCAGCCACTGCAAGTTTATACACAAAACAAATTGAATCAGCATCACCTTTACAAGTGTAGCATTCACCTATCTGCAATTCTAAATCAAAATAGGTATAAGGAACAAACAACCAGGAAACATAGGAGTCACACATTAAAATAAAAAAGTCTCTTGAAGTTGCAATAGTTACCAGCATGATTTATTCTGCTTCATCCGCTCTAACCAAACCAAACCAATCATTGACGCTATGCTTCTAGCCTTTAGCTCAACAATCTAAGCAATAAATTGTTTGCTTACACTTGTATGTACATTCAGAAAGGATGGTAGAACAGAAGATAACATAACTTTCCATGACACATTTGGCCTGAACCATCCTCGTCATCTATAGTCTCGCTTGCAGCAGGCTGTTTCTCAATACTTTTAAACAATGAGCTCGGCCAGCCTTCCATAAAAAGAATTCTACTCAAAATGGCAGATGAATTTGACAGGGCAACATAACAATAGATCTGTAATTATTTAACGCTGAGATGGCAAATGATTAAAAAAAATATCCCAGCCATTTCTTCTATAATACTATATATGCAATCTTCAGAATGCCACAGATTACAAACCTTGGGAACCTAAAGACTTTTATTGAAATTTAGTCATTCATGTCAACTGAAGAGAAATAAATATTCTGCCTTTACCAAAGATAGTAGCATTATATATGAAGAGAAGTATAACTCATAATATACAATGGTTTGCTAGCTATACTATACAATAATCAATGCTGAGTTGTTTGTGACACTGCATCTTCTCCTGAACATTGCTATTTCGTACAAATGGATTGATCAAGGAGTTGGGATGATCATGTTCATGCTCTCACTGGAACCCAGCCAAATGTTATTATATACGACATTATTCTGGTAAAAATTAGAGAAATTTAGAGTTTATGCACATGGATATCCAATTCTCCATTTTCAATGATCAAACCATCTACAGCGAGCTGAACATTTCCCTTTGGAACAGAAATAATAGAAATAAACACCAAATGGAAATTCTTAGAACACTTGCATTTCGGTGATCGACAGGAAAGTGACCAGAGGGTGACATGGATCAAACAAGCAGCATCAGACACCCGCAAAAAAAGCAAGCAGCATCAGAGTCTTCAACATGCACTAGTACAAAACAGGGCATTGGTCCAGGCCAGATCAGAGCAACAGTCCCGGTTCTGTTACGAACTGGGACTAATGCGTTCATCAGTCCTGGTTCGAGCGGCCAGGACGCCGGCCGGGCCTCTGCAGGCACCAGTCCCGGTTCGGCTGGGACCTTTAGTCCCGGTTCCAGCCACCAACCGGGACTAAAGGGCCTCCCTCCTGGCGCAACCCCTTTAGTCCCGGTTGGTGTCTGGAACCGGGACTAAAGGTCAGTCTTCAGTCCCGGTTCTACCCACGAACTGGGACTAAAGAGATGCCTATATATACCCCGCCCCCGCCGCTCACTCCTCTGTGTTTTGGCCGGCCAGCGTGTGCAGGGTGTGTGCTCTTTCTGTTCTCACCTCCTATGCACATGAGGTGTTCGATGAAATGCCCGAGTCACACTTAAGCTTTCTCCTCTCCAAGCTCGACCTCCCAGCTCCATTTTTCCCAAGATTTGTCTAGGTTTGGCGGTGCACCAACTACACAAGTGTTCTAAAAGGTTAGCAACTTCATCGTTTCATCTCTCACTGCTAGTTTAGCTCATTTCAAATGATGTAGAAGCAGAGTGGTTTGTGGGTTTTAGTGGAGGAGTGTATGTGGGAGTTCTTTTGATTTAGATGCACAATTTGAGCTGAAATTAACTTATTAGAGTCTGCACATGTGTAGGGTGCCGTCTCCGTCCCCATCCTCACCGCCGTCGATCGCCCGCGCCGATCTCGTCGCCGGCACCACCGTCGTGAGCCTCTTGTTCTTATCTTCTTTTTAAAAGGAAAAAATTCTTACTTGTATGATTTAGATAGATACTTGTATAATTTTCTTACTTTTATTATTGTTTGTTATTATATAGTGCCATGACTTTGGTATCCGCCCCCGTCGGCCCTCGTCTTGTCTATGATTCGGATGTGGTATATTATCTTTTATTATGATTTGTTTCATTTAGTGTTTATGACAATTATGCCGACAAACGTGACATAGATGTTTTTATCTAGGAGGTATGTGAACCGGAAATTCCAACCGACCCTCTTGTCGAGAGGTTAAATTTAGTTGAAAAAGAAAACAATTACTTGAAGAAAAAATTGAAAAGAATTGAGGAGGAGAAGATGGAATTGGAGTTGCATGTTGCCGATGTCATCGATGATCACAAGATCAAGATGGATGCAATGCGCTTGAAGATTAGAAAGATTAGAAAATATGCCATTCATAATGAGGCTTGGTATCATTATGCCGTTGGATCAATTGTTACCTTAGTTGCGATTATGATTGCATTTGTTGTTGTTTTTCATAGTTTCAATGTATGTTTTAATTAGATGCTCTAGAGAGCTATATGTTGTTCTATGAGAACTATATATGTATCAACTTTATGTATTTATTTTTTTAGTAATAACATTTGATCACTATTGTACTTTGGTTTTAATGTGATGATGAACTTGTATTAATTTAGTCACTTCTCTATTCATGATGTTCTGTAATGGTTTTTGATACACTTAATTATATTATGTACGCAGATGAACCGGCAATGGATGTACGGTGACCGACGCACCTCCGAGTATCTTGAGGGCCTGCATAAATTTCTCGAAGTGGCTGAGGCAAACAAGCAGAATGGTTTTATGTATTGTCCATGCTTTGTCTGTGAGAATACGAAGGATTACTCTAACTTGAAAACCCTTCACGTCCACCTGCTTGAGAAGGGTTTCATGCCACACTATAATGTTTGGACCAAGCACGGAGAAAGAGGGGTTATGATGGAAGACAACGAAGAAGAAGAGGATGATGACAACTATCCCCCTGAATACGGTGATACTGCAACGGGGGAAGCTGAAGATCAAGAGGAACCAGACGATGTGCCCGATGATGATCTTCGTCGGGTCATTGTTGATGCAAAGAGACAATGCCAAAGTGAAAGGGAGAAGTTGAAGTTCGATCGCATGTTAGAGGATCACAAAAAAGGGTTGTACCCAAATTGCGAAGATGACAACACAAAGCTCGGTACCACACTGGAATTGCTGAAATGGAAGGCAGACAATGGTGTATCTGACAACGGATTTGGGAAGCTACTGAAAATAATGAAGAAGAAGCTTCCAAAGGATAACGAATTGCCCGACAGTACGTACGAAGCAAAGAAGGTTCTATGCCCTCTAGGATTCGAGGTGCAGAAGATACATGCATGCCCTAATGACTGCATCCTCTACCGCGGTGAGTACGAGGATTTGAACGCATGCCCGGTATGCGGTGCATTGCGGTATAAGATCAGACGAGATGACCCTGGTGATGTTGAGGGCGAGCGCCCCAGGAAGAGGGTTCCTGCCAAGGTGATGTGGTATGCTCCTATAATACCACGGCTGAAATGTCTGTTCAGAAACAAAGAGCATGCCAAGTTGATGCGATGGCACAAAGAAGACCGTAAGAAAGACGGGAAGTTGAGAGCACCCGCTGACGGGTCGCAGTGGAGAAAAATCGAGAGAAGGTGGGGGGACTTTGCAGGTGACGCAAGGAACGTATGGTTTGGTTTAAGTGCAGATGGCATTAATCCTTTTGGGGAGCAGAGCAGCAATCATAGCATCTGGCCCGTGACTCTATGTATCTATAACGTTCCTCCTTGGTTGTGCATGAAGCGGAAGTTCATTATGATGCCAGTGCTCATCCAAGGCCCTAAGCAACCCGGCAACGACATTGATGTGTACCTAAGGCCATTAGTTGAAAAACTTTTGCAGCTGTGGAATGGAGAAGGTGTACGTGTGTGGGATGAGCACAAACAGGAGGAATTTGACCTACATGCGTTGCTGTTTGTAACCATCAATGATTGGCCAGCTCTTAGTAACCTTTCAGGACAGACAAACAAGGGATACCACGCATGCACGCACTGTTTAGATGACACCGAAAGTATATATTTGGAGAAATGCAGGAAGAATGTGTACCTGGGACATCGTCGATTTCTTCCGACCAACCATCAATGTCGAAAGAAAGGCAAACATTTCAAAGGTGAGGCAGATCACCGGAAGAAGTCCGCCCTCCGTACTGGTGATCACATACTTGATATGGTCAAGGATTTACAAGTAATCTTTGGAAAGGGTCCTGGCGGACAATCTGTTCCGAATGACGCTGAGGGACGCGCACCCATGTGGAAGAAGAAATCTATATTTTGGGACCTACCCTATTGGAAAGACCTAGAGGTCCGCTCTGCAATCGACGTGATGCACGTGACGAAGAATCTTTGCGTGAACCTGCTAGGCTTCTTGGGCGTGTATGGGAAGACAAAAGATACACCGGAGGCACGGGAGGACCAGCAACGTCTGCACGAAAAAGACGGCATGCATCCAAAGCAGTATGAAGGTCCTGCTAGCTACGCTCTTACCAAAGAAGAGAAGGAAATCTTCTTTGAATGCCTGCTCAGTATGAAGGTCCCGTCTGGCTTCTCGTTGAATATAAAGGGAATAATAAATATGGCAGAGAAAAAGTTCCAGAACCTAAAGTCTCATGACTTCCACGTGATTATGACGCAACTGCTTCCGGTTGCATTGAGGGGGCTTCTACCGGAAAACATTCGATTAGCCATTGTGAAGCTATGTGCATTCCTCAATGCAATCTCTCAGAAGGTAATCGATCCAGATATCCTACCAAGGTTAAAGAATGATTTGGTGCAATGTCTTGTCAGTTTCGAGCTGGTGTTCCCACCATCCTTCTTCAATATCATGACGCACGTCCTAGTTCATCTAGTCGACGAGATTGCCATTCTGGGTCCTGTATTTCTACACAATATGTTCCCCTTTGAGAGGTTCATGGGAGTCTTAAAGAAATATGTTCGTAACCGTGCTAGGCCAGAAGGAGGCAACTCCATGGGCCATCAAACAGAGGAGGTCATTGGGTTTTGTGTTGACTTTATTCCTGACCTTAACCCGATTGGTCTCCCTCAATCGCGGTATGAGGGGAGACTGACTGGAAAAGGCACGCTAGGAGCGGATGCAATAATATGTAGGGACGGGCATTCTTGGGCTCAAGCACACTACACAGTTCTACAGAATTCTACCTTGGTGACCCCGTATGTCAATGAACACAAGAATTTTCTGCGCTCCAAACAGCCGGAGCAGTGTGACGACTGGATTACATGTGAACACATCAGGACTTTCGGCAGTTGGTTGCAAACACATCTCATGGGTAACAACATTGTTGGAGATGAGCTGTACTCGTTGGCTAGGACACCATCTTTGACTGTATTGACTTACCAAGGGTACGAGATAAATGGGAATACATTTTACACGATCGCCCAAGATCAAAAGAGCACCAACCAAAACAGTGGTGTCCGCTTTGATGCAGCAACCAACAGGGGAAAGGACACATATTATGGTTACATAGTGGACATATGGGAACTTGACTATGGACATGATTTTAAGGTCCCTTTGTTTCGGTGCAAATGGGTCAATCGGTCAGGAGGCGGGGTACAGGTAGACCCGCAGTACGGAATGACAACAGTGGATCTCAACAATCTTGGGTACACAGACGAACCATTCGTCCTAGCCAATGATGTGGCACAGGTTTTCTATATGAAGGACATGTCTACCAAACCGAGAAAAAGAAAAGATAAGGAAGCGAATACATCATACGATGAGCCAAAGCGCCACATAGTTCTTTCAGGGAAAAGAGACATCGTGGGAGTGGAGGGCAAGACAGACATGTCTGAAGATTATGAAAAGTTTCATGAAATTCCTCCCTTCAAAGTGAAGGCTGACCCAAGCACCCTGTTAAACGATGAAGATTATCCATGGTTACGGCGCAATAAGCAAGGGACACGCGCGAGGAAAAAGTGAAGACTTTATCTCCACAACTATTCTGATGATGGCTTTGATCTAGAATATCACTGCAGTTACATGTCAAGAAATGAAATGCCTTTTGTAACATATGAGTTTTCGTCCGAAACCGTGATACTTCGAAAGAGATTGTCCATTTTGTACACGAAGTGCATCCAGTTTTTGCCGTAACCCTCTCAACTTTTTAGCACATGCTATGTGGGTGAAATGATGATACCATGCCAACTTTCAACCTTTTCAGAGTTCATTTGTACTGCTTTTCAATTTCAGGGTCATTTAGCTCAAAGAATGAATTAATAGCAAAAAGAATGAATCAAAAAGCTTTTATAAAACTCTAATAGCAAAAGAATGAACTAAAAAGTTTTCATATAATTCTAATAGCAAAAAGAATGAACTAAAAAGAATCAATTAAATATAATATTTTTCAATAGCAAAAATAATCAACTAAAAATAATCAAAATAATATTAATTATCAAAGTATTTATTTGTTAAAAACTTTAATAGTAAAAAGAATTTTCATAAAGTATTTTTTGTTACAAACTTTAATAGAAAACTAAAAAGCTTAGAATTAATAGCAAAAAGAATGAATCAAAAAGCTTTTATAAAACTCTAATAGCAAAAAGAATGAACTAAAAAGTTTTCATATAATTCTAATAGCAAAAAGAATGAACTAAAAAGAATCAATTAAATATAATATTTTTCAATAGCAAAAAGAATCAACTAAAAATAATCAAAATAATATTAACTAAAATTATCAAAGTATTTATTTGTTAAAAACTTAATAGTAAAAAGAATTTTCATAAAGTATTTTTTGTTACAAACTTTAATAGAAAACTAAAAGGCTTAGAATTAATAGCAAAAAGAATGAATCAAAAAGCTTTTATAAAACTCTAATAGCAAAAAGAATGAACTAAAAAGTTTTCATATAATTCTAATAGCAAAAAGAATGAACTAAAAAGAATCAATTAAATATAATATTTTTCAATAGCAAAAAGAATCAACTAAAAATAATCAAAATAATATTAACTAAAATTATCAAAGTATTTATTTGTTAAAAACTTTAATAGTAAAAAGAATTTTCATAAAGTATTTTTTGTTACAAACTTTAATAGAAAACTAAAAAGCTTTTATAAAACTCTAATAGCAAACTAAAATAACATAAAAAATAAAAAAATGCCGCCTACTAGGCCACCACGGCCTGCATACGACTAGAAACCCATATTTACATGGGCCAGGATGCAGGCCCGCGGGCCGAGCAGGCACAACATGGCAGTGACAAAGGTTAGGCATATACTGCCTGCAATAGAGAGGAGCTCGACAGCTCGGTCACAGCGAGGCTTATGAACCAGTGGAGGCGCCTCTCGACTAGCGAGGTGGGACTAAACATTTGGCTGCGGCAGCACAGCCCTTTAGTCCCGGTTGGTGGCTCCAACCGAGACTAAAGGCCCCCCTTTAGTCCCGGTTGGTGACACCAACCGGGACTAAAGGTCCTTTTCAGCAGCCGAAAGGGCGGGAAGCAAAGGGCTTTAGTCCCGGTTGGTGGCTCCAACCGGGACTAAAGGGGAACCTTTAGTCCCGGTTGGAGCCACCAACCGGGACTAAAGGGTTGGGTATATAACCACGCACTTGGAAAAATTTCCAATTCCCCACCCATTTCTTCGATCTCTCCTCCTCTCCCCCGACGGCGCCATCGACCACCTCGACGCCGTCAGGCTGCCCGACCTCGCCGTCGCCTCCCTGAGCCCTGCCTTGCCCCGACGCCCTCGCCGTGCCCTGCTCCGACGCCCTCGCCGCGCCCTGCCCCGACGTCGTCGTCGCCGAGCCCCTGCCCCGACGCCGTACGTCCGCCGCGCGCTTCCCTCATCGCCGGCCCTCCAGCTCCATCGCCCCTGCCCCGACGCCGTCCCCGTGCGCTCCCCTCGTCGCCGGCCATCGCCATCCCTGCTCGGGCTCCCCTCCTCGTCTTGCAAGGTAGTTTTTTCTGTAGTAATTTTTTTTTCTGTAGATGCATGTTAGATGATGATTTTTTTATGCTTTGATGATGATGATAGATGATAGATGATGATAGATGATTTTCTGTAGTAATTTTGTTAGATAATTTTTTCTATAGTAATTTTGTGTTAGATGATTTGTTGTTAGATGATGATGATGATAGATGATAGATGATGATGATGATGATAGATGATTTTCTGTAGTAATTTTTTCTGTAGTAATTTTGTTAGATAATATTTTCTGTAGTAATTTTGTGTTAGATGATTTGTTGTTAGATGATGATGATGATAGATGATAGATGATGATGATGATGTGATAGATGATTTTCTGTAGTAATTTTTTCTGTAGTAATTTTGTTAGATAATTTTTTCTGTAGTAATCTTGTTAGATGATTTGTTGTTAGATGATGATGATAGATGATATAGATAGATGGAATGCTAATGCCATGCTAATTTTCACTCGATGGAATTACAGGTTGTGGTGTTTGCATCTCCGTGGTCACTGATCGTCCCTCCGCTGTTCGACAAAAGATGTCCATTTGTTGAGTTGTGTATTAATCATCTTGTGTATAAATCTTGTATTCATTTTGTATTCATCTTGTGTATAAATATTGTATTCATCAAATATCGTCGTAACTTCGACATGAGGGGGGAGGAGTCCTCGACGATCGTCTATGTTTGCCACTAATCCATCTCTCATGGTTGTCTATTGCCATGTTGTAATATTTGCAGAAACTATGGACGGCAGAGATAGAGAACAAGATAGGACGACTCATTAGATATGATTCTAGATAATGTCCAATGCCTCATATCGCGAATGTTGTTCATTGACTTCGACATGAGGGGGGGGGGGGTCGTTAAAACATAACCCTGATAATTTCAGTATAACTTCGACATGAGGGGGGAGGGGGTCGTTAAAACATAACCCCGATAATCCACTAATCCATTGCTCATATGCATATGATTCCTTGTCGTGATTAGGTCTATGTTTGACACTAATCCATCTCTCATGGTTGTATATTGCCATGTTGTAATATTTGCAGAAACTATGGACAGAGACTTAGAAAAAGAAGAGTTGTTGGGGGATATAATCCGCGACGGAGGTGATCCCTTGTCGTTTCTCAGTGACACCGATGGTGAGGAAGGAGATCATGACGGCTCCGGTGATCGAGTGGAGGAGGAAGGAGATCATGACGGCTCCGGTGACCGAACGGAGGAGCAAGGAGATCATGACGGCTCAGGTGACCGAACGGAGGAGGGAGCCTTAACTGTTGCAAAGTCCGGCGAGGTATATATACATATATTAATTAAGCCTCTGCTGACTTGATGCATTAATTGTTTTGTCTGTACATATATTAACGCTTCTTTCTTCTTTTAATTAGCCATCCGGATCGAGCCAAACTTCCGTAAGGAGACGAGGCCCGAAGAAAAGGTTGCGCCAGGATGAAAGGTTCACGATCGAAGAAGTCAGTCGAGATGGCCAACCGATTGCTCCCAAGCGGAGCAGGGACACATTTATACATCAGTGCAGAGTGGTTGTTAGGGACCGCGTCCCGATCAGCATCCAAGAATGGAATAAGAAGAAGGACCCTGAAGTTTCTTATGTCCAGGATAGACAGAAAGATGATCTTTGGACCTCGCTGATGACAAATTTCAGCCTACCGCCAGAGGCGGATCCGAATAAGGTCAAGGCATTTGCTCTTAAGAAGATGGCAGAACTATTCAAGAACTGGAAGAAAGATTTGAACAAAAAGTTTGTCGAGAAAGACAAGACTCCAGAATTCACCGGTGCATATGAGAAGATAAAAGATCACTGGCCCGCATTTGTGGCCTACAAGAAATCGGACAAGGGCAAGCAAAGGTCAGCGACAAATAAGCTAAATGCTGCAAAGAAGAAGTATCACCATGTTACGGGGTCAGGTGGCTACAGCAGAGCCCGGCCTACGTGGGACAAAGCTGAGCAAGACCTGCTTGCTAAAGGGGTCCAACCAGCGACATTGCACTGGCCAGATCAGTCAAGGACTTGGTTCTTCGGGGTTGGGGGAACTTTGGACCCAGACACAGGGGAGTGTGTTTGGACGAAAGCTCAACTTGCAATACCCGTCAAGAAGCTTCAGGAAGCAATCCAGGCAGCGCAGGAAGGGAGGTTACATCCCGACAGAGAGAATGATGAGCTGACACATGCCCTCGGGAATCCTGAACACCCTGGACGAACACGAGGCACATCAGGCTCTGTTCCGTGGAAGGATGGGTTTCCCGACAGCGATGGTTATAGAAGCCGACAGAGAAAGAAGAAAGCGGAAGCAAGCGAAATGCAGAAGATGAATGCAAGATTAGCAAAACTAGAGGAACTTGAGAGCCAGCGAACTACCGGCCAACCATCTCAGCGGCACGAAGATCCTTCCTTCGACACTGCCCCAGAAGCTACCCCACCATCTCAGCGGACAAGCAGCGTGGCTTCCACGGAGCTCCTTCAGCCTGATATCACGGCTCCTCGCTACCCCGTGGATAGTATCACGGAGACTGAACATTGTGTGCTAATGGCGAAATGTCAGAACCTGACCTTGAAGGCGGCGGTCGGCTCTGTTTTACCTCCTCGAACTAAGGGAACTTTCCATTGCCGTCCGATTCCACATGGCTATGCTATTGTCACGGTGGATGAGATAATGGCGGGATTTGAGGGGCTGGAGCTTGACTACCCTACAGGTGAAGGGGAGGATCTTCTGGAAAATGCCTTAAGGAGTACCTGTCTATGGAGAAAGGAGTACATCAAGCTTCCAAACTGGACGCCGCCTTAGCAGACGCAGCCGGATCCTCAGCAGACTCCTCCTCACAGTCCAGTTGTGCTATCTCCGCTGCCTGAGTCGTCTTCGGCGCGTCATCCGTCTCCGCCGCCTCAGTGGACTCTAACGGAGGAGGCCCCTCAGCAGAATCCTCCTCCGCCTCAGCTGTCTCCGGCGCGTCAGCCGTCTCCGCCGCCGCAGCTGCCTCCGCCGCGTCAGCGAACTCCGCCTCGTCAGCAACAGCGGAAGAGAGCCGCCGCCGCTCCGGCGTCTAGCAGTACAAAAGGCGGGAAGAAATTCAAATATGGTCCAAGCCTCAAGGTTCCTCCAAAGTTACCATATGAGAGGACTGACGAGGAAAACAAGGACATTAGTGCTGCCGAAGTGCAGGCCCATTTTGCACGGAAAGTTCCACCTCCGAAGGAAAAAATAGATCCGGTAAAGGCGAATCGCACTCTGGATGCCCTTACGCGACCACCTCCGCCTCCGCTGCTATCAAACTATGACCGCACTATTGCAAAGACATATGACAAAGCTAAGAGTCGGTCGAGAAGTAGCAGTACTGGTGCAAGAAGTGGGAAAACAATTCCCCAGCTCGGCGAACAGGAAAAGCAATCGTGCCCCCCGCTCAAGGTGTTTACCGATACCCCGGGGGTAGCGGCCGTTGCTCCTGGTTTCAATCCTGGTGATTACCTAGGCGTTGATGTACATTTTGAAATCGCTAAGCCGGTAGACACCTTTAAATACCAGCACGGGAAGCGTCTCGTCAGAAGTGATGATCTGGAACAAGATCTACCAACGATGATGCGAACATTACATAAATGGTACTTGGAAACCTGCAAGGATGGGACGGGCAGTATCTTGGTGGGAATTAAGGATGTGCACGAGTTCGTTGGAGTCGACTCGATCTTCGTTGAATTTGACAAACTCTTTCAGTTATACAATCAAGCCGCCCTCGACAAAAGTCTCGTGGCTTGTTATTGTCTATAAGTATTATTTCTGTAATTAAGTCTCTAGCTCAGCTCATTCATTGCATGTATATAATTATCCTCACTATATTATGCAGATTGAAGATCGTCGAATTTAAAAAAGGACAAATCTATGACATTGGGTTCATTAACCCAAATATCGTAAATGAATGGTCGGTACAGAAGATCCCCGAGGAGACTGAGAAAATCTTGCTCAGCTCGTTCCTTCGACACCAAAACAAAAGGGAAATACTCTTTCCTTACAACTTCAAGTGAGTGTTACTGTCTTCTGCATATTCTGTTTCGCTGACTCGAGGTTAAGTGTAATTGATGAGTTATGCGCGCGCAGCTTCCACTTTATTCTGCTAGCCATTCAGCTTGACGAGGGAGCAGTAACTGTCTTGGACTCGAGACGTAAAGAGGCTACGGAGTATGCGGACATGATTGAAATGCTCCAGAAGTAAGTTCAATCATTATCGCACTATATCGGCAACTTTCGTTCATTTCCTGATATCAAGTAATCATTTTCTTTGCCGGGCAGGGTTTGGAAAAAGTTCATCACGCAGGTTCAGGGTGAATGGAGACCGGAGCTGCGATTTAAACAACCCAAAGTAAGTAGTACTAGCTAGTTCCGCGCATCTCTCATTGATTCTAGTTTCAATACCATTATCATGGTTGATTATCATTTTGATTGAACTCTATTCTCGTAAAGTGCATGTGGCAGGAACCCGGAACTGAGTTATGTGGATACTACGTTTGCGAGTTCATTCACCAAAAGACCACCGAGAGGGGCTTCAATAAATAACAATTTGAAGTACGTAAACAATATTCATAATTTTATTTTATCACCATCAATTGTGTTGATTTCATTCATATATATATATATTGACCCCCCTTCTTTAAATTAGACCTGGCAGAAGTGGAACGTACTCCTACCAACTGATCGCATACGCGCAATTCAAGAGGAGTTGGCGGGATTCTTTGTTGACCACGTCATTCCTAAAGACGGAAAATGCCATCGGGAATTGCAAACCTGTTGAATAGATATATGCATCAACGTGTACTATCTGTAGTAGCGTCGAATAGATATACGAAAACTTGTTGTTCGACCAACAAGCACGGAGAAAGAGAGGTCACTTCTCTCTATATATTGATCATGCATGACGATGTTGTGTAATTAATGGTTCCTTCATTGCTTACTAGCTAGCGTCGAGTTCTCTCTATATGTAGTAGCTAGCGTCGACCAAGCACGGAGAAAGATAAGTCACTTCTCTCTATTAGCTAGCTAACACAATATGAAACCCCTAAACCCTCCAAAACCCCTAACCCCCCCCCCCTTTCAAAAAAAAAAACCCAGCGCCTGCGAGCTGCTGACGCGTGGCTGCCTTTTGGTCCCGGTTGGTATTACCAACCGGGACTAAAGGTCCTACTGCCTGAGTGGTGCGCAGCGGCCACGTGGAGACCCTTTAGTCCCGGTTGGTGTTACCAACCGGGACTAAAGGTCCTCCTGCCTGTGCGCCCCACAGCGGCCACGTGGAGCACCTTTGGTCCCGGTTCGTAGGCCAACCGGGCCTAAAGGTTTTACGCATTTGTCCCAATCGTTTTGTCCCGGTTCCAGAACCGGGACTAAAGGCCCTCTGGAACCGAGACTAATGCCCTGTTTTCTACTAGTGATGCCAAAGCAAGCAACTAAACTAATGGCGTGAGAACAAAAAGGAAGGTATGCACAGGCGCAGTTCTCACCCAAACCGAAAAGTCAAACAACAGCTTCGTCGATCTTATGATTGTTAAAGAAGTCTGGGATAGGTGCGACAGAGGATACCCTGAGAGAGAGCGTAGGAACTCCGAGACGCCTTGTTAAGCCGCGAAGTCAGCCTCGTCGTGGTCACCATGTTGTGTAGCGGCAGCAGCGACATTCCCGCGCAGCACCCCAGCTCCAGCGGCACCCTGCACACCACAAACCATTTCACAGATTCGGCACCTACATGGATAAGGCCATCAACCGCGTCACCGTTTGTTTACCTGGAGATGCACGGGGCGTGGCCGGCGGCGGAGCGACCGACGGAGGGCATGGAGCGGGTGGCCGCGGCGGCGGCGCGGGCGGCGGCACGGAAACAGGTGAGACCTTGGCGTTGTGGCACATCTGTGAATATCAAAGGCGAAGGCGGCCCGCGCTCGCGTCGATTAGAGGAGGAGCGGCGGGGGCGGCTACCTGCTCTCGCGTGCATCAGAGGAGGATCGGCGACGGCTCATCCGTGCAGCGGCTGCGGCGTCTGCTCGCGTCCGTCAACAGGCAATATGGTGCGTCGTGTGCGCTCGGGTAGATAGATTAGGATCTAATTGTGATCAGGTTTTTGTGCCCTTGAGTGATTGTAGGGCGTGGAGTTATTTTCCTCTACGGTGGAGTATGGTCAGTCAATGTAAATTACTAAGTGCACACGGAGCATAGATTAGATTAAGCCTAACTGTTAGATTTAATTTAGTGGGCCTAATCATACGGTGATAATTGATCCATGTAGGTTTTGTGGGGTGTGTTTAGAAAAGATAATGTTTGCTCTTTTATAAGTAGTAGAGATGACTCCAGGTTGTTATAGCAACCATCTGTAGATAAGACTCTAATCTGATGGTGATCTACAGGAAGGGAAAGCTGATGCTCTTTTGCTGGTATTTACTATTTAGTCAACTTAACAGATCATTCATTCATTCAGAGGTGCCTCTGGAACAATCTGTTCTGTAGCATTCTATTTTTATTTCATTGGAAAGTTTTGCTGGCATCCAAATATTTCATTTTTGATCCTTTTACTAATAGAACCAAATTGTCTCATCACTGCAACTTCATGACATGTAAATTAGTTGTCTCGAAGTGTGATAGTTGAATTTATCCATGATTTAGAGAGTGGTTTTTTAGGACCCGGGTGCCTAGACACCCTGTACCGTCCGTCCAGAATATGGTGCATAGAGATCTGTGCCATGCACTGTACCGATCGAATCAATTAGCAGGTCTGTTGCTTCATTAAGCGCGGGAGAATTGACAATATTTGAAGGAATCTGGGCCTAGTCTAGCCCTGTTCCTTCTGACCTGAGTCCACCTACCCAAAAAAAGATGGATAGACGTTGGAGATGACATGTCGGCCTGCTAGAATATACAGAGGCACTGTACAGACTGCGCGTACGGCTGTTTCTTTTCGCCCTTTTTATTCGGCATGATTGAACATCGCGCATGGGCATGTTAATGTTAAGGCACTGTACAAAGCGTGACTTCTGCGCGGACGGCATGCCCATGTTATAGTGTAAACGCTCTGCACACTGTGACAAAATATGAGTCTCAATGCTACGCCCGTGTCATACAAGTATATGAACTTGATGGTCACAGCATTGCATCTTTGAGACCTGTTAATGGTTTAGTGGAACACAGGCAAAGATAGTAGATCGATCATCAATTTTAAGTATGATTTTCTTCAAGCAACCGTTATAGTGTGCAGCAACTATCAGGCACGTGATTAGTATACACGTCCTCATCAAAATTCTCAAATCCTTGCAACGTGATTTATTTATTTTTTTGAATGTTGGTAGTTGATCTACCAAATTCATTGATCAGAGGGGAAAAACCCAAGTACAGGGAGAAAGACGCCAAGAGGGCAAGCACCAAAAACAAAGGAAAAGGTGCAAACGAAGAAAAGGCCCAAAAATTACAACTCAGCCAGGGTCAAAAGGAATCCCTGCTCCTGCCATGTTCCACAAGTGGATTTCATCCTTGATCTTCAGCAGGAACACCGTTTTTGGTAGCGCCTCCTGCTGGAAGAGCCTTCTGTTCCTCTCCCTCCATATTTCCCATGTCATCAGATGGATTAGGGACAAGGTACCTTTCCTCTTTGCCGCCGGGGCGCCCGAGAAGCAGCAGCACATCCAGTCCTTGAGGTCAGAAGAATTAGTCCAGTTAGATGGTCTAAGCGACGGGAAATTTGCCAGTGTAGCGATCGACTCCCAGACATCCTTAGACCATGGGCACTCGAGCAGTAGGTGTGTTGGGGTCTCCAAATTCCGCTCGCAAAGAGGGCAGAAGTAGTTGTTGATCCAACCTCGACGAAGCAGCGTGTCGGCCGTCAAAATTTTGCCCAGAATAGCCGTCCACAGGAAAAAACGGCACTTTCCGGGAGCCCAAGCAGACCAGATTAGTCGGTAGCCATCCATTGGGACTGAGCCCTGAAACTGAATTTGGTAGGCCGCGCTAGCCGAGTATGCACCATCCGCTGAAAGACGCCAACTGATCGAATCCTGCTGACCAACATGAAGCTCCACGCCGTCCAGGAGCGAGGCCAACGCGGTCAGTTCCGGAATCATGTGGTCAGTCAAGCCTTTGGCAAGGTCCACTAACCAGGTATCGTTGTTCATAGCATCCTTGACCGATCTGTGCTTGCGGATGGAGATTTTATAGAGGCTCGGCGCGATCACCTTTGGACATTGTCCCATTAGCCAGCGGTCCTGCCAGAAACTTGCCCTCGCACCATCACCAAGGGAGATGTCCGTTGCCATCGCGAAAAGCATCCTGTCATTATCATTGCACGGCAGCGGCCCACCCGTCCATGGACGCGACGGGTCTTTCCATGCATACCATAGCCACCGTAATCGCAAGGCGACGCCAAATTTACCAAGGTCAAGCACGCCTAGCCCACCCAAGTGTTTAGGACGGCAAATAGTACTCCACGCCACCCTGCACTGTCCTCCATTACAGCTGCTCTCCCCATTCCACAACCAAGCACGACATAGCTGAACCATGCGCTTGATGGTCCAGCGAGGTAAACGGTGCACAGTCATCATGTAAATGGCCAGAGCCGTGAGATTTGATTTGAGAAGAACCAAGCGACCACTCTTGGCCATGAGTCCCCCTTTCCAGCAGGACATTTTTTTACCAAATTTCGTGAGCAGGGGTTCCAAATCCACCTTGGTCAGATTACGCAGAGACAACGGCATTCCCAGGTAAGTGGTCGGAAAATGCTTAGTTTGAAAGCCAAGGGGTGATAAGATGCAAGTGAGATCAAGACCAGCACAACGAATAGGCAACGCACTGCACTTCTCACTGTTGATCTTCAGACCCGAGACGGAGGCAAAACAGTCTAGCAGCAGCTTGATCATTTGCGAATCACGCACGGAGGGGTTCATAAACAGGGCTACATCGTCAGCGTAGAAGGAGCAACGCATCAACTTTCTACGCCCTGGAAGCTTCGAAAGCAAGCCCGACTCCGTGGCGAGATTCATCATCCGCTGGAGAGGATCAATAGCCAAAATGAAGAGGAAAGGAGATATGGGTCCCCTTGCCTCAGACCACATCGATGCTGCACATTGTTGGATAAGTGCCCATTGATTAGCACGCGTGAGGAAGAGGAGCCCAGGAGCAGCGCCACCCATTCCCTCCATCTAGGTCCGAAACCTCTCGCCTCCAGCATCTCGAGGATATAGGTCCAGGAGACCGAGTCTAAAGCCTTTGCAATGTCGAGCTTCAGGAGAATGGAGGGCTTTTTTGTTTTGTGCAGAAATCTTGCCGTGTTCTGGACGTAGAGGAAGTTTTCTTGTATACTGCGCTTCTTTATGAATGCACTTTGGCATTGATCCACAAGTCCTGAAAGTTTCGGAGCCAGCCGTCGCGCAAGGAGCTTGGCGAAGATTTTTATGATACTGTGCAAAAGCGAAATCGGTCTAAAATCTCTCAGGCTGTCTGCTCCTTGCCGCTTGGGGATCAGCACTATTATAGCTTTGTTTACTCTGGCTAAACCTCTGCCATCTATACAGCTGCTGAAGGGCCGCAAGCACATTCCATTTGATCGTCTCCCAACAACATTTATAAAATCCTCCAGAGAAGCCATCCGGGCCCGGCGCTTTGTCAGAGGCCAAGTCATCAATGGCAAGCTTGACTTCATCCAAGGTGACATCACCCTCCAAGTCAGAAAGATCCACATGGTCCAGCCCAAGGAAATCCCAATTAAGTGAGGCCGGCCTTGGCTGATCCGTCCCAAAGATATTCATAAAGTGTTCATGGGCCAAGCTAGTCATATCAACAGAGCTGGACACGGGGCCATTCGGGCCATGGAGCATGTGGATGGAATTTCGGCTGTGACGAGCATTTGCTTTACGCTGAAAAAATCTTGTGTTGGCATCTCCAGCCTTCAGCCAAAGCACCCGGCTCCGCTGACGCAGTTTGATTTTGAGCAGAACTGCCAATCCCAAGGAGCGCGACTTGAGCTTCGAGCGTAGCTCGCGCTCCTCCTGGGAGAGAACTCTGTAGTCTTGGGCAGGATCAAGCTGTAGAACAAGCTTATTTACCAGAAGGAGCTGTCTTTGGATGTCGCCCACCAGCGATTTGCTCCAAGCACGCAGGGCCTTACTGAGCCGCCATAGTTTTGCATTCAGTCGTGTCAAAGGGCAGGCATTGTCACTCGGCGTGTTCCAGGACTGGGCAACAAGCTCTTTGAAACCGTCAATGAATTCCCAGTATGATTCGTAGTGAAATCTCCTATTTGTTTTGGTGATCTCATCGTTTCTTAGGAGCAAGGGGCAGTGGTCTGAGATCGACGAGGCTTGGGGGAGAAGCTTCGCCGCAGGAACAGCAGTTCCCAGTCAACATTACAGAAGGCGCGATCAAGCCTGACAAGCGTTGGAGGTTCCTGCTCATTGCTCCACGTAAAGTGTCGCCCTACCAAAGGAAGCTCATGAAGGCTCGATCTATTAAGAGTACGGCGAAATTTGTTCATCCAACGGCGGCAGATTCTGCTGTTGTTTTTGTCTCTTGGGTCAGTGATGAGATTAAAATCTTCGATCACCATCCACGGCCCGACCATGGAGTTGTGAATGTCCGCAAGCTCATTCAGAAAAGCTTGCTTACGTTCATCATCGTGAGGCCCATAGACCGTGGTAAGAGACCATGCTGTATCCTCCCCAACAGGAGTGAAAGTGGCAGTAACCGAAAAAGTGCGCACAACAATCGCAGAGGCAGAGAAGAGGTCCGAACGCCAACACAGCAGCACCCCCCCCTCGAGTCCCATCCGCCGGAAGCATAGCATGCTGATCAAAAAGCTGACCCACCGTTTCAGCGCGGACCTGATCCATGAAGGTCGCGAGTTTAGACTCCTGCAGACAGATAATAGAGCAGGCAAGCTGATTTAACATGGCGCCAATGGCAGCCCGACGAGCCTTGTCGTTCAGACCTCTTAACATTCCAGCTAGCAATGGACAAGGGTTTACTCATTAAATCACCACAGAAACCACAATAAAAGGTCTTTGTAGCATAGCCCCGAACAGACGGGGTACATGAATAGCAAATCAATCAAATAGGCAGCCGAGCAGCGCACAAGGGCATGCAGCAGAGAATTCATAAGGTTGCGATGCATGTTAAACTAAAAAGCATACAGATAGCAAGCTGAAAAAGATCAGCAACAGTCAGACGGCCCGGCCGGAGACCTCCTCCAGAATTGCCTGCAACTCGGCATCAGGCAGCCGCAGCTGCGCGGGGATGAGAGGCCTGCAATCTTCGCCAGCTTCGCCACATTCTCCGGGGGCATAGGGGCTCGGAAGAACTGTAGATAAGCAAGCAGTGTGTCGTCGTTGAACTCCTCCGGCCGCTTGATGAATCCCAGCTCGATACTGATCGCGACTTGAGCACGCCTTGAGGAGGAGAGGCTTGATTGCTGACGCTGCAGGCGTGAGCTCTGTCGTGAGGTCTTGACAATCCCCAGAATCTTCTTCTTCAGAGGCCTGGGCGTGGCCGACGGTGTAGGTGGTGCGCCTAGGATGGAAGTTGAAAGCAGCGAGGCGTTCTTTCTAATGAAAGCCCGTTGTTCATCGATCTGCAGCGCCGCAACTCTATCAGTGATCGCTGAGATGAGCCCCGGACCAGTCAGATTTGCTTCTGCCAGTGCCCTACGGGCACGCTGCTCCTCAATCGATTGATGACCCGGCCAGGTCCATCCTCATCAGGCACATCTTGTGGAAGCGTACTGACCCCCGCTCCCGGCCCAAAAACCACCTCCGGCCCCAAAGCCCAACTAGGCTCCAGCCTAGGCCAGGTTAGCTGGGCCTCCCCCCAGTTTGGTAGCTAGCACGGCCCAAGGCCAGGGGCAGGCAGCTCCCATGGCATTGACGCATGCGGCACCAACAGGGGAGGCGATTCCCATCCAGACATGACGCCTTGCCCCAGCGCCGACGGCAGAGGGGGCAACTCATATGTGATGCGACTCTGATCAAAGTAGGATGTCACACCAGCAGCAGTGATGGAAGCAGCGTCTAGCCAGATATGAGTGGCCCAGGCAGGGCGAGACGGCTGCCTAGGCGGCTAGGCGGGGAGAACAGCGGCATCAGACCACCAATAGCGGGCCCCCAGCCACCCCAGCTATCGTCATCCGGAGCGAGCGCCGCTCTCGCCCTAGCACGGTCAGCCAGCTCTTGGTCAGGCAGCATAGTGGATAGCAGGCTGTCGGAGAAAGGGAGCGGGCCGACCGGCATGGCAGCCGCACTCTGAGCGTCGCTGAGCTCGTCGTCAGAGCACGGCTGGTCGGCGTGTCCCCCAGGCTCAGGCACGGGAATGCCCAGGACCACTTGCAGTGTTGGAGTGACAAAGCTTCTTTCTTGCTCCACTGATGCAGCTCTCTGTCGGCTTGCAGCTGCCGCCGAGCTCTCCGCCGGCGATCCTGCGCCAACACTCTCCAGCGAAGATGGAGGAACCACGGCTCCGCTCTGTCCCTCATCACGGCGCCGGTATCGACGGGGGGCCGGGTCATGCGGGAACGACTTGCGTAGAATCTGGGCTTGTGGTGAAAAAATAGAAGAAATGATGCTGGGCCATCGGATGAGAGATCGACGGCACAGGTCCGGATGGAGGGATCTTTGCACGAAATTTGCAAAAAGGTCCAACGCTACAAGCAAATTTGGTTCCGCTGCCCTCCCTAGTCTGTACCAAATCCTCTTACACAGCGACGGCGGAGGATCGAAATTTTCTCAGCGGCGGCAGCGGCGGCGGAGGCGGCCCAGATCCTGAGCCAAGCTGGGCGGGCACGCGCAGCAAAGATGCTGATCCATCTCCTCTCCGATGGCTCCTAACCGTTTCGTCGCCGGTGGCGGAGTTTGAGGCAGATTAGATCGGATTCCTCGCGTCCTCCCCACTCTCAGGCTCCCAGATCAGCTCGCGGCCGTGCTCCTCCAACCCCCCACCCCCTCGCGCGATTCAGCACTAGCTCGGCGGTCGTGGATCCTCGCCTCCTTCCCGACCGGCCCCCTTCTGGTTCTGCGAACAGGCCACCACGGATCTCCGTTCTTCAGGTAAATATAAGTCTTAAATTTTTATTAGCTATTAGGTTGATACTATATCTCTATAGTTTTATATTCTTTCTACTTGTTAATGTCGAATCTGTCCATTTAGTTGCTGACTAGCAACAGAAGAAGAATGAACAGCAGCCCGACTGCAATAGAAGCTGATCCGTTCTGGGATGATGCTTATGTTCGTTGGATTCTTATTTTATCCAACAGCGGCATGTTGATTAGTTCTATGACTTAGTTATGGCATTGTGTATTGCTACTGGCTCATGGAAACTTGTGTTGGCTTCAATGGCTACTTCAGCCGTACCAAGGGAAGCGCGTGTACCAACTGTACATAAACGCTAACTGATTTCTAGCAGGAAGCAATACGCTAGCAAAACTAGCTATTCCGGCGAGATGCACTAGTACACGAAGTAGGCTGCTCTGGCTGCGTTGATTCTTCAGCGGCAAGCCGAAACGCACACACACGCGAGACACAATGGCTATTTTTCTTTTTTTTCTCTCTCCATGCAAAGATATACATATGCTGATGCATGTATATATACACGCCCGTGCAACCGACTTGTACAACTCCTAACCTATTTCAAACTGATTCCTTTCCTAATCTAATCACATGGTCACGTTGATCACTAGGACTCCTATAGGAAACAAACAACTATTCTCTACGGACAAGTTTGTTAACTCCAACAGCTTGGTGGATCGCTGCTGGACAACTTTTCAATCAGCTGAAGCAAATGGAACAAGTTGATATGTTGTGGTTTTGTAATGATGATAGTTTTTGGCCTCCATTTCTACTGCTTTTGTTTTGCTCTGTGTCGGATACCTTCTTAGCTTGCCCAGTACATGGGTTACTTTAGCCTCCGTTGCTCTAGTGTTGATCTGGAACACTTTGTAGAGTTCTTTAGATGTTTTCCCCCCTTTTTCTGTAGCAATACATTGGTTTTTATAGAAATGAAATAAGAGAAGGGAAATCTCTTTTTTTTTCAAAAAGAAGTTCTGATATTGTATCCAAAAACACAGGTCTGAATTTAAAATTGGCCATCATAGCCATCATACCCAAACTCTTGATTTTCTATGCAGAAAGGGAATATGTACTGTAATTACCAAGACTTCACATAATAAATACTCATGCATTTTATATTAGTTCAACTCTTGATGTTGGTCAAGTAAAATGTAATTGGTCTGGTAAAAGTTGTTGTTGACGTTCTAAATCTGACAAGCAAGTATTATTGGGATGTATGAGCGTACCCGTCGCACGGAAATGCAGCATTTGTTCATAAGTATACGGTTGATGTTGTTCTCCTTTGATCTGTTCCTTATTTCGACAGTGGCACAAGGCATCACTATG